>OW028677.1:2500-2502500 GCA_932294315.1 Epinotia nisella
CCTAACCTAACCTAACCTAACCTAACCTAACCTAACCTAACCTAACCTAACCTAACCTAACCTAACCTAACCTAACCTAACCTAACCTAACCTAACCTAACCTAACCTAACCTAACCTAACCTAACCTAACCTAACCTAACCTAACCTAACCTAACCTAACCTAACCTAACCTAACCTAACCTAACCTAACCTAACCTAACCTAACCTAACCTAACCTAACCTAACCTAACCTAACCTAACCTAACCTAACCTAACCTAACCTAACCTAACCTAACCTAACCTAACCTAACCTAACCTAACCTAACCTAACCTAACCTAACCTAACCTAACCTAACCTAACCTAACCTAACCTAACCTAACCTAACCTAACCTAACCTAACCTAACCTAACCTAACCTAACCTAACCTAACCTAACCTAACCTAACCTAACCTAACCTAACCTAACCTAACCTAACCTAACCTAACCTAACCTAACCTAACCTAACCTAACCTAACCTAACCTAACCTAACCTAACCTAACCTAACCTAACCTAACCTAACCTAACCTAACCTAACCTAACCTAACCTAACCTAACCTAACCTAACCTAACCTAACCTAACCTAACCTAACCTAACCTAACCTAACCTAACCTAACCTAACCTAACCTAACCTAACCTAACCTAACCTAACCTAACCTAACCTAACCTAACCTAACCTAACCTAACCTAACCTAACCTAACCTAACCTAACCTAACCTAACCTAACCTAACCTAACCTAACCTAACCTAACCTAACCTAACCTAACCTAACCTAACCTAACCTAACCTAACCTAACCTAACCTAACCTAACCTAACCTAACCTAACCTAACCTAACCTAACCTAACCTAACCTAACCTAACCTAACCTAACCTAACCTAACCTAACCTAACCTAACCTAACCTAACCTAACCTAACCTAACCTAACCTAACCTAACCTAACCTAACCTAACCTAACCTAACCTAACCTAACCTAACCTAACCTAACCTAACCTAACCTAACCTAACCTAACCTAACCTAACCTAACCTAACCTAACCTAACCTAACCTAACCTAACCTAACCTAACCTAACCTAACCTAACCTAACCTAACCTAACCTAACCTAACCTAACCTAACCTAACCTAACCTAACCTAACCTAACCTAACCTAACCTAACCTAACCTAACCTAACCTAACCTAACCTAACCTAACCTAACCTAACCTAACCTAACCTAACCTAACCTAACCTAACCTAACCTAACCTAACCTAACCTAACCTAACCTAACCTAACCTAACCTAACCTAACCTAACCTAACCTAACCTAACCTAACCTAACCTAACCTAACCTAACCTAACCTAACCTAACCTAACCTAACCTAACCTAACCTAACCTAACCTAACCTAACCTAACCTAACCTAACCTAACCTAACCTAACCTAACCTAACCTAACCTAACCTAACCTAACCTAACCTAACCTAACCTAACCTAACCTAACCTAACCTAACCTAACCTAACCTAACCTAACCTAACCTAACCTAACCTAACCTAACCTAACCTAACCTAACCTAACCTAACCTAACCTAACCTAACCTAACCTAACCTAACCTAACCTAACCTAACCTAACCTAACCTAACCTAACCTAACCTAACCTAACCTAACCTAACCTAACCTAACCTAACCTAACCTAACCTAACCTAACCTAACCTAACCTAACCTAACCTAACCTAACCTAACCTAACCTAACCTAACCTAACCTAACCTAACCTAACCTAACCTAACCTAACCTAACCTAACCTAACCTAACCTAACCTAACCTAACCTAACCTAACCTAACCTAACCTAACCTAACCTAACCTAACCTAACCTAACCTAACCTAACCTAACCTAACCTAACCTAACCTAACCTAACCTAACCTAACCTAACCTAACCTAACCTAACCTAACCTAACCTAACCTAACCTAACCTAACCTAACCTAACCTAACCTAACCTAACCTAACCTAACCTAACCTAACCTAACCTAACCTAACCTAACCTAACCTAACCTAACCTAACCTAACCTAACCTAACCTAACCTAACCTAACCTAACCTAACCTAACCTAACCTAACCTAACCTAACCTAACCTAACCTAACCTAACCTAACCTAACCTAACCTAACCTAACCTAACCTAACCTAACCTAACCTAACCTAACCTAACCTAACCTAACCTAACCTAACCTAACCTAACCTAACCTAACCTAACCTAACCTAACCTAACCTAACCTAACCTAACCTAACCTAACCTAACCTAACCTAACCTAACCTAACCTAACCTAACCTAACCTAACCTAACCTAACCTAACCTAACCTAACCTAACCTAACCTAACCTAACCTAACCTAACCTAACCTAACCTAACCTAACCTAACCTAACCTAACCTAACCTATATAAAAACATTTTTTTTTTGTCAAAATTGGACAAAAAAAAAAAAAAACTAAACCGGGTTTTAAATGTTTGTTTATTGACCTAGAAATTTCAAAAAAATACCATTCGACGCGGAATTACAATAATTTTCCTGCACGAGAATATCAACGCCATAATAGAGATACTTTTTGAAATAAAAAATAAACCGCCAGCGTGTCGACGACACCCCGCTTCGCGGGGTGCCTATTTCCGCTCTAAGGGACGCAAGATAACCATAACCTAACCCACTTACCAAAAATACAATGGTTACGATTAGTTTTTTACCCCCCCCCCCCCCCCCCCCCCCCATCCCCCCCTCCCTTTTTCTTACATGCCCTAACCTTATCTTCTATGGATGTGACAAATAATTAAGTAGATGGTGCAGGATGCTGAATGACAGGCAATCAACAGTTACAAAGAAATGTATTATGTAGGTACTTATAGAATATACATATAGGCGCAAGTGTGAACAACATAAAAATGGTTTTAAATCGCATATAGAATATACGCATATGGCAAAATAAAATATAATATTTTGTTGAATAACGAGCGGGTCGACGCGACGCCACGCCGTCGCACCGGCGCGCGCGCGCGCTTTATATAAGCCTAATAATATTTAGTAATTGCATTATATTTGGTATATTTTTATCTCGGAAACGGTAAGAGATATCGAAAAACGGACATCATTTTTGACCACCACCATACTACGTTAGTATGTATGGTGTTTTTGATAAAATGTGTCAAAACATTTTTTTTTTCATCAAAATTAGACAAAAACCGAACCCATTCTTCAACCTGACCCGGGTCTAAAAGTTTTGTTTACGGACTTAGGGTGATAAAAAAAATACCAATCGGTGCGTATTTAAAAATGAACATGCAAAATGGGGGGTCTCGGCCCCGTGAGATGTACAGTTTTTTCATGAAAAATGAAAAACTGTATAATTTAAAAAAAAATGTATGGGAGGTACCTAAACTAGGGCGATTTGACCCCAAGACAAAAAGACCACACAAAGGGGGTGCAAAAAGAGAGCCTTGTGCAAAATTTTAACAAAATCTACCGATGTGACTACCTATAACCTACTTTATTTTTAAAGATTTCAAAACCAAAAAAGCACAAATAGCCATTTCTACCCGTAACGGTGCTAGCTATCGAAAAACGGACCTCATTTTTGAGTTGCCATACTAAAGTATGGTTTCAATGAAATCTGAAAGAAATAATTTTTTTTTTTTTAATTTGGACAAAAATTTTTTTATTTGCGAAAATTCTGTATGGCCACTACCCAAATGGGTGGGTTTTCACACCAAACGTGAAAAATGATGGGTAGAGCGTGCTGAAAAAACGCGATGTGCCAAATTTCATCAAGATCTAACGACAATTCAACCCTATAACACCAGATACTAACTTAACCTAGAGAACCTTTCCGCCCCAACGCCCCTTTACATTTTTTATCTCCGAAGCCGTAAGAGCTAGAGCAAAATGGACTTCATTTTTGGACGTTCATACTACTTAAGTAGTATTGCTATATCTAATCTATATAAAAACATTTTTTTTTGTCAAAATTGGACAATAAAAAAATAAAAAAAAATCTAAACCGGGTTTTAAATGTTTGTTTATTGACCTAGAAAGTCCAAAAAAATACCATTCGACGCGGAATTACAATAATTTTCCTGCACGAGAGTATCAACAGTATCAACGCCATAATAGAGATACCTACTCTTTGAAATAAAAAATAAACCGCCAGCGTGTCGACGTCACCCCGCTTCGCGGGGTGCCTATTTCCGCTCTAAGGGACACAAGATAACCATAACCTAACCCACTTACTAAAAATACAATGGTTACGATTAGTTTTTTTTAACCCCCCCCCCCCCCCCCTCCCCTCCCCTCCCCTCCCCTCCCCTCCCTTTTTAGGGTTCCGTAGCCAAAATGGCAAAAACGGAACCCTTATAGTTTCGTCATGTCCGTCTGTCCGTCTGTCCGTCTGTCCGTCTGTCCGTATGTCACAGGCATTTTACTCGAAAACTATAAGGTGTATTTGAATAAAATTTTGAGGATAGGTGTATTTTGTTAGCCGCTACAAAGTTTTGTAATTAAAATTACTAAAAAAAATTTTTTTAGGGTTGTACTCCATACATAAAAGTAAAAGTCAAAAAAAAAAAAAAAATTTCATTGTGAGCCCACGTGTGGCACATGAATCGATAGGCCTTTCAAAATAAATACAAGGTTTCTCAGGAATTTTTTTGATTAAGTGAATACAGTCAGAGATAATCGCCCCGAAAGTCACTAAAATTCTGTCCCTCCCCCCTCTAATTTTTGAACGGTGTATTTTAAAAATATGAAAAAATTCATAGACACAGCGCTTATTAAGTTCATTCACCGAAAATTGTTTTGAACAAGATCGGATGAAAGGTTTCCGAGATATTGCTGAAAAACTGCCTTCCTCAAAGAAAAGGACGTAAGTGCCGTAAGATTTCTATGACGATACGACCTTTTTTAATAGGCACGGAACCCTTCCTTTTGCGTGGTCCGACACGCACTTGTTCTTACATGCCCTAACCTTATCTTCTATGGATGTGACTAATATAGTTAAGTAGATGGTGCAGGATGCTGAATGACAGGCAATCAACAGTACAAAGAAATGTACCTATTATGTAGGTACTTATAGAATATACATATAGGCGCAAGTGTGAACAACATAAAAATGGTTTTAAATCGCATATAGAATACACGCATATGGCAAAATAAAATATAATATTTTGTTGAATAACGAGCGGGTCCACGCGACGCCACCACCGCACACCGGCGCGCGCGCTTTATATAAGCCTCCTAACTAGTAATATTTTGTAAGTAGGTAATTGTATTATATTTGGTATATTTTTATCTCGGAAACCTCATTTTTGAGTTGCCATACTAAAGTGTGGTTTTAATGAAATCTGTAAGAAATAATTTTTTTTTACGAATTTGGACAAAATTCAGTAAATTTGCTAAAAAATTGTATGGCCACTATACAAATGTGGGGGTTTTCACACCAAACGTGAGAAATGACGGGTTAGTACATAGTAGGTACATAACTACTATATTAAAACGAAAAATTACTAAAAAGTGTTCCAATAATCCAAGAGATGGCGCTTATCACTCAAAAATTCATTCTGGAACGCGCTGTTAAGATTTTTCCAGTGGTGGCGTATCTATACCCAGTGACTCTGGGTGGGTGGGTTGGGTAAAAAACAAAAAAAAAACCTGCCACGTCTAAACGCGAAGCGGAAATGAGGTGGGTAAATTAAAACCACATGTTAATTAATTGGCATTTATTGCCGCTTACTTATTTATATACCTACTTATTGTGGGTACGTATTAAGCCGTGTAATTTATGAATGGAATGCCTAGTACTCTAAGTACCTAGTGAAGTGATGCACGTGTTCAAGGCAACAATAACAATAGACAATAGCATGACGGCCGGCCGTTTACGACCTCATCAGAAATAACGATTATCGCTTTTATTAAAAAGCGATAAGAATCGGACCGCCCCTGTTGAGTGTTGTTCTTATCTATTATCTAGGTATTTACACATGCACGATTCTGCATGTACCTATTACACCTACCTAATAAAATAAGTAAGTTTAAGACAAACCAAGTACCAAAATAACAATATTTTTTTGCAAATAAGTGTTTTCGCTCTTTTTGCCTAGGTACCTATTTGATTATTTGGTCAAATGAGTCATTCATTTTGTAGAAAGTTGAGTTGCAAAACAACATTTTGCTAATTGTTGGTTGTTAAGTGTAGGTACCTATCTAAATTTGTGAAACGAGAGGACACCCCTTTTCCTATATGCCCTAATTAACCTACTCTTGGGATTAAAATAACATAATAGTTATTTAGTTTTTACGTAAGAATGTAAGTACATTAAGTTAAGCGCCATCTATTGTGTTCTGGTATAACCACTAGGTAGGTTTACCTACGTTTAGGCACGTTGCTTGGTGGCTGCACGCAGCTAGTTCACCGCTACAAATATAGAGATCGCTGTTGTTATATGAGAAATAAATAATTTGATTATCGATCGGGTCGTTTCATTCATCAACACGTTACGTACAAATGTACATACCTACGTACTAGTACGATAGTACTATAATATTGGATTGTAAACTGAATACAAACTAATATATTCAGAAATATAATCTAATCTAACCTAACCTAACCTAATCAAATGAAAAAAAAAAACCAACCTAACTTAACTTAACCTAACTTTGTAATGTATAGATGTAATGTAATGTAATACGATACCAATACCTATTTTTATTTATGATTGTATCGTAAAGAATACGCTAAAATAATAATGTTTTATATGTGTGACTTTTTTGAAAAAACCGAAATTGACTGAGTAATTTACTCTAAGGCAGGACGGTGTAGGTACGACGACGAGCGAAGCGAGGAGGAGTGTTAGGTTAAACTGCGACCCTACAGCGCGCGAGCCGAGCGAGCGAAGCGAGCGTGCCGCGGTAGCGGCCGGCGAAGCGCCAGAACCGAACATTTCATAAAATAACTAGGTTAGGTATACTTAATTAATACTTAGGTACCTAAATACTTATAAGTACGTTTCAATGAAATCTGTAAGAAATATTTTTTTTTTCTTGAATTTGGACAAAATTTAGTAAATTTGCGAAAATATTGTATGGCCACTACCCAAATGGGTGGATTTTCACACCAAACGTGAGAAACGATGGGTAGAGCGTGCTGAAAAAACGCGATATGCCAAATTTCATCAAGATCTAACGACAATTCAACCCTATAACACCCGATACTAACTTAACCTAGAGAACCTTTCCGCCCCAACGCCCCTTTACATTTTTTTATCTCCGAAACCGTAAGAGCTAGAGCAAAATGGACTTCATTTTTGGACGGAGTTATATCTAATCTATATAAAAACATTTTTTTTTTGTCAAAATTGGACAAAAAAAAAAAAAAACTAAACCGGGTTTTAAATGTTTGTTTATTGACCTAGAAATTTCAAAAAAATACCATTCGACGCGGAATTACAATAATTTTCCTGCACGAGAATATCAACGCCATAATAGAGATACTTTTTGAAATAAAAAATAAACCGCCAGCGTGTCGACGACACCCCGCTTCGCGGGGTGCCTATTTCCGCTCTAAGGGACGCAAGATAACCATAACCTAACCCACTTACCAAAAATACAATGGTTACGATTAGTTTTTTACCCCCCCCCCCCCCCCCCCCCCCCCATCCCCCCCTCCCTTTTTCTTACATGCCCTAACCTTATCTTCTATGGATGTGACAAATAATTAAGTAGATGGTGCAGGATGCTGAATGACAGGCAATCAACAGTTACAAAGAAATGTATTATGTAGGTACTTATAGAATATACATATAGGCGCAAGTGTGAACAACATAAAAATGGTTTTAAATCGCATATAGAATATACGCATATGGCAAAATAAAATATAATATTTTGTTGAATAACGAGCGGGTCGACGCGACGCCACGCCGTCGCACCGGCGCGCGCGCGCGCTTTATATAAGCCTAATAATATTTAGTAATTGCATTATATTTGGTATATTTTTATCTCGGAAACGGTAAGAGATATCGAAAAACGGACATCATTTTTGACCACCACCATACTACGTTAGTATGTATGGTGTTTTTGATAAAATGTGTCAAAACATTTTTTTTTTCATCAAAATTAGACAAAAACCGAACCCATTCTTCAACCTGACCCGGGTCTAAAAGTTTTGTTTACGGACTTAGGGTGATAAAAAAAATACCAATCGGTGCGTATTTAAAAATGAACATGCAAAATGGGGGGTCTCGGCCCCGTGAGATGTACAGTTTTTTCATGAAAAATGAAAAACTGTATAATTTAAAAAAAAATGTATGGGAGGTACCTAAACTAGGGCGATTTGACCCCAAGACAAAAAGACCACACAAAGGGGGTGCAAAAAGAGAGCCTTGTGCAAAATTTTAACAAAATCTACCGATGTGACTACCTATAACCTACTTTATTTTTAAAGATTTCAAAACCAAAAAAGCACAAATAGCCATTTCTACCCGTAACGGTGCTAGCTATCGAAAAACGGACCTCATTTTTGAGTTGCCATACTAAAGTATGGTTTCAATGAAATCTGAAAGAAATAATTTTTTTTTTTTTAATTTGGACAAAAATTTTTTTATTTGCGAAAATTCTGTATGGCCACTACCCAAATGGGTGGGTTTTCACACCAAACGTGAAAAATGATGGGTAGAGCGTGCTGAAAAAACGCGATGTGCCAAATTTCATCAAGATCTAACGACAATTCAACCCTATAACACCAGATACTAACTTAACCTAGAGAACCTTTCCGCCCCAACGCCCCTTTACATTTTTTATCTCCGAAGCCGTAAGAGCTAGAGCAAAATGGACTTCATTTTTGGACGTTCATACTACTTAAGTAGTATTGCTATATCTAATCTATATAAAAACATTTTTTTTTGTCAAAATTGGACAATAAAAAAATAAAAAAAAATCTAAACCGGGTTTTAAATGTTTGTTTATTGACCTAGAAAGTCCAAAAAAATACCATTCGACGCGGAATTACAATAATTTTCCTGCACGAGAGTATCAACAGTATCAACGCCATAATAGAGATACCTACTCTTTGAAATAAAAAATAAACCGCCAGCGTGTCGACGTCACCCCGCTTCGCGGGGTGCCTATTTCCGCTCTAAGGGACACAAGATAACCATAACCTAACCCACTTACTAAAAATACAATGGTTACGATTAGTTTTTTTTAACCCCCCCCCCCCCCCCCTCCCCTCCCCTCCCCTCCCCTCCCCTCCCTTTTTAGGGTTCCGTAGCCAAAATGGCAAAAACGGAACCCTTATAGTTTCGTCATGTCCGTCTGTCCGTCTGTCCGTCTGTCCGTCTGTCCGTATGTCACAGGCATTTTACTCGAAAACTATAAGGTGTATTTGAATAAAATTTTGAGGATAGGTGTATTTTGTTAGCCGCTACAAAGTTTTGTAATTAAAATTACTAAAAAAAATTTTTTTAGGGTTGTACTCCATACATAAAAGTAAAAGTCAAAAAAAAAAAAAAAATTTCATTGTGAGCCCACGTGTGGCACATGAATCGATAGGCCTTTCAAAATAAATACAAGGTTTCTCAGGAATTTTTTTGATTAAGTGAATACAGTCAGAGATAATCGCCCCGAAAGTCACTAAAATTCTGTCCCTCCCCCCTCTAATTTTTGAACGGTGTATTTTAAAAATATGAAAAAATTCATAGACACAGCGCTTATTAAGTTCATTCACCGAAAATTGTTTTGAACAAGATCGGATGAAAGGTTTCCGAGATATTGCTGAAAAACTGCCTTCCTCAAAGAAAAGGACGTAAGTGCCGTAAGATTTCTATGACGATACGACCTTTTTTAATAGGCACGGAACCCTTCCTTTTGCGTGGTCCGACACGCACTTGTTCTTACATGCCCTAACCTTATCTTCTATGGATGTGACTAATATAGTTAAGTAGATGGTGCAGGATGCTGAATGACAGGCAATCAACAGTACAAAGAAATGTACCTATTATGTAGGTACTTATAGAATATACATATAGGCGCAAGTGTGAACAACATAAAAATGGTTTTAAATCGCATATAGAATACACGCATATGGCAAAATAAAATATAATATTTTGTTGAATAACGAGCGGGTCCACGCGACGCCACCACCGCACACCGGCGCGCGCGCTTTATATAAGCCTCCTAACTAGTAATATTTTGTAAGTAGGTAATTGTATTATATTTGGTATATTTTTATCTCGGAAACCTCATTTTTGAGTTGCCATACTAAAGTGTGGTTTTAATGAAATCTGTAAGAAATAATTTTTTTTTACGAATTTGGACAAAATTCAGTAAATTTGCTAAAAAATTGTATGGCCACTATACAAATGTGGGGGTTTTCACACCAAACGTGAGAAATGACGGGTTAGTACATAGTAGGTACATAACTACTATATTAAAACGAAAAATTACTAAAAAGTGTTCCAATAATCCAAGAGATGGCGCTTATCACTCAAAAATTCATTCTGGAACGCGCTGTTAAGATTTTTCCAGTGGTGGCGTATCTATACCCAGTGACTCTGGGTGGGTGGGTTGGGTAAAAAACAAAAAAAAAACCTGCCACGTCTAAACGCGAAGCGGAAATGAGGTGGGTAAATTAAAACCACATGTTAATTAATTGGCATTTATTGCCGCTTACTTATTTATATACCTACTTATTGTGGGTACGTATTAAGCCGTGTAATTTATGAATGGAATGCCTAGTACTCTAAGTACCTAGTGAAGTGATGCACGTGTTCAAGGCAACAATAACAATAGACAATAGCATGACGGCCGGCCGTTTACGACCTCATCAGAAATAACGATTATCGCTTTTATTAAAAAGCGATAAGAATCGGACCGCCCCTGTTGAGTGTTGTTCTTATCTATTATCTAGGTATTTACACATGCACGATTCTGCATGTACCTATTACACCTACCTAATAAAATAAGTAAGTTTAAGACAAACCAAGTACCAAAATAACAATATTTTTTTGCAAATAAGTGTTTTCGCTCTTTTTGCCTAGGTACCTATTTGATTATTTGGTCAAATGAGTCATTCATTTTGTAGAAAGTTGAGTTGCAAAACAACATTTTGCTAATTGTTGGTTGTTAAGTGTAGGTACCTATCTAAATTTGTGAAACGAGAGGACACCCCTTTTCCTATATGCCCTAATTAACCTACTCTTGGGATTAAAATAACATAATAGTTATTTAGTTTTTACGTAAGAATGTAAGTACATTAAGTTAAGCGCCATCTATTGTGTTCTGGTATAACCACTAGGTAGGTTTACCTACGTTTAGGCACGTTGCTTGGTGGCTGCACGCAGCTAGTTCACCGCTACAAATATAGAGATCGCTGTTGTTATATGAGAAATAAATAATTTGATTATCGATCGGGTCGTTTCATTCATCAACACGTTACGTACAAATGTACATACCTACGTACTAGTACGATAGTACTATAATATTGGATTGTAAACTGAATACAAACTAATATATTCAGAAATATAATCTAATCTAACCTAACCTAACCTAATCAAATGAAAAAAAAAAACCAACCTAACTTAACTTAACCTAACTTTGTAATGTATAGATGTAATGTAATGTAATACGATACCAATACCTATTTTTATTTATGATTGTATCGTAAAGAATACGCTAAAATAATAATGTTTTATATGTGTGACTTTTTTGAAAAAACCGAAATTGACTGAGTAATTTACTCTAAGGCAGGACGGTGTAGGTACGACGACGAGCGAAGCGAGGAGGAGTGTTAGGTTAAACTGCGACCCTACAGCGCGCGAGCCGAGCGAGCGAAGCGAGCGTGCCGCGGTAGCGGCCGGCGAAGCGCCAGAACCGAACATTTCATAAAATAACTAGGTTAGGTATACTTAATTAATACTTAGGTACCTAAATACTTATAAGTACGTTTCAATGAAATCTGTAAGAAATATTTTTTTTTTCTTGAATTTGGACAAAATTTAGTAAATTTGCGAAAATATTGTATGGCCACTACCCAAATGGGTGGATTTTCACACCAAACGTGAGAAACGATGGGTAGAGCGTGCTGAAAAAACGCGATATGCCAAATTTCATCAAGATCTAACGACAATTCAACCCTATAACACCCGATACTAACTTAACCTAGAGAACCTTTCCGCCCCAACGCCCCTTTACATTTTTTTATCTCCGAAACCGTAAGAGCTAGAGCAAAATGGACTTCATTTTTGGACGGAGTTATATCTAATCTATATAAAAACATTTTTTTTTTGTCAAAATTGGACAAAAAAAAAAAAAAACTAAACCGGGTTTTAAATGTTTGTTTATTGACCTAGAAATTTCAAAAAAATACCATTCGACGCGGAATTACAATAATTTTCCTGCACGAGAATATCAACGCCATAATAGAGATACTTTTTGAAATAAAAAATAAACCGCCAGCGTGTCGACGACACCCCGCTTCGCGGGGTGCCTATTTCCGCTCTAAGGGACGCAAGATAACCATAACCTAACCCACTTACCAAAAATACAATGGTTACGATTAGTTTTTTACCCCCCCCCCCCCCCCCCCCCCCCATCCCCCCCTCCCTTTTTCTTACATGCCCTAACCTTATCTTCTATGGATGTGACAAATAATTAAGTAGATGGTGCAGGATGCTGAATGACAGGCAATCAACAGTTACAAAGAAATGTATTATGTAGGTACTTATAGAATATACATATAGGCGCAAGTGTGAACAACATAAAAATGGTTTTAAATCGCATATAGAATATACGCATATGGCAAAATAAAATATAATATTTTGTTGAATAACGAGCGGGTCGACGCGACGCCACGCCGTCGCACCGGCGCGCGCGCGCGCTTTATATAAGCCTAATAATATTTAGTAATTGCATTATATTTGGTATATTTTTATCTCGGAAACGGTAAGAGATATCGAAAAACGGACATCATTTTTGACCACCACCATACTACGTTAGTATGTATGGTGTTTTTGATAAAATGTGTCAAAACATTTTTTTTTTCATCAAAATTAGACAAAAACCGAACCCATTCTTCAACCTGACCCGGGTCTAAAAGTTTTGTTTACGGACTTAGGGTGATAAAAAAAATACCAATCGGTGCGTATTTAAAAATGAACATGCAAAATGGGGGGTCTCGGCCCCGTGAGATGTACAGTTTTTTCATGAAAAATGAAAAACTGTATAATTTAAAAAAAAATGTATGGGAGGTACCTAAACTAGGGCGATTTGACCCCAAGACAAAAAGACCACACAAAGGGGGTGCAAAAAGAGAGCCTTGTGCAAAATTTTAACAAAATCTACCGATGTGACTACCTATAACCTACTTTATTTTTAAAGATTTCAAAACCAAAAAAGCACAAATAGCCATTTCTACCCGTAACGGTGCTAGCTATCGAAAAACGGACCTCATTTTTGAGTTGCCATACTAAAGTATGGTTTCAATGAAATCTGAAAGAAATAATTTTTTTTTTTTTAATTTGGACAAAAATTTTTTTATTTGCGAAAATTCTGTATGGCCACTACCCAAATGGGTGGGTTTTCACACCAAACGTGAAAAATGATGGGTAGAGCGTGCTGAAAAAACGCGATGTGCCAAATTTCATCAAGATCTAACGACAATTCAACCCTATAACACCAGATACTAACTTAACCTAGAGAACCTTTCCGCCCCAACGCCCCTTTACATTTTTTATCTCCGAAGCCGTAAGAGCTAGAGCAAAATGGACTTCATTTTTGGACGTTCATACTACTTAAGTAGTATTGCTATATCTAATCTATATAAAAACATTTTTTTTTGTCAAAATTGGACAATAAAAAAATAAAAAAAAATCTAAACCGGGTTTTAAATGTTTGTTTATTGACCTAGAAAGTCCAAAAAAATACCATTCGACGCGGAATTACAATAATTTTCCTGCACGAGAGTATCAACAGTATCAACGCCATAATAGAGATACCTACTCTTTGAAATAAAAAATAAACCGCCAGCGTGTCGACGTCACCCCGCTTCGCGGGGTGCCTATTTCCGCTCTAAGGGACACAAGATAACCATAACCTAACCCACTTACTAAAAATACAATGGTTACGATTAGTTTTTTTTAACCCCCCCCCCCCCCCCCTCCCCTCCCCTCCCCTCCCCTCCCCTCCCTTTTTAGGGTTCCGTAGCCAAAATGGCAAAAACGGAACCCTTATAGTTTCGTCATGTCCGTCTGTCCGTCTGTCCGTCTGTCCGTCTGTCCGTATGTCACAGGCATTTTACTCGAAAACTATAAGGTGTATTTGAATAAAATTTTGAGGATAGGTGTATTTTGTTAGCCGCTACAAAGTTTTGTAATTAAAATTACTAAAAAAAATTTTTTTAGGGTTGTACTCCATACATAAAAGTAAAAGTCAAAAAAAAAAAAAAAATTTCATTGTGAGCCCACGTGTGGCACATGAATCGATAGGCCTTTCAAAATAAATACAAGGTTTCTCAGGAATTTTTTTGATTAAGTGAATACAGTCAGAGATAATCGCCCCGAAAGTCACTAAAATTCTGTCCCTCCCCCCTCTAATTTTTGAACGGTGTATTTTAAAAATATGAAAAAATTCATAGACACAGCGCTTATTAAGTTCATTCACCGAAAATTGTTTTGAACAAGATCGGATGAAAGGTTTCCGAGATATTGCTGAAAAACTGCCTTCCTCAAAGAAAAGGACGTAAGTGCCGTAAGATTTCTATGACGATACGACCTTTTTTAATAGGCACGGAACCCTTCCTTTTGCGTGGTCCGACACGCACTTGTTCTTACATGCCCTAACCTTATCTTCTATGGATGTGACTAATATAGTTAAGTAGATGGTGCAGGATGCTGAATGACAGGCAATCAACAGTACAAAGAAATGTACCTATTATGTAGGTACTTATAGAATATACATATAGGCGCAAGTGTGAACAACATAAAAATGGTTTTAAATCGCATATAGAATACACGCATATGGCAAAATAAAATATAATATTTTGTTGAATAACGAGCGGGTCCACGCGACGCCACCACCGCACACCGGCGCGCGCGCTTTATATAAGCCTCCTAACTAGTAATATTTTGTAAGTAGGTAATTGTATTATATTTGGTATATTTTTATCTCGGAAACCTCATTTTTGAGTTGCCATACTAAAGTGTGGTTTTAATGAAATCTGTAAGAAATAATTTTTTTTTACGAATTTGGACAAAATTCAGTAAATTTGCTAAAAAATTGTATGGCCACTATACAAATGTGGGGGTTTTCACACCAAACGTGAGAAATGACGGGTTAGTACATAGTAGGTACATAACTACTATATTAAAACGAAAAATTACTAAAAAGTGTTCCAATAATCCAAGAGATGGCGCTTATCACTCAAAAATTCATTCTGGAACGCGCTGTTAAGATTTTTCCAGTGGTGGCGTATCTATACCCAGTGACTCTGGGTGGGTGGGTTGGGTAAAAAACAAAAAAAAAACCTGCCACGTCTAAACGCGAAGCGGAAATGAGGTGGGTAAATTAAAACCACATGTTAATTAATTGGCATTTATTGCCGCTTACTTATTTATATACCTACTTATTGTGGGTACGTATTAAGCCGTGTAATTTATGAATGGAATGCCTAGTACTCTAAGTACCTAGTGAAGTGATGCACGTGTTCAAGGCAACAATAACAATAGACAATAGCATGACGGCCGGCCGTTTACGACCTCATCAGAAATAACGATTATCGCTTTTATTAAAAAGCGATAAGAATCGGACCGCCCCTGTTGAGTGTTGTTCTTATCTATTATCTAGGTATTTACACATGCACGATTCTGCATGTACCTATTACACCTACCTAATAAAATAAGTAAGTTTAAGACAAACCAAGTACCAAAATAACAATATTTTTTTGCAAATAAGTGTTTTCGCTCTTTTTGCCTAGGTACCTATTTGATTATTTGGTCAAATGAGTCATTCATTTTGTAGAAAGTTGAGTTGCAAAACAACATTTTGCTAATTGTTGGTTGTTAAGTGTAGGTACCTATCTAAATTTGTGAAACGAGAGGACACCCCTTTTCCTATATGCCCTAATTAACCTACTCTTGGGAAGAATGTAAGTACATTAAGTTAAGCGCCATCTAGTTAAGCGCCATCTATTGTGTTCTGGTATAACCACTAGGTAGGTTTACCTACGTTTAGGCACGTTGCTTGGTGGCTGCACGCAGCTAGTTCACCGCTACAAATATAGAGATCGCTGTTGTTATATGAGAAATAAATAATTTGATTATCGATCGGGTCGTTTCATTCATCAACACGTTACGTACAAATGTACATACCTACGTACTAGTACGATAGTACTATAATATTGGATTGTAAACTGAATACAAACTAATATATTCAGAAATATAATCTAATCTAACCTAACCTAACCTAATCAAATGAAAAAAAAAAACCAACCTAACTTAACTTAACCTAACTTTGTAATGTATAGATGTAATGTAATGTAATACGATACCAATACCTATTTTTATTTATGATTGTATCGTAAAGAATACGCTAAAATAATAATGTTTTATATGTGTGACTTTTTTGAAAAAACCGAAATTGACTGAGTAATTTACTCTAAGGCAGGACGGTGTAGGTACGACGACGAGCGAAGCGAGGAGGAGTGTTAGGTTAAACTGCGACCCTACAGCGCGCGAGCCGAGCGAGCGAAGCGAGCGTGCCGCGGTAGCGGCCGGCGAAGCGCCAGAACCGAACATTTCATAAAATAACTAGGTTAGGTATACTTAATTAATACTTAGGTACCTAAATACTTATAAGTACGTTTCAATGAAATCTGTAAGAAATATTTTTTTTTTCTTGAATTTGGACAAAATTTAGTAAATTTGCGAAAATATTGTATGGCCACTACCCAAATGGGTGGATTTTCACACCAAACGTGAGAAACGATGGGTAGAGCGTGCTGAAAAAACGCGATATGCCAAATTTCATCAAGATCTAACGACAATTCAACCCTATAACACCCGATACTAACTTAACCTAGAGAACCTTTCCGCCCCAACGCCCCTTTACATTTTTTTATCTCCGAAACCGTAAGAGCTAGAGCAAAATGGACTTCATTTTTGGACGGAGTTATATCTAATCTATATAAAAACATTTTTTTTTTGTCAAAATTGGACAAAAAAAAAAAAAAACTAAACCGGGTTTTAAATGTTTGTTTATTGACCTAGAAATTTCAAAAAAATACCATTCGACGCGGAATTACAATAATTTTCCTGCACGAGAATATCAACGCCATAATAGAGATACTTTTTGAAATAAAAAATAAACCGCCAGCGTGTCGACGACACCCCGCTTCGCGGGGTGCCTATTTCCGCTCTAAGGGACGCAAGATAACCATAACCTAACCCACTTACCAAAAATACAATGGTTACGATTAGTTTTTTACCCCCCCCCCCCCCCCCCCCCCCCCATCCCCCCCTCCCTTTTTCTTACATGCCCTAACCTTATCTTCTATGGATGTGACAAATAATTAAGTAGATGGTGCAGGATGCTGAATGACAGGCAATCAACAGTTACAAAGAAATGTATTATGTAGGTACTTATAGAATATACATATAGGCGCAAGTGTGAACAACATAAAAATGGTTTTAAATCGCATATAGAATATACGCATATGGCAAAATAAAATATAATATTTTGTTGAATAACGAGCGGGTCGACGCGACGCCACGCCGTCGCACCGGCGCGCGCGCGCGCTTTATATAAGCCTAATAATATTTAGTAATTGCATTATATTTGGTATATTTTTATCTCGGAAACGGTAAGAGATATCGAAAAACGGACATCATTTTTGACCACCACCATACTACGTTAGTATGTATGGTGTTTTTGATAAAATGTGTCAAAACATTTTTTTTTTCATCAAAATTAGACAAAAACCGAACCCATTCTTCAACCTGACCCGGGTCTAAAAGTTTTGTTTACGGAC
This sequence comes from Epinotia nisella, assembly GCA_932294315.1. NCBI lineage: Eukaryota > Metazoa > Arthropoda > Insecta > Lepidoptera > Tortricidae > Epinotia > Epinotia nisella. The sequence continues at coordinate 20,549 of OW028677.1, forward strand.
TTAGGGTGATAAAAAAAATACCAATCGGTGCGTATTTAAAAATGAACATGCAAAATGGGGGGTCTCGGCCCCGTGAGATGTACAGTTTTTTCATGAAAAATGAAAAACTGTATAATTTAAAAAAAAATGTATGGGAGGTACCTAAACTAGGGCGATTTGACCCCAAGACAAAAAGACCACACAAAGGGGGTGCAAAAAGAGAGCCTTGTGCAAAATTTTAACAAAATCTACCGATGTGACTACCTATAACCTAACCTAACCTAACCTAACCTAACCTAACCTAACCTAACCTAACCTAACCTAACCTAACCTAACCTAACCTAACCTAACCTAACCTAACCTAACCTAACCTAACCTAACCTAACCTAACCTAACCTAACCTAACCTAACCTAACCTAACCTAACCTAACCTAACCTAACCTAACCTAACCTAACCTAACCTAACCTAACCTAACCTAACCTAACCTAACCTAACCTAACCTAACCTAACCTAACCTAACCTAACCTAACCTAACCTAACCTAACCTAACCTAACCTAACCTAACCTAACCTAACCTAACCTAACCTAACCTAACCTAACCTAACCTAACCTAACCTAACCTAACCTAACCTAACCTAACCTAACCTAACCTAACCTAACCTAACCTAACCTAACCTAACCTAACCTAACCTAACCTAACCTAACCTAACCTAACCTAACCTAACCTAACCTAACCTAACCTAACCTAACCTAACCTAACCTAACCTAACCTAACCTAACCTAACCTAACCTAACCTAACCTAACCTAACCTAACCTAACCTAACCTAACCTAACCTAACCTAACCTAACCTAACCTAACCTAACCTAACCTAACCTAACCTAACCTAACCTAACCTAACCTAACCTAACCTAACCTAACCTAACCTAACCTAACCTAACCTAACCTAACCTAACCTAACCTAACCTAACCTAACCTAACCTAACCTAACCTAACCTAACCTAACCTAACCTAACCTAACCTAACCTAACCTAACCTAACCTAACCTAACCTAACCTAACCTAACCTAACCTAACCTAACCTAACCTAACCTAACCTAACCTAACCTAACCTAACCTAACCTAACCTAACCTAACCTAACCTAACCTAACCTAACCTAACCTAACCTAACCTAACCTAACCTAACCTAACCTAACCTAACCTAACCTAACCTAACCTAACCTAACCTAACCTAACCTAACCTAACCTAACCTAACCTAACCTAACCTAACCTAACCTAACCTAACCTAACCTAACCTAACCTAACCTAACCTAACCTAACCTAACCTAACCTAACCTAACCTAACCTAACCTAACCTAACCTAACCTAACCTAACCTAACCTAACCTAACCTAACCTAACCTAACCTAACCTAACCTAACCTAACCTAACCTAACCTAACCTAACCTAACCTAACCTAACCTAACCTAACCTAACCTAACCTAACCTAACCTAACCTAACCTAACCTAACCTAACCTAACCTAACCTAACCTAACCTAACCTAACCTAACCTAACCTAACCTAACCTAACCTAACCTAACCTAACCTAACCTAACCTAACCTAACCTAACCTAACCTAACCTAACCTAACCTAACCTAACCTAACCTAACCTAACCTAACCTAACCTAACCTAACCTAACCTAACCTAACCTAACCTAACCTAACCTAACCTAACCTAACCTAACCTAACCTAACCTAACCTAACCTAACCTAACCTAACCTAACCTAACCTAACCTAACCTAACCTAACCTAACCTAACCTAACCTAACCTAACCTAACCTAACCTAACCTAACCTAACCTAACCTAACCTAACCTAACCTAACCTAACCTAACCTAACCTAACCTAACCTAACCTAACCTAACCTAACCTAACCTAACCTAACCTAACCTAACCTAACCTAACCTAACCTAACCTAACCTAACCTAACCTAACCTAACCTAACCTAACCTAACCTAACCTAACCTAACCTAACCTAACCTAACCTAACCTAACCTAACCTAACCTAACCTAACCTAACCTAACCTAACCTAACCTAACCTAACCTAACCTAACCTAACCTAACCTAACCTAACCTAACCTAACCTAACCTAACCTAACCTAACCTAACCTAACCTAACCTAACCTAACCTAACCTAACCTAACCTAACCTAACCTAACCTAACCTAACCTAACCTAACCTAACCTAACCTAACCTAACCTAACCTAACCTAACCTAACCTAACCTAACCTAACCTAACCTAACCTAACCTAACCTAACCTAACCTAACCTAACCTAACCTAACCTAACCTAACCTAACCTAACCTAACCTAACCTAACCTAACCTAACCTAACCTAACCTAACCTAACCTAACCTAACCTAACCTAACCTAACCTAACCTAACCTAACCTAACCTAACCTAACCTAACCTAACCTAACCTAACCTAACCTAACCTAACCTAACCTAACCTAACCTAACCTAACCTAACCTAACCTAACCTAACCTAACCTAACCTAACCTAACCTAACCTAACCTAACCTAACCTAACCTAACCTAACCTAACCTAACCTAACCTAACCTAACCTAACCTAACCTAACCTAACCTAACCTAACCTAACCTAACCTAACCTAACCTAACCTAACCTAACCTAACCTAACCTAACCTAACCTAACCTAACCTAACCTAACCTAACCTAACCTAACCTAACCTAACCTAACCTAACCTAACCTAACCTAACCTAACCTAACCTAACCTAACCTAACCTAACCTAACCTAACCTAACCTAACCTAACCTAACCTAACCTAACCTAACCTAACCTAACCTAACCTAACCTAACCTAACCTAACCTAACCTAACCTAACCTAACCTAACCTAACCTAACCTAACCTAACCTAACCTAACCTAACCTAACCTAACCTAACCTAACCTAACCTAACCTAACCTAACCTAACCTAACCTAACCTAACCTAACCTAACCTAACCTAACCTAACCTAACCTAACCTAACCTAACCTAACCTAACCTAACCTAACCTAACCTAACCTAACCTAACCTAACCTAACCTAACCTAACCTAACCTAACCTAACCTAACCTAACCTAACCTAACCTAACCTAACCTAACCTAACCTAACCTAACCTAACCTAACCTAACCTAACCTAACCTAACCTAACCTAACCTAACCTAACCTAACCTAACCTAACCTAACCTAACCTAACCTAACCTAACCTAACCTAACCTAACCTAACCTAACCTAACCTAACCTAACCTAACCTAACCGCAGTAAGATAGAGGGAAAGGTGGGTGCAGCTCTGACGGAATGGAAGGACGGAAAAGAGACGTACAGCATGAGCTTCAAACTGGGTAGCCACTGCTCCGTGTTCCAGGCAGAGATGATAGCGCTAAACAGGGCCACGGATAGGGCACTTAAAACCGGGAAGTCAGTGGACATCTACAGTGACTCGAGATCGTCGCTGCAGTCTGTAGGTGATCCCCACTCGCTGAACCCTATCGCGCTCGAGATAAGGGAAAATATTGAGACCGCAGAAGGCAGGGGGAACCCTATCCGCCTGCACTGGATAAAAGCCCATGCGGGCTTGGCGGGTAATGAAAGGGCAGACGAGTTGGCCAAGCAGGCCGCCCTCAAGAGCAAAAGGGCACCTGTATTCGATAAATTCCCGATATCTTATGCAAAGCGATCGATAAGGCAGAGAACACTTGAAATCTGGCAGAAACGCTACCTGGAGGCGGAAACCGCCTCTGGTACCAAGATCTTTTTCCAGAACATCAGGGAGGCCAAATCGATCATGGAGAAGATAGGCAATAACAACGTTGTGTCACAGCTCCTCACTGGTCACGGCGGCTTCAGGCAATACTTACACAGATTTAAGCTGGCGGACGCCCCAAGTTGCACATGCGACGACCAGACAGAGGAGACTGTGACACACATACTTACGGAATGCCCGAGGTTCGGAAGAGAGAGATGGGACTGCGAGAGTGAGCTGGGGACTACTCTGACCGGGGCCGGATTGTCGAAGGCGATTACAGACGTCGCCTCTCGAGCCGTCTTCCTCAAATTTGCGGTGGCTATCGTCCGCAAAGCGGCGAGGGCAAATGGGGCGACGTCTGTATAAAAGGTTCTGGCGCCCGCTTTTGGTGTTCGTTAATTATTTGCAATTTAAATGTTATATTTTGTTTAACTGATATGGTTGGTATATGAATAATTATGATTGAAGCTAAATATGTTGAAACTAAATAACCAATGTATATAGATGGGTGAATTTTGTATAGGAATAATTATAAAAAAAAAAAATTTAAATTCTGTAACTTTGAAATCGTATAACTTGTGTGTATAAATGAGAGAATGTATGTTAGGAAAATAAGGTAGTTTATTAGGAATAAGGGAAAATGTAAAACCCTAACCTGCTGTGTGGGCGACCTCTGTATCTGGTGCCCGCTTCTGGTGATCGTTAAATATTTGCAATTTAAATGTTATATTTTGTTAACTCATATATTTGGTATATGAATAACTAGGATTGAATTTAATATGTTGAAATTGAATAACCTACGTATATAGATAGGTGAATTTTGAATAGGAATAATTATGATAAAAATTTAAATTCTGTAATTTTGAAATCGTATAATCTATGTGTATAAATGAGAGAATGCATGTTAGAGAAATAAGGTAGTTTTTAAGAATAAGGAAAAGTGTAAAAGGTGCGTGTCTGGTTTTTAGCCGGTAAGAGTCCGGCACTGTCTGGGTCCTCCCTTCCCAGGTCGTCCATGAGGATTTTCCAGACACGCACCTTTAGTACTAAGAAAATGAAAATGGAAAGAATAATCTGAGGAAAAAAAAAATAATCACGAAAGAACAAATAAAAAAGTTTTAAATAAAAGAAAAATAAAGAAAAGAAATAAGCTCTGAATAAAAATCAGAGGGAAAAGAAAGGACCCTCATAAAAAAAAAAAAAAAAAAAAAAAAAAAAAAAAAAAAAAAAAAAAAAAAAAAAAAAAAAAAAAAAAAAAAAAAACCTAACCTAACCTAACCTAACCTAACCTAACCTAACCTAACCTAACCTAACCTAACCTAACCTAACCTAACCTAACCTAACCTAACCTAACCTAACCTAACCTAACCTAACCTAACCTAACCTAACCTAACCTAACCTAACCTAACCTAACCTAACCTAACCTAACCTAACCTAACCTAACCTAACCTAACCTAACCTAACCTAACCTAACCTAACCTAACCTAACCTAACCTAACCTAACCTAACCTAACCTAACCTAACCTAACCTAACCTAACCTAACCTAACCTAACCTAACCTAACCTAACCTAACCTAACCTAACCTAACCTAACCTAACCTAACCTAACCTAACCTAACCTAACCTAACCTAACCTAACCTAACCTAACCTAACCTAACCTAACCTAACCTAACCTAACCTAACCTAACCTAACCTAACCTAACCTAACCTAACCTAACCTAACCTAACCTAACCTAACCTAACCTAACCTAACCTAACCTAACCTAACCTAACCTAACCTAACCTAACCTAACCTAACCTAACCTAACCTAACCTAACCTAACCTAACCTAACCTAACCTAACCTAACCTAACCTAACCTAACCTAACCTAACCTAACCTAACCTAACCTAACCTAACCTAACCTAACCTAACCTAACCTAACCAGTCTCGCGTCGAGCGCCGCCGTGAACGGTTCATTTTCCGTGCAGCTCCGCCAGACATCGCGCCACAGATAGCCGTGCCACGTGTCTCCGCGAGTAGCCGCCAAACGCCGAGCATCGCAGGAGGCAGCCCCGCTTCGCCGTACGGTGTTTCGCCGAGCGTCGCCGTGCTTCCCCGGCTTTCGCCGTGAGTCTCCGTGGACGTAAGTGACGCCGTGTATAGCCGTCGCTCGCCCGCGATCGCACGGGATCGCCGTGAGACTCCGTGTACGCAAGTGACGCCGTGTATAGCCGTCGCTCGCCCGCGATCGCACGAGATCGCCGTGAGTCTCCGGGGATCTCCGCGACCTTGGGCTGACGCCCGATATCGTCGCGCGTGTTCGCCGACGGACGCCGTGAATCGCCGGCTGGCGCCGTGGGGAGGACGCGTAGAGGGTGGACGCCAAATATCGCCGTCGGTCTCCGAAAATCTCCGCGACCTTAAGAGGACGCCCGATATCGTCGCCGCTCGCCTGCAGTCGCCGGCAATCGCACGCAGTCACCGGCGGACGCCGTGAATCGCCGGCTAGCGCCGTGGGAGTGGAGTGAACGTGTAAGCGCCATTATTGACAATTATTGACAAACATTCTAGTGTTAGAATAGAACACCAAGACTCTACATAGAGTCAAAAATTCTACTGTTGTGTATATTTATATAAAGTGTTTTTGACAAATACCAGAACGCAATTCTTATGCAAACTCATCTATAACTTGTACAAACCTGCATTGTATTTACCTACTGTATTTAGACTGTACTGGGTCCCTATTGACCATCAAGTACAAATTGTGTGACTGTATTAGGTCCCTATAGACCTTATATCGTACATCGGCGGTGCTTGTTCCTATTGACCAGCACAATGATGTCCGGAATCGAGAGAACCCCACCAGCAAAAAGGGAACAGAGCGTTCGGCGTAGTGTGGGAGAGTGGGAAGCAGCGCAGGGCAACCCGAGGCCTGAAATATCCCCAAGTATGGATAAGACCGCGCCTGCAGTCGCAGGCGCTACTACAGTGACAGCGCAGGCAGGCCCTGCGAAGCCGAAAATGACCTCAGCACAAGATAGCAAAATGGCCTCACGCGCGATGCCAGCAGCGCTTAGCCCTTTAAAAAAGGTTTACCCAAACAGGACGGCAGAAGCACGAGCTCATCACGACAGGGCTAAGGCTAGTATAAACGCCGGAAGAAACATACGAACAGACATCAAGAAAGATGTGATTGACGCGCTGGACAGATTATATCAACTGGTAAAGGAAGCCGAGTTGGAAGCGAAAAAGGGGAAGCCGGGAGCTGAGAAGGAGATTCCTACGGGAACCGACAAAACCTTCACCCCGCGGAACGAACCCGACCCAATCCTGACCAAAATAGCCGAACAAACAAGGCTCATAAAAGAAAATGGCAGGAAAATGGACGAGCTAAAGGCCGGCCTAGAACACCAAAGACAGACACTTGAAAAAGTCGCGACTACAATGACCTACGCTAATGTGGCAGCGTCAACACCAAGCCAAACCACGGCCCCGAGATCAACAAAAGAGCCAACGAGGAGTACGCTGCACTCAGTCGTAGTCACGTCGAGTATAGAGACGGAGACCGGAGAAGAGGTACTCGACAAAATTAGAAACGCAATAGACGCTAAGGAGGGATGGGTCAAAGTTGACAGGGTTCGAAAGGCAAAAGACAGGAAGGTGATAATGGGACTGAGAACGGAGGAGGAAAGGGAGAAGGTGAAAGAAAGGCTCCGGGAGAAGGGAGTCAGCCTTGTCATCGAGGACGTCAAAAACAAGGACCCTCTTTTGATCCTCAAGGGCGTCCTGTCCTACAATACGGATGAGGACATAAAAAAGGCCCTAAGGAATCAGAACAGGAATGTCTTTGGTGGCCTTGATGAAGGGGCAGACAGGCTGGAAATAAAGTACCGGAAAAGGACGAGAAATCCCCACACTTGTCACATAGTGATCGGTGTCTCGCCCACGATATGGCAGAGGGCAACACAGGCCGGGACCGTCCACGTGGACCTGCAAAGAGTAAAAGTGGAAGACCAGTCCCCGCTGGTTCAGTGCACGCGTTGCCTGGGTTACGGGCACGGCAAGCGGCACTGTAACGGACCGGCAGACTTGTGCAGCCATTGCGGAGGACCCCACTTGCGAGCCGAATGCTCTGAATGGCTTGCAAGGATACCACCAAAATGCCACAACTGTGTGAAAGCTGAAATGCCAGAAGTGACACATGACGCATTTAGCCAAGCTTGCCAAATAAGAAAAAGATGGGACAACATAGCTAGGTCAAGTGTAGCATACCACTGCTAAGGGCACCCACGGCGACCAAATCCCTTACCGGATAGTACAAACAAACCTCCAAAGAAAGAAGTTGGCGACAGAAGAGCTATACATCGAGGCTATAAAGCGCGGCATAGTAGCCGCTCTTCTCAAGGAGCCCTATGTGGGCCACAACGGCATCATATTCAATATAAGACTGCAAAAATCGAAAGGAATCAAAATTAGTAGGACAACTAGAAGATACAACACAAAAAAGGCAAACTGGACTAAGTTTCGTGAGAAACTCAGCCAGTTTCTGCTTACCAATAAATTCACCAAACCAGAAATTGAAAATATTCAGAACCCAAAAGAATTGAGAGAGAGAGAGAGAGTCTGGGAAGGCATCTATAGGGTGATTGGCAGGATTACGAACCGGGTGGAAGATATGCCGCTGGAGAAAAATGGAGAGATACTGGACGCAAATGGCTCAGTTAAATTATTAACTGAAACTTTTTACCCCGAAGATCTCACGACCACCGACAATATCCACCACCGAAACATCAGAAGGAAAGCTGACGAAGTGAATGTAGATGACCAAGGTGAGTCTTGCGACCCGCCATTCACAATGGATGAACTCATCACCGCAAGCCAATCTTTCAACCCCAAAAAGGCCCCAGGAGGGGATGGATTCACCGCCGACTTATGCCTCCAGGCAGTTAAAACAAACCCGGAGCTCTTCCTGAAATTTTTCAACAAGTGCCTAGAATACCACTACTTCCCTGAAATCTGGAAAAAAGCCACAGTAATAGTTTTAAGAAATCCCGACTGCGATCAGTTCTTAAATTATTGTGTTAACATAGCTAATAAGGTAATAAAAAGAAATAAAAATAGATAAGTAAAATATGCTGTCATAATATTGTAAAAATATTTCATGAATAGCATATAAAATAAAACAGCATAACAAATATTGTTAATATGTTTTAAAATAACTGTTAAAAAACTTAGTGGATGTATGTTAGATGTAATGTAACAAAAGAGTAATTTATCGATGTGCGCCCTCAGCGCCAAATTGCGCCTCCGTTCCTTGTCAATAGAAATAAGTTAGACCTAAGAAAACGTATGTAAAAATAAAAAAAAGGCGAACATAGACTCCAATCATGTTGGAGGTAACAGGAAATAATAAAGAGTTGCAGGAGGTGCAAGTCGGGGTTTTAGCCGGTAAGAGTCCGGCACTGTCTGGGCCCACCATTCCCAGGCGTCCATGAGGATTTCCCCGACTTGCACCTTATCAAAAGAAGACATCCTGCAAAAAAAAAAAAAAAAAAAAAAAAAAAAAAAAAAAAAAAAAAAAAAAAAAAAAAAAAAAAAAAAAAAAAAAAAAAAAAAAAAAAAAAAACCTAACCTAACCTAACCTAACCTAACCTAACCTAACCTAACCTAACCTAACCTAACCTAACCTAACCTAACCTAACCTAACCTAACCTAACCTAACCTAACCTAACCTAACCTAACCTAACCTAACCTAACCTAACCTAACCTAACCTAACCTAACCTAACCTAACCTAACCTAACCTAACCTAACCTAACCTAACCTAACCTAACCTAACCTAACCTAAAAACCTAACCTAACCTAAAAACCTAACCTAACCTAAAAACCTAACCTAACCTAAAAACCTAACCTAACCTAAAAACCTAACCTAACCTAAAAACCTAACCTAACCTAAAAACCTAACCTAACCTAAAAACCTAACCTAACCTAAAAACCTAACCTAACCTAAAAACCTAACCTAACCTAAAAACCTAACCTAACCTAAAAACCTAACCTAACCTAAAAACCTAACCTAACCTAAAAACCTAACCTAACCTAAAAACCTAACCTAACCTAAAAACCTAACCTAACCTAAAAACCTAACCTAACCTAAAAACCTAACCTAACCTAAAAACCTAACCTAACCTAAAAACCTAACCTAACCTAAAAACCTAACCTAACCTAAAAACCTAACCTAACCTAAAAACCTAACCTAACCTAAAAACCTAACCTAACCTAAAAACCTAACCTAACCTAAAAACCTAACCTAACCTAAAAACCTAACCTAACCTAAAAACCTAACCTAACCTAAAAACCTAACCTAACCTAAAAACCTAACCTAACCTAAAAACCTAACCTAACCTAAAAACCTAACCTAACCTAAAAACCTAACCTAACCTAAAAACCTAACCTAACCTAATCTAACCTAACTTAACCAACTTTTGTTATGTAGATGTAATGTAATGTAATACGATACCAATATTTTTATTTATGATTGTATCGTAAAGAATACGCTAAAATAATAATGTTTTATATGTGTGACTTTTTTGAAAAAACCGAAATTGACTGAGTAATTTACTCTTAGGCAGGACGGTGTAGGTAGTGTTAGGTTAAACTGCGACCCTACAGCGCGCGAGCCGAGCGAGCGAACCGAGCGTGCCGCGGCAGCGGCTTGCGAAGCTCCAGAACCGAACATTTCATAAAATAACTAGGTTAGGTATACTTAATTAATACTTACCTAAATACTTATACCTCAATCAAATATGCCTGTCAAACTTTTCTGAATGGAATTCTGACTCAGCTAAGGTACCTACCTAATAAGTAGGTACCTACTACATACCTAAAGTACCTACCTACCTACATAAACTAAGTAGGTATGTCTGTTACATACCTACTGCAAGCAGAAATGTTTTTATTCATCAATATTTTTGATGATTTAATTTTTCATAATATTTTGTAATTGCATTATATTTGGTATATTTTATCTCGGAAACGGTAAGAGATATCGAAAAACGGACATCATTTTTGACCACCACCATACTACGTAAGTATGTATGGTGTTTTTGATAAAATGTGTGAAAACATTTTTTTTTTCATCAAAATTAGACAAAAACCGTATACACTTTTCAACCTGACCCGGGTGTAAAAGTTTTGTTTACGGACTTAGGGTGATAAAAAAAATACCAATCGGTGCGTATTTAAAAATGATCATGCAAAGTGGGGGGTCTCGGCCCCGTGATATGTACAGTTTTTCCATGAAAAACGAAAAACTGTATAATTTAAAAAAAAATGTATGGGAGGTACCTAAACTAGGGCGATTTGACCCCAAGACAAAAAGACCACACAAAGGGGATGCAAAAAGAGAGCGTTGTGCTAAATTTTAACAAAATCTACCGATGTGACTACCTATAACCTACTTTATTTTTAAAGATTTCAAAACCAAAAAAGCACAAATAGCCATTTCTACCCGAAACGGTGCTAGCTATCGAAAAAAGGACCTCATTTTTGAGTTGCCATACTAAAGTATGGTTTCAATGAAATCTGTAAGAAATAATTTTTTTTTCTTGAATTTGGACAAAATTTAGTAAATTTGCGAAAATATTGTATGGGCACTACCCAAATGTGTGGGTTTTCACACCAAGCGAGAGAAACCACGGGTAGAGCGTGCTGCAAAAACGCGATATGCCTAGTTTCATCAAGATCTACCGACAATTCAACCCTACAATACCCAATACTAACTTAACCTAGAGAACCTTTCCGCCCCAACGGTTTTCATTTTTTATCTCCGAAACCGTAAGAGCTAAAGCAAAATGGACTTCATTTTTGGACGTTCATACTACATCGTAGTATATTTATATAAAAACATATTTTTTTTGCCAAAATTGGACAAAAAAAATTAAAAATAATCTTACCCGGGTTTAAAATTTTTGTTTATTGACCTAGAAAGTCCAAGAAAATACCATTCGATGCGGGATTACAATAATTTTCCTGCACGAGAATATCAACGCCATAATAGGAGATACCTTTTGAAATAAAAAATAAAAACAGAAAAAGTTGTATGGGGGGTACCCAAAGGAGGAAGGTTGCACCCCAAGCCAAAAACACCATAGGTGGAGCAAGGTAAAAAAATCCCCTGTGCGAAGTTTTATTAAATCTACCGAAATTAAACCCTTTTTTTAGGGTTCCGTAGCCAAAATGGCAAAAACGGAACCCTTATAGTTTCGTCATGTCCGTCTGTCCGTCTGTCCGTCTGTCCGTCTGTCCGTATGTCACAGGCATTTTACTCGAAAACTATAAGGTGTTAGCCGCTACATAGTTTTGTAATTAAAATGACAAGAAAAAATTTTTTTAGGGGTGCACTCCATACATAAAACTAAAAGTCAAAAAAAAAAATTCATTGTGACCCCCCGTGTGGCACATCAATCGATAGGCCTTTTAAAATAAATATAAGGTTTCTTAGCATTTTTTCAATTAAGTGAATAGAGTCGGAGATAATCGCCCCGAAAGTCACTAAAATTCTGTCCCCCCCCTCTAATTTTTGAACGGTGTATTTTAAAAATATGGACAAATTCATAGACATAGGGCTTATTCATTTCATTCACCGAAAATTGTTCTGAACAAGATCGGTTCAGAGGTTTTCGAGATATTGCTGAAAAACTGCCTTCCTCAAAGAAAAGGACGTAAGTGCCGTAAAATTTCTGTGACGATACGACCTTTTTAATAGGCACGGAACCCTTCGTTTTGCGTGGTCCGACACGCACTTGGCCGGTTTTTTTTATCTTCCAAACAGTTAGAGATATCGAAATATGACCATCACCATACTACATAGTATGTATGGTGTTTTTGAGGAAATCCTTAAAACATTTTTTTTTCAATGAAATTGATAAAAAAATATCAATCGGTGCGTATTTAAAAATGATCATGCAAAATGGGGGGTTTCGGCCACGTGAGATTGGCAGTATTTCTATGAAAAAATTAAAACTGTGAAAATTTAAAAAAATATGTAGGAGAGGTACCAAAAGCAGGGCGATTTGACCCCAAGCCAAAAATACCACACAAAGGGGGTGCAAAAAGAGAGCCGTGTGCCAAATTATAACAAAATCTACCGAGTGGAGTCCCTATACCTATAACCTACTTTATTTTTAAAGATTTCAAAACGCGTTCTCGCCTAAAAAGCATAAATTGTGTTACTGATTCTTCGATAGCAACAGCGAAAGGGGGGTCGGAAAGCATGAATGACCCAGAGAAAGTAACCAAGACGATTATCAAGAGTAATGAGCAACCCACTCACCTTGTGGACCTCAATGGCAGCAGCTCGTGTTGTGCTAGTGAAAGCCCAGCTCCTTTTCTCCTTCTGCTATGCCTAGGTCTTAGCCTCGATCTTGGTTCAGCACAGGATAGCGTAAACGCACAGAGAAAGCAGTAAAAGTAACCACGAAAGCACCGTGGGGTATGTCTGCGGCTCGAAGGGATGCGCGCGCGACGATAGCCATTTGCATACTGGTCCGCGAATGTTCGGGACGGAACTATTCGGGATGGGCAAGATTCGCTTAGCATTGAAGGAGCCTTCAGTGATGGATTACTCCTAGCTCCCGACAATGTAACAAACGAAAAATGCATACTTTGACATTCTGTACAAAAGCATATGTATATCACTTCGCAATGACAAACTACTTATCAAAATCGATATAAATCCTTAAATCAATCATTAAAACCAAACTGATTAAGTGCGAGTCGGATTTTAGTTTTCCATACATTTTTCGTTCAAGCGCCTGATTAAGAATCCCGCAAGGGTATTTTGTTAGCTGCTACCTCCATAGTTTTGCAATTACATGACTAACAATTTTTTTCTTAGGGGTGCACTCCATACATAAAACTGCAAGTCAAAAAAACATTGTAAGCCCATGGGCATGGGCACACATGTGTGGCACATCAACCGATAGGCCTTTCAAAGTAAATTAAGTTTCTCAGCAATTTAATTTTTGAATAGAGTCGGAATTTATCGCCCCAAATTTGACTAAAATTGTGTCCCCCCCTCTAATTTTAGAACGGTGTATTTTAAAAATATGAAAAAAAACATGGCATTCTTTCGCTGAAAATTATGTTGATCAAGATGGGTTCAAAAGTTTTCGAGATATTGCTGAAAAACTGCCTTCCTTAAAAGACGTAAGTACTAATTGAAATAGGACGTAGTGCCGTAAGATTTCTCTGATGATACGACCTTTTTTATAGACACGGAACCCTTCTTTTTGCGTGATCCGACACGCACTTGGCCGGTTTTTTTACCTTTTAGGTCCAGAACCCTAAAAACTGGCTCTAAGATATAGTAGGTCCCTAAGTAAATTAAATAATAAATACGGGTTGCACGGCTTGCACCACCCGTGCGAAGCCAGAGCGGGCAGCTATTGTATAAGAAAATGCATAAGGTACCTAATAGATAACTTACATTGTACAATTAGACAATGTAAGTCAATTTATAAAAAAATTAACTAGGCAATCTTATTATTTTAAGATGTTAATTTCAAAATAATAAGATTACGCCTTATTGCTGAAAGTGTAACACAGTAAAAAAAACAGAATAAATAAAAATAAAATTAAATGATTCAAAAACTCGGCCGATAACGACTGGCGATTTGACCAGTGCTGTAGGTTTACATTTGTAAATTAGCATGTTAGACCATGGGATCCCCGGCTGGCATGCGGTTCGGTGAACTGCACGGGGTGGGTCATATATTGAATATTATATTGGGACGTTAATACTCGATATATGACCCGTCCTCGGCGTCCCAGTCCTGCGGGCGGACGCTCTTGTAGAGCAGCGTCGAGTAGCGCCGCTGGTAGCCGGCCTCCACGTCCCGGAAGCCCTTGCGCACCCCCTCCGAGTCCGACGGGAACGAGTCGTTGCTGGGCGCCTGGTACTCGCACCGCCCGGCGTGCAACAGCGTCAGATCTGAACCATGCAATGCAACACGCCATTTCACTATCGTGAAAAACAACATGACACTTTCCTACCAGACCTAGGTTTAACTGTGTCACCATACGAGTACCACATGGCTTTACCATTCTTGTTCTTCTTGGTCGATACGTTTTTGTCCGAACGGGGTGGTGTTGTTCGTGGTCTTTATGAGTGGCGAGCAGATGTCACTCGATTTTATCAATAGTGTTATGTTTGACTTTTAGAGATGGCATATTAGGGATCCAGTTATATATAATACTAGCTGTAAGAATGAACTATGTGAGTAGTTGAAATATTCATTGACTGATTATGTAATTCTGATAGCACGGTTGGTTGAGACTGAGAGTACAAAAATAATGTTCTTTACCTTCTCTTCAAAATTGCTTACACATATTTATGTACAGGGTAAGCAAGTTTTATGATAAAGTCTACAACCTTTTTACAAGCTTTATATTAACTTGACCTGTTCGTATGTAAACATACAGTATGTAATTATGTAAGTTGCCCGTCAAAATTTGCAATCCTTTTTTCAGTCACTTGCCGTTATCCGATTGAGCTGAAATTTTAGGTTTAAGTATAGTTTGGATGACAATCCAATATTATGATACCATCGAGCTGATCGGATGATGGAGACAGAAGGTGGCCAATTGGCCATGGGAATTTAGTAGGTACTTAACCGACGTACCCCCGTTGAGTTTGGGCTCGTTAGAATCGTCTCAATCAGTAGTTAATGACGGTATACAAAAAAGTTCAGTCGGCAATTAAATCTTGTACCAAAAATGAAATTTTTGACAGAAACTTATTTAAAAAAACCATTATTCATAAAATGTGTTTTATGTTAGATATACACACGTCAACCACTCGCACGAATATCGTGCGATAATCCATGTGATTGTATTCTAAGTAGTGGCCACTAACCTTTGGGTAGGTCTGCAAATACATAATAAAATCCCAATTACGAAAACGATCATAGAGTAGAACCAATCTTAAAGAACGCGCTTCCAATGTGTTTACGAAGGTAATTTTAAACAAAACTGGATGTTGCTATGATTGTCAAAGAGTACTTGGGACCGGGTATTTTTTCGTCCCTTTGGCAGTGGAAACCGCGGGTTGCTGGGGGGTGGACGCGAAAGGATTTGTGCGTGACATGGGCCGTCAGACAACAGGGGGAGCATCCCCGCTCCGAGTCGTTTCCGGTGCAAAGGCTGTCCATGGCTAATAGTGTGGGCGTTTGGTGAAAAACCTTACTTTTTTTGATAAAAGTATGAAACTTGGCACAGTTATTCCTTGTGCCAAAATAAGCCGATTAAGATCGGTAGCCCTCGGGAGCCCCCCCTCTGGGGCCGGGGAGGGGGGGTTAAAGTCCCGCTCCGCCCGGCTTGATTCTAAAAATTCTAACCGTCCATGGCTAGCTAATATGTCGTGTTTGGTATCAATTTCGGATAAATCAATAACGTAGAATTCATTTCTGGTATAAAAAAAAAATATTTGTTTTGAAATTAAAAAAGAAAACATAAAAATAAAGATTTTCAACTCCATTTTTTTTTATTTTGAGCATTCGTAAATATTAAACGGCCAGCTATTTTTGTATACAAAAAATATATTTATAAAGCCAATTTATTGTAGACTTGAAAATACATAACTTTTAACTACCTTTACTAACAATAAATAGTGTAAAAAAAAAAGATTAAGTGGCGGGCGATAGAAAATACTGCTCCGCCCGGCTTCATCCTAAAAATTCTAACCGTCCATGGCTAGCTAATAGGCCGTGTTTGGTATCAATATCGAATAAATCAATAACGTAAAATTTATTTTTTTAATTAAAAAATAATATATAAAATTGAATTATACAACTCCATTTTTTTATTTTGAGCCTTCGTAAATATTAAACGGACAGCTATTTCTATATACAAAAAATATACAAATAAAGACAATTTATTGAAGATTTGAAAAAATATAACTTTTTAATGCCATTGCTAATAATAAGTAATGTAAAAAAATTATTTTGTAGCGCGCTTTAGAAAATACCGCTCCGCCAGACTTTATTTAAAAATTCTAACTGTCCATGTTTAGCTAATAGGTGGTATTTAGTATCAATTTCCGATAAATCAATAACGTAAAAATCATTTCTGGTATAAAAATGTAATTTAACAAGCAATAAAAAATATTTTTGTAGAACATATTTTTATTATGAGCATTCGTAAATGTTAAACGACTAGTTAGTTCCGTATGCAAAAAATACTTAAACAAAGCCAGTTTAATGTAGATTTGAACAATAATAACTTTTTGCTACCTTTGCTAATAATAAATAGTGTATTTTTTTTAAGTCGCGTGCCGGTGCTCAATTTTTACCGCCTGTTCACCTAAGAACCTAAGTGCACATTCTGGAGACCGAATGTGCTATATTCGTTCTTGGGATCATAAAAATGATGAAAGATTAAGAAATATTTGTAACACAATTTTAATTTGCACAGTAGTTGGCGTTCCCTTAGAGAAGGGACCTTAGAAGTATCGCGAGGCCTCATGTTTGTATTAGGTGAGAGCGTCACTGTTAAAGCAAATGTCACTAAGATCCGTTTTTCAAAGTCATATTGTACGAGTATAAGCAGAAAAGGCACAATATTACGTACAATTAACTACACGTCTCGAGAGTCAACGCAGTTTCCTCCACTGAGACGTAACTGGGTACATTTCAAATCCCTCTTCAGTTGCATTGCGTTTTGCAACCAGCTTTGCATTTACATCTTGTTTAGTTTAAACAGATGCTGACCACACCAGGGTTGTCAGACCAGTGTGGAATCCATTGGCCAGCATTTTGCTTCCATGTCTAAGCAGAGGGTCTGGGTAAGTTTTGATGACGAACAAACGCCTAGTCCGAAACATGTAGGTACCTACCCCTTGGTAAACTGCCCGTTATGTGTGCTGGTATAGAGCAGTTTCCTCTAATTGCTGGTTGTTTATCGGGTTATCGTACTCCTCGCATCGCTTTATTTTCATCAACCTCTAGTACAAGACGTAGTACTATTATTTATTCTGTGGTACAAGTTATATCTAAATGTTGAGATTTAAGTACTAAAAATATAGCAATAATAATAAATATTAGGGGACATTCTTACACAAATCGAATTAGACCTATAGTAAGTTCAATTAAGCTTGTGTTATAGGTACTAGACGACGATATATATAATAGATATAAATACTTAAATACATAAAAAACATCCAAGACTCAGAAACAAATATTCATGCTCATCACACAAATATTTGCCCTTACCGGGATTCGATCCCAGGACCTTCAGCTTCAAAAATATTTGTTTACTAAAAAGAACCGGCAATTGGAGGACATGCCTCAGACGGAAACTGCCCTATACCAGCACACATAACGGGCAGTTTACCAAGGGGTAGGTACGTTTTTGGCTATGTGTTAGATCGTCATCAAAGCTAACCCAGTCCCTCTGCTTGGACATGGAAGCAAGGTGCTGGCCAATGGATTCCACACTGGTCTGACAACACTGCTGGGGCCAGCATCTGCTTAAAATAAACAAGATGTAGTGAAGATGCAAAGCTGGTTGCGAAACGTGATGCAAAAATTATGAAGAGGGATTTGAAATGCACCCAGTTACGTCTCAGTGGAGGAAACTGCGTTGACTCTCGAGACGTGTAGTTAATTGTACGTAATATTGTGCCTTTTCTGCTTATACTCGTACAATATGACTTTGAAAAACGGATCTTAGTGACATTTGCTTTAACAGTGACGCTCTCACCTAATACAAACATGAGGCCTCGCGACACTTCTAAGGTCCCTTCTCTAAGGGGACGCCACTACTGTGCAAATTAAAATTGTATTACAAATATTTGTTAATCTTTCATCATTTTTATGATCCCAAGAACGAATATAGCACATTCGGTCTCCAGAATGTGCACTTAGGTTCTTAGGTGAACAGGCGGTAAAAATTGAGCACCGGCACGCGACTTAAAAAAAATACACTATTTATTATTAGCAAAGGTAGCAAAAAGTTATTATTGTTCAAATCTACATTAAACTGGCTTTGTTTAAGTATTTTTTGCATACGGAACTAACTAGTCGTTTAACATTTACGAATGCTCATAATAAAAATATGTTCTACAAAAATATTTTTTATTGCTTGTTAAATTACATTTTTATACCAGAAATGATTTTTACGTTATTGATTTATCGGAAATTGATACTAAATACCACCTATTAGCTAAACATGGACAGTTAGAATTTCTAAATAAAGTCTGGCGGAGCGGTATTTTCTAAAGCGCTCTACAAAATAAATTTTTTACATTACTTATTATTAGCAATGGTATTAAAAAGTTATATTTTTTCAAATTTTCAATAAATTGGCTTTATTTGTATATTTTTTTTTTACAGAAATAGCTGTCCGTTTAATATTTACGAAGGCTCAAAATAAAAAATTGGAGTTGTAAAATACAATTTTTATATATTCTTTTTTAATTGCTTAACAAATTACATTTTTTCATCCTAAAAATAAATTCTACGTTATTGATTTATCCGAAATTGATACCAAACACGACCTATTAGCTAGCCATAGACGGTTACAATTTTTAGGATGAAGTCGGGCGGAGCGGTATTTTCTACCGCACGCTATTTAATCTTTTTTTTACACTATTTATTGTTAGCAAAGACAGTCAAAACTTATATTTTTTCAAATCTAAAATAAATTGGCTTTATTAATATATTTTTTTTATACAGAAATAGCTCGCCGTTTAATATTTACGAATGCTCAAAATAAAAAAAATAGAGTTGAAAATATTTATTTGTATGTTTTCTTTCTTAATTTCACGACAAATAACATTTTTTTTATACCAGAAATGAATTCTACGTTATTGATTTATCCGAAATTGATACTAAACACGGCATATTAGCTATCCATGGACTGTTAGAATTTTTAGAATGAAGCCGGGCGGAGCGGGACTTTAACCCCCCCTCCCCGGCCCCAGAGGGGGGGCTCCCGAGGGCTACCGATCTTAATCGGCTTATTTTGGCACAAGGAATAACTGTGCCAAGTTTCATACTTTTATCAAAAAAAGTAAGGTTTGGCCATTTTATGTCGCTAAGGATCCCCACTATAACCAACAACGTGGAAATGCCGCAAGGACTATGGGCACCTTTGCACCGGGAACGGCAAGGGGCGCTTCATGTTACAATCGGGTATTTGTAATTTTGCTCTTTGTAATAATTGTGTAGGTAATCGTCATTATTAATTAAGTTGACATCTAATAAATAAAAAATAAGTTTATTTATAATGAATCTTTAGGGATCATAATTATTCACATCAAAATGTAAAAATGTTAAATACATTGGAGCATTGGAGGTACGTTCAGTTTAAGATTGTTTTTACTCTATGGTTGAGATTATTTCATCGGCCGACTATATTTATAAAACTGACTTTGGAATCGGGATCGTCCACCTGGCGGGACGGCAGAGTTGCCTTTCGAATGGACTACATACTTCGATGCGATTCAGCCAACTCGAATAATCTCAAGCATACATAAAACAACATTTGGTGGACGACAGCCGCCGCGAAGGAGGCAAGACGGATAAGCTCCAGCCGTCCCCCGAGTACACGGAAGCAACCACGAGGAGCGGAGGCCGGCATGACCTCGTCTTTAGTACATGGCTCATATGATAAAAGCATTTATCTAGTTCCCCCTGTCCCGGTTACTGTCAGTCAGGCCATATAGCTAACATTTATTTACCGTAAATTGATGATGATATTCCCCGTGTAGGTACAACTGAACTGATCAAAGTTGACTGACAATGCAATACGTGCAACGTAAAGCTGAGCCAAACCGGGCACTAATAAAATATCAAAACAACAGAAAACCGGCCAAGTGCGTCCAACCGCAAGTCAATGAAATAATTCCGCGCACTCAACGTTTTAACTGTTTGAGTTATATATTTTCAACATCAGATATTTTTCATTCGGCATTTTAGACGTCGTCGATATTTTGATCGTTCACTTCGCTTAATTAAATTTAAATAAATTTTCGATGATATGCACCTCGATGTTTTTAACTTTTTTTTCTGTCGTTATATAAATTTTTAGGGTTCCGTAGCCAAAATGGCAAAAACGGAACCCTTAAAGTTTCGTCATGTGCGTCTGTCCGTATGTCATAGGCATTTTACTGGAAAACTATAAGGTATACTCGTATTTAAATAAAATTTCGAGGATAGGTGGGTCGTTCTTCTTTTCGACCGACAATAGCCTGTCCTTCGTCTTATTACGGCATCTCATTTGAGTAATGATGTTTATGGTTTTATAATGTTCGAATGAACGTCCATATTATTTTATTAATTAGTGATATATAATATTTCACTTTCTCTAACTAGCATTTTTTTTAATGTTTGTTTTTTTCGTAGAATGCCGTGACAGAGTGGTAAACCAAAATGTTGTCCCCACTGAAATAGTCCACTTTGTCACATGTTTTTTTTAGAAACCAACCGTAAATAAATATTTATATTGGCCAGAAAGTAAACTTTAATTAGTTCTAATGAAGAAACCTATGCATTTTTTTTTAAATCGCACTTCAAAACCACAATTTTCGATAGTTCAAAAACCAAAAAAACAGAAAAACCTCGATTCATTGTCGGTAAAAAAGAAGAACGACCCAGGTGTATTTTGTTAGCCGCAACTTAGTTTTGTAATTAAATGACAAAAAAATCATTGTAAGTCCACTTGTGGCACATCAATCGATAGGCCTTTAAAAATAAATATAAGGTTTCTCAGTATTATTTTTGTTTTTTAGTTTTTTTTTCTTTAATTTATGTATTCAAAAAAAAGTTTTTATACAAACTCGCCAAACTGTAACGTTTGATGGCGAGAAACGCTCATGTTCTATACTAGAATAACCTATTTAATTATATTTAACATTTTCTATTTATACTTAACATTCTTATATGACATCTATATGGTTTTCTTGTGTACAATAAAGTGCTTACGCCATGCATTTAACTTAACAAAAAAAAACTAAGCATGCTCGTAGGTAAGTACTTATCCGTATAGTTTTATATAGTGAATAGTGTTTTATATATAGTGTTTTATATATCCGTATAGTGAATAGAGTCGGAGATAGTCGCCCCGAAAGTCACAAAAATTGTGTCCCCCCGCCCCTCTAATTTTAGAAAGGAGTATTTTAAAAATGTCCAAAAAAATTATGGACGTAGGAATTATTCAATTCATTCACTGAAAATTATTTTGGACAAGATCGGTTCAAAGGTTTTCGTGATATTGCTGAAAAACTACCTTCCCTATAGAAAGGGACGTAAGTGCCGTAAGATTTCTGTGACGATACGACCTTTTTGATAGGCTCGGAACCCTTTGTTTTGCGTGGTCCGACACGCACTTGGCCGGTTTTGATATTCAAATATGTGCCTGCCAGAACACGTAGACAGTATCGAGTTAAAAAGAGATAGATTCGCTTTGACAAAGTAGTTTAGTATGACCGAGCAGGAAAGACATATGTACACTCGATTAATGTCTATTATACTAACTTATAATAAGGAAGGGAATAAAGCAGCGAAGGGGATCGCCGTCACATGCGTGCGCGCAAGTGCGTCGGTGCACTAAACACGTACCATGAAGAATAAAGTCCAGCCGACGCTCGGCCCAGCCCGAGGAGACGTCTATGTACTTCATGTCGCGGGGTTTCGGATCCACGTACTCTATGTAGAACTTGCTCTGCCAGTCCTTAAGTCTGGCTTGCGACATCAGGAACCAACCATTCTCCGGATTCCAAGTTATAGTGTATTCTGTGTAGTTGTAGATATTAATTGCATAGCCAAACCACTTCCCCCAATCGTATTTTTTACTGTAGTCTCTGTATATGGCGCTGTAGGGGCCGCTGTAGGGCCATCCATACACAACGAGCTGAAAATTGTCCATCAACAAGTAATAGATCGAATAGCGTTCACATTTTGGCAGCATGCAGCGTCTCGTGTCAATTTGTAGGACTATTAAGATTGATTGCCATGAGTCCGTACTGCGAACAGATTAGGTATTGTACTTGCTGATGATCATTACAGTATCATTTCTACGTTGCTACGGTATTCCGGCTGCTTGAGTAGTCTGTTCTG
Organism: Epinotia nisella; assembly: GCA_932294315.1. Taxonomy (NCBI): domain Eukaryota; kingdom Metazoa; phylum Arthropoda; class Insecta; order Lepidoptera; family Tortricidae; genus Epinotia; species Epinotia nisella. The sequence goes on from OW028677.1 coordinate 43,413, forward strand.
CTGGAGGAATTATCATTACAGTAGCATTGCTACATTGCTACGGTACTCCGGCTGCCGGAGTAGTCTGTTCTGCTGGAGGAATGATCGTTACAGTAGCATTGCTACGTTGCTACGGTACTCCGGCTGCCGGAGTAGTCTGTTCTGCTGGAGGAATGATCGTTACAGTAGCATTGCTACGTTGCTACGGTACTCCGGCTGCCGGAGTAGTCTGTTCTGCTGGAGGAATGATCGTTACAGTAGCATTGCTACGTTGCTACGGTACTCCGGCTGCCGGAGGAATCTGTTCTGCTGGAGGAATTATCATTACAGTAGCATTGCTACGTTGCTAGTACGGTACTCCGGCTGCCGGAGGAATCTGTTCTGCTGGAGGAATTATCATTACAGTAGCATTGCTACATTGCTACGGTACTCCGGCTGCCGGAGTAGTCTGTTCTGCTGGAGGAATGATCATTACAGTAGCATTGCTACGTTGCTACGATTGATTTAGCTGTCTGTGGCTGCTGACGGCCGCGCGCCCACCGTTCACAAACACAATGACAATGTACGAGAGATTTAGCAGTAATCCGTAGAAAAATCAATTAAAAAATCCAACTGGTTAACACTCAGATTATATGGCATGGCAGTGGCACAGGTCATATGGTGCCATAACATTGCCTAGATATATAAATAAATAAGGTAAACGTCCCAGTGCCCGCCACTGGCCGACTACATGACACTTATAATCGTATGTCACAACCATAGATGTGAACAACAGCTGTCAACTACTATGGAACGCACTCACTAATGTGGCTCGCAGAATAAAACTTTATTTTTGAACCTCGATTTAATGTAACATTTGTTTTTGTGAAATAAACTATTTTGTATTTTAAAGATGCGGGCATACGGTGGGCAAGGTAAGCTGTTTGCATTTGCTCTTCCTAGTCACCACCTTTCATACATAAGTAGGTACCTACCTAAAGTAAACTTAATGTATTTTATCTAGGACTTTCATAGGTAGGTACATATGTATACTTACCCGGTATGAGGTTTTCCCCGAGTAATAGGGGTACTTGTCATACATTCGTAGTTCGGCGTCCGCCTCGCCCCTGATGGAGACGCGCGCCCACTGCGGCTGCATCAGGAACGGGTACGTCGAGAAGGTGGCCTGCTTCGAGGATTGGACATCTGCAACCAACGTCGTTACCAGCTGTACCCCGCCCGGCTAGCGCGGCTAGTGACCAGCACGACACGAGCACCAAGGTACAATTACGACTCATTTTTAAACCCATAGTTAGTTGCTAGAAGTTGTACTGAAAATCTAACTTGACCTGACCACGCCACTTTTGGGTGCGCAGCAAAATGCAGGTATCTACACCCAAAACATGTCGTGAGAGAATTTTAGTTTCTCTATGAGTATTGTTTGTTGTTCTTACTGAAAACTAAGATTAAGTACCTATACCTATGTTAGTGGATCCAAGTTCGTGTCTGCAGCCGAACAAGGGTAAGGCCGTTAAAATTATCAAAAAAAACACAAGAAGTATTGTAATACCCACCGTAACGCAAGTGTAACATAAAAGTACCATTTTGTTTTGAAAGTTGAAAAAAATAAATATAGAAGTACTTAGTTTTTTACGTATTCTAATATTAATCAACACAACTTTATAAAGATAAATATTTCCTTGACACCGGACGACCATAGGTACCTACTATAATAATAATAATGAGTTTGTAATGTACCTAAGTACTATTTAAAATAACAATTTGAATCAATTTCAGTACTTATTCGTATAGCTCTTTACTATTGTTTTGTGTTACTAAATACAAAATTACTGTACGGTTAACACAAAAGCACAAAATGTATAACACAAAAGCAGATTTTTACATAAGTTGTACGTTATAAAAGCGAAAATCAGTTAAGAAGTCGCAAATTTACATGTACCTACCTATCATTTAATTTTAAGCTTTATGCATAAACGCATACAATTATACTAAAATGAAATTCTGAAACCCTTAGGTACTTGAGAACTCACTAAACACAAAAAATTTTGACGAAAACGGCCCACTCACTTGTGACGTTTCTCGTCGACAAACTAAAAACGGCAGTTTCTTTTTTATATTGATGACACCAAAAGCCTGCAACTCATTACACACTGGCGCGGCCTGCGGTGGCGATCAATTGTAAGTAAACTTGACAGCTAATGACGAGTGTACTATTGACCGCCGCGGCCAGGCCGCGCCAGTATGTGAGAGGCCTTACGGTGTTGTTGTGCCGAAACACGATTTCCTCTAGTTTTCTGTTAATATTTGGGGTATTTATTTGTAACACAAAAACTTGTGTCACAAAAGCCAAAACTCTGACAACTAATCTAAAGATCTATAAAATACGCAAAACAGTTCTTGTATTGTACCTACCAGAAAGGAATGTGTTTAATATTTCAAACGTATTTAAACGATTTTGTAAATGTTTAAGTATTAAAATAATTCATAATTTAAAAGTACCTACTCCTAAAAAAAGACACGCCATTTTCGATTAACATTAGGAGGGTTTGATGAACATAAATGCAAGAATTTTATAGAAACAACAACTTTTATTCAGTTTGCGAAAAGGGGAAACAAGTTCATTCATTGCTTAATAGAATCAACTAACAACAACAGCAGTACCTAGTACCTACTTGACATATTTGGTAAAAACGAACTGGAATTTTTGGTCCGACCAAAAAATTATAATTTTGACGGCCTTACCCACAAATGAAAGAAATGAGACAAACTTAACCAAAAGACATAAGGAAAAAGATCACGAGGTGTATTGTAGGTATACGCACACGCTGTTCCGCCGAGGCAGTTCATCTTGTCCATGACGCACAAGTCCATGTCCTGGAAGACCGTCCCAGTTTTGTCCGCGGCGCACACGAGGCCAACCCTTAAAGAACATATCGCGTCATTCTCGTGTACAACAGAACTCGGTAGTGCATTCGCTAAAAAAACCGGACAAGTGCATGTTCAACTCGCGTGGTGAGGGTTCCGTATATAATCTAAATTTCATAAAAATATTGAGAATGTTCCCGTTACTTTGAAAACTCAAACTTCTTATAGGTTTTCCTGTAATATTTAGGCAAGGAACTATTTTCCATATTTTTTCAGAATTTTAAGCCTAGTAGTTTTGGAGATAATAAGTCCCCGCCTCCCCCTTATCATGCTCAAATGGTCAATTTTCGTTTTTTTTCCTAAATTACTTCAAATCTGTTTTTGCTAAAATTATAAAAAAAAACTGAGATGCTTACAACAAACTCCTTTTATTTGATATGATATGTCACACAAAACAGTTTGCGAAACTTTTTTTTTGATTTTCCAGTATACCTCCCAAAAGACCTCGGAGTAGTACCTACTCTTTACTCACACATAAAAAATGTCACTCCGCCGCGTGCTCGCCTACCGTCGTAGTACAAAAACACGGTCTGCCATACACCCTGTACCTATATTACATACAGCCTGTACCTATATTACTTAGTTAAGGGCATAAGGTTGCTCGGATATTTTTGAACTTTTGGAAACGTATGTATTTATGCACTCGGCTGAATAATTTATTTATTTATTTAAGTATTTAATGTATTAATAAATAATTATAATGCCGGTAGGTATATAGAATGCTGTAGAACTGGCGAGTTTGTTTTTTTTTCGAACTCTTTTCGCGTATCGTCAATAAAAGTTTATATAATTATCGAACCTGGTGGCCCAAAATGTCACGAGAATCCGTTGAGAAATGCGACCTGTAGGAGCTCTAGTGGACACTCACCTTCGGGCTTATGTTATGGGTACTAGACAAAACATCGTAGAAACTAGAAAGGAATATATTGATATTGCTGCTGTTAATTGAACTAGCGAGCGAAGCAAACGAAGTTCTATTGCTTCAGCTCGGGCCAAAATTCGTTCGTAGGTATGTCCGGAGGTCCCGCTGTTATCCTCGACAGGACGCATTTCTACAGGTACAGGTGAATTTTAGTCTCACGGCCACGGCATAAGTTCAAACTCGAGTCAGCTACAAAGAAAAGTGACTCCTCTTCATAGAAGACATCATTGGAGTTTAGATCTACTAAGTTTTTTGTTTAAATTGAGTTGCGCCGCCGCCCACAATTTATCTGCTTTAGGTCGAGGTCTTATCTTTTTATTGCATTACGTCCGCCTTTTAAAAGAATAACTTATGGTAAGTATACCATACATAGATACGTAGGTAACTGTAGAGTTATGCACAAAAGTGCTAAATAAATACCAGTACTTTCCACTCCCAGTCGCTGGAAGCCAAGACGTGCAGGCGCGTAGGACAGGGACCCCCATCCCCGCTCCAGTCTCTCCCGCTCGTTTCTTAACTAAACGTTGTCAGCAGTTGCACTTGCAGCCGCCGAGCCGAACGTAAAGCTGGGTTTTGCTTTGTTAAGAAAGAAGCTCTCACGGTTTACTTTTGTCGCTGCACGTGTCGCACGCTATGGTCCTTTTCCTCATGGCTTGTATGTATTCGTCGTCGTAGTTCTCGGGCGGCGGGCCCAGCTCGCACGTGTTGCCCATGTTGGGGTAGCAGACCTTCTCGGGGGCCGCCGAGGGGGCGTCGTCGCCGGCGCTGATGTCCTGGTTGACGAGGTCGCCGGCGCCCAGCGCCGCGCCGCCCGCGTGCACGATGCCGAGCGCGCCGCCGCCCCACAGGCCCCGCCCCGCGCCGCGCCCGAGCCCGTAGTCCCACTCCTCGTGCGACGACTGGTGCGGGCTCGTGTCGTTCTCCGGCCCCATCGGGCCCAGAGCGAAGTTGTACGCGTACCAGTACGGTCTGTAACCCACGTTCGGCCCTTTCTTTGCCTCCTTGATCGAACTCACGCCGGGCAATCCACTGACGAAATAAACACATGAGATGAGGTAATGTTTGCGAACTGTAAGTTTGTATGTAGAGAGTAGGTAATCACACAAACTACTCATCCCATTTTTAAATTCTTTCACCAGTTTAGACAATGCATCGTCGGGTGCTTTGTGGAGATAGGAATCTACAAAATAATTTAATTTGTTATTACCTAAACATTTTCTTCATAAACGGGGCGAAATCAGAGTCCTCGCCTTTAGCCGGCTGTTTGTCGAAGATCTGCTTCGAGTCGTCGGCCAGTGTGGAGCGTTCGGTCGGCTCCTCCCCCTCCTTTCCAATCCCGCTAGTGCAGGGAACACCTAGGAGGATCGTGACAACGTTTACTATAACCGACTATAACGACGACATATCTCGCTAAATAAAATGACCACTCTTATGAGCTCATGTACCTACTAGTATGAATACCATCTCAGTCCATACTCTTTCAGAAAAAACCTTCAAAATTAATGAGTGTTCTTTCTAAGAAAATTGACAGACACCGAAACTACTCCTCGTGTACCTACTCTCTTGACCACGAGTTAAATGTGACAGGTACCAAGGTACGAGTATGTTGTGACAGCTGTACGTAGGTATTATGTAAGTACGATATTTGATGAATAAAAAATACCGTTATATCAATGAAGGCTTTTATCAGAGCCTGGTCGTCACGGCTGGTCGACACCTGGGGCCCCCGATACGAGCCGGCGCTTACCTCGCGCAGAGGCAGACAATCTATCTATAGCCATACAGATAAGTAAGTAACACGGCCAGCGTATTGGGAACCCTGCGGCAGTCGGACCTTTTGGATGGTGTGTTTTTAGGGTTCCGTAGCCAAAATGGCAAAAACGGAACCCTTATAGTTTCGTCATGTATGTCTGTCCGTCTGGCCGTCTGGCCGTCTGTCCGTCTGTCCATCTGTCCGTATGTCACAGGCATTTTACTCGAAAACTATAAGGTGTATTTGAATAAAATTTTGAGGATAGGTGTATTTTGTTAGCCGCTACATAGTTTTGTAATAAAATGACAAAAAAAATTTTTTTAGGGGTGCGCTCCATACATAATACAGGAAGTCATTTTTTTTTTTCATTGTAAGCCCACGTGTGGCACATCAATCGATAGGCCTTTCAAAATAAATATAAGGTTTCTCAGCATTTTTTTTGATTAAGTGAATAGAGTTGGAGATAATCGCCCCGAAAGTCACTAAAATTCTGTCCCCCCCCTCTAATTTTTGAACGGTGTAGGTAATTTAAAAATATGAAAAAATTCATGGACATAGGGCTTATTAAATTCTTTCACCGAAAATTGTTTTGAACAAGATCGGTTCAAAGGTTTTCGAGATATTGCTGAAAAACTGCCTTCCTTATAGAAAAGGACGTAAGTGCCGTACGATTTCTGTGACGATACGACCTTTTTAATAGGCACGGAATCCTTCGTTTTGCGTGATCCGACACGCACTTGGCCGGTTTTTTTTATAGTTGAGTTATGTAGGTTACGTAATGTATTAGGTATAAAATATTAACATTTCATCTAAAGGGTTATATCAATTATAAATATATTATACATATTTTTTGCAAAAAAAGGACTAATCGTTTTATATAGCATTCGGGTCCGTAACGTTTCATATAATGTCAGAAAAACTAACATACACTTGATATAAATATAGTAAATTAAGATAAAGTTATTTAATATAATGTAACGTTTGATATAATAGGCAAAATGATATAATTTACAATAGGCATAATTCTATTTTCGTATATATTTTTACATTACGTACATATTTATTAGTTTTTTTTACATTATATGAAACATTACGGACCCATACTAATCAAAATTTTGGGAAACGTACTTTTTGCATTTATTTTGTATGTACCTACAACTTAGATTACCTACTGGTTGAATAGTGAATACAAATAAGGTGTGGTAGGTACTTACATATAAAACTCATGAAAAGCATCCAAAATACATCGAAGTTGACAATGATTGACATTTTCCGTATTTGAAGCTCAAATAATTAGGTAGTATTTTTTTAACATGTTAGGTAGGTATGTAGATAGTAGGTAGATCTTTTATGTACCTAAAATTAAAAAAAAAAATACTAGGGCTATCCCTATGCTATGGGCTATTCTGTAGGGTTAGATCCCTATGGATCTAACCCTACAGAATAACAAAAAAATGTAACTTATGTATGTGTCTACGGTAATCAACTGCTAGGTCAACGCGCTAATCTGATCGTATAGGTAGCTGTTGTGTGACTAGGCTTGGCTTGGACTAGGCTAAAGATAATCAAATCGACACGGAATGGAAATTCAATCAAATAACAATAAAACAATAATATTCACTAGTAGGCAATCATGCACTAAAATTAGTTATTTTACCCGACTGCCGAAGGAAAGGAGGGTTATGTTTTTCGAGCGTATGTATGTATGTATGTGTGTACGTCTTATTTTTTGGCACGCCCTACCTACAGCCTAAACAGTTTGACGGATTTCGACTTATGAGGTGTCGTTGGATTCCTCTTAATCGTGGGAGTGACAGACTAATAATATTTACGAAAAAGCAATAATAATAGTACTAAGTACAAATACTCCGAGCCGTAGCATGGTTGGCCTTATCACGCGACAAATGACAAGATAAGAGCGTCGTCTCGTTCTATCGAACGGTGTCAGCCAGTGACGCACGCTCTATCCTATCTCCTATCGCGTGACAAGGCCAACCATGCTACGGCTCGTAACTTTATACATCCAGAGCTTGCGTCAAATCTGGTAGTTGTGATTTTTTGCAGACTTGTTTATGATGTTGGCCCAATGAATAATCCAAGTTTGTGACTTTGTTTGTGACCTTGAGCACCGAACGCAATTTTGTCAAAAATCGAAAATACCGCGATTGTAGAACGCACTTTAAGTTATGTATTGTGTACAGATTACCAACTGGCAACACTAGGGACATGACGTCAGTTGTCAAAGTCATACGTACGTGCTTGTCATTGCCAGAAACGTCAGTTGTCATTGTCACTGTCTGAACTCGACTCTTCCATTGTTTTGTTGTTTTCTCCTAAATCCCGTTGATCATCTTAAATAGCTCATTAGTCAGTACGTTACGTTCAGTTTATTTGATTCGCTTTAAATGAGTGGCGTGGAGTGATCGATCCGTTGATGTAAACAGCCTGCGGACAGACAAAAAGCAAATAATGGGAATATTCGGAAACTCATCGCCTTTCGACCAAGATGTCGGTACGTGTTTTGTTAATTATCAGTAATAAGATTGATCGGGTGGTGCCGCGGCAGCTAGCACAATATTCACGCTGCGATACGTTTGTGTCGGCACCGGCGGGGTGCGGCGCCATCGATGACACAGTTTACTCTTTATTGTAATGAGATCAAGTTTACCAATTATTACAAAATTATCAGTCAAGTCAAATTGTTACTATTTGTATTGTGGTACAAAGCTAGCTTGTGGTATAAGTCATGGTCACCAAATACTCATGATTAATAACTTGAATATAGCTCTAAAAACAAATGTCCGCAATGGTATACTCAATTTTACATCATTCTGGCGGTTTTGGTAGTCATACAAACGCCATACTCTGTGGTTATGCAAAAGTGTTAGATGGCAGGAGCAAGGGTTACATTGTCTAGCAACAAGCTGCCCACAGTAAGGCGGAGTCGAAACAAGTAGTTCAGATCATTATGTGACTGATTTGATCAAACCTATTAGACTATGCTGGTGTGTATCTTTATATTATTGGGTATTTTCCATGTTACTCAAGTGGCATATGATGATATATCTGTTATTCGTTGCTTAAGGTTGGTAGTTTTTGATTGTGTGTTGATTGGAACTTTTACAAGTGCAGCATAATTTGACACAATGTGATTGAAAGGACTACATTTGTAGTTACATCACGATCACGATTTGGCATTTGCTTTGGTGTCTTTTCCTCGTTGTGGAAGGATGCCAATGTTATTCCTCTTCCAAAAAAAGCCAAGCCATTTCCTCATACTCTGACTATCATCCTATTTCCATTCCTTCCTTTTCTATCAAAAGTTCTGGAATGTCCTTGTTCATCAACAACTGACCTGTTCGTATGTAAGTTGTCAGTCAAAATTTGCAACTCAATTTTGAAGCAGATATCTTTCACAGATTGAGCTGAAATTTTGGGTAAAGGTACAGTTTGGATGACAATTCAATATTATGGTAGTTGATGGCGCTATACAGAAAAGTACAGTCAGCAATAAAAGCTTGTACGGTCGACGCCAAAAATACGTTTACACTATTCACCTTATTGCAATGGAATAAGGCAAAAATGAAATTTTTGATAAAAACTTATTCAATAGGAATTCCAATTTAGTCATTGTACGGCTACCACTCTACATTGTACGGTTAAAGCTAATTCAGTAATTTTTCAACAATTTCCATTTAAAAATCCTCATCTATATAAAATGCCATATTAATATGGGCAATTATTATTGCAATGTCATTATTTCAAGTCCAATGCCTTGTTCAGTCAGCGTCATAAACGTGTATACCTTATTACTTAGACGTAAGGTCGAAATGTATTAGAATTTAGAAAAGGGAATTAAGACACAGAGGGGTAATCACGTAACGTTTTGAACGCGCGTCGGGTAGATCCAACTGTAATTTTTCCATATAAAAATTGACATTTAGATCTACCTGACGCGCGTACAATGTGTTACGTGATCGACCAGCTGGTCTAATTATACCTGTAATGGAAAGGCGTTGCTTGACTGTATCTATTTCTGTAAGTTCCATGACAATTCAAGATTAGTACCTTGAAGCTGGTCTGATGATGGAGACAGGGTGACTAGGACGATGCTAAATTCCACATGCACAAACCATTTTTCAACACATTGAAGGAATTCTTTGATTTTAAAGCGTAAATATTTGTTTCTATAGTGTTATTTGTAAGACCTTTGTAACGTGTAACACTATAAATGATTATGATTATTGTGTCAAGGCTGTCGGGAACCATTTTGATGAGGACTCAGCAGTCAGCGGTGGCGGAGCGCCCATACAAGCCAATTCCCGCAGCTTAAAATTGGACTATCTTAAAATAATTGTTGATGTACACCTGTCTGTTATCTTACTGGGAGGCATTTGATAGAGTGAGTCAGGTTTAATCATGACTCACTTACTGATAAGACAAAAAGACAAGTAATGCAGCTGTACTTTTGTAATATACAAATAAAGTTTTTCTGTTGTAACTATTCTATTCTAATATTGTAAAATAGAATTATCCATCAGGAGTCCATAGCATGCTCGACGCAAGTGGTTTGGCTCTCATAAAAAAAATAACTGAAAACCTCTTTTTTACAAATTTTATTTAGTTTCACCTGTCACCTTTATTTAGTTTCACCCTCTCTCCCTCACACTGTAACCTCCATTTGTAAAAGTGGAGCCAATTTTGGAGCAAAGTAGGACCATTTTACCGTATCCATTTTTTAGGGTTCCGTAGCAAAACGGGCAAAAATGGAACCCTTATAGTTTCGTCAAGTCCGTCTGTCCATATCAGGGTACGGAATCGGTTTTTTCTAAAATCCCCGAAGTAGTCTGATATTTTGAATTATTTTAGGGTCTTAATGTAGGACTCTCTATCGTGTATTTAGGTAACATATTCGTATTATTAGACTGCCCGATCATAAATGATATTATAACCCAAAGAACGAAATAATACCGGTTTAATTTGTATGGAGAAAATATCGGTATCCGATCCGTGGTCCGTATGAATAAAATTTTGAGGATAGGTGTGTTTTGTTAGCCGCTACATAGTTTTGTAATTAAATGACTAAAAACATTTTTTTAGTGTGCTTAATACATAAAACTACGAGTAAAGAAAAAACATTGTAAGCCCACGTACATCAATTGATAGGCCTTTCAAAATAAATATAAGGTTATATTTTTGCATTTTTGTATTAAGTAAATAGAGTCGGAGATAATCGCCCCCAAAGTCACTAAAATTGTGTGTGTGTGTGTGTGTGTCCTCTCTCTAATTTTCGTACGGTGTATTTTAAAAATCTGAAAAAAATCATGCCTTATTAAATTCTTTCACCGAAAATTATTTTGAACAAGATCGTTTTAAAGGTTTTCGAGATATTGCTGATAAACTGCCTTCTTAGAAAGGGACGTAAGTGCCGTAAAATTTCTGTGACGATACCTACGATCATTTGAATAGGCACGGAACCCTTCGTTTTGCGTGGTCCGACACGCACTTGGCCGGTTTTTAACCTGTTGCCTTGTAATTTGTGTGAATAAATGTATAAGTACATCTGTTTGTAGGCGAGTGTACGGTCAAACTCATAATCATAAGTAGCTGAAAACCTTGATGTCTTGTCGCTATCACTTGGCAATGAAATTAAATGAAACGAAATGAAATGAATTTATTTGCTATAATTGTTTTGCTATTTGAATGTTATTTAACATTAGGATTAAAGCGACGCGGCACAAAGGTGTGTTCAGTTCAGTCAGCCCCTAGTAAGGGAGACCGTACGACCGTACTGAGTGGTGTGGTGTGCTCGTGTGGTACAGAGAAGGCGACGAGCGAGAACAACTCGAGCGAGGACTGGGCGCTGATCCTCGAGATCTGCGACCGCGCGGCCGCCGGCGCGGCCGCGGCGCGCGACTGCCTGCGCGCGGTCACGCGCCGCCTCGCGCACTCCGACCCGCACGTGCAGCTCAAGGTACCCCCTCACGCGCGCGCGACCGCTGCCGCACACGGACCCACTAGCGGCGAGCGGTGTGCGCCGCTGCCTTGCCTACTGTACAAGACGTATGACAGAAGGAACTCGTCCGCAGCGTGCGGCGGCGCGGCGCGGCCACTAGTGGCTACATGTGCGGCGGCTCTTACATTAAGCTTCCACTTCCAATGACGAGAACACAACATTACGCTAAATTCAGTAAGGTTAGGTACAGTCAGCATCATAAACATGTCGAACTTGATACCTTGTCGCTTTTGCCCGTTTGACAGTTTAAACACTAATCATGACATTCAACCTACAGGATACAAGTGTAGGTACCTACAGGAGTTCGATCGAGATTTCTAATATCGCGCATCGGAGTATTGGGTATTCGACGCTGATTATATTTCGTCGCTTCATTCTTCAGATATAATTATTAACCAGGTAGTTTCTTTAACTTGCTAGGCAACGTCACACGATTTTTAGAGTAAAAAATTTAACATTTTTGTAAAAAAGTATGTCTATTGACTTTTATGTCCCCCACTCCTGACCCAATGAGTTCCTATCCGCCATATTTAATCCTCATTCCTTTTTCGTGCGTGGCAACGAGCACACCTTCGCAAAAATGCCGAAGCCAAGGCGTAGTAAATACTTGTGAACAAATCAAGATTTAGAAAGTTCCAACGTTAAAAACAAACGTCGCCGTATATAGACCATCTTCAGATGAGTCCGATGGTGACCAGCAAGGTAAGAAACAGAATGATTTATTCCCTTACCCACGCAATAAATATAATTTTACGATAAAATTGTAATACTTTATCACATGACCTACCTACTTTCGTAACAATAAAATATACGTTAGAAAGTATACAAATATTTTTTTTTTCTTGTTATGATTCTACATTCTTATTAATAAAATAACGCCAGGGTTAACTGCGAGTTAACTGTGGCAACGAGATCAACTGCGAGTTGATTTCGATTAAAATAAAATACTAAAACGTGCTATCTATAAAGAGATATACACGTTCACCACGGTATTGTCTGCGAGACAATGCTACTGGTGATAATCCACTGAGAGCTAATTTCGATTAAAATAAAATACTAAAACGTGCAATCTATTAAGATATATACACGTTCACCACGGTATTGCCTGCGAGACAATGCTACTGGTGATAATCCACTGGGAGTTAATTTCGATTAAAATAAAATACTAAAACGTGCAATCTATAAAGATATATACACGTTCACCACGGTATTGCCTGCGAGACAATGCTACTGGTGATAATCCACTGAGAGTTAATTTCGATTAAAATAAAATACTAAAACGTGCAATCTATAAAGAGATATACACGTTCACCACGGTATTGTCTGCGAGACAATGCTACTGGTGATAATCCACTGAGAGTTAATTTCGATTAAAATAAAATACTAAAACGTGCAATCTATAAAGAGATATACACGTTCACCACGGTATTGCCTGCGAGACAATGCTACTGGTGATAATCCACTGCGAGTTGATTTCGATTAAAATAAAATACTAAAACGTGCAATCTATAAAGAGATATACACGTTCACCTCGGTATTGTCTGCGAGACAATGCTACTGGTGATAATATGTATCATCTACGATGATTTTCTAAGAAGCTGTTTGCTTATCTTTTTAAGTGAAAATCCCTTTCAAAACCAACAAACAAAAACAGCGTTGAAAGCAATCCATCACCAATTGAAGAAATCAATTATGATGATTCAGTGTTAGAAACACAATTGGACGGTCAATGACAAGTGCTGCCTGAGCCTTGTCTCCAACCAATCTCGGAAAGTCTCGATCCGTGGCTGCCGTCCCGACCGCACCCGCCACCGTCCCGACCGCGCCGACACTTGATCAGACCGAGCCTCCCGCGCAACCCGCGCTAATTACTGGCGATCAGTCGTGTCTGGACCCTGCGCTGCTTGCGGCTTTGTTCGAGTCCTCTTCCGACTCACCTGAATACAAGTATTCATTATAGTCTTGCCAATATAAATGGTTGCCTCTCTTAAAGAAGGGTATGGCTAAAGACACAAAGGACGAAATTCTTAAGGAATATTTAGTCCCAAACAATTGCAAATTATTGCAAGCGCCAAAGCTAAACGCCCGAGATATCGGCCGCTGTATCGGATGCTGTACGGGGGCGTGACAAAAAATATGTTGTAGTACAACAACCACTTGGTCAAGGTATCGCCGCTGTAGGTCGAGCCATGGATTAAAGTGACAACAAGGTTGACACCCTCAAATACTTGAGTGATGGCTGTCGTATTCTATCCGACACACATAACTTCCTTATCAAGAACCGAATCAAATTAATCACACCGAGCCTAGAGAAAAGCTTTCTCCACGTTATTCACGCCGCTAAACGGGATGAATCTCTTTTTGGCAGTACTTTATCTGAAAAAATTAAGGCCAGGCTATCGAGAGACAAGGTCAACAAATAAAGGAAATCGCAAGACGAATCCTCCACCGGCGACGCGTCGCCCGTATATGAACACTGCTGCCTCGATGAGGCCGCCGGCGCAGAGCTTACCACGGACTTGGACACATCAGTAGTCCAGGTACACGCCGGCCGATTAGCAATTTTTTTTTCATAATTGGTAAAAGATTACAACTAACCTTACTGTTCTATTTTGGATTGAACACCTCTGTCGATAATACCTAATTTTAATCTGACGCCAAATAATTTAATGGGCACGGAAATTAATAAGCTAATTAACCTGGGAGCCATGAGAAATTGCAATTCCAAAAATGATCGAAACATTTCTAGTATCCATTTTTGGTTCCAAAACCGCACTAGACGGTTTATATTGAATTTAAAATCTTTCAAAAAATTTGTGACAAACTCCCATTTTAAATGGGGGATTATCGAACTGCCTCTAAACTTACACCACGTAATGGTTACATGGCTACAATCGACCTCAAAGAGGCCTAAGTATTTACCTATACGCGAGGCAGATCGAAAGTACCTGCCTCCGTTTTCAATTTGTACCTCATGGCTCAACTAACATTCAACTCTATATGAGTTTAATGGCACCAAGGTGTGTAGGTACTAAAATTGTGAAAGAGGTTGTAACACATTTAAGGCGACAGGGATTTAAATCCGTCGTATACTTAGATGACATATGCTGTAGATAATTACTATGACTGCGTTAATAATGTTAATGTCACCATTAACCGATTAAAATATTTAGGCTTAGTTGTTAAAAGTGACAAGAGTGTGTTACAACCCTCTCAAAATTGCATTTTAGAGATTTAATTTTGATTCGCGAAATTTGATCATATGCTTACCCCTAGATATTGTGACCACATGGTTGATAAATTCATAAAATTACCTCGATGTACCATTCGAGAGTACGCTCAGCTGATAGATGTTCTTATCTCCGCCTACCCTGCCTCCAATTATGTTTGGCTTTATACAACATTGTTAGAGAACGACATAAATGTCTTAGTCTTCAACAACTTGACGTTAACTATGAGGCCAAAATAAATCTTCCAGTTACTATCCTAGATGATTTATGTTGGTGGAAAGATAGTGTATACACGACTTGGTCACATATGCGAACATCAAGTTTAAAATTGGAAATTTATACAGATGAAAATAATAGTACAGGAGGGCATTGGAAGGCAGTTGAGAAGGAACACCACATAAGCTATAATTGGAACTTTCGGCAGTATTTGTAGGTCTAAAGAGCTTTGCAGGAAATGAAACTGATTGCGTGATTTTATTAAGAGTAGACAATACTACTGCCATCAATCAGTTACATTGACCGTATGGGTGGTATAATTTCCATACCTTAAAGATCTAAGTAGGCAAATTTGGCAATGGTGTTAAATGCGAATCATATTCCTGTATGCGTCTTATGTTAATACCAAAGACAATCGAGCCGATGAGGCATCTCGAAAGTCCACCTTGATACTATTAGTGGTCTGACCACGCTTTTCAGACCATTGTCAGGCGTTTGGACCAACCCGAAATAGCCGAGCCAATGCCAAATCGGATATCTTTGTGTCTTAGTTCCAAGAGCTTGATGCTTTCGCTGTTGATGCGTTCACGATCAACTGTAGTGAACACTTTTTCTATGCATTTCCACCGTTCTATTTATTACTAAAAATGCATACGAAAAATTATTGATGATGAAGCAAACGGTATTCTTGTTCCTTGTTTCCGTATTGGCCTTCCTAACCTTGGTTCCCCATGCTACAAAAGTTATTGGTCTCAGAAATTATATTTTTCAATCCGGGTAAAATCATTACTCCGATCTGATTGCATACGACCACACCGCTTGCACGCCAGCCTTACCCTGGCGGCCGCGACATTATCAGCGCGGCCTTCTTCCGCCGCGCCGTGGCGTTCCATTAGAAGCAATCACACTATCGTTAGCTTCTCTTTCGGAGAATACAGTTAAACTATACAATGTATCCTTAAAGCTCTGGTGAGAGTTTTGCAATAATAAAGGCCTAGAGCCTTCAAACTCGTCAGTTTCGTCCATCATTCAATTTCTATTTCTGCCTCTCTCAAGGACTATATTTTGGTAACACAAAATAAGACCATTAGGATTCATGGTGCACTATTGCTGACATATAAAGCTACCCACGAGCTAAACCGTGGGCCGGTGGAGACGCCAAGTATTAGGAGCGGCGGGCGTGGACGTGTCCAGGTTTGGAGCGCACAGGCCGCCGGCGTGTCCATAGAACTTATCCGCAAGGCGGCTGGATGGACAGCATTGTCTCAGACCTATTTAAAATTTTATAATAGGCCTCTAGAAGACAGAAACAATGATACCTTTGCAAGATCTGTGTGCCTTAGACGTAATTCGTCAAATTGTTTTTTTTGTTATCGATAACAAATTGTTTTGTTGTACCTACCTACCAGAAACATAAGAATTTGATTTATCTTAATTTCTCTTTATTAAAAAAAAAAAAAAAAAAGCAAAATGAAAGATTGATTACAATGTTGTGTTTTAACTTAAAATATTAAATCACATATCAACAAGAAGCAAAACTTGCTTCTCTAAAACTCTACCTGGTTAATAATTATATCTGAAGAATGAAGCGACGAAATATAATAGATGATCAAACGAACTTCTTGAAGTGAAGTTCGATCACTATTATGTGAGTCGCTTCATTCGAAGATATATTCAGTACCCTCCCTCCCGTGACTTCGTCTAATCAGAATTACGACTTCTGAATCTCCCATATACAAGTTTTGCTCTTTACTTCTTCAAAGGAATGAGGATTAAATATGGCGGATAGGAACTCATTGGGTCAGGAGTGGGGGACATAAAAGTCAATAGACATACTTTTTTACAAAAATGTTAAATTTTTTACTCTAAAAATCGTGTGACGTTGCCTAGCAAGTTAAAGAAACTACCTGGTTAATAATTATATCTTCGAATGAAGCGACTCACATAATAGTGATCGAACTTCACTTCAAGAAGTTCGTTTGATCATCTATTATGCGCGTTGTCACCAATTAAACAAACCTACAATTTAGCACGAGCCCTGAGGGGCTACCGCGAAACGAAAACGAACTTCGTTCGTGTATCTCCATCTCTGTTACTCGAATTAGCAAGTGCGACAGAGAGGGAGATACACGAACGAAAACGAATATCGTTTCGCGGTAGGCCCTCTGGTATCTCAATAATTTAGGCTATTTTGTGAATTAATTTGTTGATTTGTGTAATCAAGATTCCTTGGATATTAACACGATGTTTTTAATTTCATTTTATCACCGCTCGTCATTGCTCAGCTCTGGGGTGCTATATGTTCACAATTCCTATGTTCCTCTCTGTCAGTTGAATATGCAAGTGGGGAGAGATAGACGAACGAACGAAACAGCCGCTCTGATTACGCGTAGCCTAGTGGCACTGCTGCGCGTGTAACGGAACGTATTTGAAATAATAATGTATGTAAGGAAGAATTTATACAACTACCCAACAAACACTGATAGGCCTAAGGTTACCAGAAGCGCAGGGAAGCTCAAAACAACTTTTTACAGGCTAGTAAAAGCGAAAAAATCGTTCTTGAGAAATTGTATAAAATTCTACAATAAAATTCCAAAACACATTACATTACCGAACTTACTGACTCTAAATTCAAATCTGTCGTAAAACTTATTTAACACTTATTTCAAAAGTATATTATATTATAAGATAACGATTACATCATTTATAGGGATATTTGGCAGCGATAAAATCCTGCACTAGAAATCTATCGCAAAATAAATAGGTTTACTACTGTAGCAATGTAATTTTAAAATTTTATAATACTCTGATACTGAAATGATATATCGCCCTGGTGTATGCTCTTCGCCGATGATATTGTCCTTGTCGGTGAAGATGGACTCGGGGTTGAGAGCAGACTAGAGCAGCGGCGGCTAAAATTGGAGAATGTGGGCTTGAAAATCAGTAGGTCAAAAACTGAACACATGTTTTGCGATTTCGGCGGTCTCTCCAATTTTTAGGCACATATTAGAGCTCGATGGCGTAACGCTGCCAGTCTGCTCCGATTTTCGATACCTCGGGTCACTCATATAGTGTAATGGCGATATTGACCGTGACGTTAGTAACCGAATCAGCGCAGGATGGATGAAATGGCGACAGGTTACGGGAACCGTCTGCGACGGCCGAATGCCCCTTCAACTGAAGGGCAAAATTTACAAGACCATTATAAGACCTGTCGTCATGCATGGATCAGAATGTTGGGCCACAAAGATGACGGATGAAACGAGATTGCATGTTACAGAGATGAGAATGTTGGGATGGATGTGTGGCGTGACGAGAATGGATCGAATAAGGAATGAGTATATAAGAGGAAGCCTGAAAGTAGCACCCATAACTGAAAAGCTGAGAGCGAATCGCCTACGGTGGTATGGACATGTTATGCGGAGGGATGATAGTAATGTTGCTAGAAGGGCATTAAGTATGAATGTTGAGGGTTGCAAGAGAAGAGGTAGACCAAGGAAAAGGTGGATGGACTGCGTGAAAGACGATATGAATAGGAAGGAAGTGTGTGATGAGCTGACGGGCGATAGAGAGGTATGGAAGAAAAAAACATGCTGCGCCGACCCCAAGTAAATGGGATAAGGACAAGCGAATGATGAATGACTGTTTTGAAAAAATGACACATCGCCGAGTTTTTTACGCTGGTTCTTCTCGAGGCAGAGGTTTTCTTTCCGAATCGGTGGTAGTTTATCGATATTCATAAGTGCATGTAATATGCCTAAATTGAAGAATAAATCACTTTGACTTTGATTGATGGCGTGGTGCCTCGCGTGTCGGCAGGCGGCGACGCTGCTGGACGCGTGCGTGGCCAACTGCGGGCGGCCGTTCCTGCTGGAGGTGGCGTCGCGCGACTTCCTGCACGAGCTGCGCCGCCTGCTGGCGCGCGCGCAGCCGCCCGTGGCGCGCCGCCTGCGCGCGCTGCTGCGCAAGGTACGTGCTCTCTCACTCCAGTGCATGCTGGAACATGACTGCGGGCGGCCGTTCCTGCTGGAGGTGGCGTCGCGCGACTTCCTGCACGAGCTGCGCCGCCTGCTGGCGCGCGCGCAGCCGCCCGTGGCGCGCCGCCTGCGCGCGCTGCTGCGCAAGGTACGTGCTCTCTCACTCCAGTGCATGCTGGAACATGACTGCGGGCGGCCGTTCCTGCTGGAGGTGGCGTCGCGCGACTTCCTGCACGAGCTGCGCCGCCTGCTGGCGCGCGCGCAGCCGCCCGTGGCGCGCCGCCTGCGCGCGCTGCTGCGCAAGGTACGTGCTCTCTCACTCCAGTGCATGCTGGAACATGACTGCGGGCGGCCGTTCCTGCTGGAGGTGGCGTCGCGCGACTTCCTGCACGAGCTGCGCCGCCTGCTGGCGCGCGCGCAGCCGCCCGTGGCGCGCCGCCTGCGCGCGCTGCTGCGCAAGGTACGTGCTCTCTCACTCCAGTGCATGCTGGAACATGACTGCGGGCGGCCGTTCCTGCTGGAGGTGGCGTCGCGCGACTTCCTGCACGAGCTGCGCCGCCTGCTGGCGCGCGCGCAGCCGCCCGTGGCGCGCCGCCTGCGCGCGCTGCTGCGCAAGGTACGTGCTCTCTCACTCCAGTGCATGCTGGAACATGACTGCGGGCGGCCGTTCCTGCTGGAGGTGGCGTCGCGCGACTTCCTGCACGAGCTGCGCCGCCTGCTGGCGCGCGCGCAGCCGCCCGTGGCGCGCCGCCTGCGCGCGCTGCTGCGCAAGGTACGTGCTCTCTCACTCCAGTGCATGCTGGAACATGACTGCGGGCGGCCGTTCCTGCTGGAGGTGGCGTCGCGCGACTTCCTGCACGAGCTGCGCCGCCTGCTGGCGCGCGCGCAGCCGCCCGTGGCGCGCCGCCTGCGCGCGCTGCTGCGCAAGGTACGTGCTCTCTCACTCCAGTGCATGCTGGAACATGACTGCGGGCGGCCGTTCCTGCTGGAGGTGGCGTCGCGCGACTTCCTGCACGAGCTGCGCCGCCTGCTGGCGCGCGCGCAGCCGCCCGTGGCGCGCCGCCTGCGCGCGCTGCTGCGCAAGGTACGTGCTCTCTCACTCCAGTGCATGCTGGAACATGACTGCGGGCGGCCGTTCCTGCTGGAGGTGGCGTCGCGCGACTTCCTGCACGAGCTGCGCCGCCTGCTGGCGCGCGCGCAGCCGCCCGTGGCGCGCCGCCTGCGCGCGCTGCTGCGCAAGGTACGTGCTCTCTCACTCCAGTGCATGCTGGAACATGACTGCGGGCGGCCGTTCCTGCTGGAGGTGGCGTCGCGCGACTTCCTGCACGAGCTGCGCCGCCTGCTGGCGCGCGCGCAGCCGCCCGTGGCGCGCCGCCTGCGCGCGCTGCTGCGCAAGGTACGTGCTCTCTCACTCCAGTGCATGCTGGAACATGACTGCGGGCGGCCGTTCCTGCTGGAGGTGGCGTCGCGCGACTTCCTGCACGAGCTGCGCCGCCTGCTGGCGCGCGCGCAGCCGCCCGTGGCGCGCCGCCTGCGCGCGCTGCTGCGCAAGGTACGTGCTCTCTCACTCCAGTGCATGCTGGAACATGACTGCGGGCGGCCGTTCCTGCTGGAGGTGGCGTCGCGCGACTTCCTGCACGAGCTGCGCCGCCTGCTGGCGCGCGCGCAGCCGCCCGTGGCGCGCCGCCTGCGCGCGCTGCTGCGCAAGGTACGTGCTCTCTCACTCCAGTGCATGCTGGAACATGACTGCGGGCGGCCGTTCCTGCTGGAGGTGGCGTCGCGCGACTTCCTGCACGAGCTGCGCCGCCTGCTGGCGCGCGCGCAGCCGCCCGTGGCGCGCCGCCTGCGCGCGCTGCTGCGCAAGGTACGTGCTCTCTCACTCCAGTGCATGCTGGAACATGACTGCGGGCGGCCGTTCCTGCTGGAGGTGGCGTCGCGCGACTTCCTGCACGAGCTGCGCCGCCTGCTGGCGCGCGCGCAGCCGCCCGTGGCGCGCCGCCTGCGCGCGCTGCTGCGCAAGGTACGTGCTCTCTCACTCCAGTGCATGCTGGAACATGACTGCGGGCGGCCGTTCCTGCTGGAGGTGGCGTCGCGCGACTTCCTGCACGAGCTGCGCCGCCTGCTGGCGCGCGCGCAGCCGCCCGTGGCGCGCCGCCTGCGCGCGCTGCTGCGCAAGGTACGTGCTCTCTCACTCCAGTGCATGCTGGAACATGACTGCGGGCGGCCGTTCCTGCTGGAGGTGGCGTCGCGCGACTTCCTGCACGAGCTGCGCCGCCTGCTGGCGCGCGCGCAGCCGCCCGTGGCGCGCCGCCTGCGCGCGCTGCTGCGCAAGGTACGTGCTCTCTCACTCCAGTGCATGCTGGAACATGACTGCGGGCGGCCGTTCCTGCTGGAGGTGGCGTCGCGCGACTTCCTGCACGAGCTGCGCCGCCTGCTGGCGCGCGCGCAGCCGCCCGTGGCGCGCCGCCTGCGCGCGCTGCTGCGCAAGGTACGTGCTCTCTCACTCCAGTGCATGCTGGAACATGACTGCGGGCGGCCGTTCCTGCTGGAGGTGGCGTCGCGCGACTTCCTGCACGAGCTGCGCCGCCTGCTGGCGCGCGCGCAGCCGCCCGTGGCGCGCCGCCTGCGCGCGCTGCTGCGCAAGGTACGTGCTCTCTCACTCCAGTGCATGCTGGAACATGACTGCGGGCGGCCGTTCCTGCTGGAGGTGGCGTCGCGCGACTTCCTGCACGAGCTGCGCCGCCTGCTGGCGCGCGCGCAGCCGCCCGTGGCGCGCCGCCTGCGCGCGCTGCTGCGCAAGGTACGTGCTCTCTCACTCCAGTGCATGCTGGAACATGACTGCGGGCGGCCGTTCCTGCTGGAGGTGGCGTCGCGCGACTTCCTGCACGAGCTGCGCCGCCTGCTGGCGCGCGCGCAGCCGCCCGTGGCGCGCCGCCTGCGCGCGCTGCTGCGCAAGGTACGTGCTCTCTCACTCCAGTGCATGCTGGAACATGACTGCGGGCGGCCGTTCCTGCTGGAGGTGGCGTCGCGCGACTTCCTGCACGAGCTGCGCCGCCTGCTGGCGCGCGCGCAGCCGCCCGTGGCGCGCCGCCTGCGCGCGCTGCTGCGCAAGGTACGTGCTCTCTCACTCCAGTGCATGCTGGAACATGACTGCGGGCGGCCGTTCCTGCTGGAGGTGGCGTCGCGCGACTTCCTGCACGAGCTGCGCCGCCTGCTGGCGCGCGCGCAGCCGCCCGTGGCGCGCCGCCTGCGCGCGCTGCTGCGCAAGGTACGTGCTCTCTCACTCCAGTGCATGCTGGAACATGACTGCGGGCGGCCGTTCCTGCTGGAGGTGGCGTCGCGCGACTTCCTGCACGAGCTGCGCCGCCTGCTGGCGCGCGCGCAGCCGCCCGTGGCGCGCCGCCTGCGCGCGCTGCTGCGCAAGGTACGTGCTCTCTCACTCCAGTGCATGCTGGAACATGACTGCGGGCGGCCGTTCCTGCTGGAGGTGGCGTCGCGCGACTTCCTGCACGAGCTGCGCCGCCTGCTGGCGCGCGCGCAGCCGCCCGTGGCGCGCCGCCTGCGCGCGCTGCTGCGCAAGGTACGTGCTCTCTCACTCCAGTGCATGCTGGAACATGACTGCGGGCGGCCGTTCCTGCTGGAGGTGGCGTCGCGCGACTTCCTGCACGAGCTGCGCCGCCTGCTGGCGCGCGCGCAGCCGCCCGTGGCGCGCCGCCTGCGCGCGCTGCTGCGCAAGGTACGTGCTCTCTCACTCCAGTGCATGCTGGAACATGACTGCGGGCGGCCGTTCCTGCTGGAGGTGGCGTCGCGCGACTTCCTGCACGAGCTGCGCCGCCTGCTGGCGCGCGCGCAGCCGCCCGTGGCGCGCCGCCTGCGCGCGCTGCTGCGCAAGGTACGTGCTCTCTCACTCCAGTGCATGCTGGAACATGACTGCGGGCGGCCGTTCCTGCTGGAGGTGGCGTCGCGCGACTTCCTGCACGAGCTGCGCCGCCTGCTGGCGCGCGCGCAGCCGCCCGTGGCGCGCCGCCTGCGCGCGCTGCTGCGCAAGGTACGTGCTCTCTCACTCCAGTGCATGCTGGAACATGACTGCGGGCGGCCGTTCCTGCTGGAGGTGGCGTCGCGCGACTTCCTGCACGAGCTGCGCCGCCTGCTGGCGCGCGCGCAGCCGCCCGTGGCGCGCCGCCTGCGCGCGCTGCTGCGCAAGGTACGTGCTCTCTCACTCCAGTGCATGCTGGAACATGACTGCGGGCGGCCGTTCCTGCTGGAGGTGGCGTCGCGCGACTTCCTGCACGAGCTGCGCCGCCTGCTGGCGCGCGCGCAGCCGCCCGTGGCGCGCCGCCTGCGCGCGCTGCTGCGCAAGGTACGTGCTCTCTCACTCCAGTGCATGCTGGAACATGACTGCGGGCGGCCGTTCCTGCTGGAGGTGGCGTCGCGCGACTTCCTGCACGAGCTGCGCCGCCTGCTGGCGCGCGCGCAGCCGCCCGTGGCGCGCCGCCTGCGCGCGCTGCTGCGCAAGGTACGTGCTCTCTCACTCCAGTGCATGCTGGAACATGACTGCGGGCGGCCGTTCCTGCTGGAGGTGGCGTCGCGCGACTTCCTGCACGAGCTGCGCCGCCTGCTGGCGCGCGCGCAGCCGCCCGTGGCGCGCCGCCTGCGCGCGCTGCTGCGCAAGGTACGTGCTCTCTCACTCCAGTGCATGCTGGAACATGACTGCGGGCGGCCGTTCCTGCTGGAGGTGGCGTCGCGCGACTTCCTGCACGAGCTGCGCCGCCTGCTGGCGCGCGCGCAGCCGCCCGTGGCGCGCCGCCTGCGCGCGCTGCTGCGCAAGGTACGTGCTCTCTCACTCCAGTGCATGCTGGAACATGACTGCGGGCGGCCGTTCCTGCTGGAGGTGGCGTCGCGCGACTTCCTGCACGAGCTGCGCCGCCTGCTGGCGCGCGCGCAGCCGCCCGTGGCGCGCCGCCTGCGCGCGCTGCTGCGCAAGGTACGTGCTCTCTCACTCCAGTGCATGCTGGAACATGACTGCGGGCGGCCGTTCCTGCTGGAGGTGGCGTCGCGCGACTTCCTGCACGAGCTGCGCCGCCTGCTGGCGCGCGCGCAGCCGCCCGTGGCGCGCCGCCTGCGCGCGCTGCTGCGCAAGGTACGTGCTCTCTCACTCCAGTGCATGCTGGAACATGACTGCGGGCGGCCGTTCCTGCTGGAGGTGGCGTCGCGCGACTTCCTGCACGAGCTGCGCCGCCTGCTGGCGCGCGCGCAGCCGCCCGTGGCGCGCCGCCTGCGCGCGCTGCTGCGCAAGGTACGTGCTCTCTCACTCCAGTGCATGCTGGAACATGACTGCGGGCGGCCGTTCCTGCTGGAGGTGGCGTCGCGCGACTTCCTGCACGAGCTGCGCCGCCTGCTGGCGCGCGCGCAGCCGCCCGTGGCGCGCCGCCTGCGCGCGCTGCTGCGCAAGGTACGTGCTCTCTCACTCCAGTGCATGCTGGAACATGACTGCGGGCGGCCGTTCCTGCTGGAGGTGGCGTCGCGCGACTTCCTGCACGAGCTGCGCCGCCTGCTGGCGCGCGCGCAGCCGCCCGTGGCGCGCCGCCTGCGCGCGCTGCTGCGCAAGGTACGTGCTCTCTCACTCCAGTGCATGCTGGAACATGACTGCGGGCGGCCGTTCCTGCTGGAGGTGGCGTCGCGCGACTTCCTGCACGAGCTGCGCCGCCTGCTGGCGCGCGCGCAGCCGCCCGTGGCGCGCCGCCTGCGCGCGCTGCTGCGCAAGGTACGTGCTCTCTCACTCCAGTGCATGCTGGAACATGACTGCGGGCGGCCGTTCCTGCTGGAGGTGGCGTCGCGCGACTTCCTGCACGAGCTGCGCCGCCTGCTGGCGCGCGCGCAGCCGCCCGTGGCGCGCCGCCTGCGCGCGCTGCTGCGCAAGGTACGTGCTCTCTCACTCCAGTGCATGCTGGAACATGACTGCGGGCGGCCGTTCCTGCTGGAGGTGGCGTCGCGCGACTTCCTGCACGAGCTGCGCCGCCTGCTGGCGCGCGCGCAGCCGCCCGTGGCGCGCCGCCTGCGCGCGCTGCTGCGCAAGGTACGTGCTCTCTCACTCCAGTGCATGCTGGAACATGACTGCGGGCGGCCGTTCCTGCTGGAGGTGGCGTCGCGCGACTTCCTGCACGAGCTGCGCCGCCTGCTGGCGCGCGCGCAGCCGCCCGTGGCGCGCCGCCTGCGCGCGCTGCTGCGCAAGGTACGTGCTCTCTCACTCCAGTGCATGCTGGAACATGACTGCGGGCGGCCGTTCCTGCTGGAGGTGGCGTCGCGCGACTTCCTGCACGAGCTGCGCCGCCTGCTGGCGCGCGCGCAGCCGCCCGTGGCGCGCCGCCTGCGCGCGCTGCTGCGCAAGGTACGTGCTCTCTCACTCCAGTGCATGCTGGAACATGACTGCGGGCGGCCGTTCCTGCTGGAGGTGGCGTCGCGCGACTTCCTGCACGAGCTGCGCCGCCTGCTGGCGCGCGCGCAGCCGCCCGTGGCGCGCCGCCTGCGCGCGCTGCTGCGCAAGGTACGTGCTCTCTCACTCCAGTGCATGCTGGAACATGACTGCGGGCGGCCGTTCCTGCTGGAGGTGGCGTCGCGCGACTTCCTGCACGAGCTGCGCCGCCTGCTGGCGCGCGCGCAGCCGCCCGTGGCGCGCCGCCTGCGCGCGCTGCTGCGCAAGGTACGTGCTCTCTCACTCCAGTGCATGCTGGAACATGACTGCGGGCGGCCGTTCCTGCTGGAGGTGGCGTCGCGCGACTTCCTGCACGAGCTGCGCCGCCTGCTGGCGCGCGCGCAGCCGCCCGTGGCGCGCCGCCTGCGCGCGCTGCTGCGCAAGGTACGTGCTCTCTCACTCCAGTGCATGCTGGAACATGACTGCGGGCGGCCGTTCCTGCTGGAGGTGGCGTCGCGCGACTTCCTGCACGAGCTGCGCCGCCTGCTGGCGCGCGCGCAGCCGCCCGTGGCGCGCCGCCTGCGCGCGCTGCTGCGCAAGGTACGTGCTCTCTCACTCCAGTGCATGCTGGAACATGACTGCGGGCGGCCGTTCCTGCTGGAGGTGGCGTCGCGCGACTTCCTGCACGAGCTGCGCCGCCTGCTGGCGCGCGCGCAGCCGCCCGTGGCGCGCCGCCTGCGCGCGCTGCTGCGCAAGGTACGTGCTCTCTCACTCCAGTGCATGCTGGAACATGACTGCGGGCGGCCGCAAGTAGCACGCAGTAAGCTCGCTCTACAAATTCTACATCTTGGCTAAACCAGACCTTTTTGAAGTGAGAGAAGTTTGTTAAAGGCTTTGTCTTATGATATTTTTTTATTTTGACTTGGCGGGGGCACTGCCGTGCCCCCAGATAGGTTTTCCCATGATTAAGACATTAAACTCTATTTGTATTCTAAATTTGAAGCTTCTATGTCTGCTAGAAGTGCCTTGGACTTTTGATGATCGGTGAGTCAGTCAGTCAGTCAGTGAGTGACAAAATTTAGAAACTTTAACAAGTGGTCATTCTTAAAGTACTGGTTCAAATTGACTGAAATTTTAAATATACCGTGTTTATATAATGCCTGATTAGTTACTGAAAATTCAGGTTTCTTGTTTTATCCACAACGAAATTATAGGGGGGTCGAAAATGGCCTGAATTGCTTCGTGAAAAGGATGGTACGGCCGTGCCGCTTTTTTTTGCTCGACTTGGCGGGGGCACTGCCGTGCCCCCAGATTAGAGTCGTTGTAACGTATGTTCGAAAAGTTACGTTATCACCTCCCTGGCCTCGCATAACGCTTTGCGTGTGGTATCGTGCAGTGGTCGGAGAACGAGTTCCGCGGCGACCCGCAGCTCGACCTGGTGCCCTCGCTGTACCTGAAGCTGCGCCTGGAGGGGCACGAGTTCGAGCCGGCGGAGACGGCCGCCGCGGCCGCCGCCACCGCCCCCGCCACCGCCACCGCCACCGCGGCCGCCGCGCGCGAGCACGACGACCTCGCGCGGGCCATCGAGCTGTCGCTGCGCGAGAGCGGCGCCGGCAACACGGGTCGGTACAATTACCTACCTACTCTACTGGTTACTGCCCTTTTCCTCTGACATTTTCTGGTTGCCTGTGGCATAGATGTCCCCCAGAGTCCTTATTATCGAACGAGCGAGCGAACCTAACGAAATTCTATGCTTCAGGTTGGGCCGAAAATCTTTCTTATGTTCAGTTTCTGTCCCACTATCCGTCTATCCGTCTGTTCTCAATAGTTTAATAGTATTTGGACAGAAAATTAACTAACCAGATTCGCATTTGGCCAGAAAAGCATTTTACCTGATTCGTATTTGGTCAGTACGCACAGGACAGAAACTCATAAGACCGGTTACGCATTTGACCATGAACTTATAAACCATAAACTTAATTGGCCATATACGTATTTGGCCAGACAGAACGCTACATGGCAGAAACTCATAACACCAAATACGCAGTTGACCATACCATAAACTCAAATGGGCTTTCTAACATAATATTAGATGAACACCTTAACTGGTATCCTCAACTTGACCAAGTCGTAGGTAGTCAGGAAACTAACTTGGATCCTTAAGACGCTGCGGCACATTGTACCAGGGAAGAACAATCGGTCAAACTCGCCTAGTATCTCATAAATGAAATCTATATATCAGTTCAGTTTGTCATGAATTGCTACCTCCACGTCACCATACCGCCGCTTTTCGAGGAAGTTTTAAATACACAGCCACTAAGTGCTGGAATAATGTACCTCCGCCACTCAAGAAATGTAATACCATTGGCAATTTCAAATTACATCTGAAACGACACCTTATGCAAATACAGAAGGCACCTGGCAGTCGTGCTGTGCCTTCATTTATGTAATGATCTAATGATTGACCATATGAATTTACATCAGTGTACCTAGTAAATTAAATTAAATTATTAATAATAATATTTTGCTTTCAATTATTTCTTTGGCCAAATACGTTTACAATGAATATCCAAACATACAATATTCAATGAATGAATGAAATGAATTAACATACAATGAATATCCAAACATATAATACTCAAATTTCATTCCTTTGAAACAACATCACAGGTTCACAGGCACACTCCGTATTCCAAGTCAAGTCAAACACATACACATCTACACATACAGACTTTGAACGAGCTCGAAAACAAAGGGTTCCGTGCCTATTAAAAAGCTCGTATCGTTATCTTCGGCACTTACGTCCTTTTCTTTAAGGAAGGCACTTTTTCAGCAATATCTCGAAAACCTTTGAACCGATCTTGTTCAAAATAATTCTCGGTAAAAGAATTTAATAAGCCATACCTACGTCCATTATTCTTTTCATATTTTTAAAATACATCGTTAAAAAATTGGAGGGGGGGACAGAATTTTAGTGACTTTCAGGGTAATTATCTCCGAATCTCTTCAAAAACATTGCTGAGAAACCTTATATTTATTTTAAAATGCCTATCGGTTGATGTGCCTGTGACATACGGACAAACGGACATGACATGACGAAACTATAAAGGGTTCCGTTTTTGCCATTTTGGCTACGGAACCCTAAAAACACAAAATATTACCCTATAATACAAATGATAAGAATAAAACAAAAAAACCGAAACCGAAAAACACGCTTTTATAAATGCAAATAAAACCAAAAATAAATTATGCATCGTTTAAGTCGTCTCTATTTCTGGGCTGAAGTGTAAACAACGAGTATGTGCTTTTAATTATAATATTTGATTGTAAATGCGTGGGGCGCTGCAACAGGAAATACTTTCTGCAGCTTCCGCCAGAAGCTTGTTAACAAGAAAGTCTTTTTTGTTCCAGCGGCCCACGCTTTTACAATTAAATATTATGAATGAATGAATGAATGAAAGCATTTATTTCGAGTTACACAAGACTCATACAGTAAAAGTTAAAATTACACTTAAAAGCACATATTTTACACTTCAGCCCAGAAATAGAGACAACTTGAACGATCTATAATTTATTTTTGTTTTTTACGTGCATTTATAAAGGCGTGTTTTTCTAGTGTTTTTTAAACTATTGATTTATTTAACTTGTGCTGCGCTTGGTTTCATGAACTCCATGTTTCACTTTATTTCAATTATATTAAACATAACATAACACATATTTTAATTTTCTAATCTTAACCTGTAAGTAATTAGAGCTTTTAGCAATAGAATAGAATACATATAACAGAATGTAACTACTATTTAACTAGACTTTTAGCCAGAAAATTAAATTATATTAAAGTAAGCATAAAGGCATAGTACTAAATCATGTAACCTATAGGAAGAGTGGCGCCATCCAACCGGTATCGATTACGATATCGTAAGGCTATGTCGGTTACCTTTATCGCGCCAACCATAACGGTTAAGGTAACCTTTTTGTAATATCGGTTTCGGTTTTGAGTTTTAAAGGTTTCGGTAACCGTTAAAACCTTTATATAGAGGTTCTCTACCAGTATGCAACCGGTTTCCGAAAAAAATAAGTGAGCTGACAACATCGCCTGCCGCGCCGGTTCATTTATTCATTGCGTCATTTGTGTCTGCCTGCAACCTGCAACTCTTGAGCGGAATTTTCCAGGCGGCGACTGAGCGATAGTACACATTAAATAAAATCAATCAAACCTTACGCCTTACAAACAAAACACAGACAAAACGGCAGCGCCGGTGGTTTGGCAACGACGCCAATCGAAATAAAGGTAACCCTCAAATAGAGGTTACCGGAACAAATAAAGGTTACCTTTATATTTCGATATCGGAATATAAAGGTTTCGATATCGAAACCCCTATTTTGCAACCTATATGACGTCATTTCGGTAACCAAATATAAATGTTTTTTTCGGTTATGCAGTCCCTGCATCCAACACATGCTTGTTTTTTGCCTACCGGGTGGCTTCATCGCCTTAGATTATAGACGTAGTGTAGTATCTTACAAAATAAAGAATTTTGAATTTGAATTGACTGACTTTTTTTTTCTTGCGTGACCGTAATCCTCACCACCAATGGTGCCACAGCGCTTTCATTTTTAATTTTTTAATTATTTTTCCCGAATGAAATAGGGTGAATCTAGAATCTAGACGCAATTCCAAAAAAAAACGAAAATTGAGAACTAGATTAACATTAGTATCATAATAATCTAGTTCTCAATTTTCGAGGCAAAATGCGTTTCTGAACAACTGCGATAGATGTCATTTGGTTTATGTCAACGTGAGTGCTAATTTATCGCGACTATGGTCAATTGAAAGTCTGTCCTTTCATTTTTCAGTACAAGTGCGTTGCAGGCAAAGTGCGTTTCTGACGATATGAGTGTAAAACAATCGCTATTATGGCTAAATACATAACATACATAGGTAGGTTGGTCATACATAAGTTACAGTGTTTTGTCGTGGCACGGCAGACTGGGGTTTGAAGAACTATTTCTCGTGACTCACGAGAAATAGTGACGTAGTGAAATGTTTTATCAGGCAGCAGCACGGGCGGCGGCGCGCTGTACCCGCGCGTGGAGGAGGCGGGAGCGGGGGCGGGGGCGGGCGCGGGGCCCACTGCGGCGCCCGCTCCGCCCGCGCCGCGCAAGGTGCGCGCGCTGTACGACTTCGAGGCCGCCGAGGACAACGAGCTCACCTTCCTCGCCGGGGAGATAGGTCGGTACACTACTCGTATGCATGGAGGCGGGCGCGGGGCCCACTGCGGCGCCCGCTCCGCCCGCGCCGCGCAAGGTGCGCGCGCTGTACGACTTCGAGGCCGCCGAGGACAACGAGCTCACCTTCCTCGCCGGGGAGATAGGTCGGTACACTACTCGTATGCATGGAGGCGGGCGCGGGGCCCACTGCGGCGCCCGCTCCGCCCGCGCCGCGCAAGGTGCGCGCGCTGTACGACTTCGAGGCCGCCGAGGACAACGAGCTCACCTTCCTCGCCGGGGAGATAGGTCGGTACACTACTCGTATGCATGGAGGCGGGCGCGGGGCCCACTGCGGCGCCCGCTCCGCCCGCGCCGCGCAAGGTGCGCGCGCTGTACGACTTCGAGGCCGCCGAGGACAACGAGCTCACCTTCCTCGCCGGGGAGATAGGTCGGTACACTACTCGTATGCATGGAGGCGGGCGCGGGGCCCACTGCGGCGCCCGCTCCGCCCGCGCCGCGCAAGGTGTGATAAAGGTTATTGTATGCCTGCGCGTTATGAAGCCCTTTACGAGCAAGTGTGATGAAAACGCTATTAGCAACTACTAAAATATAGCGTGTGAGTCTATTTACTTTATTATACGTCAATGATATACCTACCTAATTCTGTCGTCTAATAATTATTTGGCATAATGATCGGACACTTAATACGGCACGATAGCTTCTTTTTACTCGTAAATATGTTCGATGGCAAGATCGAAGGAAAGAGGCAAAGGAAGGCCCAGACATACTTACACCAGCCAAATAAAAGAGAAGGTCGCTGTCGAGTCGTACGAAGGCGTCAAGAGGCCGGCAGAGGACCAACATCACTGGCGGATACTCCAGCGACAAGCGCCTAGCTTTAAATAACGATGGTGTTATTTGACGGAACATTCCTGAATGTTTGTTTGTCGCAGTGTGGGTGACGGACGCGAGTGACCCCAACTGGTGGAAGGGCAGCAACGAGCGCGGCGAGGGGCTCTTCCCCGCCAACTTCGTGAGCGCCGACCTCGCGCCGCCGCCAACCAGTCAGTATATTGCTGTCTCTACGACTAATCTATGCTAGCGACACCAGTTTGCGACTTCATTAAGAGAGCCCTGTCACGGTCGCCAGTTCGATGTTTCGACATAAATTGATGTTTAGATAGAAAACTGTTGTTAAGCCGTAATACCTTCTAGAGCTGCTCGCCGTCTTCGGTCTACAGAAATTCAATTTCATTTCTTACAGGTTTTTGAACCCATACGTGTTAGTTACAATGAAATAAGTGTGAAATGTGACTATGGCTTCCATACAAGTTAATGCGTCAACCGGAGACCCAGGCATGAAGATTGTACGTTTAATTTACACTTGTATGCAATACTAGCTTTTGCCCGCGAGCACAGATTATATAATAGTTCTAACGAACAGATACTCGACTCTGAATAAAAAAGCGCATACCTACCGCTTTCCATGCCTACTAAATTTAACAATGGAGCGACCTTGAACGCGCCGGTCGTCGCCAGCCAATAGAGGCTAGGGTTGACACCGCTTAGAAATGAAGTTATAATTAATATTTTTTGAAATATTTTTATAATGATGTGTAACCAACTATAATTGCTTCACCTTGATGTAATGTTGCACGAATATGTTTCCTTGTCTAAATGTACAGCGCGTGAGCGCGTACGAATTTGAGCAAAATAGGTGATCCGTGCGTGCCTCAACCCGAGGCTGCTCTAATTCGTACTTAGATACTTACATATCAATTTTAATGTTAATGTTGAGATTTATGGCATGACAATTATATTTTGTCAGTCTGGTAGGTGATATGTACGCGTATGAAGAGTTACGAAATTGCCCTGCTGTATGTATCTAAGCAACAGACGTCGTAACGTTCTAATAAAAATACAATTTTTTTTAAGAACCTACTTTATATTTTAAATTCTAAGGTTTTTGTATAAATTATAAAGCATGTGGTGTGACCTATATGTGATTGTGACATCTATCTTTACAATGCAAAATGAATGAAGTCATGAATGTACTGATATTAACAATTGTTATTGAGCCTAAATAAAAAAAAAAATCTCCGTTCAGCTGTCACAACAAATCCTCAAATCAATAAAGGGTCGGCAACGCGCTTGTTATTCTTCTGGAATCGCAATCGTCCAAAGGCTACGGTGTCTGCTTATACCATCAGGTAGACCGTATGCATGTTTGCCACCGTCGTAGTATTAAAAAACCGGCCAAGTGCGTGTCGGACCACGCAAAACGAAGGGTTCCGTGCCTATTAAAAAGGTCGTATCGTCACAGAAATTTTACGGCACTTACGTCCTTTTCTTTGAGGAAGGCAGTTTTTTAGCAATATCTCGAAAACCGCTGAACCGATCTTGTTCAAAACAATTTTCAGTGAATGAAATTAATAAGTCCTATGTCCATGAATTTTTCCATATTTTTAAAATACACCGTTCAAAAATTAGAGGGGGGGGGGGACAGAATTTAAGTGACTTTCGGAGCGATTATCTCCGGCCCTATTCACTTAATCAAAAAAAATGCTAAGAAACCTTATATTTATTTTGAAAGGCCTATCGATTGATGTGCCACACAGGGGGTCACAATGAAAAAAAAAAATTTGACTTTTAGTTTTATGTATGGAGTGCACCCCTAAAAAAATTTTTTTTTGTCATTTTAATTACAAAAGTATGTAGCGGCTAACAAAATACACCTATCCTCAAAATTTTATTCAAATACACCTTATAGTTTTCGAGTAAAATGCCTGTGACATACGGACAGACGGACAGACGGACAGACGGACAGACGGACAGACGGACATGACGAAACTATAAGGGTTCCGTTTTTGCCATTTTGGCTACGGAACCCTAAAAATCATTGTGTCGGCTAGGACGTTTTATTATTCGTGCAGAACCACACATTCCATGCACTTCACTGATTAGATTAATTTAATTGTTATCGTTTTTCAATTTTCATTTTTCAAAAGACTTGTATGTATTTCCGAAGATTCTGCCAGTATCTGAACTCCATAGCTACATACCTACATACAGGCATATCAACGCAGCATGTTAAATAAAATGTAATGTCAAGTATCTCTCACCCTGTCTATCGTTACGACAGTCTGAATGTAGGGACATTCGAGTTCTCCAATATCTATACAGACAACCTTTCAAAAATATCTGTACACAGGCTTTATTATTACTGACATAAGACACATGTATAGATATTTTTGAAAGGTTGTCTGTATAGATATTGGAGAACTCGACTGTACCTATTAATTTACTAGCTACCACATAGGTATAACAAAACGAAACTGGTTGTGTAGGTAACTTCATTTTTTAAGTAAGTAGGTGTATCCCGACGACAGTACGAAATAAAGTTTAGTACTTAGATAGGTAGGTACCTTCCTATCTTCGTTATTTATAACGTAAGTATATAAATAACGACATATTGTATAATAGTTTAAAAGTAGCATTGCAAACTTGGAATTAGTCACTAGGCATAAGTTGTTTTAAAATATTCTGATTAGGTACGTGTTTCATCCTCACGAGTGCATTCCAAGCACTTCCAAAAGGTTATAAGTTCCCATAGCAACGACGATGTTTACGCCCTTCTTAGGCCGTGCAATGCATGCACCCCGTAAATCTTACTAAGTAAACTATTATAATGCTGCTAGACAGGGATAAATATAAACATGAAATCAATACAAACAACGGAGTGGCGGAGTACCTAAACTTGTCGGAGGCTCGGGGTAGGTATACAAAATTACCGAAACTCAAGCAGGCCTAAATGTATCACGAAGTATTTGAAATAGGTATTAGGTGTTCCGTAAAAAACATTACGAACTCATTTTTAAAGAATTGGTGAATAACTTTTCTTGTACGCGTAAGCAGCGTCCGGCCGTGAGCGCGTGCGCCGACCCACTGGCGGATGTACCGTTTGAGGCGCGCAAAGTTTAGGTATAATTCTGAGTTCCCACGGCGCAGTTAGGTAGCACTGCCGCGAGTTCGTTCGCGTACATCTCGATATTTCAGGCGTAGGCGTAGACATAAACAGCTCCCTATACAAACTTCCCCCCACCTTTTCACCCCTATAAGGAGTTCATCATCATCATCATCATATCAGCCGAAAAACGTCCTCTGCTGGACATAGGTCTCCCCCAGGGAGTGCCAAATTGACCGGTCCTGCGCCATCCGCATCCAGCGGACTCCCGCGACCTTTACTAGGTCATCAGTCCACCTTGTGGGGGGTCTACCCACGCCGCGCCTTCCGGTACGTGGTCGCCACTTAAGAACCTTTCCGCCCCAACGGCCATCGGTTCTACTGCGGTTACCTTGGTTCTGCTGCGGATAGCCTCATCTCTGATACGATCACGCAGAGAAACTCCCAAGCCCTCTCCATTGCCCTTTGGGCGACTTAGAGCCTTCTTATGAGCTTATTATATTACGCTTATTTTTCAAAGCTTCCGTTGAGTAGTTCTAATCAGGGACTGTTTTCGGTTACGGTTTTACCGGTATGCAACCGGTATTCCATTACGATAACGTAATGCTTTAAAGGTTACCTTTACCACGCCAACGTAACGGTTAAGGTAACCTTTTAGTAATATCGGTTTCGGTTTTGCGTTTTAAAGGTTTCGGTAACCTTTAAAACCTTTATATACAGGTTCGCAACCGGTATTATAAAGGTTACCAAAAAAAAATAAGCGAGCTGACAACATCGCCTGCCGCGCCGGTTCATTCATTCACTGCATCATTTGCGTCTGCCTGCAACCTGCAACTCTGTGTAGGTAAGTATTTTGGTTGCGATAATCACGTGATCTGTATATCTGTGTATCTGTCTGTGTTGTTGTAGCTCCCAAACGAATAGACCGATTTGAATGCCGTTTTTTTGTGTCATAGATAATTTTAACCCGAGTGTTCTTAGCCATGTTTCATCAAAATCGGTTCAGCTGTTTTTGAGATATTGAACTTTGAAATGAAAAAATGGGGGGTTTCCAACTTTATATATAGATTACGTTAAAGTAATGTCATACAAAATAAAGTGTCATATGGAAAACTAATTGATTGATTACGGGTTCAAATTATATTTAAACATGTTGTAGAGTATAGCGTATCGTACTGGCGTTGATGTTTCATGGGATCTGACTCCGATGGGAATAAGATACCTAGGGTGGTAAAAGAAAGAATGTCTTAGATCTCCAGTATTTGTGGCCCGAGCCGGAGGCAAGGGCGATAAATATGCGATATAAGGCTTTCTTTATTACCACCCGTGGTGAGTACAATGTTTTACGGCTCTCCCTGGCCACGGTTACGGTTCTCCCCCGCTCACCCCCCTGACTCCCCCCGCCCTCCCGGACTCCCCCCCCGACTCGCCGGCGCAACTCACCCCTCACCCTGACCCCACCCTGCGACTCAAAAACCCCCCTCTCCTCTCCCCCTTCTGACTCACCCTGACTTAACACCCCCCCCCCCCCCCCCCCCCCCCCGACTCAACCCCCTTTAAAAGCGGTTACCGGAACACATAAACGTATTTCGATATCGGAATATAAAGGTTCCGATATTGAAACCGCTATTTTACAACCTATATGACGTCATATCGGTAACCAAGTATAAAGGTTTTTCGGGTATGCAGTCCTTGGTTCTAATCTACTCAGGTTAGTTTGGGCTACCTATATTGTAAGCAAAATCCCTAGTTAACGGTATTAGAGCATGCATTATTTTGATTAATTGATTGATAAACTGATAGTAAACTTCTGAACAAAAAACCGGCCAAGTGCGTGTCGGGCCACGGGCGCAGGTTCCGTAGTTCTTTGTCACATCGACATCGACACGCATGCGCCAAGTACATTGTGTGGTTGCGTCGTCGTCGTCCGACTTTGAACGAAAGTACAAGTACAATTCAAATCAAATCAAAAGTGTTTATGTGACACTTGCCTCGAACCGAACTAAGGCTTTAAAACCCAATATCGCAAATAGACCACTGAGTTGAAAAATGGCTTTTAAAAACCCGTAATATTAAAAAATTACATCCCCACTTCACGTGTAGAGAGGAGGTACATAAAAAAAAACAATATTTTATTCTACTATTTTGTTGGCGTGATTAATTTATTAGATAATACCATACCACCCCACATGAGCCACACCAGCACGGCTATCACAAGACGGGGCACGAGCTCTCTCGATTTTTCTCGCACTTTCCGTCTCTCTTTTATTAGAAAACTTAGAAAGAGAGGTATAGTGCGAGAAAAATCGAGAGAGCTTGCGCGCCGTCTTGTGATAGCCGTGCAGAGCACATGCACGACATCAACGCCAGAGTCGACGCACGCCGCGCCGCGGCCGAAACCGTCAGGAGAGAGTAGTAGTAATGTAATGTAATAGATAATAGATGGAAGACGATCTTTTATAAACTCTCCGGCAGAAAATTTGGCCCAAAAACTTTTCGTGACTTCAAACTTTAAATTGAATAATGTTTTTCTGCATAGTAAACTTTTTCTAATTTGGGCCAAATTTTTTGCCGGTGAGTATATGTATTTAGCTTCTGCTTCAACTCTGTGCGTTATGTGTGTGTGCCATTCTTCCTGCAGAGAGCGAGACGCGGTCGGGCAAGAGCGTACAGTTCGCGGCGGAAGCGTCGGCGGGCGCACAGGCGGGGGCGGAGGCGGAGGCGGAGGCGGAAGCGGAGGCGGTGCTGGACGAGGCGGCGCTGGACGCGGCGCTGCTCGCGCTGCACGAGGCGAGCCCCGAGGCGCCCGCGCCCGGCGAGGAGACGCTCGCGCGCCACGAGGTACGAGTAGCGGGGGTGGGGGCGGGGGCGGGGGCGGGGGCGGGGGCGGGGGAGGCGGCGGTGCTGGACGAGGCGGCGCTGGACGCGGCGCTGCTCGCGCTGCACGAGGCGAGCCCCGAGGCGCCCGCGCCCGGCGAGGAGACGCTCGCGCGCCACGAGGTACGAGTAGCGGGGGTGGGGGCGGGGGCGGGGGCGGGGGCGGGGGAGGCGGCGGTGCTGGACGAGGCGGCGCTGGACGCGGCGCTGCTCGCGCTGCACGAGGCGAGCCCCGAGGCGCCCGCGCCCGGCGAGGAGACGCTCGCGCGCCACGAGGTACGAGTAGCGGGGGTGGGGGCGGGGGCGGGGGCGGGGGCGGGGGCGGGGGAGGCGGCGGTGCTGGACGAGGCGGCGCTAGACGCGGCGCTGCTCGCGCTGCACGAGGCGAGCCCCGAGGCGCCCGCGCCCGGCGAGGAGACGCTCGCGCGCCACGAGGTACGAGTAGCGGGGGTGGGGGCGGGGGCGGGGGCGGGGGCGGGGGCGGGGGAGGCGGCGGTGCTGGACGAGGCGGCGCTGGACGCGGCGCTGCTCGCGCTGCACGAGGCGAGCCCCGAGGCGCCCGCGCCCGGCGAGGAGACGCTCGCGCGCCACGAGGTACGAGTAGCGGGGGTGGGGGCGGGGGCGGGGGCGGGGGCGGGGGAGGCGGCGGTGCTGGACGAGGCGGCGCTGGACGCGGCGCTGCTCGCGCTGCACGAGGCGAGCCCCGAGGCGCCCGCGCCCGGCGAGGAGACGCTCGCGCGCCACGAGGTACGAGTAGCGGGGGTGGGGGCGGGGGCGGGGGCGGGGGCGGGGGCGGGGGAGGCGGCGGTGCTGGACGAGGCGGCGCTAGACGCGGCGCTGCTCGCGCTGCACGAGGCGAGCCCCGAGGCGCCCGCGCCCGGCGAGGAGACGCTCGCGCGCCACGAGGTACGAGTAGCGGGGGTGGGGGCGGGGGCGGGGGCGGGGGCGGGGGAGGCGGCGGTGCTGGACGAGGCGGCGTTGCTCGCGCTGCACGAGGCGAGCCCCGAGTAGAGGGGGCGGAGAGGTATGTATATTGTATAGTAAGGAGAGGTATATTGCTGACATTTATTTGACGTTTCAGAGAGGCGTTAATTTCATTTCAGTTAATTTCAAATGTTACTGTTAGTTATTAGCTTTGTTACTTTATTACATTGCGTGCCGAATTAATTTATATGAAAATTAAGTTTTTTTTTTTAAATTAGATATACCAATTTGATTGATTGATTGATGTCCTCCTATACGTATTCGTCGACGGCGACATCCTGACAAAAAATATTATCTAAGGTTGGGAAACTTTACGAAATAAGAAGATACCAATTTACGTTCATTAGGGCTTGCACTTTCAGCCCTTAAAATGTATGTTAAAGGGCTTCACAACGCGCCAGGCATACAGTTACCTTCTGCTCTGTTATCCATGAGTTGTAGAAAATCTAGTCGGCCATGCGCCGCAAGAACTGTACTCTGATTATTATTACTGCTCTGTGATCGGTTGAATAAAATATTGAAGCCGCGCGCTCCACTTGCAAAGTGAAGTTGTCAATTTCGTAAATTTTGGATTTGCGGTTGTATGAAATACAGATTTTTCTTTCTTTTGTAGTTGTTTATTTCCTCGCAAATGTGATGAAAAAAATAGTATGCGATAAGTATGGTAAGAATGTTACCGTACTCGTGACATAATGCAGTAATAGTGTGTCTCGTGTGCGCAGGCGCGCGCGCTGCGGCAGGCGGGCGCGGTGGACGCGGCGCTGCAGCGCGCCGACGCGCGCCACGCGCGCCTCACGCAGCTCTCCGCCGAGCTGGTGGACGCGCTCAACCTCTACCACCACCTCATGCGCGGCCCGTGCGTGCCCGCGGGCATGCCCCCGGGCGCGCCCGCGGGCATGCCCCCGCCGCACTACTACCCCGGCGCGGGCCCGCTGCCGCCCGGCGCGCAGCCGCAACCCAGGTGAGACTTATAAACCTCTACCACCACCTCATGCGCGGCCCGTGCGTGCCCGCGGGCATGCCCCCGGGCGCGCCCGCGGGCATGCCCCCGCCGCACTACTACCCCGGCGCGGGCCCGCTGCCGCCCGGCGCGCAGCCGCAACCCAGGTGAGACTTATAAACCTCTACCACCACCTCATGCGCGGCCCGTGCGTGCCCGCGGGCATGCCCCCGGGCGCGCCCGCGGGCATGCCCCCGCCGCACTACTACCCCGGCGCGGGCCCGCTGCCGCCCGGCGCGCAGCCGCAACCCAGGTGGGACTCATAAACCTCTACCACCACCTCGTGCGCGCCCGCGGGCATGCCCCCGCCGCACTACTACCTACTAGGTGGGACGAGTAACCGAGCGGATACAAACCAGTTTCGCTCGCCACTTCCTTTCAGCCTATTATATTTTCAATTTATGTTTTTTTTTGTCTGTACACTAAAACAATATATAAATTGGCTACTTGACAAGTTTTTTTCACGGTGCCATTCGAATTGACAACTTTGGGGGTCAAAGGTCAGACCGTCGCTGGCGAAAGCCGAAACGCTCACACAAATTAACAAAGTATTATGACTTCACACTATTATCTTAGTATACTAACTAACCATTGTATGGCAAATCACGGAAATAGGATATTTTCATGGTCAGGTTCAGGGGTCATTCGAGGGGGTGAGCGACCCCCCCGACTCAATCACACCCTCCTGTAGTCGGGGCTGACCCCCGCTCACCCCCTCCCCCCGGCTCATCCCCACCCCCGATTCACAACCTCCCCTCCCCCCTCTCCTCCCCCCGACCCCCCCGACTTACCCACTGGCTACCCCCCCCTCCCCGACTCAATCATCTCCTCCCTTCTGCACCTCACCCTTTGTATGTATCTGTATGGTAGGTATAAACAAATTGGGTTCATACGGTGGAAATCTGCCACTTGTGCCAAACTAAAGACGGCGACTGAGCGGGACCGATAGTACATATTAAATAAAATCAATCAAACCTTACGCCTTACCAACAAAACACAGACAAAACGGCAGCGCCGGCGGTTTGGCAACGACGCCAAAATCGGAATAAAGGTAACCTTTAAAAAGCGGTTACCGGAACAAATAAAGGTTACCTTTATATTTCGATATCGGAATACAAAGTTTCCGATATCGAAACCGCTATTTTACGACCTATATGACGTCATATCGGTAACCAAATATAAACTTTTTTTTCGGTTATGCAGTCCCTGGTTAAAACGCTCTAAGCTGATAATATATTCACCCAGTTATCATTGTTTTTTTAATGTAGTTTTTGCTATAATAAATACGAATATATCACTATTTTGTTATTAAAACTATGATTTATTATCTGTATATCACGTGACCAAAAATGCCAACCGCCATTTTTTTCTCGTGAGAGTGATGTCAGTATAGCAACAAGTTTAAATAAATATGGGTGATTATACAAAAATCGGGTAACTCAATGTCATAAGACAATGGAACGATGTGTTATTATATTTTGTTATATTTTTAATTCTTATTATAAATAAATGCCTTTTATTTGATCACTCAATTTCAGCTATTAATTTTAAATAGAAGTTCGTAAATTTCCACAATATGTTCTCAAAATGTCAGTACCTACTTTGGATTGTCACAATCCCAAAAACGCGCAATCAGGTGGCAGTGTATTAAATATTACCTTTTGTGAGCGACGCAATTAGTGTGTATGTGTACCTATTTAAAAATATAAGTTTGTCGCGAAATTTGCCTATTTTACAACGTGAATCGAACCCTGAAACGTACACCTTTAATTTAAGCAAACTTACTGTTTCACTACAATCACTACACATTAGACAGTTTCAAAATGGGCATGTGACCTCATGTTAAAATTGATAACGTAGTGTCGGTAAACGCCTTTGGGCCCATGTCTACAGATTCCCAATTCTACAGATTCTCATATCGTACCCAATTCTACAGATTCTCATGTCTACGGATTCCCAATTCTACAGATTCTCATGTCTACAGATTTCCAATTCTACAGATTCTCATGTCTACAGATAACCAACCAGTAATTATTAATCTAGAGAAATAGGTTTTATCTCTTCGGAAAAAAGGTACAAACTCCGATTTTTAGGGTTCCGTAGCCAAAATGGCAAAAACGGAACCCTTATAGTTTCGTCATGTCCGTCTGTCCGTCTGTCCGTCTGTCCGTATGTCCGTATGTCACAGGCATTTTACTCGAAAACTATAAGGTGTATTTGAATAAAATTTTGAGGATAGGTGTATTTTGTTAGCCGCTACATAGTTTTGTAATTAAAATGACAAAAATAATTTTTTTTAGGGGTGCACTCCATACATAAAACTAAAAGTCAAAAAAAAATTTTTCATTGTGACCCCCCGTGTGGCACATCAATCGATAGGCCTTTCAAAATAAATATAAGGTTTCTTAGCATTTTTTTTGATTAAGGGAATAGGGTCGGAGATAATCGCCCCAAAAGTCACTAAAATTCTGTCCCCCCCCCTCTAATTTTTGAACGG
The DNA here is from genome assembly GCA_932294315.1 of Epinotia nisella. Classification (NCBI taxonomy): domain Eukaryota; kingdom Metazoa; phylum Arthropoda; class Insecta; order Lepidoptera; family Tortricidae; genus Epinotia; species Epinotia nisella. The sequence continues at coordinate 85,376 of OW028677.1, forward strand.
TGTATTTTAAAAATATGCGAAAATTCATGGATATAGGGCTTATTAATTTCATTCACCGAAAATTGTTTTGAACAAGATCGGTTTAGAGGTTTTCGAGATATTGCTGAAAAACTGCCTTCCTCAAAGAAAAGGACGTAAGTGCCGTAAAATTTCTGTGACGATACGACCTTTTTAATAGGCACGGAACCCTTCGTTTTGCGTGGTCCGACACGCACTTGGCCGGTTTTATAAATGTTCTAATTCTAATCACATGATCACACTCGTATGTACTGTCTCAGTTCAATTACTGTGATACCGTATATAAATATCGTGAATATCGTGATAAATATCGTGATATTCACGATATTTATATACGGTATCACGGTTGTATTGTATATGGGCCACGACTGTTTGCTAAAACCGCGCAGGCAATCCAGAGAGTTCAGAATGCCTGTACTAGATTTGGTTTTTCAGTACCCAAACGTTCCCACATTACACCATTCCTCAATGAGAGGAAAATTTTAAAAATGACTGCACGTAGGACACTTCATTTGGCAAGTTTGGTCCAAAACATAGTTTATACACAAAAACCTGAATATCTTTTTAAAAAAATAAGGTGGATGAAAGACATTCATGGGCGAAACACTCGCAGTAAGTTTTTAAACAAAATGAGTGTTCCGCAGCACACAACCGCGGGCTTTCGAGGCTGTTTTAAATACTCGGCATCTAAGATTTGGAACGACCTACCACCGCCTTTACGAATTAACTTGTCCCTCCCAACGTTCAAGCGCAAATTGAGCCTAATTTTGATGTCGAAACAATTAAATACAAGCTGAAGGGCTAGCTATGATTATTTAAATCTTGTGTCCTGTTATTATTATTTTATTCTGTGCATGGAAATCATTTATTAATCTGTATAAACTTTTGCATGACAATAGAATATAGTGAATTAACCTGTCTGTTCCAACAAGTAGGAACTAAATTAACCCAGTAGTAAGTTACTCTGTATTTTTCCCTATAAATGCTAAGTGCTCTCTTTTATCGTTCTTGATTGTTTTGTACCGTTTTTTATTTTTGCTTTTGTTTTTGTTTTTTATGTTGATGGTATGAGTGGAAAGGGAACGCGCTGAAAACCAGCGCTGTGCAGCCGCAATGACTGTCACAGCACATGCTGAGCTCATTCCTTTTGTTACACAAATAATCTTGTTTTTGTTTTCTATCTCTGTATGTGTTTTGCGCATCTGTTTGTGTGACAATAAATATTTTCTATTTCTATTTCTATTTCTATATGTCTATATTTTGCGATAGTTAGACTAAAATTGGGAGCCTGTAGAATCAGAAATATGTAGAAGTGGAAATCTGTAGAACTGGAAATCTGTAGAATTGGGAATCCGTAGAATTGGGAATCTGTAGAATTGGGAATCTGTAGAATTGGGAATCCGTAGAATTGGGACCCTGTAAAATTGGGAATCTGTAGAATTGGAAATCTGTAGAATTGGAAATCTGTAATAGAAATCTGTAGAATTGGAAATCTGTAATAGAAATCTGTAGAATTGGGAACAAACCGGTAAACGGATAGTAAACCATAAAATGATTGTAATAAAGTTTAAATTACAAAATATAATTAAAATCATAAAAAGATATGGACCTTGAATGTTTAGAAAAAATATGCATTTTTTTATTGTCCGAAATAGCAATTTAATTGATTTTCCCTACAATGTTTAGTTCAAATAGCAAAGTGTGACGTCACACTTTTGAGTCAATCAGTATGAAGCGTTTCGGCTCCCGCCAGCGAGGTCCGGCTTTAACTCAATTTTTTGGGTATTTATGTTCTTTAAAAACTGGTTCGAATGGCATCGTAAAAAAAATCTTAGGTCACAAACCTATTGTCACAATGAATAACTTTTCAGGTGCTGAGTCCCCCGCCGAGGCCGCGCGGTGAATACAAGTTTGTTTTATTACCTACAGAGTTATAAATTGTTAATCTTATAACCGTATTTATTTTAATGCAAGTCGAAAATTCGCATTCGTTCCCAAAAACATTTTTTTTTTCAGATTCCTAATATGCCAAGATGCGTGAAATAATTTAATTTCAGAAATATCGTTGAATGAACCAGTTTCGAGTAGGTTCGAGTCTGGTGTATTGGGAATCTGTTGACGCAAGGTCAAGGGTCAAGGTAGTGTACTTGGAAAGGTGGTACTGATAATTATAGTAAAGCGAGATTAGGGCGCACTTATGTATCTTAAACACATAGGCTACAACTACCATTTATATGTTTCATTCCTGTATAACAAACATTATTGCTTCATTACTGTATTTTAAATGTCAGATTTTTTGTTGTTGTTGAAAGTAAACGAAATTAATCTGTAAGCAAGTTTATGTATGATAGTGGATATGCAATAAAAGACTAATCAGTATAATACAAATATTTTATTTATCGACCCACATTACCATCCTCGCAACTTTACAGTTCGTTTGTGATTCGGATTAGATAATGGTATCTCTGCCTGATTCATACTATCAAGTCAGGGATTCACTAGAGCCGACACGAGAGTTGATAATGCCACGTGGCGCGCGACATGTCGAGCGAAGTTCAGCGATGTTGCTCGCGACATTTGCCGCGTAGTGATTCCCTGGCTTTATAACTCTATTTCTTAATATTAGTAGTCCTATACTAAATATCTAAGCTGAGATCTCACTAAACTATGGGTGTCCCAAAAATCACACAAGAGTTGAATTACAAAGAAAATTCCTTTTTTAGGGTTCCCGTGTCGATTTTTTCAGGCCAGTCTGTGAGAGGTGTAATTGAGCTGGATTCGTCGATCTAAGTATGAACTCAAAAGAAAAACGGCCGTTCGGCGTAGATCGACGAATCCAGCCACAGAAAAATTTGTTTGATGTATTCACAAGTACTTAAATAAAAAATACAGGGTGTAGTGGCCTCCTTTTTAGGGTTCCGTAGCCAAAATGGCAAAAACGGAACCCTTATAGTTTCGTCATGTCCGTCTGTCCGTCTGTCCGTATGTCACAGGCATTTTACTCGAAAAATATGAGGTGTATTTGAATAAAATTTTGAGGATAGGTGTATTTTGTTAGCCGCTACATAGTTTTGTAATTAAAATGACAAAAAAAAATTTTTTTAGGGGTGCACTCCATACATAAAACTTTAGTTAAGTTTTAAGTCAAAAAAAAATTTTTCATTGTGACCCCCCGTGTGGTGTGGCACATCAATCGATAGGCCTTTCAAAATAAATATAAGATTTCTTAGCATTTTTTTTGATTAAGTGAATAGGGTCGGAGATAATCGCCCCGAAAGTCACTAAAATTCTGTCCCCCCCCTCTAATTATTGAACGGTGTATTTAAAAAATATGGAAAAATTCATGGACATAGGGCTTATTAATTTCATTCACCGAAAATTGTTTTGAACAAGATCGGTTCAGAGGTTTTCGAGATATTGCTGAAAAACTGCCTTCCTCAAAGAAAAGGACGTAAGTGCCGTAAAATTTCTGTGACAATACGACCTTTTTAATAGGCACGGAACCCTTCGTTTTGCGTGGTCCGACACGCACTTGGCCGGTTTTTTAAATATCTATCGTTAAATTTAAATAATCACAATTATTTACCAGTGGCGCTTGTGTGCACTCTAACGCCCTCTTAAGTCTAGATTTAATTTGCTATTTATATCAACTGTATTTTTTAGAATGTTAGGTTAGGTTTCTTTGTATATACAATGAATGAAATGAAATGAAGCTAGTCTGGTGTACTCGTACCTAACTCCGTCGCATTCAGACGTTCTGCTTTACCGGGACCGGAATCGGAGCTCCGGAACATTGTTAGCAGCAACATAGAGGTGCTTGATCAATGACGTTAGATTTGTGTTGCGTGTTGCCCGTTTGTTTAGTGTAGGTAACATTGTGACTTGTAGCTTCGTGGAACGGGCCACTGTGCACTGGTCTTCTACTCAAGTAGACGTTACTCCCATTCGTCGATGTAGAGGTCTGTGTCGGCGGCGGCGGGCTCGGCGTCGGCGTCGGCGTCGGCGTCGGCGTCGGCGTCGGCGCGCGGCGCGAGCGCCGGCTGGACGGCGCGCGGGTGCTCGGCCAGGTATGCCACCAGCTCCGCCGCCGACGGCCGCTCCTCGGCGGCGAACCTCCAACACGCCGCCGTCATGCCGCGCCTGCACAGACATACGTACAATTACATTGTGTACCTACCTACCTTTAATAACGAGCACACTCGCACTCATCTTGGTTTCCAAAGTGTCCTCGCCAGAATTAGAGGGAGCGTAATAAGCTGTTGAAAGCCACCAGCCAAGGGTTGACTTGTTATTAGAGATGCGCCGAATATGAGTTTCATGCGTTGTTCTGAAACAGACTAATTCAATGGTAATTTTTTTGTTCATTATTAAAGCGAAATATTGATAATAAAGCAAGTTAAGTAACAATTACAATGGGTTAAGAATATTAATTTCACGAAGCAGTAGGTGTAGGTACCTAACTGTTTTACATTCTTGTAACTTGTAACAAAAACCTCTTAAAATTGTTCGGTAAATATTCGACAGCTGAACCGAATAATTCGGCCGAATGACGAACATTAAAAAACATGCCGAATATGCCGAAACCGAATATTCGGCGCGTCTCTACTTGTTATCAAGTGTGTGTGTTGTAAGTACCAAATTATTATACATTGTACCTAAGCACAATAATAGTAGGCTACCTATTTGGACCGACTTCATAAAAGGAGGAGATTCCTAATTCGTCGGAATCTTTAATTTTTTATGTATGTTCCCCGAGTACTTGAAGGGCCGATTTGGAAAGTCTTTTTATTTTTGAAAGGGTACCTATCCTTCCCAGATGGTCCCATTTAGAGGCACACTGAAGCGAAGTACTGAGTTATTATGTCGTAATTTTTTCATATCTGATTTGTAGTAGTTATGTCGCTACACATTCTTTAGCATAAGCTAACGTACATGTTGTGTTTGCCTATAATCGGATAAGCACTGCCTCGTTTTTGTACCAAGTTTAGTTCCTAAATCTCATGGCCAACCATAAGCACAAGTGTTGGCCAACCTTAAATAAATGAATACGAGCACGTTCCAGTATACAGTGTACAGGCACAGACGTAAGCCCGTGTACTCACGTGGCGGGCGCGGCGTCGCGCGGCACGGGCGGCGCGCCGCCGGCGCGCACGTGGCGCAGCACGCGCGCGGCGCCCCACGCGCCGAACGGGCGCTCGCCCAGCGTGGCCAGCTCCAGCAGCAGCACGCCCAGCGCCCACACGTCGCTCGCCGCCGAGAACACGCCGCGCTCCAGCGACTCCGGCGCCATCCACAGCACCGGGAACATCGCGCGCCGCTTGCACAGGTACTCGCCGTCGCCCGCCCGGTCCAGCCGCCGCGCCATGCCGAAGTCCGCCAGCTTGAGGCTGCGCCGCGCGTCCACCAGGCAGTTCGCGGCGCGCACGTCCCGGTGCACGAGGCGGCGGCGCGCCAGGTAGCCCAGCGCGGCCGCCGCCTCGCGCGCCAGCCGCGTCAGCGCGGCCGCCGCCACGTGCGCCGCCTCCGGCTCCGCCAGGCCGGCGCGCGCGCGCTCCGCCAGCGCGCGCCGCGCGCGCAGGTAGCGCCGCAGGTCCCCGTGGAACGCGTGCTCCATGAGCACGAGCGGCCCGCCCTCCCAGCACACGCCGGCGAAGCGCACGATGTGCTCGTGCCGCAGCGTCGCCAGCAGCGCCGCCTCGCGCAGCAGCTCGGCGGCGGCGCCGGCGGGCGCGTCGGCGCGCGGCCTCTTGGCGGCGACCCCCAGCGCGGCGCTGGCGGCGCGGCGCAGCACCGCCTGGTGCACGACGCCGTAGTGGCCCGCGCCCAGCCGGTCGAGCAGCTGCAGGGCGTCGCGCGGCACGGCGTACTCGGCGAGCGCGGCGCCGGCGGCGGCCTCGGCGGCGGAGTGGCCGCCGCGCAGCAGCGCGCGCTCCTCGACGGCGCGGTCGCGGCGCCGCAGTCGGCGGCGGCGCGCGGCGCGCGCGGCGCACAGCGCGGGCGGGCCCAGCGCCAGGGCGAAGGCGACCACGGCCCACGCAAAGTCGTGGCAGTGCGGCGTGAAACGCTCCCCCGAGATTGTTGAGTAGCAGGTGGGCCCGTCGGTCACTCCTCCGCACAGGGGGGCCCGGTCCTCCGGCTCGGGCGCGAGCCAGGCGCCCACGAGCCGCGGACCGCTCATGGTCCAGCGGTATGTGAACACGGGTATAGAGGTGTTCGCTTGCATGTCGTGCGTTACGCCCTCCAGAGTCATGTTGTCGAGTTCTTCGAAGAACAGCCTGCACGAGATTTATAAATATATTTTGGCAATTTGAATTCAATTTAATTTTATCCAAAGTATTCAAACTAACCTAATTTAATTTTAGTAAATCTACTACACTGGCTCAGCGTCCAGATGGACGCTCTAAAGTGTAGATACTTTACCTGCCCAACCTGCACTAGACCAATATGAAGGCTAACTGAGAGGAGACTTGGAACATATGTACGTAATAGACCTTGATCTATGGCACTAAGAGAACGCCACTGTTCCTTATTGTGCACCTCTTCGCGAGGGCAAGTTGGCCTGAGCCGGCAAATTTAGGCTGTGTTAAGTGGCACGTTTCACGTGTACGCTAGCCGATCACAGGACACATACCGTTGCGCGTTGGCCTGGTGCGGGTCGTTCCTGTGCTGCGGGTAGTGCGCGTGCACGCGCGCCACGCCCTCGAACGCCATGAGCAGCGCGTCTGCGAGCGCGGCGGCGTGCGGCGGCCACGGCCGCTCGAGCGCGCGGTCCAGCGCGTCGCGCAGCCGCGCCGAGCCGCGCGGAGGGGCCGCGCCGGCCTGGCCCGCCGCGCCGCGCCACCCGCCCACCGTCACGTACGAGAATTCTGGCGTGGTTGGAAGCCAGTCCTGAAACCACAACATATTACGACACTCACACACTCTTCAATCCTTATACTCGAGCAGCCTGTGGGTGAGATATACAAAGCATATAACGCATTGAGAGTGCAGTATAATAAAACATTTAGAACGCTGATGGGCTTGCCAAGCAGGTGCAGTGCGTCTGGCATGTTTTGCGAAGCGCGGACGGACGGTTTCCCAGCAATCATTCGCGCCAACAGCATTCTAAGTGTGTTTGCCAATAGATTTGACAGCTCAATTTTTAAGCATTGGGTTGGACTTATTAAAGGGGTAGCCCTAAACTGTCCCGACTGAAAAGTTATACTTTAAAAGTATTTTAATTTGTATTTCATTTAATTTACTCGTAGTCACTCACATGTATAGGTACTTACTATCTTAGTTTTAATATTTTATTTTTCATGTTACTAACAACTATGTAATGGAGTCCTGTGTTACGAAAGAAAGATTTTATTATTATTATACCTACTCAAAGTCTCAAACCTGTATTCCCAACGCCAAACACTAGGTACCGTATTCTCCTACACTTTCTTTCGCTTCAGTGTCTCTTCTTTGACGACCGCTTTAGCCTATTGGTAGTGACCCTACCTATGAAGGTGGAGGTCTTGAGTTCGAATCCCGGTAAGGGATCTATTTGTGTGATGAACATGATAACATTGCCTGAGTTATGGGTGTTTTCTATATATAGGTATAAGTATTTATTTATCTATATAAGTATGTATCATCTCCCTAACCATATAAAAGGCCTCGACAAATCAAAAATCCAACAGTTGAAATCATTGTTAATCGACAAATGCTTCTATAGTCTAAATGAGTTCTATAGCGGAAAATTGTAAATATATTTCTTTTCAACTTTGTGTTATTTATCCTTGCATGAATTAATGCCCATATTGTAAGTTTAGATATAAGTCTTCTGTTTTATTGAAATCCGTTGCAATAATCAGCTATATCTTATACTAGCTTTTGCCCGCGACTTCGTCCGCGTAGAATTCGTTTCACTACACATATTGTTGTTATTTTACCCCCTCTAGAGATTATTTTCTTTTTCACGCTATTTATAATTAAAACTAAAAAAAATACTTTGCTTACCTAGTATATTGTCAGACAATAAAGCACCAAAGCGAAAAGCTTACAAAAATACTGAAACTAAAAAAAATAAGTGGGCCGCTTCGCTGCTGCTACTTATTCCAATATACTTCTATAAACTATATTGTATGATTTATTTCGTTCTGCTAAAACATGTAGATTTTTAGATTTAGACACACGTGAGCAAGCTACATACAACTGCCCGTGAGAAAAACATGGCGTGCCTAAATGTAATCCCGCTACTTTTAAGGTTTGACCTTGCGATTTGTTAATTGTCATTGAAAACGCTACTTTTAAAGGGAACTGTAGTCGTTTAAAGTTAAATGGCAAGTTATTAGGTATAATTCGAATATGGGGTATGAGTATATCTTCTTTCGCTTCACCAGTTAAGATTGTGCCCTTTACTATGTATTTTCCCAATTTAGTGACCCGTAATCTTGTTCCATTGCACAATTTTGGTGCATCTAATTTGTATTATTAATAAGTTGCTCATTAACATTACGGGTACGCCTACTTTTAATTCGAGTTTGTGGGAAGGTACCCCGGATAGCTCCAGAGAGTTTAAGAACTCAACCGGGTAACTGGTGCTGTCGTCGGATGTCATTACTTTATCTATGGAGTTTCGGTTGATATTTTTTCCAAAAAATTTTATTTTATTTTTGATACTGTCTCATTTTTTGGTGCCAGTATGGTTCTTTCACACAACCAATTTTCATCCAGAATATTTTGTTGCAGATTCGGAAAAACTTGAGCAATAAGCTCGTCTTCCGAATCCACAACATGACAAAGTTGGTTGGTGAATAGAATCATACCTTCATCATCAGTTTTTAATCGACCGTCGCCTATATCAAGCAATTTTTGAGCATACGCACTCGACTCTACATCATCAAACAGCTGGACTCGCATATTTGTCGTGAGATGGAACTTTTTCACCTTGGTCCACACGCGTGATGCTTTCAGACAGTAGCTGACTTATACAAATATGTCGCCTTCTAGTCAACAGTACAGTTTTATTTTAAAAACAATGATATTGTAATTATAAAAATCATTAAAATATAATGTAACCTTCAGAAACTACTACGTAGTCTAGTAATAATACGTAGTCTAATAGCGATGAACACTTCGCAACAATCACCAAAGTTAAGCAACGTCGAGTGAGGTCAATATTTGGATGGGTGACCGTTTTTTTATACAAATTACAAATATAAAAATACAAAAAACGCAGAAATTAGTTTTCTAATATTTTATATAAAATCAATCTACGAAGTTTCAAGTTTCTATTTAAAAAAAAAATTAAGTCCCATACAATCTTTGGTTCCTTATTCCACCCTCTGAAATAATTATATCTAAAAAAACGGCACGCTATATCCTACTCTGAGGTATAAACAACAATATATATAAAGTTTCAATAAAATCGGTTCGCATATTTTTGTTTAATTTGTCCTCAACCGCCACTACACCACTTACGGAAGAATCCATGTTTATACTGATTACCAAAAGATGGCGCTGGTGATGTGTTCTTAAATCGGTCTTTCTCTAACTCTGTCTACGATACCTAAACTCCATCAAACTCTTTTTTATACGTTCTCATATGGTTTGGCAGAGTTTAAACGCATAGAAAAATCGGAAGAATTACCTACTACGGCTAGAATATGCCTGGAAATGTGTGAAGCTCTGCATCGCACTATTGAAGTTTTTAACGTTAGTTGTATAAATACAATTTCCGTCCATGTTACTTTATTATGTATCTTTGACCACATGGATTTCCATATGGACACTGTTTCACATTTATAATATTAGTGTGATTATAGTGCCCCTTCAGGGCGTCACATGAATACCTTATTAATGTACTACCATCTATCTTTTGTAATGCAATGCAATAATACAATAAATAAATTAAATAAAATAAAAATATCATCGCCTAGTACCCACATAGTACAATCTTTGCTTAGTTTGGGACTAGGTCGATTTGTGTAACATTGTGCCCACATATTTATTTATTTAATGTATTAATTACTGTATAACGCTATTAACAAGGGATACTGAATTCAAATGATCATTGGTAACATACCGAGTCGAGCTCTTCTGCGGCGGCGCCGACCACGATCCAGACGAAGCCGGCGGCCGGCGTCAGCGCGGCTTTCTCCGCGGCGCGCAGCACGCGCGCCGCCGTGCCCGCGCTCGTGTCCACCAGCACGAGGCGCGCGTCCAGCGCGCGCAGCGCCGACACCGCCTCCGCCGCGTCCTGCGCCGACGCCGCGTCCTGCGCCGACGCCGCGTCCTGCGCCGACGCCGCGTCCTGCGCCGACGCCGCGTCCTGCGCCGACGCCGCCTCCGCCGCGTCCTGCGCCGGACGCACCAGCACCGTGCGCGTCACCAGCGACCCGTGCGCGTCCAGCGCTTCCGCCAGGCCCAGCGACCGCTTCCATCTGACCGGGAGTATAATCAATTAATCATTTATTTAATTGCTATAAACACATTTCCAAATGCATGCAAATATAGTTATCACATACAAATACAATTAACAAGTAAGGACAGGATTCAAATAAAACAATAATTATCAACTTTTACTAAATGTCACAAAAGTAGAATAATCATTTTTTAATTTAAATAACAATAATGCAATGAAGAGGTCAGCGCGGATAGAGAAAAAATAATTAAATATAAATAAAAATAACTGGAGTGGTATGTCACCTTATTGCGATAGGGTTCTACGGTATACGTTAATACATTTCCCTTACTGTACATCTGACGCATATTGCGCTTGACGTTACATAGACAAAACAGATAATGAACGGCGTGACATGTAAGTTTGTCTCGGCATATTGTCCATGGTGTTACATGCATGCAATGCATATATTATTGAAAGCATATTGAAACAGTATATAGGATACTGACATGTCACAGCGGCCCTCCTCTCTCAGCAGCGCTAGACGGCGCCAGCCGCAGCGCCGCAGCAGCGCCAGCACGGCGGCGGCCAGCGCCGGCACGTCGGGCGCCGCGCTGCGCGCGCCCGGCGGCAGCGCCACGCCGCCCGGCGCCGCCGCCGCCAGCAGCAGCGGCACGCGCGCCTCCGCCGCCAGCGCGGGCAGCCGCGACGCCGCCGCCGCTCCCATCGCCACCACCCCGCGCAGTGCAACATAACTCTTGTAATCCAACATCACCAAATTCAGATCCCAATTTACTCCGTCGGTTTTTGAACACGCCGTCTTTATAATCACCAATTCCAGATGAACCGATTGATTGATCGTTGCCCGCCAGTGGCTGCGTGTAGTGTAGGCTACATACTTGTAGTAGTTATACAGCGGCTCCTCTTCGCACAAGTAGATGCGAATTACAGGGTTCCGGTCACAGAAACTGTCGTCGCAGGTGAGCCAACTCCGGGCGAGGTCAATAGAGGCGTTGCTCGCGACGATGGCTTTGCAGGCTGCCGCCTGCAGGTCGAGCGACGAGTTGTAGTCGAGCACGCGACGCAGCAGCGCAGCCGGCGGGCGGAAGCGGAGAGCCAAGTTCAGGACGGGTTGGGCGTAGCGCGTCAGTTTACGCACGTCTCCTAGCGCCAGGGGGAGCGTCTGCGGCGCGGCGGAGCAGGCGGCGCTGGCGTTGGCGCACAGGCCGGGCGGCGCGGGCCACACGTGATCGGTGCGGTCGCTCCACATGTAGTCAAAGAACAGGAGCGAGTGGTCGGGGCGCAGCGCCGCCATGTGCGCCAGGCGCAGCGGCTGGGCGGCGGCCGGGGCGCGCAGCAGCCGGCACGCCTCGGCGGCGCCGCCCGGGGCCACCTCCACCGCCACGCACGCGGCGCCGGCGGGACACGTGCTATTCGCTGGCCAGTCGCTGCGCAAAACGCAAATGATATCAGACTCACTCAGGCTCGTAGGATTTTTTACAAACCAATGATAAATTAATAAAACAGGAGGGATATACCTCTTGTTAACTACTAAATAAAAAGCGGCAAAGTGCGTGTCGGGCCACGCGCAGGCTTAGGGTTCCGTAGTTGCCCGTCTGTCACAGAATGCGGACCCTTGTAAATAATCGTAAATATTGGATACTACATAAACTAATCGAACCGCAGATCGCAAACTTTTAGCAGCAACAGGTTATTTACGTAAAATAATTACGAAAATCTCCGAACAGTATCAAGCCGCACATCACAACTAGCCGCGCGCGCGACAAGCACCGTGCCGTGAAAAAGCAACTCTACCGTCCATGGTAAAAGTTCAAATTCCAATGACAAAGTATATGCACCCGAAATTAAGTGCATTTCTTACCAGTTAACTAGTTATGTCTACTTAACTGTGATAGTTTTCCTTTTAAATTCATTATATGTACTACTGCCACGAATTTTTTCACGTCCCCAGTAGTAGCCATTTAGCCGACAGGGGGGGGGGGGACACATGAACAAAAATTAGGGCTTTAAATCCCATTATCTCGCAAACGCATAACTAAGTTAAAAAATTGTTTTAGTAAACCCATAATATTTTTGAACAAGCTATCCAACGATACCACACACTATAGGTTTAATGAGAAAAAAATACATTACCAATTTACATGTGGGGGATTTACCCTAAAACATTTTTTTTTCAGGATTGGAAAAAAAGTCATTTACATAGGTACCAATGTCACGAAAATGGGTCAATTTTGGGTAATCCATCATGAGATCAAAAAAGTTGCAATCAATCTCCTCTATAGAGGGCCATTTACATGGTGCAATTACTCGTACCTACGACGAATTCAATCAAACTGCAATGTATTAAAACTCGCATGCGAGTTTTTGCATAACGTATAAATGGCCCTTAACCCTCAAACCCTACCTACAGGAATTACCAATAACCCTATACACACCTAATGTATGTGCAATACTTATCATTCGGGAGCAGAACGTATTACTCGTCCGTAGATGATGCATGAACGACGGCCTACCTGCAAGGTATAGTGTCGCTGGTGTTGTCGAGGAAGCCGCACTCGTGGGCGCGCAGCCGGGCCCAGCTGCTCAGGCAGCTGGCGGGCGCGCCGGGCGCCAGGCGCGCCAGCAGGCGCCGCGCCACGGGCGCCGCGCCGCGCCCCAGCACGTGCAGCCGCGTGCCCGCCAGGTCGCACGCGCCCTGCCGGCACTGCGCGCCCGACGCGTGCTCCTCGTGCCACGCCGACGACATGCTCAGGATGAACTCGTCCCTGACCATTTTTTTCGTTCATTTGTCAGTCTACATAATTCTTCCAATGAGAAAAGAGCATAGGTACCTACTCCAGACGAGATTTCAGATAATAACGGTTTTATATGTAGGTACAGTCACGGACTTTAATTGTTGAGCCATTTAGAGCTCACTTTATACTGGACACTTCATAGCTTCATAGAAAACCAAAATTAGTTGACACCTAAATGGCTCAACAATTAAAGTGAGCATACGTACAGTCGACTACAAAGAAAAAGATACGTCCAGTTACAAAAATATGTACCTTGATTACGAAAACAACAACGATTTTAAAATCCAACGTGGCGGACGTGAAATACCATCTCCCCTGTTGGAGTGCGATGGGGTTGAAATGTCCATATTTAGACATTGGTGTCGTTTTTATGGTTTTTTGGGACGTTAATTACGAAAATGGCATCGATTTTGAAATTTAACATTGTGAACATGAAAATTCTTGAAAGTGTTTGTGCCAATTCAATTGGAACATACGGGTCAAACTGAGATGCAACTTTTTTGTAGGTAAACGGTTAAAATTACTTTTAGTACGCGGGCGAAGCTGCGGGCACAAGCTAGTAATTAGTAAAAAGAGTGGTATTAGGTACATAGGTACCCAAGTACCTAGTATTCTGCTGAGCAGAAGTAGCTAAACGGGCCGGGTGTTCAAAATGACCTGCACACGACTTTATTCTTAAGAAATTAAGAGCGTGTGTAGGTTATTTTAAAGACCCGGCCCGCATAGCTACTTCTGCTGCTGACTGTACCTAGTGTTGTGGCTTACTGACTGGTGATTGAGTTCGTTGACTTGCTGGAGCTCGGCGAGCGTGTAGCTGACGAGTTCGATCTCTCGGCTGCGGTAGCGCAGCGCGTGCTGCAGTAGCGCGTGCAACAGCGCGCGCGCAGCCTCGGGCGCCGCGCCGCGCGCGCTCAGCGCCAGCTTGCGTGGCGAGCCACGCTCAGACAGCGCGCGCTCCTTGATCAAGCTGCCGCGTCCGCTCTCTGACACAAACTCACACTTAGATCGTCGGGTGACAAGCAAAACTCAAGTTAATTACAAGTAATAAGTAAAGGAAAATTCAACCTTATTACTACTGCGACACAGTTGATATTTCATAATTTCCTGCATTTGGTGAGTTTTGCTTGCCACCCGACGAGATAGGTACTATAAGAGTTGCTGCACATGGAACCACTAGTGGCCCCCACAAGCTGCGGACGAGTTCTGTCATACATTTTGTATAGCATCGGCAATGCGATCCTGCGTAAGTAGGTAAGGTATAAGGTAGCTACACCTGGCGCTTAGTGGCCGCGTCCGAGTCACAAGCCGCGGGAGTGGCCCGCGCTCGCCACTAGTGACGGCCACTGTTGGCTCAATGTGCGGTGGCTCTAAAGCAGGTGAATCATTGTCCATAACCGTCCACCGACGACGATCACGTGAGCTAACGGACTGAACTGTTAAGGAGTACCTCGGCCGGCGAACTCGTTCGGTTCGTAGTTTGAAATTGAATCGCTAAATGGCACACCAGCAAAATGCTGCTCAATCATAAACACACAATTACTTGTGAAGTTTCCAATAAAAATGTGTTATGATTTACAGCCGGCTAAATAATCTTTTGCATGTAATAGCAAAAGTATCTGATCAAAGCGAGTAAAAATATCATACCTACTCATAAAATCTAAATTTTAGGACATATTCGTATGACCAGCATAATTATCTATCTACTGTAAAAGCATAACCAGTAAAGTACTTAGTGAAATCGACTGTGGCTTTTGACTAAGGCCCAAGGACACGCAAAGTAGGCGCCCATACCTACGTCGTGGAGTTGCGGAAACACAGCCCGCGAAAACCTATAAAGCCCAAGGAAGTGGGCTCGCCGCTGGGCAGGCTAGCCCACTTACCTAGTTTCTTAAGCTGACTGCAGTAGTCGATATTGGCGCGCACCGTGCACACTCGTAGCACGCACAGCACACACAGCACACGCAGCACACACAGCACACGCAGCGCGCGCACCTCGCCAGCCATCGCGCGCTCGCGACCACCGGGGACTGACTAATTACCATCGATCCCATTCCAGTTTCCTTAACCCATATCTCTTCCTGTTATATAAACAGTATTAATAACTGACGTGTAATTGTATTAGCGGTGTATAGAAACTGATGATAAACAGAAGTACCTACTTATAGTACCAGCCAACAATATAATAATATATCTTTCATATATCTTTCATGAGCTCCAATGCCGTCCTGACTATGATAGCGAATAAAGTTGACTGTCCATATGTTCGGCATTGTTGCGACAGGCACGTCAAAGTTGTCGGAATATACTTATGTATTTTAAATCTGAATTGAATTGTAATAATTGTAATGGTATTTTATTGTGTTGAATGTTTATTTGTATTAAATAATTATAATGTTAAATGTATGAGTCATAGTGGCTTGAAATAAAAATCAATTTGTTTATTTATTTTTTTATATCGCTTTCAAATTATTTTTGTAGATCTTCCTAAAGTATTTTATATTAGATCACAACATCAGAAGATTAAGTCACATAAGTAAAATAGATTTTAAGAAGGGAATGAGGTATATTTCGTAAATCCGACAGCTTCATATTCATATTCATATTCATTTATTCATTTTACATTGTACTTCCTTTCCTGATTATTATCCAGGGGTCCTGGGTCCCGGGTCCAAGCGCGTGGCCCAGTGTACATCAATATGTGTCGAAGTAGAACCAGTTTTTACGCGTAAAATAAAATGGTGTCAAGATAGACAGGAACAGTTAAAAATGGATAGTCTAGCTTCATTTCACGCCAATAAGGATTTTAAAAAATTATGGAAACAGACGAACAAGATAATGTTAAGCCAGGCTAACCACAGATACGATTTGCTTCGAAACTACTGGACCGATTGAGTTGAAATTTGGTATACATATGTAAATTGGTGACCTAAAGAGGGACGCGTAAAGTAAATTAATGAATTCCGAACAAGGGTGTCACTTTTGAGGGGTAAACTAGAAAATTTAAAAAATAGTTTCGAAAACTGTATTGTGTGACATATCAAATGAAAGGGGTTGTTGTAAGCGTCTCAGATATAACTTTTTTATAATTTTAGCAAAAACAGATTTGAAGTAATTTAGGAAAAGACGAATTTTGACATATTTGACTTTGTGACAGACAGACAGACAGACGGACGGAGTCGTACCATAAGGGTTCCGTTTTGACCTTTTTGGTCCGGAACCCTAAAAATTTGTTTCAGCATTGAGCACCTGAAACATGCGGGGTGCCTTTGCGTAGGGTACTTTCCCTTCTATTTAACTTGTTTCTGGAGTATGATTTCTTGCCTGATTAGATGACAAAGACCAATGTAGTTGCTATAGTCAAGAACAATACTGGGGATGTGTATTTCTAACTATAGACCCATCTCACTTGCGGCCATTTTGGCTAAGGTATTTGACGCCCTACTTAATGACAACTAGACATATATACATACAATTGCATGATTCCCAGTTCGGTTTCCCAGCTGGGCTGTCTACAGAAACGGCAATTCTATGTCTCAAAGGAGCTGTCAAATAGATACTACACGAAGAGAAATTCACCTGTGTACGCGTGCTTCCTTGATTTGTCAAACGCATTTGAAATTGTCTTGTATGGGAAATTGTGGGACAAATTGGGAAGTGCGGGCGCATCGGCTAAATGTATCTCAATTTTGCGCCACCGGTATGTCAGTCAAAGGAACCAGCACGGTTAGCACAAGACGGACCGCAGCTCTCTCGAGCTCTCTCGCACTATCCGTCTCTCTTTTATTAGAAAACTTAGGAAGAGACTTAGAATGCGCGCCGTCTTGTGATAGCCGTGCAGGTGAGATGGGGTGCGGCACTGTCAGACTCATGTGGCATGGGTTGCGGTGTGGTAGGGGTGCTGACGTGTCGTGGTGACATGCTCGCGATCCCATGGCGCTCCCATTAACGGCAGAGACGGAAACGCCGGAGTGGTTTTAGTGGGTAGACGCCCTCCCCCTTCTCTTTCAATAGAGTTGGCCGGAGGGTGAGAGTCCCACATACCCCCCCAAATTGCACATATGTGCAATTATATATGTTGTAAAAGATTTATAAATAGGTAGGTAGGTTAGGTTCGTTAGGCAAAGAGAGGGGCAAACAGAGCAAAAAAACTGTCGAAATACACACCTAACGAACATATCCTACCTAGTGTTGGAAGAAAAGTGGGAGCGCACATACATATACAGGATGTTTAAGTTCATTTCAATAGAACTTAATGGGACTACTAGAAACAGTCTCCCTTGTGGTCCCATTGATGGGACAAATCAATGGGACCACGAGAAAACCGCGATAAATGCAACCATCATACTTGGAATGCTTTCTTGAATGGATATTTTGATGTCGATGACAAGTGATTGAGCCACTGGCTCGTAAATCTACTGCCGATCTTGGTCTCAAATAAATTTTATGAGTTTAAGTAGGTAAGTAGGTACGTTTAGGTACTCAAATTAAATGTAATGGAAGGCGGGGCGGGAATGCGATACGTTCGCCGATCAAAACGTAAGACTTGACATTGCCGTAATCTAGGGGCTTACTTGGTGGATCCTCGACCTTCGTCAGGCTCGACTCTGGACAGCTGGTCTTGTTGATCGGGAGCACCTCGTGGTCCACTCGATGGCGCAAACACTTCAAATCCTTGTCGTGATCACAAATCTGGTGTTGTCCACGAAACTAACAACCCCGGGGCGAAATATATCTCAGAAAAACACATATAAAATGTAAGGGCGGTGCTGCGGCTTTAGATGCAATATTTTGCTCCTGACCGTAGGAGTTTCAAGCGAAAAACTGATTTTTAACATGGCCGCCGTTCTCAACGTCGGGTTCCCTGTTGACCCCTAGAGGGCGCTGTCATGCTTAGTTCTGCGGGCGATTATCGCATTGGCTCAAACATAGCCCCGACCTTGAAAGGTTCCCTTTTCAAAATGAAAAAGATTTTTTTTTTACTGACTGACACTATAGGTATATTAATTATAAGAGGGCCACTTAAACAGCCGATAAAAACTAAAGTTAAATTATTATTATAAGTTAAACTACTTAAAACTACAGCATTTGCTATAGCAGCCTAAGGGATATTAAATGGAAGTGGGCACAAACGTACGACCGGACGCTTATAAGTACCATTTTTTGTTTTTACTAAGACCACTCTAATCGCACCATCTTTTCCCGGATAAATCTCAGTAACTATGCCCAGTGGCCAGTGTAATGGCGGGGCGTTATCAGTGATAATAAGAACTACAGTCCCAACTGTTATAGGTCGCGAATCCGTGTTCCATTTCTCCCGTGATTGCAACGTATGCAGAAATTCCATGGACCAACGACGCCAATACGATTGCACTAGGTTTTCGAGCAGGCTATAACGAGACAATCGATGGATGCGCTCTTCGGTTATTTCCGCGGCAGGTAACGACCTTAAGGGTACTGTATTCAAAAAATGTGCCGGCGTGAGCGGCGCGGGTTCTGAGGGATCGGCACTTAACAAGCCTAAAGGCCGCGAGTTTAGAACGGCTTCAATTTGACACAGCAATGTATACAACTCATCGTAAGATAATATTTGAGCCCCGATCACTCTGAACAGGTGAGTCTTAAACGATTTTACAGCAGCTTCCCAGCTGCCTCCCCAGTGCGGGGCGTTAGGTGGAATAAATTTCCAGTTTATTCTATTCTCTAAGAGCTCTCGTTTAAAGGTTTCAGAGAAGCCTTGCTTAAGGAGAGATTTCAAATGAGAGACAGTTCCGACAAAATTTGTCGCATTGTCGGAGTAAATCGTATCTACAGGGCCCCGGCGAGATATAAAACGTTTGAACGCGTTAAGAAACGTCTCCGAGCTTAAGTCCGAGCATATTTCCACATGAGTGGCGCGCGTAGTCAGGCAAATAAAAACACAGACGTACATTTTAACACTCTTAGCACCGCGTTTCCGAACCATGGTAACGTTGAGTGGTCCACATAGGTCAACCCCCGTATGTGCAAAGACCTTGGAAATTTCAAGCCTGCACCCTGGCAGATTCGCCATTATAGGAGGAGTTATTCCTTTCGGACGTGCCTTGAAACATTGCACACATGATTGGACTCTGGAACGCACAGTAATCCTAGCGGATAATATCCAGTAACGGAGCCTTAACAATGAGAGCAAATGCTTTTCACCTGCATGGCAATTTTTGCGGTGGGTATAGTCTATAATGAGGTTAACGACGTGATCTTTTCGCGGTAGCAAAAATGGATGTTTGTGATCGAAAGTAAGATTACTATTCTCCAACCTGCCACCTACTCTCAATACGCCGTCAGTTACAAAGGGCCTAAGTTTTTGAATAGCCTTCGAGGCGTTATCTTTGCCAACCCGACCGGCCTCCACATACTCAGGAAAATGCACAGATTGTATTGCTTTGATAGCGGCTAGCTCCGCCGCTCTCGTGTCATCTACTGTGACAGAACCTTTAGAGGGCAGTAATTTCGCGAAGCGTAAAACGTAAACGATTACGCGAAGATATCTTAGCCAAGAGGAAATTCTTTTCGACAATACATACAATACAGGCTCCTCAGCTAACTGGGTCGTAGCTGGTAGGGCTATTACCTTTCGTTCCGGCATTTCCGCCTCCGAGCTCGCAACGAAAGGTTTTATAGGCCACTTGGAGTGTTCAAATCGCGCCCAAGATGGACCTTGCAACCACAAAGGATGTGTCAACAATTGGGAGGGTGTCAATCCGCGCGAAAGGCAATCGCTTGGATTCTCCTTTCCTGATACGTGAAAGAAACAATCAGGTGTCAAATTCTTTTGGATCTTTGCCACACGATTCGCGACGAAAATTTTCCATCTATGGGGGCTTGAGTGAATCCAGTGCAGCGTCACGGTCGAATCCGAAAAGGCGTATATACGACCAAGCACAATACGAGAGCCATAATGGTCCATAACTACCCGGACCAATTTCGACATAAGATGTGCCGCGCAAAGCTCCAAACGGGCCAAGGATACATTTTTTACTGGCGCTACCTTCGATTTCGCGCACAATAAGCGCACGGAACAGATGTTTTGTTCAGTGGTTACATGTAGGTACAACACAGCTCCATAAGCCTTCTCGCTAGCGTCTGCAAACGCTAAAAGTGAGATAGTGCATGAAGATGTTACACCTATGTGACGAGGTATTCTCATTTGACTTAAAAGTGGTAATTCTCGAACAAAGTTAGTCCACGCCTCAATGATAGCTGAAGGCGGGGTCTGATCCCAATCAACCTTTTCTATCCACAGCTGTTTTATCATGAGTTTGGCATATAGGATAACCGGAGCCGCAAACCCTAAAATGTCCCATAATCTTGCCACCACAGATAAAATGTTACGTTTGGTGCATCGTTCCGGGTTCGAGTTCACTTCAAATGAAAATGAATCGGTCCGCGGCTCCCATTTTATACCTAAAATCTTTTGAGAGGACCCATCATCAAACTTAACCCAGCTCGGGTGTAAGTACTCTTCCGGTAAGGTATTGAGAAGCTCTGACGAGTTACTCGACCATTTCATCAAGTCGAAGCCACCAGCCTTGAACATGTCGATGAGCTGTAACACCGTCTCGGCAGCTGTTGCTTCAGACTGCGCACTGGACGCCACATCATCCATATAGTAGTCGCCTCGTTTAATAAGTTCGGCCGCGCGTGGATACTGGGGTCCTTCGTCGGCCGCCAATTGCCGAATGGTACGCAAGGCTAAATACGGGCTGACCGACAAACCAAAACAGACACGCTCAAATTCGAATAATTGTAATGGGTCGCCCGGGCTAAACCTATACAATATTCGTTGAAATTTCCTAAACTCGGGGTGTACCCGAATTTGGAGGTACATTTGTTTAACGTCTGCACAAAAGGCGACGGGAAATAATCTGAAGTTCAAGAGTACTTTAAATAAATCCGACTGTAGGTTAGGGCCTGGATTCAATATTGAATTCAGCGATACGTTTTTATCAGTAGGAGCGCTAGCGTCCAGAACCAAACGCAATTTAGTCGAAATTTTATCATTTCGCGCTACACCGTGGTGAGCTATCACGTACCCTTCCTCTCTCTTATCCCCTGTCACGGGATTTAAATAACCCTTTTCTAAGTACTCCCGCACAATGTCATTATATGCAGCTCGCAAAGGCGGTGAGGCGCTAAATTTTCTTTCTAGTGATAAAAAACGTTTTTCTGCGCTCGCTAGTGAATTTCCGAGGACCTCGGGGTTACTCTTAAAGGGTAAAGCTACCGAGTATCGTCCTAGGTCATCCCGTGTGGTAGTATTCTTATAATTTTCTTCACAATATTGTTCATCGGTGCTCATAAAACTAGATCTACAGGTGGGTACTTCTTCTAACTCAAAGAATTGTTCTACTAATTTATTTAGCGGAGCCCCCGTAAATGCACACAATGCTACGGATCTTGGCCTAGACGGTGCTACTGCTAAGGGGGCCGTTCCCATCAACAAGAACCCGAGCGTAGACTGCACAGCGTTAGGTAAGCCGCTTGGGCCTTGAACCCGACCGGTCATAAGCAAGGATCCAAATAAATCCGCTCCAATAAGTAAATCAATATCCCCGGGGACATGGAAAGAGTCATCCGCGAGCGGTACTCCGGATAGGTATGTCAGCGCGGCGCGGTCAACCGGAGCGGTAGGTAAACAAGCCGTGACGTGATCCACTACAAGCGCCTGAATATCGTACGCTACGTCGCTCGTATACGTTGATCGAATCGTAATCTGTGCCTTTCCTTTAGTAGAATTAGAAGTCCCTCCAAAACCGTTTACTATTGTTGGCAATTCCTCCGTCGCATAATCTAATGATAGCCTATCACAACAAGCCGTAGTTATGAAATGATTCTGTGAGCCATTATCAATCAAGCAACGAAGATAGTGTAGTTCTCCATATTTGTCTAAAGCGGTCACTTTCGCGGTAGCTAACAATACTGTCGAGAATTCACGCGAGGCATTCGCTTGTAAATAATTATGTGACACCTGCACATTATTTGTAGCTACGGGCGCGGGGACGGGCGAGTCCAAGTACGCGGGTGAGTCTAACCTCGCGGGCGAGTCCAACGAGGAGCGCGGGGAGGGCGCGGGCGCAGGGAGAGAACCGTGTGCGGCGCTACAATGACAATCCGTACGGCCGCCGCCGGTCGCTGCTTCGCCATGTGTCACAACCAACGGAGGAACGGCTATCTCAGTCGTGGTTAGCGATGTCGATACATTTTCTACGAAATGTAATAACGAATGGTGCGTATTGGCATTACAGCTATCGCATACTTGAATAGAGCGGCAATTCCCACTTTTATGTTTATGGCTAAGGCATTTTACACACGAACCGCGCCTTTTAACTGCATTGTAACGCTCACGCGGGCCCAACCTTTTAAACTCCTTGCATTGATAAAAATGATCGTGGATTTGACTGCACAGGTCGCACGGAACTGAATTTTCCGTGGCCGTTACGAACGACTGAGTTTGCTTCGCGTTCGGCTGTTTACCCAATTGTCTTAGCGAGCGCGCGGTATGATTCGAATTAGAACCTGCTGCATTAAAACTTGGGTCCCCGCGGCGTTCCAATATTTTTGCTTGTTCCTTGACAAATGTAAGAAAACTAGCATATTTAGGCAGTTTCTCTGAACGTACCGAATTCTCAAACATACGCCCGGTTTCGGGGTCGATTTTCTTTAGGGCTAAATACAAGAAAATAAACTCTTTCTTGTTTGATATTTCAAGTTTATCAAAGGCCGCGGCAGAGGTTACGAAACAATCAACAAAGTCGTTTAACCCTTTCGCGGTCGGCGATTCCAACTGTCTAAAGTTGAACAGTTCGTCCAAATATGACGTACCTAACAACCTAACATCTTCATATTTATCTACCAGCGTATCGTAAATTAAATTGTAGTTTTCACCACAAGCAACAATTCCTGCTATCGTGGCTAACGCCTTGCCTGATAGTTGGCCGCATAGGTAAAATACCTTCTCCGCATTCGAAAGCGACTCATTATAGTGCACTGTACTATTGAAACATTCGATAAACGAGGCAAACTTCTTTTGATCGCCTTCAAACGTTTGGAGAACAATAGGAGGAAGCTTTAAATTTGGTTTCAGAGGTGCACGCACGATCGCCGCCGCATCATCGGACTTGCCCGGTGTTAATTGCTTTATGACATGTTGAATGTGTGAAAACATTTCCTCAAAGGCTTCCCAGGTTCGAAACGAAGGCACGTACTCTTCATCTGCCTGCATACGAGCAGAATTTAGTTGTTCTACCAGCTTATTAAATTCGGAACGTAATGTATCTACTGTGGCCGATTGCGACAAAAAACGTTGTTGTGTCTTGGTCGTTTCAAGGTGCAACGACAAGTCATAAATGGCTTGAATTCTACCAAAATACGCTTGTACTCGAGATTCTAATAACTTAATATTAGGCCCGACGTCTAGGTCTACCTTCGGTGGCATTTTATTATCCGCATGCAAACACGTTAGGTATATAAATGTATGATACAAATAGTTATTGCAAAAGAATACCCGCTTTAATCACAAGAGTACCAACTAATTAAGTTTATTCAAATACGTAAGTCGCTAGGTAGGTAGGTGTATTTTACTATAAATAACACAAGAAACAGCTGACGGCGCGATCAGCAGGTAAGCGAGTGCAGACGATTCTATGCCTTACTAATAATTGTCAATTTTATGAATGACCTAATATCTTATACCTATTCCTCGTAAAGTTATAAGCGACTATACGATTTACTACTTCTAATTGTATTGTACTAAGTTCGCGCGTACTTATAAAACAGTGTAGGTAAAAAAATGGAACACGAATTCCGGAGCCTACTTTTGAGCAAGCGCGTGGGTAGGTATATACCTACTACGTGAACTAAAAGATGCACGATTTGTGGTAGGTAGGTACTTAATCTATATCGTATGGGCACTAGGTACGTATCAAGCGTTCGATGTTGAATTAATTTGGATTGGTACAAACTGTAACGAGACAAGTAGGTACCCTTTTATAGGGTAGTTTGGTAAGAAAATATGTGTATTTTAAACACTGAACTGATAATCCAGGGGTGAAGGACCATTAAATGATTGAGCCACTGGCTCGTAAATCTACTGCCGATCTTGGTCTCAAATAAATTTTATGAGTTTAAGTAGGTAAGTAGGTACGTTTAGGTACTCAAATTAAATGTAATGGAAGGCGGGGCGGGAATGCGATACGTTCGCCGATCAAAACGTAAGACTTGACATTGCCGTAATCTAGGGGCTTACTTGGTGGATCCTCGACCTTCGTCAGGCTCGACTCTGGACAGCTGGTCTTGTTGATCGGGAGCACCTCGTGGTCCACTCGATGGCGCAAACACTTCAAATCCTTGTCGTGATCACAAATCTGGTGTTGTCCACGAAACTAACAACCCCGGGGCGAAATATATCTCAGAAAAACACATATAAAATGTAAGGGCGGTGCTGCGGCTTTAGATGCAATATTTTGCTCCTGACCGTAGGAGTTTCAAGCGAAAAACTGATTTTTAACATGGCCGCCGTTCTCAACGTCGGGTTCCCTGTTGACCCCTAGAGGGCGCTGTCATGCTTAGTTCTGCGGGCGATTATCGCATTGGCTCAAACAACAAGTAAGAAAAGAACACAGATTAAAATAATTTAAAAAATATATCTATTTATATTTACAAGATCTATTTTATAATTATTATAAATACTTAACCATAATTGCATATCGTAATTGACTAGACGATGGAATGTGTTGTGCGCCGTCGGCGTCGGCGGCGACCTGTGTCGGCGTTTATCTGGTGTAACTACAAGGTACACCATTTGTATCTTTTAGATACCACTCGTTAAAAACATCAGGCGCATGAACTGAGTTTGGAACTTGAAGGACCCTTTTTAGCGTTTTAGTACTGCTGGTCGCTCTCTTTAGCGATGCACATTCCGTACCACATATTACGTAGGTATTTATTTTTGGGAGGTTTCGGCTGGGTCGGAATGAACGCGAGTGTTCGCGTCAAGGCAGGAAGCACTGTGTCTCGGCGGGGTCGGCGGGCGAGTCGCGCTCGGCGTCGGCGTCGGCGTCGGCGTCGGCGTCGGCGTCGGCGTCGGCGCTGAGGTAGGTGGTGTCGGTGGCGGCGGACGGCGGCGCCGCCCACGACACCCAACGCCCTTGCAGTTCCTGTTGTCAGTAAATAACGCTAATTAAAAAAGTATCTACAATTTATTTGACAATATCTGACACTTTGACATTTGTATTCGTGAGAAAGGTACATAACACATTTTAGTTAACTGACGTTTGCTAAGTTTTATGAATAATGGTGTAAATATTGTATGGAAAGTTTACATAACAGAGCGGCTATTAGACCAAGTATTAGCACCTATTTCACTTCCAATTTTTTTTCGCACGAGGTTAAGGGGTGGGGCTTACCTCGTGCTCGGCTGGCTCGAGTGGCAGTGCGTCGAGCGGCACGAGGCACGGCGTCAGCAGCCTCGGCGCGTCTGCGAGGAACGCCGCGACGGCCGCCGCGCTCGGCCGCGCCGTCGGCTCCTGCTGCCAGCACGACTTCATCAGCCCCTCACTGATAAAATAAAACAGTTATTAATTCTGCATAGAGACTTATATACATAATGACATTGGAGTGAAAGAATAGATTGACTGAACATAATGAATTTGAAGTTTTCTTTTCACCCTACATGAAAACAAGGTAATGTGTGATTTAATGGGAATTAGTGAGCTGCGGTACCTATTGCTTTTTAGAAATGTAGAACGGGGTCAACCATTAGATAAAGACAAGGAACTGTGTGCGGTACTGACAGGCTGGGCAGCAGGCCCGGCGGCGGGCGCAGCGCGCGGCCGCGGGTGACGCGCGCGAGCACCTGCGCGTTGCCGAGCCCCCGGTAGGGCAGCGCGCCGAACGTCACGATCTCGTACAGCAGCACGCCCAGCGCCCACACGTCCGACGCCGGCGAGAACACGCCGCGCGACAGCGACTCCGGCGCCATCCAGCGCACCGGCAGCAGGCCCTTGCGGCTGGAACCGTTACAAACGTCCTTACTTAAACAAATATATCGTTATCCCATACGTTTACAATACCGCAATGTTCCAACAACACATCTTTCATTAGTTGCAAAAAAAAAAAAATAGGTACCTACTTAAATTGGGTTTGCATAACAAGTATACAGTGTATTGTGTCCCCTTATGTATTAATGTACCCAATTCATCCAATCAACGTGTATACATGTAATAATGACGGATTATTAACACATTATTATTATTATTAGGTATTATATAAATTAACGACGAGTCAAGAGTGAGTAGAGTGGGGTCGAGACCCAAAACATACGATCGCCCGTACGTTACCGAAAATACTTATAACTGCATAATAACAAAACAAGATACTACTGTAGTAATACACTAAGTAAAGCTCGTCACAGGCTTAACTATAATATATCGTAAGATACCGAAATATATATTTATAGCAACACTAACTCTAATATCCAATGAAGTACAAACTTACTAATTTATCTCTAAGTACCTTATAAACCTTATTGAAGACTTAGATAAGAAAATCATCTAATGGTAATAATAACTCTCAACATTTCCTTCTTACACGAGGCGTTCTAACGAACAGTTTTACATTGTGTGCGTTGCGGGACAGAAAATTTTGACGATAAAATAAAATTAATGTTTCACAACCTTTTTTATTTATAGTTAATAGAAGTTACCTGAAGCGGTAGTAGTCGTTCTCGCAGACGGGGCGCGTCTGTCAGATGTTACCTGAAGCGGTAGTAGTCACTCTCGCAGATGGGGCGCGTCATGCTGAAGTTACCTGAAACGGTAGTAGTCACGCTCGCAGACGGGGCGCGTCATGCAGAAGTTACCTGTAGCGGTAGTAGTCGCTCTCGTAGACGGGGCGCGTCATGCAGAAGTTACCTGAGGCGGTAGTAGTCCCTATCGCAGACGGGGCGCGTCATGCCGAAGTTACCTGAAGCGGTAGTAGTCACTCTCGCAGACGGGGCGCGTCATGCAGTAGTTACCTGAAGCGGTAGTAGTCACTCTCGCAGACGGGGCGCGTCATGCCGAAGTTACCTGAAGCGGTAGTAGTCACTCTCGCAGACGGGGCGCGTCATGCAGTAGTTACCTGAAGCGGTAGTAGTCGCTCTCGCAGACGGGGCGCGCCATGCCGAAGTCGGCGAGCTTGAGCTGTCGGCGCGCGGACACGAGGCAGTTGCGCGCGGCTACGTCGCGGTGCACGAAGCGCAGTTGCGCCAGGTACGAGAGCGCGCGCGCTGCGTCCAGCGCCATCGCCGTCAGCCGCGTCGGCGACACCTGCGGCCATCAACACAATATTTAACAACAGTGCAAAAATTACCTCTAAACATAACTTATGAAAAAATCTGAAAACGTCAAGCTTAACTCGTTTTCGCTATATTAAGATTTTTAAACACATAAGTATCATTTAGAAACCTTGTTTGACCAAACACATAAGTATCATTAGAACTCAACTCAACGCATTGGCTTTTCCGCGCTGCACGGCAATGCCAATGCGTTGAGCAAGGTAGGAGCCAGCCTTCTGGTCATCTGTCGCGTTGACAAGACGTTTCGCCAGTTCTTTGAAGGTGCTTTGTGCACCGGGACCCCACGGTCCTAATGTCTCCACCCCAAAAGGTTCAAATATGCAGCCTGCGTCTGAGTCTTGAGGTGACTTGGTGACAGACGGACGGACGGACAGAGGAGTCTTAGTAATAGGGTACCGTTTTTATCCTTTGGGTACGGAACCCTAAACAAGCCTAATACAGGATCTCACAGATAGCGCTACAATATGAGAATACTTCAACAAAGTGTGAACTTAATACACACGAGCCAACAGAATAAGAATATTATAAAGACGATAACTTAAAATATTGCGCCAAATTGCGCCTACGTCAAATTTTATTCATAAGATAATATGAGGTAGCATGAGCACACAGTACTTAACGAAAATAACTCGCCTCGATACCTCATCTCACAGCATCGATTTCACTTTTTTCTGTAAAAATCAACGCGTACCTATACCTAGTACTCTCGGAAAGCAGTTCATGTGGTAAAGTTGAAGGAAATGGAATTGAAGTCGGTAAAACTTTGTTTTTAAACTAAATTATATTAGATAGATAGATGTAATTTATTGTTAATACTGTGTATATAAGATCTCATGTCATACATTGAAAGGTATCATCGGGCATTATTTATAAACAATTGTAACCTACCTCGTCCGCAGCCTCGCCTCCCTCGTCGATTAAATGCCGCCGCGCCAGCAGGTAGCCCTTCAAGTCCCCGTAGAGCATGAACTCCATGACAGTGCACACGGGCTCCGAGTGCGTCACCACACCCAGCAGGCGAACGACATTCGGGTGCTCCAGTCGCTTCATGGCTTCCGCCTCGGCCAGGAAGTCGAGCTTCTCCGCCATGCCGGCGCCGGGCTTGAGCGTTTTAACGGCGACGGCGGTCCAGGCGCGCCGCTCGGTCAGTAACGCGTGCCCGCCGTAAACCGTCCCGAAAGCGCCGACGCCGAGCTTGCGGTTGATGACGACCCGCTCGCGCGGCAGCTCCCACCGGTCCAATGCGTCTAGTTTAGGCGCGAGCGTGGTCAGTCCTAGCGCAGCTAGTCGTTTACGGTAGCGTGTTTCTACACGGCGCTTAAGTAACCAGCCGGCGCCGCCTAGTGCCGCCGCCAGTGCGGCCAGTATCAGCGCTAGTAACGCGCCGAGCGCGACGCGACAGTCGGCGTGCAGCGCGTCGGCTAGCGGTTGCAGCGCGCAGGGCGCGGCGCCGTCGTCGGGCGGCTCGCCGTCGGCGGTCCGCCAGCGCAGCGCGCCCGGCGTCAGCGCGAGCTCGCGCGTCCAGCCGCCGACGTCCGCGTACGTCTGCGTGGCGCTGTCCCACTGCAGCAGCCGCAGCGGCACCGCTCGCGTGCCGTTGCTCCACGAGAACTGCCCCGTCAGTCCCGTGTAGTTATACTCGGGCCTCTCCACATCCGCAATTAGTGACCTGGAATTTTAATTAGAGACAGTTTCAGTATTTAAGTACTTAGCTCATGAAGCGGGCAAATCACAGGCTCGATATTGATATAATGAATCCAGGTTTCATGAGTTCAGTAATATAAAAAAAACGAGATTCCAACTAAAATTTGATCTGAAATTTGGTCTTAAGCATCTTTTAGCCTAACGTTATCTAATGAGCGTGTTAATAAAATAAAATAAAAAAATAACCAGAATTATTATATTCAAACACAATGTTTATTGTTATGGGAAGAAATGACTAATGACTAATGACGAAATAAATGAGAACATGTCGTCAAGGGGAGATGCAGAAATATACATAGATTTTGCCCAAAGTTGAAGATACTAGACTGCAAAGCATACTATAACAATTTAGAACTGCATGAGTTGGATTTATTATAAAATACAAATACAAGAAAATCAGAATGTAGAAAAACCGAGTTCTACCCACACTGAAATTAAGGCCAGGACCTCTCAGCGAATAGTTAAATCGGCGGAGAAGATTATACTGACTTGATGATATCCTCGCGGTGCAGGTCATCTAGCGCGTTGGGCTTGCGGGCCAGCATGCGGGCCAGCGCGGCGGCCCACAGCCGCAGCACGTCGTACAGCAGCGCGGCCGCCGGCGGGGGCTCCGAGCACGGAGCTCCCACCACCTGCACACCACGGAATACTGACTCGATGATATCAATCGATCATTTAGAGTCAAGCAAAATATAGCAAATAACCGTACTATACCAAACGTTACACTATATGAAATAACTTTATGTCAATTTACTGTATATCAAGTGTATGTTAGTTTTTCTGATAACATTAAGGACCCAGGTTTCACTAATATAGAGCCTCGAACTACATATTGTGTCTGAACTGATCCGGTCGTGTACCTGGTACTGGCAGTAGCGGCGCCACCGCTCCGTCCAGTCGGCCGGCGGCGTCCAGTCGCGCTGCCAGGCGGGCACGAGGCTGAGGTGTCCGTCGGCGGTCTCCTGCAGCTCCGCGGTGGAGCAGGCGTGCGCGTCGGAGGCGGCGCGCGCGAGCGCGGCCGGGGCCAGCGGCGGCAGCAGCCACACGGCGGCGCGCGGCGTCAGCCCCGCGGCGCGGCCCGCGCACAGCGCCGCGCGCAGCGCCCGCGCGTCCTCCGGCCACGCCAGCAGCACGCGCGCGCCCGCCGCCGCCGCGCGACCCGCCCACTGCGGACGGTTGTCACAATAATGATGGATGCGGAATATCACTCGAGGCGAAGACGGGGACTATGTACTACTCGGACTATTGGTGATCGGCCAAAGCCTGAGTTATCATTAAACGCTGAGAGGCATTTCAAAATAGGAAACTAGATTAAAAAAGTCTCACCTGAGATATTAATTCATAATCTGGCTCCAGGTTGGGTTTGTCATCAGATTCCTGCATCGGATGCTCGGGCAGTTCGTTGAGGTCGTGAACGCAGGCGGCGTCCGCGTCGCCGGCGACGTCGGCGTCGGCGGTGGCATCGGTATCCGGCAGCTCCGTGTGCACCACGACGTCGGCGCGTAAGCCCGCGGCGTCCAGTATCGCGCGCGTGGCGGGTTCGGTGAGCGCGGCGAGTCGACGCCAGTTGTGGGCCGACAGCAGCGCGCCTAGCGCCGCGGCGGAGTCGCGCGCGTCGCCCGCGGCCCTCAGCACGTACGGGCTCTCCGCGGCCTGGGCCGTGTACGCCAGCACGGACAGAACGTGCGACTTGCTCTGCTTGGCAACATCTGCAAAGGCGGCCCCGCACGCCGGCCCCGCGATCGCCGACAGCGCGCCGTATTCACCCGTTCCTAGCGCGTCTGACAGGTGTTTGTACGCGGTGGAGCCGGAGCACTCGTCGTCGAAGGTTTCGACTTTGAAGCGCGCGGTGCCGGGCGCGTTCCGCCGCCGAGCCTCGGCCTCGTCCGCCTCGGCCAGCGCGGCGGCGGCGGCCAGCGCGCGCGGCGGCAGCCCCAGCTCGCGCGGCGTGCTGGCCGGCACCATCACCTGCACGCGCACCTCCCTGGCGCCACCCGCTACCGGGTGCGTGATCAAATACTCGCGCGCCGCAACTTCTGCCCCTCGCGCCCGTGCATCGCTACTGAGCGCCGTCAATTCTTCCTCGCTCACCCGTAGCTTCGATAACACGTGTAGTGCGCTCGGCGTGAGTTCGGATGCGCGCTTATTTACCAGCTTCAGTAAGCGATAGGGTTCGAAAATGCACGGAGGTTCGGTGCAGGGCGGTGGGCCGAGAGGGCGGCCGGGCGGGGAGTTCAGCGCGTCACAGGCGATGAAGGGGCGGCGGAGCGATGCGGCGGCGGGCAGCCGCGCGCCCAGCGGCACCACGCGCACGCGCAGCACGAACGAGCGCGCCAGCGCCACCAGCTCGCTCGCCTCGCTCGCGGTACTTGTGAGTATAGTCGCGCAGGACCCTTTGGCGCAATCTTCCACAGATTCGGTTCCAGTTGGATACGACAACCTACGTATAATAAATAAATAAATAAAAGCAATTATTTTTATGACGGGGAGTATGAATAGCGACAACCATACGCAGAAAAGTGACCTTGAATTCATCCTTACAAAGATTTTGATTTTGAGTTCGGACTTTCGACTATTTACTGCTCCATTAGTTTTAATACATCACAGTGTTCTATTAATAAGTTTATCAGCGTTATTGAACGCAAAAACTAATCTGACCACCGTCCACAGACTGTACTTTTTTTAAATATAAAAATAACATTACAAAACTTAGCGTATACGCACCCATCCCACTTATAGGCGCTGGAGCTGTTCCCGAGCACGCCGGCGAGCTCAGCGGGAGTAAGGTCGTAGAGCGCGGCGACGTCGGCGTCGGCGAGGTCGAGCAGCGAGCGCGCGGCGCGCGCGCCGGCGGGGGCGGCGCGGGGGGCGGGGCCAGCGGCGCGACACGTGCGCCGGGTCGGCGGGGCCGCGTCTCCCAGCGCCGCTAACCCGAACCCGTCCATGGGCCTGAAGCACAGAATAAGTAACAGTCCTGAAGCCGAAATATTAGGGCATATATATTTTTTTAAATAGGTATGTCAGAAGCAAACTTTTTTATAGGTACTAGGTACTCCATCCGGATCCAAAATGGTTTATCACCACTGCTTTAGTTGGCTTATGATGAAGTCTATACAGGGTGATTCAGGAGACGTGAGCAGGATTAAACCTATGGGTTCAGTAGATTATAAGCTACTCAGTCGACTCAAAAAAAACGAACTTTAATCTTACCAATGCTGGTAAGCATTGGTAAGATTAAAGTTCGTTTTTTTTTTAGTTTTGTAAGGTGACGATGATTTGAGAATGAAACTTTTACTTAAAAAAATGTAAAAAGAATAACGGTGTTGAACTTAATTACGATGGTGAACGATCCCATTTACTGTATGTGTAGGGTTGGTCCTGCTCATGTCTCCTGAATCATGCTGTATATATATATATATATATATAATGCTAGGTAGCCACTCGTTTTTTGTGTTAACATTTAGTGAGAATTGAGTATTCAATCATAAGTATTAGAAAAAAAACAAATCTAATGATAGCAGCAGCTGTTGGTTCCCCGAAGAACATAAATATGTTTTCTTTCTTGCAGGCGACCGTACGACTACGTATCACGTATACTCGTAGGTAAGTACAGTCAAGGGCACCAATATGTATTCACTCAAAGTTTCAAAATATGTATACTACAACCTTATTGTTTCAGAAATAAGGTCTGTGTACATATTTTTGAGACTTTGTGGTGTATACATATTGGTGCCCTTGACTGTACCTATGTTGTATTAGTTACCCGAGTGGCGCAGCGTCAGCAGGCGCGGGCAGGATAGCCGCCGTAAGCTTGCCGCTGGTGAGTAGGCGGTCGACGGCGAGCCGGCACTCGCGCGACGCCGGCGCGGCGCACTCCGGCGGCGGCGCGTCGGCGCGCGCGCGCACGCCGCGGGCCGCCAGCGCCGCCGCCGCCAGCGC
The DNA here is from genome assembly GCA_932294315.1 of Epinotia nisella. Classification (NCBI taxonomy): domain Eukaryota; kingdom Metazoa; phylum Arthropoda; class Insecta; order Lepidoptera; family Tortricidae; genus Epinotia; species Epinotia nisella. The sequence continues at coordinate 118,596 of OW028677.1, forward strand.
GCCCAGCGCGCCGCCGTCAGCTGCGCCCGCGCCGGGCACGCAGCTCGTCACGCGCACCGCGGCGCACACCGGCGGCGCGGCGGCGCGCGCGCCCGCGAGCACGCCGCATAGCGCCGCCGTGATCCACCATACACTCCTGCCGATACACACTTCAATGTTACTGTAGGTACAGTACCTACAGGGTCTGCGCTGCGTGCTTCCTAAACTCAATATTTACCACCGTGAGCAGTAGGTTACCTAAATCTGACCTCCTCCTTCCAATTCTGAGAGAAAACTATATCTTATTGGTATGGCTTTGCCACAGATTACAAAAAAGTCACATAGGCTCTAATAAATTGAATGTATTCTATATATCTAATCTCTTCTCGCTTTTGTACTTAACAACGAGTAAGAATGGAATAGAACCTTGTTATCTGCCAGGTCTTCATACGTCATTGTCTCCACTTTCTCGCTCGCACGATGTAAGTAGGTATCTCGCTCGAGATTTAGTGTAGCAAAATATATTTTTTACAAGTTATCGACATCGATATTTACTGTTCATATATTAGTAATCTGCGCCATTTGTAATAAATTGTATCTCCATACTAAACAATATGTCATTTATCGTCTTTACCAAATAGTTAGTCGTTATAATGTAATTTTAATGCATAATATTTCCAAAAAGCTCCGTTTGCAATCACACAAAGTCCCGGTCACTAATTATTTGGAGATTCAACCCCAAGATAATTATGGTATGCATGCCTAGAAATTCCGAGAGAGGAATTTGCGTGTAAGCGTACGGCAGGCGTATGAATTGATTGTCGCCTGGGCACGGTGAGCAGCGCCGTAGCTGACGTGAAATACCCGGCATTTTAAATATACGTATACGATTAAGACATCTAGTAATGTAAGTAAATGTCCCAGTGGACACTGCCCCAATATTATAAATAGTGTAAATATTGAAATTCACAGAGATTTAGCCTATATAAAATGTGTTAACTCTTTTGTGACCTCCTAATAGGTATATTACTTTAGTTATAAGTTTTAGATTTTAAGACTTGCAATACCCTTACAGGGTCCCATGTTGTACTGAAAAATTTGTAATAACACCTGTATGCCAACATGAAAGCAATAAAGTTATTCTATTCTATTCTAATAATAGGCACCTTCAATTTGAATGCATAGGTAGCATTAAAGGTGGCGAGCAGGGTGTCAATTATTGACATGAAAGTGTCAAGCATTGGAACGTTCACGACACGAGTATTACTCGTAGAAGAGCATGCTCACCTCATGCGACAGCGGGCGGCGCGCAGGCGCGGCGGAGCCCTCCCGACCGCGGCGGGCACTCGGGAGGGGACTACTTCTGGAAACGAAAATATATTATAATTTCACAAAATTTCAGTTTGCAAAGCCACGCTTGCTGCTGTATCGGCAAATAAGTAAGACATTTATGAAGAAAAACAACCTAATATATTTTCCCCGCGGGCTCCTTGCCGGCTGTGCAAACATCAGCGCTCGCGCAGCACTGACACTACCACCACGCCCAATCAACCACGATGTATGGTATAAAAGATAATCAAATGCAAAGAGCGTTTAATTCCCGAAGACAATAAGGATTGAGACAGCTTCCTTTTCAAAATATGTTCCTCGTTCGATTATATAGAATTATTTTGTCGGGTAACGTTTCCGAAATTTAAAATTAAAAATGATTTTTGAAATAATAATTATCAAAATCGGTTCACGCGTTTGGTCTCTGGAGTGCCACATAGGAACAAACATACATAAATAGGCTGATAAACATATTACCCTCCTTTGCGTCGCGCAGTCGGGTAAAAAGACAGTCTTGCGAGTTATGCAGCTTACAGAGTGCTCTCAGATGTGTTATTTATTATTCTGGTATAGTGGCTTTCGGGCTGTGAGTGAGAGCCCTTATATCACTGCGACCATTGCTGATCTCCACTTACTACAATTCTTGCTCAAGTCCTGCAAACTCGAAGAATTGCAGGATTATGTTGAACTCAAGAAAGATCTCCTCTGGGCACATGAAGCGTTTACTCAGAATGGAGTTATGGCTGCGCATAAGGCAAGAGCAATCGTTTAGGATGTGTGTAGGCGTCTCCATTATGTGTTATTAATGTTACGATTATCTTATGACGTTACAGATGAATTCACCGCGCGTGTGACGCATCCGTTGTTGCTGACTATTTACATAATATTTATAGTTGAGAAGGAATCTGCGTGAGAACGCGATGTCATCGGGCTAAATCACGCGTCTATTAATGTTAATGTGGGCGGTGATCATGCACTTTCCGCGGCTAGGTATTTACTACAACACACGGGTGAGAGCGTGTTTAATCAGCTGAGAATTAAAAGTTATGTCGCAGTCAGTCCAAAACCCCCACTGTCCTGTGACTTTGTCGCAGAATCCCACCTAAAAAATTGTATTTATCGCATTTTGATAAGCCGACACGTCTGTAAGTAGGTACTTGAGCTTGCGACGAAATACGAGTTCTTCAGAAAAAAATTAAAAACCAATAATTTAGTATTTATTACACCAGTGCTGACATTAATTTTGATTTCAAAGGATGCTTGGCATGGGAAACGTTTTTATAGAATTCGCCTAAAACTAGGTACCTACCTATTTTTAAAATAATCATCGAATAATGTAACATTCCAGTTAGGTACACTGATTATACGCGGTATCTCTCAGCAGCTTTTATGTCCTATTTGCTATTCGGTAAAGTACATTTCTGTTCTAATAAAGAAATAAATAAATATATATAATTAAGATACGATTTTTTTCACTGATTCTGAATTTATATGTAACTCACTCAATTATGAAAAAAATGTTAAACCGGTATTATTTCGTTCTTTGGTTATGATATCATTTTTGATCGGGCATTCTAATAATACGAATATGTTACCTAAATAGGTACATGATAGAGTCCTACATTAAGAGCCTAAAATAATTCAAAACGTTAGACTACTTCGGGGATTTTTTAAAAAACCGGTTCCGATCCCTGCACGGCTATCACAAGACGGCGCGCGAGCTCTCTCGATTTTTCTCGCACTATACCTCTCTTTCTAAGTGTTCTAATAAGAGAGAGACGGATAGTGCGAGAAAAATCGAGAGAGCTCGCGCGCCGTCTTGTGATAGCCGTGCTGGTAGTAACCATTTAGCCGGCAGAGGGCCGGACACATGACTCTAATAAAAATTAGGGCTTTAAAGTCCAATATCACGCAAACAAATCCCTGAATTGAACTACTAGCGTATGGACGGACTTTTTAACTTAATGGATCTTAGGCGTAATCAAAAACTATCAACAATTTGGCTTCGCCGGCGCGCTGCGCTGCGCTTCGGCGCGGCGGTGGCAGCGCGCGCTACTACTGCTATCTGTAGCTTTAGTGTGAGTTTACAGTAAGTCGGAATACGCTAGCGACTATCGACGACAGTTAAAGATTTGTATGAAAACTCTATACACCGCCCCTGGCGGTCACTCACAGAACTAAAAATCTAATCGGTACCCCGAGTCCCATATAAGTATACTTTTCTCGCAACAGTTAACTCGATTGTTCGTATAGTTTAATAGATTTTTCAATATTCAGCCTTAAATTACAAGCATTTATCGTTTCAATTTAAATGCTAGCGTTTGTCGGTTATGACATTACAGAATACGCGCATGGCCAACGTCGAAAAATTCCCCAACGCCAAAGTTTAAAGACTTTAAAGGAATCTATACCTTAAGCTTAACGACATTAAGTATAATTTTAACAGTGTGCGATGATCCTCATCTAAGTCTGTCGACCCAATATGGCGGAACGTGTGCCAATTATTTGCATTTTTAAATACAAAATACGCGACAATCCGAATTTTGCGGATATAAGTTGTCGATTCAAAACCCTTATTTTTATAAGTTCTTTAATTTGAGATAGGTATCGATCGGATCTACTGTAAATCTTGACGAAATAATACGTTATCACGCACCATTTTGGAAGTGAAATAGTAAACTACAGATACTACGGTATTTTTCGATTCGAAATGTCAAATTTGTGACTCACGCTACCGTTTGGTAATACGATTCGAAAGTTTAGATTACGCATCGAAAACTAGACGCTAGCGAGTAACGTTTTGTAGTTGTTTTCGTAGTATATCGGCACCATGAGTACGGCGCATTTGACAGCTCGAACTTGCGAGAATCGAAATCTAGTCGAAGCGCGTTAGCTCGATATCGAGAGAAGTTTACTATTGTAAGTATTCTATAGGCTCTCATGGTAAGCGTACTGAATGTGTTTTTACGCGCCGACGCGATAACACAATCACTGGATACTTCAAATTATGTCGATAATTTACATAAACAATTCTGTTAACTGATTATTGAATAACTTGTGGATGTGTTGGTAGTCGAAGTAATTATAATATTATGTAACTAATCCGATCAAATTTTACGTTCGGGCTAGAGAAAAATCTTCCGCTAATTGTACCTACAACTACAAATTGCTCGTTCGTTTGCTTGTCTAGAAACGATCTAAACGCACCAGCACTGATAAAAGAAATAGATTATATAGGGGCTACCACAGCAGCAGACTACCAGCGAAAAAATAACACAGGTAAGTACAGTCACGGACATTAATCGTTGAGTTATTTAGGTGTCAACTAATTTTGGTTTTTAATAGTTAAGCTAAAAGTGTCCAGTCCAGTAAAATCCAGTAAAAGTGAGCTCTAAATGGCTCAACGATTAAAGTCCGTCATCATCATCATATCAGCCGAAAGACGTCCACTGCTGGACATAGGCCTCCCCCAGAGAGTTCCAAATTGACCGGTCCAGCGCCACCCGCATCCAGCGGACTCCCGCGACTTTTACCAGGTGATCAGTCCACCTTGTGGGGGGCCTACCCACGCCGCGCCTTCCGGTACGTGGTCGCCACTCGAGAACCTTTCCGCCCCAACGGCCATCGGTTCTACGTGCAATGTGCCCCGCCCACTGCCACTTAAGTTTAGCAATTCGGAGTTAAAGTCCGTGACTGTACCTAATACTTGTGGCGTGGTCGGTCAGGCGTCTAGACCTGTATTTATAGGTCGTTTGCCTGCCTACTGTCGCTCATTGTCGGGCTTTGCGAGGAATGTAAATGAGCTGACGCCTCATCTGGTATTCACAACAGCCAGTAGTGCCATTAGCTGGCTTCAAACCGGTAATAATAGACACACCTACAACGGACTGTTTGTTTTCACACACATTTCCATTAGACAGCGGACACCGGACGTCGCCTCTGGCCAAGACGCTGTCGTTTGCGAACGTGATGCTCCGTCAGGTTCCGTCTGCGATTTAACGACGACTCCCTTCACGTAACGTGACCCCAAGGTGCGTAACGACTATCATATGCGTGAGCGCAGGCCACGTGAGGGAGGTTATTTACAAAGCTTACCGAGCTCTTCGCTGTCACAGGCCAACCAGTAACAGCTGAGATGAAGTATTGTTCCGGATCTAGAGGACCAATAATAAAGGGAAACAAGCTCACGGCCGAGTACGACACTTATGTTTCGTGAACTTTGGTTGGGACCAAAGTTTGGTGAGCTTGGGCTACTAGACGAGATCCGCACGTAAGCCAATCGGGGAGCTTGAAAGAGGACGCGATATTTCAGGTCCATATGTATAATAATATGTTAGGTAGGTACTATAAGTAATTAACTTTTGTAGGAATATCGAGAACTGCGATGTCGCAGTACTTTGGCTGTTGGTCTTCTATTTGTGCAAATTTTCGGCCAATGCTTAGTATTTCCTTTTATGGGCCTCACTTCTTTAACCCTTTTTGAGAGCTAAAGACGGCTGTGGACGCGGATGAAAACGCGTGCCACTGAAGCCACGGACGGCCACATGATAATATTGATAAATATTGTCATTTTGACATGACAATATTTATCAGAAGTTTCATTTTATTGATATTTTGTCTGGCTATTGTTTTGTTTTGGCCACAATTGGGCACCATTTTGCTTTGCACCCTCGCTGTCAAAAGGTTAAGTGTTGAATTATTACGCCAGTGTTATTTCGATGGTCTTCGAATGGGCATTGGAAATTGTCCCACAAAGTAAAATAGAAAGGTCCGGCGCTACATGCCGGCACGCGTCGCAATAATTATAGAGAAAAGCGGAATCAATATAATTTAGTACTCCCAAAATAACGCCGAAAAAATAGGTGAATTCGCTGGCATCGTGTCCTGAGCACTTCAATATAAATAAAAGCATTATCAGCGGTGTGGTGTGGGCGCGGCGCGCGTGTGTGCGTGTGTAAACAAATAGAGAAGTGCAGCAATCAGATGGCGATAATGTGTCGGCGCCCGCTGCGTGCCGCAGTGACGTGGGAGATGTTTTTCTCGCGATTGCACGCGACTGCGCACGTCTGGCTGCTATTCGCGACGCCCGCGCCGGCTGTGTGTAGACGCGAACCAGTATAAAAGTCATCTCCGATAATGCATAGTTCTTACGAATGTCGGGGTCAGGTTAATTTTCCGTCGGTAAATAGACTCCTAGATTATCAGCGAAATCAAAAACGCAACAACAACAATTATTGCTTTCTGACGTGCGCTTTTCTTTAGCGTGTATAATAACTTTTCCTCTCGGAAAATCCTGTTTTTTTTTCAGGAATGTAAAATTTACAGTAGGTTGGTGTTGGATCCATTTGGAGTATTTGAATGAAACAGTAAAACTTTTTATGAAAAATAGGTACTTCTAACTCTTGCAGCATTTAGTTTATAAAAATACGAAAAGTTATTTAAGGAAAATTAAATTACTTAATTTGATCAAAATATCACTGTTTTTTTCTTATTTCAAATGAGCGCATGGTTTTCCTTCTACATTATTTTATTACAGTCGATTCCATAAGTTCTAATTCAATGCTTCCACGACTAGTTTCGCCTATAAACACTTTCATTTGACAGTCGATATAAAAAGTCCAAACTCAAAGATGTGCTCGCTCGAAAGTAGGTATGTGACCTCTTCCATATTGATGATGAATGTTCAATTCATATGATCTAGATGATATATTGCTAATTGCCTTCTATACTCACAGTCCGATGACTATTGATTGTCTGTCATTAAGACAGCTGGTTGTTCCGCCCGCGACCTTCCCGCGCACTTTTAAAAGCACTGCTGTAGATCACTTATATATTATTTTGTTCATATACCTAATCTACTAATTATGTTCACCTTTTTCGTTCACTTGAGGGTTACAGTCGATCACTAAACAAGTCCTGTACCGTTGCCTCCAAAGCGAAGATTCCCGCCAGTTTACGCAGTTGTTTACTATTAAGTACTACGAGTAGTACTCCGGTGTAGGATCGTGTGGACAGGCGTCCACGCGCGCGCGGTCCCGGCGAGCACTGGCCGCGGCGCGCGCGCCGGCGCGGCAACACGCGCGCCCCGGGCCCGGGAGGCTGCGCAGCGCGCAAACAACGACCCGTCTCATCAACAAGGGGGCTGACGCTTGCACATTAGGGCCATTTCCGGCTCATTTACAATTTTCCACGTAGATAATTAAAATATTACCGGAATACCGAAATCCGATATAACTTCTGACGTCAGAACATAGATAATTTGGTGGTATTTGCACCATTAAGAACTGGCATTTCTGATCATGATGACTATTGAATATCAACAAAAAAAAACTGTATTCAGAGAAAATCAAAGTAGTAGTACCTAAGGGCAAAGGATTATAAAATTATCGATCTGTCAAAAAAAAATTAAATTAGGGATAGGCAAAAGGTTGACGAAATATTGAAGATTGTAACAGTATCAATCTCATAAATCAACGATAGATGCCACTAGGGCATTACTAAAAGGAATATTCGATAAGTTAGAGACGGAATGCAAAGTCGCAGTTGTTTTATGCGATCTATCTAATCTAAGGCGTTCGTCTTGGTTGACCAATATTTTTTTGTAATTAAATCCAAAAAAATATAGTCTTTATTTAAAGTACGTAATCAATCATCGACGTAGGAGGAAATTTGTACGGAACCCTCGGTGGGCGCGTCTGACTGACCGGTTTTTATGATTATAATACCTAGTATATGTAGATTAATTTGTTTTCCATAATTAACATAGTAATTAGATTGTAACTGTATTCTATCTGCCTTCTGAATAGTAAAATTGTATGTAAATGATTTTTTACTTCTTGTAATTACCGTATTGTAGTTAAATCTTTTGATAAGTTTAATTTAAAATGTTTATGCGTTTAAATTTAAAGTGCCAAGTGACTTGTAACTTATGTTATCAATAAAGAATTGTATTGTATTATTGTATAGGTACGAGTATCTCGTATCTCATACTACGATAATCATCTGGCGTGAATGACTGTTTATTGCAATGTAGTGTTTATCAGATCTATAGATAGCGATAGTGCACATCCAGGATTTAGATTTGAGGGGGACTTGACCCTACTAAACTCGCCCTTAAAGCTCTACAAATACAGTTCAGTCAGATATTTTTGAGCGCTTGCTAAATCATAAATATCATACCAATTGCAGGTTGCTACCTATATATTGCAATCGTAATATTGTGGTCTAATTAGCTATGTATCAACTTATTCACAACGTACATACCTATCTTAAATCCGACCGTGAGCTGGTATGAATAAAGTGATCTCATAAGATCCATGACAAATATGCATAGTTGCGTAGAGGAAGGTCAGGCTCAACGGTTTGCCGGTCGGTACCTAGGTGTTGAGGATACCTACCAATAATCCGGGGCTGCCCCCAGAGCAACCAGTGGACTTACCAATCTACCCATATCACTTCGATCGGTTTGCAAACATAATTGCTATGGTACCTACTTTTTCCTCAATCTGTTGCCTAAACAGAATGTCAGCTGCCTACATAGATCAGTCCAGCAGTTTACTGCTAAAACACTATTTTAGTTTTTATACGCATCTGCAGAGATCTAATAAGGAAGTGATTTGGTTAAAGAAAATAGGCGCCAGAAAAAATATAAGTAGAAGATGTTTGGACTAATAAGGAAAAGTCTAGAAAAAGAGAGAACTTAAACACGTTAGAGGCACAACGTGAAAACCATGGCATGCCACGCTGTTAGAGAGAAAGCCAATGGAAAGGAATACATGGAAATCGAATCAACAATGTATGATGATCAGACATCGTTAATTTTGTAGTATTTTTAGTGCAGCGAAGTGTTATTAACGGAATTGGTATAAAAAATTTCAATTGTAATGTTTAGTTAGCGTTAATAATGTTAATGAAGCTTAATTAACAATTTTTGATATTGTCTATACCAACATCGTTAACACAACCATGCTGCACCGAAAATGCTACAAAATGTACGATGTCTGTTGATGATAATGACTTTTTACTGGACCGAGGGACCTTCATTTCATCCTATATTTAAGACATTTAAGTTTCGTCCCTAAATGAATAACTGTGCCTGGACGAATACAGGCTGATGATGATTTGTAAATTTAAACTTTCACGATTTTGGCGTATAGTTTTGGCTAAACGGGACTTAATCGCGTATTTAATCTAAAATAATAATTAAAATGCTTAGTTCAGGTTACTATACATTTCGGATGTGTCACAATATACTTGGTCGCGATTTAGTGAAAATAATGGATAATGAGTTTCTCTCAACACAATTCAATGAATTTTCGTATATTTATATATTTTTTTATTTTTATTTTATTTATTTATTATAAGCACACCATTACCTACATAATATTACTCTTATATGCGAAAATTAAACCTAAGTACCTTATTAATTACAGAAGGACACAGCATGCATCAATTAACAGTGAAATTTAACTAAAAACAGATTACCTACAATATATACCATTAAAGGTGTGGCGAGATGAGAATCTGATTCCCCTATAGAGTTGCATTGATCTATGTATCAGGCTACGGTATCCAGAATTTTTATTAATGTATTTAAACTTATTGCACAAAACAAAAAAATACAAAAGGCGCACTTAATGCCTCAAGGCATTCTCTACCAGTCAACCATAGGGCCAAACAGAGACTTTCAAACGGTCGTGATATGACTCCAACTTTCAACAGAATCTACTTGCTATCAGCCGTACACTCGTTTGCCACCATCTAAACCTCCGCTTCACCATTTTCCCCCGTTCTGCAATCAATGACTACCTGGAACTGCCGATGCCGGACTGCATTCGTACTTGGAAATGCGAACAATTATTTACGACAAGCATACTTACACGTGTAGAGTAAGATAGCACCTTGAATTGAACGTACGTTAATGCGCGTGCGCTTGCCACAATGCGCCGGCCGCTGTTCGCGACTCCCGCGCATCGCTACCGCTGCTGACCACTCCAGTCGGAACTCCCATTACACATACTTGCTAAGAATCTCTTTGTACAACAATAAAGAGAATATTTTATATAATGTGTGAGCTTACAGGAGGGTCAAGGATTCGCTTACGCACGATGATAATCAATCTTTATTGCACACCATGGTATTACAGTTGTTACAAATAAATTATAGTGTCACTTTGACACTGTAACTTGTTCTAACCTCACCTCACCGTTCACCCACAAATATATCTCGACGCCGCTATTCGTGGTAACTAAGCGTAGGCAGGTCAATTTGGAACTCTCTGGGGGAGGCCTATGTCCAGCATTGGACGTCTTTCGGCTGATATGATGATGATGATGAAGCGTAGGCAGAGGTCTAGTTTCGTTAGGCGTGACGGGTCAGGTGAGGCGATTAGCGCGTTCCGAATACAACCCAGTAAAGTTGGATAACTCTTAAATTTAAGAAGAAGAAAGTTGCTACCGGGGCGCGGGATGCGGGCGGCGCAGGAGACCGGTCAATTTGGCACTCTTTGCCTTTGCCTATGTCCAGCAGTGGACGTCTTTCGGCTAATATGATGATGATGATGATGAAAGTAGCTAGCTATACCTCCGCGACTAGTATGCGGTGCGATAGTGTTTAGTTTTACTAATCAGCTACTCATATTATGTACCGTGCTAACATATTCGTTAGCACGTAGATGTAGCATATAAGCTTGTCTCATCTCAAGACGAGACGACACGGTTAAACACCATTATTATATCGATTCGTTCGCCTATGCAAATGTAATTGTTTTGTTAAAATATTTCGTCCAGTGAACCGGAGCCAACGCGACGCTACCACCAAGGACGGCACACGGTAGGTAGGTATAGCTGTTATGAGCTGACGTTACGAGCGAGTACAATATATTACTTACATATTCTGCGAATTATTTACCAGATACACGTGGAGGTGATGACGATCTGGCTTATCGTTCACAAAACATTATGCACTGTGAATGTGTCCCCAGTACAATATGACCCTGACATGCGTATCAACCATGCGTACTTGTTGGATCAACTTAACTGGATCTCATGCGGCAATGTAGTTCAGCGCTGTGAATACTTAAATGCACGGTTTGAATGCTTTTAAACAACTATTCAACTTTAACAGCGATCATTACGCCTAATATGGAGATAAGTACATTATTGTTTGGAATCCTTTCTTTTCGCAAGGCCGTTGACCGGAACTCTTTAGCCTGCCTGGGTCTAATTTGACAAAACTTTTTTGAAGTATCGAATGGAACGTTATGCGAATTGTCTTGGCTCATGCGCTCCCTCTTGCGTTAGCGTTTAGCCGTGTGTGTCAGCGAGAAGCACTGCTATTGAGAAGGAATTGGAATGAGATGGTTGCATGTAAATTGGCTGGCAAACAGTTAGCCGCTGTAATGGTGACGGGCTGAGCCATCAGGCGGCTCTTGTAGTGGTAATGTCGATTTACTTCATTGTTAACGTGTAACAGTAACATGCTCCATATCGCCAATTCGAATGTTGTTATGTTTAGAGACTTTTTTATTTATATATAAGGGTTTTATAGTTTTATTATTTATTTCTTTATTATTGTTTATTCAGTAAATATTACGTGTAGTTGACCAGATTAGATCTTTATAAACTACACAACTTTTTTTGTCAACTACATACCTAGATTATCTAGTAAATAGTTAGTCCGAACTCTAGCTGTAAATAAGCCATTAATGGCTTTAGCAAGTAATACCATGAAACTGCGATACGTAAGAACTAGAATTATTCGGAACTTTAAATAAAAAATAAATTAATATAAAAATAATGATAGTTTGCAAATTTATGTTTAGAAATAGTTAAATTGAACCTCTTTTTTCCTGAAACACAGGGAATTCTAGTTCAGGCTCTTGTAATTATCCCTTAATATTAAATTTTAGCATATAGTCTAGTATATGTCTGTAAATTAGGTTTTCAATAAATTATTCTTATCCTTTTATTCTAATTCAGGTAACAGTTAGGCTCGTAACCTCGTATGTACGCACTTGCACTACACTACCGAGCCATTATCGTGGTGGAAGGATTCACACACGCACATTTGTATGTATACTTACAGTATATGATGCAGGAGCGGTTGGCAAACGATGGATGACGTGGAGCATCGGACGCATAATATTTGATGAGCGTATGTTCCAATGATATTTTAAATAAAGAGGGCTAAATATTTATAACATTTAACTACCTAGACGCTTCGGACGTGCAGCCCGCAACTTCGCTCTTGAGAACGCCGAAGGAGCGTTCATCACTTAGTCGTGTCCGTCTATATGTCCACCAAGCCGCTCAAGCAGGCTGGTACAGTCACGGACTTTAATCGTTCCATTTAGGTGTCAACTAATTTTGGTTTTTAATAGTTAAGCTATGAATATCCAGTAAAAAGTGAGCTCTAAATGGCTCAGCGATTAAAGTCCGTGATCGTACCTACATCGTATAAATTTAACCCGAATCGAATCGGTAGAAGTTGGTTTTTATATCTTTTTAATTTATTACTTACGTACTACGTTAATAATGACGCCCCGTCAGCGTGGACAAATAATGTTCGTAATCATAATACACTACATATTAAATTAAAGCAACGGTTATATTCAACAGATTCATATTCGATGACGAAATAAATAAGTGTTCATTATAACTAATATAAAATAATAGTATAATAAAAATGCGTGCGACTCAGAAATAACAAAGTTGGTTGTTATTCAGTGCGGGATTAAACAAGTTAAACTACGAGTAGCGGCTCTGTGAAAAAACTTTTAAAAAAAGACAGCTAGGCTCTCTACTGTAGAGCTCGCGAGCCTGTCTTTTTTCAAAGATTTTTTTCACTTGTCTTGCTTGCAAAGTTCGCCTTTGTGCCGGATGTAATACAAAATGCCACTTTTATGCTCTAGTGCGCAAAGATTTTTTTTAACACGCACATAGAAACTTCGTAGGATAACTTTTTATTTTATTTGATAGGTATGCTTTAATCAATATCACTTCCGTGTTTTCTATTACCAGATTAATAAAACCAGATATAAATAGAAGTGAACTATTATTTAAAAAACCGGCCAAGTGCGTGTCGGACCACGCAAACCGAAGGGTTCCGTGCCTATTAAAAAGGTCGTATCGTCACAGAAATTCTACGGCACTTACGTCCTTTTCTTTGAGGAAGGCAGTTTTTCAGCAATATCTCGAAAACCTTTGAACAGATCTTGTTCAAAACAATTTTCGGTGAATGAAATTAATAAGCCCTATGTCCATGAATTTTTCCATATTTTTAAAATACACCGTTCAAAAATTAGAGGGGGGGGGACAGAATTTTAGTGACTTTCGGGGCGATTATCTCCGACCCTATTCACTTAATCAAAAAAAATGCTAAGAAACCTTATATTTATTTTGAAAGACCTATCGATTGATGTGCCACACGGGGGGTCACAATGAAAATAAAAATTTTGACTTTTAGTTTTATGTATGGAGTGCACCCCTAAAAAAATGTATTTTTGTCATTTTAATTACAAAACTATGTAGCGGCTAACAAAATACACCTATCCTCAAAATTTTATTCAAATACACCTTATAGTTTTCGAGTAAAATGCCTGTGACATACGGACAGACGGACAGACGGACAGACGGACAGACGGACAGACGGACAGACGGACATGACGAAACTATAAGGGTTCCGTTTTTGCCATTTTGGCTACGGAACCCTAAAAACGTATCATTACAATAAATGACATGGAAGTGTGAAACATCTAAATGCTCATATTTAGTTATTTTAATTATGTAAGTATAATTACTATCAAAACCGCGGAAATGCGATAATACACGAACGTTACCATTGAACCATGGTAAAATAAAATAGGTGTTTAGAAACGCGAGGAGAGCCCGCCGCTGCGGCTGTCGGCGTGGCTGGCGAGCGCGTCGCCGCGCTGCTGCACGACGTTGACGGCGGCGTACGGCGGCGTGGCGTTGACCGCCGCGCCGGCCAGCGGCAGCGCCGGCGGCGGCGCCGCCTCCAGCGCCACCGCGCCGCCGCGCAGCACGCCGACGCGGGCGCGCTCCACGCCGGCGCCCGGCTCCGCGCCCGCGCCCGCCACCAGCGCCGCCGCCGCCTGCGCCAGCGCCGCGGACGACTCCGCGCCCATCACGTACCGGGTACCTTCACACGATACCATATATGATATGATATGACAACTTCTACAAGACAGTTTTGGAGGGTTTGTGGTGGCACAATATTGCATGAAAAACATTTGGTGCACCGGGTAAATGTAAATCTGTGGCATCCAAATCCTCACAAAGCTTGAGTCGGTGTAAGTGACAGTCCACTGTACGACACGTGCTTATTTTGGTCCTCATACGAGCCCTTAGTTCGTAAGTGCATTTTTTCTCTAATTAATTCTGACCCATCACTGACCTATTTAGATTAAGTGTTCGATACAAGGTAACACTAAGTACAATAGACAATATAATTACCGCAGACATTGTCGTTAAGCAATATGGCGGGAGCGAGGTCGATGGGCGCGCCGGGAGAGTCGCGCGCGGCGGCGGCGCTGCCCTCGCCGCCCGCGGCGGCGGCCGCGCCGTCCAGCCCCCACGGCGGCAGCGAGCCGAACGGCAAAGACAGCCCCCTGCATTTACAATTACAACTTAAATATGTTTATAATGATCTAAAGAGATTAAAGCTTCCGAGAAAAGAGAATGCCAGCCAGCTGAGCCGTCGGTTGGGATAGGATCACAGTACGTTATATTTTGATTTGTTAGATGGGTGCCCCGAACGCATTTTTCCCCGAGTGTTTTTATCCCCATACGCATTTTGCCACGATCGTGTTTTGTCACATGAGCTTTATGTTTCATCTTATTTTCCCCTTTGAGTAATGTGCTATAAAGTATTTTGCCTAACTTAGATTTTGTCCTAACAATAATTTGCTTAATAATATAGTGTCATACTTACTTTTTGTCCTACCTACACTATATAATTTATTTCATGCATCATTCATATCAGCCGATTGCCTAGGTGATTAATGTACTATTAAAGAAGTGTTGACTGAAATGCTGGGTACGCACGTGACGAGAGCGACGTAGGTGTCGAAGGAGTCGACGACGGCCAGCCCGCTGGCCACGCCGCCGCCCGGCCAGCTCCCGAGCTGCGCGTCCGTCACCAGCTCCTCCACCACCCTGCATTTACAAATTATAATTACTTTAAACACAATGTATACACGATACTTGAATAACCGTCGTTCCGTTTTGCTTGCAGTGTATGTCAGTTCATTTAGGTCAAGTTTTGCAAATCATGAGCGAATAGAGTATACATTTTACACATTTGTGAATTACTAGCTTCCACCCGCGACTTCCTGTGCGTGGACCCGGGATGAAAACTATCCTATATTTTAATCCAGGCTATAACCTATCTTTGTGCAAAATTTCATCCAAATCGGTTGCGCTGTTTAAGCGTGATTGAGTAACAAACATCTAAACATCCAAACTATTGCATTTAAAAATTAGTAGCATAGGATAGGATGAAAGTCAACTGACAATGCAATATTAAGTTAAAATTGAGCTGGTCTGAGAGCTGGAAACAGAAGTTGGCTATAGCAAATTCTAAATTACACAAGATAAACCCTTCGTGTTAGCGCTCAATGGAACCCTCTCAGTAGTTGATGAGATGATGAGTGTGATAAAAAAGTTTGTATCAAAATATACAACAAATAAACATGAACATCGCTCACCAGCGTTCAGCCTCATCAGCGTCGGCGGGCGCCTTCTTGATGGTGGTGACCAGCGCGTGCGCCGCCAGCAGCGCGCCCGGCCCGCCGGCGTACAGCACCCAGCCGGCCGCCGGCGCCGCCCGCGCCGACGACGAGCGCACCGCGCTGGTGTCGTTTGACCACACCGCCGATAACTCTGTATAATTACACGGATTTTTTATTGAGGTTTGATTCCTTTCTAATCTGTCCGGTCTCTGTGTAGAGCCAGCTTTCTGCACATTCATAGGGATTCATAATCCCATCTTCTGTTCTGTTCTTCCCTTGTGTACCCATCTTTCTATACATATTGCTAAACAGGTATAAGTACGTCACTTGGAACATTATATCTGATAACCAGCTAATAAATAAGTTATTTTGTCATATGTGTAGCGTGGAATAGTAACTTCAGTTCGTCACGTGGAAGTCTTACTCAAAGTGTACCTGCGCTGGAGTTGCGTTGCAGCGTCTCGAGGTAGTCAGCGAGGGCGGGGTCGGCGCGCACGCCGCCCGCGAGCCAGCCGGCGCGGCCCGCGCCGCTCGCCGCCAGCGCCAGACCCTTCGACACCGTACAACCGTTTCTGCAGACAATCACACCTTAGTTAGTGCCGATAATTTTCACTAGTGCCCGGAAACGTAGAGAAAGATGGTCTGGATCTGAATTGGGGCCATCTATTGCGTACTTTCTAGCCTCTAAAACAATGTGCTAACTATTCCAGGATTTAGCCATTGTGTATGGCACAACCGGGAAAAATAATATGATGTCCTCATTACTGATCTTTCATTAAATATTCTTCGCAAAAACTTACAATCATACTTATAATTCACCAATATAAGTACTCCATTGGGTATAAGTCTCCTCCCAAGGCCCAAGGGTAAGAGAGAATACGAGTAAGTTATAGTAACCACGCTGAAAGTTACTGATTACTTTGCCTCAAACCCACGCTGGTAACAAACAATATT
Organism: Epinotia nisella; assembly: GCA_932294315.1. Lineage (NCBI taxonomy): Eukaryota > Metazoa > Arthropoda > Insecta > Lepidoptera > Tortricidae > Epinotia > Epinotia nisella. The sequence goes on from OW028677.1 coordinate 135,610, forward strand.
CCTGGAATTCTGTGGATTCCTCCTAGATTCCATCATCAATCATCAGCGCTTAGTTTTGACAAAAATGGGACCATTCAGGATGTATTATTGAGCTTTTAATACAATAGTTATTTACGCTACAAGTGCAGAAAATATTCGCACGTGTATCGTACAACGTTTTACAGTACATATGGCTCTTTAAAGTTTCAACATATGCACGGAAAGTGCTCATTTCCGCACTCGTGCGGAAAAGTAACACCATGTGTACTGTAAATATAATTATTTTCATATGCCATAAGTTATTAAATTAGTTAGTTAAATTCCCAGCAGAAACTTCCTGAAGGAAACTTATTTTTAAATTCTCATGTAAGTTTTCGGAAATATCTGAGAGCTTTCCTGATATTTTGAGAATGTTCTGCAACTTGTACATTGGTAGCCATAACCGGCCACAGAATGAAGGAATTGTGGGGAACGGAAAATAAAAAATATATGAATAAAAACTCTTTCTCTTTCGAAAGAGGGTTTAAAAGGGTGCGTAACGGTCGATATAACACAACGTTTGATATATTTTTAGTCGATATAACGGTTAGGGGATATAATTCACCTTTGGTATATCAACATTTGGTATATTCTGATAGGATCTATCATAAGGTATAATGAACTTGCAATATAACAATTATGTATCTATAGTAATATGATATAACATGTGTGTGACATAACTATGTTCGATATAATGTTCAGGGGGTATAATGAAGTACTGGTAATGAATTAGGCTCTATGTCAACCCACCTCTATCCATATTCGGATTGCCTATCTATTCTACTCTAAGACAGGTCGGTGTAGCGAAGGGAGGAGGAGTGTTAGGGTAAACTACGACCCTACAGCGCGCGAGCCGAGCGAGCGAACCGAGCGCCGGCGAAGCGCCAGAACAGATTTTTTTTATGAGTCCTGAGCGTTGCAGATACAGAAGACTAAATACGTCGCCTTCAACTTTGTGAACGACTGCACGGCGATCAGGGCTGTTATTCGCTACGCGCAAATGCGGCTCACCCCGCCGGTCATCCGTTACGAAACTAGACCTCTACCTACGCTTAGTTACTACGCATCGCGGTGTCAAGGTATAATTGTGGGTGAGCGTTGAGGTGAGCTTAAAACAAGTTACAGAATAGGGGGGCAGGTGATGGTGGCGCGAAAGCTTTGAACGCATGCTCAAAGTAGTGGCGCGCGTGCCACGCCCACATCGCCTTTCTATAGTACGAGTATTTAGTGTTCTGTGGTTGCAGACGTAATATTTTTATATCTGAGCGTTTTTCAAAAAAAGTGTACATGAACTTTGTTTTCAGAATTCGTTTTTTTTTGGGTTTATCTTACTCAGAATCTATCTATCTAACTCAGAACTATCGATCCTTATACAAAAAAAAAGTTGTCCCAGATTTTACTATGTGCCTAATTTTTTTCTTCCAGTGCGTCACGCACGACGCACGACCATATAAATAAAAAAGACTGCATACGTGTGACGATCTGGAATGGAATATTTTGGTCACTTTTTTTCTTGTATGAGGATCGATAGTGTCAACGATTCTGAGTAAGAAAAACCCAAAAAAATCGAATTCTGAAAAATCTAGTTCATGTACACTTTTTTTGAAAAACGCTCATCTTACAACACATTATGCCACTAATACTTATACCATAACATTCATTATATTTGATAAACGTTATATCTAATGACTTTTATACTTATTGAACATTATACACCATGAAATTGTCTGTTTTGGTATTATATCAAAAGTTTATTATGCCCCTGAATGATTATATGAAATTATATAAAATGTTGTTATATCCAGTGAAAATATATCATAAGTTGTTATACCGATCATTACACACTCAGTTCAAAATACCCCCCCAACTTATTTGCGCTAATGTATTTTAAATTACCTTACGCATTACCCGGCCATTAAAGTTGTGGCCAATATGTCCATTAGGAGATTAAAATTCGTGTGATAATTAAGCGACGAAGTTTGCCTTCTTCGTCTGCGCCCGCGCAAGCCTCAATCACTCAGTTGTTGACATAATGTTTATTCGACTATGGGTTCATCTGTAGTATAATTAGACACCGGCTTGCAGCAATTATACGTAAACTGGTCAGACACTGGTCCGCCTGAAGAGAAGTAGTCGGAGAGTTTTGTAAATAATAGCCCAGGTTTTTGGTAATGCATTCATTAATCTTTAATCAACAATTTCTTGTTCTTAGCGAAAGTTGGCCGAGCGATAAAATGTATAGGAACATATAGCTACATTTAAAAGGAACGCGACCACAGCGCGACGGACTTCTCGTTATTTATATATGTTAGGTTTTTAGTTTTTTACTGTTTTAAGTAGGCACTTACTTATTTGCGTAGTATTTCTTTCGCACTGCTAAAATCGAATGCAAATTGAATGTGTATCAGGTTAGTAATGGAGTCCCTTTCAAATTCCATTCCAAGCCAAATAATATTACTTCTAGAAGTGCATTATTGTCTTCTAGATTATGCATCAGAAATGAGGTTATCCGCAGCAGAACCATAGTAACCGATATAGCCCTCCGAATTGCTAAACTTAAGTGGCAGTGGGCGGGGCACATTGCACGTAGAACCACGTGCCGGAAGGCGCGGCGTGGGTAGGCCCTCCACAAGGTGGACTGATGACCTGGTAAAGGTCGCGGGGTCGGGGGGAATTTGGCACTCTTTAGGGGAGGCCTATGTCCAGCAGTGGACGTCTTTCGGCTGATATGATGATGATGGTGAGATTATGCATTATTTTATATTAAATTATTTTACGTTATATTTAGTATTATAATACTAACACTATATGGGTTCTATGCCTGAAATAAAAGTAATTGAATTGAATTACGATCGGTTTTATCTAATTTCTAATTCATCATTCTGTTAAAGTCAGGGGCTTTAATAGAGTATGTCAATGAGACATTATTGAGACGTCGACGATTTCGAGAATCACAAAAGTTCAAAAGATGTATGAAAGAAACACCGTTAACATTGTCTCTTTTCGCACAAATAGTTTCGTGGTCGCTTACCGCAAGCTGTGCGTGCCAGTGATCCTACAATATCATCAGCAACATGTCTCTGTCATTTAGATATTGCGAGAAAGAGAGATGAATTTGCTTATGGACATGGGAATGTCACATTTTGAAACTCAAATCACGGTCCTGTCTAAGACATGTAGAACAGTTCCATTTTGAAAGTGCCAGAATTAGACGTCGTTGATTGTTCTTGGGGGTCAACGAGCTTCGTGCGCTCTTTCTCCACTCCTCAGCGTGCTTGTAAACTAACGTAATATTATTTAAATCGGAAGCGGTGGCCAAAAATGTACCTCCGGTTTGCCTTTGGACGAATTGGACGGCTTGTAATGTAAACAAGAAGTCGAGACAATTATGTAGGTAAATTTAGCAGCAGTGACAATCAAGTGACAATAAACAGTGGAAAAATAGTTCTTTGTATCGAACGGCGGCGCGGCGGCTGGCAGCGGCCCAGGCCGAGAATCTTATAGTTTGTTGTCGAGTTTAATGCACTTTAGTAGATAAACATGTTGTATAATGACGAGATCGGCTTGCGAACGCTTTTAGAATAAGATGGGCTGATACAATCTATATAATAGTCGGCGACTAACACATTCACATTATCTACAGACATAGCTCATCATCATCATATCAGCCGAAAGACGTCCACTGCTGGACATAGGCCTCCCCCAGAGAGTTCCAAATTGACCGGTCCTGCGCCACCCGCATCCAGCGGACTCCCGCGACCTTTACCAGGTCATCAGTCCACCTTGTGGGGGGCCTACCCACGCCGCGCCTTCCGCAAACATAGCTATTATGTATTAATTAATTTGTACTCTTACCTTAATACTTTAGCAATTAGTATAAAGAATTCATATTGTATATTAATTTATAACCTTATATTAATATACTTTACAAGTTAGTATAAAGAGGTAAAGTTTGTGGCTTCTCTTTATTTTGGTGTACATACCCTATTCATCAGATTTTTTTTCAACCTGAGTGGGCTATATACCTTTTTTTTGACGGAGCGGAAATGCACTTACACATCCCCCAGCCTGGGGAAGCTATATAGGGGCCTAGGGGGGTATGTGGGACTCTCACCCTCCGGCCACCTCTAAGAGACGGGGGAGGGAGTCTACCCACTAAAACCACTCCGGCGTTTCCGTCTCTGCCGTTAATGGGAGCGCCATGGGATCGCGTGCATGTCACCACGAATACCTATTATACCTTGGCACCGCCTGTGCTTGTTGTAAGACGCGGGTGTTAGCTGGAATAGCTAACAACATATACTAATAGCTAGTGACTGTGAACTCACGAGCCTGTCATTTAAAAAAACAAATCCAAAAAATGACTCGCTCAAAAAAATCTGTATAATTAACACACTGGTTTCTACTCCATTAGTCTGGTTCCTTATGGCATTTGCACTCGATCGTACGATCCCTAACAATTAACGAACCAGCGGGGCTAGCGCAACTGACGCGCACCGCGACGCGAGTCGAGAAAGCTCTACCCCCTTTTTCTAATTTGTACGGTGCGAGTGAGATAGGGGACGCTTAGTCGCGCGAGAAGCGACTGAGCAGCAAGTTGTGCTAGACGTACTGCTTAGAAAATTTCACGGGAATCGGTTGAGAAATGCGACCAGCAGGATAGAACACTGGACTGGACTGGACTGACTGACAAACGATGTTCGGCCAGCTATGCCAGAAATTACATTCTCTAAAAACAGAAGAGCCGGTACCAAAGCGAGTGTGTCAGCTATTTCTGCGCTGCCAAATCCCTGCGATTACGATTTATGAGTAAGTATACTGTTGCTGCGGGGCCGTTCACTCGGGGCCATTACTCTGGATTATGACAGTAACGGCCGAGCATGGATGGATGAGAATATGAAAATGAGAATAGCACAACAACAGTACAAGACACTAAATAGGTACCTACCCCGTTTAATGTCCGAAAGCTACGAACGCATTACATATTTGACATTTTCATCTTGATACTTTCACACGTTTCTTCTTCGTTTCTTGACTTGACAAATAAACGGACTTCTCTTATAAGCGCTTTTTTGCTTTTGAGGTACGGAACCCTGAAAATATATTCGGATGATTGATGCTTCCGGGCCAAAGATCGGTAAAGCCAAAAAGGGCTCTCGCTGGCCTAATATAGAAAATAGTGCTAGATTAGTATTAAAATCTATACGAGTGTTAGTTTTCTACAACAGTGTCTAAACATTTTTTGTATAGGTTAGTGTTCAGTCTGTGGATATATCCAAAGCTTTAATAGATGTTACTTAAATACATAGAAAACATCCAAGACTCAAAAACATATATTCATGCTCACCACACAAATATTTGCCCTTACAGGGATTGGAACCCAAGGACCTTCAGCTTCGTAGGCAGCGTCACTACCCACTGGGCTAACGGACGGAATGGAATCGGACGACGATTATGACTTGTATAATCGGTAGGTACATAGGTTGTCGTTCACTATTAATTCTATCCGACTGTGGAACTCTCTCCCTCTTGACATCAGACAAGCAAAATCTATCGGCAACCTCAAATCCCTTCTTAAAGAACATTATTTGTCTCTCCCCTAACCCTGATTGTATTTTTTGGCTGACTGTTTATGTATCATTATATTTGTGTTTGTGTTATTTGTATATATGTATGATTGTGTATGTATGTTTATATATATAGAGGTATTTATGTACGTTTATTTTTATAATTTCTTGATTTTTGATTAATAATAATCTCTGCACCACCTACTGCATAATCTAGTTTTATCTCTTTCTCCGATACCCAAAGGTTGTCTGGAAGAGATCGCTCTTCAGCGATAAGACCGCCTGTTGTCTACCTCTACCTACATGTTATTGTATTGTTCCTCTCTGTAACTGCTTTGTTTGTGTGAGGTGTGCAATAAAGAGTATTTGTATTGTATTGTATTGTTGTATGACTTGTATGTCCCTGAATCGTTAACTTTTCTATTGTCTACATAGGCAATATACCTAGTTTTTAGGGTTCCGTACCCAACGGGTAAAAACGGGACCCTATTACTAAGCTAAGACTTCGCTGTCCGTCCGTCCGTCCGTCCGTCCGTCTGTCACCAGGCTGTATCTCAAGAACCGTGATAGCTAGAGAGTTGAAATTTTCACAGATTATGTATTTCTGTTGCCGCTATAACAACAAATACTAAAAAACCGGCCAAGTGCGAGTCGGACTGGGGCTCCCATACAACAGACATGATTTTTTTGCCGTTTTTATTGATAATGGTACGGAACCCTTCGTGCGCGAGTCCGACTCGTACTTGGCCGGTTTTTAATGCTGACATTTTCGTATTAGTTCAAACACAATTTCATAAGAAATTGTGTTTGAAATAATAGGGCACTGTCGAAAATAATTGATGGAATTTCGTATAGGTAAGATTTAAACAATCTTCCAAATTCTAGTTCCCGAGACCTTCCGTGCTCCTGTAGGTTGTTTTGGGTTTTATGCTAGTTCCGCATACATAATTGACTTAGATTTGATTTCAATGTGTTTCTGCGCGCTCGGTTCCTCACTAGTGGAGCTAACGTCACGAAACTGGCTGGTAACACATTGAATTGACACGAAATCAAAATCATATTGGAATGAGTAGGTACCTAAAGTAGATCTCGAATAGAATTATTGCGTGGCGGTTATCAAACTTACGTAAACCAACAAACGGTTCACATGTATATTAATAGCAGACTGGTTATGTTTGTTATTCAGAACTAGCGAGGAATTTGTTTTGCGGCTTATTAATTAGTCTCAATTGCACATACGTAGATTTGACCGATTTAGGCGGCCATAAGTCGAAATATTGAAAATCACCATACGGTTAAACCATCGATTTCCTTATCTACCTGACATTCCAGGGCACCCACCCCCACCCCTTTCGAGTCATAAGATAACGTTTGCGCCGATCTACAGTCAATCAAAAATAGGTCGTAACTTTTAGTGTACGTAACAGTTCTCGGTGCCTTCAATTTACTGAGTGTTATAAATTGCAACAAAAAAAAACAGTGTTCTCTAGTGTAGTGAAAGTAATGGATTCTGATAATTCAGGTAAGAATCTGTCAATATAACTTAAAAAGTTGATATTTTTTATTAGTTTACTGTATATAACTAGCATTCTAACGTAACACCTTTTTTTAAGCTACTTTTCTTAAATTTTACGTTTTGAATGCAATAATGAAATATTTCCAAGGTCTTCCAAGATATTATTGATATTACAATAATTATGGCACATATTCAATATTATATTAACAATAACAGTTTCTGCCAAAACGTGCCTATAGCCAAATAAGGGTCAATCGAAGTTGTCAGGGTAAAAACTCTAAAAACCGTTCATAATTTTTTTTTATTAGTAATTAGTTGTTTTTTTCTGTCTTTTAGTTGAGACGCTTTTAAATTTGTTCGAAAAGATGAAAGATCAGAATTTCCCAAATTTGAGTGAAAAACTGAACCATTAAGAAAAATTCCTTTTTGAGTATTATGGATTCACCGAAGACAGTAAAAAGAGCCTTAAACATAAATTTTCCAAGTTTAAATCACAAATGAAAGATAGATGGATAAAAGCACAAAGTACTGAAGAAGTATTCCTGAAAAATTATCAGACATGGCTGGAAGGAACTATTGAAATTCCAATTGAAACATCTAATCGGCATTGACATCCATGTAAATCATATAGACTATATTAAATATTGACAGTAATTTAATTATACTATGTTTTTATTTATTTATCAATATTTTTATGTAAAATAGACACTGTTTTTACCTTTTTCTTTTTTTTAAGTATCATTTTTAAGTTTTTTTGTATATTTTTAAAAATAATAATTGAATTAAATTAAATACAACGTATTTAAATTATATACCCCAATTTAAATTATATTAGAAGCAAAAATGTTTTTGGCCGCCTAAATCGGTCAAATCTACGTATGTGCAATGGGTCCCGGCGCGGGCGCACCCGGCGACCTGCCTCCTCTCCCCCTTCCACTACTCCGCCGACCAACCCGCACTAAACATTACAAGGTGATATCATAAACATATCGACGGTGGAAATTTCAAATGTCGTAAGGGACAAGCAGGCTTTTGTCCCTTACGACATTTGAAACTTCCACCGTCGATATTATTTCCGGCGTAAAACCACTCGCTTGATAAAATAATAGTGTTGCGGTTCAATTAGGCACCAAAATACCTTAGACTCATGTTTTATTGACAGTATGAATGGCGACCATAGGTCAAAACAGTATAATAATAATAATATCATCGACGATACTCGCGCACAAACCAACTTGCGACATTTGAATAAAAATCGGCCAAGTGCGTGTCGGACCATGCAAAACGAAGGGTTCCGTGCCTATTATAAAGGTCGTATCGTCACAGAAATTTTACGGCACTTACGTCCTTTTCTTTGAGGAAGGCAGTTTTTCAGCAATATCTCGAAAACCTCTGAACCGATCTTGTTCAAAACAATTTTCGGTGAATGAAATTAATAAGCCCTATGTCCATGAATTTTTCCATATTTTTAAAATACACCGTTCAAAAATTAGAGGGGGGGGGACAGAATTTTAGTGACTTTCGGGGCGATTATCTCCGACCCTATTCACTTAATCAAAAAAAATGCTAAGAAACCTTATATTTATTTTGAAAGGCCTATCGATTGATGTGCCAAACAGGGGGTCACAATGAAAAAAAATTTTTTGACTTTTAGTTTTATGTATGGAGTGCACCCCTAAAAAAATTTTTTTTTGTCATTTTAATTACAAAACTATGTAGCGGCTAACAAAATACACCTATCCTCAAAATTTTATTCAAATACACCTCATAGTTTTCGAGTAAAATGCCTGTGACATACGGACAGACGGACAGACGGACAGACGGACAGACGGACAGACGGACAGACGGACATGACGAAACTATAAGGGTTCCGTTTTTGCCATTTTGGCTACGGAACCCTAAAAAGGGGCGAGAACCTCCTCTGCTTTTAGAAGTCAGTTCATTGAACCTTCTGTTTGCCACAAAATACCGGTCCCATTACGGAAAAAATGCACAACTAACAACAACCGGGCGCGTTTCTCCGCCGTAATGCCGAAGTAATGCACTTTGTCGCGACATGGCCGACCAGTTTGTAAAGTCAATTGCAGTCCAGTTTAGCTGAGAGTGGTAAAAACAATCTCGGCTCTGATTCACATAAATTCCTGCTCTGACGAGGTGAGCACAAGGAATGCCAGTATAAGTCTGACCCACAATGGCGCGCGGTTGTAACGAAGCTAGGGTCAAGTTATGCTTGACAGGAGCTGAAAGACGAACGCAAAACGTTTAGTAAATGGGCTGAACTGGTTCAGCGGTCCGTGTGCAGCCTGCGTGTCACCTGTCTTGACTGCAACTAATCGTAGCTTAAACACGTTGCTTATTTACAAATAACCTAACTGACCTTAGTGAATAACGAGGGCGTGCTGCAATCCTCATTAAGGACGACTAAATTTAGAACCGATGACATCATGGGCCCTCACACAAAGAAACACCCAGAAGCTGAAAGTATGCCAACAAAGCATGGAGCGCAGCATGCTTAACATAAAAAGGAAGGACAAGGTGTCCCTAACAAAAGTTAGGAAGAAAACCAAAGTGGCGGATGTATCACGGTGCATCAAAAAGTTGAAATGGAGGTGGACAGGACACATGATGAGGGAAAAAATGGAAAAGTGGATAAAGGATATCACGGAATGGTATCCAAGACAGGGAAAAAGAAAACGAGGAAGACCAATAATGAGATGGGAGGACGATATTAAATAGAAAGCAGGAACAATATGGAGAAGGAAGGCTAAAGACAGAACAAAATGGAAAGCTTGGGAAGAGCCCTATGTCCGAGAGGCAAGCTGAAGTTAGGAAAATAAAACAAATATGTATAGAAAAATTAAATATTTTAATTAGGACTATAAATTAGTTTAAGTTATATAATAAGCATGCATGTAGTAAATGAAATGTAACAAAATAACTCAGAAAATAAAGGCTATCTTATCTTATCTAAATTTAGAACCATGTATTCCGTGGAGCGTCATGCCCAAAAACCTTATAGTTTTTCAGACCTATACCGATTGTTCCACATGTGGGACGAATGTGGTGGCAAAAGGCCCAGTAACTATATATTATTATCTTGCTAATTATGTAGTATAAATCCCATACTACATAATCTTCTTCATCTTTGGGGGCCATTAGCGACTTTAATCTTCGATAAAGCAGCTCTAAACGGATAACGTTTTTGGAATCATCGGCGGCGGCGCCGGCGTAGACTTTTAAGCTATGCCATTCTTCTTCTGCTTTGGATTTTTCCCCGACTACACCAATAGGTACGATAATTTATCTTCTAACCTAGGACAGTGCAAAGTCTACATTTTCCTTGTCCTTTGTATGAATCAATCAGATCATTAGCGCTGTGATTTACCGTGAGGTCATATCTTGTATGAATGCTCATCCGATATTATGCTTCGACAATGATGATGAGGATGGCACGGGGAAAAACCTTTAATAATAGCGACAAAAGATAAACAAACATGAGCAGCTTATGCAGTTGATTTGCATACTAGCTGCCCCACTATTCTGTAACGTATACAAAGTAGTGTTTTAAGCTCACCTCAACGCTCACCCACAAATATACCTTGACACCGCGATGCGTAATAACTAAGCGTAGGTAGATGCCTAGTTTCTTTAGACGTAACGGGTGGGGTGAGGCGCATGAGCGCGTAACGAATAACAGCCCAGGTGACATAATATTACAATTATGATTTTAAATGAACAGATGACCCTATTCCAGATAAGATTAGAAAAATCGTGCGTTAATCGTCATGCGATTTCCAGGAAAACCATTTTAAACGCAAACACATTAGTAGCTGTATTCTTATGTTTGATTTGCTAAGCACTAAATGATCGATGTGAGTAAAACTAGTCTAATAATTTCCCTCATATTTCTGTCAAAAAATTCATTTTTGTAGGTACTAGGTTACATTATCAATTGTTACTGCAGATGCTCTAAGGAAGCGTCCTTTTGAATATTTTGGTCCTGTTACAGGCCCCACCCAGTATATTGTGTTTATTACTTAGATCATGTCCAACAGCGATATTTGAGTATAAGGTTAGGACGTAGCCATACTCTTGTTGTGGGCGTCATTTGTGTCAGTGAGTATTCGTCTCTCCCATTTTATTGTCTAATTTTGTTCGTGAGGTCATGTTACTTGTCTGCATATTTTCTTTCATGTACAATATTCAATTCGTTGTTATACGACTTTGTCCCCTTTGGCGTCGAGACCCTCGGTCCGTGGGGTCCCAGTGCGCATAAGTTATTTGCAGAAATCGCGAAACCTCTGGTCGATGTAACTGGTGACCGAAGAGCTGGCGGCTTTCTCGCGCAACGCATCAGCATTGCAATTCAGCGAGGAAATGCCGCCAGCATCCTCGGTACAATGCCTCGAGAGCCTTTTTTAGATTTAACTTAGTTTTAATTTATCTTAGTTAATGTTAATTATAATCTTGTATCCACTTTTAATAAATATTTTTAAATTCAATTAACCATTACTTGTGCCTTAGATAAAAATAAAGCATTATTTGTGAATTTCGTTTTTATTATAAATCTTGTGAATAAGCATTAACTCTCGGTGGTTGAACTGTATCAAAAGCTGGGGTAAATAATAATTGAAATATATTGTCTTCATTTTACCTTCTTCGTAATCGAAATGAGCTTTCGAAGGACGGAGAGTACTACTTGAATGGAAAGAAACGAATGAAGAAGTACTGAGCATGGTAAGAGATAATTTGTTTATCAAAATAGGAGGCACGATTTAGGCCACCTGATACGGCATGACAGCTACTTTTTGAACATTTTGAATAAAGATAGAGGAAAGCCTAGATTGATTTATGACCTGGCTCTTAAATAATTATTATGGCATCGTGCTGTGGAAAAAGAACCGATTATTTTAGGGCCTACCTATTGTGGCAGAAGAACACAGCTGAAGAAATAACAATATCTCTTTTTAACACGTTCACGGACACAGCACCATTCTGAAAATTGTGTGAGAAACTGTTTAGGCAAATATTGTGCCGCCGCTGTTTCGTCTAGGTATGTATGTAATTTGTTACAAACTCAAACTCTCCTCTTGTGACAGCACGGCCACAGCCGTGACGTCTACAGACGTATTGTGTCACAGCACGCGTCATTCCCCTCATGTAAAATTGATGTGGCCCTGTAAGCTTTTGCTGCGACACTAGGAAAAATTGTAATGTACCTAAAGCGGCACAACATGTCCGCCTTCATTATAATCCTATGAGAATTTGTCGCCCGTGGACGGAGTGGCAGATTTGTCGCGGAGAAGATCACCGGCCACAGCCGTAGTGTCGTATCACGAGGATCTCAATTTACACCTGTGGCCGTACTGTCCGTGAATGTGTTAAGGTTAGGTATGCTTCAACTAGTTTCCACTGCCACGACGGTTGGTCTGACTATAAGCTGGCATAGAAGATTGTCTCACCTGGCGAGGTCAATGGTAGGCTGCAGCACCTGCGCCCAGGGCAGCGCTCCATGCTGCGCGTGCAAGTGGGCCAGCGCAGCAAGCAGGCGCGGCGCGCGCGCCCCTCCCCCGCTCGTGCTGCCCCCCGCACCGTCGCCGCCCCACTCGCTGAGCACCGGGCCCGCCTGCCGCGCCGCGCGGTCGCGGTACTCCCAGTACAGCAGACTGCCACTCCTGAGGAACAGAAAGGTTTGTAAGCTTGTGTAGGCTATGGAAGAGAGGGAGGGAAGGAAGGTATCTCTAGCTCACACATAGCTATGCGCCACAGAGATGAGAGGGATGGTATACACGAAGACGATGTAAGTATATGTCATTTCGAAAAGTCGAAGAAGAAGCATGCCGTTTTAAAATAGAGAACCAAACTGTTTGTATGAGGAGCTGACTTGTGTCGAGCTTCCTATTGGGACTCTTAGAGGAAATGAGTATGCTCCCTGGGTCCCCCATCAATACATTTTAATGATAGCTCATGATTTTGCTGTAATATGACGCACGTGTCGTTTTGTGTCTAAGACCTCGTACATATTAGGCGACGCGAACCGCATGCCGTCGGGTGACACGACGTTTCCATACTCTCCATAGTCGCGTGACAGCACGCGTGTAGTACTCGTATCACCGAACGGCGCCCGTCCATAAATAAGGTCTTAATGCACTTATAAGACAGATATCATTGCCTTTCGCTCTCTTTCCTGATATTGGTTATTTCGGTCAATCGTATATCCTCATATAGATAACTTTAATTCATACAACTTAATAAAATGATACCCGTCAGGAATAACTTCTTATCTGCCAGGGACCATAATTGGACTATAAATAAACAAAATGTTGAGCGGTTCTGTCAACACACTACGACAGTTGATGTCACTTACTGTTTCGTGAATGAAAAGTGAAAGAAGTGGTTATGGTCCTTATGTAGGAGCTTACATTAAATATTTCTGCAACCGGGTGAAAGGATGGAGGAATGTAGGTACATATTACGACATGCGATTATTTCATTTATTTCTTGCATCATGTTGTTAACAAAGATCTTATCAGTAAATTGAGTCCAATACATGAAGCCCTGTTACTGTTAGGGCAATTATATAAAAGCATTCGTTAACCACAAGTCCACAAACATAGTAAACCTAGGTTTAATTTAAGCACTTCAGGGGCTAAAATTAGAAAGTGAACTCTCCAATCAACTTTCAGTGGAAAATACAATGATTATGTATTTTCCACTGAAAGTTGAGAGTAATAATTTTGTCACTACGAAGTACGAACTCTCAAATTATTTAACAAAACAAAAAATCAGTTTCTTTAAAATTTTGCCATCTAAGACGTTGTCGCAGGCAAGTTGTCCACATCAGCTACTTCAGCTGTGCTTGGTAGCAGCAGCAGTGGTTGCAGCATGGTTAATAGAACCTACTCAATAGCTAACGCTGTTATCCAGTATTTAACATTTAACGTGAGAATGGTTTCCTGTAATATTTTTTCCACGCATTTTTATAGAAAAAACGGTCAAATCATCCCGCCATCTCCGTCTGGGTCTGCCCCTCTTACAAATCTTATGGTAGAATTATACATGAGAACTCACAGTTATGTAGAAAAGTTATGAATAGCATGTCATATGCTGCTCTAGCATATCCCATGACCGTTTCAGCGCAATGAACGCGTCTCGCGTTCGTTTCGTGCGTCGTTTCACGCGTCATGCGTATGCGCATTGCGCAGTAGGACCAGCGCCCGCAAATTATGTTTAACTGCGGTTTTATGTCGTGACAATGTGGCAAAGTATGGCGAGCAATAATAATAAATTAATTAGTGACAATTGTCCTCGTACATTGTAGTTGATGACCGACCGAAAATTTCAAGGCTAGTTCGTTGTAGTATTTCAGGAGTAGGTACTCCCAAAATGTGACGACGTAGTTACGCTGATTCTGCGTTTTGTTCGCATTCGAGTTTGAGGTGTGAGGAGGAGTTGAGGAGGTGGACTCGGAAAACTGAAAGTATTATCCATGACTATTCCGCTGAGTAGTACCTCACGAGGGCGAGGAACTGGCATGTAGTTCCCGTCTGTGGCTGAATGTGTTTCCTTCCCCGAATAGCCGGTGGTAAATGTCGACAGAGTACGGAGGTCTTTGGTAAACACCCAAGACCCTCTATTTGACTTCGACGCCTGAAACTACTAGCTATATTTCCTTTGCTTAGGATTAGAGATTCTCATATACATGTATAATATGAATTTGTCTCCGTATTGTAATGTTGTCAAAAACATTAACACTATTTATCAGTGAATTATGCAAATACATGTGACACAATCACGCAGTCTGTTTATTCTCCTGCCGAAACTATAAATTGAGTAATAATATCACGTCATACATTATGTGGCGATAAAGTAGGCCCAAGGTTATTTGGCAATGATAGCGTCCTGTGACCTGTCCCGCAAAACAATCAATTAAAATAATGGTTATTACCCAACTGCCGAAGAAAGGGAGGGTTATGTTTTTCGAGCATATTTATGTATGTATGCGTGTATGTCTTATTCTTTGGCACGTCCTACAGCCTTAACCGTTTGACGGATTTCGACATATGAGGTGTCGTTGGATTCCTCTTAATTGTGGGAGTGACATAGGCTATAATATTTGTAAAAAAAGACAGTTTTTCCAAAATTCTTTTGATTTCACTTGTTTTAATAAGCCTGCATAGCACCAGTTTCAATAATATATACATTACTAGAGACATAGTAGAAGGGATTGTCTAACGAGTAGTTGTAGATTCTGTCTAGGAATACGGGGGCGGCATTTCGCAGAGCTTTTTTTTTAAATGCTACCCAATTCAAAAACAAGGCGGCGTTGCACATAGGGGCAAAATGCCGATTTAGGCGGCCAAAATTATTTTATCGCATTTATGTACTCAAACTCGTGATTTGTTTGTAATTATAATTCCAAGAGGGCAGTAGCACAGTGGATCGAAATGACAAAAAAATGGACATCCACTTTTTTTTTAAAAACCTATTTAAAAAATACTTTTCGGTTGAAAATGTTGTAAGGAATAAAAAATGTTATATATATTTTTTCAAAATAAGGCTTATTTAAAGCAGAAAAAAATAATATCAGTGTTTTTTGTATGAAACTGAAGAATAAGTATCTTATTATAAGAAAACCGTTACCGATCCTGCTTTCTAACCTTTAGAATATTATTCTCCTACTTAAAACAGTTGAAAATAGTAAACAGCTTATCTCGGTAGGTGCCCGCTTTTTTCTATAATCCAGTCAAAAGTCAGTAAAAACAACACTGTTCTTAGTTGTGTTTTATTTTTTTATTTTCAATAGTTTAACGGTATATTAATGATCGTTAAGTGTAAATACGACATATTTTCGTCATTTTTATAACTGACAAAGAAAACAAAATTATAGTTACGTTACGAGACAATTATGAAATTTTTTAATATAAGCAAATATGAAAGTAAGTGACCTATGAATGTCGTATTAAACTTGTGAGATTGTGTATTCATAGATTATAAAAATCTTGTCTATATTTCCTAAAGTGCTTATTGCGCGCTTCGGCTGCTTCTTCCGGTAATAACCCAATAGGCAAGAGAGCTTCTTCCATTACAGTTGCCCCATGTTATAGGATTTTGTGCATTGTTAGGCGTCATCGGATGCCAGGAATATAGTCCTACATAAATTTTGGCGGTCTCATTATTAACACTTCTGTTTTTCTTTCGTTTGCTCCTTTCACTGGATTCATCGAATATCTTTGCTGGTCGGCCTGATGATCCTCGTTTTATCCTTGGTATTTCGAAGGTTCCTTGTAACCATGCATCGTGTTTTTTTAAGATAATATCGCTCTTCCTATTTGACTCTACCCACTTCTTCTTAAAGTCTGACTTTAAAAAAGACAATTTATGCTTTATATCCTTGTTGTGTTCGTCACAATAGTTTTCTTGCGATAAAATATACGTCTCAAGATATTTTAGTTTCAATTCAAAATTTGCAAGATTTTGTGGCTGCATTTTCTCAAATAGGAACCTACGGGTCACTAATCTTGCCTCTGCAACTCCTTCCGATCCTAAAAGAAATCAAAACTATTTTAAACACAAAAGTAAAAAAAAAAAAAAAACAAGTGGTTTTGCATCGTGGTATTTAATGGCCTCTAAAACGCATATTCGCAAAAAATCGCAGCCAAAGTTAATGTAATTATCTAGTACAGTTACTCTACTTTATGAAATTACTCGTATTATGGCCCGGACGTGCCATGATGTATAACAAAAACCTTTTTATAAATCAAAAACGTGGTTTTTTACAACAATTTTAGAAGACTTATTTCTACCTCGGGAAATAATAATAGATATTCAAAATATTCACATAAATTTAATGTTTTATAATACTCTCTTACCTGTAGAACTAGGATCCATCACAACTTTCTTCAAAATAGACACTAAAAAAACACCACGATTTTTTAAATGTAACGTGTTTTTACGAATGCCGATAAGATGTGCGTGCACTGGGAGCGACGATCAACTTTCGACTGGCATGGCAGTTCAGGCACTGCTGTAAGGGTTAGGGAGGGGGTAGTTTATCATTCTATGGTTATTCAACCTTATCGGGAAGTGATTATTTCTTATCTAGGCTACATTTTTAGAAATCGATTTATGGCCGCCTAAATCGGCATTCTGCCCCTATGTGCGTTGATACGTTCTTAGAAATGCTGTCTGGCAATTGAAAGTAATTTGTTTGACCTTTGCATACCTACATACATTGTCGCTAGTTGTTGATGCTCCATTGACTAGATCATGTATACTCAACAGTAGTGTGTGGAGATAAACGCCATTATGTTGCGCACAATCACGCCGGTAATTATCTCACACACGGATCTCAGACGAGGTCAGCGATACATCTTGTCCAGTGCGGTAGGTGCAGGACCGCTACTCACTAATCTGCACATGAGCATGACTACTTTTTGCCAGACCACTTGAGCATACATAGCTGGTACAGAGTTAAGAGTCAAGTTATAATAGCCAGGAGTTTGAAGCCGCTGCGCTGGTTGATGAATGGGCAGTAAGATAGCTTTCGTCATTATTGCGGTCGTCGGCTAATTGCCTGATTGTGGTGCAAATGGACCGTGATCATCACCTTGTTTTTACTTGTACCCGGAAACAGATGGACTAATAATAACTTTATTCCACGCGGATTGCATCCTTTCCTTCTCAGAAAACATCACAGTAAATATTCTACTGCGCATAAAACCTGATAAAACGGATTTAGGTTAACACGCGAGGTGTAACTACAGTGTTACATACCCGATGATTATATTTAAAATAGGTACCTAAATTAGAAAAAACCGTTCTCACGGCGTAGTTTTCCGGAATTCACTTGGGTAACAAGTACCTAAAGATAAAACAAGTGTTTCCTATTTCAAATTCTTTGTAACCAAACTTGGTGTCATGCTGGAGTCATAAAAGGGATTTATTGGTTTTAATATTTTTCTAAAGAGCCATTGAGTTACGTCAAGTGAGACAAATGTGTTCATTTGTTGGAATACAATTTTTTGCGTGGCTTTCAACTTTTAAGGGCATTAAGTAGTTTCAAAAAGAACTTATGTTAGTAACAATATCAAGGCACATACGTCTCTTCTAGACCTATAGTGATATTATCATTGTTTTAGGTCAAAATGTCTTAAGTTAATATAAATGGGTCAATGTTTACGTCTTTTGAATAGGAAAGTAGTAATTGTGCAATGATATTCGGGGGTTTAGAAAAAACTGACGGGAGTGTGATTTTCGGGTTCGGAGCGGTAGGTTGCATTGCAAGCATACGAATTGTTTTAAAATTAATTATGTATTGATTGTGATATTTAATCTCGCGTGCGCGTTTCAAAGTGTTTGATTAATAACTAGTGATCCGTGTTGTTTTGAACAATACCAGTTAGGACATTTCTAAAGACAGATAAGAGGTTTTTAAATCTAGAACGTATAGTTTAAGACAATTGACTATAATGTGAGTGTTAATATTTAGTGTTTGATTTGATTTATAAACGTTAGAATTAAAATCAGTGTTCACGTAAGATAATATAGTATTGTACTTATAGATTTAAGTGAAAAATGGTTTATGTTGGTCCAGATTTCATTTGTAGGTCATCACAACGGGAGATAGCTGAATGGTTCTGCGTGTTAAATTGTAGTAGTGTTTTCCAAGGCGTAATAAATTATAGGTTCAGTTAATTCTTTTCTGCAAATCAACTGGTCTGCTGAGACGTACATTCGAAGATTAGGGGTCATAGGACCAGTATTATTCTCCATTATAATATTATTTTGTACTATTTCTGGTATGAGTGAATCAAAGAATATACTAAATGTTGTCTTGAAATACAACTTTAAATTAAAAAAATGCATGAATTGAACAAATAATGGCATTGCAATGTTACTGAAATTTGAAGAAAGCTAAAATAACATACATCTTAATTTTATAACCGGCTCTATTCAACATTTCCGAGACATTGTAGTGTTACGCTTTTAAGGGCTTTTGATCCTATTATTTGTGATAAGATAGCGAACTTACAATAAAAAACTCTATTACACACCCATTGTATTATGTGGCCTAGCCCGACTACATTGGACACGCATTAACTACACACACACTTACACAAACATATCACTCATAAACACACCACGAGTTTAGTCGAATTTGAATACATGCACTAGGTACACTCAATGCAAGGCGTTTGGCTGATACTAGATCCTGGATTGCCGGAGTTGAATCTAGTTTTCACCTAAGGAATCTGACGAGTCAATTTCTTAGAAGTTGGAAACTTTTCACATACACGTAGGGCACTCAAGCAAGGCCTGAGTTATTTATATGTCTGCAACATTTCGCTCTGTTTGTTCTGGGATGTAACTCATTCGATTATACGGACCTTCGGCATCTGCGCTGATTAGTGGAAGTAGAGTGACACTGCAGGCCAATTTAAGGGGCAGACAGTACAGTGGATGTTTTAGAATATAAATGGTATTCAGAGCACCTTGTACATAATCGACAACAATCACTATATTTGTCACAAATACGCGGCTGCTCGAACGTTATAGGGACTGCGTAAAATCAGCAGCGCGGCTAAGCTTTGCATAATTTATTATAATTTATTTATAAACTAGTTAAATTGGCATCTGCGTAAAGTACATTTGAAAGTACTCTTAAGAATCGTGTATGATGATGAATGATTAGGAGGGATGGTTTGAATCAAATAAATAATAAGGGAGGATAGGTTGAATCATGACGGCTTCGTTGGATGGCCAGAGATGTAGGTATGGTTGGGAGTCTCTGGATTAATCAAATTTAACAATAGGTATATGCCCCATTTTCAAGACCTAAGGTCTGAATTCCTAAGGTCCCTTGCAGTCGGGTTTTTCAGGTCGTCGTTGTCTTTCATCGGGAAGGAGCGTACTTATAGTATAATTTAGTTAGTTCTTAAGTAGAAATATAAGTATGTAAAATATTAGAAAATATTAATTCAAATATTGTAATTAGATAATTAAATCAATTATCGTTGTTCGAGCTGATGCAGGTGGGGTGAGTTGCATGTTCACTTATGTAGACGACTATTATTTTTGATTTGAATTTTTAATGTTCACGTTGTTGCGGATTTATTAATTACTTATTACGGATATTTATTACGGGTTATTTTACCTTTTGACTTTATTTACGGACGATTAAATATATTTACGGATTATAATTTCAGTGATATTTGCGATTACTGAAATTATCTTTCACGCGTTTTAATTTGGTTTTTCGGATTATGATTATAAAATTACGGATGATTTTTAACGTTTATTTTATTTTTAACGCATTATTTAATGCGTTGATTAAACTACATTTGCGGTTTATTTAATTTCCAATTTTATTTACAATCGTTTTATTTATTACGGATGTTATTTACACGCAATTATTTATTGCGTTTGTCGAGGTTTCATTTGAAACATGATTTGACATTATTATTCTTACGATTCGTTTTACAACAAGATTTTTTAACACAACGTAGAGGGTCCTATTCGTATTTCTTGAACTAGACGATCACAAGTAATTTATTTATGGCCAGTATTTTAGTTAACTTATTAAATAGTATTTTATTAAAGGAGGCTAGTTTAGTCTTTCTACAGAGGGTTGAAGTAGAATGCGTAAGCGAACCTATGGCCCTCCCGTAAGCGAAATGGCTCGGGGTCCGGGGTAGTCCGGGTCCGGGAATCCCACCCACACCACACCACACACACCCATCGGGACTGCCCCTTCGACCGGGCGGACGGTGCGTCAACGCATTCCCCGAACGCAACAAAATAAATAAATAAAATAAAATAAAATAAAAATCTTTTATTGCAGACCAGAATGATCCATAGGATGTTAGTAACACATTTTGACTTAAGAGCTATGTTAGTATTAGGCATATAAAAGTACAAATAAAAATAAAAATAAAAAACAAGACAACAATGAGAAGCAATAATCGCATCCCCCGCCCAGGCCTCGCGATTGGATGCTGCCTCAACCTATTTGGCCCTCCCGATGGCCACTTCGACCCAACATTTTATTATGGGGCAGTCAAGCCTCTCCGACAATACCCTGAGGAGGCCATTCCCGCTGCCACGCACTCGCCTGAGTAGTGATCCAACACGCTTGCGTCTAATTGCGAAAAAGTCATCAGTTCGTGCTTCAGCAAACATGTTGGAAGCACTACAGTGCTTCGGCAGCCGCAACAGCATCCTCAGGATATTGTTGTATTGGACCCTCAGCGCGTTGTACGTCCTCTGCGCAAAACCTACCCACAGACTGCAGGTGTAGAACGTCTGACAGTAAGCCCTGAAAAGCGTCAATTTGACTTGCTCATTACACCTTGCAAATCTGCGGGCAAGCATGTTGCCACGCACTGCCATCGCCCTTCTCTCCCTCTCTATATCCAGGTCATCCCTTAGGTCTTCTGTAAGGATGTGCCCCAGGTATTTAAACTTTACAACTCTCTTCATGGGCACGCCGCACAGCATGATCTTAGGTATTGTTGTAGGGTTGTATTTACTGGCTTGATAAAGATGAGGTTTAACTTTCGTGTAGAACATTCTTTAGGGATCGTTCACCTTTCCACGGTGTCTTTTTACTAAACAAAAACACTGAAATTAAAATTTTAATAACGTGCAAATAAGTGCAATAATGACAAAGAGATTTTGGTGCATCCTTCTGTAGGTTAGATTAAACTAACTGCGTAGAGCAAAATATTTATTCAAGGAGTTATTTATAGTTCACTAATACGGATGCCTAGGGAAGTTTACACTCTTTGAGTCAGGAAATTCGACCATTTAAAGATGAAAGCAGGGATTGGAACCGGTTTTTTCAAAAATCCCCGAAGTAGTCTAATATTTTGAATTATTTTAGGCTCTTAATGTAGGACTCTATCGTGTATTTAGGTAACATATTCGTATTATTAGACTGCCCGATCAAAAATGATTATCATAACCAAAGAACGAAATAATACCGGTTAAATTTGTATGGAGAAAATACTGGTAGGTATCCGATCCCTGGATGAAAGTTTGCTGTCCCACAGTAGACAAAAGAAATTGTTGTGCAGTGCGCAAGCTATTTGCGCACATCTGCGCCCGCGCAGCGATGTTTACCGCCCGCTATCTGCGGAGCGAGTGACGCGGCGCGAGTGCGTTAGGTGCAGCCGACAAACAACTCGACTTACATGCATTAGTCGATTGCTTGCTCGTAAACTGACCTTTTTATTTGACTTCTACGTAATTAAATACTGTGATTACAATTGGCGAGACAGTATTTGCAACAGAGAGCTCACTACGAAACTGCCTCAACTCTATCTAATAAAATAACCAGAGATCGGACAGCGTCAATGTGGACATAACTCCAAAATTAATCAAAATGTTAATCAATTAATTATTTCTTGAAGATTTTTTTTTTAATTTCCGGAGATAATAGTTTATACGTGCTTATGATTGTTAGCAAAATGTTATTTGAAGTGCTTATCGTTTTCGTAAATATTTTTATATAATATAGAAGTTACGATTTTAAACTGAAACGATTATTCACACTAGAAATAACACCCAACAACTACTACATGGTAAATATCCTGCTATGATTATTATTTCTGAAGAAGAAGTTTTCTAGTTCTA
The DNA here is from genome assembly GCA_932294315.1 of Epinotia nisella. Taxonomy (NCBI): domain Eukaryota; kingdom Metazoa; phylum Arthropoda; class Insecta; order Lepidoptera; family Tortricidae; genus Epinotia; species Epinotia nisella. Next base: position 158,347 of record OW028677.1, read on the forward strand.
TAGATATAACGGAAAAAATACTGATTATTGTCTTTAATAAATCTATACTTTAACAAACTTTAATATTTATTGACTAGTAATCAAATTATATGTTAAGTAAGTAGTAAATAATTGATTAATATTTTGATTAATTTTGGAGTCATGTCCACATTACTGCGAGCAATGACGCAAATTTGTCCTATCTCTGCTAATAACAAACTTGCACTGATCGTATGTTAATAATAATATACTGTAAGTAAGGTAAACGTCCTAGTACTCAATGTTGCATGTATGGCATGGGCACTTTATGTCAAAGTGACATGGCTTAAATTCAAATGAAGGAAAATCGTTTTAGTTCGAATCTAACCCATATTCCTTTGACATTAAGTGCCCATGCAATACACTAGTGCAACGTCGGGTTTAAAACGTTTACCCTAAGGCAATTCATTTTGAATTGACTATTTGCCAATTCATTGTCACTATTAGACCTGCACGTTAATAGCTGATCTTAGTGACAGAAGGTGGAGGTAGACATAGCAACTCCTAAAATACACGAGATGAACCCGTCGTGTTGGGCTCATTGAAATCCTCTTACGAAGTAGCTGAAGACTGTACAGCTTGTACAGTCGAGTTCTCCAATATCTATACAGACAACCTTTCAAAAATATCTGCACATGTATCTAATGTCAGTAATAATAAAGCCTGTGTACAGATATTTTTGAAAGGTTGTCTGTATAGATATTGGAGAACTCGACTGTACAAGCTGTACAGTCTTCAGCTACTTCGTAAGAGGATTTCAATTCAACTGTACCAAAAATTTAAACACTTATGTTTATAATCAGTCAGGTTTCATTCGGCGCTCTTTTCCCAGTTTGACAAGTATAGAAGAAGCAAAGCAGAAGAAGAGAGAGAGAGTGTGCATCTGAAATTTTGTTCGGAAATGTGAGGTTCCAAATTTCGATCAGAGGAAAATTGCAAAACTATTCGTCACGCGCGGGATTTGAACGAATCTTTCAATCCCTTCACTCTTCTAATAACACCTTAGGGAGGCTCGTAGAGTGAACGGATTGTAAGATTCGTCGACACTAGCGGACCCACGATAGCTCAGTTGGCGATGGGCGGATTCCAGAACTCGCGGGTTCAAAGCCCGCTCGTGGCGAATCATTTTTCGATTTTCCTCTTTGATCGAAATGTAGAATTTCGTAAACGGACGTTTCTGCTTAGTAATTGTAAGTGAGGTCTCAGCTTTTAAATAGCGGCGCCCTTATTAACTGACGTTTAGTGTCATGAACTTGGGTTATGATTATGTACACATTGCACGTAGAACCGTTGGCCATTGGGGCTGAAAGGTTCTCGAGTGGCGACCACGTACCGGAAGAGCGGCGTGGGTAGGCACCCCACATTCCACAAGGTGGACTGATGACCTGGTCGGGAGTCCGCTGGATGGGGATGGCGCAGGACCGGGCAATTTGGCACTCTTTGGGGGAGGCCTATGTCCAGCCCAGCAGTGGACGTCTTTCGGCTGATATGATGATGATGATGTAACAACTATATTTTTGTGCACATTCAGTCGCGACGGATCTATAACGAGTGCTAATTCAGTTGCTATACTTTTGATTAACCAATGGCCAGCGACCAGTGATTGACCCTAACTTCGTCTGAACTAAAGATCACATGCATCTTTTAATTTTCTTTGGTTCAATAATACCTCGATCATTCTTGCCTTACTATGTATGTCTTGGTTCTTCGGCTGGCGACAACAGTTCGTAGTCCGTAAAACCTAAAAGTGCCGGGAAAACCACTTCTAAATCTTTTCAGGTTTTCGAACAGGTTTTCGCACGAGTTCAAGGATGGCAAGCAATATACATGATTAAAAGTCCATTTGTAAAAATAATGTGTAAAAATAATGAAAGTTTAAATCATTGCATCGAATCTCAATTTATTTCGAATAATATTTTATATAACTTAGGTTTTGTTTGGCTTGGTGACTGTAGCTGGTTTCCGATGCGAGAGAGGGCTCCCTGGCAGACTCCGGGCCTCCCTGTATCTGTGACTTCAGTATCTAATTACTAATCCAATGCCGTCCGAGCGGCGCGGCGCGGCGGGCGTTGCGCGGGCGCCGGAAGATCGATAACAATCGTTTGTAAACACACAAATTCGCCAACTCGCCTGTTCATAATGCTTACCAAACCAATCGCGATTGACCAGTGTAACTCCGACCTCTACTGTTACCAAAGTAAGGCTTGAGCCTTTGGTAATAGTAGACGTGTACAAAGTGTTTTATGAATACGTGGTGCTAATCAGTTTACGCACCGCCATTACGCGTACCGAAATATATGGCGTAAATGCCAATTATTTTAATCATATTCGACCAGGAAAAGGAATCATACAAAAAGTTCGCCAGAAGCCAACGCTACGGGCGATTATATGTATAATATCCAACCGAAGGAGTAAGGGTACACATAAAAATTACCTGAATACTATGTCAGTTGGCCTTGTATTTTAGAATATTTAAAGATGTTTGAGCACCGATTCGTTTCGCTTAGCTATAATACGGACACTCATTTCAAAAGCATATTATAAGATAAACGACTACATCATGGATAGGTATATTTGGCAGCGATAAAATCCTGCACTAGAAATTTGTCGTAAAATAAATAGGCTTTCTACTGTAGCAATGTAATTTTAAAATTTTATAATACTCTGATACTGAAATGATATATTGTATACTGTTTTGAAAAAATGACACCTCGCCGAGTTTTTTACGCCGGTTCTTCTCGAGGCAGAGGTTTACTTTCCGAACCGGTGGTAGTTTATCGACATTCATAGGTGCATGTAATATGCCTAAATTGAAGAATAAATCACTTTGACTTTGACTTTGACTTATATGGATTCGACATTTCAATCATTAAAATTGCTTATTAACTATAGTCCACAAGAACACTATGGACTACTCTACAGCAAATTTCTGACAAAGCTGAGGACTTTTTTTAGGGTTCCGTACCCAACGTGTAAAAACGGGACCCTGTTACCAAGACTTCGCTGTCCGTCCGTCCGTCCGTCCGTCCGTCTGTCTGTCACCAGGCTGTATCTCAAGTACCGTGATAGCTAGAGAGTTGAAATTTTCACAGATTATGTACTTCTGTTGCCGCTATAACATCAAATACTAAAAAACTGGCCAAGTGCGAGTCGGACCGGGGCTCCCATACAATAGACATGATTTTTTTGTCCTTTTTATAGCTAATGGTATGGAACCCTTCGTGCGCGAGTTCGACTCGCACTGGGCCGGTTTTAAGTTATTTCCTTAATTTATATTTGCCGTAGGTATTGTAGTTACAAAGTTACATTGCCTCTCATCCACAATAATAAATGCACATTGTCGTGTAACATCGAGTTCATTTGGACCATACATAGTTAGGTGATTTGGACAATAATTGCAATGGTTATTAGGTTCTCAAGCATTTTTTTTGATACAAGTGCAGAAAATAGGAAATTCGCTACGAATGGCGATAAATTAAAACACGACCGAAGGGAGTGTTTTAAATCGACACGAGTTGCGAATTACCTATTCGCACGTGTATCGTACAACGTTTTACAGTACATATGGCTCTTTAAAGTTTCAACATATGCACGGAAAGTGCTCATTTGCGCACTAGTGCGGGAAAGTAACACCATGTGTACTGTAATAGTTATTTACGATACAAGTGCAGAAAATAGGAAATTCGCAACGACTGGTGATAAATTAAAACACGACCGAAGGGAGTGTTTTAAATCGACACGAGTTGCGAATTACCTATTCGCACGTGTATCGTACAACGTTTTACAGTAAATATGGCTCTTTAAAGTTTCAACATATGCATAGAAAGTGCTCATTTCCGCACTAGTGCGGGAAAGTAACACCATGTGTACTGTAAAAGTATGTAAGTACCATTGTGTTAGGAGTTATTTGGCTTCTTCCTTTTGTTTTGTTTTCCCAGGGGAAATCTGTTACGGCTCCCATCTGGCTCGGGAGAAGCCGAGTGGGTTAGTCCGACTCTCACTGACTAATACCTTTGGGGTGTTCCGCCGCTCGCTTTTGGACAGAGCCCCGGTAACGCTATTGCACACATCTGGAACTCTGTCAGCGTTGCCCTTGCGGACCCACGTAGGTGGCAGGGTATGGCGCCCTTCCTACTCCGCTGTTGGCACCCGAGAACACCATGGGGACCTTTTCTAGGCGGGTGATGAAACTTCCGACCGCAGGTCCCCGTTATGGCGGCAGCCTACGGCCTGCGAAGGCCCTTCGTCACCTGCCTGGCCTCCTGCGGCACTGCGGAGCCGAGTTGACGTCGTGCTCGCGCGTCCGCTCGGCTGCCTCCTTCTGCGTCAGGACCACAACGCTGAAGGTGGCCAACACCTCCTCACTGCAAAGGCTGCCATCCTTCCCGCGAAATAAGCCGCCACCACCCGCTGCAGGTAAGCAGGCACGTTATGGCAATGCAGCGCGGCCTGTGCCTACCTCAACGGGATACTGGCGTGGATATATTGTATGTGTATCTATGTCTGAATTTACTTCAGCCAAGCTTCAAATAGATATGATCATTTACGCGTAATAATATTGAAGCCATGCTGATGCTCCAAAAGTTGGAAAACTGGCTCGTTCATTGTTTGCTTAATGAATAGGTATAACTTATGCAAGACAAAGGCGTACGATGTCGCGACAGGTGATTATTATTCCAGTACGGCTAGCAAAGACGCGTTTCGTTTGCTTACGTATATCTATTGTAAGAGAGTTCTCCTGAGAAAAACATCTGGGTTGGTATTCACAACGCTTACTTACTCGCCTCAGGCGATCCATTACATGTCTGACTTGTATTTCCCAGTTGTGAATAATGTCGGGGTCAATATGGGACGAGTGAATTAGATTAGGAATGAATTGCATAACTGCTGTTCTACGCCGTAAGTGTGGTGGAGCGTGACGTTTCATACATCTTTCATACAATTTCGTTGTGCGTAGGTAGGTAGGTATCTAGTCGTCTTCTACGTAGCTTTATCCCGGGGTTTGAGAAGAGCCACTTTTCTCCTTCTGGGTGGTTTTCGCTCATTACGGCATTCATTACATCCACTCATAGGCACAACGCAGATTATTATACCCTACGCATTAATTTGGTATAGATTATTAGTTACTGCGACCTTCATCCCATATTATTAGGCCAACGAGATTATAATAACTATTTTTATCGTATTTTACTAATAGACGATAACGATTCTTTTGGTAATTATGTTCATTAATATAACATAATTAGGTAGGGACCTAACCTACTTTGATTATATGAATATTCAATATTATTATATTTATAGATTATGCATTTTTTCTTCGCTCACCGCCTCGCTGCACGTCACCGGTGGTGATGGATACCCACCCTAAGACGGGCCACAGAAAAATTGAATATAATATAATATATTTATTTGTAAATGTTCATAGACTGTGTGACTGTAGAAATCAATTTAGTCAGTCAGTTAAATTATTTAAAAAAAATTGGACACGTATTTTTTATTTTGTCAATCAAACAAAAAAATATGAAGATATTCCGCGTGACGTCACATTTTGGTACACTTTTTAAGGGGTAAGGCGGCGGGGTTACGAAATGCAAGAGCGGCCAATGGGAATTTAGTGCCATGGCGTCCTTCACCTTCCCGCCACCGCTCCCCGACGCAGCTACCGATTCAAAAGTTAACGGACTTTTGGTCCACATTTCTCGGAACACTTGTCAGGCCGTCACTGAAAATTTTCGCTCCAGGTTACGGCAATGCCAAAATAATGAAGGATCACATATGGATGACGTAATTTTTAAAAAATAAAATCCCTATTCATTTGTTTTCATAACTAATAAACAGTTTTCATCTGATATAATTAGTTTTCATTTTATTTTAGTTTGACTCGTGTCCTGAGTTCCCTGACCTGATGACTTACGAGAATGACGTCGCCATTTTTGTTTCAAGAGTTATTTGTGTTTTTGCATTCATCATGGTCCCCCCCCCCCCCCCCCCTCACCCCCCACATCCTTCGCTGCAAGCTGCACAAATAGCGGACGCACGTGCAATTATGGACTCTCTTCGCTTGCAACAAGACTCAAACATGCAGAACAATCAAACATTAAGTGCTAAGCACGTGTACATCGTTATCATAATCTCTTTCATCGGATAACAACACTCGCAGTAAGCCTTGTAAGTGGAAGCCTATTCAAGTTTTGCGAGTTATTATAAGGGCATTATAGTATGCGCAAATAAAATGGACCATCTAGCTAGACTAGACAATAAGGCTAGTATCCATTTTACTCTTATGTGGTCTTAAGGAGCTTCACTGAGCTTCCTAGTATTATATTCTAACAGTTAGACATATTATAACAGTCTACAAGTTTTTTTTTTTCTGCCTTAATTTCTAAATTATTCTATTACATTTGATTAAATAAAATTTTTATATAGCCAATTTAGTTAATGTTAGTCTACAAAGTACAAACTCTACTCTACCAATAATTTAAACTTGGTGTAGAAATATATACGCCGTTTACTCTGCAGAACCGTGTTTTTTTCTGTGATACAATACGATAACGATTTGCCGGCGCGAGTGGCGCCGGTGTGCGCGGCGGCTGTTAGCCGCATCAACGCGTGGAGCGCTCTCTCTAATGATATTGATAAGTGTTACTAGATGGCGCTGTTATAAAAATAATTCGGTAGGACACAGGACAATATAAACATTGAAAGAATTAGTAAGAACTCGATTGTTCTCTAATGGCGGGCTTAAACCAAGCGATTGAACACGAATTCTAACATGATCTGTCAACGTTTCGTGGTCTAAAATCAACAATAAAACTCGTTCGTTCTTTTAGTTCAAATCCACCATAAAATATTATATGTACGTCCATCCCACGATATGTACCTAATGTATTGTTTGACAATAAAGTATGTGGCATATTTGTAAACATGGAGAGGTGACGCTTTTTGTGTGATGTCATCTGTCAGCGCTATATTTGTTTCAATGTTAATCGGTTCATAAAAAGTTGATGCAACCCGCTATATCGCCCGCGTTCGACTCACATGAGTGTTAAGTTACGAAATAATTATGACATTAGCAAATCTGGTTGCGATCCGCCCAAAACAAGAGATGTGTATTTCAAGATAAAACAAACTATTTGACATTTTAAACTCAGATTTATTGCGTTTCAGTTTGGTGAATCGGACCTTAGGCGTATTTATGTTCAATTTGAGTAGAAAATGGGGCCTACATAGTCTAACATGGCACTTTAGAATGATCATGTTTACCCTTACAGTTTCTTCGTCAGTCCTTTCGTACTAATGAAAGTATCGCGCCAGCGTCACCTGATCGCCGTGCAGTCACTCACAAAGTTGTAGGCGACCTGTAGCTTTAGTGTGAGTTTACAGTAAGTCGGAATACGCTAGCGACTATCGACAACAGTTAAAGATTTGTATGAAAACTCTATACACCGCCCCTGGCGGTCACTCACAGAACTAAAAATCTAATCGGTACCCCGAGTCCCATATAAGTATACTTTTCTCGCAATAGTTAACTCGATTGTTCGTATAGTTTAATAGATTTTTCAATATTCAGCCTTAAATTACAAGCATTTATCGTTTCAATTTAAATGCTAGCGTTTGTCGGTTATGACATTACAGAATACGCGCATGGCCAACGTCGAAAAATTCCCCAACGCCAAAGTTTAAAGACTTTAAAGGAATCTATACCTTAAGCTTAACGACATTAAGTATAATTTTAACAGTGTGCGATGATCCTCATCTAAGTCTGTCGACCCAATATGGCGGAACGTGTGCCAATTATTTGCATTTTTAAATACAAAATACGCGACAATCCGAATTTTGCGGATATAAGTTGTCGATTCAAAACCCTTATTTTTATAAGTTCTTTAATTTGAGATAGGTATCGATCGGATCTACGGTAAATCTTGACGAAATAATACGTTATCACGCACCATTTTGGAAGTGAAATAGTAAACTACAGATACTACGGTATTTTTCGATTCGAAATGTCAAATTTGTGACTCACGCTACCGTTTGGTAATACGATTCGAAAGTTTAGATTACGCATCGAAAACTAGACGCTAGCGAGTAACGTTTTGTAGTTGTTTTCGTAGTATATCGGCACCATGAGTACGGCGCATTTGACAGCTCGAACTTGCGAGAATCGAAATCTAGTCGAAGCGCGTTAGCTCGATATCGAGAGAAGTTTACTATTGTAAGTATTCTATAGGCTCTCATGGTAAGCGTACTGGAGAGGATGAGGTGGCGACACCGGCCCGATAGAAACCACGCTTGATACCCCGTCTATAGTATTTAGTATTCTGTGGTAAATATAGTAATAGAGAGGTGGTACGTTCAAAATGAGTTCTGAGCTCTTGAGAACTGCGAAGTGACCACTTGCAAAAGTCGCTCTGCGACTTACAAGCCTAGCGAAAAGTGGGTGGTGGCCATACACCATCCATTCTAACGTCTAATCGGCATGACGTGCAGCTTGATCCAATCTGCAGTTCGTCTATATCACACAAGAAAATCTACCCTGTATTTCATTGTGATTTGGCTGCAAACAACTTGTCTAGTTAGTTCTCATGACGCGAAATGTGGCGTACCACATCGAAAACCAAAAAGTGACTCACGCGTCGATGTTGGTGCGGTGTGGAGCCAACAGCGTCAGACACAGCGCAGCGGCAACAGCGGCGTCCATCGCGCGGCCGCCCGCCTTCAGCGCGCCCGTGCCCGCTGCCGAGCACACCTCGGCTGCGCTGGACACGGACCCGTGGGGCACCAACTACACAAATTACATTGCTTGGATTAACTTTAAGAGGAAATAACAGCAGGCGCGCGTTTCATAGAAAAACTTGCATTTGGAAGCCGCGGTAGTCCCCTATACTATACATATATCATTCATAATAGTTCTTATCAATAACGATCGTAACTCAGAACCATTCGAAATCGTAATGACAATAATTATAAATTTCTCGTATAACTCGTTATATTTCGTATCTCGTAATATTTAGTTTCATATTTTTTTCATCATCTCTCATTTGTCCGTTTTACTTCAATTCATAAGTAAACCAATTACGTATTTTTTAATACTAATTGACTTCGATAAATTTGTCGTTCATAAACTTATCCGTATTATATAACTTTATAATTTGAATAATCCTGCACGTTTTTATACCTAATTAATACATTTTCTCTCGAAGATCTGGACGCCAAACGCCAGTTCCGTGAAACTCTGCCCAAGCCCTCCTACCACTACACTTATAAGTCTTATAACTCTACTGGACAGCTTATGTGTCTCTTGCGGTCGTACGTTCAAAACGTTTTGGTTTTGCAAGTCACACTCGAGCCCATGCACGTAAAGTTTCCCAACCGTAGATAATAATTTCTGTCGTATGTCGCCGTCGACGAATACGTTTGGGAGGACATCATCATCACTTAAATTAATAATTAACCCAATCAGCTATTTTTAAAACTAATTGATTTTCATTAATTTGTCGTTCATAAATGTTACTTATCCGTATTATATAACTTCATAATTTTAATAATCCTGCACGTTTTTATACCTAATTAATACATTTTTAATTATTATTTCGAAATACGTGTATCCTAAAGGACCATTGTCAAAACTCTTGTTTTGGCAAAAATTATTTCATTTAAAAATTGGGTGCGTAACGGTCGATATAACAGCTTATATATATTTTAGTCGATATAACGATTAGGGGATATAATGCACCTTCAGTATATCAACATTTGGTATATTCTCATAGGATCTAACTATCATCAGGTATAATGAACTTGCAATACAACAACTATGAATCTAATTAGTCTAATGGGAATCTATCTACAGGGCCCATGTGAAACTGTGTATTTTTATGTAAGATTTTGAACACCATGGTTGCAATAAAAATGATTAAATGAAATGAAATAATAGTACTCGTAATGTGGTATAACGCATTTGTGATGAAGGAACTACGTTCGATATAACGTTCAGTGGGTATAATGAAGTACTGGTATAATTTTGAAATACTATGCAACTTACGCTCTAAGTCTACCCACCTCTATCCGTATCGAATTGCTTACCTATTCTACTTTAAGGCAGGTCAGTGTAGGTACGACGACGAGCGAAGCAAGGAGTGTTACCATCCATTTAGCAACACTACGTTTTCAATTTTAACATGAGGAAACTAGCCTATTTGCGATAGGGTTCTACGGTGGTAGGTACGTGAATACATGTCCCTTATGTACATAGTTAAGAGCCTTAATCTAATCTACGCTTCAACTTTTTTCCATTGTGCAACGTCAATTACCTACACATTTTATATGGGTAGCTTTCGTTACACAATGGAAAAAAGTTAAATATAGATTAGATTAAGGCAACTTTGTATTTTTTTTTGGTATCCTCCCATTAGCGTTGTTACCTGGTAGTCCCCATAGTAGATCTGCGTGAGCAGCGCCACGGTGACGGCGCCGGAGAGCGCGGCGAAGCAGCAGGCGATGAGGCGCGGCGTGCCGCAGCCGGCGCTGCCGCCGCCGCCGGCTTTTAGCGGGATGTCCTCTCGCAGCTCCACCACGCCTGTAATAATAACATTGTTGTTACAATTGGTTCATTAAACGTATTAAATATGTACTATTACGTAGGTATGACGCTATGCGTGCGGAAAATCCCACTTCCTGGCCAGAGAGACGTAAAATCGTGTACTCACAACGGGCGGCAATAAAGAAAACCTCAGATCGCATTCGAATACCTGCTATCTAAGACATTATTTATATTACAGACCTAGTTTAAATAAATAAATGAATCTTAAATATATTCTAGATTACATTAAACCTTCGGTGGGAAAGTCACTTTTCAACTTTAACCACTGCGTTTTACCCGTATTAAGAGAGACTATGCGATTTAATTATATATATCAAGCAAGGCATATACATGCTTATGAACATACCTAACTAGTAGGTAAAGTGTCCACTAAGATTTACCCTAGAAAACTGGAATTATGTTTTCCAATAGAAAAATGCATGGGTGGCATTCAGCGTCTCAATACACGCGCATACATCAAAAAGTCGGCTAATATGTGATACTGACGAAATTGTATGGAATTGAATCAATGCAACACAATTTCGTCAGTTTCATTTATTAGCCGACTTGTTAATGTAGGTAAACAATGTCGTCCTAGTGCGTGTTTGAGGGCTCATAGAAACCTTAGCAGTGCTTTAGCTTTGCTTAAAGCGGGTGCGGTTTAGAATCCGCTGTTATGCTAGGTTAGTGCGTCGTTTACTTGAGCTACTAGTAAGTTATCGCGAACACAAAATTATCATCATCAAGACGTATCAGCTACTCAGCTACGGCTTGATTATCTGGGGTAACTCCGTTGAGGTCCAGACTGTATTTTTGGTCCAGAATAAATGTGTAAGAGCACTGTGTAATACTCACTATTTAGAACCATGCAGGCCCTTATTTAAAGCAATTAAAGTCTTTTAAAGTCTTGTCATTTCCATTCCATGCTTGTACATTAAACAAATATGCATCTTAATTTACAAAGCCATAATTAATTTTACTTACTTATTATTAAACACTCAATGCATAATAATTACTCAAAATGTTATTGTTAATGTAACTTAGAACTATTATTGTTGTATAAAACTGCCATTAATGGAAGCCAGCATCATGCTGAGTTGGGCCCATTTCGTGACACGGCACAGGTTCACTTTTTTCCTGTGTCTTTGTCTTGTAATAATGTATGTTGTGTTGTGTTACGAATAAATGTTTGATTTCATTTGATTTGATTAATTTATTCAGTGATAGGATTATGCCTGTTTATAATAAAATTGGTCTGAATAAAGGGCTATTTTATTTTATTTTATTTAAATTAGCTACATTGAAAGTTCTCGATGGAGTGAAATTGCAACTGATCACTGAAAATTCCAAAACTGATTCAACGGACCCGAATAATTCACTGTTCGGGAAGTTATTCCAAATCGAGCAGGAGACAGCAATCAGTGGAACTAATTTGGATTCGACGTTCTGTTCCGCCCAGCTTCCTGCGATAAATCATCGCGGCGAATATCGCGCGGTATTGTACCTACGCGCCATGTTTACATTATCGGAATGCGATGCGGGAAATGAGAGATTTTTATTAAGATAGTGGGCAGGTACGGCGGAGGCGGGCCCGAGTGAGCGAGCTGACTCGCGTCGAGTTTGAGGCCGAGCTTTGGAACCTATAGTCTAAAATACACTACAAGTAAGTATCGATGACAGTCGAAGTCGAAGTTTTGACGTATTATTTACTTTATTCATAAATAAATGAGTATGAGTATCAGATGAAAGGTAATAATGATTGTAGAGTTATTTTTTTTTTAAGTGAAATAATGTTGTCAAATGTATGTCTATTACCCTCGAGAAGAGGCTTGTGTCCAGCAATGGAGCTTATATCCGCTGATGATTATGAGGTTGATATCAGATAAAGAATTTTTGAGGTCCTAGAGTAGGTTTAAGTAGTATAGTTTCTCTGAACAACAATTTTCCCTTTTTAGGGTTCCGTAGCCAAAATGGCAAAAACGGAACCCTTATAGTTTCGTCATGTCCGTCTGTCCGTCTGTCCGTCTGTCCGTCTGTCCGTCTGTCCGTATGTCACAGGCATTTTACTCGAAAACTATAAGGTGTATTTGAATAAAATTTTGAGGATAGGTGTATTTTGTTAGCCGCTATATAGTTTTGTAATTAAAATGACAAAAAAAAATTTTTTAGGGGTGCACTCCATACATAAAACTAAAAGTCAAAAAAAAAAAATTCATTGTGACCCCCCGTGTGGCACATCAATCGATAGGCCTTTCAAAATAAATATAAGGTTTCATTGCATTTTTTTTTATTAAGTGAATAGGGTCGGAGATAATCGCCCCGAAAGTCACTAAAATTCTGTCCCCCCCCCCCTCTAATTTTTGAACGGTGTATTTTAAAAATATGGAAAAATTCATACACATAGGCCTCATTAATTTCATTCACCGAAAATTGTTTTGAAAAAGATCGGTTCAGAGGTTTTCGAGATATTGCTGAAAAACTGCTTTCCTCAAAGAAAAGGACGTAAGTGCCGTAAAATTTCTGTGTCGATACGACCTTTTTAATAGGCACGGAACCCTTCGTTTTGCGTGGTCCGACACGCACTTGGCCGGTTTTTTTGGTATATCGATTTGATTTCAATGTCACAACAAGCGCGCAAAATATAATTAAAATTTGTAAGCAAGTAAGTAAGTAATTTATTGGAGTGTACAATAAGATGGTCGCAGATAAAATTTAGCTCAACTATACTATTTTACCTTCAAAACATGCAAATCTAGAAGATGATGTTACATTATGAAAAATATATTACAATACAAAACATTCATCATATCAGCCGAAAGACGTCCACTGCTGGACAAAGGCCTCCCCCAAAGAGTGCCACAATGAACGCTCCTGCGCCAACCGCATCCAGCGGACTCCCGCGACCTTTACCATCAGCCTTACCAGGTCATCAGTCTACCAAACATTATATTGATAGTGATGACAAAGTATAAGCAACTTCAGCTCATCCAACAGTTCCCTACTTACAAGATGTTCGTGGCGGCTTGTTACAAATGGCTCTTAGACATTTTTTTTTTTTGGGTTAACAATAGTCTCTTGATTTCGCTGCAGTTTCCCCATAGCACCAGTCCATACCATATCCAAGCACATATCCAACATAGCCATGGTAAGCAAGGATGTTGCCTTATTTACGCACGTTGCAAGTTTACGAAGGGGATAAACGAAACTATTTATCATTTTACATTATTTCTCCACTTGTGGTTTCCACAAACCATTTTTATATACAATACAATACAATACAAATACTCTTTATTGCACACCTCACACAAAAAAGCAGTTACAGAGAGAAACAATACAATAACATGTAGGTAGAGGTAGACAACAGACGGTCTTATCGCTGAAGAGCGATCTCTTCCAGACAACCTTTGGGTATCGGAGAAAGAGATAAAACTAGATTATGCAGTAGGTGGTGCAGCGATTATTATTAATCAAAAATCAAGAAATTATAAAAATAAACGTACATAAATACCTCTATATATAAACATACACACACAATCATACATATATACAAATAACACAAACACAAATATAATGATACATAAACAGTCAGCCAAAAAATACAATCAGGGTTAGGGGAGAGACAAATAATGTTCTTTAAGAAGGGATTTGAGGTTGCCGATAGATTTTGCTTGTCTGATGTCAAGAGGGAGAGAGTTCCATAGTCGGATAGAATTAATAGTGAACGAACTATTGTAAAATTTGGTAGATGACGAAGGCACAGTTAATAGCAAATTGTTAGAACATCTAACAGAATTTAAAAAACTAAAACGTTCTTTGAGATAGCGGGGGGTTGCAGGGTTAAAAAGGATATTATACAGAAGCGAAATAATGTGAGAGTTACGGCGATAACGGATAGGGAGCCACTTGAGTTTAGAACGGAAATTAGAAACATGGTCATATTTGCGTAACCCAAATATGACCCGAATGCAGACATTTTGGAGACGCTCTAGCTTATTAAGTTGTTCCTCAGAAAGGTCGAGATAGGATACATCAGCATAATCAAGAATAGGAAGAAGTAACGTTTGAGCGAGCGCAATTTTAGTTGCAGTAGGTAGAAAATTACGAAGCCGCCTGAGAGACCCCACTGCAGCGAATACCTTCCTGCTCACTTCACTCACTTGAGGCACCCAAGACATTATTTTCTATTAAAAAATTGGACATAGTTTTTTACTGAGATTTTTGTTTTGATTTTCTAGCAGCCACTTAATTATCAGCAGTCATTAATACATAATAGAAATAACAGAGGTCCCAATACACTCCCTTGCGGAACACCCACCGTATTTATTGTAAACTCAGACCTAGTATGACTTATGTTATTTTTATCATCAATATTTTCAATTTGCACGCACTGCTTCCTATTATTTGATCCAATCTAGGGCTGTGCCTCGGGTGCTTTGGATGTCATATTTGTTACATGTATGAAGTATAGGCGCTGGTGTAAGACAAAGTCGTAATGTACAGTCAGCCGCAGAGAACGCTACGTACAAATTTCTATGCACATTTGTTTTTCACGCTTCTCTGCAGCTGACTGTACGTCATAAATGGGCCTCTAGCTGGGTGTATCAGTTACCTGGCGGCGGCGTAGAGTCTGCGGGCTGCATGCTGCGCGCGGCGTCTGAAATGTGCGCGGGAGTGGGTTAGATATGTAGGTAGCACCTCGTGCGTTTATGGAAGTAAGTTTGGTGGGCAATCAGACTCGACGCATCGATTCCTAATAATATGTCGACTTGTCGAGTTTGACTGACCTGTTGAATCTGCTATCTAAGAATATTTTTTTATTGAGGTTATTAATACTTTTGGATACCACACTTAGTCGAGTCCGTGTCTTGGAAGGAGCCACGGGGCCATCGAGGCTATCAGTTGCGTGGTCCTGGATGTCTTTTTTGTTCGTCGCTTTACATCACAATTGTATTTAAACATGTTTTGCTTAGATCGCAGTGCGTGGAAGCGAGCAAGCAAAACATGTTTTAAAGTACAGGAGAGGTGTTTTTTGAAATATTTTTAACGGAATTCGGTAGGTGGTTAATAACCATAATCATAAGGGTATACGAATGAGATAAACGAAATTGGGGAAAATTCTATTAGAGAGGTAGAGCACAGCGGAATATCATCTCGCGCATATTTAGAGCCAACTGGGGAAGTACCTCCACGGTATAGGGGTCGCCCACATATTACGTCACGCAAATTTCTGACATTTTGGACCCCCTTCGCCCATGTCACGCTTTTTCCGATCTATTTAACACGTACTGTCACGTTTGGCATAACCCCCATCCGTTTGCCTTTTGTATGTGGGACACGACCAGCAGTATCCAGTCAACAAACAATAAGTAACTGTTTTACTTACTTCAGATCACAGTTAGTAAAGACACCGCTCATTCATCGCGAATACGAACTCAAACATGTAGGTCAACCGGCGTCTTACCTGCGCTAACAGGACATTCCTTCTCACTTATTATTGTTTACACTACACAACAACACACACACTCAAGCAGTGACACTGGACGTTATTCACTAATGTTACTTATAATAAGAATGTAAGAGTCGCTCGGGTACGCAGGTAGCGACGGCGGCGGCGCGCCGGTAACTGTCTGTTGTGGTACTCGCGATGCGCGGGCGGCTATGACGTCACCAGGGATACCGCGACCTCTGCCTGTATGAAATCATAGTTAAAGTTCAACTGGTAATGACAGAGCTTTTACTAGGCAAAATACGGTTTCGAAAAACATTAATTTATAATAGCGTTTTTTTTGTTTGTTTTATTCTAAGATGCTTTATTCAAGAATCCAACAAACTTTCCACCCGGAAGTAATTATATAGATTTAAATTAAACATTTAGGTATTGTCTTTTTTATTTTATTTATATTTAATATTTTAAAGCAAATGTAAATGAACCTAAATAAAGATAAAAAAATATTAATATTTATCCGGACTTTTTAGGAGCTAATTAAATAATGTTTTTTTTTATGTCTGATTTTTTGTTGGATTTTGCCTCTAGGTAACTATTTAATTGATAATATATCCGTTACATTAAAAAATTTGCTATTATAAATTATTTCCAAATTTGACATTTTTTCCATACGAATTGTCAGTTCATTGCCTGGACTATTTGAGTTCTTGGCCCTTGAATAAATAAACTCTCGGCGAAGAAGGGATTTGACTCATGAGTCCTTATAAGGTTGCATTTATCAGGTCGTAGAGGCAGAGTTACATTAAAGGTATTATCTTCTCTACATTGTCCGTATCATGCACAAATTGAAATGAGTTATCCACTTAGTAACGTTTGACAAGTAAGTATGTATTTGTTTTGCGAAATGTAATGTAAGTGCTAGAATAGTCGTTCTTTTTGTATAAGTTCAGTCACTCTTGCTAAACCTTCAATTAGGTTAAATAGGTACTTACGCAAAAGTAACTAGTATGCCACTGTAAAAAGTACAAGGAATATGATAAATACATATTACAGGAATATATCGTTATTATTATCGTTTAGAATGAACGCTACGCTATGCTCAGCGTCTTAGAAAGTCTCTGTTTTGTTCTGTTTGGGGCGCGCGAGCGAGAGGCGCGGGTGAACGACCGGCGCGCGCGCAGTGACGTCATCGTCCACGACACCGACATGCCTTCGTTGATTCTGCAGACGCGGGCGCATCGATGCGACGGCCGAGTCCACCTAGGTCATTCCGACTCGACATGTGGCGTACAAATATGGTACGAATACCAACTGAGGCGATATTGATGATGACGTTGACAGTGGCGCCAGGTGGCCGACAAGGGTACTACTCTTTCCCGCCTTATTTTACGGCTGCTTTTGATAAATCGAAATTTAAAAAGGTAGTTATTGATTTAGCAGTATACGTATCGTCGTATGCGTATTGCTGACGAAGCCTGTTGCGGATTCTATTCTTTGACTTTGACTTTAACTTTGATTAGATAAACTTGTTCCTAGTTCACTAAGTAATTTAAAATAATATTACCAATTTATGTCACTCATATAAGTATCAAGATGAGGACATTTAGCAGTTTTGGTCTCACTTAATTTTGTTAAGATTATTATGAAAAGTTATGAACGAATATAATTTAGCATGGATTAAACCATGTTTAATTGTAGAAAAGTAACTATTAAGTCTATACAAATATTGTATAGTAAAGCGTAGTTTCGTTTCGATGATTATAAAACCTGTTTTCTACCCGAGGTCTGGTGCTAAGGAAGGTTATTCCTATCACCAAAAATATAATCAGACATTTCTAATTTAATGTTGATTAAATTATTTTTTTACGTTTTTACTCATAATTGCTTATTTAAATGTTTGACCTTACTTAATTGATGCAAACGACCACGTGAATCTGTTGTCGCGACCATTAAGATCGAGTGGTACCACGGCGCGTGCGGCGGCCGATAAGGCGGGGTTTACGACGGCGGCCATCACTTTATTTATCCCGAATCGGCGCTTATTCAATATCGGCGCTTTACGACCGCACCGATGCCGACTTTTTCAATTTACAGTAAAACCTACTGCTCCGTTTATGCGATGTGCGATACAATGCTTTATGGAGGTTTCCATTTCAATCCTACTTAAATATCTGTGGACGCGTTGTGAAAGAAACTCACCTCGCGTTGTTAGATGAGTTTTTTATCTTTCACCTTACGAAGAGTCCATTTCTAACACGGTGATGATGGTACACGAGTAAGTGACCCAATGACTGTACAATTTATCAAAAATCTGTGAATGTCGATTGTCATCACTTAAAAAGTTAGTAAAGGTCTCCTACGAGCATTTTCGCGTAGCAGCAAGGGATCTAGTAGCTACCCTTACTGCCCCATCTCAACTTTCCACCCCGTATACAGGGTATTAAAGTAACTCTTTGTACGTGCGTTAGGGCATATAAACTGCCATTTTTTGAAGCACAAAATGATGAGGAGAGAGAACAAATAGAAACTTGAAATGTGCTAACGTTTGAATGAACAACGACTCAAATAGATACGCAACTAACCTCCAGGCATACAACTTTACATCATTGTATAGAGCAAGACAAGTCGGGAAGGCATAACCTACAATCTAAGTTAGGCTGCACCAAATTGAGCGCGATGACATTTCGTTATGTCAAACCCTGAGTAAATTAATAAAAATTAAAAAAAAAACATTTATTTCAGACTAAAGTCCGTAAATGGTTAGTAAACAATGAAATCTTATTACTAGTGTGAGTATGACATAAAAAGAGAGATACTTATAACTAAACAATGACTGCATGCAGTCTCTGCCAGCGGGTGAGAATGGGTCCATTTTCGCGCTCCGCAAACAAGCTCAGCCCTGCTAGCATAACTTGACTCTCTAATACTCTATTCGCGCGCGTGATAGACTATCTGTCACTTTTTGACAGCATTAATCAGAAAGTGACGGACAGTCTATCTCGCGCGCGAGTAGGGTCGAGAGTCAAGTTATGCTGTTGGGTAGCAGGGCAGAATGCTCTTGGGGGCCGCGCACGCGACGTATCAGTGAGGCGCACCCTCTTGCGCACCTTGGCCGCAAATCTGTCAGTTAAAGATTCTAGGGGTCAAATTATACTAAGATTGGTTTGAATAGGCTGACCTTTAACTTAAGGGTGAATCATAGAAATCGTAGGAAGCGGTTCCGACACACGTGAGCGACTAATAAGGGTAATGAGATTACCAGCGGAGAAGCCTTACGAACTAAATAATCCTGTATATATGCGGGCACGGAGTGACAAGCCCCAGTACGGGGTCGGTCGCGAACGGAGCTCACGTGCAAGCAGTCATCATGGTGTACAACTTCAAAGTGTTCAAGAAATGTGCCCCAAATGGGAAGCTCACCCTGTATATGGCGAAGCGGGATTTCGTGGATCACATCTCGTTCGTGGAGCCTATAGGTGCGAAGCAAACTCTTTGCAAAGAAGTAGTGTATACTTATATATATATATATAACCGACCGAATAGCCTAGTGGTTAGAGAACCTGACTATGAAGCTTGAGGTCCCGGGTTCGATCCCCGGTCGGGGCAGATATTTGTATGATGAATACGAATGTTTGTTCTCGAGTCTTGGATGTTTAATATCTATTTAAGTATGTATTTATCTATATAAGTATGTTTATCCGATGTCTAGTACCCATAGTACAGGCTTTGCCTAGTTTGGAACTAGATCAATTGGTGTGAATTGTGCCACTATATTTATTATTATATATATATAACCAAGTTTAAAACCATCACCTACTGCGTAGGGTAGGATTGTCCATATAATATATATATTCGCCGTCAATAATTTTAATTTGTTTCGTTCGTTCGAGTCAACGACTTGGACAGCCCAGAATACGCTTGTAACTAAATGTGGAGATACCAACTACCATTTAATTGTTCCACACAAAATGAAGCGCTACGCCTCTGAAAACGCGGCAGTCTTAGAACTAGGTCATCCCATCACAGTATTCTTACTCGGTAATGTCAGTTATAGAAAGAAAGAAAGAAAGATACATTTATTCACAAACACACAGGACACACATATTAAACAATAGAAACATATAAAACATGTAACAAAGTGTGTCTCTGCGGCAGTGAATTATGAATGAAACTTTCCGTTAATTTGTGCACACTAGAAAAGCAGGAGAAAATTGATTTGCAAACATAATTCAAACGTACCTACAAGCGACCCCAGATGGGTATTTGCGAAACTTTGCAAACAAGAGTCAGTATAATTTCAACTGTCATTTTCCCATGCAACAAATTAGAACTGCTAACCAACCGATCACCCTCGGCTCGTTAGTTTCATTAATGCGATTTCCAGATCTGCCGCCCTAGATTCTCCCCGTAACTTAGAGATCTAACTGTACATAAAGGTGTTACTTTAAGGCGGAGCCCGTCTTTCACTGCCGAAGACCGATGGTGTAACAACTCCACTGCACCTGGCGTTAACAGATCTCAGTTTAATAGCGGGTTTCGCATGCGTTAGCCAAGTTAACCTGCGCGATCGAGCGATAGCGCGGGCATCCATCATGACGCGCTTCGATGCCCGCGGTACATTGCCGTACATTTACTGATTACTTACTTAGCCGAGACGTTTGAGCTCCGTTGCCTTTAATAGCACTATAGCAGCACCCCACCAGTCTTCTTTTTTTTAATCTGTTATTCTAGTTTAAGTACTAGTTAAGTATCTTTTGTATATTGTGTTTTCTTATTATGTTGTGGTGTTATTTTGGCTGGCAATAAATAAATGAATAATACCAAACTAGCTTAACTCGCAGCTCCGCCCCCGTATTTCAGATAAACTAAAGCGAAACTGAGAGATGAAATGGCATATATGTCCTGTCCACCATAAAATTTATTCTATATACTGGTAAAAGGAGTATTAAATCAGATGAGTAGTTCCGGAGATCACTACATACAAACTTACGTGTTTGCCTAAATTCTAATGGGCAAATACTAAATATGAAAAATCCTTACTGCAGGATGAATAAATGTTGGTGATAGAATGGTTGTTGTTTAGTATACATTTAGCAGATTAGCTTCAATGGCATTTGTTGAATACATTCCTCCGTCGTCCAATTCTAACAGAAATTATTATTGAAATAAATGATTGAATTTGAATTTGCAAATAAGCAGCAACATGCTACACCGTCAGTTTACATTTGGATTCAAATTCAAAAATACATATTAATTGCATATTAAATTGTGGATATACAAGGTTTAGTTAGTTGTCATCGGTACCTAACCTGGCTTTCTGCATGCACCCAATATTCTCATGTTCTGTAGGCCTAGCTGTCTTAACGAAAAGCATTTGATAGATTCCTTTTTGATTCAAATTCCATTGATCACTGTTGCGCAGACGGCGTGGTCGTTCTGGACGAGGAGTACGTGCGCGGGCGCAAGGTGTGGGGGCAGGTGGTGTGCACGTTCCGCTACGGCCGCGAGGAGGACGAGGTCATGGGGCTCAACTTTTACAAGGAGCTGTTCCTGGCCTCCGAACAGCTGTACCCTCCTCCGGAGAAGAGGTCGTGGGAACCAACTCGTACACAGGTAACATTAATGAGTCATGGGACATTGCTTTCGAACGTCTTTATGAGCTAATGCTCTAACCAGTCTCTGATCTAACTTACTTGTTATTTGTACAAGGACCAATTCCTCGCTTCTAGAGCTGGAGCTAAATTAAGTTCTAAAGAAGGAACTTGAAAAAAATACATGACGGATATGGACATAATTTAGCACACAAATACAAAATGATGGTTTTAATCGGGCATTAAACACTAAGAGGGTTGACCCTGGGATCCATTGGGCGAGCTGATGCGCGAGGACGATCCTGAGTCAGTCCCGCAGCGCCGTAGTAGGAGACCAGGCAGGCGGCGAAGGGCCTTCGCAGGCCGAATGCTGCCGCCATAACGAGGACCTGCGGGTGATGTGTCGGGAGCTCCATCATCCGCCTAGTGGAGGTCCTGAGCTGGACGGCCCCCATGGTGTTCTGGGGTGCCAAAAGCGGAGTGGGCAGACACCATACCCCTGCCACCTGCGTGAGCCCGCAAGGGCAGCGCTGACAGAGTTCCGGATGTGTGCAATAGCGTTCCCGGGGCTCTGTCCAAAAGCGAGCGGTGGAACACCCCAGGGGTGGGATCCATTGGGAGTACAATTTGGCATGAAAGTTCTCACAAACGAAGTCACGGGCAAAAGCTACTACATTAAACAGCAAAATCTACTCTAATTTGCACACATTGCACCCGCGTTAGTAAGGCGACTAATTCAAAGAGCTAAATTCAGACCATTTGGAATTTGGAGTTTATTTCGAGTTGTGTAGGCCCGCGGCGGGCGTTGCGGCGCGGCAAGGGCGACGCCAGACGCGCGTTATTGCATTCCGCGCGGCGTCGCGTCGGCTACCGCTTCATTACTGCTTAAATGGACCGCAACCAGACTGGTTTACAGTATCAACTGCCGACTCTCGTGATAGTGGAATTACCAATTTCCATGTGAAAAGTTGTTGGTAAATTTTAAACATTACTCTTACACAATTCAATATTCCATTCAGAGAATTCCCTTAACGGAAACTTGACTTATATTTCTTGAGTTTCCAGAAATGTTGCAGGACCTTTTTAAGAATTTTCTGCAACTTGCACATTACTAAGTGGGATGTTGGCTCAGACGAGTGCGAGTTGAACTAACCATCATTTGAGAACTGTTTATTGTTCTGATTATTTGTTGAGATAGCTGATTCTGATAGCGATAGTATGACTCATGTGCAGTTCAGCCGACTAGAGCCGGCTTCGGGTCATTTTTTAGGGTTCCGATACCTCAAAAAGAAAAAACGGAACCCTTATAGGATCACTCGGTTGTCTGTCTGTCCGTCTGTCACAGCCAATTTGCTCCGAAACTACTGGACCGATTGAGTTGAAATTTGGTACACATATGTAAATTGGTGACCCAAAAATGGACGCGTAAAGTAAATGAATGAATTCTGAACAAAGGGGGCACTTTTGGGGGTAACTGGAAAATTAAAAAAAAAAGTTTCGCAAACTGTATTGTGTGACATATCAAATGACAGGAGTTGTTGTAAGCATGTCAGATATATTTTTTTTATAATTTTAGCAAAAACAGATTTGAAGTAATTTAGGAAAAAAGACGAAAATTGACAGAGATTACAGGAAAACCTATAAGAAGTTTGAGTATTCAAAAACACTTATATGAAATTTAGATTATATACGGAACCCTCACCACGCGAGTTGAAGTCGCACTTGTCCGGTTTTTTTCACAAACCAATCGCCTTTCAATATGTTTCGCGAGTTCATTTTCGTTAGCAAATGTAAACGATGCACAAACCCATTACCTCTTATGGTTGAAAAGATAACAGTTATTAATTAAATAGATGATAGCTGAAAGTTGTTTGGTATGTTCGATTGAGACTTAATTGTTGAACTGTCTTGGACCTAAATGAGGTTCAATCAATATTCAGTCAGCAACAGAAGTAGCTAATCATAATAACGCGCTCAAAATGATCTACACACGGACTCCAATGTCAAAGGATCTGTATACATGTAACGTGTTATTCTGCTTAGCTACTTCTGCTGTTCAGTATAAATTGTATGATTTCATATGCAAAAGTAAATAGCGTGGTCTCGAATACGACGATTAAGTTCCACTTCTTGGTTGTTGTCAGGAGCGGCTCCAGAAGAAGCTGGGTGAGAACGCCTTCCCGTTCCGGCTGACGATCCCGGCGGGGGCGCCGGGGTCCGTGACCCTGCAGCCGGCGCTGGAGGACGAGGGCGAGCCCTGCGGCGTGCACTACTACGTCAAGCTGTTCGTTGGAGATACCGAGATCGACCGCTCTCACCGCAGGTACCACGGCTCACTCACGACTGGCAGGGTCGCCATGTGATGGAGAGCGTATATGTGACTTAACGCATACTACAACCATCATCATACCAGTCCCTGATTCGTCAGCATTTGCAGAGAGGCTTACTAAGGCTCCGTTTTTAAAAGATCCGATTGACTCTATGGTCTCTACCTGATCAGTAATGTTGGAAAATGTACTGAGTTCCTAATCTGATCTGAATATACATTTGTGTATTTTTGTACAGGAGTACGATTGCCCTCGGCATCCGCAAAGTACAGTACGCGCCGAGCAAGCCGGGCCCGCAGCCGTGCACCGTCGTCCGCAAGGACTTCGTGCTGTCTCCGGGACAGCTAGAGCTGGAGCTGACGCTAGACAAGCAGCTATACATGCACGGGGAGAGCATCGCTGTCAACGTGTGCGTGCGCAACCACAGCAACAAGGTCTGCCTACTGTCTTGCCAAGCTGGAGTGTGTAACGAGTATAGCTGGTAGCTCTAACAACAACCCTCAAAGACATTGGGCTGTCAGAGGACAGCACAGTCATCGACTATGCGGGTTGTTGGATAAGGGGCCAGAAAAGTGACACGGGCAGAGAGGAGCAACTGTTCCTACCCAGCCAATTAAACTTTTGTAACGGCACAATAAATATTGTTTTGTTTGGAACTATGTCGATTTGTATAAGATATTCCTTTAGTTTTTTGTTTTTGTTTAAGGTGGTGAAGCGAATTAAAGCAGGTGTTCAGCAGGGGGTGGATGTAGTGTTGTTCCAAAGTGGACAATACCGGAACATGGTCGCTAGCGTTGAGACACAGTCAGTACACTCAAATAACTTTTTTTGATATACAATACTTGACTCCTAACTCATACGTACTTCCTTTCCCTTGCGATTTTAATGACAACATCTTTAACGGATACTTATGCTTTTTTTCAAGACACAACTTGAAATAGAAAGAAATGTGCTGAACTTGGCTATGGGTTGTATGAACTACTAAACCAGTGAAAGGCGTTGTTGATATGATGTGTAGCCCGTCATCGTCATTATTTAAGAGGTAGGTTCTTGTCGGTGGAGTAGCCGCCACTGATTTTTGTCCTCTGCCAGCCTCTTGACGTCTTCGTACGACTCGGCAGCAACCTTCTCTTTTATTTGGCGTATGTCTAGGTGTGCAGCCCATAGACGAACTACAATCTTGGGATCTGTTTATAAAACTTCTGAGACCTACCTACCAAGGTGTGTATGCATTGTTATCTAAAATATTCAGTATCGATTGTTTGTGTGCAGGGACGGGTGTCCGCTGCAGCCGGGCTCGAGCCTGCAGCGCGTGCTGCACCTGACGCCGGCGCTGGCGGCCAACCGCGACAAGCGCGGCATCGCGCTCGACGGACAGATCAAGCGCGCCGACACCACGCTCGCCTCCACCACGCTGTAACACACGTTACCTCTTTAAACTAAACTTAAACGATCCTTTACTTATGAACTGGGTTTAAAAATAACTTAAGTTAATAGGTACCAATTGATATTTAACAGTAGCGTTAGTCTAATCCCAAAAGAAACTCTAGTTTTCCCGTATTGCTGGAAGGTCCGATTTTAGAACAGTCTATACACAGAATTCTAGAGAAAAGGAAGTTACCTTTTCTGTGAGCGTGTTAGCATATTTTTTCAAATTGATATACATAGTCTTCAGAATTTTCTCAAATTAACGAAAATAGCATACGAACGGAACACACTTTTCTTTTCTTAATTTCTGTTAATGGCAGGTGCTAAAGCGGACGCCACAGGCACCTTTAGAGTATAACCGGGAAAACGCTGTTAATGTCGACGGCGGCGCGGCGATCGAAAAGCCTTCTATGACTTGCCAGTAAACTTCACCTTGTCATCATCATCATATCAGCTGAAAGACGTCCACTGCTGGACATAGGCCTCACCCAAAGAGTGCCAAAATGACCGGTCCTGCGCCACCCGCATCCAGCTGACTCCCGCGATCTTTACCAGATCATCAGTCCACCTTGTGTTGGTCTACCCGCACTGCGCCTGCCGGGACGTGGTCACCACTAACCTTTCCGCCCCAACGGCCACTCACATCCAGCGGACTCCCGCGAGGTCATCAGTCCACCTTGTGTCTCACAATAATTTCCTCTGAATGATTCTGAACTGAATTCACTCGTTGATAGGATGTTGGATCCAGACCAGCGTGACGCGTTCGGCATCGTGGTCTCGTACAGCGTGAAGGTGAAGCTGTACCTGGGCGCGCTCGCCGGGGAGCTCGCGGCCGAGCTGCCCTTCATCATGATGCACCCCAAGGTACCAACAACTACATCATCTTTCTCTTGCCCTTATCTCATTTACTTGTGGTCGGTGCATTTCTTCCGTACTTTTCTGTCACCCGTCGTCTCCTCGCTCACTTCCTTCCTCTTTGTTCGTCTCTCACACCGTCCATCCACCTTTTCCTTGGCCTACTTCGTACAGGCGACTAGACAGTTCATAATTTGTGATTTACTACAAATGCGTTGCTGCTTTCCCAATCGTACGACCTTGGTTATCCGACTAGGGTTAGTATGGACTTTTAATTGTGTTCTCTTGTGAACAAGAGGCGCATGCTTTATTAGAGCCACTTAATAAAACTGGTGGAATACGTGTCGCAGTCATATAGTATAATCTGCCGTATTACATTACAGCTAGCTGTTTTACAAAACAGGGCCGTTTAGTAGTTATTATAGTATATGACTGCGACTCATACATTGCTTTTATTTATTAAGCATTCAATCATTGATCCTAAATGTAGTCTGTCTGTAATAGTGTCTGCGATAGAAATAATAAAAAAAATGCTAAGAAACCTTATAATTATTTTGAAAGGCCTATCGATTGATGTGCCACACGGGGGGTCACAATGAAAAAAATTTTTTTGACTTTTAGTTTTATGTATGGAGTGCACCCCTAAAAAAATATTTTTTTGTCATTTTAATTACAAAACTATGTAGCGGCTAACAAAATACACCTATCCTCAAAATTTTATTTAAATACACCTTATAGTTTTCGAGTAAAATGCCTGTGACATACGGACAGACGGACAGACGGACAGACGGACAGACGGACAGACGGACAGACGGACAGACGGACATGATGAAACTATAAGGGTTCCGTTTTTGCCATTTTGGCTACGGAACCCTAAAAACCATTAAACAATTGGTATCATTGAGATGGGCCGAGTAATTTTCGGGAATAAATAGCCAGGCCATCTAAAGGCCAGTTTTCGTCATGTGCCAAATTAGATTTCCGAATAAAATCCCAATAAGGCCCAAGACTGTTGTCACAGGGCACGGTGTACCTGTACGAGTCGTCGGTGTGACGTGTGTTTGTGTGCAGGAGGGGCGCGCCAAGATGATCCACGCTGACTCCCAGGCTGACGTCGAGATGTTCCGTCAGAACACCGTGCATCATCAGGAGAGTGTCGAGGTCTACTAGCCTCGATCAAGTTTAGCAACAGCCAGCTGGCGTTGTGACCACTCACATACATCGACAGGCTTGTTTGTGTAAATTAAGGTATTAATTAGCGATGATAACATTTTTTGTTTGAGTTGCGATAAAAGCAAGCATGCTAAATCCTAATATCAGTTTAATTTACGCAGATAACTTGCTGATACTTAAATTAAAGATGAGCAACGGTTCCTATTCCAGTTGCATTCTATTGGCTTAAGTACATTAACCTTATTTTATAGTCAGATTGTGTTATAACTTAAACATAGCTATAGATTAATTTACGGGTTTTTTGTAACCTGAAATATAGAAGCCCAGTTAAAATAATATATTTACATTTTTTGCGTAGTTTCATTACAATACCCAATGGTTCATGTGGAAAAAGGCGACGTTAGCAGCGATTTGATAAACTAGGCATGAGACGTGCAGGAGCTGCTGGTTTGATCCAGATAGAATAAATACATGACAAAATTGTGTGGGCTAATCTTTCTTGGTTGCTCGAATTTACGATAACTCTAGGATGCCATGTCACGAATTGGGCGATGCCACGTGCCTTCAACAACAGTCCCGAATTGCACCGCTCTAGAGGGTACCAAGTTCTGCGGCGAGGGAACAATGGGAGCGCAGTCGTGTTTCGGAACTCGGAGTGCATTGTGCAGCCGACACCCCTTTCTTTCGCCCCCCGAGGATTAGTTGGGCAAGTTATTATCGTGACCGAGTGCCGATGGTATTCACAACTTACCAACAACTTGTTTTAGCAAACCAGCGTAACTCTGACCTTCAAATGCGGGTAATTCTTTGGAATTTATGGTCAAGATTAACTAGGTGTGAATGGAGAGCATTTGAGAATGGATGGGAATTGTCGGCGTTCGGCTCTCAATACTTCACAAAGTTGTGATGAAATCAACTCTTAACTACCATCCAGCTTTCGATGTGCCTAGTGCCTTAATAGTAGTAAACTTAATGGTCGCTAATAGGATAATTGGAGCTCGTAAAGTCTTAGGCCCTAATTCTGGAGCGCGGTTTTGATGTACCTGTCTGTAAGAGTATAGTTTGTTGTTGTTGTGTGTAGTTTGTTTTGTATTGAACGGTCGACGCCAAAAATACGTTTACACTATTCGCTTTATTCCAGTGGAATAAGGTGCAAAAGTGTAAACGTATTTTTGGCGTCGACTGTTGGAACTTTGTGATTCATGAGTCGCTGTTCATACATTAAAATGAACTTATTAGTATCAAAATGGAGGCTCTGCGATCTCGTGTGGAATCATACAAGGCTGTTAGATAAATACAAATAAAACGTACTTAAGTGAGCTAGAAAGCAGACAAAAAGGAATACTAACGTAGTTCAAGACCCTCATGGAAGACTCCGCTTGTTTACACTGGGTTCGTCAATGTCGAATAGTAGGTACACAGCGCTCTTTTACTTCTGTTGACTGTTGAGTTCGCCCGACGCACGACTCAATGTTTACTAAATAATTTAAAAGATTAACTACCAAACACGGGTCTAACGCGATATTCATTTTCGTTTTTTTCGACGTATCAACACGGGTTGCACCGGCCGTGTTCTCAGATGTCATCTCAGCAAGTTGGCAACGGAGTCCTCAACATTATGTCAACAGTAATAGGCCTAAACATCGTCAGCCTATATACGTCCCACTGCCGGGACAGTCACAGATGAGAAGGAAAGGGCAGTAGTCCCCACGCTGGCACAGCCTAGGGGTTGGGGACTTCACCTATACTTTGAATATCTTCGCAGATGTATGCAGGTTTCTCACGATGTTTTCCTTCACAGAAAAACTACGGGTATTTTATATCAAATGATATTCCGTACATAAGTTCCGAAAAACTCATGGGTGGACAAGGCTTGAACCACTAGCTAGACTGTCGAAGCTATATATTAGCATTACAAAAGTCTATCAAAATGTGGAAGATAGTCCTGAAAGAAGTCCACTTCCATTATTTTACTTATTGTCCAGGGCACGACAAAGATTACTCAAAGGACATTGAACAATGTTGAAGAAAACGAGGGTAGATTCTCGCCTTCTGCGCTGACCCCGTCTGCGCCGGCACAAACCAGCCGAGCGAGCAGGGCGCGGGCCCGCAGTGGTAAACGCGCCGGCAACGTGTGTGCTCATGACTAAGAACCGCGAATCGGTTCGAAACATGCCGAGCGATATTCGACATTAAATACGTGGGTGACCCGTTTTCTTTATATTTTAATATGTCTGATTCTCAAGGAAGTTTTCCATATAAAATCACTCAAAGGTTAGTCTCGCGCTTTGTACACATATTTAAAAAAATATTAATCTTTTTAATATGTGTACAAAGCGCGAGAGCACGCGAGAGTTAAAGTGTCAATGTTAACGAGTACCTACCTACTTAATTAAGCAAACGAGTTTTCCTGAGGTAGGTACTACGGCATGGAGTTCTTCAAGAAATGATTGTAAAAAGGTGTACATAGGCTACGGTAACCGCTTATTACCATCAGGCGATTCGTATACTGATGCTTTATTATAAAAAGAGTGTTTGCGTCATGCATGCACGAGCATTTTTCTAGAGTATTCTCTGATCGTATTGTTTTTCAGTGTTTGTTTGCGCGGGTTCAGTCAGGTATAAACACTGAGATAGGGTGTGCGTGGCTTGAAAACGTTTCTCCGAGTTTGTGTAGTGTTACCGATTACATTGCATGCTGTGCTGTGTGTCTCTCAGATCTGCAGATTCTCATCTGAAACGCGAAGTGCATCACATTTTTCATTAAATATTTCATGGCAAATAAACGGGAAAAAATAATGCAACACAATGCCATCCCAGAGGGGAATCGGAGTGCTTGCTAGATAAACAACTGCGGTTTCTTTAGAAATTGGTTTCTTCGGTGATCGATGTAGAAAGGGAATACATTTTGTTGCCTCGTAACATTATGATATTGGTGTAAGGTGGATGACAGAGCGCGGGCGCGGGACTGATGGCGCCACACGACACGCGACATGGGGCTCTATTCCCTTTAACGTATTTAATTGGAATCGGTTTGGTATTTCAGATCGAGGCTTACTCAGACACTTACTTAACTCCGTTGGCTTAGCGACCCAAAACTAACCTAGAGGCGCCATTTTTCTCGGCTCTGCGCTAATTGCAAATTGCAGATTTGGAGCTCGCTCAGATCCGCCTTGACCATGCTGCTCCAGCAGCGATACCTGGGACGTCCGGACCCTACGGTAACTTCCGTACGGCCACAGTATAATATATTCACTTTGTAATCTTCCTCAACCAGAGACTTACATATACAATTTAAATTTTATATGTCTGTTTTTGATGCGATAGTTCTGACAAGTAGAAGATACCAAGGAGGACAATCCGACTCGATGTACAGTCGAGTTCATAAATATATGTACGATCCCAAAGGTTAAAAAATATCTGAGGAACCTTATGCCCTTAACAATAAAGTCATGTTCATATATTTTTGATCATTTTGTCCGTGCACATATTGGAGAACTACGTAAACTGTACGCGCGCGAAATCTAACCTGAGAATGAGCGCGCGTAACACATTTATAGCGTATGTATTGGCTTAGGAGGTGCTGGAACCGATAAAGCCTCAAACAGATCAAAAGATCTTCGTTCACTTGTTCCGAATTGATATGGCAGCACCTCGCACGTAGAGCTCGCTCGCTTAATATCGTAATGTGATGATATTCATTGGTGTTCGCTTCCACCACGTAGGCCTAAGAAGCCAATACAAGCGCGCTACAAAACTGATCCCAATTCAATGCTTTTGCTGGAATACAACCAGCGCGCCGTGACGGATGCGCCCGGCCGCGTCATCCATCTTCCTCATGTTATAGCCTATTGTCATTCGATATTATTTATTTGCGACACGACGACGCATTTATTTACACGTTTTTTGGGATCCGTATATTTGTTCGCGTGAAGTTGATGTATCGTTGACTTTGCTTGCTGTTGCCATATTCGCACTAATAACCCCTTCATGGCCGCTACAAAGCGGGAAAATGCAGCCTCGTTTAGCCTCGAATGGGTTGACAGTTTATGATTAAGTAGTCGGTCATATGGCTAACTTTCGACATCCGTATTTGGAGAACCACGATTCGATCTAACTTTTTCCTTTTCCACAGCTAATTTACTTAATCATAGCTTCAGAATTTGATCAGTGTCATGTCAGTGGAACAGTGCGTTAATCTGTCAATTGTACGAATACTTCACAGCAACAGACTATTTGTTTAAGCCTCGAAGAATCTCAATCAACTTAACAGCAGCTATGTCTCGTTGGCGTCCAGCCAGCGTGCAGCGTCATAAACATCTTTACACTTTAATACCTTCGCTGTCGTGTTACTAATGAAAACGTCACGGTACTGAATATACACGAGAGGGTCGATTCCAGAAATGATATCTTACAATTTCTAAATTGCTTACAAAGTATTTCGCACGCTTGTTCAGGCTTGTGATGCGCTGGCCTGGCACGCGTAAGAAGCGAGCGCAAAACACATTGTAATTAAATCAAAATATAATAGGAATGCATAACGTTAGTCTTCTCTAGGGGCTCTTTCTCGACACATTGATGGACACTACTCATCCAATGCCTATTGTGTCTAGCTCAGCGTCTAGCAATTGTTAATTGTGCGCTAATAATCGGCAGTGCTGGACTTCTGGCTGGTTTTATGGTGAAACTTATGAATAATGCATTATGCTTGTTTTTGCAGCTGTTGGTTCTCCTTAAGTAAAAATAAATAATTATACGTTGTTGGTGACGTGAATTACTGACTGTATCTACTAGGTACCTATACCTTACCTTACCTACCTATTTCAAATAAATTTTATTACCTTCTCAGCAAAGATCTGAATCATGCTTAAAGTATTCACTCGTATCGATATCAAAACATAAACTAGCATTAAAGTTTAAGAGGGTAAGTAATAAACAACAATGAAAATTCCAAACCATAATGACAAACAACTAATAAAATGGTTTATAGTAGATTGTATGACAAGGGGCTAAAATAAGCCATAATACCACGAGATGGTTATTTTCCCGAGCGAAGTGAGGGAAAATATTTCGAGGGGTAATATGGCTTTTAGACCCGAGTTATACACTCTACTTTTCACTTCGACTGCGAGAAAACTGTAAAAAAAAGATTATCCATCCACAATCAATAACAAATTCCACGGCGAAGAGATTGTTCAATTTAGCGGCATGTTTTTTTTACTAAACTGCTTTGACACAGATACAAAATATTGACACCACGAATAAACGCCTCTGAGGCGTCCAATACACGGTGAAAGTATTATCTAGCGATCCACGCGCTGTCTCTTTTTCATTGCATGTTATAGATAGAGACAGCCATAGTGGATCATCAGTATTTAATCACCGTGTATTGGCAGCTTGACCGTCTATAGGCGCGTCGTTGACGGCCAGAGGCGTTTTTTGTTTTAATTATTGTGAATATTAGGGACTAAAAACACCTGATATATGAAATTAATTCTGTTTTCTGATTGGTTGTTTTTTAAATTAGCTGTAATCTGGTTAGTTGATAGCAAATACAAATGTTCTTTGAAATAGTTATGATTGGTGGATTTAATACAGTGAAGTGTTTTGATTGGTCAAATTAAATGTTTTAAAAATCATAAATATGTTCCCTAGGGACTAAATGTACTACTTTAGCCCCGCTTGCTAAGCTTAATATGACACACTTTTGGAGCATGAGAAATGAAAAATAATTTATGTATGTAGTGACGCCATCTAGCGGTGATAGCCAGCATCGCCATCGTCTGAAGCAAAAGCGGCGCGGAACGCTATCGGCGGCGCCGTTGTTGCGCGTGGCACGCCGCAGTCCATAGATGGCGCTACGAACAACAAACTGGATGCTTTGCGTACATTATCCAAATAGGATCGAGTATTTCCCCAATTTTTGGATTCATACCTAGGTGGGTACAAAATCTAGGCGTGTTATGAATAGTCCCCAGGACGCTCGACTCTTCATACAAACGTACCTTCTAGATTTTCCCTAGGTCGGAAACTAGTTTCTGTTGCTACAAATTATAGGTAAGTAAGAGAAAAAAAAATTACTACAAAAACGTTCCTATTGTCTCTTTTTTAGGGTTCCGTAGCCAAAATGGCAAAAACGGAACCCTCATAACCCTCCTTGTTTATTTTATTGTTTAATATGTGTGTCCGTGTGATTGTGAATAAATGTATCTTTCTTTCTTTCATAGTTTCGTCATGTCCGTCTGTCCGTATGTCACAGGCATTTTACTCGAAAACTATAAGGTGTATTTGTATACAATTTTGAGGATAGGTGTATTTTGTTAGCCGCTACATAGTACTGTAATGAAATGGCCAAAAACAAGTTTTTTTAGGGGTGCACTCCATACATAAAACTGCAAGTCAAAAAAAAACATTTTAAGTCCACGTGTGGCACATCAATCGATAGGCCTTTCAAAATAAACATAAGGTTTCTAAGCAATTTTTTTGATTAAGAAAATAGTGTCGGAGAAAAAGTCACTAAAATTGTGTCCCCTCCTCTAATTTTTGAACGGTGTATTTAAAAAATATGAAAAAAATCATGAACATACTTACTAAATTCTTTCACCGAAAATTATTTGAACAAGATGGGTTCAAAGGTTTTCGAGATATTGCTGAGAAACTGCCTTCCCTATAGAAAAGGATGTAAGTGCCGTAAGATTTCCGTGACCTTTTTAATATTCACGGAACCTTTCATTTTGCATGGTCCGACACGCACTTGGCTGGTTTTTTTCTATTACCTATCATTTCTAGCAATAGTTACTGGTTTCCGACCAATATATGGCGGATTCCATTCGGTATACAAAGTTTCATTTTAATCCAGAACGCCATATTAAAATGAGACCCAAATTACGTTTGTATGGGGAGAAGACTTGTGACGAGCATGCTGGGGACTGTTAAGTAATGATGAAAATGTAATTGAAGTTCAAATTTTTTTGTTTTATAGTTTTAATAGTATTTTCATCACACTTGCTCGTCAATGGAGTTATTACTTGCGAGCGTACCTACAGAGCAGTTTTAGCCGTTTTACCTCCCACGGGCTGTTAAGTTTAGTTTCAAAATATAGAACCCTCTGATTGGCTTAAGCAAATCTGGTTGTTCTGTGATTGGTTAAAAAAAACTATATGGCCAAGCCGCCCCGCCCCGCAAGAGGTACTGCTCTCTGATTGGTTGAAATATTGAAGCTGCGCGCTCCACTAGCACTGATCTGGAAGTGAAGTTGTCAATTTTTGATTGGTGCGGCTGTATGAAACTTAGATTTTTCTGTCTTTTGTAGTTATTGATTTCCTCGCAAATGTGATGAAAAACATTGTGTAAGAATATTGCAAACACGAGTCATCAAAAGCCCTCCGCCTTCGGCGTCGGGCTTCTCATAGGCTCTCGTTAGCAATATTCCACTTACGCCCCTCGTTAAACAATGTACTATTAATAAAGGCTTAGGCCCTAATTCATGACGTTGTTATGTGAATTGTAAAACATAACACAACAGTAGGTATACCGTTATTTGATCTGAACGATACGTGAAAATACGTTGACCTACACGTTTGTTGAGCTTTTATGTGTAAAAATGTCATTATACTTATAAAAAGCCATATGAACTGACCCTCGCAAAAATTACGTATTCTGTATTATGAAGCTAAAATACCGTATAACAAAGATGTTTGCTTCAGTTAATACATATTTAGGTCAAAATGAATTTTCTGGAAATGCCTTTTTTACCATAAAACCAGGATAATTTACATAGGAAAAGACAAATCCCAACTTCCCGAATAAGGCCAAGTTTACGACAGGTTACGCGTGCGGCGACGCGGGCCCCGAGCCGGGAGACGCTCAAACAAGAATATGTCTGATGGCATTACTTAGGCGTGTTAACGCACAGGGCGTGAGCGTTTTTATATAGTCCCCTGATGGACGCACGCGTCGCCTAACAATGAACACGGTCTAAAGGATGTTCTTTCATTGAAACACGTATAGGTGGGTTTCGGGAAGTAATGCTATGAATATTGAAGTGTGACCCTGAATAAGGAAAATGAGGAACAAAGGCAGTATTGATCAAGCGGGGCCTGCAGAGAAACGCCGAGTGTACTTCCAAGACAACCTTTAATCTTTCATCAAAATAAAATAAATAAGTCAACAGTAGGGCGTACTCTTCGAGCTGTTTTAAACATTAGAATAACAAATCTCCTCTTACTTACAAATTAAAATTACCTAACAATCATTTACTTACGAGGGCCGACACAATAAAACCTCTGTTTTTACAATACTGATATTTCCGTGCTACGCTCCGTTGCGTCGAATGCGCCATAAAGATATGTTTTCATTTCAGTAATGCTACCTCCAACTTGCGAATTTAAATTTTCGTTCGAACACACTGATAAAATGCTTCAGTTGCTTCGACAGTATTCATTTACGATAAAATTGACATAATTTCGACGACGTAATTAAGTTTATTTTTCCTCGTGATTCCCGAAGCTTCAACATTGTTTTAAATGCTACAAATAGCAAATAAACTAGTCGGAATAAACGTGCAGATCGTCTCTTTTAGCAAGTCAGTGTGTTCGAGCGAGCGAGTACCTATAGTCGCGTTTTGCCTCAATGCGACTGATACCCTCAGACGTCACATACAATTCTCTGTACATAAAGTAGGAGTCGATAAATCGTCGGAGCTTGGCAGTGTCAATAATCTGTACAGTGAAACGCGCACAGCGGGGCGCCTCCAAGCCGACTTTAAAACCTTAAGAGTCAAGTACAAATTTTATTTACATAAATGTATGATATTTATACAGATATCGATGAATCCATTAACTAATGACATCGCTCGCACGCCGCGAGCGGCGACTGCTAGAGTTCGTAGACATGTAAAAAAGTGGCAAAGATTCAGTCGCTTACCAACTACTATATACATCACACGATTTCGTTTCAATAAAACTATAGATAATTTAATATGTTAGTCTTCGATTTCGGAAAAAGACGCTCGGAATATCCAATTTGTGAAACGTCACGATTTAATTTGCTAGATAAGTGGGTCTCGGGGAAAACTGCCAAAGGCACTAACACAGGACAATTATTTTACGAATTGAGACTGTGGAGTGCCCCCAGGCGTGCGAACCTGCAATTCAACCGTTAAAGGTCAACATGAGTTTGCTTAAGCCTGTAAAGGATCGAAACATAATTGTATATAATTGACGACATTTATATGGACATAGATCGAGGGTATTCCGAGCGCAGGGTGAAGGAATGAGTGAAGAGAATGCGCCTTGTGTGGCGAGAGTTCCTACCTACCACATTTACAAGACAGGACACGGCGCGACTGTACAAGGATCGGCGCGCGCGTCCCGCCGCCGGCGTCTAATGCTAGCTAACAAATTAAAATTGTAACATGAACGGCGGGCGCCCGGGCTTTCAACTCGAGAGTATTTCTTGTTTTGTTACTCTCATAAACGGAATTTTTGTTACCTCACCACTCAAATTGATTGCAGCGTGTGTTGACAGAGCTCGTGAAATAGCGCTTTGTTCAACAAAGGCGGCTTCGAGGCTCTCGTATTCGACTAAAGGAGATTATGTACAATAAAACGGAGTCGCGGAACTCGAACTGATATGTTTTCTGATATGGGTGTGGGTGGTTTCGCCGGGTGGCGGGTGGCGCGCCGGTATCTGTGTTAGACTAGACGCAGGACTCGGGGATCCGGTGGTCGAGCAGCTTCTCCTTGATGGCGTCGACGTTGAGGTCGGCGGCGGCGCGCAGCGTGGCGGACGCGCTGCGGCCGAGCGCGGCGGCGGGCGGCGCGGGCGCGCCCACCGCCAGCTCGCGCGGCCGCGCGCCCCACGTCCAGGAAGCGCCTGGGCCGTTGCATGCCTGCAATATTACTATATCTTTAACACTGACACGTTATTCTATTAATCAATCAATTTATGTAGCTGGAAAGTGCTAAGAGAGAGAGAGGAATCGCTGGCTAGACTCAAATTTTATGGAAAACATGAACAGTTTAGGAGCATATATAATCCTTAATCTTAACGTATATTCGTACTGAAAGCTATTGGTGCATGTTGTGGTTAGGTACCTTTAATAAGATAAGCATCTAGTTAGATGTATTATCTGTTGGTAATCAATAAAAAAAAAAAACAATATTGATATTTCTGTAGTGTTTCATCTTCTTCGATAAAATTTGAAACATTTTATTAAATTATAAAACTACTATAATTATATAACTAAAATTTAC
Source organism: Epinotia nisella (assembly GCA_932294315.1). NCBI lineage: Eukaryota > Metazoa > Arthropoda > Insecta > Lepidoptera > Tortricidae > Epinotia > Epinotia nisella. The sequence continues at coordinate 196,017 of OW028677.1, forward strand.
GACATTGGTGACGGACAAGGCCAATACAAAAATGAATAAATAGCTCCATTTCCTAGATTTCAACACCAATATTTTATTTTTATCGAAAGTATAATAGTCCCGGTGTCTCGATATTTTCGATAGCATCCGTATGAGAACTGTGTTTTCACTGAAGATTACAGACATCCCGTGCCCGTACCATCGATATACACGTAATTAGCCCACCCATTGTGAGTCTAACTACAAATTATAGCTATCCGGAACCAATTGGCGTGGGAACTAATTAACTAGTCGCGGACTTAACTAAGATTGTGTTTATAATTTATTATAATGGGTCCCCCGAGCGTGTGTGCAGAATAGCGTCCATCCAATCAGCGGGGTAATGAGGCCGGCCGCCGCCGCGCCGTATCGCGCACGCATCTCGCCGAATTAGCCGCGCCGTATTGTCGCGCCGAAGATAACGCCTATAAAACTAATTCAACCGCAAAACTAACACAACAAAATTGTGGAGTGGAAGTGGAATCATTCCGTTGGAAGCCCACCAGTGGACGTCCAGCGCGGTCTGGTTAGGTTTATTTTTTCAATTTCATCTTTCACTCCATTTCAGTCATCGGTGGACCTGAACCTACAGCCTAAGGCTGGTTTTAGTGTCACGCGGGCCGTCCGCGCGGACAGCTCCGCACGACCAACATGTATGGCGCGTCCGCGCGGACCCGTCCGCATTACTCAAAAACGCTCCCTAAAGCTTAATACATCGTACGTGATCCGCGCGGACGGTCCGCGTGCGGTCCGCGTGACACTAAAACCAGCCTAAGAGAGATAACAATATCTCTCCCACGGTATCTATCTAGATTCGAGCAATAGGTTAGTCTGACAGCTTGTAAGAAAACGCTAATCTAAGCACCTATCCACGAGAACCTGACAAGTGACGCGACAACGCGTAGATAAAACTATCACAAGCTTAATGAAAACGCGCCCTCAGCGGGCGCGGCGGGGCGCGCCGCCATGTCACGATTTAATGCACTTCATTAGACAATGAATAGATTTCCCGCTAACTAGTATGTAGTACGTTTTCATCCTTTTGTTGCAGAAAGTTAATGCGCTCTTTGTTAAGTAATAATAATTGTAGAAATTTATCCGAAGACGGGCTTGTCTAGACAAGCGCGCCGGCGGCGTTCTTGTGACGCGACGAGCGAAGCGCGGTGACGGCGCGCGGCTTGTCAACACGCCGTGACACGTGACGCCTGGCACCACTCTCACACTACACGCCTCATTAAAACCACGTCATTTATTAGCTACGTGTCTACACGGTATCTGTGATAGTAAACAGCGCCTTGGAACTAATAACTTTTAATGGATGTATGCCACGTGCGAGTGCAGTAATTCACATATTAGGCGAGTAGGTAATAACTAACCGTGTGCGGACAGGCTCCCGGCATCACGTAGGGATAATTTATTTGAGCCAAGTGTAAAATTGTAGACAGTTCGGCGGGCTATAGAGGAGAAATGTGGTTTTGAGGGCGATATCCGCGACAGCTGCGGCGCAGTGCGCGGTATTGGGGCACAAATCAGGGCGACGTCTTACTCGGCGGACCGGGCGCACGCCGGCGCGCCTCGGCGCAATCACGCCGCGCGCGCTAAATAATGCCGGAACGGCAACTCGATTAACATTAAGCTTAACGAATTTAGCATCGTTGACGAGTTTGCATTAAAATTCAACTCGCTCGTTATTTTATCGGTTGGCAACTCGGTTAACTGAAGTTCGATGTTTTTATTTGATGAGGACTTTGCAAAGTAAATTCAGGATGGAAGTTTTCGTGTAAATACGATAAAGTTTAATCTGAAGGAGATGGGAGCGCCGCGGGGCGGGGGCGGGCGGCGTGACTGCGTGACCGCGTCATTGCTCGACTTACAGCTAAGCCCTGGAATTCATGAACGCGGTAAATCTAATTAATAATGTTTGCAATTAAACCAAACATTGTTTTAAAACAATGCATTATTGTACAGCGTAATTGCCCGCTGAATATAATGAGCTCTTTATTAACAGAGCTGTTATGGACGGCGTAACGAGTTCATTTTAACGAATGCGTCGGGTTCACTGTCGCATCAGGCACACGTGATTCGGACACCTGACTACACGACACGGTGACGACACGGTGTCTCGGAGCAGCTCACAGCCTCCCGCGGGATTCGGCAGTAAAGATACGCCGGCTAAAGCGGGCGATCAGACTTATCTCAAACCACTAAAACTTCCTAAAGGGACAGTCTGAATCACTCGGCTATATTGTAAAAGGATAACTGATAACATCTTTCCGCCACATACACAATGCGAATACCCGGTTGGTTGAATGCAACTTCGGGAACGGAGTCGGTACTAAGTAAATAGGCAGCCGGCCCCGTCAGAATATGTCGTAAAGCGCGCCCGCCCCGCGTTTATGGCACTTGAGTTCATTTATATCGCCGCGCGCCCAAATGGACGCAGGACCTTGTTACAATTGATGGCTTATTGATTTTGACGGACCGCAGGCAGATTGGCTTGTTCGCGACCAAGGGAGATAAAGCGTTTCTTTTAGATTGACACGCGCAGATTGTAATTTATTACGAGTGATGTTGCATGAAGACTTGAAATTGAATCGTTACTCGTTTCGCTATTCTTTTCATAAAAGGAAAATGGGACAGAGAAAGGGAATAACTTAAGGGATTAACTATATGGACCAAGCGTGTTTAAAAACTTTTAATGTGTAGTTTGCTTGTTGACAAAAATATCTGGGAACAAACTAACTTCTAATGGCATAATGAGCTCTGCGGAATCCTAACACAGTTTAAATAAAGTTAGTTCAAATTAACTCATTCTAAAATAATAAATTGTAGGTGTCGTATCGTATACGCTTGCATTTATTAGGTATCTACATGTTTGCAAATAGCTTTGCGGGTTGAGGTCTGGAACGCAAGGACACTATATCAGTTTAAGTGCAATGATTTCTGGGGCTTCACGAGTATATATACACAGCCGCGTGAAGCCTAGTCGAATCGGGTCGAACGGGCCGCGCCGTACCCGGAAGAATTTAATTAACCGGACGGTGCACCAACAATCCATCCTGCCGTGGAATCGCCCCACGGCATAAATCCGAACTTTCCGGGCCGGACTTTAATAAACTGCACTCTTCTTTACTTAACCCGAGAGCCACTTCATTTGACGCGAAATGTAACAATTCAGCCGAGGTTCGCGTTCGCGTCATATGGCGGAACGAACTAATGGCACGTGCGGAAGAGTTATTCCCAATATCAGATGACGGGGTGAGAGGGGGGCGCGAGGAGGCTTTTAAGAGATGAGAATGCGATCGGATTGATGCGTGTGTCGCGGGTAATAGCCGATCGGTCGCACGCACAAATGGATTGCCGCGGTGTCTATACTCCAATGAGCCTGGCACGGGTTTTTGATCCTATATGAATCTGATACGATTCAAGCTCAATTTTGCATACAGCATCTGCATGTGGGACGGGGAACGTGTAAATGGTAACCCATTTATTCATCGGATTTCATATGGCTCGGGAATGTTGTTGGCTTAATAATTTGAAGCAAAATTATACAGGGTGTGGCCCGTAATAGGAGCAATAAATTAAAAGGAGGCTTCCTCACATCATCTGTAGTAACCCCTTTTGTCCATTTCTTTAAAAAAAATTAACTCGGAGAAAAATTGATCTAAAGTTATGACCTCCGAGTAATGTATCTTGGCACCACGAGATCATAGCACAGTAGTCAATGCGGATTTTGAGGTAATATCGTGTAGTGAGTCATAATAGTTGTTGCATTGGGTTAGGCTCGTAAAACACACTTTCCCGAAATGTGCACTTTCTGTAAAAGTGCATTTTTTTAGAATGATAATTTTTCCTTAAAGTACACTGTCTCTAAAAGTGCACTTCCCGATATGTACACTTTGTCAATAGGTGCACTTTCCCAGAATGTGCACTTTCGCAGAAGGTATATTTTCCCAGAAAGTACACTTCAAGGGTAGGGATGTTAACACCTAGCATATGTGTGAGTGCCTCGCCTAGGTCACACTCACACACGCATACGACAAATCTGCAGCGCCGAAGATCCCGCTTTACCGACTAAATGTGTATCTTTAAATAATAAATGTGTTTCTTTTGAGAAAGTGCCCTAAATGGAAAAGTGTACATTTTGGGAAAGCGTGTGTTTTGGAAAAGTGCACTGTTTGAAAAAATGCACATTTCGAGAAAGTTTCCAAATTAGGAAAGTGTATATTTTGGGAGTGTACGTTTTGCGGAAAGTGCACCTTTGCAGAAAGTGCACATTTCGGGAAAGTGTGTTTTACGAGCCTAACTCGTTGCATTTTTGTTTTCAAAAGATATTTTTGTGATATTTTCAATTTTTTTTAATTTTTTTTTTGTTTTTAAAATAAAAAAGTTACTTATATCACTCCAGAAGAGTAAAAAAGTACACTAAAACTTAAGATGAAAAAAAAACCGAAAAAAAATTTTTTTTAGTTAAAACCACTAAGAAACAATTGCTCACAAGCTTAATAATCTACCGTTTAATTTATTGCTCCTATTACAGGCCACACCCTGTATTATTATTTATTATTATTATTTATTTATTCAGATAACTTAGAGATCCACTGGTTAGTAAATACAAAATCTTACAAAACTATTGTTAAAACTAAACACTACATTATAAAGAGCTTAAACATAAAATTATTTACAATGCACAATGCCTGTCACCAACTTGATGAGTGCCAATCTATTTTCGATTGGCAATCATCAAATTGCTGACACGCAGATATATGGGGGAATCAGGTTTTGAGGCAAACACTCCCAGAATTTTATTGGAGCTGCTCCGCATTCTACGCACCAGCGATGCGGTTCTCTTCCTTACAATGGCGTCAAACCCATCCGTGCGAGCTTCGGCAAACATTAGTGATGCGCTACAGAAGCGGGGCAGCCCCAACAGCGCCCTAAATCCGTTGTTATATTGGACTTTGAGGGCACTAAGCGATTGTTGAGTACAGTTAAGCCACAGGCTGCTCGTGTAAAAACTCTGACAGTACGCTTTGAAAAGGGTGATCTTTACTTGGATGGAACAACGAGCAAACCTGCGGGCCAACATGTTGCTTCTCACCGCCAGTGCCCTGCGTTCTCTTTCAATGTCCATTTGATCCTTCAGGTCGTCGGTAAGATAATGCCCTAGGTACTTAAAACTGTATACCCTTCGTAGTGGCACGCCATTAAGGATAACAGCTGGCACATCCTCCGGTATCTTTTCGGGACGTTTACCGAGGGCCTTAAAGATCAAATATTCACTTTTTTTAACATTATAGCATAACCCATGTCTGGATGCATAGGATTCGCATATCTTAATAAGCTTTTTCAGTGCGCTCACCGTTGGGCTCAACAGCACCATATCGTCCGCGTAGCTGATGTTGTTAACACATACACCATCCACATGACATCCAACACGGGTGCTGATGAGCTCACCGATGAGCTCGTCCACGTATAGATTGAAGAGCTTGGGTGACGATAGCCCCCCCTGCCTCACCCCGCACTCCAATCCATACGAATCTGACAGCACGCCCGCCCATCTTACGCTATTCTTCTGATTGGAATACCAGAACTGGAAGATGCTAGTCACCTCCACTGGCACGTTCCTATCCCTCATCTTTTCCCATAAAACATCGTATGAGACTAAGTCGAATGCTTTAGAGAGGTCTAGGAAACATGCGTACACAGTAGTGCTGCGCTCAGTGTAGTAACGAACAGCATGCTTAAGGCCCAAAATGGCACTTTCGGTCGATAACCCCGGTCTAAAACCAAATTGACCGTCTTGAAAGTGTAGGTATTCATCCAGTTGAGCATTAAGCATACTATCCAGCACCTTAGCTAGAACATTTGCCAGAGAGATTGGTCTGTAATTCGTTTTGTCAGCGATATCTCCAGTCTTGTTTTTTATTATGGGCACTACAATGGTATTCATCAATTCACTAGGTAGGTACACATGGCCAAGACAAAGCGAGTAGAACATAGACAAAACTCTCGGCAAATGAAATCCTGCATATTTCAAATGTTCTATGCTAAGACCATCACAACCAGGGGATTTGCCTCTAGTCATATTTCTAATAACTGCCTCTATTTGTTTATAAGTGAACCTAACTGACGTCCTGTTATGACTAGTCTCGGCATAGGTCATCGACTGTGATGGCCCCAAGGGCGAAGCCACTGCAAAATGCTCCCGAAACATCGTTGCAATGTCCTTAGGGTCGCTCACGCCCGCCACGCTCACGGGCAAGTCAGGCTTTAAATTAAGTTTATTGGTCGCTTTCCAGAATTTATTAAAGTTTTTGGATTCCCGATGTGTCGCAAGTATATCCATTTTTATCTGTTCTTGGTGTTTTAAACACCAGTTTAATTTACTTTTAAAAATCATACGAGACTCGGTCATCTCATCAAACACCTTACCTTCATTAGGTTTATGACACAAAAGCCACATTTCATATTTAAGCCTGGCCTCCCCATGAGCACTACGTACATGTATATTACGTTCTGTTGACTTACCGGCGTAGAGAGAGGCGCGGGCGCCGTTCTCGCGGGCGAGGCGACCGTCAGCCGCCCGCCGCCCGCCACCGTCTCGCCTGCGACAAAACAAACGACACACTTTAACATTATGTATACAAAGCTATTCCAACAGTCAACGGTAACGTTTATGAGCCGTTGAATGGCTGTTGCCGATCCCGAAATAAATGTATTCGAAGCGATTTGGTTTAGTGTAATAGCGTGTGCTATACATTACGGAGGCTATATCGATGCCGCGCTAGAAGCGTCGTGGAATACACGACTTGACTCGATTATTACTTCACTCTTCAGCGTCCCACCCTTCTAATTATTGACCGACAAATGAATAACTGAATGCGGGTGGCACAGTACCGGTAGGTAATGGGGAATGGATGAAAATTTTAGAAATGCCTGATAATTTTTTTGGTGATAGGAATAACCTTCCTTAGCACCAGAAAAAAGTTTCAGATTTTTCAGCTGCGACAATTATTTTCGAAAAATATAAACAGTTTCCTCATTTACGTTTTGGGTGAAGAACGGTAAATAGACACTTTCCTTGATCTGTTTCATATTACAAAAAACTATCTAGAATATCTGTGGTAAACTGACACTGGTAATGACCAATATAGCTGCTGCAAGTGTCAATATCACTGCCAGTGTCAGTTTACCACACATATTTAATATATTTTCTCAAACATGCAATGAAATGTCGTCCTTACGTGCGTTATAACAGGCTTCAAAGTATCACGTTTCGGGCGGAACAACTCGAGAGAACTGTAAAGGAATTTCATACAAAATTGAAGGCCTAGGCCGGGAAGTAATTTTTTTTTAAATTTTAATGTTAACATTGCGTCTGTGTTCATCAACAGGCTAACAGCTGATTTATATTTCTTTTATTTTTTCTAGTGGCTGAATGGTAATCGGACCAAAAATATCCGCGTTAATGCCTATTACACACGAACCTTTATTAAGAAAACAAATCTGTATGATTCAATGTGTTGATGAATAAATTAAAATGTTATCTATACCTACGTAAGTCACCAGAGACCATAGACAATATTTACAATCCTCTGCATTTATTTTATTCATTATAGAAATTAAGATTCTTATTATCAGGTTATGTATAATGGCCCTAATAGGGTCTATTCAAACACTACACACGCGAAATACGGACGACTTCCGTAAAAAAAAACATTAAGTATGGAGGGATAGGAGGGAAAATTAATGTACTATTGTGAGTGGTGTATTGTTTTATTTCATTGCATATGTTTGAGAAAAGCACTATACATGCCTGGCCGTGAAAAGGCTTGCCGGCTTCGTATCACTATCCGGCCTCCCTACGGTCGGCCGTCTATACCTACTCACCCGGCAAGCCCTTCTTTCCCGGTGTCTGCAGTAATGTACTATTTTTTGTAATATGAGACCGATCGAGGAAGGTGCCGTAACTGACCCAAAACGTAAGTGAGGAAACTGTTCATATTTTAAAAAAAAATTGACGCAGCTGAAAAATCTGAAACTTTTTTCTGGTGCTAAGGAATGTTGTTATGTTATATAAAGAGTATTTGTATTGTATTGTATTGTTATTCCTATCACCAAAAAAATAATCAGGCATTTCTAAAATTTTCATCCATTCCCAATTGTAACACATTCTCTGGGAGTGGAGTCCAGCAACGGACCTCTTTCGGCTGATATACATGGTGAGCAATCCAAATGGGTCAGTATGGCGGTTTTGGAAACCATAACAGATAGCGAAATCTTGGCTTAGGAACCATGACGTTGATTTTAGTAAAAAGAAAAACTGCATTCATATACTTACAAAAATACGTGTACTCGGCCCAGGAATCGAACCTGGACTTTTTGAAAAATTAAATTTCGTTGTTTAAAAACAATGCATTTTATTAGTTTTAGATATCATGTTTCTTAGTAACATTTACTATTTAAGAGCTACATAACCGATATTCAAAGGAAAATAACGAAATTTAATTTTTCAAAAAGTCCAGGTTCGATTCCTGGGCCGAGTAGGTACACGTATTTTTGTAAGTATATGAATGCAGTTTTTCTTTTTACTAAAATCAACGTCATGGTTCCTAAGCCAAGATTTCGCTATCTGTTATGGTTTCCAAAACCGCCATACTGACCCATTTGGATTGCTCACCCTGTATAATAATGATGAATGACCGACGGCGAACGCGATGTACCTACGCACCGCAATGTTGTGAAAACGATGTAAAAACGTCACTATAAACGAGATCAGATACAGGGCGATTTACAGCGTGTTAATATTTGTAAATTGGTAACAAATAAGCGTGGCGATCACGGCTCGCGGATCGAGCGGTGGTTTTTCCTATTTCTGCGGTGACGGCAAATTGGACATGTAACGAGATCTGTAGTAGTGATAACGCGGTGAGGCGAAGGCTGCCAGGATGATAATGATAACGCGGTGAGGCGAAGGCTGCCAGGATGATAATGATAACGCGGTGAGGCGAAGGCTGCCAGGATGATAATGATAACGCGGTGAGGCGAAGGCTGCCAGGATGATAATGTTAACGCGGTGAGGCGAAGGCTGCCAGGATGATGTTGATGATGATAACGCGTTGAGGCGAAAGCTGCCAGCATGATGATGATGATGATAACGCGGTGAGGCGAAGGCTACCAGGATGATGATGATAACGCGGTGAGGCGAAAGTTAACATTACAGTAACTTTTGTTTTTAAGTACTCATTTTTACGCTTGCATGTGATGGAGACATAAAAAACACAATTTCCTTTGGCGATTTATTTATTATTAGTGGAGCTGTGATTTTATGGCACGAGTTATTAGTGGATTTTCTTAAAACAAGCACTATTTTTATAGAGAAAGGATTGCGAAGATGAATTGGCGTAGGTCTCTTATTTAGCCGGGTGTAGCGCCGCGGGCGGTGTCCCCATAAATTAGCGCGGAGATTTATCTCCCGGAAAAAACCTGATTAATCACTACATTCAAAGACGGCTTGCAAGTCACGACGCAAGAAATAATTAATAGGACCCGCCCCCGCGCCACTAATGTGCCCAAGTTTATTTAAATTGCCTTCATTAAGGGCTCACTGTAGTGTTTAAATTGCCATTGATTTACAGTTCCTCGACAACGTCGCGGTATTGAAAAATATTGTGAAACAGAAGCGGCGGCGATGGCGTATTCATGAATATTGATGTGTTCGTGAATATTCAGCTCGGCGACACTCGGAATTGAAAACAGGCCGCGGCCGCGGCCGCTGCGGCTCGCCAGGATCCACTCTGTTAGCATAAAACATCAAATTCATCGCTCAAAGCTCTAATGCAATCCTGCGCTTTTGGAACCTAGTCCATCGCCGGCCTGAGGACACCGACATATTTTGACAACTCATTCCTGTGGTTGCAAGTAGCAAGAATGTCATATGACTTAGGGTGACGATGACGATATCGGTGTGTGTGTGTGTCTGTGTGTGTAAGGTATTAGGTAATTATTATTACTTGTGTATGAAAAACGTAAAGTGGGGAAGCATTTTTGCACAAATGGGAATGACCATTGCTAGTTGTTACCACCCCAACTTTTAAATTATTTAAATTTATCAGAATCAGAATTGTATTGGTAAAACACATTATTTTACATGTCAGGCAGAATATAAAGTAGGTAGGTAGGTACATACGTTTGTCATAATATTTTTTTTAGATAACTACACAGTATTTCTTAAAATTAATTCATAAACATTATAAAAGTCAGTCTAATTAAGGGTTATTAGTTATGAGTGGGTCAATGATACCTTACCATGAAATTGTTCAATGGCGTAACACACCATGTCCAATTAAATCTTCTTTAAATGACGAGATTGTTTTTTCCTAATTTTTAATAATTTAAAAGTATCTTTATGTTAACCATTTTCTTGGTCAAAATGGGGTGGTAAGGTAACAACTGGGAATGATTCTTCCCCAGTTGTCCATAGTGCTAACAAATGGGAATGATTCTTTCCCAGTTCTCCCCAGTGGGGACAGATGGGAATATTTATTCCCATTTGTTCCCAGGGGTAATGAAAAGGCGGGAGCAAATGGGAATAGCTCAGTTTAAGTCTTTTGGAGATGTAAGTTAACGAGTTAAACATTTTCTTATTTAAAAAAAAAACAAGTTTTTTCGTATTGCTGTATTACCCAAAAACTTACAAGATCTCATTTGAAGTATGCGATGAGGAAATAGCATTATCTTTGTATTAGTTGTAGCGTTTTCTTATCCAATATCATGCGACTGATTAAATTAAGATTATCGTTCCCTGTGAGGAAAACGATCTAATATAGAATCTAATCTTCTTTAGAATCACGGCGAGCAACGAGCGATACAATTTCCTCGTAAGATGCTCTATCAGATCCGGTCGGACAATGTGGACGAGTATGTATTGTGCCGAGATTGAATGAGATACATTAAGGCACAGTTGCACAAGCGTATCCAACAAATATAAGAAGTAGTCTACATCACTGCACTACGCGTTGTATAGAAAAGATCACAAATAGCTTTAGAAGCGACTGAATAATTCATTTTGAGAACGTTCTGAAGTTTAATAGGATGTAGAATCACTCTGCTCCTGACTCCAACTACGTATTTTAGCAGAAAATAAAACGAGCGCCATATGAAATAGAAAATACTAATTTGCGGTAAGTAAAAGTAACACAGGAGTATCTAAACTTTTAACTAACTTTAGCAGTAACACGGAGGTAACGTACCTAAATCAGCATAGTTAGCCACATTCGGTAAGATCATTATGAATACTCATATGCTTATGGCATTTGTTGGGCCAGCATTGTAGCAGGATAAGTACCACTAGCGCCGCAATACGACTCTAGATGAGAACATCTACGAGTATTTGCACACGCACACAACTACCACAGCAAGTTGTGCTGGCGTTGCTTTGCTTTGTGTCGCTATAACGTGCAAGAGATAACTAAATCCTCTTCAGGTTGAGTCCTTGGGCATTCAACTCTCATGCACCGATAGCGCGATCGCGTTTATGTGCGACATAAAGTTTTTGTCTCACTCGCACTTACACACTTGATGAGGGACGAATGCTTTATGTCCGAAATAAACGCGATTATAGCTAAACTGGTATTCTATTCTCGCACATCTAAAATATAATGGAAACTGAGTACGGTTGGACTGATACAGTCTTGCATTTGGTTACACATGAGTTGGTACTTGCATTACCAATCTCATTAATACTCAATTCCAATGAAATTTCAGCAGCACCAGAATATCCCTGTTTCGCAAGCGGTTTAGTAATAATAATAACATACTAAGTTCGCGTTAGAAACTTACACACACTCCTAATTAAAATATGTTAGCAACAGTTTTCAGAGACTTCCTAAACTAATCTAGTTCGGCGCGGTCGCGTGTCCCCCGCCCGGATACTGCCCGGATACGGGGTACTGCCGGGGCCTCCATAACCGCCGTTTTTTATGGCGGGAACCGCATTCATTATCGCGCGATTTATGACGCGGTCAGTATGAATATAGGCCCTTGCCTATATTTTATCTTTTCTAATAAATTTGATTATTTCGAATATTGATGTGCAATGGTGACAGTCCTAAAGGATTTAAAGTTAAAAATGACTGTTCGTAAAGTCGGTTTACGGACGATAATTTTACGTGATAGACGTTATCACGTAAAATCACCATCCGTAGAAGCCGTGGTGGGGAGCGACAGGTCGTGGAAGGCGGCGGCTTCCTTCTGCGAGGACGTGATGACGCAGAAGGAGGCAGCGGAGCGTGGGAGGGAGGACGATCTGCCCTCCCAACCGATTGCAAACGTGTGGGGCAACTTGCCCCATGAGGGTACCTGTGGGTGACGGGCACGGGGACGTCTGTCACCTTCACGAAGGTCTCTGAATGGCGGGCGTGCCATCCCTCGGTGCACCCTTTTATTGAGGTAGGGGGAAACGATTTCCCTGGAGATGAGTCCGCAGTGCGGACAGCCGCTGGCGAGGTTGCGGAAGTGTGCCGAGGGCGTTCCCATGGCCTCGCCTTATAGCGCAGAGGTGGCTGGTGGGTGGGTGTTTAGTGGGTAGTATATAGGTATAGGAACGACATGGGAGTCCCACATAACCACCAGGGTCCGTCTCCGTACCCTGGTAGTATGCAAAACGCATTTTCCCCTTAAGAAGGAGAACTCCCGAAGAGTTCGAAACTTGTCGCCCGTGGTGACATTTAATACGTGAATGTAACCGTGGATTTATTAGTAGTAGATCGCAAATTTCATGAACGCTCACGGTTGTAACTTTGTGAACATGTCAAAGTCAAAGTCAAAGTGATTTATTCTTCAATTTAGGCATGTTACATGCACCTATGAATGTCGATAAACTACCACCGGTTCGGAAAGTAAACCTCTGCCTCGAGAAGAACCGGCGTAAAAAACTCGGCGAGGTGTCATTTTTTCAAAACAGTATACAATATATCATTTCAGTATCAGAGTATTATAATTTTTTTTAATTACATTGCTACAGTAGAAAGGCTATTTATTTTGCGATAGATTTCTAGTGCAGGATTTTATCGCTGCCAAATATCCCTATCCATGATGTAATCGTTTATCTTATAATATGCTTTTGAAATCTGCTTTACGACAGATTTGAATTAAGAGTAGGTAAGTTCGGTAATGTGTTTTGGAATTTTATTGTAGAATTTTATACAATTTCCCAAGAACGACTTTTTCGCTTTTACTAGCCTGTAAAAAGTTGTTTTGAGCTTCCCTGCGCTTCTGGTAACCTTGGGTCTATCAGTGTTTGTTGTGTAGTTGTATAAATTCTTCCTAACATACTCGTACATTATTATTTCAAATACGTATAGCGACGGCAGTGTTAGAATATCTGTTTCCTTGAAGAATTTGTCGATCGATATTCGACCTTAACGACGCGATTCAAGTACCAATATGATACCCGGAACAATACGTCGAGCCACATAGACCAAGCGTAAACGCAGCATTTTTGCCGTCCGCAAGAGTTATGGAGGCAATAATTCCGTAACGCGTATTATTATAACACGTTCCGAACACGTACGGCGGACATTAAACTGATTTACACGGCTTTTTAATTACCGCCACTCGCCGGATTTTTACAATCTTCGCTCCATCGAGCGATCATTACCTTTATTATTAACGCTTGGAATTAAATTGAGAAATTCATCAATTAATCAAAGTTACGGGAAGCTACGGCACATCTTTTCGTCCAATATTCCGCAGTGTCTCAAGACGAGAGTCTTTGACCAGTGTGTGTTGCCAGTGGTGACATATGGCACGGAAACGTGGTCGCTTACTATGGGCCTCATAAGAAGGCTCAAAGTCACCCAAAGGGCAATGGAGAGGGCTATGCTGGGAGTATCTCTGCGTGATCGCATCAGAAATGAGGCTATCCGCAGCAGAACCAAGGTAACCGATATAGCCCTCCGAATCGCTAAACTTAAGTGGCAGTGGGCGGGGCACATTGCACGTAGAACCGATGGCCGTTGGGGCGGAAAGGTTCTTGAGTGGCGACCACGTACCGGAAGGCGCAGCGTGGGTAGGCCCCCCACAAGGTGGACTGATGACCTGGTAAAGGTCGCTGGAGTCCGCTGGATGCGGGTGGCGCAGGACCGGTCATTGTGGCACTCTTTGGGGGAGGCCTATGTTCAGCAGTGGACGTCTTTGGGCTGATATGATGATGATGACATGTAGTCCCAAATTTTGACTCCTTTGGTAAGAAAGAAAGAATCATGCAGTTGCGCCTCCATCAAATGATGAAGATTGGTAATCAGCTTTTGGACATTAAAATACTTAAGGGTTACGAATCCGTCCGTCTGTCACATTTAAGTTTTCTCAAAAACCATTTGACATTGATGGCCTGATTACATGAATTTAGGTACGACGGGTGGTGGTGGTTGATGTAACTGGTGACCGAAGAGCTGGCGAATAGCGATTCAGCGAGGAAATGTCGCCAGCATCCTCGGTACAATGCCTTTTTTAGACTAACTTAGTTTTAATTAATGTTAATTATCATGTTCATACAACAATGGGTAAGTTAATTATATGATAATATGCATTACCTCCAGTACTCTATTTTATGTTCTAAACTGTACATCATCATCACACGCACACAACATCATACGCACACACACACACACACACACGCGCGCGCGCACACGCTCACGCACACGCACACACATACATACACATGGATAACATTGTACCATCTTAAACTTTCTTTATGCTTGTTTAAAAAAAAAAAATTTTTTGTTTATTTTTTTATGGAGTTTAGTTGTTATGGAGGAGCCTTCCTGATACAGGTATTGCATACTTAATAGGAAGTCCCAACCAGTAGGTGAATATTGGGCACGCTGTCCCATTCGCTCGACGTGCTCGCTCCGCTCGCACGCTCGCTCTGTGACAGCTTGCCCAATATATGCGAATGTTTTGATTTAGTTGATCGGAGTCGTATCATTCAATATTATCGTGCGATTAAGCGAACCCGTAACAAAAGCTGCAGCCCCTTCGTCCACAAAATTGTAGAGCACAAATTGATCGACATTCGGATTATGCACCGCTAACGTTGAAACAACGTCACTCGCTCTCGCCCCGTGCTGCGCGTGCCCAATAAATAAATGGTTATTGGAATCTCAGAATTATTTAATATAAACTCTCAAGTTCAAAAAAACATAATATTTGCATATTTAGTTTCAAGTTTGTTGCACGTGCCTAATGGTAATATGAAATTCGTAAAACAACCTCAAAAATTGCAGTTGGATGTAGTTTGTTCTTCACACAATAAACGTCATTACCGCCATGGTTTACTTTTACCTGATACTATTCGCTGTATAATATGTGGTCCGTCTAACTGTGGAAAAACTAATTTGATTGTTGGTCTACTGCTACACGAACATGGTCTACGCTTCCAAAATGTTTATATATATTCTAAAACCTTGTTTCAACCTATGTATCAATATTTAGAGCAAGTTTTAAATCTGGTTCCCTCAGTATCATTTCAAAAATATAGTGAGAATGATGAAGTAATAAGTCCTCATACGGCTGATATAAATTCAATCATGATATTTGATGATGTTGCATGTGAAAATCAAAATAATATACGAGATTATTTTGCAATGGGAAGACATAAAAACATAGATAGCTTCTATCTGAACCAAACATATAGTAAAATACCTAAGCAATTAATAAGAGACAATGCTAATTTAATAGTTCTTTTTAAACAAGATGATGTTAATTTGCGACATGTTTATGATGAACACGTAGGAAGTGATATGTCTTGGGCCCAGTTTCGCGAAATGTGTGGTCAAGTATGGAACAAACCCTTTAATTACTTAGTTATAAATAAAGATTGTAATAGAAATTCTGGATGTTATAGAAAAGGCTTTGATACATTTATCATGATAGAATAAATGAATACATAAATAATAGTGTTAACACGTAGAACTTATTCCTTAATATGAAATCATCTAGATCGGACATGAATAATAAAATGAACGAGGAGAAAATATTTAAAGAAAAAGTACTCCGATCTGCTGAAGCAATAAGAAAAAAAGTCAAGGTTCTTCGTGATACTAAATCTAACAATAATATGATCTTGGAAACAATGTTAAAACCAGTCACAGATCCTCTTAATGAAATGGTGAAAAAAGATGATAACAACCTTAGTATTACTGATACTGATTTTGATAACAATGGATCTAAATGGAATAATGCAGTAAAAACATTAAAATACAGTCCTACTGAAAATGGAAAAAAAGAAAGTTTAGCTAATAATACACTATTGAGAAAATCATCAGAATCTGATTTAGATAATAGCGAATATGAATTAAATGATGACAATTCTAGTCAAGATGATTTTGAATCAGTAAACAATGCTTCATTCATAACGTCAGATTCGTATGCATCTCCGCGTGACGATCCTACCTGGCAAAATCAATATTTACACATGAACGTTCCTTTTGGTGTACGAATGGATCGTGGTAAGCTAATGCTAGGATCTTATCCGATTTCTTGGAATGATAAAGAACTCAAAATAGGAGCAGAAAGGTATTGTTTAACACAAGGATTAAACGATTTATTGTTTAAAAAAATACCTGATTTGCAAATTATAACTGAAAACGATAAGCGATTGTATAAAACATTATTAATAAAAACAAATGCACATAGACGAGATTTTGATCCAAATAAGCCTATAAAAAGCAACAAGGGTATGAAATATTTACACATCATAAAACCACTTTTCAAATTAACTAAAGAACGTTCATTAAGCGAAGAAGTACATGTAACCGGTGATGGTTTACCGCTAATGAAAAAAGTCAAAAGAGATATTTCTTATGTGTATTGGGATGACCCAAATGAATTAGTAGAAAGATTGAAACTACTTATAGCATCGCGTGATGCTGGTAATACAGGATTAGATAACGAAATCATATCTATTATTGAAGAACTACGCGAAGCTTGCTTAGTAAATGATATATAAAAGTCAAATAAAGCTAATTTTTTACCAGTTGTAGTTTCACTCGCAAGTTGTAACAATACATCATGAATATTGACAAATTTGGTCACCATGTTCATAAGCGCCTGCGTGCTAATGAGATTTCTGATCTAAAATACAATGCTTTGCTTCGAACAAACGGAGGGGGATGTTTTGAAGGAAGTTTACAATTAAAAGGAGTTGTAGAACCTTCGTCACCTGATGATGTAGTAAATAAGCAGTATGTTGATCAAAATATTCAAAACATGTACGACAAGACATATATAGATTCTTTGTTTAATACTATAAATAATCAAATTCATCAACTTTCGTCTCAGTTAAAAATAAACTTTTATACAAAGAAGGAGATAGATGATATCTTCAAAAATATAAAAAATGGAAAAGCAACAAATAGTGAACGAGATCCATCGACCGGCAAGAAAAAACTTTAAGCGAAGATCGGTTGTACTAAGAGGAATTGACGATTTATGGCAAGCTGATTTGATCGATTTACAGAAACTTCACACGATTAACAAAGGAAATAAATATATATTAACTGTTATTGATACTTTTTCCAAGTATGCGTGGTGTATACCAATTAAGTCTAAAATTAAAACGTCAGTGAAAAGTGCATTCGAACTAATTATGAAAAAAACTAAACGCAGACCTAGAAACTTGCAGACGGACTTAGGAAAAGAATTTTATAATGATGAATTTGATTCTTATTTAAAATTCTTGAAAATACATCACTATTCATCATATTCAATTAAAAAGGCATCTATTGTTGAAAGACTGATAAAAACACTTAAGATCAAACTCTATAAATATTTTAGTTTCATTGGTAACTATAAATGGGTTGGTAAACCGTTAGATGATATAGTGAAAGCATATAATCACACTGTACATCGTACAACAAAATTTAAACCTATTGATATCGATTCAAATAATGAAAAAGAAGTAAAAAAGAACATTAAATACTCACAATCCAATGTATATAACAACAGTAAGTTGAATAAATTTAATATAGGTGACCGTGTGCGTATAAGCAAATATAAAAGTAACTTCTCTAAGGGTTATACACCTAATTGGTCTACAGAACTTTTTACTATTAAACATATGAATCACACTCGACCTGTAACATATCATATTGAAGATCAACGGAAAAACATAATACTGGGTACCTTTTATGAAGAAGAACTTCAAAAAACTAAGTATCCAGATATTTATTTAATAGAAAAGGTGATTAAAAAAAAGGGTAGTAAGCTGTTTGTCAAGTGGTTAGGGCTAAGTGATACTGAAAATAGTTGGATTGATATAAAAGCCATTGTTTAATGTGCTTATTTAAATAAATTGACTTTTTTTAAACGAAATTTGTCATTAGCATACCTGATATGAAAGGGAGAGGACTTTTAAATAGCGCAATTAATAATTTACCATTTGAATTACACTTGCCTGGGTATAATTATTGTGGACCAGGTACAAAATTGCATAAAAGGTTACAACGAGGTGACAAAGGAATTAATGCGCTAGATGAGGCGTGTATGAAACACGATATAGCTTATGATAAATATCCTGATTTAGCTGATAGACATAGTGCAGATTTAGAACTTTACAAAATGGCCAAACGAAGAACTAAGTCGAAAGATGTTGGAATAGGAGAAAAAATAGGCTCATGGTTAGTGAGCAAAGTTATGAAATCTAAACTAAAGGTTGGTGCAGGTATAAAATCATTCAAAAGTTTTGTGTCCAAGATACGCACTGAGTTAAAAAAGAACCCTAAAATAAAAGGTAATAATATCATGGATCGTGCTATTGTTGCCGCAAAAAAAGTTTTTGCTAACAACACTAAGATACGCCTACCTCGTTTAATACCGATTCCAAAAACAGGAGGTCTGCTACCTTTGATACCTATTTTCGCGGGACTTTCTGCGTTAGGATCATTAGCGGGAGGAGCTGCTGGAATCGCTAAAGCTGTAGGTGATTACAAAGCTGCAAAAAAGAACTTAACTGAATCAGAAAGACATAATAAAATGATGGAATCTATTGCATTAGGAAAAGGGTTGCATATTAAACCATATAAAAATGGTAGAGGATTGTGTATACAAACTTCAAAAAACTAAGTGATAGGTTACCCAGACGTGCACTTTCAAACATTGACATCCTAAAACACTCTACAGAGATTCCACATTTCCGTGGAGTTTATATGAGAGACAGTTTACCAAACCATCCTAAACGAGTAGAATGTGGAATTGTTAACTTGGACAGTTCTAAAAACAATGGAACTCACTGGGTAGCCTATGTCAAAGACAACAGTTATTGTGAATATTTTAATAGTTATGGTGACCTTCCACCTCCGATAGAGCTAAAGAAGTATTTAAATAACAACGATATTTACTATAATTATAACACGTACCAAAAGTTTAACACAGTAAATTGTGGACATTTATGTCTTAAATACTTAAAACAATATTGGTATAAGCGTTTAAATACCTACGATCTATAAAAGAATTATCATTCTTACGATGTCGTTCACTTTGTCCATAACTGGATCATCTTCCACACTGATAACAAACCATTCGCCAGCTCTTCAACTGGATGGAGAATATG
Organism: Epinotia nisella; assembly: GCA_932294315.1. Lineage (NCBI taxonomy): Eukaryota > Metazoa > Arthropoda > Insecta > Lepidoptera > Tortricidae > Epinotia > Epinotia nisella. The sequence goes on from OW028677.1 coordinate 215,650, forward strand.
AGTGTGGTCTGTTGTACATATCTACATTTAATTCAATACCTAATATAGACTACAGAAACAATAAATTCTATTACGGAAAAAACAAAGCAATTGAAATTCCAGAAGGATCTTATGAGCTTCAAGATATTGCTGATTACCTTAAGGATCACCTTCAAGGATGCTCGTTTTCACTAACATGTAATAATAATACCTTAAAAACATCTATTTTATGTTCGCAAAATATTTATTTCGATAAAGAGAGATCTATTGGTAGCTTACTCGGTTTTGGATCAGAAGCTATTCAAGCTAATATATTAACAGAATCTCCTTATCCTGTTTCCATTCTGTCTACAACCTTAGTCCGCATTGAATGTGATATAGTGTGCGGATCATTTGTTAACGGACAACCTAGCCATATAATTCATGAGTTTGTACCTAATGTACCTCCAGGCTATAGAATTATAGAAACACCGAAAAACGTGATTTATTTTCCTGTTACTCAAAACAGTTTAAGTTCAATTACAGTAAGAATATTAGACGTTAACAATAATTTGATCAATTTACGTGGTGAAGAGATTCAGATATATTTACACCTTAGAAAAAAATGATAGACTTCAATAAAACTTCACTTCCAATGAAAATCAGTGCTAGTACACATCGAGCAATCAACAAAAGAAGACCTAAAGTGCAACTCACAAAACAAAACAAACAATTTCTCCAAAGCTTAGGTCTAATAAAATGAGTATATTAAATTTAACAGAATCTTTCACCTTAGACAACTCAATAGAGAGCTTTGAATATCATTCGTATAAGCCGTACGTATCAAGTTTTAACTTCAATGATGAAATACGCATACCTATTAATCAGCAAGATCTTTACGTACTACCATCAGCAAGTACTTTATACATAGAAGGTACTATAACTGCATTCAATAGAGAAACGAAACAAGAGGTGAAGTCTGTTCTTTTTACGAATAATCCTATACTCCATCTATTTCAAGACATTCGATACGAACTCAATGGAATCGAAATCGATAAAATTAAAAATGTTGGGGTTACAACTACTATGAAATCTCTTGTATCGATGAATGAACTTGAAGCATCGATGTCCAAGTTATGGGGGTGGGATATCAACGGTACAAAAATTTCACATGGATTATTTTCTGTGTCTATACCTTTAAACAAAATTCTTGGGTTTGCAGAGGATTACAACAAAATAGTTATTAATTGCAAGCATGAACTTATTCTTTTAAGATCTAATACTAACTTAAATAGCGTAAAATTAAATGCGAATGAATATATTGACAATATAACTATCTCTAAAATTGTATGGCGTATGCCTCATATTAAGGTGTCTGATCGAGAAAGATTGAGCTTGCTCAAATGTTTGGAAAGAGATCGCGCAATTCAAATAGCATTTAGGAACTGGGATTTGTATGAATACCCTCTTTTGCCTGAAACGTCCAAACATTCTTGGGCTATCAAAACTTCATCTCAAATTGAGAAACCGCGTTATATTATAATCGGATTAAAAACAGCACGAAAAAATGTAGCTGATAAAGATATAACACACTTTGATCACTGTAACTTGAGAGATGTTAAGGTTTTTTTAAACTCAACCTACTTTCCTTATGAAAGTTTTGATGTTAGTTTTTCTAGTGAAAAGTTTGCTATATTATATGAGCAGTATGCTAAATTTCAACAGTCTTATTATAACCGTACCCAGGCACCTTTACTAACTCCTCAAGATTTTAAAAAGATTGCTCCTTTATTTGTTATTGACTGTTCTCGTCAAAACGAAACCTTAAAAACCGGTTCGGTTGATGTGCGAGTTGAATTCGAGTGTGAATCAACTATACCCCCGCAGACGTCGGCTTATTGTCTAATTTTGAATGATAGTATTGTAGAATACAAACCTTTAAGTAATATTACGAAAAAGATATCATAAATAATCATAATGCAGGACTACATATTCGTTGATCTTCAGGGTTTTAAATGGAGTAATAATGAATTCATAATAAAGGAATTTGCACTCGCTACAAATGAATATACGCAAGTTTTTTTGGTAAAGCCACCATACCCGTTTTCCAAATTATCTCCAAGCGAAAAAAGACAGGTTATGTGGTTAGAAAAAAAATGTGGCATTTTGTGGCGTGAGGGTTATATTGACCAACGCGAATTTAAAAGAATAATTGTAGACTACCTAAAAGACAAAAAGATTTACGTAAAGGGAGCAGAAAAAGTTTACTGGGTTAAGCATTTGTCCCCTGGTTGTACTGTTTTAGATTTAGATGAAAAACAACAATATAGTTTTAGACATTTGTATGAAAAATATTGTATTAATAGTGAAGCCTATAATTGTGTAAAGCACAAAAAATTTTGTGCTTTAAAAAATGTAATATGTATTAAGAAATGGTATTTAGACAATAATTTATGTTTTATTGTAAGTAAATGAATAAAATGTGTAGTAATCAAACAGTTTGATTTATTTTTATTCTCCATCATCCACCTTATATATTCGTGTCATTCACTAAGACACAAATAAGAAATTAATAAAACACCGAATTCCTTTTTATAAAATTTATTAGATCATAATTACACAAAAAAACATACTTATATATAAAATTTCACGACTAAACTTTTTTTATCAATTCTATAAACTAAGACTGTAACCAGTCAACTTTTTTGATATCTTATTTACAACACCTTCGGTACACTCAATTATCTCATCATATCCATCACTTGCAACATATTGAGCACTCAGCAATACATTTTCTTCACCTTCTCCGTTTTGATTCGGTACTCCATCTCTGATGTCAATTATTTGTATTTTTATCAGCTTACTACCTTGAGCTGCTTCGTTGTTTATAACAAAACATGGAGGACGAGCAAGGTTCCGTTTGATTATTTTATTATTCACTTTTGTTGTTTTGTTGTTGTCGCGTTTCTTGGGTTTAGGATTGCAGATAGTATTCCTCACTTTTTTATATAAATCACTATCATCAAATTCGATTGGTAGTTGGTATGGATCTTGAGCGTATTGTGAGAAATCAATCTGTATATCTTCGCTGTCTCCCATTTTTGTCAATCTGTAACACAGCAAAAAAAGTACTATGATGAATATAGTTAAAAAATATAAGATTATAAATAAACACAAGATTAATCATCGTGTTTTTTTTGTGGTTTTTAGGTTTTTTTCCGCAAATGTTAGCTAATACAATTTAAAAGTTTATTTAAAAAAGAGAAAACTTACCAGGTCTTTGACTTCGAGTAGATAATGCCGTGGTGATTGATGTTATTCAAGTGTAAACAATTAAAAATTACAATGCGTTTATAAAGGTTATGAAATACCAATAGCCAGCATTATTTACATCTGATGAAGTCAGCTATATAAATAAGTAACAATATATCTAACCACGTGCAACACTTTATTGTGCAATTATTTTACAAGTTGTAACTAGTTTTGCTGACATAAAATATTTAATTAGCATAGTCTGTTAAAAATTCCAAGCTTACCTACCCCAGGGATAAAAGGTTATAAGTTGGAAAAACACTCTATATTATTTACCACCTTCAAGTGCACCGACTATGAAACATCGTATTTGTATGGTTAGATATTTTTAATACTAAACCCTAACACAATCATATAGGCATTGTTTTAACGATTCTCATTGCACACTTCATAATTTAACAAGCGCGGTAATTGAACTGCTGGCACGTGTCAAATGAGTTCATTCATGGGGTCATATTACTAAGGTATAGGATTATACATTGCACACATTTCAATTTATGTAAGCGCTGCAATTGGTATTTAAAGTATTTGATATGCAGTAAAAATATACAGGTTGTAACTTGTTTCTATTAAATTATACCACATGAAATGTGCACTCACGTCTATTAATATATGACTTTCCATTACATTACACAAGGTACCTTATACTTCAAATGCAATAGGCTCCTTTTTGTGTGAAATTACAAACCAGAGTATATATTTTTAGACGTCGGCATAGACTTAAAGGGTTTGGTTTTGTGTCGAAAGGAAAACAAAAAAAAGTTTAAGATCATAAATTTATTTCTTAACTGTCATTTCATATAAAATTAAAGTACAATACAATTATACTATACAATACAATAGGTATTATACAATAGGTTCAAGTTTAAGGCCCTTCACAGTTTGTAATACAATATTAACAAGACTAGTATGATATTTTAACATAAAATATACCAACTAAGCTTTTAGATTTTTAAAAATTAAGTATCGTGTTGTGCCCCCAAGCTCGTGTGGATACTTTATTATCAGAAATAAATCGTTTGTCGTCATCAGCAGATAATATAATTTTATTAACACTTTGTGTAAATATTTCGTGCTTTATCGATCTGAATAAAATGTTTTTCTTTTTAATAACGTCACCTCTAATCAACGAATTCCCGTAATGTTCAATACCAAATTCCCTTATAACTGACTTTTTCACCCCTTTAGCTTTTTGTATAATATCTTGGTTTGTTAAAACACAGTAAAGCTTACAACGAAGCCCAACATATTCGACAATATACTTCCCATCCATTTCGTCCTTGAAAAGACCTGGCACTTTTTTGTTTTGAATAGGTAAGCGGTGCACATTATCAATACTATAATTACTAGTATCAAAATAAGGTAAAAGAGATGTTTTTAAATCTTTGTAATAGTTTTCGGTCTGTATATGGTAAATGTAACTATCTGTATCGGTGTAGCACATCTGTAATCGATTTCCATACATAGGTTTGAACACCGAGTAGTGAAAGTCGTACATATGACTCTTTGATAATTCTAAAACCGTGAAACCGATATATATGGGTTTATTTAAGATAATGTGATCATTGTTCATCTGTACCGCTACCAAATTTTCACTAAAAATCGATACACTGTGGAAATTAGGACGTGCAATTAATTCCTCGGCAGAGATTTTCTTTTTAGTTAAATTCGTGCTATCATTCCACTGATTGATCAATTGTACATCTACTTTTTTATAATTGTTTTCTAATGTTTTACCAAACAAAGAGTTAATCATGACCTTAAATAGGTCTTGTTCAAATTTTGAGCTAGCTTCCTGTCGTAACTTTGTGTTAAGGTCGATGTACTGTTTTAAATAAGAATCTTGTAAAAATGTAATCACTCTATGTATTTTTTTTAATTTCAATCCATGTTTAAGACATGTTTTTAGATGCACATAATGAATAACATAAAAATATTTGTCATACAAATTAGGTACAAGTTTGCTAGATTTTCCTCCGGGCGGTATACATTTTTCAGGACAAAAAGGCAAGTCGTTATGTTCTTTGTGCAGATCTTTTGGGTAAATCAAGTCAACTTCCAGTATAAAACCGTACTTGGCTTCATTATGGACTTGAGTTATATCTAATGCATCTATTTCATGTTGTTCTAAAAACCTAAAGTTTGATAACGGCAAGTGCTGAGACATACTATAACCGTATAAGTTGTTGCAATCTATGTAAATAATGTACGAATCTGGTTGTAAAGGATCATAACCTGTTATGTATTTGTTATTAGCTTTTGCATGCCTGTGAGGACACAGACACACACCACCCCTAATTCCGTTCTGAATCATTGATAACATATTGAAATCACTAATTAGCTCCAATTCAACGCAAGTTGTTAAGAGCATCGCATCAAATGTTAAGCTCGGCGCTGTCAGATAGTAAGCAGGATCCAAACTATAGTTCTTTTTACAAGTTTCTCTAAATTTTTCGAAAATATCTGCTAACAGAAGGACATCCGTTTTGAGGTACAAATCAGTGTATTCTCCTAAATTAGCGATATTAAACTCTTTCCATACTAAACATGCATGCTCATAGTCCTTATCAGAAATATGTTCGTTCGAAAGAGAACTGTAAAAACCTTTTTGAGGTGGAAGACATTGTTCATTATAACGCTCCCAATTATTCATGTATTCGTAGGGATAAACACCTTTACGTGTAAGCAATTGAAATTGAGTAGAATTTGGGAAAAAACGCAACAGATGATCAAAATCATCTTTTTTCATAATATTTACTAATTTTTCTAAACTGGTACCCAAAAATTTAAACGAGTCTACAAAACGTAACTGAAAAAATTGATCCTCAATTGGAATAAACTTTGTGAAAGAAACGTAGTTTTCCTTAGTTTTCGGGATTAATTTCATCGATCCGCGCGCTTCACCTAACTTTTTTATAAATAAATGTGCATCGTACCCAGACAAATTGTGAAAATATATTGGCACAAAAGATGGACGTTTATATCGCAAATTGCAATAACTGTGAGCTGCACCTCGATAACGACCAGAAATGTGACAATGGTCTCTAACTTTGTCGGAAAACAAGAAATTATTACAAATATGACATCGCGTGGCGCTAGCGAAATTTATTTCATCGATAGGATTAAATCGCATTGGAGTATTTACATCCAATATTTTTTTGATGTCTGAAACATCTTTATAAATCGAATCTACAAACTTATCTACACAATCTAAACCGCGGTATGAAACATAACGATTATAAGTTGGATTAACTGAACACACAACATAGTACGCAAACGCGGCAGGCGTGTGGTGATGTAAAGTCTCTGTATTGTCGCTGTTATGAGTAGTACAGTCAGTACCGCAATTGCATTCACCTGCTCGTGGCAATATTGACTCAAAGTCAGCATAAATTACAAACGGCATATTTTGCTTGCGTTCATAATTTTTAAATTTAATGACTGCTCCCTTTTCTGGTAGCTCAGTAACTATGCCACTACACAAATGATTAGTTAGTTGTTTTTCTTTAGAGAAAAATACTAAACACGTCTCACAAAAGTATAATTTAGCATGGTGAGCAGTTATTTGACTCCTGACTAGTCGACTCAAGTCCTTAATCAAACAAAAATGTGAACTTATTCCGTTATCTAACAACAACAGGTGTATAGTTTTCTTTATAGTCTGGTTATCATTTTCCGATTTGTAAAGAGGGCCTACTATTTTACTTTCTTTTAACCCAAAAACAATAATTGCAAGGGTTGGATTGTATTTCTCAAATATTTTAATTTCAGATAATGTTACCGGAAAAGACAGACCTTGGGTATTTAATACTTTATTAAAATCAGGATACGATGATACTCTTTCAGGATGTTTTTTAGCAGGGAATAAAGACGCAGTTATGCACCAAGCAAAGCAACATTGGTCTTTATTTTGAATATTAAGACATGCTTTTTTATTTTGAATAACTTTTGGTAGTTTAATAAAGCTTGAACCACGCAGCGGTTGAAATTTATTTATATTAATTTCCAAATGTGAATTATTTAAAAAAGCCCAACCGCTATCGCGCTCTTGAAACTCCTCGACTTTTTTTTTCAAACTATTTATTACTTCGTCATAATAACGTTCGAAATCGAAACATTGGTATAAAATTTTATTTTTTGTGACAAAAGATTTCATGGATTGGCTGTTGTTCTTAAATAACATAAAAATTCCAAAAAGTTCAACATTTACTTTTATGCAGGTATGTTTCTGAAGCGATTTATTTAAAAGGGTATTAATTTTAACTCGAAACGAATTCATAAATATGTCTACAGAACTTGAAATCAGATCATTATTAGATGAAATTCTATAAGTCGCAATGCGATTACGAAATGCCGACTGAATCAATTCTACACCGTCGCTGATCTCCTGAATAGAACTATTTCGTCGTTTATGTTCGTTACTACGCAGATGACCTACCCAAGACTTTTTCTCTACAGATGTGCTACACGATACACAAAAAGGCATTATGAAGAAAAAACAACTAAATTAAACTATGACAAACCCAACACTGATCTTATGTATCCACTGCCTACTTTGTATCACTGTTGTTAAAATAAGTTGTCTCCGAGTCTTTAAAAAGTTCGTAGGCTGTACCAATCAATGCCTGAGCCTGCTCCCACTCCACGGATTTTTCATCGCACTGCAGTCTGACTACTACCAAAGCCTTCTTGTAACGCTCAAGTGCATCCGATACGTTTTGCACATCTTCTACTTTATACACCTTGAGGTCGATGAAAAAGTCACCTGGCCTTATGATGGTGCGACGTGCTGTACCGGATGACACGCGGCTAGCGAATGATGATGTAGTCGATTTACTGGATGAAGTGGGTGCAGATTTTTCCTCTTGCTGGATGATTTGAAACAGATCCGTACCACTCTTCTTACTCGCGCTGTGAACAAAAATAGTATTTTAATGAACATAAGTAAATAAATTCATAAAAACAGTTGTGGAGCAGTAATTAAGACATTCAACTTTAAATACAAAAGTTCAAAGTTTAAATATAGCCCCAAACTGAAAATAACATAATAATCTTGGTTGCTCAAAGTTAAGTATGTAAGTACATACCTTGACGAAGTTTTTCTGCGCTTTGTCGATCCTGCAGGTTCACTTGTGCCAGCTGCAGTCGTCTTTCGTCTAGGCGTAGCTGCTTGTGCTTGGGGTGTAGCTCGATCAGAATCAAACCTGTGAAATTAAGAAAAAAATCAATACAAATCTCATATGTCAGTCTTAGTAGTTCAGTGTTAAAAAATATGGAATACTTACCATGGAGTTTGGTTGGAAATCTTTTTGCTATCTTTTGTCGTCTTTTTTTTCGGCTGTGGTGTTGGGCTTCGTGAACGGTATGACAGCTCGGAGTCCGACCTAAAAACACTGTTAGTTATAATTTATATACAGTCAGCGTCATATAGTTGGTAGCATCCAGTGTATTCATAAAGTTTGGTACACCATACATTTTATATGGTTTACCGAACTATTTGACTACTTTGAATGCTAGCAACTATATGACGCTGCCTGTACCTACGTCAAGAAAAGAAAACATATAGATTATAATTTTAACATAAAATAAATTAATACTCACATTTTATATGGATGTAGGTTTACGTCACTTCACGGATATAGCAGCACGATCGAAGAGAACACGAGTAATTATTTCGTCTAAAACAACAGCTATTTAACCAAAAAATTATACTGAGTTGACTATTTTGCATCCAATTTCTAATATTTCAACTGTAAAATTGTGATATACGATTGTATACCGTATAACCTTAGCTACATATGTGCATAATAAAAAACTGATTAATATAATTTTACACTAATTACGTTTTTGGAAGAGCACTAAAAATATGTTTAAAATAACAAGTATCAAATAAAATGCGATGATTATGCATTAGCTGACGCTTGGTTTGTTCCATCGAAAGCAAAACATGGATACGTTTTAAATTAAATTTCAATTCCATTAAGATCCAGTAAAAAAAATTGACAATAATAAAGTTACAATAGTACAAGGTCTCTAATGACTTTCTTGTTGTTGTCATTAGTTGACGCGATAGTTAATCATTATAGATGATGACAGTGTTAACACTGTTGAAACAAAATTAAACTTTTAATACTCAAAATTAATAATTAAGCACATATCTATAATGTTAGTGTTAAATTTTTATTGTACAAATAAGCGTATTCTTAAGTAAAATCTAAAGGATGGGCTAGTAGACATATCCATATTATGTAGTTTATCCTTCGGTACCTAAAACAGAGGAACTAAACTGCATCGGTAGACGTTTTTCACTTATACAAAATCGTATACAACTAATGACAGAGAGTAGGAAATCGTAGCAGAGGTTTTCTAGACTACAAAAAAATCATGCTATTAAAATTATCAAACAAAAAATCAAGACTAAAACAATACGCAATTTTATTCAACTATTGTGTCTTATTTATCGTAAATAATCAACTTTGTGTGAAACTCAAAACAAGTTAACTAGTATGGAATTGCATATTTGTGTCATGTAAATTTATGAAAACAAACGCATAAATTGATCTATTTAGTTGTTCAAAAAGCATGATTTCGTAGTAGAAAAACTTTTGAACTTGATAATGTCCTCTATTATTTATCCTCATGGAAACCGATTTTCATTTTAAGATAGTCTGTGATGCCAATAGAGGTTTAGTTTAGTTTATTAATAATAGTATGCACGTTACTTTAAAACCTAATTTTTATTGCAAAAGCCACATGGAGGTTTATCTTACATAGGTAGAAATAGTTACTAGCCTGATCATTTTATTCTTTGATCGGATATGCACACATCAAACCAGCTAGCGATTATGTATGCCTCGTATTACATACCACATTTTCTTTCTCATGTGTAGTTACGTCATATGAGAAGGACAGAACTCTAGTTCGATTTCTGTTTCACAAACACAGTTATGAGTGATAATTAATACGTACCTAAGTAAGTCCCACCTTTTGTCTCGCATTCATATGTACATATGAAACTTAGCTTCAAATGAAATAAATATCTATTTTCAATCAGTAAGACTGATTTTATTGGAACCTTACTTTGGTGATTCGTATGTTTTATACCTAGATGTAAAATGTATACATGTTTCAACATTATATTTTCACATGAATATTAGTTTTGAACTTTAATACGTATGGGTATGATTTAAATTGAGCAATAACTCACACACAGAACATAAAGCAGATCGTCACATCGACGTCACATTGATTAACCAATCACATTACCAGGCCTACATCACGCTAATGAAGTATTCATAAACGTATGCATATATACAATTATCATTTATATGGTTCTCGGAGAATCCATGGCTAGACAACCGATAGTTTATGGAGACTCTTACCACTTAACGGCATTCAAAGAGCTTGGCCTACTCTGCGATGTTGACTTGGTAACGCGGTAGCGTGTACAGTGCTAAATCCTGTCAATCAGGTCTGTACATATACACAACCTGGTGAGGGTCAAACACAAACTATAAGCGGTAGCTTGTACGGTAACAAATCCTGTTAATCGGGTACTGTACATATACATCGGTTCTTCTCATGCTATAACGGTTGGTAGTATGGGAAACCGACCCACCTACTCACATCAAAGTGTCTGGCCCACTCTGCGATGTGTTTAGTGTGACAAACGCCTCACAACGATAGTTAGTCTAAAGATCCGTTCCTAACGTGTAATTGTGTGTAACCCTCTGCTATCAGAGGCTTAGACGTGCTCTCGACTCCTACCATTTAACGGCATTCAAAGAGCTTGGCCCACTCTGCGATGTTGACTTGGTACGTTTAACGTGGTGCGTTGCGTTAAGCTTTTTGCTTTTACGAATTTAAGTCGTTCTAAGCCTCAACGAATGTTGATCAATTTGAGCGTTACAATTTGGTTGACGGAGGGGCTGCAGCGTTTGCAACGGGTTCGCTTAATCGCATGATAATATTGAACGATACGACTTTGTTTCAACGTTAGCGGTGCGTTATCCGAATGTCGATCAATTTGTGCTCTACAATTTTGTGGACGAAGGGGCTGCAGCGTTTGCAACGGGTTCGCTTAATCGCACGATAATAATGAATGATACGACTCCGATCAACTAAATCTAAACATTCGCATATATTGGGCAAGCTGTCACAGAGCGAGCGTGCGAGCGGAGCGAGCACGTCGAGCGAATGGGACAGCGTGCCCAATATACACCTACTCCAACCTTTAATATAATTGTTTTAATGCACTCTTTATTAGTGTTTTTTTTTTTTTTCATTTTCATTTTTGTTTCATCTTGTATGTAAAAGGTGTAAGTATGACTTATTTAAGTTGATACTTAGTTTTGGGTCCGTCGAACAATATTTTTTAATTACTGGATATATCTTTATTCTGTCGTTACGATACAAATATGACTATTTATTCCCTTGCAATGCTATTAACAAAGGAGCTCTAAAACATCTGCTAATTACTTACTTTCCATGAGCGTTAATAATTGATAACAACTTTAACTAAGATTTTCAAAGCATAGTGCATTCTTGGAACGTATTTAATGGTACCTAAGTTAATTGGTTGGAACACTTGGAACATATGCAACTGAGCGCAAAGCCGCGATTGCGTCGCTCGGGATGCAAGCCGCGCAGGCCCGCGGCGACGTGCCGACTAATTATCGGCTCGTGTGCGGCCGCGCTAACGACAGTTTCAGACGAACTTACCTCCTCGATTCCTCGTCTGCACTTTGCCAATTACTCTCCCATCTATGCTCACGTGAGTAACGTAGGAGCTATACCCGTGCCTCACACTTAGTACGAGGCTGGGATATAGGACGTAGAAGACGACACTTTACTGATCTAAATGTCACAATAAAATTTCAATACGTCACTACTTACTCTGATATAGTATAGTATCCATACTAATATTATAAATGGGAAAGTGTATGTGTTTGTTTGTTTGTTTGTCCGTCTTTCACGGCAAAACGGGGCGTCGAATTGACGTGATTTTTTAAGTGGAGATAGTTGAAGGGATGGAGAGTGACATAGGCTACTTTTTGTCTCTTTCTAACCCCCCAAGTCCCCAAAATGGGGGGTGGAAGTTTGTATGGAGCATTCCGCAATTTTCAAGGTAGAAAGCTAAAAATTGGTAGGTATGCGGACTATTTGTGACTAACAAAAAAATCGTGCATCATTTTTTTTTGAAAATCTGCACTTAACCCCTTAAAAGAGGGGGTGAAATTTTATATGGGGGTCCAGATATGTGGAGTCGATATGTAGAGTCGATATGTAGAGTCTATGTTCGATATGCAGAGTCTATGTAGAGTCGATCTAAATATATAAAAGACTGAATCTGAGATGCACCTTTTTTGTAGACGGTTAACATTACTCTTAGTAAGCGGGCGAAGCCGCGGGCAAAAGCTAGTAGTATAATATAGATGTTAACATAGCTATAAGTACAGTCATGGACTTTAATCGTTGAGCCATTTGGGTGTCCATTGGTTTTTAATAGTTAAGCTACGAATATCCAGTAAAAGGTGGGCTCTAAATGGCTCAACAATTAAAGTCCGTGACTGTTAGTTTAAATAAATGGTTTATTATTATTACTACTACATACCTGCAGCAATAAATTATATGAGGTTTCAAAAATACTAATGTTTGTTTTCTGCGTATGGTTTAGGGACCATTTCCCGAACCATATGCATAGGTTTGTTTGTTAGTTTTTATACTACGTAAATCAATGTAAAATCGACGTCAAAGTAATATGTAGGGTCGTTCTTCTTTTCGACTGACAATAGCCTGTCCTTCGTCTTATTACGGCATCTCATTTGAGTAATGATGTTTACGGTTTTATAATGTTCAAATGAACGTCCATATTATTTTATTAATTAGTGATATTTAATATTTCACTTCCTCTAACTAGCATTTTTTTTAATGTTTTTTTTTTTCGTAGAATGCCGTGACAGAGTGGTAAACCAAAATGTTGTCCCCACTGAAAGAGTCCACTCTGTCACATGTTTTTTTTAGAAACCAACCGTAAATAAATATTTATATTGGCCAGAAAGGAAACTTTAATTAGTTCTAATGAAGAAACCTATGCATTTTTTAAAAAATCGCACTTCAAAACCACAATTTTCGATAGTTCAAAAACCAAAAAAACAGAAAAACCTCGGTTCATTGTCGGTAAAAAAGAAGAACGACCCGTATACAGGTTTGCGAACTCACCGAACAATATTTGGGTTCAAGTGAAATTCCTTATTGGGCATAAAAACGTATAAGAGCAAGCGCGAGAGAAATATATTTAAATATACCCGAATCCTACCATGCTGAACTGCTGACAGGCTAGGTATACGTTTGTCACAGAAATGAAAACAACTAATAAGTTTGCCGTACCGTCGAGCCCCCGCCGCCCAGCACTACTTGTAAATTAGAAAATAAAAAAACCCGACTGCAAAAAAGCTATCTTTAGAAAAAAATAAAAAAAAAACTGAAAAGAAAAAAACAAGTTCAGTAGTCGAGAACATTGAATCAGTTTCATGATTAACATTTCGTGTGTCAATTTGGACCTAGGGTCGTTCTTCTTTTCGACCGACAATAGCCTGTCTTTCGTCTTATTAAGGCATCTCATTTGAGTAATGATGTTCACGGTTTTATAATGTTCGAATGAACGTCCATATTATTTTATTAATTAGTGATATTTAATATTTCACTTTCTCTAACTAGCATTTTTTTAAATGTTTTTTTTTTCGTAGAATGCCGTGACAGAGTGGTAAACCAAAAATGTTGTCCCCACTGAAAGAGTCCACTTTGTCACATGTTTTTTTTTTGAAATAATAAATATTTATATTGGCCAGAAAGGAAACTTTAATTAGTTCTAATGAAGAAACCTATGCATTTTTTTTAAATCGCACTTCATAACCACAATTTTCGATAGTTCAAAAACCAAAAAACAGAAAAACCTCGGATCATTGTCGGTAAAAAAGAAGAAAGACCCCCTAGCAGTTTAAAAATAATGTCCAAATCGCTTGTGACGGATCCGGAACGAGGCATACGTATCGTTGTCACAGATAAAAAAAAATTGTCGTCAACATTAGTGCCGCAGCCTAGACTTTTAATGGGTCCCGACTGTTGAAGTTGCTGTTTCGTATAAGAATGTATAGTTTGTTTTATCTGTGTCATAACGATTCGTATGCCTCGTTCCGGGTCCGTCACAAGCGATTTGGACATTATCTTTAAACTCCAAGGTCCAAATTGACATACGAAATGTTAATCATGAAACTGTTTCAAAACACACATTACCCTCCTTTGTGTCGCGCAGTCGGGTAAAAAACCGAGGCTCTACATACTAAGCAAGGCTAACCATAATGTTTGTTAATACTAAGTCAAATGCACACCGAATGCCATAACTATTAAACTATGTAGTAATACAAAATCCTTCTATCGATTTTAGTCTCCACAATATTATGTGGGGCAGGATCGGCGAGTTGAAACTAAATCCCTCGTTAGACGACGTTTGAAAGCCTCACATGGGTAAGCCTACTCACAGGCGGTCCTCTCCCCGGTTCTAATACGTACTTAGTACTCGTAGTTATAATAAAGATTAACTATCTAACTGGAGTCGACCGAGTATACATAAATACTTGAATACACAGAGAACATCTCCGACTCAGGGACAGATATTCGTGCTCGTCACTGTAAATGCTCATTACACTAATTAATGCCCATAGATTAGATTAGACTAGATTCATTTATTGCTCCTTGAAAATTGACATTTAATTTTACAAATTGTCTTTGTATATAAATAAAATGAATTCACAGAAAGCTCGTCAAGTACATTCAATAGAAATAGTTAGCAATTTTAAAACAATATTATCTTAATAATAATGTCAAATAATAATAAAATGTCAACAACTATAAAATTAAAAATACGGTCTCCTAGTATAATGTCAATACATAACAATTTTATGTCAAATAGGTGAATACAAATAAATGTCATGTGTGCAAGGACTATAAAACAGAAATAACAATAAAAATAATTTATCTCTAGGGCATCCTAGATTATTATTAAGTCAGGAAAAAAAAAACAGACAAAATAAAAATAGTACATAATATTGTCTTTGGTCAGTGAATTCCTTTACTGAATACAGCGACATTGACAGTAAAAAGTCTTTCAGTCGGTGTCCAAAACCATCATACGATGATACATATCGGGATTCGAACCCGGGACCGAGAGCTTTGTAGGCAGTCACCCACCAACAGGCCAATCACGCGTCAACTAAAAATTACCTGCATATAGGCATGCGTGGGATTTGGGTATTTTAACAAAACGTGAAAATTGATCGTAAAATATTTCGGCTTTACATACGATAATACAAATTGTTATAAAATATCACAACATACATAATATATTTCATTTTGTTTTCGAATTAAAAAAATCGCTGAGCTCATTCGATGTATCCCATTTAACATCTAGAATCGAAATGAGATCGAATTGAGAGTTGTATTTGTTTACTGAGGAAATTAATCATTCCATTGAATTATTCCCGTTTGTTTCGGAGGTAATTTGGGACTAGAATGATCCTTGATGGGATTATATTAACGCTGCCTATATTGTGAGTAGGAATTATAGTCTGTTTACGTGTGTGCCGTGGGGTTTGGGGTGTGAAACGTTTTGTTAGTCTAGAACCTGTATTGTTTGCTGATTGAGATATTTCCTCGTTTTTAATATTGGGTTCTTTTGTTTTTAATACAAAAATAATAATATCACTTAGCTGTCCGCGTGGCACTGCCTTCATATTACTGAGACGTAGGTAATACTGTTGGATAATATAATTATCTACATATGTATATCGAGAAAGAATTTTTGAAATACTTCGCGCGCGTCGGGTGCACACGCTCCCATCGATATAAAATACCGCGAGTGGACAAAACCAAGAAAATCAACGCGATTCTATCTCCGATCATGCAACCTGGGGCAGAAGAAATTAAAAGAGTGTACGTCGCGTCCAATTACATCAAGCACGCGCGGGAAAAATAATCAGGATCCAGGTTTGCTCCCAATTTTGCCTTTTCTACTTTTTCTTCGATCCCATAATTTGGTTCATCCCATATCCCATAATTTGGCAATCAGATCTCTGAGACAACACACAAACTTACAAAACTACAACTCTACTACTGTTCCTCTTTATTACGTTAAGTAGGTATAGAGGCAATTTTATTGAGTTAGCAACTGTTGTTGATTATATGTATGTCCTTAGCTTCATTTACATTATCCGATGGCTTTGTTCAGTTTCCAACAGTATGACAAAAAATACGCCATTGTTTGTTAATTTTTTGTCATATCAATATTTTAGCTGCCATTACTCTTTCTCGCTCCGCTCAGCGCCCGAATAAATCTAGACAAAAACACCAATGAATTCATCTCGCAATAAATTTTAAATTGTGGTGTTTTAATACACATAAAGTTTAGTGTCATCATTGGAAAAAGTGGGAGGAGGCCTTCATCCAGCAGTGGAACACTAACAGGCTCACAATAATAATAAAAATAACGGCAAGTACTTGTAGCCAGAATTATACACCAGCAACTTTCTCTGCTATACGGTCTTGTAGTCTCAGAAGTGCCTTAATATAAGTACACACCTGCGCCAGTTCTTGAAAATGGTCGTGCCACGCTCTGTCAGGATCGATCTGTCATCACGGACAGCACTACTCTTGCCAATAGGCCTGATATCGTGCTGACAGGTCGATCGAAACGCCAGGCAGTGCTCGTCGACATCACCATCCCCCACGACGAGAACCTCGTGAACGCCGAGAAGGACAAAGCCAGCAAGTACCTAGACCTGGCTCATGAGGTAACCGCCATGTGGGATGTTGATTCGACGATCATCGTCCCGATAGTCGTTTCGGCGAACGGTTTTAATAGCTGTTTACGCTAGTATAAACTTTCAAGTCATCCACGTATAAAAGGGAATGGCGAGACAGACGGCTCACCAAATCCGTTATAAAAACAGTAAAGAATAATGGTCCTAAGTGCGATCCTTAAGGCACGCCAGATGTATAGGCACAGGAGCAGACAAAAATCCATTGACCAGTTTACTCCTAGTCCTTATATTCAAGTACGAGCACACACATCTGAACTAACTACCATGTATGCCATACATCGCAAGTTTATGACAAAGTATACTATGGTCTACCTTGTCAAATGCCTTTGAGAAATTCGTGTATATGAAATCGACCTGTCCTCCAACTGCAAAATTGGTACGAAGGAAATTTTTATATTTTAATTTTGTGTCAGTTTTTGATGAAGCGAAAATAAATCTGTCGTCAAAATCCATCAAGGCTAGCGTGCCAATGATAGACATAAAAAAAAAAACAAAAATCTTTATTCAGGTAAATATTAAATAGTTTTTTTTATAAACAGGGCCGGAATTTTCTAGTAAGTGAATATACATCTGTGACAGGACATAGCCATTCAAATACAAAAGCCACTAGAAAAACATTACCCTCCGTTCCGTGGAACCACTTTCGATATTATTGGTGCAAGATATTTAATTTTACGCGCTCTATTAAAGTCAATTTAAAATTACATATTTGGGACAATCTTACACCAATCTATCTAGTCACAAACTACATAAGAAAAGGTTGCACTATGGGTGCTAGACAACGATATACATACTTACATAGAAAAATAAATACTTAAATAGATATTAAACATCCAAGACTCGAGAACAAACATTCGTATAACTTGGGAACAAATAATCGTGCTCATCACAAAAATAAATGCCCTTACCGGGATTCGAACCCAGGATCTCTAGCTTCGTGGGCAGGGTCACTACCGACTTAGGCTAAAGAGGTCGTTATATAGATTCACAACTTTGATTTCACCCTGTATACGCCACTATAGCACTAGCTAATAAAGACGACATACACCCGTGAATTAGTTTTATACTATTATACTGTTATATAATATATTACTTTATGAGAAAATGTGATAAGTGAGCGAGTCCTCGGCGCGTGTGGAGCAAACTTCGTTCATTAGTAGCTTTCAGCTCGTGCCTCGTGCCTCGTGCGGCGGAGGCAAATCGAGCGCCACTCAACACGACGTGGCACAGTGTGAAGATAACAAGTAGTGTATCTCCGTTTTAGGAGTTATTGTTAACAAATGTATGCCAAAAACTTGGACAATCCTACGTTAGTAACAAAAATAAAAACTCTAAATAACTATGCGGTCAAATTAGCAGTTTCAGTAGAGCTAAGGGGTTAACGTTTGACCATCGCAGTGCCAAAAAGTTATAAAGGGCTATGACAAGGAAACCATCTTGATCTTCTATTTTATATTTATCCCTAAAGATGTTTTGATTCTATCGCTTACTAAATTTAAGAAAACTGTAAAAGACCGCTTAGTATGTAAGGCCTATTATAGTGTTAATGAATTTATCGAAGACAATAACTTCTTCTAAGCCATTATGTCATTGCTCAGTGACATCCTATTTTATTCTACTTTTTTATTTTGATTACTTTTAAGTGACATTTGTGAACTGTTTGTAGTTCTAGAATTTTGTGTGTACTGTATCTGTTAAACTATAATGTGTATTTCTAAATTCGGTACGATTGACACCTCTGTAGACTATTTGATTTTTGAGACATGACGTTTCTCAAGCACTCTTTGAGTCTATTTGAAATAAAAATATTTTTGATTTGATTTGATTTAACTATATGTATTGACAGTAAGCATTTTCTGCACACTATGAATAAAGAGTTACTCTTTTTACTCTGTTACGCAGCTAACCGAATTCGTGTTAAGGTTTATAAGGCTTCATAAATGACGTACGAGTAAAAATAGTAAGCCCGTATGAATGGCTTACGGAACACGAGAGGAATCGCATACATGACGTTACACATTTGAGGTAGCAACGACCAAAACGCGTTCACGATAGCTCTTAAACTGATTCAGGTCTAAACTACATTCTGTGATAAGTAAAAAAACAAGAAGGAAGTTGTACTAGGAAGTTGTACTTTAAAGAAAACCGCAGTCATAAGAATACCACTATATACTTGCTTCGTTTGCACAAGAACAAGTACCTACTTGTATGTTGTGCCGTGTTCTTGGAGGTAAGTAAGAACACCAATAGATACTTGCCTTGTTTGCACAAGAACAAGTACCTACTTGTATGTTGTGCCGTGTTCTTGGTGGTAAGTAAGAACACCACTACATACTTGCTTTGTTTGCCAAAGAACAAGTACCTACTTGTATGTTGTGCCGTGTTCCTGGTGGTAAGTAAGAACACCAGTACATACTTGCCTTGTTTGCACAAGAACAAGTACCTACTTGTATGTTGTGCCGTGTTCCTGGTGGTAAGTAAGAACACCAGTACATACTTGCCTTGTTTGCACAAGAACAAGTACCTACTTGTATGTTGTGCCGTGTTCCTGGTGGTAAGTAAGAACACCAGTACATACTTGCCTTGTTTGCACAAGAACAAGTACCTACTTGTATGTTGTGCCGTGTTCCTGGTGGTAAGTAAGAACATCAGTACATACTTGCTTTGTTTGCACAAGAACAAGTACCTACTTGTATGTTGTGCCGTGTTCCTGGCAGGGATCGGAACCGGTTTTTTCAAAAATCCCAGAAGTAGTCTAATATTTCGAATTATTTTAGGCTCTTAATGTAGGACTCTATCGTGTATTTAGGTAACATATTCGTATTATTAGATTGCTCCATCAAAAATGATATTATAACCAAAGAACGAAATAATACCGGTTTAATTTGTATGGGGATAATACCGGTATCCGATCCCTGGTTCCTGGTGGTAATTAAGAACCAGGGCTTCCAATCCCAGGATTTATGACTACTAAAATACCGGGATCCGCGGTATAATAGTAGTAATAAATCCCGGAATTGGAAGCCCTGGTAAAAACACCAGTACATACTTGCTTTGTTTGCACAAGAACAAGTACAGTCGAGTTCATAAATATATGAGCATTCCCAAGGCTTCAAAAATAAATGTACATGGAAAGGTACACATACATCTGAACAGACATTTCAATCAAAAATATGTACACATGTCACCTGTCATATTAATCTGAGCAAGCCTCTCAATAATATGTAAGTAACTGAAAACGAATAAATATCTGAACTAATATTTTTCAAAATTATTTAATCAACTGAATGTTCATAAATATCTAAACAAGGGTTTTTTTTCAAATATTTATAAACCTGTGCTAACCTTGTATACCTGTACTAACGTATTCCAATTTTATGTGAACAAGTAGAAGTTCATAAATATCTGAACAAACATAACACTTCGAATTTTGAAAAATGACAATCACCGAAAAGAGTACCGTACTGTCAAATGATACATTTGTCTCTTTTACTTAGTGTGTGACGTCATAGAAGTGTCATTAATGTTTGATTGTGGCTTGTTAACCAATTTTGCTACTTTCGATTTACAATCGACTTAAAAGAGGTTGTTATCAACATTTATGACTGGCCTGCACTTACCAATTTTTAAATGATAAGCTATTCTTGAAGTTAAGTCATGCTCAATTGTCAATCACATACAAATCGTAATTCGTATGCGTTGCATTGAATTGATACATTTTATACCTGTATCAAAATGTACAGAATTGAAATTAATTAAAATGCCACCGAAAAGCCCAGATTTGAACCCCATCGAGAATGTATGGTGCAAGATTGGAATTCTACAAAGGCTCGAACTCTCAATAGTTTACGAGCACATGTCAACGAAATTTGGGAGACATACAGAGCGACCGAAGCCTGTTAAAATATGACACGTTCGGGGTTTAGTTAGAAGATGTATACACCACTAAGACATTCGTTTTGATGTTAATGCTGAAATTTATATTAAATGTAAAAATATGTTTTTGGTTTTATTAATGCAGGTTACTTCTTCCATGCATTATGACGTTTTCGACTCATTATTTCAATGATTCCTGAGAAAAATTTCAAAAATAAAGTGTCTATACCTACACGAATTCAGAGCTTGACATTATTTGCACTTCATCCGTGTATTTTGATAAATACCTAGGCTGTGAGAATCAGATGATTTATTTATTTATTTAGTTTTATTCAGATGATTATGAACTTCTTCTTGTTCACATAAAATTGAAATACGTTAGTACAGATATTTTTGTGCCACTACATGTTTATAAATATTAGAAAAAAACCCTTGTGTAGATATTTATGTACGTTCAATTGGTTAAATAATTTTGAAAAATATTAGTACAGATATTTATTAGTTTTCAGTTACTTACATATTATTGAGAGGCTTGCTCAGATTAATATGACAGGTGACATGTGTACATATTTTTGATTGAAATGTCTGTTCAGATGTATATATACCTTTCCATGTACATTTATTTTTGAAGCCTTGGGAATGCTCATATATTTATGAACTCGACTGTACCTACTTGTATGTTGTGCCGTGTTCCTCGTGGTAAGTAAGATCTCCCGAGGGTGCGCCGCGCCGTGTTGAGAGTGATGTACTTGCTTTTGTCTCTCTCTAGCTGTCAAAACGACGAAACTTCTCAAACTTATAATCAATAAAAGGTGACTCCTCTGCGAGCGATATTATTAGTTTATTATTTTACTCGCCGCCAACGTTGGCCAGGCTAGTCCCTACAGATAAAAGTTACTAGCGACTGTTTACGAACGGGACGCGGTATTCTATGAAAATATTATACTTCTCCGGGCCAGGATAAGAGCAATATTCTAGAAGCAGTGGGCCGAAACGCATCGATATCTCAAGAGCACCGCGCCGGGCGCAGCGGGGCGCTCAAGCCAAATAACGATATGCAACAAAATGATATTTATGATAACGTGGCTTGAACACATTTTTAACGATGTAAGGAAGGTGCACCGCTACCTATTTGGTGAGATAGCAAATGTTTTTTGCAGTGACGTCTGGTGGGTTTTGAGAATAGAGAGAGAGATTTATTTTTTTCGTTGAAGACGTATACCATATATTGATGGAACGTGTGCGGAATGACTCGTTTAGAAGCCAACTGAAGATATCCTGTAGCACCTTGTTAGATGTTGGTGGGTGCAATAGCGCACTGGCTTTTCCACTGTCGGACGAAGCCAGGGCGTTATTTGAGCTAGTGAATATAGGAATGAACAATCGACGTTAAGGTGTTTTGTTGTAATTTGTTGATCATATGGAGCGACATAATCGCTTATAAGCGATAAAGCTCGTTAATAAAGATTAAAAAAAAAAGTTCTAATTTAACAGCGGTGTGGATATTTTGGTAAATTTTACATCCCAGCACAATGCGACTCTGACAGAAAATCTGGCCAATACGCTAAGCGAGGTACGGCATTCCCAAGTGAGAGTGTTACCTACGTGATGAGATCTCAGCAGGGACAGAAAAAGACGAAGATGAAGAAAATCACGTCTTCTCCCCATTTAAGTAAGCGCTTGCTTACTACTAGCGGAGATCGGATTCTGTTATAAAACGACCATTGAAATACGTGGACATTGGACGTCTATATAAAAAATTGACCAAGTAGACGAATATCGAGGGCCTACTGATAAGGATAGTAGCATGTAGATAGTACTCACAGTAATTATTAGGTATTAGGTCCGGCTCGGCATCATCATGTTCCGGCCGCTTGTCAGGCGTGGGCGTGGGCGCGAGCGCGGCGCGCGGCGCGGGCGCCGGCGGCGGCTTGGCGCGCGCGCGGCGTCGGCGCGACAGCGCGCAGGCGCCGGCGAGCAGCGCGCACGCGCCGGCCGCGAGCCCGAGCGCGCCGACCGCGCCCACCGTGCCGCTTAGCCCCAGCCCTGTTTCTGACGCTGCAACAACAACACATCGATCAATACTAGTTCAAAAACAGGGGTTCAAAAAAACGTCCCAGCACCCCGACATTAGCCTAATACATGACACTCAATCTCAAAACAATAGGGGTGAACAATAGGTGTCAACCATTCGGCGTTAAGGTATATAAGCATTGGGACGTTTAGCTTACTTCGATTCATTCTTCACGTTCGAATCACATTTCAATGTGTTACATGCTCTCGTTTCCACACGTTTATATTTATTTAATCACTCGCCATACCTACCTACTGAAATTGTTTAGAAATGCATGCAAATCTGATTCAGAAGTCTATAAAATTGAATATGAAATTCCAATGAATTTGTTCGTACCTTATTGGAAGCCATCATGGGGACTAGTCTACCTCCATAGCAGAGCCGAGGCTGATTGCAATTATTACGACGTTTTCCCAAAAAAGTGGGCTGTATCACCCCAATTGCCCGCGGTCTCCAACATTTCCAGAATAAATATTATTGCAAGCGCTGTAATAATACACCCCGTAGCAGAATAACCGAGCGCGCTACCAAAGATAGCCCGCTGTATTCTAACGGATTCATAAAAAAGGTGCAAAATCAAATTGGAATGACTCGGAACGGAACAGGAGTCGGAATTAGCATTTTGTATAAAGATTTCCGCCGCGGGACTGAGCTCGCAACGTTAATAACTTAATTGAAAGAACGGGTGGGGGGAATTCACCGTCACAAGGAGTCGCATAATTGGATTCCGCGTCATTATGCGCCGGTGATGCATTTCGATCGCCTCCGTCGAGCAAAAAGTCCACCATCTGCTAATTAATGCCGGTAATTAAAGCTAATATAGACGGGCGCCCCGGGCCGATGGCACTCAAATTTACTGCGATGTCAACGGCGAGCAATTCGGTCCATGCCGTAGGACTTTATGGTCAATCTAACTTTGATAATAACTCGAGCTAGGGCTAAACGATTAAAACTGTGTGAAGCCTCGGTCGCGGAGACGCGGCAGGTGAGTCGCGAAAACGTGTCCGCAATCCGTTTCGGCAATCAGCAAGTGCGAAGTTTGCGAAGTAATTAGCGGCGTTCTGGGCCGCCGCGCCAATGCGGTCCGCGGCATATTACGTGCACATGTGACAACTTCACGCGACTTGTTACTTCCCAACTTAGAGCACAACAACATGTCTCTGCTCAATTCCGACTGAGACTAAACCTAATGTGGATTGCAATAAATTTGCTTTCATCCGTTGCAAAGTTTCCTCAACAGATCAGTCTCGTCCGACATCTCGCTAAGTGAGACAATGAAACGATTTGGCGCGGTCGGTAGGATCGGTGGAGGATGCGGGCTATTTGTAACTTCAATAATTAATCAAGGGTTAGGGCAGGTGCTGCGACGATGCCCGGCTGCCGGGTCCCTGCACGAATAAATCATTAATTTCGAACAAATTAACGTCGAGCTTCAATATTCCCTTTTACGAGTACTTAATTTAATGTTATGTCAATTGGTAGTTCAGTGACATTACGCGCCGGAATCAGTTCGTCCATATGTGATCGTCAAAGGCTACTCGGTTCATCTTCGAGCGCACTCGTCAGGCGGGCTCGCTCACTGGAACTTTTTAATTCGATCCTAGCGTAACCAACGACCCTGTAATGATGTTGAGTTGAGTTACGCTAACGCATGAAGCTGCTGCGCGTGCCAATATTGACCAATTGAGCTGTTTGACATTTGACAAAGACCGCATTTGAGTAATTACTAGTTGGTAGTGAGAAGTCAAGTTGGGTTTTTCAATGATTTTGAGTCTATATGTAGTTCAATTGCTGAGCTGTACAGTGATATATTAAACTCAATGATTTCACCATGAAAACTTAATAGGATATTCTTTTTTTTAATATAGTTTAAAATGTGCGTATAGATTCGATAGTCAACTGGTATTTTTATTTCCTCTTTGAGAGACATATTCAATTCAGTTCAACTCATTTTATTCATAGACCAACATGGATCACATATTCATATTGTTACTAAAACTTAGCTTAATAATAGTAATCACAAAGTTCATTGGTCACATAAGTCAATTTAAAGAAATAATATTAATAATAATACAATTTAGGCCAGTTTGAAATTTACATTAAAGGTACATTACAGTCAATTCTAATATTTCTAATAAAGTAAATAATATTAATATTAATAATTTAAATTAAATAACCAAATAAAAAAAACAAACATAAAAGACATAAAGCTTAAAAGAAAAATGTTTATACTATTTTTCTTTTAAGCTCATATTAATGTCCACGACGCAGTTTCAGTTCATGAGTATGACACAAGCACATGTAAATTTAGTGTTATTTAAGTAGGTCCATGGTACGAATTTAAAGAGATCTGAAAAGTAACATTTACCATAGGTAATTATTATTCTCAAGGATGAGTAACTTACATTTTACTAACATTTTGAAATTTAACAATGATTTGTGAAAAGGATCAATATCGATCAGATACTTATTATAAAAACTTTGAACTCGTCTGAAAAAAGGATGCCGAGAGTATTTTTGCGGGTAAAGCTGATATGAAATAGAGATCTAGGATGTAAGGGATGCTGCGGGCAATTAAAAGTAATCAATTCTAAGAGGTTCGGACAGTGTATCACACCTTTAAACAATTTAAACAAGAACATCACATCTAAAAACTCCGGTTATGAAGGGAAGGAACACAAAAATGCTTCGCAGCTGTCGTGAAAAATAATATCCCTTTATGCAAATAAATAATGGTTGAAATCTGAACGAAAATATTCGCGCCAAAAAGGCAGCTGCCATCGTCACGTCATAACTGCAACACCAAACAGCAGACCATAGACTACCAAGAATATACCTACTATGTGCAGAAACATAGATATGTCAAATGTGCATGTCCGTCTGAAGACTAAATATGGCGATTGGCGTTTTCGGTCACGTAACAATAATAAAACAATGATTTTAATTTTTTTTAATTAAAATAAATCTTAACTTTTATAACAAAATATATTCGTATTTCTTATGGTAAAAACTATATAAAAATACTTTGATAATTTAATTTTGACAGATGAGAATACCCTATTACAGGCAATTTAAGGCAACTTAAGCTGGCGGGGGCTTGCGGGCGGGATTATTCTAGTTGGCTAATCATTAATGTAGCACGAGAGGCGTGTTCATTACTGCCTTCAAAACCATCAACTACTCTAGCATTCATTATACGTAAGCAGCTGAAACACATCCTCAGTAGCTCGGCGAGCAGACTTGATGGATATTTACATGAAACACAATATTTATGAGATTTTTGGGTGACGTCAGCATGGCAAAAATCTATGAAACTTATTAATATAGTACATTATTGCCGTGGCCGGGAAGGAGGCCATTGCAGGCTGAGTATTTGTTTAATTTTAATTATAATACGAAGCCTGCAATTGCCATTCCGGCTAAGGCTAATATAGTGCTTTTCTCAAAAATGGGGGAATAATAAACTTTAAATATCGTTGCACAACGTGAAAATATTAATGATTTCCCGCCGTTTTTCTTTTAAACCGAATCGCAAGTGTATTTTTCCACCGAAAAACGCAAACTATTTGAGACACATAGAAAAACGTCGCGTTTGCAACAGAAAAATACGAGTGGACTTGGCTGAATACGACCTGTGCCGTCTTTTATATGCCGGTTTCAACTTTTTAAAAAGTTTGGTACTCGACAAATAAAGGAATTTATATGTAATATTCCAGGCGGCCTGCAATGTTTTTTATTTTTTAATTTTGATCTGACCTTAATAGTAGATTATACATCAAGGGGATAAAGCACTGTTTTATGTCACGGGAGCGAATTGAATCCCGAACGTAACGAAGGACTCATAATTTAACTCCTGAGCGTAGCGAGGGAGTTATAAGTTAATTCCTGAGCGAAGCGAGGGAATTAAGACTGAGTCCTGAGTGCAGTGAGGGGTTCAACCGCCCAAGACTAAAACAGTCTTATCCCCGAGGTGTATACTCTACTTTTCACACCTTATGCGAGACAAAAAAACAGGCTCAGTAGATAAATAATGTTTGATTTCTTTGCTCGATGTTCATCCGATTTCCTTTTTAAAAAGGCCAATAACTTGGCATATGTATTAATTTGTATGTCATGTTTGACACTTATTGTTGCCCTCAGCATCGAATATATACACAGGCTACTTGGCTTCTTTGTAGCTGACAAATATTCAAAATAGACCAGAAGCACTGATTCAGACACAGACTTTACGCCTTTTACAGCTTTCCATTTGTCAAAATCGTTGTAGGCTTTTAGGTATTTTTCCTTTGACTTCTCTGGCAGCAGATTGTTGACAATGCCTATTGCATCTAATTTGATAAACTCAGGAGTCAAAACACTTTCATCACTCGACATTTTCAATATTATTTTTGAAATTAAATCTTCTATAGGCACCTACAAGAACTCGATTTGTTCGTCACGCGTGAACAAAAGAAGGCGCGCGACGTTCCAAATTCGAAAGCACAAGCCGTGGTCCTAGATTCGAAATTCGAATTTCGAACACCGCGCTCCTCCGGACCGGGGTTCACACGGAGGCAAACTTCATTTATTTTGTCAAATCAAGTAGGCCATGGCCTAGGACAAATTGTGTTTAGCAAAATTAAACTTTATGCATATAGTAATAAGAATTATGAAAAGTGAAATCATATTATTAACCAGCGGGTTATAATGAAATTCAGTACAACATTATAACCCGGCTAATACCAAGGGATTTAATGTCTTGCTTTCGGTAGGGTTTACATGACCTATAATTCGGCATTGTCGAGCATGTGGTTTGAAAACTATATTTACCTTCCAATATGTAGCGACTAATGTACACTTTGCGGGCCATTTTGGAGAAAAATATTATAATACGTATACTGATTATTATCGTTATGAAGATTATGATCTTACAGCTGCAATTTGAATAACAATGCAAGGATGCTGCATTATTCCTAGAGTTTTAGTGTAAAGTTTCAATTTAGCAGCGGAAATAACCTTTAATCGCTTATACTCTTATGTTAAAATTAAAAATGATTCAGGATCCGGTGATATAGCAGAGGTCGAAGTAGCGAAGGAGTCACCTACAGTGAAGCATGTAACGTATTCCCGGACAGTGAAGTGTGGGTTGGGATGGGATCACGTTACGGCAACGGACGTGGCTTCGTTAACTTGTGCAATTAAGTTTTTAAACTGATTTGCTTCTTTGTCAGCAGTTGTCTGTAAGACGTTCATTTATTGATAGTGATTTGGAAATGGATTTTGCAGAAGATTACGTGAGGAGCAATCTTCTTATCTTAAATACTTCATTATTTTATTGATTGATTTACCTCGTTTACGAGATTGTAAATTCGAAAACATATAATATTGAGAATTGAAAATTGTAAAATTTCAATTAACGTTATTATAATGTAGGTATGTAGTATCAAGTAATAAAGAAGAAACTAGAACGAAATTATAAGAAACTATTATTATGACTGAATATAAGAATGTATATTCAAATTTTACGATTTTCAGCGCTATCATTCTACTAATATTATAAGTGCGAAAGTTTAGATGTTTGGATGTTTAGATGTTTGTTACTCAATCACGCTTAAATGGCTGAATCGATTTGGATGAAATTTTGCACGAAGATAGCCTGGATTAAAATATAAAATATTTTTTATCACGGGTCTACGCGGACGAAGTCGCGGGCAACAGCTAGTTGTAAATAAGGCTGAACAGACATACAGAATCGGGTACAAGATAATAAGGTTCCGTTATCACCCTATTGGCACGGAACTCTAAAAATGAATCGTCTCTATACTGCCCTAAGCGCACCGGTCCCTATTACTTTATCTGCGGGGCAAGGGCTGGGCTGGCATTCACAACGTTTACTCGCCTGAGGCAAGGGTAAGTCTGACCTCCGAAAACGCGTAGCTGTCACCAATCTGGGGATCAAGATATACTTGTGAAAAGCGTGTCGAGCCAGCTGTGAATATCATAGAAGTTGCGTAATAAAGATTAAACAGTGATGCGTTTGGAGACGCAGGCGCGCCACGCGCTGCTCGTAAATAACGAGAAATTAGCGTCAAACCGGCAATTTGCATGAAATTAATGTAAATATTAATCATAAGGTCGCCATTAATGATTAAAGTTGGCGTAATGTATTCATTCAGAGACTGTAGTTTCTACTGTCATCCCAAAGGTAAGTTCCACGAGCTAAACAATTGCAGTAAGATCTGGGCCGATATACGCTACAGGGGGTCAATCCAAATAGTCTTTTAATATTAGAATGCGGCCTATGTCCAGCAGTGGACGTCTTTCGGCTGATATGATGATGATGATGATGATTAGAATGACATATACTTTAAACTTAGGCTGTATATTTAATCCCGTGGCACGGCCTTAGTTCTTCGCACTACGCGAGCAGAACCGCGTCGGTAGCTAATATTTTAACATTTCCCAAAGATCCTGTTTCAGGGGTATAATTTCAAGCCTTCGGTTACCGTCGAGTTTAAGTAAGTGGCGAAGTTGTACCTTTTAGAAGGTTTTGTTTAACTACACGTGCAAGTTTTAGCTTAAGAGGGCGTTACAGTGCACACAAGCGCCACTGGTAAATAATTGTGATTATTTAAATTTAACGATAGATATTTAAAAAAGGAGGCCGCTACACCCTTTACTTTGTATTAAAGTACCTTGTGAATACATCAAACTAGTTTTTATGTTGCTGGACTCGTCAATCTATGCGTCCAAAGTTCTGCTACGTGCAAAGTACAGCTGTTTTTCTTTTGAGTTCATAGATCGACGAATTCACAAGGTATTTAAATACAAAATACAGGGTGTAGTGGCCTCCTTTTTAGGGTTCCGTAGCCAAAATGGCAAAAACGAAACCCTTATAGTTTCGTCATGTCCGTCTGTCCGTCTGTCCGTATGTCACAGGCATTTTACTCGAAAACTATAAGGTGTATTTGAATAAAGTTTTGAGGATAGGTGTATTTTGTTAGCCGCTACATAGTTTTGTAATTAAAATTACTAAAAAAATGTTTTTAGGGGTGCACTCCATACATAAAACTAAAAGTCAAAATTTTTTTTTTCATTGTGACCCCCCGTGTGGCACATCAATCGATAGGCCTTTCAAAATAAATATAAGGTTTCTTAGCATTTTTTTTGATTAAGTGAATAGGGTCGGAGATAATCGCCCCGAAAGTCACTAAAATTCTGTCCCCCCCCCTCTAATTTTTGAACGGTGTATTTTAAAAATATGGAAAAATTCATGGACATAGGGCTTATTAATTTCATTCACCGAAAATTGTTTTGAACAAGATCGGTTCTGAGGTTTTCGAGATATTGCTGAAAAACTGCCTTCCTCAAAGAAAAGGACGTAAGTGCCGTAAAATTTCTGTTACGATACGACCTTTTTAACCCTTCGTTTTGCGTGGTCCGACACGCACTTGGCCGGTTTTTATATCTATCGTTAAATTTAAATAATAACAATTATTTACCAGTGGCGCTAGTGAGCACTGTAACGCCCTCTTTTAAAGAATATGTTTCTCTAGGGGAAGCTAATGTGTTTTTTGTATTCAATTAGTCGCTTCCGCTTCTGATTCACGTTTTAATAAGTTTGTCCAGCTGCTTCTTACACGTCAGCTAGGCGTGCTTGGAAGCAAGCGCACGAATATAATGAAATGCGAGACTTTGTATTTCCAGCTGGACATAAACATTCCGCTTGTTGTGTGCAGGAATCAGCCTGGTTTATGGGCAGCTTTGCTAGGACACATCAATAAAAAGTGCAGCCCGATGATCGTGAGGCACGGCCGGCCGGCAAACAGACGTGTCGCGCGGGAAAACAAGCTAACAGACGCGTGGATATATATCAATCATATCTATGTGTATACTAGCATCATAATGTTGATCAGTGACTAAGCACAGAAACATTATAGTGGTATTGATATCTAGAATAATGGTATTTATAACGCTAATAACTCTTTAAAGTTTTGCGCTTTGTACACATATTTAAATCTGGGGGCACGGCAGTGCCCCCGCCAAGTCGAGCAAAAAAAAGCGGCACGGCCGTACCATCCTTTTCTCGAAGCAATTCAGGCCATTTTCGACCCCCCTATAATTTCGTTGTGGATAAAACAAGAAATCTTAATTTTAAGTAACTAATCAGGCATTATATAAACACGGTATATTTAAAATTTCAGTCAATTTGAACCAGTAGTTTAAGAATGACAACTTGTTAAAGTTTCTAAATTTTGTCACTCACTGACTGACTGACTCACCGATCATCAAAAGTCCAAGGCACTTCTAGCAGACATAGAAGCTTCAAATTTAGAATACAAATAGAGTTTAATGTCTTAATCATGGGAAAACCTATCTGGGGGCCTCACGCGATTGAAACTCTCGTTGCTGTTGGTTGCTGGCCCGTCGTGCTGTGTAGTGTGATACATACTAATAATCAAATCATGCGATGTCCAAGTCGATCTATTTGTTTAAAACGTAAAATATTTTTAATATTGGCATGATAATAACTTATGTAATAACTTAAGACAGAAGGTCCTTTAAGTAGAGACTAAATAGATTTACCGACTTGGTATTACATGGATCTCACAACTTTTTACGGTAGAAAGACTGAGCTGCGAGACTTGGGTTTTTTTACAGGATGTTTTTGATGGCATAATTGTTTTACACGGGTCTAACGCGATATTTATCATCTGGGACCGCGACCAGTGCATACCGTGTCTAAGTCAGAAATAAAGGTGAATAAATAGAGCGTTAGACACGTGTAAAACCATTATTAAAATAATAGTATATATATTTAGTAACATACAATAATGATTTAATAATAAATAAATATTAGGGGACATCCTTACACAAATCAAACTAGCCCTATAGTAAGCTCAATAAGGCTTGTGTTATAGGTACTAGACGATGATATATATAATAGATAGACTTAAATACAACACTACTACTACTGGCTTGTGATATTAAGACATTAAGACATATATGTTGTAATATACAATAATGATTTAAAAAGAGTAATACTTTTTCAGAAAATAACCTTTAAATAATTTTGATACCATAATTAATGCAACGGGTAACTGAGCGAATTCAAAATTTAATGAAGAACCAGTGAAATGTAGTCTCCAGTCCTTATGACGCTGTCGGCAGCTCACGAGGCGTCGACGCCGAGCGCCGATAATGTATTCGCTGGCGGCGCCGCCGATAAATCACCCGCGCCGATACGCGCCGGACGAAATGAATAATCATTATTCATTGCACTTTATCAATGATTTATGCGCGTTATTGTATTTTTCCCGTAATTAATTCAGGAATATTGCCTCCGCGCAGCCGGTGGCTAATGGCGGATAATCAGATACGAACAGGATTGAATTAAATTGAACCCGTTCGATGAAGAATCTGAAGCCCGCGGGAACTAACGGGATTCGATTACGGGCTTTGTTGTTGTTCGTCCTTCAGTATCATATTCTGTCAGTTAAATTGAGATCTATGTAAACATCTTTCACAGTCATTCTACTTCTACCAAATACGCATATGAAAGCTGTATGTAAGTTTCAGAAAAACGGAATCTCTAGAATCGATGCTTCAGAGAAACAAGTTTTTTCGAGCTAAATGGACGCCAAAATGAATGCTATACAGGACTCAATTCCTAATGGTGTATCAGTGGAATTTCATGAATAAAATTCTAAATTGGTTCTGTTAATTACAATCTGGCCCAATATCTGGAGGAAAAAAATAGCCATCATTCCTGTTGATAACACAATAGTTAACAACCCAAAAACACCACAGTCAAAAGGGCACCAATATGTATTCACTCAAAGTTTCATAATTATGTATACTACCTACAACCTTATTGTTGCAGAAATAAGTTCTGTGTATATATTTTGAGACTTGGTGCCCTTAACCTGTACCAAAGCTACATAATAAGACTTAAATGAATAAATATGCCCACTGAAAATACTAAATATACGCTAACACTAATATATTTCGTACAGCATTTTTAATAATTTACAGAAGTACAGGCTCAAGAGTCAAAAATCCCATACCAACGCAAAATCCGTGCCTTACAAGATTGCAGCTAGATCCAATATCCATTAGTGCTCGATGCTGAGTGCACCCGGGTTAGTCACAACGCGTCACCTCACTCCAGGCATCCAGTTTAAGTCAGACACGCGATTACGCTTTGTTCTTATGGATCCCGGCTTCAAGATATAATATTATAGTGGTGAGATGATTCGAGGTGGAACTGTTGGTAAATGGTTGGTGAAGCGTGGAGTTACTTCATTACTTATTAGCTGTCGCAGTGGATCAGTTGGCTGATAAAGTATGCACAAGCAGTGCCATTCCTGCGAGTGCTTGATCGTACATTTGATGTGACGTGTCATTGGTCTTGGCGGTTAGCGGATACGGTTTCCTAGTTCAGGGCATTTAAGTAACGCATTCCAGTTGGATATGCGTGTTCCGCGCGATTGCTTTCATGGATGCCGAGCATATAGATAAATCAATACGAATGTACAAATTACAAGCGTCTTATCTTATAAGATAAACAGACTAACAGACAAACCAAAGCAATGTGAGTGAAATAAATACTACGCTCCTGAAACTTCAGGAATGGGCAGTTATTTTAGCCCATTTCCCTAGTAGTATTAAAGTTCTTCTCGAGCTAGAGGTTCTTTCCGAACCGGTGGTAGTTTATCGACATTCATAGGTGCATGTTATATGCCTAAATTGAAGAATAAATCACTTTGACTTTGCCTTTGAGTTGAACTTTCAAACATCAAATCAATCATTAAAATTCATCTCGTGAGAAGGGATAAAAATAAAGGCTCAGCTCCGTGGAGAGCTGTCGAGCACGATCGTACTGGACAGGATACTAATGCACGCCCAGGGACACGATTCGACATTGCTTCTGACGGGTTAAAATATAGCCCTGATGTCATAAATTCATCTCTTGTATGCTCTAACTTTCTATGACTGAAATAAAATGAATCACTTTGCTACGTATATAACTGACCAACTATTTATAACTCAGTTCCAGCTGATACCTATAAAGGACTCAAAAAGTGACACAATGTTCAAAACCAAACTCACACTATTGCTCAATGAGAAGGCTTATTTACTCAATCGATGATTTTACAAATAAACGGATGGATCATTGACCTAGCGCCGTATTAAACGGAAATCAAATTAAGAATGACTGTAACAAAATTAATATGTTGCATGGTAAGAAGCTTAAAATATTGGGAGTATATATTTTACTAATAAATTCTGTATTCTGTATTCATTTAAAAATCTCCGGGTTCTCTGCAGTTGGGATATACACTACACAACATTTGTCCGACGCCACATTTAGAATGCGTGAGAACCAGGCCATGAAAATTGGTCCAGAGTGTGTGTAGTCTATGTAATTAATTAATTAAATAAACAGTTTCTTACAACGCAAACAGAAAGTCTTGGCTGCAGTCAGGCGGGCATGTCGCACCTCGCGGAAGGGAGGGGGGAGGTAATTAGTTTCCGAGGTTGTCCTCGAACTATTCCGCCGTGCTGCCTGAATACAAATAGACCGTCAGCCGTCGCGAGAGGAGTTTCTTGAAGCAACTCTGTGTTAGGGCTCGGTGCTCGCAGGGTTTCATCAAGTCTTTTTTAATACCAAGCTTACCGCTACCTGACCGTTGGTCCCTTTTGCCGTCTGTCAGATTGCCTATTGAAGAGGAAAATGCCAAATTTCATCTCAATCGGATATCGGTAAGTGTCTGAGACATGATTTGCAAACTTCAAGGGACATCTTACTTAATATTTACTTACATAAGAACAGTGCAAGTAAATAAAAGCATTAAAGAAAGAAAGAAAGATACATTTATTCACAAACACACAGGACACACAATTAAACAATAAAATAAACAAACAAGAGAAACATATAAAACATGAAACAAAGTGTGTCTCTGCGGCAGTGAAAAAGTTTCTTCTTTTTAGGGTTCCGTACCTCAAAAGGACAAAAACGGAACCCTTCGACTGGACCGATCGAGTTGAAATTTGGTAAACATATGTAAATTGGTAACCCAAAGATGGACGCGTACGGACACTGGCTCAGCATTATGCTGAGGTGTCAGACACCTACAGCGCTGATTTTCAGCCAGTACCGTTGGTGACTCACGGAAACGTCATACAATTTTAATATATAAACTACATACTAATATATTATTGGGATAGGCGAGAGAGAAATAAACATAAATACGAATTGAGATGTACTGTACGGCACTACCTACATGCAGCATCAATCAAAACAATAATACTTACATTAAAATGTATAAAACTTACTTATGGAAATGAAACAACAACTAGATAAAAAAATAAAAACAAAAATAAAAACATAACAATATAAATAAAAATATAAACATTAACAAGTGGAATTAAAAGATTTTCCAAAAAACCCAACTGCTTTTTTGCCAATATTATAGCCTATGTCACTCCCACGATTAAGAGGAATCCAACGACACCTCATATGTCGAAATCCGTCAAACGGCTGCAGGGCGCGCTAAACAGAATAAGACATACACACATACATACATACTCTCGAAAAACATAACCCTCCTTTCCTTCGGCAGTTGGGTAAAAACAAGTGCAATATTTGTTAATATTTGTTACTTCAACAAAACACCGTCGCTAGCTATAACATAACTAACATCGAAAGTACAATTTAGTGTCCAAGTCAGTGCGGCATCGTATGTAAGGATGCCGATGCAGTAATTCGGTGTTAGTGCCGATGCAGTAAGGCGATGTTAGTGCCCGCAAAAGCTAAGATACGCGTCGTTAAGGCACAGGTGCCGAGCACGGAGCTGGGCTGTTATTTGGAGCACAATCGTGCGCCTCACCACATCCGTCACACCTAACGAGACTAGACCTCTGGGCATCTTTAAAACAGTTATATCTTTTGTGACGGCGTCGTACGCCTTCAACTCATTGATGAACTCAACTCTCACCTGTGATGTGACAGCCAAGATAATCTTACCCCAATACGTCACATGTCTTTAATTTGATAAAATATAGGCTTTGTTATACTTGTTTGACGACCGGTTAGCCTAGTGGGTAGTGACGCTGCCTACGAAGCTGAAGGTCCTGGGTTCGAATCCCGGTAAGGGCAACTATTTGTGTTGATGAGCATGAATATTTGTTTCTGAGTCTTGGATGTTGTCTATGTATTTATATCTATTAAATGTATCGTCGTCTACCACCCATACCACAAGCCTTTTTGAGCTTACTATTTGCTAGTGCTAGGGGCTAGTGCGAGTTGTGTAAGATTAACCCCTTATATTTATTATAACCAATTTCATCATCATCAGCCTATATGTATACGTCCCACTGCTGGGCACAGGCCTCCTCTCATGAATGAGAGGGAACGGGCAGTAGTCCCCACGCTGGCCCAGTGCGGATCGGGGACTTCACATACCTCTTTGAATTTCTTCTCAGATGTCTTAGTTATTACAAATCGCGGCGTCAAGATATATCTGTGGGTGAACGGTGAGGTGAGGTTAACACCGAGTTACGGAACAGCGGGGCTGTTGTGGACAGTTACGTTTGTGCCTAAGTCGGCTGTCGTGTAGTTAATGGGTAGTGAAACCAAGCTGCGACTGTCGGCAGGTGAGGGCATAGCAGCGGAGACGATCTTGAAGGCATGTGGTTGTTATAATTGCATAATTGGGTACTTTCCTGGATGAAAAATATATAATTCTATTTAGTCCGGCAGTTACATTATCCAAAAATATTGGACACATATTTTTTTGCTCGTCAATTAAATAAAAAACGATGAAGATATAGCCCGTCAAAGTTCCCGCGTGACGTCACGTTATGCTAAAAAGTGTACCGTAATGTGACGTTACGCGGAACTTTAACCGCCTTTTATCTTCATCATTTTTTGTTTAATTGACAAACAAAAAAATACGTGTCCAATATTTTTTGATAATCTAACTGGCGGACTAAATATCAATTTTTAGGAAATTAGCCAATTATGTGAAAAATCCCATTACACCTAAACACTATTAACTGGCGTACATATATTGAAAATTCAGCTTTTTTACCCGCGACTTCGTCATTGTACGGTCGACGCCAAAAATACGTTTACACTATTCGCCTTATTGCAATGGAATAAGGTGCAAAAGTGTAAACATATTTTTGGCGTCAACTGTACAAGCCTAGACCTCTATTTTACCCCTCTGGATGATGATTTTCGGGATAAGAAGTAATTATTATTCTTCTGGTAGGTATTTTCCAATGAACTCTATAAAAATAATCTTTATCTATTGATTGATTGATTGGGTGATTATAATAGCCTGAAAACATAACGGGCAGACGGACACACTTTTATACGTACAATACAATACAATACAAATACTCTTCATTGCACACCTCACACAAACAAAGCAGTTACAGAGAGAAACAATACAATAACATGTAGGTAGAGGTAGACAACAGGCGTTCTTATCGCTGAAGAGCGATCTCTTCCAGACAACATTTGGGTATCGGAGAAAGAGATAAAACTGGATTATGCAGTAGGTGATGCAGAGATTATTATTAATCAAAAATCAAAATAATTATAAAAATAAACGTACATAAATACCTCTATATATAAACATACATACACAATCATACATATATACAAATAACACAAATACAAATATATGATACATAAACAGTCTGCCAAAAAATACAATCAGGTTTAGGGGAGGGACAAATAATGTTCTACGTATTAGTTACCTACATATAACCATTTAGAATGAAAACGAAAATGTAATCCGGGAAATGTAATCTATAAAACTAGGTAAACTATTCGCTACTCGTTGCTCAAAGTTAATGTTACGTACATCTCGCGTACTCTCATAGATTCACGAGAGCACGATTTGTGATGCATTATGATGAGCCCAATTCAATGAACCCGACGCTCACAATTTATATTTATGAGCTCTTGGACACTAAGCGTTGCAACTCGCAACAACAGCTCACGTCACGGTAAAGAAACAATTTCGGTACTCTGCGGGCGCCGTAAGTTTGCGGCGAATGGGCGGCCGTTAGGTGCGGTCGTATCTCGCCCTCGTATACGAAGCGAGTGCCCACACGTTAGCGAGCGTCATAAACCGCCGCGCGCCCGCACCTGCGACTCTCAACCAACTTTTTTAGTGGTCCGAAGTAATCTTCCGCATAAATATGGGATACGCACAAAATTATATTCCGGACTTGGACGATAACTTTTGTTAGAATAATTCGAGATACTTTAGGACGGACCGTAGATAGTGGCGTCGCACAAAGGGCGGATTAGGCCGCCCGGGCGTCATATTTCAGCGCGGACTGCCGAGATTATTTTGAAAGGCGGGCTTTATTTTTAATATTAATCGCTTTAGGGCTCCAAGCCGCGCGTCAATAGTAATAAAAGAGCCGTTTTCGTTTTTAGACGCGACCGTCTAGTTAAAGCCGCTGATGTACGAGGCGACGCATCCTCGAATCTATAACTGTCGTAAATAGCTGCAGAGCGTGATTTAGCTCGGCGCGCCGCCGACTAACAAATGGTGCGGCCGAACGCCGACCAAATAAAAATGATGAGTCGTGTGTGCCGGCGTGATCGGCGGAGCCGGGCCCGCGCAAGGAACGGAAACTCAGATTTGTGCATTTTTCGTCTTATTACAATGTAGTAAGTTGCAAAATTGTTTACCTACCAGTATGTTTCATAACCAGTATATTGCGTGTTAAGACTGATGGATAAGTTACAATATAAAATGAATAAAATCTTAGGTCTCTTGTTTGTTTACTATACGAGTTACTGGACTAGCGGCGAATATTTCACATGAAGCTAGGACATACGGTGCCTTCAGTTTCACATAAAGCCTTTCAGTTTATAATCGCCAGCATTATAAGGTAACCGTCCGAGTGCTCGACGCTGTACTAGTATATGGTATGGGCACTCTATGTCAAAGTGACATGGCTTAAATTCGAATGAAGCAAAATCCTCTTAGTTCGAATTGAACTCATATTGCTTTGACATAGAGTGCCCATGCCATATACTAGTACAGCGTCGAGCACTCGGACGTTTACCATGCTGACAATGTAGGATGTTGGTTGATCTAACGAGTTAATGCGGTTACACACGGTGACTTCTTGTAGCGATACAAGCGCGAGTTTCACGAACGTATGACCGCATTGCAACACTTTTTTTAAAGGTTTCGTACCTCAAAAGGAAAAAAAACGGAACACTTATAGGATCACTTTGTTGTCCGTCCGTCTGTCTGTCTGTCAAGACCCTTTATCTCAGGAACGCGTGAAGGTATTGAGTTGAAATTAAAACCATATACTCAAGTTTACAGTCACTTTAAGCTGTGAAAAAAACAAACTTCTAAGTAAACGAAAAAAAAGATACGGCCGTTTATGATGCAAAAAACGTATATTCCGTTGACATAGAACTATGAAATTTGGCAAGTATTATCTTCTTATAGGTACTACAAGTACAGGGAAAAATCTGAAAAC
The DNA here is from genome assembly GCA_932294315.1 of Epinotia nisella. Classification (NCBI taxonomy): domain Eukaryota; kingdom Metazoa; phylum Arthropoda; class Insecta; order Lepidoptera; family Tortricidae; genus Epinotia; species Epinotia nisella. The sequence goes on from OW028677.1 coordinate 255,256, forward strand.
TATATATTTGCCATTTTGTACGGAACCCTCGATGGGCGAGTCTAACTCGCACTTGTCCGGTTTTTTAAATGGGATTACGTTTGTTCTTTGTCTAACCTGATGTAAAGTTAAGACAAGGCCTCAGATTACGCTCACCCACAAAATGCCTGTTCACCCTTGCCTTAAAGACTCAAGGTTGTACGATTCCGGAAATACAAACAACGAAGAGAATTCCAAATTGAGGCAGTGCGATACAATAAGCTGCTCGGCTGGGCTGGGCAGCATTCGGGAAGCTACGGCACATCTTTTCGTCCAATATTCCGCAGTGTCTCAAGACGAGAGTCTGTGACCAGTGTTGTTGCCAGTGATGACGTATGGCACTGAAACGTGGTCGCTTACTATGGGCCTCATAAGAAGGCTCAAAGTCACCCAAAGGGCAATGGAGAGGGCTATGTTAGGAGTTTCTCGGCGTGATCGCATCAGAAATGAGGCTATCCGCAGCAGAACCAAGGTAACCGATATAGCCCTCAGTGCCCTCAGCCCACATTCCACGTAGAACCGATGGCCATTGGGGCGGAAAGGTTCTCGAATAGCGTCCACGTACCGGAAGGTGCAGCTTGGGTAGGTGGACTGATGACCTGGTAAAGGTCGCTGGAGTCCGCTGGATGCGGGTGGCGCAGGACCGGTCATTGTGGGGGAGGAGGCCTATGTCCGGCAAAGGACGTCTTGCAGCTGTGGACGTATTTCGGCTGATATGATGATGATGGTGATGATGATACAATAAGGATTTCTTAAATCGTGAGGTGCGTCACGGCGGGAATTCAACTATATGTCTAGTGGTCCGATAAAGAAAAGCAATTACTTTTGATGACCGAATAGCCTAGTGGTTAATGAGCCTGACTATGAAGCCTGAGGTCCCGGGTTCGATGCCCGGTCGGGGCAGATATTTGTATGATGAATACGAATGTTTGTTCTCGAGTCTTGGATGTTTAATATCTATTTAAGTATGTATTTATCTATGTAAGTATGTTTATCCGTTGTCTAGTACCCATAGTACAGGCTTTGCCTAGTTTAGGACTAGATCAATTAGTGTGAATTGTCCCACGATATTTATTTATTATTATTTATTTTATTTAATTACTAGCATAGATCATAATCAGCTGCGTCGATACTGTATCGCTGCAAAAAGTCACCGCACAAATGTCAATCCAACATTAAACATCATCCAGTCGAGTGAACTGGAGCCAGGTCACCGACCCGAGCTGCCTTGGATCGCGGCACCCCCGGAACTTTAAAGAGCATCTCATTAATCGGATCTCCGCCTCGCTAATTATCTCCGCACCGTGTGATTATATCCTTATTGCGTTATCGCCTCGCCTCGATGCATCCTCATACACATACTAATTAAGTTTAGTTGTTTCGTCCTTTTGTGCGGGGAGTAAGTTCCACGAGGACACGAGTACTTATTACGAAACTGGTTCTTGAAAAAGGTGTGTACGTTTTATTAAGAACCCTACACCATTTAGACTTGTAAGTTAACTAACCGTTTACTAACAGGCAACTTATTTATCATTGATAGGGGAATAAATATTTAACGATCACGATTGGACTGTGATTGAGTGCCAATAAGTCATAAGTCATTTAATCATTAACAATACTCGTACTCAAACTCATTTATTGATAATACTTTAAAATATTACATGTCTAGATATTACAATTATTTAATTATCTTAATTAAATTTATATAATTTCATTCTATAATTATTCATCAGCTATTTTTTTGTATCAACATTCAACACGTGGAATTCAGAAACCTCGTAAAAGGCATTTTGTAAAAGCCATTTTTTTAACTCTCTGTATATAAATATAAATTATGTTTGAATTTTAAAGATTATATTAAATATATAAAAATGTCAACCGTGATCTTATTACAAAAATGTTCATGTATATAATCCAGATAATAATTGTAAGAGTATGTACAAATTCCAATAAAATATTTACGACACATAATTAAATAAATAAATAAAATAAATATCGTGGGACAATTCACACCAATTAATCTAGTCCAAACTAGGCAAAGCCTGTACTATGGGTACTAGACAACGGATAAACATACTTATATAGATAAATACATACTTAAATAGATATAATACTTAATTAAATTTAAAGACATGATTAAATATTAAATAAATATAAGTCAATAATTTATCCTTAAAGTTAAAACATTGCGTCTACAGTCTGTATTGTGCTGACAAAACTCATGTACAGGAGCCGTAGCATGGTTGGCCTTATCACGCGACAAGTGACAAGATAAGAGCGTCGTCACGTTCTATCGAACAGTGTCAGCCAGTGACGCACGCTCTATCCTATCACCTATCGCGTGATAAGGCCAACCATGCTACGGCTCCAGAATAAAAACGCTTCTCCTACAAAAATGCCTGTAATTTGTTTTTAAATTAGTAATTGCCTTCAACTCGGGGGTAGCTTATTAAAAAGAGCATTTGCCTGGCAGCTCGAGGAGTGCTTGACAACTTCGAGTTTAGCATTTAATGTCTGCGGCAAGTCCATCCTTCTTGTTGCCAAGGGTTTTTGCCTTTCTTCTAAAGTTTCAGTATCACTTAAGTGTTTTATTAAATAAACTAGGGACTGTTAGTATTTCTAACTCAGAAAAATATGTTCAGCATGATGTCGTCTGAGGTCTACGAACCATGGTTCTGATCGCTCTTTTCCGGGCTACAAACGCAGACTGAATGTTATACTGGTAACTGTTACCCCAGAATTTGATGCTATATCTTATTTTCGATTCTACCAAAGCGTAATAAACTATTTTTAGTTAAGGTAAGTTTACATCTTCTCTTAGACTTTTAAGTGTAACAGGCCGAACTGATTGGCTTAACTGTGAAGACAATTCGTCCTTCCAGCTTAAGCATGAGTCGATCCAGACACCGAGAAATTGAATCGAATCTGCCTGTTCTATTTTTACACCATTCGATAAAACTTGCAGACTATTTTTGCTTCTTGAAGTGGTTTTGAAGAGCAATGCATTGGTCTTGAGATATTTAACATTAGGCGGCAAATGGGCATCTATACCTCGGTCGTTATATTATAGGTCGTGGGTTCGGGACATAACCTTGCACTACATCATCATCATCATCATCATCATCATATCAGCCGAAAGACATCCATATGCTTCCCCAAGGAGTGCCAAAGTGACCGGTCCTGCGACAACCGCATCCAGCGGACTCCCTCGACCAGGTCGTCAGTCCACCTTCGCGGGGTCTACCAATGCTGTGTCTTCCGGTACGTGTTCGCCACTCGCGAACCTTTCCACCCCAACGGCCATCGGTTCTACACGGTCTCAATTATAAGGCAATAAGAGCCTGTGTGGATAATTTTTGGAGCCCTTGGCCTTCGACCAGGGAACGAATATCCACTTCGAAAGTTCACAAATGGACAATAATTTATACAACCAGGATTTATAACACTTTAAACTCTCGCGCTTAAGATACACATATTTAATAGAATATCGCGTTAGACCTGTGTAAAGCAATAATTTAAATAAGCCAGGATTTGAACCCATAACCTCCTGAACCACTGCACGAAAACTGTGCCAAGCCAATGCTATAAGAATTATTTATAGCCGGACTAAGCTAATGAAATACCTTCAAACCAACCAATATTTTTAGGAAAATTACAGGATTAATTTAGAAGACAGCCAATTACTAGGCGGTGTAATTTGTATCAAAGTATACACATATTAATTCGAGGATAATGTTTGTTCATTACGGCTACTTTGATGCTTGTTTTGACTGTATTGTGTATATAATCAATACAACGAATCACGTAAGGAGTTGGGGTATAAGAATACCATGTTTTTTTTTGTGATTGTAAAGAATGTGCAAACAAAAGCATAATTATTATGTCAAATAAGTGTTTCTCTCAGCGGCCGGCGAAGCGCCAGAGAATCTTTGTGAGCTCCGTTGGAGTACCTATCAGTCACTGCGGTGTAATCTTCACCTTTCATTCCCCCTAATCCTTCTATTTCCAAAAGGGATGGTCAGATAGTCACGGAGAAATGTTTTGGTGACATTTTATAGCATGTTCTATAGGATACATTAATAAAACTCGCGTACTGAGGGCTCCGTACAAATCTGTAGGTATATACCTAAGTAAATTATTAAACATATTTTTATAATATGTTGTAACTAAAAAATTACGGTTTTCGCAATTTTTCCTTTATCTGTGCTATAAGACGTTGCTTCGTACCAAATTTCAAGATTCTGAGTTCACGGGAAGTACCCTGTAGGTTTTGATTCCCTTGCGAGTTTCGAAAATTTATGAAATATATTTTTATTATATGATGTAACTAAAACTTTGCGGTTTTCACAATTTTTCCTTTATCTGTGCTATAAGACGTTGCTTCGTACCAAATTTCAAGATTCTGAGTTCACGGGAAGTACCCTGTAGGTTTTGATTCCCTTGAGAGTTTCGAAAATTTGCGGAAATTTGCGGCATAAACGGCTGTATCTTTTGATTGCGTTGGTTTAGAAGTTTGATTTTTTCACAGCTCTAAGGGACAGTAGACTTAAGTACTTGATATAAATTTTAGCTTGATACCTCCACGCGTTCCTGAGAAAAAGGGTCTTGACAGACGGACGGACAACAAAGTGATCCTATAAGGGTTCCATTTTTTCCTTTCGAGGTACGAAACCCTAAAAACGAGGATATTGACACCAATTACACGATACCGAAAATTTTAAGTCCCAGAACCGATTAAAATTAGGGATCCCCTTCATTGGCATAATTTTTTTTAGACTAATATAGTTTCGCTTAATTGATGTGGCATAATTTCTATTGGCATAATAATACTGTCGCATAATAATACTTTGGCCTACTACTTTGTTTGGCATACTATGGTTTTAGAATAATTTAACTAGGACTAATTTGTATTCGACTAATACTCATTATGCATACTATTGTATGGGCTAATAATTATTTATCATATCTGTTTTGAAGCATAATTTCTGTTTTCTAAATGAATAAAACACAGTTTCGTTGTTAGCATGCATTTATTATTTATTTTTAATCATTTAATATAGTGTACGCTTATTTACTTTCATTCATGCATTATTTTGTAAACAATGTATTATTCGGTTTTTTTTTTCTTTGTAATGGTGCTTGTTTATTTGAGTTTTAGATTACCTGCTATGACTTGTAGAAATGCAATTTTTGTTGGATATTCATGTTTCTTATTGATAATATTGTTCAAATGGTTCTGTTTATTGATGTATTTTTTCTTTTTTGGTGGTGGTTCTATCCCAAGTTTTCTTTGTTCAATTTGAGTAATTTGGTGGTGTATTTCTTGGGAAATCTTTCTTGCTAAATAATAAAAATGTGGACAATGTTTTCCCACAAAATGTGCAAATCTGTTATGCCATGGTTTGGTTACGTTAGATTAGGTTAGGTTATGTTAGTATGATATCCAGGCGCGAAGCGCCTAAACAACGCAGAATAGGAGGTCCGTGAAGCGGACCTCCGTCGACCTCGCCGTTGTTACTAAATTCATATGATCACAAAACTAACCTTTTCTCGTAGTGCATCAGGCTCGTGATTGTGGTTCTTTATCTGTTTGGATGTGATTTCATGATTTTGTGCATCATTTACTCTGGTTATAAGTCGAATGTTGCACTTTGTGTAATGCATGATTTTATTTTTTAGGACACAATTTTTATGCGTTTTGTAATGATGCCAAGTAATTATTATGTCTTTTTGTATTTATGCTATCTGATGTTAGTCTTTGTGATGATTATGCTATTTACGTTTATGCTTTTTAATTTTATGCCTAAAAGTTTATGCCATAATATCATTAGACTTAACGCTAATTCGGCTTAAAAATTATGCGTTATTATATTATTCCAAATGATTTTATGCGATCCAATAGAGAACCTTAAAATTACTGTCCTTTGAAACTCAATGTCCCGGTAAATATCGATCTGAGAAAAAAAGTTTATAGAATAAAGCTAGATCAAGAGCGCACCATTATTGAAAAGCTAGCGTTGAATATTAAATGATATTCCGTAGTCGTTTCAGATATGATTCGTACCAATGTGTTTTTTAGGGTTCGGGTACCTCAAAAGGAAAAAACGGAACCCTTATAGGATCACTCGGTTGTCTGTCTGTCCGTCTGTCAGAGCCGATTTTCTCAGAAACTACTGGACCGATTGAGTTGAAATTTGGTACACATATGTAAATTGGTGACCCAAAGATGGACGCATAAAGTAAATTAATGAATTCTGAACAAGGGGGCCACTTTTGGAGGGTATACTGGAAAATTAAAAAAAAAAGTTTAGCAAACTGTATTGTGTGTTATATCAAATAAAAGGCGTGTTTGTAAGCATCTCAGTTTTTTTTTTATAATTTTAGCAAAGATAGATTTGAAGTAATTTAGGAAATAAGACGCAAATTGACCATCCCCCCCCCTTATCTCCGAAACTAGTAGGCTTAAAATTCTGAAAAAAATATAGAAAATAGTTCCTTGCCTAAAGATTACAGGAAAACATAATAAGTTTGAGTATTCAAAGTAACGGGAAAATTCTCAATATTTTTGTGTATTTTGTATGGAGCGCCTAATGCTTAGAGAATAGGAATTTTACGGAACCCTCACCACGCGAGTTGAACTCGCACTTGTCCGGTTTTTTTAGCTTATAACGAACCTGTGAACTCGTGATTGAGTCACATGCTTCAACTACAGAGCTACCGCTGCTTAACTTGCCATCTTGACAGAAAGTGACGCTGTATCTTGTCGTTCATCATGTGACAACCGTGACCACCTACGCCTGAGCGAGTTCATTGGGCCGATGCCGGTAATCCGATGCATCGCAATCCGCCGTGACGTAATAACGATAAGCACATTGTCGTTACACAATGTCTCCTGGGCTTAATAGACATCAAAGGGCATATCTGAAAGGCTGCTTACAAACATACTTCATGTCATGCAATGTACTCCCAAAGGGGGTAGGCAGAGATGAATTTAAAAGGCTGCTTATCTTATTCCGAATCGCTAAACTTAAGTGGCAGTGGGCGGGGCACATTGCACGTACACATTGCCGATGGCCGTTGGGGCGGAAAGGTTCTTGAGTGGCGACCACGCACCGGAAGGCGCAGCGTGGGTAGGCCCCCCACAAGGTGGACTGATGACCTGGTAAGGGTCGCTGGAGTCCGCTGGATGCGGGTGGCGCAGGACCGATCATTGTGGCACTCTTTGGGGAGGCCTATTTTCAGCAGTGGACGTCGTTGGGCTGATATGATGATGATGATTATCTTATTAATGTGTATAAATATGGACAACTTTCAAAGACTTAAAAAAAAGTATTTTTTTTGTGAGTTGCCTCAATGTTTGACGTTTATCGAAAATTATTTAATCGACGGGGTAAATCGAGCTGAAATATTACAGTAATTTGAGAAACTAAACGTGCTTTTGTTTTCAATGAGTCCTTAGGGGTATTCACGTAACGTTTCGAAAGCGCGCCGGGATAATGCAACTGTCATTTTTCCATGTAAAAAATGAAATTTAGATCTACCTGACGCGCGTACAATGCGTTACGTGATCGACCTGCGGATCAAATGGAAGGTGGTCGCGATTTATCAAGTGGTCATGTGATACGGCCGCGTCCGTAGAATTTTCGGCTACGCCAAATGTAAGTGAAATGGCATTCCGCTTGGCTCTACGTCTATAAACGGTTTATTTAGGAATTTCATCAATATGTCACAAAGTTGGTATGACCCGTGACTCGCACAAACCATGCACTAGTAACATGCCTCTGTAACGTAGATATACAGTTACCCCTTTAATATTTATACAACTTAACTTCTGATAAATAAAATGCGTTTCATCCTGATAAATACGGGTTAGGAGCGATTGAAACTACGGCCGTTGGATAGCGCACTGACGTTTATTCACGATAGGGGTGTGTGTGCGCAGCTACACGCACACATACGTAAAATATCCCTTTTTAATTGCCAAGTTGACAGATAGACAAACGAATTTTATCGGCGTTTTAACTAAAACAGGTTTGGTGGACTTATAGCGAGTCTATGATTTAGATTTTTTTTAGATTTATTTATTTTAACAACATACAATTGCACTTAAAATTACACTATAGTAAATTTTTAGGAATTTATATATGCAATAGGCATGATGACTCATGTTAAAATTGATAACATAGTGTTGCTAAATGGATAGTAAACCATCAAATTACTGTAATAAAGTATAAATTAAAAATCATAAAAAATATGAACCTTGAAAGTTTAGAAAAAAATAGCATCTTTTTTATTGTCCAAGTGTAAATTTAAAGCTACCAATAGAAACCTTACGCTTTTATAGAAACAAAATTGTATGACAACTATGGACCTAAACGCAGTATTTCGCGACCGAAACAACAATTTACTTGATTTTCGATACAACTATTAGTACAAATATCGAACTGTGACGTCATACTTTTGTATCAATCAGTATGAAGCGTTTGGGATGCCGCCAGCGAGGTCAATCTTTGTCACCATTTTTTGGGTATTTATGTTCTTCAATTGTAGTTGCTCCGATACAAACATTTGTTCCTCTCCAAAAACTGGTTCGAATGGCATCAAGGAAAAATCTTAGTCATCATGCCTATTATAAATAAGGGCTAATACCCTAAGGCTAATGACCTAATGTGTGCTGGCGGTTAAAGCTAATTCAGTAAGCAACACGCCAAGATAATGCGTGTCATCCGGCGCTTGCGATGTGATTTGATAAGGAAGCATTGTGCTGCACATCACGTAGCCGGGTGTGCTGCTTGGAGGTATTACTCTAGTCCCGTGCAGTGTGGGGACAGTGAACACAATAGCTTGCAGGTAGTAAATAAATGTTTGTAACTGTGTTGAATTGGAAGTATGTGTCCACGGGAAAAGCGACAAAATCTGCGCTATCGAAAATAGTTAACAACAGATAATGTTTGCAGTGATACGATATATATATAGGAGGCTTGCTGTAAGACAAACTGACTTAGTTTTGTGCAAGAATATACTCGTAATGAGATGTGTCTTTTTGTTAATGAATTAAGCTGCATGTGCATTATAGACTAATTTAGCACCCAAAAGATCAATCATTAAGAAAAATACAATTGTAAGGAATGCAGTGGAATATAACCAATGATTTTAAATCAAAACTAAATTAAAGGTCCGGCCAAACCGGTGCTCAAAAAACGGCTAGTATGAAGTTCCATGTCATAACGTCATATGTCACTGCGATTCCGTACCGTAACCGTTTTCAATGTTGTATAGTTTTTTCCTCCATGTAGTACCAACTCCCATTACAATAGGACACTTTACGCTCGAAGTTGTAGACGATTATGTATACCTAGGACAAACCTGTTCAGTTAGGTAGGTCCAACTTCGAGAAAGAGGTCAATCGTCGAATCCGACTCGGCTGGGCAGCGTTCGGAAAGCTACGGCACTTTTCGTCCAATATTCCGCAGTGTCTCAAGACGAGAGTCTTTGACCAGTGTGTGTTGCTAGTGATGACATATGGCACTGACACGTGGTCGCTTACTATGGGCCTCATAAGAAGGCTCAAAGTCACCCAAAGGGCAATGGGGACGGCTATGTTGCGAGTTTCTCTGCGTGATTGCATCAGAAATGAGGCTTTCCGCAGCAGAACCAAAGTAACCGATATAGCCCTACGAATCGCTTAACTTAAGTGGCAGTGGGGGCACATTGCACGTAGAACCGATGGCCGTTGGGGCGGAAGGGTTCTCGAATGGCGACCATGTACCGGAAGGCGCGGCGTGGGTGGCCCCCCACAAGGTGGACTCATGACCTGGTAAAGATCGCGGGAGTCCGCTGGATGCGGGTGGCGCAAGACTGGTCACTTTGGCACTCTTTGGGGGAGGCCTATGGCCAGCAGTGGACGTCCTTCGGCTGATATGATGATGATGATGATGATGATGATAGTTTTTTTCTCTAAACTTGTAGTAAAGTTTCCGGACGGCTTATTTACTCAGTGGATGTGCGCAAGCAACATCTGCCTGCTGTTCTGAGACCTGATAATGCCTCGTAGAGAGACAAACACGTGTCGAGGTTTTGTCATTATTGGTGGTGGTTTGTTGTAACTATTTTAATGTTAGAAGGTGCATCTCATCATCCGTAATATACTCGTACCTGCACGTTATTAGCAGTATTCCGCTAAAACGCAAACAAAAAGGAATATTGTCCCTGTAACTTATCGCAGGCTTCCGCAAAGTAAAGCCCAATTCAATCAATTGCTTGTATAAACTAGTTCAATTTGGAATTCAAAATACGTGGAACAGGCTCCATCTATATTAATTCTATTCCAGTTTTGTGTAAAAACAATTACATATTACGAAACAATTGTTTATCTAGAATCTCAGATTGCTGATGGAATTTGTTTTCATAGTGGATTCGATGGAAAGCTGTTTTATGCTACAGTGTTTTATTACCAAATTAGTGGAAATAAATTGTTAGTTGTAAAAGTTATTTGCACCCATTTACGAGTAACGTGCTATATCTGGAATTTGATGAAGCGAGTAAGTTTAACTTTTTGATAAAATCGGGGTAAAATTACACTCGACGTCGACAACGCGGTTGCATTTGTGTACAACTATTGAGACGTAGTCCATATAAAAGACTACAAACATAATTTACAGATTATCGTCTAACAACCAACAAAGTATAGGTAAAATTTTTCCGTAAGTGGTATTTAATATTTCAATGAATCGTAGCAGACAACCTAATTATGCCCAATGACAAGAGAGCGGGCTTTTAAAGTTAAGTCGGAAGTCCATTGACGATTATTCTAAATTTATTTCAAAAACGAATTTTGTTAATTAATCTTTAATGAGGCTCTCAGCTCTCTATGTTCATCAAAAATGTACGAAGCTAGGTTAGTCAGCCGCCTTGAATTCATAACACGGAGTCCCGAATATGTACCTTCAAGACCATCTTAAGCAGAGTTGGAATCTATTTCAGGCTGTCTGAACAACCGAAATAGGTACCGCAGTCGTCTCGCTGGCGACTGCTACCCAAATTCAATATCTTTATCCCGTTGTTTCGTGCCGTTATTGACAGAGATCGATGGCTCTAAAGTAACTTGTTGTCTTTTTGTGAAAATGAACATTTCGAGCCGAATCACCGGAGGAAGGTAAACATCTGAGCGTTTTGGGCACGAAATTGGGCATGTTTGATTGAAGGGTAGGCATGGGTTGCCAATTTGCTGCGTAATGGCGTCGAAGCGGGCCAGGACCCGGGCACACCGACTCCGACACTTTAACATCGCTGGTACCTCCTGTTGTTTTTACCACAATATTTGTAAAATCTGCCCGCTTACTAACAATAACTATAGTCCATTAGCTTATAAAACAATATTGTGGTTGGGGTGAAATCATTTACGTTAAAAATATAGACCTGAATCTTATTCTAAATATTCACAGACTGTACAAAACCATCTACAATCCGTAAACACTTAAAGCAATCTTTGTGTTTGAACTCCGCTCTTGCTTGCTCTTACACGTTCATATGCTAAAATCAACGATTTCACCCAACTTGAAGATTATTCTAAGTACTCAAGTACTGAATTTTATAAACTCAAGTAAACTAGCATAATCTACTATTAGTGGCTCTGAACTTTTTTTTAATGTAGTGGGACAATTCACACCAATTGATCTAGTCCCAAACTAGGCAAAGCCTGTACTATGGGTACTAGACAACGGATAAACATACTTATATAGATAAATACATACTTAAATATATATTAAACATCCAAGACTCGAGAGCAAACATTCGTATTCATCATACAAATATCTGCCCCGACCGGGGATCGAACCCGGGACCTCAAGCTTAATAGTCAGGTTCTCTAACATGCTCTGAACTCGTGAGCCTGTTCTTTTAATTTTTTTTTTATTTGGAATAATGAATCGACAAAAATATTCTAACTATATAATTATTGAACCTGCTCGCAAAATTTCACCAGAATCGGTTGAGAAATGCAACCTGAAGCTGAAACGGTGAAGTTCATTCACGTCGTTCACTAGACGATGATTTATTTAATAGATCCAAATATTTAAACCAAGAGACTCAAGAACAAATGTTCATGCTCATCACACAAAATATTTGCCCTTACCGGGATTCGAACCCAAAACCTTCAGCTTCGTACGCAGCTGCCATATTTAATGCCATAAAGCAACCTCTACTAGTCAAACATTGCATTGGGCTAAACAGAAACATTTGGTGCAAGCATTTAAATCTGAAAGAAAACTTAATCCCAGATAAACGTCACAATTACAGCCATAAAATAAAATATAGAACGAAATGAAGTGAGAATTTTAAACGAAACAACGACGTGACAGCTGGTGACAAGGAATATGAAATCGTAAGCTTAGCCTTTAAACATTTAAACTAGTTTTTGGACATTAAAGCATGACATGACATGATAAAATCCTGTTATTTAGATTAGGTAACGTTAATTTGACCATCACTGAATCAAAGCATGAAGGACGCCAGATATTTTTCATAGTAAACTTGCTACGTATGGAGTTTAAGCTGCTACCTAATATATCGTAGTGCTTACGAGCGTAGCGTGACGGTGAAAGAGCCGAATGTTGTACAATATTATTATGTCTAAATATCTAGCAAGACATATTGTTTGTTCACCATTCAATTTATTGTAGTAAAAATAATGCAGTGTCAAATTTCTACAAGTTTGTCACGGCCTCAAACGGCTAGTGATCGGTGTGCCCACCGCCCCTGTCATGTTTCACGGCCGGTCTCACTTCACACCAATACGTATAACGTTACCATAAGTAATTTTACACTTGATATAATATGTAGGACCCTATTTAATTCGATACAGTTTCATCGTGACGCACCGTTTTCCTCCGACAAATTATTTTCTTATTCGATGTATTTTCTGGCGGAAGGTTGTTACATTTTGTGGCTCTTGCTACTGAAAGTTCTTTCGCCATATTTGTTATAACAAGTACGTAACATAAACAAGCCGTTTTGTGATATAATAATACTTAATAATAATTTAATTATAGTTACATTAAACATAAGGCTGTTTATCTAAAGGGCCATTCTGGATTGTTAAAATAATATTATATTTTTATTAGCTAAGAATTAGGAGATAATTGATAACTTAACTAGTTTATAAATATGTTTTCGTCCAGGTTAGTGTTCAGTCAATTCTGTGGACATACCCAAAATTGTAAGGTTTTTCAAGGTCTTATTTTGGCGCTGAACTTGTACAGTCGCCATCAGATATATCGGAGCGGCCCAAGCGCTCACAAATATCTGAACATGTCCCTAATGCCTCGACAACGACTCGACGTGTTCAGATATTTCGGAGCACTTTGGCCGCTCCGATATATCTGATGGCGACTGTACAGGTATGTCAAGCGCCATTGTCATTTATGACAAGACAGGAAAAAATATTTATACATACATATGTACCTATGCTTGCTTGTATGCTTTTTTTTGTGTGAGGGGTGCAATAAAGAGTATTTGTATTGTATTGTATTGTATTGTACCTACGGTTACGGCTACGGCTATGGTGGCCTAGTGGTTCAGGCGTGCGGCTGTCAAACGGCAGTCGTGGGTTCGAATCCCGGCTCGTACCAATGTGTTTTTCGGAAGTTATGTACGGAATATCATTTGATATTTACCATTAGCTTTTTGGTGAAGGAAAACATCGTGAGGAAACCTGCATACATCTGAGAAGAAATTCAAAGAGGTATGTGAAGTCCCCAATCCGCACTGTGCCAGCGTGGGGACTACTGCCCGTTCCCTCTCATTCATGAGAGGACGCCTGTGCCCAGCAGTGGGACGTATATAGGCTGATGATGATGATGATGATGGTATGACAACCGAATAGCCTGGTGGTTAGAGAACCTGACTATGAAGCTTGAGGTCCCGGGTTCGATCCCCGGTCGGGGCAGATATTTGTATGATGAATACGAATGTTTCTTCTCGAGTCTTGGATGTTTAATATCTATTTAAGTATGTATTTATCTATGATCTGTCCGACCGTTTTCGGCCATGGCGACCACTCCGACTCCTATCTAGCGTTTTGGCGCTCGTGCGCTCGAAGATAGCTTATGTAGCCTATCTTTGCGGTAAAATTCCGTGCACAATGCGGGCACGTAAGTACGCCGTTCTGGTAATTGTATGCTATGGCAGCAGGTGGGCGGGCCTTTAACTGGTCGCGTTTATAGTCAAGGTCAACTTTGCGCTGATCCTCGAACTCGCGAACTTGGATGTTCACCATCCTGCGCCATTCTGACCGCTGTGCTGCCAAACACTCCCATTGAGAGGGCTCAATGTCGCATCTCTTCATATGTCGCTTTTGGACATCCTTGTACCGGAGGAGTTGTCCGCCTTGCTTCCGCTTGCCTTCCTCCATTTCAGAGTAGAAGATGCGCTTCGCCACTTTGGGACTAGATCAATTGGTGTGAATTGTCCTACGATTTATATGTACCTAAATAGTTAACTATTTTATTTATTTATTTATTTAAGGTAATGCCAACAGATACAGCAACATGTGACTTAGGAATGAAACTTGGTATGTACAAAAACAAGTCAACAACATGCACGTTAGCTTATGCTAAACAATGTGAAGACATAATTTTATGTATTATCTACAGGAAATATGCCAAGTTTTTGTTCCTGACTACAGATTATCGCCCAAATGCGTACCCACCTACCTATAAAATATTTAATGCTCTGGAATGTATCCCGAGTACGAAATGAAAGTTTAAGAATATCTCAAGCGCTAGATCGAGCTTTAATTTAATACCGAATAGTTTCGGGATTTCCAGATCAAAAGACACGAGCCATATCAGGCTGCGCGTCGCAGCTAATCAGTCTACAGGGAGCGCCGACTATTTCTTTGAAGAGTATAATGGAGAATTCCCGGCAAGTTCGAGTTGAGTCGTTATATTGTGGGGTAATTTGATTCAAGGACGCGTCACGAGGGGAGGGAAGGAGCGAGGGGTTTCTGAGGAGGCTTTTGATTAATCTCGCCGGTAAATCCGAGGCGCGTTTAATTAAAATGGGATTATCTGGAGGTTGCAGCGCGGGCAGCTGCGCCAGGTAGCGCCTTGGTATTGCGCGGGGCGGGGGAAGTTTTCGGCGATTGTTGAGGATGGATTGTGAAGCATTTTAAAGCCTCACGTTGACCTGACTCGTCAATAACTATCAAAATTAAGTCATAAAATGTTGTTTGGATGTCATGTAAATATTATGCGCTTTACTTGATTAAATAACTTACCACTTTGGATACATTTTGGTATAGAGATAATACCTTGGAAAAGGAGGCTAAATCAACCCCCGGGTGGGAGGAAAGGGGATAGACACGGACCGAATCAGCGTGCACAGCTAACAGAAAAAACCGGACAAGTGCGAGTTCAACTCGCGTGGTGAGGGTTCCGTAAAATTCCTATTCTCCAAGCATTAGGCGCTACATACAAAATACACAAAAATATTTAGGCAAGGAACTATTTTCCATATTTTTTTCAGAATTTTAAGCCTAGTAGTTTCGGAGATAAGGGGGGAGGGGGAATGGTTTTGTCTTATTTCCTAAATTACTTCAAATCTATGTTTGCTAAAATTATAAAAAAAATATATATCTGAGATGCTTACAACAACCCCTTTTACGAGTATTTGATATATCACACAATACAGTATGCGAAACTTTTTTTTTAAATTTTCCAGTTTACCCTTAAAAGTGGCCCCCTTGTTCAGAATTCATTAATTTACTTTACGCGTCCATCTTTGGGTCACCAATTTACATATGTGTACCAAATTTCAACTCAATCGGTCCAGTAGTTTCGGAGCAAATCGGCTGTGACAGACGGACAGACAGACAACAGTGATCCTATAAGGGTTCCGTTTTTTTCCTTTTGAGGTACTGGAACCCTAAAAACCAAACCCTAAATACAATGAATCTTCGAGCTCTTGGAAGTGTCGGGTTAAAAGTCATCGGAAATAATCTCGGCGATGACGAAGTGAAAGTTGAGGCGTGTTGTGTAACGAGCGCCCGACTTGCAGCAAATATTCCTACGTTTCATCAAATATTCCTTTCCGCTGCGAGCTACTTTCGCGAGCAACTTCGCCGTTGTGCTTATATTGTATAAATTATACTAAGAAAATATGACAAACTTTCGAAGACATTTTGAGAAAAAGACGATCAAAATTTGACTTAGTACAGTTTCCACCTCAACCATAATAGGCTTGTGTACTATTTTACGATGCCATTCGAACCAGTTTTTGGAGAGGAACAAATGTTTGTATGGGAGCAACTAAAGTTAAATAACATAAATACCCAAAAAATTGAGACAAAGATTGACCATGCTGATGGCAGCTCAACACGCTTCATACTAATAGAGTGGAGGCTAATTTACGTATTTATCGAAAATTTTGAAATAAAACATATTGTTTTACGCGGACAAAATTTCCGAAATCTGGAGTATCGCAGGAAAATGCTAGATAAAAAAATCATCTAAAAATTCTTCTTGATTTCCTTCTTAAATCTCCTTTTCCTTCGTGATATTTCTCGGGTTTGTAACGTACGCAAACGCTCTTACTGCCTCTTCCTGTTAGAAATAAGGGCCATTTAGATTAATCTTAACCCTTATTCCCATTTTACAACATTAAGGCAAATAAGCCTTATACAGAATTCAAAAAAACTATAACAAGATTATAAAATATCGTTAAATTTGATTATATACTCTCACTCCTATTTCGTATTCCAAATTTCGAAATAGGTGTTAGTTAGTTAGTTAGTTTTACTGGGCATTTTCCGCAAGTCGACTTCCAGTGTGCCTATTTTGCGTGAAACGGCGGGGCGGCGCGACTCTAACCACCCCAGCTCCTCTAAAAAGTTTAAGAGTGCCTTGGTATTACTGACTGCGTTCCTTAGTGTGTCCGGAGACCCTAGGTGCCTTTTCCTGTATACTTCTACCTGCTTACAATCCAGTAGAATATGTTTAGTCGTTTCTTCTGCCTCCATGCACGCTCTGCACATGGGGCTGTCTGTGATACCTAAATTATAGAGGTGTCTGTTCAAGGTGTTGTGTCCGGTTATCATTCCTATTATCTTGCATAGTTGGTTTCTGTGTGTCTTCATTAGTGCGGTTGTGAGTTTGTAGTCGCGCTTCGACAGAGTCTGTCTGCATGTGTCTATCTCCTTCTAGTATCTTTTGTGTAGGTCTTTGGTGTATTGGTCTAGTTTGTTATATATGTAGCTTTGTGGCAGGGGTAAGATTGGCTCCGGTCCGTATGCCGTTGTTTCTGAGCCTTTCGAAATAAGTGTATCACCACACAAATTTCAAAATAACATAGGACCTTTTGGTTTCGTACGTAATTAAATAACAAGTTCATTTCAACAACGACTCCATTTTGAAGCCACTAATTTAATGTAAATTTCCGTCAAAAGTGCGTCTTGCTCACACACGTTTTGCTATGCCCTAATGCAAGAAGGACAGGATATATCAAGACTATTCACATATCACTTCTTTACGCTAAAATCCTCTTCCAAATTTGCCCCCTAGTTTGATAAAGAATTGATTTACGTGGCATTTTTTGGCATTCTAAATTAGGCGATAAGTAACGCTGTTTTGAGTTACTATTCTTTCTGAAAATGACGACTGTTGACATTGTAATGGAATTAAAAGCATTTACGACTAAGACGCGTTTTGCAATAGTGTTCAAATGTACGCATGGTTGTGATTGTGTTAAACACAGGATTCCGTAGTAACTCGCTAAGACGCCGCTTCCATCTTTTTATATGTTCCATGTAATACGTACCTACATATCTTTAAATTGTATCTAATTGGTAGCCAATTCAAATTGAGGAAATGGGGATAAAGATATGAAAAATGTGTGTAGGTATATCAAATTTTACATAATTATGTTTTCTCGTATACGCAACACCAGTTGTGCTGTTTGATTTTGGTCAATTTATAGGTAAATATAATTTTGATTTTAGGAACGTCTTGATGACCAATTCTTAGCTATGTTTATTACGTTTGTTTTCTGGTTCATTGCCTTTTAAAATCTCGTAATTATGCAATACATCCTCTAAATCACTTTTGTACTGCTCGGGAAAAGACCGAATTCAATAATATTTTACAGATCAGTAGTAGCACAGTTTGTAAACTGAAAAATGTAGTTCAATGTTGTACACGGTGACTGACATGACAACTAAGAAATCTCACAACCAACATTTCCCGAGTTCTGAATACGAATCAGTGTTCGCATATTTGCGCCTTGGAAGTTTGCCACATAAACTGCCCCAAATGTTGGAATAACTTCAGCAAATGACGATGTGAATAGTGCAGCTGCAACAAAGTGCAGGCATGAAATAATCGCAGGAAATCTTGCACCCCTATTCATGATTCTTCCTGTGGCTGTGATTTCATTTTTATCTTTCTCTGTTCCTTATAAAAGATCGTGGTCACTGAAACCTCCTATACCTACGGACAACTTGATTCCGATCCACAGTCTCACCACCTGGTAAAATTTAGATGAGGAGGCGAACTGAATGGCGACCGGCCCCAAACTCCGGAGTTGCCTCCGGTATTGCCAACAATGACATGTTTTCCGGGTTGCCATGCCCTCTTCGTTTTATAAAACTTAAACTACATATGAGGTGAAAGACAGGAAGTGGAAAGCCGCGCTTTGACAGTCGTAATAGTATTCATTATCCTTTTTGGCCAAGGCAACTACTCTCAACACACAACACACATACATTAATTTATATAATTGTACGACCTATGCACCCATGTTTACAAATGAATTATTTTGTCTTTGTCTTTGTCAAATGCAAAACAAGTTTCTGTCAAAAATTTAATTTTTGGTACCAGCTTTTATTGCCGACTGTACTTTTCTGTATACCGTCATCAATTACTCATTGAGACGATTCTAACGAGCTCAAACTCGATGAGGTTGTGTCGTTTCATTGCGAAGTCCCTATGGCCACCTTCCAGCTCCATCATCAGATCAGCACCATGTCATCATAATATTGCATTGTGACGCGTTTTACACATGTATGCAAAATTTCAGCTCAATCGGAAACCGGGAAGTGGATCAAATTTAACTTGCAAGGTTTGATTACAGACAACGGTCAGGTGAAAGTAAATAAAAGCTTGTATAATAAATATAATTTCTGCGCAAGTTACTGCTAGCTTACCTGCCAATTCAGAAGGGAACTAAACCTTATTCAGATTGTCATTTTGTCGCGTGAGTGGGCTAATAGGCTGTTAGGAGTTTTCATGCCGCTCGAAAGCCTCTAACTGTCGTAGGCTGGCTTCAGGTTCTAGTGAGTAATTTGACCTACAGATTCGTAAAAGATATGTAACAATTCGAGATCAAGGTAATATTGGTGTGCTTAAATTGCAGCGCAGTACAATTTCATGAATCGCACAGCAATCCTTGCAGAATACAGAATCGCGGCTGTATTAGCCGTAAAGGTAAATATATAAAGAGCTGCGTCGCTGCAAACTGGTAATCTGGATTTATGGCCCGCGCGCTCAACATATCGCCTGGTTACATGTGTTCAGCAGTACTAGGAGCTACTCCGCTATAGATGAAGCGCTTCGTGTGTTAACAGACTAAACCTAAGTCGTGTTGAAAAATATTGAATGGGCCATTTTACTTTTACTTTAGATTTGGTTTGGTTTACAATCGAAATCGAAAGCACTTTCGAATATTATAGGAGAAAAAACAGTATCTCAAGATTTTTTATTCCATTCTGTTACCTTTTCGATGCTAAGCTTGTGTATGGTTGTAACGGACCAAAAAACCGAAAATTGTATGTAACATTTTGGACACTTTTTTCTTCTATTAAGTTCGAAAGTGCATTTAATTCTGAGTAAAAAACCCGAATTTATCAAAATTAAAAAAAAGTCGAGTGTACAACTTTCCGTAAAACGGCCCGAATATGTAATAGCACTTTATCATGGTGCAATAAACGATAATTATGATTATTAAGTTATCAGCCGTAACAAGGACTTCATGGAACGATCAGGAGCCGTAGCATGGTTGGCCTTGTCACGCGATAGGAGATAGGATAGAGCGTGCGTCACTGGCTGACACCGTTCGATAGAACGAGACGACGCTCCTATCTTGTCACTTGTCGCGTGATAAGGCCAACCATGCTACGGCTCCTGTGGTGCAAAAGATCTCTCCAACATGGATCGGCCTTATCAAATCTGAGAAACATTTCAGTATAAATGACAACTCTGCTTCACAAGAATGGCTGTGGCGCAAGAGTCAACCAAGACATGATTATAACCAACAGTGCACGAGTAGGTAATGAGAAAGTAAGTACTTATTGTAGCAATTTGGATACAGAAGTCCATCACAATGAATAATTCATAGTGGCGACTTTTCACTCAGCTCCTCAAAGGTAAGCTGGAAGAGATCCCTTAAAGAGATAAGTTCGCCTTTATACAAATGATTATCCTGATTCGGTTTGGTTTGGATGGCAAAAGCAAGCAAATTAAAAACAAAACAAACCATGAACAAGAGTTGTCATAATTCTGATTTGTGATTTCCCACCAAAATTCCAGTTCAAAATTAAAACACGAAAGATTTTAACTATTAGCAAACTATTAGAGTTATTACATAATTAAGATTTTATTGGTGTTTTTAAAGAAAATAGTGTATAATTATATTCCTTTTAAAATGCACTAAGGAGAAAATAACTGCACTCCTGAAGAAATTGCGTGAGTAGCAAACTAACCTAAAACAATTATATTTATCTAAATTTAGTCGTAGAAAAAGTATTGTACCCACACCACTTGCGTTATACGACCCTTCTTATACAACAGTTGTATAAAATACTATTAAGCGCGTCAGGTACATGTCACTTTTTATATGGGAAAATGACAATTGTATTGTCCTAACGCTCCTTCGAAAAGTATCGTGTTTACCCCTCTGGAACCTGGATCATCGGTCTATTGTGGTACACACCACCCAGCCACTTTGGTCACCAAAATTAGACATAGACAAACTTTATTCAACATCACATATTTAACATACAGTGTACAAATTAGACTTAAGATTAGACTTTAAACCTATAAAGTATAGTCAAGAGCAAAAGTAAGTTATAATTTTTGTACCTTATTCCATTGCGATAAGGTGAAAAAATGATAACCTACTTTTGCTGTTGACTATACCGTACATACGAGGCATAACAATGTGTGATGCTAAAAAGGGGCTAGACTCAGCATAATGTTGCAGTAAGTAGGTATAAACCTACACAGCAACGCTGGTTTTCAGTTAGACCCTTACATATAATAAGCTTTAATCATATTATTATGTCAGAATGGAATAAATATGTGTTTTAAGAGTGAGTAATGTTGTGTGTAAACTGTGTACCTATTTTAATTTTTTTTAATTTTTTTATTTATTTTTGTTTTCTATGTATTTAAGTATTTATATCTATTATATATATCGTCGTCTAGTACATGTAACACAAGCCTTATTGAGCTTACTATAGGCCTAGCTCGATTTGTGTAAGAATGTCCCATAATATTTATTATTATTATTTATTTATTTATTTATTAAAAACTATACTTAGACCGTGGTTTGGTTTTAATTATGGGATTATATATTATGTTAGGTGAAAAGTATATGTTATTGCTATAAATATAATATAATGAAATACAAAAAATAAAATGACACATATAGTATTTATTGAAGGCATCAAAAGTTGCTCTTACATGTGATTAGGTATGCTAAAATCAACCACTCGATGAATTATTAAAGTTTTTCGTGTATTTTCTCAACACCAAGCTGCTTTCGATTATCATTATTTTGAAAAAGGCTTTCTTAGATAGTCTATAGCATAGTAAGGCTAGGCGGGGAGCGATAATATGCTCTCAGCTATTCGTTTTCTTCGGTAAAGTAACCCGGGCCGGCTACGTCCCGGGCGCGGGCTAATGTGGGTATTGACCACAGTGCACATGCTTAAAGCAGTTTCACAACGACATAAACCTGCATACGCATACACAGTCACTCTCAGACAACACACACACACACACGCACACATACTCATACTTACACACACTCACACATACTCACATCACACAAATTATGAAATTTCTCAACTTTCATACTCCAAATATTATTTAATGCTTTACCTATATATGTATATGAGAATCTACCTAAATGCAAATGTTGCATGTTTTATCGGATATGTAAATATTTAACTATGTAAATGCTAATGTTAAATTATCTTTAATAAAGTGGTGTCACAGGACAGGCCTAGCCTAGTGTGAGCCACTGTTTTTTGTAAGGGCATAATGTGAATCATACTCTGAAATAAATTTTACTATTTTACTATTTTACTTAAACCCATTCCAGGCTAATGACTTACATATGATTCATGCCTCAAAGCGAAAACATTATGTCACGCCCTACAGCGTAGCACACGTAGCGTTCCTTGGCCTCGAATGGAACACATTCAGTGCCCAGAATCGCTACGCGCTACGCTCGTAGCCAATCCCGTGGTTTTCCTCGTATGTAGCGGAAAGCAACTACGGCGTAGGGACGCATATGTATCGTCACGGGCCGAGAATGGGTTAAACAACATTTTTTAGTGTTCAGTGTGACTTGCGTGTCCGTCAACGGATTATATATAATTAATTATACAAAATCATCCTGTACTGCAAAAATTCATGCACTGGACGGAATACTAATCTCGTCCTAATCTTTATGCTCTCCCGGTTACACCCTAAGGGCACTCCTGTCTAACACGCACGGTGCAATTTTGAAAGGGGCAGGTAGATTTCAGCGAGTCGTGTCCTGTCGCAGTATAGATTGATCCCGATCGCGACCTTAGTTGTGATATTTCTACAAACAACCTGTTGAGATACTGCCGATCTTCAATCTACTGCGGTAAGTCGACCGGCCGGGCAACTTAGCACCCGCCCCGCGCCCCGCGCCGCTCCCAAGGGACGCACCGCGAATCCAGTTAAGTTGAGTGATTTAGAACAAAACCTAGTTACGTTAGCGAGCCACTCATATGTTCGCGACGTGGGCTTTAAGCGTAATACTGAAATCTGTCTGAATATAGACTGTATGCCAACTTGTGGCACAAGTAACGGCTTTAACACTGTCAATGCTAGGAACCGTGGAAGGTGGGCGTTCTGCGCGTAGGTAGGCGCTTCTTCAAGCGGATTTTTGGGTGTAATCAACTTTTTCGTAGGTATGCATCGTTTTAGTAGCACATTTTCGCTGACATAGGAGATTTCCCAAGTACTCAGCTAAGCGCGTAGCACTCTAAAACGTTGATGTTAAGCTTCCAGAGTGGAAACTTAAATAGGTTAATAAAATACCGTGATGTTTATTCATTCAAGCTACAATCTGGAGCTCAGTTCAAGGCATTCGTTGTAAACGTGAATGTTTATTACGAGTGCTTTAGTTGTAAGTTAATTTGTAAATTTTTTGCCCATTTCCGCAGCATGTAATAGCCCCTAGCTACAAGTATATCCCGGCTATTAATAGTTCAGTCCGCGCTCCGTCCAGCTCAACTGGCACACTGTTCACTGACCTGTCCTCTTCTCCGGGTCTCTGAACAGCACGTCGTCGAGCCGCGCGGGCGCGCTGCGGCCCTTGCCGTTGACGGCGACGGCCTCCAGCCGGAAGCGCACGTCCCACTCCAGTCCGCGCTCCGTTCAGCTCAACTGGCACACTGTTTACTGACCTGTCCTCTTCTCCGGGTCTCTGAACAGCACGTCGTCGAGCCGCGCGGGCGCGCTGCGGCCCTTGCCGTTGACGGCGACGGCCTCCAGCCGGAAGCGCACGTCCCACTCCAGTCCGCGCTCCGTCCAGCTCAACTGGCACACTGTTCACTGACCTGTCCTCTTCTCCGGGTCTCGGAACAGCACGTCGTCGAGCCGCGCGGGCGCGCTGCGGCCCTTGCCGTTGACGGCGACGGCCTCCAGCCGGAAGCGCACGTCCCACTCCAGTCCGCGCACCGTCCACGCCGGCTCCTCGGACGACAGGTTCACTCTGCAAACAGAATGTTCATTTAATCGTTTCCTTATATACAAATTTTGCCGACCGGTTAGCCTAGTGGGTAGGGACACGCCTACGAGGCTAAAGGTACTGGGTTCGAATCCTGGTAAAGGCCCAATATTTGTGTGATGAGCAGGCATATATTGTATTGGATGTTTTTTATGTATTTAATTATTGGGTGAAAGTATTTATTAAAAGTGAATACAAGATTATAATTAACATTAACTAAGATAAATTAAAACTAAGTTAAATCTAAAAAAGGCCCTCGAGGCATTGTACTGAGGATGCTGGCGGCATTTCCTCGCTGAATTGCAATGCTGATGCGTTGCGCAAGAAAGCCGCCAGCTCTTTGGTCACCAGTTACATCGACCAGACGTTTCGCGATTTCTGCAAATAACTTATGCGCACTGGGACCCCACGGACCGAGGGTCTCGACGCCAAAAGGTACAAAGTCGTACTCTCTCCTTTAATTATTTATATCTATTATATATATTGTCGTCCAGTACCTATACCACAAGTTTTATTGAGCTTACTATAGGCCTAGTTTTTGTGTAAGAATGTCCCCTAATATTTATTTTTTATTTTATTTTTATTTTCCATGGAATTCTCATTGTCTCTCTCTCACTTCGGGTCCCAGAGAGATTTCTCTATTGTCGTTTCCTATAAATTATATGTTTGTATAAAGCGTAAAACCAAAATAAATTACAGGTAGGTACTCAATTGTGCGCACGAAATTACCGCGTAATTAAATAGTATAAGCATAAACTCGGCTGACATAGACGGAGATGGCGAGACGACCTGGATGTTTTTGTCAACATAGTGATAGGAATAACCTTCCTTAGCACCAGAAAAAAGTTTCAGATTTTTCAGCTGCGACAATTATTTTTGAAAAATATAAACAGTTTCTTCATTTAAGTTTTGGGTCAAGAACGGTAAATAGACACTTTCCTTGATCTGTCTCATATTACAAAAAACTATTTTAAATATCTGTGGTAAACTGACACTGGTAATGACCAATATAGCTGCTGCAAGTGTCAATATCATTGCCAGTGTCAGTTTACCACACATATTTAATATATTTTTTTGTAATATGAGACCGATCGAGGAAGGTGCCGTAACTGACCCAAAACGTAAGTGAAGAAACTGTTTATATTTTTCAAAAAAAATTACGCAGCTGAAAAATCTGATTTTTTTTTCTGGTGCTAAGGAAGGTTATTCCTATCACCAAAAAAATAATCAGGCATTTCTAAAATTTTCATCCATTCCCAATTGGGCGGAAAAAGCACCTAGCAGGGACACATGGAGATTACGGGGAGAGGCCTTTGCTCAGCAGTGGGCATACTCAATAGGTTCATAAAAAAAAGAAAACATAAACGAAAGAAACCACCAGCTTTCTACCTATTTCTGACAAAACATCAAATATACCTCTCTTTTTTTGCGAAAAATAAACGATATTTTAGGAGTGGATTGGAGTACCGATACCTCTCGTAATCTACGTCCACTCCGCTCCGGTATTTCGTAATTAAATTTCTATACAAACGGGGTGATAAACGCGCTGCCTTTTATTTAGCCGCGCGCAGCTGCGCGAATCCATCTTGTTGCCATTCGCCCCGCCGCGCTTCGTCACTAACTAGTGCGTGATTCACAACAACAACTAGTACCCTAGAAGCCCCGTCTTAGGTAAACCAATATAAGTTTGTTAAACGCGCCGGCATCGCGATCACTCGTCATTTAGGACCGCGGATTGGTTCGGCGATATTCAACCTTAAAGATGTGACGACGTGAGTGATCCGTTTTCATCATATTTTAATAAGTCTGATGTTCACGGGAGTTTCTAGATCAAATAAACACCTACGATTACAATTATCGTGGTAATATGGCATAAATACAGTCATAAATACACAATTAAAAATTAAGAAGTTCATTAGGAACCGCCATTACTTCGAATGAAACAGAAATCATCTTGAATTAAAATTATTCTCTCAAACCAAGGAACTTAATTCTTGGCTCTAGATAATTTCGCTTCATTCAAGATAATTTAATAGCTTCCTAATGTATTTATTGGTTCAAGAATAGCAAATATTCTCGAATCAAGTTTATTTCTGTGTAGTGCCCTAAAGTTGTCGCCAGTGTTTTTGCTTTCAATTCTTGCATAATAATTCGGTCGAGCAGATTTCTAGGACTAAGTTTCCTGTATAGAAACCCGATTTTCATTTAGATAGAATGCTTGGATGTATCTTTTAATTTATTCTAGGGACGGATGGAGGTACAAAGGCGAGTCTCTTGAGTAAAGATATTATACTACGCCATGCTAAGTGAGACTCATTGTGAATTGCAAGGCAGTAAAATCGGGAGGACGGATAAAAACACACCTGCGCCGGGTAATCGTGCTGTCGCCGCTAAATATTCAAATAAGGTGGGTATGGCTAAGGTGGGGTTAATGGGACAACTTCTCAATGGGAGATGTTGTATCCGGACGGCAATTAAACAGGGGCGCCTTTAGACACCGTCTCTGGACAGCACGATATTTTCATATGTCGACTTTAACTTTTTTGTTTTAATCAACAAAATATCGAATAAAATATGGAAGTGAAAGATATGTATTTGCTAATATACTAACTATAAACTATCTCCGTGCAAAATTTCATCCAAATCGGTTGAGCCGATTAAGCGTGATTGAGTAACAATCATTCAAACATCTAAACATCCAAACGTTCGCATTTATAATATTAGTAGGATGTTTGTTTTAATTGCACGTCAAATTGCAAAGTTTTACAATTGTGTCACTATCTGATACTAACCAATTCACCGTCACGCTACGCGCGTAGCGCTACGCCGTAGTCCGTAGCAGCTTAACACTTTCACTGCCAGGAACCTGTCTAGCGGGCGCCTACTCCGTAGTCGCTTTCTGCTGCTTATGGGGAAAACCACGGGATCGGCTATGATCGTAGCGCGTAGCGATTCTTGGCAGCGAATATGTTGTGAATATGTAGCGAAAAGCGCCCGTAGCGCTCTGGTCTGACCAATGTGTGTTGTGATTGGCGAATGAGTTAGTACTCGAAAAGCACCCTGTTTAAAATGTTTAAATGATCACTAAAGTCAAAGTCAAAGTCAAAAATTTATTTGTGCAAAAAGTAGGTAATGTTAACAACAGGTGTTATGTGGCAATTCAAAAGATCTCCAATTTTTGTCGATAAAACGGCATACAAATTTTAAATCAGGCGATTTCATCACCTTACAAACCAACCTAATTACAAATTATTTAATAAACATTATTACAATTTTCTTAGTCAAGCCATTAAACATAAATATAAATAAATATCAATCATTTGACACAGTCATTTAAATATTCTTGTACGTTATAATAACATTTACCTTAAAGTATTTTACGTATTCTATTTCTAAAGTTAGTTGGTAGCGTTTTCAAAGATTCCGGCAACTTATTGAACAGTTTGACTAACATGACATGTAGAAAACACTAAAGGTTCTTGTAAGTATTCTACATATATTTGGAAACGTATATCTTGCTGTTTTTGTCAGTACAAACATCACACACTCAAAGTTAATATTTTCACAGCGTTGAGCGCATAGATTCTACGCCGTAGAGGATAACATGAGCATACTGATTTTGACGACCGAATAGCCTAGTGGTTAGAGAACCTGGCCCCGTAGCATGGTTGGCCTTGTCACGCGATAGGTGATAGGATAGAGCGTGCGTCACTGGCTGACACCGTTCGATAGAACGAGACGCCGCTCTTATCTTGTCACTTGTCGCGTGAGAAGGCCAACCATGCTACGGCTCCTGACTATGAAGCTTGAGGTCCCAGGTTCGATTCCCGGTCGGGGCAGATATTTGTATGATGAATTCGAATGTTTGTTCTCGAGTTTTGGATGTTTAATATCTGTTTAAGTATGTATCTATGCATATAATAAAGCTGAAGAGGGTCAAAAGTCTGTACATGGAAGATAAACGAAAAAAAATTGGCTGGGGATACTTAGAATTGATAACAGAACACGTTCCAACAGTTTTTAGAATTTTTGTCTGTTTATCTGTTTATCTGTTTATCTGTTTGTCTGTTTATTTGTCAGAGTATCACGTGAAAACGGCTGAATGGATTTTGATGCAAACTTTACTAATCTGTCGAGAGAATCCCCGGATAGGTTTTAAGCTGTAAAAATCTTAAAGATTAGGGTTCAAAGGGGGTAGAAAATGGGGTTGAACTTTGTATGGGAACTCCTTGAATGTACGAGCTACAGACTTGAAAATTGGTAACCATAAATTTGACTGGAAAGTAAAAACGACCCCATTAAATTTTTTAGCAATGTATCGATAAAACGTGAAAAATATGGGATGAAAATAGGTTCTGAGGCGACTAGAAACTATATAATGTTGCAAGAGCGGGGTTATAACAGTATCATTACCATGGTAACATGTCGTCAATATATTCGAAAATTCATCGTGTTCTTACAACTGATAGTTAGTCCAGTGGCTTGACCCATAGCTTACGGAGTCGGCGTCCCCGAGTTCAAACCCAGCAGCATGCACTTTTTGTAGTTTTAATTTTTTTGTGTCTGCGTTTTCGAAAATGTATATTTTTCAAAAAATGCAGAGAAGCTTAGTGAATAGAGGATTTTGATGCAACTTTTACTTAATCGGTCGAGAAAATCCCTGGCCAGGTCATAGGCTGTAAAAATGATAAAAATTAGTTCAAAGGGGGTAAAAAATGGGGCAAAACTTTGTATGGGAACTCCTCAAATCCATGAGCTTTAGACTTGAAAATTGACAAACATAAACTTGACTGGAAAGTAAAAAGAACTCCATTCAAACATTATAAAAAAATATAGATAAAACGTGAAAAACCACGGGATGAAAATGAGTGCTAGATGGCTAAAGACTATCTATAATAACCAAAAATGTTTGATATCTCAACCGATAGTAGCTGAGTATTTCTACGAGCGTTTGAACCGTTGTGATTTCGGTGGTCGTATTATTGAAGACGATTTTAATTGAAGACGATTTTTTGAGCTTTTGTGGAGAAGGCGCGGGAAGTGCTATCATTGTTTTCTAAATAGACCACAAAAACCTAAGGACATTGTCAATAATGCGACCACCGAAATCACAGCGGTCGAAACGCTCGAAGAAATGCCCAGCTGTTAGACATTAGAAACCTAATTATTTTGGAAACTCAGTCGCTGACAACGTCGCTGTTAATATTGAAATCCAGCAACCTTGATCTTCGTCTTCCTATATAATTGCTATGAATTCAGAGGTCATCTAAAGATGTATGATAGGTTGAGTTTAATACTTACGTCGAATTAGCATAGTTCACCAACGTCAAGAGACGTGGGTATACAATTTGGAAACAACCGCATTCCGCGAAGAATAAATAGGTACCATTTTTTTATGTATAAAACCTCAACGTTTGTGACATTCAGAAATATTATTTCTTTATTTAAATTTCATCTTAGGTTAGTTTTTTATAATATTAATATAAAAAGTAAAATATAAAACTATACATACAAAATATAAAATCATTATAAAAACCTAACCTAGGGTGCCGCCGGCAGCGAGGCGGGGCCTAAACTACTGGTGGTCAGGGCGACAGAGAGAGGAACCTCCTGACTATCCGCGCCGTGTCCAGAAGTACCGCCTTCTGTATCTGACCCTTGACCCAGCCATCTAGCGAGAGTCTCTTAAGGTGGCGGTCGAGACTCTTCGCTATTAAACCGTTCGCCGAAACGACTATCGGGACGATGATCGCCGAATCAACATCCCACATGGCGGTTACCTCGTGAGCCAGGTCTAGGTACTTGCTGGCTTTGTCCTTCTCGGCCTTCACGAGGTTCTCGTCATGGGGGATAGACATTCAGAAATATTATTATTATTATGAATACTCGGGTATAGTGAGCGTCCGCATGAGCTAGCTCTCGGGCCTTCGGCCCTCGGGCTCGCATAGAGAGCACTCTCTGAAGCGATGTATTGGGCCTTTCATTCATACGAAAAGCTCGGCCTTCGGGCTCGCTTGCCTCGCCACTCACCTTCGGGACTTTGGAACTCAGATTTCGCTTTCAAGACACTTGGAGATAGTGTGCGTCAGTCCTCGGGCTCGCATAGGAAGCGCTCTCTAAAACGGTTCTTTGGGCCTATCATTCCAACGAAAAGCTCGGCCTTTGGTCTCGCTTGCCTCGCCGCTCTTCTTCTGACTTCTCTCGCTCGGGACTTTGGTCTCCGGTTTCGCTTGCAAGACACCTGGGTTTAGTTAGTGTTCGTGAAGGCACGCCCTCGGGCCTTCGGCCCTCGGGCTCGCATAGAGAGTGCTCTCTGAAGGGTTGGTTTGGTTGGGCCTTTCATTCATACGAAAAGCTCGGCCTTCGGGCTCGCTTGCCTCACCCCTCAACTTAGGGACTTAATGCTCATGTTTCGCTTGCAAGACACCTGTGGATAGTAAGAATCCATGGAGTCTCGCCCTCGGGCCTTCGATGCTCTGGCTCGCATATGGAGCACTATCTATAAGGGTACGTTGGGCCTTTCATTCCTACGAAAAGCTCAGCCTTCGGCCTCGCTTGCCTCCCCGTTTACCTTCAGGACTTTGGCTCTCAGGGGTAGTTTGACAAGACACCCGGAGATATAGAGTATCTTTGGGGTCTCGCCCTCGGTCCATTTGTTTCAATTATGAAATTTTATATTTAAATTCCGGTTTTGGTAATTTTTCTTCTACTTAGGTACTTCGTTTGCAATAAAGATTAAGTAAATCAATATAACTAAATATTATTGACGACAAAGTTTATGAGGATTTAAACTGTTACACGCATAATTTATAGAAATGAAATCGTAATAATCTAATTTATCAGTGTAGTAGGTATCGTATGGTGAAACAAGAATATCATGTCATCCATAATTTATACGCGTACGAAGTCGCGGGCAGAAGCTAGTTTATCTATATAAGTATGTTTATCCGTTGTCTATATATAGTACCCATAGTACAGGCTTTGCCTAGTTTGGGATTAGATCAACTGGTGTTATTTATTTATTTTATGTAGCGATAACTGGGTTAAAAGTAAAATGATAGCTCATTGACATGACTACTTTGTAGATAATTTTGTTGCGCGCATTGAGCCATGGATATAGAACGGGATATCACGGACAGGTCATAAATTAATGTACGTAGTAGGTATAGTCAGGCGTATTGATATACGCACATAAATATCTGTACAAGCCTTCATAACATTGACGATAAAGTCCTGTACAGATATTTGTGCCCTTATTTATGTACGTATATAATTTCCCCTGACTGTACGTGTATGTTAACACTTCATTGTACACCATATAGGTAAAATACAGCAAATACAGGTTATACGAAGACAAACTTAACCCTGCAAGGAATCTCGTCAAGTTTGAGCTGCTGAGTGGACTGCAGTAAATAAAGTAATAGATGTGTACAAATGAACTCGAAGTCGCCGGAGGTGGAAATATTTCCGTTAGCCTACCTGACTGTTTCCTTATTATTTCTATTATTAAGTTTATTTTTTGTATTAAGTACGTTTGTTTTATATTGTGTACCGAATGTTTGTTTTTATTTTGTTTTATACGATTATTTTTCTTTGTCTTTGTAACAATTCAATTCGAAATCTGTTCTTGTCTGCAAGAACGTGCATGATACTTAATCCAATAACAAATACTCTATGAGCTCATTATGTTGACTCCGTGTATTGAACAAATTCAACATATACGCGAACTAACCTTCTCGTATTGTTCACTCGATAACAGCAGATCTGTTCCCGGCGGGCAACATAACCTCAAGAGTTGCATAATAATGGCAACTTTCGATCGAGGAGTTTGCGGGTTACGAGGGAGTTTATTTGAACGAGTGTCAGGTGCGCGGTGCGGTGAAATGAACATTTGCTTGGCTTACATTCTATGAACTTTGCTTTTAGGATAAAAAAAACATGTATAAAATAGGTATTGAAGGTTTATATTATTGATATAGACAAACTAGGGACGAAGTTTGTTGGTTTTCTAGACAGCAGTCAATTTTGTGACACCGTCAACCACTATTGGGCGATCTTTACTATACCGTTATCATTTGGCTACCAGCAATAATATAATTTCAGTTCCATCTGATTACCAGTGAAACAGAATATGTTGAATAAGGAGTATCCAACTAAGTAGTGACAGGGTTACCAGGATGTAGTGGAAAGATTTGGGAGAGAAACTTCCCTAGAAAATGCCTATAATATATAAAGACGGCCCTGAGACGAGGTGAATAAATGCTGTCAGTAGATAATCGTTCTCCTGAGGCAGCAGCAGTATCAGTACGCTTACCATGAGAGCCTATAGAATACTTACAATAGTAAACTTCTCTCGATATCGAGCTAACGCGCTTCGACTAGATTTCGATTCTCGCAAGTTCGAGCTGTCAAATGCGCCGTACTCATGGTGCCGATATAATACGAAAACAACTACAAAACGTTACTCGCTAGCGTCTAGTTTTCGATGCGTAATCTAAACTTTCGAATCGTATTACCAAACGGTAGCGTGAGTCACAAATTTGACATTTCGAATCGAAAAATACCGTAGTATCTGTAGTTTACTATTTCACTTCCAAAATGGTGCGTGATAACGTATTATTTCGTCAAGATTTACCGTAGATCCGATCGATACCTATCTCAAATTAAAGAACTTATAAAAATAAGGGTTTTGAATCGACAACTTATATCCGCAAAATTCGGATTGTCGCGTATTTTGTATTTAAAAATGCAAATAATTGGCACACGTTCCGCCATATTGGGTCGACAGACTTAGATGAGGATCATCGCACACTGTTAAAATTATACTTAATGTCGTTAAGCTTAAGGTATAGATTCCTTTAAAGTCTTTAAACTTTGGCGTTGGGGAATTTTTCGACGTTGGCCATGCGCGTATTCTGTAATGTCATAACCGACAAACGATAGCATTTAAATTGAAACGATAAATGCTTGTAATTTAAGGCTGAATATTGAAAAATCTATTAAACTATACGAACAATCGAGTTAACTGTTGCGAGAAAAGTATACTTATATGGGACTCGGGGTACCGATTAGATTTTTAGTTCTGTGAGTGACCGCCAGGGGCGGTGTATAGAGTTTTCATACAAATCTTTAACTGTCGTCGATAGTCGCTAGCGTATTCCGACTTACTGTAAACTCACACTAAAGCTACAGTATTGGAAAAGGGAGTAGTTCTGGTAGACTTTTGACAAGAAATTGAGGAGCATAAAGTAATGGTAACTTCACAATCCTCCCAATCTTATACGAGCCTTACACGGCTATAGGAGATAGCTATAGTTAACTTAATAACTTTTATTCTACCTGGCCCCGTAGCATGGTTGGCCTTGTCACGCGATAGGTGATAGGATAGAGCGTGCGTCACTGGCTGACACCGTTCGATAGAACGAGACGACGCTCCTATCTTGTCACTTGTCGCGTGATAAGGCCAACCATGCTACGGCTCCTGTTATGTTATTTTAACTAAACATTACTGTTTTTACTTACACAAAATGTGATGGAGTTATCACATTTCCAGCAAAATCACCCAATTTTAAAGCACGACCAATTGTAAACGAGCAAGCCATTTCTTCAAAGGCTTCAGGGTCTCTTTTTGTATAATTAAGAGTAAATAGCAAAAGCAAATAAAATCCGTGCAATGAATATTATTTGCGGGCCGCAAAAACCTTCCTTTTGAACAAGTCGACAGCCAATCTGCGCGGGCAAGCTCGGAATGTACAATGTACTCGTATTGCGAACTAAACTCCGCATATTTTAAATCCTCTTAGTAATAACGGGTGATAAGAATAGTATTTGTTAGTAATTAGGTCTTAAAAAGGCTTAGGTCTTTGTGATTACTAGGTTTTACAATGTAAGGGTAGGTATTTATTCAATTTAAGCGCCATTATAGACGAATGAAAATGAAGAAATGTATTAGTAACGATGTTCTCGCTCACATACGAATAGATAAAGGTTGTTTACTCAACAAGCGGCGTGGGACCTGCATGCGGTATTTTATACTTTACCGAGAGCTCACTGATATCGACCAGCTGGTCCTTGTACTTGTTGCTGGTAGATCTAAATGTAATTTTTTGCATGGGAAAATAACGGTTGATTTTTCCTAACGCTCGTTCGAAAAGTTACTGTTGGATTTCGTATGTACTTGTATGTCTAACTTTAATCTGTTGTCGTTTCTACAGTCCCGATTTCCTATACATCATCCCATCCTTTTCCCCCATGCGCACTGATATATCGTGCTGTCTTTCTCACATACGCGACGTATGCGCATCACTCACGCCACCTGGCGAGAGCAAGTTAGATTCTCTCCCGCTCGCGTATAAGACCAGCTGCTCCGCTGTTAAAGAAATTTAAATCGAATTAAATCCCACGTATTATCCTGCAATTTGTACAATATTTTATGTGCTGCCATCCTGGTGCTAAAAGTGTTCATGAATTGAAAGTGCGTTTGGACATTTTGGAATTACGCTGCGCGTCCCACGAAAGCGCGTGGTGTGCCACGAGGAGCCTGAAGGAGAAATTCACTCAAAATCACAAGTAAGTGCGCATGGCTCCTATTTGCTACCTTCTGTTAGCTGATTCATCGACCTGTTCCAATTTCCAAAAGCAGCTGACTTTCCTTCGCAATTTCGCGTCTAGTAGCTACGACAATAGACCACGGTTGGACACCTACATACAGTCCACTAATCTTAACGCGCTAATCTCTGAAAAGGGAAATTAGAAAGCGCACCGCAAAAAACCACCCTTGGTGTGCGTGCATCTATAATACCTAACCTCAATTCTATACGCCCCAAGTTTTGGTCACTACGACCCGGATAAATTATATTTCATTCCCAACCTAGGATTTATATATATTAAAAGTAGCTCCTTGAAATTATATATAATTTACCCATACATACGTAAAATATATATAGTATATACTTCGCATCATATCTTCGTATCATTATTCTATAGGTACGAACATTTCAGCAACGCAATTATCGATAATACTTATTCTTAGTTTTCAATTCATGTACACGTTACAAATACATTCTAT
The DNA here is from genome assembly GCA_932294315.1 of Epinotia nisella. Classification (NCBI taxonomy): domain Eukaryota; kingdom Metazoa; phylum Arthropoda; class Insecta; order Lepidoptera; family Tortricidae; genus Epinotia; species Epinotia nisella. The sequence goes on from OW028677.1 coordinate 290,384, forward strand.
TGTTCTCATCGGCTCGGGAGCGCCGACGAGTTTCGTCCATATCTACCCGCTTATTTCGTTTCTAATCTTTTCGCGAACTACCGCGCCGCGCCGCGCGCCGTGCCACCAATAGGTACACGGTCATCGCTTAACCTACTTTGTAGACGGAGAGTAATCTATACCGCTTTTAGTCTCACAAACTGTTTCTTTTTGTAACACATTTCCTTTTTTATACTTTTTATTCCCGCGACTTGTGTTACATACATTTTTTTAACCGCATTTTATTCCCGCAAATCGTGTTTAAATACATTTATTTTAACCGCATTTTTTATTCCCGCAAATCGTGTTTACATACATTCTTTATTTTGTTTAGGCTAAGTTTGTAATCACACTCAACGCACATCATCATGCCACCGAAAATTGATCCTAAAGCCGAGGTGGATAGGGACCTAGTTCTTTTGGAAGCTAAGCGTAATGCATTCTTCGCTCGCTTACAAAACATACACAGTTTATCGGTTAAGGCACACGAAGATGAAATTCAACTTAAAACGTTCTTAAATAACGTATCAAATCTAGACCAATTGCGATCAGATTTTGAGCGTGTTTTAGACTCGTACAATGAATGCGTTGTACGAGCATCGCCTGATGCAAGCGTTAATTATCAGTCCTGGATCGCGTTTGAGGAAATGTACTGTAAAATAAAACGCATCCAGTCTGAAGTCGAAGGTGCTGCTGAATCTCAGCGGCCTTTGCAATCCGCTCTAAAGCAAAATCTCCCGGCTATGCAGCTAATGGAATTTAATGGCGACCTTCGTAATTGGCCATTATTCTATGAACAATTTAAAAGTGTGATTCATAACAACTTACGCTTAACAGATAGCGAACGCATTCAGTTCCTAGTAGGTAAACTGACTGATAAGGCTAGGTCGGTATGCGCGGGCCTACCCGCCACAGGTGAAAATTATCCCATAATTTGGCAAGCGCTGGTCGATAAATATGAAGATAAACGCGCGATGGCGGCCGGTTATATCAATCAGCTATTGGACTTTAAACCCATAGTGAATGGGTCCGCTTCTAATTTGGAGTTTTTTCTATGTAACTTCGACGCCTCCGTTAAGGCGTTAAAAGCGCTTAAATTACAAGATTTAGCGGATTTTTTGTTCTTGCATATCGCGTTACAAAAACTAGATCACGAATCAATAAAATTATTTGAGATGTTTTATCGCAAGGAAACGTGTCCTTCGTATAATAATCTTATTGATTTCGTCAAGGAACAATCAAGGGTTGCAGCGCATACGACAACAAAACAAACATTTACGCAATCACAACCCAGATCTAGTAATAATAAAAATATACCGGTACCAAAAAACAATGCGACGAAAACTTTCGTTAATACGCAAACGCCCGCGATAGAAACTTGTTTGTTGTGTAAAACTAATAAACACGAACACTTATATCAGTGTGCCGCTTTTACAAAAATGACCCCGCACGAAAGATTTAATTTCGTAAAAACTAATTCCGTGTGTAATAACTGCCTTAGTTTTAAACACAAATTTTCCGCTTGCACTTCACACAGAAAATGCAATATGTGCAATTCAAAACATCACAATCTATTACATTTTAATCCGCCGCATAAACAATCTTATTTACCTAATTCGCATCAAACCAGTGCAAACAACAACAGTTTTGTTGACCATGCACATTGCCCGCCGTCTACGAGTAATAGTAACGGGGTGGCAAGCAATTTGCAGTCTTATCACCCAGCTGATAGGGTCGATAATGGTTTGAGGTATGACTCAACATTGAATCATTTGTCATCTCGGAATGCAACTGATGATAACATGAGAACGCTTATGAATAAAACGACGTTATTAGGGACCGCGAAAATTAAACTTTATGACGCAAGCGGTAAGGTTTATTATGCAAGGATTCTGGTGGATCCTGGAAGTCAATCTGATTATATAACTCTCGAATGTTGTAATCGCTTATCGCTACCGATTTCGAACCAAAATCGTTTTGCCAGGGTTCAGGGCTTTGGAGGTTCTTCCCAGAAAATACTTGGGATGTCAATAGTCCAATTTAGTTCCCGATTCGACAGCGGCGCGAATGGCGAGAACTCTTATACTATTCAGCCTCTGGTTGTGGAAACCATTACGTCACACTTGCCTGACTCGCCTCTTGACATATCTTTGTTTGATTGTTTTAAGAACATACCTCTGGCGGATGATTGTTTTAATGAGCCCGGGCCCATTGATATGCTTATAGGGGCTAATTTATTCTGTGAAATCTTACTTTCTGACAAAGTCCGAAGTGCCGGCTTGCCTTCGGCTTTGGAAACGACCCTAGGTTACGTCATAATGGGGGACGTCACTGTGACGTCACCTCCGCGTGCTACTCGTGCTCTCTGTGCGTTTACGCACGAACCGCTTAACCAAACTTTAGAAAAGTTTTGGAATTTGGAGGAAGTACCCTCAACCAAATTTCTAAGTCCCGATGACAAGGAATGTGAACAAATATTTACCGCAACGACCACGCGTAACGATAATGGTTCTTACGCAGTCGATCTTCCCTTCAAGCAAACGCCAGATAATCTGGGCAATTCTTTTATAACCGCTAAAAGAAGATTTTCTATGCTAGAAAATAAATTCTTACAAAACCCGCAACTCCGCGACAAATATGATGACGTCATTCGGGATTACCTGGATAAGGGGATTATTTCTTTGGTTCCGCCCGAAGAGTACTCTACGCCAGGTTTCTGTTTACCTCACCACCCGGTAATCCGGAACGACAAATCCACGACAAAAATCCGTCAAGTTCTGGACGGAAGCTGCAAATCTGACAGTGGACTGTCATTAAACGACATTCTTCATACTGGTTGTAATCTGCAAGCAGATATTTTCCACATTCTTCTGAATGTTCGCATATTCCGCGTTGCTTTTTTTGCTGACGTCCGCCAAATGTACTTGTGCATAGAAGTACATCCGCACCACCGCTCTTTTCAACGATTTTTGTACCGCTTTTCGCCTGAAGTACCGTTGGAGATGTATCATTTTAACCGGGTCTGCTTTGGACTCCGGTCTTCGCCATTCCTCGCGCTTCGCACGCTACGCCAGCTCGCTAGTGATGAACGCGAGAGGTTCCCGCTCGCTGCCGCCGTTCTCGAGAGGGACGTTTACATGGATGATCTAGCTTCCTCTGCTTCTTCATCCGAGGAAGCAGTTGCGATAGCGAATCAACTAATCAGTCTCTTCAAGGCTGGCGGATTTGATCTGGTCAAATGGACTAGCAACTCTCCGCAGTTGCTAGAGCACATTCCCATTTCTCACCGCCAGTCGGAAGACGTCTCCTTCGGTGACGGCGACACTTTGAAGATCCTCGGTCTTCGATGGCTTCCCGCTTTGGATGAATTTGTCTTTGACGTCTCGCCTCCGCGACTCAGTGGCACGAAACGTGCTATTCTTTCCGCTACTGCTCGTTTGTATGACGTGCTAGGGCTCGTCGGTCCTGTCATACTTTATGCCAAGCTTCTTATAAAGGAACTATGGCTTTTAAGGATGGATTGGGATGATTTGCCACCTCCACACATATCGCATTTATGGGAGCAGTTCGTCAGTGAGCTTCCACTGATTTCAGCTCTTAAATTTCCGCGACATTTAGGTGTCGAGAAAAACTCAAAATTGACTCTTTTGGCCTTTGCCGATGCCAGTGAAAAGGCTTACGGCTGTGTGATTTACGCCCACGTCGTTGTTGAGAATCAAGACCCAGTCATCCGTTTGATTTGCTCAAAATCAAAAGTCGCACCAGTAAAAACAGTGACAGTTGCTAGATTGGAGCTTTGTGCTATTGTTTTAATGTCAAAGCTGCTTCGTACTGTTCACGATGTTTTGTCTCAGCGTCATCCAATTGCGGATACGTTTGCATTTTCAGACTCTGAAGTTGCCTTATGTTGGGTACATTCTTCACCTCATAGATTTGCAACGTTCGTGGCGAATCGCATTGCTCAATGTCAAAATAATTTTACCTCGGAACATTTCTACCATGTACCAGGGTCTGAAAATGCCGCAGATTGCCTTTCACGTGGCCTTCTTCCTTCCCGCTTAAAGGACCACAATCTGTGGTTCCGTGGCCCGTCTTGGGCATCTTTGCCAGTAAGTGAGTGGCCTATAACTGCATTCTCAGCGTCATCCACTAAGCTGCCAGAGGAAAAAATAACCGCTTTAGTTGCAAGTACCAATAGCAGTGAGCATTGGCTTTTGAAACTAAGCGAAAAATTTTCCTCATGGAATAGATTTCTTAGGACAGTCGTTATAGTTTTGAAATTTCTTAAACGGCTTCCTCGCAACCGAGAAATAACCGCTGACGACCTGGACGCAGCCGAGCTGCTCGTTGTGAAGGTTATGCAGCAATCGTCATTCTCAGATGACATACGTAAGATACAAAAGGGCAGGGTCTGCTCCCCCGCCTTACGCAAATTATTTCCATTTATTCGCGATAATGTCCTACGAGTAGGAGGGCGTTTAGGGAATTCGTCCCTTGATTTCTCTAGTAAACACCCGGCGCTACTACCCAAAAAAGGTCACATTGTGGAGCTTTTAATTGACTCCTGTCATCGAGAAAATTTACACGCTGGTCCACAGCTTTTGTTGTCAATCTTGCGACAAAAGTATTGGATACTTTCCGCGCGTCGAATTGTACGGCAACGATTTCATAAATGTAACGACTGCTTCCGCGCTAAACCGACTAATACTTTCCCCGCAATGGCGGATCTCCCGGACTGTCGTGTCGAGCCTAGTAAATGCTTTACGCACACGGGCGTCGACTACGCGGGACCTTTTTACATCACTTTAGTTAGAAAACGCGGCGTTAGAAGCCAAAAGGCGTGGCTTTGTATTTTTGTTTGTCTGGTGACAAAGGCCGTCCACACCGAGCTCGCTTCTTCTCTTTCCTCCGCGGCGTTTCTTGACGCATTTAAGCGATTTATCTCTCGGCGTGGCGATTGTAAATTTTTATATAGTGACCACGGGACTAACTTTACCGCTTCAAAAGCTTACCTGAACGAGCTTCACGCGTTTCTTCAGTCTGATCCGTATTATACGCATTTCAAGGAAGAACTTGCAAAAAGTCGAATTACTTGGCGTATGAGCCCCCCAAACGCGCCCCATTTTGGAGGCATTTGGGAAGGTAACATAAAATGCTTTAAAACCCATCTTCACCGTGTTATAGGCAATCAAATCCTGACATACGAAGAATTACTTACCGTGCTTACTCAGATTGAAGCAATTCTTAATAGCCGCCCTCTTTACGTACTAAGTTCTGACCCGTCAGAACCCACCGCGCTAACTCCGGCTCATTTCATGTCAACCTCGCCGTTGCCGCGTTTGCCCGCCGCTGATTTAAGCCAGGAGCGACCGAATCTATTGGCTCGTTTTTCAATGCTAGACTCGCTTGTCCAATCATTCTGGAAACGGTTCCGAGTTGAGTATCTTCACAACTTACAGAGTAGAGAGAAATGGAATACTCCTGACAAGCCGGTATCGGTGGGAACAATAGTTTTAATAAACGTTGCTAACGCGCCACCCTTGCAGTGGCCGCTCGGGATAATAACTCGGGTATTCCCTGGGCGAGACGGTGTTGTCCGCGTTGCTGAAGTGCGGACCCGCAATGGTACGCTGGAGCGACCGATCGTTCGGCTATGCCCGCTGCCTACGCAGTAGGGTTGCCTCCAAATACATACTGTAGGTATATATTTTTCATAAAAAGTTATTTTTTTAGTATAATTACATATTACACCTCGCTTATCTTTAGTTATATGGTGCGTTTTTTTTATCTTTCTCTATATACATACATATGTATACAATCATTTTTTTTCTCTTTGAAGGGAACCCTTCAAGCCGGGGGAGATGTTGGATTTCGTATGTACTTGTATGTCTAACTTTAATCTGTTGTCGTTTCTACAGTCCCGATTTCCTATACATCATCCCATCCTTTTCCCCCATGCGCACTGATATATCGTGCTGTCTTTCTCACATACGCGACGTATGCGCATCACTCACGCCACCTGGCGAGAGCAAGTTAGATTCTCTCCCGCTCGCGTATAAGACCAGCTGCTCCGCTGTTAAAGAAATTTAAATCGAATTAAATCCCACGTATTATCCTGCAATTTGTACAATATTTTATGTGCTGCCATCCTGGTGCTAAAAGTGTTCATGAATTGAAAGTGCGTTTGGACATTTTGGAATTACGCTGCGCGTCCCACGAAAGCGCGTGGTGTGCCACGAGGAGCCTGAAGGAGAAATTCACTCAAAATCACAAGTAAGTGCGCATGGCTCCTATTTGCTACCTTCTGTTAGCTGATTCATCGACCTGTTCCAATTTCCAAAAGCAGCTGACTTTCCTTCGCAATTTCGCGTCTAGTAGCTACGACAATAGACCACGGTTGGACACCTACATACAGTCCACTAATCTTAACGCGCTAATCTCTGAAAAGGGAAATTAGAAAGCGCACCGCAAAAAACCAGTTACATAGTAACCCCTAAGATTTCCTTACTTGTCGATATACTGTCAGACGCTGCCGAGATAAATTATTGTTGTTGATATTATTAGTGCTGTAATTTCCTTTTTATATTTCTTGTACGTTTGACATTTATTTTAATAAATTTTTTGAAATCACGACATTATGCTAGGATGACTAGATTATGTATATTTTTATTTTTCTAGTTCTAACATTTTATTGTAATTTTTACATTATTACTTATAACGATCGCTATTTATTTTTATTTCATCTAATATTGTAAATTATTGACATTTTGTATATCTCTTGACATCGTGATGATACACAGGAATATCCCGACTGTTTTTTGTTTTGTATATTGCATCCGACTTGACATTTTATTTTATATTATTTTCATTTTAATGGTTTTTATACAAATGTATTGTGTATATCTCACACATGTCATTATTATAAACATCAATATTATTATTGCATACCTCGACGATCGCTGTACGATAAGTTATATAATGTAAGTCAAAATGTTCTATGAAAATTGTACAATGAAATAAATAAACTAAACTAAACTAAACTATTGTTTTAAATTGGTAACTATTTCTGTCTGTCCTTGTTAATTATTATTGTTAGAAATTATAATTGTTTTATTGTATGTACACTCAGCGTCAAATACTCTGTAGCAGTCAAAGCGGCCAAATAGTTTAGTCCGGTACACCATACTAAATATATGGTGTACCGAACTATTTTACTACTTTGGTTGCTACAAAGTATTTGACGCTGATTGTACCTGACGAGCTTGCTGCGAATTAATTTTATTTATGTACAAAGCGTAAAATATAATGACAATATTTTAAATAAGCAATAAATAATTCTTATCCAATCTGCTAATTGTTTATCGCACACAGGTTGTCGAAATATCAAAATAAGGTTAAACAGTAGCTATGCATGCAGTATTGAAAGCGTTATACCGCACCGCCTATGCGCATTTCGCACCGAATGCAAGCGTGCAGTAAATTATCTGTACTAACTCGCTACAGCTACTGCAACGAACCTAGTATTCTTAACATCTCTTTTTTTATACCATGTCGGTGGCAAACAAGCTTACGGCCGACGTGATGGTAAGTGGTTACCGTAGCCTATGGACGCTTACAACTCCAAGGGGTGTTACATGCGCGTTGCCTACCCTCCTCCTAGTTATAAATATATATTTAAAAGACCGGCCAAGTGCGAGTCGGACTCGTGCACCGAGGGTTCCGTTTCTTTTGATTGCGTTGACATAGAAGTTTGTTTTTGTTACAGCTTAAAGGTATTATAAGCCTGAGTATTTGATATGAATGTTAATTTAATACCTCTACGCGTTCATGAGGAAAGGGGTAGTAACTTTAAAATTTTTAAAAATATTCTTATTATATATGATGATTGATGTAACTAAAAATTTACGGTTTTCCCAATTTTTCCCTTATCTGTGCTATAAGACGTTGCTTCGTACCAAATTGCTTGATACCTCCACGCATTCCTGAGAAAAAGTGTCTTGACAGACGGACGGGCGGACGGACGTACAACAAAGTGATTTTATAAGGGTTTCGTTTTTTCCTGTCGAGGTACAGAACCCTAAAAAGTTAAGTATAATAAAATGTCACCAAATGCACCTTTGAGCACGACTGAAATTTAGCGTATAAGTGAATTCAAAATACCCTCCGCGACTGCGGCTAAAGTAAAAACGACTAATTTGTCTAGTCTTAACATGTCCCGTGGTATAAAAGTGCCTAATTATCTTTAGACGATGCAGAATGCAGGCGCAAGACGTGTTCTTCCAGCTCCTAACTATTCACAACGCCCACCACTTCTCTCATGAAAACCAGTATAATTCTCACCGGTAACTATGCATGGTTGTTACGTCTTTGGGTCAAGATATACAAGGGACTAGTGAGACGAGTAGATACATAGTGAATGTTGTAGCTGCAGCCAACACTCTCCAAAGTGCAGATGACTCACCATATTCAATTAGCCGCGGCTGTAAAATGCGCTGCACGACGTCGGAATAATGACACGGCAACGTAACAGGCATTACCCAATTAAGAATGTTACGAGACGGATCCGAGTACCTATAGTAATGATTTGTCTCAAGGCTGCGGTGGAGGAACGGAGTTGTTTTTTATAATGACAACATTGCCTTCAGGCACAATGGGGAATGGATGAAAAGGCCATGCCAGGATAACCTAATTGAATCTGCCCCCAGCGAGTTTTGGCTTGAATTTTTTTTATTGATTTGTCTTTCTATTAGTATCGAGTATGCCAAATTTCAGCTCCCAAAACTCAATAGTTAAAAAAAAAAAGAAATCTGATTTTTCCTCAATTTTTTTTCCTAGCTGGCCGATTTTGACGTGAGTCACGTATATTGTGCATGTAATAAAGACAATTATATGATATTAATTTTAGAACATATTGCCATACAAAAACTTGAAAAAAAAATAGAGTTTATTAAAAAAAAATTTTTTTTTAGTATTATCACGTCAGAGACACCTCCAGATTTTTCACCAAAGTAAGCCTTTTTAATAAGCTATCAAATGAATATAACTACTTTATTTTATCTGTGGTAGAACAAGGTGCATTTTTTCATTGAATACATCACTATACTTACACTTTTTACATCTTATTACAGGTACGTTAAAAGTGTTAAAATGTAACAAAATCAATTTTGTTGTTAGATATTAATTAAGATATGCGATATCGAAAGTTTATTTCAAAAACCGGCACAGAAGGAACACATTGTTTTTTTTTTTTTTGATTTTTGTTTGTTTAAGACGAAAGTGCATGTTTCTCTAAAGAGTTTTTAAGCGATTAGTTTTAACGAGCGGGTATGCAAAAAGATGTATAAGTGCCTAGGAATAACCTTCCTTAGCACCAAAAACAGTTTCAGATTTTTCAGCTGCGTCAATTATTTTTGAAAAATATAAACAGATTCCTCACTTACGTTTTGGGTCGAGGACAGTCAATAAGACACTTTCCTTGATCCGTCCTATATTATAAATAATATTTTAAATATCTGTGGTAAACTGACACTGGTAATGACAAATATGGCTGCTTCAACTGTCAATATCATTGCCAGGTCAGTTTACCACAGACATTAAAGATATTTTTTTTGTAATATGAGACGGATCAAGGAAAGCGCCGTCCTTGACCCAAAACGTAAATGAGGAAACTGTTTATATTTTTCAAAAATAATTGACTCAGCTGAAAAATCTACAGCTTTTTTCTGTTGCTAATGAAAGTTATTTCTATCACCAAAAAAAATATCAGGTACTTCTGAAATTTTCATCCATTCCCAATTGCCTTACACATACATACATACCTTGAATACTTCTTTTTGGAATGGAATGTAGTTCCATACGTAGTCAGTTTGACTAAACCAAAAAGTAACATAGGATGAATTTAAACATTCGGAAAATTGGTAATGTATTGATGGAAAAAACTTCGATTTGATGATTATTCAAGGTAAAACCTTGAATCCGAACTTAACGACAGCAGCAGTCCGTATTATTGCATGAAAGTATGCAATTATGTTACCAGAACGATACAGAGACTATTCATCGAAATAAGTACGTAGTGGGAGAAACTTATTGTTAACTGAAGTAGTATCATTGGGCGTTTGCTTGGACCTTGGATTGCATTTGTCCAATTTAATAAAACTTTGAGTAAACCACGATCATTTAACACTAACATCACATTCCGGTAACCCCATTTTATTTGACACTTTCACAGACATTTGTTTGTATGGTTGCTCCCTGTCCCATTCTCACGGCTAGTATTCTTCACATCATATATTATTAACGCTCACCCGCCAGGACACGTGGCTTGAGTCAAAATGTCGTATATACCAATGAGTATCATAGTAATATAGGACTTTATGGGGACTGTTTGGTTCAGGCGTCGCAAAAATGTCCGGACGCAGGCTCATTTAGCTTTATCCGTGTTAATTATGGAGCTGAGCATACGCACGGGCAAGGAGAAAAGTTAGGGGAAGTCTAGTTTGGTCCCGAGAAGGGGAAGTGTGCAAGTTTTTGATGTTAAGCCAATTTTGGAGTGATCCGCTGTTGGCTGTGGTAATCTCGCTACCTCTAACGTAGTCATAGTTGTTTTAATAACTGTCATAGTCTTGATATTGTTATATCTATTTGCTTATACGCAATGAGTTTAGGAGTGAAGGTTGATTTTAAAATATGCATATCATCGACATATTTCAGTAGGTATATAGCAAAAAGTTACGAGCCTACAGTTTTTCTCAATTGATGCTAAAAAGAGAGCCGTTATTCGACAGTTTTATATCTTTATGATTCTGATCTTGAAAAACAGAGACATGTCTCCTTTCGCGTATAGAAAACAATCCCAATATTTAAGGGCCAAAATGGTTTCAGTTCATATATTTCTTTTCTGTATAGTATCTGGGAATCAGGGTAGTATTTTATCTCTGTTTGCATCGACGCTGTTTAAAAATGTATCATGGCCGCATTTATTCGTAGCTCCGTGTAGCAGTGTAATGCAGCTACGAGAAGAATTTATAGCTTACGTGAATATCATTAACTCAAAAGTATCGTCTGACACAGACGCTGGCAAATTTCAGCGCTTATATGCATACCACATATCACATGGCTGACAATTTTACAAGGTAAAAAAAAAATGTTTAATTTGGTTCCTGGGCATCTATTACAATACTTGCAGACAACTTGCAAACAACTACCGATTTAACCTAGTTGTTAACGAAGTGATTCGGATTTAAAAAAGGTAGCCTAAATTGCTTTAAATTTTTCTTCATCTAAGAAGTCCATACTTCGCTTGGCAACCACAGTAAAGTTGCCACAATCAGTTTAGAGGTCTGCGAAATTGGCAACCGTGGTTGCCACAAGCAAGTGAGTGAGGGGTGAGTGGTATAGTGAGGCAAAACAGGCTGTGGAAAATAGCAAGGCAGGAGTCTCGAAGCCCCGGGCGGCCTGCTAAAAACCTCGCGGTCCCTTCCATTACGCTCTCTCATTAACGGCGCACCCAAGGGTGGGAATAGTACAGGAAATAAAATATGGCGGTCCATACTTAAAATAATGATATGTTTGCCCTTTTACTAAGTGCGATGCAGGTGACTAATACGTGGAATTATAATGTACAGTAAGGGAAACGTATTCAAGTACCTTTTTCGCTCTTCTTACTATGACAATAAGGCATAAAATGGTAGGGTATGTGAATACATTTTCCTTACTGTACATCTATATAACGTACGGAAAATTTGAACTATTACGTGGACAAAAGTGTATAAGATCTACAGGGAAGTAATATGATAATTCCTAAATTATTAAGATATTTGACTTTTGGAACTAAACGTTTGAAGTGATAGTAGCAGTGCCAAGCCAGCTTTAACCTTTCGGTACCCGGTGGCTCCCCAGGGAGCCACTAGACGATACTCGCTAGAGAGCCATTAACTTTATTTGACACAAGTCTAAAACAACTGGCTTCCTTGGGGACTATGGGTATACAATGGTTTCAACGTGTGATAATTACCTGGGCAAGCTTTCGCCCGCGGAGTAGACCTGCAGGAGGAAGGTCTGTGGCAGGCCGCCGTCGAAGCCGGCGAGGCAGGACACTTCCACTGACTCCGCCGTCTGGTTCCACAGAGAACAGTTGCGGGGTGCGTGCGGTTTACCTGCGGAAACATCACTACTATTATTCTCCGTAAACCAACACACATTTGACAGAACAGATGTAAGGTCTTAAGTCGGATTCACACTTTTCTGATGTGATGCTATTTAATGCGCCCTCACGCTTGATAAAATATGAGCAGTCAAGTCAGAGCGCTTCAGATAAGTGTGAATCTAACCGTAATAAATATATAACTGAGATTCTTGTTTGGTCGAATTGACACGTCATTTTTGAACTTTAGAGTTTCGTGGTCGATACTAGCTGTACAAAATTTACAGTGAGTCGCTTGAGTCAAGTTCTTGCCACAAAATAAATAGATCGTGCCGGTAGGATAAGTGTGTGTCCCCTTTTTGATGTGAGAGAAAATCAAAGCAAATGTTTTAGTTTAATATATAAGTGTCTTATGCCAAGGTGGACCCAGAGTGCACCCGGGAAGAACTCTAGCAAGATGATGTCTGTATGTTATCTCACCGGCCGCCACCATCTGGAAGACACATGGCGCGAGCTGCGAGCCCACCTCGTTGGACGCCGAGCAGGACAGCGTGCCGTAGTCCAGGTCAGCCACTGGCGTATACCTGAGAACACTCATCGTGATTATCATCGGTAATTGATTCAATCAGGCGTTGCCTTCTGGAAGTAAGTATAAGTTTAGTAACTTACTACTTAGTAGTAGAACTTTTTTTGCTATTTCGCTAAAAAACGTGCATGTATTCTAATATAGTAAAATAACTTCTAGTAAATTGTCATCAGCCCTGCGTCCTATGCTTGCCTTTTCTGATGGTATAAAGGGGGCAATAGGAAGTTAACAACGCTTGAACTGTGTGTACTGCAGTGTCGTTTTTAGGGTTCCGTAGGTACCTCAAAAGGAAAAAACGGAACCCTTATATGATCACTTTGTTGCACGTCAGTCCTCACCCCCGAAAATACCTAAACATCGTTAAGGCGCTCTTATACAAGAGCGCCTTAATCCAGAATGTTTGGGTACATAGCGCGAAGAACTTGAGTACAATAGTTTATAAATCTCAAGGTTAGCTAATTTTTAAAGCTTTACAAGGGGTTAAACTTGAAAATGAAGTATCCGTTGACATGACAGAGGCTGATCTTACTTGAGGCTGCTAGCGCTCCCGTTGGAAGTGTACCGGTCGGCAGCCACATCTATAGTCTCGCCGGAGTTGTTGAATTTCCACTTGAAGACGGCTGCCGGCGGGTCAGCGTCCACCTCGCACACGATGACTACCGCCTCGCCCCGCGCCGCGCCCACCACCGCCACGCCGGAGCCGGCGCCCGCGCCGGTCCGGCAAGATGGCGCATCTGTGGATACAAACGCTTCATTAGAATTTGTGCATTTTGCTGCTCTCTTCAAACTTTGATGAGTCCTCATCCTCCTACATGATTAGTTAGGTACCTATTTTCTCGTGTCCCTTTTCTTCCTTTGGATGTGTGAGGTGGGCGATATGTCACTGCAATATCACATTTGCCTATTAACCCACAAATTGTGGATACAAACACTTCATTAGAATTTGTGCATTTTGCTGCTCTCTTCAAACTGGCTTCTATGAGTCCTCATCCTCCTACATGATTAGTTAGGTACCTATTTTCTCGTGTCCCTTTTCTTCCTTTGGATGTGTGAGGTGGGCGATATGTCACTGCAATATCACATTTGCCTATTAACCCACAAATTGCTGGAAAGGGCACTGACACTCCTACTTAATATTATAAATGCGAAAGTTTGAATGTTTCGATGTTTAGATGTTTGTTACTCAATCACGCCTAAACAGCTGGCAATTTGCTTGAAATTTTGCACAAAGATAGTTTATAGCCTGGATTAAAATATTGGATAGTTTTTATCCCGGTTCCACTCAGATGAGGTCGCGGGTGGAAGATAGTTGAATATAACGTGATCTGCCTACCGCTTCTGGGAACTGGGAGTAGCCGAAATACAATATCAAGATTTTATAAAAATAAATATGTTCGTAATTTAACGGAAAATCTTTAGAGAGATTTTTGTACCCAAAAACCCGAATTATTACAGTGTATAAAATGGTTATTATTAAATGATATATGTTATTAAACGAGAACTGCGGATTCTAGTGTTTTAATGAATTCCCCCAAAAGATCTTTTATATATTTAGAAATATTTCGACGCAGAATGATGGGTCGGTATCAAAACGACTGGATTCTCAAAACGACCAGAACCACATAAAGACTTGATCGCAAAACGACCACATCTGCAAAAAGCCTTTATCTCGTAATGACTTTCTAGTAAAACGACCACATAGCATAAAGTCTGAATATCAGAACGGCTTACTATCAAAATTACTTGTTCGCAGAAAGATCAACTCGCAGAAGGTATAGATCTTAAAATGCCCTAATAGCAAAATAACTAGATCTTAAAACAACTTCCTAGTGAAACGACTACAATTTATGGTAGCAAAACGACTAGTTATCAGAATAGCAACAATATCCATGCATAGAGTATAGAGTACTATTAAATAAATATCGTGCTTCGTGAACAGGGTCACTACCTCTAAGCTCTAGGCTGTGGGAACTATATGTAACTGAGTAAACTATGAATGAAAAAGGCTTCTAAACACATATTTATTTCAGATAGAAAAAAAAACCTTTATTATAACTTAAATTGCATATAACAGAGAAATATGCATACTAACTAAAATACAATTGTAGTACTTCCTGAACGTGAAATATTATTGGACTTATATTATCACTTTCATAGAACTAGTGTAGAAGTAAAATCTTGGAATAAGGTGCCAAGCGGATTCCAGGCTCTTTTATAATGTTGAAACACGAGACGTACCTATTTATTACGATAGTATGATGCCGATGGAATGATTTCATGTTATTTTACTAACAAGACTAATTGCTACCATGCCATTCTGAGATTAAGTTCATTTGCGATCTAGTTATTTTGCTATTAGGGCATTTTAAGATGTATACCTTCTGCGAGTTGGTCTTTCTGCGAACAAGTAATTTTGATAGTAAGCCGTTCTGATATTCAGACTTTATGCTATGTGGTCGTTTTACTAGAAAGTCATTACGAGATAAAGGCTTTTTGCAGATGTGGTCGTTTTGCGATCAAGTCTTTATGTGGTTCTGGTCGTTTTGAGAATCCAGTCGTTTTGATACCGACCCAGAATGATAGTTATGTTTTCTGTTTAGAAAAAAATGGACCTCGAATAATTACTCGTACATGGAAAAATACGACACATTTTCAGTATGAAAATACTCTGCTACTAAGACTAAGTTAATTAATGTTAGTACTGTCTTTTTGTGGGTAAAAACGGGCCAAGCTGAGCATTCTACATTTCTCCACTATTCGGATAACATTTTTCTTACAGAACATTGATGTCATCAAAAAGGTTGTAAGCCGTCAGTAGCTGGTTGTAAATAATGAAACGAATGGAAACTTAAACTATATGTACCTACATACATACATATAATCACGCCCCTTTCCCAGAGGGGTAGGCAGATATCACGGATCTCCATTTGCTACGATCCTGACAAACCACTTTCGCTTCACTCACCTTCATAACATTTCTCATACATGCTCGTCGGTTTAGGGTACTTTTGACCTGGCCTTTTTGTAACATTTCTCCAATTTGATCAGAGAAAGTTAGCCTAGGTCTTCCCCTTCCAACTTGCCCTTCCACTCCTTTTATATACACTCTCTTCGTTAATCTTCTACAATAGGTAAAACTTACAAAAATCATTTTAATATTATGATGTTGCAATGGGGCTTAATTGTCAAAACGCGTCTTGCCCGCAAAAGGCAAAGGGGATGCAAATTTAAATCCTTTCATATCGAATAGTTATTCATTGTGTTTGATCTTTGCGTCAATATTTTCTTGAATTGAATAAAAGGGCCCACCCATACTGACCCATCCACCCATCCATACTGCCCATCTACTTATACTGTTGCGTTCGTGCATGTAATATAACGCGAGAACGCCTTCTCTCCTGAAAGAGTTCTCGGGCCCGACTCGACTTTGATCAAGTGCGCGACACAGTGCGGGTGCAGTGATAAATTAATCTCGATTAACATCAGTTCAACCCACACGCCGTAGATTACTTTATTGTATGGAATCAATTCACCCCAGTGTGAATGTGAGGTCGTTACCAAGTTCCTAATAAACGCGTTCTTGGAGCTGATCAAAGCGAAAATATTCAAATTACTCCTCGGCTCACAAAGAAGCTCATTGTACGGACAAATTATTTACGCTTGAAAACAAAACATTCCTTCCTGTTTTGAAGACAAGATTACTGTTTGAGGGGGGGGGGGGGGTCAGTCAACACAGTGTCGCAATTAAGTTTAAGGCGACAGCAACGCCCAAATCTTTGTCTCCCAAGTCAAAGTCAAAAACATCGCTACTCGTGCGCTAACGTTAGGTCAATGTGCTGTTCTTTTCGTCCGCGCACGGATCAAATTGCATCCTACTCCTACTAATATAATAAATGCAAAAGTTTGGATGTTTAGATGTTTGGATGTTTAGATGTTTGGATGTTTAGATGTTTGGATGTTTAGATGTTTGGATGTTTAGATGTTTGGATGTTTCGATGTTTGTTACTCAATCACGCTTAACCGGCTGAACTGATTTGGATGAAATTGTGCACGCAGATAGTTTATAGCCTAGATTCAAATATAGGATAGTTTTTATCCCGGTTCTACGCAGAAGAAGTCGCGGGCGGAAGCTAGTTATTCAAATAATTCTTACTTTGGAATAGAAAACGTACAGATTCTAGTTAGATAATACTACTTGACGTCGAAAAACAGCAAACTTTAGATTGTAAGCAGTCTAAACAGCCTAGATTATTTGAAGTACATATTACAAGCAATATAAAACGTACAGATTATTAGTGAAATATAAAGTGACACCATTTTTTTCAGCCTGATTCACCAGCTGGTTTAGGACCCAAGGCGTTTAAAAAACTATCATCGGCCAAAACTATCCTCAAAAGGAACGGAGACGTACTACGGTGTATGTATCGTAACATGTAGTGAATTAAGCGGTGCGACTCAAGCACGTGTGTAGCAGGAAGCGAAAAAGAGACGCGAGACGTGGGTCGTGACACTCGCAACGTGTCACGTCGGCTCACGCCTCGGTGGGCCCGTGACACGAGGAGGAAAACTGCCACAAGTCGAGCGCCATTGTTTCATCGATCGTGATTTATGAGACCAATCTCACTCAACATATTGCATACCAATATGATAGTTGTATAGTAGTAAGCTTGACGTTTAGAAGCGAGCACGTGCAACAAATACATATCATATTGGTATGTGATGTGTCGAGGCAGTTTGACCTCCATGTGTGCTATAAAATTGACATTGAGCGTGTTCAGCAACGCTTCATGATTGACACCAGCGAAAGGATATATTCTATTCGCGTGTTACGAAAACTTCAAGTAAGTACATAGTTCGATAATAAAAGCCACCGAATCACAGAAATGCCCGCAAGTCGATACGTCGGCGCAAACTTCTGCCTGGAATAGCTAATTTAAAATGTAAAAGGAGTTTCCGACGATTGTTACAATTAATTTGAAGATCTCGTTTATTATTGATGCAAGGCCGACGCGGGCCGTTGCCGGGCCTACATATTAAAGTGGTATTTGAGTGCGACGGGTGAGCGGTATCACGGCGAACTATAGAAACCGCTAATTGCCGCTACACTGAAGCAAGGCGCTCACTTTGTTGTTGACCCAAATTCGACCTAGCTGCGATATTCCCGAGAAAATGCTGCGTAGATGTTGAAATTGATTCAAGTATGTTGATACTGGGTACCCTTAACGGTTCAAGAATTTATCCCAAAATTGTTAGAGAAATCGAAGTCAAACATACACAATTGAGGGCCCTTCAAAATATGCAAATGGGTAGGCTGAGCGTTAATTGTATGTAGGACACGCTCCGAGCGTGCTGCCTACTTGTCAAGAGGCGTTCAGTGGGAAAAGTTTTCCGCAATAGAGAGCAATTAAAGGGCAATAAGTAGAAACCGTAAAGAGTGCACGGGACGTGGCGATGCGATAAAAACGCCCGTAATGGCCAATCGTTTCTTCGGGTAACTTCATTACAAAACAATTCGCTGCGCACCAACAATTTATTACGGCATCCCGCGTAATGCGCCATTAAAAGTGCCGTCTTGTTGTCACACCTGCCCCACAGACAACTCTTGTTTAATTTCTTTCTCTTCGGCACTGAATCAACGCCCTATCCGCGTTCTAATTGACCATTATTTGGAAATCCTTTCAAATACTTTAATTGTGACCCGGTACCACATTAATGCCGTTTGGAACGTGCAGATTGCTCCATTGTTACTTTATGACTGTTTTTGTCATTGAAATATCATGGCGGTTTATATCGAGCGCGCGCGAATCGCTTAATTCAAATAAAAAAGGCAAGAACTCCATTTAGTCTTAAATCGCTAAGCAAGGAAGTCGACTCGTTGTTTTCTTTCAGACGGCAAACGTCGGGGAAAAACAATTAGAGGAAAGTTTCTCGCGAGCCGGAAGGGAGGTGGTGCGAGACGCGAGCCAGATACAGGCCCGTGGTATTGCTGTCTGGAGACAAAAGGCCGTATTAGATGTATGAGACTCGTATAGGGAAACGACCTTTTGGTTTCGGATGGTTGTACCACGCGGTGCGGTCGGTGCGATTAATGAATTGGGCGCATTTGAGCGACTCAGCGTCGAGCGGTAATGAGCGCTGCTCATGAGTTAAGCTTGTCATACATGACGCAGAAATCCGACGCTAGCTGGTGTTTATAGAAATGCCTTTTTTTGTCGCTGTGTGCGACTAACTTTGATGAAGTCATTCGTAGGCAGCAGCTGCCCTGTGTAGATTGCAATCTTTCCATATACATAGTTTAGAGACAAGATGAAATAAAGGTATTATTTTGTCGTTTGTGTCATTATTTAAAATGATTAGGTGATAGTACCTAAGTGGTTTATTAAAAAGATTCCCAGCCAAATACTTTTTCACACCTCTCATTCAGAAAAGTAAGTTTTGGTCCCCGACGAGAGGGAGCAAAATGCCACTTTTCTGTTCAAGCTACTTTTTTTAATTTATTCATTGGCATGTAGCATTTACGCAATGTGCCAATTGAACACAGATCTTAAGAAAATAATCGATTGTAATTTCATCGTAATCGATTAAAAACGAACATATTTCAAGTTTTAACTTTAGCAACGTTATAGGTACATTTACATATTAAAACTTGAGAATTTTTCGTAATATTTGAAAAAATTGTCACAATAAACTATACGTTTTACTGCAATCAAAACTATGATGTTATTGTATATAAATTATATAATAATGAATATTGATATCCGATACCATTGTAACATTCGTTATTTAAATTTTCCTCATAATCGGTGTGAAAAGTTACATGTGTCACTCAGAAGCAAAATTATTTTCGTCTTGGGCGTTAACACTTGAATCCCTCACTACGCTCAGGATCCTACGTTAGAATCCCTCGCTACGCTCAGGATTCTATTGTAGGATCCCTCGCTACATTCAGGATTCAATACACCGCCCTCGCCGTAAATATACTATTTTGCTCCCTTGTGACACAAATAACTATTCTCTACCGGGAGATTGTTTTATTGGCCTCGCTGGACGAGAGTTGGGAGGACTATCATTTTCTCAGGGTAGACATTTTACAGATTTTCTACACACATGATGTAGCATTGGACATGATTTTGCCCTTCGTAACCTGAGGACTGACAATCCGTTGGCATCATATTTTGCATTAGACTGTGGAACACGCTGTACTCACAATTGAGTCTGAAGTGCAGCTCATTGGAGACGGTCTTACCCTCCGCATTGAGCTCGGAGCATGCGTACCACCCAGAAGAATGACGCGTCACTTTCTGCAGTATGAGGCTCTGGTTGCTGTGGAACACGTTTTACTCACACTTGACGCGGAAGTGCAGCTCGTTGGAGACGGTCTCACCCTCCGTGTTGAGCGCGGAGCATGCGTACCGCCCAGAAGAATGACGCGTCTTTTTCTGCAGTAAGAGGCTCTGGTTGCTATGGAACACGTTTTACTCACACCTGACGCGGAAGTGCAGCTCGTTGGGGAGACGGTCTCACCCTCCGCGTTGATCGCGGAGCATGCGTACCGCCCAGAAGAATGACGCGTCACTTTCTGCAGTACGAGGCTCTGGTTGCTGTGGAACACGTTTTACTCACACTTGACGCGGAAGTGCAGCTCGTTGGAGACGGTCTCACCCTCCGTGTTGAGCGCGGAGCATGCGTACCGCCCAGAAGAATGACGCGTCTTTTTCTGCAGTAAGAGGCTCTGGTTGCTATGGAACACGTTTTACTCACACCTGACGCGAAAGTGCAGCTCGTTGGGGAGACGGTCTCACCCTCGGCGTTGAGCGCGGAGCATGCGTACCGCCCAGAAGAATGACGCGTCACTTTCTGCAGTACGAGGCTCTGGTTGCTGTGGAACACGTTTTATTCACACTTGACGCGGAAGTGCAGCTCGTTGAAGACGGTCTCACTCTCCGAGTTGAGCGCGGAGCATGCGTACCGCCCAGAAGAATGACGCGTCACTTTCTGCAGTACGAGGCTCTGGTTGCTGTGGAACACGTTTTACTCACACTTGACGCGGAAGTGCAGCTCGTTGGAGACGGTCTCACCCTCCGCGTTGAGCGCGGAGCATGCGTACCGCCCAGAAGAATGACGCGTCACTTTCTGCAGTACGAGGCTCTGGTTGCTGTGGAACACGTTTTACTCACACTTGACGCGGAAGTGCAGCTCGTTGGAGACGGTCTCACCCTCCGCGTTGAGCGCGGAGCATGCGTACCGCCCAGAAGAATGACGCGTCACTTTCTGCAGTACGAGGCTCTGGTTGCTGTGGAACACGTTTTACTCACACTTGACGCGGAAGTGCAGCTCGTTGGAGACGGTCTCACCCTCCGCGTTGAGCGCGGAGCATGCGTACCGCCCGGAAGAATGACGCGTCACTTTCTGCAGTACGAGGCTCTGGTTGCTGTGGAACACTCGCGCGGACGCGTTGTGAGCTAGCGGCCGGTCCTGGCAGCATAAAAATACAAATTATATTGCAGTCGGACATGATCCCACCAAAAAGATAAATGTGAAAAGGGGAGCCAAGTTCAACATTAAGAATACGCGTGGTTGTCAACTACGCCGACCAAAGAATTTAGATCTAAATGGGTGCCAAGTTCAGTAGATAATCCTAAAATGAAGTGATTCATTCTTTGTCTGGCAAGGCTGTGCCTTGCTTAGTTTTTGAGATATTTTTCTTGCCCTTTACTCTAAGTAATACTGAACTGCCCGTCCCTACACTAATCACTTTTTAGCGCAAAGCCTTTCTTATCATGACTCTCATCTGTATCTGAAATAACAGTCATTATGGCAGTAAAAATATGTAAGCATTAAGAATAACCGTACACCCCAAATTAAACGTTAATGTTACGTTCGTTTAGAATCAAATTACTTTTTACTCGAGCGAGGCGTGTAAAATAAAAACCCAAATGGCCATATAAAGAGGGGCGATTACTAGATATACAAAAGACCCTCCCATTATCTGCGCAAAGCATTCCACTGGACAATAAAGGTACTCGTTGTATTCTAAAAAAATATTACTCGTTTCTCAACAAAAGGATTTGGACATGCTTATTCACGTCGTTCTCTAGCGAGCCACCCTTCCTTAGAGCATACATAACTGGAGTAGCCTTATGTCGTAATATTTGCGTACAAAAATATCTGCCGAATTTTGCGGGGGCGGGGAGGAGCATCTTAATAGGATATTGAAACTCAATTGTATATTGAAAGCTTGAAGCGGTTGAACGTTTAGAATATCAAGTGCTTACAGCAACATGCGGGCATTTTTATGATCAGTGTTCTCTTGCAAGGCGATTTTGTGAATGACCATTAATCGATTGTGAAATTGTCTTTGTATGTTTTTTTGCACATTGTGCAAGGTATGATTGCGTCACCCGATGTAGAATTTGTTGATTGTAGAATTAACCCCTTTCTTATGAGCTATTTTCTAAGCATATCACTTATGCTTAGAAGTACATGTTGTAAGATTGTTTCTAAGAATTTGTCATTTTGTCACCTGGCTAACTGGACAGAAATAGTTGGTTGGTCCTGTTACACTGGTATACTTGTACATAACATAGGTACTGCTTTGTGATTTATCGTGGCAATATTTGGCATTTCTTTATGACACATCCTACTATCGCTGTTTTTAAGACCTCGATTAGACTTTTGCACTTCAACTTTCTCAAACACTTCGTGCAGCAAAATTAGACAACACAGTAACACTGCCACTTCCCAAATTGGACACAAGCCACGCCAGCTGTCATTTAAACAAGAATCGGGGCAGTTCGTACAATTTCCGTGTCGCCCAGATGAAATTCTAGGGCCACTTATGTGGTTTGTTTGAATACGTACGCCGTCGATATTGGCCCGGAGCAGGGGGGCGGGGGGTAAATACGAATGGCTTAACGAAGGATACGAAATTTAATTTCTACTAATGAAGTCGCGTCGTACTAACAGAAAGCATTTACGCCCAATGACGCTGTTGTCCTGATGAAAGGGAAAGAAAATGGAAACGTTTTAAAAGCCGGGAAAAGCAAAAAGGCAAGGACTTATTAAAATTGTATACACAACGGTTTTCTTTCATTTTAAAAGGTATACGATGTGGTAAAACGAAGTATGATGAATGGGAGACAGCTTATAAAGTAAACCTCTAAGTGCTCGAGACTGATCCAATACTTAAATCTTCGATTTTAGTACGCAGCAATAAAGGTGAACAACAGGGGTGTTAATTATTGGAATGGAGGTGTAAAATTGGGATGTTTACCCTGGATAAGTTCAGAACACTACATTTTGGTCACTCATTTACATACATAATGTAAAGAGACGGGTAAATTAGCTCGCGCTGTTAAAATTGCCACCGTTGTTGGCAAAAACCGTTATCTTACACTTAACTAAAGCAACGGCGTTGAGCGCATTTCAACTACCTACTGTCCATACTGAAATCGATTCCGCGAACGAATCCAACGAGTCAAACTATGGAAACAATATCGGGGTTACACCGACCCCGTATTACACAACTAATCAATCAATCAATATATTTATTTGCATAAATAAGGGTATAATTATGTGTTACAAGTTTTTAGTGTCCTTTCCGTATTTTACCATAATCTGGTGTACAAATATTTAAAAGTAAATGAGCCTGAGTCCTATGTCCTACACTGAAAAAAATGGTTTGTTGGATTTACCAAATTAGCTAAGGTTGGCTGAATTACATGGAAACTATGATAAATATAACAAAGCTTCGCTATTGAACTTACAAAACTAAAAAGGTTGAAGTCGCTACCAGAGTTCTGGTGTAAATCAACAACGAGTATTGTACATTTTACCAAACAAATGTCAACAATTTGGTTTGGTTGATTTAATCATAAAAATATGATAAATATAACAAGGCCTCGTGGTTGAACTTACAAAACTAAAAAGGTTGAGGTCAAAATATAGTCCCTACCAGAGTTCATGGTGTAAATTAACAAAGAATATTGTACATTTTACCAAACAAATCTCTACAATTTGGTTTAGTTGATTTTATAATAAAAAAATGATAAACATAACAAGACCTCGCAGTTAAACTTACAAAACTAAAAAAGGTTGAGGTCAAAATATAGTCCCTACCAGAGTTCATGGTATTAATTAACAAAGAATATTGTACATTTTACCAAACAAATGTCAAAAATTTGGTTTGGTTGATTTAATCATAAAAATATGATAAATATAACAAGGCCTCGCGGTTGAACTTACAAAACTAAAAAGGTTGAGGTCAAAATATAGTCCCTACCAGAGTTCATGGTGTAAATTAACAAAGAATATTGTACTATTAACCAAACAAATCTCTACAATTTGGTTTGGTTGATTTTATAATCAAAAATTGATTAATATAACAAGACCTCGCAGTTAAACTTACAAAACTAAAAAAGGTTGAGGTCACGATATAGTCCCTACCAGAGTTCGTGGTATTAATTAACAAAGAATATTGTACATTTTACCAAAAAAATGTCTATAATTTGGTTTGGTTGATTTAATCATAAAAATATGATAAATATAACAAGGCCTCGCGGTTGAACTTACAAAACTAAAAAGGTTGAGGTCAAAATATAGTCCCTACCAGAGTTCATGGTGTAAATTAACAAAGAATATTGTACATTTTACCAAACAAATCTCTACAATTTGGTTTAGTTGATTTTATAATAAAAAAATGATAAATATAACAAGACCTCGATGTTAAACTTACAAAACTAAAAAAGGTTGAGGTTAAAATATAGTCCCTACCAAAGTTCATGGTATTAATAAACAGAGAATATTGTACATTTTACCAAATAAAACTCTACACTTTGGTTTGGTTGATTTAAGAATAAAAATTTGATAAATATAACAAGACCTCGATGTTAAACTTACAAAACTAAAAAACGTTGAGGTTAAAATATAGTCCCCACCAGAGTTCATGGTATTAATGAACAGATAATATTGTACATTTTACCAAACAAATCTCTACAATTTGGTTTGGTTGATTTTATAGTAAAATATGATAAATATAACAAGACCTCGCGGTTGAACTTACAAAACTAAAAAAAGGTTGAGGTCAATAATAGTCCCTACCAGAGTTCATGGTGTTAATTAACAAAGAATATTGTACATTTAACCAAACACATCTCTACAATTTGGATTGGTGGATTTTATCTAAAAAAAATGATAAATATAACAAGACCTCGCGGTTGAACTCGCAAAACTAAAAAGTTTGAGGTCAAAATATAGTCCCTACCAAAGTTCATGGTATAAATTAACAAAGGATATTGTACATTTTTTACCAAACAAATGTCAACAATTTGGTTTGGTTGATTTTATCATAAAAATATGATAAATATAACAAGGCCCTGCGGTCTACTTACAAAACTAAAAAGGTTGAGGTCAAAATATTAAGTTTGGTTGATTTTATTATCGAAAAATGATAAATATGTATAACAATACCTCGTGGTTAAACTTACGAAACTAAAAAGGTTGAGGTCTAAATATAGTCCCTACCAGAGTTCATAGTGTAAATTAACAAAACAAATGTACATTTTACCAAACAAATCTCTATAATTTGGTTTGGTGGATTTTATCATAAAAATATGATATATATAACAAGACCTCGCGGTTGAACTCGCAAAACTAAAAAGGTTGAGGTCAAAATGTAATCCCTACCAAAGTTCATGGTATAAATTAACAAAGAATGTTGTACATTTTATCATTAAAATATGATAAATATAACAAGGCCCTGCAGTCTACCTACAAAACTAAAAAGGTTGAGGTCAAAATACTAAGTTTGGTTGATTTTATTATAAAAATATGATAAATATGTATAAAAATACCAACCGGTAAAACTTACGAAGCTAAAAAGGTTGAGGTCAAAAAAAGTCTGACAGAGTTCATGGTGTAAATAAAAAAAACGTACATTTTACCAAACAAATCTCTAAAATTTGGTTTGGTGGATTTTATCATAAAAATATGATTATATTTAACAAGAACTCGCGGTTGAACTCGCAAAACTAAAAAGGTAAAGGTCAAAATATACTCCCTACCAAGTTTCGAATGAAATAGTCTAACTAATCTTGTTTCCCCATACAAACTTTGAACCCCCATTTCACCCCCTTAGGGTTTGAATTTTGAAAAATCCTTTCTTAGTGCACCCCTAGACCTCATAAGAAACCTACGTACAAAATTTGGAATCTCTAGAACCAGCGGTTTGGGCTGTGCGTTGATAGATCAGTCAGTCAGTTCCTTCTTTGATATATTTAGATAGACCCTGTTAGTAAGACTTCACTGTCCGTCCGTCCGTCTGTTTGTCTGTCACCAAGCTGTATCTCAAGAACTGTGATAGCTAGAGAGTTGAAATTTTCACAGATTATGTATTTTTGTTGCCGCTATAACAACAAATACTAAAAAACTGGCCAAATGCGAGTCGGACTGGGGCTCGCATACAACAGACATGATTTTCTTGCCGTTTTTATAGATAATGGTACGGAACCCTTCGTGCGCGAGTCGGACTTGCACTTGGCCGGTTTTTTTTAATCCACGCCCCTCGGAACCTCAGATATCGATTTTGAACGAAATCTGACCGTATTTGAAGAATTTAAAGGGCTAAAAGCCTTTAGCCTCCAAGCCCATCTCTATTCAAGAGCTTGTAACCTTATTAAAAGACTAAATATTTAAAGGCTAAAAGGCGACCAGACCTAAACCTAGTTAAAATTACTAAAGAGTATTGTAGGTAGGTACATTACATTTTACGAAACCAAATCAATAAAATATTTGATCTTTGCATGTTAGGTAGGAATGCAGCATGTATGTACTCTTATCTAAATAAGTGTACTTATTACAGTTTACCGGCTTCCCGATGCCTTAGACCCTTGAAATTTGGCATTGAGGTTGGTTTTATACCTAGCATAAGTAGGTGCCTACGTGAGTGTGAGTGCATCATGATTCTAGACTATGCCAAATGCTATCTTTAATGCTGTCTTTTAGTGCATAGGTAATGAAATACAGGGTGTCCCAGAACTACCAGGTCACAGTGACACTGGAGGTAGGTCAGCTCAAGACCTAACCTAACCAGCCTGTTTTTTTTTATTTAAAAAAATTACAACTTGAACTGTTTATTTTTTTTCGAAAACCAATTTACGTATTCTTGCTACTTATCGCCTTAGCGTAATCTTATTATTTTATGATTGGACGAATGCTTCGACGCACCGTCTCCCCGGACGGGATGAATGGGACTCCCGGACAGAATTAATAACTCAAAAACCGTTTAACTTTTACTGGGGTATGTAGCATAGAATTAGTTAACATACTTAAAAAAATATACGTGACGTTACCCTTAACTATACTACAAATTAGAAAAGTTGAAAAACCCCCTTCATTTTCATTTCAAAGCAGGGATCGGAACCGGTTTTTTCAAAAATCCTCGAAGTAGTCTAATATTTTGAATTATTTTAGGTTCTTAATGTAGGACTCTATCGTGTATTTAGGTAACATATTCGTATTGGACTGCCTGATCAAAAATGAGACCATAACCAAAGAACGAAATAATACCAGTTAAATTTTTATGGAGAAAATATCGGTATCCGATCCCTGTCTCAATATCTCAAAAACAGCTGAATCGATTTTGTTAAAACGTAGCTAAGAACAATCTCGATCACGTCAGCTTTTGGAAAAAAAAACCACATTCAAATCGGTATATTCGTTTAGGAGCTACGATTCCACAGACAGACACACAGACACGTCAAACTTATAACAACCCTCTTTATGTTTGTGATAAAGCCTAGATCATACTGGTAAATCGCTGAGTTAAAGGCACAACCGACTGTTTCGTCCAAAAGTCACTGTTAATCTTAGCGTGATATAGTTATAGTTTTTGAACTGAGCCGATCTACTTATCTTCAAAACAATAGCATTCAAGTTAAACAATACGATTGTGTGGTTGGCGTGTGCCAAACTTTGCAAAAAAGAGGTTACCGCCACATAAAATGGTCATTGCATAATGAACTCTATCGTCTTATTGAATAGATTCAAAAAGGACTAAAAGATTAAAAAAAAAAACCCGCTCACAGCGAGCCAGGTATAGTATAAACAAGAAATTTTCCTTCATTGTTTGTTGGCACGCGTCGACCACACAATCGTATTAACTTGAATGCTATTGTTTTGAAGATAAGTAGATCGGCTCAGTTCAAAAAATTTCAACTATACCTATTTGGTTTTGCCTTTGACCCGGCGAAAATATTCTCATTAGATAACGTAGATACTTAAGAACTCATATTCTATTAGGGCCTAATAGAATATGAGTTGTCAGTATACAAAAACGAATTTATACTTTCATTAGCCTTAAACTTTAATTAGCTTTTAAAGCGTCACCAAAGTATTCGTAACGAAAACGTGGAATTGAGGCTTCATAAAAGATAGAACTATAAAAAATTTAAATCCCTTCCCTTACCCTTATATCATTATTAAAAAAAATGTACGGAATGTATTCGAATGATTTACGAAATGATGTACGATGATGATCTTATGTACATTATGTTGTTATTTTATAATAGTTTAGATGCACGATTTTTTTCATGGTAAATTATAAATAAGGGTAACGTTTTTTTGCCATTCAGCTACGGAACCCCAAAAAGACCTCACGCAAAGACAGCTGCGAACATAGTTCCATCCTACTCAATTTATAAATATACGAGTGAGATGTGACTATACCCCTCCCGCACTGCCCTGCGGAGGTGCGCTCACTCCCCGCCCCGCTCCCGGCTACTGGCGCTTGCGGCGAGGCGGCTGGTGACACACGTTGCGCGACTTGCACGTTCATGTTCATTCCGTTCAGCCAGTTCATAATTAGCAGTCGCGTTGTTTTGTTTGCGTATTAATTTAATTTTGTTGTTCCGTCATTTCATTTCGGCTGTTGCGTGGCTAGGTGGATTTAGTGTGTGATGTGAAACTAACTATGGATAGTGATCTCGAAGATGACTTAAGTGTGGGGGTCACCGAATATTTGAAGGAATGGGGATTATCTGAATCTACCATAACAAATTTTTAAGGTAAGCATTTCATCAATATTACATTAGGTACAGTCACTGGCATCAATATTGTAATGGGTTAAAGGCCGCAAAAATATTTAAACGGCTCTAGGAATAGAGTTGTATCAGATATTTTTGCGGCCTTTGTTGCATCATTATTGTTAATAATAATAATACTTCAATGATTATAGTTTAATATGAATAGGAGCATATCTCATGCCTAGATATCGACCTAGAAATATTGCTTAGGTACCTACCTAATTACGTTGTTCAATTTACAAAACGAATTACAGTAAAATTTACCAGATCGGTTTGGTTGACCTTAAAAATGGACTAATTAATTGAAAAGAAAAAAGCCTATCAGTCACTGCGTTGTAATCTTCACCTTTCATTGATCATTTCCCCTATATCCAAAACGGATGGTCACAGAGAAAAAATTTATTTCCATTTTATGCTTATTTTTAACCGACTTCAAAAAAAGGTTTTATTTTTAATGTGTGTTTACTCAGAACTCCGTCATTTATGAATCGATTTGTACAATTATTTTTGTAATTGAAAGTATATGCTTCCAGGTTAGTCCCATTGTTTTCAAAACTCCAGTTGGATGATGAGAACCATGAGGAATTGGGGGAACTAAGTTTTTAGTAACAATAGTGACTCCCCGTAGCTCCAGCGCTGCGGGAATAGCAGCCCTTCCGCCCTTGCGTGACGAAGCACGCAAGCACGGCGGGCGAGGGCTGCAGTTCCACCGCGCCTCCGTTATCTTTTATAAACACTAGGGGTAGGGCAGACAAAACCACGTGGATGTTGGGGTGCTCCGATCTGGTTTTGGGTCATTTTTGAATTCCAAATTCCTACTTTGAGGTCAAATATCTCGGCCATTTTTGATTTTAGAGAAAAGTTTTTTCTACAAAACATGCTTATTTTAGCGTATTCTTTACGATAACATCAAGAAAAATAGGTGTCATAATAACTTCACTGTTTTTTTTTTCTAAGTGTCTGCACCCCTTTGCTTTAGACCAACCAAGTTATGTACTTACAATAGTTACAATAAATGAGTTCTACGCGGACGAAGTCGCGGGGTGGGCAAAAGCTTGTCCTTTATATAAAATTGATTGTTACAGGCGACAGAATCTGCTGAAACTGTCAGCATTGATAGCGATTTTTCTGCGCCTAGTCCTTCGGCCAGCACAAGCAGTAATGAGTTGCTGACCACGAAAGAGAAATCTCCTGTAAGTTCTTTTACCTTCATTTTATGTCTATTTAAGCTTAGTAGGGTAAATCGCCAGTAACTGGCCACCTCATACTAAAAATTTACTCTATTCAACTATAATAGAATTCATTTTAGTAGGATTACGTTTTAACTACTGCTACCCTTCAATAACTGGCCACGTTGTACTAAAATTCTATTACTGGTGAAGAGAGTTCATTTTTTGTATGAGGTGACCGAGGCAATTAACCATGTACATTTTTGCACTTCTTGATAAGTGCTATCGAATGCAGTACGTGCCTACTTGTTACTCGTTGAGGTTATTTAAATCATGATTTTTTTGCTCACTGTACAAAATGCTCCAGGTTGCGCCCAGACCAGAGCAGCAACATGACTAAAGAAAAATGCTTTTCGGCCATATGAAAATTCAGGCAAACGATACATTTGGAGAAACAAAATTCAAAGTTGTGATAGGTTCCCATTTAAAATATTGTATAAATAAACATAGTGTTTGATCATTACATCAAACACTTTATAGTGTAATACTTAATTATAAGTCAACGAATATGCATCATAGATAACTAAATCAATTTTTATTTTTCAGATGTAAGAGACTTCTGTTACTGCGCGGCGGCGTGAGAATACAGTGCAAAGATACAGATGGCAAAAAAAAACGATTAAGCCAAGCATACAGAAATCAATGAATAGTTTCATTCTCCATGCAAAGGTATAATTTAATTTTTAACACTATTGTGAGATGGCGACTTTCCATACAAACGGCCATCCACCCCCCCCCCCCCCCCCCCCCACTACCACTAAAGTGGTAGATCAAATTATACTGCGTGATGAATATCCAATTTTATATGTGTGTTATCTTTTTTTCGTAGGGTAAGAGAAACAGTGGCCCAATTTCAGGTTCCATTCATATAAGAGGCATCTCTATCGCGCAATTAAATCAAATGCACATGTGCTAATGTGCATGTCTACGACATACCAGTTGAACCCAAAAATCGGCCTCATATATGTTGAAATTACTTTCTTTCGTGTTGTGTTCCTCTTACCCCACCTGACCTTACACTTCTTGTTTGAGATCTTAGCACAAACTGATATTAAGAGTGAATTACGTTCCGAACCCCTTTAAATAAATATAATTACGATAAGGAATTATAAAAAATACGTTTAAAAGTAAGCAATTCATTTTAATTTCCAGAACCAAAACGAAGTCCTCACCCAGCTGGACTATCGGCTAAAAGCTTAAATGGCTAAGGGTCTACGGTGCCAACCCATCATTATTGCTGTCTGACCGACCATCGATGCCCTAAAGTACTTTTATGTTGCGTATGACGACATCCTTTATAAAATTGACTCGTTCCTGAAAGCGCTGGACGTATGCTTTAAAACTTTTCACTGCCTGGATGCAGAATATATATTTCTGAAAAAATATTTTTATAATACTGCCGTGTCAATCCTATCTTATGTATCTTGAGATACATGAGTTACGCGTAACAGGTCTAAATCTGTTTATTTCCCATGCCTTTATCGACCTAAATACTCAGTTTTTTAATTTAACTTACGAGCCTTACTTTACTCCTTATACGAGCCTGTCACGTAACTCATGTAAATCTGTTTTTACAATAGTGAACCATGGCTAAATACTGAAATACTGAATACTTTTTGAGATACATGAGATAGGCTTGACACGGCAGAATATTGACACAAAATCAGACAAAAAGCTTTCGGGAGTCGAATCTTTTATCTCCGACTTGGAATAAGTAATTTGTTGTGTGCTGCTCTGCGGCGGCGCCACCATAATGAACATCAATTAATTATATGGTGAAATAATGTATGTTGAATGTACACCATGTACGTATGATGTTTATTGCTGTACGTGTACCAGGGAACGAAATAATGGGCATTTATTGTGGTGCCGCTGTGGAGCATACTCTGTAGCGGTGCCACTCAAAACTCATGGATAGAAATGATATTAGTTATTATTTTCTTATGGATGTACAAATCCTGTTTATTGTGTACGTATTGAAAATAATCATTATTATTTAGTTATTTAATATAGGTACTTTAATTATTTCCTAGTTCGCCCTGAACGATAGGAGCTGTTATGTAAGAGTGGCGCACGGGTGAGCGAGAGGGAGATATAAATCCTTCCTACGCTCCCGCGCACCGCTCCCATTTTCGATAATAATTATGTTTGCGTTTAAAATCAGTAAGTAATAATTAATATTTTCAATACGTACACAATAAACAGCATTCGTACATCAATTTCCACAAGAAAATAATAGCTATATCATTTCTATCTGAGTTTTGAGTGGCGCCGCTACAGAGTATGCTCGCGCCACATTTAATGCCCATTATTTCGTTTCCCGTTACACATACAGCAATAAACATCATACGTACATGGAGTTCGTACAACGTACATTATTTCACCATATAATTATTTGATTTTAATCATGGTGGCGCCACCGCAGAGCAACACACAATTTGTTTTATAGATTTTATCAAAATGTTTGTTTGTTTCAAATGCTTCGCTTCAGTTGAAGATTACAAAGATTTTTGTGAACATTTAAAGACCATCATAACTTAAGTTCAAACGCAACATATCGCTGTAAACAATATCAATGTAATCGCGAATATCAAAATGTAAGGTCTTTTAGACGCCACTTAATTTCTCAACATTTGAACACACAAACAATTTTAAATCCAAATCTCCCTACAAATGATTGCGCTTTAAGTGAAAATGTACATGATACGAGTAATTTGTTTAGATCGGCTACGCTAAATTAACATAAAGGTATGAATTAGACGTGTGCGCCGCGCCGCCGCGCCGCCGCCGCCGACGATTTTTCCACGCCGCCGCCGCCGATAGATTTGACCGGCGTGAAATCGGCGTGGCTTAATTGCGTTTTTTCGGAAAAGTGATAATTATTCTATGCAATTTATTTAAGTAACTCTAATTCCAATGCCGAATAAGGAGTCTCTACGGCAACTTGTCAACTCTGTAATTTTCTACATTAAAGAGTTTGCTTAATTCCCTTCGAAATAAAATAAAAATCGCCAATTCTGCAGTAGGTATATGTACGAGTATACACGCATGATTATAACATTCTTGCGAACATACACGCCATGGCCGATATCGTAGGCTAAAGTCACAAACCTCTTAATTCCATTTTTCAAATCATGCTTTGGCACAGTTATACAATACAACATGTGCTTTGGGACGTCAACGTCATGAAAAAAATAGAAAATAAGAACAATTAATGTATTAAAAATCTAAAATAAAAAAAAAACAAATGGACATCTTGTAATGATATTTATAAATAAGTACTGCTGCTGCAAATCTTTACTTATTTCATTAATTTTATTGTGATGTAAATTAAATAGGTTTTTTTTGTGCCTCCTGTAAAATTGGATCAGATAGAGTTAAAAGGTTTGCGACCTCACCCAATAAGTAAATGTGCATTCGTTCCTCTAATTCTTGAGCACGTGATCTTATTTCAGCTAACAATCTATAATCATAATCAACTGGGGCATATCATATTCCAGTAACTAAAAGTTGTTTCACTCATTCCATGAAGAATCTGTTCCCTAATACCTGTGTTCGGGTCTAGGTATACCACAAAGTTCAGATTCCATGGTTGTCTCACTACATAAGAAATGCTCTACCCGTAAATGTGACAACTATCCAACTAATCTCACTTCTATTCCTTGCTGGTAAAGTTCTATTGTATATTATTCTAAACAAACGTCTGGAGTACTACAGAAGCGGACAAATCGCAATAGGGCAAACGGGCTTTGTTAAAGGTAGAGGCACAAGGAAGCAGATCTTAAATATCAGGCAGTTAATCACATGGCATTTTGCTTCATCAATTACGCCAAAACGTTTGACTGCATAGATTAGCGAAAAATGTTAAGTGCTTGGGGAAATGGGTATTATACCTGAACATCAGTCCTTTTTGGTGGAAAATCTATACTTGGACGGCAAATATCGTGTCCGGCTGGAAGACATGGACTCCAAACCCATTAAGACCAATCGAGGCAGGGTTGCATACTGTCCCGGCAATGGCGGCAACTATTCGTCTTGGTCGGCGAACACATGATGCGCGGACTGCGCAGTGC
This sequence comes from Epinotia nisella, assembly GCA_932294315.1. Classification (NCBI taxonomy): domain Eukaryota; kingdom Metazoa; phylum Arthropoda; class Insecta; order Lepidoptera; family Tortricidae; genus Epinotia; species Epinotia nisella. The sequence goes on from OW028677.1 coordinate 324,511, forward strand.
TTGAGAGCTGGCAGGGCGGCATCCGAATTAGTGAATAACAATTTGAAATACATGTTGCCTAAGAGACTGAACTAGCTAGCTACACTTGTAAAGAAAGTCGAATTGATCAGTGCACAATACGGCCTCCACTTAACCAGGAAAAAATTAAGCTAATGTTCATAGACAGAGCTGGGTTGATGCAGAGGGCACAGGAACTACATTACCTGGACTTAGTAGAAAACTTTGTCTACTTAGGCTCACAGATCTCCAACGACGGAGACTGTATGAAGTGGTCATCAGAAGATCGAAAATTGCTTAAACAGCAGTAAAGCGCTTGAAAAATATACGGAGGACCAGGAACATCTACAGCAACACCAAAGTCAGATTTATGCGCACCCTTATCTTCTCCATTTTTCTTCATGCCTCTGAAACATGGACTTAGAAGCCAGGCTTGAGAGCAAAAAAAGATACATTTGAAATTGGTGTTGGCGTAGAATGTTGGTCATCTCATGTATACAACGGCGCACTTATGTGTCGATACTCAAAGAGCTACAAAGTTTCCAGAGAATGATGACATTATTCGGCCACGTGGCCGGCCAAGACCAGTCCAGCTTGGAGGAGATGATAACAGTTGGCTGCGCTGAAGGAAAGAGGAGTAGAGACAGAGCACCCTTATGATAGATTGATGTATTCGGCGGTTTGAAGAGTATTTTTGAAGAACTGCGCTCTTGGTAGTCACGACCCTAATCCTTGAAGAACCGACAAAGAAGAAGAAAAATCAAAATTCCTAATTGATACATCTTTTGAATTTTTTGGTGCAATTAAATTTCTGAAAATCTTAAAACTGATTTATTTCATCATGAGAATTTACGCTTTATAGTTATTTAACCATAAACCGAAAAAAAAGTACCACGCCGATTTCACGCCGATCACGCCGCCGCCGCCGATCAAAATCCCACCGGACGCCGCCGCCGATGATTTTGCCATCGGCGCACACCTCTAGATGAATCAATTTATATAAAATCTCGGTAGTTTGGTTTTTTCTGTTAAAAGTCCTCGGCAAGCTCGGCCGAATTTCACCTTCCCATACAAACGGAGTTTCGTTCTCATTTTAAAACTTCGTGTTGGGTTGTAACGAAACTTTGCATAAACAATGACATGAGATAAATGATGAGGTCTGTAATGAGTTTATATGGCTCCAGTTTATACAAAAAAACGAAATACAGCAATAACAAGTTTTGTATGAAAACTTAAGTTCGCTGTATTGTTTTTACTATGGTATCTGAAGCTACATAAACTAATTACAGACCTGACCCTTACTGAACTTATTCTAAGTACAAAGTTTCAGAACAAACTAGCTAGTTGTTTTAAAATGAGAGCGTAACTACGTCTGTATGGAGAACCAAGCTTGCCGTGGACTCTTAAATAATATTGACGGAGGGATTACCTTTCTTTCGCTTCACTAGTGGGTAGACGGTCAACGTAGCTAAAAGGTCCTGGGATATTTTGAGATGTCACCGTTTAGTATGCGTTAAAGAATTAGGTACAGCATTTATTTAATTTAAGCCTAGTCGGAAAATTTTATCATGACTTGTAACTCAGCCTATAAGAATCATACCTACTACATATACCGTGAACAGGGTATCTATCTCGTAAACTTAAAGTTAATATATGTACCTACACTTACTTAGGTTTAATTATTTCCGAATTTTGATTTTACTTATGTCTAGGCCCTCATCCTACGTCTGTGCCGATCGATGCGATATCACTACCAAATGTCCACTTCAGTTGTCAACGCTAACCAATATGAAGTTTGCGTTTCTATGCGCTCCCATTAGATGGCGTGGGGTTGACAGATGAAGTGGACTTATGGTGGAGATATCACGGTTATAACGTTTATATGCCAAATGCGGGCCGCAACCTGGCAGCCTTTTAATATAAGAAAGGTTTTGTACCCTACTGAAATAATTTTAAAATAAGTTATTAAAAATAAATTTTATTACATGTACCAAAATTAACTTTATTTTTCTTTAAACCACCGTTTTTATAAAGCCCTTATGAGGTTACTGGTAATTTGACGTATTGCTTTTAACAGTGTTATCTTTAAAAAAAAGACAATTTATAAATGTTCACTCGAGAAACTGCTGATTTTTAGATAGCCTGCATGACCTTTTAATTTCAAATGAGCTTTACTAGATCTCCCTAAAAGGAATACGTTGGTTACCAATAAGCCTATATATTTTTGAAGTGTTGGTCAAAAGGTCTTAAAACATTTTCTTTTTTCAGATCCTGTAAGCTTTTTTCTTCTACCATATTTTTAGGGTGTGGCTACGAAAAATCTTCAAAATACATACATAGTGTGAAAATCTAAACTGCAATATGATTTTGCTCTCATACTATGTCAGCAATATTGCAGATTAGCTACCAAGTATCTAATTTTCAACGATACCACACCCTATTAATATTCTGGAAATCAAAAATGTGTTTGGTAATATATACTTAAAAAGTTGTGTACGTTTTACTAGTGTTAGTTTGATAAATTAATCAAACTAACACCAGTAAACTGTACACTACTTACTTGGTATGTTTTACTAAACTAAGACCGGTACAATTTGCAGAACAAGCACTGATAAAATATTGGTAGGTATTACTAGTAAACGTTTGGTAAAAACTACAGTACAAATCTGTTAGATATTACCAAACTAATTTTAGGTCAAAATACGAAACACATGATAGATAATACTTAATTATATTTGATAAAATCTGCGATCCACTTATGGTAGATAATACAATATTATCTTTGATAAAAATTACGATCCTACGTGATTGATTATACTAGGTTAACTTTGATGAGAACTACGTTACATATCTGGTAGATATATCAAACACCTTTGGTAGTAACTAAAATTAAAATCTGGTAATGATTACCAAACTAAAGCTGACAGAATACACAGGTCGTGATTAGTAAATACTACTTAACTTTGTTTGTTAGAGTTCACCAAATAAATTACATTATAATTACAAGTTAAGTTCAGTTTTTTCTATCAAACTGATTTAATACATTGTACCATATAATGAGTGCTATATCTACCAAATTTTTGTTGTAGATTTTACCAAATAACTTTTGCATTTTCTACTGACTTACTTCGGTAATTTGTACCAAAAACAGTAAAAGTAGAACATGCCAAAGGTATTTGGTAAAAAAAGACAAGTATGTTTGGTAAAATATAAAATATCTGTTTGGCAGATTACACCAAACTACATTGTAAAAAATTATACTTAACTACTTTGACAAAAAGGTTACTAAAGTACTTTGGTTAAGAATTTACAAAAGTTCTTTGGTGAGAAACGTTACTAAAGTACTTTGGTAAAAAAAATACTAAAGTACTTTGATGAGAAATGTTACTTAAGTACTTTGGTAAACAATTATACTAAAGTACTTTGGTAAGAAATGTTACTAAAGTACTTTGGTAAAAAAAATACTAAAGTACTTTGATGAGAAATGTTACTTAAGTACTTTGGTAAGCAATTATACTAAAGTGCTTTGGTAAGAAATGTTACTAAAGTACTTTGGTGAGAAATGTTACTATATTACTTAGGTAAAAAATGATACTATTTACTACAAAAAATAGGTATAATATACCAAATAAATTTGGTACAACACCAACTTATTTCGTTTGGTAAAATCAACCAAAATTCGTGATAGGACCGAAATCAACCGCTAACTTTGGTAACATTTACGCGGAATCTGATAAATCCAACCTAACATTTTTTTCAGTGTATGTCCAGCAGTGGACGTCTTTCGGCTGATATGATGATGATGATGATGAGCCTGAGTATGAGCCTTAATTTTATGTTTATTGTAAGGAGTGTGTACAATAATTAAAATGTATATAATAAAAACTAAAATAATTAAAAAAAACACGAAGGTCAAATAATAATAACATTTTGAATAATTTTATAGTACTTGATTTAAAATTTGAACATATTATTCGTTCTTATAATTCACATAACATTCTTATAACTAAACTATCCATGTACATATAGACTACTATAGGTCCGCTCACCGTGAACCGAAATAGAGGAATCGTAATACACAGAATATAAGCACAATTGTGCATAACTTAGCAGCGCTTGTTTAGGATCCTATCAAATATTCAGTACTACCAAGAGAAAACTAACTATCGAACAACGATAGCTCGACAGGTTTCAGGGGGAGCAATTTTTGGTCGCTGTTATTTTTTTGGTCGCTGTCATGTCAATATACTATATGTATCATGGTCAGACCAAGAAAGAGCATTACGAACAACCTAGTGAAGCCGGTTTTCGACCAAGCCAAATAAGTTCAGCACACGCTCACACACACACATCATCATTATCATATCAGCCGAAAGACGTCCACTGCTGGACATAGGCCTCCCCCAGAGAGTGCCAAATTGACCGGTCCTACGCCACCCGCATCCAGCGGACTCCCGCGACCTTTACCAGGTCATCAGTCCACCTTGTGGGGGGCCTACCCACGCTGCACACACACATATACAAACAAAATTGCACAAAACTCTTCAGTTCGTGTCGCAATGCTGTCAAGATCACCTATTTCGAGTTTTGTGCAATTTCATTTGTTTATTTGTGTGTGAGCGTGTGCTAAAGAAGAACATTTTACAATTAATTTGTAATAAACAGGCTACGCAAGATTTATACATAAGTATTGAGCAAGTAAATTCTACAAATTTTTTAGAGTTAACTATCGATAGCAAATTAAACTGGAAGTTACACATCGAAAATAAAAAAAATAAAAAACTTGCTAGCAGTTGCTACGCGATATCTATATTGATCAACATAACTTCAGTAGAGGTTGCCAAACAGGCATATTATGGAAATGTTTATCCTCAACTAACGTATGGTGTAATATTCTGGGGTAACTCAGTGAACGTTCAGTCCACATTTGTTCTCCAAAAAAGGTGTTTGAGATTAATATTTAATGTTAAAACTAGAGAATCCCTTAGACCTGCGTTTCAACGCCACAGAATGTTAACCCTGACGTGTATTATATACATTGGAAATTTGTTGTCAGAGATAGCAAGGAGATATTTATAAAAAAAATTGATTCTAAGAAAATAATATCTCAATATGAATTATGTACAGTTATGTATCTTAAACTTATTTGGCTTGGTTGAAAACCGGCTTCACTTGGTTCTTCGTCGTGCTCCGTCTATCATTTTTTCTTGGTCTGAAGGTATCATGTAGTGTGTTCCAGGTAGTTAGAAAACAGCTTCTGAGTGTTGACGATGTTTATTGAGTGGCCTGAGATCAGATTGACTCACACAAATCATTAATTTTGATGTATTTTGCGTCAAAAGTACTACTTCTCGTATTGGTCGTATGTGTTAAGAAGATTGATCTTTCACGGAAGTACCTACGACAGGTTGGGGGCCAAAGAGGCATTAATTAGAGATAGCCGTGTTTGATTAGACGCCTGTGACCGGCAGGTGACGCAGGCTTAACTGAATCTTGTTCAGATGGCTCCGCTTAATAGCTGCCGGGCCCTGTGTTTGAGCAAGGAGGGATACGGAAGCGAAATCACTGTTGTTCTCGCGTCTCGAATAATTTCCACCACACCAGGGGTGTTCATCAGCGATGCGTTGCCTTAAAAATAGGTAGACATGTATGTCTCAGAGTCAAATATTCGTATTCATCACACAAATGAAACATGTCGGGATTCTGACTGCTGACCTTCGATTTTATAGGAGGGTTACTACCAACTTCGCCAAAGTGGCAGTCAAGAACTAATCCAGCAGATTTTTGAAAAGAGTCAAAGGTTTGGATAATATCAGGTTTGTGTTAAACAGAAACATAGTTGATTCTTGCACCGCGATGAGTGTTTTTAACTACTAAAGCGGTTTAAGCAGTACACGTACGATACAGAACTTTACTTTAACATTAATGAGGCTTCTTGCTTGGCAGCGTTACTGCGCACCTTGGAGCGTTACCAGAGAGCTATATTTGTTTATTTTTACGAGCATTAAACTTTTAAGAGATTCCTCTGGGGGCGCTGGGCTGGTAATAGCAGCGCGATTGTTTCTCATTTGTGTAAATGTTTTATTCGGGCCCGACACTCTCTCGTTTAAAAGGTCCGGCGCTAATTGTTAAGGGAAAGCACCCTTCGGCCATCTTGTTTTTTAAAGGTATAATGAGCTTCGCTCCTGAGGCTACGGCCACGTGGAATCAATCTTCCGTGAAAGGAGATCGAATCAGACGCCATCATGACGTGTCGGCAATCGCGCGCGAAATGGCAACCATTAACGAATAAAGAGAAAAAATTCCACCTGTTTCGTTGTTCCTGTCGTTATTGGATTCCATATGAGTTTCTTTGCGCGATCGTGAAACGAATCATTATTTAACTCGTGTTTCGTATTTGGAGAAGCGGCACTAACTTGGCTATATTACTTGTTTTAATGTATTCTTATTATACAAAACAATACAATACAAATACTTTTTATTGCACATCTCACACCAAAAAAGCAGTTAGTTATGTTAAAGGTCGCCCAGTAACAGCCCGGGTTAAGAGGTCACGTCGATCTAAAATAGTTTCAGGGCCGTTTCATAAAATAAGACTCCCTAGAAACAGCGATGCTGCGAAATTCTAAGAAACAACTCGCTGAATAAATTAATCATACCTACCTTCCTTTAAATACTTAGGAAATTATACTTGATATCTACTGAATCTGGATTTAAGATTTTGGCATGTAACTTAAGTTATGGAGGCTATTATTGTTGTGGTAGGTATAGTGTTACCGTAGGAGCAAGAAGCTAAACTTATACTAATAAAGTAATGCTAATAAAACTTTTTCATGACATTAGATGTGACAAAGCGAGACAATTGAATGGCATTATGTGATATTAAATAAATATACGGTATGTCATCATTTAGAAAAAAGATTTCAAGTTAGCGGTCAGTGCCAGTCTATTGTTGCACGTTTTTGCCACCCCGTAAGCGGTTCCTTTTTACAGCAGCTCCATTGTTCCTTCCACGACACCCCGTTAAGCACACCCTCTTAGCTTAACCTACTCAGTCTACATGCCCACCCTGTGTTACCGAAAAGGGGCAGGCTCTTGCACATTAAGTCGCAGTTTAGCAAGTGTTGTCTGTGAGCTCTTAGAACATCATTCGGGTTCAGGTGAAATCGTTTATTTTGGCATGAGAACGTGTTAGCGCAAGCGAGAGTGAAATACAGATTCGAGTCCTATTCTAAATGCTCATAGACTGTATAGGGGTGCGAAATTACCATTAATAAGACAACTGATATACATCATGCAGGTAGAGCCACAAAACAGCATGCAGTATGCATACTTACACACTATATATAAAGTCGTTAATTATGCTATCATTCGCTTATGTTATCATTTAAATATTATTGTATAGAACTTTGGCAGCTAGAAATTTAAACAATGCTTTTTTTTAATAAATGAGGGTCATGGAGTTTCAGGATGGCTGTTGGCAATTTGTTAAAAATTTTAGGTGCCATTCCAAATATGCTTTTTAAAAGTAGAGCAGTTTTGTATGGTCCATAGCTTATCTTACCCTGCGTACGAACACTATTAAAGGTCGAAAACTGGTTACTGTTGTGTTTAACATACATCGCTGTTTCAAAAATATAGAGTGATGGAAATGTCAAGATATTTAATTTAATAAAATAGGGTTTACATGATTCGCAGGGATTTAGGTCGCAAACGGTTAGTATCATTAGCTTATGTTTGTGAGAAAGGAACTAAACACATTTTAGTTAAAAGACAACTCTTACAATAAGGGACTTGCCCCGCTCTCTTAAAATACTGCCTGACCACCGCTACAGTTTTGTTTATCAAAGGTACGAGTACGTTTTGTACAGAACTTAACTAAGGTTGTACACACAAAATGGATAAGACCGCTTCAATGCGATGCACAAATGCTCTCGTCGGCGGAGCTGGCATTGTTAGAAGTTCCCTCCGATTCTGATAGAAGTCCAACTTTGCCGTCGCGCGCCGTGAGCCCGTGACCGACGGCGGCAGTTGAGGCAAGGCCTATTTAACTTCTATTTGGTACCTATGATCATTAAATTTGGTCCTGTGAGACCGGGTGTCTAAGATATGTAATGTGATACAATCATTTGGCACAGTACAAATTGACCGTTTACTTTAAGCGATGCATGGTAATTTGATTTGCGTGAGATGTCGCGTAGATGTATAGATACGTAAGTAGTTTTATTTTTTTAATTCTCATCTTACTGATTCGGGAAAAGGTGATAATAATAAAAATAAAATGTATATGTTGTTATGCAATTACCTTTTTTTAAGAGACTATGGTGTTTAAAACACGTCAATGAGGTTGAGACCTCAGTGACGTGTTTTAAACGTTAATAATAAAATAATAAATATCTTACATAAATCGACCTAGTGCCAAATTAAGCAAAGCTTGTACTATGGGTACTAGACTACGATGAACATACAAATATAGATAAATAAATACTTAAATACATAGAAAACATCCACGACTTCGGAACAAATATGGTCCTCATACAAATAAATGCCCTTCCTAGGATTCGAACCCAGGCCCTCTAGCTTCGTAGGCAGGGTCACTACCAACTAGGCTAAACCGGTCGGCAGAGAAGTAAGATCTTTAAGGAAATATTGGGTAGATGCATAGTTTCGTTTTGTTTATTGTTAGAAGGCTTCTTTAAACTAGTGGTGTAGACTGAATTCAGAAAAAATAACGTTTTTGGAACATTAATAAGAATGGCCATATCACTTGACCGCATATCAAATAGCGAGCCTACAATCAAACTCGGAAAGTGATTCAAAGGGATCCTCAGAAATATGATCCGACATCAGTTGGGATGCACTTGAGTAATTGGGAGGATTACAATACATAAATTCAAAGCAAAATGGCTGGCGGGACGCGAAATTTATGCCGCGTCTTATTATTTTGACAGCTCATTCGAGGGTAGTTAATAATGGGAGGTCTGGAGGGGGGCTGTTTGTGCGGGCGAATAATTGATGATAGACATTTGCAGTGTTCGAGAATCCAGGGCTCACGGAATAAAATTAAATTCGGCGTGTCCGATATTAAAAAAGTTAGCGGAGCGCCGACACAACAAGGGTTAACGCGATAAAATTCAATGGAATTTGTAACAGTGCTCGACGTAAATCCGATTTGAGGGCGATTCGTTTGCAGTAACTGAGCCGGTAACTGAGTGAGTGAGCCAGTGACTCAACTCAGCTGGTAACTGAGCTTGGAGTTGTTGAATATTCTGCATCATAAGTTGAATGCGCCGACAGTCATTCGAGCGGACTCGGCCAGACGTGTGTTGTACGGTAATGTCGTAACATGCACTAGGACTTTGATCACAAATAGGATCTTTTATCATGGCGGCTTCCGCTTGCTATTCGCTTTTGAGGCTTTTGAACAGTTTCTCCGCCGCTTTAGCTTAACGTTGATTTAATATCCTGGTTCAAATACAAGGGAACGTTTTAATTACTATAAAATGTATGCTACCCACAATAACACTGAATGCTATCACTGGTTAATACGCGAGCAAGGATCGTGCGAAGTGAAGGAGACAATTATTGAAACAATTCATAGTGTTTATCTTAATTCCAAGGTAGTGGAGCATTCCACTTTAGAAGTAGACTATGGAATCGGTTTGGATGCTGGTGGGTCTCCGTCTTTAAACCCTCAATTGCTAGATTTTTTTCTTCATACAAGCCTGAATGTACCGATACCGATGGCCATTGGGGCGGAAAGGTTCTCGAGTGGCGACAAGCACCACAAGGTGGACTGATGACCTGGTAAAGGTCGCTGGAGTCCGCTGGATGCGGGTGGCGCAGGACCGGTCGTTGTGGCACTCTTTGGGGCAGGCCTATGTCCAGCAGTGGACGTCTTTCGGCTGATATGATGATGATGATGATGAAGCGTGAATGTATGAGCGTGTAGTCTGAAAACCAGCGCTGCAGGTGTCTGTCTGACACCTCGGCACAATGCTGAGACAGCGACCGTTTCACTGCCGCGAAGACACACAATATGTGTCAATTGTATTGGTTGAATTGTATGTCTACTCCTTTGTCTCTGTGTGTCTTTTTTGTAGTGAATTAATGTCTTCTTTTCTTTTTTCTTTTCTTTTCTAGTCAAACAATCAACCGAGCAGCAACCGCGATTAGAGTACTAAGCATAAAAATAAATAAATAATAATAATCATAGATAATGTTTAGATATAATAGATACAAACATGATTATAAAGAGTGTATATTCGCCAACAAACTGTTATGCAGTTTGGCGAAGACATAGATTAAGTTTTTCGTAATTTTGTTGTAGAAGAAATAAATTAAAATAAAAAAATTAACTAGCTAATTCAAAGAAAATACTAAGCCAATGAACCTAAAGAGGAACATCATTCCAAGTATTTCTTTCACCACCACTTCACCTCGTTACTTCTTTAAGAATATTGGATACGCTCGCTCGCTATTCTTTGTTGCAGAAGGATAATAAAAAATAAATTTGATTTCTGTAATAACAAGGGAAACGGATGGCGGTATTGAAACATTGCGGAAGCGATATTATTGGTAATAAGATGTGTAAAAATAAAAAAAGCATAAAATATGGTGCACGCTTAACGCCGAATAGCATTCGCGAAAATTAATGAATGCCCAGATGGCGTCGTAAAGTTTGTACTCGATTGTGTTACGTTACGATAGCACGTGTAAGGGACGTCAAATAATTCTGATACCTACTTATTTGCATGGCATGCGAATATTAACGTTGGTTAGAAACGCATATCTTCCCGTGAATATTTTCTATTTTTAATAAAATATTATACTACACAATCAGCTCGGTGATGCCCCGATATTGCGTTACCACCGAATTTACATATGTATGCCAAATTTCGGCAATTTTGAAGGACAATTTTGCATAATTACTCGTAGTTACTTACATACAAAGCGTGCAAGTTAAGTAAAAGCTTTTAAAATGCGGGTAAAACATGTAACAGTGCATCTTTGGAGTGGGTGCGTTGCGTTACTGTGAGCGCCTGATGGTTCTTCACAAGAGGAGTGTAAAAAACCTGACAAGTGCGAGTTCAACTCGCGTGGTGAGGGTTCCGTAAAATATTGAGAATTTTCCCGTACTTTGAATACTCAAACTTCTTATAGGTTTTCCTGTAATCTTTAGGCAAGGAACTATTTTCCATATTTTTTTCAGAATTTTAAGCCTAGTAGTAACTACTCTTTTACATTATCTCCGAAACTGTTTCGGAGATAATGGGGGGAATGGTCAATGTTCGTCTTTTTTCCTAAATTACTTTAAATCTGTTTTCGCTAAAATTATAAAAAAAAACTTAGATGCTTACAACAACCCCTTTCATTTGATATGTCACACAATCAGGGATCGGAACCGGTTTTTTCAAAAGTCCCCGAAGTAGTCTAATATTTTGAATTATTTTAGGCTCTTAATGTAGGACTCTATCATGTATTTAGGTAACATTTTCGTATTATTAGACAGCCAAATCGGCTGTGACAGGTGGACAGACAGACGCACGAGTGATCCTATAAGGGTTCCGTTTTTGTCCTTTTGAGGTACGGAACGCTAAAAAATCCTATTGTGAACTAAACAAACTGCTGCAGGCTTTGGTTGTCTGTAAACTCTTTTTAAAAAATATTTTTCAATTCAGTGATTCGTTTGCTTAGGTAAAAGCTCTAATTTTTCTTCGAGTCAAATGTCACCCCTGCCGGCTAAATGGCTTATTCTGGGGATGTGAAAAAAATCGTGGCAGTAGTACGTATAATGCATTTAACCCGTCACGCGCCCTATTTCCACCGTGTGCCAATTATCACGTCTAAGTAGACGACATAACTAGTTACCGAAAGTGTACTTGGAAAGACCAATTTTCATATGAATTCGGCCGAGCAACGTGCGTGCATGTCGATGGAACAAAGACAGACAGGCAAACTATGGAACCCTGCACTGCGCGTGGCCCGACATGGACTTGGGTGGTTTTTATTAAAAGTAAAAATGTGCAACAACTCTGTAGGTATGTGTCAAATCAAAGCAGTATATTGTTTGTCATTAAATAAACATGCTCGTTTTGCAACTGTATGCAATTATATTATTACTTGTAGTACGTAACAGTAGTTGGTGGGTACAATAAGCTGACGAGACTAGGATTAAAATGGTGGAAATATTTACAAGCTACATTCACATTAAGTACAACAGACACTAGCTAGAGCAGATGGTGTAGAATGAAATAGACGCTGCACTTTAAAACCCTACTAATGATCATGAGCAACATGCGTTGGAGGTACATTTGTATTGTATAATGTATTGGTGTTCGTTGTACGCGGTCTTAATAAGGTTTATGACGGTGCAACATATGGCAGTTTATAACAGTGCAACATATGACAGTTTATAACGGTCCAACATATGATAGTTTATAATTATAACGGTGCAACATATGACAGTTCTGTAGTAAGATCGATTTTCTGATATGTTTTTCAACTTCAATTCATCTCTGTGTAGGCAGCTGGTGACATTACCACTGTTTACAAAATCTGCGACATAGTTGTCATGTTTGTAAATATTCTGGGCGGATATTATGGCAAATTTCAACGTTGCAGAACTTATTTATATGTAATCACTATGAGTTATAGAAGGGTCAAAAGTGACACCAAGTGGTTCGTGTAATAGTGTGTTCGGCTCTGGCTAGCCAGTTCCTTTGCTTGAAATTGGCTTGACACGCTGCCGCGTGTCTAGATTCGGTAGCATTTTGTTGGAAAAAACAACTTTGATGTAATTTGTATACATGGTCACGAAATGAAAAAAAATGTCCTCGGCAGAGAGTACGACTTTGTACTCTTTGGCGTCGAGACCCTCGGTCCGTGGGGTCCCAGTGCACATAAGTTATTTGTAGAAATCACGAAACGTCTGGTCGATGTAACTGGTGACCGAAGAGCTGGCGGTTTTCTCGCGCAACGCATCAGCATTGCAATTCAGCGAGGAAATGCCGCCATCATCCTCGGTACAATGCCTCGAGGACCTTTTTTAGATTTAACTTAGTTTTAATTTAATTTAGTTAATGTTAATCATCATCTTGTATTTACTTTAGAAAAAAATGATTTTACATTTTAAAGAAATTTATAATAACGAAATATTCCCTTTTACCCATGGAAAGACGTCCACTGCTGGACATAGGGCTCCCCAAAATAGTGCCAAAGTGACCGGTCCTGCGCTACTCGCATCCAGCGGACTCCCGTGGCCTTTTCCAGCAGCTATGTCCAGCAGTCTTCGGCTGATATGATGATGATGATGATGACGACCCATGGAAATGATAATGGATAAAGCCTCAAGTAGAAACGTCAGATTCGACGCTTATTAAATGAGTGACATATCTGGATGAATACTCTGTGCGCCTGCCCCAGTACACGACGAATAATTCATTACTCTGTAAGCTTTGCAGCGCCCTCCCTCGGGACGAAACAAAAAGCCAACAAACCTTCACACGGCCCTAATCTACTCCCTAAACATTAATAATCTTTTTTTCAGAGATGCCACCTGTCCCCGCGAATTAATGAACTTCTGTGTCTTCTGATTACGCTTCATTGTAATTAACGAATTGCGAAAGGAAAAATTGAAATATGAAGAAAAAGTGAAATCAGATGGACGATGCATTAGACTCGTATTTCGCATCTCTGTCCAGCTCGTGAAATTTTGTGAATAGGTTTTTCAAAATAAAATTAAAAAACTGTCTTACTTGTTTTCTAGCTTACAGTGAAATAGGTATTCGAAGTAAAATTTGAATAAATTGCATGCTAAAACACGAGGGAGCGATTCACTTACAAATACATCAAGATGATTCACGTAGGTATCACTTGTTTTTAAATTGTACTCATCGGTAAAAAAAAATTGTGAGTTAGTACTTTGTTCATATTCTTAGTAAATATCAACTCCTTAATAAGCCATGAGCCAACTTTTTTATTTCATACTAACAAAGTTCCACACGTGCGCTCATCATTTTCACAAGAATACCGCACGACCGACATCAAACATACCTTCACACTTTTGTACCTTATTCGTTGGTAATAAGGCGAAAAATGTACACATATCTTTGAAACCGACTGCAAAGAGCTCGTCCAAGTGGCCGTGAATCATGTATGTGGTTATGTATGGAGTACAGCCCCTTGCCTATTAGCGTAATGCGGTCCGAGCGCGAGCGGGCGGCAATACATTTTGTAGCCGATATAAAGTACCTACCTCCTCCTGTCTGACCACTTTTATGAGGGGAAGGTATCGTTCGTGTTGTAATTACTTATTACGGGTATTTAAACATCTATTTATAGAGAAAAAATATCAAAATTTTCTTACATAGGGACTATAAAATACGGATATCCAAATTAATGTCAATAGAATGAACAGATTCGTGTCTTTGTTTGAGGAACTTATGCACATTTATCTTTATGAATTAATCTTTTATGACCCATATTGTTACCAGTGATGACATATGGCACTGAAACTTGGTCGCTTACTATGGGCCTCATAAGAAGGCTCAAAGTCACCCAAAGGGCAATGGAGAGGGCTATGTTAGGAGTTTGTCTGCGTGATCGCATCAGAAATGAGGCTATCCTCAGCAGAACCAAGGTAACCTATATAGCCAGGGCACATTGCACGTAGAACCGGTGGCCGTTGGGGCGGAAAGGTTCTCGAGTGGCGACCACGTACCGGAAGGCGCGGCGTGGGTAGGCCCCCCACAAGGTGGACTGATGACCTGGTAAAGGTCGCGGGAGTCCGCTGGATGCGGGTGGCGCAGGACCGGTCAATTTGGAACTCTCTGGGGGAGGCCTATGTCCAGCAGTGGACGTCTTTCGGCCGATATGATGATGATGATGATGATGACCCATATTGCGGTACATTTGTAGAGGACACTATTTGTTAGAAGAATAAGCACAGGAATATATAGTCTACACTAGCATAGATAACAAATGAATGAGACCATATTCACGCCCGCTGAGCAGCGACCGCACTCAAAATGGCTAATTTTGTATATTAATGGTCTCACTAATTCGCGGTCAAGATTCACCGATAACCCCACCATGTCCCCGCTCGCTTTTACAGCCAGTCTTACCTCATTCCGAAGCTCTAAATGCTACATTGTCTCCCGCATCAAACCATGCCGTCAAATTGCAAGCTGATGTTGTACTTTGTACACACAATTTGCATTTAATATCATACAATGTCGCTCAGATATGGAGTCCAGCTGTCCACATTGTCGCGGCCACGGGGGACCGCGGGTTATTATAGTCTAAATGTGGCGGAAAAATCCGTGGGCGAAACGACTGTCGTTAGGTGAACGAGCTGTGTTGTACGCACAGCTGAGATTCACGCACAAACTCCCCCGAAAAATAACGCAATCAAACCCACAATTTTCGCTTTGATCTCATTAGGTAGTTGACCTGACACGTGAAATTGATGTTACTATTTCAGTAAACAAGATAATTAAGTTGAATTTGAACGTAATTTCAAAAGTTGGTCGCTACATTGATTACGTTCGAAGTTAAATTGGTTTAGTTATTTACGATGTTGGGTCACGTGTCCCGCAGCGGGACGATAAGTGCTCAACAAAACACGTGGAAACAATACAACCGAACAAAAAAAAGCGAGGGCGGTGATGCGTGTCGCGATCCGTGTAACAACGCGCGACCGATTGCTCCTGAAAGGGTTAAACTGAACAAAAAATAAAAAGTGTACCGCGCCCCCGCCCCCCGGCCGCGCCGTCCGCGCCGCTGATTAAAACACGAGTGACACAGTACAAAGCGATTATCGGACCGTACACCACCATCTATTACTTTATCCCCCCCACCCCGCGCATTGTTATGCCAACAATAATGTCGGACTACTTTGTTATTGTTAATCTTTTGTCGCCGAATTCATTTGAAGCTAACAGCGCACTGCGATTAAAAATGTGAACGACGGTTGAATTGTTTTTTGTTAATCTTCCCTCGTAAATTCATTAGGACGAAAACGTTTTCATTGTTTGAATTGTGATGGCGTAAAATTCACTGAATTACGGCTGTTAACACGTTTCCTGAAATTATTTTTGAGGCTGATTGATTTGAACGGGTAGGAAGAGTAAATACTAATGGGCCAATGTGACTGAAATCGATATCAGATAAAATGTTACTGGTTTGAAATATGCCTCCTTATTGCATGCAAACTTAGATTTTAAGCTCGCAATATTCTGAAAAGACATACATAACCACAACTAACATTGCGTTAGCAATTTGTAAGTATTGCTTTCCGCCCGTGATGACACATATGCGTCCCTACGCCGTAGTCGCTTTCCGCTACACACGAGGGAAACCATGGGATTGGCTACGAGCGTAGCGCGAAGCGATTCTGGGCACTGAATGTTTTACAATCAAGCGTCAGTACCTACATAATTAATTCCCCACCAGGCTGCGCTCGTTACAGTTCGCCGTAGGTGGCTGTAGTCTGTAGCAGTTCACGTTCATTACCAAAAATCGCTTCGCGCTACGCTAATCGCGTGGTTGTCCCCGTGTGTAGCGGAAAGCGACTACGGCGTAGGCGCCCGCTAGGTGGGTTCCCGGTAGTGAAAGACACCTATTCACCATCAAACTACGCTACACTCGTAACGCTACACCACCGTAGTTCGTAGCAACGTAAAACGTTCCGAAGCACGTGTCGTGATTGGCGCTGAACGGGTCAAACTCCATGTATAACCTTAGAAAAAACTTATTATAGCCTTGAAGAATTTTCTACTAATAATAATAAGATTTTTTTTATGTCAATGATTATAATATTTAGCAGCTATATGTAAATTAATTTAAAAAATTGACATACTTAGTAATTGGATTGTAATTATATTTTGTTATATTTGAATTGTATTTTATTAAATTATATTTTATTTACCGTCTGAATTGTGAGTATTCCGCCGGTAAATTATTGTTATTTTATGTTTTTGTAATTAACGTATTTTAGTTAAATTTTAATTTGATAAGTCTAATTTAAAGTGCTTATACCATTCCAAGTGACCTGTAATTTATGTTATCAATAAAGAATTGTATTGTATTGTATACCGAAAAACGCCAGTAGCGCTCCGATCCATGTGTAGTTGGCGCTAAATGGGTTAAATACTATTTTGAAACCGTACCATATCTAAGAGTACTTACATCATGTAGCCAGGAGAGTTTGCGCGCGGTCGGGTTGGCTCGCACGTGACACTCGAAGTATACGTCATCGCCCTCCTTTATGTCCCCTCCGGCCAGCGTGCTGCCCAGGCGCAGCCGCACCACCGGCGGGTCTGCAAACACCACTAGGTTACACTCTCCTTGCGCCCTGTAGCCCGGGCATTAGAATACGGCTACGGTATCCCCTGCCTGTCGTACAAGGCGACTAAAAGGGGTCCTCGGGGTGGTACACGGTTGCAGTTGGGGGCTGCAATCGAAAAAAAAAAAGGTAGATACCACTGAGGCATGACGCTAGGGCGGCACTGGTGCGTTCCGTAGGAGATCCCAGAGCCGTCCGAAATGCGTCGAGGAGGACCATCGGGGGGTTTTTAGTCGGTGCGAGTCCGACATAACCTCCGCGCTATCCCCGTGGCGTGGAGGTATCCATAACGGATTTTCCTCCCATATAAAAAAAACAAAAAAAAAAGGTTACACTCTCCTCATGATACAGGCTCACCGGTTCAGCCTAGTGGGTAGTGACTCTTCCTACGAAGGTGACGGATCTGGGCTCGACTCTCTACTCTGTGAGCTAATTAGATTCCAAAAAAACTACCCTTTGTGTTGCCATCAAAATGAGGAGGATTGACACAGGTGAATTTGCATTTTTTTAAATGATGAAAACTAGCTACGTCTATCATTTAGAAAAATGAAATTTCACCTGTGTCAACCCTCCTCATTTTAATAGCAACACAAAGGGTAGTTTTTTTGGAATCTAATTAGCTCACAGAGCATCGGTAAGGGCAAACTTTTGTGTGATGAGCATGATAATTTATTTCTAAGTCTTGGATGTTTTTAATATAAAAATTTATTTATGTAAGCACACAAAGTAAAGAAAAATACCGTAATATACAGGGCACTATACTATGATCTTTGCTGAAAGTAAAGTGTTATCTAATTAATTTTCAATCAATTTGTTATCATTTTAAAGCTAGGTTAAGTAAAACTCGCTTTACCTCGTAAACGTAGCACGTACCTAACAAGTCAAACGGTTTAGGCTGTAGAGCGTGCCAAAGAATAAGACATACACACATTTTTTTATATTAAGTGGCTACCACACGACCATGTTGTGTTAGACTAAATTTTTATAAGATGTCTTTTTATGTTTATTTTATATTTCATTTATTGTATATTCCTTTTAATAGTTTGTGTTCTTCCTGTTTATTTATTTTTATGATTATTTTTGTAAATTGTCCTCGTGTGCGATCGTGGCGTCATTGTTCGTGTCTCACCTAATGGTCACAACGGAAGACCAGCGCTGGCGCTGCCAGCATCACGCTGAGTTGTGACCATTTCGTGGCAAATGTGTTTGTGTGTATTGTGTCTACAGTTTGTTTTTATGTGTTTTGTCACGAATAAAGGTTTTTTCTTTTTTTCTTACATATATACATACATACGCTCGAAAAACATAATCCTACTTTCCTTCGGCAGTCGGGTAAAAAATAACGTTTGTTTTAGGTAAACACGAGTTAATCGTCATCATCATCATATCAGCCGAAAGACGTCCACTGCTGGACATAGGCCTCCCCCAGAGAGTGCCAAATTGACCGGTCCTGCGCCACCCGCATCCAGCGGACTCCCGCGACCTTTACCAGGTCATCAGTCCACCTTGTGGGGGGCCTGCCCACGCCGCGCCTTCCGGTACGTGGTCGCCACTCGAGAACCTTTCCGCCCCAACGGCCATCGTGTTTGGCTTCAATAACTGAATAAGAAAAAATAGTTCCTGATCACGGATTAAAAATCACCATTACACCACCACCATTTTGCTGGAGACAGGCCTCCTCTCGTAGAAGAAATGGAAGGGTAGTTCCAACGTACACCCAGTGTGATTTTCCCACTTCATACCTCTTTGAATTTCTAGTCAAACCTAACAAATGACGTTTGCTTGAGGGTCGTAAAGGAATTCCGCGGCCCCAAAATTAGGATGTTCATTAAAATTTCAAATACTGCACAGTTTTTTTTCCTATCTGAGTCGAGCGCTTCGGAAAGTAGGACAACGGTCTCATTTCCGCTTATGCCTAAACATAATATGCTAGAGGCTCGAGGGAAGTCAGTTTTATGTACTTCATATTAATTGTAACGTCAATTAAACCCATGTCCACCTCGATAATTCTGAGAGCGAGAGAGTCCTTAAGAGAAAGAGATCCAACCAGACTCTGGCTAACAAAAAAAACTAAATGATTTGTCCAACAATCAAAAACACATTTCAAGATAATTCAAGCACTTCAGTTGAGAATCGCACTCGTTCTGCTTGCCTCGTTCCTCCAACGACAAAACTCATGAATGCAGACATTTCAAATTCAGTGCACAATTTGCGAAATCTACAACCGCTGTAACGCGTCCGCAAGAGTAAGGAGTACTGCGGCCATAACCACTCACCGGTAAGAGTCATTGCAATTCCAGTATTCTCTCAGCTGCGAGGTGCTCGCGTGGGCATTATGTAGTATAAAATATGTCTCGGGAGAATGCTACTGAACTACATTAAAGAGGAAGAATTCTGCAAATATTCGAAGTTGTTTCCCTTTGCCTATTTAATACGTTTGCTTGTTAGATTAATGTTGAACTTGGTGCGAGTGATAGAATCTCAGTACCTACTTGCGTTAAAAGATCCTAAATTGTGATGGAAGTAAAGTCCAATGTAGCATGGGCAATTAAATTATAATAAAATATTAGGGGAAATATCTTACACAAATCGTTAAAGCCCATTGGATGAATTCAACAAGGCTTGTGTTATAGGTATATTAAATACTTAAATATATACTCAAACAAAAAAAAAAAAAAGACGTGTGGCACTCGGGGACTGCCGCGGTAAAGCTATTGCATAGCATTTTGTATCAACTTATGCAATTATAATTTTTTATTTATTTTATTCATGCAGTATTTCTTTTTCTTTGATATTAATTCAAGTTACACTTTTTGAGCGTGGTGACCGATAAGAAAACAAATTTTTCTATTATTAAATAAATAAAACAAGTACAGCTATTCACTGTTGTACATAAATACCTATACACCTATATACTTTCTCATAAACAGCTGCTTATGTATTCGTCCGATTTTGAAGCAGCTCGTCTCGATTCGTGCGAGTTTCGTAGAGTCGTACAATACGTCTAATCGCACACAACGCCGTGTCGAAGACTGTCGAACTGAAACGACGTTAGACGATGCACGGCCTTCAAGCCACACCTCCTTGCCCGTCGGAGTGGGGAGCGTGAGGTTTTTTCGTTACGGAATTTCTGGATTCGGTCCCCGCGCTCAAGGCCCGCGATAGAAGCTATGCAATAGCTTAATATGCTCATGAATCACACAAATATTACCCCTACCGGGATATAATTGAGTCTTTTAAGAGAGATAAGGATTCAAGAGTTACAAGCGTCCATAGGCATGAAGTGTACAGTAGGCATTTTGCCACCATCTTGAATTTAGGAATTGAACAAACACGATTCTCTTTCTTGACAAATACGATTTAAACACCGTTCTAAACCTAGCAAAAATACCTACTTTTATTACATATTAAATAAATGCCAAGTATTCAATTTGGAAGCTCGAAATTATTAACGAGAATAAGCTTTGATCTTTTAGTAAACATAACCGCTTCCAGTTTTCATCGTTTGCGAAAGCAAATAATTATATTTATCTAGAACCACTTAGCCCGTTTCCTCGAGGCTTCCTCGAATTTGTATCCAATTTACAGTTTTTCAAGCAGGATCCCAAACCTTTTGTTCGTTGTATACTTAGGAAAGTCCCGTTTGACTAAGTTAATTTTATTTCATCATGCGACTTGAACGGGAGCGTCAATTGGGTAGTTTCTAGTGCCTATTGTGTAGGTGTTTTGGAAATAATGGATGAATAGGCACGTGTTATTAGGGAAGGCCACGTACGATTCAAACAGATAGGGTAACACTTCACGAAAGTGGATTTCAACTTTCATATGTATATGTATACTGGTAGATAGTTAGACAATTGTAATGTTCGTAAAATAACTTACTTCATTACAACACTTATAAATAGTCCATGATGTATCTTTATACAGAGTGGCCATGTTAGGGTTCTCTGCTCGACACTTGAAAGACGATATTACTTGCCATGTTTCACAGTTCTAGGTCATCGGGAAGTACACTATAAATTTTGATTCCCTTGAAAGTGTCGAAATATACTTTTTTTGCGGCATAAACGGCCGTATCTTTTTTTTACGTTAACTTAGAAGTTTGATTTTTTCACAGCTTCAAGGGACTGTAGACTTCAGTACATGGGTTTAATTTCAACTCCATACCTCCACGCGTTCCCAGGATAAACGTTCTTGATGGACAGACAGACCGACAACAAAGTAATCCTAAGGGTTCCGTTTTTTAAAGTACGAAACCCTAAAAAGACATACTGACAGACAACGGTGATGATCCACGATGTCTCGGTCACGTTTGGGTACTCAGCTGATGGTCTTGTCTTCCTTAGTCTGGAGCGTATAGAGAGGGATATACTGACAGACAACGCTGATGGTCCATGATGTCTCCATATGCAGTGCGGTCACGTTTGGGTTCTCAGCTCGACACGTGATGGCCTTGTCTTGCTTACTCTGGAGCGTATAGAGAGGGATATACTGACAGACAACGCTGATGGTCCATGATGTCTCCATATGCAGTGCGGTCACGTTTGGGTTCTCAGCTCGACACGTGATGGCCTTGCCGTCGTCTTCCAGCGTTGGGACGAAGCTCATGACACTGACTGTCAGGTTGTCTCGGACCTCCTCCTGCAAACAAACGTAACAATTAAATAAGGATAAAATTGAATTTATAAAGCCATGTTTAAAATTAGACTAATAATAACTCTGAACGCAACCTCACACAACAACTGCCTTTGTGAATGGCAAGAAACTATCCAAGACTGGCAGCGGAAGGTTACTGATTAAATTGGAATCGTATCGATTGATGCGCTTTTGTTTACGTTAGATCAAAGCCAAGTGAGCGCAAATACACCTTATAGTTTTCGAGTAAAATGCCTGTGACATACGGACAGACGGACAATACGGACATGACGAAATTATAAGGGCTCCGTTTTTTCCATTTTGGCTACGGAACCCTAAAAAGTGAATTTTTTATACATTTTTGACCGCGTGTGGCCGGTTTTATGTAACTATGTTTTTTTATACTACTTTTATAAAACTTATATATAATTTTGTAATAGGTTTCTTATGTAACATTACTTATTAGTGTATAAGTCTTAGTTCACTATTGTCACCAAAATAATTTGTGATCTGAAACAAGGGAATTATATTTTTTAAATTAAAGCAGACATAAAATTCTAACGGGATTTATACAAACTTAAAAATGATTATGCTAATGTATAATTTACCGCATACAATATTAATCGATTAAAAATAGAAAAGATTCAACATACTTCAAGATTGACCTATACCTACACTGTTACATATTTTCTTATGCTACTTTTATGTGATATATATAAGGCCAATTTTACAGCATTGCCCTGCGACATGTTTCATCGACTTGATCAGTTTCTGTTTTTAACTTGAAAACTGGCTGACGTGCATGAACATTTTGCAGTTATGTATGCTGTTTGTCGCATTGCAGATAATTTAAATTACGAGGCTATTAGTTGTGTAATCAGTCGATAGATGGCGGTGGCTCTGCCTTGTTGCATCGCGTCACCGGGAACCGGCGGCGGCGGCGGGTAACCGCAGCCACCACAATATCTTACCTGTCAGATTGGCTGTTTATTGCTTGTCTTATTAACAGACAGAAGTTTTTGTGGCACGAATAAAATTGTCCTAGGGACTTCCCAACGATATTTAATTTATCGATAAATTGTACAGTCAAGGAATTTAATTTCCTACCCATTTTGTTGAAATGTTGTTAGGCATTCACGATGCATTAAGGTCGAAATTTTCATTTTAGTATTAATATGTCAATTCAATACCTATTATTTGTCACTGCACATTACAGATAACCTCTTTGCGAAGTCATTTACTTATCTAATAAATAATTAAACACATGTCAGTTGATGTCAATGTCAATCGAGAAAATTGTGAAATAATTTTCAAATACGAAATTAACTTGAAAAATAATAAAATGCTTGCCGCAAACCGTGAAATATTGCGAGAGTTCCTTATCTGCGTTCCTTTCATTCGAATATTGCAAGAGTGAAAGCGAAATATATGTCATATTTTGTTAGATTTTCGATTACTGTCATCCATTTTTAGCAGTGCCTTGACGTTTTACAGTTCACCATGTCAACGTAATTTAATTAATCATATCAGTTGCCTAGTAACACAAACAAATGCGTCTGATATGTCAAGTAACGTTGTGCTTAGATAGCTCTTATGATGACTGTTTGCTATACAATATTGAACCTTAGGTGGGTAGGAATTTAAATTCCTTGACCGTACTTTCTTATAACAGTGATGACTATGAGATATATAATTATATTTTGTTTAAATTTTCCGAAAACTGGGTAGGTATTATATCCGAGTATACTATTATACCACACAATGTCATACAATTTACCTAAACCTGGCCTTTGTTGCAAGGCACTCCTGGGTGTCAATTTACTTTGTATGGAAATCGGTTGAATAGCATTAAAAGGAGTTTGTAATAAGCACGTTAATAATAAAACTATAGTTGAATTTTAAGATCCCTAAAAAGTACGTCTACGAATTACGTAATTAATAATTTTAATTTTATCCGGTGAACTTAATATTATCTACTATGAAATGTCACTTCGAAATAAGTACCTATTTCAAATAGTTATCGATAAATTTAATATCGGAAGGATGTCCCTACTTAATTGACGTCTTTGCCACAAAAACTTCTATGTCTGCTTATTAAGTTGAATTCATAGTTATCTGAGTCGATGCTCTTTGATGCGTTCTGACGCCTAACATAAAAGGTGCTGTCACGTCAGAGCTCGTCAGACAAGTGTTCGTAATCGTACTAAAAATATGAAACTGATTCACGATGCGACACGTCAGATATGTATGATGGTGGCTTTAGGCTGCGTTTCCAGTTCCACCGTGGGGTAAAGAGGTTTTAGTTAGCGTATTAACCATCGATATAAATTGTACCGGTTTGGCAGCCAGCGGACAGTTGTCACCATACTTGAGCGGTTTGAAAATCATTATAGGTACCTAGTAAGGTTATATTTATTAGCTTAGGTTTATTTATTAATTAGGTCATATTTTCATAGAAACCTAAAAGTGCCAATAAGACAAATGGTATACATTTTACATTTACGAGAACAATATTCCTTTGCTCAGTTTGTTGCAGTTGAGTTGGCTCAGCAAAAACAGTTTTGCTCAGTGGACGTGGCGCAAGCAACATCTCCTGCCAGCATCTCCTGATGATGCCTCGTAGAGAGGCGAAACAGTTGTCGAGGTTTTTTCATTATTGATGGTGGTTTGCTGTAATTATTTGCATGTTTATACGCAAATAGTTGCATTTGATCTCCGCTGATCGACCTGCACGTTTTTTAGCGGAATAGCCAAGGAATATTGTTCTCGTAATATATCATGAATTTCCGCAAAATAACGCCTGATTCAATAAATTATTTTACATTTAAAACTCCAATCTAATATTGATGTAAGTATGTATGTATGTAGTCATTAACAATATTACAATTTGTGTTTGAAATAAATTTCTTTTTTGAAATGATTTGCATCGTAGTCCGAGCGAACCAATAATGAATCTAATTGATATCCAATAACTTTAACGTATTCACAAGTTGAGCTCCGTTTCGAGTTTTTCAATCCAATAATACTTTCAAGTGTACTGTAATTTACATTTCGAAGCTCATAAACGTATTTTCACGCATCGTAAAATAACTATACGCGACTGCATTTTCATGCACAGCTCTGCTTTCATTGTAGTCGAGCGTCGATAAAGTAAAAACGAGCGCAAAAAATAGTGGCAATTTGCCCTTACACCGGCGGACTGAATAAACCCGAAACAACTTTATCGTACGATATTAACGTATCAAAAGCAGAGGCCTGCTCGTTAGTTTTATCCGCCGATCGCGAATATCGGCGCGCGAGTCGGCGACCGTTTGTCACGCCACAGACGTACTAGATCACGCAAATGCACATTTTTCGTGGGAATCTGTGAAACAGATATTTATTTATTTATTTATTAGGCTCACACAACAAATTACAGCCATTCATGCAGTAACATAAGAAGCTTAGTGTCTATGTCGGCGGCCGATCATAAAATTTTACGATTGGCCGCCGACATCTAGATCTGGACTATAATTCTAAACATTGTCCAGCTTTTACAAGTAAATATGGCTTATTTTTGGTTACCCGCAAGACATGCCATCCCTAGTGTAGCGACTAGTACAGTAATATTATCCTACTAATATTATAAATGCGAAAGTTTGGATGTTTAGATGTTTGGATGTTTGTTACTCATTCACGCTTAAACGGCTCAACCGATTTGGATTAAATTTTGCGCGAAGATAGTTCATAGCCTGGATTAAAATAAAGGATAGTTTTAATCCCGGGTCCACGCAGACGAAGTCACGGGCGGAAGCTAGTTTTAAAATATATCCAAAAGAAACTTTACGGCTTTAATTTGTGCTGCGTTTTGGGGACTGTTGGATCTCAAGTTGGCAGCATGGTTGGCCTTATCACGCGACAAGTGACAAGATAAGAGCGTCGTCTCGTTCTATCGAACGGTGTCAGCCAGTGACGCACGCTCTATCCTATCACCTATTGCGTGACAAGGCCAACCATGCCACGGCTCCTGGAGTACTTAACTGTCATATTGTGACACAAACGATCCTACTACTAAACATTAGAAAGTACCTCATTCAAGCAGTTTAAATTGTAATTTAACGTTTTATAACATATATGAGAAACAGTGTCATGCATTTTAGCAAAAGCGAGTCATATACGGACTCTTATACAGGGTGTAACTATGTTTATGTCTGTGGTCCCACCGGCGTGGCAGCGCGAAGCGCGCGTGAAGCGAGGGGCGCGGGGAGCGTGACGCGTGATCGCGTCATTGCGTCATTGCGTCCCTGTCATATTTCATTAGCTTTCATTTCAAACCCTCCGCCACAAATCGAGGCAAACTGCATTGGATTTTCATTGAGCCGTGCGGATAGCCGAGCGGTGAAACAATGTACGTACTCGTTCGCTGTTAACGCTTCACCTGACTTTTATGTTTATTAAAAATTCATGATGCTCTAAACGTTTTTACATTAATCTATTTTTAGCGCAGTCTCATATATTCAGTCAGAATTAAATAGAGCGTAAATTTTATTTAACCTTAGGCTCTTGCAGACATGTGAAAATGAATGATAATATTTTTTATTTAACTTTAAGGTATGTTCTGGTATAATTTCGTTGTGGAAATGTACGGCTTGATTACTTTACAATTGGAAAAGGTTTTCGTTATCATTGTTATCAGTGTGCACAACGGAATTTTAAGTAACTTTAATTTACGATTATCTGTTTCAAAATTTAAAAAGGATATGCGCTGTCTATATCATGTTCAACTTCAAATCCAAATATTGTTTTAATTTTGTAACTTGAATAATACACCTGACTATTTAAATATATGTAGGATTGGGTACTTTTCTGGGTAAAACAAATATATTTCGTCCGTCAGTTAGATTATCATAAAATATTGGACACGTATTTTTTTGTTTGTCAATTAAACAAAAAAATATGAAGATATAGTTTGTTAAAGTTCCACGTGACGTCATATTACGCTAAAAAGTGTACCATAATGTGACGTCACGCTGAACTTTAAAGAGCTATATCTTCGTCATTTTTTGTTTAATTGACAAACAAAAAAATACGTGTCCAATATTTTATGATATTTTTTTAGGAAAGTAGCCAATTATTATCTTGTGAATTGTATAAATTCTAATCAAAATAAAGAACCTTTAAACGGGGTCCGACCCATAAGACTGAAAACTTTTGCGTTTGCGTACACATATTTAAAAGCTTACACGGGTCTAACGCAATATTTATTTAATTATATTTCTGAAGTTTCGACACGGGTTCGTCGTGAGACGTCAGTCATCTAAGACCACGGCCGGTGCAACGTCGAAAATAAAGCGCAATAAATATTGCGTTAGACCCCTGCATTTTTTTTAAATGCGAACTCTAAGAGCGATTGTTCACGGCGACGTTTTGCAGCGATACAATTAAGACGATTAACACGAATGCGCGAATGTCACGCGACACTGGCCATGAATCGCGTTTGTATCGCGTTTGTAGCGATCCAAAAAGTCGCCGTGTATTTCTGTGTGTAGCTCTTAAAATCTCAGTCAAGCAAGACTCGTAGTGCGAGGGGCGTTAATAAGCAGCGTGAAGCGTTCGGTCAACACCGTGCCGTGGCTCCGTGGTCTTTGCTCTTGCGCCCCTAGCTTGCGCCCCTTACCTACTGCCCCTGACACAGACTAGGGCTTTAGTACAGAAGTATCACTTTGCGGTTGACATGAAGTCTTGGGGTGGTTACGTAAACGTATCTTTTCAAAGGCGCGAGCGTCAGGACAAATCTGATGTAACGTACGAAGCGTTTTGTAATCAACTATAGACTGACAAAATTGTTTTCTTACCAAAGAAAAACGTCTGTTAACGAAATTAGAATTTTTAGTCAAAGTGAAAATACTTTTTTGATCTCTGCACCACCTACTGCATAATCTAGTTTTATCTCTTTCTCCGATACGCAAAGGTTGTTTAGAAGAGATCGCTCTTCAGCGATAAGACCGCCTGTTGTCTACCTCTACCTACATGTTATTGTGTTGTTTCTCTCTGTAACTGCTTTGTTTGTGTGAGGTGTGCAATAAAGAGTATTTGTATTGTATTTACTCATCTAGGGCGGTAAAACAAATAATGTCAGATCACGCTGAAACTCTGGCCAATACTATTAGCTCGTACGAAATCGATTTGAATGTCTTCCAAAATGAATCAGTTGTTTAATATTATGTAGATTTAATCACAGATCCTTATTTCCGCATGATTCGATCCCGACATAGTAGGTATATAACAGAAAGTCCTGTAGATACACTTCCCTTTATACTGTGCCCTAGCTAGCTCACTCTCCGCTCGACTCGAGGGCGCTCGACGCGCCCGCTTGCTCAGCTTCTAGGATAATCGATTAGCGTCCTTTCGGTACTATCAGACGGTAAGGCAATAAGTCTAGTGAGGTTTAAACTTTTCCAGATTATCGTTTCAGCGAATGCATTAGATAAGATTCCGTATAAAATAGTAGCAATATAAGATAACAAACTGAAATTAAACGAAGCGAAAAAAACTGCTGAAAAAACTGAAAAAGTTGAGAAAGCGCGAAATACTAGTTTTGATCATGTGTAGCCTCATATTTTAGGCCATATTTTTGCAATAATCAATATCGTTCTAAGTAGTCGTAATCCACGACATCTGTGACAAATGCTTTAAACAACAAATTGGGTACATTTAACAGGTTAAAATAAGTTTTAAAAAAAATATGTTCTGATAATTAATCAACGCCAAAATCAAGCATACCTGGGTACCAAAAGGGTTATTTAACAAATAAAGTAGTTAAGAATTAAGATTAAATTTAAATAAACTTGGTTTCAAAAATATCGGAATTTTTAAACTCATAACCGCCACGTAGAGGGCTTAAGCCCATACCAAGATTTTTTAAATTATTTTTCCTAAACGTTTTATGTATCATGCAACTTTTCATTATAGTTCCGTAACAAAATTCCAAAAATTAAAAAATACGGTCCACCCCAGTAAACATGTATTGCTAGTCTCGAAAATCACTATAATTATTAACACAACAGCAATTTGAATACGTCAAAAGTGACACGGTTCTGAAACGCTCACCGGTTTTTATATGTATCGCGGCGAATCTTGAACTCTATGATAGCTGTCATTTCCGTAAAATGTATTACCTTAAAACGTAAAATTATAATTTCGAACCGGCAGGGTAATCGCGTAAGTTTGCGGACCTGCATTAGGACTTATCCTACGGTTAACTGACATTTATTAAAGTTGGAAATGACAATTGATATGCCGTAACGCGCGTCCGAAAAGATACGCAATTACCCTGTTGGATTCCTGCTTGTTTACCCACACAGCTGGCGATATTGTTTGCGTAACGAGTGTTTACAAACAAATCTGTTCGTATTTGCGCAGTAGCGAGCGTCCGGTCTTCTTTTATTGCATCGATGCAGTGGCTTAAAGTTTGCCAACCGTATCTTTGCTTATGCGGCCGTTTAAAAGATTACTTACACTAAACCGAAGCAAACCTTATAGTGGATTCATTAAAATAAATCTGGAATCAGCAACAAAATGTGTTCCAATTTGACTTTAAATTGCTCAAACTTGAAGTAGGATACTATTCTGTGTGGAATTAGGCAAATTGCATTACAATCGCTGATATTCTTGCTGCTATTAGCCAATGCTCAGAAATACCACCGACAAATGACTTCGGCCGTGAAGTTAATCTTACAAACTTTAATTCCCTTTTCAACCCTTTAGATTATGATTTCTGCTGAACTTAAATATTGTCTCTATTTACGTTTCCATAGTTTTAGACACATCTATCACATATTTTTTAAATTGTTAAACACATTTTCTGAATCTTCCCGTCCCATCTCCAGGCGACCTCCTCTAAAGCCGGGGCTGCGGCCACCACGGCAGAGCAGCACAAGCGGCGCAAATATGCTGTCCTCGGCGAGGGCTACATGTTTGTGCCCTTTGGTGTAGAAACCCTGGGGCCGTGGGGACCGGGCGCGAAGGCCCTATATAAGGAACTTTCGGAGCGGCTGATTAATGCATCCGGTGACCAAGCTGGCAGCTATTTTGGCCAAAGGATTAGCCTAGCAATCCAAAGAGGCAACGCTGCCAGCCTTTTGGGCACCATAGCCAACGACGGGGACCTGGTGGGCATTTTCTTTTTATAGGTTTAGTTAATAATGTAGGTTTAATTCAGTGACAAGAATGTTACTTGGCCATTTAAATACCGCCGGTTCGGCTTAATTGCTAGTGACCCTATATACGAAGCTAGAGGTCCTAGGTTCGAATCCCGGTAAGGGCGTTTATTTGTGTGATGAGCACGATTTTTTTAACCGACTTCAAAATGGAGGAGGTTTTCAATTCTACTGTACGTTTTTTTGTGTGTTTGTTACGCGATAACTCGGTAATTTATGAACCGATTTGAAAAATTCTTTCTTTGTCTGAAAGCATATACCTACTTCCAGATTCGTCCCGTTCTCACCAAAATTCAGTTCTGATGAATTGAGGGAACTCTTCAAATTTTATGGGCAAACTTGAAGCAATTTGGCTACTGATTTGAAGTCGGTTAAAACTTTGTTTTTAAAGTAAATTATTTGAGTTATGGATGTTTTCCACGTATTTATTTATCTACACAATAAGTATCCTAGTACCCATTGCACAAGATTTGCTTAGTTTGGGACTCGGTCGATATGTGTGAGATTGTTCCCAAAATATTTATTCTATTCTAATAATAGCATGAACTAGTTGACCGATGCCCATGCCGGTTTAACGTGAGGCATCCTTAGGTTAGCTTGTGGTGACGTCGGCAAGCCGGCTTAGTGACAATGCGGGTGCAGGTGGTCCGGCCGATATGCATACAATCGGCTGTTTACACGATACATCTTCCCGTAATAACTTAGCTGAGACGGCAACATTACACAAATATGCACAAATAATCAATATAATAATAGCCGTTTTCCGAAGCCACACTGTCCGCTTTCTTTGGTAAAATGTCTTGTCTTTCCGTAACATTTCTTCGTTTTCATCACAGTTGCTCGTAAATAGTGTTATTACATGCCTGTATACAGAAGGACATTGGCCTAAATGATTCCCACGGGAATTATGCCGAGTTTGTATTCCCTAGGCAGTAATGAGCTTGTGTGTGACCTGATTGGCATAAGCAAAAGCAAAGTTGCTCTGTGATTGGTTGAAAAAAAAAACTAGTTTGCCAAGCGCCGCAAGAATACTGCTCTGTCATCGGTAGAAATATTGAAGCGTTTGTGAATTTTTTCAATTTTTGATTGGAGCGGTTGTATAAAACTTAGATTTTTCTGTCTTTTGTAGTTATTTATTTCCTCGCAAATGTGATGAAAAACATTGTGTATAACACGGGCGTATTCCACTTATGCCTCTCGTTAAACAATATGCTATTTTATCGGATAACATTTACCGAAGCCTTCTCTCCTTCAAGTCTTGCCCCCGCTACCTTCCCTTGTGTGTACATAGAGTTTAACTCATCTTTGCTCGCGGCTGTATGTGAAAAGAATCAATATTATAAAATATAATTGTAAAGTTTTTTTAATGATTATCCGGTTTACAAGAACCTATTTTTATACACCGAAAACAGTTATTTTTTAATTTGTTTTTTTTTTTTGGTTTTGGTACGTACTACATAACTCATAATCATAACTTATTCCATTAAATTTACATCTGCATGTGATTGTGACATACACTGATACTGCGTCAAGAACCGGTTTTTTATTCTTTATAAGTTTTTTGTCTTTTGTCTCATGATTAGGTTATTTCGTTAATATAATTATCATATTTTAATGAACCTCCAGGTCTTTATAAAAATAAAAATAAATAAATATCGTGGACATTCACACCAATTGATCTAGTCCCAAACTAGGCAAAGCCTGAACTATGGATACTAAACAACGGGTAAACATACTTATATAGATAAATACATACTTAAATAGATATTAAACATCCAAGACTCGAGAACAAACATTCGTATTCATCATACAAATATCTGCCACGACCGGGGATCGAACCCGGGACCTCAAGCTTCATAGTCAGGTTCTCTAACCACTAGGCTACTCGGTCGTCGTTTATGCTTTATGCATTTGCCATATATTTGTGTATGTGTTTGTGTGTGTTCTAAATAAACTAAAACACCTCACAATTTTGTCTATCGTCATCACCCACATGTTTGTGCTAACTCATTTGCTCAAAAATTAGCTGGAAGAGATCCCTTAAAGGTATAAGCTCGCCTTTGTACTTCTTGTTTTGTTTCTGTTTTCACTTTACAATGTTTTATACATACATTCAGTAGTATATCGAATTATCATTAGCAAGCGGACGAGACAAAATTGAAAAGCTCCATTGGCCGTTATGTTACGAAACTAATGTCAATTAAATGCTCTTAACTTAATTCAACAGTAATCACGCGGCTCCATGCTCCATGTGTTGATACATTTAATCTCATTCGATTTCTCCTCCACGTTCAGACTTCCCAGTTTATTTTTTAATATCCCCGTGGCGCGATCGGTGGCTGCAGGCGCTCCGCGGATTTGTCCCGCATATTATCAATAATGCAGCGATTACGTCGCTTTCGTTATCCTTGGGTTTATCTCGCCACGATCACGTAATCACGATAAATCCGGCGCCCGCGCCTCCCCCCTGTCATTGTCACGTACATCCTTCAATAGATGTAATGTTGTTCTTCTGTATTCCTTTCCCCTTTTATGCTGCCATACTGGCGCATTGTCGAGATTGTCGCGGTGAATTTAACATGCTCCAACGTGACACCGAGCATAAGGAACGATAATTTGTTGCGGGAATACGCGCTTTTAATAGTCTCGGTGCAAAGTAATCTAAACTGGTATCTCCCATTAATACAACATTGTTTCTGAATATTTTGTTCCTGAGTCATGGATGTTTTCTGTGTAATTAAGTGTTTCATCATCATCATCATATCAGCCCAAAGACGTCCACTGCTGAACATAGGCCTCCCCCAAAGAGTGCCACAATGACCGGTCCTAAGTGTTAAGTGTCGGGTCGGTATTAAGTGTTTATTTATGTTAAATATATATAAGTACAGCCTCGGCCAAAAGTATTGAGTTTTCCTTTGTAACTTCCGGATAAAGTATTATTTTTCAATTTCATAAATACACGAAGACGTAAAATATAATAAGTGTTTGAACATGTTTGCGTGTAAAAACTGAAGCTAGAAAAAGTCAGATTTTACAATAAAGGTTTAATTATATGTTTTTTTCACGGATTTTCCGTTAAAGTTAATAAATATGACTAATTTTTCCGATAGATACACAACTTTCTATTATAAAATATATAAATGCACCTTTCAAAGTTTGACATTTGCATGAAAAACGCACGCGCTCAACACTTTTGACCAAAGCTGTATGTAAATCGTCTTCTAGTACCCATAGTCCAAGCTTTGCTTACTAAGGACTAGGTTGATTTGTGTAAGATTGTCCCCAAATATATATTTATTTATTTATTGTTTATGCAACAGATCTGTACTCCGCTTAGCGAAGCGCTGGCCATTTTTCAAGGATTATTCGTAAATAGGAAAGGCAACGAGTCCATTCCAGGGAGCCAGCCAGTGCAAAAATCTTAATCGCAGCTGACTCAGTGCGGTCGCCAGCCCGAAAGGCATTCGGGAGAATTCAAAAGTGCATCGTTACGTCGTTTAAGTTCTGGAATGCAGTTGTGTCATAATTCTGGCACGGGGCCAGGCGAGCTTATTAAGTTGCGCGATGCCGCACGCTGCCGCACGCCGTGTGCCGCACGCCGCACGCCACGAGCGTAACTCCCGGTTACTGCATGCTTCAGCGGGTCCGCGCCGGACGCATTATTTCACACTTTACGAGCTGCCCGAAACGCCGCCGCTGCAGTATGCGGGTCGCAGCGCGCAGCCACGTCCGGTGCATAAACTCATAAACATACTGCGGACGACGCTTCTTATTATTATTGTTTTTTTTAATATTTTCAGAGCAATGGATTTTGCTTGAGCTTCGCACGTGTATAATTAAGGTATGCGCGTAGCGAATGAACTGGCCAGGAAAGGCTCAGAAACAACGGCATACGGACCGGAGCCAATCATGCCCCTGCCACAAAGCTACATATATAACAAACTGGACCAATACACCAAAGACCTACACCAAAGATACTGGGAGGAGATAGACACATGCAGACAGACCAAAGAGATTCTGTCGAAGCGCGACTACAAACTCACAACCGCACTAATGAAGACACACAGAAACCAACTACGCAAGATAGTAGGGATGATAACCGGACACAACACCTTGAACAGTCACCTCTATAATTTAGGTATCACAGACAGCCCCATGTGCAGAGCGTGTATGGAGGCAGGAGAAACGACTAAACAAATTCTACTGGACTGTAAGCAGGTAGAAATATACAGGAAAAAGCACCTAGGGTCTCCGGACACACTACGGAACGCAGTCAGTAATACCAAGGCACTCTTAAACTTTTTAGAGGAGCTGGGGTGGTTAGAGTAGCGCCACCCTGCCGTTTCACGCAAAATAGGCACATTGGATGTTGACTTGCGGAAAATGCCCAGTAAAACTAGCTAACTAACTAACTAAGGTATGCGCGTTTTTGAGAGAATTTTATCTGATATTAACATCTAAATCGAGCATTCATGTCTTCTGAGCTGAGTTATTTGCATACTGAGTCATGTCTGGATTTTCCGTCCCAGCCCCGCTGCTCTGGATTCCTATTCCATAGTAGCTGCATGCAAAAACGAGGCCAAAAACTTATCATCAAAGCCACCTTTGATTGGGTGTAATCGAAATATTTCTAATCAAAATGTTTGGCTTATCGAGGACAGGTAACAAACATTTTAAAAGTTGTTTCCAAGAAGCTGCGGCACGTGTATAATCCGCTATTTTAGGGCTCAAGGACCTTCACACACACAGGGAAGGCAGATGAGTGTGCTATATTTTGTATTTCAACTAGGCACAGCTTGTGCCAGATGATCTTTTGTGACGGATGATGGCTTACCACTTTAATCATAAAACTTAATAAATCTCTATTAACTAAAATGTGTTTAGTCCCTTTCTCGCAGACAGTAAAATGTCAGTGATAGATAAACAAATGAATGCTAAACGCACTTTAAGTAAAATAGGTTCAATGATTATTTATCAATTAGGGCATAAGTCTACTCAGTAAGTCACACAGAGGCGGAATCTGTATGTGGTATGTTGTACTTTACCTACTGCAAGCGTACCGACCCGCTACTGCGCGAAATCCAGAAATTTATGCGTATTTCTGCTAATAATTAAAACAATCGAGAAATGATCTCGAAAGGCCAAATTGTCTCGAAGGCCAGTTGCATCAACCACACTTTACTGTCCGAGAAACATAAAATACTGCGCCAGCTTATTAAGCCAGCGCCTTATAGAAAAACTGTCAAACATTCCATGCAAATGAATTTTAACGAACGCAACTGACGATTACCAACGGTTTGAAACAACCTAGCTTTTAGTCTTCACGTGGCGTGGATTCTGATGTGGGCAGTACCTCTAAATGACGCTCCACTGATCACAAAGTAAAACTCCCACCAACTCTCTCATCCAAAACGGTTTAATATTCGTTTCGCATCATAATTGGGTTTCGATCGAACATGCTATTATTTGTATTAGTTGTCGGCGAGAACAATTTGCTATAAATACATATTTATTTATTTAATCTATTATGCACAAAAGATGAACTTACGGTACAAAAGGCGAAATGAATGATTTAGGTATATTCTCTACCAGTCAACGATCTGTGTTTATGAGATGATATTCACAAGGATTAAGGTAAACTCTTAGTCAAACCGGCCAAGAACGCTCCCGCAGCGCCGAGTCGTAAACCGGCTCCTAATTACACCATAAACTAGCCCCCTTTACTTTACGCCTCCACTTAGGCAATCATTCCGCCAACCGAACCCTATCTCGATTACTCGATGTCCCCAAAAAACACCTCTGATTTCACGCTTTTTCGTACCTACTCCAAACAAACTTAGAATGATTACATTATTCATAAAAGCAAAAGTATGTTCAGATATCTTTAGAAAACACGTGAGACATTTTCTCGTCGATATATTTACGTGCGCCTCCGGGCATTGAGTGCCAAGTTTAGGAGTCAAAATAATTCTTAGCACGGGTTCTGTGAAAGACGAACGAGTTTTGTTGGGAACCGGCAGCGTTCAGTATTATCGAGAGAGGATTATTATTGCCACAACTAACGAGGTTTCCGTTTGTAATTAATTAATTCCAAGAAATAATAGGGGTCGGCATATTTCAACCCGCTTATACAGATGCGTGGACGAATAATCCTTACTTAATCGCTGCTCACATCCGTTAACAACGCTAAAACATGCTGTCGATAACAATTTTGATATTTAACATGTAATCATAGTCTCGATTAAAATTCAATTATTGTTTTCTCTAGTTATCGTGTTTGATGTAGCATTTTTTATTATCGTGTTTGATGAAGCATTTCATAGTATCGTTTTTGATGTAGCATTTTATATTCTTGCCACAGACACAATTCATCATTTGTAAAGCTAAAGGGGGATTAAGGGGGGTTAGGGGGGTTATGGGGGTTTATGAGGGGTTATGGGGGTTAAGCTTTTTCAACTTTCAGGAAATTCCAAGTTGTGCAGTATCTTCTTCCGCATCTTCTCCTCCTTCGCTCGTAAAGATAAAGACACGAGCTATGATAGCTCATTAATCGCTCCACTGTGTAGACATGGACCGTCCATCGCATCATAGCATAGACGATCGATCTAAATTGAGATTCATATAGATCAAGGAATCCCAGTAGCGATTGCTTGTTTGCTCACACTGGCCACACGCACAAGCACACACACAAGCACGTGTCACGACACCTGCGGATTGTCCGCTAATTTGTTTGCCCCTACCAAACAGCATTTGCAAATGAAATTGGCTCACGTGTGCCGAGCAAGTGTTAAGTACACACGGCCGAGATACAAGCAAACCACTCGCCCTATTAATTCCAATTAACTGATGTTACCTT
The DNA here is from genome assembly GCA_932294315.1 of Epinotia nisella. NCBI lineage: Eukaryota > Metazoa > Arthropoda > Insecta > Lepidoptera > Tortricidae > Epinotia > Epinotia nisella. Next base: position 361,544 of record OW028677.1, read on the forward strand.
CAAAATCCACATCAAGATAATATCGCTGTCGAGGCCTTCTTGTAACGCAGACGGCTACAAGTCAGAATGGCGCGGAAACTAAATAATTTTAATGAGGGTTAGGAAACCTGGCGAAATAATGAAGAAACAAAATTCTACCCGGCGACTAGGTATTCAAGCTTAGCATAAAATGTAAGCAGCTTACCTCGGGAATTCTCTAATGTTTACGAAGGCCGTATTGTTCCAGAGTTGAATGCGTACCCCAGAAAGCCAGTTAAACTTAGATAATTACGTAACCAGCAACGGTGGAGTATGCGTGGTGAGATAATCAATTCTAATTCGAGTTTAACTCCGGGTAATCGCATCGCAGGATCGATAATCGAGTTGACAGTGCAGCGCAATCAGCGGGCATTGACGGCGGCCGCCGACCAACTTCGCCGGACCTGGTTAAGAGCACTCCGTAATAAACTTGGAGCTGGAGATAAAGTTTGAGAGATGACGTTTTCCTCCACGCAGGGTTTGAAAAAAATATTATGGGTAAACATATTGTTGCAATTTTATAGGCACATATTGTATCTCTTTTTATATGTAAACCCGTGGATTTAGTTGAAGAGCTTATTCTTTAATTACAGAAACAACGGTCTGATAGAGTTTGCTATTCAAAGTAGTGCATTTGGCCACAGATAGATGGAATTACATCATTAAATGATATGATTTGGTGACAGGCACCTTAGCTTTGTTGCGTTAAGATACAACTGAGATAACGCTGAGATGAAGAGGTGAATAAATATTATCAAGATCTCACAAACTTGACATCACGAGCAGTCATTAAACCATGCTAAACGATCCCATCTGTTTGGTACCTCTCGTATTTCATTTCGGTTGCGAAATCGTTTCCCAAATTAGAATTAAATCTTAAATGTGCTCGAGGGCTTGGAGCGTTTTTCCTTGTAACGTGTAGCATGCGTATGTACGGGGAAAGAGGGGCAGGGGAGGGGATTCATAAAACAGCTCTCACGTGAATAATTAAATTTGTCGTCTCGCAGTTAATCCGACGAGGATTCCGCCTTTGATTCGTCCGCCACCCCGCACCCCGCGCGTGGAATTTTATTGTCTAATTAGCCGTGTTTCATGGCGTTTTATTACGTTTTAAATTATGCACGAAGGTGCTCCATTTTATCTCGCGCTCTAAATTGCGGCCGTTTCCATAAGAGACGCTGGAAAATAAATATAATTTAATTAAGGTTGGACGGGTGGACAGTCGCGCTTTGCTAACAGGGATGCAGGTCCAAATGTCAGTCATCAGAGTCAGAGGGAGAGTGGGTGAGTCTGGTGATCGACCTTGCGTTAAGAATCATAGGATTGAGAACTTTGGTTGTCATGTGTTTTTGTTGCCAACAACGTACGTAATTTTGGAAAGAATTTCGGTTGCTTACATGACGTTTGGTCCACACCTAGGCCTAATGCCAACAATGGGCCCAAACTGCGGTCGGGCGACAATACAATACAATACAAATACTCTTTATTGCACACCTCACACAAACAAAGCAGTTACATAGAGAAACAATACAATAACATGTAGGTAGAGGTAGACAACAGGCGGTCTTATCGCTGAAGAGCGATCTCTTCCAGACAACCTTTGGGTATCGGAGAAAGAGATAAAACTAGATTATGCAGTAGGTGGTGCAGAGATTATTATCAATCAAAAATCAAGAAATTATAAAAATAAACGTACATAAATACCTCTATATATAAACATACACACACAATCATACATATATACAAATAACACAAACACAAATATAATGATACATAAACAGTCAGCCAAAAATACAATCAGGGTTAGGGGAGAGACAAATAATGTTCTTTAAGAAGGGATTTGAGGTTGCCGATTGATTTTGCTTGTCTGATGTCAAGAGGGAGAGAGTTCCACAGTCGGATAGAATTAATAGTGAACGAACTATTGTAAAATTTGGTAGATGATGAAGGCACAGTTAATAGCAAATTGTTAGAACATCTAACAGAATTTAAAAAACTAAAACGTTCTTTGAGATAGCGGGGAGTTGCAGGGTTAAAAAGGATATTATACAGAAGCGAAATAATGTGAGAGTTACGGCGATAACGGATAGGGAGCCACTTGAGTTTAGAACGGAAACTAGAAACATGGTCATATGGCGACTGTTAGTGTCAATGATGAAAATACTCCGCTGCTAGCTAGCCGCGCTAGATTTTTTTTGGGACGGTCGAGGTCGAAGATATGTTTAAATTTTTCGCCTGTATTACAATGTAATAAGGACTAGTAACAAATTAGAACTCTAGGCACTGGTCCCACCGCCAGCGACGAGCGATGAGCTATCGGCGATTTTCTCGCCCAAGAAACGAACAAAAGATAATCGCTCCCGTGTAAATAAAAGAGCGAGATATAGTTCATATCGCGGTGTGAACAGCGAGAGATGAACTATAAATATATTATCTCTCTCTTTTATTTACACGGAAGCGATTATCTTTTGTTCGTTTCTTGGGCTAAAAAAAGTCGATAGTTCATATCTCACTCGCCGGCGGTGGGACCAGTGCCTTAGCGTATTGTTTACTGATTCTGACAGTGGCTTCTATTGTACACTTTCTAGTGTCAATGTATAAGAACAAAACATGCGCCATGCGTCACCGTCTTAATGTGTTATTGTGTTATAAGTTTTTATATTGATATGTTTGTTAGTCTGTAAGGTATTTGTAAATACGGGCCTTGTTGCCTGAGACAAATAAATAAAACTATGATGGTAATTGTTCGGGCCATACATTGTGTGTACATACACACAATGTAAACCAGCTGACAGGTGTTTTGCATTGTGTGTATGTACACACAATGTATGGCCCATCAGCAGTAGAAAAAAGTTGACATCGAGTAGATAGTTCAACAAATGAACACACTCCAGTTACCGGTCATTGAAATGAGTACCAATTTTGTAGACATAATAATCAGGAAAATTTTGTTAAAATCTGTTTGGAAACCAAGTTATGTTTAGAGATCGGTTCCGAGTATATTTTTGTTTGTTAGCGCGAAGCACAAGTGTTAATTTCTTAGTTTTGTGAAGAAAAGTGAACTCTGGCTTTTCCGGGGCTTGGGATCTCCGATAGTGAATAATCCCCTTGTTTCAGAGCCTCGTCTTGGTACCAACCGTCGGAGCTTAGAGCCGAAGAAGGTTTCCGTCGTGTCACGTGAGTTTTGTACTATAATTTTTAGGTTAGAATTCGTAGCAAAACGTTTTAGTTTAGGAGATACAATTGTCCGCGAATCGCGTTATATAAACCTTCCCGGTATACCCCAGAATTGAACAGTAACTTACAAGCGATGGTTCAAAGTAGCTATACAACTGTTGTGCAAAACTGCAGCATCAAAAGAACGGTGGAAACTATGATTGTGGTAGCTATTACTTTTCAGACTAGTTGGCAAAGTTAGTTCTTTCTGAATTCCTCCTTATACCCAAGCCGCCTTTCGATGCGGTGCAAACTCTGCGGTATTAAAAATCTGCCAGAAGTTAGAACTTTCCGAGTGAAGTTTAAATGTCAAATTCATAATTTAGTTTTAAGTTTGGTAGCCAGCGTATAATCCATACTAATATTTAAGTTCAAAAGAGTCTTTTTATTACTTTTTCACGTCAATATTGATGAGTATGAAGTGCCTTATAATATGGCCTTGTGGTTCAAGCATGCGGCTGTCAAATGGTGATCGTGGGTTCGACTTGTGACCAGCAGTGGGAAGTATATAGGCTGATGAATCGGATTGATGATTACAGTCGTTCTTCTATAGGCAGCGTAGTTCATGGGAAGCCTCGAAGAAAGATATACTTAGCCGAAGAAGTATGGAAAAACTGGACAAGTGCGAGTTCAACTCGCGTGGTGTGGGTTCCGTATATAATCGAAATTTCATAAGTGTTTTTGAATACTCAAACTTCTTATAGGTTTTCCTGTAATCTTTAGGCAAGGAATTATTTTTCATATTTTTTTCAGAATTTTAATCCCAGTAGTTTCGGAGATAAGGGAATGGTCAATTTTCGTCTTTTTTCCTAAATTACTTCAAATCTGTTTTTGCTAAAATTATAAAAAATATATATCTGAGATGCTTACAACAACCCCTTTCATTTGATATGTCACATAATACAGTTTGCGAAACTTTTTTTTTAAATTTTCTAGTTTACCCCCCTAAAGCTGCCCCCTTGTTCAGAATTCATTTATTTACTTTACGCGTCCATCTTTGGGTTACCAATTTACATAATGTGTACAAAATTTCAATTCAATCGGTCCAGTAGTTTCGGAGCAAAGCTGTGACGACGGACAGACAGACAACCGAGTGATCCTATAAGGGTTCCGTTTTTTTCCTTTTGAGGTATCGGAACCCTAAAAAGTGTGAATTTTAAAAAACGGTGGACATATGTCACTTTTTAACTTATAAATCCCCCCCTAAAAGCGTGAAATGAGGGGTTGTAGTTTGTACATATGTATGGTATATAATAGTGCTATTAGGGAGTTAAATGGAAACGAGAGCTAAACCTATTTATTCAAGCAATAAGCTTAATCAGAACCACTTACTCCAATACCCATATTTAATTTTTACTATCTGAGAAAATAGTGTAACCTACTACTAATAGTGTACCAGATAGTAAAAATGGAATATGTATTTCATCGCAAAATTACCGTTAGTTAATTCATAAACATTATTATTCACGCAGGCTTCGTCAAAAGCATCATCATCCTATCATCATAAGCCATTCCGTATATTTTAGATTTTAACATTGCTACGGAAACTTCGTTTTTGGTGATTATAGAGACCAATAGATCAGCATGATCTTCCACATTTCTGGCAGACGAAATTCATGTGCTTCCAAAATCCAAACAAAAATGAGCATTAGTCTTCGTTACAATGAAATTGGAACTCATAATTTCTATAATTTCTTCCCAGGTAAGCCGACGAATAACGCTGGCCCAGTTGAAAAATTCCATATTTTTCTCCAAGAAAGATTTACGAGTCAAAGTCGTGAAAGAGTAGTAAGTGTAAGTTCTCAATTTTGTCATAAATTATGGAGCGGAGTTAATGTTCGTGTATATTATAACGATTAAAGGCGACAAGGGGAATTTTATTATTTTTCATTACACTTGCTTGTCAATGGCGTTATTACTTGCGAGCGTACAGAGCAGTTATAGCCGTTTTACCTCCCACGGGCTGTTAAGTTTAGTTTTAAAATATAGAACCCTCTGATTGGCAAATCTGGTTGCTCTGTGATTGGTTGAAAAAAAAATCTAGTTGGTCAAGCCGCCCCCCCCGCCCCGCAAGAATACTGCTCTGTGATTGGTTGAAATATTGAAGCTGCGCGCTCCACTAGCACTGATCTGGAAGTGAAGTTGTCAATTTTTGATTGGTGCGGCTGTATGAAACTTCGATTTTTCTGTCTTTTGTCGTTATTTATTTCCTCGCAAATGTGATGAAAAATATTGTCTATAACACGGGCGTAAGAATATTGCAAATTCGAGTCATCGAAAGCCGATAGAAACTCTTTAGCAATATTCCACTTACGCCTCGTTAAACAATGTACTATAATATGTCATAATCTCTTAATATGTTATTATTACTCCGGGTTAGTTTGATATGCACAGGGCGTTAATCTGATAAATTGGGCCAATCCACTAACTCTTTTGCTTGTTGCTATGGTTACATCTCCTGGGTCTTTTTTTAATATGATTTTATGGGGTTTAAATCCACAAAACACGTGTTTTTGTTGTATAGGTTAACCCATTCCATGGTGGCGCATCTCCTATGATAGGAGTCCAATTTTAGTATTTTTTTCTGAGAAACTCTGTCACGCTTATCGGGACAGAATAATAACAAGATAAAGTTGATTGACCCTTTTAATTCCCGAGGAAAATGAGGGGTGTCAAGAGTTGAACATGTGTATCTGTATCTGTGAGTCTGTATTGTGGCCAGCTAGCGGTGCGCTTGTTTGTAACCGCTGTGGTCTAAAAAAGCTGGCTAAACGTATCGGGGCTGAAGATAAGAGCGGCTAAGTAGTGAGCCGAGGTGTGAATACCAACCTCAAGTAGGCTTCAGTACACTTTTATAGGAAGGCACGTAGTAGACCCTTAGTGATCGGCGGTCTTTTCAACTAAACGCATTGTATTGGAATGGTAGATTGTTAACCAAGGGCTAGAAAGCACCCATTTCTGACGAGATATTTTGGTGCTCGAACGAAGTGAGAGCGCCAATGGTTCGAGTCAGAAATGAGTGACTTCCACCCGAGTTAAACACTGTATTTTCATATAGAATATGAAAATTTTACAATAATCATGTTTTGTATTTATTATTAGTACCTATTAGTTGAAGCGTGGCTGTATGCGTTCCTGCCTTAGCTCACATGCACAACTTTAAGTTAAAAAAAGGTTTGTGAGTGTATTCCATTTCTCACCACCTCATAGAGACTAGTGAATATTTTATAGCTAAAATAAAAGTAATGAATTTACAACATAAACTTATTTTATATTAAATAAAATAAATTACGTGAACTAGTAAGAATAAAAATATTTCCCTTTGTCAGTGGCGGCGTATGAATTCATATTTATTAGAATTAGTTCCGGCATAATACTTATAAGGCGAGGACTAATTGTAATACACTACTTTTCAGTACTAGAGCAGAAACGTATCACTTTTTAAGAACAACAAGGACCCACTTTCAGAGCATGAGATATGAACAATTTTGTAGTTGTCGCGTATTATAGATTTGACACATTAGTCTTAACGGTTAAGCAAGCGCGCGCGTATAATACAAAACTAATTCGAATGTAATACGTTTAGCCGAATAGGATCACAGCCTGACTAGAAGTCTGAACCAGAAGAGGAGATGAATTCGTGGCCCCTGCGGCTGAGCTGATGATCTTAAGAGTTTTAGCATTGGCAGTTCACGAAAAGCTTAGTCGTCGTGTTATTTTGTTACGTGAAGAAGCAATCATGTTCAACAACAAATTGAAGCCGTAAGCATTAGTACATATATTATTATATAGAATATACAGCATGGACGAATTCATGAAGTCGTAAAGCTAGGGTTCGTTCGGTGTTATTGTGTTTTACATTATTTTTAAAACCAATTATTGTATTTCTGACGATCATAGTATTAATTCTTATAGATTAACATCAGTGTTATTTATTATGCAATGTAATGTTATGAAATAAATATATATTATCAATGTATATTTAATATGTAGCTTAGATTAACATTGCTGATTATTTATTTTATATCCAAGGTGCGCGCAGAAATGTATGCAGCGCGGAGGTTCGGCGCGACGGCGAACATTCGGGCATAAATACATAACGGCTGGCTTCCCGCCAGCGCGCGAGCCGCGTTCGAACGAACTCGCATACTTATACTTTGAAGATTCACTTGCCACGCTTATTTAATTCGCTGTGTGGTTTGGCCGGTATTTTGTCTAATGCCTCCAATTGAAGGCCAGATGAATGCCGATGTATTATAATAATAGCTGGCTAAAAAAGAACGTAAGCAAGTAGATAAAAAGTAGAATAAATAACGCATTATGAATGACATTAAAACTGGATTCCGATGTAAAATAGATGTAGAATCATAGATGTAGAATAGGTAACTAAACATTCGTAGTTTTATTTATTTAAACTCTATTGCACAAATATACAAATAAAAGTACAATTGGCGGACTTAATTTGAAGTAACATTGGGCTAAACAGAAACTTTAGTGGTGCAGGATAGTTATATATAATGTGGCCAATCGAAGTCAATACATTAAGGAAATACTTCTTCCAGCTTTTTAATTAACTCTGCACGTATTTTTCTAGAAGATGTGTCACGCATATTTAAAAACTTGTTTGTGATGTTTGTTAAAATACTTGACATTGATTGGAACGATCACTAAAAAATATTATCATTTAAACCTTTAAAGAGCTACCTAAAATAGTCATTTAGTTTCGATAGTCAATCTATAACAACGTGTATAGGTACAGAAAGGCCGTGCCAAGATAAGCTAAGTGATTCTGCCCCCCTCGAGTTTGGGCTTGTAATTTTTATGGATGGTGTGGCTCTACATTAGTAAATAATGTGCAAAAATTGAGCACCCTAAACTTTATAGTATTTGTTTAAAAAAAAGGAATATAAAATTTCTTCGATATTTTTTTTCTAGCCATCCGATTTTAGCGTGCTTCACATATATTGTACATTCACTAAAAATGGTTATATGACATAAATTATTTGTTCATTATATCATAAAAGGTGGCTAAAGTTTTATCCTGGCACGGCCTTTCAGACTACTTAATGTCCTTTCTAGTAACTACTCACCAAGTAGCTCGCTCAAACTAAACGCGGCTCAAGCTTGAAGTGAAGTCAACACTTCCGCCTACGTAACCACACAATAGCTTAAGATATTCCGCCCTTGATATACGATGCTCAGGATTTGTATTAACCCTCCCCACGCATGCCCCCGTCACAATTACTTCGGAAGCTCACAGGCGGGAGAAAAGCGAACTTTCTTCGGATCCGGTTAACTATTGTGCTGTGATTTATTATAATAGTTAGACGTATTATTGTGGAATCGCGAGTGAGATAACGACGCGGTTGCCGAGCTACTAGCAGCAGACGAGTAGTACAAAGACAGCAGTTCCGGCGAGTTTAATGGCGCCTTTTGCTTCACCTTGGCTAAGCTCGTGCTCGTTATGTTTTACCTAATTATTATCTAGCAGAAGCAGAAGTATTATATAAATAATTTTGAGTAGTCAACTCAGGTGCACGGCAAAGATTGTCATCAACTGAGTCAAATAAGATCAAATGCATGTTCCACGCGATCAATGCAAAGCATGCTGTCTTGTCCGGCGTGCCCGTACACACGCTCTGGACAAGACCTCCGTGACGCGACAGATAGTCCCGTACAATCTAAACCAAAGAAATAGGAAACCATCGACACGAGAAGAAGAATGCAACGAATCCTCACGAGTATTTCGGATACCTTCCATATTCATAATTTAATTTGCCATAACGCTTAGTGTTAGCCACAATTTCTTTTTCTTCCTAATTTGCCATGAAAGTGACAATTAATATAAACTATGTTAAGAATACTGTAGGTTAGGTTAGAACAGTTTCTGAGAAAAACTAATCCCATAAAAAACATTCCTTGTAAAAATAGGCCAAGTCGCAAAACTCTTCCACCGTAAAAAGTTGTGAGATATTTCGTAGATCCAAGTCAGGCATTCTGGATTAAAATATAGGATAGTTTAAAACTAATTATGTTTAAGATTTGGAGATCGTGGATCTGCTAGAAGTACCTAAGAATTATGTTGATCAGTCAGTCAGTGACAAAACTAAGGAACTTTGACGGGCAATAGTTCTTAACTACAAGTTCAAATTGAATGTTATTGAGAATATATCTAAGTCATATTACTGAAAACTCATGGTTCTAGCTTTAGCCACCACAAAATTACGGGATGTTGAAAATGGCCTGAATTAGTACGAGAAAATGATGGTACGGCCGTGCTTCTCCGTTTTGCTTAACTTTGCGGTAGCACTGCCGTGCCCCCAGATTAGGGCAGATAGTGATTGTAGCAAATGGAATTATGGATTTCATTAGTAGTAGTAATTATTTATTTGCCTGCTATCTTGTGTATGATGAGGGCCCCTCTCAATAAATTGGGATCCTTATATTCATTACGTACATATACGTAGAACACTACGTTCTCCCACGTTCAGCCCGGTCACGCGTCTCGCTCTAATAACGCTGAATTATGAATATTGTAACGGAGCGAGAGGCACGTGACATCCCGCTCTAATTTAAAAAGAAAGAAATGAGACAATGCTTGAGCGTGGCGTACACTGCTGTGTCCAGACATTGTAGATATTTTTTCGGATTTTACGCAAAGCAGCTAACATTAACTAAATATCTATAAATAAAGGGCGGCGTCTTAATTAACCCCTCGTACGTCGATGCCTAAATTGTCCATTCAAATTATAACTTGGAGATGTAAAACAATTGGTTCAAATGCTTGGCATGGATCCGTGCCTAAGCTTACGATGGGTCAAACACAAAGGTCATCTACTGAAAAATTTCATCAGGCAAAAAGCTATTATAATCTGAATATATAATTTTTTCTCTTAAATCAGACAAACAATCACATACCTGAAAATCAGTTAGTTTACAGTTTCCTAATTTGTTCAGGACGGCGTTTCTAAGAACACGAAATTTTATTTTCCAATGCACGTCCTTAAGGCGGCGTCAAATATGACCAGGCCAAAAATAATACTCAATATACTTATTTCTAGAAAACTAAATGTAAACACTATCTACTAAGCTATACTATAGTACTGAGCTCTAAAGGAATGTACAACATCAGCTAGCTAGTAGAATGAATGAATGAATGAATGAATAAGTTTTATTTTGAAACAACAATAGAAACAATTTACAGAATTCTTAGATCTAAAAATATACAATATAGTTGTTTCAAAAAAGGATCCCACTCAGCATGAGTCGCGGCAGAGGCGCCACGACGCTGATTTTCAGTGGGTCCTGTAATGAGTACCTAACCTAAAACTAAGGAATTGCGTTTAGTGAACATTATTATTGTTATTTGGTAGTGGCTATTGTATCACTGCAACCATTGCTGATCTATTGTGATCACCACTTACTACTTTTTCTAATTCTTGGTCAAGTCCTGCGAACTCGAAGAATTGCAGGATTTTGGTGAACTCAAGAAACTTGATCTCCTCCGGGCACATGAGGTGTTTGCCCAGAATGGAGTTACGGCTGCGCATAAGACAAGGGCAATCGGTTAGGATGTGTGTAGGCGTCTCCTCTGCTTCAAGGCAGAGTCTGCACTGCATTGTGTCACACAGCCCCAACACTGGCATGTGCTTGTTTAGGCAACAATGCCCTGTAAGCACCCTTACCAGCATGCGTAGACGGTTCCTACTTAGTGCCAAGGCGTTAGTGGACGCCTTTTTGCTAAAGGCTCTAATGAGCGCTTTGGAATGTTCCAGTCCTGGGATAGCTCTCCAGGCTTGAATGGTCTTGTAGAAACAATAGGTCTTTAGAGTGAGCTTGGTCAGACTTTTGGGGACCCCACAAAACGGTTCAGATCCGCAGTGTGTCCCCTATGTTTAGTGAACATGCTTACATCTATATTTAATTGCTAAGATTGCAAAGTTATATTTACTTTTGCAATAACCAAACCAGAAGTTAGATTGACATAGGCACTACATACTAAAGCGACTCATTGTATTTACGACCATTTGGACTTTCGATGAAATATAATTATTTAATATTCTTCGCACCTTATGAATAAACGTTTCTAGACAACCGGCTCTTAACAGGATTACAACAGACTTAAGTTACATTCACGTTGATCTTTTGTTTTGTTATCACATATCTCCGGCCAATCCACGGTTATGTCGGATATAAACTCGAGCGCAGTAAACTTTACTAAGTAAAGGCGCAACAAAGTGCAACTCGTTCCAGCTTAAGCGGCGCCCTTTTTGCCGAACACTGACCACTCAGCCGCGGATACAACGACAAAGTTTTCTTACAAAAATACGCCGGTTACGACTTCATGAAACCGACTAAAAAGGCCACACTCGTCACGTGCGTCGTGAAGACACTTCACTCATACAATTGTCCACGGAATAGAGTGCCTTGAAGTGGGTTTTTACTGGACCAACGCAATGTTGTGACATTGTATCGTAATGGAAGAGGGAGATTATTATACGTCGTAATATACCTACGTCCTTTCCTGCCTTAACAGTTAGATGCACCTCTTTTTTAGGATTCCGTACCCAACGGGTAAAAACGGGACCCCTATTACTAAGACTTCGCTGTCCGTCCGTCCGTCCGTCCATCCGTCTGTCTGTCACCAGGCTGTATCTCAAGAACCGTGATAGCTAGAGAGTTGAAATTTTCACAGATTATGTATTTCTCTTGCCGCTATAACAACAAATACTAAAAAACCTGCCAAGTGCGAGTCGGTCTGGGGCTCCCATACAACAGACATTTCGTGCGCGAGTCCGACTCGCACTTGGCCGGTTTTTTTATCTTATTTATTTTATAAGCCATACACGATGCACCTCTTAATGCTATAACTTTTCAATTGACTCGTCTCAACAATACTCTTCTGATTGTGATTGGAGTCGGTACGTCAATCAGGTTAATCTATAGGGGATATTTTGTCAAATGGGCCAATCAACTATTTTTTGTTGCTCGTTGCCATGGTTATGTCCCCTGGGTCACTCTTTAAAACTATGATTTTGTGGGGCTTAAATCCACTAAACACGTATTTTTGTTATACTGGTAAACCCATGGGGGGGCAACTCCTTACCATGATAGGAGCCCAATTTATAGTTCATTTTCTAAGAAACTCTGTCACTGTTGTCTCTTGGCTTACAGGGACAGAATAACAACAAGAAAAAGTTCATCATCATCATCATCATATCAGCCGAAAGACGTCCACTGCTGGACATAGGCCTCCCCCAAAGAGTGCCACAATGACCGAAGAAAAAGTTGATTGACCCAAATAGACTCCAATTTTCTGTGAAAATTTACAGGGAGATTTAGTGTGAATTTGTATGTTTATCTGGTACACTAGTAATAAACTTGTTTAGTGCTTGCTTTCTGTAGAGAATGCCACTAGATGAACAAAAGGCTGGCAGTAGTCTAGCCCTTGCAGTGTGCGCGCGCCATTGTTCTCGCAATTTATCGCCCGCGCGTGACCGCGCCGCGACTGATTGTCGCGACAACCCTACTGCCTACGACTAATTATGTCGCTTTGTCATCCACACAACTTAAGTATTCTGGAATCATCAGCACCGTTAAATTTTACGAGTAGTCATCAGCTGAAATTGTTCGTGTTGTTGTGTGAATACGTGCGGGCTCAAGTACCGGAAAGCGCACGAAGGAACCCTCTTAAAATATTTAAAATTAATATGGCATTTTACCTAAGTAAACTGAAGCTGCGTTTTGAAAATTTAATTTCAACAATATAAAAGCAAAAAGCGTTTTGTCGTCACTTATCAGATCAACGAAAGTGACAAAGTTTTAAGGAAAAAATTTCCGACGAGTAAATTTTCCCCTGCGTTTGAAGGAAAAATCCCGTCCACATTATACGGTTCAGGGAAGCGGCGTCGGAATCATGATCGAATGAGATAAGTAACTGTTCCGTAGAATTTAATCGCTGCATCAGCGACTGCATTGACGCCGGAGGTGCGAGCGCCGAGTACAATTCAGCAACCAAAGGAGATACAATCTAGTTCGACTGCGATGCTAGAAAGGTATCCATTGCTGCACGGCGTAGAAGGGTTTAAGGTAAGTGGTTAGTGGGAGCAGCGAGAGACGCGCCGCCACGGTAACGAGCCGGTTCGCGAGGACGCTCCAGACGAGAGCGCTCGAGGCCCGCTTCTGCAGCGAAATTAGCGAAACGAGCGACACAGATAAGCGCCACCTGAACAACTGTCCGTATTCAAAAAGCTAATGACCGCAGCTTTTATTGTAACAAGCCTCCGGGCAAGGTAATTCAATACAAACCTCGTTAAAATAATTTCATTCCAGACTACGTCTACGTAGATAAACCTGTATCGCGAAATAAATCGGGCAGATAAGTGGATGAAAACTGGAGCGCAATAATAAGAGCAGCTTGCTTGCACTATTAAACCAAAATGCGGTATTAAAACATAAAAAGCAAACGTCCCTTCCTAATTAAACAAGACAGTGGCAAGTGGAAATGGGTGGGTAATAAAAATGAGCAGTGCCGGGCGCGCAAAATAAATATGAGCGCGGGTTTATTCTCACAAAGAATTGCGGCGCCGCCCCGCCCTCCTCGGCGGGTTGATGACACTCCCACTTCGGGACAAAACACAAATTAAAGTCCAACTTGTTATTTTATTACCAATACGAGATCATGCCAGCGAACATAATTACTTAGTACGTATTCACGCTTTTTGTAGGTTTTCAATGTTACCATGCTTTCATTAAGAGACTTAGTTTGCGTGTTTGGGATTTATTGCATCATATTAGGAACAAGCGATTATTACAAGCCTTTAAAGATCGTGATAGTATTTTCCTGTTGTTTATTGTTTGCATCACCATCATCATCATGTCATCCGAAGTATCAACTAGTTAGGGTTCCGATACCTCAAAAGGAAAAAACGGAACCCATATAGGATCACTCGGTTGTCTGTCTGTCCGTCTGTCACAGCCAATTTGCTCCGAAACTACTGGACTGGTTGAGTTGAAATTTGGTACACATAATGTAAATTGGTGACCCAAAGATGGACGCGTAAAGTAAATTAATGCATTCTGAACAAAGGGGCCACTTTTGGGGGGTAAACTGGAAAATTAAAAAAAAAATTGCAAACTGTATGGCGTGAAATAATAAATAAAATGGGTTGTTGTAAGCATGTCAGATATTTTTTTTTTTAATTTTATCAAAACAGATTTGAAGTAATTTAGAAAAAAAGACGAAAATTGACCATCCCCCCCTTTATCTCCGTAACTACTAGGATTAAAATTCTGAAAAAAATATGGAAAATATTTCCTTGCCTAAAGATTACAGGAAAACCTATAAGAAGTTTGAGTATTCAAAAACATTTATGAAATTTAGATTATATGCGGAACCCTCACCACGCGAGTTGAACTCGCACTTGTCCGGTTTTTTTTCCCGCGGCAAGCTTGCAAAATAACATAAGACACGAGTCAGTAGGCAACTTATATTATACATAAATAAATACTTAGCACATTGGCTGCCATGTCAGTACAAACACAGTACTCGTTCGGGTCTTGTCAGTCCCCAAAGCTGGGATCCCTGGCGTTATCCGGAATCGCACTAACAAGGCTTCCACTTCGTCAATTATCATCATCATCATCATCATCATATCAGCCGAAAGACGTCATAGGCCTCCCCCAAAGAGTGCCACAATGACCGGTCCTGCGCCACCCGCATCCAGCGGACTCCAGCGACCTTTACCAGTGGGTCGATCACGTAACTTTTCTTACGAACGTCTGTAAGATTTAAACGTCAATTTTATATGGAAAGATGACAGTTAAATTGAGATTTAACCGTCAGACGCGCGTTCGGAACGTTACGTGATTACCCCCCAGGTCATCAGTCCACCTTGGGGGGGGGGGGGGGGGGGGCTACCCACGCTGCGTCAATAATGTAGAATATGTTTTCACCTACTCATAACCACTTGACAAACGAATTTGTATTCCAATTCGTGAATCTACAAGCGAGCAACTCCCCGAATTGACCAACTCAGCTGTGGGTCTCTGACCTCGAAAGGACGGTAGCGGTCGTAACAGCTATTGGAACTACAGTTGAAAGCACCGCAAAGGGTCGGGGTTTTGTCCTCGCCATAGTGCAAGGAATAGCCGTCTTCGGGGTATACTTCTCGCCCAATCGAAGCCTCGCTGATTTCGAACAGATGCTTACGGAACTGGGAGCCCTGATTGGGCAGGTATCCCCCACCCCTGTGCTAGTCGCTGGGGATTTTAATGCCAAGTCTACGGCATGGGGATCTCCCGTGACAAATGTACGGGGAGACGCGCTAGTAGAGTGGGCAATCTCCCTTGGGTTGACTGTCCTCAACACCGGATCGGAGAGCACATGTGTAAGACGACAAGGTGAGACAATTGTCGACGTCACATTCTCCTCCAATATCCTGGCTCACCGTGTGCAAAATTGGAGGGTGGAAACTGGTGTGGAGACACTATCGGATCATCGGTATATCAGGTTCGATGTCTCCCATCATAACAACATAATGACGGATAACCGATCCACTGCTGAGGACAGTCCACGGTGGGTGCTGAGTAAACTCGACAGGGAGCTCGCCAAAGAGGCTGCTATTGTCGAGTCGTGGGGGACAGGTTCTGGTTCTACCCTGGAAGAAAATACCCTGGTTGAGCTAGAGGCTGAGCGCCTTAGCGCCGCTCTTACTCGAGTTGGTGACGCGTCAATGCCCAGGGTGAAACCTCTCGTGCCGAAACGTCGCGTGTACTGGTGGCGTCCAGAACTTCGCCAGCTGCGGAACGCGTGTGTTGCCGCACGCCGCCGGTACACGCGATGCAGAAGAAGGCGGATACGGGATCACGCTGAAGAGGCTGTCCTGTACGACACCTACAGGGCGGCTTGCAAAAACTTGCAAACCGCCATAGCGCAGGCTAAGGAGTCGGCTTGGGAGGAGTGGTTGGAGACTCTGAACAGGGATCCATGGGGCAGGCCGTACCGGGTCGTGAGGCAGAACCTCCGACCATGGGCACCACCGTTGACCAGCAGTCTCCAGCCGGAGCTCATTGAACGGATCGTGGTCGCTCTCTTCCCCGAGAGAGGTGAGTTCGTGCCACCAGTGATGACATCAACCACTCGACCACGGGATCCCGTGACGGATGTGCCCCCGGTGACAGAAGCCGAGTTTGGTGTGGCTGTCCTTAAACTTCGCTCAAAGAAGACAGCGCCCGGACTAGACGGCATTCCGGGACGCCTGCTGGCGATTGCTCTCAGTGAGATGGAGGAGAGAGTCAGAGCTCTGTTTACCGCGTGCCTGGCTCAGGGGCGGTTTCCCAACAGGTGGAAAACAGGCAAGTTGGTACTTCTCCAAAAGAGTGGGCGCCCACCTGATCAGCCGTCGGCATACCGTCCCATCGTCCTGCTTGATGAGACAAGCAAGCTTTTTGAGCGTGTGCTTGCTACCCGCCTCGTCAAAAGCATGCAGCCGGGCCTGAGCGACTGCCAGTATGGCTTTCGCCCGCTCCGTTCAACGCTGGACGCGATTGCACGAGTGCGACACACCACGGAGGAAGCGGTAGCCGAACGCGAGGTGGTCATGGCGGTGTCGCTAGACATATGTAATGCATTTAATACCCTGCCCTGGGAAACAGTCTACGCGGCGCTGCATTACCATAACGTGCCTGCTTACCTGCAGCGGGTGGTGGCGGCTTATTTCGCGGGAAGAATGGTAGTCTTCCCAGTTAAGGATGGCTGGGGGAGACGAACGATGTCGTGCGGTGTTCCACAGGGTTCGGTTCTCGGCCCACTCCTGTGGAACATCGGATACGACTGGGTGTTGCGTGGAGTCATGGTGCGAGGAGTCAGTCTCACCTGCTACGCTGACGACACTCTTGTGTTAGCCCGCGGCAGAAACCACAGGGAGGCTGCATATCTAGCCACTGCCGGTGTAGCTCATGTAGTCCATCGCATACGCGCTTTAGGGCTGGAGGTAGCGTTACACAAATCAGAGGCCCTGATCTTTCACGGGTCTAGAAACGCTCCTCCACTAGGCACACAAATATCTGTTGGCGGTACTTCCATCACAATCGAGTCGACGATGAAATACCTTGGACTCGTCCTCGACAGTCGTTGGAAATTTGAGGAGCACTTCCGCCGCTTGGCTCCGAAACTGGTGGCCACAGCTGGAGCATTAGGAAGAATCCTACCCAACCTAGGGGGGGCGGGAACTACGTGTAGGCGTCTCTACATTGGCGTGGTGCGTTCAATGGCACTCTATGGGGCGCCTATATGGGCAGACACTCTGAGCGTTCGAAATGTGGCCCTATTGCGACGTCCGCAGCGGGCTATAGCGCTCAGAGCAGCAAGGGCTTACTGTACGGTATCGTACGTTGGCGCTTGCTTGCTGGCTGGTAGCCCACCGTGGGATCTGGAGGCTGGGCTACAAGCCACAGTCTACTGGCGGTTGCAGGAGGCAAGGAGGGCGGAAAACTGGCCTGCCCCGCGGGAGGTACGCCAGTGGCGAGAGGAAGCTCTTGATGTCCTCTACCAGAAATGGTCAGAGCGACTCGAGATCCCGGGAGCTAGCCGGGACCTGGTGGATGCTGTTCGGCCTGTTCTTAAAGAATGGGTCGAGCGCAAGCATGGCGCGCCCACATTCCACCTCACGCAGCTCTTGACGGGGCATGGCTGCTTCGGCAAATACCTGTGTGAGGTGGTTGGTAGGGAGCCAACATCGGCGTGCCACCACTGCGGCGACAGAGCTGTGGACACGGCCAAACACACACGCGAGGAGTGCCCTGCATGGGCGGAGCCCCGCGCAGCCCTGTCCACGGCTATAGGAAGAGACCTCTCACTGCCGGCGCTGATCAGCCGAATGGTTCGCAGTGAGGAGGGGTGGGCGGCAGTGGCCACCTTCAGCGTCGCGGTCATGACGCAGAAGGAGGCTGCAGAGCGGTCGCGCGAGGACGACGTCAACTCGGCCCCGCAGCGCCGCAGGAGGCCAGGCAGGCGGCGAAGGGCCTTCGCGGGCCGTATGATGCCGCCATAACAGGGACCTGCGGGCGATGGGTCGGGAGTTCCATCACCCGCCTAGAAAAGGTCCCGAGCAGGAAGGCCCCCATGGTGTTCTGGGGTGCCAACAGCGGAGTGGGTACCATACCCTGTCATCACCTACGTGGGCCCGCAAGGGCAACGCTGACAGAGTTCCGGATGTGTGCAATAGCGTTCCCGGGGCTCTGTCCAAAAGCGAGCGGTGGAACACCCCAGGGGTTTTAGTCCGTGCGAGTCGGACATACCCACTCGGTTTCTCCCGAGCCGGGTGGGATCCATAACGGATTTCCCCTGGGAAAAAAAAAAAAAAAAAAAAAAAAAAGGTGGAGTGGCGAATGTTTGCGTAAGGAAATTAACTTCATTGTGGCGAATGCTGGGGATCGATGGAGCGCACACTTGGGCACTAATCGAGCTGGAGGCTAAGAATTTATCGGAGCGGTTTTATCTTTCGTGTTTTAAAGTGGGACATTGGGACGTGACTGTGTTAGTTTTGTAAAGCGTTATATTAACAAATTCGTTATCGTCACAAGTGAAAATTTAAGATTTAGACGATCTGAGTTTATGGTGGTTCAGAGGTTGGAATTTTAAAATGAAATAAGCATTATTTTATCGATTTTCACTTAAGGAAATAGAAGTTTGAGTTGCTTCCGCCTTAAAATGGTTTTTGCGGATAATTCAGTTGCAAATTGACGAAGCTAGAATGTAGAAAAAGTAAGAAAACAAAATAAGTATCAATATTTATCACTAGGTACCTCATTGTTACAGAAAGATTTTCTTTTATATAGACTTATGATGATAGGAATAATTTTTGTGTAGTTCAAATTATGCAATATTTATAAAATGTTTATTTATTTATCTAGTGCATTCGGCTAACTCCGAAAGTCGTATAGTCCGAAATTTCTATCAAACCAAGCAATATTTTTTTACTCTGTCAACTTTTACCACGCCGCCGTGTTATCCACGTACTAAAAGTTGACTTAGTAAAAAAAAAATTGCTTGGTTTGATAGAAGTGACTCATTATCGGAATTACCCGACTTTCAAATAGACTTTCGGAGTTAGCCGAATGCACATTTGTCTCCATAATAAAAGAGAACACTTTATACACGAGGCCCTAATTGACTTATTATGTTATTATGAAATACGTTTAATTATTGCACTTATCAACACACGTTAGGACACTGTGCCCACCTCCGGAAAAAATGGGGCTGGAGCGAACAGGAATACTGCGGTTGCGGATGCCCGAAACAAACTGAATAATAATAAAATAGGCTTCTGTCCTAATTTTTTTTTACGATGCCATTCGAACCAGTTTTTGGAGAGGAACAAATGTTTGTACGGGAGCAACTACAATTAGAGAACATAAATACCCAAAAACTTGAGTTAAAAACGAACCTCGCTGGCGGCAGCCGCAATGCTTCATACTGATTGACTCAAAAGTATGACGTCACAGAGTGATATTTGTACTAATCGTTGTATGGAAAATCAAGTAAATTGCTGTTTCGGTCGCGAAATACTGCGTTTAAGACCATAGTCGTGTTACAATTTTGTTTCTATAAAAGCGTAAGGATTCTATTGGTAGCTTTAAATTTACTTTTGTACAATAAAAAAAATGCATATTTTTTCTAAACTTTCAAGGTGTATATATTTTTATCATTTGAATTATATTTCTTAATTTATGCTTAATTACATTTATATGATGGTTTACTATCAATTTAGCAACACTGCGTTATCAATTTTAACATGTGGAAACTACCCAATTGGCCTCAAATTGGCACGACTGTCGCAGGGATCAATTGCAGCCATGGAATGTATACCTTGCAAATGATGTTTTCAAAGCAAGTTGTATTTTTAATAAACACAAATTATTTTGATCCTAATTGTCAGGAAACCAAGGTTCAACTTCTAATGAAACGTATGTGGTTGCTATATAAAAAAAACCATAGAAAGCGAACTCCTTACAAATTTCTAACCAAAAACGTTCCCAAAATTCGGTATGCGCATGTTCGAATTAAACGGCTGCTTGGCATCCTTCTGACATCCCGCCCCCACGTCCGCATACGCCCGCATAATGGCAATGTGCATCCTTTTTGTGGGGCCACTTTTTTCGTTCGCTGGTATAAGGGTTAAGTGAGATCATCATCGTCCTCCTAGCGTTATTCCCGGTTGTGTTCTAAAGTAGCCCGGGGTTCGCTTTGACACCTAATCCCAAGATTTGGCATAGGCACTAAGTTTTACGAAAGCGACCGACCTTTCAACCCAGAGGGAAAACTAGACCTTATTGGGATTAGACCGGTTTCCTCACGAGGTTTTCCTTCACCGAAAAGCTAACGGTAAATATTCCGTGCATAAGTTCAAAAAATTAATTGGAATTCGAACCCACGACCGCCGCTTGACAGCCGCATGCCTGAACCACTAGGCTACCGTAGCTTTTTTTATAAGGGTTAAGTGAGATAAGGGCATAAAAAAAATGAGAATTTTCTACCTGTCCAGGAATTGCATTTTCATTTTCGCACAGACGATGATAACGCTTAAGCTCGATGTGGGCTCGGTGTGGCTCGCGCTTGAGTTTATGCAAATTACTTCTTTGTTGGGAAGGATTTATCGAAGAAACGACATGAGATACTTACTAACGACGGTAACTAGTGACGATCATTAATAATAAAAGTTAATACTGGAAAGTTGGATACTAAAACGCTTGTAGGATAATAATAAAATTATCCGATCTAAGTCGAAATAGGTTGATAAGTCATGCTTGTAACAACTTATGGATACTACTGTCCGAAATAAAGAATTGAATTGAATGGAATTGAAGTGAATCCAAGGCATCCATTCGGTTTATTTCTTTAACATCCTTATCAAATTTGATAGAAATGGCACACAATAAATAACTGTATTTACGTACAGAAAGTCTTCTATCTCAAATCATGCCATCCCGCTCAAATGCATAGCACGTGCTCTATCGTATAAATTAAGGTTGTCGCGTTTTGGGTGACACTGGCATTGACATGTGCGTGTTCGGGCGAATTTACAGCTTAGAGGTGCGCGGGAGCCGGGTTAGCGGACTTGGCTAATAGCCGGACTATTGGCAGTTCACATCCCACACACTCATTTTTTCTGATGTTCTTATATGGGTATCGACGTCTGCTTCACTATACAATTGATTTACTCGGCATGTAATGAATAATGACAGAAATGCCAATAATTCATGATTTATGCATCGATGCAACGCAGTAGAACGTATCTATGTTATATTTACTGGAGGACAGGATCACACACACGACAACAGAACCTTATGTTATAATTCATTTCTACATTTTATTTAAATTAAACCGTCTTGTGTAAAAAAAGAATACAAGTCATAAAATAACAATTTACCTTAAACTAGAAATACAGGCCCCCTCGAGTCGTCCCTGGCGCAAAGGTACCCATCACACTCGCCGCGTTTCCACGTTGAATGGCGACGGACAACCTTTGCACCAGGTACGACCCTACGCGGGTGTCACAAACCTTCTCCCCAATTCGACGTCCCACTTCCCTCACGAAGGTAATAGCCTCCGACCCCCAGCACCCAGTCGTCTCGAAAGCAAGAGGTACAAAATAATAATTACCGCCCAGGGCCGAATATTTTTCCCGCTTTTTGGCCGCGGCAAACTCTGCAGCGGCACCAGCTGACTGCACAGTCCGGCCGAGGTGCGAGGCGGCGAAAGTACTGACGCACGTGGCGTCCCACAGCAGACATTTCCCCCTCTGCCACGGCACCAAAGTTAAGCCGTCTGGCCTTTTGCCATCGGTGCGGCAGAGGCCCGGGGGCTCCAGAACACAGGGGATGTTGGCGGATATCAAAGCCCTCCTTACGATGTCATTGAGAGCGTGGTGACGTGGAAATCTTCCCGAACAACGACAGCAACTCAGCGCGTGATGGCCATTCGCCTCCACCATGGAACCGCAGATGCATTTATGTGGTACACAAACATCGCAGCCCAGGCGGAGAGCTACTGCCACCCGCAGTGAGTCATTGTCCAGGAGTGTTCCCAGATAAGGAGCAGGCAAAGCCTGCAACCACGCTCCCGCTTCCACTGTTGACACCGACTTTAGCCTGGCCAAATTCACCCCCGTTGCTACACGCATAAGCTGTGCAAGAGCGTCCCTGGCCCCCACATCGTCCCATACTCGCTGTACTGGTAGTCGTACAACCTCGGGCAGCGGTGCAGTCGGATAACGAGCCGTCCACCTTGCCAGTGCATCCTCCACAAACGGAATGGTGACCCTATCTCCATGGCAATTTAAAATTTTAGAGACAAGGCCAGCAACCCCATGTGCCGACGCTAGGAAGGCTGGTAGGCCCACATCCCCCGCACACCGCAAACCGAGGCCACCGTGACGTATCGGCAAAGACGCCTGGATCCATTGGTCATCCGAAAGAGACACATTTAGAACAGTCTCTGCCGTATCCCTCAACGCGACGTCAAATGACGACACGTCACCCGGGCACAACCATGTAGGAGTTGTTCTCAAAAGGTAAGTTATTCTGGGAACCGCGAAACACATCCGTAGTAGGGTCAGGGCGACATGGGCATTAATATTTTTAAGGCGTTCCTGAGCAAGCAAAAGGAGGTGCTTCCTGGCCTCTATTGCGCTAGAAATAGCCTCTTGGAATATAGGAGAGCCCAAAAGGGTAAACGTTCCAAGTGAAAGCTCTTTGAGACCAGGGAGCAAAGACCTTAAAGGAGACAAAGAAGCAGAAGAGGCAGGTCCACAGCAGTATACCTCACACTTCCCCGCATTCAACTCCAGTCCCATATCCCTTAGACGGGGGATAAGAACAGCCAAGTCCTGCTTCACAACTTCAGGCTCCCCCCCTAAGGTGCCGTCATCTAAATACCAGATATTAAGGGGGGATTTCAGAGACGACACCGCTTCATGGATAGCAAGACTGAAGGCAAGCGGCCCAAGTGGATCCCCCTGCTGCGCACCTACCTGCGACAGAATTAGGGACTCATCGTAGATGAGGTTAGATGGAGAATGATACACCTGGTGCAAAAATGGGTACAAACTAGGAATATGTTTTTCCACTTCGCCCAACAGAACATCCCTCTCCACTGTATTGAACGCGTTCTTGAGATCCAATTTCAAGACGACACAGTCTGCATTCCCGGGCTCCATGACAAAAGTGCGTGTGGCATGGATCGCGGCCTCACACCCCCTCTGTGTGCCAAAACCTAACTGATGTGGCTGAAGATACTCAGCCATCCGCTCCTTAACCTCACGACACCCCAGCTTGGCCACCAAACGGCGAAAAGTGCTACCCACCGCAATTGGCCGTATGCCCCCCTCTTTTTTTGTCAAAGCGCACAGAGACGCTCCATATAAATATGGACAGATTTCGCGGTTTAACTGCCCACTCAATAAAAAATTGCATAATTTGACCAGGGACCCAAGTAGTCGCTGCCCGTTGTCACCAGCAGAACTTGAGGTCAACTCCTTTAGATGAGCTGGACGAATTCCATCTAAGCCCGCGGCTGACCCACTATGGAACGACCCTAGTGCTCGGACCACATCCTCCAAGTTTACCACCACGGCTTGAATGGACCGATCCGGCTCTCGAGGGAAAGTTAACGTGCGGGACGGAGGCGGGTGCTTCGTCCGCAACGAAGCCAGCGTCTCAGGGCCCGGAGGTGCTATTGCGTCATCCGACATCAGCACGCGTACGGCCCCCCTCACATCGCCCTCATATACCTTGGACTCGATTGTCTTTAGGACAGAGGGCGTCCTGGAGGAGGCCCCCACGATACTACCACGTTCAACTGAACTGGACCCACATTCGGCCGCGACTATGTTGGATTTAACCTTAGTGGTCAGGTTGCCCTGGCCCTGGACATCCGGTGCTTTTAAGGCCGAATATGCGAATGTAAGTAGAGCATACCAATCCGCGGTATCGTTGGTTTCAATGCACTTACTTATAACGGTGCACAATTTTTCCGCCTTATGTTAAAAGTAAGTTAAATATTGCATATATATATATATATTGGCTTGCATTATTCAACCTAAGTACATTAATTCAGTTAAAATATCATATACATCCGGTACCTTTTGGATGACATTCCCTTTATGTTATTATTGTTAAATCTTGCCAATCACATCAGATTTTTACCTATTTAGCGGTTGTAACTAACTAGTACACGTGAAAAAGAGTGCGTAACTTTTCGAACGCACTTTAGAACAACTTAACTGCCATTTTTCCATACCAAAAAGTGACATTTAGATCTACCTGACGCGCGTAGAATGCGTTACGTGATCGACCTGCTAATTAAGCGTTAAAACAGCACTATAATATGGATATAAAAAGTGATTATTAAACACTTATTAAACAGAAAAGTTAGCTTCGGCAAAGGCTGATAAAACACTCATGAGTATTGTTAAGAGAAATATTAAGAGACAATTTGGGTTAAACATGAATATTACTACATATTTGATAAATATCCATTCCATGAAACGGAGCTCCAGTCGTTAATGTGCGACTGCATCAGATAATAGGATAACTGATCCTCGATATTAGATATGCTAAGCCTGATTTACTGGCTTAATATCAAAAGTTCTGCTCATAACGGAGTATGTCGGCGAATCCAGTTACACAATGCTAGTGGTGCTATTAGGTATCAGCTTGAAACTATTCCAATAGGCAGGCTTGTTAGCTTACGAGTTCAGTAACAATGTACATTGCACACAATCCGGATTAAGTAACCTGGGACTAATATGACACGTGCATTTCGCATTCTAAGTAGATTTTAATTTTATTTTAAACCCTGACGCACGCTGTTATAAGTTGAATGTTTGTAGCTGTATTGCCCGCGTAATTTCCATTGAATAATTAATTATTACATCAGGGATGTGATTGTAAACAGCATAAATGCGACGAGTCAGATTTGAACCGGCGACCACACATACATGGCCCGTCGCTACTAACCTACTGAGCTATAGGAATATGCTTCAAACCAAATCTTTTAATCTTTTTTTGCCCAACTACGCCAGACCTTAAAAGAAGGGTTATATTTTTAATTTTTTATTTTATTTGAAATAATGGATGAAGATATAGTCACGAAAATTGAGAAAGGTATGTTAAAGTGGTTTGGGCATGTAGAGAGGATGGATGAAAGAAGATTAACGAAGAGAGTGTATGTAAAAAGAGTGGAAGGGCAAGTTGGAAGGGGAAGACCTAGGCGAACTTTCTCTTATCAAATTGGAGAAATTTTACAAAAAGTCCGGACCGACGAGCATGTATGAGAAATGTTATGAAGGTGAGTGAAGCGAAAGTGGTTTGTCAGGATCGTAGCAAATGGAGATCCGTGATCTCTGCCTACCCCTCTGGGAAGTATGTATGTATTTGAAATTTATAAATTTCGTTATCAGACGTTACTGCTTAATACAAAACTTATTAAAAAAAAAAATTTGATAAGATACTAGTGTTATAAGTGGACACCGTGGCGACCACGCACCGGAAGGCGCGGCGTGGGTAGGCCCCCCGCAAGGTGGATTGATGACCTGGTAAAGGTCGCGGGAGTCCGCTGGATGCGAGTGGCGCAGGAACGGTCACTTTGGCACACTTTGGGGGAGGCCTATGTCCAGCAGTGGACGTCTTTCGGCTGATATGATGACCGTAGCGTACAAAGAGCTTGCGACTTGTCGCCCTTTATAACCGACTCCAAAAAAGGGGGACTTTTAAATTTGTTGGAACCATTTATTTTTTATGTATGTTCCCCGATTACTCGAAGACGCCTGCACTGATTTGGAAAATTCTTTTTTCGTTTGTAAATGTATCCTTCCCAGGTGGTCCCTGGTGGATCTGATGATGGAGACCTGGAGATATCTTCAAATTTTATAGGCACAGTTTAAGCGGTGTATTGAATTGAAGTCGGTTAACACTTTGTTTTAAAAGAAAGTTTTATTGACTTCTGGATTCGGTGTGTTGACAGATAGAATCAAATTTTATAGATCCTTAATTCTCAACATAAAAAATTTACGCACGTCAGGTAGACCTAAGGCACTGGTCCCACCGCCGGCTACAGACTATAAGCTATCGGCGATTACTCGCCCAAGAAACGAACAACAGATAATAGCTCAAGTGTAAATAAATGTATAGTTCATCGCCGGCGGTGTGAACAGCCAGCTATAAACTATAAATAGGTATATAACTCTCTCTTTTATTTCCACGAAAGCGATTATCTTTTGTTCGTTTCTTGAGCTAGAAAATAGCCGATAGCTCATAGCTTACTCGCTCGCGGTGGGACCAGTGCCTAAATGACAATTTTAGTTTAGGAAAATGACAGTTGAATTATCTAACGCTCGTTCGAAACGTTCCCTACGTGTTTTCCCCTCAGGAATATGTCAGGGAAACTAAGGAAACAGAACCACTGTCCACATAAAAAAAATTGTGAACCCTACCCTATGTTGTTATGTAGGTGCAGTAAAACTGGCTTGGTTTGTAGACCGTGCATTTTTAGCGGCAAAGCAATTAGCGGCATCGACGCCTAATGCTTGTCTATTCACGAAACGGTTTATACACTTTGAACTAGCAACCAATAACATTTGGCCGGCTCGATCGTACTAGCTCGGAGTTCTAACTTATATTGGTTGGTAGTTGTGATGGAGAAGATTTGTGAGTTGAATCTCTGGCGCGTCGCCAGCGCATCTGCGCATGCGAACAGTCCACGTCAACAATATGTATACAGTTTTTATCTTATTACAATGGAATAAGGTGTAAAATTGTAAACGTATCTTTGGTTTTGACTGTACATAGTTGCTATTAACGATAAGTGCCTATTTCGCGTAAAAAATGGAATCTGTGTCAAATATACCCATCGCCTCAGTTTCGACACATAGACGAACATACGACGACAGAAACTAGTTGAAAATAAACCATCATCGTCTGAAGCCCAGGCCAACACTCGAACTAGGGGATGATCTCCGGGATAAAAATAATACTATGTCCTTTCCTGGAACTCAAACTATTAATATATAAAATTTCATCCAAATCGGTTCAGCGATTTAAGCGTGAAGAGGTAACAGACAGACAGACAGACACACTTTCGCATTTATAATATTAGTATGGATGGATGTCAACGAATTTCCCATATTGCATTATTCCTCCTTAACTCCTAATCCAATTAATATTTAAAGTCGATTTGATTCCAGCGATACACGAATTACAGCGCGGGTACAATATGAGTATCGGCTACGCTCTGCTCTTGCTACGATATATGCTACGCTCGTAGCACCTAGGTTAGCTCGTAACTGGATCTACGCCACTCAGCTACGCCGTGTCAAAGCGGCACTCGTGCTACACTGACGTTTCTACGAGTACGAGAGGCCGTATTCGAAACGTTTGATTGGCAGCTTGAGACATCGCCACTAGAATCTGCATGATATCACGGAATTTTGTACAAAAATCGAATATTCATTCAATATTCTTTTCATTGCTCGTAGAGGCCCACTCCGTCTGATAATAACTGTTGACTATAATTATTGTTTTATAAAGTTAAAAAAAAAACTGTTACCCGACTACGGTTAAGTAATTGAAGAAAAAACTATTTGGTTTCAGACAAAAGGTGGCATTTGTCACCCGGAGCATAATTACGAATCTATAGAAACCTCATTTATGAAAATAGGCATGTGACTTCATGTAAAATTTGATAACATAGTGTTTCTAAATAGATAATAAACTATCAAATAATTGTAATAAAGTAAATTACGATATATAATTAAAATCATAAAAAGATATGGACCGTGAAAGTTTAGAAAATATATGCATTTTTTTATAGTCCAAGAGTAAATTTAAAGCTACCAGTAAAATCCTTACGCTTTTATAGAAACAAAATTACATTACAACTATGGACCTAAACGCAGTATTTCGCGACCGAACCAGCAATTTACTTAATTTTCCATACAACGATCAGTTCAAATATGCCTCAAACATTCATAGGTGCATGTAATATGCCTAAATTGAAGAATAAATCACTTTGACTTTGAATAGCAAAGTGTGACGTCATACTTTTGAGTCAATCAGTTTGAAGCGTTTCGGCTACCACCAGAGAGGTCCGTCTTTAACTAAAATTGGGTATTTATGTTCGTTAGTTGTAGTTGCTCTCATACAAACATTTGTTTTTCTCAAAAACTGGTTCGAATGGCATCATAAAAAAAATCTTAGGTAACAAGCCTAGGTTCAGTATCTTAAACACTACGGTGGAACACACGTAAATATATAGACTGCTAAAAACATATTCCTTCCTTTCGGCGCTGCCGTAATCGGGCAAAAATAGATTATCCTTATTCATAAACGTTCCATATAATTCCTTACATAGCAAATGGAGCTTACAAACAACTGTTAAAGCGCTTTAGCTCACGTAACTAATGATGCATCGTTCTCAGAAAGCTGGTGAAGTGGAAATATTAATTTTAATATTGCCGGCAATATTGCTTCGAGTGGATATTAGATTTTCCGTTGCATATACTAATACTATTATTACTAGGAATCACGCTTAAAATACAGCGAATAATGTCGCAGAATACTTTATGCGGTTTTACTAAGAAGTACGTAGAATATAAAAAATATATTAAAATTAGAACCCTCAGAAAGCCCATTTCACTACTAATTGTCTGATAAAAGAAACTGCAACAAAGTATCGGTAAATTCGGTTTAGATTATTAAGCTTGTGAGCAATTGTTTCTAGTGGTTTTAATTGAAAAAAAAAATTTTTTTTTTCTTCAACTTAAGTTTTAGTGTACTTTTTTACTCTTCTGGAGGTGATATAAGTAACTTTTTATTTTAAAAACAAAAAAATATAAAAAAAATTGAAAAAATCACAAACGTATCTTTTGAAAACAAAAATGCAAAAACTATTATGACTCACTACATGATGTTACCTCAAAATCTGCACTGACTACTGTGCTATGATCTCGTGGTGCCAAGATACATTACTCGGAGGTCATAACTTTAGATCAATTTTTCTCCGAGTTAAAATAATTTGAAAAGAAATGAACAAAAGGGGTTACTACAGATGCTGTAAGGAAGCCTCCTTTTAATTTATTGCTCCTATTTGGGCCACACCCTGTATATGTTACTAATTAAAATTAAATTACGGACTACTTGTATATTATGGGACAGGCCTTGCCTAGTGTAGGACTATATCTATGTTTCTGAGTGTCTGTATTATGTTAAAAAATATTTCATTGTTTAGTATTGATTTAGATGGAAATGCTTGTAGGAAATTGTAAGTTCAAATCAAGATTAGGTATACCTTTAACCATGCATGTATTCATTTACGGTAGGTACAGCTTGCAAATAACTAAATAAATAGTTACGTTGGGTATCAATACAGGGTGAAATAGGGGCCGTGGAGCAAGAAGACCAAAAGCGAATAAGATGGTCATACTGAACAACTTTTCCCATGGGACCAACCACGAAATCGCAAAAAAAAAACAGCTGTTCTATACATTAACTCTCAATGAATTCACAGTTAATGTATGGAACAGCTGTTCCATACATTAACTGTGACTTATCACACATATAACTTATCTAAATTTAGTAATTAGTTTACTTATCACACATATAAGTGAAACTATATTATCTATTTTTAGATGTAGTTTTACTTATACCTATATCATCTGAAATATTTTAGAGATAATGCTAATCCAGGAGCTGGGATAGACAGATCGGCGTACACAACAAACATTCTTTCAAAAACTACAAAACCGATTGCTATTTTATACGTCAAGTCGGATAGACCCCGGATATTCCTATTCATAAGCGGATAATGGAAGCGAGCGATCTAACAAAACCCATTGGAAGTGATAGCGGTTTACATGTCCCAGTGCCGTGCATTAGGATAATTATTATATCAATCTGCTGGTAATATTGATGAAGTATGTGAATTCATCATCATCATGATCATATCAGCCGAAAGACGTCCACTGCTGGACATAGGCCTCCCCCAAAGAGTGCCACAAGTGCACGCAGAGTGACGTGGGTGCAGTTGCACGTAGAACCGATGGCCATTGGGGCGAAAAGGTTCTCGAGTGGCGACCACGTACCGGAAGGCGCAGCGTGGGTAGGCTGATGACCTGGTAAAGGTCGCTGGAGTCCGCTGGATGCGGTTGGCGCAGGACCGGTTATCGTCCCCCTCGAGGGTGCCCGCCTTGCCAAG
This sequence comes from Epinotia nisella, assembly GCA_932294315.1. Classification (NCBI taxonomy): domain Eukaryota; kingdom Metazoa; phylum Arthropoda; class Insecta; order Lepidoptera; family Tortricidae; genus Epinotia; species Epinotia nisella. The sequence continues at coordinate 392,031 of OW028677.1, forward strand.
GAGGGGGGGCTTAGTAACCGTGGACTGCAACCCACGCCGAAGCTAAGAGGCACCCAGGGCCAGCCTGTGTGGGCCTGCTGGCTGGCCCGAGGAGGGCGCTCCTAACGGGCTTGTGCACTGCCCGCTTAGGATGCGTTGGGCAGGCAGCCGCGGAAGCGGCATTGGTGGGACCGCAGAGGAAGAGGAATGTCGGTATTACGGTGCGCCACTTTCCCTATCCTCTGCGGCCGAGGCGTGGTCGGTGGCGAAACCACAGATCTGATCCGCCACCGGGTGCTGGAATTTCCCGCACCCATGATCTCCTTGTAGCGGACTCAGGGGGGTCCGCTACTGAACAGGTGGAGATCGAGGAGGCAGGCGCGCCAAAACATCTGGCGTGCCTCTCGTGGATGGCCTTCGGGCATCCGCGAAGGAGCCGCTTGTGGGTGGCTGCCGCCGGCGGGGTCGTGGATGTGTGCGCAAGCGTTCCCGTGACCTCAACACAGGGCGGCGAGGCGGCAAGTGGGGGGGTTTTTAGTGGGTATACCGTGAGTCTCATCAGCTTATACGGGCGTCCCACATAACCACCCGGGTCACCCCCTGCACCCGGGTGGTATGCGTAACGCATTTCCCCCCCCTAAACAAAAAAACAAACAAAAAAAGGACCAGTCATTGTGGTATGTGAATTGCTTGTACTATATTGAATTAATTTATGAATAATATGATTTGCTGAATTGTTATAAATGCGTCATTTAGGAGACGCAACAGATATGTATTCAGACAATTATGGCCAGATTCGAGAATCAAATATGATGTCCTCGGAATGTCATAGGAATCCCACTTTCATACCTATTGTTATTTCATTACTGGAATGGCAGCCCTGTTTTTTAAATTGTCTTCGTCTATATAAAACACCCTTACCGTGACGTGATATCTGTAGATACGAGCCTGGCTTTAAGTATTTATCGTCTTCTATGGTGCAGCTCAAAATACCATTTAAAATAATGTACGTAAAATAAAGATAACTCGGAAGCACAACTGACGCTTCCAGCAGAATCGCCTTTCTAGTACATTAAGCTTAGTTACCGGGAGTTTGGCTTGAGCCGCGGCAGATTGAGCCGATAGTTAAGGAGTTCACTAAAGGCAGACGGATAAAAGTTACCATGAATCAGATAAACGAGGGAATTTGCGCCGTAGGATCAGATTTAGGTGAGTTATCGCTTTGGGATGCAGATAATAAGGACCTTTATAGTTGCATTAAAATTCAATAGAAATTCTTTCTCGTGTACTCTTAAGGTTGTGATAGACTTGAGCAGTCGCTTATCATGAGCTTTATAGCGAATATAAACAGAAGCGTTTTAATGAGCATTCTAGCGAAACGACAGTTGATTTTTTTACCAAACCGAGCAATTTTGTTACGCGAGCGTCACGTCTGACATCTTCGTAAAGAATAATTTTTTGAAGAGCATTTACTAGAACGTTTGCTAGAATGATCATGAAAATATTAGGGCTCTATGCTACAGTGAATGCTCGATGTTCTGTTACATGGCAATGCTCAAATTTACCAGCATCTTTATGCTGGTAAACTTGAGACACATTTTTAGCCGTAACAATAGAATAAGATAAGGTGTTTGTGCCGCGGCGTGTTCTGCTTGGGGCCGTAGCTGATGCCAAAAGAAGCATAAGGACTGTGCCAAGAGAGATATGCGCTCATTCAACACCACGGTACATAAGTGGAAGGACCTTGCCGTGGACAGAGACAAATGGCGCAAACTGGTGTTCGATGGTCGTAAAGTCCACGATGAAGCGTGGTTTAAGACACTCGCAGATAAGCGAGCCAAGCGGCATCAAGTGGCACCTGTTTGCCGCGGGCACATTACACCTGGCAGGCTTGCGGTCGAGTACGCCGCTCCAGCATTGGATTACACAGCCACGGAAGAAGTTGTCTCCCTCCTTGACACTGCTTGTATAGTCTATAATAGACTCAAGGGCCATTGATGATGATATCTTTACAAAGGGGAGTTTAGACAACCATGCAGGACATTCTGCAATATGTTTTTTAGTACGTATTTAATGATTATTAGTGCGGAATCATGTGTTGACTATTACATGTTTTATTTAGAAGCTAATTAATATAATCTAAACTAACAATTAAGACGTAATATCTGTGAACAGTAAATTGGTAACTTTGTTAAGGTTGTATACCGGGAGTAATCTCAGAAACTATTCATCTGATAAAAAAACTTATACCACTAAATATATAATATATCTTCGGGATGGATAAATAATGTTTACCCTGAGGCTGTGCCTGAGTTCTTCTTAATACGTAGTATTCAAACAATGAAAGCAAGGCGAGCCGGCAAAACAGGACCAGTGTTCCTTCACCCATTCAAAGACAGAATACAGCTCAGAAGATTAACCCTGCCCGAACTAACATCTCACAATACCACCTTTGGTTAAGTCCTTGCGACAAACAGACTAAATCAGGGTTTCCCTGACTCAAGACATGACGTAACTGTCCTTCGTTATGTGCCCCGGCGTATTGCAGCGATCTCCTGAGCTCTAGAGCAAAGACCGGGTGAAGTAACTCCAGTGTGCACTCACCAATGCGTCACCTGACTGTATCCGTGTCAGACTAGACAAACAGGCAGATATAAACCGCTTAAGCAGTGCTTGCAAATTGGATTTTATCCTGTGAGTAGTAAGGGTATGTTTGCCGTGAGCTCGCGCGTATAAACAGCGCTGCCCCAGATTTCCCGGCGAGCTAATATGGACTAAGGAGCTAGCGGAGGTCCGCCTAAAATTAGAATTCCTGCCGCGTAGTTGGAACAAGGATGCAATCGGGCACAGCCGTAGCGTATTTTACAGCACCCAAAAACAAGATACATATGCCCGTCTGATATAAATTCCTAGGAGCCGGGTGACTTGGTACACCGGCCCAAACCCATACCGGTTACTTTTTGAGACGATTTCGTAACACAAAATTTTCCTAAGGTTGGAAACTGACTTGGCCGTATTTGTAGAAATACATACAAAACCACGTTCCATATTCGGGTCGCGAGTGTCGCTTGCATTTGTCTTGCAGCATTTTAGCGGTTTTACTTTTTTCCCCGATTCGGAAATTAAAAGAGGAACGAATCTTCCCCGGGGGAGGCGCATTGGACCGATAAATTGACCCTCGTCTCGGGCTTGTTGGACGAGTTTTATGGGTCACCCGTAAGGGCGGCCTAATTTCTTACCTTTTGCACCTTTAATTCCTGAACAGTCAGTTGCCGACAGTTACCTTTATATTTCAATCCGAATGACACCGAATTAAATACATCTGTTTTAGGGCTGAACTGATTTTATTATCTACAACGGGATTCAGGGTATCTGCTAGTAATTGTGTAATTTGTGTGTAACATGTATACATTGTATAAAATTCGGTATCTTTATGTACAAATGAGGGTGAGACTTAAGCTGTGCGAGGGAGCGGAGCGGTGTGCAAGGATAAAATACACTAGTGGGATTAATGAATGCTGTGTTTTCATATATTTCATACCTAGCTGTCAAGCATGCGAGTCAAAGATGAAAATACATCTTCGCACTATGGTGGATATGGATATTCATGATCATTTATTTCTGAGAGTATGACACAACATAATGTTGGGTATATTATTCAGCAGTAGATTAACGCAGATAAAACAGGATAAAGTGTATAAGGAATTTATTAGACTGCTCACATATGAGATGTTCTAGAACTTCTAGACAGACTGACAATACAAAAGTAAACAAATCAACCATGGAACGGTTGCTAGCTAGAATACGAATTTGACACACTTTATATCTATGCCAGTATGCAAGCCACTACCTGTAAGTAGGTTTCGATAAAGTGAACAGATATCATATTAAATATATTCAATATATAGGTTAGTCAAAATGTTAGCTAGTTCAGCATATTCTGCCAGCATCCGTGTAGAAATATTTTAGGCCTCTAAATTTATTGTGCCTTTGCTCAACAAATTTCACGAAAATTTGTTGAAAAAAAATCGACCTGTGGACATTCGGAGATACGAAAGAATTTTGAGCCAGACTGAAACAGAGACTTCGTTCGCTTCACTCGCTCGTTGAAAAACGTGGCCAAGACAGAGCATTGTCCAAATATGAAGCCAGAACAGTCCGGCCGTGAAAGCTGCAGCGATAATGCACGCGGGAAGGAGAAGTGACGCAGCTAACGAGATGACACGAGCGAGTGCGCCGCGCCGGGCGCCTGCGGTGATGGGGTATTATTATTAATAGGACCCGGTTTGGGACACCCGGGGCGTCCAGGAAATCCCGGGTAACACTTTGACTGCCAGGAACCCGCCTAGAGGGCGCCTATGCCGTAGTCGCGTTCCGATACGATTACGCATGACGATTTTTGGCACTGCCTCGCAGTTGGGCGAAGTTGTTCTAGTAGTTTTAAGTTATGTTTTTTTTATGTGAGTTATAAAAATAAATAGAAAACATATTAGAATACTAGCTGCCAGCGCGGCTCCGCATACGTATAACAGAGAACCCATGCGGAGTGCGGAGCCACGGTATAAAATGTAACCAATGTCCATCCGGAAAGTCGATTCAATACAAAGGTGAAAGAATTTTTGAAATTGAATAAGTGGTTCCAGAGTTTACGTAAGTGCGTATCGGACCACGCACAACGAAAGGTTCTGTGTCTATTAAAAAGGTCGTATCGTCACAGAAATCTTACAGCACTTATGTGCTTTTCTATAGGGAAGGCAACTTTTCAGCAATATCTCGACAACCTTTAAACCGATCTTGTTCAAAATAATTTTCGGTGAAAGAATTTTATAAACACTGTCTATAATTTTTTTTTAAATTTTAGGGTTCCGTAGCCAAACGACACCGTTATAGTTTCGTCATGTCCGTCTGTCCGTCTGTCTGTCTTCTGTCCGTATGTCACAGGCATTTTACACAAAAACTAAAGAAGAAGTATTTGAATAAAATGTATATATTTATAGTTGTATTTTGTTAGCCGATACATAGTTATGTAATGAAATGACTAAATATTTTTTTAGGGGTGCACTCCATACATATAATACAGTCAAGTAAACGTGTGGCACACCAATCGACAGGCCTTTCAAAATTAATATAAGGTTTTTCAGCATTTCTTTTTGATTAAGTTGAAGTTGGCTAGTTGAAGGGCCGTTTCCTCAATTGGATCCAATTTACCAGCATTATAAATACCAAACGTAACGGGAAGCAGACTAAACACTGACAACTTACAAAAGAAACGCTAATAACGTAATAACACAGTGACTTCATAAAAACTGTTCCACTAATCAACCCTCTTTCGGTAAGTAAGTCATCATAGGCGGCGCGCGAGTGAGCGCGGACGCGGACGCAGGATTATCGAACGACAACACATAATAATAGTAATTTATTGAAAAACCTTATTGCTAATGTTAATCCCACAATACATATTTGAACTAAAGATTGTGATATGGCTGTGATCGACAGTAGACCCGATATGTATATTTTATCCGAGATAAAAAACGAACAAATACGAAACGAAAACGAACTAATTTTATTTTTTATAAAGAATTTTGAATTTCAATTTGAATAAGTACTAGTGGCACTGTGAGCTGTAAAACTCGCAAATCTGTATATATATATTTTAATTGTCGAAAATTGAATGGTAAAATAATTATGTATACCTACCTACCTAATTATCGAACCTGCTAACAAAATTTCACGAGAATCGGTTGAGAAATGCATCCTGTAGGGGAGAACAGCCAGACAGCCGGACAGCGGGACATCCGGACATACAAAAGAATGTTGGCCCAAGCTGAGACGGAGAACTTCGTTCGCTTCGCCCGCTGGTTCAATTAAGAAAGAACACTCATTAAACTAAAGACACACAGAGATAAAGGGAGTAGACATACCTACTACACACATCATAAGTACCTACTACGTATTACGTATTTAACAGATCTTACTGGAACCGCAAAATTTATTCTTAGCAGATTATAATGCATATTTGCTGATGTTCTAGTATAAAACCGGCCAAGTGCATGTCGGACCACGCAAAACGAAGGGTTCCATGCCTATTAAAAAGTTCGTATCGTCACAGAAATTTTACGGCACTTACTTCCTTTTCTTTGAGGAAGGCAGTTTTTCAGCAATATCTCTCTCTGGGGGAGGCCTATGTCCAGCAGTGGACGTCTTTCGGCTGATATGATGATGATGATGATGATCTCGAAAACCTCTGAACCGATCTTGTTCAAAACAATTTTCGGTGAATGAAATTAATAAGCCCTATGTCAATAAATTTTTTACATATTTTTAAAATACACCGTTCAAAAATTAGAGGGGGGGACAGAATTTTAGTGACTTTCGGGGCGATTATCTCCGACTCTGTTCACTTAATCAAAAAAAATGCTAAGAAACCTTATATTTATTTTGAAAGGCCTATCGATTGATATGCCACACGTGAGCTTACAATGAAAAAAAATTTTTGAGTTCCTGTATGGAGCGCACCCCTAAAAAATCATTTTAATTACAAAACTATGTAGCGGCTAACAAAATACACCTATCCTCAAAATTTTATTCAAATACACCTTATAGTTTTCGAGTAAAATGCCTGTGACATACGGACAGACGGACATACGGACAGACGGACAGACGGACATGACGAAACTATAAGGGTTCCGTTTTTGCCATTTTAGCTACGGAACCCTAAAAATGGCCCTATAATTATCGTCACAGATAATGTCTGCGGGTGGACGCCCTAATTTGATGCACACCGACCTTGCTCCGCGGTCGGGCCGCTAGTGCGGAACGCCGAGCGGGCTGCGTCGATAATTTTGACAGTTACACACACTGCTTTACAAAACCTGACTGATCGTTAGTAGGTATATCTCGTTCAAATAAGGTATTGGTCAGCAAGTTGACGCTCGTGGTAATTGTGCTTTGAAAAAGTTTAGTCACTTATTTTCCTAAGTATTTACAGAATAACTGCTGTCGAATTAAAAAGATAACGTTCTACTTCCGTATCGTACATTTTATGTTTTACAAATACATTAGACGTATTGAATACTCGATAAACTGGGTGTGTTCACAGATTATAATTTACCGATACAGTCAATTTGAACATTTCCAAAAGATGTACGATTACTCGCGTAATAGCAATCTTTCGTACTATCTAAATATATAAAAGAAGAAACTGACTGACTGACTGATTGACATATCAACGCAGAGCTCAAAACGCTGGTTCTATAGATTCCAAATTTGGCACGTAGGTTCCTTATAAGGTCTAGGGGTACACTAAGAACGAATTTATCAAAACTGACCCCTAAGGATGTGAAATGGGAGTCTAAAATCAACATGGGTATTTGTTTCTATGGTTTATCGGGTCGCTGATTACGAAAACAACAACGATTTTAACATCCAACATGGCGGACGTGACATGCCATCTCCCCTGTTGGGGTGCGATGGGGGTGAAATGTCTAAATATCAATATTCTGGGTGTCGTTTTTATTTTGAAATTTAATATTGTGAACATCTATCTTCCATCTAAATATATAAACGAAGAAATTGACTGACTGAATCTATAACAATTTTTGTGATACGCTTCTTCTTCGTATAAATACAGTAAATCTACTCCGCTGACTCTCAAGTCAAAAGTTCAATGTCAAAACGGTCGTGTGTACTTGTGAAGTTTATTACGCTATAATAGTGGCCGTGGATACTGGCATCTCCTGTGACTTCGTAAAGGGGTACGTCTAATGAAAGGGTAGCTCGATCCAAGCGGTACCGGGACCACAAACCGACAGCATCAATGCCCGTAACCGACGTATCGATATCGCTGGCCCTCTCTCTGATTAAATATGGCGCCGATAAACGTTAATGGATTAATAGCCCGCTACGTACCATTAGTGGCGTGGCCTTAGCCAGTAGTGCATTATCGACGGTGTTTTCTTGAAAGTAATTAATTGAGTTTCTTTGAATTTGAAGTTATATGACTGTATATGCTGTTTGAAGTTTCTACTTGCTTATTATGGAAAAACAGCCATGTGCCAGTTGGGCTATTCAAACACAATGTATATTGTTCAATGAATAAATGACTATGACTATGACTATGAGTACATACCAACTCATAGTCATAGTCATAGTCATTTATTCATTGAACAATATACATTGTGTTTGAATTATTAGCGTAAGACACAGTTACAATTTATGATTCCATGCATACACCATATGATTATATTTAATAGTTGTCAAATTAGTTGACTAAATAGGTTTTAGCATTAACTAAACACAAACACACTGTTTGGCACTGAAACTTGGTCGCTTACTATGGGCCTCATAAGAAGGCTTAAAGTCACCCAAAGGGCAATGGAGAGGGCAAGGAGTATCTCTGCGTGATCGCATCAGAAATGAGGCTATCCGCAGCAGAACCAAGGTAACCGATATAGCCCTCCGAATCGCTAAACTTAAGTGGCAGTGGGCGGGGCATATCGCACGTAGAACCGATGGCCGTTGGGGCGGAAAGGTTCTCGAGTGGCGACCACGTACCGGAAGGCGCGGCGTGGGTAGGCAACAAGGTGGACTGATGACCTGGTAAAGGTCGCGGGAGTCCGCTGTATGCGGGTGGCGCAGGACCGATCCATTTGGCACTCTTTAGGGGAGGCCTATGTCCAGCAGTGGACGTCTTTCGGCTGATATGATGATGATGATTAAACTTAGTGTTGATCGATTTGATTTTGTGCAATCATTATTTCACTGATCATCCAATATTGACAAAGGTGTAATCCGTTTAATGATACGGCCGAATCATAACGGAAGGCTTGATTGTGTACGGATGTGATTGATTGTAATGCAGACGGCTAATAACGTGTTGAGGCTACAGCTCCATTGACACCGTAACAATGATGCCTAACTCAGGATCTCGCTCTATATCGCATAGATAATGAGATCATACCTACAATGGTTTACCACCAGCGATCCAGCGAGAAATATGAAATGAAATGAAATGAATAAGTTTATTGAGGACGTAAACACATTACAAATATCGCATTGAGGCCGTGGATCCCAAACTATACCGAGCCTGCATCTTGGGAGCCGAAAGATGTTACACAGTTATTACTAGATACTATAAAAACAATTTTAAGGTAAGGTATATAGAGATAAATATATCTATAGTGTGTGTGTGTGTGTGAGTGTGTGAGTGTTTTCTGTTTTGGAATATGACAACGTTGGTTACCATTTTACTAGAACCTTTTTCAACTTAAAAAGCTTACAGTGTTTCATGGCCTACAGTGTATAACTATAGTACATTGTTGAAGAGGCTAGAAAGTAAGCAATAGGTGGACGAGTTAGTTCGAGGGCCGACGCGTAGCGGAGGCCCTCGATATTACGAGTCCAGCTATTGCACTTTCGGCCGAGGCTTAACACAGTGCTTTTCACGCCTACTGCGAGGAAATTGCAAATAATTAGGTATAATTTTAAGTCAAAATTAAGTATCTAATTAAAGATCATAATACTAAACAGGCTCACTTGCCTCGCGCCCGCGCGCGGGACCCTGTGATTGGTCGAATCGCTGTTCATATCATCATAGATGGCCTGTTCGTGCGACGTCTAACTAGCTTTGAAGCCTGAATTTTGACCATCTTTTGCCACATTTCCGAGCAGTGGCGTGAAATAATTATTAGAATGTAATAATTTGCAGCCTTGGTCGACTCAACTACACTATTCGACCCAACCGTACAGTTGAACAAACCGCAATAAGACCAGTAATGTTTTTGTTTGTCAGATCCACAGCTGACGAGGGTTACGCGTCTAATGGCCTCGACAGATATGACGCCGCGGGGGACGGCGCCGCTTGACGCGATCTTGCCGATGCTCGCTTATAAAAATAACTTGAAAGGTTGATGAATGGTCGCGTTGATGTTTTGTCAACGCGCGCCATTTTGGCTGACGGGCTTATGTGATAAGTTTGGGAGTTTTGTAACAGTATTTTTTGTACCTACGAGAACAATATTTTTTTGCTATTCCGCTAAAAATTCAGCAGGTCTATTAGCGATGATGAGATGTACCTTTTGCGTATTTTTGCATGCTGTTAATTTAAACACCCTCCCTCTTACATTAATTAATTACAGCAAACCAACACCAATAATGTCAACACCCCGACACAAGTTTCGCCTCTCTACGAGGCATCATCAGAAGATGCTGGCAGGAGATGTTGCCTTCGCCACGTCCACTGAGCAAATTAACGCCTTATTCAATCCATTAATTTCATAGAAGTTTTTTTGGGCAATTCCGGGCACGTTAACCGGCAGCCTGCTTGACTGTAAGCAGACACGACGACAACCCTTAATTGACTTGAGGATTAGTTGTACTGATGTAACCATCAGAAACATAACACTATAAACTTACAGGGCAACTTAGCGAAACCTCAGACTAGGGCTTCCAATCCCGGAATTTATTACTACTACAATACCGCGGATCCCGGTATTGTAGTAATAATAAATCCCGGGATTGGAAGCCCTGCCTCAGACCAACAAGGGGACGGCAACGCTTACGTGACTCCTCTTGAGTTAGTCGCCTGTCTTCAAACAGGCCACACCCACGAGTACGTTTCTTTGCCGCTGTAGTGGTATTAAAAAAATCTACACAAACACAGGGGCATAGTAAAACTCTTCGTGTGTTAAAGAAAATATACTGGGTATTGCAATTCCAAATATGCATTTTTTTACATTACAGTTTTTGTTTTTGTTGACATTGCTTGTGTATAACAACATTCCCCCACAAGGGTTCGAGGGTTTATATAAAAAAATGCATTTTTGGAAATGCAATACGCTACCGACCTTAATGGGTTCACATCCCATTTTTGTTACACCCTGTATTTACATAGGATTAAATTTGACGGAGGAAATGGGGTTAAGAGTCCCCAGCATGTTCGACTCAAGTCGACTCTCCATACAAACATAGTTTAGTTTTCATTTTAAAACGGCAAACTGGAATAACAAGAAACTTTTTATACACAATGGATTCCGCTAAACTATCGGTTCTACGCACATTGCACGTGGAACAGATGGGCATTGGGGTGGAAAAAAGGTTCTCGAGTGGCGACCAAGTACCGGAAGGCGCAGCGTGGGTAGGCCCCCCACAAGGTGAACTGATGACCTGGTAAAGGTCGCTGGAGTCCACTGGATGCGAGTGGCGCAAGTCCGGTCATTGTGGCACTCTTTGGGGAGGTCTATGTTCAGCAGTGGACGTCTTTCGGCTTATATGACGCGATAAGATTGTAGGCATAGGCCGGAAATTGACCAAGTCATCAAAACTCACGCATGTCATGGGTCCCACTGTATACAATAAGTTACCTGAAAATGTGATCGAAGCTCCAAGCAGCTTCAAATTCCGCTTGCTTATCGAGCAATCGTTTTATAGCTATGTTGAGTTCATTGCCTGTGAAACATAATTGTTGGATTGCAATTGTTGTATTGATTTTTTTAAAATTGTATCGGTTATTTTATTCTTACCTTATTTGTACCTATAATGGGGAATGGATGAAAATTTTAGAAATGCCTGATTATTTTTTTGGTGATAGGAATAACCTTCCTTAGCACCAGAAAAAAGTTTCAAATTTTTCAGCTGCGACAATTATTTTTGAAAAATATAAACAGTTACCTTACCGTGGGCCTAGGTTGATTTGTGTAAGATTGTCTCGTAATATTTATTTATTTATTTATTATTTATTATTTCCTCATTTACGTTTTGGGTCAAGAACGGTAAATATAGACACTTTCCTTGATCTGTCTCATATTACAAAAAACTATCTTAAATATTTGTGGTAAACTGACACTGGTAATGACCATTAAAGCTGCTGCAAGTGTCAATATCATTGCCAGTGTCAGTTTACCACACATATTTAATATATTTTTTTGTAATATGAGACTGATCGAGGAAGGTGCGTAACTGACCCAAAACGTAAGTGAGAAAACGCATATATATAAAAAAAAAAATTGACGCAGCTAAAAAATCTGAAACTTTTTTCTGGTGCTAAGGAAGGTTATTCCTATCACCAAAAAAATAATCAGGCATTTCTAAAATTTTCACCCATTCCCAATTGTATAACTAATATATTTGTAACATGTAAATTGACTTAATTAATAAATTGATTATGATTATGATTATGATGATGATGATGGAGAGACGAGAGCGTCCTGGCGACCTTTAAAATCATTAAAGTATAGTGAAAATTATCGGCCTGCAGCACAAAACTGGTTGCTTCTAACCCTACATTTGCCACTGAAAATAGTTGCAATATGACATCGTTAATGCATGTATGAGGCACCTCGGGGGAAATCAGCCGTAAGTGCAAAGTTGCGCTTGTTGTTCCAATGGACACCGCTGAGTGCCCGCATGAATCAAATTTATTAGCAACGAATGTTAATGGTAGACGTTCCTGAAGGTATTGCCTTGGAATGTTTTTTAGGATTTCGTACCTCAAAAGTAAAAATGGAATCCCATATAATAGGATCACTTCAAAAAGTTAAAGTTTTTTTTAGAATTAATTATTTTAATTATTTTTTCTCTGTCCGTACTGACCTCTTAATTGATTGTTTAAATTATAAAATTACTAGCTTTTGCCCGCGGCTTCGCCCGCGTACTAAGAGTAATGTTAACCGTCTACAAAAAAGGTGCATCTCAGTTTCAGTCTTTTATATATTTATATCGACTCGACATAGACTCTGCATATCGAACAGACTCTACATATCGACTCTACATATCGACTATAAATATCGAATCTACATATCAACTCTACATATCGACTCTACATATTTAGATAGATGTCCACTGTGTTCTTAGATAGGTGTCGACTCTACATATCGACTACATATCGACTCTACATATCGACTACATATCGACTCTACATATCGACTCTACATATCGACTCTACATATCGGCTCTACATATCGAATACATATCTAGACCCTCATATAAAATATAAAATCAAAAAAAAATGATGCACGATTTTTTTATTAGTCACAAATAGTCCGCATACCAATTTTTAGCTTTCTACCTTGAAAATTGGGGAATGCTCCATACAAACTTCCACCCCCCATTTTGGGGAAGTGGGGGGTTAGAAAGAGACAAAAAGTAGCCTATGTCACTCTCCATCCCTTCAACTATCTCCACTTAAAAAATCACGTCAATTCGACGCCCCGTTTTGCCGTGAAAGACGGACAAACAAACAAACAAACAAACGAACAAACACATACACTTTCCCATTTATAATATTAGTATGGATTATTCTACGTTTGTGACATTTAATATAAGTTGATATTTTGTTTTAATTAAAATGTTGTATTTGTTAGTTTTATTTGTATGCTTTTATGTTATAACTATATTTGCATGCATTTGGAAATGTGTTCTATAGCAAATAAATGATTGATTATGGTTATTCTTCAATTTTGTATGCACCTATGAATGTCGATAAACTATGTTCAAAAAGAAAATCACTGACACGACAAGAAACGGACTAAAAACTCGGCGAGGTATCATTTTTTCAAAGCAGTTTATAATATGGGTATAGTTTCAATATCACAATGGTATAAAATTACGATGCTACGTAGAATGCCTATTTATTTCTTTTTGAGATAGATTACTCGTGCAGAACGCTCCATGATGTAATCATTTACCATGTAATATGTTTTTGAAATTCGTATTTTTTTCACGACAGATTTGATGTCAGTGTCAGTAAGTTCGGTAATGATGATTCGTTGTCTGTCTGTCAGTCAAGAGCCTTTATCTATCTGTAGTAAGTAATGTACACTCAGCGTCAAATACTCTGTAGCAGTCAAAGTGGCCAAATAGTTCGTTACACCATACTAAATATATGGAGTACCGAACTATTTGACTACTTTGGTTGTTATAAAGTATTTGACGCTTGGGTACATAGGTAAGTTGAAATTAATATCAAATAAGTACCCATAAAAAACAATTTTCTAAGCCAACGTAATCGAAATATACCTTCGGCTGTTAATGCCGTATATTTTTATACTCAAAGGAATCTAAAGCTCACTTGTGCTATATCTCTTAGCACAAGTGGGAATTCACCAAACATTTATTATTTTGTTTTATGATAGCGTGGCCATAAATAAGTTAATTCACAAAGTCTACGAGCATAAATTGAAAAGCAAAATTGTTTGAACCATGCATATGCAGTACTTACACTTTCTAATTTTAATTGATCTTTTTTTTAAAGTTTTTTTTTACTGGGCGTTTTCCGCAAGTTGACATCCAATGAGCCTATTTTGCGTGAAACGGCAGGGTGGCGCTACTCTAACCATCCCAGCTCCTCTAAAATCTTTAAGAGTGCCTTGGTATTACTGACTGATGCGTTCCGTGGTGTGTCCGGAGACCCTAGGTGCTTTTTCCTGTATACTTCTACCTGCTTACAGTCCAGTAGAATGTGTTTAGTCGTTTCTTCTGCCTCCATGCGCGCTCTGCACATGGGGCTGTCTGTGATACCTAGAGGTGTCTGTTCAAGGTGTTGTCGTATCATTCCTACTATCTTGCGTAGTTGGTTTCTGTGTGTCTTCATTAGTGCAGTTGTGAGAGAGAATTGATCTTACAACGTTACTTGAAAAAAATAACCATTTAATAACCGGGACGTAGAAATAAAACAATTCACAGCAGTCTTTCATTCTACTTATAAAGTAATTTGAAAAGCACAGAGCTTGACAGACAAAAAAAGGCTGGGTCCAAGCGCTCACTTAATAAACTGCAATTGTTTACATCCTAATGAACAGCCCGGTTTACTCCATGATGTTCTAGGACGCCTATTTCTGCATGCCGCTACCTACTCGACGATCTTTATTGGGACATAAAATATTTTGAACACTTCACTTGGTCCCCACCTATTCATTATTTAAATCTGGTATTTTTTTGTCGTAATATTTCTCATTTGTAAATTGTGTGCTGACTATACTGATTGGGATATTACAATGCGATGTTAGGATTTGTTATTTAATTATTTTTATTCTGAGTGGGACCCGTGAGCGGGAAATATCCCGTACCTTTGGCAAGCGTACCTAGGTGCCTACAAAGTACCAACTGAGACAACACGTAGAGGCCCTTTTGACAATTTAATGTGGAATGCAAGCAGTACACCGAGCGAATACTGCCCCTGCCCGTGTCATGGGACGCACGCAGAGACAGCACCCGCTGGGATGTATAAGGGACTATTACTGGTTGATGGAATCTAAATAAAACGGGTTGTTGGGTGAAAGTGATGGGCTTATTATTATTATTACGATCGTGGGGTAAGTTATTATAATTTTAACCGAGGCTAATTTATACTGTTAGTTATTTGTATCATGAAATAAATTAATGCAAAAATGTTTAGTTTAAGTAAGCTGATAAATAAATAAATAAAATAAAAATAAAATAATCTAATCACATTTCAATGAACTTTCCGCTTTTGCGCGCTCGAGTTGCACTTTAAATGTATTGAAATATTTCATTCTGTCAACACAACAAACCTTCAAATCAACAAAGGCTCAGCAACGCGTACATAACAGGCCGTTAGCTTATTTGCACCAACTTCTTAAAAAAAGTGGAATGTTTAAGAGAAGCTAATTGAAACTGCTCTGAGAAGCTCAGTAGGTATTCCAGAAAATTATTCACAGACTGAAAGTTTATGTACAAATGAAGACTTTATAACTTTTAATTAGGCTAGTGAAGGTCACAAGGCGAGATAAATAACTAATTTCGGCAGCTCATATTATAGTCAGCGATGGAAATGGGGAAATTTTGTGTCAGGACTTTGTTTAGTCTAAAAATAATAATAACGGTTTTCAACAAAATTAAGTTAAAGGTTTTAATTTTGGCGGTAGTAGGTACATGTATTTTTATAGGAATAGAAAGAAATGTGATCCTACTTGTGGATTAGGCTGCATTCCTGAAGTCACCTCCCACCTAATATTTCGCCATCTTAAGGTATGGTTTCCATATAAAAAATGAATAAATATCGTGGGACAATTCACACCAATTGATCTAGTCCCAAACTAGGCAAAGCCTGTACTATAGGTACTAGACAACGGATAAACATACTTATATAGATAAATACATACTTAAATAGATATAAAACATCCAAGACTCGAGAACAAACATTCGTATTCATCATACAAATATCTGCCCCGACCGGGGATCGAACCCGGGACCTCAAGCTTCATAGTCAGGTTCTCTAACCACTAGGCTATTCGGTCGTATATTAATTTTTATTTTTATTTGAACGCAATTTATAAGCTATCTGTGCGATATTCTAATTCATTCAGTATATTTTGCGTGTGGACGTGACAAACATATTAAAATCCAAACACAAACAGAACATTTGTAAGAGTAGTTGGAGTAGGATTTTAATGTTTCAAAACTCAAGCATGTCTAGAATATTGATGGTTGAATCATAGTTGAATTCAGGCATTCGGAAACAATTTACCCGCTGAAACTAAGTACTTGGGTCGTTCTTCTTTTTTACCGACAATGAACCGAGGTTTTTCTGTTTTTTTGGTTTTTGAACTATCGTAAATTGTGGTTTTGAAGTGCGATTTAAAAAAAAATGCATAGGTTTCTTCATTAGAACTAATTAAAGTTTCCTTTCTGGCCAATATAAATATTTATTTACGGTTGGTTTCTAAAAAAAAACATATGACAAAGTGGACTCTTTCAGTGGGGACCACATTTTGGTTTACCACTCTGTCACGGCATTCTACGAAAAAAAAAACATTAAAAAAAATGCTAGTTAGAGAAAGTGAAATTAAATATCACTAATTAATAAAATAATATGGACGTTCATTCGAACATTATAAAACCGTAAACATCATTACTCAAATGAGATGCCGTAATAAGACGAAGGACAGGCTATTGTCGGTCGAAAAGAAGAACGACCCACTTACCTCTACATAGTGTGATAATATCGATATGAACAGCACTGGCCAAACTATGGCCATATTTTCTTATTTCACCTGTCAGTTTAGTTCGCCTAATCGTGGATTCCACTGTTGTTGTAAAACAAAACAACATCTACCCGTGTACGAGTATCATGGTCCCTTTGAGCCTTCCGCCACAATATCAATAAAGCGGCGAGACGTGTTTATCGCACTCCAACTTTGCCTTTTTGTTCCATTCCCGTCCTATTTCCATCCGCGATGGTTCCAATGATGAAGCTGTTTTGCCGAATACTTTTCAGGTGAAAACGCGATCGGCAGACGAGTCAATATCTACTTTAACTTATTTACACGGCATTTCGGAGTGTAAAACAGTTGATTTTTTTACTTTATTTCATTATTATTTTTTCGTTGGTAGAAGCATATTAATATAGTGAAGTGTTAATTCTGCATTGTCGCTGATTATTTCATGTAATTTGAGACGTTACCTGTTAAGAAGCTAGAGTTTGCCATGTACGACATTTATTTTATTGATTCCCTAAGGCAAAAAACGAGTAAACTCACTGAATGATCGGAACATCGATAGGTATTATGATATTTATGATTATTCTGGTAGTGGCCATTTACTACAAGCCTTGGTCAAGTCCTGCAAACTCGAAGAATTGCAGGATTTTGTTGAACCTAAGAAATTTGATCTCCTCCAGGCACATGATGTGTGTGCCAAAAATGGAGTTACGGCTGCGCATAAGGCGAGGGCAATCGGTTAGGATGTGTGCAGGTGTATCCTCTGCTTCAAGGTAGAGTCTGCACTGCCTTATCTCACTCAGCCCTAACACTTGCATGTGCTTGTTAAAGCAACAAAGCCCCTTACCAGCATGCGTAGTCATTTCTTGCTTAGCGCCAAGGCATCAGAAGATGCCTTGGAATGTTTCAGTCCTGGGATAGCTCTCCAGGCTTGAATGGTTTTGTAGAAGCAATAGGTTTTCAGAGTGATCTTGTCAGATATTTGTGGATACCACAGAACGGTCTTGGTCCGCAGTGTGTCCCCGTCGCAACCGCTCGTGCAAGCTCGATACCTGCATGCCCTGGGACCAAACCCAAAACCTCGATAGGTAAGTTTGTTAGAGTTAAACCTCCAGTATCGCAAGAGATTCAAGATAGAGGCAAAAAACATCTAAATTCACCTTTTAACCCATTCCGCGCATTAGCGTCATAGAGCTACACTTGCTTTACGCTACATATGAAGACTAATTCTGCTAGAAACTACAGCGTAGTGCTGCAAGCGTACCTTAGCAGCGCATAAGTTAATTGAAAATGACATCTATTCTAAATAATATTCTAAAACGCAATTCGTAGCATTCGCATTGATTGAATACTGTATAGATGTGAAATATGGCACGGCCATGTTTATTTTCAGGAATTCAATTCACTGTGGATTTTTTCTAAAATGTTTCTTTCAGGCGGCTTTGTGCGTATTTGTCGAGAGAGGGAACTCGTTTCCAATTTTCTTGTACAAATAACAGACGTTTTGATGCGAGGCCTGAAAACAATACGTTTCTTTGAGCAAACAATTATAAAGTAAGTCCGTTGACATACTGTAGTACCTATTCATTCACAAATAAAAGAATCAATACTCAATTTTGCGGGACTTCAGACTTTTCAAAGTCTTTGCTTGTTTATATTTGCTTAATAGCGGCTCGGTTTTTAATAACTTCGTGCGTCGAGAGATGTGAACTCGATTACTGAGATGTGAACTCGATTCCGAGATGGACAAAGTCTGCAGCTTATACATACGGTCTGTTTGAACAGATTTTGTCTTCGTCTTTACTTTACGTCTGTGTCATATGGCTGTACGTCAGCTGTTTTTGTCACATTTGTCTCAACTTAAAATTATGTCATTCCAAAATAGTTTGTCAAGTAGTCGGCCAGTCAGAGTTATGTCCGTCTGTCTTTGCGGAGGTTAAACGCCCTGACACATAGTTTGGCAACAAACAATTTGGGTGAGTTTGATGCCAAATAAATTCAATGCAAACTCAGGCCCGTATTAACTTATTCAAGGCCATTGTGAATCGTGCCTCTACAATCTACACGGGTTAATTAACGTTCATGAAACACATTTTCCCTGAAATAAAAAAAGAAAAACAAAAAAACGGCCAAGTGCGTGTCGGACCACGCAAAACGAATGGTTCCTATTAATGTGCCTATTAAAAAGGTCGTATCGTTACTTATGCTTATGGCACTTACGTCTTTTTCTTTAAGGAGGGCAGTTTTTTAGAAATATCTTGAAAACCTTTGAACCCGTCTTGTTCAAAACAGTTTTCGCTGAATGAATTTAATAAGCCCTCCATGATTTTTTTCATATTTTTAAAATACACGGTTAAAAAATTAGAGGGGGGGGGGCACAATTAGTGACTTTCGGGGCGATTATTTATTGACTTTTTGTTTTATGTATGGAGTGCACCCTAAAAAAAAATTTTTTAGTAATTTAATTGTAAAACTATGTAGCGGCTAACAAAATACACTTATCCTCAAAATTTATTCAAATACACTTTATAGTTTTCGAGTAAAATGCCTGTGACATACGGACGGACAGACAGACAGACATGATGAATCCATAAGGGTTCCATTTTTTGCCATTTGGCTACGGAACCCTGAAAATCGTTTTTATTTGTCACTTTGACTTGGTAAGAAATGGACAAAATACATTTTAGTTCATTGTGAAACCTTAGTGGGTGGTTAACATAGATACATAACGTTTTACTGCGATCTTATAATCACGTTTCTAGAATTCCCTTTAGTTATTCAGGATGTCAGAGGCTTTGGCTCGGAATGCGATTGTAGCGAGATAGGGTATCGGATTCAGGCGGAGCCACAGCTGCTAGCGCTTGACTAATGTTACAAAGCAAACGTTTGATAGGTGGCCAGTAAACAAACACCTTTTCACTCTAGGTGTTACAGACAGCCCTCACTGCACTAATGCGCCTCACCTCAAGTCACCCGTCACGCTTAACGAAACTAGACCTCTGAGTGATTACGCTTAGGTACTACGAATCGTGGCGTATATATTTGTGGGGTGACGGTTAGGCGAGGTTAAAACAAGTTACAAAATAACGGGGCTCATGCCATATTTCTATGGAAAGGCTAAGGTGGTGTTGTCAAATAATTTTAGCATCGACGGACTCTATTTACACATACGAACAAAAAAGATACATTTGTAAAATAAAAGCTTGCGAGGTCCTAGACCTCGATGCACTAGTGTATGACATGGGTAGGTAGGTTGGGTAGTTAGTCTTTAGATAGTAGTTTTAGGAATTTAACGCTTTGGTGAAAACACACAATCACAATGCTGAGACAGCGACCGTTTCACTGCCGCGAAGACACACAATATGTGTCAATTGTCATGTATGTCTACTCCTTTGTCTCTGTGTGTCTTTTGTGTAGTGAATAAATGTCTTCTTTTCTTTTCTTTTTCTTTTAAAACTATAATGTTGCATAGTTAATGATTCAATAAATAAAATGGCTCTTTATGACAAAGTGACATGGTTTAAATTCGAATTAATCGAATTCTAAGAAAAATCCTCTTATTAGGGTTCCGATACCTCAAAAGGAAAAAACGGAACCCTTATAGGATCACTCGGTTGTCTGTCAGTCCGCCTGTCACAGCCGGTTTGCTCCGAAACTACTGGACCGATTGAGTTGAAATTTGGTACACATATGTAAATTGGTGACCCAAAGATGGACGCGTAAAGTAAATTAATAAATTCTGAACAAGGGGGCCACTTTTGGGGGTACTAGAAAAATTAAAAAAAAGTTTCGCAAACTGTATTGTGTGACATATCAAATGAAAGGGGTTGTTGTAAGCATCTCAGATATTTTTTTTATAATTTTAGCGAAAACAGGTTTGAAGTAATTTAGGAAAAAATATGAAAATTGACCATTCCCCCTATCTCCGAAACTAATAGGCTTAAAATTCTGAAAAAAATATGGAAAATAGTTCCTTGCCTAAAGATTACAGGAAACCTATAAGAAGTTTGGGTATTCAAAGTAACGGGAAAATTCTCAATATTTTTGTGTATTTTGTATGGAGCGCCTGATGCTTAGAGCATAGCAATTTTTACTCTCGCACTTGCTTCTGAAATTACGAACGAATTTATTATACGGAACCCTCGCCACGCGAGTTGAACTCGCACTTGGCCGGTTTTTATGTATAGTTTTGACATACAGTGTCCATATCCTACTCTAGTCCAACGTCGCGGTCTAGGACGTTCACCTTAATATGTTTGAGTTCAGGAATAAAATCTATCGACTACCTCGCAGCAGACCTGACTCTCAAACGTTTCCATTGCTCGGCCGGCTTAACGCCTGTACCCGTCACTCCCCTAATGGCTCTGAATACCTCAAAGATTTATTAACCAGGAGTATCGCAGGCGGCGCTGGCGGCGCGCCAGGCGCAGCTGCGCGGCTACGTGACTCCACACCAGAGACTTGCGAGTCTTGCTCTGATTTTCGCGTTCCAAATACGAAATTTTAAAACCGCTAATGCTGGTGTTGTGATAGATTTGCAATACGATTGGAATTGAAAAAACAAGTGCGAGTTCAACTCGCGTGGTGAGTGTTTTTTGAATACTCAAACTTCTTATAGGTTTTTCTGTAATCTTTAGGCAAGGAACTATTTTCCATATTTTTTTCAGAATTTTAATAATAGTAGTTTCGGAGATAAGGAGGGAATGGTCTGTTTTCCTAAATTACTTCAAATCTGTTTTTGCTAAAATTATAAAAAAATATACCTGAGATGCTTACAACAACCCCTTCCATTTGATATGTCACACAATACAGTTAGCGAATCTTTTTTTTAAATTTTCCAGTTTTCCCCCCAAAAGTCCGTCCATCTTTGGGTCACCAATTTACATATGTGTACCAAATTTCAACTCAATCGGTCCAGTAGTTTCGGAGCAAATCGGCTGTGACAGACGGACAGACAGACAACCGAGTGATCCTATAAGGGTTCCGTTTTTTCCTTTTGCGGTATCGGAACCCTAAAAACAGAGAAAAGGGGATATAGGGCTTCTTGAAGAGTTATATCCTAGTTCGTCCGTTTTGTTAAGACGTTAGTTATTTTTGTAAAGTACCCATTTACCGTTTAAATCTCTACAATACAAAGAAGCGTACGGGCCGCCTGATGGTAAGTATTACCGCAGCCTATGGCCGCTTGCAATTCCAGGGCTATAACATGTGCGTTGCTGACCTGTTTAAATGTTTATGTGACCTTCGGATTATGAACACCGTCAGTTTATAACCTTTTTCGCGATATTATAAACTGTCGAAAAACTGTGAACTATCAAATCTGTCAAATTTAACGCAATATTTTTCGTTAGTTTAGTTACCTTCATGGAAATATAGTGCAGGGGTATCCCGTTGCCTTCTGCACCGGATATTTTTTGAATTATTTAATTCCATTATGCCGCAGCCTCTTCCACCCCAGCTGGGCTGGGATAGGAGATGAATAGTTATTCCGCCATTAGCTCGGGGGTCAGACCCCGTTGATTTTCAAAAGATCCCGTGGCCGTTCATTTGTACGATGGACTGATCAACTTAAAGATTTAATAGACCTGATGTCTCAAAAATTCTACCATGTTGTGAGGAACGCGATGGACCGGAATCGATGGAGGGTGCTCCAACGAAAATCACCAACCACGTAGTAGTAGTAATAGTGAAATAAGGATAATTGAAGAACACATCTAAGGCAGGTGTGGAGCACAGAGGCCACTATCCGCTTCGGTTAAACTCTCACGCGCCTCCGACAATACACCCGATCGCGCAAGAGAACGAACGAGCATGTGCCCCTTGTTAGAAGTTATGATTTGAGTTTACTAGATGTCAAATATCGGTTATGTTAGATAATAAAACTGCTGTATAATAAAACTGCTGTATGCAAGTAAGTACCATCATTTATTTCCGTTTAGCTGTTTCGCCAATTTCTCTTACGGGGGTGATCTCACACCGCGATACGCGGTCCAACGTCTTGTACTATCGCCCAAGGGTACGGGTTCACACTATCTGTTCAAAATCATCTGCACATGCATAGCGAACGCTCGAAAATGATCCTAGAGGTGTGAACCCGTACCCTTGGGCGATAGTACATATCGTATCGGCATTGTATTCTGTCAGCCACTGTAAACACCAAATCAGGGTTTTCCTTACATTATTATGCTATCTGAAGCGTCGTTATATAACGTGTTTTGAAAAGCGTACTTACCCTGAAGCAAGAGGTTTAGGTGTAAAATGTATAATTAAGATTAATTTGTTTGGTAGATTTTGACAGCTGCCGTCATACTCCCTACCCTTTTTGCTACCAGCTACTGGCATACTGCATGTCTCGCTTTATGAAGAGCCAGAAGTAATGCTTCAAGAAGGTTTCCTGATCATCCCACAAGATGGCGTCTTTTGTTCCCGCTGCATTCTCCGCGTATGTACTGCTAAATATACGTGTACTACTCGTACTAAGCGTAACCTAGTACAAAAGCGAGGTCTACGAAATCCGTTGTTTCGCAAATTGCCCGAGACGTTTGCGGGGGCGATCGCAAACCGTGCGATACGCGGTCCATCGACTCGTATATCGCACGGAATGGGCCTTGTCTTGTCGGCCGCGTCTGCGTTTGTCTTGCTGAGTTATTGTCCGGGTTACCTTTATTATGTTGTTAGCTCGCCGGTGGGAAACATATCGACGGCCGAACGCCGCTAAACACGCTTGGTAATTAATGAATATTGAATTAACTGTAAGCGTGCATGACGTTGATATAGAGGAGGAATAGAAGAAGTCATTGGGGAAAAGCGGAAAGTAAAGGTTGTTGGGAACATATAATTATGTTAGTAGAAAAATGGACGATTGATGCCAACATCAAAGTTTAAAAAAAATAAAACCGTAGGAGTGGAACAGATCGGAAATCAGAACCGGGTCTTTAATTAACCAGACCAATATGTGACAGTCAATAATATTGGATTCTATGTGTGTTTCATCAACTTTAAAATTGGACGAATTAGGGTAGGTTGCAAAAAACGTCTGTAATGGTAAGCCGTGTTCGTTAAAATCTTCAGTTTTTCAAGTTTCCATGGGATGACATTTGCCGGTGGCGCTGCGGCGCCATGTTTTAACGTTGATTAGTCTTTAATCGTATGTGGTGCAACCCGCCCAAATAAAATCTATCAGCAGCATAACGCTGTTTATACGAGAAGTGCAATTCAAGTTTAACGGCATCCTGTGTGCAAGCTAGGGTATAAAATATTCTGCGGCCACCTGATCTCAAAATTGGAAATGCACAGCATACGTGGAACTGGACCCGTTAACATCTAGGTTTACAGCTTTCTCTGCCGCTAGATATGCTGCATCCATAGTGCAGTCTCGCATTCTTACGTTCTTCCAGTACATTATGCCTAGTGCCTGCTATACAGCCGCATCTCAAAATTAAAACAATTGAGATGGCTCTATTGCACATTGCAATACGGTTACATCTCAAAAGTAAAACACATTTGAGATATGGCCGTATTGCAGACCCTAGAATGTCGTCGAGGAGACGTAGCTAACGAGTGACTTGTTGGTCCGAGGAAAGGTCCAGGCTTGAGAGAGCGGTCGTGGTCATCATTTCAGGTGGCAAGCTTCACAACACGCCGCCATTGCTCTCTGATAGTCGCCTTCCTTACGGGCCCTTCTGGTCCAGACCGCGAGGCAGGTTACGAATGAGATGGACAGATCAGATTAAAGCAGCTGTAGATGCATCACTACACGCAAGCGCAAGGAAGGCGACTGTCAGAGAGCAATGGCGGCGTGTTATGAAGCTTGCCACCTGAAATGATGACCACGACCGTTCTGACAAGAGTGAAAACGATGAAGTAGATATGCTAAGTATACGTGAATGCGACAGACAAAGAATGGATCACCTTGGTAACGGCTATCCGCAACCAAAGGAATTCAAGGTGCTTCCGCTGAGCTGATGGAGCGAGCTTGGGAGTAGATGGGTATAAAGAAGAGGGCAAATATTATACACAAAAGATCTCACTGGGTCGAAGTGTATCCGAAAGGGCCCTCATCTAGATAAGATAAGATAAGACGTAAATGCGACGCACTTAGTGGATTTTAATGATTTCATGTAAATTGTTGACACTAATTAATTGTCAATTGTTTACTTATTATGATAGAGTGTTTCCGTACTAGTATGTTAAAATTTGTCTGTACCGTAAAAATACTATTAAAATGTATGTTTTTGAAAATCCGTCTTTACCAGTTGGCAGTCCTATTGTGGGATGTCTAGGTTTGAAAACTCATCATTCATTTCTTTAATAGCATGATGACCGCTGCTCTCCACCATAGTGCCTCAAAAAGGTTTCCTAATCATCCCACAACACGGCGCCCTTTGTGTCCCGCTGCGTTCCGCGTACTGCTAAATATATCGAATACAAAGCATGTGACATTTTATCTCTTGTTCATTTATTACTGCCGCTGTCGCGGCGCGTGTCGGCTTCTTTGCGATTCACAACCAGCTGTCTCTCACCTCACAACTCGTAGCTAGTATAGCTTGGCCCCCATTAGTGACATCTATGCGTAATCAGAGAGCAGGTTTACACTGGTTTGACTGAGGTGTTGTTGGTAAGTGTTGTGAATACTAGCAGCCCTGTGGTACTCGGGGCTATTCATTGTCAAGACACTGAATGCAAGGGTTATTCTATAATGGCTATTGAATTTAAAATTGGAATGACGTTGTGAGTTAGAGCTTCAAAATTGTGTTGTATTTGAAGTGAATTAATTATATAATGATGAATTCATTCAATTACTGTATATTATATTTGGTACACATAAATTGTGGATAACCGTAACTACATGCCAGAATATTTAAAATATTACTTTACATGGGTTTAATGCGATATTAATTTACCTTATTTTTTGACGTTCCCACATGGGTTGCTGTTGCTTCACGTTATAGAGCCGAGTAAAGTAATCTTTTAAATATACAGGGTGTCCCATAAACCGAGGATAATCCGTGGACAACTAATAGGGCTGCTAAATACTTCTCGGAATATTTCATTTTAGGTTTAGTAAAAATGCCTTAGTTTTCGAGATATTGGCATTTTTTGTAATTCGAACAAACAATTCGAATTAACCGAGCAATGCTGAAAAGATCTCGTGCTTGCATTTCTGTAGGCGGTAAACAATTTGAGCATTTAATTTAATTCTTTTGTTCAATAAACACCACTTAGTTCATGTTTTTAATTTTATATGAATTCATAAGTTTGTTTTGTTCAAATGCACTGCTAGCTCACATTTTAAGGTCCTTTTGCAGTTTAATAGCAAAAATCTCATAAATTATTGGTAATGACCAATAGTAAGTTATGAACCATTTTAAAAACGTCATTAGTTGATCGTATAGCCAAATTCTGGGCATGAGACTGAAAAAAATCTAACAAGTGTCTCTTAAATCATTTTTCAGCTAAGTTGGATTGAATATATTTTTTTATACCAAGTGAAAGCCTGGGTTTAAAAGAATATTTGACAAAAACAAGATTTAAACAAAAAGCACATTCTGTAGCTTTTGCAATCAAAAACTTACCTAAGGGAGAACGATTTTTACAAAAATGCCAATATCTCGAAAATAAGGGCAATTTTGCTTAAACCTAAAATTTAATATTCTGGGAGGTATTTAGCAGCCCTATCAGCTGTCCGCGGATTGTCCTTGGTTTACGGGACATCCTGTATGTATGTATAAAGCGCGACAGTTTAAAGTGTTATGTGGCGTGTGCCATATTACTCGTAATTCAATAACGGTAAAATAAAATGGTTTATTGTCGGATAAAGTCAAATAATTTAAATATACATTTCTTTAATTGAGATTATGTAAAGTTGTTAGCTATCGGTTCTAAATGGAAAACTCTTAAACCTTAGTACAAATTACCACTTAACCAAAGTATAAACTTTCAAGTCCGAAGTCTAATTGTTCAAGGCTCTTGTAGTTCAACGGAACTTTGTAAAGCGCCTATAGGGTATAAGCGCCTATAGGTATAGATACCATTTTAAGGGCACCGCTACGACCATGGGATGGATTCGATATCCAGGGTCAGACATACAGACCGCTAGAGTTAATTTCAAACTCAAACTCACACAAGCACTTTCAAATCGTCAGTTAATTTTTTAGAGTAATTTTTAAACATAAAGAATAAAATATATATATAATATAAAATTGTATAAAAAATACTAGTAGAATATTTGTAGAAAAACAATCTCTTCTCTTTTATAATATTAGTATGGATGTAGGTTTACGGTGGTTTCAAATAAGATCGGAAGTAGCGTTTTATGTTTTTCAGGCCTAAATCACACTGACGCGGCCTGCGGTGGCGGTTAATAGTCAACTTGACAGTTAACCCATTCCCGGCCCGTGACGACACATATGCGTCCGTACGCCGTAGTCGCTTTCCGCTACACACGAGGAAAACCACGGGATCGGCTACGAGCGTAGCGCGTAGCGATTCTGGGCACTGAATGTGTTATTATCAAATTGACTATTGATCGAATCTGCAGGCAGCGCCAGTGTAATTCAGGCCTTATTGTTGTGCTTGTCATATGAACCGTGCCATTGTGCTCATATATTATCAAGCGGGTGGCGCAGGACCGGTCATTGTGGCACTCTTTGGGGGAGGCCTATGTTCAGCAGTGGACGTCTTTGGGCTGATATGATGATGATGATGATGATTATCAATAGATCAACTATGAAAAGACTGTTACAGTAATTAAGGGCGTAACCATCATCATCATCATCATCATCATCATATCAGCCGAAAGACGTCCACTGTTGGACATAGGCCTCCCCCAGAGAGTTCCAAATTGACCGGTCCTGCGCCACCCGCATCCAGCGACCTTTATCAGGTCGTCAGTCCACCTTGTGGGGGCGTAACCATATTAAATGTTAATTCTATTTTAATTTAACCCTAAATGGTTGACTGGTAGATAATGCCGTATGGCATTAAGTTCACCATTTGACTTTATCTTGTATTGTGCAATTAAGCTTACACAAATAAATCAATAAAGCCCACGCTATTGTCATATTTTTTTCGACACCTTATCTTATCTTATCTAGTTGAGGGCCCTTTCGGATACACTTCGACCCAGTGGGATCTTTTGTGCACTTGCCCTCCCCTTTATAGCTACTCCCAAGCTCGCCCCATCATTTCCACAAAGCGGATGATGCAGCTCAGTGGGAGCACCCTGAATTCCTTTGGTTGCGGGTAGCCGTTACCAAAGAGATTCATTCTTTGTCTGGCAAGGGCATGACATTCACACAGTAAGTGTTCCATAGTCTCATCCTCCTCGCCACACAATCTACAGTCTGTACTGTTCGATATCCCATCTTGGCCAAGAGATCCTTGACGCTGAAGTGACCTGTGAACACCCCAGATATAATCCTGAGTTGCTCCCTGCTGGATTTCCAGAGTTTTTTGGTCCAGCCCGAGTCCACTCCTTCTATGAAGAGCTTTGAGTGCCTTTTCGACACCTAATGACCACTTCCCTAAAAATTCACATCTTCAACTTTGTTATATTGTCAATGGGACCAAATCGCCACGAACTATTAATTCGCCATCCGTACTCATTCATAGATGTCCTCTTCATATACAATAAGTCGCAAATACATTGTTTATTCAATACACATGTACTCTTTTGGCTCGTGTGTTCAGAAGAGTTGTGTTCTCAGTAAATAATTTACGCGTTTTTCCTGTTTGCTTTTATTTGCGTTTAAGAAGGCAATTTGGGAGCGCCATGTTGATGGGTACGCCATAAAGTACTTTGTTACGGTATCATGAATAAATTAGATTGATGTGTCTTTGCCAGGAAGTACATATAATGTACGTACAGTCAGCCAAGGAAGTGATGTACCACTTTTGAACCTTAACACTTTCACTGCTAAGAAACGCTACGCGCAACGCACGTATCTGATACCGTAGGTTTCCCCGTATGTGGCGGAAAGCGATAGGCGCCCGCTAGGTGAGGTCCTGGATGTTTAAGTTTTAGTTTTTAGTTTCTTTATATCCTGCCTGACATGTAAAATAATGTGTTTTACCAATAAAATTCTGATTCTGATTCTGATTCTGAATACACTAATAATATAATCGAAATGTGTTAGACCACTTTCTTGGCTTACTGTACTCTAAGTAGGTACCTACACTTTTAGCTGAATTTTATTAAATGATCGGGAACTTAATTTAGCGTTGTTTGTTCAATATGTGAGGGAGTTTTTGATGTAAGGCCATGCCTGAGATATGAAAGGTATTTAAATTAAATTATTTCAGAAAATCCGTATGTTTACATCATCATAATTATTGCTATAAAAAACAGAGTGAACTTATTGCAAGCTTATGTTTCCATGGCGTTTGTACGGTGAACTTGATTAAAGTAGTATATTATTGTGTATTTAATTACTAGTGTATTATTGATTGCAGTTGTTATAGTGTTAAGTTTGGTCAGTAAGTGGCATAGTAGCTTCATATAGAAAACTCCCGTGAATTCTTCACATATAAATATAATGAAACGGGTCACTCACGTCTTTTAAGTCGAATAACTCTTGACATAATATGTCACGAACCGATACACGGTTCGTAATTATAAGCGCTCGCGATGCCTGCGAGTTTAGCGCTCAAACGCGCTAGTTTAAGTCGAATAACTCTTGACATGTCACGAACCGATACACGGTTCGTAATTATGAGCGCCCGCGATGCCTGCGTGTTTAGCGCTCAAACGCGCTAGTTTAAGTTGAATAACTGTTGATATGTTACGAACTGATACACGGTTCGTAATTATAAGCGCTCGCGATGCCTGCGTGTTTAGCGCTCAAACGTGCTAGTTTAAGTCGAATAACTATTGACATGTCACGAACCGATACACGTTTCGTAATTATGAGCGCTCGCGATGCTTGCGAGTTTAGCGCTCAAACGCGCTAGTTTAGTGCTTAGTTGCACAGGATTGGCCCAGGTACAGATTGGTATTTTAACCCGCAACTTTGCTTGCGTTACTGGCTGTCCATGCGGCTCCGCCTGCGTAATCTAATATCGCATTAATCGCTTGCTACAATTTACTGCAAAACGATTATCCCCCCCACGTCCGCGACGGATTCATTAAAATATGAAAGGGTTTTATTGCCAAAGTTTGATGACTTGGCAAAATTCGTAAACCGCTCAGGAATTTTAAACAGCGATCGAGCGCCGCGGGCGAGTCGCAAACTACTTTAACTTTCGGACCGGGTGACCGATCATCTTATGCTTTGAGTTCAAAAGATTTATACAAATACCGGCTTTTGATCTAGCTTTAACTTGAGGCTTTACGTAACCATGTATTGCAAGACTTGGCACAATTCCGTTCAAAATCGAACTGGACTGAAAACGAATTGTATCCGTTAGGTACCGTACGCTTAGTAATTATAATTCATTATGTAAGTTTGTCGTATGAAAACCTACATCAAATAAAATTTTAGACCAACTCAGAAACAACAAACATCTTGAAACATTTGTCGCTAGGCATGACTATGTTCAAGTAAATATTACTGATAGTTAATATTGAATGCTCTGAACTGAATAGTCTCTAAAAGTTCATCTCCTAGTCATGCATTCAAACTCATCTCTTCACTTCTGTTGTACCTATTGTATTCAATGCATTGACGATCACAATAGGGATTCATTTAAATTGACATAAGTTATAATGAAGTCTTGATTGTGTAATATATAAATCTGAAACTGATTCATCCTCTAAAGCATTCTGAATATCGTTCATCATTATAACCAAACCATACAGAGATAGTCGTTTCCTTTTCCCATTCTCCTTTAAATGGCCCAACCAACGCTGCTGAACAAATAGTTTAAACCGGACATTGTCTCGCATAGGCGGCAGCGGAGGCGTGCGCGGGTGCAGCCGGTTTTTTAAGGGCGGCATTTGGACAGCCATTTGGCTCGTAGATTAATGAAGGATAATTATCTGAAAGCTGGCAACGCGCCATGGTTACTGGCGAGGTACAGCAGGACTGGTGCATTTGCAGTTTTCTAACTCATATTATGTTATACCGTTCGGATTTTATTGTTGTGTAATAGAAAGATATTTGATGCTAATCTACTTTCGTTTTTATTTGTCAAAGTTATCTAGATCGTTACTCAGTTTATGTTTGATATCCAGCTGAAAATAGGACATGGTCACACTGAAAAACAGATGAGTTACCTCCAGCAGGACAATTGCGTATCATGATATATGTCTTAATGCTCATTCGAAAAGTTTCACAACTACCTACTTCACTATTCCAAAAAATCAAGCAGAACATAGCACTTAACTAGCTGCTACAACGAAATCAGAAATTTAGAATCAAACTCTATCCGGGTGGAGAGATTGTGAGATGACGTATGCAAGTAAAGTTAAAGTAAAGTAAAGTAAAGTAAAAAGTTTATTTGACAAGAATCATTACAGTTATATCTATATAAATTCTTGGTACCGTATTATTTATACAATGCAGTCAGCTTTTACAAAACTTGAAAATTAGCCACGTAACATAAAATTTTAAACGCCTAGTGCCAATTTTCGGCAGGGACCAGGCCCCGTAGCATGGTTGGCCTTGTCACGCGATAGGTGATAGGATAGAGCGTGCGTCACTGGCTGACACCGTTCGATAGAACGAGACGACGCTCTTATTTTGTCACTTGTCGCGTGATAAGGCCAACCATGCTACGGCTCCAGACAGTGACGTCAGTGACTGAATGATTGCTCTTGGCAGCTGATATATCTAAATCAAATTGTCTTGACACATAGCTTATCGAAGGGAACTTGGCAGACCTGCTGTTGCGAGCTTGTACGGCGGAGCCAAGAAAAACTATCAGCTTACGTGTCCCGTTCAGGCGGCTGGGGGGACCGGAGAGGGGGGAGGGACGGGCGCCGCCGCAGACTCAATCAGCTGATTTTTATTTTCTCAATTTGGACTTAAGTAGTGGTCTGCGTTAATAGCCTTTTAACGGACAATTTTACTGTATTTATTTTTACTGCAGGGAATACAAAATTATGTTTAATGTAAGTACTGCGGGTCGACCACGTGACACATTGTACGCGCGTCAGGTAGATCTAAATGTCACTTTTTATATGGAAAAATTACAGTTGGATCTACCTAACGCGCGTTCAAAACGTAACGTGATTACCCATCTGAGCTAAGAAGCACTGAATCATTAAAATGTATATACTGGTGAGTTCGGATAGCATGTTTATGACGAAAATTGCAGGTACCTAAAACCCTTGTTTCTAGCATTGATGGTTTTGCCTCTCCTCTCGGATTTGAGACCGGAGGTGAAAAGCACCCTCGGGGGGTCACTATCAAATTTACCTTATCGTTAAACGACCATTTCAGCTAGATGACATAAAATTTAAATACACAGTCAGCATATAGTCAATTCAGCTGCGACGACATGAAAGTACTCAGTCAGCAAAAAGACAGTTTAGCTGGATGGCTAAGAATTAGAATGAATAAGTAGCCAAACGTCTGAAAATATAAATAGTCCATATGATTAGAATATCTAATGAGCCGAAAGTGAAATTAGTTAATTGACATAAACACAGGACGAGTTAATAGCAAAACGTCATGAAATGTAAATAGTCTATATAATTAGAATTCCCAATTCGTCGAAAGTAAAATTATTTGATTGACATGAACACAGAACGAGTTAGTAGCAAAACGTCTGGTTTAAGTTTAAGCAAGGCTTATAAGTTAGGTATAATATTAAAGGATATTCTGACATTTTTATTTGTTAGTAACGCATACCCCCTAAAAACATTGGTTTATCCTATCACACTTAAAAATAAAATTGGAAGTAATTCCTTTACTGCTAACTTGTGTTAACTTATATTTGGATTTTTCTATGTATACTTAACATTTGAAATCCAGACGTTTTGCTAATGGGTCGCTTGGCGGTTATTCCATTTAGAAATAAAAACATTACACAATCCAGACTTTTTGCTTCTTGACTGTTTAGCGTTTATGTCTGTTTAGTAATTAAGACGTTCTAAGATACAAACGTGTTGCTATCGGACCATTTAGCATTTGTGTCTATTAAGAAATAAAGACATTCGAAGATAAAGATGTTTTGCTGCTAGATCATTTTAATTTGTTACGTTCTAAGATCCAGACGTTTTGCCAAAGAGGCATTTAGCATTCATGTCTATGTAGTTACAAAGACATAACACAATCCAGACATTTCAGCTATATTGTCCTTTAGCGATAAGGTAAATTTGATAGTGACCCCCCTCGGGCGAATAATGTACAATACATTTTGTGTATTGTGTACTAGTTAGCGGCTCTGTGTGTTGTAGAACTCGCGAGTCTGTCCATCCAAATAATAAATAAATGAATAATAAATTAAGTAAATTCAATTCAGTTCAATTCTTTATTTCGGACAGTAGAATCCATAATTTGTTAGTATACAAGCACAACTTATCAACTAATGTTATTTATACAAACTAATTTAATCCTAATAGAGTTAGATGCTCCATCCCCTCGCATAGGTTCCTGAACAATGCAGAGTGTTCCAGTGCCTAGGTAATGGAGCATCTAGCCTCGCAGCCAACGTCCTCAGGATACTGTTACCACTGCCACCCACCCGCTGCATAGTGATGCAGCGGTTGTCATCCGTACGCTCTACCGCAAACATTCCGGACGCACTACAATATCACGGCAGCCCCAACAGCATCCTGAAGACGTTGTTAAATTGTATTCGCAGGGCGTTATACGACCGCTTGGTGTAGCTGGCCCACAAGCAGCAGTTGTAAAACGAAACTAACCTTAAGAACATAAAAATCTACATATTTATCGACCCAGCTCAGGTGGAAAACTGATCCTTACGGCCCTTCAGAAGTTATTCGACACCGTCCTACTGGAAGGGAGAACGCCAAAGGCGTGGAATAGAAGTGAGGTGGTGTTGTTCTTCTGCTGAAGAACTACCAACCCATCTCACTGCTGAGCCATGTCTATATGATGTTTTTAAGAGTCATTACGGATCTACACGCAGGCTTGATGACTTCCAGCCTCCCGAACAAGCCAGTTTCCGAAGAGGGTTTAGTACTGTAGACCACATTCATACGTTCCGTCAGGTTATACAGAAGACTGAGGAGTATAACTTGCCTCTCTGCTTAGCGTTCGTGGACAACGAGAAAGCCTTCGATTCGATCGAATCCTGGGCTGTACTATACATCTCCAGCGGTGCCAAGTAGACAGCCGCTATATAAGGTAATGACAATAAACTCGATGTCAATGCAAATACTTAATCAAAATAATGCAAAATTGGCGTGGAACTGACACTCAGTAACCCCCAATTATTAAATATTTAATAACAAACGATTAATGATCCACAATTTAATTGAATACGGAATAATTCCAGAACAAAAGCTTTAATAGAGCAACCATTGTCTAACCGAATAATTTCCGATAATAACCATGAATGGTGCCAGATTATACTCAACGAAAGAACGCTGGCCCGGAGCCAGCGTGCAGCGCGGACATCGGAGATCGATAACATTAAACTTTTATTTGATATGCAATGCAAGGCTAAACTAGAGTATATGGAACAGCGTAACGCGAAAGAAACTGAAAGATACAGATACAAATATGTGTATATAGAGGTCTCACATTAAGATTTTATGAGCTCTACGATGCTATATGGATATCTGCTAAAAACTATTGAAAACAGAAGGTGAAATATACTAGGGCATCTAATACGACTTGACAATTACATAAAAACTATAATAGGCTTGTGTTACATATCGCGCCCACTGCTGGCAGTGCCGGAGGCGCGCACGGTATCGCGCATACATTCGCCGCTCCCGCACGCGCTCGCGCTGCTCAATGCGCTCTTGACATCGGCACCTGAATGTGACTTGTTTGCTTGGAGATGGGCGACTGTGTGCCGTGAATGTCTAAGGTTTTGTGAGTCGATGGATGATAGGCTGTCCAGTACTTTTGTTTGATGTCACCTATATGTTGTCCATGTTGAATGTGATTGTATCTATTATTTTGTAATGTTTAATTTCTCGGTGTATTGGCTTGTCTGTTATGCCGTGTAAATATATTTTTACGATGCTATTCGAACCAGTTTTTGGCGAGGAACAAATGTTTCTTAAAGAACATACCTAAATACCCCAAAAATTAGTTTAAAACGGACCTCGCTGGTGGCAGCCGAAACGTTTCATACTAATTGACATTGAAGTATGACGTCACAGTTTGATATTTGTACTAATCGTTGTATGGAAAATTTAATCATTGCTTAGTCCAGTAAATTGCTGTTTCGGTCGCGAAATACTGCGTTTAGGTCCATAGTTGTCATACAATTTTGTTTCTATAAAAGCGTAAGGATTTTATTGGTTGCTTTATATTTACTTTTAGACAATAAAAAAAATTGATATTTTTTCTAAAATTTCAAGGTCCATAGGTGGGTGTGAGGCAGCCGTCCATGCCTTAAGAACCTACCTTTCGTATGATGATTGCGAAATTGTAGTCAAAATTGACGTCAAAAATGCTTTCAATTCAGTAAACAGGGATGCCATGTTGACAGAAGTTAAAAATAAAATTCCGGAACTATATCAATACCTTCTCCTCTGCTACGCAGACCCTTCCAAATTAATATACCGTTCCCATGAACTTTCTTCGCAGGTCGGCTGTCAGCAGGGCGATCCCCTCGGGCCAGCAATTTTTAGCTTGGCTATAAATCCCATTATTCAAAATTTAAAATCGAAATTTAACGTTTGGTATTTGGATGACGGAACCCTAGGAGGCGATGTGGACACTGTGTTATCTGACTTATCAGATATTAAAACAAAGTTCGAAAATATTGGTTTAGAATTAAATTTCAGCAAATGTGAACTGTTCATTCAAAAAACTTCTTACTGTTTGGATGATTTAAAATTCAAATTCAATTATCTGACACCCAGCATAAAGACAGTAGACAGGAAGTCACTTTGCCTCCTGGGTTCTCCCATCTTTGAAGAATCTTTTCCTGATTAATATTACTAACACTATTTCTAAATTCCAAAGTCACGCAAATTGTTTACTCGAAATCAGTCCTCATTATGCTCTTGTAATTCTAAAGTTTTGCCTTTTTGTCCCTAAATTAACTTATGTGCTCCGCTGTTGCCCATTTTGGAAACATCAAAATTTGCTTTCACCGATAGATGACTTAGTCAAAACTAGTTTAGAAATGATTTTAAATATTCAGCTCAATGAACAATCTTGGTTACAAGCATCCCTCCCTATTCGGTTTGGCGGCTTAGGAATTCGCAAAATTTCTAGTGTTGCTTCCCCAGCCTTTTTGTCATCCACCCATAGCTCGTCACGTCTCATAGGAAATATCTTAAGGGATCTACCCACAAACTATGAGACTGCGGGCGTGGAGGATGCCAAGAATGCTTTTAAAATTGCTTGCCCGGGTAAAGATTTTCCAGATAACCCAAAATCTCAGAGGAGCTGGGACGATATTTATTGCGATTTAACCTACAAATCTATTCTGAGCCGCAGTTCAGGTCCAGATCGCGCAAGACTTTTGGCGGTTGGAGCCAGAGAGGCCGGTCACTGGCTACATGCCCATCCCACTCCAAATACCGGTACCTTCCTGGATCCGACCTCCCTTCGTCTGGCGACTGGTCTGCGGCTTGGGGTCACGGTATGCACTCCACACATATGCCCTTGTGGCACGGACGTGGACCGACTGGGTCACCACGGACTTTGTTGTCAAAAAAGTGCAGGCCGCTTTTCAAGACATGCGACACTTAATGACATAATCCGCCGGTCTCTTGCCAGCATCAATGTGCCTGCTCTTCTTGAGCCGCCTGGCATTGTCAGAGATGATGGCAAAAGACCTGATGGTGTGTCTCTGGTTCCATGGAGGTTGGGACGGATGCTTGTGTGGGACGCTACATGTGTAGACACACTGGCACCGTCTCACCTCCAACGGACTACTTCTAAAGCGGGTGCAGCGGCGGAAAACGCCGAAAATCTGAAATGTAATAAATATAGAGGCCTCGGCAGAGAGTACGACTTTGTACCCTTTGGCGTCGAGACCCTCGGTCCGTGGGGTCCCAGTGCGCATAAGTTATTTGCAGAAATCGCGAAACGTCTGGTCGATGTAACTGGTGACCGAAGAGCTGGCGGCTTTCTCGCGCAACGCATCAGCATTGCAATTCAGCGAGGAAATGCCGCCAGCATCCTCGGTACAATGCCTCGAGGGCCTTTTTTAGATTTAACTTAGTTTTAATTTATCTTAGTTAATGTTAATTATAATCTTGTATTTTTATTTCAATAAATCCCCAGGTCCATATATTTTTATGATTTCAATTATATTAGATAACAACAGAATGGCAATTACTCCATCGACAAGAGCCCGGCTAGTTTATGATGATAACGTTGATATATAAGTGCTTGTGAAGATCATGGTTAAAAAGTATCTACCACTTTTCAGAGTACAGCGAAATGTCATGTCACTCGTATTTGGAGGAACCCACCTCAAGGAAATTCCCCACAGAAGACTTCCGTCATAATGTTCCGCGTATATCTTTTCAGACTCTTCTGAGCGTTTTTCAAAAAAAGTGTACTACTTTTTTTCAGAATTCGTTTTTTTTTTGGGTTTTTCTTACTCAGAATCGTTGACACTATCGATCCTCATACAACAAGAAAAGTGTCCAAAATATTCCATTCCAGATCGTCACATTTTTGTATGCAGTCTTTTTTTATTTATATGGTCGTGACGCACTGGAACAAAAAACTTACATAGTAAAATCTGGAACAATTTTTTTCTTGTATAAGGATCGATAGTATATTGACGATTCTGACTAAGATAAACCCAAAAAAATCGAATTCTGAAAAAAAAAGTTCAAGGTACACTTTTTTTTTAAAACGCTGAACTACCGTAAGCACGTCATCATGCCAGAAGGAGACGCATTCCTATGCAATAATTTTAGCTTTAAGCTTTAACTGGCATTATGTAGGATTTCACAACTTTTAAAGAAACATTATGGATTTTAGATTCTTACACATAAAAAAGAATACTCAGTTGGCTATCTAATTGCGGTTTGAACTACCTAGACCTACTGGGTGACAGTGGAGACTTAGTTTTCGATGACTTTTTTTGATGAACCAGCCTTATTAGACCGGTTTTCTCACGATGTTTTCCTTCACCGAAACCACACTGTTAAATATCGAAATGATATTTCGTACATAAGTTTTTGAAAGAGCCGGGTTTCGAACACACACGACCTTCAGATTGAATGCGTTATCGCTCGTCTACAGTGGCTGATTAGTATTGAGCTATTGAGTCCATCCTCCAAATCCAGCTACGAATGTTGGAGATCGTATAATAAATCATAACGACGAAATACTACTTCAACTAAGCTCCGGCATGCGTTGAGATGCATGCATACCTGACAGGAATTGCTCCGGTTTTTATCCGGTTCGGTGGGCCGCAGATTGCGAGCAATGGCGGACATGTCTGATATTCAGGATAAACTTGACCAAGCGATTTTCGTAGCATTTCATTTTACCTGACTTGCTTTTGGAGTTTTCCAATATTGTTATATTTGCGGACAATCTTACACAAATCGACCTAGTCCCAAACTAAGCAAAGCTTGTACTATGGGTACTAGACGACGTTAAACATACTTATATAGATAAATACATACTTAAATACATAGAAAACATCCATGACTCAGGAACAAATATTCGTGCTCATCACACAAATAAATGCCCTTACCGGGATTCGAACCCTTCGAACTCATGCTTCGTAGGCAGGGTCACTACCAACTAGGCTAAAGCGGTCGTCCTTACTCCGTTTTCATTACTTTTGATCTGTACCTAACTTTGTATTGGTGGATTGTCTTGTACAATCTTATAAACTCAGTTCCAATATACGGCTCAGTGCCCTGTGAAGTTGGATCGGTAACGAGCATGTGACGCGAAGCGTCAATAGGCTACGGGGACACTTACCATCAGGCGGCCCGTTGCCTTGTTTGCCATTGACGTGTTTGATTAATAAAAAAAACCGGACAAGTGCGAGTTCAACTCGCGTGGTGAGGGTTTCGTATATAATTTAAATTACATACCTAAGTGTTTTTGAATACTCAAACTTCTTATAGGTTTTCCTGTAATCTTTAGGCAAGGAACTAGTAGTTTCGGAGATAAGGGGGGCGGGGAATGGTCAATTTTCGTCTTTTTCCTAAATTACTTCAAATCTGTTTTTGCTAAAATTATAAAAAAAAAATATCTGACATGCTTATAATATCCACTTTCATTTGATATGTCACACAATACAGTTTACGAAACTTTTTTTCTTAATTTTCTAGTTTAAACCCCAAAAGTGGCCTCCTTGTTCAGAATTCATTAATTTACTTCACGTGTCCATCTTTGGGTCACCAATTTACATATGTGTACCAAATTTCAACTCAATCGGTTCAGTAGTTTCGGAGCAAATCGGCTGTGACAGACGGACAGACAGACAACCGAGGGATCCTATAAGGGTTCCGTTTTTTCCTTTTGAGGTATCGCAACCCTAAAAAGTTACACAAATAGCTCCTCAACATCATTAGTATTACACGTATCCTTCCTAAGTTTAGACAAACTCTTAATTTAAAATTTTATCTTTCTTCGTTGCCTCGTAATATGAACGTGACCACGATTCACGTATGACCGTGATTCAGGATCATAATCATGGCATAATATTAATTAATGTCATTATAAATGCTGAATAGCAGCCATTTTGGTATGTATTTGGATAATTCTATATCATCATCATCATCATCATATCAGCCGAAAGACGTCCACTGCTGGACATAAGCCTCCCCCAAAGCCACAATGACCGGTCCTGCGCCACCCGCATCCCGCGGACTCCAGCGACCTTTACCAGGTCATCAGTCCACCTTGTGGGAGGCCTACCCACGCTGCGCCTTCCGGTACGTGGTCGCCACTCGAGAACCTTTCCGCCCCAACGGCCATCGGTAATCGGTAATTCTATATGTATAAAGATAATTTAATTTCTACAGTTACTATGTATACAGATACAAACATAGTTCCTTAAAATGAATACCAAACTCTACTATCGGTTGAAAGACTGGGATAAATATATCTGTGGCTGTGGTGCCACCTTTTTGATACATATATGTCACCTTTTTGTTTATATTGTCATTTATTTCTATACTTCTCATCTTGAAGTCAGTTGTCACTTTGCCTTGGTTACATTGTCCTGTGTTATACATTTCATTAAATATTACCTTATAAACTTATAATACGTTGTTTACATCATCTCACACCCATATACAGTCCACTTTCATCCACTAGTTATCAATATCAACACTTCCAACCCTCTCCGGTCCCGTTTCTTAAAACGCGCTTTTTAGCACGCTATTTTTCGTGGATAAAAACAAACATCAACATTGCCGCCCGCCAGCAATACGACAGTAATGGAACAATTCTGTTCTACAATAATGTATAATGATTGATATCAAGACGTCAAGACGACTGGGAGAACAAATATTTACAGAAACACATTTGGCAACCTTTGACTGTCGCTGAACTCAAAGGTAACAATATTTCAAACTCGGCAAGCTGAGACCTGACTTGAATCAACGTAAAACACAGAGGTACAGTAAGAGAAATGTATTCACGTACCTTTATATGCCTTATTGTCATAGTAACAAGAGCTAAAAAGGTACGTCAATACATTTCCCTTACTGTACAGAATGTGAGTTTACCGACCGAATGTGTTTATCTGTGAGAGCGTGGGAAAGTAATGTTTAATATAACTTCCTTATAACAGTCCTTTTTAGGGTTCCGTACCTTAAAAGGAAAAAAACGGAACCCTTATAGGATCACTGGTGCATCTGTCACAGCCGATTTGCTCCGAAACTACTGGACCGATTGAGTTGAAATTTGGTATGTAAATTGGTGGTGGAAGTAATTTAGGAAAAAATACGAAAACTGACCATCCCTCCCCCCTATCTCCGAAACTACTAGGCTTAAAATTCTGAAAAAAATATGGAAAATAGTTCCTTGCCTGAAGATGACAGCAAAATTTCATCCAAATTGGTTGAGCAAACGGCGCGTGATTGAGAAACAAACATCCAATCATCTAAACATCCAAACTTTTGCATTTATAATAATAGGAATATTAGTAGGATAGGATACGGTTTCTGAATAAATTGCATTAAGTATATCAATAGAATAGAATAGAATAGAAGATAATTTATTTCAGTATAAGTATACAAAAACACAGTAAGTAATACAATTACAAAAACAAAAAAATGAAGCAAAGGAAGAACTTATCAGCTATATACTAATTACTAACTTATACTGAAAAGGGTGAACACTCAGCATAATGCCGGGTGCTACTAGAGTACCCGACGCTGGTCTTCCGTGATCACCAGTAGGGAGCGTAGTTGCGCGTAGCTGCTAATTGAATCCCACAAATACTGGTGCTAAAATTTACGACAGTAGGTACGAAGCGGAGATGAAGCAAGTGAGATTTAATAAGAGAATAAATATTGTAATGGTATGGGAAATTTAATAATATATACACATATCAAACGAGAGTCTATGGTAAACGTTACATCGTGTCAAAGAAAGTTATACCAAACGTCGTGCACCAGTCTATAATGATTTCCCGTACGTATTAGACCCTCGAGAAACAATACCTTCGATACCCTTCGTATTATTGCTACCTTCTTAAGTGCCCATAATGATACGCGAACAAGGAAAATATTAGGTGGAATAAAATCATAATGCCTTCACGTGCCGGGTGGCATTACGGCTATCTGTTCGAGTTTGGTACAAAATAGCCACGTATCTAATATCGGGGTCTTACGGAAACACTCGGCCGGGGAAAAAGTTGGCCGGCTTCGGTGCGGCCGCGAAAAGTGCGAATAGCTGAGCTGAAGCGGGAGCGGACAGGGCTTGCAACCTTAACCTCTGTTTAAAGGTAACTGTGCTTTCTGCACAGTCGTGGAAGCATGGCTGTCTTCTAACCTTGTTACAAAGACGGTATTAGGGTGCAAAAAGGTTGATCTTTCAAAGATCAACATCAGATCAGATCTTAACCAAAAACAAGGAGTAATGTTTTTATCCCAAAAACCGGACAAGTGCGAGTTTAACTCGCGTGGTGAGGGTTCCGTAAAGTTCCTATTCTCTAAGCATTAGGTGCTCCACACAAAAATATTTAGAATTTTCCCGTTACTTTGAATACTCAAACTTCTTATAGGTTTTCCTGTAATCTTTAGGCAAGGAACTATTTTCCATATTTTTTCACAATTTTAAGGCAGTAGTTTCGGAGATAAGGGGGGAATGGTCAATTTTCGTCTTATTTCCTAAATTACTTCAAATATATTTTTGCTAAAATTATAAAAAAAATATCTGAGATGCTTACAACAACCCCTTTCATTTGATATGTCACACAATACAGTTTGCGAAACTTTTTTTTTAATTTTCCAATTTACTCCCTAAATAATGTACTTTACGCGTCCATCTTTGGGTCACCAATTTACATATGTGTACCAAATTTCAACTCAAGTGGTCCAGTTATTTCGGAGCAAATTGGCTGTGACAGACGGACAGACAGACAACCGAGTGATCCTATAAGGGTTCCGTTTTTTCCTTTTGAGGTACCGGAACCATAAAAAGAGCCTAACAGTTGAAAATATGCATAAAAACGTTTGCGTCTTCGGTACGTGAACTAACATACCAAAATCACTTTTACGATTAAGACAAATCTAAAAATACCCGCTTTGTTAAAATTCCTTCCTGCAATATGTATATGTACTAAATTGAGATGGATAAAGACGGCATGAGCGGCACTTTACTCGGCTTTATTTGTGAGTACTGCAGCATTTATGTTTTCCTTGTCGTCTCGAGACAAGACATGATGGTTCGGCAAATACGGCCATGTAAAGTGCTAGTCTAATATTGTTTGATGCCAATGTATGCGTACGGCAATTTTAATGAGGGTATCACGTTGAGAATAATGAAGTGCTGTTGCAGCTAATTAATACCTAAGTTAAATTATTACACTTAATTAAGATTAACTAGTTCTAAGGCAGGATCCTTAGCTCAAAAAATCTTTTTATATTTAAGATTAGCAGTTAAGATTGTATGTAAAGACAAAAAATCATCATCATTATCATCATATCAGCCCAAAGACGTCCACTGATGGACATAGGCCTCCCCCAAAGAGTGCCACAATGACCGGAACACAAAAAATGTTTTATTAGAAATAAACTGTGTTTTTTAACGAAGTTGTTCTATTTGTATAAAGAATACTGCAGACAATTCTCCAATAAAATCACTTATGTGGCTGTCAAATGAATGATGATGATGATATTACATAGTTAATCTCCACTTTGCCTGTGCGTCCTATTTTGTAAGCCTCCATGTCGGCCTTCACGACATCCAGCCGTCGTTTCTTTGGTCTGTTTTATTTGGCAACCGCCCATCTCTGTTTTTTTTTTCATATGTCATAACCAACGCATGCCATAGCCACTGTGAACATACATGTAATCCTGATGAACCTCTGGTTTCGAGGCCCCAAGATCAGCCAAGCTCTGGCCTAAACCAACATCGGGCTGCGATCGGCAGCAACTAGATTAGCGGGAGCCGCCAATTAGTGCCCATTCAGCCCCGCTCAATGCTCCCTGAGTGCTCAATGCTCATTTACCACAAACAAGAGCTCATCCTTGTTTTACCTACATATTCGTGGATTACTGAGCCTCGATAAAGTAGTGTATCGGAAAGTTTATGAAACTACATGCAGTAGGCAGGTATACATACAATGCTCATTTTAATAGCCCTATGTTTTAGATACATGTTTGAGGAGTACTAAGCTTCCATAGAGAATCGGAATATGCAGTATCTTTAAGGTGCTAATGATACTAATATATACAGTATATTATGGTGCCAAAATACATTATAAACTACAGCTCGTAAGTACATGTTGAAGATC
Source organism: Epinotia nisella (assembly GCA_932294315.1). Classification (NCBI taxonomy): domain Eukaryota; kingdom Metazoa; phylum Arthropoda; class Insecta; order Lepidoptera; family Tortricidae; genus Epinotia; species Epinotia nisella. The sequence continues at coordinate 435,956 of OW028677.1, forward strand.
TTACCTACAGATTAAATTGGTTTTTAGCAAGCCTAGTATTGAGGCAAGACGAAGCACATTTAGTAATAATAACACTACATGTACTACATGCTGCGTGTTCGAGGGTTTAGTCTATTGTATAAACTTTAGCAATTAACTTACTAGGTTCTGGTTGGTACTTTGTCATAATAGCGTTGCTAAGTGCGAATGAGTTGAATATACTTATAAATATAAACGTGCCAATATTTGACACTATAATTACAATAAACTGTCACCCTACTTATACACCGCTTGGTAATCACAGGTCGCGAAGTTTTTTCTCTGGTTGTCAGAAGCAAGTTAGTAGTTATAAAAAATATAAAACCGATGGCTGTTGGGGCATAATAAAGAACTTGAGTGGCAACCACGTACCTACAAGAAGATGCAGCGTGGGGAGGCCCATGACAAGGGGACCGATGATCTGGGCAGGATCACGGGGAGCCGTTGGACGAGGGCGGTGCAAGGCTGCATTGTTGAGATCCATAGCCCTTGTCCAGCAGTGAACGTATTATGGCTGATATTTATGATGGTGATGGTGATGATAATGACTGGAAACCCAGCAGGAAGCAACTCAAAATTATATCTGGGGTGTTCACAGGTCACTTCGGGGTCAAGGATCTCTTGGCCAAGAGACTATCAGACAGTGTAGACTGTAGAATGTATGGTGAGGAGGATGAGACTTGCCAGACAAAGAATGAATCACTTGGTAACGGTTACCAAAGGAATTAAAGGTGCTCCCGCTGAGCTGCATCATCCGTTTTGTGGAAACGATGGAGCGAGCTTAGGAGTAGCTATAAAGGGGAGGGCAAATGCACAAAAGATCCCACTGGGTCGAAGTGTATCCGAAAGGGTCCTCAACTAGATAAGATAAGAAGATAAGATAAGATGATAATGACAAAGATGGTATCAAAACAAGGTAGATATTTACGAGTACTAATGGTCTCCTCGTAGCTTGGAACCTTAAGAAACATATCATCAAAGATATCGTCCAGTCAGGAGTCTTGGTCACAACCGAACAATTAATTAGATGCATCTATTGTGACAAAACATCCCTACACTCCAGAGAACGTTTATAATGGGCCCAGAATATTTAAATGCAATAAAACTAAAGTTCAATTGACACTTTACTTTTATGATACGAAATTGTAGCGGTCGTTTTACAGGAACTGGAACAGAATATGCATGAAAATGTCATTAATTTCATAGACATTCCACGTTAGCGTCTAGAAATTACCCATAATGTGGTAGAATTTAGCTCAAGAATGCCTTTACTTAATAGTAACCAAAGCCAACGATTTTCAATACTAATATTTTGTGTATTTAACTAACTATAATAAGTAATTACCTATTCTAACTCGTATATATGTTTACTTTAAATACTACACGCTTAATTACTAATATATAAATATTCTCATGTAAGTGAATTTATTGTAATTCTTATGAGAATAAAGATTCTTTAAACCGAATATTAAAATGACGAAGTTTCTGAGATTGTATTTTTATAAGTATTTGTGGAGGGGATAATAATTAATAAATATAAATAAATAAACGTAACTAGTATTAATAACCTTTAGTCTAATACCTAATAAAAACGTTGTGTTGCTCCGTTGGACTCATTTCCAAAAACACTTCGTAGACGTGAAGGATTTAACAAGTACCTACGTAATAGACCACTAATGCCAAGCGATTGGAGATCTCCGACACGAGTTTTTACCAATTGTCCTGGGCCCTATTTCACCATCTTGACAATTGCCAGATGACAATGACAATTCTACGTACATTGCTGGGTCAATAAGCTGTAGAGCAACCACCTAACCTAGGTCGACGCAGCCATGTAAGTCGAATTGTCATTGTCAGGCGACAATTGTCGATTTGGTGAAATAGGGACCTGATACTGGTTGCGCACGGCTTGAAAATCGCCTAGGTTCTCGGTGCTACCAAGAAAATAGAATATCTCCATCTCTGTCGCTAGTGTTAAATAAATACGATATGCACGGAGATCTTTATTTAGTTTATCCAAACTTAGAATTTCTAATTTCATCGTTATAGCTTCTTTTCAATCCACTGTAACCGGGCGGTAAGGCATGTGACTTTCAATCAATGCACTGTAACCGCGCGGTTAGGCATGTGACTTTCAATCAATGCACTGTAACCGGGCGGTTAGGCACGTGACTTTCAATCAATCCACTGTAACCGGGCGGTAAGGCATGTGACTTTCAATCATCCACTGTAACCGGGCGGTTAGGCACGTGACTTTCAATCGATCCACTATAACCGGGCGGTAAAGCACGTGACTTTCAATCAATGCACTGTAACCGGGCGGTAAGGCATGTGACTTTCAATCTGGAGGTAGTGGGTTCGAACCCCGGCTCGTTCCACAGGATTTTTTCAAAAAACGTATGTACGAAATATCATTTGATATTCAACCGTGTCTGTCTGATCGACTTTACTTCTGACACCATGTTATATTAGTAAAACAACTCCGGCTTGGTGAATGGTAATTTATTATAGAATCACACTGTCGACATCTTGTACTGCAAAGATGGCGACGACAAACAAGAGACGACAAACATTTAAATTATTCGAATGCAACTGTGTTGCTATATGAAATATATATATGACAGTGGCTTTTCGGTGAAGGAATACATCGTGAGGAAACCGGTCTAATCCCAATAAGGTCTAGTATTCCCTCTGGGTTGGAAGGCCAGAAATGGCAGCCGCTTTCCTAAAACTAGTGCCTGTGTCAAATGTTGGAATTAGGTGCCAAAGCGGACCCCGGGCTCCTTTATGGCACAAGCGGGAATAACGCTAGAAGGATGATGGTGGATGGTGGTTATAGCTCTTATTCGACACCGAAGACGCGACGAGGTAAAAAAAAAATGTCTGTATGCATGACCTTACATTGTATGCCATTGCGTGCCGTTATATTCCTAAAAGTACGTTTATAACAGCGCATTAAACTCGTCCCATAACCGGTTAGCTTTATTAGCCGACCAGAGTTAGCGCTGGCATTTGCATAAACTCCCTTCTTGCGCTCCTACGCTAAGCCAGTAATATCATTTATTTCACAATAAAATATTCATACACTATAATACGTTTGTTTGTTGAGATTCCACGGATTATTTTAACACGGATATTATACAAACGAATGCAATTTGGCTCCGGAGCGTATCAAATGAGGGTTAAGTCGATTGCAGTTTGCTATAGTCTGTGTGGTAGGTGCTGGGTGCTTATATCTGCGGTGCTCGGGGGCGTGCCGTATTGACAGGTTGAGCTTCAATTAGTGCTGGGATTGCGCTCTAGTTCCGCGGCGGGAATTATCTTGGATTGATTGAAAGCTTAGAACGCTCGTCCTTTCCTTACACGCGCTTAAGGGAAACTAAATTAGATTTGAGATTACGCTTTAAACGAGTTTTTTCTACAGAAGAACGATAGCGTTTGACGTTGGAGCCGAGTTTAGTTTTCCATGTCAACAATTGACGATTGTCAAGTATGATGGCACCTATCTTGTAAGAGTACGCATCATAACATACTCAAATGGATTTACACAGGTCTTTTTAGGGTTCCGTAGCCAAAATGGCGAAAACGGAACCCTTATAATTTCGTCATGTCCGTCTGTCCGTCTGTCCGTCTGTCCGTCTGTCCGTCTGTCCGTATGTCACAGGCATTTTACTCGAAAACTATAAGGTGTATTTGAATAAAATTTTGAGGATAGGTGTATTTTGTTAGCCGCTACATAGTTTTGTAATTAAAATGACAAAAAAAAAATTATTTAGGGGTGCACTCCATACATAAAACTAAAAGTCAAAAAAAAAAATCATTGTGACCCGCCGTGTGGCGGGTCACAATGATTCACATCAATCGATAGGCCTTTCAAAATAAATATAAGGTTTCTTAGCATTTTTTTTGATTAAGTGAATAGAGTCGGAGATAATTGCCCCGAAAGTCACTAAAATTCTGTCCCCCCCCCCTCTAATTTATGAACGGTGTATTTTAAAAATATGGAAAAATTCATCGACATAGGGCTTATTAATTTCATTCACCGAAAATTGTTTTGAACAAGATCGGTTCAGAGGTTTTCGAGATATTGCTGAAAAACTGCCTTCCTCAAAGAAAAGGACGTAAGTGCCGTAAAATTTCTGTGACGATACGACCTTTTTAATAGGCACGGAACCCTTCGTTTTGCGTGGTCCGACACGCACTTGGTCGGTTTTTATTTCTCTTTGCATTAGAATCGTGTGTAGATATTTTGAGCACTTGAGCCGCGTAGTAGCTTTATCTGTAGGAGCCGTAGCATGGTTGGCCTTATCACGCGACAAGTGACAAGATAAGAGCGTCGTCTCGTTCTATCGTTCAGCCAGTGACGCACGCTCTATCCTATCACCTATCGCGTGACAAGGCCAACCATGGTACGGGGCCTGACTGTATTAAATATGATAAAATACATTTTCGTTTCCACTGTTGACTTCATTTTCTATTTTTATAGTTCAATCGAAAACCAGTTTTCTCAACCCTCACACAATAAAACAACCAGAGTTATTATTTCGCTAAATAATTTATGAAAGAGGTGTCGGTCCGACTCATTGGTGTTTCAGGCGACCACAGGGCCGGTTCCTTCTTTGCTCAGCGTCTAAGCCTAGCAGTGCAAAGAGGCAATGCAGCAAGCGTCCTAGGGACCATGCCTCAAGCGGGTGAACTGGGTGGGGTATTTTATATTTAGTTTATAAGTCTAGTTCGTAGTTCTCTTTTAGTGTCAAAATGTCTATATAGAGTCAACCCCTATTCATTTTTAAATAACTATCCATCAATATATCACACGTAGTGTTATTGTAATAATTACACAATAGTACATTGTTTAACGAGGGCCGTAAGTGGAATATTGCTAACGAGAGTGTATCAGAAGCCCGACGCCGAAGGCGAAGGGCTTTTGATGACTCGAGTTTGCAATATTCTTACGCCCGTGTTATACACAATGTTTTTCATCACATTTGCGAGGAAATAAATAACAACAAAAGACATGTATGTTTCATACAGCAGCACCAATCAAAAATTGACAACTTCACTTCCAGATCAGTGCTAGTAGAGCGCGCAGTTCAATATTTCAACCAATCACAGAGCAGTATTCTTGCGGTGCGGGGCGTCGTGACCAACTAGATTTTTTTATTCAACCAATCACACAGCTACCAGATTTGCTTAAGCCAATCAGAGGGTTCTATTATTTAAAAAAAAACCATAACGCCCATGGGCGTAATATAGCCCATTACAGCTCAGTACGCTTGCGTATAATAACACCATTTTCGAGCAAGTGTGATGAAAATGTTATTAGCAGTCAATATACGTTTGTTTTCACAATCACATCAAACGCAGTGAACTAATTACTACTCGTATTTAATTCCACAACAATAGCATAGCGCGAATAATATGGTGTGAATACACGTGAGGCCTGCATAAAACCCTCACGTGTATACCTACTAACTACAATACTAGTTTAAATAATAGTTGACATGAGTAGCACCATTGCTATAAGCCAATTATTCAGCACACGTCACACTTGATTCGGGGATTGACAAACGGGGTTATGGTGCTCAACGTACGATTTTTTTTTTTAATTAGCCTATTTTGTGTCCCACTGCAGGGCAAAGGCCTCCCCTTTTTTCCGCCACTCATCTCGGTCCTGTGCTAATGTTCGCCGATCTGTAAAAAACATATCAAAATCGTCTCGCCATCTCCTTTATGTTATCTTTCTCGTCGTTTCCACCCGTAGCTATGCCCAAATTAGTTTTCTGTCGACTGGCGATTAGAAGGCGTCTAGGCCTCTACCAAATCATAACTTTAGGACTCACCGTGATCCGCTTGAGCAGCCGCTTTCCCTTATGCCAGGAGATGGCGGCGGGCGGGCGCGACCCCGCGGACTCGCACGACACCTCGTACCGCCGCTCAGCCGTTAAAGACCCTCCTTCGCCTATTTCTTCAGGCTTCCGTATTTCTACTGTTAGCGGCCTCACTGCAACAACAATTTTGTTATGGTGATAAGATTATAAAAAAAACAGTACACGTTAAATAAATAAACAAAACATATTACAAATCCACAATGGATTTGAGTTCACAAATATGATGCTTTTTCGGTGCCATAGTTATGCGAATAACTTGTCGTGAACTAGTGAACACGCGTCGGCCGCGTAGTCATCACGCCGGATCGCCGGCCACACAAGCCGGTTCTCGATTACGTCACCAGTGTACTATTCTTACTCATAGAACATTGTTAGTCAGTGATACTTACGGAACATATCGAGGACAAGTGAAACCTCACGCGGCGTCACCAGGTGAGAGTTAGACGTCTGACAGGTGAACACGGACGCGTAGTCAACACGCCGATCGCCAGCCACATAAGCCGGTTCTCGATTACGTCGCAGGTGTACTATTCTTACTTATAGACCATTGTTAGTCAGTGATACTTACGGAATATATCGAGGACAAGAGGCACCTCACGCGGCGCCACCAGCTGAGAGTTAGCCGCCTGACAGGTGAACACGGCCGCGTAGTCAGCTCGCCGGATCGCCGGCCACATGAGCCACTTCTCAATTACGTCACCGGTGTACTATTTTTACTCATAAATAATTGTTAGTCAGTGACACTTACATAACATATCGAGGACTAGAGACACCTCACGCGGCGTCACCAGGTGAGAGTTAGCCGTCTGACAGGTGAACACGGCCGCGTAGTCAACACGCCGATCGCCAGCCACATAAGCCGGTTCTCGATTACGTCGCAGGTGTACTATTCTTACTTATAGACCATTGTTAGTCAGTGATACTTACGGAACATATCGAGGACAAGAGACACCTCACGCGGCGCCACCAGCTGAGAGTTAGCCGCCTGACAGGTGAACACGGCCGCGTAGTCAGCACGCCGGATCGCCGGCCACATGAGCCGGTTCTCGATTACATCGCCGGTGTTTTGTTCGTACTCGGCGTCCACCAGCACGCCGTTGACAAGCCATCGCACCGTTGGCTCGGGTCGGCCTGTATCACAAGAAAATAAAACATTAAAATATGGGTATGTGTATTTTACCTACAGCAGTCATATTTTTATATGATATCATAATAGTTTTAAGAATCTGCACTTGTTTTAATCTTCACCAATCGTAACTAGATAAAACTTAATAAGGGACTACTGCAAATAATTTTTCAAATCATTATGTTCATCATAATGATCGGGATATCCCCTTACAAAGACAAGCCTATAATTGAATTGGTCTCTTAATTAGAAGTCAGTTGCGAATAGTTTCCAACAATGAAGTGCATAATTTATGTGTAAGTGGGTCGTTCTTCTTTTTTACCGACAATGATCCGAGATTATTCTGTTTTTTTGGTTTTTGAACTATCGAAAATTGTGGTTTTGAAGTGCGATTTAAAAAAAAATGCATAGGTTTCTTCATTAGAACTAATTAAAGTTTCCTTTCTGGCCAATATAAATATTTATTTACGGTTGGTTTCTAAAAAAAAACATGTGACAAAGTGGACTCTTTCAGTGGGGACAACATTTTGGTTTACCACTCTGTCACGGACTTCTACGATAAAAATACGTTTAAAAAAAATGCTAGTTAGAGAAACTAAAATATTAAATTAATACTAATTGATAAAATAATATGGTCGTTCATTTTCGAACATTATAAAACCGTAAAATCATTACTCAAATGAGATGCCGTAGTAAGACGAAGGACAGGCTATTGTCGGTCGAAAAGAAGAACGACCCAAGTATTATTTACAAGTAAAAGCATTTTTGCTACGAACAGTAGAATTAAACGTTACAATAATAATCTTTCCGCAAAACTCTTTTTTTTTCTCCAATTAACAAACTTAGCCCTAAAATAAACGCCCACAATTAAAATAGCAGCGCGTCATTAACACGGAGTTCTGATTAATATCAAAGCAACATGCCAGCATTTGCCAGCTAAGTTTACTAAAACCACATGAGTTAATGACTACGATGACGAATGGCCGATACTCATAACACGAACTAACCAAACAAACTCCTAATCTACCGAACCGAATATCAAAAGCGAATAACATAAATGCTTCCCCAATGCAAATGGGATGTTGGAGAGGGAAACAAGAATCCTAAAATGTATAAACCAGTGGCACAATGCGTGCACTTGCTCGGTTACGCTTGGATGCTACGCGCGCGGATTCTGGCTCAACCCAACCATGGTTGATAGTTTCGAGTATTTCACTTTTCCCAACCATTTTACAAATTCCGCGCGGTATTGTGCTTACTTTAAACAATATGGCCGTCAATATTCGCCCACAGTCATCGACTCCTTTCGGCTGGTCCTCTGTTTGCTTGTTTGTAAATCGCTATGTGCTTTTGCTAAGCCGGGATCGAACACTAAAGCGTCCTTAGTTCCGCTCTGAGCAAATTGAATTAGTTCTCGCAGTCCTGAGGCTCTGGTGCGGTTTTGGGGGATCTAATTCTAAATGTCAATGGGTTTAATTTGGATTTGTGTTGACAGTAACAAGTGCCCGTACCGCACTAAGCTCGTTACCTACGCGACGTGTCCGTTCAATTATAGACCTGCGCACTCCATTTAAAATCAGTGTTTCCACTTTCGAAGCAACTTGGAAACGAAGCAGCAATTTAGTTTATTATTTCAGAAAGTTTGGAGAGGATGTATTATTTCTTCCGCAAGGTGGGAACTATTCCGTTGCGTCGGCGGGAGGTGAACTTTCGAAACCGCGAGCACGCCCGGCTGGATCCGCGACCCTAATTAATGGCCGAGTTCGCGCCTGAACGCCACGTTTATTGTATTATGATAAAAATAGAAATATTTCCATTCGAAAATGTGCCAATTTTGTATTCGCGCTGACGCAGCGCTGGTGAGCACTATTAACATTACCAAACCAACCAAAAGTGGCGTTTGCATATTTGGGATCTGAGTAAAAGAAGAGAGTCCTTGGGGCCGCTTCTTACAGTCGAGTTGGCTCTAGGTCTAATCTTAATAAGGTCTAGGTTTGCCTTTGCTTTGGAAGATAAGATGACAGTTATTTACACAAAAAACTACCCCTTAGAATGCAACGCGGATAACACCAAGATCAGATGATGAAGACAGATTAAAAAAAAAAAAAACATTTTATTAACTTGTGGTTAAAGTTAATGAAACAGTTGAATGCTTCTAAAGGCTAGAATATTACATAATCAACACAATTCAGAGCTATTATTAGAGAAAAGCGACAGTTGTCAGACCAACTCGAAAAAAGTTCTCAATGAGCGTTCTAGATTGTTCTCTAAATGAAAACTGCAAGTCACCCTTCAGTGTATTGTTCCGGGCTCCGGCCTCGCCGGCGCTCGGCAAATAACCTTACTGCCTCTTTATATAGAATTTTGGCGTTCGAAAAACAAACGACTCAAGACAAAATGGAGTTCACTCGAAACCTCTTGATTGGGACTAAGATTGGATTCGAGATACAATCGAGAGCGTTCTAAGATTTGCGTCAAGTGGAATTCTTTAAATCAATTATCCAATTTCACTTAACTTGGAGAAAACTTGAACCGGCGTAAGTATCATCAAAGTAAACTTAAATCAATAAAAGGAGTTTGCCCATCAACTTTCATCAAAGTAGCATAATTAACTAAACGATACTCAGAAACGAGAATTTTCAGAATTCGCAAATATGTTTTTCAATTCCTTAATAACATATTCACGAGGGCTTTCAGTAAATCCCTAATGGTTTCGTTTAAATAGAAATGTAAAACGGAGCGGTTTTATTTCGTCTACAGAGCCATACAATCCATTTAAGCGACAAAAGACGTGGTTTTAGAGTGGATTCGTGCTAAATCTGACGAAAAAGCGACGGATCTTTGACGGGTTGTCCGTGCAGTTAATTTTAAAGCGAAGGGCCACGCGCAACAGGCCCACAAGTAAGCCGCGTCGTTAGGGCATCTCCGCTCACCAGGATTGAATCTTTTCCCGTCCGGGACTCCCGAATACGAATCAATTTCCCTATTATGCAAATACGGTGCCCCCGTCGATTGGAATTACGTCTGAGTTATACACTTAATCCGATAAAAGTCACATTGATTGGAATCTGGTGATTTTAAAATTGTCGAGGTGCTCGGGGCCGATACCTGTCGATGTTAATTTGTAAAAATGCTAAGGGGCCAGGGATTTTTAATTGGGGACCGAATTGATGGCAATTATGGAGATGCCTAGGTTTCTGCCTCTTAGCTTCCACGAGTCAGCGACAAAGTCTCGCGTACGGGAATGTGGAAATTACTTCCTATATGCCCCTGTGTATGTAGGTTGAGCTCTGCCCCGGCAGTAGGAGTGTTTTGCAAGATAAAAGCGTTTCTGTGTATGTAGCCCGTTTGTCGGGAAGAAAAATACACCCTCAGAGAACGCGCTCGCTGCTATCTTATAATTTAATGTGATCTATGAATCGCGCGTCCTACAATGTTACTTGATTTATTCAAGCTGAAAATATATTAAAAGTAATGCAACGAAATTATATTTTCCAAAATAAGATTAAATTTTGCCTTGGAACGGCTGCAACTCTCACTTTAATGACAATGCATCCACTTAGCAGCAAAAAAGATTGACGAATTATTAAAAAATGTAAGTATCCCGTGACCTCAACACTCTTTGCTCAATAACATGATTGCTAACAAAATTTTCGATTATAATAAAGAATCGTTTTCGGGGTTGATAAAAGCGTTCCTATGTCACGAGGCGGGAGCGAGGCAGCAGGGGGGGGCAAGTCGACACACTTGAGACGAGCAAACAAAGTTCGTCGCGCGAAAACAACGCGATCAGACGCGACGTCGCCCGCGGCGGTACCAAGGAAATTCGCACCATTATCGAACATCGCATCCCATTCGAATAGTTCTGAAGTTGCTGAAGCTGATGCACTTGAACTAAATTGTATAATTGTCGGTTTATTAATAAAACTTTGTACACGCTTCACTGAGTTTATCGTGATTTTGATATTCTGATGGGTTCAAATGCATCTGTAAGTAGATTATTACGCTTCGCTTTATGCCGAGGAAGTGTCCGTTGGGCGTGATCGAACGTGCATACAACGAAGTTGCAATCTTATTTGAATATCGACCAGGCCGCTTTCAAAGAAATTCAGTAGATAGTAGAGTCTTGAAACTACTATCTTAGCCTATATTAAAGTTAGATATTCATTGACGAAGTTTTATTCATAAGTGGATTTAACACATTTACTGCCACAAACCCGTCTAGGGAGTGCCTACGCTGCAGGCGCTTTCCGCTACTCAGCGGGAAAACCACGAAATCGTCTACGAGTCTGTAATGCATAATTTTGATTACAGTTACCCTTTTCAGCCATCTGTGTGCCAGTGGTCAGTATCTCAGGAAAAATTTCAATAGCGCGATTCAGGAATAAACACGGACAGTACAGTGCCATCTACAGGGTAATTGAAAAACCTGTATTCATTGGCGCTAAGGAAAATGGCCGCGCGGCGGAACCACTTCCCGGATCAAACAGCATCGTTGTATGAATGAAACGGCTCGAAACAAGACTTGCGAGCGTAAATAAAACGCTCTACTGAAAAACAACGCTGCTTGTTTGTTTCTTTTGCAGCACGTCAATAGCACGGCGACAGACAACGGGCAAAAAGAGGACGCTTCCACCATTTCGGAGCCCGGATTAGTGAGGAACATTCCGCTCCGCTGTATTTGGCGCAGCATATTGTGCTGCTGAGAATCACACATGAATGTGTAGGATCTAATCTAACGTTTTTAGGGTTCCGTATACATTATAGTCTTCACTCAGAACATAATATGAATGGTATTGTTTATAGTTTTCGCTGTAATAAATAAGCGCACAAATCGAACGAGCGAACGAAGTTCTATGTCCAGTGTCCGGTTTCCGATGTCCCGCTGTCCGGCTGATCTCCTCTACAGGTCGTTTTTCTCAACCATTCTCGTGAAATTTTGTGAATTTTGTTCAAAATCCACTTTTTCGAAATTTAAACGCACGCCACAGAGCCACAGGTTTTTTGAGGCAGGCAGAATGTAGGAGCGTTGGGTTTTGAAGTGCAAATTTTTTGCGCGCGTGTAAAGTATGTCGAAATGAGCTTATACACGCCAAAAAAACGCTAATTTGAAACTGCTCTGGACCGCATAGCGCACGATGACTGAATTTGTACTTATACCGCAAGGATAATTATAGTAAACGTACCTCTAAGCGCCCAGAAGGTGAGCAGCACGTCGTCTCCGTCCTGGTACGGCCCAGGGTTGTGGTGTTGATGATCTGGTCCCAGCGGTCCACTACCGGCTTTTTTTGGCGCGACTGCAGAAGACTGAACATACCTCCAAGCACCCGGCAGGTGAGCAGCACGTCGTCTCCCTCCTGGTGTGGGCCTAGGGTCGTGGTGTTGATGACCCGGCCCCAGCGGTCCACCACCACCGGCTTTTCTGGCGGCACTGCAAGAAAACACTTTCTTTAAAATAGGTACATGTACAATGTAAACCCCTGGAAAAGTATTTCAGCCTGATAAAAGACCGCTTCAAATAATATGTATTGTGTTTCTGCTGATTACTTATGAAGTCCATAGGCTAAGACTCCGGTTCCATCGGGCGTTGCGTTGCCAATTTAGCAGTTTTGGTGTTAAAAGCAATTTAGCTATTCTACTCATCATCATCATCATCATTGTATCAGCCGAAAGACGTCCACTGCTAAACATAGGCCTCCCCTAGTGAGTGCCAAACAGCGGACTCCCGCGACCTTTACCAGGTCATCAGTCCATCAGTATTCTACTATTTATCAAATATTTGTTTCAAAGATTTGGGCCAATATCAATGAACTAAAATTATGTGGATTAGTTTCTTGGTCAGTCTGGTAACTAATTTGGAGGTTCGGACACTTAAAAAAAACCTATGTAAAAAGAACTTGTTGGTACAATGTTAATTGTCGAACGGTTAGCCTAGTGGGTAGTGACGTTGCCTACGAAGCTAAAGGTCCTGGTTTCGAATCCCGGTAAGGGCAAATATTTGTGTGATGAGCATGAATATTTGATTCTCAATGTTGGATGTTTTCTATGTATTGAAGTATTTAAATGTATTGTATGTATACATGTCGTCGTCTGGTACCTACCTATAACACAAGCTTTATTGAGCTTACTATATGCCTAAGTTAATATTTATTTATTTATTTAATTGTAATGCAAAAACGTATAAACTCAAAGCCGTTTTAAATTTCAAGCTCAACGCATACCCGAGTAGCCCAAATCCCAAATAAAATATTAGCCAATCGTCGTAGCAATCCCAAGTTTAAATTTCTCGACAACCATAAAAAAACAAATAAAATAAAAAAGTCGGTAAACAGTAACATTCGCGCGTTTACAGAGAAGATAAGCCGAAAGTAAATCTCTTGCCTTTTGTTCGTTTGTTTTCCTAATTTCGCGCGCCTATCTGTGGCGATGAACAAAATATGCGATCGCTTCTCGTAATACTGTGCCATCACTCCAGCGCCAGCCGTCTGCATTCTCCATGAGCCTCTATTCCCTAGTTGTCGGCACTGTTGCTCTTGAACTAAGGTACCAAACAAATGGTATTCTCAACTAATCTCTAAAAGAGGTACCTCATATTCATATTCATTTATTCACAATAATTCATATTGCGTGTCATTCACGTTGGCATATCACAAATAGTACAATCGTTTGAGCTGCGATTTGAAGCTAGCCAGAGAGTGCATCCGTGACTCGCGCCGGCAGGTACACCGTCATCCCATCATGTTGGTGAGTTTGGTGGACTTCGCCAGTCTGTGCTTAACATCCTGTGCTTAACATGTGCCTCCATCTCACAGAAGATTGCAGCCATTGTTATGACATTATTATACAGAACAAGTAGTGGTGTTCCACCACGTGTTCTGTAGGTATGAGGTTTTGTGTTGCATAAATCAGGTTGCCAGAGCCCTCGAGGCTGCGGTAGAAGTGACTTGGATTAATTTATCTCTAGCTGTTAACACAACGGATTCCCGAGCCATACAAAGGATCGGCAACGGGTTCGTCACTCCACGGGAGTGGTAAACGTCCATAAACTATTATTCGTCGCAGTTTAATAAACCAAAAAAAACACTCACCACGGTCCCATATAACATCACAATCATTAACAAAAGATAACAAGACATTTCTTTCTTTATTCTTAACATTATTTTTAGGTGATAGTTCCATGGTGAGTCACGGTGCGTCCGATGATTCCACTTAATAAATAATGACGTAAGAAGTAACCCTTTCAAAACTAGGCCATTTCCCGTCTCTCAAAGCTCCGAGATCCAAACGGATCAGATGCACTATATTTCACTTAGTGATTACCGATAGCGAAGGGATGGAAATTGAAGGCCGAATCAAAAGGCAACGTCACGTATCCTATCGGATTCGACCTTTAAATTCTGAAGGCCTCCTATCTGAACCTTTCGAGTGTCAATTCTTTTCTTAGAATCACGTTGCGCGAGTAAAGTGTAGGAATAAGGAAATGTCTGGCTTGAGTTGCTCCGAAATAGCTCGGAGACTGGAGACATTTTTCTGCCTGTTGCCTCCGTGACGCTAATGACCCTGGCGAAATTTTATAGAACAGTCTAGAGACTCGATGCTCTTCTCGCTACGTTGTTTTGTGAGCGCGATAACTTTGAATTTTAAAAGAATTTTCGAATTTTATTATAGTTTTATCTTAAACATGTTTAGATTTATTGTTCTTGAACTACTTTACTTTACAATAAACTTACGCAATTTTGTGACCACGACAATGGTTAAGAAGCAAGCAACCGTAGCATTGACCCTTTATTAGGGTTCCGTAGCCAAAATGGCAAAAACGGAACCCTTATAGTTTCGTCATGTCCGTCTGTCCGTCTGTCCGTCTGTCCGTCTGTCCGTCTGTCCGTCTGTCCGTATGTCACAGGCATTTTACTCGAAAACTATAAGGTGTATTTTAATAAAATTTTGAGGACAGGTGTATTTTGTTGGCCGCTACATAGTTTTGTAATTAAAATGACAAAAACAATTTTTTTATGGGTGCACTCCATACATAAAACTAAAAGTCAAAATTTTTTTTTTCATTGTGACCCTCCGTGTGGCACATCAATCGATAGGCCTTTTAAAATAAATATAAGGTTTCTTAGCATTTTTTTTGATTAAGTGAATAGAGTCGGAGATAATCGCCCCGAAAGTCACTAAAATTCTGTCCCCCCCCCTCTAATTTTTGAACGGTGTATTTTAAAAATATGGAAAAATTCATGGACATAGGACTTATTAATTTCATTCACCGAAAATTGTTTTGAACAAGATCGGTTCAGAGGTTTTCGAGATATTGCTGAAAAACTGCCTTCCTCAAAGAAAAGGACGTAAGTGCCGTAAGATTTCTGTGACGATATGACCTTTTTAATAGGCACGGAACCCTTCATTTTGCGTGGTCCGACACGCACTTGGCCGGTTTTTTTGATTCAACGATTCGTTTTGTGTTAAAATATCAAGATGTCTCTCATTTAACACAGTGCGTTCTCGGCACCTTTGGCGATCTTATTCACCAACAGGGCCCTATTTCACCATCTTGACAATTAATTGTCACCTGACAATGAAAATTCCACGTATATTGCTGGGTCAATACGCTGTCCAAGTGTTCAGCAACCACCTTAATCTGTCGACGCAGCCATGTAAGTCGAATTGTCATTGTCAGGCGACTATTGTCGATTCGGTGAAATAGGGGCCAGGAACAACCATACACGGCTATAGAGCAAGTACCTAATAAGGATTTTTCCACAGCATAAGTATCAAGAAAAGCAGTCTTAAATCAAGTAATGTTTACAATAACGAAGTAAAGGCATTTACATAACTAACGGTGTCAATGTTTGGCGTGTAAGTCTGTACGATACGAGCGAAGCCGGTGGCATCCGCGTCGGTTCGTTACCTCCCCGCTGGGGATCTGCTTCGTCGCCGACACTTTGTTTCAATATTTTCTAGACTCTAAACATTGGCTATTCTAAAAAGTTAGTTAGTTAGTTTAAGCAGTCAATGTTTTTAGCGCCAGCGAGCGTTCAAAGTTTGACGATCATTACTTTTTGACGTGATAACGTCTTATGAATCGATGAATGCCGGCTGCACGCACGAAAAAGTGTGACTCTGTCCCGTTCCGTTGACTGACATACTTATCAACGCACAGCCCAAACCGCTGGTTCTAGAGACTTCAAATTTGGCACGTAGGTTCCTTATAAGGTTTAGGAGTGCACTAAGAAAGGGCTTTTCAAAATTCTCTTTCTAAGGGGGTGAAATGGGGGTTTAAAGTTTGTACGGGGAAACAAGATTAGATCGACTATTTTATTCGAATCTTCACAGGAGTATTCCTAACGATAAAAATGAGTAAATACGTGTTATGCCATTTTTTATTTCAATGTTTTATTACGACGTATCACGTAAAATTATCGTCCATAAACCGACTTTACAGACAACCATTTTTTTTCGAACTTTTTTGCCGAAAATTTTACTTCATCATTTGTACAAAATGTACTGGCATTGAATTGAAGCCGATATTGAAATTCATATCATTAACAAAATCATGCGTATATCACAAATGACAAATCCGGTGTTTAAAATTGTGAGAATAAGTGTCAACCGTTATCTTGGACTTGTCCAATCATCAGTTACTGTTATTGGTTTAGAACCAAACAGCACGGAGGCATCCAAAGCAGATTAATGGCCAATCAGCCTAATACAACGCAGGTGATTGCTCACAACTCAGTTCGATTACCATGCAGCCGGGTACAGTTCCCACTACTCCCACCGCTAATTGTTCCAATTTAAAGGCAAAGGTATAGGGTACATTTTTGCTTGGCCCAGCTGCGGAATAAACTGGGCTATTCTGGCTTGTTCCATTTAAAGCATCAAAGGCCAATTACGTTTTACATTCGGCGCCACAGCGCGCTCAATCTAACTTTAACCTCTAATATCAGTCAGAGTGACTGACTCCGCGTTGCCTACAATGCACCTCGCCTTTTGCCGGTGTCCCACCAGAGTTTCAGTTCCAATTAAAACTTCCGAGCTGACTAACTCTTGATATTAATTGATAAATAGCTGTCTGTTTACATCGTCGGATTAGCGTGGCGTCTTCGGATGGAAAGACAACAACGTTGCGGCTCCGAGCGAAGTGATTTCAACTTTCGATTAAGCCTCGATTCCCGGTCATCCTCCAGGAAAGTTTGTGATATCGCGCCAGAAATGATACAAGAGCGCTAAGGTAAGAAAAATATTATTCCAATGAAATTTATTTATCTCATTTACCTGCTGTTGATGTTTGGTAGGAATTAGAAACAGTTATATCTCCTACTGGGTTGTAATTCACTATATTTTTACATTTTAGGAGCTTAGAATGAAAATTACAAATAAATTGCTTAGGGACTTTCATAATAATGATTAACTGGAAGTATTTGTATCATTCTGCAGCATAAGGTTTACCCGTTATTTCGTATCCATGATCTGAATATTTATTACCATTATAGCGTACGTAAATTGAGTATTTCAACGATGTTTCCTGGAACAACTTTCTGATACCTAAGAGTTCACGTAAAATAAAAAAAGGTAGTGTACAAATAGAATATTAAAACGATAGTGTATAGACAGCCTGGCGATACATGTTGATAAAAATATTTTATTGAAAGATAAAACGTACTCGATACTACACCACACAAGTGTTAAATACACAATAAAATAGACACTCAATTACGTTCGCTGGCAGTTGTTAGTACTGCACGTTGGTTTAACAGGTCAATTATATTATTAAAAGTTAACTACTCGTTGTATCCTGCAGTGGAACAAAAAAAATCCTCTTTTTAGCAACAATATGATTTTTAGTGGTACAGACCACTAAAAATCATAATTTTATTAAATTGTCGCATTAAATCTACGCGCTGTACACAATACACAATGACTTAATAATAATAATACTTTCAGATTCAGATTATTTAGTGCGTTCATATCTTTTCTTAAACATGCAATGCAATGTCGTCATTACGGCTTCAAAGTATCACGTATCAGATGGAACAACTCGAGAGAACTGTAAAGGAATTTCAAACAAAATTGAAGGCCTAAACCAGGAAGTTTTTTTCTTTTAATTTTATTGTAAACAGGCGTCTGTGTTCAAGAACAGGCTAAACAGCTAAATTATATTTTTGACTGCGCGATATTAAATTTGTTTTTTGACTGGTGTATTTTTTATATTTCATTTCATTATGTTTGAGAAAAGCACTATACATGCCTGGCCGTGAAAAGGGCTTGCCAGCTCCGTATCACTAGTGACTATCCTATCTATCTATACCGACTCACCCGGCAAGCCCTTTTCACGGCCAGGCATGTAATTGTATAAAATGTATGCTTTTCTTTCCCGGCGTCTGCAGTAATGTACTATTATTGCATTGCGTATGTCGAGCATTGCAATACATACATATAAAACTAGTAAGAAAAACATGGAATTTCATTTGTTACACGTGAATACAAAACCAAGATTCCTCTCACATTTCCTTCGCGACCTAGTCTCGCGCCACTTATCCAATCGCCTGCGATGATCGCCTCCAATATCGGCGATACCACATTCCGTGGCAAAAGGCGATTCGCTCGAAAGTGGACCGGCATAGTCCACCCCGCAAAACCGAACTTGGCGTGAAATCAAGCCGTTACAGCCTCGCACGCGGCCATTCTCAATTTTATGAAGAAAAGGAAATTTACGACTAACTACTCTTTTAAAACTGGAATTTGCGAGCAAAGTTTCTCAACTACCTGAGATACTGCGGTACCTATAATAAAGACTGTTTATTTTAACCGTGGGACTATTTGCGTCCGAGGGAACAAAACTACGTAACAAATCGGAAGCGCAGTGGGCATTTCCATCAAGGTCCGACACGTGGCGCCGGACGGCGAAAGAGACGGGCAATTATCGGCGCTGTCCGGCGTCCGGCGGGCCGGGGCGGCAATTACGCCGGGCCCAGGGGGCTGATGCTCATTAAAGGGAACCCGTTGACGGGAATGCGATCAAATTAACGGCGTCGCACGGGAGCCGGTCGGCAGATTACCTGGCGGTCAATCGGAGATGTACGCTCTGCGTTCCTATTTGATTTCAGCGCACCTTTCCGTTATTATGTCAAACAAATATATTCCTAGTTGCAGTGAGCTCACAATCAGTCTACTTTATCGAAAGGTTGGCCGGTAGAGAATGCTAACGGGATAGACCCGGCGCCTCTTGTACGATAAATCATTAGGCAGTAATGATTAAATAAATAAATATACTATGTGATCTACACACATACTATAAACCCGCTATAATGCGTTCAGAAACTGGTAGTAATGACCAGCATTATATCAATAAGATTTATAAAAATAATTAACTTGTCTCTGGCCGTAGGTAATTTTGTACGTAACTTCATTAAGATATCGATATTGTAAAGTAATGACTTTCAAATTTCGAATCGTGGCCCAGAGGTCAGAGCTTTCGATGGTGTTCGATCGAGTTGATCATGATTTGAAATCTAGTCGGCCATGGCGGTGCAATGGCGGTTATTCTAATGGTTCCCGAACACATAATTGAGTTAATGGTTGATTGTAGTAATGCCTGATGACATTAAGTCAGCCAATTGTACTTTTATTTGTATATTTGTGCAATAAAGTTTAAATAAATAATCGAGTATTTTATGATTTGTGTGTAGATCAAGTAGTGTATGTAACTGTACATAATCAGGCCTTAAAACACTCGTGTGATACTATTATGAAACTCCCTCACGCTCGTTTCATAAAACCACACTGTTATGTACAGTCACATAAACAACTATTATGACTACAGTCATATAAAATACTATTAGGACGACCGAATAGCCTAGTGGACCTGACTATGAAGCTTGAGGTCCCGGGTTCGATTCCCGGTCGGGGCATTTATATGATGAATACGAATGTTTGTTCTCGAGTCTTGGATGTTTAATATCTATTTAAGTATGTATTTATCTATATAAATAAGTATGTTTGTCCGTTGTCTAGTACCCATAGTACAGGCTTTGCCTAGTTTGGGACTAGATTAATTGGTGTGAATTGTCCCACGATATTTATTTATTATTATTTATTATTATTATAAATTCTGTCTTACTAAGTTACATCACTAGCGCAGTCTGGACTGGACGCCAGCGGGCAGCGAGGCGACGAGCGGGCGTTCATAGATTGAACTGGATTAAATGTATGGAGCCACGATGCCTCTAATCTCACGAAAATAACCCTAAATTGTATTATCGATTCCACTTGCACTCGCTTTTTGCTTGTGTTACTTGCAACATCACAAAACGAGAGAGAGAGAGTGATAAAATCAATACGAAATGTTAAATGTGTGTTTCAAACTGCCCCAAACGGCTGACGCTGTGAGCTGTGACCAATTACGGCAACAGATACCGGTTATACCAGGATTAATAGCAGAAAATAATATAGTTAATTCAAACGATCCGTTGTAGGATACGAACTGAGGTAGCTACCCGCCGATATTTACAATAGCATAAGTAATAACCCACACAAATGTAAATGTTCTATGAAAGCGTTATATCTATATGCTGAAGTGCTTACTACACACATTCCATGTGTAAACGAAAATATATAATTTTGTAAAACTCAGCAGTTCAAGAAATTTCAGACGGGAGGTTCATGAAAAAGAACCAGAAAGAGTTGATTCTCAAACTTTGTCACCACATTTCCCCCTTTTAGGGTTTGAATTCTCAAAACACCTGAAACACATGTTTATTCGTTTATCGTAAGGAATACTCCTGTGAAGTTTCGAATAAAGTTGTCTTACTAATATTGTTTCCCCATACAAACTTCGGACCCCCATTTCACCCCCTTAGCGGGTGAATAAAAAACAATCTTAGTGCACCCCTAGACCTTATAAGGAAACTACGTGCCAAATTTGGAATCTCTAGAACTAGCGGTTTGGGCTGTGCGTTGATATGTCAGTAGGTGAGAGTTCTTCTTTTATATATTTAGTTACGAGGATTTTATAGTTTTATTATTTATTTCTTTTTTTATTATTTTATTTAGTAAATCTAATGTGTAGTTGACCAGATTAGATCTTTATCCGCAAACGCTATGCCGCGACGCTGCGCAGGGTGCGCGCCAGCCGCCACAGTCTCCTGGCCGTTGTGGCGGGGAGATGGGACAGTGCCCTGATCAGGCACTAGACCATCCAACACTTAAGTTTAGGCACTAACATAGTTATTTAAGTTAATTTGTAATACTAACACTTATGGACTACAAATGTCTGAAACAAATGTTTTATTTTTTTATTTTTATTAATATGTTTAATGATAATGATATTTGCAAGTTGATGTTTAAAAATAGTAAAATTGGTCCTCTTTTTGCCTGAAACACAGAATCCTAGTTCAGGCTCTTGTAATTTATCCCTTTATATTAAATTTTAGCATATAGTCACATTTCTGTAAAAAAGTTTTCAATATTTTATATTATATTCTATTCTATACGCTGCTATGTCTGCTAACCATAAGGCTGGTCGTATGCTTGTTTGTCATCGTCATATTAAGGAAAGCACCACAGTAACCATTTATGGTTATCTTAATAACTAGTAATTTCATTACATTCCTGTAACAATCCGTATATTTTGAGGGTATTACTCCTATTAATACCAACCATTAAACCAACCATTCAATATTGAGGGTAGAAATGCGACGAGTAACACTGAGTGGGGAACGTCACGGATGGTTATAAAACAGGTCCATCCAGCTCGGAGCACTCACTTCGTGATCAGACTCAGGCTGGTACACTCACTTAGACTACAAAGCTGTAATTTTGTGGATTTGTAATTTTGCACAACCGGTGTTATTTTGTAACGTGTGATATTTAAGTGAAAATAAAATTAGGTGATACTTACAAAACGTGGTTTTCCTCGTGTTCCCGCACCGAAGGTTTCATCTTCAGAAGTGGGATGAATACGCCCACAAAAGGTACGTTGTTTTTTTTTCTTTTCTTTTAATGCATCTAGTATGACAATTAGTGAGTTTTAAAGCTTAAACTGTATTTACCATAACGGAGATAGTCCGGAGGTTTATACGGTTAATCACACATGTTTAATTTGCCAGGGCACTCCTTGGAATTCGACATGTTTGATGATTGTATTCGTAACCTAATTTAAACTGTATTTACCGTAACGGAGATATTCCGGAGGTTTATATGGTTAATCACACATGTTTAATTTGCCAGGGCACTCCCTGGAATTGTACATGTTTGATGATTGTAATCTTAAGTTAGTCTCAGCTGTATTTACCGTAACGGAGATAGTCCGGAGGTTTATATGGTTGATCACATATGTTTATCTTGCCAGGGCACTCCCTGGAGACGGGCATGTGTGATATCTAAATATATAAAGAAGAAACTGACTGTCTGACTGATCTATCAATACACAGACCAAACCGCTGGTTCTAGAGTTTCCAAATTTGGCACGTAGGTTCCTTATAGGGTGCACTAAGAAAGGATTTGTCAAATTCAATCCCTAAGGGGGTGAAATGAGGGTCCAAAGTTGTATGGGGAAACAAGATTAGTTAGACTATTTCTTTCGAAACTTCACAGCAGTATTCCTAACGATAAATGATTAAACACGTGTTTCAAGTTTTCTGAGAATTCAACCCCTAAAAGGGGGAATGTGGTGACAAAGTCTGAAAATCAACATGGGTATCGATTTCTATGGTTTATTTTTCAAATCCAACGTGGGGGACGTGAAAATGGTTTTTTGGGACGTTATTACGAAAATGGCATCGATTTTGAAATTTAATATTGTGGACATCTATCTAAATATGTAGAGTCGATATGTAGAGTCGATATGTAGAGTCGATATGTAGAGTCGATATGTAGAGTCGATATGTAGAGTCGATATGTAGAGTCGATATGTAGAGTCGATATGTAGAGTCGATATGTAGAGTCGATATGTAGAGTCGATATGTAGAGTCGATATGTAGAGTCGATATGTAGAGTCGATATGTAGAGTCGATATGTAGAGTCGATATGTAGAGTCGATATGTAGAGTCGATATGTAGAGTCGATATGTAGAGTCGATATGTAGAGTCGATATGTAGAGTCGATATGTAGAGTCGATATGTAGAGTCGATATGTAGAGTCGATATGTAGAGTCGATATGTAGAGTCGATATGTAGAGTCGATATGTAGTTGATATGTAGAGTCGATAATTATATAAAATAGACCGTTAAAATTAATTTTAGTACGCGGGCGAAGCCACGGGCAAAAGCTAATAATTTATTAGTGTTAGCTAATAGTGCCACAAGCGATTAATATTGCACTTGTTCATTTCTCAAGGTGACTTAATATAAATAAAATTACAATATTATTTTATTACCCACTTTAAATCTTTTCAAGTATTTTATTTATTTATGCAAGCCAATTGTGTACGAGTTTCAGAGATGGAGCCGGACAACGATTCGGACCATGAACGGAGTCGAAGCCGTGCTAGGAGTGTGATCTCGAGGCCTCAGCGGATGGCAGAACGGCGCCTGAGAACTCCGGAGCGAAATACGTCGAGGCGTAGCCGGTTGGACCAAGGCAGGTGTAGTGACCATCAGGTACGCCTACGTACCCGCAGTCGTAGTCCATTGCGGAGATTACGCGAAAAAGATGAAGAACTGGAGTTACAAAAACAACGCGTTGCAACCTTGTTGAGCCAGCTGGAGGACGAGAGAGCGAGTCGGCGTGAGAATGAGCGACGTGCCACATCCACTGGGAGACTTAACTTTTCCCAAGAGCGATCAAGGTATGACTCTGCATCAACTTTTTTCGGTGAATTACTTAAAATGATGAAAAATAGGCCCAATGAACGTGAAAGTTTTGCTACCATAAATAATGTTATTCCTGAGTTCGATCCCTTATCTAAAGAACAGACAATTAGCGTATGGTTGGACAAAGTAGACGAATGTGCTGAGATCTATGATTGGACCGATAGACAGGTTATACATTATGCATTACCTAAATTAGTGGGGCAGGCTAAAATCTGGTACCAGGGTCTACCATCTCTCAAACGTAGTTGGGTAGAATGGAAGACATTGCTGAAGGAATCCTTTCCGTCCAATGAAAATTATGCAGAGCTTTTAAATGAAATGCTTAAGAAACGAGCCTCTTTTGGAGACTCTTTAGAAATGTATTATTATGCTAAAATTAATTTGCTAAACCGCTGCAAAATTTTCGGGAGAAATGCTGTTGATTGCTTAGTTCAAGGAGTAGACGATAGAAATGTTAGAGTTGGAGCACAGGCAGCCAAATTCGAAAAACCAGAGCATGTTTTAGAATTTTTCAAGACTCTACGTGATAGCGGTGATAGAAGAGATGAACGTATCCCCAACTTTAACGCGAACTTTCGTACCAGTGGCATTGATCAGCCGAGTTCATCAAAACCATCTCAAAGTGCGTTTCAGTTAACTTGTTTTAATTGTAAACAAAAAGGGCACCCTAGCTTTAAATGTCCTAAACCATTACTGAAATGCACTCATTGTAACTTGATGGGGCATGCTGAAACCGACTGTCGGAAGAAAAATGGTTGTCTGTAAAGTCGGTTTACGGACGATAATTTTACGTGATAACGTATAAGAAAACATTGATGAAAAATTGCATACTTTTATAAATTGAATTGAATTAATATCACTGCATGATCATTATTTTAAACTAAATTTTTAGATAAATTATCAGTTACAATGTTGATTACTCTTCTAGCGGTGAAAGTGACTAGGAATCTAGATAGATAAGCCGTCAGGGGGGGATAGGTGGTCCAAAATTCACGTTCATTGATAACTCCTCATAACTACCTGCTTGTATACATTGAAATAATGTGAATTCCTAACTATTGATGCTTAGTCGTACAAAAAAAAAAAAAGCGAGTGAGTGTAATATCATTAGAGATGATATTACTCGAGCAGCGGTCATTAGAGATGAACCATGTTTTAATTAGCGAGTGATAATGTAAAGCGATTGATGATATTACTCGATCAGCGGTCATTAGAGATGAACCCTGTTTTAATTAGCGAGTGAGAATATAAAGCGATTGATGATATTGCTCGAGCAGCGGTCATTAGAGATGAATCCTGTGTTAATTAGCGAGTGATAATATAAAGCCATTCCAAACCTTTGCTTGGTTACCAAAGTGATTTAATATATTTAGCTCCATAGTAAGTCTTAGTCGCTGGATGCGGGTGGCGCAGGACCGGTCATTGTGGCACTCTTTGGGGAGGCCTATGTTCAGCAGTGGACGTCTTTGGGCTGATATGATGATGATGATGATGATGATGAGTAAGTCTTAAGTATTGCTAAATGAATGTATATTATATTGCATGACCATATGTATAACATCTTAATTATACAAATACTAGTAAAATCAAGATAATTGTTGTTGATAGCTATACATCAAGACTATTGCTATTTGTCTGTGTGAGGTGTGCAATAAAGAGTATTTGTATTGTATTGTATCAAGCAGATAATCAATGGGTCAATTCGAATCATTAAAATTAGAACGAGAGGACTCGTTGCGAGCAGGATGGCCGACTGTAACAATCCGTATATTTTGAGGGTATTACTCCTATTAATACCAACCATTAAACCAACCATTCAATATTGAGGGTAGAAATGCGACGAGTAACACTGAGTGGGGAACGTCACGGATGGTTATAAAACAGGTCCATCCAGCTCGGAGCACTCACTTCGTGATCAGACTCAGGCTGGTACACTCACTTAGACTACAAAGCTGTAATTTTGTGGATTTGTAATTTTGCACAACCGGTGTTATTTTGTAACGTGTGATATTTAAGTGAAAATAAAATTAGGTGATACTTACAAAACGTGGTTTTCCTCGTGTTCCCGCACCGAAGGTTTCATTCCTCTATGTAAAAACTTGCCTAGATTTTGCAGGAGCTACATCTATTGGATCAAGTTTCTTCATAAAATACGACGAACTATACCCTCACCGGCGTTTCAGAACACCTTTAATATGTAGCATTAATTTCACCTACACCGTGCACCTGTTTTCCTCTGTTCATTCAGCTGAGAATTTCCCGAACCATAATTCTAAACACAAGGCGAAAGCGTTCGCAATTTATTAAAAGCGCAGATTCGCACCTGGTGATTTCGTGACGTGACTTTAAGCTGTAGGCTTATAGGTGTAGAGGTGACATTTCCCTGCACTATCGGCCTGAGTGTAGCAATGGAAACGATTAGCATTTGCATGGCATTTGTGTAAGGTCAGCGATGTTTACACGCACTTTTGATGGGGATAATGATTTTGTGAGCAAACGCTTGACCTGGATGGAAACCAAATAAAAGAAACAATGCTACGCAAAATGTTACATAATTTGCTTAATGTCGAAGTGGTTTTAGCATTTTAACCAAAGGACAGGTCTGGTCGATGTAACTGGTGACCGAAGAGCTGGCGGCTTTCTCGCGCAACGCATCAGCATTGCAATTCAGCGAGGAAATGTCGCCAGCATCCTCGGTACAATGCCTCGAGGGCCTTTTTTAGATTTAACTTAGTTTTAATTTATCTTAGTTAATGTTAATTATAATCTTGTATTCACTATTAAAAAAATACTACATCTAAAAGGACAGATACTTATGGCAAGAGCCATAAGCAAGTGTTGAAGTATAGCAATGCTATTCATCATCATCATCATCATATCAGCCGAAAGACGTCCACTGCTGGACATAGTCCTCCCCCAAAGAGTGCCAAAGCGACCAGTCCTGCGCCACCCGCATCCAGCGCTTTATGATTCTTTTTTTGTAAACATATGAACATTTTCCAAAAACATTATTTTCTGTAATAATAATCGCTGCACCACCTACTGCATAATCTGGTTTTATCTCTTTCTCCGATACCCAAAGGTTGTCTGGAAGAGATCGCTCTACAGCGATAAGACCGCCTGTTGTCTACCTCTACCTACATGTTATTGTATTGTTCCTCTCTGTAACTGCTTTTTTTGTGTGAGGTGTGCAATAAAGAGTATTTGTATTGTATTGTATTGTAGCTCCCAAGTGGATGGGCTGATTTGAGTGCGGTTATTTTAGTTTGTAGAGAGGGATCTTAGGTATGGTTTTGTCGTTTGTGTTAGTGTGTTTTAATTTGTTAACTGTTGTTCTACAAACTAAAAATATAGATGTGTCGTTTTATCAACAATTCTTATCGATAGTCGATAACAAACACCGTTCTTTTCCAAGCCATTTAATTTGTGGAAGAATTTCTCTTTGATTGTATCGTTCGAACCCACGCAGCACCTAACAATCAATGTAATAGTACGCGGCGCCTATATACATTATATCGCGAGTCGCGCCGGGACCTAATTAGCTCGCCTCATCAATTCGTCATTAAGCACCCTTCCCACGCAGCCACGCGATTCCAACCCCTGTCTCCAGGGGATAAGGACCGCAATCGTGTGCACGATACAGCTAAGAGGTAATTTCCTTGAATGGCGGGGTGGCACTTGCCTTACACAGTTTGGGTTTACGCAAATCTCTTGTTTTATAGTGTATTGCGGGTTAAGTAGACGACAAATTGCGGAATTGAATGGATTCGATATCCCCACTTCAGGTGAATGGAAATAAATCAATCAAAAGAAAGAATAGGCGTGGATCAATTCTTTATACTGGGTGTTACTGAAGTCGTGATACAAAATAGCAAAATGTGAATCTATCCATGATTCTGAACAACTTTTACTATGGGGCCAACTTTGTATTATGCAAAAAAAAACAGGCTGTTCATACATTTTCGTCAGTCTAAAATGAGCAAAGTGTATGAAATAGTTCTTTTTTTTTTGTAAAACACAAAGTTGGTTCCTTAGTAAAAGTTGTTCAGAATCATGGATAGATTCACATTTTGCTATTTTGTATCACGACTTATGTAACACCCTGTATTGTATTTCAATTTGATCTCTTGTTTAAAACAAATATTAGGTAGGCAAGGCCTTGTTTATTCAAATTCAAAATTTTTATTCAAAAAAGGAATTTATAAGGCTATGTTAGTGACAGAAAAATATTAATAAAATTAAAAGGGCCTTTACCAGCGTTGCAGTGGCTTACTCTAACATTATGCTGAGGCAAGCCCCTTTTTGACATCACATAACTACCTATAAAATTAATTTTAAACGTATATGTTATGTCTAATCTTAAGGTTCACATGTATCTTTAAATATAATGTCATGCAATGTGATTTTGATTAAAGTTTTTCTATTTATTCTATTCTAAAAGCGGCGTGGTACGGAAATTACAGGCGCGAGCAGCGGCGAGTCCCGGCGGCGCCAGCACGTTCAGAATGCCGTTTGAGCTGTGGCGAAGGTGGTTTTGTAGCGACGCGCACCTCTTTCTCATTATGGCATCGAAGCTATCGGTCTGCGCCTCGGCAAACATTGTCGATGCGCTGCAGTAACGCGACAGTCCAAACAGCACTCTAAACGCGTTCTTATATTACACGCGCAGAGCATTCTATGCCCGCTGCGTAAAATTGGACCACAGATTGTACGTTATGCGGCGTGCTGTCAGGCGAGTAAGAAAATGCTCCTGTACAGAAATACTCCTAAGTAATGCCATGTTTATGTGGGCGACATACGCCCCGCTTACCAATAAATGTGGTCTTGACTTGACACATTCACATTGAGACATGACATATTGACAAAAAAGCGCTACGCGCTACGCTCGTAGCCGATCCCCTGGTTTAGTTACTAGCGGTAAGCGGCTACGCCGTAGGCGCCCGCTGGTCGGGTTCCTGACAGTGAAAAGTGTTACAGGAGCGTTTTTCAAAAAAGTGTTAATGATGTATTTTTTTCAGAATTCCATTTTTTGCGTTTTTTTTACTCAGAATCCTTGATAGTACCGATTCACATACAAAAAAAAATGTGTCCCAAATATTCCATTCCAGATCGTCACATTTTTGTATGCAGTCTTTTTTTTAATTTTTTTATTTATAAAATCGTCTCACCTCCAACGGACTACTTCTAAAGTGGGTGCAGCGGCGGAAAACGCCGAAAATCTGAAATGTAATAAATATAGAGGCCTCGAGAGTACGACTTTGTACCCTTTGGCGTCGAGACCCTCGGTCCGTGGGGTCCCAGTGCGCATAAGTTATTTGCAGAAATCGCGAAACGTCTGGTCGATGTAACTGGTGACCGAAGAGCTGGCAGCTTTCTCGCGCAACGCATCAGCATTGCAATTCAGCGAGGAAATGCCGCCAGCATCCTCGGTACAATGTCTCGAGGGCCTTGTTTAGATTTAACTTAGTTTTAATTTAATTTAATGTTAATCATCATCTTGTATTTACTTTAGAAAATAAATGAAATTATTTATAAACAATATAATATTTACACGGCATTACAGACAAGTTATAATATATATGGTCGTGACGCACTGGAAGAAAAAAACTTACATAGTGAAATCTGAGAAAAAAAAATTCTTGTACACGGCTCGATAGTATCAACGATTCTGAGTAAAAAATACATAAAAATCATATTCTGAAAAAAGACATGTACACTTTTTTTTTTTAAACGCTTAAAGAAGTTTAAACTTCAGAAAGGTTAGAAATGAAAGGCAAGGTTTGACGTCATGCAATTTGCGTGTACTGCACCCGTACCAAAATATTATAATGCGAAAGTAACTTTGACTGTCTGTGTCCTTTTCATTGCTGTACAAAGCCAACATATTTGCTAATTGGGTCGTTCTTCTTTTTTACCGACAATGAACCGAGGTTTTCCTTTTTTTTTGGATTTTGAACTATCGAAAATTGTGATTTTGAAGTGCGATTTAAAAAAAATGCATTGGTTTCTTCAATACTAATTAAAGTTTCCTTTCCGGCCAATATACATATTTGTTTAGGGTTGGTTTAAAAAAAAATGTGACAAAGTGGACTCTTTCAGTGGGGACTACATTTTGGTTTACCATTCTGTCACGGACTTCTACGATAAAAATACGTTTAAAAAATGCTAGTTAGAGAAACTAAAATATTAAATAATACTAATTAATAAAATAATATGGACGTTCATTTTCGAACATTATAAAACCGTAAAATCATTACTCAAATGAGATGCCGTAGTAAGACGAAGGACAGGCTATTGTCGGTCGAAACGAAGAACGACCCTATTACGTTTTGTACAGGCGTAGGCGTATTAATATGTTATTCAGTAATTAGATTTGTAGATATCAGAGAGATAGACTAATATTAGTATTTCATTTCATTAATTCCCTAAGGCGATTAACAAGTACACGGGGACGAGGGAGCGC
Organism: Epinotia nisella; assembly: GCA_932294315.1. Lineage (NCBI taxonomy): Eukaryota > Metazoa > Arthropoda > Insecta > Lepidoptera > Tortricidae > Epinotia > Epinotia nisella. Next base: position 466,265 of record OW028677.1, read on the forward strand.
GTAAAAGAGGATAAGTACCTACTTATACGACCGAATAGCCTAGTGGTTAGAGAACCTGACTATGAAGCTTGAGGTCCCGGGTTCGATCCCCGGTCGGGGCAGATTTTTTATGATGAATACGAATGTTTGTTCTCGAGTCTTGGATGTTTTATATCTATTTAAGTATGTATTTATCTATATAATTATTTTTATCCGTTGTCTAGTACCCATAGTACAGGCTTTGCCTAGTTTGGGACTAGATCAATTGGTGTGAATTGTCCCATGATATTTATTTATGTATATCATAAAGAGGGAAAACATGTGGGTGTGCAACGTTGTGAGGGTGTACGTTTATAATATAATGTAGAGGGTAATCTCCGAAACAACTTATTTGAACTCAAAAAAAACCATCGGTACAAAATAGTTTTTTTTTTAATCCAGCGCCTTCGCTAGCGTCTATGTCATACTACGGTGGAGCTGCAGCAAGTTCTAATAAAACTTTAACAAAGTTAAACTAAGTACCTACATTAGTAATAGATTTAAACCATGATACCACGAAATACTATATTGAAGAAGGAACAACGCTGAAACCAGGGATCGGATACCGGTATTTTCTCCATACAAATTAAACCGGTATTATTTCGTTCTTTGGTTATAATATCATTTTTGATCGGGCAGTCTAATAATACGAATATGTTACCTAAATACACGATAGAGGCCTACATTAAGAGCCTAAAATAATTCAAAATATTAGACTACTTCGGGGATTTATGAAAAAAACCGGTTCCGATCCCTGACTGAAACGGGAATCGTATATCTTCATTTTGAAATTCTACTTTTTACCCGACTGCCGTAGAAAAAGAGGGTTATGTTTCTATATATATGCAGTCTGAATCCGGCAAAGTAAAGCATATACATATTTTTAAATGCTCCATATTTCAAGTTTTAATTTTGAAAATAACGCACACCGTTCCGGCGCCAATTTATATTTTGCAAAAACTGCTTTATCTCATTTCCTCCGAAAGTAATAAAGTCAGGTTCTCAACAATTTAAATTGAAAGTTGAAGTCTACTTTCATGCTCTCGCAAAATGTTATATTCGTTTAGAAGCTAGAAGCTTCCAGGTATAGGCATGGCGTTCAAAAACCTCGGAATCAAATTATACCAGCTACCGTACACCACAGGCAGGCGTCAAATGTATCAAGCTCGTTGTTTTTGTACTTCGGGTATTTAGGACATTAGAAACTATTTTGCGATGGCAAAATCATGGTTTCTATTGTAACTTGTTATTTAGATGTCAAACTTCAAACAAGACAAACAATAGGGTATTTTTATCCATCAAAATTAAATTATCAAAGTATTTTTCTCCTTCCGGCCGCCATGGCAACTAAGTTTCGCAACTAGTTGTGATGCAAGACTTTTCATTCTTTGTCCGCAACTAGTTGCCACACAAGACTTATTTAACTATATTTTTTTTACGATGCTATTCGAAACAGTTTTTGAAGAGGAACAAATATTTGTATGGGAGCAACTACAAATAAATACCCAAAAAATTGTGACAAAGATTGACCTCGCTGGCGGCATCCCAAATGCTTCATACTAATTGATTGAAAAATATGACGTCACACATGCCACAATGTTATGTGTAGGTACTAATCGTTGTACGGAAAATCAAGTAAATTGCTGTTTCGGTCGCGAAACACTGCGTTTAGGTTCATAGTTGTTATACAGTTTTGTTTCTATAAAAGCGTAAGGATTCTTTTGGTAGCTTTGTACACTTGGACAATAAAAAAATACATATTTTTTCTAAACTTTCAATGTTCATAAATGTTTTCATGATATTTTTATTTTTTTTTATGTTTTATTACAATAATTTGATGGTTTTCTATCCTTTTAGGAACACTGTGGTATCAATTTTAACATGAGAACATGCCTATTTAATTACCAGAACCCGGATTTTTCACGGCAAAACAAAACACTATCGTAATCTAGCCAGTGGTAGAAACATTATTTTATCGATATTGATAATTGTAGTAGAAAAAAAAGTCTCCAAATAAAATAAATATTTAATAAAAAAATTACGTATATCAAACACGTCGGTTTCAAAGCGTTATAAGAAATAAATAATATCTATACGCAATTTATGTTTTATACGTAATGAAATGACATTTAAAGTCTTAGGAGTATTAAGTGTCTATTATTGACTGTATTTTCTATTATTTTCAATGAGGTGGTATAGTCATTATCGCGACTTTTTAGTTGACTCAAATACCTTATGGCGTTTTCGGAAGAAAAATCATTACTAGTTTTTTTATTAAAAATATAAATATGTTGTTTTGCACACTGTAAATTGTCAATAATATAAAAATATATCGGCACGTTATTTTTATATATACCTAACAATACTCGATATCGATAAAATAATGTTTCTATCACCTGGCTAGATTACGATAGTGTTTTGTTTTGCCGTGAATAATCCGGGCTCTGTTAATTACAGTAACCTAATTCAGTACTTTAATCCAAATGCACCCCCGGGACACCATGACAAGGGTCCAAGACTCCATCCATCCGCGCACGTCGTAACATGTCCCGAGCTGATTAAATTAATAAGCGCTCTCATCGGCACTAATGAAAATCGAACGTCTAAGTCTAAGCAACATTGATTGAACATTCCAGAAGTTCCTTGCCCATCGATCACGGCTCAAACTGATATCAATACAGGGTGGAACTTGATCGTGGATCAAAAAATGTCATCTTAAACAGATTGTCAAAAACGGCACGGATAGCTTAGTGATTTAAAATTACTTGTCCTTTTTAGGGTTCCGTAGCCAAAATGGCAAAAACGGAACCCTTATAGTTTCGTCATGTCCGTCTGTCCGTCTGTCCGTCTGTCCGTCTGTCCGTCTGTCCGTCTGTCCGTCTGTCCGTCTGTCCGTCTGTCCGTCTGTCCGTCTGTCCGTCTGTCCGTCTGTCCGTCTGTCCGTATGTCACAGGCATTTTACTCGAAAACTATAAGGAGTATTTGAATAAAATTTTGAGGATAGGTGTATTTTGTTAGCCGCTACAAAGGTTTGTAATTAAAATGACAAAAAAAAAATTTTTTAGGGGTGCACTCCATACATAAAACTAAAAGTCAAAAAATTTTTTTTCATTGTGACCCCCCGTGTGGCACATCAATCGATAGGCCTTTCAAAATAAATATAAGGTTTCTTAGCATTTTTTTGATTAAGTGAATAGGGTCGGAGATAATCGCCCCGAAAGTCACTAAAATTCTGTCCGGTTTTATTTTAAAGACCGGATAGCCTAGTGGGTAGTGACGCTGCCTACGAAGCTGAAGGTCCTGGTTTCGAATCCCGGTAAGGGCAAATAGTTAATTGCAATGATATAATATAAAAAACCGGCCAAGTGCGTGTCGGACCACGAAAAACGAAGGATTCCGTGCCTATTAAAAAGGTCGTATCGTCACAGAAATTTTACGGCACTTACGTCCTTTTCTTTGAGGAAGGCAGTTTTTCAGCAATATCTCGAAAACCTCTGAGCCGATCTTGTTCAAAACAATTTTCGGTGAATGAAATTAATAAGCCCTATGTCCATGAATTTTTCCATATTTTTAAAATACACCGTTCAAAAATTAGAGGGGGGGGGACAGAATTTTAGTGACTTTCGGGGCGATTATCTCCGACCCTATTCACTTAATCAAAAAAAATGCTAAGAAACCTTATATTTATTTTGAAAGGCCTATCGATTGATGTGCCACACGGGGGGTCACAATGAAAAAAAAAATGTTGACTTTTAGTTTTATGTATGGAGTGCACCCCTAAAAAAAATTGTTTTGTCATTTTATTACAAAACTATGTAGCGGCTAACAAAATACACCTATCCTCAAAATTTTATTCAAATACACCTTATAGTTTTCGAGTAAAATGCCTGTGACATACGGACAGACGGACATACGGACAGACGGACAGACGGACAGACGGACAGACGGACAGACGGACAGACGGACAGACGGACAGACGGACAGACGGACATGACGAAACTATAAGGGTTCCGTTTTTGCCATTTTGGCTACGGAACCCAAAAAAGTGACGGTGACCAGAGGGCTGGCCTATATTTTGCTCAAAGAGTGAGCATTGCAATCCAGCGTGGCAATGCTGCCAGCCTTCTTGGCACACTACCCTCTGACAGCGATTTGGGCAATTTTTTTATCTTTAAGTTTTAATTTATAGTCTTTTTTTTGTCTTTGTAGGTTAAGTTGTTGTTTTATTGTTTGGTTTTATTATCCTTGTTCTTTTAAATAAACTAATTCCCATAGAAAAAAAAGGTAGATAATTAGGTTTATACGAAATTCCGTGTTTAAAAATGGCCACCAAATCTGACAACTAAAACACGAATAAATAAAACTGAATCTGACAAATAAAACTTAATTTTAGTGTGCCACTTCTGGAGCGCTTAGAATCATCTACCTCTTTTTTATATTACATCATTGGTTATTTGTGTAATGAACATTAATATTTGTTGAGTATTGGAAGTTTTCTATGTATTATTTTGTGTCGAAGTATTTCTATCTAGTCGTCTAGTACCCATAACACAAGCCTTATTGAGCTTACTATGGGGATATTAAGATTTGTGTTTTCTAATTGAGTGCGTATTTTAAATCTAATCCAACGAATCGTGATGGTTGTAAGGTATGTTTGTTCTGTAAGTGATTTTTGTAAATTTTATTTGTAAGAGATTTTACTTACATAATTTACGAATAAGTTATAAACTGTTGGCTTCACAGTATTTAACAGAAGCAGCTAAAGCACTTTCAAGTATGTTGCATAAAGTATAGCTGTATTAGATTTCTCTTGTTGCTGCAAGAACTTGTTATGTCGTCGAGATTGTACGACGTAAAAGCTTATTTTATGTCATGCATTTCATACTTAAAATATGCATATCTTTTTATACGTTGTAAACTAGCGCAGCGTGAACATGAATTAAAACCAATGCGGGAGATAGAACCTTAAAAGTAAAAATAAAACTAATATACATTCACGCCCGTGTAATTCCCGGAAGGGGTAGGCAAAGCAGATTAATCAAATTCAATGCTATTTCTGACAATTGTGGGACAAATGAATTAATAAATGAAAACTTTTAATTCAGAATCAGGTCCATATTGGTTAGTGAATAATATCTTAATATAAGGTTAATTCATCATCATCATCATATCAGCCGAAAGACGTCCACTGCTGGACATAGGCCTCCCCTAGAGAGTGCCAAATTGACCGGTCTCCTGCGCCACCCGCATCCAGCGGACTCCCGCGACCTTTACCAGGTCATCAGTCCACCTTGTGGGGGGCCTACCCACGCCGCGCCTTCCGGTACGTGGTCGCCACTCGAGAACCTTTCCGCCCCAACGGCCATCGGTTCTACGTGCAATGTGCCCCGCCCACTGCGTAACGTGCATGTTAATTAATTCACTAAAACTAGTTTCCATCATTATGATTTTACATTTCAAGTCAAAAACAATACACTTCAATCAAAATTAATAATTACAAACATGTCAAAGAGAGATAAATAGCTTAAATAAAATGAAATTTGACAAAGATAATGGGTCCCATATTCAAAATTTACAATGCAGTTGCTCTAAAAGTGCGCCTTTATATGGTTCAACATAAACACGGGAACTCCTCTAAGCCCGCACAGCGGTGGGGGGCGGGGCGGGGCTGTGCGGGAATGGATTTCGGGCCAATATTGGCACACACGTGCGAGAATTATATTTCATGACAGTTACGTTACACCTTATAAGTATTTTTTTTTATTTTCTACGGATAGGTAATTACGGTACGGTAAGGTCGCTGGAGTCCGCTGGATGCGGGTGGCGCAGGACCGGTCATTGTGGCACTCTTTGGGGGAGGCCTATGTCCAGCAGTGGACGTCTTTCGGCTGATATGATGATGATGATGAGGTAATTCCCAACTCGTGTCGATCAAAAACAATCCCTGACGGTCGTGTTTTTGGTCATCTTTCCGCACTTGTATCATAAATAACTATTACGACACCCATGCAAAAACAAGGGGTGGATTTTAAGCCGACACCTCACGGGGATTTTTTTTTATGATCCCACTGCTGAGCAAAGGCCTCTCCCCGTGATCTCCATGCGTTTCTGCTAGGCGCTTCTTCCGCCCAATTGCTGAGGAATGCATCCAGGTCGTCCCGCCATCTCCGTCTAGGTCGGCCCCATCGGCATCACCCGTCATGTGGCACAGCTAAGTTACTTAATATTTTTAGGTTCCTGATCTCCACTCAAAGGCCCGAAGGTTAACTGGAAGAGAATCCTTACAGGGAGGTTCGCTTTTGTACCAATCAAACCCATTTTTGTCTATATTTTTACCTGTCTTGTGTACAATGAAGTATTTACAATAGATACGTAGATTTATAATAAACGACGCAAGTCATTCTTAGTTATAGACCATGTTATTACGTTTCCCGATTGATTCCACCCTGTATGTACTCAATAAAGTTGGAATGCCTTCGCCAGATTGTATGGAGTCTAAATATAAAGAAACAGTAATTTGGGAGTGTAGTGCTTCGTCATGTTGATGGGCAATTTCGGAGAATGTTAGTTTGGGAAAACATTTTATTACGCACTTGTGTTCATATTCGTTTCTGCTTTATTTGGTCTCTTTCTGTAATAACGCAGTTATTTGTCCGGATAGGTTGTTTGATAACAACTTCGATAAATTGTGATGAGAATGGGTCAAGGAAAGTGTGACGACCGACAGGTTAGCCTAGTGGGTGCTGACGCTGCCTACGAAGCTGAAGGTCCTGGGTTCAAATCTCCGGTAAGGGCAAATATTTGTGTGTCTTTTCTACGTATTTAATTATTTAATATGTTAAATATTATACTCGTCTAGTACCCATAACACAAGCCTTATTGAGCTTATTATGGAACTAGGTCGATTAGATTAATTTAATATTCGTTTTAGGTTAAGTCTAAAGTAAGCTGTTGCTTCACCCTAGCAGGGCCCATGTCGCACTGTAATATATAACTTGGAATCTTATAATACCTTTGCTGAAGCAAAATAATATATGCAGAAAATTTGGCACAAAACGATCTAGTCTTAATCTAAATTAGGCTTAAAGTATGGATGTAGAAAGTGGCATAACAACGTATAAGTCACAAAAGATATGGGCGCACAAGAACTACATACCTTTATGTATATATCAACGAGCAGCCGATGACCGTATAAGAAAGTGCGGCCGCGACAAAAGATTCAACCAAAAAAAAAATTTAGCTAGAAACTTATAAGATGACAAGTTAATGTGCATAGTGCTCAGTTATACACATGTACAGAGAAGCGATCAAATGACGTTTTACTTTCATTAAAATACGCCTGTATTACAAAGCGCCATTATCATTAATTCCATGCAACTAAAACTTATTGCCGTTAATGAAATCGTTTCTTAACCTCATTAGTCTCGATAGTATACCACCTTGCATTCACAATACTTAAAACATCCGCCCCAGAAACCAGTATAAGTCGAATCTCCGACGACACATAGTTGTGTCTGGGCCTGGCTAGGCTAGTAGTAGCAAGGTGAGTCGATGAAGAGCAAAGCATATTAGCGCCAGCGAGCGTACGGCGTTGGTTCGAATTTGTAGCTCGGTAAGTCAGCGAGGAGTTACAGCATTCCGTTTGGTAGGCCTGCTTTACGACCGCTTTAATTGATCAGGATGTAATGTTTGTTAGTGCTGCTACGGCCATGTGTGGAAACTAGGCTGATATTTATGTCGTTTGTTGGAAAACCTACATACAGAGTGGGTAGAATAACAGAACGTCTTCTGTAACTTTGTTTTTCAGTATCGCGACCCCGACGATGGGATGATATTCCCCGCGCACTCGTTGTGTTATGAAAGATACTAGAAGCTATAAATGGATTAGATATAAGCAGCAGGGACGTCGTATCTAAAGCTAGTTTTCTGCATGTTGCGAAAACAGCAGTAGCAGTAGATTTGGCGCTTGGCTTTATAAAGAAAGACGACTAGAAATAGGGCTCAGCCGGATTATCATCATCGTATTTAGAGGGAAAATACCGCCGCCTTACAAAACACTGAAGCTACAATAATACCACTACTTGCTTTGTTGGTGTTAATAGGATCCAGGACACATTCGTCACTTTCACAAAAACGCAATTGTATATTTTTAGTTCGCTTTCGGCACCTGTGACGAATGTGTACTTAAGTTTATTTTATTGTGCGTTTTGGTCACTACTTACCAAAACAAACTAAATAAAAATTGATCATAGTTTCGTTAGCAGTATAAGATTTCATTTTTAGGGTTTCGTAACAAAATAGTAAAAAAGAAATCCTTATGGTGCCGACTCTGTCTGACGAACTACTGGACCGATTGAGCTGAAATGTTGTACACATATATGTACGTTGGCAACCCAAATGAGACTGTCTTATACTGCTGACGAAACTATACCCTAATTTATATTTAGTTCATTTTGGTCAGTAGTGACCAAAACGCACAAAAATAAACTTAAGTACACATTCGTCACTGGTACCGAAAACGAACTAACAATATATAATTGCGTTTTTGTGAAAGTGACAAATGTGTCCTGTTGGCCGATCACGTAACGCATTGTACGCGCGTCGGGTAGATCTAAATGTCAATTTTTATATGGAAAAATGACAGTTGGATCTACCCGACGCGCTTTCGGAACGTTACGTGATTACCCCCCTGGATCGTAGTCTTGTGTTCCTTGTGATTGGTAAGCTTCCGAACATGCCCAGTATAGAGAGTGTGGGACCTGTATTAGTCCCTAGCTGTCAACACAATAAATCCTCAAATCACTAAAGGGTCGGAAGCGCGCTTGTGATTCATCTATCGCAGTGTCCATAGGCGACAGTGTCTCACCAATCCAATCAGGTAGGTAGTCGTATAAAAAACCCTCGTGCTATATAAAGATGTGCTGAAGCGCCACATGCGGAGGTGTGATATTGACCCATCGCGCTGGGAGATTTTGGCTCAAGATCGGTCAAAGTGGAGACATACAGTGAAGGTTAATGTGCAAGCCTTCGAAGAACGAAGACGTAACGAACTCGACGCTAAGCGCGAGGAGTTGAAGGCTCGACCACCTGCGGCCATACACTACAATTCTGTCGGAGGGGTGCTGACCTGTAGGGAATGTGGTCGCACATTCTCTACGACGCTCCAGTTAGCCAGAATTCTTTTCTTTTTTTCCAGTCACCGTGGTCGAAATCGGAAAGGATAATGATGATAAAAAATCGGGCCTTTTCCGCAAGTCGACATCCAATGTGCCTATTTTACGTGGCGCTACTCTAACCACCCCAGCTCCTCTAAAAAGTTTAAGAGTGCCTTGGTATTACTGACTGCGTTCCGTAGTGTGCCCGGAGACCCTAGGTGCTTTTACCTGCTTACAGTCCAGTAGAACGTGTTTAGTCGTTTCTTCTGCCTCCATGCACGCTCTGCACACGGGGCTGTCTGTGATACCTAAAGTGATCCTATAATTAAGGGTTCCGTTTTTTTCCCTTTTGATGTACGGAACCCGGAAGGAGAAAGCAGAAACTTACCAACAACAGTGAGGTTGTATCTAAAGCTGGTGGTCTGCGTGTTCCTGAAGTCCACACGGCAGCGGTACACGCCCTCGTCTCGCCGCTTCACGTCCCGCACGAGCAGCGCGGCCGGCGGGGGGGAGGTCGCGAAGTGCGCGCGCGGCCCGAACACCTCCGGCGCGGACCAGTGCCGGGCCTCCGACAACGGTTTGCCGCGCACGTCGAAGCTGGGGATGAAATAGTACATATTAAACTTTGCACAGGGGCGAGATACATTAATAAACAAGGTCAAGGCGTCCATGCATTGAAATCGGAGCCAGTCTATTAGGTATGATGGAAAATATAAAAATAATGCTATAAGATATTCTCTACTAGTATTTTTTTTGGTTGAACAGAAAATATTAATTGCTGGTATTAGCCGGTATTGCTGGTGGTATTGTAGGCAGGGTCATCATCACCATCATCATCATATCAGCCGAAAGAAGTCCACTGCTGGACATAGGCCTCCCCCAAAGAGTGCCACAATGACCGGTCCTACGCCACCCGCATCCAGCGGACTCCGGCGACCTTTACCAGGTCATCAGTCCACCTGGGGGGCCACTCGAGAATCTTTCCGCCCCAATGGCCATCGGTTCTACGTGCAATGTGCCCCGCCCACTGCCACTTAAGTTTAGCGGTTCGGAGGGCTATATCGGTTACCTAGGCAGGGTGATTGTAAATTATTTAGCGTAAAAACTTTTTATTTCATCTTGGCGAAATGTCAACCGAAAATGATTTCGTATTTAAGCCAAGCGTGATCATTTGGCAGACAGTACGTTAGTTTGCTCATTGGTGCGAAAAGTAAATAAATAAATACTTAATATCGTGGGACAATTCACACCAATTGATCTAGTCCCAAACTAGGCAAAGCCTGTACTATGGGTACTACAAAGGATAAACTTACTTATATAGATAAATACATACTTAAATAGATATTAAACATCCAAGACTCGAGAACAAACGTTCGTATTCATCATGCAAATATCTGCCCCGACCGGGAATCGAACCCGGGACCTCAAGCTTCATAGTCAGGTTCTCTAACCACTAGGCTATTCGGTCGTCAAAAGTAACTAAGCGCACAGTCAATAATCAATGATAATGATGAATGTTTGCCTATATTTTCCCTGGGTGGTAGATACTCCAATGCCCATTCTTAAGGCGACGTAGTTTCAGACACAATTTTTTTTTAAATTCCCTAAATTTAATTAGCAATCTTGAGGCCTTTCTTGAGGGACTACAGCTATACGAACCCTGAGTTTTTAACTTTCACTCTATAGAAAAAAAAACACGAACATAGGTCTAAAATACACTTAAAACATTTGTAAGTAACAAATTATGCACAAAAGCTAAATGTATTAAAATTGGTTCTAAAAATATGATGTTTGAGGGAACTTAGCTATTACTTTTTTATTTATTTATGATCGCACAAAAAAAAAATAAAAAAAACATGATATCCGCGCTTCCGAACACGCACTTCCATCTCGCTCACGCTTATGCTCAGTGAGAGGGAGAGAAGACCATGAACCTACGTCACCTTAAGTTTAAAAACGCCGTGAAAAATAACCATTGCAAACGGACCCGCTTAGGTGAAACGTGCAGATCCGCGAAACTCCGGGAAAACAAAACACTAGCGTATCCTTATTCGAACGGGGCGTATCGTATTCATCACGTTTTGATACAAGTTACCAATATCTAGTTTTCTTATTATATTTTTTTCCGTTGGAAGCAAAATTAGTTCGCTTATTTGTAGTGCATTTACAGCTAGTAAAACAATTTATAAAGATATTTTACGATGGACATGAAACTGTCATAACCAGTCGGTCGATCACGTAACGCATTGTACGCGCGTCGGGTAGATATAAATGTCAATGTTTATATGGAAAAATGACAGATGGATCTACCCGACGCGCGTTCGAAACGTTCCGTGATTACTCCCCAGGTACTATTAAAGTAACAGTTCATAAAATATAACATAAAATATACCACTGAACTACCTCATTCGTCCAAACAAAACTTAGTTTTCGATTGCAAAAATGCTTCGTTCTTCGTCGTTGCGTCGGTTAGAAATACAACAAACCTCCACTATCGGTTTCATCGCCATATTCCGAACCGTCGTCAAAACTTCCTGAACAGAACCCAGTCCGGTTTCAGCAAAAATAAATGAAGGGACTCTGCAGTTGAAATATTTGTCAGCGGCAGCGGCGGCCGCAACCGCCGCGTCAGTTATTTGTTTCATATTTGATTTTAACGCAAACTATAACCTACCCTTGTTACCCGCAATTCGGTTACCCGCAATCAAGTGCTATGGATACTGTTTTATAGAACCCTAATTTTGTCATTTAATGGTCATGGTAAAGATAATCGAGCGCACTCACCGATACAGTTGGGCGTTTTCATTGAAAAATATAAGTAAGTCACTAAAATTTTTATTGTTTTTATAGAACAACACGATTTCAAAAACGTCAAATGAGGCTGACTCATTTGATTTTTTTGAAATCGTGTTGTTCTAAAAAAAACTCGGACAAGTGCGAGTTCAACTCGCGTGGCGAGCGTTCCGTAAAATTCCTATTCTCTAAGCATTAGGCGCTCCATACAAAATACACAAAAATATTAAGAATTTTCCGGTTACTTTGAATACTCAAACTTCTTATAGGTTTTCCTGTAATCTTAAGGCAAGGAACTATTTTCCATATTTTATCAGAATGTTATTCCTAGTAGTTTCGGAGATAAGGGGGGGGGGGGGGGGGGGGGATGATCAATTTTCGTCTTATTTCCTAAATTACTTACTTATGCTAAAATTATAAAAAAAAAATATCTGAGATGCTTACAACAACTTCTTTCATTTGATATGTCACACAATACAGTTTGCGAAACTTTTTTTTTTAATTTTCCACTTTTCCCCCCAAAAGTGCCCCCCTCGTTCAGAATTCATTAATTTACTTTACGCGCGATCTTTGAGTCACCAATTTACATATGTGTACCAAATTTCAACTCAATCGGTCCAGTAGTTTAGTAGCAAATCGGCTGTGACAGACGAAGCGACAGACCACAATAAGGGTTCCGTTTTTTTTCTTTTGAGGTACGGAACCCTAAACACAATAAAATAGTTAGTGACTTACTCAAAGTTTAAGATGTATTGTATCGAAATTTTGGTCGCTTATAAAGGCCTTCAAAAAACACATTTTTTACCAGAGCACAAGGGACATACGCCTTAAATTGCTATTTCAGAGTTTCCCATCAAAAACCATAACATGTCTTATTCATTGTCACCGTCGCCATTGGTTCCTAGCGTGACAATGACAAACTCGTCAGCGATAGCGACAGCGACAATGCTACGTGTCGAAACTTATTGGTGACACGACAGGCATTGTCGCCAGACGCGCTCTGTACAATGCCGGAGGCAGGGATCACAAAGCATCGATGCTAACAAGCATTGACAGCCAATGTGTAGCAAAAGCGACAGGGCACAGTAGATATAAGATATAGCTTAAAGCAGTAAAACAAATCTGAACGTCAGATGTGACGCATCAGAGACACGCGTCGTTACAAAAGAACACCCTTTACACCCGACTGGAAACGATCGTGAGTGTTGATTTTGAAAAAAATATTTCGCGTATGGCGAACTGCTTTTGCGAACCCAACCGATGTCGATCGATCGTGCGGCTATGCTAGAATGAGACAAAAAATACAGAAGGATCAGATTCAGATTCAGATTTGTTTATTATCATAATTTTACAATTAAAATCATAGTACAATGAATATACAGATAAAAATGTGTTAAAATTATGACTTGTGAGTTACAATACAATACAATAAATCAATAGATGTGTACAGATGTGTACAGAAATGTTATTATTTGTAAATAGTTTAATAATACTCATACTCATAGCATAAATGCTATTACATAAAATCATGCGTACGCGTCGGGACTCGTCACTCTCATTGACGTGGCGTGGGAGATGGCTGTGTTCTTTGAACGTCGGACTCACTATCGTAAGTGGATTTTATTAAATATTTACCATTAAATATCTTCGTAATTTACTATCGGATTGCAAAGAGTACTTGTGTGTGTGGTTCATTTTAACTACCCTGCATTAATGCGAATGAAATACATATATGCAATTTGTGTTTAAATTTTAACTATTATTGCGTATGCGCATGTTGGGATGGTCGGTGGTACATCAGTGTGTAGAACTGCTTTGCAACGGAGCGCAGGTGTAAAAGTATCTTAAGTTACTCTAGTTGCAATATGTACTTTGTTTCTTTGTTGTTTCATACAATTATGTATTTATTATGTATTCTACACAAAAAAAAAGGAATAAACGACAAAACATTTGAACTAGTGTTTTCGGCTCCATGACTCATTTACTATTTGTCATTTTCATCAAAAATTAATATGCAAGATACGGACGTAACTAAAGTCACCTAAGAGCGCTTGTCGAACAGAGTTCCAGTGGTAGCATAATAATCTATCCTCCTCTTTCTAACTTGCACAGGGCGAGTGAGACAGGAGTTGCAGAGTCGCGCGCGACGCGAGCGCGCAGCCAGTTATCCTATCCCTTTAGATGCGGGGACACCGCGATCCATCACGCTCCCGCTGGGACCAAAGCGCTGTAATAATTTTAAAAGCAAAGCTAATCAATTCTCCAAGTATTTTTCAATAAATATCTTTCCCCAAACATTTTTAAGCGAACCAGCGGAAAGTTTCTAGAGCACCAAAGCATCCGTTATCCTCTATATAAAACAATTTTTTTAATGCTCCTCAGTAATTTGAGACACTCCGTTTTAATATTATTAAAAGTATCGCTCGCTTTGTAAGCCTTTTATGCTGAATTGTTGAAACGATATTTTAACTTCATCGCCGTTTCCGCAAAAGCTTGCTCTAGGAAATTCTGAAACAATCTATGATTTTATTTAGGGCACTAAGGAAATTCCTTTTCTATTTTCAGCTGACGGCGTTGATGACAGCTATCGTTTGCTCCATGCCTATCGATGCCGTAGAAAAACTGCAAACGACGGTCGAGCCGGGCAGATTGCTATTTGAGCGCGCGAATTGAGATGCCCGCGGCTTAGTTTTTACCAGCGACCAAACATGGGACCTTTTATCGCTCAATTTAAACCAACAGTAAAGTTCTAACGCAAACGAAACTAATCGGCTTTAATGCTCAAGTCAAATTAATTTTGAAAGCCGAGAAGTCAAATGATTGCCGGCCGCGATACGTTTTAAAGCCGGATTCGTGTTTTTGGGCAGGTAAATAAAGGAAAGTCGTTCGGCCTGCCCGCTGCAGCCCACAGCGATGCGGATTAAGCCTAACCTCACATAACTTTAGCCTGGAAAGCATGGGCCATGTTAATGTATGGCCGCCGTTTGCTGTAATGCATGCGGGCATGTCTATTCATGAACCTAGATCGGCTTTTCTGTATAGTTCGAACGGAAACCTCAAATGTGAAATTTGTTTCCAAACTTTGGAGCCGCAGGGGCTTTAGGAAGGGTATTGTAGATTTGGATAAGTCCACTGCTGGTTTACTAGGGAAGGACTGTTTGCCGTCCCCGGCTCAACGAAGGGCTCGCATTACAATAAACAAGGGTAAAATTAAGTGCCAGCGCCCTCCATAAATCAGGGAGCTCACATGCCCTATGATTTTAATGTAATCGCTAGTAACGTTCAAACGCCACGGGCATAAAAGAAGCAAACACGACTGCATACCCATAAAGGAGATTACGCCAGAAAAATTATAGAGGCGTACCGTTTTTTTCAGTCATCGGGAAGCCTTCCCTTTTATTTTTATGCAGATTAGCTTTTTCATTTTAATGTCGAGTGACATTGTTTTACTGAAGAGCACGTGCGGGAATAAAGAATTGTTCTTTACAACTAGTGTACAATGGGAATAGTCATTACTTTTGCGGGATACGAGCGTGCTCGTGGAAGGCTTCGCGTGAATAAAAATTCGCAGGTTATTGCGTTTGGTTGTGGCCAGGTGCGCGGTTCGGAGCTGGGCGGATATTCACAACGATTACTGAGTATTTGCTTGAAGCGTACTAGTTTAAGTATGGATTTTGATACGCGTAGATGTTACGGATTTTGCGGTCAATATATAGGGGGGGAAAGGGGGGGGGGGAGAGTGGTAGATGGTAGCTAAGTACTTCCGCATTGGCGGGGCTGGATTTCCTTACTAGTCGGTGTACTTTCAGTATTATATTTGCGTAGTGGTAACATATAGCACGGAAGTGGGGCAGTACGCATGCGGTACTGCATCCGTTTAACCCGTGCCTTTCAGAGGGGTAATCACGTAACGTTTTGAACGCGCGTTACATAGATCCAACTGTCATTTTTGCATATAAAAATTAACGTTTAGATCTACATGACGCGCGTACAATGTGTTACGTAATGGACCAGCAGGAAGCGAATTCAGACATGTAAAAGTACAGTGAAGGTTCTGTAATGATTTGATACTGCCAGCTGAGAGATTGTGGGATTGGCGTTCTAATAAGAGCTTGTGAATTGCAGCACCATTAGCTCAATGACTCTCGCGACACGCAACCGTAATGGCACAATCAAACCAATCCGGTTATTCATTCCCTTTACGTAGTTATCAACACTTTCAATATTCTGCTTGTCCGTTTAATTGATATCGTGTGTTGCAATATTGATGACACGTGATGAATGAGAAAGGTTTACATGCAAGCAGAATGAAAACCTTCGCCAACCGAGAAGGGATAAAGCCTTGACAATAAATTAAAAGATTTTTCAAAAACCCAACTGCTTCTTTGCAAATATTAATAGCCTATGTCACTTCCACGATTAAGAGGAATCCAACGACACCTCATATGTCGAAATCCGTCAAACGGTTTAGGCTGCAGGGCGCGCCAAAGAATTAGACATACACACATACATTCGCTCGAAAGACATAACCCTCCTTTCCTTCGGCAGTCGGGTAGTAAACTAGATATGAGACTGCGATAGTTTAACTCTAAGTCCTACATGTTGGCTATTGATATAATGAATTCGCATCAAAACGTAACTCTGCAAGACACTAAATAAACTACTCACCCGATTTACTTCAATAAGGTACAGTCACGAGCGTTAATTTGGGACCCACCTAAGGTGGAATATCGTATAGCAAACTGAAGACATTTAAAGCTAATATTTTAAAGGAGTGTCAATGTTTGCCATGCTGACAACTTACGTACTATACGTGACTAGGGGAAACCGCTCAGTGACGTCAACCGGGCGGAACGAGTCAAACGATCATTTCCGATTTTTTCCGACTAATTGTCACCCGTGTTAGAGGCCCTGTCTTCTCTCCGGCCATATTTGTTATTTGAAAATAGTATTTTGTGAAAATGACAGTTTTCAATAAATTTTCTTGTCTGACACTGACACACAATGACACATGCTTTTGGCAAAGACGTTATCAATTCAAGGGCCCATTCAATAAGACATTTAATTGTGTCATCTTGACACTTCACAATTATTATTGAACTGAAGTTTTCGACCTTATTGCATTGTAAATGTTCTAACAACATTTGAAGGAAATGGGTCCCAAATTAACGCTCGTGACTGTACTTATTAGGTTGTCATCTTTCTAAACTTTAACAGAAACGGGATGCCGAGATTAAGATATCAAGTACATAATAATATCCGTTCAGGAGCCTGGCTAACAACAGTTGGCGCCTCGTGCTATTTTCATTTCTAAAAATATAACTCGATCCAGTTTGATATTCCCGCGAGCCGCCACCATTTTGCGAGCATATTAGAGCCTTCCTCGTCACACTATTCTTGCAGGAATTATTCCCCTCAGACCACCACGATGTTTTCCTAAAGAATATTACGCTGTGTAGGTACAATCTACAAATTCCTCGACTCGGTTCCCTGAAACTCATCTCGCAATTATAGATATATCAAAAAAGTTTATAAAACTTTGTTCCGTCCGAAATTATAAAAAAATACGTTTCCCTTCGAATAAATTCAGGTAGGCGAGATGGAATAACTCAGCCCACGTCTCCGGATTTTAACAAAAGAAAAATCTAATTAGTGCGTTGAGAGGGCTCTTCATTATAAAGTTTTTGAGTAATGTGATCTTAATTAGCACGTTCTGCGTCTGCCGATTCCAATGTATCCCTGTATATTCTCGGAGAAATCCTCTTTAATAAAGTATTAGCGAACTTTGTATCGCTCCGAGTTTCATGAATTCTGGCTCAAATTTAGTTTGGGCATCAGTTTAATTTTGTTAATGCGTTTTTTTAATGCAAAGTTGTTATTAGCTCTCCGAATGGCTGTGACATTTTAATTAGTGCTTTTTAACTAGTTGAACGTATGCGAGATATGTTTTTTAACGCATTTCGACATTGTTTTTAATCAAGTAGATTTTTCGTTGTCTGATTTCCAAATGTGGGCAAGAGTATAACGAATGACTACATTGGATTATTATTGACTCCGCATATTCGAGGCTAGTAGTGAACTGAGAAAAGTGACTATCATTCCACCTATAAGATCGTAAGTCTTATGCTGGGAGACTTTGGGTCATGATCAGGAATGCAGATGGTCATACTGAAATCGCATAAAAATAGCGCTAATTAAGAGTTAACTCTAATTTAAAAGAGAATTAATGTATGGGATAGCTGGCGCAATAGCGAGTAAGTGGTAGGTCTCATCGTCATCTTCTTCAAGTTTTAAATAAATAAATATAATAAATATTAGAGGACAATCTTACACAAATCGACCTAGTCCCATAGTAACCTCAATAAGGCTTGTCTTATGGGTACTAGACGACGATATATTTAATAAATACAAATCTTAAATACATAAAAACATCCAAGACTCAGTAACAAATGTTCATGCTCATTAGTCTCATTACACAAATATTTGCCCTTACCGGGATTCGAACCCAAGACCTTCAGCTTCGTAGGCAGCGTCACTACCCACTAGGCTAACCGGTCGTCTGAGTTTTGTCATTCGCGATCATGACTCCGAAATCCTCCAGTATGTATATTGATTATCCCATAAAAAACCTGCCAAGTAAAAAATAGGCCAAGTCTCGAACGTCTTCCACCGTAAAAGTTGTGAGATGTATCCTAGAGTTAAATCAGGCATTCTAATTAATCTTTATTTGCTTGCTAAATAAAATTCTGCAACTTGAATCACACAACTTTACTGCATTTATTCATTCATTCATTCATTTATTCCTTGATAAAACAAAGTTTTACATGTCAGTATATATATATATATATATATTATAGTTTAGGTCATATTATTTTTGGCATACCTAAAACTATGTAGTATTGTGTGTTTGCAAAGTCTATGTAGTATTGTGTTTTAGCATAGACTTTGTAAGGACATTTTATTTTACCAACCAAATAACGTTTGTATAGTTTTCTACATTTAACACTAACTGCATGCAAATACATGGTATAGATAACTTTGTAATCGCATGTATTTTTAAAAGGATTACAAAGTTACTTATGCAGTTTTTATATCTACAACGTGACTGAAATTGCAATATTTTTAGGTTTTTTATGAATTCATAGGCTATAAACTTTAAAAATTTCGAGCTTGTGGGTTAGAGTTAGGTTAGGTTAGTTAGGGTAGAGTTAGGTTAGTAGAATTATGTTGATCATTCAGCGAGTAGGTAAGTCAGTGACAAAACTAAGGAACTTTGACGAGCAATGGATAAAAGATCAAATTTAATGTTTTCAAAGTCAAATCTAACCTACTTTAAGATCTCACATTTTTAAATAACAGCAATTGTTATAGGTATCAAATAAAGCAAAGAAATAGAGTTTAATACTTGTTCATAATGTTATTTTGTTCTTATAAATACATATTTGGATTTTGCATAACTACTCATTTAGATCTCCATTCTTTTTGCGGCGAAGCCCACAGCCAAGCATAATGTTTGTATTGAACTTGGCTCTCCTTTTTTACATTTATGTTTTTGGTGAGATTATAATTACTTATCGTAACAGCGATCGTTGAGGTATGCAATAATAACATTGATGCTAATAATAATGTGCGAGGTATATGAAATTTTGTATACCAACATTTATAATGAAAATAATATAAAATAAAATGTTACAATAGAATATAATAGAATCGTTTATTGCATATCACATTACAGACATAGATGGATTTACAAATAAGTAGGTATACATGTGACACCCTGCAAGAGCACAGCAACATCAGAAGGTTCTCTAAACCATTTATAAGTAAGTTTATACAAAGCAAAACCACACAGCAACATTTTTTACTTGCCGGCACCATTAAAATTGTGTCAAGTCAGATTGTGTAAGTATTTAAAATATTCTGACATATTTTAATTTTGTGGAGAAAACCTGCGAATCAGGCACCCGGTCTTCGGGGGATACTGGGTGATGTGGTCTTTCTATCCACTAACAACTCCTCGGCGACAGACATAATTATGCGCTCTCATCTCATGTGGAGGATCTCATATTGAACGCACCGGAGTCCCTCGCACCTCGCCACATTTTGGCTCGTCCTAGGGCGAAAAAGATGATCTTAACCTATTCACTCAACGTGCTGTTGAGGTATAGGATTGTTTAGTTTCCAGGGAGACATCGGTAGTGTCGTATCGTGAGCGATCTGCCCGGGGCGACATTAGCGGTGATGGAGCGGCGGTGCGTGACTCGCGGACCGACGCCAGGGGACGGGAGACAGCGAGTCAACTGTACCAACTTTCTGTAGCTCCGAAATTAATAATTAATTGCGTAAGTATAGATGTGCTGTGCTGTGTTTTCAAACATTAGGCACCCCGTATGTTTGACAGCTATAGGACACCTTAGACATAGAAAAACTTTATTCAACCTCACATACTAAACAAAACGTGAACAAATTTGACTTAAGATTAGACTTTAAACCTGTATAGTATATCGTAATACGAGGCATAACAATGTGTGATGCTAAAAAGGGGCTAGACACAGCATAATGTTGCAGTGAGCAGGTATAAACCTACACCGCAACGCGGTTTTCAGTTAGACCCTTACATATAATTAGCTTTAATCATAATATTTATTCATCATCATCATCATCATATCAGCCTAAAGACGTCCACTGCTGGACATAAGCCTCCCCCAAAGAGTGCCACAATGACCGGTCCTGCGCCACCCGCATCCAGCGGACTCCAGCGACCCTTACCAGGTCATCAGTCCACCTTGTGGGGGGCCTACCCACGCTGCGCCTTCCCGTACGTGGTCGCCACTCAAGAACCCTTCCGCCCCAACGGCCATCGGTTCTACGTGCAATGTGCCCCGCCCACTGCCACTGCCACAAATAATATGTATTATGATTATATATTTAATTTGTTTATCGTCATTGCTTTACTTGCTGCTTTACTTGTTTTACTTGTCATTGATTCACTTTTTTTTTCTTACTGTCACATATGCAAAGAAACTAAGACTTCATCGCACGTCACTTAAAGTTATGCACTGCTTGCAGGTCATCTTTTGTTTGTTACCTTCCGCTTCCACCGAATTGAGGCCAAAAGCTGACAAAACTAGGATGATGAATCCAATTAAATCACTGGAGAATACACATAGAAGTGGTTCTGAATAGTGGGCTGCTGCCGCTACCGCTAGCAGCACATGCCCGGTCTTATTTTTTTACAGGATCCGTGTTGTTTTATTTCCCCCTGAGGCTTGGCCTCATCCCGTATTCCGCCCGCCGCTCGCCGTCACTCGCAAAACGACGATCCACTCCGAGCCCTTTGTCAATTTGCCGCTCAGCCCTTCCTCGCGCGGCAACTAGCCGCTGCCGCGGGCGTCGCGGCGACGTGACGACGTGCCGACGACACGTCACGCGTCAAATCATCCGCGACATGTTGCCACTTAGCCGAGTGTCAACTGTCACACCCTGACAACGTTAGGTATTACTCTAATTGAATACTTTTCGTACCACTTTATCTTTCTAGCGAGCTTCCCGCTTCTATTCAGCACACTCAGAACACGTATAGTTCTTTGCTCCATCTACAAACACTTACTCGTATCTTAGAAGTGAAAGGGAAAGTTATGTGAAAGGTTGGTAAATAAAAGTCAATACTTGTTCGTTGGAAGAATAAAGTTTAACGAAAACTCACATGTGTGGCAAGGTTCGAGTGAATTTCGCGTCACGTACAGTGGACTCATAAGTTTTCTATTTAAAAGAGCGGAGTGCTCGTCATGTTTACGATCGACGTCTTTCACTTTTTTCTGTATCAAGGATAAGTCGGGATTCGTAGAAAAACTCGCTTTGAGCCACCGGCTACGCTGCGCAAACTCGACGCTCAAAGGAATTTAAACAGGACCGACGCAGCGAGCGGGTGCCGATTACCCCCTCCTAAAATGGAATTGATACTCATTTTATGTAATGGACTATACATTTTAATGTGACTTCCGAAGCGTTATTGTCTTTCGATGTCTCAATCTACCGTACAAGAATAGAGCTCCACTGAAATAGACTTGATATTTTGTCCGGTTTACATTTTGTTTTATCAGGAGTTTCGAATCGAGAGCCGGCGCGGCAGCGACTTATCTCGGCTCTTACGTTTTTGTGCGAGCAGATGCGATCGGAGAATCGCTCTCGAAAGCACTGGCGATAAATCCCTATCGCGATTCATTTAGGCAATCATGCCCGAGCAAGCGATACCGGCTTGTCGGATAAACATTTTCGAAATACCCATTATCAAACACATGCTAATTGAAATGTCCATCATTGCGTAAATTTGTTTGGAGTGAATAATAAACGCGCGGGCTTATTGACAAGCAAAATAATGTTCAACGCAATTTGTTTCATATCACTGTCAGCACGCGAACAGTCAACAATACGCTTTCAATTGAATTACGGCATCGAAAACCTTTGCCGGCGTTTAGTCGTCGGGAAACGTAGGTTATCGGGGCCGATAACGCGCTTCGGAAAACAACACCTTCTGTCAAAACAAGAGGGCGGCTCGTTTTCGCGTGGCTGTACTTCATTTTCATATTTGTTTATCAAATATGGAGGGAGCGACACTGGTAGTTAGGGCGAAGGTATTCTAGTTGAATTGCAAATTTAAACATGACGCCTGTTCATCCCTGCCGAGGCTTTCCCTGGCGGGTCCTTAACCGAGTGCCGCGAATATACGACTGACATCCGAGGCAGGAGCTAAGGCTTTATTTTACCTCGTGTTTGTTTTCAGAAATTCACTGGCACTCCTTGCGTCTTTGTCTCGCCTTCTAGAATATTCGGAATACTCCAAATTTGCAATTCACTTTAGATGATAATGGCTTGGAGCTTATTTCGTTTGGTGAAAGAGTTTTTCTTCCGATAATATTGAATGTTTATGGCGCGCGGGTCGTTATAGTTTTTTACTTAATCCCGTCGAGCGAGCTCTGACGGCTATTGGGATTGCATTCGATATTGCGAGATAGTTTTCATAACGCTATAAGTAGTCTGTGCATTTTCAACATGTATAGATTTAATGTGTTGCTTGAAAATGCGAACCGACACACGAAGTAGAATAAAATACATGTGTAAGTGCTTAAATAACGTGTGAAAGGGTTGTATCGATTAGACCATGTATTAAAGTTGATGATGCGTTAATTTCCAGCAAGCAAGAATAGAGTTTAACCCGAGATCAGTCCATTTTTAGGGTTCCGTAGCCAAAATGGCAAAAACGGAACCCTTATAGTTTCGTCATGTCCGTCTGTCCGTCTGTCCGTCTGTCCGTCTGTCCGTCTGGCCGTCTGTCCGTCTGTCCGTCTGTCCGTCTGTCCGTATGTCACAGGCATTTTACTCGAAAACTATAAAGTGTAATTACATAAAATTTTGAGGATAGGTGTATTTTGTTAGCCGCTACATAGTTTTGTAATTAAATGTCTAAAAAAAATTTTTTTAGGGGTGCACTCCATACATAAAACTGAAAGTCAAAAAATTTTTTTTCATTGTAAGCCCACGTGTGGCACATCAATCGATAGCCCTTTTAAAATAAATATAGGGTTTCTCAGCTACTTTTTTGATTAAGTGAATAGAGTTGGAGATAATCGCCCCGAAAGTCACTAAAATTGTGTCCCCCCCCTCTAATTTTTGAACGGTGTATTTTAAAAATATGAAAAAATTCATGAACATAGGGCTTATTAAATTCTTTCACCAAAAATTGTTTTCAACAAGATCGGTTCAAAGGTTTTCGAGATATTGCTGAAAAACTGCCTTCCTTATAGAAAAGGACCTAAGTCCCGTGCGATTTCTGTCACGATACGACCTTTTTAATAGGCACGGAATTCTTCGTTTTGCGTGGTCCGACACGCACTTGGCCGGTTTTTATAAATGTTAATCTCAGATTAAGTCGTCATTCCGCTCGCGGCGGGAGTCCGCTGGATGCGGGTGGCGCAGGACCGGTCAATTTGGAACTCTCTGGGGGAGGCCTATGTCCATCCGTGGACGTCTTTCGGCTGATATGATGATGATGATGATGAAGTCGTCATTCCAATTTAGTCAAATCCGACCTTAAAGTTTTGCCGTTCTAGCATACCTACACCTCTTTTGAATATAAATGGCTTCCTTCCTTAACATTTTAAAAGGGTCAAATTAACACCCATCAAGCTGGTCCCAAAGGCCTTGCCTTGTAAACTAATGGTACTTAGACATAGAAACTGTCTAAAGCCTAGAAACATTGTGCTTCACGGTTAATTAGGCCTTAGGTCGGGGCCGGTACCGTTAATTTCATACACGAAATTGCGCTCAGCTCTTAACAACATTATTTAATTTTAAGTTCTATTCCCTTGACAAAAGATCCGATATGTGTACTGTACGGTCAACGTCACAGATATGTATACGTATTTTGCCTTGTTACAAAGGAATAAGGTGCTAAAATGTAAACATAAATATGTTTGACGTCAGCCGTACAAAATGAGCGTCGTTCGTCGTTGGAATGTATTCGTTGGTACATTTAAATGTTGAATTAAAAACGCAACCGGCTTGTGTTGTGAGTGACGGTGTCCGGTCATTCCACCGACGGCATCGCAAATAATTAAACTGTAAATGTTTACAAATTAAAAGCCCTCTCGTACTATCACCCAAGGGTACGAGTATACACCTCTAGGGTCATTTTCGAGCGTTCGCTATGCATGTGCAGACGATTTTGAACAGAAAGTGTGAACCCGTACCCTTGGGCGATAGTACAAATAGTCTGTGAAACAAACAATATTTTAGAAACCTATATTATTTACTTGGTGAAATGAGTCTCATTGTGGGTGTTTGCCTATCACGAACCTAAAAATTTACTGTAAACATTACTACATTCTAAATTCGCTACATTACTGTTTTTTTTTTGTCAAAACCCTCTAAGTTTCTACTCACGTTTGTTTTGGGCTACCCGTTATCTTATGCCAAAAGACGCAGAACTTTCCATTCTATCACAATTTAACGATATTAGAGGATAAATAGTTTTGTTTGATTGATTGATCAACTCCTGATCAAAAAACTTTTCAAAAATGGTCAGCAGTTCTAATCTAACCTAGCCTACTTTTTTGTAGCAGTTCGGTTCAGTGAGGGTCGCAGTTCTAACCTTACCTACATTTCTGCCAGTAGTTCGGTTCTGTACACATACTGACTAATCAATGGCTTACTTTTAGTCGGAATCTATTTTACTAACGGCTAATCAAAAATGTTGTTTGTGTTTTATGAAATTTTGATGTTCAATTAATTATTTTGGCCTGAATATTCTGGAAACAAGAAAATTAGCTTCCCTAAGGTATGATTAGAATAGTGAAGGGATAAAAAGATGCGTCAGCACGTTACGGTATCGGTAGCTCAGTTGATTCAGAGCAATTTCATGAAATGCAAACTGTTGCGGGTTCATCCTAGTTCGAATCCCGCTTATGTGGCGAATAATTACAAAATTGTTCACTATGGTCGAAATTGTGTAACTAACCAATTAGAGTATAATAAACACTAGAGACAAGAATCAAGTAAACGTACAGGACAACCAATGTTACTACATTTCATTATAGTTAACACCTCTTCATACTTTCTTCCACCACTTGTAAACATAGGAGACGTGAGCGTCAGCACTTTGTTCATCCGTTTTACGGCGTCGTATGTGATTGTTACTCGTAAAATATACAAGTTTTGAACTAAGTATTAGCTTAATATAGTCGGTTTTTATGTCTAAGCCCGAGCTGAAGTGTCGCGTGGCTGCTGATATTAATTCCGAACGACTAAAGTTGAGAACGAGGTTATCCGTTCTTCCAAATAAACTGACGTAGCTAAACGAATAACATATGAACTATACCAGTCACGGACTTTAATCGTTGATCCATTTGGGTGTCACCTAATTTTGGTTTTAGGGGAAAAACGGAACCCTTATAGGATCACTCGTGCGTCTGTCTGTCAGTCTGTCACAGCGGATTTGCTCCGAAACCAGTAGACCGATTGTGATTGTGATGTTTGGATGTTTGTTACTCAATCACGCTTGGATGAAATTTTGCACAAGATAGTTTAGCCTGGATTAAAACATAGGATAGTTTTTATCCCGGGTCCACGCAGACGAAGCTAGTCAGTAATGTAAATGAAAAGTTGTGAAAAAGGAAGTAAGAACCAAACTCCTCCATTCACACACAGATTGGCTAAATCGAGGCGAAGCACGCGGTCACCCGCAGTGCAGCGTTAGCACACTTTGTGCAACATAGCGACAGCTTAGCAAACTGAGCATGGATTGGACCACTCGAGGGTTACATACATCTTTAAAGGAAAGTGCCTCACGTTACGCTGTTTGCAAACTGGATTATCTTTTAATATTTATTATTACCAATGTAGCAACGGCACGGTTAGTTTACTTCGCTTACTTTAACAGTATAATTACTTATGGTATTATTTTATGGGGATCAGCGCAAATATTGAGAATGTATCTATTTTACAAAACAGGGCTGTTAGAGCAATTTATAACATCGGGTCGCGTGAGTCATTAAGAAAATTCTTCAAGGAAACAGATATTCTAACACTGCCGTCGCTATACATATTTGAAATAATGTATGTTAGGAAGAATTTATACAACTACCCAACAAACACTGATAGGCCCAAGGTTGCCAGAGCGCAGGGAAGCTCAATACAACTTTTTTAAAAGCGAAAAAGTCGTTCTTGGGAAATTGTATAAAATTCTACAATAAAATTCCAAAACACATTACCGAACTTACTGACTCTTAATTCAAATCTGTCGTAAAACAGACACTTATTTCAAAAGCATATTATAAGATAAACGATTACATCATGGATAGGGATATTTGGCAGCGGGGTCGTTCTTCTTTTTTACCGCCAATGAACCGAGGATTTTCTGTTTTTTTTTTTGTTTTTGAACTATCGAAAATTGTACTTTTGAATTGCGATTTTTAAAAAATGCATAGGTTTCTTCATTAGAACTAATTAAAGTTTCCTTTCCGGCCATTATAATAATTTTTTTACGGTTGGTTTTAAAAATAAACATGTGACAAAGTGGACTCTTTCAGTGGGCCCACATTTTGGTTTACCACTATGTCAACAGCATTCCACGAGCAAAAAAACCGTTTAAAAAAATGCTAGTTAGAAAAGGTGAAATATTAAATAATACTAATGAATAAAATAATATGGACGTTCATTCGAAAATTATAAAACCGGAAACATCATTACTCAAATGAGATGCCGTAATAAGACGAAGTGCAGTGGGCGGGGCACATTGCACGTAGAACCGATGGCCGTTGGGGCGGAAAGGTTCTCGAGTGGCGACCACGTACCGGAAGGCGCGGCGTGGGTAGGCCCCCCACAAGGTGGACTGATGACCTGGTAAAGGTCGCGGGTGTCCGCTGGATGTGGGAGGACCGGTCAATTTGGAACTCTCTGGGGGAGGCCTATGTCCAGCAGTGGGCGTCTTTCGGCTGATATGATGAATAAGACGAAGGACAGGCTATTGTCGGTCGAAAAGAAGAACGCCCCGGCGATAAAATCCTGCACTAGAAATATATCGCAAAATAAATATTTTGTTGGAAGGGGCTTTCAAGTTGAATGTCTCTTGATCATCTTATAGCCATCAAGGCTGTGGACTGCTACTCCTATGGGTTGTGTCCGAGAACCTTTTTCGAAACTTTTATTTCTGAAACTAACAACTTAGCCCACCCTTTTCATCTCAGCAGTATCTTAGTTGTATCCTAAGAAGCTGGGGTTCCGCTTGCCACCTAATTTAGATTTTGGCCTCACTTTTTAGTGTTCCGTTTCTCAAAAGGAAAAAAGGAACCCATAGGATCACCCGTGCGTCTGTCTGTCCGTCTGTCACAGCCGATTTGCTCTGAAACTACTAAACCGATTGAGTTGAAATTTGGTATACACATATGTAAATTGACGCGTAAATTAAATTAATGAATTCTGAACAAGGGGGCCACTATCTAACTAGAAAATTAAAAAACTAGAAAATTAAAAAAAAAAGTTTCGCAAACTGTATTGTGTGAGTTATGAAATTAAAGGGGTTGTTGTAAGCATGTCAGTTTTTTTAAATATTTTTAGCAAAAACAGATTTGAAGTAATTTAGGAAAAAAGACGAAAATTGACCATTCCCCCTCTTATCTCCGAAACTACTAGGATTAAAATTCTGAAAAAATATGGAAAATAGTTCCTTGCCTAAAGATTACAGGAAAACCTATAAGAAGTTTGAGTATTCAAAAACACTTATGAAATTTAGATTATATACGGAATCCTCACCACGCGAGTTGAACTCGCACTTGTCCGGTTTTTCCTAGTGCCGCTGCAAACGCTTAAAGGGCCACCTCATATTTACATGAGGGAGTGACGTGTGCTGTGACACAATACGTCTGTAGACGTTACGGCTGTGGCCGTCCTGCCACAAGAGGAGAGTTTGAGTGTGTAACAAATTACATAAATACCTAGATGAAACAGCGGCGGCACAATATTGGCCTAAACAGTGATGTGGCAGTACGTCCATGGCCGTACAAAAAAAATTATGATTTTTTTATTTGCCACATACAGTCACGAGCGTTAATTTGGGACCCATTTCCTTCAAATGTTGTTAGAACATTTACAATGCAATAAGGTCGAAAACTTCAGTTCAATAATAATTGTGAAGTGTCAAGATGACACAATTAAATGTCTTATTGAATGGGCCCTTGAATTGATAACTTCGTTGCCAAAAGCTATCATTACAGTTTTCTAATTACGAACATGTGTCATTGTGTGTCAGTGTCAGACAAGAAAATTTATTGAAAACTGTCATTTTCACAAAATACTATTTTCAAATTACAAATATGGCCGGAGAGAAGACAGGGCCTCTAACACGGGTGACAATTAGTCGGAAAAAATTGGAAATGATCGTTTGACTCGTTCCGCCCGGTTGACGTCACTGAGCGGTTTCCCCTAGTCACGTATAGTAACGTAAGTTGTCAGCATGGCAAACATTGACACTCCTTTAAAATATTAGCTTTAAATGCCTTCAGTTTGCTATACGATATTCCACTTTAGGTGGGTCCCAAATTAACGCTCGTGACTGTACATCACACAATTTTCAGAATGGTGCTGTGTCCCCGAACGTGTTAAGGATTGAGTTGCACGCAAACCCCTGGAATCATTATCATTTGGGAAGAACACGGTCATTTTTAGGGTTCCGTAGCCAAAATGGCAAAAACGGAACCCTTATAGTTTCGTCATGTCCGTCTGTCCGTCTGTCCGTCTGTCCGTCTGTCCGTCTGTCCGTCTGTCCGTATGTCACAGGCATTTTACTCGAAAACTATAAGGTGTATTTGAATAAAATTTTGAGGATAGGTGTATTTTGTTAGCCGCTACATAGTTTTGTAATTAAAATGACAAAAAAAAAATTTTTTAGGGGTGCACTCCATACATAAATCTAAAAGTCAAAACAATTTTTTTCATTGCGACCCCCCGTGTGGCACATCAATCGATAGGCCTTTCAAAATAAATATAAGGTTTCTTAGCATTTTTTTTTGATTAAATGAATAGGGTCGGAGATAATCGCCCCGAAAGTCACTAAAATTCTGTCCCCCCCCGCTAATTTTTGAACGGTGTATTTTAAAAATATGGAAAAATTCATGGACATAGGGCTCATTAATTTCATTCACCGAAAATTGTTTTGAACAAGATCGGCTCAGAGGTTTTCGAGATATTGCTGAAAAACTGCCTTCCTCAAAGAAAAGGACGTAAGTGCCGTAAAATTTCTGTGACGATACGACCTTTTTAATAGGCACGGAACCCTTCGTTTTGCGTGGTCCGACACGCACTTGGCCGGTTTTTCTGTTTTGAAGCTGTGTGTGACCCACTTGGGTTGTGACCAACGGTTCGATATCGCGTCGAGGCGTATGTAGCGCTTCACCACAGACGTATTAGGAAAGTTAGAGGTCACATGTATCTTTTTTTTTTTAATTTCGTTTTAACCCGAATACAGTCCCGCGGAGGATGGTAAACGATTTCTAATGTAACTCTGTGTATGTATTACAATTACTTTGAAGACCGAACGTGTCTATTTTTGAGTGAACAAGCATAAAAATTTAAAAAAAAACTGTAGCCCGACTACGGATAAGTAACTATGAATAATATTTCTATATATTTGGACTCGAAATTTTCTCTTCTTTCATTTGATAACCCACAGGCTATGACAGCAAAAAAAAAATTTCAAAGTCAGTCACTTATTTGTATGCAGGAGCCGTAGCATGGTTGGCCTTATAACGCGACAAGTGACAAGATAGCAGCGTCGTCTCGTTCTGTCGAACGGTGTCAGCCAGTGACGCACGCTCTATCCTATCACCTATCGCGTGACAAGGCCAACCATGCTACGGCTCCAGCTATCATATTCTTCTTTTTCATACAAAAGGTAGCATATGTCACCCGGAGCGTAATTTTGAATCGATTGACACCCCATTAAAATCGGACTGCTAAAAACAAACCCCTTACTTTCGGTTCCGCCGTAGACGGGCATTGCATAAATTTGACATCACCGACCGATGAATCATCAGCAGATAAATACATCAATTTGCTATACAACTAAACTAGAACAAAAATCATTGTAAGATGCTTAAGCCACTTATAGGTGACTAACAGTTAGTAATGGCAAAGATCGTGAAAGGAATACAATTGTAGCCAATACTACCAATTTGTTATATTGTAACTAACTTAAGGAACGCGGGATGAACCGCGCGATCTTGCCAACTATGGCCAAAACCTTCCAGGTTTCAAATAGTGGCTTTATTAGCAACACTGTAACTATTTATAAAAAAAAAACTAAATCAATAAAAAAGGGTGATTCTATTGCTCCCATTTTTTTTTTAAATTGCCTTTTTTCGAATCTGATTCGATTACACGCAAATAGACAAATGAGAAAATACACACAAAATATCGTTTAGACTCCGTTCATAAAAATATTCATTCAAACTTGGAAAAAAGAGATTCAGAATGTTTCACAAAAGTGGTCCAATCAAAATTTAGCTAGAACACAAAACTACAAAGAATCTTATGAAAATTGTAACAATATGGACTTCTAGCAGGCTTAGACGATGGTTCATAAAAACACGGTCCAAAATGTCAACAAACCTCTACTTAATCAGAATTTACTATTTAATATTTTTATTTTATTTTACAAACACAGGTCGCGGGAGTCCGCTGGATGCGGGTGGCGCAGGACCGGTCAATTTGGCACTCACTAGAGTAGGCCTATGTCCAGCAGTGGACGTCTTTCGGCTGATATGATGATGATGCTTGTACAAAACCAGAACCATGGCAACAGGCGACAGAAAAACGTTGATTATGAGTCATGAATATATGTACATGATGGCACGCGAATTAGTTTGCCTGTTCTAATACACAATCTGTGCCCCAGCACCCTCGATTCGGAGGCATCGCACGGCGCGCGTAACGATATTGGCCGTGTGCGTTGAATTAAATATGTGGAGATGCCTCCGCGCCGAGTATTGACCGATTTGTTTGTGTCATACTCGCGTTTTGCGATCTGTTTATCTGTCGGCTCTCGGAGCCCGACGTGTTTATATTTGCAAACGGGATTTACGAGGGGCTCCTTTAAGCTGATCCTTAGGAGTTCCTGTTTAGGGCGGAAGCCCCACGACCAGTCAGTCACTTTTTGACTAAATTACCTATATTGAATGAATGAACTTATCTTTTGAAATTACACGAATAGCTCATAATGTCAGTTTATATTTTCTTTCTCCGGCCATTTCCCATTTTTATTTGAGGTCGGCCCTTCCAATCGCCTTCGCCAGGCTAGTCTGTCCTGGGTCGTCAGAGGATCTAATTCTATGTCTGTAAGATCTTTATTTACTAAGGATATCTATGATAGTGTATCGTGGCGACTCAGTCGCTATTTCCCCTAAAACAAAATCTGAAGCAAATTATTATATACGCCATTTATATCATCTGTAATGAGTAAGCGTTAATGAAATAAAAGCAAAATATAAAAAAATGTACCATCATTTAGCTGTTTGCCGTGACTTGTTTTAGTCAAAAACTGTTATTTGCAGTTATTTAACCCAGCGGTTGCTGGTCCAGTGCGAAAAGATGTGTCAATTGAATCCTCTCACAAATATGTACCGAAACCTAAATCCGCTGACATAAGAGCGATAGGACATGTGTATGAGTAAGTTGTATGCACCCATTTTTTTATACTTGAATGTAGGTACAAGGGCACTAATATTGTATTCACTTATAGTTTCATAAATATTTATACTACAACCTTATACTTGCAATTATAAGGTCTGTGTTTTAGAGCATACGTAACTGGAGTAGTCTTTCAGTAACTTAGCCTTCTGTAAAAAACCTTGCACAATGTGCAAAATATCATACAAAGATAATTTCACGATCGATCACAAAATCGCCTCGCAAGAGAACACTGATCATAAAAATGCCCGCGTGTTGCTGTAAGCACTTTTATTTTATTTTATTTATTTAATTAGGCTCATAAAACAAGTTATTAAAGTCTATGAAATAATACAATTTATGCAATAATGTTCGGATATGGACTTTAACTCAAAATATGTGTGCACAGAAAGAGTTATTTTAGATAAAAATTATTTTTAGAGTATGGCCGTATAATTTTAGTCGGTGGTTGTTATACTACTTAAATATTTAATATGATGGGGTGACAGTGAAAAAAATTGATTAATATATTATGTGAGATTATTGAGTATCGTAAAATACTTGATATTATTAACGTTCAACCACTTCAAGCTTTTAATATATAATTGAGTTTCAATATCCTGTTGAGATGCACCCCCCCGCCCCCGCAAAACTCGGCAGACTTTTTTGTACGCAAATACGACATAATTCTACTCCAGTTATGTATGCTCTAAGGTCTGTGTATTTTTGAAACTTTGTGGTGCGCTACATATAATTGATGGCATATATATAATTGGTGCCCTTGACTATATCGGTAAGGAGCCGCTTTGACATATGGCACCAAAACCCAAGATTGTTTAACTTATCATCATTCGCTTCTCCTTATCCCATTCACTTGGGGTCGGCGCAGCATGTTTTTTTCTTCCATACCTCTCTATCGCCCGTCAGCTCATCACACACTTCCTTCCTATTCATATCGTCTTTCACGCAGTCCATCCACCTTCTCCTTGGTCTACCTCTTCTCTTGCAACCCTCAAGATTCATACTTAATGCCCTTCTAGCAACATTACTATCATCCCTCCGCATAACATGTCCATACCACCGTAGGCGATTCGCTCTCAGCTTTTCAGTTATGGGTGCTACTTTCAGGCTTCCTCTTATATACTCATTCCTTATTCGATCCATTCTCGTCACGCCACACATCCATCTCAACATTCTCATCTCTGTAACATGCAATCTCGTTTCATCCGTCATCTGTTTAACTTATATTAATAATTATTGAGGAACTACACGTACTATTTTGCAACAATATGGCGTTCATTCGAGCATATTGGAGAACATTTTCCAAACAGGATTACAAATAATACCTACGTTAAGCTCATACTGAAATATAAATTCATAATAACATAAATCATAGCCGCGGCCAATCGTAATAAACTCCGAAATACAACATTTGATTACGCTTTCACGTTAATAACCCATATCGTGCCATTAGCTGGCATTAACTACCATCAAGATAAATATGTTATTTAAAAGGTATAGCAAGTATAACAAAAACCTTCGATACTATATAGTTTTATTTAATAAACATACTAAATAACAAAATAGTCGGCTTTTTATTTGAATGGTGTAAGACTTGTCAAAATTAATAACTGAGACAAAATCATAGCTTATCAGTATTTAATCAAACTAAAGTAAAACTGAAGCGAAAGGAAAAAAAAAACCGGCCAAGTGCGAATCGGACTCGCGCACCGAGGGCTCCATACAAACCTGTAGGTAAATTATTAAAAATATTTAATTAAATACACATCACGTCTGTAACAAAACAGCATATATGATGGCCTACATGGCGGTAACCGAACACCGTAGCATACGAACGCTAGCGACTTCAGAAGAGTAAAAAGCGCGTTGCCAACCCTTTATGATTTCAGTATTCGTTCGTTGTGTCAACAGCTAGACGCAAATGCAGACCCTCAACACAGCTGCTTCCTCGGAAGCTCTAGTATACAAAACCATTTTTTAGGGTTCCGTACCTCGAAAGGAAAAAACGGAACCCTTATAGGATCACTTTGTCACGTCCGTCCGTCTGCCAAGACCCTTTTTCTCAGGAACGCGTGGAAGTATCAAGCTATATATCAAATACTCTAGTCTACTGTCTCTTGGAGCTTTGAAAAAATCAAACTTCTAAGCCAACGCAATCAAAAGATACAGCCGTTTATGCCGCAAATTTTCGAAACTAGCAAGGGAATCAAAACCTACAGGGTACTTCCCGTGAACTCAGAATCTTGAAACTTGCTACGAAGCAACGTCTTATAGCACAGATAAAGGAAACATTGCGAAAACCGTAAATTTTCAGTTGCATCATATAATAAAAATATTTTTCATAATTTACTTATATACCTACAGGTTTGTACGGAACCCTCGGTGCGCGAGTCCGACTCGCACTTTGCCGGTTTTTATACGTACAAACCCGTATTTCCTCCTATAACACACGACAAACATGCAGACAGGCCAATCGACGTCATCATCACTCGAGCAATCCATTTGATTGCGCACCATAAAAACAAAACGACTCCATTACGTCTTCCATTAAACTTTACTCGTCCTAAACCTGTCCCAAATAAAATAACAACAAATTTGTATTCAATTCGCTGTCGCCATTATCTTCCCAACAGATGGCGCTCCTAAATAATGTATAGAGTGTTCCCATCGATCGTTTTCACGATGCGAGGAGCCTTTTTACCCGACTGCCGTGAAAGAGGGTATTGTTTTTAGGCAGCTTTTTGGTAGAAACAAGAGGTCTAGTCCTCAGGGGTGGGATATATTCCACGAGTAGTAGACAGACCCGATATCCACTTGCTATGATATATTTTTTTTATTTATTCAAGAAAAAAAAAATTACATTTTATAGTTTTTATATAAACTCGCCAAACTGTGACGTTTGATGGCGAGAAACGCTCATCCTGTCAAACATTGTGGTTTTCTTCTGGTGTTTGTACTTTTCTTGTATTGTGCGTCTCTATTTGTACATAACACACACACACTCTCACACACACACACACACACACACACACACACACACATACACACACTCATACACACTCACACACACACGCCAACCATTAATATAGTATTCTATTAGTATTACTTAAATTAGGGTAAAACCCAAATTTAACAATATACATAAGCTCCTAAAACAATTACTTAAACTTATAGAATAAGATGTATTCCTACCTACTTACCAGTTATGGAAGAGCGGGGCATCCTAACACAGGTTTACTTACCTAGAAGGAAGTCCCAATCACTGCAATTCTCATAAATAATTAACAAATACCCTTACATGAGAAATTAAAATTAATTAACATTTCGTGTAGTAAATAAGTATGCTAAAAGTAGCAGATTTTCGTCTTTGTTCCTAAATTACTTCAAATCTGTTTTTGCTAAAATTATAAAAAAAAATATATCTGACATGCTACACACAGCTATGGAATATCAGCATTCAGCCTTTAAATGGCTTCTTCAAAGTAATTTCCAGTTTTCTCAAGAACTAGCGAATATAAAAATCCATTATTTTTTCTATTTACTCGGCAAGCCCAAATCTCTGAATGGTTTTTAGTTAGAGCCGCTATGAAAAAATTAAATGTTGTCAATTATACGCTTCTTATATATATACGCCTTTTCTATTATATATATGGTTCGTTTGTACACAAGGTACAGGAAAATGCGAGTTACTTTTAGCATGAAAACACCAAATTCAAGTTGTCAAATCGTGTGATTTCCCTCTCGATAAATCCTTCACGGCATCAGGTGTGAGCGCCGTAAATCAAATCTGTATACCGACCGAGTCATCGGGGGAGCGCAGTCAATTTCATATAAACACAGTCAACACATTTACATTCCAATGCATGAATATATACTTGGTTATGCAATATGTACTACAGGGGTTTATGCCGCTGAATCTATTATATACACTTGCACGCGCATATCTATAGCTTAATGTGTCAGTACCTCAAGCGAAAAATACTTAACAAATTTAAATTCAATAGGTACATTTTGTGAACTAACTATTTAACTGACTTGAATATCGCTTTGGCACTCTTTGGGGGAGGTCTATATCCAGCGGTGGACCTCTTTTGGCTGTTATGATGATGAATATAAAAATTTGATACAGCGGAAAAAAGGAATAAGATTAGCTTAAAATATTAGTGAAGACGAAAAAGGATTGGCGATTGGATAAATTATTGTTTTCGGTTTACATTATTTAAGAGGCTCTTATGATTAAAATGAGAAAGCCGAATTACCTTTTTATCTTATACTGGCTGCCCGCACGTCAGGCCATCTTAAAGATCCATTTTACATACCTATACATACATCCATACATTAGTGAAAGATTTTTTGAAATTGTATGTTCCTAAATTTACCCCCTAATGTCCTCTATATGTGGGAATATACTTACTGGAATAATGTTATTACAGCGTCAAGGACTACTTAAATTATAAAAATGTTGAACATACAAAATTATAAAACTACAAACGGACTCGCTTATTTAATCTATTTCTATGCTTACTTGCATGCTGAACACGAGGAGTTGTACACTATCCTACGACCATGTGTAACTGTATTCTTCCAAATAAAAAAATGAATTTGATTCTAACAAAGCTTACATAAGACAAACCTGTACCTTTCTATTAATAGTATAGATAAGTAAGTATTAGCTTCCAATTAAAGGATTGCCAAGTGATCCCAGTGTATCCGAGGGCGTATCAGGGGTTATCAAATAATGAGCCAACTTCGAGCGTTGTCTTATCGGGTTGATTTTGCCAATACGGAGGCACGCGAAATTCCCGCTTATCCAGTCTGATATCGTCTAGAGGCGGTGCTGGTTAAAGGTTATTGTACAATACTAATAGCTGCCGTAGCTCCGCCCGCGTATTGCAAAGAGCGTAGGCAAACATAATAATTTACTTTAAAAACAAAGTTCAAGTTCAAAGTATTTATTTGTTAAAACACAGATGTTACAAAAATGCAGCTTAGTATCGCTGTCTTACCCGAAGGTGTAACAAAATATAGGCTTCAAATAATGTTAAATATAAGCTTTCATGCGGCGTGCTTTTTTTAATACATAATAAATAACATATTACATACCTAGTGCAAGCTCAAAAATTATCTTTTATATATGCGTCAATTGAATAGTATGCCTTTTCCACTAGAGGAGCAAACAGTTTCTTTTTAAACAGCATCAAATTTTCAGCTTTTAAAATGTTTCTTGGCAACTTGTTGAAAATTCTTGAAGCCATCCTAAGAACACTTTTTGAGAGCATGGCCGTTTTACATGAAAGGGTGCAGATCTTACCCCGTTGACGCAAACCGTTAAAACTAGGGAAATTATTTTGATTATGTTTAACATAACAAGCATTTTCATAGATATAAAACAAGCAATAAAACAAAGTTATAACTGACATTTATTTAGTACTCCGCCAAGTCAAATGAACATTTGCTCATTTCCTTTCCACTTTACCACATGGACTGCTTTCCGAGAGTAAATACGTTGATTATTACAGACGAAAACCATATCACTGTATGTGGGCCGATAATAATTGAGGAGTTCCGTCGATTTGGCACACATGACATTTAGGACTTCATTAGTTGCTATTTCAATGGAATCATATCAGAATCAGTAACGTACTTTTAAAGTTTTTAGTATGAAACAGTTCCATAAGTCATCTGTGGTCTTCATCATCAGTTCTTCACCAAATTTGTGATCTCCGGGTGTAAATACACTAGTCATAATAGAAAATATCGAAATTACTACATGCGTGCCTTCTGTATTTGAGGAGTTCCATTAATTCCTCATGGTTCCCATCATCCAACTGAAGTTTTGATAGCAAAAAGAATTTTTAAAATCGGTCCATAATTGACGGAGAAATCGGCGAACATACATAAAAAAAAAATATTCGGTGAAACATATAACCTCCTCCTTTTTTGAAGTCGGTTAAAAAGGAACAACCTGGAAGCATATACTTTCAAATAAAAAATAATAATATGAATCGGTTCATAAAAAGACGTAGTTCTGAAGTAACAAACATTAAAAAAAAATGGTTGTCTGTAAAGTCGGTTTACGGACGATAATTTTACGTGATAACATCATAAGAAAACATTGACAAAAAATTACGAAACATTTATTTACTCATATATCGTTAGGTCTCCTGTGTAGTTTCGAATAAAATAGTTGATCTAATCTTGTTTCCCCATACAAACTTTGGACCCTTCGCAATTGACAGGACACCGTCACTCAAACTCGAGTGATATGTCACCTTATTGAGATAGGGTTCTACGGTGGTACGTGAATACATTTCCCTTACTGTACATAATCCCCGAATGCAACAGCTGATGTTACGAGTTTGTCAGTCAGTTAATCCTCTGATATTCTGCGAACAAATGTTTCGTACATCGCATGTTAGTCGAGATACGGCGACGATATATCATGCAGGACGTTTGCTTATCCCGCGGATGTGGGTAAAGGTGCGAGCACAATGGTTGACCGTTTTGTTTTGTGTGTTCGTTTGAGCTGAAGTTAGGGGCCGTTTTAACGACAGCTCGATTATTATGAAGAGTCACATGTGAAAATGCATCTTTTTTGAAATTTTCACCACACCCAAAACCATGTTTCGCTTTCATCATACTAACCTAACCTATTTTATATTATATTCTGCTAGCTTCCGCCCGCGACTTCGTCTGCGTGAACTCGGGATAAAAACTATCCTATATTTTAAAACTATCTTCTTGCAAACGCCACTCCTCTACCTCGCACGCCAGCTCCGCTACCTCGCACGCCTCTCCGCTACCTCGCACGCCTCTCCGCTACCTCGCACGCCACTCCACTACCTCGCACGCCACTCCACTACCTCGCACGCCTCTCCGCTACTTCGCACGCCACTCCACTACCGCGCACGCCTCTCCACTACCTCGCACAGCTTTGGTGAATATTAACCGTAGGGTCGGCTTATCTTGAACCAAATAACACCCTGTCCATGATATCTGACTGGTTTGCTGCCAATAACTTAGTGTTGAATCCGAAAAAAACGAAATGTATAAAATTCACACTAGCGAACTCAAATGTAAACTTAGCCTCAAATATTAAACTTAATGGTGAAACCATAGAATTTGTAAAGTCAACTGTATTCTTAGGTATTACGTTAGACTCTAAACTGCAGTGGGGTTCCCACATAACTGCGATAGGAAGTAGGTTGAGCTCCGCTGTTTTTGCAGTCAGGAGAATAAGGCAGCTTACCAATGTAGCAACGGCACGGTTAGTTTACTTCGCTTACTTTAACAGTATAATTACTTATGGTCTTATTTTATGGGGATCAGCGGCAGATATTGAGATTGTATTTATTTTACAAAAAAGGGCTGTTAGAGCAATTTATAACCTCGGGTCGCGTGAGTCATTAAGATAATTTTTCAAGGAAACAGATATTCTAACACTGCCGTCGCTATACGTATTTGAAATAATAATGTATGTTAGGAAGAATTTATACAACTACCCAACAAACACTGATAGGCCCAAGGTTACCAGAAGCGCAGGGAAGCTCAAAACAACTTTTTACAGGCTAGTAAAAGCGAAAAAGTCGTTCTTGGGAAATTGTATAAAATTCTACAATAAAATTCCAAAACACATTACCGAACTTACTGACTCTAAATTCAAATCTGTCGTAAAACGGACACTCATTTCAAAAGCATATTATAAGATAAACGACTACATCATGGATAGGGATATTTGGCAGCGATAAAATTCTGCACTAGAAACCTGTCGTAAAATAAATAGGCTTTCTGCTGTAGCAATGTAATTTTAAAATTTTATAATACTCTGATACTGATATGATATATTGTATACTGTTTTGAAAAAATGACACCTCGCCGAGTTTATTACGCCGGTTCTTCTCGAGGCAGAGGTTTACTTTCCGAACCGGTGGTAGTTTATCGACATTCATAGGTGCATGTAATATGCCTAAATTGAAGAATAAATCACTTTGACTTTGACTTTGACTTTGACTTTGACTTGTTGATTCGGTTACTTATCCCGATTGTGTTTATTCATAATTATATAACTAAGATATAAGCAACTATACTTCATATCTGGAAGAAATTTACGATAAGTGACCACATTTCATATTGGTGCATTAGCACCTGACTCGCAAG
This sequence comes from Epinotia nisella, assembly GCA_932294315.1. Lineage (NCBI taxonomy): Eukaryota > Metazoa > Arthropoda > Insecta > Lepidoptera > Tortricidae > Epinotia > Epinotia nisella. Next base: position 506,626 of record OW028677.1, read on the forward strand.
TGGACCGCTTTCGGCTTTATGTCGCTGAGAATTAGGCCACCGAGTATAAGCTACTTACGTTCTTAGAGCATACATAACTGGAGTAGCTTTTCAGTAACTTACCCCTCTGTAGAAAACCCTGCACAGTGTGCAAAAAATCATACAAAGACAATTTCACAATCGATTAATGGTCATTCACAAAATCGCCTCGCAAGAGAAGACTTATCATTTAAATGCCCGCATGTGGCTGTAAGCACTCGATATTATAAAAGTTCAACCACTTCAAGCTTTCAATATACAATTGAGTTTCAATATCCTATTAAGATGCTCCCCCGCCCCCGCAAAATTTGGCAGACATTTTTGTACGCAAATACGACATAAGGCTACTCCAGTTATGTATTCTCTAAGGTTACGTCCGATAACCGACTATTCAAGCATTTGTGTGGTCAAAGCCAATCTCAATAATTACACAAACCGTAAACTCGTGGTTTTAACTAATATTTAAACGGCTAATATTGGTCCACTTTAAATGATTAATGGATGACCAAAAGAACAACGGGGAATGGGCGTTTAATTGAAGCTGTAATTAAATGATTTGATTTATTATTTTACGATTTTCGCACATTTTGTACTTGACGGCACTTAATCGCGTATAATTATGATAAGAAATAATGTTTGATAGATGAGGTTGAAGCCTAGGTTAGGTTTTTTATAATAGAATAGAATAGAAAAACTTTATTCAACATCAGATTGCAAGACATTATAATTAAAGATGCATGTCAACCTTAACATTAGACTACTAATACTACCTACTTAAAATAAGTGTAAAAAGGTGCTTCCATTCAATTGCCCCAAGGTTGGCTGGAAGCAATACAGTTTATAAGGCGATATGATGCACGCGTGCTGGCAGGCTGGAGCAAGCGCCGCTGTCAGTTTGTTTAAATTTTTCTCTGTCTAGCTCGGAATTTGCGTTCACAAACTATAGGTATCCTACGGCTTTAATGTAATTATTTAGTATAGTCCACTGTATAACTCCTCCCCCCCCAGTAGGGCCTGTTAGTAAATTTTGTAACTGTAATATGCTGTTCCATATTTGTTTATGAACTGTTAACAGCCAAAACCATACGCGTGTTATTCACCGTCGGTGCTCCGTAGCCTACACAGTTGCTCGCAAACACACATATAACTTGAGAGTTGTTGAAATTCTCGTCAGGAGATATCGTGACATCGTGTTTACATATGGCGTCTACAGTTAAGATTCCAGCATTTTCACAAAGTTACTATGGTGTTATAAAAAAATATTACAAAGTACCACTACAATTTTACGCATAATTGCATTTGCAAAATTATTATGTGGCAAATATACTCTTTACAAAATTAATTAACGCAAACCTAATGTTTGTCAAGTGAACGTTTAACAATAACTCACTTACCAACTGCTACTTTGACCAAATTTCATGTAGTCAAATGTTTTAGTTGGAAAAACATTTTACGCAAAATATAATAAGGCAAATGATTTGTATCGTCAGTTTTCAAGCAAGGAACGAAGCAACCAAGCATAATTTATCAAGGCGCATAAAAAAACCTAACAACATTAGAATCGGTTTTTCTCTAGAAGGTTTCGCTCGCTTGCTTCGCTCACTCAACCGGTAGCCTGAATACCAAATGCCTGACTATTATTTTCAGTGGTAAATAATTTAGTCTGTGTACTATTTGACATAACAATTAATTTGACTAAATGTTTATTGTCTCAAGATTATCCGCTTCAATAAAGTGTTTGATAAAAGACCAAATGCGTGAACGTTATTTTCCGTAGTAATATTATGCTGAGTGAAAATTTGACCAAATGAAAATGTGCCTACTAAAATTATTCCAAAGATTACCAAACACACGCTTGCCAAAATTTGTTTAGGTAATGAAAATTTGCCAAAATAACTGGCAAATCGGCAGGATCCCCTTTTCACATAACCTAAGAAAAACACAAATAGGGTAGTAAAAAATTCCCATCGCCGAGTTCTCACTCGTGGAGTTACTCCTCGCTCTGAGATTGCGCCGAGATTCGATTCCGAGTTGATTTCCGCTGTGTTGTCGCTGCCGGGACGAGAAAAAGCTATACTTTTGAAACTGGAATGGAACAAACCTGATGGTCTAAAGACTAAAGCGTTCCAGTCCAATGGAACAAAAGGAACAGTCGCGCTCGATAAAGTGAAAAAAAAACTGGCCAGTTTGCTGCGCAAGTATTATATTTTTCTGTTCGGTAATAGTACATTTCGATACTAGTGCGGAAAGTATGTCATTACGTCACGAGTACCGAGATATCTTGCCACGAGTCGTAGGCGATTGGCAAGACTCGGGACGAGTGAAGAATGACATTTCCGCACGTGTATCGAACGACGTTTTTTAATACAGTTGCGAAAATATAAGAAAAACAAGAAGTAAAGAATTCGAAACTTTTATATTATTCATTCTGTAACATCATTGTAATAAAGTTGAAGAAAATTATATTTATTACAGTTTAAATGCAGTTTAATACAGTTCTATCTTATTTATTTTTTATTGACATAATAATTAATGGTACAATTTGTACGAGGAAAAGTGAAAAGCACTAGTGCGCGAAAACCAACTTTCCACACGCTAAACAGCTATGTAAAGTAGCACTTTTTGAGCAACTGTATTAAAAAATAATGTACACTTATTGTCTGAAATATTACATACTTTGGTACTCTAATCCATTGCAAGTAGTAGGTAAGTAGGGCACCTTAAAGTAAAAAAGAATACCTCCATCTGACGGTGATTGTACTTTTGGAAAAACATAGGTACCCTGATCAAATTAAGGAACTATGTATAAGTAAGTCAAAATTTAAATTTTGACATACCTACACGTAACAACAATTTGACACAGATCCATGTTAGGTAAAACATTATTTTTCTCAAAAATGGCCCGCAAAGTGTACATAAGTCGCTACATATTGGAAGGTAAAGTGTATAGTTTCAGGTCAGATCAAAATTAAAAAATAAAAAACATTGCAGGCCGCCTGGAATGTTACATATAAATTCCTTTATTTGTCGAGTACCAAACTTTTTAAAAAGTTGAAACCGGCATATAAAAGACGGCACAGGTCGTATTCAGCCAATTCAACTCGTATTTTTCTGATGCAAACGCGACGTTTTTATATGTGTCTCAAATATTTTGCGTTTTTCGGTGGAAAAATACACTAGCGATTCGGTTTAAAAAGAAAAACAGCGGAAAATCAGTAATATTTTCAAGTTGTGCAATGATATTTAAAGTTTATTATTCCCCCATTTTTGAGAAAAGCACTATATTAGCCTCAGCCGGAATGGCAATTGCAGACTTCGTATTATAATTAAACGGACTCGCAAGCTCGTCCGTTTAAACAAATACTCAGCCTGCAATTGCCTCCTTCCCGGCCACGGCAATAATGTACTATTAACACTTGTCTACAAAATGGACGGACAACGTTTTTCTGTGAACTGTACAAGCAAGATGTGAAGGGGCAGGATGGGGGCTTAGAAGCAAACTTGCTACCTAATGTCAAAACAGCTGGTACTTACTACAAAACTATACGGCACATACGACGTTCTTCATCTGTGGAGTTAAACTTGGCTGCCTCTGAGCGACCAAATCGCGCGGACTGCAGCCGAGTGCAGACTCCTAAATAAGCGTATTTATATTTTGAACCATATCGCTATTGATCTAAAATTGAATTTAAATTCAGCATCATTGACGGTTAGGTCTTTATGTTGCCGAGCGAGGTGCACGTGTCTCGGGATTCGAGTCTATTTCTAACACGGTTTAGAAGCTCGGAGCAAAGTCTCGGCTGTATGCAGGTCTGTTACGAAATATGGATACCACGGATTTAGAAATGAACTGAAAGTTTAATAGATAAATAAAATGTACCTATTTGCACTGTTCTATTGACAAAAATATCAAACAATTTCTATATAAATAATTTAATTTGCCATAAAAGTGATTTTCTCTGAAGCCGTAATATTTTCGGGAAAAATTATATGAACTTTGTATATGTACCCTGTAGGTTAGATTAGGTTTGTTTTATAAAAATCTTGAAGAGTTGACAGACTGAAAAAAACTGAGAAGGGCGAAAAACTAATGACGATTATGGCAAACAAATGAAATTGTGGATTTCATTAGTAATCCCAAAAACCGGCCAAGTGCGTGTCGGACCATGAAAAACGAACGGTTCCGTGCCTATTAAGAAGGTCGTATCGTCACAGAAATCTTACGGCACTTACATCCTTTTCTACAGGGAAGGCAGTTTTTCAGCAATATCTCGAAAACCTTTGAACCGATCTTGTTCAAAATAATTTTTGGTGAAAGAATTTAATAAGCCATGATTTTGTTCATATTTTTAAAATACACCGTTCAAGAATTAGACTGGGGGACACAATTTTAGTGATTTTCGGAGCGATTATCTCCGACTCTATTCACTTAATAAAAAAAAAAATGCTGAGAAACCTTACATTTAATTTGAAAGGGCTATCGACTGATGTGCCACACGTGGGCTTACAAATGAAAAAAAATGTAGATTGCAGTTTTATGTATAATGGAGTGCACCCCTAAAAAAAATTGTAGTTACAAAATTACAAAACTATGTAGCGGCTAACAAAATACACCTATCCTCAAAATTTTATTCAAATACACCGTATAATTTTCGAGTAAAATGCCTGTGACGTACGGACAGACGGACAGACGGACATGACGAAACTATAACGGTTCCGTTTTTGCCATTTTGGCTACGGAACCCTAAAAATGTAGGTACCCGCTTGGATTTCTTTTGCAATTGCCAGCGTTCATGTCATTAATTTACTTTACGCGTCCATCTTTGGGTCACCAATTTACATATGTGTACCAAATTTCAACTCAATCGGTCCAGTAGTTTCGGAGCAAATTGGCTGTGACAGACGGACAGACAGACGCACGAGTGATCCTATAAGGGTTCCGTTTTTTTCCTTTTGAGGTATGGAACCCTAAAAAACTGCGGGGCTTAGGTCTACTCTCCTTGATGGGAGGGAACTAGTCGTCCCGACGACTAAATTTCTGCTGCGGGTTTCCTCACGATGATAACTTTAAAATACGAGTATTGTACCTAAAATATAATACTTCATGAAAAGCTTATAAATTTTAAGTATACCTACACATTTTTCGGCAAGTACGAGTATGCACATAGCCGCTCAATGCACTAAAAACTTTGAAATAGTCTTTAAACTTGAGCAAAACAGATAAAGCCTTTATAAAACTTCTTTACTAGAAACGCCTCACGATAAAACCTCACCTTCAACACGATCGTATAACAAGCTCAAGAACTCCAGTACAAATAACATTTCAGGTCACTTCGCAGCCAATTTACATTTAAAAGTTGGTAAACCAAATCGGCGTGTGTCGGCCGACGCAAACTAGCCGAGTCGGCTGAGCTCGGCCGTTCTGTCGGCCGTTGTACCGTTCGCTTCACCGGTACCCTGGCAGGATATTAGTGTGCGCTGTTTGCGACTTTCATTTGTTTGTCTGGAATGAAATTGGAAACACGACGTGCACGAATGGACATTTTGAGGATGCATTGTAGACAGGTTTATTCTAGATGAAATATTACCGTAGATACTGTCGTTTCAGATATTTTAGATGAAATAGGTGTTATTTATACATAAAAACCGGCCAAATGCGAGTCGGACTCGCGCACGAAGGGTTGTGTATCTATAAAAACAAAAAATCATGTCTGTTGTATGGGAGCCCCAGTCCGACTCCCACTTGGCCGGTTTTTTAGTAATTGTTGTTATAGAATATATCTGTGAAAATTTCAACTCTATAGCTATCACGGTTCTTGAGATACAGCCTGGTGACAGACAGACAGACGGACGGACGGGCGGACAGCGAAGTCTTAGTAATAGGGTCCCGTTTTTACCCGTTGGGCACGGGACCCTAAAAAGCACATCGGTACCTACTGATATAGGCAACGATTTTTTATTATTATTTGTATCTACGATCTTAGATATTCAATCCATCCGTATCTCCGTAAATAATTCGAGTTATCCAACTATAAACGGGTCGAGTGTCGATCATCATCATCATCATCATCATATCAGCCCAAAGACGTCCACTGCTGAACATAGGCCTCTCCCAAAGAGTGCCACAATGACCGGTCCTGCGCCACCCGCATCCAGCGGACTCCAGCGACCTTTACCAGGTCATCAGTCCACCTTGTGGGGGGCCTACCCACGCTGCGCCTTCCGGTACGTGGTCGCCACTCAAGAACCTTTCCGCCCCAACGGCCATCGGTTCTACGTGCAATGTGCGAGTGTCGATCACGGTATTTTAAATAGACGAACATTAGTCAAATGTTTCTAATAAAATATATAAAGCCAAAAACAAGTAACCAAATCTCTTCAAAAACAAAACATCTATACAGCTAAAAACTTGCAAAAAGCCCAGTCTCTACAATTAGAAAGGGCTGTGAACAAACCATGTTTCTATATAAGTTAATTTGATTGCACTCCATTATTACTCACTTTAAACCAGCACTTTGAAATATGAAAAAAAAGAGGTAAATTAATTACATTAGTTTCAAGTCCTGCGGCGCTCATTATGGAATTAACAATACTCGCCCGGCGCTGGCAAACCACGGGCGGGAATTGGCTGCTGGAAATAGCGACGACTAATATTGATAATTTGAAATTGTTGACGAATTTGCGAAATTGATTTCTGAAGGCATCAGAAATTAGAGAAGTGGAGTGCAAAGAACGATTTTTTTTAACGTTATCGTTTGCTCTAAAAACTGAAGAAGAAGAAGTAGACTAACATAAAATACCCTAGTTAAGTAAAAGATTAAAATTGCTGTCATTTTTTGTATGGGAAAATAACAGCTGTATTGTCCTAACGTACGTTCGAAAAGGTGAGTGATCTGATCTGCAGCAGGTCGATCACGTAGCGCATTGTAAGCACGTTAAGTAGATCTATATGTCAGTTTTTGTATGGGAAAATGACAGTTGAAATTGTCCTAGAATGCGTTCGAAAACTAACGTGATCACCCCTACCTTATCGGCTCAGCAACAAATGTACGACAAATTGTCATCGTCAGATGACAAATTGTCAAGTTGGCGAAATAGGTAACGGGGCCTGGTAATCAAATGAAAGTACATAAGACTCTTTTTTCTCGAGACTTGTTAGATTTGCTGAGCATAACTCAAAACGAAATGTTGATTTCAAGGATTACGGAAATAATTATGGCCGCTACAATTATTTTAAGAGCATACGTTGTACAAACTACAAACAACACTTTACTACTGATTTCACGATAAAACTAGACACTTATGATTCAGTCTCCAAACGTATTAAAGCTGCATAACGTAAAGTACGTGTAGTATTCACATTCATTAATCGCTCTCTCCTCAGTTTTCATCAGGAAAAGAAATATATGATTATAATTTACAAGGTACGCGCGTCACAGCAGATAAAAATATGAATCCGACTTCAAATGATTCCGTCCAGACCCAGAGCAATGTTGATATTCTTTTATGTGATATTTTTTGATCTATTTACTTATGTATGGTAGTGAAAGTTGGGTGTGGCAGAAGAGACATCAAAGTCGAGTGGATGCAGTAGAAATGAGAGCGTTGAGAAGTATGTGTGGAGAGAAATTGAGTGATAGAGTCAGAAACAGTGTGATAAGAGATAAGTGTGGAATGGATGGAGATATAGTCACGAAAATTCAGAAGGGTATGTTAAGGTGGTATGGGCATGTAGAGAGGATGGATGAAAGAAGATTAACGAAGAGAATGTATGTAAAAAGAGTGGAAGGGCAAGTTGGAAGGAAAAGACCTAGGCGAACTTTTTCCGATCAAATTGGAGAAATCTTACAAAAAGGCCAGGTCAAAAGTACCCTAAACGAACGAGCATGTATGAGAAATGTTATGAAGGTGAGTGAAGCGAAAGTGGTTTGTCAGGATCGTAGCAAATGGAGATCCGTGATCTTTGCCTACCCCTCTGGGAAAGAGGCGTGATTATATGTATGTATGTATATTTTTTGATACACCTTGAGTTTTAATGGTACTTACCTATAGGAAAGAATAAGCTAACGCGCGGATACGTGTCATACGATGCTAAAAGTTTAAAGCCACATACCACCGCGATACGAGTAGAGTACACAATACAATTTCAATAACGCATACATCATTGAAATTGCTTAGGTACCTCCTGCTAAACCTAATTGAATATCTGCGGCCTACAGATTTGCTTGGCGTGCCTTTAATCGTCCGAATGGTTCGCGAGCGTGACCTCTCGCCGTTTGTCACCGCGAGCCCGGCCCGAAGGCATCTCTATCATCTACGTTCTAGTGCCGCTAACATAATTAAACTAGAGTATTAGAAGTTAGTCTATTAGGACTTGAGTTTATGGCAAACGTTTAAAAGTTTGTTTTATACTTGAGGCGACACAATAGGCTTGCGTCTTAATTTTCTAGCGAACCAGAACCAGTTTCTAGAGAGGAACAAATGTTTGTATGGGAGCAACTACAAATAAAGAAGGATAAGGCTAATGGCAAATAAAGAAGGATTAAATCATGTAACAAACAATTATTTGAAATCAGATTAGGCTTCTCTACAAAAAGTTATTCCGGAAGACACGTGATACATTTTGAACTGTACCCCTATACAAGAATGCGAGCAAAGAAGTATCCACTTCAAAAAAATTGGGCAAGAAACTAGTATTGATGACTACGTACACTACTAAGAAAAGTTCAGTAGGTGTATATTGGGCACGCTGTCCCATTCGCTCGACGTGCTCGCTCCGCTCGCACGCTCGCTCTGTGACAGCTTGCCCAATATATGCGAATCTTTAGATTTAGTTGATCGGAGTCGTATCATTCATTATTATCGTGCGATTAAGCGAACCCGTTGCAAACGCTGCAGCCCCTCCGTCGACCAAATTGTAACGCTCAAATTGATCAACATTCGTTGAGGCTTAGAACGACTTAAATTCGTAAAAGCAAAAAGCTTAACGCAACGCACCACGTTAAACGTACCAAGTCAACATCGCAGAGTGGGCCAAGCTCTTTGAATGCCGTTAAGTGGTAGGAGTCGAGAGCACGTCTAAGCCTCTGATAGCAGAGGGTTACACACAATTACACGTTAGGAACGGATCTTTAGACTAACTATCGTTGTGAGGCGTTTGTCACACTAAACACATCGCAGAGTGGGCCAGACACTTTGATGTGAGTAGGTGGGTTGGTTTCCCATACTACCAACCGTTATAGCATGAGAAGAACCGATGTATATGTACAGTACCCGATTAACAGGATTTGTTACCGTACAAGCTACCCGCTTATAGTTTGTGTTTGACCCTCACCAGGTTGTGTATATGTACAGACCTGATTGACAGGATTTAGCACTGTACACGCTACCGCGTTACCAAGTCAACATCGCAGAGTAGGCCAAGCTCTTTGAATGCCGTTAAGTGGTAAGAGTCTCCATAAACTATCGGTTGTCTAGCCATGGATTCTCCGAGAACCATATAAATGATAATTGTATATATGCATACGTTTATGAATACTTCATTAGCGTGATGTAGGCCTGGTAATGTGATTGGTTAATCAATGTGACGTTGATGTGACGATCTGCTTTATGTTCTGTGTGTGAGTTATTGCTCAATTTAAATCATACCCATACGTATTAAAGTTCAAAACTAATATTCATGTGAAAATATAATGTTGAAACATGTATACATTTTACATCTAGGTATAAAACATACGAATCACCAAAGTAAGGTTCCAATAAAATCAGTCTTACTGATTGAAAATAGATATTTATTTCATTTGAAGCTAAGTTTCATATGTACATATGAATGCGAGACAAAAGGTGGGACTTACTTAGGTACGTATTAATTATCACTCATAACTGTGTTTGTGAAACAGAAATCGAACTAGAGTTCTGTCCTTCTCATATGACGTAACTACACATGAGAAAGAAAATGTGGTATGTAATACGAGGCATACATAATCGCTAGCTGGTTTGATGTGTGCATATCCGATCAAAGAATAAAATGATCAGGCTAGTAACTATTTCTACCTATGTAAGATAAACCTCCATGTGGCTTTTGCAATAAAAATTAGGTTTTAAAGTAACGTGCATACTATTATTAATAAACTAAACTAAACCTCTATTGGCATCACAGACTATCTTAAAATGAAAATCGGTTTCCATGAGGATAAATAATAGAGGACATTATCAAGTTCAAAAGTTTTTCTACTACGAAATCATGCTTTTTGAACAACTAAATAGATCAATTTATGCGTTTGTTTTCATAAATTTACATGACACAAATATGCAATTCCATACTACTTAACTTGTTTTGAGTTTCACACAAAGTTGATTATTTACGATAAATAAGACACAATAGTTGAATAAAATTGCGTATTGTTTTAGTCTTGATTTTTTGTTTGATTATTTTTAATAGCATGATTTTTTTGTAGTCTAGAAAACCTCTGTTACGATTTCCTACTCTCTGTCATTAGTTGTATACGATTTTGTATAAGTGAAAAACGTCTACCGATGCAGTTTAGTTCCTCTGTTTTAGGTACCGAAGGATAAACTACATAATATGGATATGTCTACTAGCCCATCCTTTAGATTTTACTTAAGAATACGCTTATTTGAACAATAAAAATTTAACACTAACATTATAGATATGTGCTTAATTATTAATTTTGAGTATTAAAAATTTAATTTTGTTTCAACAGTGTTAACACTGTCATCATCTATAATGATTAACTATCGCGTCAACCAATGACAACAACAAGAAAGTCATTAGAGACCTTGTACTATTGTAACTTTATTATTGTCAATTTTTTTTTACTGGATCTTAATGGAATTGAAATTTAATTTAAAACGTATCCATGTTTTGCTTTCGATGGAACAAACCAAGCGTCAGCTAATGCATAATCATCGCATTTTATTTGATACTTGTTATTTTAAACATATTTTTAGTGCTCTTCCAAAAACGTAATTAGTGTAAAATTATATTAATCAGTTTTTTATTATGCACATATGTAGCTAAGGTTATACGGTATACAATCGTATATCACAATTTTACAGTTGAAATATTAGAAATTGGATGCAAAATAGTCAACTCAGTATAATTTTTTGGTTAAATAGCTGTTGTTTTAGACGAAATAATTACTCGTGTTCTCTTCGATCGTGCTGCTATATCCGTGAAGTGACGTAAACCTACATCCATATAAAATGTGAGTATTAATTTAATTTATGTTAAAATTATAATCTATATGTTTTCTTTTCTTGACGTAGGTACAGGCAGCGTCATATAGTTGCTAGCATTCAAAGTAGTCAAATAGTTCGGTAAACCATATAAAATGTATGGTGTACCAAACTTTATGAATACACCGGATGCTACTAACTATATGACGCTGACTGTATATAAATTATAACTAACAGTGTTTTTAGGTCGGACTCTGAGCTGTCATACCGTTCACGAAGCCCAACACCACAGCCGAAAAAAAAGACGACAAAAGATAGCAAAAAGATTGCCAACCAAACTCCATGGTAAGTATTCCATATTTTTTAACACTGAACTACTAAGACTGACATATGAGATTTGTATTGATTTTTTTTCTTAATTTCACAGGTTTGATTCTGATCGAGCTACGCCCCAAGCACGAGCAGCTACGCCTAGACGAAAGACGACTGCAGCTGGCACAAGTGAACCTGCAGGATCGACAAAGCGCAGAAAAACTTCGTCAAGGTATGTACTTACATACTTAACTTTGACCAACCACGATTATTATGTTATTTTCAGTTTGGGGCTATATTTAAACTTTGAACTTTTGTATTTAAAGTTGAATGTCTTAAGTACTGCTCCACAACTGTTTTTATGAATTTATTGACTTATGTTCATTAAAATACTATTTTTGTTCACAGCGCGAGTAAGAAGAGTGGTACGGATCTGTTTCAAATCATCCAGCAAGAGGAAAAATCTGCACCCACTTCATCCAGTAAATCGACTACATCATCATTCGCTAGCCGCGTGTCATCCGGTACAGCACGTCGCACCATCATAAGGCCAGGTGACTTTTTCATCGACCTCAAGGTGTATAAAGTAGAAGATGTGCAAAACGTGTCGGATGCACTTGAGCGTTACAAGAAGGCTTTGGTAGTAGTCAGACTGCAGTGCGATGAAAAATCCGTGGAGTGGGAGCAGGCTCAGGCATTGATTGGTACAGCCTACGAACTTTTTAAAGACTCGGAGACAACTTATTTTAACAACAGTGATAAAAAGTAGGCAGTGGATACATAAGATCAGTGTTGGGTTTGTCATAGTTTAATTTAGTTGTTTTTTCTTCATAATGCCTTTTTGTGTATCGTGTAGCACATCTGTAGAGAAAAAGTCTTGGGTAGGTCATCTGCGTAGTAACGAACATAAACGACGAAATAGTTCTATTCAGGAGATCAGCGACGGTGTAGAATTGATTCAGTCGGCATTTCGTAATCGCATTGCGACTTATAGAATTTCATCTAATAATGATCTGATTTCAAGTTCTGTAGACATATTTATGAATTCTTTTCGAGTTAAAATTAATACCCTTTTAAATAAATCGCTTCAGAAACATACCTGCATAAAAGTAAATGTTGAACTTTTTGGAATTTTTATGTTATTTAAGAACAACAGCCAATCCATGAAATCTTTTGTCACAAAAAATAAAATTTTATACCAATGTTTCGATTTCGAACGTTATTATGACGAAGTTATAAATAGTTTGAAAAAAAAAGTCGAGGAGTTTCAAGAGCGCGATAGCGGTTGGGCTTTTTTAAATAATTCACATTTGGAAATTAATATAAATAAATTTCAACCGCTGCGTGGTTCAAGCTTTATTAAACTACCAAAAGTTATTCAAAATAAAAAAGCATGTCTTAGTATTCAAAATAAAGACCAATGTTGCTTTGCTTGGTGCATAACTGCGTCTTTATTCCCTGCTAAAAAACATCCTGAAAGAGTATCATCGTATCCTGATTTTAATAAAGTATTAAATACCCAAGGTCTGTCTTTTCCGGTAACATTATCTGAAATTAAAATATTTGAGAAATACAATCCAACCCTTGCAATTATTGTTTTTGGATTAAAAGAAAGTAAAATAGTAGGCCCTCTTTACAAATCGGAAAATGATAACCAGACTATAAAGAAAACTATACACCTGTTGTTGTTAGATAACGGAATAAGTTCACATTTTTGTTTGATTAAGGACTTGAGTCGACTAGTCAGGAGTCAAATAACTGCTCACCATGCTAAATTATACTTTTGTGAGACGTGTTTAGTATTTTTCTCTAAAGAAGAACAACTAACTAATCATTTGTGTAGTGGCATAGTTACTGAGCTACCAGAAAAGGGAGCAGTCATTAAATTTAAAAATTATGAACGCAAGCAAAATATGCCGTTTGTAATTTATGCTGACTTTGAGTCAATATTGCCACGAGCAGGTGAATGCAATTGCGGTACTGACTGTACTACTCATAACAGCGACAATACAGAGACTTTACATCACCACACGCCTGCCGCGTTTGCGTACTATGTCGTGTGTTCAGTTAATCCAACTTATAATCGTTATGTTTCATACCGCGGTTTAGATTGTGTAGATAAGTTTGTAGATTCGATTTATAAAGATGTTTCAGACATCAAAAAAATATTGGATGTAAATACTCCAATGCGATTTAATCCTATCGATGAAATAAATTTCGCTAGCGCCACGCGATGTCATATTTGTAATAATTTCTTGTTTTCCGACAAAGTTAGAGATCATTGTCACATTTCTGGTCGTTATCGAGGTGCAGCTCACAGTTATTGCAATTTGCGATATAAACGTCCATCTTTTGTGCCAATATATTTTCACAATTTGTCTGGGTACGATGCACATTTATTTATAAAAAAGTTAGGTGAAGCGCGCGGATCGATGAAATTAATCCCGAAAACTAAGGAAAACTACGTTTCTTTCACAAAGTTTATTCCAATTGAGGATCAATTTTTTCAGTTACGTTTTGTGGACTCGTTTAAATTTTTGGGTACCAGTTTAGAAAAATTAGTAAATATTATGAAAAAAGATGATTTTGATCATCTGTTGCGTTTTTTCCCAAATTCTATTCAATTTCAATTGCTTACACGTAAAGGTGTTTATCCCTACGAATACATGAATAATTGGGAGCGTTATAATGAACAATGTCTTCCACCTCAAAAAGGTTTTTACAGTTCTCTTTCAAACGAACATATTTCTGATAAGGACTATGAGCATGCATGTTTAGTATGGAAAGAGTTTAATATCGCTAATTTAGGAGAATACACTGATTTGTACCTCAAAACGGATGTCCTTCTGTTAGCAGATATTTTCGAAAAATTTAGAGAAACTTGTAAAAAGAACTATAGTTTGGATCCTGCTTACTATCTGACAGCGCCGAGCTTAACATTTGATGCGATGCTGTTAACAACTTGCGTTGAATTGGAGCTAATTAGTGATTTCAATATGTTATCAATGATTCAGAACGGAATTAGGGGTGGTGTGTGTCTGTGTCCTCACAGGCATGCAAAAGCTAATAACAAATACATAACAGGTTATGATCCTTTACAACCAGATTCGTACATTATTTACATAGATTGCAACAACTTATACGGTTATAGTATGTCTCAGCACTTGCCGTTATCAAACTTTAGGTTTTTAGATCAACATGAAATAGATGCATTAGATATAACTCAAGTCCATAATGAAGCCAAGTACGGTTTTATACTGGAAGTTGACTTGATTTACCCAAAAGATCTGCACAAAGAACATAACGACTTGCCTTTTTGTCCTGAAAAATGTATACCGCCCGGAGGAAAATCTAGCAAACTTGTACCTAATTTGTATGACAAATATTTTTATGTTATTCATTATGTGCATCTAAAAACATGTCTTAAACATGGATTGAAATTAAAAAAAATACATAGAGTGATTACATTTTTACAAGATTCTTATTTAAAACAGTACATCGACCTTAACACAAAGTTACGCCAGGAAGCTAGCTCAAAATTTGAACAAGACCTATTTAAGGTCATGATTAACTCTTTGTTTGGTAAAACATTAGAAAACAATTATAAAAAAGTAGATGTACAATTGATCAATCAGTGGAATGATAGCACGAATTTAACTAAAAAGAAAATCTCTGCCGAGGAATTAATTGCACGTCCTAATTTCCACAGTGTATCGATTTTTAGTGAAAATTTGGTAGCGGTACAGATGAACAATGATCACATTATCTTAAATAAACCAATATATATCGGTTTCACGGTTTTAGAATTATCAAAGAGTCATATGTATGACTTTCACTACTCGGTGTTCAAACCTATGTATGGAAATCGATTACAGATGTGCTACACCGATACAGATAGTTACATTTACCATATACAGACCGAAAACTATTACAAAGATTTAAAAACATCTCTTTTACCTTATTTTGATACTAGTAATTATAGTATTGATAATGTGCACCGCTTACCTATTCAAAACAAAAAAGTGCCAGGTCTTTTCAAGGACGAAATGGATGGGAAGTATATTGTCGAATATGTTGGGCTTCGTTGTAAGCTTTACTGTGTTTTAACAAATCAAGATATTATACAAAAAGCTAAAGGGGTGAAAAAGTCAGTTATAAGGGAATTTGGTATTGAACATTACGGGAATTCGTTGATTAGAGGTGACGTTATTAAAAAGAAAAACATTTTATTCAGATCGATAAAGCACGAAATATTTACACAAAGTGTTAATAAAATTATATTATCTGCTGATGACGACAAACGATTTATTTCTGATAATAAAGTATCCACACGAGCTTGGGGGCACAACACGATACTTAATTTTTAAAAATCTAAAAGCTTAGTTGGTATATTTTATGTTAAAATATCATACTAGTCTTGTTAATATTGTATTACAAACTGTGACGGGCCTTAAACTTGAACCTATTGTATAATACCTATTGTATTGTATAGTATAATTGTATTGTACTTTAATTTTATATGAAATGACAGTTAAGAAATAAATTTATGATCTTAAACTTTTTTTTGTTTTCCTTTCGACACAAAACCAAACCCTTTAAGTCTATGCCGACGTCTAAAAATATATACTCTGGTTTGTAATTTCACACAAAAAGGAGCCTATTGCATTTGAAGTATAAGGTACCTTGTGTAATGTAATGGAAAGTCATATATTAATAGACGTGAGTGCACATTTCATGTGGTATAATTTAATAGAAACAAGTTACAACCTGTATATTTTTACTGCATATCAAATACTTTAAATACCAATTGCAGCGCTTACATAAATTGAAATGTGTGCAATGTATAATCCTATACCTTAGTAATATGACCCCATGAATGAACTCATTTGACACGTGCCAGCAGTTCAATTACCGCGCTTGTTAAATTATGAAGTGTGCAATGAGAATCGTTAAATCAATGCCTATATGATTGTGTTAGGGTTTAGTATTAAAAATATCTAACCATACAAATACGATGTTTCATAGTCGGTGCACTTGAAGGTGGTAAATAATATAGAGTGTTTTTCCAACTTATAACCTTTTATCCCTGGGGTAGGTAAGCTTGGAATTTTTAACAGACTATGCTAATTAAATATTTTATGTCAGCAAAACTAGTTACAACTTGTAAAATAATTGCACAATAAAGTGTTGCACGTGGTTAGATATATTGTTACTTATTTATATAGCTGACTTCATCAGATGTAAATAATGCTGGCTATTGGTATTTCATAACCTTTATAAACGCATTGTAATTTTTAATTGTTTACACTTTAATAACATCAATCACCACGGCATTATCTACTCGAAGTCAAAGACCTGGTAAGTTTTCTCTTTTTTAAATAAACTTTTAAATTGTATTAGCTAACCTTTGCGGAAAAAAACCTAAAAACCACAAAAAAAAACACGATGCTTAATCTTGTGTTTATTTATAATCTTATATTTTTTAACTATATTCATCATAGTACTTTTTTTGCTGTGTTACAGATTGACAAAAATGGGAGACAGCGAAGATATACAGATTGATTTCTCACAATACGCTCAAGATCCATACCAACTACCAATCGAATTTGATGATAGTGATTTATATAAAAAAGTGAAGAATACTATCTGCAATCCTAAACCCAAGAAACGCGACAACAACAAAACAACAAAAGTGAATAATAAAATAATCAAACGGAACCTTGCTCGTCCTCCATGTTTTGTTATAAACAACGAAGCAGCTCAAGGTAGTAAGCTGATAAAAATACAAATAATTGACATCAGAGATGGAGTACCGAATCAAAACGGAGAAGGTGAAGAAAATGTATTGCTGAGTGCTCAATATGTTGCAAGTGATGGATATGATGAGATAATTGAGTGTACCGAAGGTGTTGTAAATAAGATATCAAAAAAGTTGACTGGTTATAGTCTTAGTTTATAGAATTGATAAAAAAAGTTTGGTCGTGAAATTTTATATATATGTATGTTTTTTGTGTAATTATGATCTAATAAATTTTATAAAAAGGAATTTGGTGTTTTATTAATTTCTTATTTGTGTCTTAGTGAATGGCACGAATATATAAGGTGGATGATGGAGAATAAAAAATAAATCAAACTGTTTGATTACTACACATTTTATTCATTTACTTACAATAAAACATAAATTATTGTCTAAATACCATTTCTTAATACATATTACATTTTTTAAAGCACAAAATTTTTTGTGCTTTACACAATTATAGGCTTCACTATTAATACAATATTTTTCATACAAATGTCTAAAACTATATTGTTGTTTTTCATCTAAATCTAAAACAGTACAACCAGGGGACAAATGCTTAACCCAGTAAACTTTTTCTGCTCCCTTTACGTAAATCTTTTTGTCTTTTAGGTAGTCTACAATTATTCTTTTAAATTCGCGTTGGTCAATATAACCCTCACGCCACAAAATGCCACAATTTTTTTCTAACCACGTAACCTGTCTTTTTTCGCTTGGAGATAATTTGGAAAACGGGTATGGTGGCTTTACCAAAAAAACTTGCGTATATTCATTTGTAGCGAGTGCAAATTCCTTTATTATGAATTCATTATTACTCCATTTAAAACCCTGAAGATCAACGAATATGTAGTCCTGCATTATGATTATTTATGATATCTTTTTCGTAATATTACTTAAAGGTTTGTATTCTACAATACTATCATTCAAAATTAAACAATAAGCCGACGTCTGCGGGGGTATAGTTGATTCACACTCGAATTCAACTCGCACATCAACCGAACCGGTTTTTAAGGTTTCGTTTTGACGAGAACAGTCAATAACAAATAAAGGAGCAATCTTTTTAAAATCTTGAGGAGTTAGCAAAGGTGCCTGGGTACGGTTATAATAAGACTGTTGAAATTTAGCATACTGCTCATATAATATAGCAAACTTTTCACTAGAAAAACTAACATCAAAACTTTCATAAGGAAAGTAGGTTGAGTTTAAAAAAACCTTAACATCTCTCAAGTTACAGTGATCAAAGTGTGTTATATCTTTATCAGCTACATTTTTTCGTGCTGTTTTTAATCCGATTATAATATAACGCGGTTTCTCAATTTGAGATGAAGTTTTGATAGCCCAAGAATGTTTGGACGTTTCAGGCAAAAGAGGGTATTCATACAAATCCCAGTTCCTAAATGCTATTTGAATTGCGCGATCTCTTTCCAAACATTTGAGCAAGCTCAATCTTTCTCGATCAGACACCTTAATATGAGGCATACGCCATACAATTTTGGAGATAGTTATATTGTCAATATATTCATTCGCATTTAATTTTACGCTATTTAAGTTAGTATTAGATCTTAAAAGAATAAGTTCATGCTTGCAATTAATAACTATTTTGTTGTAATCCTCTGCAAACCCAAGAATTTTGTTTAAAGGTATAGACACAGAAAATAATCCATGTGAAATTTTTGTACCGTTGATATCCCACCCCCATAACTTGGACATCGATGCTTCAAGTTCATTCATCGATACAAGAGATTTCATAGTAGTTGTAACCCCAACATTTTTAATTTTATCGATTTCGATTCCATTGAGTTCGTATCGAATGTCTTGAAATAGATGGAGTATAGGATTATTCGTAAAAAGAACAGACTTCATCTCTTGTTTCGTTTCTCTATTGAATGCAGTTATAGTACCTTCTATGTATAAAGTACTTGCTGATGGTAGTACGTAAAGATCTTGCTGATTAATAGGTATGCGTATTTCATCATTGAAGTTAAAACTTGATACGTACGGCTTATACGAATGATATTCAAAGCTCTCTATTGAGTTGTCTAAGGTGAAAGATTCTGTTAAATTTAATATACTCATTTTATTAGACCTAAGCTTTGGAGAAATTGTTTGTTTTGTTTTGTGAGTTGCACTTTAGGTCTTCTTTTGTTGATTGCTCGATGTGTACTAGCACTGATTTTCATTGGAAGTGAAGTTTTATTGAAGTCTATCATTTTTTTCTAAGGTGTAAATATATCTGAATCTCTTCACCACGTAAATTGATCAAATTATTGTTAACGTCTAATATTCTTACTGTAATTGAACTTAAACTGTTTTGAGTAACAGGAAAATAAATCACGTTTTTCGGTGTTTCTATAATTCTATAGCCTGGAGGTACATTAGGCACAAACTCATGAATTATATGGCTAGGTTGTCCGTTAACAAATGATCCGCACACTATATCACATTCAATGCGGACTAAGGTTGTAGACAGAATGGAAACAGGATAAGGAGATTCTGTTAATATATTAGCTTGAATAGCTTCTGATCCAAAACCGAGTAAGCTACCAATAGATCTCTCTTTATCGAAATAAATATTTTGTGAACATAAAATAGATGTTTTTAAGGTATTATTATTACATGTTAGTGAAAACGAGCATCCTTGAAGGTGATCCTTAAGGTAATCAGCAATATCTTGAAGCTCATAAGATCCTTCTGGAATTTCAATTGCGTTGTTTTTTCCGTAATAGAATTTATTGTTTCTGTAGTCTATATTAGGTATTGAATTAAATGTAGATATGTACAACAGTCCACACTCATATTCTCCATCCAGTTGAAGAGCTGGCGAATGGTTTGTTATCAGTGTGGAAGATGATCCAGTTATGGACAAAGTGAACGACATCGTAAGAATGATAATTCGTTTATTGATCGTAGGTATTTAAACGCTTATACCAATATTGTTTTAAGTATTTAAGACATAAATGCCCACAATTTACTGTGTTAAACTTTTGGT
The DNA here is from genome assembly GCA_932294315.1 of Epinotia nisella. NCBI lineage: Eukaryota > Metazoa > Arthropoda > Insecta > Lepidoptera > Tortricidae > Epinotia > Epinotia nisella. Next base: position 526,941 of record OW028677.1, read on the forward strand.
ACGTGTTATAATTATAGTAAATATCGTTGTTATTTAAATACTTCTTTAGCTCTATCGGAGGTGGAAGGTCACCATAACTATTAAAATATTCACAATAACTGTTGTCTTTGACATAGGCTACCCAGTGAGTTCCATTGTTTTTAGAACTGTCCAAGTTAACAATTCCACATTCTACTCGTTTAGGATGGTTTGGTAAACTGTCTCTCATATAAACTCCACGGAAATGTGGAATCTCTGTAGAGTGTTTTAGGATGTCAATGTTTGAAAGTGCACGTCTGGGTAACCTATCACTTAGTTTTTTGAAGTTTTTATACACAATCCTCTACCATTTTTATATGGTTTAATATGCAACCCTTTTCCTAATGCAATAGATTCCATCATTTTATTATGTCTTTCTGATTCAGTTAAGTTCTTTTTTGCAGCTTTGTAATCACCTACAGCTTTAGCGATTCCAGCAGCTCCTCCCGCTAATGATCCTAACGCAGAAAGTCCCGCGAAAATAGGTATCAAAGGTAGCAGACCTCCTGTTTTTGGAATCGGTATTAAACGAGGTAGCCGTATCTTAGTGTTGTTAGCAAAAACTTTTTTTGCGGCAACAATAGCACGATCTATGATATTATTACCTTTTATTTTAGGGTTCTTTTTTAACTCAGTGCGTATCTTGGACACAAAACTTTTGAATGATTTTATACCTGCACCAACCTTTAGTTTAGATTTCATAACTTTGCTCACTAACCATGAGCCTATTTTTTCGCCTATTCCAACATCTTTCGACTTAGTTCTTCGTTTGGCCATTTTGTAAAGTTCTAAATCTGCACTATGTCTATCAGCTAAATCAGGATATTTATCATAAGCTATATCGTGTTTCATACACGCCTCATCTAGCGCATTAATTCCTTTGTCACCTCGTTGTAACCTTTTATGCAATTTTGTACCTGGTCCACAATAATTATACCCAGGCAAGTGTAATTCAAATGGTAAATTATTAATTGCGCTATTTAAAAGTCCTCTCCCTTTCATATCAGGTATGCTAATGACAAATTTCGTTTAAAAAAAGTCAATTTATTTAAATAAGCACATTAAACAATGGCTTTTATATCAATCCAACTATTTTCAGTATCACTTAGCCCTAACCACTTGACAAACAGCTTACTACCCTTTTTTTTAATCACCTTTTCTATTAAATAAATATCTGGATACTTAGTTTTTTGAAGTTCTTCTTCATAAAAGGTACCCAGTATTATGTTTTTCCGTTGATCTTCAATATGATATGTTACAGGTCGAGTGTGATTCATATGTTTAATAGTAAAAAGTTCTGTAGACCAATTAGGTGTATAACCCTTAGAGAAGTTACTTTTATATTTGCTTATACGCACACGGTCACCTATATTAAATTTATTCAACTTACTGTTGTTATATACATTGGATTGTGAGTATTTAATGTTCTTTTTTACTTCTTTTTCATTATTTGAATCGATATCAATAGGTTTAAATTTTGTTGTACGATGTACAGTGTGATTATATGCTTTCACTATATCATCTAACGGTTTACCAACCCATTTATAGTTACCAATGAAACTAAAATATTTATAGAGTTTGATCTTAAGTGTTTTTATCAGTCTTTCAACAATAGATGCCTTTTTAATTGAATATGATGAATAGTGATGTATTTTCAAGAATTTTAAATAAGAATCAAATTCATCATTATAAAATTCTTTTCCTAAGTCCGTCTGCAAGTTTCTAGGTCTGCGTTTAGTTTTTTTCATAATTAGTTCGAATGCACTTTTCACTGACGTTTTAGTTTTAGACTTAATTGGTATACACCACGCATACTTCGAAAAAGTATCAATAACAGTTAATATATATTTATTTCCTTTGTTAATCGTGTGAAGTTTCTGTAAATCGATCAAATCAGCTTGCCATAAATCGTCAATTCCTCTTAGTACAACCGATCTTCGCTTAAAGTTTTTTCTTGCCGGTCGATGGATCTCGTTCACTATTTGTTGCTTTTCCATTTTTTATATTTTTGAAGATATCATCTATCTCCTTCTTTGTATAAAAGTTTATTTTTAACTGAGACGAAAGTTGATGAATTTGATTATTTATAGTATTAAACAAAGAATCTATATATGTCTTGTCGTACATGTTTTGAATATTTTGATCAACATACTGCTTATTTACTACATCATCAGGTGACGAAGGTTCTACAACTCCTTTTAATTGTAAACTTCCTTCAAAACATGCGCCTCCGTTTGTTCGAAGCAAAGCATTGTATTTTAGATCAGAAATCTCGTTAGCACGCAGGCGCTTATGAACATGGTGACCAAATTTGTCAATATTCATGATGTATTGTTACAACTTGCGAGTGAAACTACAACTGGTAAAAAATTTGCTTTATTTGGCTTTTATATATCATTTACTAAGCAAGCTTCGCGTAGTTCTTCAATAATAGATATGATTTCGTTATCTAATCCTGTATTACCAGCATCACGCGATGCTATAAGTAGTTTCAATCTTTCTACTAATTCATTCGGGTCATCCCAATACACATAAGAAATATCTCTTTTGACTTTTTTCATTAGCGGTAAACCATCACCGGTTACATGTACTTCTTCGCTTAATGAACGTTCTTTAGTTAATTTGAAAAGTGGTTTTATGATGTGTAAATATTTCATACCCTTGTTGCTTTTTATAGGCTTATTTGGATCAAAATCACGTCTATGTGCATTTGTTTTTATTAATAATGTTTTATACAATCGCTTATCGTTTTCAGTTATAATTTGCAAATCAGGTATTTTTTTAAACAATAAATCGTTTAATCCTTGTGTTAAACAATACCTTTCTGCTCCTATTTTGAGTTCTTTATCATTCCAAGAAATCGGATAAGATCCTAGCATTAGCTTACCACGATCCATTCGTACACCAAAAGGAACGTTCATGTGTAAATATTGATTTTGCCAGGTAGGATCTTCACGCGGAGATGCATACGAATCTGGCGTTATGAATGAAGCATTGTTTACTGATTCAAAATCATCTTGACTAGAATTGTCATCATTTAATTCATATTCGCTATTATCTAAATCAGATTCTGATGATTTTCTCAATAGTGTATTATTAGCTAAACTTTCTTTTTTTCCATTTTCAGTAGGACTGTATTTTAATGTTTTTACTGCATTATTCCATTTAGATCCATTGTTATCAAAATCAGTATCAGTAATACTAAGGTTGTTATCATCTTTTTTCACCATTTCATTAAGAGGATCTGTGACTGGTTTTAACATTGTTTCCAAGATCATATTATTGTTAGATTTAATATCACGAAGAACCTTGACTTTTTTTCTTATTGCTTCAGCAGATCGGAGTACTTTTTCTTTAAATATTTTCTCCTCGTTCATTTTATTATTCATGTCCGATCTAGATGATTTCATATTAAGGAATAAGTTCTCCGTGTTAACACTATTATTTATGTATTCATTTATTCTATCATGATAAATGTATCAAAGCCTTTTCTATAACATCCAGAATTTCTATTACAATCTTTATTTATAACTAAGTAATTAAAGGGTTTGTTCCATACTTGACCACACATTTCGCGAAACTGGGCCCAAGACATATCACTTCCTACGTGTTCATCATAAACATGTCGCAAATTAACATCATCTTGTTTAAAAAGAACTATTAAATTAGCATTGTCTCTTATTAATTGCTTAGGTATTTTACTATATGTTTGGTTCAGATAGAAGCTATCTATGTTTTTATGTCTTCCCATTGCAAAATAATCTCGTATATTATTTTGATTTTCACATGCAACATCATCAAATATCATGATTGAATTTATATCAGCCGTATGAGGACTTATTACTTCATCATTCTCACTATATTTTTGAAATGATACTGAGGGAACCAGATTTAAAACTTGCTCTAAATATTGATACATAGGTTGAAACAAGGTTTTAGAATATATATAAACATTTTGGAAGCGTAGACCATGTTCGTGTAGCAGTAGACCAACAATCAAATTAGTTTTTCCACAGTTAGACGGACCACATATTATACAGCGAATAGTATCAGGTAAAAGTAAACCATGGCGGTAATGACGTTTATTGTGTGAAGAACAAACTACATCCAACTGTAATTTTTGAGGTTGTTTTACGAATTTCATATTACCATTAGGCACGTGCAACAAACTTGAAACTAAATATGCAAATATAATGTTTTTTTGAACTTGAGAGTATATATTAAATAATTCTGAGATTCCAATAACCATTTATTTATTGGGCACGCGCAGCACGGGGCGAGAGCGAGTGACGTTGTTTCAACGTTAGCGGTGCACCATCCGAATGTCGATCAATTTGTGCGTTACAATTTTGTGGACGAAGGGGCTGCAGCTTTTGCAACGGGTTCGCTTAATCGCACGATAATATTGAATGATACGACTCCGATCAACTAAATCTAAACATTCGCATATATTGGGCAAGCTGTCACAGAGCGAGCGTGCGAGCGGAGCGAGCACGTCGAGCGAATGGGACAGCGTGCCCAATATTCACCTACTAAGTTCTCAAGTGGAAAAAGAGGCGATACCTCGACACCCAAAGCTAAGTCTTTGTGGCTATACCATTTGTAATTATATTATAACAAGTTTCCTACCTGTGCGCTGAATTTTGAACAGTTTATCATTAGGTACACAGCCTGTATTTTGTATTTAATCTAATATTCAACGAATACCAAACTAAACTGGGCTTGTAATTGAATAGGCTAACTCAGCAAACTAGAATCATGGCTATATTCATTCAGGTGGAAACTAGAACGCAGATGAATTAGAGCGTTTTGGCGATGACAATAAGGTCTAAATTGCGAGAATTGGATAGCCGGAATAATCCCTAGTACGACGGTCTCGGGACAGTTCCGAGATTCTATTCGTTCCATCCTCGATTATCTGATACGGACAGGGGCTTATAATTAAAGGGGTGGTAGCAAAAAATTAAGTGACAAGTTTGTCTAACTGTGTGTTTGCTGACGGCTAGAAAAGGGAGATTGGTGTTTGTTTTGCCGGGTCACACACAACTTGCAACTATCAAGGTTGCGTTTTTTTGTACTACGACGGTTGCAAACAAGTATACGACCTGCGTTATGGTAAACAGATATATGCTATGCCCATGGATGCTAGCGACTACATAATCCCGTTTTTTTCCCTAAAAATTAAAACGTTAATATTTAGAACGCTGGTCCATTATCATTGCGTGTAACATACAAAAGGTCTGAGTGGACCATGACTCTTCATCAACAAACGCAACCGTCGGAAACGAGTCCATATCGCTTTACACTTGACCGAATTGTCGCCAAAGCCTTTGTGTCCCCGTTGGATTGGGCACTTCTCGGCGCGACAAACCTTTGCACTGTTGATAAAGCATTGAAAGATTTTCTTTCTTCGTAATATATACTAGCTAGCGTAATAAAAAGAGTGCAAGCAAGACGCCAGCTAAAATAATAGCCTATGTCTATTCCAACGGGCCCTAACAAGGACTATTTCTGAACATAGGTGAAATAATTTTTGGAATTGGATGACCTGCCTCCGGAATTTACCCCCTACACACAGTCACAGAACTCTCAAATTGCTTCACTAGTTCGAGGTAATCTGACTCCCCGTAAAACACGGCAAACAAAATTGAGTAGGCTGAAATTGCGCCTCACTTCCAAAGCGTAGAAAGTCAGAGTTCCAAGAAGAAACACACACATGGTCATGATTTCATGACTGAGGGTCGTGACCAATCACGATGTCCTTACCATACGATGCGATCAAAGGCCAAGTGAGATGGTTTATGCATGGAACTAAAAACCTTTTTGGTGTCACACCAGCTTGTCGGGATCTGGCCACTCGTTGCATCTCGAACGCTAGGACGCATTTTAGTATGAGATTTCCAGAATACGGAAATTATTTTTCGTTCGAAATCCACCATTTCCTTTCTTCATCTTTAATAAACATAATCTCGTCCTGGCGGTCTTTGATTGCGGCCAGTATTATAGATATATCTTAATTTAGCTTAAGCTTAATTCTAGCAGCTCAACTAATTGATATATGTGCTACCAATACCAACCCGTGCGGTGCTCACATTCGCTCACCATTATTAAGTTGTTATAATAAGAGCACTTAATTGTGCGCTTCGAACATAAATCCGATCCGGCGCACGCGACACGAACCACTATTACGCAAATTAATAATAAATCATATTGCCTACTTACATGTGCAATAATGGTATTATAGGGGGGTTGCATGCAGCGTGTGTGCAAACGGCACAAATACAGGACGGATTTTTCATTGCCTAAATTAGTAAAAGCAGTTAAAAATCCACCCTGTATTAAGGGGTCAACCTGAAGTTTAATCTGTACTGACTGAACCACTTTACTTTTGTATATATTTCGGCTAATTTGAATATACTAAAATTTTGAATCTTTTACAAGCTTTTTATTAACTTGAAATGTATGTAACTATGTTTGTTCGGATGGATCCTTGCAACTCAATTTTGAAGGATACGAGTATCTACAACCGACTGAGCTGACATTTTGGATTTTACATTTGGTTTTTAGGGTTCCGTACCTCAAAAGGAAAAAAACGGAACCCTTATAGGATCACTCGTGCGTCTGTCTGTCCATCTGTCACAGCCGATTTACTCCGAAACTACTGGACCGATTGAGTTGTGGTAATAATATGGTATTGGTACCCAAAGATGGACGCGTAAAGTAAATTAATGAATTCTGAACAAGGGGGCCACTTTAACTGTATAAACTGGATAATTAAAAAAAATGTTTCGTAAACTGTATTGTGTGACATGTCAAATGAAATTGTTGTAAGCATCTCAGATATTTTTTTAAATAATTTTAGCAATAACGGATTGAAGTAATTTAGGAAAAAAGACAAAAAATTACCATTCCTCCCCATTATCTCCGAAACTAATAGGCTTAAAGTTCTGAAAAAAAAATTGAAAATAGTTCCTTGCCTAAAGATTACAGGAAAACCTATAAGAAGTCTAAATATTCAAAGTAACGGAATTCTCAATATTTTTGTGTATTTTGTTTGGAGCGCCTGATGCTTAGAGCATACCAATTGTACGGAACCCTCACCACGCGAGTTGAACTTGCACTTGGTTTTTTAAGTTTGGATGAAAATTTAATATTATGGTACCATCGAGCTGATCTGATGATGAAGACAGAAGGTGGCGGGAATTCAGGACTCAACCGACGTAACCCCGTTGAGTTTGGGCTCGTTAGAATCGTCTCAACGAGTACAGAAAAGTACAGTTGGTAATAAAAGCTTGCACCAAAAATTAAATTTTAGTCATTAACTTTTTTTTAATCGTATGGAAAATAGAAAACTAAGTTCCATCCTGCGTTTAATAGCAGGCAGATGTGACTCTCCGTATATAAGGTACTGTTGTGAAATGCATGTCTCCAACAGTGCCTATTAATTTTGATTTACGTGCTGAATTGTGTAACTTTTAACTTTACGAGTCTTGTGTAACTCGAAATAAATGCTTTCATTTCATTTCATTTCATTTACATTAACAATATAATTATATTAGTACGTTGCCATTATTAGAGGCCGTTTACATATCTAAGGATATAAGGGTAAGTAAGTAATACGTAGGTACAATATTCGACGCCGAGGGACTTTTTACATCTCTGTAAAAAAATCGTAATTAATTTCGTTCAATTTGGCAGAGCTTGGTCTAGGTACTCTAAATATTGTTTAAAATTTAATGAAAAATCTTGTTTTCATTTAATTCGTCTTAGTTTTATATGTCTCACTCATGAACATATTGTATTGTTCTTTGATTTGTTAAAGTGCCCTTTGAGGCCTATTTGTAGATTAAATGTTAGGTTTTTGTATGGAACGTATGATTTTTTGAGATTTCCGGAAATATAGGGACAAGGGCCCATGTCCCTATATTTCCATACAATAACATCGGCTTAGAATCGATCGAATGAAATGTAAGAACCTATTTTAACGTTAAACGTTAAAACTGCACGAATCTTGAAATGAATTCTATTCTTGGCTGGTTGAAGTGTCAATCCGAGCAAGAATCGATTCATTCCAAAATTAGTCTACACTGACTTTTAACCTCAGACTAAACCTTATTCTAGTTATGTAAAACCTGGGGCAAGTTATATGGTATATATGTATGTGTATAATGTGTATTAACTAGTGGCTCTGTGAGCTGTAGAACTCGTCTTATGTTCGTAATATATTTTTTTAATTTGGAAAATATGCAGTGGCAGAAAGCTATATAAATATTGAACCTGCCCACAAAACTTCACCAGAATCGGTGGAGGAATGCGACCTGTAGAGCAGAACAGCCGGACAGCGGGACATCTGGACAGTACGAAAGAATGTAGGCCCAAGCTGAAAGGAACTTCGTGCACTTCGCTCGCTCATTCAAAGTCAAAATTATTTATTCAAAATTAATTCATGGCGAACAACAATACCAAGACAGCGAAACTAACGAAAACTTGTTCAATAACAAGATATTATATCATTTAGATAAACATCATCAATTAAGGTTCCATTGTGGCGTTTCTTTTGTTATTATTGAAAAATACAAAGGACGGGAACTAACACTATACGAGAACAATATTATCCTTTATTTGTTTTTCTTTTAAATCAAGGTTCAAGCGTGATAATAAACTGTTTCTAGGGAATTCTCATTTGTTCTAAAGAATCACTCCCTGACACGCTTATAGCTACGGAACAAGTAGGAATTTTCCTAGAACTAATACAATTTTGTTCTATTTTCCTAGAACTAATACAATTCCACAAAAAAAAATAGTTTTTACGAACGCAAGGGACCTGTTTTACAAAACTGATGTTTGACAGCTAGAACATAATTATTGTATCTTTATTTTTCATTATTTTTGACGATCGTGATAAAAAAATTACATTTATCTATACTTTGTTATGTGTTTTTAGGGTTCCGTAGCCAAAATGGCAAAAACGGAACCCTTATAGTTTCGTCATGTCCGTCTGTCCGTCTGTCCGTCTGTCCGTATGTCACAGGCATTTTACTCGAAAACTATAAGGTGTATTTGAATAAAATTTTGAGGAAAGGTGTATTTTGTTAGCCGACTACATAGTTTTGTAATTCAAATGACAAAAAAAAAATTTTTTAGGGTGCACTCCATACATATAACTAAAAGTCAATTTTTTTTTTTCATTGTGACCCCCCGTATGGCACATCAATCGATAGGCCTTTCAAAATAAATATAAGGATTCTAAGCATTTTTTTTGATTAAGTGAATAGAGCCGGAGATAATCGCCCCGAAAGTCACTACAATTCTGTCCCCTCCTCTAATTTTTGAACGGTGTATTTTAAAAATATGGAAAAATTCACGGACATAGGGCTTATTAATTTCATTCACCGAAAATTGTTTTGAACAAGATCGGTTCAGAGGTTTTCGAGATATTGCTGAAAAACTGCCTTCTTCAAAGAAAAGGACGTAAGTGCCGTAAAATTTCTGTGACGATACGACCTTTTTAATAGGCACGGAACCCTTCGTTTTGCGTGGTCAAGTGCGTGGCCGGTTTTTTTATCATGAAATAAATAATCTAATCAAATTGTATCCCGCCCTCATGACGTCGTGCCCTTTCATTACTAGCGCAACTGGGCGCATCTACACCTCGCAGGTGTGCGAGAGCAGAGGTTAGCTGAAGCGGTAAGAGGAACAGACGTGGCCCTTAGAATATAGATATCTACAGAGGAGCTATACGCGTGCCACCTTAAGGGATGGAAAGCCGCCTATGCAGCTAAATTAAAAATGATCTTAAAATGACGGCTTACCATAAACGACCTACTTAATTCAAAAACTGGGGTAGGGGAAGCCGGAAGATGAACTGGCTTAACAACATCAAAAATGGACGGATAACAAAGACGCGGCCACGCTTGCAAAACTGACCAAGAATAGGAAAGACTTTGCAAAGGTGGCCACCGACGCATGGCAGCTAAAGAAGAAGAATTCGGATTTGCCGCAAAATTATATCAAATAGATTGTGGTAAACATTAAGTTTCTATCAAAAATTACATTTTTGGTACAAGCTTTTATTGCTGACTGTAATTTTCTGTGTATAATCAACTAGGTATTCATTGAGACGATTCTAACGAGCAAACACAACGGGGTTACGTCGGTTAAATACTGAATTTCCATGGCCATATTCTGTCTCCATCATCAGATCAGATTGATGGTACCATTATATTAAATTGTCATCCAAACTATACTACTACCCAAAATTTCAGCTCAATCGGATAACGGCAAGCGACTGAAAAATGGATTGCAAATTTATACGGACAACTTACATACTTAGTTACATACGAACATCATCATCATCATCATATCAGCCGAAAGACGTCCACTGCTGGACATAGGCCTCCCCTAGAGAGTGCCAAATTGACCGGTCCTGCGCCACCCGCATCCAGCGGACTCCCGCGACCTTTACCAGGTCATCAGTCCACCTTGTGGGGGGCCTACCCACGCCGTGCCTTCCGGTACGTGGTCGCCACTCGAGAACCTTTCCGCCCCAACGGCCATCGGTTCTACGTGCAGTGCGTGTGGTTCTACATACGAACAGGTCAAGTACATTTAATAAGTTAATAAGTTTGTACTTGTAAAAAGGAAGCGATTCAAGCAGGTAAATCAACGAACAAAAATACCTACTTACATAATACTAGTGTCTTCGTGTTGCAAGATTTGTGAGATCGCTGCTATCAAGTTTTCACAAAATTGGTCTTAAGGTCACAACATTCAAATAAGCTAAAATGTGTTGCCAATAAATATCCTAAGTTCCCCTCAACGCTCACCCACAAATATATCTTGACACTGCGGTGCGTTGTAGCTAAGCGTAGGTAGAGGTCTAGTTTCGTTAGGTAACACTGTTTTAAGCTCACTCAACGCTCACCCACAAATATATCTTGACACTGCGGTGAGTTATAGCTAAGCGTGAGATGAGCGCGTAGCGAATAACAGCCCTGATCAGAAATGACGGCGCGGGTGGGTCAGGGCGAATCAGGCCCGCGCTTGATTGAGGCGCTGTTGACCGTTTTTACCGCGCCTCCCCCGGAGACAAATGAGTAGCGATGGCTAATCTTGAGGTGGGAAAGGCTTTGTCGTAATTTGTATCGCCACTTTATTTGAGGGGATGTTAATCAAAGACTGGCTGTTACTTGAGCATGAATTTACAAGAAACGTGTTGTTTGACCATCGTGATCAGAACCTCAGAATGTGTCTGATCGGTTTATGTCAGCGTCAAAATTAATTTGTATCTTAAACTTACATGATAAAATTAAATGTCAGTTGGGATGTTGGAAATATGTACCCTGCAGTTATGTTATACTATACCTTCGACGGCCGGCTATTGCCTGGTGGTTAGAGAACCTGACTATAAAGCTTGAGGTCCCGGGTTCGAGCCCCGGTCGGGGCAGATATTTGTATGATGAATACGAATGTTTGTTTTTGAGTCTTGGATGTTTAATATCTATTTAAGTATGTATTTATCTATATAAGTATGTCTAGTACCCATTTGCTTTGCCTAGTTTGGGGCTAGATCAATTGGTGTGAATTATCCCACGATATTTTAATATTTATTTTACTATACCTTATAGTCACTGAAAAATTAGGTGTCTCGCTATATTCTTAGCTAGATTTTAAACTACCTAACTTTGCTGTCCTCTGAGTAGATGATTTTACTAACTAAGCCACTCGTACAGGAAGTGGGTGATATTCGACGTGTAAGGTTGTACTTAATTATGGTTTGTCATGTATACAAAAATATATAAGGTTTGCAAAAAAGACAAAATATCACTTTGATATTAACATAAAAACCTTTATATTGAGTGTGATTTATTTAAAAGAACAAGGATAATAAAACAAACAATAAAACAACAACTTAACCTACAAAGACAAAAAAAAACTATAAATAAAAAACTTAAAGATAAAAAATTTGGCCCAAATCGCTGTCAGAGGGTAGTGTGCCCAGAAGGCTGGCAGCATTGCCACGCTAGATGGCAATGCTCACTCTTTGAGCAAAATATAGGCCAGCCCTGTGGTCACCGCTGGCGTCTATTAGGCGCGCCGACAAATCCTTATAAAGTCGGCGCGCGCTTGGACCCCATGGTTCCAGTGTTTCGACCCCAAACGCCTCAAATAAGTAACCACTCCCTAGAGAGGCATACTTGCGGCGTTTGAGGTCTTCTGCGGAGGATGCAGCCGAGCCAGCATTAATTCTGGTGCCCGAAAGATAGGTCGGCGCCAAAGTGTCTACACACGAACCTTTATATTAAATATTAATAAGTGGCTGTAAAATCAAATAACTTTAACCACTAACAGTATCTATGAATTCCCGACAAAACGAAACAAAACACATTTTTTGTAAAACCACCAAGCAGTTTGTCTAGAACTGCTTGGTGGTCCCATATTCATAATAGTAACAGAACTACATCGTACCATTTCGGCTTACAGACTATAAAAGCAAGTGGCGTTTGTCGAACACTGCTATTCGAAACAGTTACGCGCCAACACTGCCAAATGAAAAAGGCGTAACTCCATACAGATTCCTAGTCACATACGTCGATTCTAACCATCAGCGTAAACTGGCTAGCGACATGCAAAACAGCCGTGCCAAATTATACAGCCATTCCAAAAAGTACTTATATATATTTGACTCAGCCGTACCTACGTCCATGTAAAATTGAACTGAATATACAGACTCAACTTGAAAAGCAGTTTTAACATCGGTCGCCAGTTGTAGTTACACCCGTTCGGAGTTTAAGTTTTGCAACCAAGTGTTCGGGTACACGAAACGTACTGGTGTATAATTTTAACAAACGCAATATTACTGGCATTTTATGCATTTTGTTCGCTTGAAGAAATTAACAGTTCAGCGGAAGCGGAATATTGTATGGAAAAGGGAGTAAGCGGTTTTTATTCCCGTTTCTGCATAATTTGAATAGCTTGGTATTAGGGGTGATTTGGTGTTTTGGTGGTTTTCCATGTTATTACTTGGTCCGCCCGGTCTAGCTACACGTTGCCAAATCGCCCAGGCTATAAACTGTCTAGTAACTCGTATAAGAATAATGTTAAATGGTTAATACTCGTACAGGTACACTCTTATAAGTCTTCTTCTTGTAGGTATATAGTTGCTACCAAATCAAAATTTTGCGCAATGGGTCGTTCTTCTTTTCGACCGACAATAGCCTGTCCTTCGTCTTATTACGGCATCTCATTTGAGTAATGATGTTTACGGTTTTATAATGTTCGAGTGAACGTCCATATTATTTTATTAATTAGTGATATTTGATATTTCACTTTCTCTAACTAGCATTTTTTTAAATGTTTTTTTTTCGTAAAATGCCGTGACAGAGTGGTAAACCAAAATGTGGTCCCCACTGAAAGAGTCCACTTTGTCACATGTTTTTTTTTAGAAACCAACCGTAAATAAATATTGAAGGAAACTTTAATTAGTTCTAATGAAGAAACCTATGCATTTTTTTTAAATCGCACTTCAAAACCACAATTTTCGATAGTTCAAAAACCAAAAACACAGAAAAACCTCGGTTCATTGTCGGTAAAAAAGAAGAACGACCCGCATACCTACCACTAATTTTGCACGGAAACCAATTTCCTTAAATCATTGTACTAACCGCATATACGCAGGACTTTTATAAACCTGCCATAATAAAATATTCGATATTGTGATATTTGGGTCATACAGCGAGGGATCGGATACCGGTATTTTCACCATACAAAAATGCCGGTTTTATTTCGTTCAATTTCGTTCTTTGGTTTATAATATCATTTTTGACCAGGCTGTCTAATAATACGAAAATGTTACCTAAATACATGATAGAGTCCTACATTAAAAGCCTAAAATAATTTAAAATATTAGACTACTTCGGGGACTTTTGAAAAAACCGGTTCCAATCCCTGATTTAGACATTGCAAAAGTTAAGGGCTATTAATGTTGAATTTTTGGTTGAACTCTTTATCCGCATAAACGGGTCTCCTCTTCTATAATTCTATGTGATAAAAACATATTAAATATGGACTCGGGATAAAAACTACCCTAAAAGGGATGACGTATATTATAACCTATTAAATAATATCAATTAAAATTTTGGTCAAGTGCGAGCCGTATTTTAGTTTTCCCATACATTTTGAGACCCAGCGCCTGATGAAGGCAACGAGCAAAAATATTTGGTCTCCATACAAAGCTTCATCCTCCAAAAGGGATGAAATTTGACATAAATTATAGCCTATGTCCTTTCTGATATATAAGGTACATAACTGGAAAGTTTCATATAAATTCGTCTAGTAGTTTTTGAGATTAAGTGGAATACTTCCAAACTTTCACGTTTATAATATCAGTTGGATGCACGTAAGCCCTTAACTATTGACCACAGAAAAGACGATTTTTTTTTCTGATTGCTTATAGTGTGTATGTATGACCCATTTTCCTAACTCAGTTATTAACATACTAAAATTTTGTGCGCAATACAAACTTCAATTCATCTCACTAGTAACATAAAAATAGTCTAATACCTCTACTGGTTGCCGTTTTATCACTTATCGTTGTGGATAAGACACCCACTCTCGCACTCGCATATTTGTAAGAACATTTCATTCAAAAAGAAAAAAATAAAACCGCATTCAAATAGGTTCATCCGTTTGGGAGCTACGATACCACAGACAGATACATAGATACACATACACGTTAAACTTATACAGCGTGTATTTTTAATATTACCTCAAATTGTAACCAGAGGTAGGTATTAGAGCTGTGAACTGATATTGCAAGAAATTTCTCTTAGCTACCAACTTTTTTGTCCATATAAAATAATTCAGCACGCAATGGATCACTACCTTGTCTTACTGACGCGACGTCATAACTGTCACAAGTGACCCGCTTCTTCCATGAGTCAAATGTGTGTACGCAATACATTGCTGCTCGATAAATTTTGAAATATTTTTTTTTTTTTTTTTAATTTATTTATCAAAAGTACAAAACAATTAACAATGTTATATTACTCGCCAAACTGCGATAACAGTTTGTTGGCGAGACCGCGCTCATTTTAACTAGTGTTAAGTACCTACGTTAAAACTATGTTAGGTATGCTATGTGCTACGCTTCGGTAGTTAAGATTAAATTAAAATTTTCTTGCAATATCGGTTCACAGCCCTAACACCTACCTCTGGTTACAATTTGAGGTAATATTAAAAATACACGCAGTATATTTGCGTCAGGGGTTAAAAATGGCAACCATGCTACGCCCACTGCCCATCTCTAGTAGTAGTCGACAACTCGACATAAATCAATAAAAAAAAGATAATTTAGAAAATAAAAAAACCCGACTGCAAAAAAGCTATCTTTAGAAAAAAAAACTGAAAAGAAAAAAACAAGTTCAGTAGTCGAGAACATTGAATCAGTTTCATGATTAACAGTTCGTATGTCAATTTGGACCTTGGAGACAGCAACTTCAACAGTCGGGACCCGTTATTGTCGTCAACATTAGTGCCGCAGCCTAGACTTTTAATGGGTCCCGACTGTTGAAGTTGCTGTCTCCAAGGTCCAAATTGACATACGAACTGTTAATCATGAAACTGATTCAATGTTCTCGACTACTGAACTTGTTTTTTTTCTTTTCAGTTTTTTTTTCTAAAGATAGCTTTTTTGCAGTCGGGTTTTTTTATTTTCTAAATTATCTTTTTTTTATTTAACACTTTTTAGTTAGTATTAAAAGACGGCAAATTTTGCAATCTTGTCATTTCATTGAGGGAGTTAATATCGTGAGGATTATTAAGTAGCTTGCGGTGGTCTAAACTACTGATAATTAATCCATTATTAGAGACCTAACGCGGCTCAAAACTATATATGCTTGACCTTTTGCAAAAATGCGTGAACTTAAATCAACCACAGCTCGGTCTAAAGTCGTTCCTTGTAGCTTATGCAGTAACATCCCAGCACAATATCAACGGCAACTCCTTTGCGTCGCGCAGTGCAGTATTAATACTGAACAGAATTACTATAACTTTATAACGTTATAGATTTTAAATGGTCACTCTAAACGAAAAACTGTAAAAGAGGCCTATAACTGATTTTTAAATACCTATTCAGTGATACCCCACTCGACATATTTCGTTAACTTTTTTTGTTTTTTTTTTTCAATTTTGGCGTCTGGGTGTCGCCATTTTGAATTTTGATTACTGTCATGTCTTTAGTGACACTCGCAAGAGTAAGACGGTTCGATTGACGTAAGAATCATCAAAATCGGTCCACGCGTTTGGTCTCTGGAGTGCCACATAGGAACAAACATACATACATACATACATATATAGGCTGATAAACACATTACCCTCCTTTGCGTCGCGCAGTCGGGTAAAAAGCACTTCAATTCAAAGCCAGAACGCATAATACTAAATTTGTAATATTTTTACCTTTGATTCAACTCAAAGCAGACGACAGGGACCTAGGTAATTATTAGTCTTTGTCGAAGATCAAAATGATCCGGCGAACGTCTGAAGAGCTATGCATTACCCCAGGTCTAAAAGACGTATCTCGAAAAGATGTAACTACAAACCTCCCTTTTTCCTATAAAACTGCGTTCTAATTAAGCAAGTATTAATTACTCGGCTCTCTGCGGACGGATGCTGTCTTTCTTCGATAAAAAGCAGCTTTTTGAAGAAATTTCTTGTCGCTTCCAACGTTTTGTTGGAATTAAGGGAGCTAATTATTTTATCCCGGTAAATAGCTCGATGGAGCCTCTTTTTACAAGATCTGGATATTGTCTCTTTGTTTTAAAAATTCTTTTTACGCGTCCAAGGATGTGTGACTTTGACAATGTTGAGATTAGAATTTGCTACGTTAGCCTTTAGTTCATCATAGAAAGACGTCCACTGCTGGACATAGGCCTCCCCCAAGAGTGCCACGATGACCGGTCCTGCGCCACCCGCATCCAGCGGACTCCAGCCACCTTTACCGGCCAGGTCGTCAATCCACCTTGTGGGGGGGCCTATCCACGCTGCGGCTTCCGGTACGTGATCGCCACTCAAGAATCTTTCCGCCTCAATAGCCATCGGTTGTACGAGCAATGTGCCACACCCACTGCCACTTAAGTTTAGCGATTCGGAGAGCTATTTATATCGGTTACCTTGGTTCTGCTGCGGATAGCCTCATTTCTGATGCGATCACGCAGAGACACTCCCAGCATAGCCCTCTCCATTGCCCCTTGGGTGACTTTGAGCCTTCTTATGAGGTCCATAGTAAGCGACCACGTTTCCGTGCCATACGTCATCACTGGCAACCCACACTGGTCAAAGACTCTCGTCTTGAGACACTGCGGAATATTGAATGAAAAGATGTAGCTTCCCGAATGCTGCCCAGCCGAGTCGGATTCGACGATTGACCTCTTTCTCGAAGCCTTTCGTTCATCAGTTTTGAAACTGTTCCACATTTCAATGGCTCCTGCTCCAGTCTCCCGCTACACTGCTTCCTGATTTGGTAGGTCAGAATCTGTGCGGTATTTTCTAATTTAGCGAAAACTTACTGATGTTGCCCAAATTTCCTTACTAGTCAGTATTCTATTTGCGCAGTAGCATTTGTTGGGTATTTAGGGTGGTAGTTGCTAGCCCGTCCATGGGCTGCCTTCTGACCGCCGTCGCCAGCAGCTCCGCCCCTGGAACCGCCCTTCGCCGGCCAGTCACTCACCACGCCTGGTTGGTTGTTGGTTGTTTGGGCCACCACGAATGATACGTCGCCGCCCCGCCACGCACCACTCGAATGAATTTTTGACTTGATAGTAAATGAAACTAAACTGATCGTTTACACATTTGTATTTCTTGAGAATACACTGACTTCCACAAGCCTGGGCCGTCCGCCCTGAATATTGAGTATCCTAACCTCAAAAAACACGCGATCACATGTCCGTTCCGATTTGCAATGAAAGAGAAGAAACGAATGAACCATGACATAAATGACATTAATCTCTTATTTTTTAGTTACCTTTGCCCGGCGTCGTGGCGCTAGTAGTCGCACTAGTATTGAATATGAGTACTAGAATCGACCCGTGTGCGGTGTCAAACCGTCTTTTGATTATTTGATATTAAATTCTAGTTTTTACCGAAACCTGTCCAATTTGCTTGAACATTCCCTCCGCCCGCCGGGAAAAGATAAGCTGAATACATGCAAGCAAGTATAATTATGACATTGAAACATATTGAAAAACACACTGAACTTGTAAACAGTGTTTGTACACTTTGTACTGAAAGGACAAATATACACCATAACTATGACAAATAATAACTTATGAAACGGTATGACTAAAGACCGAGTACACAAGACATTGAAACAACATGATTTGAGAAATATAATGACAGTAGGCTGAAATAGTGTGAAATAAGCCTACACACACACCTTAAATACTAACATGAGTCATTTTCAATAGGTAGCTTACACAATTTGACCACAGGTCTTATAAGCTCTCCATTTTGAGTCTTTAATCTGACTGATCTGATGACATCGTCAGATCCTTTAAACAACTCTATAACGCGCCCTCTCCGCCAATACAGAGGTGCCGTGTTTTCATCAATAATGAGTACCAAATCATTTATTCTTATAGCTAACGAATGATTATACCATTTATTGCGTGCCTGCAAGGTATTAAGGTATTCTTTATGCCATCGTGACCATATCACTTGCGAATGCCGTTGAATGGCCTGAAAGCGTGACAAACGTGATATTTTAGTATCCAACCAGTGATGCTCTGGCAAGGCTACTAGAGGTTGGCCTATAATGAAATGAGAGGGAGTGAGAATTTCAAGATCACACGGGTTTTCTGACATAGGTATCAAGGGCCGGGAATTAAGAATGGACTCAATTTTGGTGAATATCGTATAAAGTTCCTCATACGTGAGTATTGTATCCCCAATTTCTCGTTTGAGCAGATTCTTAACACTTTTGACCCCGGCTTCAACCAAACCAGACATATGAGGGGCCCCAGGAGGGTTGAACTCCCACCGTATGTTCTGTTTGCGAGCCTCATCTTGAAGAACAATTTGATTGTGTATGAGAAATTGATTGACTTCCCTGATGTAGGAATTGAATCCAACAAAGTTTGTGCCCCGATCTGACCTGATTAGCGCCGGCAGCCCTCGCCGGCTGACAAACCTCGTGAGTGCCGCAGTGAAGCTCTCCGTGCTGAGCGACGAGACGAGCTCCAGGTGAACCGCTTTTGTTCCTAAACATACAAAAATACATAAGTATGCTTTTACTGATCTTACATGTTTGATCAAGCTGCTCTTGACCAGGAATGGCCCCGCAAAGTCTGTAGCCACTCCCGCAAACACTCTCACAGCTGTTATCCTATCAGCTGGAAGGTCTGCCATGATTGGCGGTTGACTTGTGGCGTTGAATCTGAAACATTTCATACATTTTCCTATGACCTTTGAAACCTGACGTCTTATAGACGGTATCCAATACTCCTGTCTGAGTATCGCGATGAGTGCGTTTGTCGCCGCATGACAATACGCCTTGTGATAGTGCTGGATTAGTAGTTGAGTCCACCTATGATCCTTAGGGATGAGATATTGATGTTTCGCTCCATACGAAAGATTTGATTTCCGTAATCGCCCCCCGACACGGATGAAGTGCTGTTCGTCCACGAACACGCTGAGCTTCTGAAGGGATTTACATACCAATTTTCCTTTCTTGACCATTGTGATTTCCTCTCTGTATGAGTCTAGCTGAGTTTTTCTGATCCAGTGCTTAGTTGCCTCGCGAGTCTCATCGAGTGAAAGGCTCGCTCTAAGGTTTCTTTCCTTTTTAGGCAATCTGATATTCTTCACGAACCTGAGCACGTAGGCTGTGACATTGATGAGTTTACTGTACGAGCTGACCCGCTCCAATAGATCATCCTCCCACGTTTCTTGAGGGCTGATTATATTTACCAGTTTCTTGAAGCCTGGTAGATTTGGCGGCACGACTACTGGCAGTGTCGGCCATTGAGTCTTGTCCTGTTGTAACCATTCTGGTGACCACCATAATTTATAGCCAATGATGTCCTTCGCTGACAGTCCACGTGATGCCTTGTCAGCCGGATTCAGTTCTGATCTTATGTGACGCCATGTCATAGAGCGTTTTGTTCGTTGAATGTCTTGTACTCTGTTACATTCAAACGTCTGCAACATGTGAGGCTTTGTACTTAACCATGACAACACGATGGTGCTATCCGACCAGGCGTTGAGACTCTCAAAGTCCACAGAATCCTCGTATGCTTCTGCCACATGGTTTAACAGCTGAGAAACTAAATGAGCAGCAGCGAGTTCCTGTTTCGGAATGGTACGCTTCACCTTCTGTGAAGCAACCCTTGTCTTAGCAATGAGGAGTCGTACCATAACGTTGCCTGACGAGTCTTGCGTACGTAGGTAAATACAGGCGGCATACCCCAGCTCCGACGCATCTCCAAATCCGTGGAGTGAGTATGACGCAGCTTCCGGTAGTGTCACACATCTAGGAATCTGTAAAGTTGACAAATATTTTAAATCTTGTATTAGCTCGGTCCATTGAGCAGTCTGATTGTCACTGAGAGGCTGGTCCCAATTTAAACCATCTGTGAATAGTGATTGAAGAAATACTTTAAACCTGAAGACTATAGGTGAGCAGTATCCACATGGGTCATACAGTCTCGCTATAGTACTGAGCACACTTCTTTTTGAAACCGGTTGACCAATCGGTGCGTTGATTTCGTATGACATTGAATCTGACACTGGGTCCCATTGAATCCCTAAAACCTTGATGAGGGTCTTGTCGTCATCAAATTGACGTGGTGATTCGCAATATTCAGTCGGTAGATCACTCAGTAGCTCGCGGCAGTTTGATGACCATTTCCTAAGTTCATACCCCGCACTGTTCATCAGTTGAATGAGTTCTGATTTTAATTGCTGAGCGTCAGCGACTGAGTCCGCTCCTGTGAGTATATCGTCCACGAAGACGTCCCGTCTTATGACGTGGGCCGCTGAAGAGTTGGGGTGCTCCTTCTCCCAATCGTCAGCCAAGCGTAAGAGTGTTCTTATCGCTGTATAGGGCGCGCTCCGTAATCCGTAGGTATTAGTATTGAGCTCGTATACCTGAATTTCCTGTGCTGGATCTTCTCGCCATAAGATCAGCTGATATTTCCTGTCGTCAGGGTGTATCCAGGTCATTCTGAACATCATGCGCACGTCCGCTGAGAACACGATCTGATGTCGTCTGAAATTTAATATTATTTTTGTGATATCCCTTTGTAGCGGCTGCCCTGAGTGCAGGCATTGATTGAGGGATACGCCGTTGCTAGACCTTGATGACCCATCATAGACCACGCGTATCTTATCCCCTCCTCGTTTGAATATACCTTGATGAGGAATTATAAAATGTTCCGAGTCGAACTGAAAGTTGGATTTACTCATGTGACCAAGAGCCTCATACTCTCGCATGAACTCCCTATATTTTTCTGCAAATATGGGATATTTACTCATTTTCCTTTCCAATGATTCAAACCGTTTTGTCGCTAAGGCCCTCGACTCGCCCAGAGCCGGCCTGTTTGATAGCAAAGGCAAACGGACTATATATTTGCCATCATCTGTGCGAATAGTACTTGAATTATACAACCTTTCGCATTCCAAGTGATCCGGATGAATGACTGGCTCTGAAGGTGGCTCCTCCGTCTTCCAGAACCGCTCCAAGACGTCCTCAAGTCTGGATGCAAGCAGTCCGTAATCTTCCACCGAAGTCCCCGTCGATGGATAAGTGGCTGCTCCCATGATCACGTGACCAAAGCACGTTCCGTAGGCTGACAGACCTGGAATGTGAGTGCATAGCTTTGAACCATCTAGGACATAACTAAGCATATCTGCCCCTATTATGACATCCACATCGTTAGCCTTGTCGAACCCTTCATCGGCTAATTCTAAATTTGACAACCCTAAATGATTTTTTAATGATGATGTAATTGGTGGTATATTTCCAGTTAATGAATACATGACTGTAGCCTGAGTACTGACGACAGGCACCTGCTTACCCACAGGCTTGATAACCAATTTGACCGCTGACCCCGGTGTATCTACCTTTTGATTACCTACTCCATACAATTTAGCATTATTACGCTGTTGGCGCAATCCTAGTTTTTCTACTAATGATTGCCTAATGACCGACACTCCCGCCCCACTATCCAGCAACGCCCGTGCTGTTATGTATTTGCCTGAACTCGATCTGACCATGATCAGTGCGGTCGGGCAGAGAGTGATTGACTCCTGTTCCCTGATGCTACCAACAGCCTGATCCCGTCACCGAGTCTCATCCTGGTTTCGTGAGCCAAACCTGAGATCCTCAAATGTGACCTGAGCTTGCCTCGCCCTGGCCCCCTGCCGTGGACGTGGTACATAGCCACCCAACTGCTGATGAGTCGGGGCTGGTACCCTGGATGCCGTCTCTGGGGTGGCGTGCCACGTGTGTTGTGCCTCGTCCACGACTGGTGATTCCTGTCGCGATGACTGAGGTGACCTGGGTGGTGAGGGAGTGGGTCGCGAACCCCGCCGACTCCGACTTGCCACGTTAATTGCGACGCGCCCTTGACCCCTGGACGTTGATGCAACCACATCGCCAGTGCACACCAAAGAATTGTGTTCCACTGAACCGCAGTGAGCACACCAATTCTTTTGAGTGCAGTCCCTGGCATAGTGCGACCTTAGGCATTTGAAACAAAGACCTGTTCTCTTAGCCCACGCCTTCCTTTCCGCCGGTACCATCAGACGTAAGTCCTCGCACCGGTAGAGCGTGTGGCCCTGACCTGAACAAAAGGAACACTGAATTGATGTCACCTGGGACGATGAACTGGGTTGGGCGTGCAGCAGCCTCCCTGGTGCTGCAGGCCTCGGTGCATCTTCAACCCGACGCACTCGTTGAGACGGCGGTGGCTTCCTGCCCCTTGCCGCTGACGTCCCCGCAGCCTCCGGAACCACTGTACGGTGCACCCTGCACTGCTCGTCCAGAAGCTCCAGCAGCTGCGCGATCGTAGGCAGGACTTGGGCATCCTTGCCGTACCGCTCTTCATAAGCAGTTCTGATTCTGACCGGCAGCTTCTGCAATGTTAAAAAGACTATTATATATGACCACTCAGTCACCGGCATTTCCAACTTTTCTAAGGCCTGGAGTGACTCCCTGAGTGTGTCATAAAACTGCTGCTGAAGCAGCATGTTTCCTTCCGTGATGACTGGTAAATTGGCTATCCTAGCCAAATAAGTATCTACAAGCAGCCTCTTGTTTTGATACCTATCTTGTAGCAGTTTGAGTGCCACTGGGTAGTTATTCTCATCCATCGGCAACTGGCGAATGAGTGAGAGGGGCTCTCCTTCCAGGGAGGCCCTCAAGTAGTAGTGCTTCTCAGCATCGGTTATATTCCTACAGTGAACTAATGACTGGAAGAGGTCATGGAAAGATAGCCACTCATGGACCTTGCCCGTGAACCTGGGCAGCTCTATGGCAGGTAATTTTGCTGATATTACCTGTCCTTGAGGCTTGACGTCCGACTCTCGACTCCCTGTCGTGGGTTCGATCGCCTGCTCAAGTCTCACCAGGAGCCGGTTGACGATAGAGAACTGCTGCTCGAACTGTTCCTTTTCCTCCCTGGTGATGTCCTCGTCCGAAGCGCTGATGATGACCTCGTATGCTGAGATTATCTGCGGATAAAAGGCATGAAATTGCCGCCTAGCCACCGTAGCTGACACTACGCCCGCAGTAGTGTCTAACGATCCTGCAATATCCACTAGCATTTGATAGCGGGACTTAAATTGCGCCTTGGCTGTGCGTAGTGTAGTCATGATGACGATAATACCTTAATACCGTGCTAGAGCTACAATAATTTATAAACCTATGAGTTTATTGTGACCTTTGTTGTATACACCCTGTATAATTTATGAAGTAATGTTTACTTTCAATTACTGTTGATACACCCTGTATAGTTTATGAAGTAATGTTTACTTTCAATTACTGTTGATACACCCTGTATAGTTTATGAAGTAATGTTTACTTTCAATTACTAGAACTTATAATCTTGATGATTACTATTCAGAACATAAATACCTTTTCATGCTATTATGATATTTACAACACAGACTGAATCGGTCATAAATTGAACTTGAGAGTAAACAATACTGGACCCCGTTATATTTATTGAGCCAACTGTGGTTGTTCCGTTTCAACTCACTATGACTCCAAATGTTATTAGAATTGAATATTTAGTTTGTAAACATTGACCTGTTTACTTATGTAATATGGTTGGTAATTGACTTACCAGTCTGTTGATTGAATATGAATGCACTGTTTTACCAATAACTCGTCACGAGTTGAGACTTAATTACACTTAATTGTCTGTAATAATTATTCATAACATCCCATTGAATGTGACTTGTGAAATGTTGACTTGACGCTTGACGTGTGCTTGACGTTGACACTTGAGTTGACAGTTCGCGAGCTGTCAATCGCGTTTCGTTCCAATTCGATCCGATGTCACCCGAGGACCGTCGACTGAACGTATGACCGATTGATGTTCGTGAATGTTCGTCCCAGCCCGAAGTTGCCCGATGACCGTCGACTGAACGTACCGGAAGAATGGAATGTTGACCGGTTCCCGCTGAATGAAATGTGCTCGCTCGCGGTATACCGATGACGTGTTATTCTGATGCAACAATTGTCCGTTCACTTATCACTGTAAATGCTACGATATTTGCCCTTTCGCGCACTGAATTTACACTGATAAATGCAACAAAACACACAGCCTGCGATGGCCCGTCGCACCCGCTGCGTCCCGCCGTTTGACCTTCGATGACCTCCGCACTCCGCGTTGTCACGTCGATTGAACAAACTGCGTCCCTTCCCGGGTTTGATGTAGCGATCTGCGCTTTCCCTTGCTAGTTGCTTCCCTTCCTGGGTATGACAACTACTGCAGATCTTCCTGTCCCGTCCTGGGTTCTGACGAAATGAATTGATCTGGCCGTGAGATCGTACTAATCCCTCCCCTCATGGGAGCCACCAAAAATGTTGGGTATTTAGGGTGGTAGTTGCTAGCCCGTCCATGGGCTGCCTTCTGACCGCCGTCGCCAGCAGCTCCGCCCCTGGAACCGCCCTTCGCCGGCCAGTCACTCACCACGCCTGGTTGGTTGTTGGTTGTTTGGGCCACCACGAATGATACGTCGCCGCCCCGCCACGCACCACTCGAATGAATTTTTGACTTGATAGTAAATGAAACTAAACTGATCGTTTACACATTTGTATTTCTTGAGAATACACTGACTTCCACAAGCCTGGGCCGTCCGCCCTGAATATTGAGTATCCTAACCTCAAAAAACACGCGATCACATGTCCGTTCCGATTTGCAATGAAAGAGAAGAAACGAATGAACCATGACATAAATGACATTAATCTCTTATTTTTTAGTTACCTTTGCCCGGCGTCGTGGCGCTAGTAGTCGCACTAGTATTGAATATGAGTACTAGAATCGACCCGTGTGCGGTGTCAAACCGTCTTTTGATTATTTGATATTAAATTCTAGTTTTTACCGAAACCTGTCCAATTTGCTTGAACAGCATTTCTAGTGAGGCGGTATCCCAGGCTAATCAGCTGGTTGCTTACGTAACGCACTGTACACGCGTAAGGTAGATCTAAATGTCACTTTCTGTATGGGAAAATGGCAGTTGAATTGTCCGAAGGCTCGTTCGAAAAGTTACTTGTTACTCTGGAAGCACTCATTGAAATGTATACACGAAGTGAAGAATGTGTACTGACTTAACTGATACCGCACTTCGCACTGCCAAATGAGGAAGTGGCCAAAGGCATACGGCAGTTATATAACATGCACTTTGGTCCATACTCCACACTTTGGAAGTACGGTTCTCTCCATTATGTCCCGCTAAGGCCCTCAGTCGCCGTTTAAGTACATATTTAGTGCCTATTTTGTACCGACTAAATCCTATTTAAAGTTGGCGAGGCTCCAGCCGTAATTACTGAGTCAAGTATTCATGTTAGGACTTATGTTAATAACGTACTGCCGAGTTGGTGGATTTATTAGTAATTTTGACATAGTTGCGAAGAAACGATGATTCGTGGAGAGTCTAATATACTTAATAAAATTATCAAGTTTATCTCATTCACTGCTAGGAACTGGCTCAGCGGGCACTTTCGCCGTAGGCACTTTCAGTTACTAAGCGTGAAAACCACGAGATCTGCTATGAGCGTAGCGCGTAGCGATTCTTGGCAGTGAATATGTTACTATCATGTGTTATGTTATTGTATTGTTTCTCTCTGTAACTACTTTGTTTGTGTGAGGTGTGCAATAAAGAGTATTTGTATTGTATTGTGTTTTATTGTATCATACCATTAAATACGACTTTCCTGGCAGTATTCTATAGGGATATACCCACTTTCTGAAGACTCGTAATAATGAATTATGCGATCGATTACACAAACGCGATTCTTCGATAAATTCCACACAACTGCAGTTTACTACATTCGTGATTCCACACAGCCGTTATTTTAAAGCAATCGGGACTCTTTCTATTCGTGATTCTACACTTAGTATACAGGTACTATTTTTTTAAGGATTTCACAAAACCAATCGTACAAAATTGTCTTAAAATAACGTGACAAAAATAACACGAATAATAAAAGAAATAAAATTATAAAAACACATTAGGCTTTGTCACGAAATGGAACCAGCTCAGCTCAGCATGTTGCTAGCTTTACAGCCAGCGCTGGTCTTCCGCAGGGTCCATTCGGTGATAGCGCGGTGAGCAACAACGATAGCACCAATGACATGAAACAAACAATAAATATAAAATAAATAAATATTATATACGTAAGAAAAAACCCAGCGCTATTGCGAAGAAGATGATAGTAATTTTTTTACAAGCCTATAGAGTGTCCCACTGCTGGGCAAAGGCCTCCCCTCTTGATTTCCTTACGTCCCGATTCTGAGAAATCTCTGGCCAATCGTTGTGAAATATGTCCAGGTCATCCCGCCATCTCCGTCTCGGCCTGCCACGCCGTCGCCTCCCATCGTGCGGCACCAAGTCCGTGGCTAGTCTAGCCCACCTCTGGGGATGCAAGCGGCAGACGTGGCCAGCACATTCCTATTTCAGCTTGGCGGTCTTGGCTCCAACGTCAGCAATGCAAGTTTTTGAGCGCAACGTAGAGTTCCGGACCCGGACGATCCGTTTGACTCCCAGCATGCTACGCCCCATAGCTCGTTGGCAAACCTTCAATCTGGTCTTTTGTGTCTCAGTGAGTGACCATGTTTGGGCACCGTAGGTTAGGACAGGCAGATTACACATCATTTGTGATCAGACAGTTTATTGTACCTTTAGTAGCGTGTACATCTCTGTACACGCTACTATAGGTACAATAAACTGTCTGATCAAATTTTGACTATGTCAGAAAATAAATTTAAAGCAATTGTAAAGGAAACGCTGGAAAAAAGAGCCTATTATAAACTCAGAGAATACTTAGATGTTAAAGATAATATGGTCAAATTCCATCGCAATATCTAAGCGGACTGCAAATAATAGTGTTTAATCTCTGACTTTCAAAAAGTGTTCTCTAAGAATTTTGAATAAATTGATTTTACTTTAAAGAAATTAATAATAAAATATTCGTTTGTAAAACTAATTTACAATATGTAATACCAATAGCAAAATAGTTTCATAATGAAAATGCGCGAATAATATTGTAGATGAAAATATGACCCCAATACGAAAATAAAGTAATTAATGTAATTTATTTCGATACTCCAAATCGTCACAAAAGAATATTATTTTTTGAAGACGTACATTTTATCATTTCGCAAAACAAACATATGAAAACAACAAAGATAGCCAATTCTCATCATATTTTTCTAAGATGAGCCTAAATCTATTATTATTTTATTTTATGTCGTCGTGTGAATGTGAGACATTCTCTAAAATAACCGTTTCTTACCTAATGGAATTATATATGTGCGTATAGAGCCACAGCCGCCGCCATTGCTGTCAAAGTTGCGTAGGTATTTACACAGGCATAATCCCTCGTTCGCGGGCCCGAACAAAAAACGTTGGAATATAAACGCACGTCAAGGCAAACATGAACGAAATTAAGTGTCAGCAACAGCGTGTAAATCTTATCAGGCACGCTCTGCGATTTTAAACAATCGTGTCGCGGGCAGCGCCACAATAGACTTGATTTACGATGCGAGGATGGATTTCTAAGGACTTTGGTGTACAAAGGCGGAGTTCCCGTACGGAAGTTGCAGTTGTACTCAAACTAACGCTAGAAGCTCACTTCGAGT
Organism: Epinotia nisella; assembly: GCA_932294315.1. Classification (NCBI taxonomy): domain Eukaryota; kingdom Metazoa; phylum Arthropoda; class Insecta; order Lepidoptera; family Tortricidae; genus Epinotia; species Epinotia nisella. The sequence goes on from OW028677.1 coordinate 555,323, forward strand.
TGGACCGAAAAACAGTGTTGAAGTGGTCTATACACAAATTAAAAATTAATAAGGTATAGTTGAAACTATTTAAAATCAAGATTTCCACGTGAGAGTTTATCTGTGATGAATGGCATTGTTATCCTTTGTAAACCCAACCGCTAATTACCTGTGATACAAACACAAACAGTGATAGATGAATAACAATAGTATTTCTTCAATAATAAGGTTCAATTTGTCATAGCATGCACTCAACGTATAACCTTTTGAAATTAAGAGCCGTGGTCTCCCAGGTAATCTGTTTATGTAAGTTAAAGGTTGGGATGATTATTGTAAGTTTTTTGTGTCCTATTCGAATTTGAACCTTATTCTTAAGATGGTAAAGTTGTAATTCATATTACATCTTTTACTATTAATGCATTTAAATTTGTACAGGTCATTAATGGTTGAGTTTAACAAAAGATAACAATGCCATTCATCGTAGATAATCGCTCACGTGGAAATCGTGATTTTAAATAGTTTCAACTATAAGACACTCATAATCTCACGCTTAATATCACGTATTAAATGACACTAAGTTACGGGTAAACTTTTCGCCCGTAGTGACATTTATTAACCGTGTATTTTTTTTTACCCGACTGCTAAAGTAGGAGGGTAATGTTTTACGAGTGTATGTAAGTATGTAAGTATGTATGTATGTATGTTTCTTTGTGGCCTCCTGTAGCCTAAACGGCTTGATAGATTTTGATGTATGAGGTGTCGTTGGATTCATCTTAATCGTTGGTGACATAGGCATATTTGTTAAAAAGCAGTCGGGTTTTTTGAAAATTCTTTTGATTTCACTTGTTGTTTAATTTAATTATCTGCAATCAGTTAGTGCTATAAGCAAATTTGTTGAAGGCCTCATAGCAAGTTGAGTGTGTCTTCCAGTGAGAGCATCTACTCTTCCATTAAATAATCTAACTAGTATGTTAATATGTCTTTTCTTTTGAGCCTCTTTTTTTTTAATGTCCTCACCGCCGGGATAACACGGGAACGTCAGTTTCGTAGGCAGTCACTATACGCCACCAAGGATGAAGTGGTCGCCATTCATCCAAGATCTCTGACCACTGGACCATAATAGTGTGTAAATCTTATCCGCCATACGCTGTGTGGTTTTAAACAATCGCGCTGACTACAATAGGAGTGATTAATGACAGTGGGCCGTATTCAATACGTTTTAGTTTAACCTATGATATCGCTCCCTCAGGGTGCGGTTATTGTGGTTTTCTTAAACGATTTCTAGATTCAGGAATCCGGCTGCGAAAATAAGTTTTGAGGCCCTAATTTCTGACATTCTCACGCAAAAGATCCCCCTTTGCCGGCGTCAAATAAGGCGCCTACATAAATCCATACTAATATTTAATGCAAAAGTGTGTTTGTCGGTCTGTCTGTCTGTCTGTTACCTCATCACACTTAAACCGCTGAACCGATTTAGATGAAATTTGGTGTAGAGATAGTTCAAGTCCCGGGAAAGGACATAGGAAAGCTTCGATTCCGGAAATCATCCCCCATGGGGGTGAAATGGGGGGCGAAAGTTTGTATGGAGCTACGATATATTAAACGAGTTCCACGCGGATGTTAACGCGGAGTTTTTTAAGCCGGTTCTTCTCAAGGTAGAGGTTTTTTTTCCGTACCGCGTCGCGTACCGTATTGTTAACTAGCTTCTGCCCGCGACCCGTAGTCGCGGGCAGAAGCTAGTTAACAATATTTCTTAATTTATAAAAACAATGTTTACGTTCACCACGTACGATGCATTAGTAGACATTTGTTGGCTATGGCGAATCGATGTAACATTGACAGACGTATGGACCCCTACACACTGCGCGTGGCCCGACACGCACTTGGTCAGTTTTTGACATAATGTAACTTTTCACGTGCTGTCACGATTGATTTTTAATGCGATTTAACCGTTGACGTTCCACGCAACAACAACATATCGATGGCAAAAAGCGAGAACGTAGTAACCGCCACTTGGTCAAAAAATTTTTTTTTGCATATTCGGAATCAGCGAATTTTTCTGCGTCGACTGGTCCCATGGCTCTACGACGCTTAGAAAAAACTGGACTACGTTGCAAAACGAATGTATTTTTTTGACGATGCCCACATCTAATTGCTGTAAACACCCAAATAGTAGCAATTTTCTAAACGATACATTTACGCTAATTTTGTTTTTTCATAAATCAAAGGGTGTGCCGGTTACAACGTTGCCGAAATTTTGTTCCGTGGCGGTTACAGCATTTATGCATGTAGTGAAAAAATTACGAACCAAGCTTACTGCAATTATCCTAAAATAAATTATCTATGATTGACGCTTACTACATTTCATTCGAAAATGAATTAACAGCAAGCTACAGTAACGACATTTGAAACACAACGTGAAGTGGGTAGTGCTTGAAGATACAGCAATAAAAATGTGCGCTCGCGGCGATGTGGCTCGTGAATACGACCTGTGATTTAGTCTATCGGCGATCGCCGGAGCGAGTCGGTGTGCGTAGTCTGTGTACTCTGCGTGTCCGTGAAGTGTTCTCGATAAGAACGTGCCCTGCTAAAGTATTATTGGAGGATTTCATTACTTTAGAGGGGCGATTTTTGAGTTAATTATGACAAACATTTTGAGGAGTGTTATTATAAAACAATGCATTTTAGAGTGGAATTTTTAGTATTTTTTTAAGAACAGTTATTTTAATTATGTTATTATGAAAACGAATTCCATTGGAATGCAATTTTTAGGTTCCTATTTTAATGTCAATTGATATACTGCCTAAGAAAAATGACTCAGAGTTTTTATTTAAATAAATAATAACAATTTTAATTTGTACGGTACCATAGTAATATAACGTCTAGTTATTTAAGTTAAATATTAATGGTTCAGTGAGATTAGTTCAAAGAAATATTTTTATAATTGAGGTGATAGTTGTGTTCAAACAATTGTTTAAGAATCATGTTGAAAACTTATATAATAAGTAATACTTACGATCAAAACATCTTTTATAGTTAGTGTGTTTAATAGGTAGTGAGTTTTATATCGATAAAAGTTACTTAAAAGACAATTTAATGCCAAAACTGAAGATAAAATGTAGAGAGTTTTAAAGTTTTCACGGGAATATTAAATCTCATAACCTATAATATTTAGTTTTAGCGGATAACAATATTATAGTCTGATTAACCCTAAGAATATTTATGTTTGTTTTTAGCACGATAAGTACAAGGTTGTGATTTTATAATATGAGAGATTTTGGTTGGACTGGAGCAAAGGGGGGGCCGACACATAAAATTTTACCTCGTAGTGGTATCATTATGAGACCTATTTTGAATGATTGTATCGTATAGAACACGTTAAAATAAGCATCTTTTAAATGAACAATTTTTCTTTAAAATCAAAAATGGCTGAAATAAGGCGCTCCGAATATTGAAAATTTTTAACACTTAGATTTTTTTTTGTCTAAAGTGGTGTCATTATGAGACCTATTTTGAATGATTGTGTCGTATAGAACACGTTAAAATAAGCGTCTCTTAACTTGATAATTACCGAGATAATGGCTCCTAATTGGCCACAATTTTATGGACTTTAAAAAAATAACGATGCGGTTGGTATCATTATGACACCTATTTTTTATGATGATAGCATGGTATAGAAGACGCTAAAATAAGCATGTTTTGTGTATGTCTTTTGTTTTGATAAAACCGAAATTGACTGAGTAATTTACTCTAAGGCAGGTCGGTGTAGGTACGACGACGAGCGAAGCGAGGAGGAGTGTTAGGTTAAACTGCGACCCTACAGCGCGCGAGCCGAGCGAGCGAAGCGAGCGTGCCGCGGTAGCGGCCGGCGAAGCGCCAGAACCTACTTTATTTAATTAGAAATTTAAAATATATATATATGGCACTGCTTAACTATTTTATTAACGTTTTTGGACATGCGTCGGGAAGCTACATAAATTTCACCACTAAATTTTTTCAGTTTCAGAGTCCTTCAAAAAGGTTGACCTTTGAACCCCAATATCTCGGTAATTGTGATAGGAGAGAAAAAGTTTACATCATAAAGAATGCTTATTTTAGCACGTTTTATTGGATACATCAATAAAAATGAGGTGTTATACTGACATAAATTTCACAAATGATTTTTTTTTAAGTCCCAGAGCCCTTTAAAATGGTTGACTTTGAACCCCAATATCTCGGTAAATATTGATCGGAGAGAAAAAGTGTATATCATAAAACATGCTTATTTTAGCGTTTTCTACATGATCCAATACAAAACATGTCGAAAAACGGCATTTTTTTTTTCTAAGTAATTGTTCGCCCCCCCCCTTGGTACTATCTGACCGGGATTTTATTAGCCTTTTGAAATGTTATAAGCAACGGAGGTTTTAAGTAACTTTCGTAATGTTTTTATACAGAGAAATTGAGACTAGATAGTATTTGATATGTTAAGACGGTAATTGTTGCTTCTGAGCTTTTAATTTGTAAGAAACCTGCATTTAAAATTTGGAAACATTTAAAAAAAGTATGTTGATAAAAGTTGATTGATACTTAAGTCGTTTTATTTTCACAGTTTCTTTTTGCCGGTGGACACTTACCACATTTCAGTTAGTCCTATAAAGAATGTAATGACATTTACGTCAAAATTATTGAATCTTAAAATAAATATGCATCTGGTTACAGCATTTATGCTTTATGGAAATAATACTCGTTTCACCATTTTAGTACATTTACTTCTGGCGTTAACAGCGTTTTCGCGTAACGAAAAAAAGAGTTCCATTGTCGTAACCGCCACTAAGTCGTAAACCAGTCTTTTTTGTTAAATATTAAATATGCCAGTTGAAAGAAAACCATAAGTTATGAATTAGATCCAAATATCAAGCATTTTCGTTCATAAATGAAAGAGTTATGATTTTTTTTCTCGAAATCGAAAAGTTTTTTGGCTCTGGTGTAAAGTTTGCATTTTGGCGGTTACTACGTTCTCGCTTTTTGCCATCGATATTATGTACTGTCGAGGAAATTGAATTGAACCGTAACGTCATTCAAATAGAGTCCAAAAGTGCTAAACGTTCAATTTCCTCGACTGTTCATAGTACCCGAACTCATTCGTTTCCATTCATTTTACATTGAAACATTTAATTGATTACGTACAGCTCCAAGGCACCAATGAAATACTAAAATATTAACCGTTACACCACTTAAATTCATGTTAACATCATATTTCGGCAACTAATCCGTCAGAACAATGTGAGCAAAATGGCGTGTGTTATACGCGTTGTTTACCCGACGAACCGTGTCGTGCCGTGACGGGCCGTGCCGTGACGGGCCGTGTCGTGCCGGATCGGCAAACACGTCGACTAGTTCTGCGGGATTATGGAAATCACTGTTTGCTTTAATATGCGTGGCGTAATAGGTAATTTGAAACGGCGCTGTTGATTAGAATGTCTTTGCTTAGTAAATTAATTAAAATTAAGCTAATATTTATGTTCAGTTCGAGTCAATTACGGTCCGTGCTGTGCTATAGGGCTGTCTGATTTGTTTGAAAGCTATAATGAATGTGATTTATGATTTTCGATCATTGCTCATACGCATAATTACATTCCCAATAATCCACTCACGTTATATAATCTGAAAACCACGCTTTTAATTAATAACTCACATTTTACAATAGCCAAAGTTTTATAGATAATGGTACGGAACCCTTCGTGCGCGAGTCCGACTCGCACTTGGCCGGTTTTTTTATTCTTGACCTTGGTCTTTTTTTCCGGAAACGCTGGTAAATAAATAAAGGCTTGTAAAAGTGTCATGGCGACCAACATTCAGCAAAAAGTTCATTTTATTTAATTTGTTTTATTTGTTATTTCAGAATTCGTTGCGTCATGGATATACTGGCAAAGTAAACACACCCTCGCAACATCCGAACTTATAAACCTAATTTACCTTTCCTAACGTCCGATGTCAATGCATTAGGGAAAGCCTTTAAAAATAACAAAGCAGCGTCCCCCGAGGGGCGCGATAACTCGATGCCGGCCCCATGGCAGCCATTTTCTGGCGACTTGGAGACCTAATTCGGAACGTTATTGTGAAGGTCAGTAATTTGGTTTAATGCGTCATAGCTATTTGGATTCGTAGTGTTAGGTTTGGATTCGATCATATTGTAAAAGCATTGCCCTGTCCACTAATATCAGTAATGAAGAATTTGGCATGCGAAACGAAGTATATTGCAAATATTTACAGGACGGTCATCATCATCATATCAGCCGAAAGACGTCCACTTGCGGTGTGTGTGGTCTTTACGCACGAGTACACACAATGACTTTAATTCACTTTATCTATAATGTATACATTTTATGATCCTTTTTATTGACACAGCTGCAACCCGCGTCATTGTGCACGCACACAGCCACTGATGAAAGTCCTTTATATACCCACTAGCTTTTGCCCGCGGCTTCGCCCGCGTACTAAGAGTAATGTTAACCGTCTACAAAAAAGGTGCATCTCAGTTTCAGTCTTTTATATATTTAGATCGACTCTACATATACTCTGCATATCGAACATAGACTCTACATATCGAATCTACATATCGACTCTACATATCGACTTTACATATCGACTATAAATATGGAATCTACATATCAACTCTACATATCGACTACATATCGAGTCTACATATTTAGATAGATGTCCACTGTGTACTTAGATAGGTGTCGACTCTACATATCGACTACATATTGACTCTATATATTGGCTCTACATATGTAGAGTCAATATGACACCTATCTAAGTACACAGTGGACACACTCGACTCTACATATCGACTCTACATATCTGGACCCCCATATAAAATTTCACCCCCTCTTTTAAGGGGTTGGGTGCAGATTTCCAAAAAAAAATGATGCACGATTTTTTTGTTAGTCACAAATAGTCCGCATACCAATTTTTTGCTTTCTACCTTGAAAATTGCGGAATGCTCCATACAAACTTCCACCCCCCATTTTGGGGAAGTAGGAGGTTAGAAAGAGACAAAAAGTAGCCTATGTCACTCTCCATCCCTTCAACTATCTCCACTTAAAAAATCACGTCAATTCGACGCCCCGTTTTGCCGTGAAAGACGGACAAACAAACAAACAAACAAACAAACACACAAACACATACACTTTCCCATTTATAATATTAGTATGGATGTACTTCATAATAAAGTGTTCATTCATTTCCCGACTTTCGTCTATATTATTTCACTCCATATCGAACCTTTACTTCATGGCGACCTTGCCAGGGCTAGTCGCTTCTCAGGCGGACTAGCCAGTCAGGCTGCACAGGGAACCTTACTTCACACTGCTGGACGTAGTCCTCCCCTAAAGAGTGCCAAATTGACCGGTTTTGATACAGGACGGTGATGATTGACAATTATTTCACGACACAACCTGGCCCGGTCAAGTGGTGACCACGTACCGGGAGGCTCAACGTGAGTAGACCCCCACAAGGTCCACCTTGTGACCTGATAAAGGTCGCGAGAGTCCAGGATGTGGGTGGCGCAGGACCGGTCATAGTGGCACTCTGGGGGAGGCCTATATTATGATTTACTGTCATTCAGCACAAATGGAAAATTGAAAACTCGAAATTATTTGTCGAATCTGAATAATGTCAATTTGAAAATCCACGACATGAAAATTTGTCTATAATGCTTAAATTTAATTACGCCCTTAATATAATATAATTACGTCCAAATGGAATTACGTACACTCCAGAAATATGACGAATCGGAAATACGTCGTAAATGAATATTGTACAAAATTTTCGATTTTCATATAGGTATTAACATTTGACACAAACTTAAATGAGGCTACATCTTATGTAATCTATTTCATTCTGGACAAAATTACATTTAGCCTAGATTCATTTTAAAAAAGAAAATCATAACAAAGTATACATACAATTTCATATTTACCTAATTCACTTTTAAAAGAAAAAGAAAAGAAAAGAAAACATTGATTCACTACACAAAAGACACACAGAGATAAAGGGAGTAGACATACAATACAATAGACACATATTGTGTGTCTTCGCGGCAGTGAAACGGTCGCTGTCTCAGCATTGTGCCGAGGTGTCAGACAGACACCTGCAGTGCTGGTTTTCAGACAGCACCGCAAGTGGCCCACGGAACGCAACGCAACACAACTTTTGATGATATTACTTTTGGTCCAAACTCCAATTTCAAAATGGTCATTTCTTGCCGACGATTTTCCATTTGCGCCGGATGACAGTAAATCTATATTTCATCACACTTGCTCGTAAAGTGCTGCATAACGGGCAGGCATACAGATCTACAATAGCCTTTATTACGCCCAGGGGTGTAATGTTTTTTTTCCTAAATTGCATCTGTCACTCTTACGTCAGTTATAAAGCAAGGAGGTTTTAACTCAAACACGATGTTTGAAAACGTATGTATAAATAAATTTCAACGTAAAAACACGAATAAAATATGATTCAAAGAATGATTTTAAGGTTTAAAAACTTAAATGTAGCAATTTAATGTCCGTGTAAAATATTTTTAACTGTGATTTTAAATCGTGGCTGTATGCGGAAGGGTCTTTGCTCTAAGCGCCTCACGTCAAATTCAACAAAATTGACGACTGACATTTTGTAGTTTTTATTACGAATAGTAACAATTTAGTTAAAAATATATTGTTTCGCAAATGTGATGAAAAACATTGTATGCGAGACGTACGGTAAAATTGTTACAAACTCGAGTTATCAAAGCCCTCCGCCTTTGGCGTCGGGCTTCTAATTAGACTCTCGTTTGTAATTCATATCTTACCGTACTTGTAACACAATGTACTATTATGTTCAGCAGTAAACGTCTTCCAGCTGATATGTTGATGATAATGATAGTGACAACCTGGCCATAAAGTAGAAATTACCGCCCGCTACGCTTGCGTAAAGTCTCACTGGCCAGGAATCCGTAAAATTTTGTAGGTACTTATAAGTACCTACAAAATTTTACGTGAACTTACAAGTGGCACTTATAAGTGGCGGTAATAAGGAATTTCCCTTCAGGCCTTCGACTCAGGCGTCGAATACCTTCGAAATGAATGATTCTTTGTAATACCGTCCTATATAAATAATAAACAAAACACCCAAGGTTCGTTTTGGTGAAATTAAGAGTAGTCTAATTGTTGTTACTTTCATCACAAAGTACAGATGACTATGTAAATATTCAGGAATAAATTCAAGATCAAAAGCATTTCCCGTCATGACAGTATCAGGTCTAATTAACATACATATTATGTGATTATCTATAATTGGTTGTGAGGTAATTAATCATGCCTATGGTAATTCAACCTTCTGTCACAGTTAACAGTTTATCTCAGCCTTTAAATCATATCAATCTAATGTTTTTTCCCCTTCATGATGTATTTTTCGGGTTACGGTACTCTATACATATATTATAATCCCGAAGGAAGAAGAATTAGTCCGAATTTAGTAATTACGAAAACCTAGTTAATTCTTTATTTATTTATTGGAAGAGCGGGTGCTCCTGATACAGGTATACTATACTTACTAGGAGGTCCCAACCTTATATGATACAAAACTAGTACGGTATAACCTAATAAACATTTTTAATTTTAATTTTCTTTCTTTTTTAGGTTCCGTATCTCAAAAGGAACCCTTATAAGATCACTCGTGCGTCTGTCTGTCCGTCTGTCACAGCCGATTTGCTCAGAAACTACTGGACCGATTGAGTTGAAATTTGGTAATCATATGTAAATTGGTGACCCAAAGATGGACGCGTAAAGTAATATAATGAATTCTGAACAAGGGGCCACTTTTGGGGGATAAACTGGAAAATTCAAAAAAAAGTTTCGCCATCTGTATCGTGTGACGTATCAAATAAAAGGGGTTGTTGAAAGTATCTCAGATTTTTGTTTTTATAATTTTATCAAAAACCAATTTTGAGTAATTTAGGAAACAAGACAAAATTGACCCCCCCCCCCTCATCTCCGAAACTTTCCTTGCCTAAAGATTACAGAAAAACCTATGAGAAGTTTGAGTATTCGAAGTAACGGGAAAATTCTCAATATTTTTGTGTATTTTGTATGGAGCGCCTGGTGCTTAGAGCATAGCAATTTTTACTCTTGCACTTGCTTCTGAAATTACGTAGCCATGATAAAACTTTAGATTATATACGGAACCCTCACCACGCGAGTTGAACTGGCACTTGTCCGGTTTTTTCAATTGAGCGTTCCATCCGTGTACATCCGTCACGTACAGCTGCACTCGATTACTTTATTTATCAAAGACTTCCTTGACTTATGGGGGGACTTATCCAGCTGTACTGCCAAAACCATCTTCAAAAGTAGAAGGCCTCGCCCCGCTCGTCTACCTAGGCTGTTAAGACCATTCGTCTTGGAGCGGCACAGCGTCCAGGTGATTTGGGTTCGACCCGAATAATTGGGTATTTGTACGGATTTATTTGCGCCGGCAAATTAGGCTCGGGTTGATAGAGTGAATCTTTTTTGCGAACTCTAATTAAGTCTATGTAACAGTTGGTAGCAATAATCTAATTTTGAGGAGCGTTTTGGCTGTGTTTTGATTTGAAAACCCTCGTAAATTTTTACCGTAAACGAAACAAAATTGAAAGTATGCTAGACTTTACACAAAAGCGTTTTCCTAAATGCAATTGTTCTCAAACGCCATTACTCAAAACAGCACATTCACCACATGACATTCTACACGGTCCTAATTTTTAGACCCTAAGCGATTCTTATATTCGACTAATTCTACACTTAAGGTAGAAGTACTAGTGCCCGACGTGGTACTAGTACTCGACGAATATAATTTAACTAGCGAATAATAAACTAAGATTGATCACGACATCATTTTTAAGTTACTAAATGTTAGTGATTTCAATATTTCTTATCACAATTTCAAGACAAATAACTTATTTATAAGTTATGAACATATTTGTTAAAACCAGCTGCCATCAATTGGGACAATGAGTTAAACCTTCAAGTCCCAATAAATGACATTTGTACTGAAATTACATCTATTGGGACTGCCAGCATAACCGCCTGCCATTTACTCGTACATTCGGATTGATTACCTAATTCTTATATTATCAGGATTTTTTATAAGATCACCATATGAAACGAATTCCATATCAGTAACTTGAGTAAATACCTCGTCTCCCAAACCGTATGAAACTGTTTAATACATCTTAAATGAGCATAATATCGTGATTCAAATAAGTATTTTCTGTTGACATGTCGGGCACTAGTACTTCTACCTTACTTACTAAGAAATTTAAACGTCATGATAAAATCTTATTGTTTTATATCATCGGCATTGTACTAAAGTGGCCACACAGCCGTCACAAGATATCAAAACGCCATGAATCCGGCTGCAGCCTACACATCGTTTATATGACTAACATCGCTTATCAGGAAATGGATGACGTGACGAGCCACACTTATTTATTCCTATCTTCATAATTTAAGTTCCCGTCTGTATCGAGATGATATACGGTCGCAAGACAAAGGTTGTCCACGCGACTATTTATCAACGGTATTGTGCGCTGGTTTTTGCCAGCTTTTTTAAAACTAAGCTTGCGTTAATGTGTAAAGTTTTATAAAAGAGATACAATAGTATTGTGGATAGTTTGTGAAAAATGGTGTGGCCTAGTTTTAGTGTTTGAAACAGTAGCGGGATTTTTATAGTGAAACTGGCGTATTGTGTTTTAAGCTTACAAAAAAATTTACAATGTATGTGTGTTTCATAAAATATAAGAAAAATCTTTGGCGTTATAATTGGACATGTCATGAATTTGAAACTACAATCACCAAGTAAACTTTTTTCGTTCTATTATGATACTAACCTAAACATTTTATTTTCTGTAACATCTAATTTATAATAATTTACGGAAGAATAATTTTCAAAATCTACATTCCATTTAATTTAACACGAGGTTCCGTTCTCGATTAAAACTTCATTTAAAGTTTCTTAAATGAGATGAAGTGATAACCAAAACAAAAGCAAATTAAAGAAGTTCTCTTCGAAACAGTATTTGCAGTTAGTGAACTTAAGGTAATTTCAATGTTTAATTTTTGCATAAGAACCCTCCTTTTATCATTGCAAAAATTGACTATCTAGTTAATAACAATAATAATAAAGCATAAGGATGTGACATGGGACAGAGATGTTTAAGTTACAGAGAAGTCAACAGGATTCAGTCACACGAAACCGGAATTAAGGTGTTTTGGATCGGGCTAGACAATTCCCAATTGAAATTAAACTAAATGAAATCCAGCACAGGTGTCCGGACAGTTCTCAATTTATATAATTCATCTATAATCCACCGGCCAAAGCCTGTGTAAAACTTCGACAGTCGAATCTTCCCATAACTCAGGGATCCTCATAATCCTGGAATTAATTTATGGAGTGGTCGGACGGGCTCTTAGTGAAATATTAACGCGGACGACTCGCTTGTTGCCGGAATACATTAGGGTAGGATTAGTGCGTGAGTGAGGCTCCTTACGCTACACGTTGCTGTATAGTTATACGTCATACGTTAGTAAGTAATTATTGCTGTAGCTTCAAGCAGAAGCATTTCAAGCCGAGGTACAGAGATGTAAATAATACATATACAAATACACAGCTGTTTTATTAGAGCTTGTGACAATTCGTTTTAATAAGATTATAGGATATTCAAGATTACACTTAACCAGTGTGTGTTGCCAGTGATGACATATGGCACTGAAACGTGGTCGCTTACTATGGGCCTCATAAGAAGGCTCAAAGTGACCCAAAGGGCAATGGAGAGGGCTATGTTGGGAGTTTCTCTGCGTGATCGCATCAGAAATGAGGCTATCCGCAGAAAACCAAGGTAACCGATAGCACTCCGAATCGCTAAACTTAAGTGGCAGTGGGCGGGGCACATTGCACGTAGAACCGATGGTGAGGTTCTCGAGTGGCGACCACGTACCGGATAGCACGGCGCGGTTAGGCCCCCCACAAGGTGGACTGATGACCTGGTAAAGGTCGCGCGAGTCCGCTGGACGCGGGTGGCGCAGGACCGGTCACTTTGGCACTCTTTGGGGGAGGCCTATGTCCAGCAGTGGACGTCTTTCGGCTGATATGATGATGATGATGATGATACTTAAAATACCGATTAAAGTCACGTATTTGTTGTCACTACGGGCACGTGTTTTGTGCCCTTCAGAAGTTACAATGACTACTATTTACCTTGCAAAACTATAAAAGAACTACTGCCACTGCTAGTAGTAATAGCTGGCCCGGTAAGCTAAACGTCGCTGGTCCGATTTAGTTTTTGTAACTAGTACAGGCCCCTTAACACATTGATTCCTTGTCGCGTTCATCTGTTTAACGACTTCGTATGTCAGTTTAAACATGACGTTATAGAGACACGGTACATAGTAGTCCAAGCCCCTTGTGAGTTCGACCGTACGAGCAAAAATAAGTACTACAGTTTCTGCGCAAAACCTAGTTCCCCATTTGAATTGATTTTTGGAATCTGCTCCTCCGCCGCTTTGGGCCTCGAAGTCGAGGCCAAATGTAGTTCAAGGGCGAGAAAACATGAAGTTGACAGGTGAGAGTCAAGGGATGGGCCGTAAAGTTTTATTGGTGGCCAATAAACCCGCGGCGGGAGCAAAGTAATTCATTATTCATATTCCGCGATGCGAGTGCGGAATGCTAATATTTAAACGCGTACTTTAATTATGGCTGGGGAACGGGGTAGCTGGGTGATTGCGTAACTTTGGAAGAAGACGTCATTGGATTTTGTTATGACATCACCGTATCGCGATTCATATTCACCGAATATTATGCAGATATTAGGAATATTGTTCCGTAAATAAGTACGAGCACATATTTGAGAACAGTGTGGTTTTGATTTGTTTGGTCTGTATATAAATCTTCAATTAAAACACAAAATTGAAGGAAATATTGCAGTTGAATTTACATTTACTAAAATAACAAAACTTTGTGTCAATTGTTATTAATATATTTGATATAAGAGTACTGTTCTTATGATATTACGTAATAATAATAAAATTTGATACAAGAGTTTTGTTGTTCTAGTTGTCATATAAGTCACTAAATAATTTAATAACAATAAATAAATAATTAATAAATAAATATCAGGGGACAATCTCACACAAATCAAACTACCAACAGTAAACTCAATAAGGCTTGTGTTATGGGTACTAGACGACGATGCATATCGACGTGCGATGGATTTGCACTGAGTTTTTAGATTACGATACATAAATTAAATATTATTCATAATTTCCATTTTAAATCACACATTCCAGAATGCACGACCGATACCTAGCTATAATGTTGAATTTTTGTTATGAAATGTATAATTTTATGTTTTTCGAAATTATTTAAATAAGTTTTGTTCTCCTAGTTCAGTTTATAAAGATAATTGTATTGTATTTAATAAGTATTCTTATTTAGAATATTAACGATAAGGTAACACGTTGTAAACTTAGTGCTAACCACCAAATGTTTCTTAAACTGTTTCTACTGGTGGGAACCTATAATTGGCTTTCTGTTACCTACATATATAACTATTGTACATTTGTTAGCTGTTAGTTCTCCGAATAATACATGAATAAGCAAATAAATGTATTTTCTGCGTTCTGTTTGAGAGAAGTATTTGAAGTAGGTAAATCATCGAGCTGCCCAATTTACGGAATTTGTCGTGGATGCAACATGAAATCGCAAATACCTTTAACAAGCCCAAATATAAAACGCATTCATTGAAATAAGCGGATCACGAACATTGAAATCAAAATGGGCTCTGAATTGAAAAAAAAAAAAAAAAAAAAGAAAAGAAGACATTTATTCACTACACAAAAGACACACAGAGACAAAGGAGTAGACATACATGACAATTGAACTCCAGAACGCTTCCTGTTACAAATACAAATACACAAAACAAGGACAGGTGAGCGGACTGTGTTGGAACAAACTAAATAAATAAGTATTTTGACAAGGGAGCGATACAAAGCTTGTCAACGCTGAGTACCATTGGCCGCAAAAAATGCATACGTTTCGGCACCTTGTTGCGTCAGCGGACCGACGAATGTGTCACACGAGTCGAGGCCTAGCGATATTTGCGCCAGCTGACATCTGTACTTCCAGGACAGTTTCACTAGGCCTTTCAACGTGTTTGTTTAGGCTCACTTTGTGTTGTGAATGAAAGTTTCGTTTAATTTTGGTTTTATTTGCTTTTGGGCGAATCGGGTGTTTGATGAAGGTCAATTATTTTGATAGAAGCAGTTCAATGGACAACTGATGATTGCTTTGTTGGTATTTCTAAATGTCATTGAAAACAATTTTCAAACACGCTAATCGTGGTTTTGGATTGCCTCGCTCTTCTTTTATCATTGCTTTTATTAAATTTATAATAAATCTTCATACTTCAGCCATCTTTGTTCCTCATTAACATACTGCGCTCACTCGTTCCCTAACTTTCTAGCTACTTTATACAACTTCTTCGAGCATAAGCTTACTGACATGAGTTTGTTTGATCCAAGGGATAAAGCCATGGATATCTTTCATGTCATCTTCAAAGAGGACGCCTACGGCGTTGTAAACCGTGACGATCAGTGCAAAATATCGGTCAAAACTGAACCAGTTCCATGCGACTGTCAAAAAAAATCTACCTTTATTATATTGATTTTATTTTGTTATTCCTCCAAAAACAAACACGTCTATTTGCGATGATGAGATGTACCTACTTGCGTACTTTTGCATGCAGTTAATTTCCACCCTCTCTCCACACGAACAAACGAGCAAACACACCCAATAAATTACGAGGTTTTTTTAACTATAATCCACCGCTTATAGTTAAAAAAACCTCGCCATATGTTTCGCTTCTCTACGAGGCATCATCAGGAGAACACCTCCTTGATGATGCCTCGTAGAGAGCTTTCACCACGTTCACCGCATAAATGTCTTCTGTCATTAGCCTAGTTCAGCAGGTCCAGGCAAGAGATTTCTTTGGAATAGCAAAATAATATTCATGTAGTAACTTAAAATACTAAACGTCAGCATCATGCTGAGTCGGGCCTATTTCGTAAGAAGGCCTAGGCGTCTTTTTCTTTATCATCATCATATCAGCCAAAAGACGTCCACTGCTGGACATAGACCCCCAAAGAGTACCACATTAACCGGTCCTACGCCACCCGCATCTAGTGGACTCCCGCGACCTTTACCAGGTCATGAGCCTACCCATCACGCCGCGCGTTTTCTTTGTCATTTGTAAGTAACCTGGGGTTTAGCCACACTGATTGGAAGTGGCCAGATAGCCTTACTTTAGTGCTGTGGGAGAGAGGGCGGTGTGTGGTGTGGGATGCTACATGTTAGCACATTCGCCGCTACCCATATTTAAATGAAAATGAAATGAAATGAAAAATGAAAAAAAGTTTATTCAGTTAAACAACCCTTGCTTTACATTATTTTCTTCTGCCAAACTGCAGGACAGTTTGTTAGTCGCACTACACGCGCGGTGGAGTTGCTGCCGAGACTCAAGCAGCGATGAAGTCGCAAAAATATGCTCCCTTGGGACCGGGGCATATTTTCGGCCCTATGGCGGTGAAAACAGCGGGGTGCTGGGGGGTGGACGCGAAACGATTTGTGCGTGACAGCGGCACAGACAAAAGGGGGAGGATCCCCGCTCCGAGTCGTTTCTTAGTTCGAGGCTGTCCATGGCTATCCAAACGTGGGAATACCGCCAGTATTCTGGGCACTTTTGCACCGGGAACGGCAAGGAGCGATTTACGTTAGAATTAATTATTTGTAATTTTGCTCTTTGTAATATTGTGTAATCGTCTCGTTGGTTAATATTAATAAATGACTATATGTTCTAGTTAGTCACGATTAAATGTTTGCATTTGAATTCACAGCAATATTTCATGCTGACTCCGATGAAACAACTTATATTGTTTCAGCGAGTGCATCTAAATATCTTTCTGACCTATTTATCAACTCGCGTATCAGTGGGCTGGCTGTTGGAGCACTGTCTGTGACTTCAGCGTGTAAACACATCGTCAATCATCGCTGAAGCGATCAAAGCTCAAACTTCGGAGCGTTCGGCACGAAGACGAGGTTTTTGCTGATCTTTTTTAATGCCAAGATAATATCAAAAATGTTACTATTAGGTAGGTACTTTACATAGCGAATTTTTGACATAAGTTTATAAATAGGATTTATATACTTATAAATAAAAAGCTATAATACGCACATGCAACATAAAGACATGTAACAAGTAGGTAGTTAGGTACATGTGTTTAATTTAAACTAGTGGCTTTGTGAGCTGTAAAACTCACGAGTCTAATTTTTCTCCAAAAAAAATAGTTTTTTTTCGAAAAAGTGACGCGACAAAAATCTATATAATTAACGAACCTGCTCACAAAATTTCAGGAAAATCGGTTGAGAAATGCGACCCGTGGAGGAGAACAGCGGGACAGCGTGATATCGTGACAAAAACCGGACATACGAACGATTTTCGGCCCAAGCGAAGCATAGAACTACGTTCCCTTCGCTCCCTCGTTTGATAAATTATTTTAAAAAAACAATCGAATAGTAGCCATAGCAAAAGCCACATAAAGAAGTAATTATGTTCTTAAAACGGTATTCATATGTCCTTAATACCTCTAAGTGGGTAAAATTTTAAGGAAGACTCTTCAAAAGGTGTCAAATTAATTATTACTAACATAAATTTACTGCCCACTAATTGAGTCTGACTATAAATAAAGTTTCAATGAGCAAAAAGCGAGGCCAGACGAAATTAAAATCGGTTGAGGTAATACCAAAGGAAACAAATTGGCACTAAAGTTCAGACGTTGTAATAAGGCACTTGTTCCACGAATACCTACCATTAAAGACAGAATACACGAGGGACTAATTAGAGCCTTTCTTTAGCGGGATACTGTAACCCTTTTCTATTTTCTTCAGCTCTTACCTGTCTAACAAGTCTGAGGGCCTTCAGCGTCAATAGCGAGACAAGCGCCTTTTCAAAAACTTCGCACAATTACGGTGAGTTTAGTGTTATCCCTTGTAGTAATAAGATTAGTTGTAATGCCATTGTGTGAGTACAAAGGCTTTATTCTTTAGGTGATCTCAATGTCCGAGCTACTGGATGGGCAGAGAAGAATCGCGCTTATCTGATGGTGGGTTTTGGAACTTTGAGCGATGCCCTTTGGGTTAAGCCTATTCCGGTTCCCTTTCTATTATGAGATTCAGAAAATAGATGACAAGATTTATTCTTTATGTGTTTTACTTCAAAGTCAACTCATTATACCATATAACCGCCCGGTTTAGCCTATTCAATCTATCTCATTATTACTTTTATTGCCTGACTCGCCAAATGGTATTGAGAATAGTGACCCTGCCTATGAGGCCATCGGTCCTGGGGTCGTATCCCGGTAAGAGCAAATATATTTGTGTGATGAGCATGAATATTGAAGCTGTGAAAAAATCAAACTTCTAAGTTAATAAAAAAAGATACGGCCGTTTACGAGGCAAATAACGTTAATTTCGACACTCAAGGGCATCATAATTTATAGGGTACTTTCCTTTGACCTATAACTATCAACCTCATCATCATCACATCAGCCGAAAGACGTCCACTGCTGGACATAGGCCTCCCTCAAAGAGTGCCACAATGACCGGTCCTGCGCCACCCGCATCCAGCGGACTCGATATAGCCCTTCGAATCGCTAAACTTAAGTGGCAATGGGCGGTTCACATGCACTTATCATCATCATCATCATCATATCAGCTGAAAGACGTCCACTGGTGGACATAGGCCTCCCCCAGAGAGTTCCAAATTGACGGGTCCTGCGCCACCCGCATCCAGCGGACTCCCGCGACCTTTACCAGGGCATCAGCCCACCTTGTGGGGCCTACCCTAGCCTACCCACGCCGCGCCTTCCGGTACGTGCACTTATTATACTATACATATATAAACTATAATAATATTTTACTTAATGTATTAATTTTTAGTGTAACCATTGACGATGCATATACACGTTGAATGCTGAATTAATTCTCCATGTACTAGATATTTTAAAACAAATGTATTGTAAAATCCATACAATTTTAAGTATATTCTATAGAACCTGAATATGTCTATATGTAGCTGATGACGATGCAAAAGTGGTTCAATGAATCCTAATTGAATAAATGAATCCTTTTTCTTTCACGTAGAACCTATAACTACGAAAGGCAAATACTATCGTCGTATGCTACAAGTACAGGGAAAAATCTGAAACTACACATTTGTAATTTGCACGGAAACCTTGCTGGGCGAGTCCGACTCGTACTTGTCCGGTTTTTATATACTCCGTGCAAAATAAACCATGTTAGCTTGGCGCTAGACTTACGAGACACCCTCGACACGGTTTGCGGAATTCCGAAGCATCTGTCCGGGAAGAATTCATTTTGCCGGCTGTAAAACGCGGGGCCGTAAACGGGGGAGTAACATTACAGTAGTTCTAGTTAGCAGCCCTTGGTTCAGCTTAGTGGAAGGATTCTTGCAACGCCGAGAAAAGATGTTGGCAAACAGGTTATTTGTCGTCTGTTGATGCAAGTACACACTTTGTGGCAATTCTCGAAATATCAATCTAATCTAAATATATAAAAGAAGAAACTGACTGACTGACTGACTGGCACAGCCCAAACGGCTGGTTCTAGAGATTCCAAATTTGGCACGTAGGTTCCTTATAAGGTGTTGGGGTGCATTGAGAAAGGATTTTTCAAAATTCAACCTCTAAGGGGGGGGAAATGGGGATCCAATGTTTGTATCGGGAAACAAGATTAGTTAGACTATTTCATTCGAAACTACACAGCAGTAGTCCTAACAATAAATGAGTAAACACGTGTTTCAGGTTTTTTTGAAAATTCAACCCCTAAAAGAGGGGAATGTGGTCACAAAGTCTGAAAATCGACATGGGTGTCGTTTCTATGGTTTATCGGGTCGCTGATTATGAAAACAACAACGATTTTAAAATCCAACATGGCGGACGTGAAATACCATTTCCCCTGTTGGGATGCCATGGGGTTGAAATCTCTACATATACTACGTTAATTACGAAAGTGGCATCGATATTGAAATTTAACATTGTGGACATGAAAATTCTTGAAAGTATTTGTGACAAATGGCAATTCAATTGGAACATACGGGTCAAACTGAGATGAACTTTTTTGTAGACGGTTAAAATTACTTTTAGTATGCGGGCGAAGCCGCGGGCAAATGCTAGTAGTTATATAATAATATAGTAACTGAGTATTCAAGTCAATTCAATTCGTTTAGGTATTGATTAGAGTAGCCAGCATTGTAAGGGTTTACAATTATTGTACAACCTGTTTCAGGTGATTTTATTTGTTATTTTTATACGTTCTCATATGGTTTGGCAGAGTTTAAACGCATAGAAAAATCGGAAGAATTACCTACTATGGCTAGAATATGCCTGGAAATGTGTGACGCTCTGCATCGCACTATTGAAGTTTTTAACGTTAGTTGTATAAATACAATTTCCGTCGATGTTACTTTATTATGTATCTTTGACCACATGGATTTCCATATAGACACTGATTCACATTTATAATATTAGTGTGATTCTTCACAGTCCTAATTTTTTGTTCTTTAATAATGAATATACTGCCAGAGATAATAAGTGAAACAGTTTTATTAGGCAGGCCGGACGCCTGCCTAATAAAACTGTTTCATCCAATAGCCCAGCCACTAGTCCATCATTTTCATCCAATCACCCGTTTTATTTAGATTCCATCAACCAGTAACAGTCCCTATACACCCCAGCGGGTGCTGTCTCTGTGCGCGTCCCATGACACGGGCAGGGACAGCATCCGCTCGGTGTACTCCTTGCATTCCATTAAATTGTTAAAAAGGCCTCGACGTGTTGGTTCAGTTGGTACTTTGTAGGTACCTAGCCCCATGCACGCCTCCCAAAGGTCCGAGACATCATGTCCCGTGAGCGGGAAAGAAAAAAAATGTACTGAAAAGTGTTAGAGCATTATTTACTGAAAACCAAATGTGGTGAATTCATTCGTTAAATATTGCGTTTGTGATGACTTGAAAATAGATATAACTATGGTGACTATCATAATACGTTAAAAAAATTAACAGACTATTTAAAAAAATAAAGTCAGTATTATTTCGAAATGTAATGAAAAAAATAAAAAAGGTGAAATGAACTAGGTAAGCAAACATTAATTTAATTTTTCTAACGCAAATAAGAACAACCGTCATCTGACATTAACTTAAGTAATTTCTGACTCATTCTTCGAAATGTATTTTCTGTTTTTACAAAACGTATATCGTATATTGTTAGAGGTCAAAGGGCATTCTAACATTAAGAATGAAAGTGTATATTTACACTTTCTTAATATTACTTTAATAAACATCATGAATGATTTACTTGTGGTCAGCGCAGTATCACTGTGTTTGTTGACATTTGTTGCAACTATTTAAATTTTAGTATAAATAGTTTGATAATAGTTTAACAATCATGCATAAATTGAAATTATTGGCGATATTAAACTTAAATTTTTTTTGTTAACATGGTAAATTTAATGATTTCATTTAAATATTAATTTGATATTTATTATCTAATACATATTGAGTTCTTTTGCTACGAGTATGCCCTATTTAGGATTCTTGCTGTTCTAATCTTACTTATAACAGCTGTAAAAAATTATATATGTATGTGACATGGATAGTAATAAATAAATAAATATAATTTTACAATGCACTTGCTCTGAAAGTGCGCCTTTATATGGTTCAACATAAACACGGGAACTCCACTTATCCCGCACAGCAGAGGGGGGCGGGGCGGGGCCGTGCGGGAATGGATTTCGGGCCAATATTCCCATATACGTGCGAGAATGAGATTTCATGACAGTTAAAATGTCACCTTTTATGAATTTCTTTATTTCCTTGCATGATGCATTGTAAAATGTTGTATGATACACGTGCGGATAGGTATTTAAGTCCCAACTCGTGTCGACTAAAACCACTCTCTGATGGTCGTGTTTTTGGTCATCGTCACTCTTTGGGCATTACCTACTTTCCGCACTTGTATCATAACGATTGCCATGCCTAATCTCTCTATGATATCGCCCCGTCACTACGTCATTCTAATGTGAATGACACAGTGATCCTATTTATTACCATCTCTCATGCAGTCCATATTTTTTATTTAATTTTCTAAGACGTTTAATTATCACCAAAAAGACCCTCAGTGCTCTGCGTGTCCAGTATAACAACACCTTCAGGGGGATGTTGGGGCTGCCGTGGCGCTGCAGCGCGTCAGGGATGTTCGCTGAGTGGAGCACTGACGGCTTCCAAGCCGTGCTGCGCAAGCGCGTGGCGTCCCTGTGGGGCCGCGTGCGCGCGAGCACCAACACTCTCCTGAAGGTGGTCGCGGAAAGCATGGACAGTCCTATCCTTACTCATTGGATGACTTTGCATGTACATTCTAATGAGCATTTCGTATTTAACTAACCTAGGCAATTAATTTCTAATTACTAACATAATTTTGTGTTCTTTTTCTTTTTTTTTGTGTGTTTATATGGATACCCGATGTCCGAAATAAATAAATAATTTCAAATAATTTCATTATTATTATTAATCATTTATTTCGGACATCAACGGTCCATAGAGTGTCCAGAGAGTATAAATCTATACTAACTCTCACAAAGAGGTAAAGTGATTTGATGCTAAATATAATAACTGTTCTCGCAAACTCAGTTCACTCTGGCCACAATCCATCAGGGCTTTGGGAGAAGGATATTTCTCGAAAAACAATTGCCCAAAGGCAGGTAGCAAAATACAGTCGCTTCAGTTCTATGAAAGCTTATACCAGGTGAAACTAACAGACCAATCTCGGCTAATTCATATCGATGTTGTGATGGGTATGTGATGGGTATTTCTGGGAACTAAGGCGGATTACAAATTTATGTGGAAATTGGAACAATGGAATACTAATTCTTGCTCTAAAAGCTTGCTCTGTAGGTAAGTGGTTTTTTGTAGGGTAGGGGGGCCTAAAGCCGGTAGGTTAAGGGCGACCACTAAAAAAACTGCAATTTTGGTGCATTACAGTGACAGGTTTTATGTTATCGCATAGACAATTTATTGAACTTTCAATTAAAACATCGTTTAAAATCATTGTGTATGTAATGTGTTTAGTAATGTAAAAAATACAAAACCTCTCCAAAAACCCTCTTTGCCCACATATGGGCCCAAAGCGGGTAGACGCCTTTGGGCACACCAGATAGGGATTGGGTAAAACGGGTATGTAATTAGAAAACAAAAACTGTTATTATCAAGGCAACAATATAATTAATATCAATAGCAGTAACGAACCTTACATTTTATCACATTTTGGCAATAACGTACACTTTAAAACTTAGTTTTATGTACTTCTTATAAAGAATTGGTTTTAATATATGTGCCAGAGCCGCCGAAAGAGATGTTGGCACAACGAATTCTCAAATCAGCAAAGCGTCGGCAACGCTCTTGAGAGTCCTCTGGAATCGCAAGCGTCCATAGTCTACGGTGTTTATTTTTATTTTTATTTTTATTTTTTATGTTTATTTTTATTTTTAATTATAATAATAAAAGCATACAATCTGTCAGTTCAGCTACTGTATTGGGTATCGACCTCGACACTAGTTTGAACTGGAAACCACACATCGAGAGACTATCAAAAAAGCTTTCCTCATTTATATACGCCCTACAACACCTCAAACGAGCGACCGACTTTCAAACAGCCCTTTCCGTTTACTACGCATACGCGTATTCAAGAATGGCATACGGTCTCGTACTCTGGGGGAATAGCAGCGAGCTGCAGAAAATCTTCATTCTCCAAAAGAAATGTATCAGAATACTCACTCACATAGACCAAATGGAATCTTGCAGACTTCACTTCAGGGAACTTCAAATGCTTACTCTCCCGTCGATGTATATCTTCGAATAGGTAACTGGCATGTTAGTTGCGAAAATTCAATGTCGGACCACAAACATATTATATTCGGCGTAAAGGGCCCATTAGATATGGAACCACAAACACGGAGAAATCCAAAAGATACGTCCTGGGAAGCGTACAGAGCTCACCTGGAAGACCATCTAAAGGATATCCCAAAATATGTTAAAAATCCAGATTCCCTCAACATAGCAGTAAACCAACTATCCAAAGGCATCTGCAAGGCCTACGAACAGAGCTGCCCATTGCGAGAATCAAACACAAACTACACCACGACATGGTGGAACAAAAGGCTGGAAAAGCTCCGTGTATCCACCCGTCGCATATTCAATCACTCAACCAGACCAAACGAGTGGGAAAGGTATGGTAGAGCTTTAACTGAATATAACAAACAGATCAGAAAATCTAAACGGAAGTCTTGGCGAAAGTTCTGTGAAGAAATCGCCCAAACACATAAAGGAGCGAGAATTCACAAAATTCTCTCCAAGACACCAACAAACTACCTAGGTCTACTTAAGAGACCTAATGGCGGCTTTACGACCACGGAAGTGGAAACAATGGACTTGCTCAGAACCATCCACTTCCCAGGTTCGTACCCCACCAGTAATACCCAGTTATGCACCCAAAGGAGCACACAAGCCCGTAGGGCACATAACAACGACTGGAATTTGGCCGCTAACATTTTCAGGCCAAACCAAGTTATATGGGCACTTAAAAAATTCAAACCATTTAAATCGGCGGGAGAGGACGGCATTTTTCCTGCATTACTGCAGCAAGGACAACACCTAGTCCTTCCGCACCTGGTAAGAATATTCCGAGCTAGCTTTGCTTGGGGTACCATACCAGAACAATGGACTAAAGTCAAGGTACGCTTTATACCAAAAGCAGGGAAAAAGGACTACTCACAGCCCAAATCCTTCAGACCAATCAGTCTATCATCTTTCTTACTTAAAACAATGGAGAGAGTCATTGATCAGCACATTAGAACAAAATACCTGGTACTCAGACCATTAAGTCTGAACCAACATGCTTACCAGAAGGGGAAATCTACGGAAACTGCACTACTAGATCTGGTCGACAAAGTGCAAAGAACCCTAGAGGATAAGCAAACAGCTCTATGTGCATTCCTTGACGTTGAGGGTGCTTTCGACAATACACCCACAGATACTATCCTTAGGGGGTTGGCATCAAAGGGCGTGGATGAAAACACCATCAGATGGGTCCTGAGCATGCTCTCAAATAGAATAGTCACTCTGACCCTCAATGCAATTGAGCATACATTCTACACCACAAGAGGATGTCCACAAGGAGGCGTACTATCCCCACTACTATGGACCCTAGCAGTGGACCAACTCCTTGCAACTATGAAGGACCTAGACTATGACACACAGGGATATGCAGACGACCTTGTAGTCATAATCAAAGGTCCCTGCCTCCACACAATTTCAAATCTAATGCAAGGGGCGCTCAATACCATAAACAAATGGTGCAAAGAAAACGACCTGTCTATCAATGCGAGCAAAACCGTACTAGTGCCTTTTACAAGAAAAAGGAAACTAGACAAGCTTGCCAAACTAAAACTGAATGGACAGGAAATAACCTACTCAAATGAGGTCAAGTACCTAGGGGTTACTTTTGACCAAAAGCTAACTTGGAACGCTCATTTGAATAAAACAATACAAAAGGCAAAAATGGCCATGTGGACTTGCTGTCGAATGGCAGGAGCAAGATGGGGCATAAAACCCAAAATTGCTATGTGGCTCTACACAGCGATAGTGAGGCCTGTAATCACATACGCCTCTGCAGTCTGGTGCAACAAAGCCAACCAAAAGACAGCCATCACAAAGTTAAGCAGCCTACAGCGTACAGCCTGCCTAACAGCAACAGGAGCTTTATGCTCAACACCGGGGGCAGCCTTGGATGCACTGCTCGACTTAACTCCACTCCACCTGCAAGTGCAAAAGGAGGCGAAGCAGTGCATCTACAGGATATGCTCACTAACAAGGCCAAAATGGCGCTCTCAAGCGCTAATCAAACTTGAGGCCCTTGTTTTTGATAATAAAAACCTAAGCATGCCCACAGACGACACATACGTGGAATGCAAATTCACTAAACTGTATACAGTGGAAATACCTCCGAGAGACAAATGGATAAACGACCAAATGGAATTCAAGGAGGGAAGCCACATTTGGTATACAGATGGCTCAAAAAAAGGTGATGATGTAGGGTGTGGTATTTATGGTGAGAGGCCAAAGCTCAAAGCTAGCGTCAGCATGGGGAAAGAGGCCTCAATCTTTCAGGCTGAAGTCTTCGCAATAAATAAATGCGTGGAAATCAACCTTGAAGGAAACCAAAAAAACCAACTCATCTACATCAACTCAGACAGTCAAGCTGCTCTGCTGGCACTAGAATCCTTAGAGTCTTACTCTAAACTAGTCCAGAATTGTAAAAACAATTTAAACACCCTGGCTAACTCCAATAAAGTCATACTTAGATGGGGGGCATTCCGATATTTTAGGGAACGAAAAAGCAGATGAACTTGCAAGGAAGGGCGCAGAAACAACCCTAGTCGGCCCAGAACCGTTCTGTGGTATCACAAAACGGAAAGCATATTCTCTGCTAAGTAACACAGAAAAATCAGAGGCAATCAAGCTGTGGATGTCCACCAAAGGACAAAAACAGGCTAAAGCCTTAATTAAAGGGTTCAATAGTAAACTGTCTAAAGAGCTATTACAACTCAAAAGGCACAAAACCTGTGCAGTGACGAGAATCCTGACAGGACATTGCAAATTGAACAAACACCTGTTTCAAATGGGTATGAAACAAGACGCAACTTGCAGGTTCTGCCAGGAGACAGAGGAGACAGCAATGCACATTCTCTGCTCCTGCGGACCACTCATGCAAAAAAGAAGTACCTACCTAGGGCGGCACATCATGCACCCAGAAGAGGTACAACATACCACCGCCCAAAGAATCTGGAATTTCTTGGAGGCAACGGGTCTTAATGGTGAACTATAAACAAGAAAGGGCTGCCACAATAGATCATTCACTGGTCGAAGCGGCACATTAAAGGCCCACAAATATCAAATAATAATAATATCTTCGAATCAAGTAAATTTGTAAGAAACCATACAAACTTATTTACACCGACTACAGCAAAAATCAAAAGAAACAATCGCAACTTAAATATGCTTGAATTGCCGTTTTCTAAATTAAAAATAGTTACATCGAGTCCCCCTTATATGGTTATTAAAGTATATAATCATCTACCGAATTCCATTAAAAATATACAAAAATTAACTCTTTTCAAAAAACACCTAAAAGCATTATTAATTAAGAAATGCTATTACAACTTAAATGAGTATTTTAACGATAAACACACTGAGTAATATTTTGATAGCACTCTCTCTAACTTTAAAAGATGAATTTAAAAGATTATAAGCATGTTAGTTTTAAGTTTGTTGCTGTGCCCTTGCAGGGCGTCACATGGATACCTAGCTATTAATTCCACCTAATAATTATATTGTAATGTGATTTATGCAATAAAAATTTGAATTTGAATTTGAATTTGTGTTAGATTACCATCACTTTGGCCTTATGCTTGTTTCGAACTATTTTAGAATTAAAACTAAGTATAAGTAGAAATATCTGCTGACTAATTTGGGTATTTATAGGGTTCCGTGCCACAGGGTAAAAACCGGAGCCTATTACTAAGACTCCACTGTCCGTCCATCTCCCTGTCTGTCAGTCCGTCTGACACCAGGATGTATCTCATGAACCGTGATGGTTAGACAGTTGAAATTTTCACAGATGATGTATTTTTGTTGCCGCTATAAGACACACTACATACATACACATACATACATACACATACGTACATACTAAAAAACAGACTAAAATAAATATTTAAGGGGTCTCCCATACAAGCGTGATTTAAAGCCGTTTTTATAGATAAAGAAAGAAAGAAGACATTTATTCACTACACAAAAGACACACAGAGACAAAGGGAGTAAACATACAATACAATTGACACATTGTGTGTGTCTTCGCGGCAGTGAAACGGTCGCTGTCTCAGCATTATGCCGAGGTGTCAGACAGACACCTAGAGCGCTGGTTTTCAGACAGCACCGTACGTGACCCACGGAACGCAACACGACCTACTATAGATACAAAAGTAAAGATATTAAATAAATTATTAATGTAATAAATTTGTAGAATATATAGCACCGCAATGGGATGAAAATACACAAAGCGTAAAACGCGACACGGTTGGGATGTTAAAAAGTGCTGGATGGGTTAGTGTTGGGATTTTTGGAGCGTCAACAAATAGCCTTTAAGCTGGCGCTTAGATAATGGTACGGGACTCTTTGTGCGCGAGTTCGACTTGCAATTGGCCGGTTTTTTGTCTAATCTCTATCTCTGCCTCTGATTTGTCAATGCGACACAAGTACTTATGTATATTTTTAATACAAAAACATAACATTACGTCTTTATTTTTAGCTAGTTTTTTGTTATACCTTGTATTCAGTGAAACGTTGAACAATGTATAATTAATTATCGCATCGCGTCCTCAACTTGTTATCTTTTAATTACGCTTGCTGATTTTCTTAAAAATGTCTTAGTTTATTTTCGGTTGTTGTGTTTTTATGTTGACCTGAGGAGTGATCACGTAACATTTCAAACGCGCGTTAGGGCAATATAGAAAATATTTATATGGAAAATAGATAGTTAAATTGCCCTAACGCGAGTTCAAAACGTTACTTAATGTTAGACGTTTAAACTTCGGTTACAAGCTCCTAATGTATAGTCAAAAACATTGATAAGGGCATTTTTTCTAATTCACCCCTTGAAGGGTACAGATGGGAGTTGAAAGTTCACATAAGTAATGTGTGATTTTTGACTGTGGCTAGAAATATGAAAGCAGCCTAAATAAGTCAGCAGGTTTCTTTTATAATAGTAGATTATGAAAGATGTATGATTATGTAGATTGTGTTTATGTATCATTATATTTGTGTTTGTGTTATTTGTATATATGTATGATTGTGTATGTATGTTTATATATAGAGGTATTTATGTACGTTTATTTTTATAATTTCTTAATTTTTGATTAATAATAATCTCTGCACCACCTACTGCATAATCTAGTTTTATCTCTTTCTCCGATACCCAAAGGTTGTCTGGAAGAGATCGCTCTTCAGCGATAAGACCGCCTGTTGTCTACCTCTACCTACATGTTATTGTATTGTCTGTCTCTGTAAGTGCTTTGTTTGTGTGAGGTGTGCAATAAAGAGTATTTGTATTGTATTGTACTGTAGATCCATCCAGAATTCTTAAAATATTTTTTTTTTTAAAACTTGCCCCATAAAGGGGTGAAATATTATAGGAGTTGTAACGAGAAGCCGTTCTTTTAAAAACTTCGAGATTTGAAAGTTCGTAGGTAAATGATGACGAAGGGTTATTCACAGGGGACTTAAGTAGTAGTAGGCCGTTGCCGGCGTAACAATTCAACAGTTATTGCAAAAATTACACTTACTACGCGGGCGAAGCCGCGGGCAAAAGCTAGTATAAGTCAAGATGAACATAACACATTTGTGGATATTACATAATTGTATAGATAAATTAACGAGAGCATGGAATTGCATATTAGTAGTAGTATTGTATGTTTACAGGCATTCTATATTTGAATTTTCAATTCTCTCGTACAACCACTACAAATGCAATTCCACGTTCTCGATAATTCATCTATAGCAATATTGCTTCTATAAAAAGTTTTTCACGCCTAACCCTTCAAATCTATATAGTAGCCTAGTAGGTACTGAAATAGAATATTCAATATCTCGCTGAAAGATGTTCAGGATCATGGGTGAAGCCTTGGTGACGGATATTGGATGAAAATCGGCGACCCGAATAATTCCTCTATGTTTATACGTAATGCAAAACAATGTTTTCGATTCAATAGCTGATGGCTACTTTCGCTCTTTCTCATCTCAATTAAACGACACGCTACACTCGCAGTGCTACGCCGTAGTCCGAAGCAGACAGCATAACCCATTTATTTCTAACAATAGACTTGTGACCTAAGATATTTTTACGATGCCATTCGAACCAGTTTTTGGTGAGGAACTTAACAAATGTTTGTATGGGAGCAACTACAAATTAACGTACACAAATCCCCAAAAAATTTAGTTAAAGACCGACCTTGCTGGCGGTAGCCGAAACGCTTCATACTGATTGATTCAAAAGTATGACGTCACACTTTGCTCTTTAAACTAATCGTAAATTGTTGTTTCGGTCGCGAAATACTGCGTTTAGGTCCATAGTTGTTTTACAATTTTGTTTCTGTAAAAGCGTAAGAATTTTACTGGTAGCTTTTAATTTACTCTTGGGCTATAAAAAATGCATATATTTTTTAAACTTTCAAGGTC
This sequence comes from Epinotia nisella, assembly GCA_932294315.1. Classification (NCBI taxonomy): domain Eukaryota; kingdom Metazoa; phylum Arthropoda; class Insecta; order Lepidoptera; family Tortricidae; genus Epinotia; species Epinotia nisella. The sequence continues at coordinate 585,780 of OW028677.1, forward strand.
CATATCTTTTTATGATTTTAGTTATTTATTGTAATTTATACTTTATTACAATTATTTGATGGTTTACTATCCATTTAGCAATTTTAACATGAGGTCACAAGCCTATTGCTACGCTCGTAGGCGATCCCATAGTTTTACCGCTACGTAGTGGAAGGTGCTACGGCGTAGACGCCCGCTAGTCGGATTCCCTCCCTGCATTGGTTGTGTTTAATTCTGACTATTCTTAGCTTGTAGAATACTTGAGAATGTAACATTCTCAAGTGTTCCCCATATAAATTGGAAACTTTCGGGATATACCAGCAAATGGCATATATCAATGTGGAATTTGTTTAAGTTAGTTTTTTTTGATGCCATCTATAGTTTCTCTCCAAACTGTTTCGATAGACCATACTTTACTTCAATAACACGACGAACCGAAAATGGTTTTGCTACCGAATCTAATTACTTCCCTTGAGCGAACCCGTGAAACTAAAGACTTCCGGCACTGTCCAATGAAAAGTTAAAAGCACAGTTAACTTTGATAGCTCCAAACTTAATTTAATTAAAAGCTTACAAAGTTCGCAGCACGGTTACATCAAACGAACTTTATGCGGGCAAAACAAGGTGCATATATTAGTAAATGGCCAACTAAAACAGAAGTTGGTCGTCTCGCTTTTACCCATTTGATTATGTAATTAAGAATGTATAATAAACCACTGCCATTTCTTTACCCGAGTGGTATAGTGACTTACTATGGGCCTCATAAGAAGGCTCAAAGTCACCCAAAGGGCAATGGAGAGGGCTATGTTAAAAGTATCTCTGCGTGATCGCATCAGAAATGAGACTATCCGCAGCAGAACCAAGGTAACCGATATAGCCCTCCGAATTGCTAAACTTAAGTGACAGTGGGCGAGGCACATTGCACGTAGAACCGATGGCCGTTGGGACGGAAAGGTTCTCGAGTGGCGACCACGTACCGGAAGGCGCGGCGTGGGTAGGCCCCCCACAAGGTGGACTGATGACCTGGTAAAGGTAGCGGGAGTACGCTGGATGCGGGTGGCTCAGGACCGGTCAATTTCACTCTCTAGGGGAGGCCTATGTCCAGCAGTGTACATCTTTCGGTTGATATGATGATGACCCCAGTGGTAAAGACACGTGGTTTAAAAAAAAACTTGTGTACGAAATATCATTTGATATTTAACAGTAGATTTTAAGTGAAGGAAAAATCGTGAAGAAACCGGTCTAGCTCCAAAAAGGTCTAGTTTCCTTCTGGGATCGAAGGTCCGATGACAGTCACAATTGTAAAAATATGTGCCTGCGTCAAAGATTTATAAAAACATCCGATCTGTGAATAAGAGGGGTTCTAGTCGCATTGACGTCTCTTTAAGCGTGCTTTGACATAAAAAAAATTGCGGACAATTTTACACAAATCGACCTAGTCCCAAACTAAGCAAAGCTTGTACTATGGGTAGGTACTAGACGACGATAAACATACTTATATAGATAAATACATACTTAAATACATAGAAAACGTCCATGACTCAGGAACAAATATTCATGCTCATCACACAAATAAATGCCCTTACCGGGATTCGAACCCAGGACCTCTTGCTTCGTAGGCAGGGTCACTACCAACTAGGCTAAATCGGTCGTCTGACATGACTGCATCTAATGCTCACTAAGCACGAAGACGCTGACATATTCGCTGATCGTTTTTGATACTTGTGCAACATTGCTAGGCTATTTTTGGGCGTGTAAGTGATTTGATGATTACACTGTGACCTTGCATTGTATTATTAGGTATGAATTTATATAATTATATATTTTTTTATTGATAAAAAATAATGTATATCAGTTTACTAAAGACTAGGAGCTTACGCATAAGTGGCAAATAACACGTGCCTGGGCTAGGATATCCTGTGTTTCAGACAAGAAAGAATTAACAATTGAATATTTTATTCACGTGCAAAATATAATATAATATCATTTAATTAGGAGCTTATAACCCATGCGGCAAAAAAGATAGAACAAATTTATTTTAGAACGATAAATAAAATAACTTTATCTAAGCACATATCATTAGTGCTGTAAAATGCGTTCAGAAACCGTCGGTAATGACCAGCATTATTACAACCAATTTTACTATGACTACTTTCTTGTCTGTGGTAGTAGGTAAAATATGTACTGTAATGTTATTATAGTACAGATTATCGGTATCGTTATGAGTTTAAATTTGGAACAGCTGTCAAAACTCTAGTGGGTATCTATTCTAGTGTCTCTAGATCTGATATTTAAACAGTTATCGATACAAAACGTCAATTCAGTATGTTTTAATATAAACCGCATGACATTTGATCTCGAGTGACATGAGAATAGGGACTTCATTCGTTTGTCTATGTTTTAAAAAAAATATTCATCTTGTCAAACAAGATACTAAATTCAATTCAAAATAAAGAAATCATAAATATAAACATGCCATCAAGCTCTGCAACTTCAAACCAAGACCATCCCACTACAATACAACCAGGACCATTAAATATATCCCTTTGTTCCAATGTAAATGTGAATTATAACTATTACAATAAATAATTTGTTTCTGTATTTGTTCAAATTTCCTTTTATTGCATTATTTAAATATCTATAGTCTATAGATATTGTACAGGTAGCACTATTAGCAATGCAGGTCATTTCCCTACGGCTTCTGAACCCATCATAGAGCGCTTATGATATGTGTTTAGATAAAGTAGTGTATGCAACTGTACATAATTAGGCCTTAAAACACTCGTGTGATCCTATTATGAAACTCGCTTGCGCTCGTTTCATAAAACCACACTCGTATTTTAAGGCCTCTCATTATGTATCAGTAGCATAAACTACTATTGTTCTATCTTTTATACCTATATGTGAAATGTGATTAAGAATTATTATCAACGCCATCTATATCTGATCTGCAACAACTTTGAAAACGAACATTTAAACGCACACGGACTCTAATTACATTTTACAAAACCGCTTTATTCACGATCACGCCAGTTAAAACCCAAAATTACTTCATAACAAGAAAAAAGTGGCTGAATGCCGTTCGTATAGTAAAATTGGCGTAATCTGCCCGTAAATAAACCGTAAACCGCGGATCCGATCGGCCATAACTTGGTTTATGGCCACCGTAACCGGCTCGCGAGTTGTCAGCGCTCGCCGTTAAGGTCTTAGCTGACTCGATGCTGAGTAGGTGTGTATTAAATACCAGCTGTTTGCGACTTCGTTCACCTTCAAAATACATATTTTTCCTATTCTGTAGTATTTCTAAACTAAATTACTGGAAAGCTCCGTCAAAATTAGTTAAATAATCTTTGCGATTAAGAGTGACGTACAGCGGGGCTAGCACAACTGACGCCGCGCCGCGACTCGAGTCGAGAAAGATCTACCCTCCTTTTTCTAACTTGTACGGTGCGAGTGAGATAGGAGACGCTTAGTCGCGCGCGAAGCGACTGAGCAGCAAGTTGTGCTAGACGTACTGTACGTCACTCTCGTCTGTGCACATTTGCAATGTAATTATTTACAGTCAGCTGCAGAGAAACGTGACATTACCTCCCTGCATAGAAATTTGCTTGCAAGGGCTATCACATTTCTCTGTAGCTGAACTTATTATGCCGAGTCAGCGCGTATTCTTCGCCACGACATATGGCTCACTTGTTGTGCTTACTTGAAGTTTTAATTTGTTGTTATTAGGTAACTATGTTAGTCCTTAAGTTCTCCTGTTCATTCTTATGCCATATATATTATGGGTACCATAAATATTTTTTTTTATCTATCTAATTAACTGTACACATCAAGTTTACCATGAGGAATCCACCCCATGCGAGATAAACGTAACGTGTTTTATATTGCAACGTGTTTTCAAGCCCGCTTCCAACAGTGGGTCAATTCAAGACTCATGTTACGTATTCCAGTTTGAGTTCAACATGTTTTTCACCTCACGCGCGCCAAGTAACGTGTGTGGACGAGCGAACGAAGCGCATTACAATCGAACCAAAATCAATTTGGAACGCGTAACTACGGTCTATTATTCTTTAAATGAATATATGTGTGATAATATAAAATAATGAATAATATAATGCTAAAAAATGGAATAAAATGCTAGTCATATAGATAATAATAATAAATTGAATTGTATAAAATGTTACCTTACTTAATTTGTTTTCTTTTTGGTTCGCTTAATTTGTTAAATATCTATAAAGTCTTAAATGTAATCTATACCTATATGTACCTATAATTGTATTGAATCATAACTTAATTATGCTAAGTATATTGCAATACCCAAAATGGGTGCATGTTGATACCTACTGTTCACCGTATTTAACACCCTGTAAAACACATGTAAGCAATTAAATAAATAAATAAATTATTATTGTATTAGAATTTCAATTCCACGGGAAGATTCCATAACGAAATGATTTCAAAAGATTGTGTGTCTGTCCTATCTTTACCACCAATCTCTGCACGGAAATGCCACCAGTATCCTCGGTACAACGCCTCGAGGGCCTTTTTTAGATTTAACTTAGTTTTTAATTCATCTTAGTTAATGTTAATCATAATCTTGTATTACTTTCAATAAATATACATATCATTTCGCAATAAATTATTTATTTGTCTCTTGGTAAGTACTCGCATTTCAATGAGTCCACGTACGCCAAACTGACGCATTCAAAGTCAAAGTCAAAGTGATTTATTCTTCAATTTAGGCATATTACATGCACCTAAATAAATATGAATGTCGATAAAATACCACGAAAAACACATTGAAATATTAGTATGTAGCGTAAGTGCTGAACGAAATCTTGCCCCAGAATCTACTATTACATTCATAAAGTACTGAAATCACAGATAACACATCTCCCGCGAGTAAGTCGCGTCGAGCGCTCTCCGGCGTTAATAAAGCGCTTTTACGCGCCGATTAGCGCTATCTTAGATAACGTACCTGTTCCGAACTCCGCTTTACGACGAAAATCAACCTAATCTTTATGAGCTCTTGTGAGTTTGTGTGTAAAGAGGCTGCTCGAAGTTGAAGATGGAAATGTATGTAGTGTTTTGGTTCTTAGTAAGTATGGTGTATACCTACCTAATGTACAGCATATGTATTATATACCTTGTTATAAAATATAAAATGCATGCTACAAAGGTGGTAAAGATACAGACACAAGCTTTTGAAATCATTTCGTTATGGAATCTTCCCGTGGAATTTGAATTCTAATCCAGTCAAAAAAAATATTAGTGCAATTTCAATTTTAGTTGAGGAGGTTAAAGTTTAAAATAAAATATTACTATTACTAGTAATATTAGCTAACGAAACGTATACATTTCAAATTAAAGGAAAACATTCTATATGGATAATTAACCACTAATACAAAAAAAATATATAAAAAAACAGGAAAACTAAAAACAATGCCAAAAATATATGTTACTTAAATATAAGTATTTATGTACGTTTATTTTTATAATTATTTTGATTTTTGATTATTAATAATCTCTGCACCACCTACTGCATGCTCTAGTTTTATCTCTTTCTCCGATACCCAAAGGTTGTCTGGAAGAGACCGCTCTTCAGCGATAAGACCGCCTGTTGTCTACCTCTACCTACATGTTATTGTATTGTTTCTCTCTGTAACTGCTTTGTTTGTGTGAGGTGTGCAATAAAGAGTATTTGTATTGTATTGTATATGTCTCTTTAAACTGCATGTAGGACCTAATAAATAATAACTGAAAAAAGTAGATACAACAATATATTGTAAAATTACTATTTACAATCGTTTGAAACAATTAGAAGTAAGCAAATTGTATGTAGTAAAAAATAAAGGCGTGATTATAATTATTTCCTTTATTCACTTATTATTATAATATAACAAACTCCAGGATCTCACCTTTACCATTTCGCATGATTCAAGAAACGTAAGCCAATAACATCCCAGCATGCATTCCTGAAAATATTTTTGTTTACCATCACTGTCTTCCAGCAAAATTACAACGAAATCAATCATAACAGTCAACCGTCGTTATTAAAGGTCGGAGGCACTGTGGAGACGGCATAAATCTCAAATCCACGCGATATTGCCAAACTTCGGGAGCGCATGACTCGACTCATTATACCGGTTTGCTGTCAACCTGTATTTATTGTCTGTAGGGTGCTTCAGGTTGAGGTGTGAATGTTGTTCGTTTATTTTGATTGCAACTCGTGAGATGGCCACTGTCAGGGGCGGTTCACTCTTTGATTTCGTCGCGCCGCACAAAAACATGCCGGCCGGCCGCCTTTAGGTGGTCTATCAGTGGTTGTCGCGCACTGTTACGGAACGCACGCGTTCGCGCTTTGCATTGCATCGTCATTTTCCTCGTAAAATAATTATGCCGCGTCGTCTATTTATATTGGTTGAAAAGATTTTTTCTTTACATTATGTTTATGTATGTAGGTAACCCAGAGTTGTGCGTCTTCGTCTTACATTTTGCAGAAACAGGCAGTTTTGATGTCATAACCTAAAGGCAAATTACACAGCTTTTGTGTAATTGGGTGATCTTAAGTAAATAAAGAATAATCGTAATATCGTTAGTAAAATACACTATTTTACTAACATACCTATAATTTAATAGGTCGAGCTGGCGATAACCCTAGCTCTAAGGATCCGCCTCCGAAAGAGCGCGTTGTATGCGATAGAAAGAAATGGCCACATTCAGGCACGTTTGGCGTATCTAAACAGGGAATTTGTTAACAGAGAACCTTCTGTGCGTAGTAGTATTACTTATTCCGTTCCACTATGCCCGACCGTAAGGCCAACCTCACACTGAACATAATTCAGTCACTGAATCATAATCTGCATCACTCAAGAGCAAAAAAAACGGTATACTTTGTGCAGAATTTCTAACAGAGACTGTACCTTTTTTTTGGTCTCTAGTAGTTCAGATTTATTATTATTATTATTGGTGTTTGTGGGCCTTTAATGTACCGCTTCGACCAGCGAGTGATCTATTGTGGCAGCCCTTTTTTGTTTATAGTTCACCGTTAAGGCCCGTTGCCTCCAGGAAATTCCAGATTCTTTGGGCGGTGATATGTTGTACCTCTTCTGGGTGCATGATGTGCCGCCCTAGGTAGGTACTTCTTTTTTGCATGAGTGGTCCGCAGGAGCAGAGAATGTGCATTGCTGTCTCCTCTGTCTCCTGGCAGAACCTGCAAGTTGCGTCTTGTTTCATACCCATTTGAAACAGGTGTTTGTTAAATTTGCAATGTCCTGTCAGGATTCTCGTCACTGCGCAGGTTTTGTGCCTTTTGAGTTGTAATAGCTCTTTAGACAGTTTACTATTGAACCCTTTAATTAAGGCTTTAGCCTGTTTTTGTCCTTTGGCGGACATCCACAGCTTGATTGCCTCTGATTTAGTAGTTTAGATACTGATTCCGAATGTGTGAGGCCAGCCTAAGATATTCGTATCGCTTTTGTCTGTGAATTTAGTAATTCTTATTTTGAAAGACGTTACCGTCTTACGGTTGGGAATATTTTTATTAAATACCAGGGGGGTAATCATGCAACGTTCCGAAAGCGGGTTAGGTAAATCCAACTGTCATTTTTCCATATAAAAATTGACATTTAGATCTACCTGACGCGCGTACAATGCTTGACCAGCAGGTCGTGGTATGAAGTCAGGCGTTAGATTTGAATTACCAATATATTTGTAGCAATTTTTACAGATCTCTGGTGAATGTAAATCGTCCAAGACCAAAAATTTCACAATGTTCATAAATTTTAGACCAAGACGTTCTAACTAAAAGAAAAGAAAAGAAAATAAGTTTATTCATGACGTTTTAAAACTAAGGCTAATACATAGGATAACTATCTTTCAAGAAACAAAAAAAAAAGGAAGGGACAAGATTCATTTAACCTAAAACTAACTTTGCTACCTATTTAAAGGGAATTTTTGGCTGACTGTTTATGTATCATATATTTGTATTTGTGTTATTTGTATACATGTATGATTGTGTATGTATGTTTATATATAGAGGTATTTATGTACGTTTATTTTTATATTTTTTGATTTTTGATTAATAATAATCTCTGCACCACCTACTGCATATTCTAGTTTTATCTCTTTCTCCGATACCCAAAGGTTGTCTGGAAGAGATCGCTCTCCAGCGATAAGACCGCCTGTTGTCTACCTCTACCTACATGTTATTGTATTGTTTCTCTCTGTAACTGCTTTGTTTGTGTGAGGTGTGCAATAAAGAGTATTTGTATTGTATTGTATTGTGAATTAAAAGATTACGCATATTATCCACAAGAGTAAACGTATGCAGCGCTAAGTGATAGGAAAATATACCATCGCTACCCTTTTATGTATCCAACTCGGTTTCTATTCTACAGGGACACTTAGGCTATTATTTACTGGAGCTGCGTAGAAACATGGGGCTTATCAGCTTTACTATAAATATTCTGAGGCTCATGACGGAAGACAAGTATCCTGTAGACGGACCCTAGTTCTAATTTAAATATTAAGTAATTAGTTTTAGTATCGAATCTTTGTAAACTTTGGCATGTTTCAATTTATATGAATCAATAAATAAATAAAATAAAGAAATATTATTATCATTACAGCCAACTTAGTACTAACAGACCGTAAATACACTTAATTATAAACATCACACATGATATCTTAATTTGAAAAAAAAAACCGGACATGTCCGAATTCAACTCGCGTGGTGAGGGTTCCGTAAAATTCCTATTCTCTACGCATTAGGCACTCCATACAAAATACACAAAAATATTGAGTATTTTCTCGTTACTTTGAATACTCAAACTTCTTATAGGTTTTCCTGTAATCTTTAGGCAAGGAACTATTTTCCATATTTTTTTCAGAATTTTAAGCCTAGTAGTTTCGGGGATAAGGGGGGGAGAATGGTCAGTTTTCGTCTTATTTCCTAAATTACTTCAAATCCATTTTTGCTAAAATTATTAAAAAAAATCTGAGATGCTTACAACAACCCCCTTCATTTGATATGTCACCACAATACAGTTTGCGAAACTTTTATTTAAATTTTCCAGTTTACCCCCCAAAAGTGGCCCCCTTGTTCAGAATTCATTAATTTACTTTACGCCTCCATCTTTGAGTCACCAATTTACATATGTGTACCAAATTTCAACTCAATCGGTCCACTAGTTTCGGAGAAAATCGGCTATGACAGACGGACAGACAGACAACCGAGTGATCCTATAAGGGTTCCGTTTTTTCCTTTTGAGGTACCGTAACCCTAACAATTTTCGAAGTATGTAAAAATTGGCAGTTATTTGGCATGGCAATTACATGCAAAAATACTCAAATAGATAAGGTAGAAGTACTAGTGACCGACGCGGTACTATAGTACTCGACGAATATAATTTAACTAGCGAATAATAAACTAAGATTGATCACGACATAATTTTTAAGTTACTAAATGTTAGTCACTTCAATATTTCTTTTCAAAATTTCAAGACAAATAACTTATTTATAAGTTATGAACATATTTGTTAAAACCAGCTGCCATCAATTGGGACAATGAGTTAAACCTTCAAGTCCCAATAAATGTCAGTCTGTCATTCATGACATTTGTACTGCAATTGGGACTGCCTTTACTATTGGGACTGCCAGCATAACCGCCTGCCATTTACTCGTACATTCGGGTTTTTTATAAGATCACCATATGAAACGAATTCCATATCAGTAACTTGAGTAAATACCTCGTCTCCCAAACCGTGTGAAACTGTTTAATACATCTCAAATGAGCATAATATTGTGATTCAAATAAGTATTTTCTGTTGACATGTCGGGCACTAGTGCTTCTACCTTATATCTCATTTTCACTAATAGACCTGCATTTTTAGAGGAATAGCAAAGAAATGTGATTGCCAGATACTTATTGGCATGGCCACGTGGATGGCACTCAATAAAAACTGGAGAAGTAATCATGAAGCGCTGGGTATATTAGGAGGCCCATAAAGCGGGTATTACGACAACTTTTTGATTTATCTGGCGCGTAATAGCGCGGACGCACTGCCCCTTTCACAGTCGTTAAATAAGGGAGTTCTCGTATTTCAAGTTGTAGATATTGGCGCGACAATGATAAGAAAGTATTGTGTAATTAGCAGGGCTCGGATTTTTCACCGCACGGTAAGACGAAAGAAGAGTCGGAGTCGATATTAACATGAAAACTTTACTCATACTCATACTCACTTATTTTCTTAGGCGGCTTTAGACCTGGCTAAATGCAGTGCACTAACTGGGGGAGGGAATGGAGGGATGATAAACCATCTCACTCTAATCAGTGCGTGTGAGTGCAGTTAATGCACTGCATTTAGACAGGTCTGAAAGCCGCTTTAGTTACGTATCATCATCATCATCATATCAGCCGAAAGACGTCCACTGCTGGACATAGGCCTCCTCCAAAGAGTGTTAAATTGACGTACCTAGTTATACGTACTATATTGTTGTGATAGACCTAACATTGTCATTTATTTATATTTGCAATCGGTACGTTTGGTATTAATTAAATGAATGAGTATGAGCATGAATATGAGTAAAATTTTAATGTTAATATCGAGTCCATAGTTCTCTTTCGTCTTACCGTGCGATGAAAAATCGGAGCCCTGGTAATTAGACGTAGTTTTGCAAGAAATATATTACATTTAACCCACGCGATTTTAAATTTTCAATTGGGTACCTTCTGGCTTAAAAAAGTCAAACATTTCATAGGTGCTCTCTTGTGGGATGGATTGTTTTTGCAAAACTAGAACCGCCGTCAGTCCGCTGATCGCATATTGTCAAAGTTCTTGCAGTTTTGGATCCAGTTTTCCAATAATTTTGTAGGAGTCCTGGACTTGTAAAAAATACCTGAACATGCCATGCCAGTTTGCCGATACATTGACAATAATGCGGTCAGCGGACTGACGGCGGTTGGAATGCTCGTGGAATCACCCCGATTTTGTTGAAACGTAGCTAAGAATCATCATCTCGATCACGTCAAATTTTGGACAAAAAAACGGCATTAAAATCGGTCCATTTGTTTCAGAGCTACGGTGCCACAAACAGACACACAGACACGTCAAACTTATAACACCCCTCTTTTTGCGTCGGGGGTTAAATTAAATGAAATGAAATGAAATTATTTATTTCAGACATCCGTAAAAGAAAAAAGAACACAAAATAATGTTAGTTATAAGAAATTAATTGCCTAGGTTAGTTAAATACAAAATGCTCATTAGAATGCACATGCAAAGTCATCCAATGAGTAAGTATAGGACTGTCCATGCTTTCCGCGACCACCTTCAGGAGAGTGTTGGTGCTCGCGCGCACGCGGCCCCACAGAGACGCCACGCGCTCGCGCAGCACGGCTTGGAAGCCGTTAGTGCTCCACTCAGCGAACATCCCTGACGCGCTGCAGCGCCACGGCAGCCCCAACATCCCCCTGAAGGTCTTGTTATACTGGACACGCAGAGCACTTAAGTTAAAAAAAACGGATTGCTGTTTAATTATCATGTGTACGTGTCATTGGATTAGATGAAATGTTGACTAGTTTTACTCCATAACCAGAGTTGGTTATCTTGCACTCGTAAAAACCCATCCTTCCTTTTGTATTTGACGTTGCTGTAGTTTTATTATATTTGCGCGTCATGTTGTTAAAATCCTTTTGTCATGTTAGAAGGTAACTGCAGGGAAAGAAGATTACCTGATTCATAATACTATTTCAAAATTCTGCATGAAAGCGTGGTTTAATTATACTCATAAAATATAGGTGCTACTTTTGTCGTCGCCTTACACAGCATCATCGGCAGGAAACAAAAGAGCAGTTTTGAACATAATTGCATCGTTATGGTTACCTCTACATTATTATTAACGTTAGGTACGGTTGACGCCAAAAATATGTTTACACTATTCGCCTTATTGCAGTGGAATAAGGTGCAAAAGTGTAAACGTATTTTTGGCGTCGACTGCACAACGCAAATTACAAAATTGTACTAACCATTCTGGAAACATCTCTAGCCATGAGAACGCCAACGTTTTCTAGGAATCTCCTTTTTGCGAGGGTTCTATTTCGTTTGGCAATTTAATATACGACTACCGGTTAGCCTAGTGGGTAGTGTCGCTGCCTACGAAGCTGAAGGTTCTGGGTTCGAATCCCTGTAAGGGCACATTTTTGTGTGATGAGCATGAATATTTGTTTCCGAGTCTTGGATGTTTTCTATGTATTTAAGGAGGTATTTATATGTATTATATAACGTCATCTAGTACCTATAACACAAGCCTTATTGAGCTTACTATAGGCCTAGTTCGATTTGTGTAAGAATGTTCCCTAATATTTATTATTATTATTTATTATTATCAATTAACAACATTTCATTTTTATGACTCCTTAATTTTGTTTAGGCAAAAATAGTATTTGAAAAGTTATCTTCTAACTTTAACGTATTTTTTCTTTCCATTTTATTTTTAGTTAATCCCCCTTAATTTGGGTGTTTTAAACTGCCACGTTCGAAAAAGAGCAAAAGTACATTCAATTTAAAGGATGTATAAGATTAGTACTGTGGTCAATTTATCGAATTAAAATATAAATAGCATGCTGTGTCTGAGACAGTGACATTTCACATTGACAATGACAAATATAAATAACTGTCAATGTCTCACCATTTTTTTTTTCTTACAAGATGCATAAGCACGGCTATGTAATATCCGCAATCAGCCTTTAAATGGCTTCTTCAAAGTAATTTCCAGTTTTCTCAAGAACTAGCGAATATAAAAATCCATTATTTTTTTTATATTTACCTACTCAGCAAGCCCAAATCTGTGAATGGTTTTTAGTTTGAGCCGGTATGAAAAAATGAAATGTTGTCAATTACAACCAAGGCATATATATTATTAAGTATTATTGTTGATTAATGTGCCGCTTCGACCAGCGAGTGATCTATTGTGGCAGCCCTTTTTTGTTTATAGTTCACCGTTAAGGCCCGTCGCCTCCAGGAAATTCCAGATTCTTTGGGCGGTGATATGTTGTACCTCTTCTGGGCTTCTTGGCAACCTCGAGCAGAACCTTTGCCTTATTCCAGCAAGCGGGGCTCTGCTGGAACGGACCAAGGCATATAAATGTTAGCAGTACATTGGTGCTCGAGAAAATTTTAAAAACCAAATAACTCTTCAATAGCAAAGGTATAATATTTTTTCGATAAAACGGTTCACAGCACTTAAGCTATCGCTACTTAAAATTTATGTTCACACGCCGTATACCTACATGCTCACTTTCTTAGGGTCACTACCCTAAGAAACTGAGGGTCCTGGGTTTGAATTCCGAAGAGTGAAAATATTTATGTGACGAGCATGAGTGAATAGTGACTCACTTAGGCCTAAATTGGTCGTGATATGGCTACCACAAGGAGTCACTGGACCATAATTAAGCAATGTTACCTCTTACCTGACAGCTGTGGTTGGGTTTAAAAGCGTCTGTAATCTCAGCTAGCTTTGTTTGAAAAGGTTGACAAAGGAAATTCAACGAAAATTACTGTGAGCGAGGCAGGATTCGTTCGAAGTTGAGTTGCCGTCTCGTTTGTTGACTAGGTTGTTATATTATAGCGAGTCCTTTTAAACGTACATAAATATTTAATTGAAGTCCGTGACACAAAGAAGTCATTATTTGTTATAATGACTTACAACGATATGGTACCTTCTGTAGATACGGATAAAAATGTACCGGAATAAATTTGACATTGTACTAAATGCGGATAGCCTCATTTCTGATGCGATCACGCAGATAAACTCCTAACATATGATAGCCCTCTCCATTCCCCTTTGGGTGACTTTGAGCCTTCTTATGAGGCCCATAACATACTCACCAGAAAAACGTTATTTAATTTATTCAATTTATAGTTGCATTTCATTGCACGCATCCGCATTGCAATTCAGCGAGGAAATGCCGCCAGCATCCTCGGTACAATGCCTCGAGGACCTTTTTTAGATTGAACTTAGTTTTAATTTATCTTAGTTAATGTTAATTATAATCTTGTAATAAAAGATTTTTCAAAAAAAAAATATAGTTTGAAATCACGAAAAGTTTTGGGGCCAACTTTTCTGCCGGCGAGTGTATAGTATTAAATTTATGTCAAATTAATTTACTGGCAAAAATGTAAACCATTTTCGGCCAATCCACTTTTGTATCTCATCTTGAGATACTCACGCCCCATCTTCACAACTCGCTCAAGTACTCGCTGCGCCCCGCACTCGCACAAGTCCCTCGCAGCCGAGTACTCGCACGCCCAGTTCTCTATTCACTGTATCCACTGTATTTTTATTCAGACGACAAACGACTCAAATGCATTTACCCTTGATACTTTTATTACGAAGCGCACTACAGAAGTATAAAGATTTTATTTTTAATTTTCTGACGGAGGGGATGGAGACATATATGTTAGAGCCTGCATGTAAACTATCTGTATACTGGCTGTATAAAAGTCGAAAGATATTGTTGTTGTTTTGTCGTACATGACGGTTACTAAGCCCCAAACAATACAGCTGTACTCACAATACATATTCACGGATTAAACTCAACTTTTACCCTACTAAAGTGGTTTTCCTCTATCAATATATTTACTTATTATTTATTTATTACTAGCTTCCACCCGCAACTTCGTCTACGTGGACCCGGGATAAATGCTATTCTATATTTTAGTCCAGGCTATAAACTATCTTCGTGCAATATTTCATCCAAATCGGTTGAGTAACAAACATCTAAAGATCCAAACTTTCACAGTTATAATATTGCACCTTAAACATATCCAAAGAAGGATGTTCTGCCACCATACATCATTATACAAACGGCACATGTGGACAACGGCGGATTATAAAATGATGTGTTATTTTTGTTTTGGAGTTGGATTAATCTATGATGGATTACGAGATTTGTACCTGATAATAAAATTCAAGAGAAAAAGAAAGGAAGATGTGAGTGTACAATTTTGTATAATGTAATTAATACACTACAGTCCCTGCGATATGAAAGAGATGGTATATTTTACAATAGGTATTATTATGAATTCCCATCTAACTAAGATCGAAGACTCCATCCATTAAACAATTTTTTACGCCGGTTCTTCTCGAGGCAGAGGTTTACTTTCCGAACCGGTGGTAGTTTATCGACATTCATAGCTGCATGTAATATGCCTAAATTGAAGAATAAATCACTTTGACTTTGACTTTGACTTTGAATTATTTGTCATGGCCGGCACCCTTTACCAACAGGAATAAACTGGTATTTAAACACACTGCTAGGTTACGTTAGTATAAAAGAGCTAAGAGTCTTCCGTCCTTTAAATCTAAATTTAAAAAATGGCTTACTGAGCAATATTTTTATAGTATTAAGGAATTTTCAGAATATAAAAAATGTAATAATAATGATATATAATGTAATGTAATGTAATGATCTTATTAATGAAATCTACAAATTAATGTGCAAGTGTTGACCTGTAATACTTTATTACCAATAAATGATGTTTATGTCTATGTCTATAAATAAAGCCAGTAATGATCGCAAAACGGAAAGTATTCATTTCAAACCTCCGCAGCTAATATAGCTCCGAAACTCTATCGAGCGTTTGCGAACGTGCAAGCAAATGCCAGACGCGAAATCGATTTTCCGAAAGCTTACCTGCCACTCGGCCCAATTGCATTCACACCTATTGTTTCCGGATTTGCTCTGCTGGAAGTTCATTACAAGAAGGGAGAAAAGAAAAACGGGTGCGACGCTGTGCCGTACAACTTTTTGGTGCAAAACTTTAGAGTACGAATTGGTGTTGCGCTGCGGTGACGCTGAGAGCGCAGCACTTTCACTTAGCGTGTGTTCAAGAATACACAAAGTTAACACTTATAAAAACTTTCGTAATAAATCATTTTTAGTATTAATACTTAATAATAACTATTATTGTATCGGCGTAGGGATGTGACGGCCCCATCGCCCATCAGATTTCTGGTGCAATCAGTCAACGTAAGGCAGCTTGTGGCGGGCTGTTAGGGAGTAGCGACCCTACGTACCTGAGTGCTCCTGGGAGTGTCCTGTGGTCAGGCTGAGCCGATCGGGTGGACAGGCCCCCCACCTCTGGCTTGCCTTAACCGGCCGTCCAGACTGGAGTCGCAAGAGCTGTTGCTCCAGGGTAGATGTGGACACCTAAGTGGCGAGTTGGCTATATGTTTAAAGTCCAGTGCCACCTCTCTACCCCCCCAGCTCTCTGACCGGTGTTGCCCTTAGGCCATTTTTTAATGTCGCTATTAATAGGGGCCCATCTAGCAGTTGGCGAGTCACCGTCTGCCAGAGATAAAAAGTGAAACAGTTTTATTAGGCAGGCGTCCGATGTTTCACCAATAGCCCAGTCCATCATTTTCACCCAATAACCCGTTTTATTTAGATTCCATCAACCAGTAATAGTCCCTATACACCCCAGCGGTAGCGGTGTGTGCGTCCCATGATACGGGCAGGGACAGCATCCGCTCGGTGTACTCCTTGCATTCCATTAAATTGTCAAAAGGGCCTCTACGTGTTGGCTCAGTTGATACTTTGTAGGTACCTAGCCCCACGCACGCCTCCCAAAGGTCCGGGACATCATGTCCCGTGAGCGGGAAAGACTATTTATATTATACAGGGTGTCCCAAAAGTACCACGGCACAGTGACACCGAAGCTAGGTCAGCTCAAGAGGAACAAGCCCCTTTTTTTGTTGTTGGAGGAATGCTTTGACGCACCGTCCGCCCGGACGTGGTGTGTAGGACTCCCGATCAACTTTTACTGGGGTCATGTTAGGCTAGTTAGGTTCCCCTTCAGTTGACCTACCTCCACCTGTCCTACTGTCACCGTGACGTGGTACTTCTGGGACAACCTGTAGAGACTAACAGATATACAATAAGTACAATTATAAAATTAATACGCTAATTATTATTTAGGCGACGAAACAGTGTGGCTCCGTTGCGGCGACAAGTCCGTATATGGAATATTGATGTCGTTTTTAACTTGAAGTAATCTATCCACTCAGCACTTGGCGTCCACCTACTGACACCAGTCCAACTGTCTGTGAATCTAGCAGAACTGACTTCAAAACATGACGGGCGACGAGACAATCTTCCCTCCATATTAAAATTTACAAAGTGCAAGTGAGACAGGAGGTGCTATGTCGAGCGCGACACGACATGGCTATTAGTTGTGCCACTGGGCTCTATCATCAAGAAGTCCAGTCACTTGCTATAGCATATATGACCAGATAAGACGTTCAAAACTATCTGTCATTACCTTATTTGTAGAAAACTATAAAATGACTCTACAAATAAGGTTTGCAGAATGAAAATTTTTAAAGCATTGCAGATAACAAACAACGTTACTACTTTTGGGAAATGAATTTTTTTATGTTTTTTATAGGGCGATTCAAATAACTTATTGCATATCAGATATTTGAAAGCATTTCAGATATTTAAAAGCATGTTCGATATTTGAATAAAATACAGATATTTAAATGCGTGTCAGATTTTAAATAAGTATGTTGAATAATTTAAAACATGGCAGACATAATATATCAACGCTATGCAGAGTCAGATATAATGAATGAATTAATGAAAATGTTTATTTCGGAATCAGGTTCATATTGGTTAGTAATTTATAATATCTTAATATAATGGTAATTAATTCATAAAAACAAGTTTCCATCATTTAGATAATACTGTGGCTATATGTTTCTACGTCAAGCGCTCGGCCGAGCACTCATTAGTAGAGTTACACCTTATAAAATCCCTGACTAGGCACTGTCATGCTACTGTAAACTCACGTCACGTAATTAAGGTCGATCTACCGTGTCAGTACGAGTCCGCGAAATGGGTTGAAAGAAGGGATCAAAATTAAGCAGTGAGGGGGCTGTGCTGTCTCCAGTAAAGTACCTACAGCAAGGCAGGTACGAGCTCGCATTACAATACGCATTGTCGCGCGGCGCCGCCCGCGCTGAGTTGCCTTTATATTAGCCTTTGCGGGCCTATTCAATATTTTTAATGACGTTGCCTGTGTTGTGATACTTTAGGTATACATCGATGATACAAACTTTACCCAAATATTAGACACCAGCCAAACAAGCTTAAATAAAAACAAAACTTAAAATATTATGTACAAATTACAAACACTTTCACGACGAATGTTTGTTCTCGAGTCTTGGATGTTTAATATCTATTTAAGTATGTATTTATCTATATAAGTATGTTTATCCGTTGTCTAGTATCCATAGTACAGGCTTTGCCTAGTTTGGGACTAGATCAATTGGTGTGAATTGTCTCACGATATATAAGGTAGAAGTACTAGTGCCCGACGCGGTACTAGTACTCGACGAATATAATATAACTAGCGAATAATAAACTAAGATTGATTACGACATCATTTAAGTTACTAAATGTTAGTGACTTCAATATTTTTTATCACAATTTCAAAACAAATAACTTATTTATAAGTTATGAACATATTAGTTAAAACCAGCTGCCATCAATTGGGACAATGAGTTAAACCCTCAAGTCCCAATAAATGTCAGTCTGTCATTCATGACATTTGTACTGAAATGACATCTATTGGGACTGCCAGCATAACCGCCTGCCATTTACTCGTACATTCGGATTGATTACCTAATTCTTATATTATAAGGATTTTTTATAAGATCACCATATGAAACGAATTTCATATCAGTAACTTGAGTAAATACCTCGTCTCCCAAACCATATGAAACTGTTTAATACATCTTAAATGAGCATAATATCGTGATTCAAATAAGTATTTTCTATTGACATGTCGGGCACTAGTACTTCTACCTTATTTTTTATTTATTTACTTTCACTGCCAGGAACTTATGTATTAGCCACTTTTCGTTACTTAGCGGGAAAACCACGCCATTCCTGGCAGTGTATGTGTTAAGTGAACATGCATGCAAATATCATGTGCATTATATTTATAATGATTTATTATGTAAGTTTGTTTTTGTCAACACCAGCTGGTCGCGCGGCTTCTTCCGCGAATTGCAAAGATAGCAGGCAATTTTTGAAATGATGTAAGTGGTTCCCTATTACTCAATATTGTTTTAAATTATTAACTATTTCTGTCTGTCTTTGTTAATTATTATTGTCAGAAATTATTGTAACAAATTTATTGAATATACAGTCGACGTCAAAAATACGTTTACACTTTTGCATCGTATTTTTCGCGTCGACCGTGCAATATTTATATGCAACGAAAAATTGTAAAATGTAATGTCAATTTTCAATAAGCAATAAATGAATCTAATCTAATCTAATCTACTAAGATACAAAGTTACAAAAGCTACAATCTCATAAAATTCATCTTTAATAATATTATTATTAATATAGATTGTGATATATGTAAAATTATTTTTCTATAGAAACTCGTACCGGCAGGCAAACTGTTTAAATAGTTCTGCAGGAAAAAAATATTACATTTAGTATTAAGTATCTTTGTTTTGTAATAAATGAATACTATAAAACCGGCCAAGTGCGAGTCGGACTGGGGCTCCCATACAAAAGACATGATTTTTTGTCGTTTTTATAGATAATGGTCGCGCACGAAGGGTTCCGTACCATTATCTATAAAAACGACAAAAAATCATGTCTTTTGTATGGGAGCCCCAGTCCGACTCGCACTTGGCCGGTTTTTTATTATTTGTTGTTATAGCGGCAACAGAAATACATAATATGTGAAAATTACAACTCTCTAGCTATCGCGGTTCTTGAGATACAGCCTGGTGACAGACAGACGGACGGACGGACGAATGGACGGACAGCGAAGTCTTAGTAATAGGGTCCCGTTTTTACCCGTTGGGTACGGAACCCTAAAAAGAACTTACTTAAATAACTACGCCATTTAAAAACCCACCGCCATTTTCATCGTCCATGAGTGCCGCAAGTTATGTGTTACATGCACGCCACGCTGCCGAAACATAAATTATGAAATTAATTAAAATAATGAATCCTGATTAGCAAAAACTTTGCGTGCTTTTAAACGTTACTTTGTGCTTGGTTGTGATTGAGACGTTACCTTGCTATTCATTTCATTGTTATATCTTGTTACTGACTGCCAAAGGAGAGGAAGGTTATTTAGACATTAAAAGTACATAATTTATTTTGTATTACGCAGTATCGCTGCTAACGAAATCTAGGTCTTCTAGGTAGATGTCACTACACTCGCCTCCCTAAGACGTTGTAAGAAGGAACTGATTGAAAGATTTAGTGGCCGAGACAGATTGTTCGATAGCTCAGTTGGTTAGTAGTGACCGGCCATGTATTTCAATTTTTCCTTTATTAAAAGTACATTTCATAATTCACCTAGAGTAAAATACAAGATGATGATTGACTTTAACTAAATTAAATTAAAACTAAGTTAAATCTAGAAAAGGCCATCGAGGCATTGTACCGAGGATGCTGGCGGCATTTCCTCGCTGAATTGCAATGCTGATGCGTTGCGCGAGACAACCGCCAGCTCTTCGGTCACCAGTTACATCGACCAGACATTTCGCGATTTCTGTAAATATTAACTTATGCGCACTGGGACCCCACGGACCGAGGGTCTCGACGCCAAAGGTTACAAAGTCGTACTCTCTACCGAGGCCTGTAAGTACATTTTATTTTAAACATATAATTATGAATGAATGAATGAATGGTTTATTTATAATGAATACAAGTACATGTGTTTATGAATAATAATGTGAATTTCAGTGTAGCGGATTACGAGTGTTACTGGAGAGATTTAACTCTCTGAAATATAAGCAACGCTACCCACTGTTTCCAACGTAAAAAATAATTCACCCCAATTATACAATTCGGTCAAAAGCCAGGCGTGATTGTGGGCGGTAAATAACGGGCCAAGTTGCGCCAGTCCTATGATTACCGACACCGACACCGAGTCGGAATAATCGCGCTTTTTTACGGTTTTCCCAAATAAAACTGTTAGTGGCATCGTTCCGGCGTGTCCCAGTTACCCGTTATGTCCACGCAAGCGTTCTACACGAGTTTTTTTGCGTCGAAATTTTTGCCATTCAAATCGATTGGCTGCGTAAACTCAATAGTTAGCAAACTAGAGTATCTAACTACCTATGTTCACCGTACCTATAGCCGAGAATCGTACTAATATTATAAATTTGAAAGTTTGGATGTTTAGATGTTTGTTACTTAATCACGCTTAAAATATAAGATAGTTTTCATCCCGCTCTACGCAGACGAAGTCGCGGGCGGAAGCTAATTAATGCCAATAATTAAACCGGAGGTGAAACTTCAATACTAACAATAATACAAGATTATGATTAACATTAACTAAGATGAATTAAAACTAAGTTAAATCTAAAAAAGGCCCTCGAGGCATTGTACCGAGGATATCCTCGAGGATGCTGGCGGCATTTCCTCGCTTTTAGGCTCTTAATGTAGGACTCTATCGTGTATTTATGTAACATATTCGTATTTAATAGACTGCCCGATCAAAAATTATATCATAATACCGGTTTAATTTGTATGGATAAAATACCGGTATCCGAGCCCTGGTTTAGACACCTAAAATAAATTCAACCAATCACGTGGCATCTTCACTAAACTATTATGAATTTGACCAATAGCACGTCACCTTGGCTACAGAAGATGATATAAGCCTCGTGGCCTAAACACGGTACTCGACTTTAAGAGCCCACATTGTGTAACGATTGTATAAAATACTATTTATTTTATTTCCGATATTAGATAAAATTCTAAACGGTTTCCGCAAATAGTACACATTAATTAAAATGAGTTTGAAAGGCTTTTATAGCGTTTAATATATTGTGTATCAAATACAAATATTTTGTCAGTCTACCCGTTTGACCACGAGTGCTGAAAAGGACTCCTAGCGTCCAGATGTAGTTAATATATACGATAAAATTGGGTCGACTAGTTTAATTTTATGGTTAACTAGCTTTTGCTTTCGCCCGCGTACTAAGAGTCATGTTAACCGTCTACAAAAAAGGTGCATCTCAGTTTCAGTCTTTTATATATTTAGATCGACTCTACATAGACTCTGCATATCGAACATAGACTCTACATATCGAATCTACATATCGACTCTACATATCGACTCTACATATCGACTACATATCGACTCTACATATCGACTCTACATATCGACTCTACATATCGACGCTACATATCTCACTTTACATATCGACTCTACATATCGGCTCTACATATCGACTACATATCTGGACCCCCATATAAAATTTCACCCCCTCTTTTAAGGGGTTGGGTGCAGATTTCCAAAAAAAAAATGATGCACGATTTTTTTGTTAGTCACAAATATTCCGCATACCAATTTTTAGCTTTCTACCTTGAAAATTGCGGAATGCTCCATACAAACTTCCACCCCCCATTTTAGGGAAGTGGGGGGTTAGAATGAGATAAAAAGTAGCCTATGTCACTTTCCATCCCTTCAACTATCTCCACTTAAAAAATCACGTCAATTCGTCGCCCCGTTTTGCCGTGAAAGACGGACAAACAAACAAACACATACACTTTCCCATTTATAATATTAGCATGGATGTGGTTTTGACTCTAATGTAGCTATCACAGCTTGCACTATTATAATCGTTTCCTAACTAAATCCTTGTGTGAGTTTCGGTGGATTCAAGTTTATGCGAGTTTTAAGTACGGATTAGATTTCGGGTCGCTGGTCCATCGAGAGAGTCCGGCGGGCTTAGCTAAACACTAGTTACGAACTTGGCCCGCCGCTGCTGTGCACCTTGCAACAATATCACTTTATGATATTCTAGAGATTAGTTTTGAGATTGCATTTAGGATAGTTACTGAAGTGATTGTTATTGGGTATTCGATAGATGTCTCTGTTTAAGTAGATGTGTAATTGCATGCATTCTGAACGAGCGGTAGGATAACTCAACTGTCTTCCCATACAAAAATGTCATTAAATTTACTCTTACATACAAATCGTTACGCAGTCGACCAGCTAATCAAAAGAAAAAGATAACTTAAGGACTCCAGTAACTACCGAATACACATGTAAGGTAAATGTTCCAGTGCTCGACACTGGCCCTATACATGACACCGTCAATCAAGGTGAGCAATATAGTATAGCAATAGAGGTGAACGTATAATAGCAACTCATGTTAAGTCTCAGCATTTTTTCTATCGCATATTTACATTGCTGGACCAATACGTGATCACCTCTCTGTGCCTCCTACGATAGTATTTGTCTAGTTTTATCTTACTACCCGACTGCTGAAGGAAAGGAGGGTTATGTTTTTCGAGTGTATGTATGTATGTATGTGTGTATGTATTATTCTTTGGCATGCCTTACAGCCTAAACCGTTTGACGGATTTCGACATATGAGGTGTCGTTGGATTCCTCTTAATCGTGGGAGTGACATAGGCTATAATATTCGTAAAAAAAAAAGCAGTTTCGAAATAGTTATTTACGATACAAGTGCAGAAAATAGGAAATTTGCAACGAGTGGCGATAAATTAAAACACGACCGAAGGGAGTGTTTTAAATCGACACGAGCTGCGAATTACCTATCCGCACGTGTATCGTACAACGTTTTACAGTACATATGGCTCTTTAAAGTTTCAACATATGCACGGAAAGTGCTCATTTTCACACTCGTGCGGAAAAGTAACAAACTCTGTAGGAATTTACAGTACACATGTAAATTCCTTTATTTTCACTTGTTTTTAATCCTGTTATGTGTGCTTTATGAATAAATGGTTTTTCTTAATTTCTATAATTTATTGGAATAAAAATGACAAACACTGGAACGTTACCTTATGTTCTGTGATAACTTATAGTTTCGGAGATACCACATGATTAAGTTAGTCAATATTTTTGAATTAAGTATTCAAAGTTTCTGCAATATTTCACGTTGACTCGCATACTCCGATAATCCACCGTATACATTAACTTAATGCTCAGCCTTTGCTCGTAATTGAAACAAAAATGGCGCCTAAACACCGCCCGCACTGCAAATTACGTGGTTTCTGAAATCCAAAGCGTTTTATTCGCGCTAAGGCATTTTTCTTTAATAGTGGCTGAGTGTTATAGAAGGGAAAAGCAATAAAAGTCTTATTGTTGTTTAATGTTACTCCGTTTTCAATTAGGATAGGTCTGTAAATGGTGTGGTGGCGTTTGATTTCTGACATGATTTTAAGTTTTACTGGAAATGTCATGGTTTTGCTGTTATTATTTACGACATAATGGCACGTTTAGTATAATCTGCATGGAACACAAACGTAATAATATTATACTAAAACATAGTCAGTATTCGACTTGTCGACGATATAATTTAAGTGAGTTATTTAAGTGCGAGTACAACTCGCGTGGTGAGGGTTCCGTATATAATCTAAATTTCATAAGTGTTTTTGAATACTCAAACTTCTTATAGGTTTTCCTGTAATCTTTAGGCAAGGAACTATTTTCCATATTTTTTTCGGAACTTTAATCCTAGTAGTTTCGGAGATAAGGGAGGGGAATGGTAAATTTTCGTCTTTTTTGCTAAATTACTTCAAATCTGTTTTTGCTGAAATTATACAAAAAATATATCTGAAATGCTTTCATTTGATATATCACACAATACAATTTGCGAAACTTTTTATTTTTATTTTCCAGTTTACCCCCAATAGTGGCCCCTTTGTTTAGAATTCATTAATTTACTTTACGCGTACATATTTGGGTCACCAATTTACATATGTGTACCAAATTTCAAGTCAATCGGTCCAGTAGTTTCGGAGCAAATCGGCTGTGACAGACGGACAGACAGACAACCGAGTGATCCTATAAGGGTTCCGTTTTTTCCTTTTGAGGTATCGGAACCCTAAAAAGTGCCCAGCAGTGGGACGAATAATAAATAAATAATTAAATATTAGGGGACATATATAAAATCATTATTAAAACCTGAACAAAGGTGCCACCGGCAGCGAAGCGGAGCCTAAGCTTATTTTCTTATCTTATGAGGAGAGGATGAGGGCCCGTTAGGATACACTTCGACCCAGTGGGATCTTTTGTGCATTTGCCCTCTACTTTATACCTACTCCCAAGTTCACTCCATCATTTCCACAAAACGGATGATGCAGCTCAGCGGACGCACCTTGAATTCCTTTGGTTGCGGATAGCCGTTACCAAAGTGATTCATTCTTAGTCTGGCAAGGGCATGACATTCACACAGTAAGTGTTCCATAGTGGGCCTAAGCTACCGGTGGTCAGGGCGACAGAGAGAGGAACCTCCTGACTATCCGCGCCGTGTCCAGGTAGGTACCGCCTTCCCCTTGTCCCAGCTATCTACCGAGAGTCTCTTAAGACGGTGGTCGAGACTCTTTGCTGTTAAACCGTTCGCTGAAATGGCTATCGGGACAATGATTGCCAAATCAGCATCCCACATGGCGGTTACCTCGTGAGTCAGGTCTAGGTACTTGCTGGCTTTGTCCTTCATAGCTTTCACGAGGTTGTCGTCATGGGGGATGGTGATGTCGACGAGCACCGCCTGGCGTTTCGATCTGTCAGCACGATATCAGGCCCATTGGCTAGAATAGTCCTGTCCGTGATGACAGATCGATCCCAATAGAGCATGGCACGATCATTTTGAGAACTGGCGCTGGTGCGTACTTATAGTAAGGCACTTCGGAGACCACAAGACCGTATAGCAGAGCAAGTTGCTGGTGGACGATGGATGATCCTGGCTACAAGGTTAAGTCTGTGCAAGTATTCGCCGGTAGCAAGATGACCACAACCGGAAATAATACGCCTGAGTGACTCCCCGGGACGGCGGCATGCCCGACAAATGTGAATTATACTTCCAGTAGTAGTTCATGTGAGAGCCTTGTAGAACCGCCCTTGCTCCTCCACACCGCCCTGCGGTCCTAGGCGCTTAGTACTTTAAGAAGTCTGCGCCAGTTCTCGTGTGCCAACTAAAGCGAGATCAAGTTTCCATCTACTGCTACTCGTCGCGATAAATCCCACACACATTATTATTATTAAAAAAAAAAGCGCTCGTAGACACATGTCTCATATTTATTATGATTGATGCCTCTACGAGCGTTGTACCCATTTTTTTGCTCTTAAGTGTATTAGAGGGCAAATATTAAATCAAAATTGAGGCGAAAATCCTAGACAAAACGTACTTACTACCCCCATAGCCATCTCAAAAAGGCTTGTGTTATGGATTCGAGACAACGAATTATATAAATAATACATAAGACACAAATATATATTCATGCAAAGAAATAAATACAGTCATTCATTCATTCATGCTAATCACACAAGTATTTGGGTCAATAAACTATTTCTTGTTGTTTTTCTGTCCCGTTAGCCAGGAGACAAAATGACAGAGTTTCTTAGAAAAATTGTTACAAATTGGACTTCAAACATGGTTAAAAGATGGGCCACAAAAAGGGGTTGAACGTGACAAAAAAACCCCACATTTGGTGAATTTCAACCCATAAAATCGCAGTTTTAAAAAGTGACCCAGTAGACATAACTATGGCAACTAGTGACAAAAAAAGTTGATTCACCCTTTTACCTTTACCAGGATTTGAACTCGGGACCGTTAGCTTCCTAGGCAGGTCACAAACTGCTATGCTGAATCCATCGCCAAATACTTAGCAATAAAGGTGCAAATTGGAATACAAAATGTATGTCACTGTTTGACCGCCACTTTCATTCAGCCACACGGACATTCAAGTTTTTAGCAAAAGTTGTACGCAACCCTATTAAGTACTAAACAACCCCAGACCCCAAACGAGTTTAATATTTACACGCTGATTTACATTCGACCGCTCGATCCGTCAAACCCAGCATCAACCTATTTGATTAGGCTTTGTGGTACACTACAGGTCCTACGAGGGTTCAGACAAGCCAGATAATCGAATTTAAACCGCATTTTACAAGCTTTAAGGTTTAATTTAGATTGTGAGCTGCGCTAATTTTAGCTAAATATTTAATTAACATGCGTAGCATGCGCTACGAATGTCGTAGCGACAATCTGCTACGATGATTGAGCGATGATCTGAAGTAAACTCTTTTAAATGAGAGTTAAGGCTTAAAGTCGATTGGTAATTATTATTTTCGGTAATATGCACATGCTACTTGGCGGTATGTGAGCTCTGAGGGTCCATTCGCAAAACGTATACAGTTGTTCATAGTCATAGGGATAATAAATATAATTAAATGTATAATAAAAACATTTCGTTAAATAGACGGTGTATTTTTGTATGATAAATGTACACCGAGTCTGAACTCAAGTGTATATTTATCACATCTTATAAAAATCTTTAAATGGCAGTCTTAACTGCCAGGCTCAAATGACACTGGGCTGGGTATACGGACGTGTGCCATATGCACCCACAGATGTGGGCTAAAATAGCTACAGAGTGGTTGCCACGTGATGGGCGACGGCGCCGTGGTCAGCCGATGAGGAGATGACGGGATGAGCTGGACGTATTTCAAAGCGACTGGCCAGAATTGGCAATGAATTTTGCCCAGATGTTGCAGCAGTAGGACTCTACATAGGCTCAGATATAGTACAATATTGTACTACGAGATTTAAAAGCTGTTTTTTACGAGCAAGAGTCCATTAGAAGCCCAACGCCGAAGGCAGAGGGCTTTCATGGCTCGAGTTTGTATAAAATCTTACCATCCGTGTCGCACACAATGTTTTTCATCACATTTGCAAGGAAATAAATAACTACCAAAAGACAGAAAAACCTATGTTTCATACAAGCGCACCAATCAAAAATTGACGCAATTGACGACTTTACTTTCAGATCAGTGCGAGTGGAGCGCGCAGCTTCAATATTTCAACCAATCACAGAGCAGTACAGTAGTATTCTTGCGGCGCGTGGCCAACTAGATTTCTTTCAACCAATCACAGAGCAGAATTCTTGTGGCGCACGGCCAACTAGATTTGCTCAAACCAATCAGATCACACACAAGCTACAATAGACGACAGATACATTTTAAGAACAAAACCATTGGGCGTAATTTAGGGCACTGAAGCTCTGTATGCCTGCGCGTTATGAAGCCCTTTACAAGCAAGTGTGATGAAAAAAAATGTGCAATTGAGTTATGTCTGACTGGGGCTTTGTAAAAATCTGACATGTGAGGTAAATAAATAATTAACGTTGTGCTATCGAATGTCACAAAATCTGTATGGTTAACAAAACACAAGTTGTCATTCAAAATTATAAATATGATCCCAAATAGACATTACCGACCAATATTTACTGTCACATGACTGAATTAGTGACGAGTACAAATGATTAGAATCCACTAACTTCCATTACCATACCATCCATCATTGCATCGTAAATCATGTCATTCGTATATGATTCCATGCAATCATAAAATGCTTGCTTGTTTCAATCCATTACATGCATTCACTATCAATCTTTAGTTTGACAGGTCAACTTACGGCACGAGCGCCGAACAGCGCTCGGTCAACGAGTTCGCTTAACACATTCGCCTTCGAGAATCGCTACGCGCGACGCTCGTAGCCGATCCCGTGGTTTTCCCCGTATGTAGCGGAAAGCGACTACGGCGTAGGCGCCTGCTAGTCAGGTTCCCGGCACTGAATGTGTTAACTGTGCCGCGTCCGCGCGTTGCCCGGCAAACGTGTTTGAAATCAAGTGTCAATAGCAGTTACGGTAGTAAAGTGCCTCAAATTGTATTATTATTCAAATAAATATTTAAATAAACATTTATTTGACTAATAATACAATATTTGATCCATATGAATGAAGGTATTACGTTTCGCCGTCAAGACAAGCTACGCTATTCACTGTGTAATTATTTGTTGTCATTATTGTATTCTTTTGACATGATAACGTCTTATTTATCGATGAACGCCGGCTGCACGCACGAAAAAGTGTGACTCATTGTTCCGTTCCGTTGACTGGACATATCAACGCTCAGCCCAAACCGCTGGTTCTAGAGATTCCAAACTTGGTACGTAGGTTCCTTATAAGGTCTTAGGGGTGCACTAAGAAAGGATTTTTCAAAATTTACCCTCTAAGGGGGTGAAATGGGGGTCCAAATTGTGTGTGGGGGAAACAAGATTAGATGCACAAACAAATGCTGCACAGTGGTTTTTAAGATGTTATCACGTAAAATTATCGTCCGTTAACCGACTTTATAGATAACCTATTTTTAAGGTTCCGTACCTCAAAAGGAAAAAAACGGAACCCTTATAGGATAACTCGTGCGTCTGTCTGTCCGTCTGACACAGCCGATTTGCTCTGAAACTACTGGACCGATTGAGTTGCAATTTGGTGAACATATGTAAATTGGTAACCCAAAGTAAATTAATGAATTCTGAACAAGGGGGCCACTTTTGGGGAGGTAAACTAGAAAATTAAAAAAAAAACGCAGACTGTATTGTGTGACATATCAAATGAAAGGTGTTGTTGTAAGCATCTCAGATATTTTTATTATAATGTTAGCAAAAACAGATTTGAAGTAATTTAGGAAAAAAGACGAAAATTGACATTTCCCCCTCCCCCTCCTTATCTCCGAAACTACTTGGCTTCAAATTCTGAAAAAAAATATGGAAAAAAAACCTATAAGAAG
This sequence comes from Epinotia nisella, assembly GCA_932294315.1. Classification (NCBI taxonomy): domain Eukaryota; kingdom Metazoa; phylum Arthropoda; class Insecta; order Lepidoptera; family Tortricidae; genus Epinotia; species Epinotia nisella. Next base: position 615,413 of record OW028677.1, read on the forward strand.
TGTGAGTATTGAAAGTAACTGGAAAATTCTCAATATTTTACGGAACCCTCACCACGCGAGTTGAACTCGCACTTGTCCGGTTTTTTTATTAAGTGTCACTATCCCTATTAAGCGGCCAAAATACGTTACAGTGGAGAAGACGGTTATAATTATTAAATTAAGTTACCAGGGCCTACCTCGAAAGGAAATCGAAATGCGTTCGAGTACCTAATCTCCCTTTCTGTCGCATTTGCTAAAACGAGGGACAGAGGTATAGTCGAGGAATGATTCACCAGTTTTCGACTGTATTTCATTGCTGTTAAAGTCCAAAAGTGACGAACTTTTTCATTTCGCGACTGTACAAGAACGGACGTAAGGACGTCGACTCAGGCATGGATCGGCTCGGCACGGTGTAATATGCGCCGTCTTTGATATTGACATTTAATGATGGGTGACAATACACTCAAGTTAAGCATTATCTATCATCCGTAAAGTTGATATTGAAATTGATCGAGGTGACAATCAATCAAGTTAGTATTTGTGTAGGGGGATGGTGGCCCATTTTAGTCTACACGCGTTTGTGATTCTAGAAGACTGTTCTAGATTGGAGTACACTGTGAAAATGTTATCATAATATTGGAATTGGTTATTTTCCTAAAAAAAGTTATTTTTCACGCCACTGCTCGGAAATGTGGCAAAAGATGGTCAGAATTCAGGCTTCAAAGCTGGGGTTAGTTGGACGTCGCACGAACAGGCCATCTATGACTTCAAACTGTCCAACAATGTTATTGTTGGACAGTTTGAACAGCGATCGAGCGCCGGCGTGCGCTGCCTGTGCTCCTCCTCCTCCGCGCCGGCGCGAGGCAAGCGAGCCTGTTTAATAATGATCTTTAATTTTGATTTAAAATTATAATTATTTGCAATTTCCTTGCAGTAGGCGCGAAAAAGCACTGTGTGAAGCCTCGGCCGAAAGTGCAATAGCTGGACTCGTACTTCTCCGCTACACGTCGGCCCTCGAACTAACTCGTCCATCTATTGCTTACTTTCTAGCCTCTACAACAATGTACTATAGTCCGTCAGTTAGATTATCAAAAAATATTGGACACGTATTGTTTTGTTTGTTAATTAAACAAAAACTGACGAAGATATAGCCCGTTAAAGTTCCGTGTGACGTCTCATTATGGTACACTTTTTAACATTATGTGACGTCACGCGGAACTTTAACGGGCTATATCTCCATCATTTTTTGTTTAATTGACAAACAAAAAAATACGTGTCCAATATTTTTTGATAATCTAAGGGATAAATATAATTATTATTTTTTTACTCAGGAAAGTACCTAATTACGGAGGTACACTTGTAAAGAACCATTCGACTTTGATATAAGTGCGTGTAAAAATAGACAAATAATAGGCAATTTCAAAAGCACAGCTTTCTGTTTTAACAGGTCCTTAATATTAAGTAAGTGACGCCTCCTTGTTCTATTTTGTGCCTAATAAGTATCCTATACTATTAAACGAGCAATATTGTATGTATATAAAATATATATATGCCTATATAATATGTATATATATTTGTAATCACGTTCTCAGAACGGCTCTAACGATTTCGATAAAAGTTGGAATATAGGTATAATATAGGATATATACGGGGGCGAGAAATCGATCTAGCTAGGTCTCATGCCTGAGAAAATTCGTTTTCTCCGTATTTTCACCGGAGCAGAGCTCGGTCACCCAGGGTCTAGTGTTAAAGTTATTTACCTCTTGCATTTATTAATTGCCGAGGCATCCTTTTCGAAACAGTATTCAATATATTAAATAAATCGATGATAATATTACTTAAATTTTACAAATTAAATGCACACACAATGCGTAATTATCATGGAATGAATCAATATCGCAATACGTTGTCGTTCAATATTAGTTTACATTGTATTTCAATCTTGTATCGCAGCAGGGTAAGGGTAAGTATCCATCACAGCTTCGCATAAAAAAAATGCAAGTTTTTATTATGTTTGACTCCTTGCATAATTCAACAGTGATGTGCTAGTGTTTCCATACAAGTGACACCTAGCTGTCAAGTATGATACTTGACAGCTAGGTGACGTAACACATCTTAGCACATCACTGTTGGATACCCTCCCTAATTCGCGTAACATTTCAAACGCGCGTTAGGTCATCAAATGTATCTTTGAAGCTGAATAAAAATAAATATAATCGAAACGCCAGGCAGTGCTCGTCGACATCACCATCCCCCATGATGGGAACCTCGTGAAGGCCGAGAAGGACAAAGCCAGCAAGTACCTAGACCTGGCTCACGAGGTAACCGCCATGTGGGATGTTGATTCGACGATCATCGTCCCGATAGTCGTTTCGGCGAACGGTTTAATAGCGAAGAGTCTCGACCGCCACCTTAAGAGACTCTCGCTAGATGGCTGGGTCAAGGGTCAGATACAGAAGGCGGTACTCCTGGACACGGCGCGGATAGTCAGGAGGTTCCTCTCTCTGTCGCCCTGACCACCGGTAGTTTAGGCCCCGCCTCGCTGCCGGCGGTACCCTAGGTTAGGTTTTTATAATGATTTTATATTTTGTATGTATAGTTTTATATTCTACTTTTTATATTAATATTGTAAAAACCTAACTTAAGATAAAATATAAATAAAGGAATATAATAATAATAATTAATAAAAATGCACTTAATATTATACACATTATATTCGTCAGACGCCAAACGAGGCTGAGCCCTTCCGGCCGCCATGGCAACTAAGTTTTTATTCTTTTTCCGCAACTAGTTGTCATACAAGACTTATTTTTCTTTTTACGCAACTGGTTGCGTACAAAGAATTTCTAAAAAAGATTAATTGCGACAGAAGGATGTTTTTTCTTCATATGCAACCATTAGCATTATTCAAAAATAAGCGTGGGACGTTTGAGTTGGCAATGTCACGTTGTTTTCAGTCCCTCATAATTCTTATAAACGTCAAAATACGTGTAATATCTTCAGTTTGTATTACTCATAAACAAAATGTTGAAAACCTAAATTCCAAGCAGACGCAAGTATGACTAATGTCAAGATGATCAATGACTGCATTTTTTTCTTTTCATGACGGTACATTTGGCCATAACTACATTATTGAAATAGTTTGAATATAGATTGACCAATTACGAAAGTTTCATACCAAGAATAAAAAATCCTCCACCGCAACTGGTTGCGGAACCCAGTACTCTCAGTAGCCATGGCGTACTAGTTGCGTAGAAAGAAAAATAAGTCTAGAATGGCAAATAGTTGCGGACAAAGAATAAGAAATCTTGCATCATAACTGGTTGCGAAACATAGTTGCCATGGCAGCCGGAAGGGGCTGAGCCTGTATCTTTATTTACAGTTGTACATAATGCTCGTTTCAAAATTTACACGATTACCCTGTTATACTGCGCACGTGTAAAAAAACGGTCACTTAAAAACCACATTAGGTACCACAGACTAGAGTATCCTGCGACACCCGGTGCTACCATTAACCCACTTCCCCATCAAAGATGCGCGCCTCATTATGCCGGCACAAAGCGGGTCGAGTCATACAACTCATACATTTTCCATTAAGTCGGAGTCTGCTTCGCACGTCCATTACGAATAATTGCCCTGTCCGCGGCGTTTGGGACCGGAACGGTGTACAGATGAGAACGGTACGCGTTTGAGGTTGTTTGAGGTAATGTGAACCTCAATCTTAAAAGATTTAGTAGAGCGTTGCAGCGTTTTTTCTTTATAGTAGCATAAATCGCTCGTAGAGGCATGAGTCATATGTGAGTCATTGGCCTTGGATAAAACACCGCAACCGTTTGAGAGAACGTAAGTATGTTTATATAATGAAATATAAACGTATCTTATAGCAGTAATAGTAAGTAGTAGGGTGTGGTAAATTAGAAATAACTATTTAGGAAATATTTTTTTATCACACTTGCTCGTCAATGGCGTTATTACTTGCGAGCATATAGAGCACTTATAGCCGTTTTACCTCCCACGGGCTGTTAAGTTTAGTTTTAAAATATCCCTCTGATTGGCTTTAGCAAATCTGGTTGCTGTGTGATTGGTTGAATAAAAAAATCTAGTTGGTCAAGTCGCCCCGCCCCGCAAGAATACTGCTCTGTGATTGGTTGAAATATTGAGCTGCGTGCTCCACTAGCACTGATCTGGAAGTGAAGTTGTCAATTTTTGATTGGTGCGGCTGTATGAAACTTAGATTTTTCTGTCTTTTGTAGTTATTTATTTCCTCGCAAATGTGATGAAAAACATTGTGTATAACGCGGGTGTAAGAATATTGCAAACTCGAGTCATCAAAAGCCCTCCGCCTTCGGCGTCGGGCTTCTGATAGACTCTCGTTAGCAATATTCCACTTACACCCCTCGTTAAACAATGTACTATAACTTTGCTTAACGTTTACATACGTATTATATAATGTATAATTATGTTTGGGTACATTAAGTCCAAATATGATTGTTAATTTTGATAAATATGGAACTTGAGTAACTTTAATCTTATTAATAAAGACTATTATTAAAATGTAATAAAATAAAACCGGCCCAATTGGCACATTATTTAGCTTCACACTTCACCCCCTGTACTCGTATAATAATTTATTTTAGCCTGATTTTAGCTTCCTTGGTTTTGTTTGAGAATAAAAAAATGCTAAAATAAAGTATTACTAAGAAAGGCGATATAATTAACAAAATAAAATAAATACCTACAATTTTTGTAAAAAAGTAATGTAATGTAGTCCGAAAAATGTTCTATTAAATTCACGCTGTCATTTTTATCTACGGTAGAGTACTGTCCCATTGTTCTACTGCGCCATCCGCATTGGGACGACTTTTCTCGATTAATGAAATTCGGACGTGTTCGGACAAATTGACTCGCGGCCGGCGCGGGCGCTGCGGTTTAAATATTTACCTCGCAGTGTTGTCCAATCGCCGGCACATGTACAAGGGTACCGTTATGAAAGGGGAATAATGAAACAAGTAACTTCAACTTACTTCAATAACTTAGGAGAAAGAGTCTATTAAAAAATTAAAATGAAAAAAGTTTATTCAGGTTATAAAATGAGTTTCTTTAAATAGACAAGGTCGGAGCCTCCTAGTAAGCAAGTAAGTTTGCTTGTGTTAGGAAACACCGCACCGCTCTTCCAAAAACAAGAAGTGGTAAATTTAACCCATAATAAACTACTTAAGCTATACTAAACTTTATATATGTGTTGAACATATTATCTACGTATTTTTTTTTATTGGCTTTTCGTTTGGTCAAATAGAAACTGGCGAGGGAGAGACGAGCTAACCGTTATATGAATATCAGTCCCTCGCCACATAGGACTAAGAACTTTGGTTAGTTACAATCAAAACACTACTATTAAGTGTCAGCATGGACTACGTCAAGTCTGTCTCAGTCACACTTTGCAAGTTAGAGAGATGAGAGTAATTTTCTCGCCTCACGTCGCGTTCCGACGTTAATTTGCTAGCCCGGCAGATCATCACAGTAGAAGAAGTTTGTATGTATATGTAGACTCGAGAGCAATTAAAACGTATAGGAAAGTGTATTCCTAAAAACGGAATCCCACAAAGCATTTGACGACCGAATAGCCTAGTGGTTAGAGAACCTGACTATGAAGCTTGAGGTCCCGGGTTCGATCCCCGGTCGGGGCAGATATTTGTATGATGAATACGAATGTTTGTTCTCGAGTCTTGGATGTTAAATATCTATTTAAGTATGTATTTATCTATTCAGTATGTTTATCCGTTGTCTAGTACCCATAGTACAGGCTTTGCCTAGTTTGGGACTAGATCAATTGGTGTGAATTGTCCCACGATATTTATTTATTTATTTTTTATTCCGATATAGCCCTCCGAATCGCTAAACTTAAGTGGCAGTGGGCGGGGCACATTGCACGTAGAACCGATGGCCGCGGAAAGGTTCTTGAGTGGCGACCACGTACCGGAAGGCGCAGCGTGGGTAGGCCAAGGCGGACTGATGACCTGGTAAAGGTCGCTGGAGTCCGCTGGATTGTGGCACTCTTTGGGGGAGGCCTATGTTCAGCAGTGGACGTCTTTGGGCTGATATGATGGTGATGATGATGATGATTTTTTATTCCGAATTTCGGCGAAATATGTTCTCTTAAAAATTGAACCTACACTCAAACGTCTTTACACCAATATCTCATGCCTGTTCAACCCAAATTGACTAACACGACAACCCTTCGCGGGCGTCGACTTCCCGCTAATTCCATAAAAGCATTTGCCTTGTAGTTGGCAGAAGTTTTATTAGCTACAACCTTTTCCTCAACCTGTTTGGCCAATAACACCCCTTAAGCTTCTATTTTGGCTCGATTTGGAGCCTTGGGCACTTGGATGAAGACGCTTTTGTATTTATTTCCGAGCAGCCTTGCCTGCCCCATCAATCATACCTAGCTAAGGTCAAATATTAGATTCCTTTATATACGATACTCACATTTGATTGCCGACTTTTGATGAATATTTACGCATCGTCGGCTAATTTTGATGGCGTTGTGGTGTATACAGTTCTGGTTTTGTTGATTTTTTACCTTTTGTTATTGAGGTAGTTTTGAAGATGTACCTGTAAAAAGAAATATACAAATTAGCGAGAGTACTATTTAAATATGGTTTTCTCGATTGAAAAATCTTGCTGCTACTTTACTTTAAGGGATATAATAACAGAGGCCGGATTTAAAATTGGATGAATGTAGAGATCGCCGATGACAAATTACCAGTTTTACAGCATTCAAATTATTTATTTGAGACCATGTCCATAGTGCTAGTATACATTTGCTTATCCTAAGTTAGTTAAATCTGATATCATAATATATTATATAATAAACCTCTCACTCCCATATGCACCGAGTTCCAGTGTTTCCACAAAGCGCAGGTAGGAGACTCTAGCACCAGGCGCACGAGGCTGTTGCCGCTGTCACGCACGCGGCGCATCAGGAAGGCAGTTCTTTTGCGTATTATCGCACTGAAGCAATCAGTACGCGCCTCCGCAAACATACCTGATGCGCTACAAAAGCAGGGCAGCCCCAACAGCATCCGTTAATATATCCGCAAGCCGTTATTATATTGGATGCGAAGGGCATTGAACGCCTTCTTAGTATAATTTGTCCACATGCTGCACGTGTAAAAGGCCTGACAAAATGCTTTAAACATGTTATTTTGACATTCCAATCACAACGCGCAAACCTGCGGGACAACATTACACCGTATGGCCAAAACCCTGCGTTCCCTTTCTATGTCCGCGTCATCTTGGAGATTGTCGGTCACCCAATGTCCAAGGTGCTTAAAGCGAGTCACTCTCTCGAGAGGAGCTCCACACAAGAAAACGGGAGGGAGTGAGTCAAAGGCCTTGTTACCTGCTTTAAATACTAGGTGCTTGCTCTTACTGGTGTTGTACCTCAAACCATGGACGACCGCGTACCCTTCACACACCTTCAGTAACTTTGCGAGCGCACTGGTCGACTGGCACAGCAGGACCATATCGTAGATTAAAACGACGTAAAAGATGTTAGTTCGTCTTAATACAAAAGAAGAAGTATCAGTTTATTTAATTCATTAACAATTTTTATTGTGTTTGAATGTAAAATAATAATTAATAAAACATAATTCATAACAGGCGCGGATGGCAAAAGGCCGGACGGGCTAACTTTAGTTCCGTGGCAGAAGGGCAAGTGCTTACTCTGGGACGCTACGTGCGTCAGCACTTTTGCCGCTTCGCACCTCGGCCGAACGGTGCGGATGGCTGGTGCCGCGGCAGAATTTGCTGCGGATAGAAAAAGGGACAAATATTCGGCCCTAGAGGGCAATTATTATTTTGTTCCCTTAGCCTTTGAGACGACTGGGTGCTGGGGGTCGGAGGCGATGTCCTTCATCAGAGAAGTGGGGAGAAGAATAAGGGAAAGGGGGTCCGAGGCTCGCGCGGCTTGCTTCCTGGCGCAAAGGTTGTCCATCGCGATCCAACGTGGTAACGCTGCAATAAATTAATATAGTTAACGAAATCGACCTGGTAATCGCCCAATCCCACGTGCAAGCCCTCAAATCTAAAACCATAAAACCTCACGCGGTCTCGAGATATAAATAGCGAAGCAATCAGGCCGAGAAGTGGTAAAGCGGTTTTTTTTACGTCGTACGTGACAAATACAAAGATGGCCGCCGGAAGTGACCGCACGCCGGAAACGGACGGAGCGTCTCCAACTAATTTTCTGGGGCACCTTTTATGGTAAATGGAGGTAACATTTTTTGATGCTACGAAGGTGGCAAACAAGATATCGGGATGAATAACTGATGGGACTCTAGAAGCATAAAAAACGCGTTGTCGTTTCTTTATTGATTTGAGAATTCGTTGTGTTGATATTAGCTAGAGAAAAATGCGGGTGCGCTTTAAAGTCTTTAAACACAGTGCATCATCGGGAGGTCTGGTATTTTTACCCTCCACCAGAAACAGAACCTTACGTTCCTAATAGAGCAAGTCAAGTTGTATTGTTCATATGGCTGTAGTCTTTTGTAAGGTTATTGGTAATTGTTGGTCATCATTGCTGGGTTTATTCACAGATTTATTCTACATAGAAATTAGTGGTTTTTGCAAACCGTACGGTTTGCAAAGTTTGACGTTTGATTTTAGTATCGTTGTTATTTATTTAATAACTTACATAATATTCTTACAGTAAAAGTAACGCCTACTCGTACAATGTTAGGACTTAAAAATAAATAGGTACACGACAGTTACAATAAATAAAAAAAACCGGACAAGTGCGAATTCAACTCGCGTGGTGAGGGATCCGTATTTAATCTAAATTTCATAAGTGTTTTTGAATACTCAAACTTCTTATAGGTTTTTTAACAAAATGCAGACTAAAAATACGTTCACACTGTTTCCTAGACAATAAAATATTTCTTTATACGGTACATTTTTTTAAAAAACCGTTTAAACCAAAGCAAATAAAAATAACCATGGCTTTTGTATCAATCAGTTCATCAATCAATTTATTCGCGAAAAAACAGTCAGGGGAAATCTTTGAACCCCACAAAACGGTTATAAAATGTTTACACCTTTACTTTACTTTATCTTTTATACAACGAACCCACAGGGGCGGAGATAAACACCAAAATCGAATCCTACTAATATTATGAATGCGAAAGTTTGGATGTTTGGATGTTTAGATGTTTGTACTCAATCAGTCACGCTGAACGGTTTAAGATGAATTCTGGTATACATATGTGTATAGCCTGGATTAGCATATAGAATACTTTTTATCCCGGGATTCATCCCCTAAGGGGATGAAACGGGGGGCAAAAGTTTATATGAAGCTACGATATAAACGAGTTCCACGCAGACGAAGTCGCGGGCAGAAGCTAGTCCTATATAACTTAACATGAAACATTTAAGTCATACTATTTTATTTTATTTTATTTTTTATTTTATTTATTTATTTACTATACTCAAATAGGACATTTGGATCTACCTTTTTTTTTGTTGACGCAGAGGGAATGCATTTACGAATACCCCCGGACCAGGGGAAGGTCCAGAGGGTATGTGGGACTCGCCCTTATGAGGGAATACCCACTAAACCACTCTGCGGCGTCTACCCTCACTGCCGTTAAGGGGGGGCATCATGGGATCGCTAGCATTCTACCACGATGCCCCCCGGCTGCCCTGTGAGCACCCGCACACCAAATGGATTGAAGGGTTGGACCTTCACCTAGACGTTTTGAGCCTGGTCATGTATGGGTCCCCTACCCATCGGCCCTATTGGGGGATCTGGCGGTTAGCAGCGGCAAATTCTCTTTTGGATCTACCTAACGTTACCAACGCGTTAAGTGATCGCCCTGCAGCCTGCAGGTATAGGTCCTTCTTATTATAAAATACTAGCTTCTGCCCGCGACTATACGTCCGCGTGGAACTCGTTTATATCGCAGCTCCATACAAACTTTCGCCCCCCCTTTCACCCCTTAGGGGATGGTTCCCGGGATAAAAAGTATTCTTTATGTTAATCCAGGCTATACAATACATGTATACCAATATTCATCTTAATCCGTTCAGCCGTTTTTGCGTGATTGAGTAACAAACATCCAAACTTTCGCAATTAGAATATTAGTAGGATTGTATGTGGTACCGTTAAATTATCAAAGAATGGCTAATTTATCGCACCGGGTAAACCCGCAGAAGTTCCTAGTGTAAGCTTAATGGTTCGATGCCGTGCTCGCGACCGCTCATTACCTCGCTAAATTATTTTAAACGCCAGCCGTATTAAACGGCTCACGAATTAGCGCCATTCCGATAATCGACCAATCCCAAGACGCCCTGAATACGAGGGAACTTGTACGAAACATGAACAAAGCTACAAGGATTTATTGCGAAACGCTAATGAACACGACGCAGATCCGAGAGGCGTGACGATACGCGCCCCATTTAACAAGGATTCCGCGTTACCCGTTGAAATATATACGGTAAAACCTATGGGATAAAAACGCGTTTAATTAAAGCCGTCACGAAACTATCATTATTAACACTAAGGGCGTCGAAATGAGCCATTCATTCAGCCCAAGTGGCAAACAAAACGTCCTTCGCACACAATACATTGTCTCCCGCGCGGCTCACACATCCATCCTCTCGACGAGAGCGCGCAATGGAGTTTGTTAAAAAACAATAGACTGAAGTGGGATGCGCGTCGAGAACACTAGCGGTTATCTCGGTTAACGCGTTACTATTACGCGCTCGTTTCAGAGCGTGGTAAGTTAAAACGAATTAGGCAAGCGATGTAACGCGTGCGAGCGGTATAGTCGCGACCATACCACGTACGTTTCCGCTTGTGGTAAACGGTTACGTTGAGGGCGCTCATTCAAGGAGTTGCAGCTTTTATGTTCGCCTTTGCAGAAACATGTAGGAAGCCGTTGCATAACTAAAGTTCGGTACACTTTCACGGTTCAGACTCGCTGAGAATATTAAACAGGAAACTATCCTTACACTCAAGGAAACAGAACTGAAAATTTTATACGAGGATATTGGATTTCACGCGTCAAAACTTTACTTGGACGAGATATGTGTGATAGAGTTCACCTAAGAAGTTATGCTCCGTGGATGCGGCTCTCCAGATGCTTCCTGTGTGGAAATTGTGAAAACCAGACGGAAACGGTTTGGATTGGATTTTTTAGACGTTTTTGTAGCGAGATGCGGTTCGTTGTGATATATTTTACAATATGAAGCATCGCTTATGCCGTGGTGTTAGGTATATTTGTACGTTATATGTTGACGTAATGAATACAACAAGAGGTTTATTAACAATTCACTGCCTGGAACTCGCATAGCGTTCTATGTTCGTAGGCGTTTAACTCTACTTAGCGGGAAAACCACGGCATCGGCTGCTAGCCGGAGCGCTATGATATTGTTTTGTGGCTAAAGTTTTCACTATATTCGTACCTATTCGTACCTACTTTGAGATACAAAGTGGGCAATGTTACGATGTATCTTAAATCTGATTTAGTGCTTACACATCATATCATTTAGTGCATATATAACCATGTTTTTATAAGGTATTGAATTTTTTATTTGTTTCATAGACCAATGCTGCAACGGCTTAGCGATCTTATAGTTAAGTACAGTCGAGTTCTCCAATATCTATACAGGCAACCTTTCAAAAATATGTCACATTTTACTTTTTATCTACACATATGTCTTATGTCAGTAATAATAAAGCCTGTGTACAGATATTTTTGAAAGGTTACAACTAATGTCATTAATAATACACAAAAATATTGAGAATTTTCCCGTTACTTTGAATACTCATACTTCTTATAGGTTTTCCTGTAATGTTTAGACATGGAACTATTTTCCATATTTTTTCAGAATTTTGAGCCTGGTAGTTTCGGAGATAAGGGGGGGGGGGGGGGGGGGTGGTAAATCATCGTCTTTTTTCCTAAATTACTTCAAATATGTTTTTGCTAAAATTATAAAAAAACAACTGACATGCTTACAACAACCCCTTTCATTTGATATGTCGCACAATTTCGCAAACTGTTTGCGAAACTTTTTTTTTTAATTTTCCAGTTTACCCCCCAAAAGTGGCCTCTTTGTTCAGAATCTATTAACTTACTTTACGCGTCCATCTTTGGGTCACCAATTTACATATGTTCACCAAATTTCAACTCAATCAGTCCCGTTGTTTCGGAGCAAATCGGCTGTGACAGACGGACAGACAGCCACAGCTATGGAACCCTAATAAAAAACAACGTTAGTATTATCTCTAGCACGAATTTTAAAGAAGTGAGTTTTATTTCAATGCTATAAATTAAAACACCCAATAAAAATATTCCCTCCTTCTCTTCCCTGGCAAATCCTTTTACCATGCTAATATGCTGGAAAAGTACAATATGAAAGCCATTTTTACTTGACATTTAATTTTATGAAGCATTCACGTTATTACATTTCCCGTTCGTGTGGAAAAAAACATCCTGGCACCACACTGCAAACAGAATTCGTTAAATAAACATTCGTTGGGCAGCGACATGGACAAATACCTTCTAACTGAATGATGGTGGAATATTGAAAAATAATTACATTAAGTTTACTGTCACTTATTTGAAACTGTCTGACGTTGACTAAGTTTCACGTTTCAATTATTAAAACCGACGGACACAATATCATCATCATCATCATCATATGAGCCGAAAGACGTCCACTGCTGGACATAGGCCTCCCCCAAAGAGTGCCACAATGACCGGTCCTGCGCCACCCGCATCCAGCGGACTCCAGCGACCTTTACCAGGTCATCAGTCCACCTTGTGGGGGGGCACCCACGCTGCGCCTTCCGGTACGTCACAATATGAAGGGTTCTATGAGAAAAAAATCGTTTGCTAGTAGGAACTAGGAAGTCACAGCACTTAGGTCCTTTTTTACTAACTAACAGAATACGTAACAGTCCCTCAGCAAAGCAAATAAAGCTTGGGAACGTCGTTCAGAAATTGGTTGTTCCTCCATTCCGACCCCTGAATCAATTTCGATACAAGAGTGGCGCACTCCAATTTTATTTTAATTTAGCATGCGAAATACGTGTCTTGGATAGTCTATCTATAAGACTCGTGAGTAAGTATGATTAAATCATAGAATTTTAGAGAAAATGCTGTTAATATAAATCTGTGTTGGCAGCTAATATAAATCGGCACACAGGCATACAACCCAACTTGTTCGAGTTGAATAAATTCCTTGGACCCTTGGGCCTCCACAATTTCCTGATCCATATCGCGGAATCGTTCATCAGATCTCGGACACACGGACAAATGGTTGTTTCATTTACTAACGAGTTAATTTAGGGGAGTGAATAAGCTAGATATTTCCGGGCCCATTTGACAGGCCTGATGTTATCGTCCGTGGTGAGGATTTAGTTATGGTATTCGTCATGCCTTTGAATGTAGGTACTTAAGTGAATTAAGGTTAATTGATTGAGTCTCCAGCACTTATATTTTTACTTGTAGCAACATTTATTAATTTGCCTTCAATATATTGAATGATTTTCGTAACGAACATCGCGGTCCGCTGTAAACACGACTGACGCAAGCCGTTCAAACAAACGCGTATCACAATTAGCCCGCGACCACGCACCGCTTTATTTATTTTTAATTGCGCTGATTGCAATTTATTTGCTTTCCATTGTGGGCTGATATAAATTAAATAAAGCGCAAAATATTTGTATTATTGATAATTCCAATCGGTTGACGAGCAAAATAAACTTCAGTAAATAGTAAGTTGAAATAAATATGGATTAAAATAAAGCGATATCGGTTTTATTCACTTAAATGTAGAAATTGGGCCTCGAGGCATATGTAGTGTAATTTGTTATACTTACAACACAAAACACACATTTGCATTTCAATTAGCATTTTATTAAAAAAAAAAAAATTATGTAATGGATAATGTTCAGGCCTCTTTACAGAGCGGCGATGACGTGCTCGCTGGCCGACGAGTGTTTCTGACATTAATTTTACTATCAATTATTAAACTGTCACAAGAAAATGTTCTTGTAAAATAATTTGATTCAATGAGATATTATATTCTATCGGCTTACAATATATTCTATCGGCAGCTTGGCCGTAACAGATAACTTTAAATGTTCAATCAAATAATCCTAGAATTCAAATCCGTTTTCAAAGGTTATATATATAGTTAGACCTCGTTTAAAGAATAGTGAGACATGAAGTTTGAATAAAAATGTGCATGCTAAGGATATAAGCGATTCTTTACGTTGTATGTTGTGTGTTTGTATTTTAAGGGTTCCGTACCTCAAAAGGAAAAAACGGAACCCATATAAGATCTGTCTGTCTGTCTGTCTGCCAACACCATTTATCTCGGGAACGCGTGGAGGTATCAAGTTGAAATTAAAACCATATACTCAAGTCTACAGTCCCTTGAAGCTGTGAAAAAATCAAACTCCTAAGTTAACGATGGCCGTTTATGCCGCAAAAAAGTATATTTCGACACTCTCACGGGAATATAAAATTTATAGGGTACTTTTTGTTGACCAAAACTATGAAATTTGGCAAGTAATATTGACTTATATACTACAAGTACAGGGAAAATTCTGAAAACTATACATTTGTAATTTTGTACGCAACCCTCGGCGGGCAAGTCCGACTCGCACTTGTCCGGTTTTTTTATACCACGTCGATGGTGAACAAGCACACGGCCTGCCTGATGGTAAGCAGTCGTCGTCGCCTATGGACGCTTATAACTCAAGAGAAGTCACAAAACCTCTTGCTGACCCTTCATTCATTCCTTAGTAAACGCAGGAACTCCATTTGCCTCTAGCTCAACACACCGGTTGATTGGATGGTCCCTCACCTTTAACATCACACAAGTCGCTGCGTGGTGTTGGACGTTGGGTTGGGCACAAACTACGGCTTTAATAACCCATCCACACATATTTAATTTGATTCATCGGTGCCGCATCACATTCGAATTTCTATATTTAGGTTATCTCAGCGCGCGACACATTGAGTTGAGAATTAACGAACGAACATAAATATTGAGCATCTACGCTTTGCTGGTGTCCACCTGCCTAGAGTTTTGGCGATGTTTTTTAATCTATGTATCGGTCACACGTATCTTCCTCAGGAGCTTATGAAGACCATAGTTGTACCGATACCGAAAGACAAGACTGGAGATGCTGCCGACCAAAATAACTATCGTCCGATATCACTGGCAACCGTGGTGGCGAAAGTTTTGGACCGTTTGCTTGACCGTCAGCTTGCTCAATATATACAGCTGAATGAGGCCCAATTTGGTTTCAGACCAGGTCTTTCCACTGAGACAGCAATATTAAGGCTCAAGCACACGGTTAATTACTACACTTCGCGGAATACTCCGGTGTACGCGTGTTTTTTGGACTTGTCGAAGGCATTCGATCTTGTTTCGTACAATATACTGTGGGATAAACTCTTGAGGGAGACCTCTACTCCTAAGGAGCTGGTGCATATACTTGAATATTGGTATCATAACCAACGGAACAGTGTCAGATGGGCGGGTTGTTACTCGGAAGAGTACAGGCTGGAATGCGGCGTGAGGCAAGGAGGGTTGACCTCTCCGCGGCTTTTCAACCTGTACATAAATAGCCTGATTGATGAGCTCAGCGGAGCCAGAGTCGGGTGCTCAGTTGGTGGCCAAATTATGAACAATGTGAGCTACGCGGATGACATGGCTCTGCTGGGCCCTTCAATTGGGGCTCTGGAGATTTTGGTCGGCATTTGTGAGAGGTACGCGGCGGCCCATGGTCTCAGATATAACTCCAAGAAAAGCGAGTTACTTGTGTTTAATGCGGGGAACATGAAACCCAAATTTGTACCACCGCTAAAACTTGGAGAAAGTGAGTTGACGAGAGTCACAAAGTTTAAGTATCTGGGGCACTGGGTCGCCGAGGACCTCTCTGATGATCTTGATGTGGAGAGGGAGCGTAGGGCATTGGCAGTTCGAAGCAATATGCTGGCTCGCAGGTTCGCACGGTGTACGAGGGATGTCAAAATAACTCTTTTTAAAGCATTTTGCCAGACCTTTTACACCTGCAGCCTGTGGGCCAAGTGCACGCAGAGATCTATCAATGCCTTACGTGTCCAATACAATAATGGTTTTAGGATGTTGTTGGGACTGCCTCGGTTTTGCAGCGCGTCAGGTATGTTTGCGGAGGCTCGTGTGGATAGCTTTGAGGCAATAATGCGCAAACGAGGTGCCTCCCTGATGCGTCGCGTGCGGGACAGTACCAGCAGCCTCCTGAATACCATTATTGACAGATTGGATTGTCCGATGGTGGGACGTTGGAATGCCATGCATATGGCTACCAATCCAATCGTATTTTAATGTTTATTTCGTTTTTATTATTATTTTTTGATTGTAATGTTTTTTGTTTTTGTTAATAATGTATATTTGTAATGTTTTGTAATAATCATCTTAATTTTAAAAGTCTTTAAGTATTGTCTGTAGGTACTAACAAATTGTATGGATTTATATCTGAAATAAATGATTTATTATTATAAATATACCTACGTAATACACCTACCTAACTTTTGAGAACAGACCCCGCAAAATCGATACATTTAAACTGCCACAAAGTAGTTTTATAGAGCCGTTAAGGCCGAGTAAATCCTGAAACTAGGCCGTAAGATCAGTAATAGTAATCCATCGGAAGAGTTTTAGTTGCGGCGAGCGTGATAAACTGCTAAGTTGAGCGTTCCGTAAGTAAGTCATGACGCGACCGTGCGCAGCGTGAGGTAGGAGCTGTAGCGGGTAGCGGCGCTGACCCGGGAGCGGGAGCGGGAATCGACAAGCGAAAGTGACTAGGCCAAGATCTGTAGTTGTAATGTTATCCATCGGAAGAGTTTTAGTTGCGGCGAGCGTGATAAACTGCTAAGTTGAGCGTTCCGTAAGTAAGTCATGACGCGACCGTGCGCAGCGTGAGGTAGGAGCTGTAGCGGGTAGCGGCGCTGACCCGGGAGCGGGAGCGGGAATCGACAAGCGAAAGTGACTAGGCCAAGATCTGTAGTTGTAATGTTATCCATCGGAAGAGTTTTAGTTGCGGCGAGCGTGATAAACTGCTAAGTTGAGCGTTCCGTAAGTAAGTCATGACGCGACCATGCGCAGCGTGAGGTAGGAGCTGTAGCGGGCAGCGGCGCTGAACCACGAGCGGGAGCGGGAATCGACAAGCGAAAGTGACTAGGCCAAGATCTGTAGTTGTAATGTTATCCATCGGAAGAGTTTTAGTTGCGGCGAGCGTGATAAACTGCTAAGTTGAGCGTTCCGTAAGTAAGTCATGACGCGACCATGCGCAGCGTGAGGTAGGAGCTGTAGCGGGCAGCGGCGCTGAACCACGAGCGGGAGCGGGAATCGACAAGCGAAAGTGACTAGGCCAAGATCAGTAGTTGTAATATAATCCATCGGAAGTTGTTGTGGAGAGCGAGAAACTGATAAGTTGAGTGCAAGCGAGAGCGGAAAACGACTTGTTAGCAACCGTTCATCGGAAGAATATCAAAAATACCAATTAAGGAGAAGAGTTTTATGTACGGTGAGCGAGTTAAACTGCTATGTTGAGCGGTCCGTAAGTAAGTCGTGACTTGAAGGGTCGTGAAAGTGCGTGGCACAAAGTAAGAGCGGTAGTGGGAAATAACACGTAGAGCATACATAGTAATTTAGTAAACAATAAAAATAAAATTCATCATCACCATATCAGCCGAAAGACGTCCACCTGCTGGACATAGGCCTGGCATAGGCTGGAGAATAAGTTTGTTTCAACTTTTATTTTTGACGGTGGTCTTTTTTCAGAAACGCTGGTCTATATGACTGTCTTTTATGTTTGCGCTCTACTTTCAGTTCTTTTTTTTTTCATTTACTAAAACACTCGAAACATCAAAATGACAAACAGAATTCAAAAGAAACATATAACGAAATGGTCCCAACTCAGCATTCCCACAGTGCTCAAACTACACCTACCCCTGTACACCCGGTTTGAAACGATTATGAGGTTGTATTTACATTGAACTGTTAATTTTTTTCGTGTATTAAGGTAGTACTAGTGCCCGACATGTCAACAGAAAATACTTATTTAAATCACGATATTATGCTCATTTAAGATGTATTAAACAGTTTCATACGGTTTGGGAGACGAGGTATTTACTCAAGTTACTGATATGGAATTCGTTTCATATGGTGATCTTATAAAAAATCCTGATAATATAAGAATTAGGTAATCAATCCGAATGTACGAGTAAATGGCAGGCGGTTATGCTGGCAGTCCCAATAGATGTCAAATCAGTACAAATGTCATTTATTGGGACTTGAAGGTTTAACTCATTGTCCCAATTGATGGCAGCTGGTTTTAACAAATATGTTCATAACTTATAAATAAATTATTTGTCTTGAAATTGTGATAAGAAATATTGAAGTCACTAACATTTAGTAACTTAAAAATGATGTGATCAATCTTAGTTTAATATTCACTAGTTAAATTATATTCGTCGAGTACTAGTACCGCGTCGGGCATTAGTACTTCTACCTTATATTCTTTTGTATTTCTCGGTTGTAAAAAAGGCTACATGCCGTCTACGTCTCTTGTGCCTTGTCCCACACCCGGGTTGCGACTGAGGGCTAAAGTTACGAATTAATCCAAACGCCTATTAATTAAGCTTTAAGGCCCTTTCATGTGATTGGGATATAACCACAGCCGGTGCTTCCGCTAGATTTACGGGGTCAAAAATCTCACTTGCGACTGTTTTTGTTCTGCAAACTGGCAAGTATTTATATTTAGACATAGTGGAAGAGGACGGAGGATTTTCTCTAAGAAGGGGATTTAAGCCACGCCGAGATGTTCCTGGATGTCTGCAGAATTAATGTAAGGAAAATAAATTCCGCGTTAAAATCGAAGATGCTCCAAATGTACGTATAAATTAAATTGGTCCACAAACAATGAACACAATACACTATATCTTCACTCACGCTGTCAACAAACCACATCTAATCGTGCCGTTAAGATCAAAGTCAGCTCACAACTAAATCCCACCCATTGTCAGTTTGCTCTAAAAACGACATTTCATGACGAACTGTGATGACTGATGAAAGATAAAGCCGGCATCCCATTCATATTTCGCAAACATCTCCATTATACCAACAAAAACGAATTGAGATCCGAGTAAACAGAACTGTAACGAAACAAGTCGAAAATAGAGCGAGCGACAAACGGACTGATCTATAGTTCGGAACGCTGTGTCATGGAGAAAATTTAAAGTATAACGCGTGTGTAGCTAGGAATGCGTGGATTAATAAGGCCAATATCCATCAAAAACGTGCGTAGCTCTGGCTGTAAAGCATGCGAGTTGTCAAATATTTGGAAACCATCTAAAACACCCAATAATCCTGCATTTGGTGGGGTGGAATCTGTGTGCGGTATTTTGTACTTGACCGAAAACTTACTGATTAGTATAGTATAGTTTAAATATAGCTAAAGATGTATCGATTTGTGCGCTTGCGTTTAACACATTTTATGACTAACAGAGCATGGTTTTGTTAGGCACAAATGTAGTTTTCTCTGTTACCTAAAACTGTTTTCATTTCAGAACAGATCCCATCCATTTTGTTTTCCAACTTCCATACTGATCCACTTGAATTGCTTACCCCGTATTCCGAATTCCATGTTCCAATATCGGGCAGCTACCAAACAGAGTAAATGCGCCCCCATTCCTCCACATGCAAACGATTATTATTCTGTATTAGCCTTCGTCCTAACCGAATTGACTCCGGGCCCCTGCGGTCCATTCTAGAAATTATTATTACATTTGAATACTATTTTTATTTGCCGCGCGCTCGTTTTGTCACGTTAGGTTTTCAGGCGCGCGTGACAAACACGAATATGATTAAAATGTATTGCGTTTGCAGAATGGGTCATCTGGCGCTGTTGCGGAAATCGGGGCCAGTGCGGTTTGCGGTTCGAGTTTTATGCGTTAATTTTTATTGCGAGCGGCTCACTGTTTTAATGTTTGGTTTTAAGTCAAAGATACAAGAACCAGAAGAACGCCTTGTGCCTGCAATACGGCCACAACTTAAATGAATTTTACTTTTGAGATGTGACCGTATTGCAGTGTGCAATAGAGTCACATCTCAAATGCGTTTTATTTTGAGATGTGGCCGTATAGCAGGCACCAGGTGAGAAATTTGAATTAAAAAAAACTCGTCGGTGGCAAACAGGCTTACAGCCCGGTAAGCGGTCACCATAGCTTATGCACGTTTGCAACTCCAGGGATGTCATGCCCTTGCCAGACAAAGAATGAATCACTTTGGTAACGGCTACCCGCAACCAAAGGAATTCAAGGTGCTCCCACTAAGCTGCATCATCCGCTTTGTGGAAATGATGGAGCGAGCTTGGGAGTAGCTATAAAGGGGAGGGCAAATGCACAAAAGATCCCACTGGGTCGAAGTGTATCCGAAAGGGCCCTCAACTAGATAAGATAAGATAAGATAAGGGGTTTCACATGCGCGTTACCGACGCTTTAAGAATTTCTACACTCCTTTCTTGAGGAACCCCATTACTGGAGTCCCTCGGGAAAACCTCAGCGCATTCCACAACTGGAGCGTTCAAGGTACGAAATTTGTCTGAAACCGTGTCTTCATCATCATCAGCATATCGAAATAATGCTTCTATTCGCTGAGGGTTGATTGAGAACAGATGTAACGCATTCCTATTTGACTTTGATGTGGTTCGGGAGGGTCGGTGCTATCTACGCGCGGCGAGTTACATTGAATTCTTCTGTTTTCATTAGCATTCTATATTGTGGCATCCAATATCAAATGTAGATTGTTGCGTCTCTTTATTGAAGACTTTAGGTGACCTTGTTTTTTTTCTGAAACCCCAAATCTAATTAATTGTCTAATTTATATTTGTGTGCACCATAGATAAAAATTCCAATAAATTAAGTGCTTAAAAAACATAAATCATCATATCGCGTTCTGAGTTTTATTCTACTCATGTAACTATTCATGTCTAGACAGCTAAACAGACAGAAACTCAAACTTTGCAACCTAAAGCATAATTTCCATTGCATCAGATCGCGAAGGATACGAACGGATGCGGCGACAGGTGAACGAAGCCGATCGCGCGTCGCAGCATACTCGTACTTGGCTGAACATGATGATGATGATGATGAAAAAGAGAAGTAAAAGAGGCAACTATATGAAATAACGTCTGGCTTAATCCGGCGGGTCTGTATTAGTCTGTGGGTGCCGCCTGGCACCGAGCGCACGCGACGACTGCCGAAAGGAGCCGATCGGATACGAGGATAGGCGAACGGAGCCGATTGCGCGTTGCAGCATACTT
The DNA here is from genome assembly GCA_932294315.1 of Epinotia nisella. Taxonomy (NCBI): domain Eukaryota; kingdom Metazoa; phylum Arthropoda; class Insecta; order Lepidoptera; family Tortricidae; genus Epinotia; species Epinotia nisella. The sequence goes on from OW028677.1 coordinate 636,780, forward strand.
TCGGCTACGTACGATCACGTGTCACGCCCGCGGTCAAGCTGCTGTGCGTGGCTTGGTAATATAAGTACTGTGTACATGATTTCATATTGTACGATATTCCTACAGCACCAAACGACTCACCGCTACTGTGCCCATCCACCGCCTCGGGTACCAAGGGCTAGGCTGAAGAGGTCCAGGGGTTATCGTCCAGCTGAATATGATGTACACAGGTTCCTAGGTCACTGGTAGGTGCACTCTTCCAAGGGGGAAAGGTCCTTAACGCACACACGATTAATGATGAGAGAAAAAGATGCTCTCGCGGCGCCGCTAATTAACGAACTGACTTTGACGTTGTGCGTGTCACTGCACATTCGTATATCCGCTTCCGGCGGGTGGCGCTGTTCGCGCGCTGATGTTGCCATCCAGGTGCCGTAGCATGGTTGGCCTTGTCACGCGATAGGTGATAGGATAGAGCGTGCGTCACTGGCTGACACCGTTCGATAGAACGAGACGACGCCATACGTGATAAGGTCAACCATTCTACGGCTCCTGGAGGGATGACGGCTTCAAGATAAGAAGCAGTAAATCGCTAGAGGCTTGTAGGTATATCATACATAATAGTGAACAAGATAAAATTTGACCTTTATGATTGTGTCTTCAGCCACACAAAAAAAACTAACGATATAAGCTAGATAAAATAGTGTTCCTGTATGGAACACATCGTTTAAAGATTGTTAAATGACTTCGAGTTGCGGAAACCCAGCCCGCGTATACCTATAAATCTATATTGTTAAATCCGTTCCGATCCGATGCGAGCCGTTAGGTGAAAATTATGCTTAAAAGCTCAAAGGATGTAGGTAATCAGCCCGTCACATACATGCATACTCAAAACGTCACTTTCGACCATTTAAATCCCGTCTCTTAGGCCTTTCTGTTTAATCAGGACCACATTTGTCCCGTTGACAGGCAGATATGGGCCGAGTGTCCCTTCGTGTATTAATACCCTGTGTACTTGATTTTGGTGCTTTATTGCGCCTATTTGTAATGTCTGTCGGAGCCGGACTGGCCTCGGGCTGATTAAAACGCTTTCAGGGCGAAATGTGATTTACTCGTGAACGGCGCCGTATTTTGAGTTCACATGGGCTTAATTAATAATTAAAACGGGATATGTATTTCAATTGTGACGTGAATTAGCTTATGTATGTCGAAGTGGATTTTGGACTTTGGAAATCGTTCGTTTGGAATTCTGTTGATGTTTCTGATCGTTATAATGGAACTACGCAGCGTTCATAAATTTAGGTGCTAATTTGTGATTGCTGCGGGTGGATTGTGTATTTTTTCAAATAAGCGTTAAGACATGAATAAACTGTAATTGTCCCTTTGCTAAAAAATATAGTCTAAGAACATTTTATTTTTCTGACTCCTTAATTTTGTTTAGGCGTTTAATAGTATTTGAAAAGTTAGGACTACGTATTTTTTCTTTACATTTATTTTAAGTTAAACCCCCTTAGTTTGGGTGTTTTAAACTACCACGTTCGAAAAGGGCATAAGTACATTTAAAGGATGAATAAGATTAGTATTTCAATTTATTGAATTAAAAAGTAAATAGCATACTGTGTCTGTGACAGTGACATTTGACAATGACAATATAGAAGGAGTCAAATAACTGTCAATGTCACAACAATTTTTTTCTTACAAGATGCATAAACACAGCTATGGAATATCCGCATTCAGCCTTTAAATGGCTTCTTTATAGTAATTTCCAGTTTTCTCAAGAACCAGCGAATATAAAAATTCATTATTTTTTTATATTTACTCAACAAGCCCAAATCTCTGAATGGTTTTTATTTTGAGCCGCTATGAAAAAATGAAATGTTGTCAATTGAATGTCCTAATGTGATACCGAAAAGTTACAAAATCACCCTGCTATTATCGAAATTAATTTAATTTAAGACTCGAATACGTCATTCGAAAGGTTCTGATAAGACGGGTATTGTGGTAAATGCCGATGACCTGGAGCCATAGCATGGTTGGCCTTGTCAAGCGATAGGTGATAGGATAGAGCATGCGTCACTTGCTGACACCGTTCGATGGAACGAGACGACGCTCTTGTCTTGTCACTTGTCGCGTGATAAGGCCAACCATGCTACGGATCCTGGCCCTTCAAGGACAGTGTGAGGATGACGTTCGAGCGATGGCGAAAACTCTGGATGAGGAAGGGAAGAAAGTAGGTCTCAAAATCAGCCAAGACCAGACAGAGTATATGCACATACGAAGATATAGGGCGTTGGGGTCGAGCAGAAACAGCCTTAATGTGGATGGAACTACCTATAAAGGCGTAGCAAAATTTTAAGTAGCTGAACACGCACCTTGTCGTTTTCACTTGTTTGAAAACGTCATATAGAAAGAAAGGAAAAAGACGTTTATTCACTACACAAAGGACACACAGAGATAAAGGGAGTAGACATACAATACAATTGACACATTGTGTGTGTCTTCGCGGCAGTGAAACGGTCGCTGTCTCAGCATTGTGCCGAGGTGTCAGACAGACACCTACAGCGCTGGTTTTCAGACAGCACCGTAAGTGACCCACGGAACGCAACACAGCATACTATTAGATAGTATATGGCAGTTTAACATGGCGTTTAATGCGACACGGTGCAAAGTGTTGCTTGTGAGGCCGACCATACATTGGATGCGCAGTGACGGATACACGGATCTATAAAACAAGAAGTAGTCTGAGAGTGAGGAAGTGGAAGAACTGGTTGCCGAGCCAAGCATCATCTGGGAGAGAAAATCAGTCTGCTCGACTACTCTGGCTTGGAAACGTTGAGAGAATAGGAGAGGATCGTGCCGCCAAAAGAGTGTACCTGGGGCGCCCAAAAGTCGACGTCCAGTCGGCCGACCAAGGTATCGCTGGATAGATAGTGCCAGCTTCAAACTGCCAATTATGACTGGCGACAAGCTACCCAGGAGCAGGACAGAGCACCGTGGCGTGTCTTAGTGTCGCAGGCCAAGATCCACTTCGGGTCGCTGAGCCAGCATAGTAAGTAAGTATTATCGATAAGTATCATCGGGGTCTCAGGCGATCTCAGGGCGGGCTCATATTTCGCCCAAAGGCTGAGCCTGGCCATCCAACAAGGGAACGCGGCGAGCGTCTTGGGAACGATGCCCCGGGCTACATTAGGTTGTGTTGAGGGCGGGCAATTTTGTCTGTAGGTAGGTAATATATTTTGTTTATTTTAAGTACCTACTGTTTGTGTTTAATAATGTACTTAAATAAAATAAATATCATGAATTATTTAAGATAGAGCATAGTTCATTAGATAACCACCATTTTGATAAGTTGATAGGCAATTCAATTTTTAGATATAAAGTAGAGCAAGCCAACAGGCCATTTCAAACTAGTATTCTTGTATTATTGAGTCTTACTGTTACATATCACCATCCTACCGACTGCGCCAATAACCGTCAGCCTATGTTTAATGTAAAATGTTTCTGTACGACATTCAATCCAATAAACCTGTACTTGTTTATCACAAAGTTTATGGTAACACCGAAGACTGTTAACATCAGCAACAATTACAAATTACTTGAAAACTCGTCCCTTGTGAAAATAAAATACGTTTATGAGAGAAAACAACGCAAAGAATAAAGTGATCGATTACATAAAGTGGCGTATTATGTTGCGTTGCGTGAGCTGTCAAATTCATTACATGTTAATTTGACGCGTGAATATCATTGAGGGAGGAGTCTTGGACTTAAAGAGGGTTGAGTGCCAATTTCAATTTGGGAATAAATGAGCCTTAGATATGTTCTTGGTTTTTGATGTTGTAAAGATATTAGAAACGATACGGCCAAAAAAAGAGTAGCACAAATATATCGCCAAACAGAATTGATTATACTACTTCCTTCAGTGGGGTAATTTTTTGACATAATATGATATACATCGGAAGCACTTTATAATTTAATGTAACAATTCAGTCTACAGTGTTTTTAAGATTCGGGGACAGCAGTGATGTTTCAATTTCACAGTCAGGAAGCATGAATTCAGACATGTGTCTCCTGACACAAGCATAATGTAATGCTTAAAAGGAGGTTCCAACCTTTACTTTGTTACTCTACATATGTTTAAACCAAAATAAACTATTTATCTTTTCATTTCTTTCATGTATGTATGTCCCTATATTTGTAGACAATGATTGTAACCAATAAACGATTTTTTATTTTAATTTTTCACTAGTCACACCCTAAAGTATATAAAATTTATACAAAACTTGTGGCTGTTTATAGTCCACAGAAAGAGCAGGTAAGGAATCTCTTGTCTCCTGAAAGTGATGTCTAATCCCCCGAAACTCCGGTACGTATAACCTCTAATACATAATGACGTATCTGCACAGGATATCAACAGATAAAAACGACTTTTCTACCTTCTTGCGCCTTTACCCCAAGGGAGGAAAAAGTAATTTTATACTTTAATAGATTTCCGAGATTAAAAAGCGGCTCAAAAATTGCCGGAGTATGATGAGGGGAACATTTTGAGAGTCGCTTCAGGGGTTTATCGAGGTAGTGATCATGATCGTATAGGTTAATTGGTCCCTATGTATACCTACTAATATTATAAATAAATAAATATTAGGGGGCAATCTTACACAAACCGACCTAGTCCCATAGTACGCTCAATAAGGCTTGTGTTATGGGTCGACGATATATTCAATAGATATATAAATACTCAAATACATCCAATACATCCATTCAGAAAAAAATATTCATGCATGTCGGGATTCAAACGCAGGACCTTCAGCTTCGTAGGCAGGGTCACTGTATATACAGGGTGGACCATAACTTTTTTTACATTTCAAACTAAAATAAAATGAAAACTAATTATATCAGATGAAAACCGTTTATTAATTATGAAAACACATGAATAGGGATTTTATTTTTTAAAAATTACATCATCCATATGTGATCCTTCATTATTTTGGCATTGCCGTAACCTGGAGCGAAAATTCTCAGTGACGGCCTGACAAGTGTTCCGAGAAATGTGGACCAAAAGTCCGTTAACTTTTGAATCGGTAGCTGCGTCGGGGAGCGGTGGCGGGGTAAGGCGGCGGGGTTACGAAATGCAAGAGTGGCCAATGGGAATTTAGTGCCATGGCGTCCTTCACCTTCCCGCCACCGCTCCCCGACGCAGCTACCGATTCAAAAGTTAACGGACTTTTGGTCCACATTTCTCGGAACACTTGTCAGGCCGTCACTGAAAATTTTCGCTCCAGGTTACGGCAATGCCAAAATAATGAAGAATCACATATGGATGACGTAATTTTTAAAAAATAAAATCCCTATTCATGTGTTTTCATAATTAATAAACGGTTTTCATCTGATATAATTAGTTTTCATTTTATTTTAGTTTGAAATGTAAAAAGAGTTATGGTCCACCCTGTATATATATAGGCATGTTAAAATTATAAAGAAGAAAAGCCTGTAAGTTTGTAGGTAGCTTTTAAATTTAGTGTAGGGGATTATCTCCGAAAACACTTATCTGATTTCAAAACCTTTTTCACTGTGTATAAAGTGGACTTTTCCTATTCACAAAAGACATAGGGACCGTAGTCCGTAGAGTTTTTTGCGATACGCGGACAAAGTCGCATGCGCAGCTATTCTGAAATAGTTGTATGAAAAGTTAATCGGAACACTGGTTCATAATGTCACCAAATTACACTTTTAGTTAAGTATAGGTTCTTCATGTCGGTTATTCCATTTTTATATTTATTGAGCTTGCGAACCAGTTTAGTTTTTACAGACTTCGTGGTAACTAAGCGTAGGTAGAGATCTAGTTTCTTTAGGCGTGACGCGTGGGGTGAGGCGCATTGCGCGAAGCGAATAGCAGCCCATGTTAATAATTTTAACTTTACTTTTGTGTCGAAACCAAGGTTATGTTGAATGATGTTAGTATGGCTACAAACTGTTTTATTTATTTGTTATTATTTATTTAATCTTTACTGAACAAAATAAAAGTATCGTTTAAAAAATACAAAAACGAAAAATGCATTTATTTCAGAGGGCCTACCGCGAAACGATTTTCGTTTTCGTTCGTGTATCTCCGTCTTTGTCGCTCGAACTAGCAAGTGCAACAGAGACGGAGATACACGAACGAAAACGAATATTGTTTCGCGGTAGGCCCTCTGACCAATGATGCCCATATTTTTTAAAAGGCGGACTTTATGCCGTAAGCGTTCTCTACCATTCAACCACTGGGCACAGCAGAACGATTGTTATAAAACTGATAAGGAACAATAAAATTTAACCTCTTTTTAACCCCCGACGCAAAGAGAGGGGTTATAAGTTTAACGTGTCTGTATCTGTGTATCTGTCTGTGGTATCGTAGCTCCCAAACGGATAAACCGATTTAAATGCGGTTTTTTTCTGTGATAGATAATTTTAACCCGAGTGTTCTTAGCTATGTTTCATCAAAATCGGTGTAGCCGTTTTTGAGATATTGAACTTTGAAATGAAAGAATCGGGGGTTTTTCAACTTTTTGAAGTTGTCGTTATTCATTTCATATATTCATATTTTTATTATCCTGTATCGGAAATACTAAAAATAAACGGTTCCACGAAGTCAGAGCACCGAATTAAGCTTACGAATTTCTCGTAAAGGTGAGAATTTCCAATTAAATTGGACTGGTTGATGCCGGAGCATTTCGAGCACAATGGGGTTTGTTTATTAAACCATCCGACTCCTGCCTGACTCTTGAATATGAGATCCTGGGATTTAATTATTAAGGTGTGGTGCGACGCGATTAAACGAACTAGGCTCCGTAGAATTCAGTCTCTCTTGTTATTTTTGAGTTACGAATCGGCAAGTTTAAACTGAGTATGCAGTAAAAAGTTATAGTTTCTTCATGTCCCTATGACACAAACATTTTACTCGAAAACTATAAGGCGTATTTCAATAAAATTTTGAGGATAGGTGTATTTTGTTAGCCGCTATATAGTTTTTTAATTAAATGACTAAAAAAAACTGTTTTAATAGGCACGGAACCCTTCGTTTTGCGTGGTCCGACACGCACTTGGCCGGTTTTTAAATGAAACATTTGTTTTACTCATTTGTGAAATAAGTATTTGAAGTGACAACACAAACACAATAGAAATACTTTTTATTGCACACCACACAGAAAGAGAAAGAAAGCAGAGATCCAGGGAGATAGTAGGAAGAGGTAAAACAACCAGGCGGTCTTATCGCTAAAGAGCGATCTCTATTATATACACCCCAAGAACTGCAGGCATTGCACTTGTCAAAAACCGGACAAGTGCGAGTTCAACTCGCGTGGTGATTGTTCCGTAAAATTGCTATGCTCTAAGCATCAGGCGCTCCGTACAAAATACACAAAAATATTGACAATTTTCCCGTTAGCGCTGTAGGTGTCTGTCTGACACCTCGGCACGATGCTGAGACAGCAACCGTTTCACTGCCGCGAAGACACACACGATGTGTCAATTGTATTGTACCTATGTCTACTTCCTTTATCTTTGTGTGTCTTTTGTGTAGTGAATAAATATCTTCTTTCATTCTTCTTTCTTTCTTTACTTTGAATACTCAAACTCCTTTTAGGTTTTCCTTTAATCTTTAGGCAAGGAACTATTTTCAGAATTTTAAGCCTAGTAATTTCTGAAATAAGGGGGAGAATGGTCCATTTTCGTTTTTTTCCTTCAAATTTATTTTTGCTAAAATTATAAAAAAAATATATCAGAGATGCTTACAACAACCCCTTTCATTTGATATGTCACACAATACAGTTTGCGAAACTTTTTTTTTTATATTTCCAAATTACCCCCCCCCCCCCCCCCCCTCCCAAAAGTGGCCCCCTTGTTTAGAATTCATTAATTTACTTTACGCGTCCATCTTTGAGTCACCAATTTACATATATTTACCAAATTTCAACTCAATCGGTCTAGTAGTGACAGACGGACAGAAATACTCACGAGTGATCCTATAAGGGTTCCGTTTTTTCCTTTTTAGGTACGGAACCCTAAAAAGGGAAAATAAACAATTTTTCATTTTCAACAACGCTTCGGAGGCGCATCTCTTGAGCTCGTAAAGGCGAAGACCGACACCCTAAAATATTTATAACACATTTAAAGCTCCCAAAATGATGTCACCCATCACTTTGTTTCGATGGGATGACTTTATGATTTCGTCAATATTTACTATGTATTTTTGGGGTGAGAGTAATAATGGAGGATCAATTTTGTACCTATATGAGGCGGTGGCTTGAAAAAAACTTCTTCAGGAGCCGTAGCATGGTTAGCCTTATCACGCGACAAGTGACAAGATAAGAGCGTCGTCTCGTTCTATCGAACGGTGTCAGCCAGTGACGCACGGTCTATCCTATCACCTATCGCGTGACAAGGCCAACCATGCTACGGGGCCTGTTCTTAAAATATATAACGATTTCTTCGCGTTGACTTACCTATCGTTCACACTCCGGTGTTATAGTTTGTTCGCCGTTACTAAACAATTAACACCACATTCGAAAGAAAGAAAGGAAGAAAGAAAGAAAGAAAGAATATACAATTAATTAACGTCACAATTTACACAACAAAAAAGAAACAACAAAAGAAAAGGCTTCTTTCGAGGAAGTAGTAGGTGTTCCATACTCCGCTGTTACGTCAGTTTGTTCGCCATTACTAAACAATTAAAACCACATTCGAAAGAAAGAAAGGAAGAAAGAAAGAAAGAAAGAAAGGTTATACAATTATTTAACGTCGCAATTTGCACTATAAAAAAGAACTAACAAAAGAAAAGGCTTAATTCGATGACGTTAAATAGAATCCCCATTTAGAATAAATCCACGGCAAGACACAGCAAGCTGAGACGCTGATTTTCAGTTGGGATCTAACTTAAAACTGTCATAAATAGCGATAAAAACGCCAACAACTGATATTAACTATGAAAAATAGAACATTATAATAAATAAACCTAACCAGTTGACATAAGAAGATAACAAAATATATATCTATATAAGTATGTTTATCCGTTGTCTAGTACCCATAGTACAGGCTTTGCCTAGTTTGGAACTAGATCGATTGGTGTGAATTGTCCCACTATATTTATATATTACAGGGTACTAATAACATTTGTTTCCACTTCTGTCGGTTTTTAGCTTCCTCTCTGTCCAATCATTTTAAAAGGAATTTAACTCTTCCCACCTTCGCCAACGAAGTCTGCCACGTCCACATCTCTTTTTGGAGTTCCGAGGTGTCTCTTCTTCTGCTTTTTGCCCATGACTCACTGGACACGCGGCCGACGGGATAAGCCCAGTTCCACTTAAACCTCGCTTGCCCAGCTACGTCTACAATTTGAGTTAGTATGCGCAGCGTAAAGCAGCATCATAATATCATCAGCATTCTCCTAGCTTTCTTTACGGTTATACCCTAAAACAGCCCGTTGTCCGCTTTGGCACATAATCCCAAGGTTTGACGTAGGCACTAGTTGTACGAAAGCGACCGTTATCTGACTTTCCGACCCAAAGGAAAAGCTAGACCTTAAATTGGGATTAGACCGGATTCCTCACGATGTTTTCCTTCACCGAAAATCTACTGTTAAAATAATGATATTTCCTTATTTAAATTATACTTTTACACGGGTGTAACGCAATTTTTATTTACCTTTATTTCTAACGTTTCGACACGCATGATCGCAGATGACTGTCGTCCCAGCAAGTTGTCAACGGAGATATGGGTGCACAATATTTCACTACCCTCTAAAAGTCGATAAAAATATGGAGGGTACACCCGAAAAAAGTTCAATTAATATAATAATGGACGGGTAGTAATTAATTTAAATATGAGTACAAAGCGCGAGAGTTTAAAGTGTTAAATTGATATTTCGTAAATAAGGTTATTGAAAAAAACCAGTGTTATGAGCCGATGTTCGAGCTCTCGACCTGGAGATTGAAAGTCATGTACTGCTACACAGACTCATATAAAGCAGCATATCAAATTTCACGTTAATTACTGTTAAATTTCCAAAACAGCTCCCAGTGAAACCAACAAGAGAGCTAACAGGGTAATTGTATTTGCACACTCTGATGTCGGTGCTATTGGATATTTCACAAATCCAAATGAGATTTCCGATGCTCGCGTCGCCTCACTCACTCGTGTGTGCCTAATACCCAGCCGCGCTCTGCGAATGTCCTTTGTATTTAATATATTTCGAGTTGAATGTTTTAAAGTCAAATATATAATATTATATACATGTGTTAATTAAATGTATTATTGTATTACATTCAATTTGCGAATGGATGGTTAAGAAGGCGTTAAGCTGCTGATAGACTTACGAATTCACTTATGATATTTGGCTCTATGCCTGGCCCGGTTCATTATTCAGTTCAATTTTAAAAACGTCCAATGCTCGATGTTCTGATTCACATGTAAATGTGAATGCTTAATTCTATCAGCACCTAATAACGCAAATACATATTCTTAGGGACAATCTTCTCAATCTTATCTAGTTGAGGGCCCTTTCGGATACACTTGTGGGATCCAGTGGGATCTTTTGTGCATTTGCCCTCTCCTTTACATCTACTCCCAAGCTCGCTCCATCGTTTCCACAAAACGGATGAAGTGGCTCAGCGGGAGCACCTTGAATTCCTTTGGTTGCGGATAGCCGTTAAAAAAGTGATTCATTCTTTGTCTGGCAAGGGCATCACATTCACACAGTAAGTGTTCCATAGTCTCATCCTCCTCGCCACACATTCTACAGTCTACACTGTCCGATAATATCATCTTGGCCAATCCTTGACCCCGAAGTGACCTGTGAACACCCAAGATATAATTCTGAGTTTTCTGCTGGATTTCCAGTGCTTTTTGGTCCAGGCCAAGTCCACTCCTTCTATGAAGAGCTTTGAGTACCTTAAACCCGCCTCATTCCTCCACTCTCTCTTCTCAATCTTACTCAAATTAACCTAATCCTAAACTAAAAAAAGCTTGCACTATGGTAACTTAATGATTAAATAGGTAAGTGCCTATTAATTTTCATAGAAAACATTCATAACTTGGGATTTCATGCTCATTATACAAATTGATGCTATGATTGTATTGTATGTCTACTCCTTTGTCTCTGTGTGTCTTTTGTGTAGTGAATAAATGTCTTCTTTTCTTTTTTTCTTTTTTTGATGCCCTTGTTAGGATTGGAACCTAGGATGTTCAGCTTCGTAGGCAAGATCACTACCAACAGAGTAAAGTAGTCGAATTGGCTTAAAATGCCCTTCGTTGTATTACATAGTATATTTGAGAAACAGATGTGAAGCCACGGACAAAAACATACCCCTTTATTTATCAGTGCTTTAATTGCATACGAATTTTTAATTAGAGAAGCAAAAGCATTCGCACCCCCGCCGCCGTTGGCCGCTGCTAGCCCAATCATCGAAGTCAGCTCTTTGAAAGTCCCAAAAACGGATTCATTATTTAATTTTATAATAACATACATATAAAAATGGTTTGAGCTTTGATAAAATAATTATACTTTTGCCAAAATACCTAATATGTAAAAAATTAATTCTTTATTTCAGACAATCGCATTTCGATCGCGGGGAAGTAAAAGGAGAAGCGGGAGGGGCATCGCAGAGAGAGAGAGAGAGAGAGATAGGGGACGTTCACAAATATTGTTGTCTAGTACCCATAGTACAGGCTTTGACTAGTTTGGGACTAGATCAATTGGTGTTGTCCCACTATATTTATTTATTGTGACCCGGTAGTATATCTGTCACTTTTATTTTATGTCTCTATTATTCTGAACAGATTTTGCAAGACAGAAGCAAGAAAATGGGAATATCCCTATGATAACTCGGGGACCTGTGATATTTTAAGTCTCAAAATGGAGTCCAGTGTTATTGCAACACTACATAATTACCTTTGTAAGGGTCTTAGGGAAACATTATTTTGCCGCCTATATTGATCATCATCATCATCATCATATCAGCCGAAAGACGTCCACTGCTGGACATAGGCCTCCCCCAGAGAGTTCCAAATTGACCGGTCCTGCGCCACCCGCATCCAGCGAACTCCCGCGACCTTTACCAGGTCATCAGTCCACCTTGTGGGGGGCCTACCCACGCCGCGCCTTCCGGTACGTGGTCGCCACTCGAGAACCTTTCCGCCCCAACGGCCATCGGTTCTACGTGCAATGTGCCTCGCCCACTGCCACTTAAGTTTAGCAATTCGGTATAACCTGCCCCTCTGCTTAGCGTTCGTGGACTACGAGAAAGCCTTCGATTCGATCGAAACCTGGGCTGTACTACAGTCTCTCCAGCGGTGCCTATATTGATAAATAATAAATATACATGCTCAACCAGTAGCGGATCCAAGGGCTCAATCCCTCCGCCAAAACCATCTACCTACCTCCTACCGGAAAAAATCTTACAATCATCTTAAACTTAATTTTAGTAGGGTCAAGCCCCCCCCGTCACCAATTATTTCAAAGACAAAACAGTCCTCATTGATTAGACTATTCCGGCTTTCCGCCCCCGTGATTCCACTCGCCTTTCCAATTAAACTTGCGGCATGACCTGTACATTTAAATTAGCTCTGTTTGTCTCGAAATCTGTTCTAACTTACTTAGCACTTTAATAGCAGGTAGTGCGGGCAACATTCGAAGTTGGATGATTCTATCAACAGTTTCCAGGTAATTACGTATAACTTGGGACGGACACGACGTAACTAATTTCACATTTCATTCAAGGCCATTGACTTGGAACTAATTTCATTCAAGACCATTGACTTGGATACCTTCTTCCTCGTACCCTCGCTGCTGAGGATCACCACCACATGATTGTATTATGGTCCATCTTAAAAGGGTTTGGGCCGTGTGGACCGCAAATTATGCACTCTCGCCTGCCGCCTTTTAAACGGTGTCAGACCATCTCACACCAATGTCTCAGATAGAAAAGCAGAAACGGAAATTGCTTAATTTTTATTGCTTTTTTTATCATGTTAATTTATATTGGTGTCTGACTTAGATTTTTTACCATCTTATCTCAGTTATTAAGTAGGTCAACCTTCTGCCTGCACATTTTCACGGTATGTTTGATTTTGTTTTGTTAATCGTTACTGAAGTAATTAATGGATGGCTGTTATTGGCCTTCTAATATGTAATTACCAATATGTATTAGTTATATCTACGGCTGTTGTTATCCTTAATACCAATGAATAAATAAATTGATCGTAGAGGCATGACTTTTGCTGCTGAAATTATTGGGAATTGGTTAACTTATTCAAGGCCAAATAAGGCATAACTTAATCCCTTTACACCCGACTTGAAACGATCGTGAGTGTTGATTTTGAAAAAATATTTCGCGTATGGCGAACCGCTTTTGCGAACCCAACCGATGTCGATCGATCGTGCGGCTATGCTAGAATGAGATAAAAAATACAGAAGGCTCATGCGTACGCGTTGTGACTCCTCAGTCTCATTGATGTGACGTGGGAGATGGCTGTCTTCTTTGAACGTCGGACTCACTATCGTAAGTGGTTTTTTTTTACTAGTTACCATTAAATATCTTCGTAATTTACTATCGGATAGCAAAAAGGACTTGTGTGTGTGATATATTTTAATTACTCTGCATTAATTCGAATGAAATACATGTATGCAATTTGTTTTTGAATTTTAACTATCACGATCGTGCGATTTCGGTTGCGTTGCGTATAATTGAACTCTCACGATCGTGCGGTTTCGGTTGTGTACTGTGATGTTGGTTTCGTAGGTATAACTTATTTATGTACACGCTTGGCATACTAATCGGGATGTTTTGCTTATTTTATGAGCTCCGTTGACCGATAAAATAATAGAAGATCTGCTCGCAGATTTCCATCTGCGAGCAGATCTTCTATTATTTTCCACCCGTCAGAAATTGAAGGTTTAGATGACGATGATTTGGAAGATGTGCCTAACTTTTTCGATAGCATAGCCTGTGATGACGACTTGCTCTCGGATGAAGAAATTTCTACTCTGCATGAAGAAAGGCCACGGTCACGTTCTCCCCTAAGTTCACCGCAAGCATCTTTTCCACCCTCTTCTCCGGGACCATTGACTCCACCACTAGGGACATTATCACAGCCCCCTATTTCGCCGTTGCCAATCGGAGCTAAAAGACGACCAGGTCGAGGTAGGGTCGGAATCTATACCTAGAAATGTTCGAATAGGCTACGATTCGATTAGGTTCCATAAGGATTGTTGTAGATCTGTTCGTACACGAGGGAAATGTACGCAGTAGAAGATTTATATCAGCACCCGTACCTCGAAGTCAAACAGAAGTATCCGTAAGCAGAAAGCGAGTTCTGCTTACGGATAAACTACACAATTACACCTCGCTACCAGTGAAACCTGTCCGCTTCCCGGTAGAGTACTTTCATGAGTATATTGACAACGACTTCGTGAAAGAGATCGCTAGATGTACGAACTTGTATTACATGCGAAAAACAGGCGTAGAATTAAAAACTACCGCCTCTGAAATCTGCAAGCTCTTTTCCATTCGTCTAGTTGGTAGGTTGCATTCCTTATCCTAGGTTGCTTATGTAATAAAATGAGCTGGGACTAAATTGTCATTGGTGTGCAACGTTATGACAAGAGACATGTTTTTGGCCTTTCGCAACGCACTTCATGCAGTTGATTCGGATTTTCCGCGGGAGTGTGCATATGCGGATACGGCAGTGAAGATGCCACCTACCAGCGGCAGTGACTGCCCTCGTGATTATAAAATCTACAGACCAGCAATGAAACGATCAGAGGCTAAAAGATACGACGGGTATGATCATTTGCCCTTTTCCGACAATATTAAGGCTCCTCCAGACTGCGCTAGTCGATCAAAATTAAATGCGAAAAATGCGAGGTGTATTTATGCATTTCGAGAGATAAATACTGCTTTAAATTGTATCATAAGAAGTAATAACATCAAAACATATAATGTCCGATTACGATCTCATATAATTTTACTAATTAAGATATATTACTTGTCTCAAATAAGCTAGGAATCAGCATTTTATAATTTTGTTGATTTATTTGTAATACTGCCTGAAAAAACGCGGTGATTTAGTGTTTAAATTATGAGTAAATAAAAGTTACTTAGTTTTTATTTCTATAACTGTGTTTTATTCATTTAAATTCTTCAATAACCGTTTAAATGCAATATTTCTACACCATCACATCATGACCCTCACGAACGTGCGAGTTACACATTATTCCTGAGCCACACGAACGTGAGGGTCTGATTGTGGAAGACCAGCTCAATCAGGTTTTTTTTTGTTATTTTTCCTGGACTCCTTGTGAAGTAATAATAAAGTTACGTAATATCGCACGGAGCTGTTAAAGATTTTTTTCTCTCGGGTGTAAAGGGATAACCATTGAGTCGCCGTCGTAGTCCGTAGCAGTATATGTAGCGAAAAGCGCCTGGAGCACTTTGACGCATATGTGTCGTGAAACGGTTTAATAGCTCGCGGCTGTCTATCGTGAGACAGATCAACAATGACAAACTTGCTGGTCGATCACGTAACGCATTGTACGCGCGTCGGGTAAATCTAAATGTCACTTTTTGTATGGGAAAATGACAGTTGAGTTGTCCTTACGTGCGTTCGAAACATTACGTGATCACCCCTCAGATTCAAGTTTCAGCCGTTTGGCCTACGCATGTGTTGACTAGGGCACTAATGTCAGAAAATAATGACGACGCATAAACAAGCTTTACGGGATGTCCCATGGCTTTGACAGATGTAGAAAATGTACAGATCACCCATGAGGTAGACATACCAGATTCAAGTTTGAGCCAATCAGCCTACGCATGTATGGACTAGGGCACTGACGTCAGAAATGAATGATGACGCATAACCAAGATTTACGGGATGTCCCATGGCTTTGAGAGATGTAGAAAAAGTACAGATCACCCATGAGGTAGACATACCAGATTCAAGTTTGAGCCAATCAGCCTACGCATGTATGGACCAGGGCATTGACGTCAGAAATGAATGATGACGCATAACCAAGATTAAGGGATGTCCCATGGCTTTGAGAGATGTAGAAAAAGTACAGATCACCCATGAGGTAGACATACCAGATTCAAGTTTGAGCCAATCAGCCTACGCATGTATGGACTAGGGCACTGACGTCAGAAATGAATGACGACGCATAACAAAGCTTTACGGAATATCCCATGCGTTTGAAAGTTGTATGAAAAGAACCTTTAATATTAAAGACTAGCTTATTCCCGCGACTTCGTCCGCGTGGAGCTCGTTTATATCGTAGCTGCATACAAACTTTCGCCCCCCATTTCGCCCCCTTAGGGGATGATTCCCGTGATAAAAAGTATTCTATATGTTAATCCAGGCTCTATACTATTATGTTTACCAAAATTTATCTTAATCCGTATAGCCGTTTTTGCGTGATTGAGTAACAAACATCCAAACATCTTAACATCCAAACTTTCGCATTTATAATATTAGTAGGATAAGATAATTTGCTTTAAGAAGACATTATTTGTATCATTCACTCTCCCTCTTTGGCGGTCTCAACAAGGCTCTATTTTTGTAACGATGCATTTATAAATCATCCTTATTGATGTCGATAAATAGAGACCTAATTTTTGCATGAGAACGACTGATTTTTATTCATAAAATAAGTAATACTGTGCTATAAATAAGTGATTCAATACATTCATAAGTCCATTGAATGCTGTATTACTTTTGCCTCACGAATAAATGAATTCAAGTTGGTGAACATGGTTTTTGTAGGTCTTACAGTATTGTCTACGTAAAGTTGGCACCTTCTGCGAATAATTGTATACTGATTCCTTTTCATGCGAACTCATGAATGTATACAGTGGCTCCATGAATAAGGGTGTTTTACAAAAAGTTGGATAAAGCTTGGGTGCTAATTAATTTTACCACTGTTTTTTTTACTTTGTAAAGAAACCATTATACTCTGTTTTTTGCATGTTCGTCACGTTTGATGGATTGTGAGGTTTGAGTGTGAGTACTTATATAATTACAGTTACTGCGTAAAAAAATGACATTACAAAACTTATCTCTCACGTTTTGTACACATTTTTGCATTTACTACTTTACATGAGTCTTACCATCACAATCATTTAAGACTACGGCCGTTAAAAACTGTGTCAAAACTTCAGAAATAAAGGTAAATAAATATCGCGTTGGAGCCATGTACAGTACTAATTTTAAAACGATAATAGAATCATATAATCTACTAGCTTTTGCCCGCGGCTTCGCCCACGTGCTAAGAGTAATGTTAACCGTCTACAAAAAAGGTGCATCTCTACATATCGACTCTACATATCGACTCTACATATCGACTCTACATATCGGCTCTACATGTCGACTCTACATATCTGGGCCCCTATATAAAATTTCACCCCCTCTTTTAAGGGGTTGGGTGCAGATTTCCAAAAAAAATGCACGATTTTTTTGTTAGTCACAAATAGTCCGCATACCAATTTTTAGCTTTCTACCTTGAAAATTGCGGAATGCTCCATACAAACTTCCACCCCCCATTTTGGGGAAGTGGGGGGTTAGAAAGAGACAAAAAGTAGCCTATGTCACTCTCCATCCCTTCAACTATCTCCACTTAAAAAATCACGTCAATTCGATGCCCCGTTTTGCCGTGAAAGACGGACAAACAAACAAACAAACACATACACTTTCCCATTTATAATATTAGTATGGATATGGATGGATATGGATATGGATAATTTGTAATATTTAAGGATAATAATCAACCGAGTAAAAAATGGTTGTCTGTAAAGTCGGTTTACGGACGATAATTTTACGTGATACGTCATAAGAAAACATTGATGAAAAATTGCATAACACGTATTTACGCATTTATCAGTAGGAATACTCCTGTGAAGTTTCGAATGAAATAGTCGATCTAATCTTGTTTCCCCATACAAATTTTGGACCCCCATTTCACCCCCTTAGAGAGTGAATTTTGAAAAATCCTTTCTTAGTGTACCCCTAGATCTTATAAGGAACTTACGTGCCAAATTTGGAATCTCTGGAACCAGCGGTTTGGGCTGTGCGTTGATATGTCAGTCAATGGAACGGGACGATGAGTCACACTTTTTCGTGCGTGCAGCGGGCGTTCATCGATTTGACGTTACGTTGTCAAAACATTGTTGTCGCTTTTCCCGCTTAACAAAAGTACTTTTCACGCCACTGCCCGGAAATGTGGCAAAAGATGGTCAGAATTCAGGCTTTAAAGCTGGGGTTAGTTGGACGTCGCACGAACAGGCCATCTATGACTTCAAACTGTCCAACAATGTTATTGTTGGACAGTTAGAACAGCAATCGACCAATCACTGGGCACCGGGCGCGGTCGGCCGGCGTGTGTGCGCCCGTTCCTCCTCCTCCGCGCCGGGCGCGAGGCAAGCGAGCCTGTTTAGTATTATGATCTTCAATTAAATACTTAATTTTGATTTTAAATTATAATTATTTGCAATTTCCTCGCAGTAGGCGTGAAAAGCATTATGTTAAGCCTCGGCCGAAAGGGCAATAGCTGGACTCGTACTTTGGAGGGCCTCCGCTACGCGTCGGCCCTCGAACTAACTCGTCCATCTATTGCTTACTTTCTAGCCTCTTCAACAATGTACTATTTCACGCCACTGCTCGGAAATGTGGCAAATGATGGTCAGAATTCAGGCTTCAAAGCTGGGGTTAGTTGGACGTCGCACGAACAGGACTATGACTTCAAAATGTCCAACAATGTTATTGTTGGACAGTTTGAACAGCGATCAACCAATCACAGGGCACCGCGCGTGGTCGCGCCGGCGTGCACTGCCTGTGCTTGTGCTCCTCCTCCTTCACCTCGCCGGGCGCGAGGAAAGCGAGCCTGTTTAGTATTATGATCTTCAATTAGATACTTAATTTTGATTTAAAATTATAATTATTTGCAATTTCGTCGCAGTAGGCGTGAAAAGCACTGTGTTAAGCCTCGGCCGAAAGTACAATAGCTGGACTCGTACTAACTCGTCCATATATTGCTTACTTTCTAGCCTCATAAACAATGTACTATAAATTCCATGCTTCTCCCAATTTAACTTTTGTTTCTAATTATCACGTAAAAGCAAGCAAACAACAGTGCAAAGCTTTCATGATATATCCATAGCAAAAATTGGCATAATAGGTACCTATATTCATAGGTAACATACACATTTAAAACCTTTGAAATGGAGATTGTCCCTCAGGCTTTAGAGATACACTTTTATTCCACACCGCCTAAAGCAAAGCATCAAAATTTAAGTGCCGAATTTTGTCGCAAACAATCTAGATTGACGAGTAACGGCTATTTTCAGAGCCTCAGTGGAACATCTCCTGAAAGTGTACGTAAAATAGATGATAAAATATCGACAGCTTTTTTGCTGCTTCTTTTTATTGACGAGAGAATTTTTTACCTTTTTTGCTCTAGTTCGTAGTCTCTTTTACTTTTCACAATAGAACGAAAACCGACAGGACAGTGACATCTATTTAGAGAATTATTGAACTCAAACAGATAAATAGGGAGTAGTGATCAAACACAGTGTCAAAAACTGTTTGAAATAGTGTCTGCAATCAACTGCCTGTTTAAAATAATATATTTCGGCCAGATCAGATCGACTTCCACAGAATATTAAAATTTAAATGGACAATTTCGTCTACATTTCTTAGTTTATCAAAGGTAAATATTGTACTTGTTTTATTTATTGCGAGAATTATGCTTTTCAAATATAAATAAATAAATAAATAATAAATAAACATTTGCGGACAATCTTACACAAATCGACCTAGTCCTAACTAAGCAAAGCTTGTATTATGGGTACTAGACGACGATAAACATACTTATATAGATAAATACATACTTAAATACATAGAAAACATCCATGACTCGGGAACAAATATTCGTGCTCATCACACAAATAAATGCCCGTACCGGGATTCGAACCCAGGACCTCTTGCTTCGTAGGCAGGGTCACTACCAACTAGGCTTAAGCGGTCGTCGTAAACATAGCAATACACATGGTTATGCATTTAATGCATGCTCTTTGGGGGAGGCCTATGTTCAGCAGTGGACGTCTGTGGGCTGATATGATGATGATGATGATGATGCATTTTAAACTGGTTTATGCTTCCAGGTTGGTCCCATAGTTGTGATGGGAACCATGAGGAATTGAGGGAACTCCTCAAATATAGAAGGCACGCATGCAGTAATTTCGGTATTTTCTATTATACCCGGAAATCACAAATTTGGTGAAGTGGAACTGATGATGAAGACCACAGATGACTTATGGAACTCGTACTTAAAACTGTAAAAGTACGTTACTGATTCAGATATGGTTCCGTTGATAGAAACTAATGAAGTCCTAAATGTCAAGTGTGCTAAATCGACGGAACTCCTCAAATATTATCGGCCCACATACAGTGATATGGTTTCGTTTGTAATAATCAACGTATTTACTCTCGGAAAGCAGTCCATGTGGTAAAGTGGAAAGGAAAAGTGGAAATTTCATTTGGCTTGGCGGAGTACTAAATTGAAGTCGGTTAAAACTTTGTTGGGCTTCGATGGGCTGGACACGTGGCGCGACTCAAAGACCGCAGATGGACGAAAATCGTCACTCTATGGAAAGGCCCTCAGGGCAAACGCCTAAAAGGAAGACCATATTCTCGTTGGGATGATGACATAAGAAAAATCGCAGGACCAAATTGGCAAGACGCTGCTCTGGACAGAGTAAAATGGCAAGCTTTGGAAGAGGCCTTCACCTGAGAGGGGTTCCTGTTCTTCACAAATGTTTAATATTTAATTAACTTACATAGATACAGCAAGAAAACTAGAATTAAAAGTAAAGACTAACAAAATCTAAATCAAATTGTAAAAAAATTAACGGGAAATAAAAGGCTTTTTATTTTTATTTTATTTATTTATAAAACTTTGTTTTTAAAGTAAATTATTTTTACGTTAACTTAGAAGTTTAATTTTTGACAGCTTCAAGAGACTGTGGATTTGAGTATACTGTTTCAATTTCAATACGATCCATCAACGCGTTCCCAAGACACATGGTCTTGACAGACAGACAGACATACGGACAACAAAGTGATCCTATAAGGGTTCCGTTTTTTTTTCCTTTGAGGTACGGAACCCTAAAATTTTATAAACAGTTGGCCTGCTCCAAATTTTAGCGAAATATCCCAATGTATCCTATCCAACTCACAATAAGACGGACGCGTGTCACCGAGCGGCGGGCGCCCGCCGGGACCGGAAATAAATCCGTTCCTTCCGGCCCGGATCCCTCTTATATTCCGGAAAATAGTTCAAGACTAGAAACTTGGCTTTGCTTGACCCTTTGGGGCCATTTTACTTCTTAGCGCTTTGTTAAGAGCATATTTTTATACTTGGAATTATATCGTTTTGTAGCGTTTTCGTTAAGAATTTAATTTTAAGAGATTATAAAGTAGATAAC
The DNA here is from genome assembly GCA_932294315.1 of Epinotia nisella. NCBI lineage: Eukaryota > Metazoa > Arthropoda > Insecta > Lepidoptera > Tortricidae > Epinotia > Epinotia nisella. Next base: position 658,256 of record OW028677.1, read on the forward strand.
GCGGTGGCATTTTTAACCGACTTCAAAAAAAGGAGGAGTTTCTCAATTGGGTTGTTTTTTAGGGTTCCGGTACCTCAAAAGGAAAAAAAACGGGACCCTTATAGGATCACTCGGTTGTCTGTCTGTCCGTCGGTCACAGCCGATTTGCTCCGACACTACTGGACCGATTGAGTTGAAATTTAGTACACATATGTAAATTGGTGACCCAAAGATGGACGCGTAAAGTAAACTAATGAATTCTGAACAAGGGGGCCACTTTTGGGGAGTAAACTGGAATATTAAAGTTTCGCAAACTGTATTGTGTGACATATAAAATAAAAGGGGTTGTTGTAAGCATCTCAGTTTTTTTTTTATAATTTCAGCAAAAATAGATTTGAAGTAATTTAGTAATTAAGACGAAAATTGTCCATTCCCCCCCCCCCCCCCCCTTATCTCCGAAACTAGTAGGCTTAAAATTCTGAAAAAAATATGGACAATAGTTCCTTATCTAAAAATTACAGGAAAACCTATAAGAAGTTTGAGTATTCAAAGTAACGGGAAAATTCTCAATATTTTTGTGTATTTTGTATGGAGCGCCTTATGCTTAGAGAATAGGAATTTTACGGAACCCTCACCACGCGAGTTAAACTCGCACTTGTCCGGTTTTTGTTTCATAATATATAACTACCTACGTCCATCATCTATTTTGCATCATCCAATGATGTAATATAAAAAAGAGGTAGATAAGTTATAAGCGCTCCAAAAATGGCACACTAAAATTGAGTCAATTGCACCAACTTGCCTCAGTTTCGAGTAGTCAATGGAAACGTTAGCTTTCAGATTTGGTGGCCATTTTTAAACACGGAATTTCGTATAGACAACATATCTACCTTTTTCTTATATTACATCATTGGCATCATCAATAAAAAACTCTGTGACAACTTTAGTGACTAGACGTAATTTACTCGGAGCTTGATTTTTTGTCACATTATTTGTGACATATCAAAACATATTCTTTTATTGTTAAGTATCTTTCGCCAAATCATTCTCGATAGCTCAATAAATGACAATTATTCAAAAGATAACAACTGCCACTAAACCACGCGCCGCGAAATAAGCCAAATTATCGTAAACTACCCCGATACCAGAAACGTGACTGTTGACCACAAACCAAACATCGCTGAAACAAACAAACACGTACCCTAATACTTCAACAATACAGTTCACCGCCGCTGCAAATGACTCGGTATGTGTCAACATTAAAATTTCAACTTTGTTGCAAACGCGGAAGATTCAAATTAGCTTGTGACTTTATACGGTCAAGCACGGTACATTGTAATCGTAATCATATATTTTAGTGAAGTGTGGATCATTTGAACACGCGAGGCTGCTAGATGCGTAATTAGAATTAAATACTAAATTATAGTGATTTGTACTCCGATGTTGATGTTATTAGAGTTTCGATCAAAATACATAAGTGCCGATAGGTATACCGTATTATCTCAATGGTTGTGGTTAAACTGTTTTATTGTCATGTGATATTTTTCTAGCACGAACGACTTATTGTAAGTGATTGACAAAATAAAAACATCGACAGTCCTGTTATCGATAAGTGAAGTGGTACTTACGTGTGTAAGTGGTACGACGTCATAGAGGTAAATAAATACAAATATATATAGGGTAATAGGGTGCGTTAAAAAATAGATAATAATAACAAAACTATCTATTTATTTATATTTTACATACTTCAGAAAACAATTTGCAATACTTTCGTAACTTTCTTTCTTCGTGTCACTGAATTAGTTATCCCCTAAGTTACTCCATAATACACACACACACACACACACCGAAATTGTCTTTCAAATCGACGCAGAATGTCACAAGTTGTGACATTCTGTGACTCACAACATGTAGTTTTTCCCAAACCCATTTTTGGTCCCAAAACAAATCTGTGTCTCTGTATATGGTTACAGTGTAGGTGCACGCGGCGTCCAGGTAGGTAGCCAATATATGTCTGTGGTTGTATGTACTTATCGATAACAGCATTGTCAATATTTTGATAGTGGCAAGCACTAGACAAATGTTGTTCCTGCTAGAAAAATATCTAGGTATAGTCATGTGCCATAATCGCAAATATATATTATCTACAACGTAAAGCTTCTGTATCGTGTTTGACGAGGTTAAGGCTAATTTTCACTAGTCGTAACGACCAGTGAAAATGAGCCTTAAAGTACGCCTTGGCCATGACTTTGGTCTTAAGCGACCTGCGGCAGCGTTTTACCTGTTCATTGCGCGGTCGAGACGCGCAACGCACTGTGGTTAGTTGGGATCACGCGCAATGAATTAGAAAAACCGCTGCCGCAGGTCGCTTAAGACCAAAATCGTGGTCAAGGCGTTAGGGTTCGTCAACATTTCTGCGGTGCATCGTTGACAAAGACCCTAATCTAACTGACCTAGATCTGTCGCGAAAAAAGGAACCCTCTTCAGTGCTAAATTTTATTTATTGTGTGACGACATGATTCCCGTCGCCGCTCGGAGATGGACTGGAATCATGTCGTCACATTTGTATACTAAAGTAAGTAATTCATCATCATCATCATCATCATCATTATATCAGACGAAAGACGTCCACTGCTGGACATAGGCCTCCCCTAAAAGAGTACCAAACTGACCGGTCCTGCGCCACCCGCAGCGGACTCCCGCAACCTTTACCAGGTCATCAGTCCACCTTGTGGGGGGCCTACCCACGCCGCGCCTTCCGGTACGTGGCACTCGAGAACCTTTCCGCCCCAACGGCCATGGGTTCTACGTGCAATGTGCCCCGCCCACTGCCACTTAAGTTAAGCAATTCGGAGCAAAGTTAAGTAAGTAATTATATCGCGTATTTTTAACTCGACATGTTTCGAACCGATTCGCGGTTCTTAGTCATGAGCACACGCGTTGCCGGCGCGTTTAGCGTGAGTGACCCGTTTTCATTATATTTTAATATGTCTGATTCTTAAGGGAGTTTTCTGTATAAAATTACAACTGGTAGTGACATCCACGGCTATCATATGACAGTGTCCACAAAATGACGATGATCCATTTGTGTTTTGCGTGCTCTTTCTGACACTTTAGTCCGGTGCCAATGAAAGCGAGCGTTCCAAACTATTACAATTCGATCCAAATTCGAAGCAAATAACAAAAATAGACCTCCTACCCTGAAAAATATGCCTACTGCTATGGCACGGGTGTTCTGGGCAGTGGCCGGGAAAGCGTCGCTTCCCGACCCGTTTATTGGCCCTTCATTAGACGGATGTTATTTGGATGTCGTGCGTGGCATAATTTATCACTGCGACCGCGTTAGGCCCCCTGATTGAATTGTAACAATTTGGGAACCAGATTGATTGCTGGATTAATTTTTTTTGGAAGACTGGAAAATATTGTTGCTGGACTGGGGACAATATTTTGGAGACAACACCGCTTTCGATGTTTTTTTGATGGTGTATCAATTACGCACGGTATTTTTTATTCGACCCTTTCAAATTAAATCTTTTACCTATCCTTTTTTAGAGGAAGGCAAATTCATAATTAAAATCATTACTCCTGTGATAAGGATGAAAATACGTTCGTAAAATAAAAAAAAACCAGACATGTGCGAGTTCAACTCGCGTGGTGAGGGTTCCATAAAATATTGAGAATTTTCTCGTTGTTTTGAATACTCAAACTTCTTATAGGTTTTCCTGTAATTTTTAGGCAACGAACTATTTTCCATATTTTTTTCAGAATTTTAAGCCTAGTAGTTTCGGAAATAAGGGGGGGGATGGTCAATTTTCGTCTTTTTTCCTAAATTACTTCGAATCTGTTTTTGCAAAAATTATTAAAAAAAAAACTGAAATGCTTACAACAACCCTTTTCATTTGATATGTCACACAATAAAGCTTGCGAAACTGTTTTTTTTACTTTTCCAGTTTACCCCCCAAAAGTGGCCCCCTTGTTTAGAATTCATTAATTTACTTTGCGCGTCCATCTTTGGGTCACCAATTTACATATGTTTACCAAATTTCAACTCAGTCGGTCCAGTAGTTTCGGAGCAAATCGGCTGTGACAGACGGACAGACAGACGCATGAGTGATCCTATAAGGGTTCAGTTCCGTTTTTTTCCTTTTGAGGTACGGAACCCTAAAAATATGAATACCTACAACACAAATTTTCATTATCGCTCAACAAAAAAATTATACCAAAATTAAATTAAGCATAATACCTAAATGGTAGACAACAGGCGGTTTTATCGCTAAAAAATCTATGAATAACATTAGTCTGAATACAGGGAAAATACATTTTAACTTTTCTCTAGTCACGTTAATTTAATTATTAAAATTTTGTACATACACATCTCATGCGTCATTTACAGCAAATCAAATTATGCTAGTGTAACCAATTCATCGGAAAATGTATAAGTAGAAAAAAAAACGCGATTTTGCATTCGCAACGTCCATTCAGCACACAAGACTTTCATTAACACGATTTTTTTAGCTTCCCATGGTTTCTAAAGGAGTTCAAGAGTTCATCCCCTTCATTAGAGCGAAACTAATCTACAGGATGGCTTTCATTATCCCGAAAGCATTCCGCGACCGGCAGTCGGACAAAGGATTTTTTAAAGGCAAGAACCGAGTGGTCTTGAGGCTTAGAGCGTTTATACATTACGCCTGAAGCTGGACGTTCACGAAGGCGCCTCGTCGCACTGTTTGTCTCGACGCCAAATTCGATGCATCAGAGACGATGGATGTAATATTTTTACTACATTCACGGATGCCACGCAACTGTCACTCGTTCGTGGTCGTGTGTTGTTTCAACACTCACTAGTGCGCCATTTGTCTATACGACAAATGGATAGAAGTTGTCGTTGGTGTTCCAACGTTTAATTTTGACATTCACAACCGTTCCATTTGGAGGACGCTTTGCGCTCCATTTGGATATCTAATAGGCCACGCCAAGTAGGTACTCAATGCGTGTCTGTGCTAAGAATTTATTTTGAGTAGGATGTAGTTACAATTATTTATTCCTATTTGGAGAACCAACAGCTACAGAAACACATTGATTATATAGATAGAATACAATAAGCCAAATACAGGTCCCATCATTCTTATTATATTAAGTATTTGCAACTCGGGTTTTGGTTTGGTTTTTCGTTGGGCATAGCGTATCTCTTAGCTTAGGTTAATATACTCTTGTTATGTTAATACTTTAGTTTTAGTTTATCGAACGGATCCACTGAAAATCAGCGTCGCTGCACTGTGTGTGTAGACTCAATGCTGAGTGGAGTCCTTTTTTGTAATAACACTAGATTTCATTTTTTTTTAGATTTAAGCCTTATGTTATGTATATTCCTGTTGTTGTTCCAAAATAAATTTATTCTATTCTATTCTATTCTAAGTATCTTCATGCGCTTCAGTTTTTATAATTTTGCCACGGCTCTGGTCCATTATTGGAGCGGTCGTAAAGGCCAGCTCTAGACGAGCAACAAAGTTGATGCCGGTTGTTGTCTGTGACACAGTCGCGCGTTCCGCTGACTTCATGTCAGCCTGGCTACACGCACACGGCCCTGCGATGGCTGCGATCGTGGCTCAACTGCGACATTGCCACTGTCGACATTACTTTGACAGCACTGTAACATCGAATGTACACAGTCATTGTGGCTAAAGTTACAGCAACATTTAGTGCCGTGTTACAAAAGCTACTCGTAAAAAAATACAACACTGATCTATCAACTCGCTGAAATCCATAATCAGGTGAGATGCTGCTTCGTGATTGATTCCTAGTCGTGCGACTAAGCAGCACTTTAACCACACGTCTGATGACCAGTTTACATTGTTTGCATGTGCTTAGAATAGCCAATAATATCATTATATAGGCATAGCATAGATAAATGTTTGTATAAACATAAATTGAGCGCAGTCTCGCCAACAAACTGTTTTAGCAGTTTGGCGGGTAATTAAAAATATTGAATGCTATGTACTTTTTTGGAAAAAAAATAAAAAAAAAAATTGATTAGTTAATAGTGCGGGTTCATACATTTGCGACTAGCGATGGATTTGTTCTAATTACTTATCAAAGTGTAATAAAAATAACAAAACTTAATTCGCTCCTATATGAAAGTGCTCTTACAAGCCGTTGTACTCGTAATGGTGAAAAAACGACCAAAAGTAATTTCCCTCAAGCGGCCGGAACGGTGAAATATTCGGCAACTTTTAAGGGGTTTAAGTTTCTAGGGTTTTTAATTAATACAGGAAGTTCCTGTGCGTTAATTATTGCGTAATGAACAGGTGCCGCCTCGCTGCACCCCTGCTCTAGGGATGGGCGTTGTGGATAATACATATCCGTATCCATAGTTGCGGATTTCATTTTCTCGCGTATCCTGATTCGTAGTTAATGGATTTAACCAGTGGTAAGTTTTCATGCATGTAAATGTGTTTTTTTTCTTTGAGTAGGTACAAATTATTTTTATGTATACTTTTTGACTTAAAGTGTAAAATAACTCAAAATCTTAAAGACCTGTAATGAAATTTACCCAACTTAAGCATTTAATTTAAATAAAAAAGTTACTTTGCCAGTATACAGTCTATTATACAGTACGGGCTCGAGCTGTGGGGACGCGCGGCTGACTGGCAGCGTGTTTTCCGGCTGCAAAAACGAGCTGTGAGAGCGATGGCGCGAGTGCCATGGCATGAGTCGGCTGAACAATATTTCATAGACTTAGGCATTCTTACTTTGCCTAGCCTCTTAATACTACCAATAGCCGTCTACACTAGGGAGAACCTAGACAAATATCCTAGACGGGGGGATGGAAGCAATCGGGTCACGCGTTATAGTCACAAACTGGCTATGGTGCCTCGAAGGCTGGTCAAAACGGATAAAACCATACACGTAATGGGCCCTTCAGTATATAATAAATTGCCAATGAGCATAACAGACGCCCCTAGTCTTGTCAGTTTCAAGAATAAACTCAAAGCATGGCTTGTTGAGCGGTCGTTCTATACGTTTGAAGAGTTTTTAGACTCAAAATAATATAATTAATAGCTATAAATAAATATAAATATCGTGGGACAATTCACACCAATTGATCTAGTCCCAAACTAGGCAAAGCCTGTACTATGGGTACTAGACAACGGATAAACATACTTATATAGATAAATACATACTTAAATAGATATTAAACATCCAAGACTCGAGAAAAAACATTTGTATTCATCATACAAATATCTGCCCCGACCGGGAATCGAACCCGGGACCTCAAGCTTCATAGTCAGGTTCTCTAACCACTAGGCTATTCGGTCGTCTATGCTCTAGCTATGTTAAATTTTTAATGACTTAAGCTTATTCTAATCGTACCGTATTATGTTGACTTGTAATTTCTATTATCAATAAAGTATGAGTATGAGTATAAGTATGAGTAAACAGGCTTAGGAAATAAAAACTAGACACTGTAAATACCCAGTAAACAGCGCTTAGACCAGAGGAGTAATACTTACCGTAACTTTTCGAACGAGAATTAAGACCACTATACTGTAATTATTACAAAAATTGTCATTTAGAAAGGGAGGGATATATTATGTCTTTAGCAGTCTATGTTTGTATTTACGTATGTTCCACTGTAGAATACTGAACCGATTTTGATAAATGGGGTGTCAATCGATACGAAATTATGCTTCGGGTGACATAGGCTACATTTTGTATGAAAAAGATAAAGATGATGGCTGTCACATACAATTAAGTGACTGATATTGAAAATACTCTTTTGCTATCATAGTGTGTGGGGATTCAAAAAAAAGGAGAAAATTTCGAGTTCAAATATGTAAAAATGTTATTTATAGTTAGTTACTTTTCCTTAGGACAGGATACAGTTTTTAAAACTTTTTATGCTTGTTAGATCTTCTTAACGCACCTACCGAACAAACGTAACGCAATCGATCAGCTGATTACTTACTGTATTGATTTCAATATATCAGCTACATCCACTGATTGAAATATCCGCAGCTGCATTCGCATTGGCATCCACGGATGCCATGAGTCCGCAAAATCCCCGCTTGGGCACCAACGCACTGTAGGGAGCGAATCATGAACTTAAACAATGACTTCCTTAATGCGGATTAATTATTTTGCACGTTAAATAAGAGACACTTCAAAGCACTGGAGGCTTTTGTTTGATAACGTTTGTCAACAATTATTAATGAAATGGCACAAGAGCTTGAGACTGGAAATAATTGCAAACATCTGGTTCTATGCGGGTCTCAGGCAACGCAACAAAAATACATTTTAAGGCAGGCAGACAGTAGCCCTCAATATTTTGTGTTGCTCGCTCGCTAATTTTAGTTCGATATGGTGTTCTCTTCGCCTACACAAACTTGTGAAATGGAAATGAAAATTCACATCGTATAAAGTCATTGTAATTTTAGATAAATTAATAACCATTATTTTTCGAAGGAACCGCGAAAATATCACATGTTGTTTTGAAGAATGGCTCCTTGAACCTTCTCTTTCCAGACATCCCGAGCAGCCTCTGGCCAGTCCTCAAAAAAATAGTCTCGCTCGTTCCGCTATCTCCAGCAAAGTCTGTCGCGTCTCCATTTCATGTTGTGGATGTACTGTTCGGTGGCAAATTTAGCCATATTAAATCCTTATCGCTCGTTCTGCTATCTCCGGCAATGTCTGTCGCGTCTCCATTTCAAGTTGTGGATGTACTGTTCGGTGGCACATTTGGCCATATTAAATCATTATCACTCGTTCTGCTATCTCCAGCAAAGTCTGTCGCGTCTCCATTTCAAGTTGTGGATGTACTGTTCGGTGGCAAATTTGGCCATATTAAATCCGTATCGCTCGTTCTGCTATCTCCGGCAAAGTCTGTCGTCTCCATTTCAAGTTGTGGATGTACTGTTCGGTGGCAAATTTGGCCATATTAAATCCTTATCGCTCGTTCTGCTATCTCCGGCAAAGTCTGTCGCGTCTCCATTTCAAGTTGTGGATGTACTGTTCGGTGGCAAATTTGGCCATATTAAATCCTTCTCGCTCGTTCTGCTATCTCCGTCAAAGTCTGTCGCGTCTCCATTTCAAGTTGTGGATGTACTGTTAGGTGGCAAATTTGGCCATATTAAATCCTTATCGCTCGTTCTGCTATCTCCGGCAAAGTCTGTCGCGTCTCCATTTCAAGTTGTGGATGTACTGTTCGGTGGCAAATTTGGCGATATTAAATCCTTATCGCTCGTTCTGCTATCTCCGGCAAAGTCTGTCGCGTCTCCATTTCAAGTTGTGGATGTACTGTTCGGTGGCTAATTTGGCCATATTAAATCCTTATCGCTCGTTCTGCTATCTCCGGCAAAGTCTGTCGCGTCTCCATTTCAAGTTGTGGATGTACTGTTCGGTGGCAAATTTGGCCATATTAAATCCTTATCGCTCGTTCTGCTATCTCCGGCAAAGTCAGTCGCGTCTCCATTTCAAGTTGTGGATGTACTGTTCGGTGGCTAATTTGGCCATATTAAATCCTTATCGCTCGTTCTGCTATCTCCGGCAAAGTCTGTCGCGTCTCCATTTCAAGTTGAGGATGTACTGTTCGGTGGCAAATTTGGCCATATTAAATCCTTATCGCTCGTTCTGCTATCTCCGGCAAAGTCAGTCGCGTCTCCATTTCAAGTTGTGGATGTACTGTTCGGTGGCAAATTTGGCCATATTAAATCCTTATCGCTCGTTCTGCTATCTCCGGCAAAGTCTGTCGTCTCCATTTCAAGTTGTGGATGTACTGTTCGGTGGCAAATTTGGCCATATTAAATCCTTATCGCTCGTTCTGCTATCTCCAGCAAAGTCTGTCGCGTCTCCATTTCAAGTTGAGGATGTACTGTTCGGTGGCTTTGGCCATATTAAATCCTTAGTCCTATCGAATCTATTTCACGGCCTGCCTCATGGTAAGCCGACACCGTTGCCTAAAGATGCTTGCGCAAAATCACAAGTGCACTGCCTACCCATTGATTTGAGCAACCACCCTCGGGAAACATACACTCCCTTGACTACAAGTCAAGGGAGTCAAGTCTTACTTATAATCCATGATCCTCATGAATTAAAGATATTCACGTCATATGAAGTTCTTCAAACTTCGCACAATGCAGCACCACCCACTATGCTAATGAATAGCTCCATTGATAAGCGGCTAAATCCGAAACTTTCCGAGCATGTCGCTCTTACGAACTGGGAGTTTAAGAAAGGTATACATGAGGACGAATTCGGGGAAGATAAACTGTAAGTTACACTAGAGTCTGTACAATGTTTCGCCGTCTAGATAAGTAACTGAGGCAGTGATATTCAACTAAAAGCAGTCTTTGTAATCTTAAGTTTTGCTGAGCACCATTGATAATGTCCAGTAGGCTTGGCTAATCGGTGATAGTTCGGTTTTTGACAATATAATATTAACTATCAATTCAATTATTTCTGAAGCTCACTCAGTAAAAGTTCATGAATTTGTCTACCATTTTCTGAACTTTTGATTATATGTATGATGTAACAAATTAATTTAATAAACATTCTTATTGACACATGAAAAAGTATATAATTCGGTGATATTCAGGTTAATATGTGACATGTGCTTGGTGCATGGTTAAAAAATAGAAAATTGTTACTTTTACAATTCTAAAAATAATTGACGTGTTTAAAAACTATTACCCAAAAGGGTTTTTCTTTAGTTTTTGCCATATTTTCATTTGTTTATCTTCAAATTTTTTTTTTACACTTTGCACCGATCAACTAAAATCGTTAGACGTTACACTTAAACTTATTGATTTGTTTGACATATTTTTTTCTTGTTTTTGACGGATGCGTTCGGATACTTGCTGCACGTGGGCATGTTGAATGACAGTGCCGCCACCATCTGGTCTGGAGATTATTACAAGCCGTAAACATATCGAGTAATTCCGCTATTAGTCCGTAACTATCACCGAATTACTTCATATCACCGATTAGCCAAGGTTTGCCCTACGTAAATTGGTTAAACGATTATAATATCGTTTAACCAATTTACGAATGGTCAAGTTCACTTATATCCTAATGGATATAAGTGAACTTGACCATTTTAACCAACATAAACAGATAATTGAGAACTGTATACTAACATGAGTGCAATAAATGATTTGATTTGATTTGATTTGATTTGATTGATTACCTTTGCTTTGATTCATTGATTTTTTTGAGGAATGTTTGTTATCGAGTCTTGGATGTATGTATGTTTATCCGTTGTCTAGTTCCCACAGTACAGTAGCTTTGCCTAGTTTGGGACTAGATCAATTGGCGTGAATTGTCCCACAATATTTATTTATTTATTTATTTTGCAACATGAGTCCATTATATAAAATATTTTATGTTTATTAATAATATTATATTTTAATTATGACATTAAACCATCAGATGACATGTTCAATTTGGGATTGGTAGAGATAATTTCCGTTTTATCCATAAATTGATTTCCTATACCAAGCTCATTATGATGGCACCATTTTACAAGTAATTGAAAATTATGAAATGCTCACACTCAAATAAATAAAAGACCTAAATATTTTATAATATACAAATAATGAACGGTCACTAAACAAATATAAATTTGTGATATACGTAGACAGGAGTACATTGAAAAAGTTTTTTCTTTAAAAATACTTTTTTAGCCAATCCTAATTTTGTAAGTGAAGTTACATCGTTGGTTAAATTAAGTCCCTTATCCCTAGGCACAGTCATCTTCACGCTAAAACTTATTCACGAGATTAAACTTCTTGAGTGCCTAACTCGCGAAAAATATTTAAAAAGCTATCAAAAATTTGTCCACTTCGTAATTTACGGGCTGGCGAAGTTTCGGTGTTTTATCTAAGTTGGGTATGACGCCACGAACGTCACGATTGAGACCGGGAACCTTGTTAAGGACCCTTAAGGGCATAAAATGGAAAGTTGTGAGATTTTCCATAGCTAGGAGACAAAATGTACCTTTTTTATTTTTGAATATAATTTGTGTGGAAACGTTAGAAATAATGGTTACTAAATATCGCGTTACATTCGTAAAAAATAATTATTTAAATAATATGTCTCTATTTGACTATATGATGGATATTATTTGACGACCGCTTTAGCCTAGTTGGTAGTGACCCTGCCTACGAAGCAAGAGGTCCTGGGCTCGAATCCCGGTAAGGGCATTTATTTGTGTGATGAGCACGAATAATTGTTCCCGAGTCATGGATGTTTTCTATGTATTTAAGTATGTATTTATCTATATAAGTATGTTTATTGTCGTCTAGTACCCATAGTACAAGCTTTGCTTAGTTTGGGACTAGGTCGATTTGTGTAAGATTGTCCGCAAATATTTATTTATTTATTTTGTGGTTTGTTAGAAGCCAAAACGCGATTGTATTTTATTTTTTATCGTACTTTTGTAATTTTGTAACGAATAAATGTTTTTTTTATTTTTTCGATAGCTTGAAATGCCTGTTCCCAGTTGTGAGTATATAGACGTATGATGATAATGATGACTAAAAATCCAAAATTAAGGTGTCCATTTTCTCTCCATTCCTTTGCCAACGCAATCAATACATTATCGAACAACATAATCAAGATAAAATGACTGTGTTTTGGCACATCTCAAATAACACAGAAGAAAATAAAAACGAAAATTGCAATATTTGTCCAAAAAAAAATATTATCAAAGAGTGTTGCATTTCATTTTAAGGGTTCCGTACCTCGAAAGGAAAAAACGGACCCCTTATAGGAACACTTTGTTGTCCATCCGTCGGTCTGTCAAGACGCTTTTTCTCAGGAACGCGTCGTATCAAAATAAAATGTAATCATATACTCAAGTCTACTGTCCCTTTAAGCTGTAAAAAATTAAATTTCTAAGCCAACGCAATAAAAAGATACAGCCGTTTATGCCGCAAATTTCTGCATCTCAACTCGCAGGGGAATCAAAACCTACAGGGTACTTCCCGTTAACTCAGAATCTTGAAATTTGGTACGAAGCAACGTCTTATAGCACAGATAAAGGAAAAATGCGAAAACCGTATTTTTTTAGTTATATCATATTATAAAAATATTTTTAATAATTTACTTATATACCTACAGGTTTGTACGGAACCCTTGGTGCGCGAGTCCGACTCACACTTGGTCGGTTTTTTTTGTGCGCAAAGTGTGTGTTGTAAAAAACGGGAGCATGGTTTACAAAATTCGAGGCATCCCCTTAAATCTCGTGATTGTAAAGCCAACTAAGTTGACGGCTTTAAACGATGCTCCATGATCCTTATTTTACGCTTGATGTAAAAAGTGTTGACGCGTCCTCGGGTATTTTATCCCCAGACATTGTTTTAGGGGACGTGTAAAGGTAACTACATACTAAGAAACGCATCGTAAAGAGTAGAAAAATATTGTCGCTGTACAGTTTTTTGATAGCTGCTACAAGGTTTTCTTTATGTTTAAGTTCATGGATAATTTTGTATTTAATCATATTTTTCTCATAAATCTGTTTGGTTCATTAAAATATCGATCATTAAATACCTTTATTGTTTTTACCTACGCTTTACGCATCTGATGCATAGCATTGTACTTGCTAATTGTGTTTATGTTCCTAGAATCTCTCCCTGGGGTACACTTTTCATTTCTTCCCTTCACTTCACGGTAACTATCAAAGTTCCTAGTTAAGCAATTAAAAGCGAATAACTCTTGCCACAAAAATACCCCGTCTGTCACTGCACTCGCCACTCGGGGAACTTCGGGAAACTTCGGCAATTATCGCCTGCCGTCGACTGCACTCTAACGCCTAACTGTGGTGCAACTCCAGACGCGGTCAAAAACTTAATGAATTCGATCAATGGTTAATGGACATCTTGCTTCAACTGCATTCAATGAGAAATTAGTTTATCTTGGATATAATAATAGCAGTTACAAATAATAATATTTTTATTTATATAAAAATGACCTATTTTTACATGACATATTTATAGGCATATAAAAAGTCATTATTTTCGGCCACAAAAAATTATATAAAATTCGTTTAAGATGCAGAGCATCTCAAAGAAATAAAAATACACAATATACATCCGGGATACCTAAGTTTTCATAATTTTCACTTGCCAAATTGGCATAACATTATAAGCCATAAATAGTACATGCCATAATAGATTATGACATAATTAACATTTCACATAAAAACGTCCTAACGTTGCCAAGTGTATACATATATACTGCTTGTTCATAATAGATACGAACCAACCTACGTAACTACAAAACCTACGGTCTACCCACCCAAAGGCCGACGCGCAGACGGCACCTGCTGGAGCCCCCGCGGCGGCGCTTGGCTAAAGGCGCTAAGGTACGCACGGCACTCAAATTCAAAAGCCATAAGTAATCATTAGATTCCATGATGATCTGTCCGACCGTTTTCGGCCATGGCGACCACTTCAACTCCTATCTAGCGTTTTGGCGCTCGTGCGCTCGAAGATGGCTTATACGGGGTGTTTCCTGTAACAGGAGCAATAAATTAAACGGAGGCTTCCTTACTGCATTTGTAGTAACCCCTTTTGTCCATTTCTTTTCAAATGTTTTTAACTCGGAGAAAAATTGATCTGAAGTTATGACCTCCGAGTAATGTATCTTGGCACCACGAGATCATAGCACAGTAGTCAATGCAGATTTTGAGGTAGCATCATGTAGTGAGTCATAATAGTTTTTGCATTTTTGTTTTCAAAAGATATTTTTGTGATTTTTTCAATTTTTTTCAATTTTTTTTTGTGTTTTTAAAATAATAAAATACTTATATCACTCCAGAAGAGTAAAAAAGTACACCAAAACTTTAGTTAAAGAAAAAAAAATCCGAAAAAAATATTTTTTTTTTCAATTAAAACCACTTAGAAACAATTGATCACAAGCTTAATAATCTACCATTTAATTTATTGCTCCTGTTACAGGAAACACCCCGTATATGGCCTTACGGGAGCGGTCAGATGCGCAGGATATTTTAAGGTGCGCAAGCGTTCGCGCAAACGCAGTCGCACACACTCGTCCTTCCCCTCCCTGGATCAGTGGAACGGAAAACCGCTACGACTGAAGGAGAGGTCGGATGCTGTGTCTGGCTGAGGGTGACTACACGCCCTCCACCGCCGCCCTAGGCCATCCACCTTGCACCACCGCCAAGTCACGTTGCATATCTGCGTTATGTTGCCTTCCTCGCCAGGACAGACTTTGTGCGGTAAGCGGGAGGGAACCGCATGTGGGTATAGGTATGATGGATGGTTAGGGAATATTGGAGAAGGAGGGACGGGAGACCTATAGCCACGGGAAAGAGGATTGTGGTCTATAGCAGCTCAGGGAAGGCGGGATCGCATGCACGGGCATGCACTCAGTTACCTACTACCGATAATTTCATTAATCGGATTAGATTCCATAAATATGGTGTGTAGGTATAAACCGAAATAAATAGAAACCATAACATAGGTACCCAAAAAGTAAAATATGATTTTTTTAAATTTTCTATTTAATGACATGTAAACTGGCTTTATGAATAAATATGAATATGAATATGAAACTTTATATTTTTCAAAAATAATTGACGCAGCTGAAAAATCAGAAACTTTTTTCTGGTGCTAAAGAAGATTATTCCTATCACCAAAAAATAATCAGGCACTTCTGATATTTCCATCCATTCCCCATTAGGATAAAAGAGTATTATGTCATACGAGTAATTACGGCACTTGAGATTATATAATATAAAATTATGGCAAATGATCATTATGGGTTTTAAATGTTTATGAAATGTAAAAATTACGACATATCAGATTAGTGCAATAAACATTATGGATTTCATTAGTAACCCTATACAACCATATAGGTACTCGAAAAACATACCCTTCTTTCAAAAAGGTCACTGTATTTATATTTCTTGTAACGGGAAGCTGACCTTTAACTCAGTTACTGGAAGAACTGTCAATATTTGTAATAATACTTTCATTTCGTACACATTTTCCTTCCAGACAAGTATTTACCAATAAATAATTCAGTTTCCATTATTGTTCGGCATAACATCAGTTTATTATGTATGTGAAGAAACAAATCATTCTTTTAATTCAATATTATGATCCGTACCAAAGATTACAATGAAAATCATAAGCATCTATAGCATCTGTCGTAAAACGGACACTTATTTCAAAAGCATATTATAAGATAAACGACTACATCATGGATAGGGATATTTGGCAGCGATAAAATCCTGCACTAGAAATCTGTCGTAAAATAAATAGGCTTTCTACTGTAGCAATATTAATATTAAATAATAATACTCTGATACTGAAATGATATATTGTATACTGTTTTGAAAAAATTACACCTCGCCGAGTTTTTTACGCCGGTTCTTCTCGAGGCAGAGGCTTACTTTCCGAACCGGTGGTAGTTTATCGACATTCATAGGTGCATGTAATATGCCTAAATTGAAGAATAAATCACTTTGACTTTGACTTTGACTTTTGACATCTTAGCTCCGTAATAGATGATCCGATTTCAGTGAGGTTTTTTTAAGGTCTAATCTGTTGAGATAGTTCATAGCTGTTTGTTATATCAAAGGTGTTTTTTTATCTAAATAGGTATCTAATTAGGTTCTTCTAGAATAAATTCGACATAAGACTCTTTATTGAAAACTACATTTCGTTAGGATAGATCTTTCAACCAAATTGAAGTATACCATAAAACTAACTTCATCATCATAAATTTAAGAGCCAGGCTCTTGTCGGTGCAGTAATCGCCATTCCATTCTTCTCTCTGCCACTGTTTTGAGCTCCTGATACGACATTACATTAACTTTCTCTTTAGCTTGGTCCATAAACGCACGTCTTGGCCTTCCCCTGCCTCTCCTTCCTTTAATTTTTCCTTCAATTATAGTTTTTATGTAATTGTCATGTCGTATCAGGTGCCCCAACATATTTCCCCTTCTGTTTTGAATAGTTTTTAGTAGAAATCTTTTTTCTCCTAACTACTAAAACTAACTTTCACACACAATTATAAGACAAGCCACGTAAACTTGATACAAAGTGGCTAGGAGACTGCCGTACTAAAATGAGTCTACGGTAGACTCATTTTAGGTCATTGAGTAAAAACTTCAGACTTCCTCGTTGGGTAGGGAAGTTTACCGTCCTGTGTCTTGCGTATAACCTTTAGCAAGCTCTCTTTAGCAGTTTATAATGTAGAAATAACCTGATGTCCTTCGCTTAGCACACTTAAAACGAACATTAAAATACAGCTTTGTCGTCGGATTCTGAGTATTAAAAAGAGTATTCAGTTTGAGAAACGAGTATGCTTCGTGAAAAACTAACGCAAAAAGTTGATTTATGTGACTTATTTGTTAAACTTCTTAACCTGTCTTTAAAACTCCTTAAGTCTCAAAACATCGTCTCTTCTCAATATTTACTGTGCTTGTTGTTTCTTTAGTACGAAATATTTGAAAAAGCGCAAACGCTTATTACTTTTTAGGGTTCCGTACCTCGAAAGGAAACAACGGAACCCTTATAGGATTACTTTGTTGTCTGTCCGTCCGTCTGTCAAGACCCTTTTTCTCAGGAACGCGTGGAGGTATCAAGCTAAAATTAATATCAAATACTCAAATCTACTGTCCCTTGGAGTTGTGAAAAAACAAATTTCTAAGCCAACGCAATCAAAGGATACAGCCATTTATGCCGCAATTTTCCGCAAATTTTCGAAACTCGCGAGGGAATCAAAACCTACAGGGTACTTCCCGTGAACTCAGAATCTTGAAATGTGGTACGAAGCAACGTCTTATAGCACAGATAAAGGAAAAATTGCGAAAACCGTAAATTTTTAGTTACATCATATAATAAAAATATTTTTAATAGTTTACCTATATACCTAGAGGTGTGTATGGAACCCTCGGTGCGCAAGTCCGACTCGCACTTGGCTGGTTTTTTGTGTTTAGGCTAAGTTTTATTTAGGTACTGTTTTTTGTGCATTTTTTTTAAACTAAGTAGGTACAATGAGCTGTAAAGCGAGGTGACATCATCATCATCTCTAAATCAGAACACCTTGAAACAATGTGTTTGCGCACTTGCGCGACGAGCTAACATATCAGAACTGGTGCGCAAGACACATTGAATTGCGAAGAACCTGTTCAATCCCCCTAGAAAGCTGCGCAAACAATGGATTGTCCTATCCACCACAGAAGCAGAATACATGGCACTGGCAGGAGCTTGCAAGGACGCCTTTTACCTAAGAATTTGTCTTAACACGTTCACGGACACAGCACCATTCTGACAATTGTGTGATGTGGCACATAAAATAATCAGACATTTTCTTGTACTGCCATGGACGTACTGCCACATCACTGTTTAGAAAAATATTGTGCCCCCGCTGTTTCGTCTAGGTATGTATGTAATTTGTTACAAACTCAAACTCTCCCCTTGTGGCAGCACGGCCACAGCCGTAACGTCTACAGACGTATTCTGTCACAGCACGCGTCATTCCCCTTATGTATAATTGAGGTAGCCCTTTAAGTTTTTGCTGCGGCACAAGGAAAAATTGTAATTTATTTATTTATTTATTCAATAATTAACATAATAGGTGACAGTAAAACCCGTTGTCGCCCGTAGACGAAGTGGTAGATTTGTCGCAGAGAAGATCACCGGCCATAGCCCTAGTGTCGTATCACGAGGGTCTCAATTTACGCCTGTGGCCGTGTTAATGTCCAACAATTACTACAGTTGTCTGTAAACTAAAGCTAGACAGTCTACTGACCTGTACAGCGGGATGCCGGCATCGTCTCGGAACCAGAACACCATGTACACTTTGTCGTTAGCGGCGGTGCCCAGGTCGCACGGGAACTGCGCCACCATACCCTCCACGGCTTGCACGTCCACCGTTCGCACGCCCGCTGCAACAAGGAAATTACATGTTAGATGCTGGATAGCTACAGCTTAATACTATTATGTAATGCGCGCTGCATCGCATCAGTCATGGCGGGTGGCGAGAAGCGGTACTGAAGGAGGCACGATGAGTGGAAGAAAACTCTGATGTATCTTATAAAATAAAATTATATTATGAATATAAGAAATTGTACATCTTACAGCGTTGCGTGATAATGAAGGAAGAGACGTTGCTTAGCTACAAACAAGGTTCAAAATATGGTTTAAATTTAGAACATAAATTACATTCTATGTTGCCAACAGCGGGTAGGTGCATCAGAGGTTCCTAATTGCGCTGACGGCCTTGGGTTCTAATCCGTGGTACAAATAGTTGTGTTATCATCGTCATTGGCCACAGCATCTATGACAGATGAGTGTTGCAGTGCTTAGGAGCCTATGCATTGTCATATCTACGTTGGTGGCTATATAGTCCTTGCATTTCTTGCCACATCAATTGCAGACGAATTGTGAATCTGTAGGAAGGAGGTGATAAAGCACGGCGAAGTTTTTTCTGCTTGAGGTTCACAAGCCAATCCTCATCGTGTTTTGTTGGGTCGACTTTGATATCGTGGCGCCATTCAGTTGGTCGATCACGTAACGTTCCGAACGCGCGTCGGGTAGATCTAAATGTCAATTTTTATATGGAAAAATGACAGTTGGGTCTACCCGACGCGCGTTCGGAACGTTACGTGATTACCTCACAGGTCTCATGTTGGCGCGTTTTTCTCATCCGTCTTAATCCCAAAACTGATAATTTATGATATAGGCATGTTTATTTGTTCCCAAGTCTTGATGCTTTCTTGGGACCAATGTATACATACTATGTAGAACAGAAAATAATACACTCTACACTGACAATCAGCTTAGGGTATTGCATTACAACTGGTAACAAGCGGAAACCACTTTTCAACTCCTTTCATTATAAAGAGATGTATGTCCGCTTGCATTATAAGTTGTAAATTGTTATTCAAGTGGCCCGTTGGGAGTGAAATTAAATTGAATTGGATTTGTATGCCCAATTTTTGTTGACGCCATATGCACTTCGTACTCAATTTAAACATGGCGCAGCCGATAAGGATAACATGTTAAAGCAAAATTAACTGTGCGTTAATTAAAATGGCTCGGCTGCATCCAATCAATTGGGTTCGTAGGTAATTACGGGATTTGCGCTTACTTATATCTATTTGGAAATCAACTTAAAAATAATAACATTTTGTAACCGATATACAATCGGTTTAACTTTGATGCTATATTTCAATTTTTCATGTTAAAATTTTCGTAAGTACAAAAATTAACATCTCCGGTATAATTTTCTTATTTATGATTTGATTTACCAGGAGAATATACGATATTATCTCAGTTAAAAAAAAGTTTTATTTCGCCAATTCTTCTTTTTATTGAGGTCGTTGTTTTTCTACGTCCGTAGAAACCCTACACTTGACCTGGTGGTGCTGAAAGAACAACAAACTCGGCAGCTGCTTTGTTTCTTCTGAAGTTCTGAATCTCGCAGCTCACACTAGAACCCTATCAGCGAAATCGATACGAATATATACATACGTAACAGTGTATAACCGCCATACGATAAATAAATCTTTTTATCAAAACTGCCAGTACAGCGTTGACTATTAATCGAGGTAAGGTTACCAAATACATATTCCTAATAAGCCATGTAAAATAATTTAGAGACTTTATTCTGCTTAAACCGATCAAAAATTCCGTGAAACGAAACGACGGTACCGCGTATCTCGTACTCTAGACTAAACATATCCTAAATTAAAATTATGATATCGTGGCTTTGATTTGTCTCCGCTACACTAAAATTAAGAGATTGCTCTAAGCTTCATGTACTTGTTATTTTCCTTATGAACAATAAAGAGATATTGTATTGTATTGTACGACCCATCAATGATAATATTACCACTACATAACTTCCAAAATCGCCCACCTCAATTATTTACGCCAATTGTATTGAATAGTTCCAAAATCTAAACCTAACACTTATTATTGTCCAACTCAGTTGCAAGTCCCGTAACTTCCATTTCCGGGACTTTCCCAGTGTTCCGGGACTTGCCCAGAGTTCCGGGCCTCGTTACCATGCTAATGGCGTCGTGTATTGTATTGTTTCGGAACCTCAAGAGGCCTTGGAGATAGTTGCTTCTGTTGTATGAATTAATAAGTTTAATTATAGTTTCGGAGACACGAAGTTGTGTTATTGAAATAAATTGTAAACACCTCCGCTCAAGTTTGGAACTTGGAATCGAATGGAGCCGCTTCCGCATTGACGGTACTGAGTCGGTACGGTATCGGTAAGCTTGCAGAATAGATAAGAATATAATGGTGATTTATTAGTGACAATAAATTACCATGGACCGAAGTAGGTAAGCATAACAAAAAACAATAGTAGATAGGAGCTATGACACTTGGAATTTTCACAGATGGTGTATTTCTGTTGCCGCTATAACAACAAATACTAAAAAACCGGCCAAGTGCGAGTCGGACTGGGGCTCCCATATAACACACATGATTTTTTTGCCGTTTTTATAGATAATCGTACGGACCCCTTCGTGCGCGAGTCCGACTCGCACTTGGCCGGTTTTAATTTACTACGGCGGTGGCAAACAAGCCCCCGGCCTGTCTGATAGTAACCAGACACCGTAGCCTATGGACCCTTGTGAATCGGGAAGAATCACAAGCGCGTTGCCGACTCGTTATTAATTTGAGGATTCGTTGCTAGAGACGAAAGCGGATGATATATTACCTAACTAAATGGTCTCTATAGGGAGGAAACCGACACTAAAATTCCTAAAGTGTTTACTAAAGAATCCCAATCGAAGTATTCTTTCCAATCATCATATCAGCCGAAAGACGTCCACTGCTGGACATAGGCCTCCCCCAAAGAGTGCCAAATTGTCCAGTCCTGTGCCACCCACATCCAGCGGACTCCCGCGACCTACCAGGTCATCAGGTTCTTTCCAATATCTGAAGCTAAACTTTCAATGCAGACTAAGTGAGCCACCGCAATCCCACTTAACCTCGGATCGAGTGAACGATGTACCGGTTCATGAGTGAGTGATAGAACGATGAGTGAGCGATAGACGTTGGTTCAACGAGGTGCCTTCAGTAATCTGCTGTCATCAAGCTTAAGGACATCATGTGACAGCGACGACAGGCTTTATATGTGACGACCACGACACGACTTATTTATCCTCAATATGAACTATGCTATGAACATATATATTGCAAGAAATTTCTCTTAACTACCAACTTTATTTGTCCATATAAAATAATTCAGCACGCAATGGATCACTACTTTGTCTTACTGACGCGACGTCACAACTGTCACAAGTGACCCGCTTCTTCCATGAGTCAAATGAGTGTACGCGATACATTGCTGCTCGATAATTTTTTAAAAATTAATTACGCTTCGGTAATTAAGATTAAATTAAAATTTTCTTGCAATATCGGTTCACAGCCCTAACATCTACCTCTGGTTACAATTTGAGGTATTATTAAAAATGATGATGATGATGATGATGATGATGATGATGATGATGATGATGATGATGATGATGATGATGATAAATATGAAAAATACACGCGGTATAAAGGAACAACACACACATTCTACAATGGGATTGATACCATTCCATTGAAACAAAAAAAATCTAATTCATTTCCGATTAAAGTAGTTCAGGTTTCGTTGCCATTTTTCTGCGGCTAGGAGCAACCTTTGAGCGTTCACTTAATGCGGTGTAATCACGTAACGTTCCGTCCGTCCAACTGTCATTTTTCCATATAAAAAACCGGAGAAGTGCGAGTACAACGCGCGTGGTGAGCGTTCCTTATATTATCTACATTTCATAAGTGTTTTTGAATACTCAAACTTCTTATAGGTTTTCCTGTAATCTTTAGGCAAGGAACTATTCTCCATAATTTTTTTTCAGATTTTTAATCCTAGTAGTTTCGGAGATAAGGGGGGAATGGTCAATTTTCGTCTTTTTCCTAAATTACTTTAAATCTGTTTTCGCTAAAATTATAAAAAAATATTTATCTGACATGCTTACAACAACCTCTTTCATTTGATATGTCACACAATACAGTTTGCGATTTTTTTTTATTTATTTCCAGTTTACCCCCAAAAGTGGCCCCCTTGTTCAGAATTCATTAATTTACTTTTCTAATTACAGTCCATCTTTGGGTCACCAATTGACATATGTTTACAAAATTTCAACTCAATCGGTGCAGTACTTTCGGAGCAAATCGGCTGTGACTGACGGACAGACAGACGCACGAGTGATCCTATAAGGGTTCCGTTTTTTCCTTTTGAGGTACGGAACCATAAAATTGACTTATATATATGTTTGCGATGAGTTTGTCTTTGACATACCTAACGCAAATTGTAATTAATAAAGTCATGGCCCGCAGTTTTAGAAACTGAGTGAAGAATACTTGTATCAACTTTTTACTTTATTTTACAGTTTTAAAAATATTCATAAATGTGTCCAAAGTCGTGTAGTAGAAAATTCACTGAGTGTGATAAAAATGTAATAGCACTTATAGTGCGCGCCAAGTTCGGGTCCTGTAACGAACCGAGCTTTGTCAACTTGAGAGGGGGGTTGCTAATGAGTGCACCCTGTCCTCATCGCTCATCCCTTATAAAAGCTCACCGTGCTTTTATTCGGGGGAGGATTAATCTTCATACGTGGTATTCGTGTTTAGGTAATCGTAGCATTATTGTATACCTTTGAAATGTTTGTTTTGGAATTTAATTGATTAGTAATAAACCCTTAAATCTTGTGTATATTTTAAAATTAAATGTGTATTTCTGGTATTATCACCATGGCAAACCTTTTTGGTAGTGAAGCCGGTGTTCCTGGGTTTGAATCCCAATCATATATTTGTGTAAAACTTATATTTTGTTCCCGAGTCTTGCATATTCTCTATGTATTTAAGTACCTATTAATGTATATTGTCGAACTGTACTGTGTCGATTTTTATATGATTATCCTCCAATAATCATATATTTAACAAAGTACTCCTATAGCAACTTTAATTGATTGCGTATTAAGTATCAATTTTGATGTTTCAGATGTTGTGATAACGCTTTTTTGTAAAGCCTGTTTTGCAAAGTACCTATTTAAACAAACATGTGATGCGATTGATTCCGGCCAGTGTGTCACACAACACTGTGATCACGCCATTATCCCCTTTCGCACACCCCTGCCTCCAGCTACTGAGCGAGCTAGTGTCGTCAGTCGAAGATTTAGAAAATACCAATACTTTTTAATACTACCAGGGTATGAGATACCCTGCCTCATGCGCGCCGGGTTAAGTATCAATTTTGATGTTTTAGATGTTGTGATAACGCTTTTTTGCAAAGCCTGTTTTTGCAAAGTACCTATATATTTAAACAATGATGCGATGTTTAGATCGCAGTTAAACATACTCTAAAAACTTGGACTAACTAAGCAACGGCAAAACCAAATTATAGAATTTATCAATCGTTTTATTGTTTTCGCCTTTAAGATTTAAATGGCCGCCATCCTAATTGCCTGCCACTCACCGTTGGCAGACGTCAGGACTCGGCCTATCTTTCCAAGCCATTGGTTATAGACGTTTCAAATTGATATTTATTGAATTAGATAACAGAACGGTATCGTTTGGAGTTGGATAAACATAAACATTGGAATAAGGAATACTTTGAGATGTTTGAATATACTTTGACTATAAAATACACTGACATTTTCTCTCTCCATTTGGTATACGATCCTGACAAACCACTTTCGCTTCACTCACCTTCATAACATTTCTCATACAATGCTCGTTGGTTTATGGTACTTTTGACCTGGCCTTTTTGTAAGATTTCTCCGATTTGATCGGAGAAAGTTCGCCTAGGTCTTCCCCTTCCATTCTTTTTATATACACTCTCTTCGTTAATCTTTTTCCATCCATCCTCTCTACATGTCTAAACCACCTTAACATACCATTCTCAATTTTCGTGACTATATCTCCATACAGTATTTATATTATATTAAATATGTCTTTATCTGTTATCTACCCATCACACAATACATCCTGAGCTTATATTAAAGTTAATTTGATTAGTATGTTATTGTCCCCTATTATTAACTTATTGAAATAAAAAGCCAATTCGTCGTTTTGACGGATTATTACCTATAAATATATTAGGGTATAAGGTTGAAGCGAATTATATATCTGTGATGTGAATTTGTAGCAAATAAATAACACGTGTGTAGATAAATAACAACAAGTCTTAAAATTTTAGTACACCAAACGGTTCAATGAATAATAAAATACTATCGTTAACATTCAGTCCCAACTAGTTCTAGGTAATTGTGGCTCATTTACAAAGTCCACCTCGCAAACTACTTTCTTAAAACGAAAGGTTATATGTGTGGCTAAAACCGAGTGTACATGCGGCATTACGGTTCTGAACAACGTCGACTATAAGTGCTTGAAGAATTGCCTAATGAGTGGACAGAAAGTGATTGTGTGACCGAGAATTCCGAGAACCTTATTAGCTTAAGCAGAATGTAGCAGAAAATAAGGTCTAGTTTACGGCTTGGCGCGCGCTGTGTTGCGTGAAGCGTCAATGAAAACGCGCATGCTGCTATACCTTGCAATATGTTTGTGTGTGTGCGTTTTCCGCGTGTTACAGTATGCCATCGAACGCTATGCTATCCTGATTGTACTCAGATTCTGCTACAATTGGAAAACACGAGGTATTCTATTCTATTCCCTTATATTCAGTATAAAAAAATATAACCATGTGATATACAGGGTGTTTTTTTATTAGTATCCAATTTTTTCCAGGCATTAGGCACCATTTATAGACTTCATTTATAATAATTCAATTCAATAATAATAATAATAATAATAATAATTCAAATAGGTTGATTTGTGTAAGATATTATTTATTTATTATTATTTATTATTATTATTTAATTTATTTTTATTTCGGACAAAGTCCATAATGACTGTAGTGTGGTCACCGAGTCGAATGTAAACAAACTAGACACAAAGGTGCCGAGGTGGGGTGCCGGGGCGGGGGAGGGCGTCCGTGCGTGACTCACGGTTGTTATGAATGACTGGTGAAGAGGGGCGCGGGGATGCCGGTGCGCAGCGAACATTGACAACAAACTTGGTCTTTTTCTAGACAACTTTGAGGTGCCCTAAATCAATATTTTAGTACCGAGGGATACTAAAAGAAAGAACACGTAAATTATTATTTTGTTAAAGGATTAACATATTTCAATTGGGATACTCATAAAAAATCCACCCTGTATATAGGGTTCAAAATGATAACAATATTTTCAGAAGTTAGGTGGTTAAAACTGGTCATTTTAAAATTAGGCTGATGCGTCTTGCGAGGTTGTTGGACAACCTTAGTCAATAAATGGGTGATCGCATTATTGTCAATGTACCGGCAAACTGGCATGGCATGTTCATTTTTACAAATCCAGGATTGCTACAAAATTATTGGAAAAGGGGATCCAAAACTGCAAGAACTTAGACAATAATGCGATCAGCGGACTGACGGCGGTTGGAACGCTCGTGGAATCACCCATATGTAATACCACACCTGAAAGGCACCTAAACCCTTAATCACTCACGTATTCCGTCAATCTCATCAAGCCTAACGACCCCGTCCGATTTAACCCACAAATTCTGGCCTAAAGGCCTCTTAATCGAAGGCCTTGTCAAGCAACCGTCGAAGACAATATTCGTACTGTAACCCAATATGTGCGAAGTCCCTGTGACATACCGTTGTGTCCAATGTCCATTAGAATAGTCGTGTGGCGTGGAAGGGGTCGCTTAGGTACTAATGTTTTGCATTTCGAGTTGTCTGTCTGTCTTTACGTATGTCATAGGCATTTTATTAAAGAACATTTTTTTTAATTAGGTGTAATGTGTGTAGTCCTTACATTTGTTTAAATAGTGGGGCGCTTCTTACAAGTTAGTGAAAATTAACTAACATCAGCATCACACATCCATCGATAGGTTGTAAAAATAAATTTAATATCTGTCAGCAATTTTTATGATTAAGCTGTGTTTCTCCCTCTAACTTTCGAACCATGTAATTAAAAAATATGTCAAAAATCATGGACGTAGTGCTTCTTCAATATCTTCAAAGAAAATTATTTTGAACAAGATAGTTCCAAAAATTGTTGAGTTATCGCTGAAAAACTGCTTTTCCGTAACAATGGACCTCATATTAAAATTGATAACGTAGTTTTGGTTAATGGATAGTAAACCATCAAATTATTGTAATAAAGTATAAATTACAAAATACAGTTAAAATCATAGTAAGATAAGGACCCTGAAAGTTAAGAAAAAATATGCATTTTTTTATTGTCCAAGAGTAAATTTGAAGCTACCAATAGAACCCTTAAGCCATTATAAAAACAAATTTGTAATGTAACTATGTACCTAAACGCAGTATTTTGCGACCGAAACAGCAATTTACTTGATTTTCCTTAATTAGTTTAAATAGCAAAGTGTGATTTCATACTTTTGAGTCAATCAGTATGAAGCGTTTCGGCTGCCGTTTATGTTCTTTAATTTTATTGTAGTTGCTCCCATACAAACATTACCTCTCCAAAAACTGGTTCGAATGTCATCATAAAAAGATCTTAGGTCACAAGCATAATATTGTCTGGATTGGATGGCTGGATTGGTTGTTCTAAGATCGCCGACTGCTAAACGCCCGAGCGTAAAACATTGTCATCAAATAGAAATCAGAAACGTGTGTTTCAGATCGACCTATGTAGTCACAACATTTAGTGTTGGGATAGTGAGGAATCCCAGAGTTGGACATCTGTCGTTATGCCAATTACTGTTGGAGTGCTGCCCTTTAATTACTTTCGATGATTGCGACCGCCGTCTGACACCACTGTTTGATTACGCACTTTGATACGTCGATTTAAAGCCTATTTTCACTAACACCCTCAAATTGATTGAAATTGTCGTAATTTTATTTACACAAACTAAATGCAATTAGTGGATTTTATTGGCAATTATAATTTTCTAGGTAAAATGCTTTATGTAATTATGTTTACTACTACACTCAAGAGCAAAAGTTTCGGGTACACTTTGTATAGAATTTCAGTACAAACTGTACCCAAAACTTATGCTCTTAAGTGTAGATAGGACGTTTCAATTAGATTTTTTCTAACACCAGTTAGAGCCAATTGACCTTTATGTGTTCAGTCTGCGCCGGACGGCCGCAGCAGCTCGACGCATTGGAGTGAGAAGTAGGTACCTAACGTAAAGTTTAACGTAACGTTACATTTTTCATTTTTTTTTTGCGTCGAGCTGCCGCGGCCATCCGGTACAGACTGAACGCTATAGGGCCAATTGGCTCTAACTGGTGTTACAAAAAATCTCGTTGTGATGTCCTGTCTACATTATTACACAAAGTTAAAATGGGTCATATTCGGCCTAAGTAAATCTAAAATTACTCCGTTCCCAGAAATTAACAAGTCTAATTTTGGTCTGCCCACGTATTTTTTTGGCCAACAGGTACAGTCGACGTCAATGATATGTTTACACTTTCTTGTTTTGTAGGGTTCCGATACCTCAAAAGGAAAAACCGAAACCCTTATAGGATCACTCGTGCGTCTGTCTGTCCGTCTGTCACAGCCGATTTGCTCCGAAACTACAGGACCGATTGAGTTGAAATTTGGTGAACATAATGTAAATTGGTGACTCAGATGGACACGTAAAGCAAATTAATGAATTCTGAACAAAGGGGCCACTTTTATGGGGTAAACTGGAAATAAAAAAAACAAAATTTCGCAAACTTTGTTGTGTGACATATCAAATGAAAGGGGGTTGTTGTAAGCAATAAGCATCTCAGGTATATTTTTTTAATAATTTTAGCAAAAACAGATTTGAAGTAATTTAGGAAAAAAGACGAAAATTGAGCATCCCCCCCTCTTATCTCCTAAACTACTAGGCTTAAAATTCCGACAAAAATATGGAAAATAGTTCCTTGCCTGAAGATTACAGGAAAACCTATATGAAGTTTGGGTATTCAAAGTAACGGGAAAAGTCTCAATATCTTACGGGATCTCACGCGAGTTGTACTCGCACTTCTCCGGTTTTTCTACTACTAAAACCTTGAAACATACCTTCAAGTACGTATATAATACGTAATGGAATTAAATAGAAACCCAATCCGACTCTTTTCATTCCATTTTGTTACTTAGACGTAACAAACGTTGAGAACCTGCGCTCTAAACTAACAAGGTTTGACAAATAAGTAGCGATGCTTTTATCTTTGAAATGTCTCTTGTATTTTATTTCGGTCACCAAACAAACAATGTTATTGGGTCGTGGTGTTGCGAACTTTTCTTTCTGTTTACAAAAAAAACTAACACGTGTATACCCAAAAAAGAGTTGGCAGATGTTTATTTTAATTTACCCATTGTTAAAGAAGGAGAAAATGGATTGCAGGTTGCTAGCCCATCCAATCGAATGACATACATTTTTTTTTACAAATTGTATTGACATACTCATACTATGTAATTTCAATGCCATTTAAAAAAAAGAATTTAATTGAATTGATGTGAATTAACTATGAAAAAATTCCAACCAAGGTGAAAAATTTAAAAATGGTATGCACCAACTGAGCTACCGTGGGCTAGGCTCGTAGCGATGAATTCTCGCTCGTGGCGATTAGTTTTTCAATTTTTCACTTTGATTGCAATTTGGAATATTGATAGAAGACGCTCTTTGAGCTGATACGATGATGGGGACGGATGGTAGCAAAGCTTAGATTACACATGGCCAAACCACCCTGTTACGGCTAGTTAGAAATGTCTAGAAATGTGTGTGTGTGTGTGTGTTAGTTTTTGATGACTGTGTAAAAGAAGTACCTACAGTTGTAAATAAAAGCTTGTCTCAAAAACATTTTGAGATAAACTTGTTTGTTGTAATGTTGATTGTAATTTAAATTTAAATTTTATCGTAAAAAAATATCCGGGTATGTAAATAAATAAACAAATAAAAATCAATCACAAATCCATCTAACACGAAGCAAAGCTTGGCTACCAGACAACTTACGGATAATATATTGATCCTACTAATATTATAAAGGCGAAAGTTTGGATGTTTGGATGTTTAGATGTTTGTTACTCAATCACGCTTAAACGGCTCAACCGATTTGGATGACATTTTGCACGAATATAATATATAGCCTGGATTAAAATCCTACTAATATTATAAATGGAGGGCGAAAGTTTGTATGGAGCTACGATATAAGCTAGTAAATAAATAAATCGAAAACATTCATGACTCAGAAGCAAACAATAAACTGTGTATTATGTATGAAAACAATTAAATTTAACAAAGGAAACCGACATCTACACACACTTCAACGAGTTCAGAACTTATACAACCGGAAAATATCAACCATAGTGCGTCTGGCGATTATCTCCCCCATTTACCACCCACATGATCCAATTAATAAATGGGCTTGAGTTTCATAATTGCTGGAGTTGGTTTCAAAGTTTGCTAAGTATAGGGTGATCGAAAATTTGAACTGAACATGAATTGTACTCGTTTTGATAGCAAACACGAGCTTAATATATTGACCCATTCCTAACTTGTTAATTACCTGTAATGATATACCGCCTCTATTCATCATCATCATCATATCATTCGAAAGACGTCCACTGCTGGACATAGGCCTCCCCCAAAGAGTGCCACAATGACCGGTCCTGCGCCACCCGCATCCAGCGGACTCCAGCGGCCTTTACCAGGTCATCAGTCCACCTTGTGGGGGGCCTACCTACGCCGCGCCTTCCGGTACGTGGTCGCCACTCGAGAACCTTTCCGCCCCAACGGCCATCGGTTCTACGTGCAATGCGCCCCGCCCACTGCCACTTAAGTGCGATTCGGAGGGCTATATCGGTTACCTTGCTTCTCCGCCTCCATTATTTGCCAGAAAATAATAATCCATACAAAATATTTTAAAATAGGACTCCGCTAACATTTACGATTGCGGGAAAGCGAGAGCTACTTTCATTTTTAATTTAACTATATTGATGAAGTTTCTATTTTATTATGTAATGAATACTAAGTGATTCTGTGAGCTGCAGAAATTGTAGTACGAAAAAAATGTTTATACAACAAAAAAAATTGGATAAAAAAATCCAAAAACTGTATAGACAAAAATTTACGAGAATGGGTTGAAAAATGTGACCTGTAGAGGTAAACAGTTGGACAACGGGAACAGTCCCGTTTACCAACTGCTTACCTCTCTAAGATTTAGGTACTCGTATATACTCAGGTAAATCCATCGACAAGCTTTTATATCATCTAAAATGTGTTATGACGTTATAAGTTGATGGTAAATTATTTAAAGGAAAAGTTTATTTTATTCTTTTTAGCGCATTAAAATAAAAGCTTGTTTTTAAAAAAGTTTTTTTTTACTTTTGATTTATTTTTTACTTTTTAGTCATCGCTGGACATGTTCCTCAGTATATTGTCCGCCATATTGGGTTTTGAGTGACGTCACTTTATTTTTCGAGTTATTCGCAGCAGGCCCTTTCATTTGATACCCATATTGTAGGAGTGCATTAAAAATAACTAGCCCGCCATCTTGGATGTTCCGCCATGTTGAATTTTTTGCCAACTGTACTTTTTTTGCACACTCATCAACTGCTCATTGAGAGGATTGTAACGAGCCCAAACACGACGGGTTTATCCTGTGTAATAAAGGAGTTCCTACGGCCACCTTCCGTCTCCATCATCAGACCAGGTTTATGGTACCATAGTATTGCATTGTCATCCGACTTACATAATTGTACAAAATTTCAACTTGATTGGACTCCGGGAAGTTGGTAAAATTAAACCTGCAAAATTCCACCCGAACAAACATAGTTACATACATACATTGCAAGTTAAATAAAAGCTTGTAAAAAAGTAAAAGTTTAATTAAAAAGCCTTTGCCAATTCTAAAATGATGAATTCGAATTAAGGTCGATTAGTGGTACAATATTTTAAGTTTATTTTTGACCATCCATATACCTGTTTACTCCTATGTCTTATCCATATACCTATGTTCACAAAACATACAAAATTTAT
Organism: Epinotia nisella; assembly: GCA_932294315.1. Lineage (NCBI taxonomy): Eukaryota > Metazoa > Arthropoda > Insecta > Lepidoptera > Tortricidae > Epinotia > Epinotia nisella. Next base: position 690,295 of record OW028677.1, read on the forward strand.
AAATATACGTTAACAATACCTTCTATTATATCAACAGTAGCTACTTAATTTGAGAAGATGTGACCGTTTTCCAAATCGTTTCCTACTTCGTAATAATTATAACAATTGTTTTTGGAAATCCATTACGTCGAGGCATGGACGCCATACTACATTGTTCCGAAGACAACATTGGGAAATTCAATGGGAAGCCTTCGTATAATGTACAATATAATGTAAACGCAAACATATAATAATCCTATCTGTTTGTATGTGCAGGCGTTTCCTAATTGATCGGATGATGCTCGTTGCATCAAGCACGCGTTAATCTGCGTCCGGCACGCGTGCTTAACACTTGGATTCTATTCGGATAAACGTATTGACTTGGCATTAATTTGGAATTCGTTGCGTGCGGTGATAAGCCTTATTAATATAATATGACTAATATATATATTATAATATGACTGTGTACAATAACAAACAGACTCAAATTCATAATTCAGCATAATATCTCGTAGCCTTGCTACTATGTTCTAGATAAACAATGACCTGTAATATTTTACTAACAATAAATAATGTATATGTCTATGTCTATGTCTATGTCTATATTGTTGTTCAGAAACGTTTAAAAACTAATATTTTTTAATCCTCATTCTTAAGAACAAAATTGTATAAATTTAAATTCATTATTAATTCAACCATATATGTAATAAAAAACCATTAATACCAAGTTCATTTGTAATTGCATATTTAATAAATAACATATTCAATGTGTAACATAAAATTCATAATAAGTCGATATCTATGCACAATTTTCATATGGCAATGTTTAGATTCAAAATTAACTTACGTAATATTTGCCGTTGTTCAGCGATTCCCAGCGACTGTAACACATCTCACTTTTCTGTAATTTTCTACTTTGGATTACACCAGCCCTAATTATACAGTCCACTCTTTTATTTACCACCTACGGACCTGCGAAGATTTTACAATTGTCTATGTCTATGTCGATACAATCTGCATAACTTGATTATTTAACTATGAATCACAATTGATTGGAAGAGATCAACATTATTAATGTAATTATATATATGTTATTAAATGAAATATTTACATTTAATTTTTTACCTAGGGTTAAAATTAGGGTAACTGACCAATTTTCAAGTTAATTTAAAAACAAAAAAAGTAGTAAAAGCGAAAAAGTCGTTCTTGGGAAATTGTATAAAATTCTACAATAAAATTCCAAAACATATTACCGAACTTACTGACTCTAAATTCAAATCTGTCGTAAAACGGACACAAAACCATATTATAAGGTAAACGACTACATCATGGATAGGTATATTTGGCAGCGATAAAATCCTGCACTAGAAATCTATCGTAAAATAAATAGGCTTACTACTGTAGCGGCTACATGCCCATCCCTCTCTTAATACCGTTACTTTCCTGGATCCAACCTTCCTTCGTCTGACGACTGATCTGCGGCTTGGGGTCACGGTATTCACTCCACACATATGCCCTTGTGGGACGTGGACCGACGGGGTCACCACGGACTTTGTTGTCAAAAAAGTGCAGGCCGCTTGACAGACATGTCACACTTAATTATATAATCCGCCGGTCTCTTGCCATCATCAATGTGCTTGCTCTTCTTGAGCCGCCTGGCATTGTCAGAGATGATTGCAAAAGACCTGATGGTGTGTCTCTGGTTCCGTGGATGTTGGGACGGATGCTTGTGTGGGTCGCTACCTGTGTAGACATACTGGCACCATCCCACCGCCAGAGGGGTTAGACGGGGAACCCCGTGTAGAGGGACGTTTTTTGATACAACATTGCAAAATGTTTGTTACAAAGTTGCCACAAAAACTTCCAGTAAAGTGCACTTAAGTAGGTTTTGAAGCTAACTTACGTAGGGAACTAACATGCAAAATTCATTTTCAAAGTTAGTAAGGGTTTTAAAACGTGTTTTAAAATAATATATTATAATATTAGGATGTAAACACATTCCTTGAATAGTATTCACCTACTAATGTAAGTACACTAGTAGGTAACAATCGAACTTTTTTGCTGAGGCCGACATAATTAAATAAATATCCACGCTCTCCTGTAAAATTTGATCAAAAGCAGATACTAGGTTTTGATATGGGGCAGTTAATTTCCAAGTTGAAAGGAACAGGGGCTATTAATTCAATCCCTTTTTAGGTATGTATTGTGCTCATTAAAATTACACTAGAGGCTGTTAATTTATTAAGGGCTGGCATATATTATGTGGATATTTATTTTATCATGTTATTCATAATGCATGTGGGTTAGGTTAAATTTAATTATATCAATGGAGTTTTTTTACCTACAGGTTCCTTAAATGCAACCTAGTAGATACCTACACTATGGGCCTCATAAGAAGGCTCAATGTCACCCAAAGGGCAATGGAGAGGGCTATGTTAGGAGTTTATCGCATCAGAAATGAGGCTATCCGCAGCAGAACCAAGGTAACCGATATAGCACTCCGAATTGCTAAACTTAAGTGGCAGTGGGCGGGGCACATTGCACGTAGAACCGATGGCCGTTGGGGCGGAAAGGTTCTCGAGTGGCGACCACGTACCGGAAGGCGCGGCGTGGGTAGGCCCCCCACAAGGTGGACTGATGACCTGGTAAAGGTCGCGGGAGTCCGCTGGATGCGCGTGGCGCAGGACCGGTCAATTTGGCACTCTCTGGGGGAGGCCTATGTCCAGCAGTGGACGTCTTTCGGCTGATATGATGATGATGATGAGATACCTACATAAGTTGGTTTATGAGTTTACTTAAGTACCTATCAACTGTGATAAAAATGCTCAAATTATCAAATTCAATAGTCGTAATCCATATTAATTAAGAAACGTACATATGGACTTCCACGACGTTAATTTGATCCATGATGATGTTTGAAATCAATGCCGCCACACCAATCGGAGCAATATAATTGTGTCATCGTTTAATGGCGATTGTCAGAAATTAATGAACTACCAGAAAAGGAGTGATAATTGAACCGTGAAATTGCACCGTCAACCGAGCTCCTTCTTTAACACGATTATTAATATTAACTAGCTTGTGCCCGCGGCTTCGCCCGCGTACTAAAAGTAATGTTAACCGTTTATCTACAAAAAGTTGCATCTCAGTTTGACCTGTTATGTTCCAATTGAATTACAATTTGGCACAAATACTTTCAAGAATTTTCATGTTCACAATGTTAAATTTCAAAATCGATGCCATTTTCGTAATCAACTTCCCAAAAAACCATAAAAACGACACCCATATTTAGACATTTCAACCCCATCGCACTCCAACAGGGGAGATGGTATTTCACGTCCGCCACGTTGGATTAATCGTTGTTGTTTTCGTAATCAGCGACCAGCAAACAAACTTTGGATCACCATTTCATCCGCTTAGGGGGTGAATTTTTAAAAATCATTTCTTAGTGCACCCAAACTTATAAGGAACCCATGTGCCTAATTTGGAATCTCTAGATCCAACGGTTTGGGCTGTGCGGTGATATGTCAGTCAGTCAGTTTCTTCTTTTATATAATTATCGACTCTACATATCAACTCTACATATTGACTCTACATACCGACTCTACATACCAACTCTACATACCGACTCAACATATCGACTACAAATCGACTCTACATATCGACTGTACATATCGACTCTACATATCGACTCTACATATCGACTCTAGATACCAATTCTACATACCGACTCTACATATTGACTACATATCGACTCTACATATCGACTCTAGATACTGACTCTACATATCGACTCTACATATCGACTCTACATATCGACTTTACTATATCGACTTTACATATCGACTCTAGATACGAATTCTACATACCGTACCGACTCTACATATTGACTACATATCGACTCTACATATCGACTCTAGATACTGACTCTACATATCAACTCTACATATCGACTCTACATCGACTACAAATGGACTACATATCGACTCTACATATCGACTCTACATATCGACTCTACATAGACTCTACATATCAACTCTACATATCGACTCTACATATCGACTCTACATATCGACTCTAGATACCAATTCTACATACCGTACCGACTCTACATATTGACTACATATCGACTCTACATATCGACTCTACATATCGACTCTAGATACTGACTCTACGTATCGACTCTACATATCAACTCTACATATCGACTCTACATCGACTCTACAAATGGACTTCATATCGTCTCTACATATCGACTCTACATATCGACTCTACATAGACTCTACATATCGACTCTACATATCGACTCTACATATCGACTACATATCGACTCTACATATCGACTACATATCGACTCTACATATTGACTCTACATATCGACTCTAGATACTGACTCTACATATCGACTCTACATATCAACTCTACATATCGACTCTACATATCGACTCTACGTACTGACACTACATAGTTAGAGGCTGGGGGAAAATTAACAAAAAAAGGCAGGTATTTTTCGTTGGTAACAGTCTGTGTACCGATTTTTAGCTTCCTACCTTGAAAACTGCGAAAAGTCCCATATAAAATTTCACCCCCTTTTGTAAGGGGTTGGGTACAGATTTCCAAAAAAAAAATGATGCACGATTTTTTCGTTAGTCACAAATATTCCGCATACCAATTTTTAGCTTTCTACCTTGAAAATTGCGGAATGCTCCATACAAACTTCCACCCCCCATTTTAGGGAAGTGGGGGGTTAGAATGAGACAAAAAGTAGCCTATGTCACTCTCCATCCCTTCAACTATCTCCACTTAAAAAATCACGTCAATTCGTCGCCCCGTTTTGCCGTGAAAGACGGACAAACAAACAAACAAACAAACAAACACATACACTTTCCCATTTATAATATTAGTATGGATTACCACCTCCGGGGCGGGGGCGCGGGGCGGGGGCGTAAACAAAAGCAGATGCCCCCAATCGGTAGAGTGCCACCACGGAACCGACCAACTTACGTTTACTGCTGACGAGGTCGCCACAACCAAAACGTTCCGAACAAATCCTTGACACAAGCATGGAACTCTAATTTTGACACGTGCATATACAAATTTGTGTCCTCTATGTTGTTCCTCTGCCTGATAAATTAGACGTTAAACAACCAGCAAAAGTTCAACCCATTAGTTACGGGTGATATTAATTTGTGGTTTGTGTATTTCTGCAGCTGATACGGATTAATTCCACCATTTTGCTTAATCACTTTGCAAATGACAGTTTTAAAAAGACAAAGAGTAATGGATAAAAGCTTGATTCCAGTGCCTAAGTAATTAAAACACATGCGGTTTAAACAGAAACCCGTATTCGTAAATTAATTACATTTTGCGTTTATTTTGAAGAATTTCGCCGGAGGCATGCCATTTATGCGATGTGTAAGCATCTCGATTTAAGCATGTCGAAAATTAAATTCCATTTTATAATGTATAATTCATTGTCGTGCGCATAATTATATCTTCTTTTCCTTGTAATTACTCGTACCTATTTAAATGAGAGAGTTTCTAAGATTTTCTTGCAGAGATGTGATTTGAATAATGACTCTATTTAGATATATCTAAGTGGTATGTAGTTGTTTCTCAAATTGTCGGATATGATAACAATTGGTAAGAAAAACATCATTAAATTCTTGTTTTAGGGTTCCGTACCTCAAAAGGAAAAAAACGGAACCCTTATAGGATCACTCGTGCGTTTGTCAGTCCGTCTGTCACAGCCGATTTGCTCCGAAACTACTTGACCGATTGAGTTGAAATTTGGTAAACGTATGTAAATTGTTGACCCAAAGAAGGACGCGTAAAGTAAATTAATGAATTCTGAACAAGGGGGGCACTTTTGGGGGGTAAACTGGAAAATTAAAAAAAAAGTTTCGCAAACTGTATTGTGTGATATATCAAATGAAAGGAGTTGTTCTAAGCATCTCAGATATTTTTTTTATAATTTTAGCAAAAACAGATTTGGAGTAATTTTGGAAAAAAGACGAAAATTGACCATTCCCCCCTCCTTATATCAGAAAATACTAGGCTTAAAATTCTGAAAAAAATTTGGAAAATAGTTCCTTGTTTAAAGATTACAGAAAAGCCTATACGAAGTTTGATTATTCAAAGTAACGGCTCGTAACGGGAAAATTCTCAATATTTTACGGAAGCTTCACCACGCGAGTTGAACTCGCACTTGTCCGGTTTTTTTTTTTAATATCTTACTTACGTCCCCGCTAGGTGCCCACCGATCCGAAACTAACCTTCATAGAAGGAGTGGACTCGGGTTGGACCAAAAAACTCTGGAAATCCAGCAGGAAGCAACTCAGGATTATATCTGGGGTGTTCACAGGTCACTTCGGCGTCAAGGATCTCTTGGCCAAGATGGGACTATCAAACAGTACAGACTGTAGAATGTGTGGCGAGGAGGATGAGACTATGGAACACTTACTGTGTGAATTGCCCATGCCAGACAAAGAATGAATCTCTTTGGTAACGGCTACCCGCAACCAAAGGAATTCAGGGTGCTCCCACTAAGCTGCATCATCCGCTTTGTGGAAATGATGGAGCGAACTTGGGAGTAGCTATAAAGGGGAGAGCAAATGCACAAAAGATCCCACTGGGTCGAAGTGTATCCGAAAGGGCCCTCAACTAGATAAGATAAGATATAAGATAAGATAAGATAGACTTTTATTGCCCTCGTTTTGCAATAATACTTGGCTATTATACCAAACTAGCTTCTACTTCGCCCGCGTGGAACTCGTTTATATCATTAGCTCCATACAAACTTTCGCCCCCATTTTGCCCCCTTAGAGAATGATTCCCGGGATAAAAAGTATTCTATATGTTAATCCAGGCTATACACTATATGTTTACCCAAAATTCATCTTATTCCGTTTAGCCGTTTTTGCGTGATTGAGTAACAAACATCTAAACATCCTAACTTTCGCATTTATAATATTACTAGGGTGACCAAATCAAATCGGTTCATCTTACACACTCAATATTATTTTAAGAATAGCTGCCCCCGCGGCTTCGCCCGCGTTAGCAAAGAACGTAGGCAAATCCGTGGGATAAAATATCCAACCCATGCCCATCCGAAAAGACCATTCTATACACATGTGAAATAATTTTTGAAATCGGTCTAGTACTTCCGGAGATTATCCGTCACATACAAACTTACAAAACTATAAAGTCACAAATTTTCCTTTTCATAATATTAATATAACGGGTATTTATTTTACAATGGATAATTAATACAAACAATAAAACAACAACTTAACCTACAAGGACAAAAAAAACTATAAATTAAAACTTAAAGATAAAAAAGATATAACTAGATGTTTCGCGCGTTGTTTTAACTTAAATGCTTATCACGCGAACAAGCGAGCGCGCAAAACTGATTAAGATTCTAGGATTGAGAGCGGATGAAAATAGTTCTCCAGGTACATTTTTCAAACCGGTCATCAGGCACTAACTGCCGGCCGTCATCGCCCGAGACCGGGCCGGCATCCATCTTCATTATGACGAAGAAAGCGGAGCCATTACACATTACTCTGGCAAGTTTTGGACAGATTAGAGAAACGAACAAAGAAAGGCTTGTGGCAAAATTTTCAAAGTGACTAGGGTACGACTACGACTGAATAGCCTGATGGTTAGAGAAACTGACTATGAAGCTCGAGGTCCCGGGTTCGATCCCCGGTCGGGGCAGATATTTGTATGATGAATACGAATGTTTGTTCTCGAGTCTTGGATGTTTAATATCTATTTAAGTATGTAGTTATCTATATAAGTATGTTTATCCGTTGTCTAGTACCCATAGTACAGACTTTGCCTAGTTTGGGACTAGATCAATTGGTGTGAATTGTCCCACGATATTTAGTATCTTATTTTATATTAATTTATTTATTATTTGAGGATTTGTGGTGACCGGCGTAGTAGCTGGAACATGGTTTGCGAAATTTCGAACAAATGGGCCAAAATTCTTTTTAGTGCCTAAAATAGAGATGAAAATCTATAAACACTTATAAAAAAATGTAGATGTCTCTAAATATTTTCCTGGTAGTTTTACGTTAGTTTTCAACCGGACCTCAATGTTTATTATGAATTTTCCCACCACCCTGGGTTTTATATTACAAAAAAGTCACATTTGTTGCTCAAATTACCTTTGCGTTACCAGTCCCCATGACCCCTTATAAATAATGTCCACTGCGTTACCAAACATTTTTTTTGACCCCAAATATTTTGATAATGGTCATCATTCGGGTATGCCTATGTCTTTGTAAATTAGAAAATAATAGTTTTTTGAAGATTTTCCGAACAAATAAAAAAATATGGGTTAAAATGTAAAAGGGACGTTTTTATAGGCATCTAAAATAATTTTGGCCCAAATGACTATTTAGAATTGTATTTGCCTTTATATACGTTGTATAGGGTATACGCCTCTAAGTTTGATCTCTTATAGAGACTAAGACACCAACAGTTAGTAACTACAAAAAGACTAATAGCATAACAGACGGTAATCTTAGCGAAAATCCGTTAACGTCCATAATCAAAACCAACTTAAAAAGGCGTTCCCTTAGAACAAACTCTCCAACGCAGAAAAACATGGCTCATCTACATTTCCCCACTTCGCACGTTATTAGCCGCTGGAGTGCCCGGAGTGCCGCGTAGTGCCCGCAGTGCCAAGTGCCTCACGCACTGATGCCGCGGAGATTGGGCACGGCGGGGCACTATTGGGATGCAATTAGGTCACGCAGTTTTTCTTTGACTTTGTGGGTTACCTACTGGGGTAGTTAGGTGATGAAAGGTATTTGAATGATAGTTAAATAAGTACCTATTTAACATTTAGATTTAGATTTATTTATTTCACAACATAAAATTGTACTTAAAATTACACATAGTCAATTTTTAGGAATTTATATTGTGATCTTCAGATAATAAACAATGTCATAATTATCATAATAATAAACAATACAAGGTTGTTTAATGTTAAGGTGGTTTGTGCATGTAGAGAGGATGGATGAAAGAAGATTAACGAAGAGAGTGTATGTAAAAAGAATGAAAGGGCAAGTTGGAAGGGGAAGACCTATAGGCGAACTTTCTCCGATCAAATTGGAGAAATCTTACAAAAAGGCCAGGTCAAAAGTACCTTAAACCGACGAGCATGTATGAGAAATGTTATGAAGGTGACTGAAGCGAAAGTGGTTTGTCAGGATCGTAGCAATCTCTGCCTACCCCTCTGGGAAAGAGGCGTGATTATATGTATGTAAGCAATACAAGCATTATGTCAACAAATTATAAAATCAGATTACAGCAATTATAAATTATAGAATGACTAAGATCACTTTCGGGTCGTCAATAAACTAGATATAAACTAGCGACATCAAACAATATTCAAAATATTAGGTACAATTCAGATGTCGATACAATACAAAATAATAAATCTAATTGGTAATGTCATAATACTCATTTATCGAATATAGAGGATTTTCCAATAAAAACTTTTTCAGTCGACTTTTAAATTGTATTACATGTCAAAAATTAGCTTTTACTATTAATATTTTAGGGAAATATCAACCAGTGACGACACGATTTTCTATGGTCAAACAGCGTCCTAAATGTTTCGATAGTTAGTTTCGTTTGTTGTTAATGTAACTAATTTATACTAACGGGCGTTCATATGCTACGTCCGTATGTCCATATGTAACGGCTTAGGTAGTATAAGGCGACCCGTATGCGTATTTGCCCCGCCCCTTTTTATATACTTACGTCATCTTAAAATACACACAAAGGCAAAAGGTTTGAAGAAAATTGCTTCCAAGAATTCGTAACCTATTAAGTCTGAGCACTCAACACCGAGGAGCCAAAAATAAAGTCCACAAACCATCGACTTATTACTTCAGCTAAACATAAAGCTATAACGATATCAAAGTAAAAGAAGGTAACCGTTTAAAATAGGGTGAAAAATATCGCCATTTCGAATATAAGTGATGAAAGCGGAGAGCTTGTTCGAATGTACATTGTCGGCTGTATCGATGACTCTCGGGCCTAACGCCTCTTGCCCTCGAAACCTGCTTCCGAATCACAAAAGAAACCCTCCGCGAACACAATAAGACTCTAATTTGGATATCGACGATTCAGGTCGAAAAGTTAGTCAATGTGAAAGCAACCGTTTTCGCGCGATTTAAAGTTGTGTTTTGAGTGGTTGCGCGGGAAGGTCGTAACACGAATGCTGTCGGCTTAGCTTTGCTTACGTAGCAATATGAAATGTGAATGGGTTTAAATAATATTAAGGTTTCTCGGTAAAAATGGTGACGTTTACAACTTCATGTACAACAACGTGTTTCGGAAATACAAATACCAAAGCCACCAAAATATTGATGTGAAAAATGTCAAGCCTAGTTAATCTGTCACGTCAGTCAATCTGAATTAACATGGTCTATTTTATCAGAAAAGTTTTATTAAGTGTTTGACAAGAAAGAAAGAATCATCATTCGAAACCGTCATTTGTATCTCCGGGGTTCCTTTAAGCAAGAAAATAAACAAACTTCGGTGTTACTTAGACCTCTGTTTAACACATTATGTCTGAACTGTGTCCAAATAATACCTTAAACTACTTAAATGACGATTAGAGCATATTAAGTATTTGTAATATGGGCCTTTGTTGCCTGATTTAAATTAGTTAATTAATAAATTTGCATCACATTTGTTAAATTGAATGCGTATGTTATGTAGCATGTGCCGCGATTCCACTTGTCTCAATGACGTCGCTGGTGTCGCCCTTATGATATCACTTTTCTTTCGTGTGTCTCTTGTAATACCGATATGCAAGGACACATTGTACCTAAGTTACAAAATGTATACATATTATATGCCGCAGTATATACTCGTATATTATTAAATTGTGTTGTAAAAAAAGAGTTATATTTAGACGGGCTTCAATTAAATCCATTACGGTATTCGTGTTCAGATATTTTTGCCCGTTAGTTTTGACGTTCACTCTTAAAGTTTTGTAAGATCTTTTTAGTTCTGTGGGTTTACAGTGACCGCCCAGGATTGGTAAAAGGTCGAATAGAAGTGGTTTAAAAACTGCTCAGTGTTGCATTTTGTAATGGTCACATTGCAAAGAAAATTGTTATCCCAGCATCTCATTGCTATGACATGTCATATTGGGTGCATGTTATCTCAAATCGTTTGTAACTTCGCTGGAGTCCATAATTATATACCGTACCTACGCTTTTCATCAGGCAGGATGAGGACAGGTGAATTACAAGACTGGATACTTCTTTGTCACCTTCGTGCTATATTATAAAAAACCGGACAAGTGCGAGTTCAACTTGCGTGGTGAGGGTTCCATAAAATTCCTATTCCATAAGCATTAGAAGCTCCATACAAAATACACAAAAATGTTGAGAATTTTCCCGTTACTTTGAATACTCGAACTTCTTATAGGTTTTCATGTAATCTTTAGGCAAGGAACTATGTTCCATATTTTTTTCGTTGTAAATTAATTGTAAATTTTCGTGTTATTTCCTAAATTACTTCAAATCTGTTTTTGCTAAAATTTAAAAAAAAACTGAGATGCTTACAACAACCCCTTTCATTTGATATATCACACAATACAGTTTGCGAAGCTTTTTTTTTTAATTTTCCAGTTTACCCCCCAAAAGTGGCCCCCTTGTTCAGAATTCATTAATTTACTTTAGGCATCCATCTTTGGGTCACCAATTTACATATGTGTACCAAATTTCAACTCAATCGGTCTAGTAGTTTCGGAGCAAATCGGCTGTGACAGACAGACGCACGAGTGATCCTATAAGGGTTCCTTTTTTTTCCTTTTGAGGTATCGGAGCCCTAAAAATCTGTGTCACAAGCCCAAAACCTGCTGAATACCTTGAACCGCGTAATATAATTTACACCCGCACCCTTCCACAGGGTGTATCATAAATCCAAATAAAAATTGACAGCGCGATTTGCAAATCCACGGGAATCACTCCCGCTGGCATCAATCTTCATAAACTGTTGAAAGCCATATTTTCGTTGCCGGGCGAGCTGTCAATCAGATGATAGCCCTGTCACTCTCCTGGCGCCTCAAAGGGGAATCAAAGATTGCCGGTCCAAGGTGTCCGGACAAAGGCTTTGTTCCTTTGTCTTTACGCTTCCTTTGTGATTATTTATTGAATCGATCCCCAACGGATCTGTTTGTGCCGTTTCAATAAATTGATAAATAATTATGGGGCGATAACCGCCTTTTGTGAGGGGTGTTGCTGTTAAATAAGGTTCGTGTTACGGTCGATATTCCACTTTCACCCGAGTCATTTCACGATCTGTATTAGGTATTTTGAACTTTACTGATAGATTGCTAGGTAATATTAATATCTATATTTCCTTACTTGCCGCTATACTGTCAGTATCATATTTACGCAGTAAGTAGTATTGCGCGGAGAGGCCAAATGCACAAAAGATGAGAGAGGGCCGACCCACTGGATCGAAGTGTATCCGAAAGGGCCCTCATTAGATAATATAAGTATTGCGTTGAAGCGAGGCGGTACGCATGAAGCGCGCAAATTGCACGAAGCATGCAAGGCAAGCCTATCTACAGCCCACTTCCACGCGCCAATCACAAACGCCACTTTGAGTTGAGAACAGTCGTAAACAAATCAACCTACACTGTTTTAGTTAATCATATGATTTAAATGTATTACGTGTGCTTGTTTCCACGCGCGTCAAGTAAAAATGAACAGAACACTGAAATCAAATCTCAATCAATCTTGAATGCAAATCATCATCATCATCATCCTGGCCGATTTCGACCACGGCGACTGGAAAGAGAAGAGTTCTGGCTAACTGGAGCGTCGTTCGTGAGCTCTTAGGTGACTGACGTAGCCTATCTTTGCAGAGAATGTGCGACCACATTCCCTACAGGTCAGCACCCCTCCGACAAAATTGTAGTGTATGGCCGCAGGTGGTCGAGCCTTCAACTCCTCGCGCTTAGCATCGAGTTCGTTACGTCTTCGTCTTCGTCTGAATGCAAATACTTAATCGACGTACCTACAGTAAGGGAAATGTATTCACGTACCACCGTAGAACCCTATCGCAATAAGGTGATATACCACTCGAGTTTGAGTGACGTTCTACGGTGGTACGTGAATACATTTCCCTTACTGTACATATATATTACGACCGAACAAAGCGGAGGAGCTTGCACTGCTACTTGTAACTTTGCAGAACGAATTGACAGTTTGGGTCCAAAACAGACTGAAGTGGTACACGAAGATGTGCTGTGGACCAGCTATTCAATTGCGTACTTGCCGTTGTATGTATGTAAATAAATGTAATTTTTTGTACGAGAAAATTACAGCTTGTTCGGAAAGTTCGACACTCGGGGAATTGATTAATTATTAGAAAAGTGAGAAGCCATTTCTCCCTACATAAAACTTAGCGTCAATTCAGAGCACGTCTCTGCCATATCGAGATAACATTGAGATTATATTCATTAGTGCACTCTCGCTCTTACACATGGTAACGTAAACAAGAGCACAAAACCTACGATTGCAATCCAAACGGTGCTTCATTCATAATTCATTTATTAATTGCTTCGATAGCACTTAATTGTTTTTTTCGTTTTTTCTCTGTGCCATACTGGTTATAGGACCTCTATAATAATAATAAAGCTGTTGTAAGTGTTATGTTATAAATTAGTCCTTGTAGGGCGTCACATGTATTGTACATTCTTAATTCATATTTAACTGTAATGTGACTTGCAATAAATGTTTTTGACTTTGACTTTGAATCTGGTTAGTTTGTTTAAATAGAGTCCTTGAAGCATGACAGGCCGCGCAGCTTGCACTTGCAGTCCCGTCACGTCCGTGCCCGTCCTTGGTTATATAGAAACGGTTCTATATGAACATTTTGTATGAGAGTTCATTGAAGTGCGCCGCGCACCGCGTCCGTGACACGTCCTTGACTTATGTGTCTTTTTTTGCACCTCATATAGTCTACTACGAGCTTAGAGAGCATACATAACTGGAGCCTTATGTCGTATTTGTATGTATCTTATATGTATGTATCTTATATATTTTTATTTATGTATGTCTATATGTAGTGTATAATACATTTGTATTTTTTTCCTCTCTCCTCAAGTATATTCGTAACAGAAATTATCATACTTTTTTCTTTGCACCTGTTATAAGTCTCTGTTTAGCCCAATGGTTAGCTGGTAGAGAATGCCATCTGGCATTAAGCTCGCCATTTGTACATATATTTTTTGTATTTTGTGCAATAAAGTTTAAATAAATAAATAAATAAATATTTGCGTACCTAAAATAATGTCTGCCGAATTTTGCGGGGGCGGGGGGAGCATCTTAATAGGATATTGAAACTCAATTGTATATTGAAAGCTTGAAGTGGTTGAACGTTTATAATATCAAGTGCTTACAGCAACATGCGGGCATATTTATGATCAGTGTTCTCTTCCGAGGTGATTTTGTGAATGACCAGAGATTGTGTTTGTATGGTTTTCTGCACATTGTGCAAGGTTTCTACAGAGGGGTAAGTTACTGAAAAGCTACTCCAGTTATGTACCTATGCTCTAAGACTACGAGTTTGTACGGCGCTGATTCGCAAAATTTGAATCGTTACAGCGCCTAATAAAACTTTTCTTTTGATTACGTTACGTGGAAAACTCCGAAACGCTTAATTTGCAGCTATAAATTGTTTTCAAACTAATTAATTCCTGAAAAAGTTAAGTCCCAGTTCCTTCGCATTATGTCGAGATTCTTTCAGATTTAAACGTTGTTTCAACGTTCATTAGACTCGATAAACTCTTTAACAATTTTAATGCTGCTGTTTAACTGTTTTTAGGATAAGTTGGTTTTTTGAAAAATCATGAACAGAAATCTTGTTTCCTACTGAGACGGTACTCGCTTGTATCCATCAAGGAGGCCTTTAAAACAACTCGGAACTGCGTGGTGCACTCGCGAGAGAAACTGCATACGATTCGGAAATTCTCTAGTAATATTACAGCCTGCACACTGAGCGCACCCCCCTCAGTTTTACCTCAGTTCACTCTGATTGAACTCTTGTTACATAAATTGAACTTTTAATTCAACCTATTTAATAATTGACGGACGTTTTGCTCCTTTCATTTCGTTTTCCGTTCAGCTTTGTATAATTTGTAACAATACGATAATTTATATTTTCTGTACACGAGTAAAAATATTGTTAATTAAAGTTATACTTAGTTGCGTCCTCGTCATCAGGCAGCAAAATTAAATGGGCGTCGCTTTCTTTAATCACAATGGAGAAAAAAATATCATCATCATATCAGCCGAAAAACGTTCACTGCTGGACATAGGCCTCCCCCAAAGAGTGCCATAATGACCGGTGCGCCACCCGCATCCAGGAGCAAAAATGCGAGTATTTAAATAAAACGATTTTTACAACAAAATCACCTCGCAAACCAAACATCAATCTGTATAAATCAAGCTTATAATTTCATAATATTACAGCTTTCTTTTCCTCAGCAATAAACTTCGTGCCAAGGTCGCTTCCGGTTAAAAAAAGCGAGTTACAAAGTTGAAACAATTTATGGTCATATCGATAAGATGAAACCGACACGTGCTTGGCTGATCTTGATACGAAAAAAACCATTCCTTTGGCGTAGACGCATATACTCGTAAATCCGGTCTGGGATTTGTAGTACAATAATTCTGCAAAGCCTTTTATGTTACGTCCTCGATTTGTTGTACGTACGATGGTAGCAAACAAGCACACGGCCTAACTGTTTATATTTTTCAAAAATAATTGACGCAGCTGAAAAATCTGAAACTTTTTTCTGGTGCTAAGGAAGGTTATTCCTATCACCAAAAAAATTATCAGGCATTTCAAAAATTTTCATCCATTCCCAATTACCCTCGCGAGATAAACTTGCACTTGTCCGGTTTTTCGCTACAGTGCACACATTCGTTTTTTTTTTGTTTGTTAACTGTCCATACTTAAAGGTACTAACATCACTTTAAATGTTTCTATCTGTTTTTCTCTTGTGCTGTAAAGTTGTGAGGAACGAACGCGATAGACCGATGAAAGAGTGACCGTCGTCTCGTATTAACAAACTCAAATAAAAAAACCGGACAAGTGCGAGTTCAACTCTCGTGGTGAGGGTTCCGTATATGATCTAAATTTCATAAGTGTTTTTGAATACTCAAACTTCTTATAGGTTTTCCTGTAATCTTTCGGCAAGGAACTATTTACCATATTTTTTCAGAATTTTAGTCCTAGTAGTTTCGGAGATAAGGGGGGAATGGTCAATTTTCGTCTTTTTTCCTAAATTACTTCAAATCCGTTTTACCTAAAATTATAAAATATATATATCTGACATGCTTACAACAACCCCTTTCATTTGATATATCACACAATACAGTTTGCGAAACTTTTTTTTTTAATTTTCCAGTTTACCCCCCAAAAGTGGCCCCCTTGTTCAGAATTCATTAATTTACTTCACGCGTCCATCTTTGGGTCACCAATTTACATATGTGTACCAAATTTCAACTCAATCGGTCCAGTAGTTTCGGAGCAAATCGGCTGTGACAGACGGATAGACAGACAACCGAGTGATCCTATTCCGTTTTTTTCCTTTTGAGGTATCGGAACCCTAAAAAGGAACACAATATGGAAGTTACTAACCAGAACCTAGCTCTATAATGTATAACACTGAACAAAACATCAATTAGCACAAACTTTGGTATAATAGAAAGCAGGTAGCGTTCCCGTCAGCTGTTAACGGAACACACCACAACCAAATCGGAACCGAATGTTGTTCAAAAGGTATTATTATGCACCGAACTTGGACCGCCGCAGCTTCCACGAAACATTGTTGCAGTTTCAAAATAAATACATTTAAATTCCGAACGTTACGTTATTTCACTCGTAAATTTTATATTTTGATGTTAGAGGGAATTTTTACGAGTATGTTTTTATTTTCAGTTTACCTAAAGGCGGTTTTAGGGGAACATGTTGAAGAATGTGAGCTGGCAAGACTTGTTTTATGATATTTGTAAGTCAGGACTCGTAATGCCACCGATTTATTACTTCTACATACACAAATATAACATGTGAATAGTCTCTAAATATATTGAATAAATTAAAAAAAAATGAGTGCGCTGCATTGCTTGCATCCTACTTCCTACTAATATTATAAATGTGAAAGTTTGGATGTTTGGGTGTTCAGATGTTTGGATGTTTGTTACTCAATCACGCTTAAACGGCTCAACCGATTTGGATGAAATTTTGCGCGAATATATTTTATAGCCTGGATTAAAATATCAGATCCACGCTGGCGAAGTCACGGGCGGAAGCTAATAATAAATAAATAAACAAGTGCGAGTCGGACTCGCGCACGAAGGGTTCCGTACCATTCATTATCTATAAAAACGGCAAAAAAATCATGTCGGTTTTTTAGTATTTGTTGTTATAGCGGCAACATAATTACATAATCTGTGAAAATTTCAACTCTCTAGCTCGGTTCTTGAGATACAGCCTGGTGACAGACAGACGGACGGACGGACGGACAGCGAAGTCTTAGTAATAAGGTCCCGTTTTTACCCGTTGGGTACGGAACCCTAAAAAATGAATAAATGAATTTTATTCTGCAAGTAGGCCGTAATGTCACTTTTACTAATCAAAATTCTACTAGCTAGATAAGAATGGAACACAAATTGGATACCAAGGAGGGTATTTTCAGACCAAGTCTGAACAAATTTTCAGTTAGGTACATCAACAATAAACAAACTTCTCATAAATTAATTCCTTCTCTATATTAAGAGTTGTGTTGCCAGCACAGCTTGCACAGAACCGCGCTCAAACTATCTCGGGCGTGAGATAGGCTTTCCGTTTCTTTCTAATTAGAACACTTAGAAAGAGACGGGTAGTCTATCTCGCACTCGAATTCGTGCAAGCCGTGCAAACAGTTATGGAACGTCATCATTAGCAACTTTCTAATGGGTTATTTCAGTTCTGGAATTTAATGCTTCACTTGACATATTAAATGAGACAAACGCCAGAATAGTTTAATTTAGTTGGTCGTACCCGCCTGCTATCCGGATCTGAATAGACTAAAAAATACGTATAGGTACTCATATTCTATTTTTTTTTTTATGTAATTGTATACTGGTTCGAAAACTTTACATCTAATTAACACACAAAAACATTTCCTTAATAAATTCTAGCGCGAGATCTTATGGCGGGGTCCTACGGCCCGTGTTATCACGGCCTGGCGTGATCTGACCTGTGAGAAAGTAGGCCGTGGGACAGGCAGCCATTTCGAACGCGCGTTAGGACAAACTTAATGTCATTTTCCTACACAAAAAAATGTCATTTACCTGACGCGAGTACAATGCATTACGTGATCGACCAGGAGGTTCAATAATGATATAGAATATTTATTCGAAACGTTTAAAATTTAATATTTTTTTATCCTCATTCTTGAGTGCAAAATTGAATCAATTTAAATTCTTATTAAAATTTAATCAATCAATGTAATTACGTAATACAATTCTTATAAAAACTACTAATACGAATTCCAATTTTATTGCGCATTTAAAATATTGAATGTATAATGTAAAATTCAAAAGCAGTCGAATTAACTGTG
This sequence comes from Epinotia nisella, assembly GCA_932294315.1. NCBI lineage: Eukaryota > Metazoa > Arthropoda > Insecta > Lepidoptera > Tortricidae > Epinotia > Epinotia nisella. The sequence goes on from OW028677.1 coordinate 708,935, forward strand.
CACAATTTGCATATGGCAATGTTTAGCATTCAAAATTGACTTACGTTAAATACAAGTTCAGATACCCAGCGACTGTAACACATTCACCTGTCTGTATTTTTCTATTTTGGATTTTACCAGCCCTTAATTCAACAGTCCACTCCTTTATTTATCTCTCATGGTCCTGCGAAGATTTAACATAATTTTGTCGCGTCAGTTTTTCGTAATTGTAAACAACTACAACTTAAACTTGAAAAACCCCCGATTTTTTCATTTTGTTGAAACGTAAATAAAAAGCATCTCGATTACGTCAGCTTTCAGATAAAAAAAGTTGCATTAAAATCGGTCTATTCGTTTAGGAGCTACGATGCCACAGATAGACACACAGACACGTCAAACTTATAACACCCCTCTTTTTGCGTCGGGGTTTAAAAAAATGAGAAAATACAGGCTCGCGAATTCTAAAGCTCACAGAGCCACAAATATAGTTGCAACTTCCATCGCACGCAACACTGCTTGTTTTAACGCGAGTTCTCAACTAAAATTGCACCCATTAGGGTTTATTTTAATGGACAAGTTTGATTTATTCCCGCACACTGTATCGCAAATGAGAGTTTCGACTTCGGGGTCACCTTAAGGTCTGAATTGTTTAACTATTACCACACCACATGAATACTGTTCCATTGTACTCCTATTGTTGATTTATTAAAGTAATTTCTGGGTAATGGATGAAAGGTTTGCTTTGTGCAGACGGCATTAATTTAATACCATTTTATTACAATTTACCCACAAGACAGACTGATGACCTGGTAAAGGTCGCGGGAGTCCGCTGGAGGTGGGTGGCGCAGGACCGGTCATTGTAGCACTCTTTGGGAGAGGCCTATGTCCAGCAGAATTTCGGCTGTTATGATGGTGATGATGATGACACATATGATCAAAGAATACCAATAATATTTCTGTATTGTACAGTCGTATCTCTCACCAGCAATGATTGTTCTCTGTTTGGCCTAAAGGTTGGCTGGTAGTGAATTCCTGATGGCATTAAGTCTGATTTTATGTCATTTACTGTGCAATAAAGATAAAATAAATAAATTACCCTTATCTGAAATAAACATAAACATTTTACGAGTATATGATCTACATTTTGCACAGACGCAGTACCCAACTTCCCCGAGTCGAGCCGCTCTGAGCCAACCACATTGCAGATTGCATTTATGAAATGGCACGCCGCTAAATAAACCTTATACGTTTGTGTTTAAATAAGGAAGCTGTGCTTTTGTTCCGAAATAATGTGCAGTAAATGTTCACTGTTATTTCGGAGCTGTGAAATTTTTGAGTTCTGGAAAGCTTGGAATTATGAAAGCCGGCAAAAGGGCATTATATACATGCTTGACCGTTTTTCAAAAAACTTAAAAAAAAACAGATATTATTATTTTTGGCTTTTATTAGTCAGAATCATTGATACTTGCGATTTTTTATACAAGCAAAAAAAACATGTATATTTAAATAAAATCTTCCAGGGTACAAATATCAAAAAGACGCCATACAATAACGGTCTGAAATGGAATATTTGGGGCATTTAGGGACACATTATTGTCTTTTATAAGGATGATTCGTATTCATTTTGTATTTAGCAGTCACGCTGCTAACGAAATTTATAAATTTCAAATTAAAGAAAAAAAATAAAAATTTGATGCTTCGAGCTGGATTCGAACCGGCGACCACAGGCATACATAGCCCGTCGCTACTAACCAACTGATTTGATAGGCACGTTTTTATCAAATTTGTAATTGTTTCATTATTTGTCTGCTGTAAACATTTACTTGCAATAATATGCGGCCGACTTGGTGTATTGTGAACAAGTTTGCCAACGACAACATTGGCTATTTGGTCACCGTTCGCATTTGTAGTATCATCTACATACATGTAGTTATTAATATAATTGTTTTCAATCTCAGTCCTGAACTGATTTATTTAAAAGAACAAGGATAATAAAAACAAACAATAAAACAACAACTTAACCTACAAAGACAAAAAAAGACTATAAATTAAAACTTAAAGATAAAAAATGTGGCCCAAATCGCTGTCAGAGGGTAGTGTGCCCAGAAGGCTGGCAAAATTGCCACAATGGATGGCAATGCTCACTCTTTGAGCAAAATATAGGCCAGCTCTCTGGTCACCGCTGGCGTCTATTAGGCGCGCCGACAAATCCTTATAAAGTCGGCGCGCGCTTCGACCCCATGGTCCCAGTGTTTCGACGACGACGCCAAATAAGTAACCACTCCCTAGGGAGGCATACTTGCGGCGTTTGAGGTCTTCTGCGGAGGATGCAGCCGAGCCAGCATAGTCCTAATTTGTTTCATTATAAATTTGAGAAAGATATTTTTTTCTGGTGTGAGATTGTGAAGGCACTGAAAAATTACTATATCGTCCAGAAATAAAATTTTGAATAAAACCTTAAAAATTAGGATCTTTCTAATTGATACCACGATATATTGCAGGCCAACATAAACATAGAAAAGACTTTGTAAAATCTTCTCGAATACTTGTATGTCTTTCGGATTTTATATTCCTAACACGAGAATATTTTTGCGATGAAAGGTGACTTGACATTTGTTACAATATAGCTTGGACCCACGTTTCTTTATTTCAGGACGTTTTTAAAGCAAGTCCTCTATTTTTTTAATGAGACATTTTCTATTTTCACTCTTAAATATAAAATATTTAATGTCGTCTTTACAAATGACACTGTCTGATGACATTGACAAGTAGTATTTAATAGTGAGTTTAAGTAGGTAAGCTACTTGTATTGTATCTAATTATCTGAAAAGAGGTTTGATAAAGAGATAATATTAACTAATTCATAGTCAAATGTTAGACCTAGCTATCATTTTAAAATGCTATGTGTGAACTCGCTTCAGAACAATACTTACAAAAAAACCGGACAAGTACGAGTTCAACTCGCATGGTGAGGGTTCCGTAAAATATTGAGAATTTTCCCGTTACTTTGAATATTCAAACTTCTTATAAGTTTTCCTGAAATCTTCAGGCAAGGAATTATTTTCCATATTTTTTCAGAATTTTAAGCCTAGTAGTTTCGGAGATAAGGGGGGGATGGTCAAAGTTCATCTTTTTTCCTAAATTACTTGAAATCTGTTTTTGGTAAAATTATAAAAGATATATATCTGAGATGCTTACAACAACCCCTTTCATTTGATATGTCACACAATACTGTTTGCGAAACTTTTTTTAAATTTTCCAGTTTACCCCCAAAAGTGGCCCCCTAGTTCAGAATTTATTAATTTACTTTATATCTTTTTTCCTTTTGAGGAACGGAACCCTAAAAAACACAATGCTAGGGGCGATCACTAGTATATGGAAAAGCATCGATAATTGAGTTTATCGATATAGGAACTCCCTACCTGTCACAAAATTTAGTCCCTGGATGTCTGCTAATCTATATCTATACTAATATTATAAACAAAATTAGATTAATAAGATGAATTATTTAATTAATTAATTAGATTAATTTTATTAGATTAATAAAATAATATTAGATAAGATTAAAAAAAAAACATCTATAGACTTTTTGGATGGACATACGCTATATTTTATTCTGCAGGTTTGCCTGCATTCTTTGTAATACATGTGCGAAGCCGCGCGGACAGCTAATCTAAATTTACAAAAGAAGAAACTGACTGACTGACTGACTGACTGACTGACTGACTGACATATCAACGCAGAGTCCAAACTGCTGGTTCTAGAGATTCCAAATTTGGCACTTAGGTTCCATATAAGGTCTAAGGGTACACCAAGAAAGGGTTTTTCAAAATTCATCCTTTAAGGGGGTTAAATGCGGGTCCAAAGTTTGTATGGGGAAACAAGATTAATTAGAATATTTTACTCGAAACTTCACTGGTGTATTCCTAACGATAAATGAGTAAACACGTGTTTCAGATTTTTCGAGAATCAACCCGTAAAAGGGAGAAATGTGGTGACAAAATCTGAAAATCAACATGGGTAAATTTCTATCGTTTATCGGGCCGCTGATTACGAAGACAACAACGATTTTAAAATCCAAAGTGACGTGAAATACCATCTCCCCGGTTGGTGTGCGATGGGGTTGAAATGTCTAAACATTGTTTGTATGGTTTTTTGGGACATTAATTACAAAAATGGCGTTGATTTCGAAATTTAATAGTGTGGACGTGGACATGATCATACTTGAAATGATTTGTGCCAAATTGCAATTCAATCGGAACATACGAGTCAAACTGAGAACCTCCTGTTTCTAGATGGTTGTTACATTATTAAAATTATGCTGGTGAAGCCGCGGGAAAAAGTTAGTCATTAAATAAAAATCAACGACACGACATATTTTGTTAAAATTCGCTATCCTACGCAAAGGGATACACTAGAACAAATTGCGGATGCAAAATGTTTCTAGGTGACCTGGTTATAAAAATGTGTTAAATTAATGTCCATAATTATTACCTTTTTGTTGGAAGGAACTTCATGTACATGTAACACGACGGTAATGAGCAAGTTGTGTTCATAACACAACAGAGTGAGTAAATTACCTGCGTTGCTAGGACCGCTGGGTAACCGCCGGTAATGGTAATTGTACCAAAAATGCCGCAAATTAACGCGTATGCTCGTTCCCCGCTAAGTAACGTAACAGGACGCTTTCATTACCAGCGGTAGGACTAGCATGACTTGACTTGATATGATTTTAATGTATGCAAAAAAATGTTTTTATAAGAAGAAAATTATGTTTAATTACTTTTTTGGTAAGTTCGCCAATGATAGATATGTGAAATGACACAACGTGCTTGCCTTAGAATTGGTTTATTACTGACTTGGATGACAATGACATGACATACATGACACTCCTCCCACGCTTAATCTGAGAACCTGATGACAAATAAAAGGTCATGGAGTTAAGAAACCGAAAAAAGCTAACCTACTAATCCTTATAGTTAATAACCTTAGATCTACAGATCGACTACAAACTCACAACCGCACTAATGAAGACACACAGAAACCAACTACGCAAGATAGTAGGAATGATAACCGGACACAACACCTTGAACAGACACCTCTATAATTTAGGTATCACAGACAGCCCCATGTGCAGAACGTGTATGGAGGCAGAAAAAACGACTTAACACATTCTACTGGACTGCAAGCAGGTAGAAGTATACAGGAAAAAGCACCTAGGGTCTCCGGATACACTACGGAACGCAGTCAGTAATACCAAGGCACTCTTAAACTTTTTAGAGGAGCTGGGGTGGTTAGAGTAGCGCCATCCTGCCGTTTCACGCAAAATAGGCACGTTGGATGTCGACTTGCGGAAAATGCCCAGTAAAACTAACTAACTAACTAACCTTAGATCTAGGGTGCAAGATCATGCGGCGAACGCCAGACTCTCACATCGCCGTGTTATCATTTGCAGGTTCTGTGCCTCTGGCCTAGCGGCGGCCTCGGCGTTGGCGTGCGAGTATGCTTGGTATACTTTTATGTATTTAGAATGTTAGCGATCCCATGATGCCCCCCCCCCTTAGTTTTAGTGGGTATTCCCACATAAGGACTAGTCCCACATACCCCCTGGCTGGACCTTCCCCTGGTCCGGGGGCATGCGTAAATGCATTCTTTCTGCGGCAACAAAAAAAAACGGTATACTTTTATGTCTTCATGGGATGGTAGGGGTACTTAAAACCTACTGGTGTGGCATTTGCTATAATTATGAGTTTTCGAGTCTACCTTACCAGGTCGGTTTATGATGCAATGACGCCATCTATTTTGTTACTAAACAAACCTTACCTAGGTAAAATAAGATTTAAATAAAAAATAAGTTCATTATATTACTCAACGTACTTACACTTATAAATTGCAGGTAATTAAGTACTTGTATCAATGAATTACTACAAAACTTAAAACAGCCACGCATAAAGCTGTCTTAGAACATCATGGAGCAGTAACATTGATTTTTAACAATAGGATCAGTCCCAAGGGAAAGAGTTTTCTAACAACATTGTAGACAATTTTCCTCTTGTCAAAGAGATATCAAAGTTATGCCAAAGTTGACAACGAATAGTCAAAACCATAATAGTAGGGAGGGACGTTGTTGTATTACTGATTTATTTTTTGCATACCGCTTACTATGGGCCTCATAAGAAGGCTCAAAGTCACCCAAAGGGATATGGAGAGGGCTATGTTAGGAGTTTCTCTGCGTGATCGCATCAGAAATGAGGCTATCCGCAGCAGAACCAAGGTAACCGATATAGCCCTCCGAATTGCTAAACTTAAGTGGCACATTGCACGTAGAACCGATTGCCGTTGGGGCGGAAAGGTTCTCGCGTGGCGACCACGTACCGGAAGGCGCGGCGTGGGTAGGCCCCCCATAAGGTGGACTGATGACCTGGTAAAGGTCGCGGGAGTCCACTGGATGCCGGTGGCGCAGGACCGGTCAATTTGGCACTCTCTGGGGGAGGCCTATGTCCAGCAGTGGACGTCTTTCGGCTGATATGATGATGATGATGATGATACCTTTTTGAAGGTGATTCCTAGCCTGCCGTCTTCAAATCTCTTTACATGAGTTTTATAAATAAGTAGACACTTAAAACCGTCAAGAAATCCTGTTCAGGAATATAGAAACTGGCAATACCTAGACGTTACTCAAGACAGCACAGGCCGATTTTGTAGAAGCTGTAGTAATTAATTTTCTATAGAATCAGCTATAATTTGTTTTTAAACGAAACTTTGTTGACCTTTGTTGTTAAAAAACGACCTTAAATAAATAATAAAAAACCGGCCAAGTGCGTGTTGGACCACGCAAAACGAAGGGTTCCGTGCCTATTAAAAAGGTCGTATCGTCACAGAAATTTTACGTCACTTACGTCCTTTTCTTTGAGGAAGGCAGTTTTTCAGCAATATCTCAAAAACCTCTGAACTGATCTTGTTCAAAATAATTTTCGGTGAATGAAATTAATAAGCCCTATGTCCATGAATTTTTCCATATTTTTAAAATACACCGTTCAAAAATTAGAGGGGGGGGACAGAATTTTAGTGACTTTCGGGGCGATTATCTCCGACCCTATTCACTTAATCAAAAAAAAATGCTAGGAAACCTTATATTTAATTTGAAAGGCCTATCGATTGATGTGCCACACGGGGGGTCACGATGTTTTTTTTTTTTTGACTTTTAGGTTTATGTATGGAGTGCACCCCTAAAAAAATTTTTTTTAGTAATTTTTATTACAAAACTATGTAGCGGCTAACAAAATACACCTATCCTCAAAATTTTATTCAAATACACCTTATAGTTTTCGAGTAAAATGCCTGTGACATACGGACAGACGGACAGACGGACAGACGGACAGAAGGACAGACGGACATGACGAAACTATAAGGGTTCCGTTTTTGCCATTTTGGCTACGGAACCCTAAAAAGTACCCTAAATACTATTATCTTGATTGGGTTATGCTAGACCCTGCTAAGACTAACTTAAAGCATACGGAACCCGATCCCGCTTGAGACTCGCCGTTTCCTCGCCGCCATTACTGCCGCTTATTATATATTGCATTCGCTAATGCTCAGAAATGCGAAACACATTTACCATTATTGCTTTCGTCTCCTCGTTACCGGGTCGTATTCATTGTTTGGGGAGACTTTTGATGTATGAAAACGGGGTGATATCAAATTATTTAGTAGAATATTAGCTGTATGTACGGTCGGCCTAACAAAGGGATTAACACCTTTGTACCGTGTCACATTAAACGTCATATTAGACTGCCATAATGAAGTTGCCAAACGAGTGAAAACGACATGGTACTTAGGTGTTCTTATGTTACTTTTATGTTTTGTTACTCATTAGAGATTTTCAAATAAAATGAGGAAAAAGGAAATAGTACACTTCGATGCTAGTGCGGAAAGTATGTCATTACGTCACGAGCACCGAGATACTCGGGACGAGTGAAGAATGCCATTTCCGCACGTGTATCGAACGACGTTTTTTCGAAAAAATAAGAAAAACGACTAGTAAGGAATTCGAAACTTTTATATTATTAATTCTGTAAAATCATTCTATCTCTCTTTTTACATCATACTATTACTAGTAATAAGATTTCATTGTTTACTAACCATTTATGGACTTTAGTCTGAATTAAATGTTTATTTTTATTGTAATACAATTGAAAAATAGTTAAGTTTTAAACAGTTTAAAACAGTTCTATCTTATTTATTTTTTAATGACATAATAATTAATGATACAATTTGCACAATTAAAACTGAAAAGTACTAGTTCGCGAAAACCAACTTTCCGCACGCTAAACAGCTACGTAAAGTAGCACTTTTTGAGCAACTGTATTAAAATAGTTATTTACGATACAAGTGCAGAAAATAGGAAATTCGCAAAAAAATAGGAAATACGGAAAGTGCTCATTCCGTGCATATGTTGAAACTTTAAAGAGTCATATGTACTGTAAAACGTTGTACGATACACGTGCGAATAGGTAATTCGCAACTCGTGTTAATTTAAAACACTCCCTTCGGTCGTGTTTTAATTTATCACCACTCGTTGCGAATTTCCTATTTTCTGCACTTGTATCGTAAATATTTCCAACAAAAGTAAATGGTTGCATTTTATAAATATACTTGTCACCCACAGTAACTACATAATCACAAGAACACGTATACTCAAACAAGGCGCTAGCAGGTAACAAATTACAGAAACCTTACCTTTAAAATGACATAACTACCGAGCCTTTCCTACATAGATACGCTTTTTCGAAAGCGACATCTCATTGAGCAAGTCAGGCGTCGAACGGCAACCGAGTGGCGTCTGAGAGCTGACAATTGCCGCGACTAATTATGCCTTTGAGACTGAGAATTAAGTAAATGCATTTGTGAAGACGAATAATGGTTGAACCGGGGTTCTTATTGAAATGTGTATGTACATAAAAACATTGCCAATTTTAGGAAAAACTGTGACATACATAATATTAATACTAGAAATAAGCATAAGCTCGCGGTGCCCATCACTCGGCTCCAAAAAATTAAAAAATCGTTCATGGGTAATTCTGTAAGGTTTTATAACAAACTTCCAGGAAACTTAACTGAGTTATCTATTAATAAATTCAAGAACTATGTGAAGCGTAAACTTATCTCGAAAGCTTATTATAGCACACAAGACTACATGAATGATAAAACTCCATGGAACTAATTTTGACTGAATTTTTAATCTATTTATTTTCGTAATATTTTGTTTTTTGACATTAGATTGTTTTTCTAGAAATATTCTACTAGTATTTTTTTATACATTTTTTTTATCATATATATTTTATTCTTTATGTTTAAAAATTACTCTAAAAATTAACTGACGATTTGAAAGTGCTTGTTACTAGGCCTACTTGAATAAAGATCATTTTGAGTTTGAGTTTGAGTTAATGCCAGTTACATATGGCTATGCTATGTAAGGTTTAACTTGTCGCCCTACAAGTTTCGTCACGCATGGGAGTTTATATGCATGCGATTGAAAAATGCCAGACACACTACTTGGTTTAATAAGTGTTTACAATGCACCGTGAAAGTGCGCCTTTATATGGTTCAACATAAACACGGGAACTCGTCTATGCCTATGCTAGTGGAGGGGGGTGGGGCGGGGCCGTGCGATAATGAGATTTCATGACAGCTAAAATGTCACCTTTTATTTACATATTTTTATTTCCTTGCATGATGCATTGTAAATTGTTGTATGATACACGTGCGGATAGGTAATTCCCAACTCGTGTCGATCAAGAACATTCCCTGATGGTCGTGTTTTTGGTCATCATCACTCGTTGGGAATTACCTACTTTCCACATTTGTATCATAAATAACTATTTTGCAGCTATGCGAGCGCTGAAACTCATGAAAGATGTGTTTTGTTATACTTGGGACTTGAATTAGATTAGATTAGAATATATCACCAACTCAAGGTCGCGGGAGTCCGCTGGATGCGGGTGGCGCTCTTTAGGGGAGGCCTATGTCCAGCAGTGGACGTCTTTCGGCTGATATGATGATGATGATATCACCAACTCAACAGCTGCATACATTGTCAAATTCGTTAGTCATGACGCCATATTTCGTAAATACACCCATTTACTTACATTTCGGGTGGTATTGCAACCTGCAAATTGCAGAATTACATCTAGGAGTACCATTCAACTAGACGGTTAAGCAACGCAATACCAATTAAACATATCAAATAAAGTCCCTAGAGTGCGAAATGTTCAATATATAACCCAAATGACATTGCAGTAAATTCGCAATTTCCAAACCGCGTCTCATGCAAATGTCTGCGGTCCCAGCAGCTTTGTTCCTCATTGTTTCACCGCTATTGCTCTTTCATTCATGTTCGCCCGTTTCTATCCGTTTTACCGACCCGTTACTTGCAAACTTTTTTGTGCTCCATCGATTCCCCAAGTTAGCAAGTGCACGATACAAAAGTTTCGCAGACCGAGCGGTGAATTTTAATATGACCGAAGTTGGTTGCGACTCTTTACGGTTCGGAATAGTCGTAAACAGTAAGTTTTGTAGTTTGTACTGTCACTATTTCTAGCTTTAAACTAGTTTTCATTGATAATTCTTTTATTTTCTTATTGCTTGCTTTTAAAGCAGCTTTACGAGGGGTCAATAGCTATATTGAATTCGTCCATTGTTTTTTTTATCAGACATATTATCTCCAACTATTATGATATCCAGCGCCACCCGCATCCTGCGGACTCCCGCGACCTTTACCAGGTCATCGGTCCACCTTGTGGGGACCTACCCACGTTGCGCCTTCCGGTACGTGGTCGCCCCTCGAGAACCTTTCCGCCCCAACGGCCATCGGACTGGCAGAACCGGTCACTTTGGCCTATATCCAGTAGTGGACGTCTTTCGGCTGATATGATGATGATGATGATGATGAGGATTATGATATCATCAATAAAAAGTTAAAGTGGTGCTGTTGCGATAATATAACGTAATAGAATAATTACGAGTACAGCGAAAATTATAATTTAATGACTTTTGCGGACAATTTTATACAAATCGACCTAGCCCCAAACAGACTAAGCAAAGCTTTTCCAATTGGTACTTGACGAAGATAAGGATACTTATATAGATAAATAAATACTTAAATATATAGAAAACATCAATGCAGAAACATATGACACAAATATTCGTGCTTATCACACTAAAAATAAATGCCCTCACCGGGATTCAAACCCAGGACTTCTAGCTTCGCAGGCAGAGTTACTACGAACTAGGCTAAACTGGTCGTCGGTCCATAATTAAAAAATAAATAAATAAAAAATAACAAAAATAAATATTTGGGGACAATCCTACACAAATCAACCTAGTCCCAAACTAAGCAAAGCTTGTACTATGCGTACTATACGACGATATGCATACTTATATAGATAAATAAATACTTAAATACATAGAAAAGACTCAGGAACAAATATTCGTGCTCATCACACAAATAAATGCCCTTACCGGGATTCGAACCCGGGACCTCCGGCTTCGTAGGCAGGGTCACTACCAACTAGGCTACAGATGTCGTCAACAATTCCCTTGAACGTTACCTGATAATTTTGTTGTTCCACCCAAAAGACGTCAAATTAAACCATTTAATCCTACAAAGGCGGCAGAATTTCCTCTATTTACTATCTGTACCTGCGGAAAACACGCAATAAGTAACTAAACGTTAGTTGCAGTCTTCATCAACGCTTGTTCAGCACAGAGAAATTGGACTTGACATTTTTCATTTCGATTTGATAATCATGTTTTTGCGTGTTTTTCCACTTGCATTATTGTGTAGGTATTCTAAAGGATGATTTGCTATGTTTTCATACTTCCGCGCGCACCAATCCTAATACGTGTCAGAAAGAGTACACATGATAAATGCCAAATCGATATCTTATATTTACGTTAAGTTGAACAGGCTATCAGAGGGGTAATCACATAGCATTCCGAACGCGCGTTAGGACAATTTAACTGTCATTTTTAGGGTTCCGGTACCTCAAAAGGAAAAATCGGCCAAGTGCGTGTCAGACCACGCAAAACGAAGGGTTCCGTGCCTATTAAAAAGGTCGTATCGTCACAGAAATCTTACGGCACTTACGTCCTTTCCTTTGAGGAAGACAGTTTTTCCGCAATATCTCGGAAACCTTTCATCCGATCTTGTTCAAAACAATTTTTGGTGAATGAACTTAATAAGTCCTGTGTCCATTAATTTTTTCATATTTTTAAAATAAACTGTTCAAAAATTAAAGGGGGGGGGGGGGGGGCATAATTTTAGTGACTTTCGGGGCGATTATCTCTGACTGTATTCACTTAATCAAAAAAAATTCCGAGAAACCTTGTATTTATTTTGAAAGGCCTATCGATTCATGTGCCACACGTGGGCTCACAATGAAAAAAAAATTTGACTTTTAGTTTTATGTATGGAGTGCACCCCTAAAAATTTTTTTTTTAGTAATTTTAATTACAAAACTATGTAGCGGCTAACAAAATACACCTATCCTCAAAGTTTTATTTAAATACACCTTATAGTTTTCGAGTAAAATGCCTGTGACATACGGACAGACGGACAGACGGACAGACGGACAGACGGACATGACGAAACTATAAGGGTTCCGTTTTTGCCATTTTGGCTACGCAACCCTAAAAAGGGAACGCTTATAGGATTACTCGGTTGCCTGCCTGTCCGTCTGTCACAGCCGATTTGCTCCGAAACTCCAGTAGTTTGATTGAGTTGAAATTAGGTACACATACGTAAATTGGTGAATGAAATATGGACGCGTAAAGTAAATTAATGAATTCTGAACAAGGGGGCCACTTTTGGGAACTGAAAAATTTAAAAAAAAATTCGCAAACTGTATTGTGTGAATTATCAAATGAAAGGGGTTGTTGTAAGCATCTCAGTTTTTTTTTTATAATTTTAGCAAAAATAGATTTGAAGTAATTTACTAAATAAGACGAAAATGGACCACCAGTTTCGGAGATAAGGGGGGGGGGGCCTTATGTCCGAAACTACTAGGCTTAAAATTCTGAAAAAAATATGGACAATAGTTCCTTGCCTAAAGATTACAGGAAAACCTATAAAAAGTTTGAGTATTCAAAGTAACGGAGAAATTCTCAATATTTTTGTGTATTTTGTATGGAGCGCCTAATGCTTAGAGAATAGGAATTTTACGGAACCCTCACCACGCGAGTTGAACTCGCACTTGTCCGGTTTTTCCATATAAATATTGACATTTAGATCTACCTAACGTTCGTACAATGCGTTACGTGATCGACCTGAAGGGCCTCGATTCGTGCGTGGAAGGAAGACACATTGTTGATATTGTAATGCAATCGTGATCGGAAGCAACGAACAAAAATGGACCCCCAGTACGAAAGTCGACGTGAAAGATATGTTCACGCTCTTGCACTTTATTCCATTGTAATAAGGTGAAAAATGTGTACATATTTTTGCTGTGAAAAAGGCCGTGCAAAGCGACGAATTTCGTCCACGTATCCACTTAAGTGGAACGTGGTAGTGAACGTAGTTTCGTTGAAGTTGTAACGCGAGCTTACTACTAACGAGGTGGCTTGTCGACCATTTTGTTTTATACATTAATTAGACAGGCATGTACAACTCGTTATTCTCAGTCAAATAAAATGGTACTACAGTCAGGGGTAATAATATACGTACATAAATCCTATCCTACTAATATTATATAAGTGAAAGTTTGGATGTTTATTGGGCTGAAATGAGAGATGTTTAGAGGGAAAACTAGACCTAACTAGGACTAGTCGCAGCAGAACCAATGTAACCGATATAGCCCTCCGAATCGCTAAACCTAAGTGGCAGTGGGCGCCTTTGTACGTAGAACCGATGGCTGTTGGGGCGGAAAAGGTTCTCGAGTGGCGACCACGTACCGGAAGGCGTGGCGTGAGTAGGCCCCCCACAAGGTGGACTGATGACCTGGTAAAGGTCGCGGGAGTCCGCTGGATGCGGGTGGCGCAGGACCGGTCAATTTGGAACTCTCTGGGGGAGGCCTATGTCCAGCAGTGGAAGTTTTTCGGCTAATATGATGATGATGATGATGATGATGTTAATATAAAAAAATCGTTCATAGAAATAGAAATAGAAAATATTTATTCGTTCAAGGGTCGTTCTTCTTTTCGACCGACAATAGCCTGTCCTTCGTCTTATTACGGCATCTCATTTGAGTAATGATGTTTACGGTTTTATAATGTTCGAATGAACCTCCATATTATTTTATTAATTAGTGATATTTAATATTTCATTTTCTCTATGTAGTTTTTTTTTTAATGATTTTTTTTTCGTATAATGCCGTGACAGAGTGGTAAAATAAAATGTTGTCCCCACTGAAAGAGTCCACTTTGTCACATGTTTTTTTTTAGAAACCAACCGTAAATAAATATTTATATTGGCCAGAAAGGAAACTTTAATTAGTTCTAATGAAGAAACCTATGCATTTTTTTAAAAATCGCACTTCAAAACCACAATTTTCGATAGTTCAAAAACCAAAAAAAAAACAGAAAAACCTCGATTCATTGTCGGTAAAAAAGAAGAACGACCCTCAAGCCGTTTGATCGCTGTTTGAACAAACAATTAGGTATGTAAATATGTGACTAATGCATTTATTTATTTGGTTCACCAACAATTGTTTACACTGAAGCTTAGAGTAATCCATACTAATATTATAAATGAGAAAGTGTATGTGTTTGTTTGTTTGTCCGTCTTTCACGGCAAAACGGGGCGACAAATTGACGTGAGTTTTTAAGTGGAGATAGTTGAAGGGACATGGGCTACTTTTTGTCTCATTCTAACCCCCCACTTCCCTAAAATGGGGGGTGGAAGTTTGTATGCAGCATACCGCAATTTTCAAGGTAGAAAGCTAAAAATTGGTATGCGGAATATTTGTGATTAACAAAAAAATCATGCATCATTTTTTTTTGGAAATCTGCACCCAACCCCTTAAAAGAGGGGGTGAAATTTTATATGGGACTTTTCGCAGTTTTCAAGGTAGGAAGCTAAAAGTCGGTACACAGACTCTGTTACCAACGAAAAATACCTGCCTTTTTTTGTTAATAAAAATAAAATAGGGGATGCAAATTTGTGTGAGACTCCGAAAAATTAGTACCTACAGGTTCTATGATACAAACGAATAATAAAATAATTTATCATGGGTATCGTTTCTATGGTTAATTTCTTAAGAATAAAGTCGTGTGCAGGTCATTTTGAACACCCGGCCCGCTTAGCTACTTCTGCTGCTGACTGTATAGGAAATTACTCAACATTTATTGACCGTGACAACGCAGAGGTCTGGAGCCGTAGCATGGTTGGCCTTATCACGCGACAAGTGAGAAGATAAGAGCGTCGTCTCGGTCTATCGAACGGTGTCAGCCAGTGACGCATGCTCTATCCTATCACCTATCGCGTGACAAGGCCAACCATGCTACAGCTCCAGCTAAAAGTCAATAAACGAACAATTCAGAAACGCAGACCCTGACTTAGCTGTTAAAATTGCTTCCGGTTCATTCAGACACGGAATGAAGAAAAATATCGTTCCTGCTATAAGTAAGATTGATTGGTGGCGGCCCTAGCGATAAATAAGGGATGCACTGCCACAGCGAAAACAGACTCACTATGCAAACTCAATAAGTGTGACAGAGAGAGATATGACTTTGTTGACTTTGCTATAGCCTTTTTTGCTTGTCTCTATTTTATTTGAGTTCGGGGTAAACAAACGATTATCCGTATAAATCCTACTAATATTATAAATGCGAAAGTTTGGATGTTTAGATGTTTAGATGTTTGGATGTTTAGATGTTTGTTACTCAATCACGCTTAAACCGCTTAACCGATTTGGATGAAATTTTGCACGAAGATAGTTTATAGCCTGGATAAATAAATTCATTTATTAACATTTTACAAATACAAAAATTCAATTTACAACTACCTACTAAACTAAACCTAAAACTAAGTATCAAACAACCCGCCCCGCGTCCCTCCTGGTGCAAAGGTGCCCATTACGCTAGCCGCATTGCCGCGCTGAACAGCTATGCACCAGAAAGGACCCAGAGCGGGGATCCAGCCCTCTTTCCTGCAGACGACGACCCACTTCATTGAAAAAGGTTTTGGCCTCTGCGCACCAACACCCAGTCGTCTCCACGGCAAGCAGAACAAACAAGTAATTGGCAAGTACTGAGTACTTGTCCCGCTTCCGCACCGCCGCCAGCACAGCCGCAGCTCCAGGCGAACTAATGTGCGAAGCAGTAAAAGTACTTACACATGTGGCGTCCCAGAGCAGACTCTTACCTTTGTGCCAGGGCACCAAGGTCAAACCATCCGGCCTTTTACCGACGGATCGGTTAAGGCCTGGAGGCTTCAGCACACAAGGCACATTCGCCGACACAAGTGCCCTCCGAACAATGTCGTTTAGGGCATGGTGACGTGGGAACCTTTCATGCGCACCGACAACAACTCAGAGCATGATGACCGTTGCTCTCCACCATAGCGCCGCAGATGCATATACATGAGGTTCACAAACATCGCAGCCCAGGCGAAGAGCCACGGCCACCCGCAACGAGTCCTTGTCCAGAAGAGTACCCAAATGTGGAGAAGGGAGAGCGTGTAGCCATGCCCCGGCCTTGAAACCGCTAAGAGTCTTGCCCTATCCACACCCACCGCATGCTCCACCAGGATTAAAATATAGGATAGTTTTAATCCCGGGTCCACGCAGACGAAGTCGCGGGCGGTAGCTAGTTAAATATAAATAACCATTTATGGTTAGCCGTCAGGCGTGTTATAATAAAATGATAATATAGCTGTACTAATGTAGGAAGCCTTTCTGTTCATTAGGGGGCCTGCAAATGTATCTAGCTTCACACAATGAACCCTCAAATCTATAAATGATCGACAGCACGCGTGTGATTCTATTCTAGAGGTGTCAAAAGCGCGTTGTCCTCCCGAGATTGGTGTTTTAACACATTTAGAGCCCAGAATTGCTACGCGCTACGCTCGTAGCCGATCCCGTGGTTTTCTTCGTATGTAGCGGAAAGCGACTACGGCATAGGGACGCATATGTGTCGTCACGGGCCTTGAATGGATTAAGACAAGTAAATAAATCTACGGTGGCCTAGTGGTTCAGGCATGCAGCTGTCAAACGGCAGTCGTCGTGGGTTCGAATCCCAGCTCGTACCAATGACTGTTTCGGAACTTATGTGCGGAATATCATTTGATATTTACCGTTAGCTTTTCGGTGAAGGAAAATATCGTGATGAAATTCAAAGATATGTGAATTTCCCAATCCGCACTGGGCCAGCGTGGGGACTACTGCCCGTTCCCTCTCATTCATGAGAGGAGGCCTCTGCCCAGCAGTGGGACGTATATAGACTGATGATGATGATGAAATAAATCAAAAAATCAAAGTCAATGTAAATTATTAAAAGGCACATATTGCTATATTAGCATTATTGTTTTGATCATACAATTCGGTCCTATTGAATATAGATAACGGACCTTGACTTTGCGAACATTAGACACGATCTCTCAAATTATATTACAATCAATAAAGCCTCATCTGGCTCGCGCAGTGTTGAGTTACGCACGTAATGAGAATACCACGGAGCGGCGAATAAGTGAATTTGAGTAACACGAGTGGTATGATCGACTTCCTGAGCATCATGTTAATGCCTCACTTAGGAACGAATATATTTCTAAATATAACTGCCGAGATAATGTTCATCATCATTATCATATCAGCCCAAAGACTTCCACTGCTGAACATAGGCCTCCCCCAAAGAGTGCCACAATGACCGGTCCTGCGCCACCCGCATCCAGCGAGATAATGTTATTGCGACTAAACTTTCGCACTTCGACATTCGGCGGTGTCATGGACCTAGGATACTCGGGACAGGCTATACGTGATGCCACAATGAGGGACGGAAAGGCTTCTATGCAGGTAAATTAAGAACTGGTCTTAAAATGTCTGATCGCTTACCATAAACAACCCACTTAATTTGGGTGGGTAGTGATTTATTGGCCATAACTTCATACTAAATCAGTTGTGGCAAACAGAAAAAAGTGGAGCTATGACAAGGACAACGAATGATATTCCTTTTCTGTCTCACTTATCGAGATTTGTATGCTACCATCTCGCTCGGACGTGGTATTATTATTACCATAGCTTGTCCCGAGTATCTTAGGTCCATGGGCGGTGCGCAGTCGGTACGTTATCAGTAAGCTGTGAGCTGTCAGTGCCATCTGACGGTGTCAGCTGTCAGTGTCAGCTGTCAGCGTGAACTGCCAGTGTCAGCTTCTGTGTGAACTGTCAGTGTCAGCTGTCTGTGTGAACTGTCAGTTTCATCTGTCGGTGTCAGCTGACAGTATCCGCTGTCAGTGTCTGCTGTCAGTGTCAGCTGTCAGTGTATGCTGAAAGTGTGAACTGCCGGTGTCAGCTGTCTGGGTGAACTGTCAGTGAGTGTGTAGTCAGTACCTGGCAACTCTAGTCACCGGTCAAATTATTAAAAAATATTTGCCTTTTCAAACCTTGACGTTGGCCGAATCATCGACGACACCGATGGGGCCATTACAAAAAGATTGATTGATTGAGTGTGTAGTCAAATCAGTACAGATTCTGTATTGGGTGCCTACATAGAAATTAATGATTCCTGAAAGGCGAGGGAGGCCATTGATAATGATGGGATAAATTTCTTAGTAAGGCTTCTTCCGCCTTCGGTGAGATGGAATAGATACTTTACCGAGATCCGAGAGCTAACTTATGTAACCCAGAGTTCATATAAACTTTCACGTATTTATAATTAAATGGCAATACTGTCACCTCCAACCGTATTCTAATCGTGGTTTGATAATACCATTGCCTGAAAAGCAAACGAAATAATGCATGATGCCCTTTGCGTAGCGTTCTTGCAAAATAAATACTATTTAGCGGCTCTGTTAGCTGTAGAACTTACGAGCTTGTCTTTAAAAAACAAATAGTAAAACTTATTTGACAAAAAAAAACTATACGATAACTACTCGCAAATTTTCACGAAAATTGGTTGAGAAATGCTACCCGTAGAAAAGAACAGCTGGACTGATGCCGGACATTGAAATAATTTTGTCGCGTGCTCGTTCTATGATTAAAAAAAAAACCCAAAAACTCAAATGACTAAAAATTCTATACAAATTATCGAACCCGCCACAAAATTCGTTCGGGGTTCTTACTAAGCATTAATATATAAACATATACCTACCATTTTTTATTTTAGTACTAGCCCGACAAATGCTACAACTTTTCCGGAGACTTACAGCCTTCAGCCAAAATTTCTCAGGATATTTTTCCTGAAATAACCTGTAGGATTTAACACAATCGCACACATGTATAATTCCGTCGCTTCCTTTCCTTGGAAGCCATTAGGGCGCTTTTAACACGAAACAACAAACGGGCAAGTCGAGGGGTTTTGCGTCGTTACCTTTTACGCAAATTGCGGCGGTCAGCAGAGGTCAGCATCAGTGGGGCAAAAACGCAGGTACGGCGACGGCAGAACAGTGTACGTCCAATTTCACCAAATTGGAGTAGATAAGTACCTAAGTGTTTTATTTGTATTTTAATAATCATTTTTGTGGTATTTTTTTACAGTTTCACTATGTTTTGCCAATAGGCGTACAAAAACTTTGAAATTAATACTAAATTACCTTATAAACCTACTAGCTAAATTATAATAATAAAGTAGCCAGTAATGGCAGTTAAACAATCTGTGACAAAACCGTTATATGAATGAATGTACTTTTGCATGTCCGGTCTTAAGAATGTCAATTAAATATGACAAGTGAAATTATAAGAGTAAAAATGTATATAATTAAATGAATCAAAGAAATGACAATTTATTTTTGTATTACACAGTATCGCTGCTAACGAAATTCACCTCCCTAAGGCGTTGTGAGAAGGAACTGATTGAATAATTTAGTGGCCGAGACAGATTGTTTTCTGTTGTACTAATATGAAGTTTTTGAAATAATATTTGTTTTTAAGTAAATTCTACCACTTTATCGACAATAAGGTAGTTTCCTCATGTGATAATTGATAACGTAGTGTTGCTAAATGGATAGTAAACCATCAAATAGTTGTAATAAAGTATAAATTACGATATATATAATTAAAATCGTTAAAGAAAAAGATACCTATGTGAAGTTGAAAGTTAAGAAAATATGGCGCTCACCAATTATTTGGCCAATTGTCAAGCAAATTGGTCAAAGTAACCGGAGACCACAGGGCTGGCTCGTTCCTTGCCCAACGGATCGGCATAGCTATCCAAAGGGGGAACGCAGCCAGTCTTATGGGAACCCTTCCGCAGGGATCCGACCTTGGAGACCCTTTTTGATTTAATTTTTATTATCTTAATTTTAGGTTCCTTTAGTTTAAGTTTTGTCTTTTGTTATAAATTGAGAATTAAACAAAGTATAATATTGAATAATATATATATATATATATATGTCTATTTTTTATTGTCCAAAATAAATTTAAAGCTACTAATAGAGTCCAGAGAATCCATACAGTTTTACAGAAATAAATTATATAACAACTATTGACCTAAACGCAGTATTTCACGACCGCAACAGCAATTTACTTGATTTTCCATACAACGATTAGTACAAATATCAATCTGGGGCGTCATACTTCAGTATCGATTAGTAAGAAACGTTTCGGCTGCCGCCAGCGAGGTCCGTCTTTAACTATTTTTTTTTGGGTATTTATAATCTTTAGTTGTAGTTGCTAATGTGTGTATAGACATATTTGTTCCTCTCCAAAAACTGGTTCGAATGGCATCGTAAAAATATTTAGGACACAAGCCTATTTAATAATAATTAGCTTTAAATATATATTTTATAAGCTACATTTTTTTTAAACATCCATAGAGAAATTTAAAAGGAAGCATTGTGTGCCCAACAGTGGGACATATTATATAGGTTAAAAATAAAAATAAATAAAACTTTTATTGCTTTCTTCTGTATATCCAAGGCTCGATAAAATTATAATTTGAATTGACTTTAACATTGCATAGACTTAACTGAATTTTAAATAACTCTAAGTGCGGCTTACTTGGGCAAACTTTATCCCAAATAGTTAAAGTCAAAGTAATTTATTATTCAATTTTGGCATTATTGCTGATAAAATAAAATTAGTAAAATTGTGATTGGTAGGATTTTTTTAAATGGAAACTACTCAATTTAAAGAAGAGATATCGTTTCTTTGTGTAATCATTAAATAACAACCTTTAGATTTACGAAAATAAATGTATTCAGCGTTTTAATTTTACAGTGTCGAAAATCCAAAAAAATGTTTTTACAACGCTTTGCTCCACGGTCGCTGTTACGTAAGCACATGAGGCTCTGTAAGAGCGGGGCCACAAAGCTATGACTATATTGTAAGCTTCAGCAGACATAAAAGCTTCTGTAGCTTTACCTTTATTAGTACATGCAATGTGACTATCTTTAAAATCTCATACTTATTTGTGAGGGTTCCGGTACCTCAAAAGGAAAAAACGGAACCCTTATAGGATCACTCGGTTGTCTGTCTGTCCGTCTGTCACAGCCGATTTGCTCCGAAACTACTGGACCGGTTGAGTTGAAATTTGGTACACATACTCATATGTAAATTTGTGACCCAAAGATGGACGCGTAAAGTAAATTAATGAATTCTGAACAAAGGGGCCACTTTTGGGGGGTAAACTGGAAAATTAAAAAAAAAGTCTCGCAAACTGTATTGTGTGACATATCAAATGAAGGGGGTTGTTGTGAACATCTTAGATATATTTTTTATAATTTTAGCAAAAACAGATTTGAATTCATTTAGAAAAAAAGACGAATTTTGACCAATTCCCCCCCCCCCCCCCCCCCTTATCTCCGAAACTACTGAGCTTAAAATTCTGAAAAAAATATGGAAAATAGTTAATTGCCTAAAGATTACAGGAAACCTATAAGAAGTTTGAGTATTCAAAGTAACGGGAAAATTCACAAAATTTTACGGGACCCTCACCACGCGAGTTGAACTCGCACATGTCCGGTTTGATAAATGCGAAAGTTTGGATGTTTGTTACTCAATCACGCTTAAACGACATAAGCGATTTGCATGAAATTTTGCACAAAGATATTTTATAGCCTGGATTAAAATACAGGATAGTTTCTATCCCGGGTTCACGCAGACGAAGTCGCGGGCGGAAGCTAGTTGATTATATTTTAATGAATTATTGACTTTATAAAGACGCTTAATAAATTATTATTGTGTTATGATGAAATACAAAAAAGTATAATAATAAATGTGAATATTTTTTGTTGTATACATTATTATTTATAAACAAACATAAACATAGAAAAAAAATAAAGAAAGAAAACAACATAGGTACATACCCAAGTATAAAAAGAATACACCACGTCCGCCTACTTTAATTTTGTACATTCTAGGGGTAACAGTGAGATTCCGTACATGGCTTTTTTGTTAATGTTCAAGATGTTATTTTCTAATAGGTTTCTATGTTCCTATTTATAAGTAATAAATTGCCAAAAACCAAAACAACAGACAAGATTTCCACTTGGATGAATAGTTTTGACTGGAAAATCTTTTACGATAAAAAATAATATCCGTACGTTAGGCTGTAAACAGTGCTCGACCGACGGCCAGCGCGCATGCTCGGTCGGGCGTAGCAATCGCTGTAGAAAGCATACTGTGCGTTCAGACCGATGCTCACCGTCAGCGCGTATGCGGCCATAGTAAAACACGCGCGACCGACCATACGCGCTGACGTCGGTCGAGCACTGTCTCCAGCCTTGAATTTTAATTAACCTCTTTTATTTGATTTCAATGATATCCATTAAACGTAAACGAAATATAGTATACAAAAAACCTAAAAATATTCAATTACTCCCGACGTTTCGGGACAACGGTCGTGTCAAACGTAATAAGTCCCGTTTAGTAAAAGTCATCATCATCATCATCATATCAGCCGAAAGACGTCCACTGCTGGACATAGGCCACCCCCAAAGAGTGCCACAATTACCGGTCCTGCGCCACCCGCATCCAGCGGACTCTAGCGACCTTTACCAGGTCATCAGTCCACCTTGGGGGCCTACCCAGTACCCACGCTGCGCCTTTTTGTTAGTAAAAGTAAAATGTGAGAATCGTGAAAGTGTACATCAATACTTATGTTTAATACCTCTAAAACAGTACATTACGTAATATAATCACATGATCAAAACAGTGACAAATCACATCTAAGCATAAATTGGCGAAATAACTCCATTACTTTGACCACTGAGGATTTTAGTAAAAGCTTTTAGCATCACTAATTGAAATTAATTACTTTATTTGTTACCTACTAGTAATGCAACATTGAAAGCGAGTCATTTAAAATGTACGTTACTCAGATTATTAACATTGAAATTATTAACGTGGACTCATTGAATTAACGAGGTTCATAAAATGTTTGGGCGATCGTTAATGTAGCTGAAAGATTTTCTAAATAAAACTTTACAAATAAGAGAGCTAGATTAGGTATTAAAAGATTCTGATGGGCTTACCTCCTCAGTGTTTATGACATCTGACGTTTTGTATGTGTGGTCCGTGAATGTGCTGTGTTGCAAAAATGCTGTGCACAGGTAGCTTGAGCCCCGTTTTGAAAACATTTTGCGTTCGTATAGTGCGGCCGTCCACTGGTCCTACTAAAATATGTTTGAATGTTTAGATGTTTGTTACTCAGTCACGCTAAACCGGCTCAACCGATTTGGATGAAATTTTGCAAGAAGATGGTTTATGGCCTGGGTTAAATATAGGATAGTTTTTATCCCCAGTCCACCCAGACAAAGTCGCGGGCGGAAGCTAGTTAAGTATTATTTAAACACTTTAGTGAGTGAGGTCGCCAGAGCTCCTGAGGATGTGCTGTGTTTAGATGTGTTGTGTTCCTGTTAGTGAGTGAGGTCACTAGAGCTCCTGAGGATGTCCTGTGTTTAGATGTATTGTGTTCCTGTTGGTGAATGAGGTCGCCAGGGCTACTGAGGAAGTACTGTGTTTAGATGTGTTGTGTTCCTGTTAGTGAGTGAGGTTGCTAGAGCTCCTGAGGATGTACTGTGTTTAGATGTGTTGTGTTCCTGTTAGTGAGGGAGGTTGCCAGAGCTCCTGAGGATGTTCTGTGTTTAGGTGTGTTGTGTTCCTGTTAGTGAGTGAGGTCGCCAGAGCTGCTGAAGATGTACTGTATTTAGAATAAGAGACCAGCTGCTCTGATCGATTACGTAACGTTCCGTTCGTGCGTTAGCTAGACCTAAATGTCATGTTTTGTATTAGAAAATGACATTTACAGCTGTCCTAACTCTCGTTGAAAAAGTTATCTAAGTACCTCATATTTATCTTTACCTGCCAACGAAATGAATCATTATAATAATTGGTAATGCGCATATCATTCCTCTGGATTCACAAGCATCCAAAATTTGTCTGTCACAGTACAGTATAAAAATCTTATTTTCTGTAAATATAGATAAATAGATAGATTAACACTTTATTTATATCCAAAAGATTCATGCCATTATCATGGTACAAAAATTTACAATAAAAGTTGTAAAGTGACAAGAAGACAATAAAGCATGCGACTTAAGGCATATTTAACATCATCATCATCATATCAGCCCAAAGACGTCCACTGCTGAACATAGGCCTCCCCCAAAGAGTGCCACAATGACCGGTCCTGCGCCACCCGCATCCAGCGGACTCCAGCGACCTTTACCAGGTCATCAGTCCACCTTGTGGGGGGCCTACCCACGCTGCACCTTCCAGTACGTGGTCGCCACTCAAGAACCTTTCCGCCCCAACGGCCATCGGTTCTACGTGCAATGTGCCCCGCCCACTGCCACTTAAGTTGAGCGATTCGGAGGGCTATATCGGTTACCTTGGTTCTGCTGCGGATAGCCTCATTTCTGATGCGATCACGCAGAGATATTTAACATAAATTGCACTAAAAGGAGGCATTATGCAACTGAAGACTAGAAACTAAAATTCTATTTATAAGTGAAAGTAACCATGTGTCGTATCATATCGACGTCGTACTAAACAAAAACTTGTCTGAAAATAGTTATTTATTAGCACCAACCTTCACAGAGTATCACTACACTGACAACAGCCCTTCAGCGCGTTAATGCAAGTTCTCAACTCCCAGACCCGCCCGTCATCCCACTCCACTTACAAAATGAGCTACATGACATAATGACGTCACATAACATTATACCGCGTGATAAATGATGGGGCTCTTAGCGCCGTATTCTGTGTCGTGACTCAATCGGCCATGACAATTTTGTTCGATAAAAGCGCGGATATTTATAAAGAGTTTAGCTATATACTTTGAGCAAGTGTATTAGTACGGTTTTTACGAACGTGATACGAATTGGTCTTCATGTTTTTACCTTCGACGCAGCGGAAAGGTCGAGGGACATGTTTTTTATGCTTTTGGGATTTTATTAGGCGAAAATTTTAAAGTATATTCAACATTTACATTAATATCAGTTAAGTGGTTTTTATTTTATTGCTTCAGCTATTTTGGTTTGTAGATACTCATTTCTATGGACGAAATGTTTCGAAACCTTCAGCGGGCGTAGCACCAGGTCATCAGTCCACCTTGTGGGGGGCTACCCACGCGGTGCCTTCCGGTACGCGGTCGCCAATCGAGAACCTTTCCGCCCCAACGGCCATTGGTTCTGAGTGCAATGTGCCCCACACACTGCCACTTAAGTTTTTTCGGAGGGCTAGGCGAAGTCAGTACGGTACCAGTAAGCTGTCCGCATTCAGTGTCAACGGTCAGTCAAGTTAGTACAGATTCTATACGGGTTCGATTGGGCCTCTTACTTTACAAAATTAAAGATAGGTAATTGTTCCCTTTTGGTATGTTAGTTTGTAAACCAAACATCCCTTTTCTAGTATGGAAGTCCTTCTGTCAAGTATTTATCTCTTTCTATTCACTACCCAATCCTTGTACAGTCGAGTTCTCCAATATCTATACAGACAACCTTTCAAAAATATCTACACATGTGTCTTATGTCAGTAATAATAAAGCCTGTGTACAGATATTTTTGAAAGGTTGTCTGTATAGATATTGGAGAACTCGACTGTACTAATAAGTCCAATGCAGGTCTTTGAAATGAAGTAGTCCTGCCATTATTTACAAAAGCTACTTATACTCGTGCAAAACTGTTTTTAGTTTAAATAGACATAATATCCAAAGTTTTGCAAGTAAGAACACCTATTATCGTTAGCCACATATTTACAATACGACCAATCTGCAAACGGTACCCATTTCAGCTCTTAACTCACTTATCCATGCCAACACCCTTCAGTAAGCCCGTTTGAAAACTACACGAACGCCAGTAAATACCATCGCGAATCGTGGAACATTTTTATATTCCTACGCGAGATCATCATCATCATCATCATCATATCAGCCCAAAGACGTCCACTGCTGGACATAGGCCTCCCCCAAAGAGTGCCACAATGACCGGTCCTGCGCCACCCGCATCCAGCGGACCCCAGCGCTTTGGCTGAGACCATGGAGGACTTGAGTACTATGCTCGATGACCTCAGTAAAGCCTCCGAGCGAGTTAGTCTAAGGATGAACATGGATAAGACGAAGGTCATGTCAAACGTCCATGTAGTACCAACTCCCATTTCAATCGGACACTTTACGCTCGAAGCTGTAGACGAGTATATATACCTAGGACAGACTGTCCAGTTAGGTAGGTCCAACTTCGAGAAAGAGGTCAATCGTCGAATCTGACTCGGCTGGGCAGCATGCGGGAAGCTACGGCACATCTTTTCATCCAATATTCCGCAGTGTCTCAAGACGAGAGTCTTTGACCAGTGTGTGTTGCCAGTGATGACGTATGGCACGGAAACGTGGTCGCTTACTATGGGCCTCATAAGAAGGCTCAAAGTCACCCAAAGGGCAATGGAGAGGGCTATGCTGGGAGTATCTCTGCGTGATCGCATCAGAAATGAGGCTATCCGCAGCAGAACCAAGGTAACCGATATAGCCCTCCGAATCGCTAAACTTAAGTGGCAGTGGGCGGGGCACATTGCACGTAGAACCGATGGCCGTTGGGGCGGAAAGGTTCTTGAGTGGCGACCACGTACCGGAAGGCGCAGCTTGGGTAGGCCCCCCACAAGGTGGACGCGAGATGGGTATACATAATAGAAAGTCTTCGCTACAGTCGATAGCAATCAATGCACTTTTGAATGCACGCCAAACTGCAGAATTGTAGCTAAAGCAGGAATAAATAGAAACGGGTAAAATATCTTGTTATATCACAATAAAACATTGAAATCATATTCACAGAGTCCTCGGAACGCGGTATAATAATGAAAATGTTTTCTTACCGGCGCAGATTTATGAAAACAGTTAAATACGTTCGTGTCGAGCGAAAATAACAGTGACATTATCGAATGAACTCTTTTTATTCGCAACACGATTCAATATTCCGTCCAGAAATCGCTATCGGTTTAAAAACGAACGCTAAAACGGATCGCATAAATTTGCATGACAAACGCCGCAGCGGAGGACATTACTTTTTTTTAAGAAAAATATGACGACCTTCCTTCGACGGAGTTTCCAGGTCTATTTCCATAAATAATAAATAACGATCGGGGACGAAGCAAAAAGCATTCTCGATATTTATTTTGTGCGCGAATTCGATCCACTTATCGGTCTAAGTCGAGGGTCGTCAGCTGAGCGGCCGGCTATTGTTCGATTAGTTTGTGTCCGTCTGCTTTTGGATACTTCTTATGCTTTGTGAGTGATCGTTGGTTATGATTATTGACGATTATAAATATTACTAGGATCATAGTGTTACGACCAACCCTCTGTCGAAGGGACTCGACTGAAAACCAGCGCAAGGCTTCAAGCCTTGCATATGCTGAGACGAGAACCCATTGCCAAGCACTATTTAGTATTTTAAGTTTTAATTTTAAGGGATTGTTTAAGTTACGTTTTTTTGGCAATAAAATTAATTTGAATTTGATTAATCGCATTTATGATGATTCTAGAGTGTCTTGTTGTGTTGTCCATAATTTGACACCTTCATCATCTTTTTCTGGTTTTGTGCTTTCTAAGCCACTATCTATTGATTAATACTGATTATAATTAATTACAAGTTTCTGCCCGCGACTTCGTCCGCGTGGAACTTGTTTATATCATCATCATCATCATCATATCAGCCCAAAGACGTCCACTGCTGAACATAGGCCTCCCCCAAAGAGTGCCACAATGACCGGTCCTGCGCCACCCGCATCCAGCGGACTCCAGCGACCTTTACCAAGTCATCAGTCCACCTTGTGGGGGGCCTACCCACGCTGCGTTTATATCGCTCCATACAAACTTTCACCCCCCATTTCGCCAAGCTATACACTATATGTATACCAAAATTCATTTTAATCCGTTCAGTCGTTTTTGCGTGATTAAGTAATAAACATCCAAACATCTAAACATCCAAACTTTCGCATTTATAGTATTAGTAGGATAACAACTCACGTCACAAGTATCAATCAGTAGTGGTTTCAAAAGCATAAAGATGTATTTTACCTCAGTTGACCATGACCGTAAATAATATGATATCTTTTATCATACGTATTATAAATAAGGTATAAGCAACATAATCACCAGTCTACATACTCGACTCTATGGGATAAAACGGCTTGTTTTATGCACTTGTTGTACAATGTAGGTACTATTGCTAGAAATACATGCTTAGACTGAAAAGACAAACAGTAAAATTTTCACAATAAAAAAACAGTTAGTGCAGGAAACCATTGGCCGTACTATCTAAAGTACTGCAGTAAAGCCCAGGGGGGTAATCCGAAGTTTGGAATCGGACACTAAACAGGCTACCCTTACCGGGAAAATGAAATAACAATTAGAAGGGAAACAGATTGTTATTTGTTTTGTTTGCGAGTTCAATTAGTAAGGAAGGCAAACTAGATATCATGGTACTAATTAATGGTTTTAGCCCATTCGAGACCATGACTCATATTTACCCTACGCCGTAGTCGCTTTCCGCTACATACGGGGAAAACCACTAGGAGCGTAGCGCGTAGCGATTCTTTAACAGGCGCACAGGATGGCTAGGTGCTACGCTCCTAGCCTATTCCGTGGTTTTCCTCGTATGTAGCGGACATCGACTTTGGCGTAGGCGCCCACTAGGTGGGCTCCTGGCAGTGAACGTGTTAAGTCATGCATATGAGTGATTCCACGAACGTCCCAAACGCCGTGAGTCCGCTGATCGCATTATTGTCAAAGTTCTTGCAAATTGGATCCCCTTTTCCAATAATTTTGTAGGAGTCGTGGACTTGTAAAAAATACCTGAACATGGCATGCCAGTTTGCCGGTACATTGACAATAATGCGATCAGCGGACTGACGCCGGTTGGAACGCTCGTGGAATCACCCATATCACATATAATATAGATTGTCTCCAAGCTTATTCAGGTAGCAAGACTATCACTTCGGGGCGCTGGCAACACTGACGAATCTAGCTTTACCGGTGACGTCACTAGGCATAGTAAAGTTAATAAATACCCGTGAATACCACAGAATGAAGCGTGGAACTGAATGAAGAGTTTTTGCAAATACGGGGAATCGTTCACCCTAAGAGCTTTATTTTTTCCCATTAAACTATGTTAATATTCTTTATCGTTTACGAGATAAAGCTTGTAAAACTTTAGTGCGAAAATCCGCCTGGTTCAACCCTAGCAAGTTGATAGTGAATGACATGTGTCATGTGCAACTGAACCTAGCTTTAAAATGATAGTAAATTGATTGAAAATTAATTAGATAACACTAAAATTTCCGCAAAGATCATAGTAATGTGCCACCCTGTATATTGCTATTAAGGTTTGATGACTAAATATAGGATGATTTTTGTTTATTCTTGTGTTTCTTTTATCTACGAGCGATTTCTACTACAATGGTGAAAAATGTTGCTACATGCTACGGCGTAGCACGCGTAGCGTCC
Source organism: Epinotia nisella (assembly GCA_932294315.1). Lineage (NCBI taxonomy): Eukaryota > Metazoa > Arthropoda > Insecta > Lepidoptera > Tortricidae > Epinotia > Epinotia nisella. The sequence goes on from OW028677.1 coordinate 738,995, forward strand.
CTTGGCTTCGAATGGGCTAGGTAACTGGTTAGCGTAGTGGGAAGTGACCCTGGCTACGAACAGGTGTGTCCTTGAGTGTCTATGTATTTAAGTATTTATATCTATTAAATATGTACATCGTCGTAAAACAACCCTTATTCAGGTTATATAGGTCAGGGCTATTTGATTTGCGCAATATATTTGTTTATTTATTTTTAATTAATTATTTCAGCTTTTATTTCGCAGAACTAGGTATAATCGTAGTAATTCCAAACTGTTTTCGAGACGTGAGGTATGTCATATATACTAATACTAGACGTAAAGTTTGTGAGTGTGTAGATTCGTAAGTATGTATTAACTAAATTAAATTAAAACTAAGAAAGACCCTCGAGGCATTGTACCGAGGATGCTGGCGGCATTTCCTCGCTGAATTGCAATGCTGATGCGTTGCGCGAGAAAGCCGTCAGATCTTCGGTCACCAGTTACATCGACCAGACGTTTCGCGATTTAACTCTTACTTTTAGTTAATTCTTAAGGTCCTTGTACACTAACTACAGTTGGTAATACAATTAATTAATTTTTATGTTTTTGTTTTACTTTTAAAAAACTAAGTGCGCTACGTCATTTCTGTGAGTGTACATGGCTATATGCCTGAGTTATCGAAAATAAAGGAATACACCCTATATATGGACTTATTTTATCCGGCGGCTATAATATAAAAAAAAAATTAAAGCACCTATCCATTCAACATTTAATATTGGTACAAATCAGTCACGCGATGAGTGCCCCGTACTTTATTGCCGAGCACTCTAAACGGGAGCTTCCCTTGATCGATCCTTTACCAGCACTGAAAATATATTGACGTACAATATTTATTGCTTTAAACGAACGCCATGTTTATGAACGATAGGAGAACATTACACGATTAAAAGAGAAAACATTTATTTATAAATCGCAATAAAATAACGACCCACTCAATCCTTAATGCGTCGTGGTAAGTACTTAATTTGAACTAGAAGTAAATAAAAAGCATTTAAACGAACCTTTGAGGTTAAGTAAAAAAAAACGCGGTCCTTCGAACAAAAAAGTAATTAGAAGGAGTAATATTTAATGCGGTTTAAAAAGTGCAAAACATTTATTTAAAATTATAAATAATTAATGATGCCAAGCAAAAAGTTAGTATAGTTGTTAGGAATTTTAATAACTTGACACAATTTTCTGACAATAAGCTTTAGTTTTAAAGATGGGAGACTTAATTAGCATTATAAAGCCCGTAGCTGGACGGAGTTGGAGAAGTTTCTGTCAGAATTTTTTGCCGACTGTACTTTTCTGTATACCGTCATCAATTACTCATTGAGAAAATTGTAACGAGCCCAAATTCAATGGGGTTACGTCGGTTAAGTACTGAATTCCCATGGCCAGTATGGCCACCTTCTGTCTCCATCATCAGATCAGCTCGATGGTACCATAATATTGAATTGTCATCCAAACTACAACTTTACTCAAAATTTCAGCTCAATCGGTTAAATATATCTGCTTCAAAATTGAGTTGGCATGGCAGACGGATAACTTACATACGTCACAGTTTGGCGTGTTTATATAAAAAACTATAAAATGTTCTTGAATAAATAAATAAAAATAAAAAACGTACGGGTCAAGCTAATCATCATCATCATCATCATATCAGCCGAAAGACGTCCACTGCTGGACATAGGCCTCCCCCAGAGAGTCCCAAATTGACCGGTCCTGCGCCACCCGCATCCAGCGGACTCCCGCGACCTTTACCAGGTCATCAGTCCACCTTGTGAGGGGCCTACCCACGCCGCGCCTTCCGGTACGTGGTCGCCACAAGTCAAGTTAATATAAAGCTTTTAAAAAAGGATGGCCCGGAGTTTAATCCATTATAATGCTAATGTAAGCGATTCAAAAGCCTTGATTATTCATGAAACTATCGAGCGCCGTTAAAGTTTTATGTGAACAATTTCTTTCATATATTTATTCTCGACTAGGTTTCAACTTTTTGTTTCAACCATAATGTCAAACTTGGGCAATATTTTGCTTTTACATAATTGTTGCTCGAATCCGTATTAATATTATAAATGCGAAAGTAACTCTGTCTGTATAATACCTTTTCACGCTTAAAGCGCTGAACCGATTGAGATGAAATTTGGTACTATGGAGATTGTTCCAGACCTCTTAAAAGTCGTAGAATAATGTTTATTCTCTGTTTATTTACCGCAGCGTAAAGGTATATACTCGTACGTCTCCGTACACGTGTTAGTTTGTCTTTTTGTTCCTGATCTTCACTCAATTTTTCAAAGGTTAGCCGGAAGATTGCACGTAGAACCGATGGCCGTTGGGACGGAAAGGTTCTCGAGTGGCGACCTCGTACCGGAAAGCGCGGCGTGGGTAGGCCCCCCACAAGGTGGACTGATGACCTGGTAAAGGTCGCGGGGGTCCGCTGGATGCGGATGGCGCAGGACCGGTCAATTTGGAACTCTCTGGGGGAGGCCTATGTCCAGCAGTGGACGTCTTTCGGCTGATATGATGATGATGATAATGATGATGATGATGATGATGATGATGATGATGATGATGATGATGATGATTGTGATGATAGCCGGAAGAGATGGGATAAGTTCGCCTTTGTACCGATTTAACCTATTTTGTGTGTGTTTATCGTGTCTTGTGTACAATAAAGTATTTACATACATTATGGATTCTGGAAATCAAACCTGAAGTGGGTGAAAAGGAGAGTTAACGTTACTATAGGAGTGCGGTAATTGATTCTGAAGTTTAATAACATATAGGTTATAAGTGATCGCGGGCTGGGTTTCTGGCAGCAAAAAAAAATGCCGGATTGTCTAGTATTTCTATAAACACTGTCATGAAATTGGTTGTTGACATGACCGGTACTGACATAAATTTTATGGTGTGGTCGTAGGTTTTGATTTAACAGGTTAGTTTGGTTGGATTTAACAAGTCATTTATTTTCTTATTAAATAATGTAATAAAAATTGAAGAAGAATCAAGAATAAAGGTCCTTTAGTCGAATCCCAGTGACACATCAGAGTCAGAGTCTTCGGAGTCATAATCTGCAGAATATTTAAATATCGAATACGTACTTGGAATCAGATATAGATGATGTATTTATTTTACTAAAATATTATATTCAACAAACAACTCAAAGCCAATACACACTGTCCCGACTACACATGACGTATGTACATTATTGCCATATAATATGCGGCTTACAGCGACAATGCCTCAGGGTCAGATCGGCTTGTCGGGCTATACCTCAATCGAATTGGCGTGAAGCACATTCGAATGCAAAATGTGTTGAACCTTGGCATTCCTGTCCAAACAAAACAACGAACAATGGTCGCTGAAGGGTGTTGGTTTTATTTACCCTGTAGAGCAAACTAGAACTGTTCAAACAAGTAACCTGGTATTGTATTTTTCATTGTGTATTATTTGTTTCGTTTTTGCTGTACTTAATATTTGAATTATCTTCTAATTTGAAAATCTCGAGATTTTGATTTACGTTTTTATAATTATATCAATCAGTTATCCTACTAATATTATAAACGCTAAAGTTTAGATGTTTGGATGTTTGTTACTCAATCACGCTTAAACAACTCAACCGATCTGGATGAAATTTTGCACGAAGATAGTTTATAGCCTGGATTAAAATATAGGATAGTTTTTATCCCAGGTCCACGCAGACGAAGTCGCGGGCGGAAGCTAGTAATAAATAAATAGTTGGGGACAGTCTTACACACATCGAGCTAGCCCCAAACTAAGCTAAGCTTGTACTATTCGTACTAGACGACGATATAATACTTATAAGGATAAATAAATACTTATATAAGGTATAGGAAACATCCATGACTCAGGAACAAATATTCGTGCTCATCACACAAATAAATGCCCTTACCGGGATTCGAATCCAGGACCTCCGGCTTTGTAGGTAGGGTCACTACCAACTAGGCTAAGGCTTTGGTCGTTTTCAGTGAACGCTAGCTATTTCTGACTTTGACTGTCTGTCTTTATCTTTTGTTTTGCGTTGATCCCATACCAACACTTTAACCTCTCTTTAAACTGGAACTAAAGTCAATGTTTATATAGTATACTATACCAGTTAGTAGTTAGCTTGGTTGGTTAGTAGTAAAAACTGGCCAAGTCAAATCTAACCTACTTTAAGATCTCACGTTTTTAAATAACAGCAATTGTTATAGGTATCCAATAAAGCAAAGAAATAGAGTTTAATACTTGTTCATAATGTTATTTTGTTCCTATAAATACATATTTGGATTTTGCATAACTTGGCACTCATTTAGATCTCCATTCTTTTTGCGGCGAAGCCCACAGCCCAGGATAATTTTTGTATTGAACTTGGCTCTCCTTTTTTACATTTATGTTTTTGGTGGGATATTTACATACCTTAACGAACAGTGCAAGTTAATTAAAAGCTTGTAAAAGGGTCCTGCAATGGAATCAGTCTCAGTCGTTGGCCAATTTGCGTGTGTAATGGTTGCCGGCACTGACGGGAATCACTCCTCACCGGGTAATTAAACCCTACACCCGGTTGATTGTGTTCAGGGCCGCTATTCTATTCGTGTTACTTGTCATCCCTGGGATATCGCTTTTGTTTTATATTATCTCTTGTTTTGAATTTGAAAGGCAGATACATTAAAGTGAATGGGGATTTTGAACGTTGAATGACACCACAGGATAGAAGCAAAATGTGTTGAAGTCTAAGCGAGGTCACACACGGCGACTTTGTTACAAGAATCGCGGGATGTAACATTTGCAATGCGCGAAAGAAGCGATGAAGTAGCGATACAAAAGCACAAACTGTCATGATGCAGTCGCGCTGTTTTAATTCAGCATTACTTCTACATCGATGCAAACGCGCGCCTGTATTGATTCAGAATTACTAACTAACGCGCGGCTGTTTTGCGCGACATCGGTTATAGGAAGAGTTTCTATTATACCTTGCTCCATTTGTATGTATACCTAAATAATTTGTTCATTGGGTTGAATTTGTAAGTTCGGTGACAATGCATAGCACCACCGATGATGATGGAGACACGTGGCTATAGCTCTTAAACTACACAAGAGAATCCTATCGTTTAGGTGAGTCCAGTATATTAAGCGCAATTAAACTACCAAACAGCAATAATCTGCTAAATCATTATTTTAATGACACTTCGAACTGGATTACGGTATATAAAGTAAGTTAGATTAAATTCGCGAATACTTGGCGGGGCGTCGCCGGAATTTGCCACATTCCGCTATTGGAACTTGCTGCACTGCCAGTGAGTAAACACGCAAATTAGTTACCGGAGTTACCCGAGTACGCAAGGGTACCCCGGATATACCCGGGTATCAAGCGAGTGGCCAGTGAGCGCTGGGGATTACTAAAGTGATGTTATGATTTGGGTTAAAGTGGATTAAAACATAAATAGTATTTGTGTAGTTTTTGAGATAACGGGCAAGATTGTTGTTTAAATTTAAATAATGCTTGCATGTTCCACCGTGTACGAGCAAAGTTTTTAGAATTCAATAACTTCTCTGATGGATATTCACCGGTGAAGAGAGGAAAGGCGTAGGCAGTTTTAAATATCGTCGTGTTTTATCGTTCATTGCATGTAAATCTGTTCTCGGTTCTGTGGAAAAGCATCTTAAAGAAGAATTACTTAAGACGAATGGATCACTCTAAGTGTTCGTGACGTTCTGATAATGAAAAGAAGTGTCGTTACAATTTCTTATACGGATCAACATTAAATACCTATATTTAATCAATTTTGATACCAAATCATACACAAACAGAAGGATCAAACAGGCAACTTTGTAGCTCAAAAACGGTTGAACCCATCTTGTTTATTGAAAAGTTTTGTAGGATTTAATTCACTCGTTCTGGCACCTTAGCTCAGCATGCAGCAGCTATGGACGCAAGCACTCGAAACATTTTGAAATTGTATTCACGTGCAAAGGGACAAACACCACTAGCTTAGTAACTGCGTAACTGTTCAACTGGGCATGTCAACTGTCATATCTACCTTAAAAAAATATAGTTATCTTAACGTGTTTAAAAGTTATGTAAATGAATAACTTTTCAAACGCGTCCCTATTAATAATAAAAAAACCCGACAAGTGCGAGTTCAACTCGCGTGGTGAGGGTTCCGTAAAATATTGAGAATTTTCCCGTTACTTTGAATACTCAAACTTCTTATAGGTTTTCCTGTAATCTTAAGGCAAGGAACTATTTTTCATTATTTTTTTAGAATTTTAAGCCTAGTAGTTTAAGAGATAAGGGAGGGGGAATGGTCAATTTTCGTCATTTTTCCTAAATTACTTCAAATCTGTTTTTGCTAAAATTATATAAAATAATATCTGAGATGCCAACAACCCCTTTCATTTGATATGTCACACAATACAGTTTGCTAAACTTTTTTTTTAATTTTCCAGTTTACCCCCCAAAAGTGGCCCCCTTGTTCAGAATTCATTCATTTACTTTACGCGTCCATATGTTACCAAATTTCAACTCAGTTGGTCCAGTAGTTTCGGAGCAAATCGGCTGTAACAGACGGACAGACAGACGCGTTTTCTTCCTTTTGAGGTACGGAACAATAAAATCAGCAACCCGGGATCACTTTAGCTTTATTCAGCATACCCACTTACGCCGAAATGATATCCTGTGTATCCGGTTATCCAGCACTCGTAAAAACCCGGGTAAAGCATGGAACTACCGAAATATTAATATTATCTTAGCAATATGCCTTACCCAATAACGTGGCTTTGATGTAACATTGTACGAGTTTGTTTGTGCCGTCTTGCGATGAAAGTGTTTTATGAATAAATTTTTATATTGAAAAACGACGGCTAGGCGCCATGAAATACACAAAAAACTGGACAAGTGCGAATCGGACTCGCCCACCGAGGGTCCCGTACAAAATGACAATCGAAAAATTCCAAAACACATCACCGAACTTACTGAATCTAAATTCAAATCTGTCGTAAAACAGACACTAATTTCAAAAGCATAAAGATAAACGATAACATCATGGACAGGGATATTTGGCAGTGATAAAGTCCTGCACTAGATATCTTTCGCAAAATAAATAGGCTTTCTAATATAGCAATGTAATTTTATAATACTCTGATACTGAAATGATATATTGAATACTGTTTTGTAAAATTATACCTCGTCGAGTTTTTTACGCCGGTTCTTCTCGAGGCAGGTTTTCTTTCCGAACCGGTGGTAGTTTATCGACATTCATAGGTGCATGTAATATGCCTAAATTGCAGAATAAATCACTTTGACTTTGACTTTTGACAATGTGTAGTTTTCATTTTTTTTCCTGTATTTGTAGGAAGTATAAGACGATGTTACTTGCCAAATTTCATAGTTCTAGGTCAACAGAAAGTACCCTATAAATTTTGATTACCTTAAGAGCGTCGAAATATACGTTTTATGCGGCATAAACGGCGGTATCTTTTTTGTACGCTAACTTAGAATTTTGATTTTTTCACAGCTTCAAAGAACTGTAGACTTGAGTATTATGGTTTTAATTTCAATTCGATATCTCTACGCGTTCCCGAGGTAAAAGGTCTTGATAGACAGACAGACAGACGGACAACAAAGTGATCCTATATGGGTTCCGTTTTTTCCTTTTGAGGTACGGAACCCAAAAATGATAGAAAGTCCGGTTTGGCATCATATTTATATCAAAACATTGGTATTAAAATTTCCAGGCTCATGTCCAGGACTTGGTCGGCCACGTCTGTTGCATGCAACTTTGATATAGCTTTCAAGTGGGGTCCATATGAAGGGTGCCGTAGTCGGTGCAAGCCTAGACAGAGTTGGGGGGATGATTTGGATGACTTCTCAGCAATTCATCGACAAAATGTAGCAATCTGAGCAAGCAAAGGTTAAAGTGCCAATTGAATTTTGAAGACGGGGTAAATTGTGTTTTAGCTAAAAAATTAGAGCTTCTTAACTTTCGGAATTTACAACTTTTGTTTGAAAATACACATATTACCAATTACACAAAAATATTGGATAGATTATCCAGAGAATAAGACTGCAAACGAGGCCTCCTCCCAGGAGAAATAAAATCGTAAAAAACGTCACGTGCCAACCGCCAATAAGCCAAACGCCACTTATTTAAAACAGTAGCCGTCATTCGTAGCTCCCCTCAAAATATTAAACGTCACAATTTAAAGCTGCTTGTTATTCAGCCCAGAGCAACACCACCGATAATTATTACCTACCAGAAACAAAAATGGCGTAAACGACTGTAACGGAACGCGACATACGACTTTGTTGGACTGAGACTGAAATTATTGCGCGCTGCATTGTATTGAAAGCCAATGTCGTTTGTACACTGCGGCATTGCAGCTACCGTTGACAAACGTGATATGCGATCGGCTTCGACCTTATATAGGCACGATAAGGACTGATTTGGCTTGTTAGATACCGGTAATGCCACTCGTAGAATAGCAATACCGTGACCACGCATACATTACATTATAATACATTTAAAACAGCCGGCGTCGATTTATTAATTCGACGTGATTATAGCGAGATTATCTCGTAGATAACTTGATGGCGATTTTAACATTATTCTGAAATGAGATGTTTATTTTCAATGCACGCTTTAATGCAGTTAATTTTAATGATGTCGCCTTATTGAAAAATAAGGTGAAGTTTAAATTTAATTTTATCTGTTTCATTTAGTTTTGGCTTTCAAAGGGGGGGGGGGGGGTCAATATTCGTATTTTTTCCTAGATTACTTAAAATCTGTTTTTGCTAAAATTATATAACTGAGATGCTTACAACAACCCCTTTCATTTGATATATAACACAATACAGTTTGTGAAACTTTTTTTTTTATATTCCAGTTTGCCCCCCAAAAGTGGCCCCCTTGTTCAGAATTCATTAATTTACTTTATGCTTCCAACTTTAGGTCACCAATTTACTTTTGTATACCAAATTTCAACTCAATCGGTCCAGTAGTTTCGGAGCAAATCGGCTGTGACAGACGGACAGACAGACGCACGAGTGATCCTATGGGTTCCGTTTTTTTCCTTTTGAGGTACAGAACCCTAATAATGGTTTGTTGACATATTTAACAGTATTCTACTAAAAGGTTAGTTATAAAAATACAGACACACATCGTACGTCAACGAAACCAATGCCTTAATTATTTTCCAGGTGACGCCAGTAGCCTTCAATCGTCGCCTTATTAACGTAATGGCGTCCAATTTTCCCCGCATAGATTTAACGAAGTAATTGTCACCGGCGATAGGGTAATGTAAGAGCGCAGAACGGGGTCATTTCGACGCCGTTTAATTACCTCGAACTGGGCACGTATTCGCATATACTGTAGTAAGTAAGATTCAGATTCAGATTCAGATTTGTTTATTATCATAATTTTACATTTAAAATCATAGTACAATGAATATACAGATAAAATTTTGTTAAAATTATGACTTGTCAGTTACAATACAATACAGTAGATCAATAGATGTGTACAGATGTGTACAGAATTGTTATTATTTGTAAATAGTTTAATAATACTCATACTCATAGCATAAATAGATAAAGAAAACATAAAATAAATATAAACGTCAACTTTTTAAGATCTTGTTATTATAGTCATTTGAAAGAAATTCTTGTAAACTATACAGTGTTTTTTCAAGCAATAGTTGTTTTACATGGTGGCGAAAAGAGTTGACGTTCGTTATGGTTTTAAGGTTTGAAGGTAGCCGGTTAAAAAGTATTTGTCCTATTAACTTTGGAAGTAAGTAACTATACTGTAAGTAAAGTCTAGATTACACTTTGGTTTCAGATTCGATTCATCGGTTACGCGCGTTTTGTGTTTCAATATAAATTGAGGGCTCTCCAACACGATGGATAGACCTCATCAAATCCACGACAGAGGACAATCAATGATTGCTCTCAATCCACCAAAAACAGAGCCACAAGGCGACGCATTACAAGAGCTATGTTGCAAAAATTGACCGTGACATGACCACAACTACTCTGTCAAGAGTGCACAACTAAGAAGAGAAGAATAAATTATAGTTTAAATTTATTTTACAATGCACTTGCTTGGAATGTGCGCCTTAATATGGGACAACATTAACACGGGAAGTCCTCTATGCCCGCATGGCGGAGCGGGCGGAGCGCAGGGCCGTGCAGGAATGGATTTCAGTCTAAAATTCCCACACACGTGCGGGAATGAGATTTCATGACATTAAAAATTTCACTTTTCATTTACTTATTTTTATTTCCTTGCGTGATGCATTGTAAAATATTGTCTGATACACGTACGGATAGGTAATTACCAATTACCTACTTTCCGCACTTGTATCATAAAAAACTATTGTAAAGCTAGGTATTATTGACATAAGCGCCGCGCCGCACCGTTTATGTCTGCGGCAAATGGATGCTTCAAATGGTTGAACGTAATATTGTGGCTACATTTACGGGCGCGTTACGTAACTATCACTTGATCGTGATCATGTGTTGTTTCGATATTCGCTGACATGCTATTAGTTTCATGTCATTTTCGAGACTCAACCATGCAAACATTCTACCCAGATAAAACCGTAGACAAAAGCTAGTTAAAACGTCATTGTTTGTAATCACAAACTAGTGATACTTAGTAACAAAAGGTTCGGTACTTCCGCTATCAAAAAATGTAATCGTGCTGCCCATCGGTGCTGAGAAGAAATAGCGGAGACAACTATTCGGTAAAGTCAATGAGGTGGAAACTTATTTAGTATCGCAGATTAATGAGGTGGAACGTCTGTTCTATCTGGATTATTTATCCGTTTAATATGTTTGAGGATGCGAACTACCAACCTTAAATGGTGGACGTTCATAATATTTTGTACAAAAGACTAGCAATAACTTAAAACGTACATATTATGTTTGTTTTAAACCCTATCAATATCCAGAACATCCTAATAAATAGGAAACATCCAGCAATTTCCAATGTAAGTAGCTAATAACTCAGGAGCCGTAGCATGGTTGGCCTTATCCCGTGACAAGTGACAAGATAAGAGCGTCGTCTCGTTCTATCGAACGGTGTCAGCCAGTGACGCACGCTCTATCCTATCACCTATCGCGTGACAAGGCCAACCATGGTACGGGGCCATGTTATTGTTTACTTACATAATTATGACATACCCAATTATTGTAGAGCACCCGTAGTAACGTCACCAGCCTTAATATCTTCTATAATTTGTTTACGAAGCTAGTGTGGTCCTCGGTTCGAATCGCGGTAAGAGCAAATATTTGTGTGAAGATGAGTATGTATTTCTGAGTCTTTGATGTTTTCTATGTTTATAAGTGTATATATATATATTAAATATATCGTTGTCTTATATCCTTATTGAGCTTACTATGGGCTAGTTTGATTTGTGTAGGATCGTCCCCGAATGTTTATTTATTATTTATAACAAAGTGAGCAAATATATCGCACACGGCTGTTACCCTAGAAACAAAGAGTCCTGCCAGTGCTTTACGCTGGTATTTGTACAGGCTCAGTCTAATTTTAGATTAAAACGAGTCCAATTCTTCAGTTTGTGTAGTGAGTTGAGTAACTCATTTTACTACATTCTTATATGTCTAATTCTTCCTATTATTTTACCAAATAAATAAAACATGATTTTGTTTCGAGGAAACCAATATTATGTTAATTCAGATTTGAATCAGAATCGAAACCATATCGGAGGACACAACAAATAGAAAACAACATGAACCGACTCGGTGTATGATTGTTTATCAAATGAAACATCAATAAGCCGTGATGTTTTCCGTATGCAAATATTCCGGGGACGCCGATAGGCTTGCGGCGAAAGGTAGGTACCTATAGGAAAGGCCGAAGTTTATCGATCCAACCGTTAGAAAAATATTCGAAAATGTCACACAGATTTCGATAAACATTAAAAGCTTTTGAATTCTATAGTAATATTTGAATTCTAACAATTGGGTCTATATTCCAAAATGTTGGCAATTTTCTTCGCGACTTACATCTGTTTTCAAGACAACGTAGTGTGGTCCAGACACTATTAGCAATAATGACATTACTATTGACGATACATCGATTGAAAACTTTACCAGATGAAGGGAGTGACAGTACTATTATATCAATTTTACTGATAGTGATTTTGTCATTCCAAGATTATCTTTACATATAAAACTCTTGCGTTACTGGTCGATTGACAGACAGCGCACAGCCTAAACCGCTGAAGATATAGGCATGAAATTTGGAACATATATTTTTTACAGTACGTGGACGTGTACTGAGAAAGGATTTTTCGAAATTCAACCCTTAAGGGGTGAAATAGGGTTTGAACCGTTGTATGAAAATCGTTCATTTGGAAAGTTATAGACTTGAATCTTTGTGTGAAGGTTCCTTACTAAAAATCAAAACAAATGATGTAGCGTGATTATAAACATTCATCCCCTGAGGGAGTTAAAAAAGAGTTGAAAGTTTGTATTGGAAACAAGTCGTTTTTAAAGTTAGACTTTTAAAACTGCTGTCATAACCGCCGTTTGACGCCGTTTGACGGCCGGTTAGCCTAGTGGGTAGTGACGCTGCCTACGAAGCTGAAGGTCCTGGGTTCGAATCCCGGTAAGGGCAAATATTTGTGTGATGAGCATGAATATTTGTTTCTGAGACTTGGATGTTTTCTATGTATTTAAGTATTTATATCTATTATATATATCGTCGTCTAGTACCTGTAACACAAGCCTTATTGAGCTTACTATAGGCCTAGCTCGATTTGTGTAAGAATGTCCCATAATATTTATTATTTATTTATTTATTTATTTATAACCTCCTAATGTACAGTCAAAAATATTGATAAGGGCATTTTTTCTAATTCCTCCCTTGAAGGGGTTAAGATGGGAGTTCAAAGTTCACATAAGTAATGTTTGATTTTTAATGATAAACTGTGGCAAGAAACATGAAAGCAGGACGGCCAGGTTTATTTTATAATATATAGATTCATCCATATTTTTTTATAACTTGCCCAAAAGGGGTAAAATAGGAGGTTGTACCGAGAAGACGTTCATTTAAAGACTTAGAAGTTCGTATATATATGATGACGAAGTGTTATTATTATTATTATTATTCTGGTAGTGGCTATTGTATCACTGCGACCATTGCTGATCAATTGTGATCGCCACTTACTACAATTCTTGGTCAAGTCCTGCGAACGCGAAGAATTGCAGGATTTTATTGAACTCAAGAAACTTGATCTCCTCCGGGCACATGAAGTGTTTGCCCAGAATGGAGTTACGGCTGCGCATAAGGCAAGGGCAATCGGTTAGGATGTGTGTAGGCGTCTCCTCTGCTTCAAGGCAGAGTCTGCACTGACTGCCTTGTGTCACACAGCCCCAACACTTGCATGACGAAGAGTTATTCATAGGGGAAGTAAGTAGTAGTAGTAGGCCGTTGCCAGCGTAACAATTCAACAATTATTGCAAAAATTAGACTTACTACGCGGGCGAAGCCGTGGGAAAAAGCTAGTCATTAATCAAGCTACTTAGGGGCGCGTGTTGTCAGGTACCAATGGCAATGGTCAGCGTAATTTTACATGGTTTATAGAACTAGAAGTTTCTCGTCAGAGTAACTAAATACAAATAATGAAAATCGTTAGAGATTAATGCGAACAAAAGCCCGTAAGTATAAAACGTCCATTTAAAATTTATCTAATCTACTCTCAAAGTCACACGTAAATTTGGCTTTGCATAATTGCTGGCTTAATTCTGACCAGACTGAATGGATTCTCGTCAAAATATGCCACCGGCGAGCAACGAAACGTGTCATCATGAAATACAGCTATTTGGAGCTGTAAGGGTCTATAACCAACTGAAACTTTGGACAATTGCAGCTAGATTTGACGAAAATTCGCTTAGTTATATGAAATTAATTGCAGCATTGTTATAAAGTAACTTTTGCATTCAGAATAGATTTATTTATTTATTATTTGATATTTGTGGGCCTTTAATGTGCCGCTTCGACCAGTGAATGATCTATTGTGGCAGCCCTTTCTTGTTTATAGTTCACCATTAAGACCCGTTGCCTCCAAGAAATTCCAGATTCTTTGGGCGGTGATATGTTGTACCTCTTCTGGGTGCATGATGTGCCGCCCTAGGTAGGTACTTCTTTTTTGCATGAGTGGTCCGCAGGAGCAGAGAATGTGCATTGCTGTCTCCTCTGTCTCCTGGCAGAACCTGCAAGTTGCGTCTTGTTTCATACCCATTTGAAACAGGTGTTTGTTCAATTTGCAATGTCCTGTCAGATAGATTTAACACTGCTTTTAAATTTGACAAATAATTATGAGTCTAAAATTTATTGGGATATCTCTACGGTGGATGCAACAAAACTCTCAAAAATTCGCTACGCTCACAGCCGATTCCGTGGTTTTCCCCGTATGTAGCGGAAAGCGACTACGGCATAGGCGCCCGCTAGGCGGGTCCCTGGCAGTGGCAGTGCTAGTGAAAACATATAATACAGTTTACTTCCATAAAATACTTTTTTTTAAATCCAGTTACATTAAAAGCCGAAATCAGACTGAGAAGGCCGAAGGCCGAGAATTCACTGAATCACTACTCAAGTCAAGTATCGACCCAGCGAGGATCAGGTACGGTCGTCGAGTACCACTAAACCAAAAAGACGTATCTCAAATACGGAACCCTGGCTCTTACGCCCTTCTTCCACCGTGGGGTTAAACTAGTTATTTTATCTCAAGCCTTTGTGGCCTTTGAGGCTCGAAGAATTTGTACCAAGATTTATGGAGTTGTAGTGCCCTGCCTTATGGCTTTGTCCGTGATCGGCTTCCCTTGCCAACTTTTATTTTTCGTGAGATAACGAAATTGTTAGTTTTTTTAGGGTCTCAATATATCTTTTGGGCTTCGATCTATTGGAAGAGTTTTTCTTTTACTGTAGGTCCCTGTCGTGATTTAAGCCTAGTAGATATGCAAAATGTTGGTTTTGAAGAGGAGGTTAAATGAGCAAACGAAAAATCTGAAAAAATATATTTTAGTTTTCAATATTTCATTATTAACCTTAGCGTTAAAATTTCTGGTACTCAGACACTAAATACCATGTCAACATATTTATTTTAACGTATTTCAATTTTAAATTTTCTACTGCTTCGAAACTACAAGTGATGATATTTCGCGCGTCTTTTATAAGATACTAGCTTCCGCCCGCGACTTCATCTGCGTGGACCCGGGATAAAACTATCCTATATTTTAATCCAGGCTATCTTCGTGCAAAATGTCATGCAAATCGGTTGAGCCGTTTAAACGTGATTGAGTAACAAACATCCAAAACCTCCTCATTTAAAACATGTAAGATATAGGATAGAAGGATTGGTTAATACATTTTTCTAAAATCTGTACATAGTTTTTATTTCGAAATAATCGTACGTTTTGACAATATGAATATTTATTTAAACTATGCATGTTGGTTGCGAGCAAAGATCACAGCTAAAATCTGCTGTTCATAAATTATACTGGTGAAAGAGTTTCTGAAACCTGGTGAGTCTGGTGGTCTTACAAGCTACATACAAGCTTACAAAACTACAAACTTAAATTTCACAGACACTTTCCCTCTTTATGATAATGCAATATGGTGATTGACCGATTTATATACCCACCGGCAGAAAATTTGGCCCAAACTAGAAAAAGATTACTACTTATGCAGAAAAACATTATTCAATTCATATTACGATAACAATATTCCTTTACTATTCCGCTAAAAAACGTGCAGGTCGATCAGCGGAGATCAAATGCAACTATTTGCGTATAAACATGCAAATAATTACAGCAAACCACCACTAATAATGAAAAAACCTCGACACGTGTTTCGCCTCTCTACGAGGCATCATCAGGAGATGCTGGCAGGAGATGTTGCTTGCGCCACGTCCACTGAGCAAATGAGCCGTCTAGAACCGTCAGCCCAGCGTCAGCGTCAGTGTTTTATTCAATTCATAGTTTGAAAACGAAAAGATTTTGGGCCAAATTTTCTGCCGGTGAGTGTGTACTTGAGAAAACTAATAAATCATCTCTAATTTTTTTTTTGGGGTCAGTACCTCAAACGGAACCCTTATAGGATCACTCGTGCGTCTGTCTGTCCGTCTGTCACAGCCGATTTGCTCCGAAACTACTGGACTGATTGAGTTGAAATTTGGCAAACATATGTAAATTGGTGACCCAAAGATGGACGCGTAAAGTAAATTAATGAGTTCTGAACAAGCGGGCCACTTTTGGGGGGAAAACTGGAAAATTAAAAAAAAAAGTTTCGCAAACTGTATTTTGTGACATATGAAATGAAAACGGTTGTTGTAAGCATCTCAGATATATTTTTTTATAATTTTAGCAAAAACAGATTTGTAGTAATTTCTCTTTCTGCTGAAATCTGAATTCTGAAAAAAAATATGGAAAGTAGTTCCTTGCCGAAAGATTACTAACTGCACTCACACTCACTGATTAGAGTGAGATAGTTTATCATCCCTCCATTCCCTCCCCCAGTTAGTGCACTGCATTAAGCCAGGTCTAAAGCCGCCTAAGAAAATAAGTGAGTATGAGTATGAGTAAAGTTTTCATGTTAATATCGACTCCATAGTCTTCTTTCGTCTTACCGAGCGATAAAAAATTCGAACCCTGATCATTATAAAGCTCACTTAAATGCTAATTCACACAAAATGAACGAAAATGGATAGCTATTTCTAAACCAACTTATTCAAATTCACTTATAAAATAGTCCTCCACTCGAGTTATATGAAATCGAAGTATTTGGGAGAGTTATTTCAATAATGTAGATTTCAAAAGGTTAACATGTTCAAAATAGATGTAGTTAAATTACTTATGTAATTTAAGCTTTGTAAAATAATAAACCCGCTGGATGCGGGTGGCGCAGGACCGGTCAATTTGGAACTCTCTGGGGGAGGCCTATGTCCAGCAGTGGACGTCTTTCGGCTGATATGATGATGATGATGATGAAAATAATACTTCTACTAAATAACATTTTAATAGATGTAGGTACCTACTAATTTCAGAAATAGTTCATCACAGAATAAATTCCCACGGCTTGTTAATAGTCCAGGCAATGAACTGACAACTTGTATGGAAAAAATGACAGATTTGGAAATAATTTATAATAGCTAATTTTTTTTAATGTAACGGATATATTATCAATTAAATAGTTACCTAGAGGCAAAATCCAACAAAAAATCAGACATCAAAAAAATTAATATTTAATTAGCTCCTAAAAAGTCCGGATAAATATCAATATATTTTTTTATCTATATTTAGGTTCATTTACACTTGCTTTAAAATATTCAATATAAATAAAATATAAAAGACAATGAATGTTTAATTTAAATCTATATAATTACTTCCGGGTGGAAAGTTTGTTGGATTCTTGAATAAAGCATCTTAGAATAACGTTTTAGAATGAAATAAACAAAAAAAACGCTATTATAAATTAATGTTTTTCGAAACAGTATTTTGCCTGGAGTATAAGCCAATTAGGAAAAACGCAAATGCGCAATATTTATATAGATAATTTTGTATTAAGCAGTAACGCTGCAAACGAAATTTATGCATTTCAAATTAAAAGAAAAAAATAATTTTCCGAGCCGGATTCTAACCGGCGACCACAGGCATACATGGCCCGTCGCTACTAACCAACTGAGCTATCGGGACAATCTGTCTCGGCCACTAAATTTTTCAAGCAGTTTATTCTTACAACGCCTTCGGGAGGGCAGTTCAAATCCGGCTCGGAGCGTTATATTTTTCCTTTAATTTAAAATTTATTTATAGAGTATTTCATTAAAAATATTCTATATGTAAAAAAGCGTTTAAATCGCGATGTAAAGGATTTAGAAAATAAACAATAAAATCGTATGCTAAGCTAGTAACTACCATTTTAGATCTGATGCTATTTATGTTTTACGTATTGATACTTATGGAATGAAGCTCTTCGCGCACCGAACCCAGGTGAATCCGCGAGATAAACAACGCCTAGGTTTACCTTTTACACCAACTTGACAAATTGTGCTTTAATAACGTAATTATGCCTGGTTGACATGCAGCGTTGGGAAGCACTATTTTTAGCCTACTTAAAGATGAAACTATACCATTTTGGCGACCGGTTAGCCCAGTGGGTAGTGACGCTGCCTACGAAGCTGAAGGTCCTAGGGTCGAATCCCGGTAAGGGCAAATATTTGTGTGATGAGCATGCATATTTGTTTCTGAGTCTTGGATGTTTTCTATGTATTTAAGCATTTATATCTATTATATATATCGTCGTCTAGTACCTATAACACAAGCCTCATTGAGCTTACTATAGGCCTAGTTTGATTGTGTAATAATGTCCCCTAATATTTATTTATGTATGTCTTTCCCGCTCACGGGACATGATGTCCCGGACCTTTGGGAGGCGTGCGTGGGGCTAGGTACCTACAAAGTACCAACTGAGCCAACACGTAGAGGCCCTTTTGACAATTTAATGGGATGCAAGGAGTACACCGAGCGGATGCTGTCCCTGCCCGTGTCACGGGACGCACACAGAGACAGCACCCGCTGGGGTGTATAGGGACTATTACTGGTTGATGGAATCTAATATTTATTTATTATTATTATTATTTATTATTATACCAAATTTTCACTATCCGGGATCTATCAAACATTATTCACTTACCTTTACTAAAAATAAGTCATGTTTAAGGAAACTTAAGAATTTCCCAAATCGCCCGTCACTTAGTACCTAGTTACGGGCGCATTACTGAGCGCTGTGAGTGTAAAATAATCCTGAACTGTGTTAATGTAATTGTGATGTCCCTATCTCTAATTCATGTCAATTGAGATACCGTCAACCGTGGCAACTTTGCCTACATGGCATCTCCCTTGTCGCAATAACTTTCATTTTCAACAGTTTCTGGATATTGGTAACAAAAGAGGAAGGTACTCTGTAAGTAATTGAATTACTAAAGTGCACACTGTTTTAGGGTTCCGTACCCAACGGCTAAAAACGGGACCCTATTACTAAGACTTTGCTGTCCGTCCGTCCGTCCGTCTGTCTGTCACCAGGCTGTATCTCAAGAACCGTGATAGCTAGAGAGGTGCAATTTTCACAGATTATGTATTTCTGTTGCCGCTATAACAACAAATACTAAAAAACCGCCCAAGTGCGAGTTGGACTGGGGCTTCCATACAACAGACATGATTTTTTTGCCGTTTTTATAGATAATGGTACGGAACCCTTCGTGCGCGAGTCCGACTCGCTTTTGGCCGGTTTTTTAGATACCTATGCACTGATAATGGGTGGACCTAGACAAATAATGTACCTATCTAAGCGTTTTATGTGTTAAACACATCACGATTGCAAATTTACTTACATGTCACTTTGGGGAATTACCGCGAATAGGATAATTGATGGATACTCAATGTCTTTATCAATAGAGTATCAGACTGTAATGTATTTACTCATATAAGTTCAACATAATTACTATTTAAGCTAAATTGGTGGCAGAATTTGATTGTTCGTTTGTCTCTATCACATTTGTAAGAAAGAGACAAAAACAATACAGTTCACTGAGGTCTGTTAAGTTTTATGAATAACTTTTTCATGTATCTCATCATGTGTCTCGTCAAGGGCAATGCGTAAGCAAATTTGTTACAAAATATACCAATTTTCACTGCTCTTAGCTATATTTAGGACAGGTTTCCACGTCCAATGGACCGGTGACCGTTAAATATGGCGCCGGCTGCGTCCCCACGCCCATAACTTTCCATACAACCCAATTTTAACGGACGTAACTTACGACTACCAAACAACCGGTACTTAGCGATGGACTGACTAAACATTTTAGTTGGTCTTTCCTTAGGCTAGTTACAAAAGGTGAAGACTTATGTTGTGTAGCGATGCACAACATAAGCCTCAGTCTTGCATAGTCGACATTTTGTTGCAGTCGTATGCAGCGAAAGGGGTATCGCGTGGACATACCATGTGATACGTAGGTACTATCAAAATTTCATGTCCGACGTGAGATTTTGATTTGATAGCATCTGGATGGCAAAGAGTTTATTCAACATCACATATTAAACAAAAAGTGTACAAATTAGACTTAACTAATTTGTACACTTTTTGTTTAATATGTGATGTTGAATAAAGTTTTTCTATGTCTATGTCTAAAACTATAGTAACCGCAAAATAAATTTACTTCCGTGATGATAACACGTCCGGTCCGTCGGAGCTAGTCCCAGAATTTCTATTTCTTTAGTGGCCAGTTACCTTGGTTAGTTTATATTTTCGGTCACTTTTCTTGATCCATACGAGTACTTACAAGTTATTATCGTTATTTTATTTAGTTTTAAGCCTTTATTACCTATAAATAAATAAATAAATATAGTGGGACAATTCACACTAATTGATCTAGTCCCAAACTAGGCAAAGCCTGTACTATGGGTACTAGACAATGGATAAACATACTTATATAGATAAATACATACTTAAATAGATATTAAACATCCAAGACTCGAGAACAGACATTCGTATTCATCATACAAATATCTGCCCCGACCGGGGATCGAACCCGGGACCTCAAGCTTCATAGTCAGGTTCTCTAACCACTAGGCTATTCGGTCGTCAACTATCTGTTTAAGTTGTGTTTTTATTAATAAATAAATAAAAACCGGACAAGTGCGAGTTCAAGCAATTTTGTAATAGGTGGGTACAGTAAGGGAAATGTATTAACATACCACCGTAGAACCCTATCGCAATAAGGTGACATACCACTCGAGGTTGAGTGACGGCGGCCTGTCAATTGCGACAGGGTTCTACGGTGGTAAGTGAATACATTTCCCTTACTGTACATTGGAACGATAATTTAGCTCTCTTTTTGATTATCTATCTTTAGCTATCGCTGTTTTTATTTCGACTACCGATTTTATTTGCTCTTGTGATTATCAAACCAAATCCAATAGCCGCAAATTCATAATGCAACTACAAATTAGAGCTTTAATAAAGTGAAATCAAAAGGATTTTCGAAAAACCCGATTGCTTTTTGTCAATCACTCCCACGATTAAGAGGAATCCAACGACACCTCATACATCAAAATCTATCAAGCCGTTTAGGCTACAGGAGGCCACAAAGAAACATACATACATACATACATATATACATAAATACTTACATACACTCGAAAAACATTACCCTCCTCCTTTGGCAGTCGGCTAAAAAGACACCTGTCGACGTATTTGCCATATTGACATATGCATAATTCATCGAATAATTATCTAAAATCTAACTTCCAACCACAAAACGCCTCGTAACAACGGCTTAAGCACAGGTTAAGTAACAAATTACTGCTTAAACCCACGGCGTATAATTACAAACGATCACTAAATAACTTTATTGCTATTGCCCCCGTAATCAAGAATTGCAAAGTTTACGAAAAGCACTTAGAAACTGTAATTTGGGTCCACGTAATTAATATAACAAAATTGCTTAAACAAAACCCATTTGGGTGTAATCGAGTGATTACTCGATGTTAAAAATTTACTCGGGATCTTATGGAAGAGGTTTATTGCAGCTGAGTGTAAAAGCTCTTAATTTCATTGTTATGATATAAGTATTGTTTATTCTTTTATTGTCTGACGACATACCATTTTGGCGACCGGTTAGCCTAGTGGGTAGTGACGCTGCCTATGAAGCTGAAGGTCCTGGGTTCGAATCCCGGTAAGGGCAAATAGGTATTTGTGTGATGAGCATGAATATTTGTTTCTGACTCTTGGATGTTTTCTATGTATTTAAGTATTTGTATCAATTAATATATCATCGTCTAGTACCCATAACACAAGCCTTATTGAGCTTACTATGGGACTAGGTCGATTTGTGTAAGATTGTCCTTATTTATTTATATATTTAGTTAAGTGGTAATCCTTATGCTAATGATTCAATATCGATTATATTTCCGCAAGTTCGACTCGCACTTGGCCGGTTTTTATATTATGAATTATTTAAACTCGAGTGATTTAACTTTGTGTGGCGCTGCAGAGGGCCGCCGCACGGTGATCCGGCGGGTGGATTTTTATGTAAGCAGAGGGGTATTCACGTAACGTTATGAACGCGCGTTAGATAGATCCAACTGTCATTTTTTAGGGTTCTTTAGCCAAAATGGCAAAAACGGAACCCTTATAGTTTCGTCATGTCCGTCTGTCCGTATGTCACAGGCATTTTACTCGAAAACTATAAGGTGTATTTGAATAAAATTTTGAGGATAGGTGTATTTTGTTAACCGCTACTTAGTGTTGTAATTAAAATGACAAAAAAAAAAAATTAGTGGCGTACTCCATTCCATACATAAAACAAAAGTCAAAAAAAATATTTCATTGTGACCCCCCGTGTGGCACTTTGTGTGGCCGAAACGTGGTCGCTTACTATGGGCCTCATAAGAAGGCTCAAAGTCACCCAAAGGGCAATGGAGAGGGCTATGTTTGGAGTTTCTCTGCGTGATCGCATCAGAAATAAGGCTATCCGCAGCAGGACCTAGGTAACCGATATAGCCCTCCAAATCGCTAAACTTAAGTGGCAGTGGGTGGGGCAGATTGCACGTAGAACCGATGGCGAGGTTCTCGAGGTGGCGACCACGTACCGGAAGGCGCTGCCTGGGTAGGCCCCCACAAGGTGGACTGATGACCTGGTAAAGGTCACGGGAGTCCGCTGGATGCGGGTGGCGTGCACCGGTCAATTTGGCACTCTTAAGGGGAGGCCTATGTCCAGCAGTGGACGTCTATCGGCTGATATGATGATGATGATGATGAATTATGTCAATATATAAAATTAATTTGACAGAGAAAAGTCTCACTGTATCTGCGATTATTGAACCAACGTGCGAAGCGAACGAAGTTCTTCGTTTCAGGTTGGGGAAACAATATATCGTATTTCCGGCGTCTGTCCAGCTGTTCTCCACTGCATGTCGACTGTTCTCCACAATAAACCGATTGTCTTGAAATTTTGCAGGTTCAATAATTAAACAGTAGTTTTTGGCCCATAGCCTACAACTACCAGAACGGCGTACTTACGTGCCCGCAGTGTGCACGAATTTCGCCGCAAGGATAGGCTACATAAGCCATCTTCGAGCGCACGAGCGCCAAGCGCTAGGAGTCGAAGTGGTCACCATGGTCCAAAAAGGGACGAAAAGATCATCAGTATTTTTTTGGCATTCCGTTTTACGAAATTAAAGTTTATTTCGCTTCGCTTTCTAACTACACAAACAACGTTTTCTATGTAAGTCTTGCAGAAATCGCGAAACGTCTGGTTGATGTAACTGGTGACCGAAGCATTGCAATTCAGCGAGGAAATGCCGCCAGCATCTTCGGTACAATGTCTCGAGGGCCTTTTTTCGATTTAACATAGTTTTAATTTATTATAGTTAATGTTAATCATAATCTTGTATTTACTTTCAATAAATTTAGTCTATAGGTAGACTTGGCCTTAAAGATGTCCATTGATTTATAAAGCTATTTTAATACCAAATGGACTTGCATTTAACCTGAGTCCCTGAGGGCAGGGTGATTTATAAGACGAAGAGAAGATGTCAGCTTATTTCTCAAGCAACATCCCATAATACTGTAAACTATTTATAAACCTTATTACGACAAGATAAGGCATATTATTGGATAATCCATATTGGCTTCGTTTGTTAATGTATAGGTACCTAAACTCTATTCGAAAAGGAATTTAGCTTTTAGTATAGGTACTAATACTTCTGTTTTATTTTACCTCGACAATGGCAAACTAGCATACAGCCTTCCTGATGGCAAGCAGACACCGTAGCCTCTGGAGTAATACAGATACTAGTAAGTTAATTAGGTATTTTTTAACTCGAATATTAATTAAATCATGCCTTAGTAAAGCGTCCAAATGCCAATCAGTCAAGTGTGAATTCGACTCGCACATTGAAATAAAATGACATGATATTTTATTTGCTGAATATGTAGAGATACCTACAGGTGTTGTTGCATTATATTACATATTCTAACAATTCTTGAGAATTCTGTATTGCTTAGTTAAAACAGTTTGATTGACATTAGCGCTTTTACAATTTAAAACATCAGCATCGCAATTCAGCGAGAAAATGCCACCAGCAACCTCGGTACAATGCCCCGAGGGCCATTTTTAGATTTAACTTAGTTTAATTTAATTTAGTTAATGTTAATCATCATCTTTTATTTACTTTAGAAAATTAATGATTTTGGATTTAAAACGATGCGAAATAAAGATCGTCTTTTAGATACATGTACCAAAGTTTGACACTTCAATTCCAAAAGTTGTGTCATTGGGTCTAAGTTTGATGGTGCCAAATATTATTGGAACGGTGTTTGATGACATTAACATTATTTAGATATTGGGAGTTTTGTTATATATTCGCGGCAAGCAACCCAAAAGTTTAGGTTAGAGGAATGTTTCTACGCCCCAGGTCATAATTAAAAAAGTCAACGTTCAGAACAAACTCGATTTGAATCTTTGAAAGAGCTGGGAGGCAAATGATTGTTATTGTTTAATTTCGTTTTAACCGTGCCATTTGCTTGGTATTGTACAATGTACAGTCGACATTAAAGTAACGTTTGCAAATATGTACCTTGTTTTAATATAATACGACGTCAACTGTACTCATCACGATCGAAGTGAATTAGGGACTATTATTTATTTGCGTCTCATTTTTATTATAAATCATATTTTATTTAATAAGCGATTATACCGCGTGTATTTTTAATATTACCTCAAATTGTAACCAGAGGTAGGTGTTAGGGCTGTGAACCGATATTGCAAGAAAATTTCGATTTAATCTTAACTACTGAAGCGTAATTAATTTGTGAAAATTTATCGAGCACCAATGTATTGCGTACACACATTTGACTCATGGAAGAAGCGGGTCACTTGACGTGACAGTTGTGACGTTGCGTCAGTAAGACAAAGTAGTGATCCATTGCGTGCTGAATTATTTTATATGGACAAAAAAGTTGGTAGTTAAGAGAAATTTCTTGCAATATAAGTATATGTTCATAGCCCTAACATCTACTTCTAGTTACAATTTGAGGTAATATTATTAAAAATACACGCTGTAGAAAAACAGAATCCACCAAAATTTATGAGAACCAATACTGATAGATTTAAAAAATTGTGACGATTTAGAACTTAGACCATACATAACTGGAGTAGCCTTATGTCGTATTTTCGTACGCATCTTATTATGATATTAAAACTCAATTGTATATTGAAAGCTTGAAGTGGTTGAATGTTTATAATATCAAGTGCTTATAGCAACATGCGGGCATTTTTATGATCAGTGTTCTCTTGCGAGGCGATTTTGTGAATGACCATTAATCGATTGTGAAATTGTCTTTGTATGATTTTTTGCACATTGTGCAAGGTTTTCTACACAGGGGTAAGTTACTGAAAGGCTCCAGCTATGTATGCTCTTAGTTCTAAATCGTACGTTCCATAGGTGCCATACTTCTAGATCTTAGAAGCATGGTACCTATATCGTAACGCTGAAATGGGCTTAGGTATAACCAAACAGTGCTGGAAGTTATATTTATAGTAAATACACCGGTCAATTTTCGGAATTTATTAATCGACAAGTCATCATTAAAAGGCACAGACGATTTAGATTTACGAACTCTCGATTCAGTAGGGAAATTGAACGTAAAACGTTTTTTTAATAGCCTGCATATTCTCAGAGTCGCTGGGCGGACAAAATTGCATTTTGATTGTATCCAGTCTTACGTGGCTGGTCGCGATCATTTGATATTATTGCGTTTTGTTACAGTCATATTAAATTCCGGTTCCCATGAAAATGTCTTTTTCAATTTCATTCCGCGCAAATTGGATTACTGGGGCGGAAGTCAGGTTTTATTGTTTTTAGGTTCTTTCTCGCTAGTTAGGATCTACACTTGATTGTTAATTTAATCAAACCGATCCAAGTTGAATCATATCAATGGAAAAAATTAACATGTTTAATAGGCTTTGTGTCTAAAAAAAATTACGATGCCATTCGAACCAGTTTTTAGAGAGGATCAAATGTTTGTATGGAGCAACTACAATTAAAGAACATAAATACCCAAAAAATTGGGTTAAAGATGGACCTCGCTGGCGGTAGCCGAAACGTTTCATACTAATTGACGTTGAAGTATGACATCACAGTTTAATATTTGTACTAATCACTGTATTGAAAATCAAGTAAATTAGTATTCGGTCGCGAAATTATGCTTTTAGGTACCACCAACTGCATAATCTAGTTTCATCTCTCTAGTTTTATATCCAAAGGTTGTCTGGAAGAGAGCGCTTTTCAGCAATAAGACAGACTGTTGTCTGCCTCTACCTACATATGTTGTTATGGTATTGTTTCTCTCTGTAACTGCTTTGTTTGTTTGAGGTGTGCAATAAAGAGTATTTGTATTGTTGTATATTTTCTTTTTTTTTATGCCATTCACAAAGATAAGGAAACTTATATTTTAAATGTGATAGAAGTCACTGCCATACTTGAATCACCATTCTAAGGATATTACAAAAAAAATTAATTGAAAATGTCAAGAAAGTTGCCGTTTTGTTTTCCTTTATTGCAATTTATTCCAATTTCCAAAAAGAGGAAAATCGCAAATGACTTCGCCTTCTCTAAACAGTTGCATTAACTATAATTTTCTTGCACGCCTCAACAATTCAAGTCCTATTTAAAGTCCTCGCATTTATTTATGCGACTCAAACGGCTTTGAAAGTATTTAAGTATTCTTTTTAACCACGAGGATTTTCCGCTTGCGGACATTTATTATGGACGACGTTCGTTTTTAAGTCACCTTAGATCTTCTTTGTTCTATGAACTGAATTTAAATTTTAGGGACGTAAATTATAGACGGAGTTTTTGTTGGAATATGTATTTAACTATACTTCATAGTGAATATGTTACAAAAATAAAATAAAATCTTAATTACAATTTGTTACACCCCGTGCTGGTTGCGAGCTCCGTACATCCAGGAGTCTTAAACTCTCTGTCCTGTCTACGTACAGGTTTCCTCTTAAATTGTTTCGCTGTTCAAAAAAATTGGAATTCCGAGAAAACAGTTAAGTGTGTGTGTGTCATGCAATCCCCTCCACGTTTGTCTGCAGACGACTGTATTATTTTCTTACAGGCCTGGAGCCGTAGCATGGTTGGCCTTGTCACGCGACAGGTGATAGGATAGAGCGTGCGTCACTCGCTGACACCGTTCGATAGAATACGACGCTCGTATCTTGTCACTTGTCGCGTGATAAGGCCAACCATGCTACGGCTCCAGGATATTCTGTATGATCTGTGGCAGTGCACCTGATGGTAATAAGAGCACGTGTTCGCGTCACGGCGCGTCACGTCACGACGCCAAATACTTGAGACGAATCCGCATGTTCCCGTCAGCACCACCTTCCCCTATTTATTGCAAGGCTGGAGTTGAGTTTTATTAAAATAGTTTTATTTAGAGAAAAAAAACCGGACAAGTGCGAGTTCAACTCGCGTGGTGAAGGTTCCGTATATAATCTAAATTTCATAAGTGTTTTTGAATACTGAAAATTCTTATAGGTTTTCCTATAATTTTTAGGTAAGGAACTATTTCCCATATTTTTTTCAGAATTTTAATCCTAGTAGTTTCGGAGATAAGGGGGGAGGGGAATTGTCGATTTTCGTCTTTTTTCCTAAATTACTTCAAATCTTTTTTTGCTAAAATTATAAAAAAAATATATCTGACATGCTTAAAACAACCCCTTTCATTTGATATGTCACACAATACAGTTTGCGGAACTTTTTTTTTTAATTTTCCAGTTCACCCCCCAAAAGTGGCCCCCTTGTTCAGAATTCATTAATTTACTTTACGCGTCCATCTTTGGGTCACCAATTTACATATGTGTACCAAATTTCAACTCAATCGGTCCAGTAGTTTCGGAGCAAATCGGCTGTGACAGATGGACAGACAGACCGAGAACCGAGTGATAAGGGTTCCGTTTTTTTCCTTTTGAGGTATCGGAATCCTAAAAGCGTGTTATATACTCTCACATGATGGTGCGCGAGTTGTGTCGTGGCGAGATTTAGGCTATCCGTCTCTTTCCAAGTGTTCTAATTAGAAAGAGACGGAGATTCTATCTCGCCGCGACAGGCTCGCGCGTCATCTTGTGATAACCGTGCAGTGATCACACATTTTTGAAATAATTCACTGACAATAGTCGACACGAGTGATTATTTCAGAATAAGCTACGTTCACATTTTAGTTTTTTTTTTTTAACACGTTCCCTGTTCGGGTGCCCCCAATGTTGGGCCATGAACCTTTTTTTCAGGAGTCCGTGTCCCCACTATGGGTCCACGGGTTGTTCACGGCTACGAACTACAACTGTCACTTGGACTTGTGACATTGACGGACAATTTTGTATGGGAACAGGGAACGTGTTAAACTTGGAAGCAGTACCAAATTAATGTTAAATTAAAAACAGCATATTTTCAAGAAATATGTTAACAAAGTATAAAGTGTCGTACAAAAAAAATCAAAGGAACATCATTACGAACAAACTCTTTTTTCAGGTTTTTTCGCCGGCTCATTTAAGCGCCTTAGCGCTTCAAATACCATTCCACATATCTTCCACTTAATACGGGAGCGCCTAAAAAGAGAGCGATCCAGATTTAATTTTGTAGAAAGCCAGGAGTTTATGGGCTCACATTCAATTTAATATGATCAGCGCGCGGAGTCGTGGGACACGACTCAATCTATCAGTGTTCAATGTTCGACGCGTTTGTGTCGCTTTTCGACAATGGTTGAATGAAACAAGGTAAGTCATTCCCGATGATGTATCTTGCTTGTATCTAAGGACCGGTAAACCCCATTTCAGGCTTAAGCCTATCGATTTGGTAACCCTATGATAAGGTAACTTTACTGATGGTGTAACCCTTTTGTTAGGTAAGCATATCGGATGTGGTGGTGGTAACCGTAACAAAACCCTATCTCAATTAGGGTTTTTTATGCTTACCTTAAGGTTACCTTATCCGAAATACTTACCATAACAATAGGGTTGCCCTATCAGTTAGGTCTCTATGAGAACTAGAGGAACGAGAAGAAGAATAGAAAGATTTGGATGCGAAGACGGCTGCGGAGTACCCATCATAGAACATTAAATTCCCCTTAAGTTACTATTTTATATATATTGTATTATTTAACGTAATAAATTTATTTGAATGATAATGAACTTTAAATACATCTGAACACCAATAAGTTATGACAAAAAAAGGTCAACGCGCGTCATTCCATAAACTACGCCTTATGATTTGGCATATAGATGACATCTTTAACAATATCATAGTCACATTAGTCGCGTGCGTACACCGCAGAGTCATGTTTGTCGCTGTCGCTATCACAGTCGCGTGTCGCTGTTTGCGGGGGAGTGATTAAAGTGCCGAGTAATTATTATTTAGTGGGTAATCGGGCCCGTAATGTTGAGGGGTGGTAGTGGCGGCGGAGTAAAGGGGTGAAGTAAAACCGGACAAGTGCGAGTTCAACTCGCGTGGTGCTCCGTAAAATATTGAGAATGTTCCCGTTACTTTGAATACTCAAACTTCTTATAGGTTTTTCTGTAATCTTTAGACAAGGAACTATTTTTATCATATTCATAAAGAATAAAAAATATATGAAATAAAAATTGTATAAAAAATACTAGTAGAATTTTTCTAAAAAAACCATCTAATGTCAAAAAACAAAATATAGCGAAATTAATAGATTAAAAATTCAGTCACAATTAGTTCTATGGAGTTTTATCATTCATGTAGTCTTGTGTGCTATAATAAGCTTTCGAAATAAGTTTAAGCTTCACATAGTTCTTGAATTTATTAACAGATAACTCAGTTACGTTTCCTGGAAGTTTGTTAATTGCGACAAAACTAATTTTTCAAAACATAAATTGCTTATGTAGTTTTAACATATTTATTCGCTAATTGGTTCCAAAATATATTTCAAAACACGACTTCTTATATGCATCTTCATAAGGAACCGTTCCTGCCGGCACGCTAACACTGCCGCCACGCCCTAACCCTGGTGTAATCAACTAATTGCTATAAGATCCGACAATATTGCGAAACTTGGTATTTATCGTGGCATTACAAGCGCAATAACAGTTTCAAACAATTAACCACCTCCTGCGACTTCATTTTTGTTTCAACTGTTCGCAAGACAAGTTTAGTTTCTAAGAACTTCATAGTTTTCAGTTAACCGTGGAATGCCCGCGAATTTGCCCGTATTTTATTTTTTTCGTATTTGGAACCTACCTGCACGTATTTAGAATTGAAATTGCAATGCAGTATTTTTGTTAAGGGTCGTGATACACTTTATTTAAGAATAAATAATTCAAAAACAAAACTACAGTAGTTTTGTTTTTGAATTACTGCTTCTTTGAACTTTCACTGCTTTTGCAATATCATCATATCAGCCGAAAGACGTCCACTGCTGGACATATGTCTCCCCCAAAGAGTGTCACAATGACCGGTCCTGCGCCACCCGCATCCAGCGGACTCCAGCGACCTTTACCAGGTCATCAGTCCACCTTGTGGCCTACCCACGCTGCGCCTTCCGGTACGTGGTCGCCACTCGAGAACCTTTCCACCCCAACGGTCATCAGTTCTACGTGCAATGTGCCCCGCCCACTGCCACTTAAGTTTAGCGATTCGGAGGGCTATATCGGTTACCTTGGTTCTGCTGCGGATAGCCTCATTTCTGATGCGATCACGCAGAGATACTCCCAGAGTAGCCTTCTCCATTGCCCTTCGGGTGACTTTGAGCCTTCTTATGAGGCCCATAGTAAGCGACCACGTTTCCGTGCCATACGTCATCACTGGTCAAAGACTCTCGTCTTGAGACACTGCGGAATATTGGACGAAAAGATGTGCCGTAGCTTCCCGAATGCTGCCCAGCCGAGTCGGATTCAACGATTGACCTCTTTATTAACTGTTAGAAGACTTCATTCACTACCATTTTCAGGGGAAATGATGAAACGGAGTAGCGATTATAACATTCGGCGGGAATTGATTAATTCAAATTCAAATCATTTATTTCGAGTAACTTAAACTCATAATACATTAAAATCCATATTATCAAAAATAAAATTAAAATTAAAAACTCAATATAATGTCAAAAAATAAAAATAAAAATTAAATTAAATTAAAATAAATAAAATAAAATTTCTATATAATTATGTTTAGCTACTGCCGATTAATCTTGCTGGGACATGTCTGTCACAACAATGCCGGATGTATGGGCAATCTAATTTGTCGGCTATCATGGATAGAACGGCGTTTTGGCTGGCACGCACTCTCCGCACGAGCGCAGCACTGCGCGCGCGCATGCTCGCGTGGAAGCACGCCACGCGCGCCTCCGCGAACATGCCCGACGCGCTGCAGTAGCGAGGCAGCCCCAACACCGCTCTAAAGGCGTTATTGAATTGGACCCGAAGGGCGCTGTACGCTTTCAGCGTATAACTCGCCCACAGACCGCATGTGTACAGGGATGTACAATAAGCTCTGAATAGTGTTATTTTCACATCCCTGGAGCACCTTGCGAACCTGCGGGCGATCATGTTCGCTCTTACACACAGCGCCCTTCGTTCCCTCTCGAT
Source organism: Epinotia nisella (assembly GCA_932294315.1). Taxonomy (NCBI): domain Eukaryota; kingdom Metazoa; phylum Arthropoda; class Insecta; order Lepidoptera; family Tortricidae; genus Epinotia; species Epinotia nisella. Next base: position 770,693 of record OW028677.1, read on the forward strand.
GTCAGCGTTGTCCCCAAGATCAGATGATTAATATCCCTAGGGATAAAATCTCAGTTTGTGTCATATCTCTGCCACATATACATTTTAACGTGCAGTTCCTAAAAACCCCATTTTCCAAACCTCGTTACCTTAAGAATCCTCCGTAAGCAACAGCCGTCTGGCAGCATCCGAGGCATTCCGACTCCTGCAAACCGACTCGCATTCCGCTGTATCAAACAAAAAGGACGTATCTCTAGACAAGTCAGTGTAACATACGCCTTTTCGAGTTTAAGACAGAGGAATGTCCACATTCCTTAGCTGACTGGCACCGAATTTTATTGCATGTAACTGTTTATGGTGTGGGATATGTATGACTTTAGGAAATAAAAAAATAATAAAATTAAAAGCATTTATTTTAGACCATTTTGATCCACATGTTGTTTGTAAAATATTTTGTGTAACTATAACGACGACCTCTGTAGCCTAGTTGGTAGTGACCCTGCCTACAAAGCCGGAGGTCCCGGGTTCGAATCCCGGTAAGGCCATTTATTTGTGTGATGAGCACGAATATTTATTGCTGAGTCATGGATGATTTCTATATATATAAGTATTTATTTATCTATATAAGTATGTATATCGTCGTCTTGTACCCATAGTACAAGCTGTGCTTAGTTTGGGACTAGTTAATTTGTGTAAGATTGTCCCCAAATATTTATTTATTTATTTATTTAATTACTACGCAAACTATTTTGATGCAATAAAAGAATGAGCTTGCGATACTATTTACAACGGTTAGCAGGCCCGTACTTTTCGTGCTGATGACGTAAAAATGACGTAATTTTGCACACAGGATGCTGTGATAAAATAAAATAAGTTTATTAAAGCTTGATACCGAACCTCCAAAAACTAAATTTTTAATACAGTTGCTCAAAAAGTGGTACTTTTTGTGGCTGCGTAGCGTGCGAGAAGCTCAATTTCTCGAACTAGTGCTTTTTACTTTTTAGTTCCAAACTATACTTTCGAAACGCAGTAATTTTATATTAGATTTTTTACTTGGAAATTATGAAATTAAAAACGCTTACGAATACTAGGAGTATTTATTTAAAGTATTCATTAATATATAAATGACGAAAAAATATTAAGAATTTGCATTTTATAGCCTACTCTGTCTTAGGTATCTATGTATGAAATATTTACTTTCCTAAAAATCGTTCTTTGATTTGGCTGAATGATACAAGCATATGCCTAGAAAAATTATCCTTATGAATACTGTCAGTGTCAACTGCCAATTCCAATAGTATGTTGTCACTGTCAGTGTCATTTGTAAAGTATGGGTTCGTTCAAAAATAACTTCGAAGCAAGCATATTTTATCGCAATGATATATTAATTTATTATTTTTTCGCAATTGTATTAAAAAACGTCGTTTACAACACGTGTGAAATGTCTTTTTACACTAGTTGTAAAATGTACTATATTCTTGTAATAATGACAATGTACAGCAACTTTATATACAGTAGAAAAAAGAACTACATAATATAATTTTGGAAATACAATAACTAAATTACAACGTCCACTTATTGTTCATCTCAATAACAATGACAGTTGAAGATAATTTTAAGTGCCAATATTGTGTTATTAAAGAGGTTGATAAGTCGTAACTGTTTACGAAAAAACTATTTGAAATCCTTCGGGCCCATGTCTACAGATTCCCAATTCTACAGATTCTCATGTCTACAGATTTCCAATTCTACAGTTTCTCATGTCTACATATTCTCAATTCTATAGATTCTCATGTCTACAGATTCCCAATTCTACAGATTCTCATGTCTACAGATTCCAAATTCTACGGATTTTCATGTCTACAGATTACCAATTCTACAGATTCTCATGTCTACAAATACTATAACCAACCAGTAATTATTAATCTAGAGAAATAGGTTTTATCTCTTCGGAAAAAAGGTCTGCGATTTTTATAAATGTTCTAATTCTAATCACATGATCACACTTGTATGTGTCTGTATTTAGCGATAGTTAGACTAGAATTGGGAGTCTGTAGAATCAGAAATATGTAGAAATGGAAATCTCTAGAGCTGAAAATCTGTAGAATTGGGAAACCGTAGAATTGGGAATCTGTAGAATTGGGAATCTGTAGAATTGGTAATCTGTAGAATTGGGAATCCGTAGAATTGGGACCCTGTAGAATTGGAAATCTGTAGAATTGGTAGTCTGTAGAATTGGAAATCTGTAATAGAAATCTGTCGAATTGGGAACAAACCTTTGAAATCATCCTATAACGAAGTGTTTTTTACCATAAAGAATTTTGTATTTGTATATGTGTGGTTTGACGTCATCGGCACGAAAAGTACGGACTGGTTAGCATAGTTAAAATAAGACAGTAATAGTATAGGAGATTGGGCAAATTGGTATAGGCGGTATCCCATTGGTGTATACAGTTTAGACATATCACGTTTGAAACGTTTCACACTACAAAACATCATAAAGATAATTACAATCATTTTACGAGTCTGAAACCAAATTAAAAGTGGAGCTCGGAGGCGTGCTTTGACTAATATAGTACCTATACAGCCGGATCCTGTGTGACGAATGAAAAATAGCTTCTCACGGATTCAGCTGCAGTGCTACTGCAGCTTTTATACAGACTTCGAAAGCCAAAAGGCCGTATAACAATGGCAATTACACAGAGATACGTCTAATTGCTGCAGTACGCCAGAATACGTCTTCTACATAATTAAAACTAAAGTTTGAACCCAGGTAAGCGACAAAGTTGCATCGCAGACGCTAATTTCCAAGTTTTCTACAAAAAGACTCGTCTTACTCTTAACTAGGAACATAAAACAGATGTCTTTATGGCCAGAAAAAAAAGAAATACGACTTGTCTGTTTTTATTACTGGCAAGTGCGTTCGTGGTTATGGCTTGATCGTTTTATAGCTGCTGGTGTAAAAATTTAATGTTCTTTCGACTCTGATTTGCAAATTTTACTCAGTTAAAATGCTGTTGGGGGGTCGTGGAATAATTTATTAGGAATGCTAAAGGAGCTGTTTTCCATTGCAGGTTTTCTTGTACGTTTGATGTGCACATTTATAACATATTTATCTACACACATACTATAAACCCGCTAAAATGCGTTCAGAAACTGGCAGTAATGACCAGCTTTATATCAATAACATTTATAAAAATAAATTACTTGTCTCTGGCCGAATTTCTGGGTGAATTTTGTACGTATTTTCATAAAGATGTCGATATTGATAAAGTAATGACTTTCAAATTTCGAAGTGCGGCCCAGAGGTCAGAGCAAATCATGACCAACTGGATTTTGATATGGACATCTAGTTGGTCATGATTTGAAATCTAGTCGGCCATGGCGGTGCAATGGCGGTTATTCTAATGGTTCCCGAACACATCATTGAGGATTTATGATATGTGTGTAGTTAAACTAGTGTGTGCCGTGATTTAAGGCCTTTCATTATACAGTCGCATAAACTACTATTAAACTGTTAATTACTTACGAATCACGTGACGGTTCTATCGGAAGATCAGCGTTGGCATTAATGCCAGCATTATGCTTAGAAGGAACCGTTTCGTGACAAAACGCTAAGTATGACACTCTTTTTAATTATGCGTTGGTTTGTTGTGCTTTTCTTTCTTAATTTCGTAAACTGATCAGCATTAGAACCTCAATTAATGTGTTACATGCTGTAACTCGCTATCAGTACTTGCTAACAGTATTTTTTTAAGTGAATAGACATTTTCTTTGCGTGTATCAGATAATTTCCTAATTCATTTCTTCGTTAAAGAATATTTACCTACCTCGTATTAAGTATAAATATTTTTTATAATTATTATAATGTTGATAAGTAATCATGCTATCCCCCACGGTCAAATGATGAAGTGTTGTCAGACAAAGTCAAATACACGAAATACTAATGGTTCTGTGAGTTGTAAAACGCGCGCACTATTTTTTTTTATTTCGTAAAACTGAATTCATAAAAAATACTATATAATTATTGAGCCTACTCATGAGAATCGGTCGAGAAATGCGACCTGTTAGAGGAGAACAGCCGGACTTACGAAATAATTTTTGCCCGAGCTGAAACGGAGAACTACGCTCGCTTCAACAGCTCGTTCAAAGAACTGTAGTAAAGTTACCAAAATCACCTAATGCTTTTTTGCACGTACCTATTAAATATGAAGGCATAAACACAGGTGTGGAGTGTTGAAAACCGTCGAGTACACGAAACGTATATCAGGGGCTCTGAATAGCAAAAACTAGGATTAAACTTTTATGAGCGTTGTTCTGACAAATGTTATTATAACTCTGGCTTAAAGCTTTGTAAACAAGGGCAAAAGTTTAATTTTGGGATTCATTAGTGGAGCACGTTAATGTTAATTAAGTTCCTTTGCGGCTTGTGTAGAGGTAGGTATAACCATGTCGTATTAAAAAAATACGATTAAAGAAAGAAAGAAAGAAAGATACATTTATTCACAAACACACAGGACACACCATATTAAACAATAAAATAAACAAGAGAAACATATAAAACATGAAACAAAGTGTGTCTCTGCGGCAGTGAACCGGACACTACTAGAATTCTTTACTGCAAGAAATATTAGAGTTAAAACAATTGAGCATAACAAGTATCACACTAGTAATAGTACATTATTGCCGTGGCCGGGAAGGAGGCAATTGCAGGCTGAGTATTTGTTTACGAGCTTGCGAGTCCGTTTATTTATAATACGAAGCCTGCAATTGCCAGTCCGGCTAAGGCTTATATAGTGCTTTTCTCAAAAATGGGGGAATAATAAACGTTAAATGTCGTTGGACAACGTGAAAATATTAATGATTTCCCGCCGTTTTTCTTTTTAAACCGAATCGCAAGTGTATTTTTCCACCAAAAAACGCGAACTATTTGAGACACAGAAAAACGTCGCGTTTGCAACAGAAACATACGAGTTGAATTGGCTGAATACGACCTGTGCCGTCTTTTATATGCCGGTTTCAACTTTTTAAAAAGTTTGGTACTCGACAAATAAAGGAATTTATATGTAACATTCCAGGCGGCCTGCAATGTTTTTTATTTTTTAATTTTGATTTGACCTGAAACTATACGCTTTACCTTCCAATATGTAGCGACTAATGTACATTTTGCGGGCCATTTTGGAGAAAAGTAAATTACTCTAAAGAATAAATAGGTACCTACAATTTCCTGTACCACTTGCAGTAAAGTAGACATGAATTAACATTAACACTCTAACACGGAATTAAAGAAACAAAACCAGTTTTAAGATTCAAACTAATTAAAAAAACAAACAACATGTTTTCCAACGAGCGCGCTCACCCTTTAAAAACAGTACAATTTACGTCACTGAATAAACAACAGGAATGCTCATTACCGCACCCTTGTAAAGCAAAAAGCCGTAAGTCTTAAAAACTTCGAAGGTTATACGACTTTTATTCAGCAATGTTGCCCCACTGTTCGCATTAGCACCCAGTATATCTACTCCTGTAATGCCTAGCTGGCGTGCTAACTGGACATCAGCACATGCAGTTGTATACAAATAAATGGGATGACGGGATCGTTTGTGGAGGACGCGGGTTTTTTTTTTACTTTTAAGAAATATAGGTCAGTGTCTGTAAAATATTATAAAACCTATTGTAAAATTTTCGTCATATTAAATCCTTTTTTAACCCCCGCCGCAAAAAAGGGGTGTTATAAGTTTTAGCTAACATTGTAATGAGGAGGGTGTTATAGCTAATTATGTAATGAGGAGTCTGTGAGATCGAAGGTTTGTAAGTTTGTATGTATCACTTATCTGATTTCAAAATTTCATTTACATGTGTGTAGAATGGACTTTCTGCGTGGAACAAGGTCATATTTTATCCCGTGGGCTTGCCTGCGTTCTTTGCAACACGCGAGACAGCCGCGCGGGCAGCTAGCATTGAACTTCACGAATAACCTTCAACGGCTTCAACTTAGGTGCGACAAACTTAATAAAATCTAGCTTAATACTATATCTTAGCTGAATAAAGGCTTATTAAGACTATTATCCAGTCGAAAGGCTGTTTACTTGCCTGCATTATGTATGGCGGCGTCACCCCGGGCGTCGTTGGACTATTCAATTGCATTAGGCCGATAGTTATCGCTGAACGGACTTTATTGGTGCCCTCGCGTGGGTTTATTTATGTTAATTGCCCCAGGGTCGATCAAACTCCTATTTGCATTCTGAAATGATATGAATACCATAGGCGCGGCGTGGGTAGGCCCCCACAAGGTGGACTGATGACCTGGTAAAGGTCGCGGGAGTCCGCTGGATGCGGGTGGCGCAGGACCGGTCAATTTGGCACTCTCTGGGGGAGGCCTATGTCCAGCAGTGGACGTCTTTCGGCTGATATGATGATGATGATGATGATGAATACCTATAATATCAAAGCAACTACAATATGGAGTTCTTCAAGGTTTTAAAACGATCGGCGAGTACTTGAAGTTACTAGCTCGATAGGCTACGGTAACTATCCGGCCCCTAAATAGGGGCTTTTAGGGGTTGCTTAAATAAGCAACTTGACAATTGTCACCCGACAACGACGATTCTCCTTACACTAACTAATTCCATACTAACATACGGCGTCGACCTATGGGGTACTGCTGCGGATCGTGAAAGGCTATTTAAATTACAGAAGCGTGCCATCCGCATTATGAGTAGAAAACCACTCGACTATTACCCAGCGAAGAAACTTTTTCAAAAATATAAAATACTTACGTTACCCAGTGTGTATATAATAGAAGCATGCAAATACGTTAGACAAAATCTTTACCAGATTCCCACTCATAGCCAACTGGGTAGCGTGACGCGTAGGCGTAATCAGCTGGTCGTGCCTGCGTGCCACCTGACCAAAACTAGCAAGTCTGTGCATGTAATGGGGATCAGACTGTACAATACACTGGACAACGAAACAAAGCAAGCTTCTAGAGATGCAATATTTGTCCGCAAACTAAAGGTAATGCTACTGGAAATGGCTTGCTATACCATTGACGAGTTTTTTGATGGCCACGGGACATTGGCTCAGTCACGTACCTAATATAATACACTTTCATAATATTACCATATGTAAATAATTATTAATAGATACATTAATTAAATTATAGTTCTATAAAAATAATGACATGTAATGTAAATTTATTTATTTTTTCTGACAATTAAATGACTTGTAAATGACAATATTTACCAATAAAAAATACAATACAATACAATACTGCTGGTTCCACAGCGACCACGTTTACTTGTAGAACAAGCAATGTACCGACGGTTAATTGAGTCGCTTAAATTCAAACTCGGGTAAATCCATCTGTCAGATCATGCGATTTTGGTATTATGGAAAGGTAATAGGGTAGATATTTGCAGAGAGGGTCGAATGGATTTATCTGAGTTTGAAGTTAAGCGACACAATTGGAGTTGTCAGATGTCAATTTCAGTTTCGCGCGGTTCTATACTGACACGCACGCGCTGCGTGACAAACCAGCTCGCCAAATACATTGAAATTAAATTGGAATGCAAAATTGATATCTCAGATTGACCCCTGCTATGTTCACAACTTGTATCGATACACCTTACTAGTTTTTTTAACTTGAACCCTCGTTTCATAAATATTGTGTGCAATTGGAAGCCAAGTAATACTGGTTAGACTGGGGCAAGCGGTCGGTAAGTGTAAACAGCCGTGTCTGTTTGTAGCCTTATATAGCATTGTATTGGGGATAATCTGAAACTGGGAAGATACAATGTTATTTAATGATTACGTAAGGTAAATGTCCCAGTGCATGACTCTCTACTATAGTTAAGCAAAGACTTTAAGTTTGTGGTTGAAAAGTAAAAAGTTGACGGCCACAGTCGTATATTGAGACCCTCGTGATATGACACTACGGCTGTGGCCGGTGATCTTCACCGCGATAAAACTGCCACTCCGTCCACGGACGACAAATTCTCATAGGATTATAATGAAGTACATTACAATTCCTAGTGCCGCACATAAGCTTAAGGAGTTACCTCCATTTTATATGAGGGAAATGACACAATACGTCTATAGACGTTACGGCTGTGGCCGTGCTGCTACAAGAGCAGAGTTTGTAACAAATTACATACATACATTGACGAAACAGCGGCGCAACAATATTTGACTAAACAGTGCAAAAAAAGTATGAATTTTATATGTGTCACAACACACAATTTTCAGAATGTTGTGTCCGTGAACGTGTTGAGGTGTCAAACAATGAGATGTTAATTTTACGCAGCTAATAAGATTCAATATAAGTGTTACTGTTGTAGGTGTTCCACAATAAAAACACTGATTTAGAGAAACGAGAATTGTTTAATTTTGGAAACTTACCGACACCACGTGATACATTTGAGTGACCAGTAGGTACGTGTGTCGCGCGCGGATAGACAGAGGACGACTGAATGTCGAGTCAAACCAAGACCGTTAGTATGTCGCTGCGTCACACGTATATCTACCTTAAATTTTGACTTAAACACTAACAGGTTTAAATTACCGAAGTACCCTATAAAAATACATAAAAATAACAGTTTAAAAGAAACCCAATATTGAGCACGTCGCTAACAATAAGTTTTTTGGAGCATAACAGTGACTGTTGGTTGGAAAAATTGAAAATAATTACTTCATAGTGGAGAGAAAAAACGAGTTAAAGAGATAAAGAATCTCAGGCAACTTTATTTTTCAAGTATTTTGTTCATTGAGCCACGAAACACAATTAATTAGTGTGTCAATACCGGCGAAAAGAAAATCTCACATCATTGAATTTACCCATTTCATTAAACAATCCGCTTTTGCCGCGCAATCCGATATTTCTGCAAAACAAGCGAATGGAACACAAATTGAACTAAGTTCTGAGTCGCTTCGTTTCTTACTTAAGCACCCGCGTTGAATGTGAAACTGTAAGTATTTCTTAGTGCTGGCTGTTTTGCAAAACAGAATCAATGCGAGCCGAAGTTGCTAGCCGTGGGACGCAACTTCCTCAGATATCGTGCAGAAAAATAAAAAGCGAATAGAAAACTTCCGAATCACACCTAGTTGGAAACTCCGCAATATGTGCGGTGGAAGTTTTTTGCAAAATTTTCCTCAGTGTTTATCAAACAACTAATGCTAGGAAAGGGGCAAATTGAAAGGAAACTAACTTGACTTGTGGGGAAACTAAAATTTTGAAACAAAACTTGGTAAAATGGATCTAGGTAATACCTTCTACGCTGAAAAGCCGTATGTACTACATACGTCGCACACAATATCGCATTTTCAGGGTAGGAACGGTAGTATTTAGGATGAAGGAGGCTTGGAAGCAATTCCAGAGCCATTTGTAGCGTTTAGGAAGCACCCAACTGGGAGACATTAATCTTTATCTCATATGATGTCACGCGCACGGCGGGCGGTCGGGGCGTAAACATGGTATTTTCCAGTCACAATGCGATTGCGTAATGAATAATTTTGATACACTTTTTAGTGTACAAATTAAGAACAATAAAATAAAATAACATTATGAATCCATTGATAAACTTGACTTAAAGTAATTTAAATAAAATTAACTATTACGCCTCGCCTTCCGGTACGTTGTCACCACTCGAGAACCTTTCCGCCCCAACGGCCATCTGTTCTACGTGCAATGTGCCCCGCCCACTGCCACTTAAGTTTAGCAATTCGGAGGGCACAATACGCATTATAAGTCAGTTACCTTGGTTCTGCTGCGGATTGCCTCATTTCTGATGCGATCACGCAGAGAGACTCCTTACATAGCCCTCTCCATTGCCCTTTGGGTGACTTTGCGCCTTCTTATGAGGCCCATAGTAAGCGACCACGTTTCAGTGTCATCACTGGCAACACACACTGGTCAAAGACTCTCGTCTTGAGACACGTCTCGTCTGATGACCTCGCGGGAGTCCGCTGGATGCGGGACCGGTCAGTTTGGCACTCTCTAGGGGAGGCCTATGTCCAGCAATGGACGTCTTTCGGCTGATATGATGATGATGATGATGATCATAATATTAACACATTGGCAACCATGTCAAGCACCGTGTCAAAAAATATGATACACTGATACATAAAATTCATGACATGACCCAATAGATACTGACATGGCAACTAACGTGTTAATAAAAGACTAGCAATTTCGTACAAAAGACGTTAACTAAACAGGGGCCGGCATTCTAATACAAAATATTCACTTAATTCTGTGCGAGTGTTGTCCTATAATAATTGTTACCGTGACTCATCAGTTACCGAGAACTGCCATGACGTGCAAAAAGTCATATCTCTCTGTGTAATACGGTGATATACAGCCTTTTAGCTTAGTGCGGCAAAATTTAGTCTTCCATTTTCTTCAGTACAGGACCGTAGCTCGCCGAGACGATCGCTCAATGCCAGTAATTTGAAGCTCCAGCTTATTGTTTTTAGAACAAATGTAGATACACATAGCTTTATTTATTTTACAATGCACATGCTCTGAAAGTTCGCCTTTATGTGGTTCAACATAAACACGGGAACTCCTCTATGCCCGCACGGCGCGGAGCGGTGTGATGATATGATGATGATGATGACACATAAACTATGTACAACCATGTATCATCATCATATCTGCCGAAAGACGTCCACTGCTGGACATAGGCCTCCCCCAAAGAGTGCCAAATTGACCGGTCCTGCGGCACCCGCATCCAGTGGACTCCCGCGACCTTTACCAGGTCATCAGTCCATCTTGTGGGGGGCCTACCCACGCCGCGCCTTCCGGTACGTGGTCGCCACTCGAGAACCTTTTCCACCCCAACGGCCATCGGTTCTACGTGCAAAGGCGCCCACTGCCACTTAGGTTTAGCGATTCGGAGGGCTATATCGGTTACATTGGTTCTGCTGCTTTTAGGTCTAGTTTTCCCTCTATATAGGTTGAAAGGTCGAGATTTTCTAGTCATCATTTCAGCCCAATAACGTCCACTAGTGGATCTTTATCTAGTCGTAGCCCGTGGCTTTGGCAACTTACTCGTAATAATTGACAAGGCACCGGTCTTGCGCTGCCCGCCCCTAAAGCTTTTCCACAATCTTGACCAGCAGGTCGACCGCGTAATGCATTGTACGAGCGTCAGGTAGGTAGATCTAAATGTCACTTTTTGGATGAGAAAATGACAGTCGTGCTGTGCTAACATGCGGTCGAAACGTTACGTAATCACCACTCAGAGTGGTAATCACGTAACTTTCCGAACGCGCGTTAGGACAATTTCATTGTAAGTTTTCCATATAAAAATTGAGATTTAAACCGTATGCGTTACGTGAAACAAAGATTACAGGAAAACCTCTAAGAAGTTTGAGTACTCAAAGTAACGGGAAAATTCTCAATACTTTTGTGTATTTTGTATGGAGCGCCTGATGCTTAGAGCATAGCAATTTTACGGAACTATCACCACGCGAGTTTTAGTTATTCTTATCTAGACACGCGGCAGCGTGTCCAGCCAAGTTCAAAGCCAAAAAGAACTGGCGACGCAGCAGCCGTGTGTTTTACACGAACCATTTGGACCCACTTTTGACTCATTTAGGAAATCACTCGATAAGCCCACAACCTTGATAAACCCCATTGATGCATTTGTATTTCTGATCGAAAAAGTATCCTTTATTGCAATTATACGGGGTGTTTCCTGTAACAGGAGCAATAAATTAAATGGTAGATTATTAAGCTTGTGATCAATTGTTTCTAAGTGGTTTTAATTGAAAAAAAATATATTTTTTTCGGATTTTTTTTTCTTTAACTAAAGTTTTGGTGTACTTTTTTACTCTTCTGGAGTGATATAAGTATTTTATTATTTTAAAAACACAAAAAAAAATTGAAAAAAATTGAAAAAATCACAAAAATATCTTTTGAAAACAAAAATGCAAAAACTATTATGACTCACTACATGATGCTACCTCAAAATCTGCATTGACTACTGTGCTATGATCTCGTGGTGCCAAGATACATTACTCGGAGGTCATAACTTCAGATCAATTTTTCTCCGAGTTAAAAACATTTGAAAAGAAATGGACAAAAGGGGTTACTACAAATGCAGTAAGGAAGCCTCCGTTTAATTTATTGCTCCTGTTACAGGAAACACCCCGTATAACATCATCGTTCCTTTAATTAAGCACTCTTCCACTAACTATTAAAAATGTCATTAACATTGCAGCTATACGAGCGAATTTCGCTAGAACACCAAATTACATGCACGCTTCACTTTCATAAATTTTCTAAATTAAAATGCATTAATAATGGTGGCTATTTTCATTCAAAATCATAGGTTTGGCTGCATGCTAGGCTGAAGGTTGTATAGCTAAGTATTCGTACGTACAAAACTGTAAGAGTAAAATCTGTCAATAAACGCAAGCTAAAAACAATCTTATTCTTAAAGCATATAGTTGTTTTTTGCTTACGTTCGTTTGCCAGAATTTACTACAGTTTCGGATATATGTAGGTTGTGCTGGCTTTGATCGGTCGCACGGAATTCAAGAGGGTTTTTATGGCTTTTAAACTCTTGACGAAATCGGTCAATACGTGTATTATTAGACGGACTATATTTAGCGAATGTCGTATTAATATGTTCATTGGCAACGTACAAAGTGGGTGTACAGTCAGTAGCAGAGATACTTGACCCCCCTATGGATAGAAGTCTATATGAAGAGGGTTTCTCTGAAGCTGACTGTACTTTTATTATTTTTTAGCAGATGCGACTACACACGTGTTCCTTTTGATCACGAGGATTTAAAAAATAAAAACCGGCTAAGTGCGAGTCGGACTCGCGCACGAAAGGTTCCGTTATTATCTATAAAAACGAGCAAAAATTACGTTTGTTGTATGGGAGCCCCTTAAATGTTTTTTTATTCTGTTTTTCAGTATTTGTTGTTACAGCGGCAACAGAAAGTCATCATCTGTGAAAATTTCAACTGTCTAACTATCACGGTTCATCAGATACAGCCTGTGGTAACAGACGGACGGATAGCGGAGTCTTATATAGTAATAGGGTCCCGTTTTTACCCTTTGGGTACGGAACCCTAAAAACATTCCTGAGCACCACTTTTTTCCGTTTCGTGTTGCAGGAGTCGACTATAGGAATATGATTGATGTGTGTTTATGAGTGTTGGGCTAGTCAACGATCGCAATATAACATTTTCTCCACGGATAATTAAATTTCATGCTTCTGCCTACACACTTGGGAATACAGGTGTGAAATAAGAACGGTCAGCGGCATTATAAATAAAATAAAATATCTTTATTTCAGAACAATCATTCCATATAAATTACATAAAAATTTCATTAGTTACATTAAAATTAAAATTGAAATAATTTAAAACAATTTATACTATTTTATTCCTAAGGTATACATACAATAATAAATAACAACCTGCCTGTAAACATACATTTAACGACCCTGGACGCGATAACGATGAAAAAGTGTCGCAACATCGTTATTATAATATGGCACTATCTACATCAGAGATGTTATTTCACAACGGTTCACTTCAGCCCCGCTATTTCATTCTGTTACTTGTTTTAAGGGGCTCCCCGCGTTTTTTGTCGAGTTTTGACGAGTTTTCAGTTGAAACTTCTCCGTCAAAACTATAGATATACTAGCTTTTGCCCGCGGATTCGCCCGCGTACTAAGAGTAATGTTAATCGTCTACAAAAAAGGTGCATCTCAGTTTCAGTCTTTTATATATTTAGATCGAGTCTACATAGACTCTGCATATCGAACATAGACTCTACATATCAAATCTAAATATCGACTCTACATATCGACTTTAAATATCGAATCTACATATCAACTCTACATATCGACTACATATAGACTCTACATATTTAGATAGATGTCCACTGTGTACTTAGATAGGTGTCGACTCTACATACCTATCGACCACATATCGACTCTACATATCTGGACCCCCATATAAAATTTCACCCCCTCTTTTAAGGGGTTGGGCGCAGATTTCCAAAAAAAAAATGATGCACGATTTTTTTGTTAGTCACAAATAGTCCGCATACCAATTTTTAGCTTTCTAGCTTGAAAATTGCGGAATGCTCCATACAAACTTCCACCCCCCATTTTGGGGAAGTGGGGGGTTAGAAAGAGACAAAAAGTAGCCTATGTCACTCTCCATCTCTTCAACTATCTCCACTTAAAAAATCACGTCAATTCGACGCCCCGTTTTGCCGTGAAAGACGGACAAACAAACAAACAAACATACACTTTCCCATTTATAATATTAAGTATGGATATGGATTTTATGGCACAAACGCTTGTTGGTACTGCAATCCTTTGTGAACATTTGCGTCAGAGTTTTTTTGAAAATAATGAATATTGTTTTTTTTTAATGCTTTATTCAAATATGGTCCAAAAATGCTGTTTATGCACTTGTATATGTGAAATCTACATGTTACTGTTCCTTATTCACGTCTCTAACAACCCATCAAAGATTATTATTTTTAATTAATTTTCATTAATTTGCCAAGAAGGTGCCATATATATCGAAAACTGTGAGTTTTGAAGTAAATATGGAATACTACATCGGTAAACCTCGTTGTTGTTAATGCGATAAGCCATAAAAAGGGTCATGAAAAGACGGACAGTTACAGATCGAAGGTCATTGGGAGCTGGGCGCCCCTTAACTTCACATCACCGTTCACGCACAAACATATCTTGACGTCGCGATTCGTAGTAACTAGTAACTAAGCATAGGTCTAGTTCCATTAAAAGTGAGGCGCATTCGCGCGTTCTAAATAACAGCCCAGATTAAACGTTGTAAGGGCCCACTCAAAACTTCGGCATACTTTTTTCAGACGAGTCCATAGTTTTATAATAAGAAAAAGAGTAGGGTCACTGCTTCGGCGGGTGCGCGGCAGCGGCAACGGCCTGCTAAGGGCGTTAGTCGAGCGCCTCGACTGTCCGCTCACAAAATACTGGGTGGAGGTGGCTATTGGCAGGGCAAAGTAGAGCACTATAGACGCGCTGCTTGGCGCTGCGAAGGGCGAGCATATACCTTCCAGTTTTTTTTTTATGTTTTTTTTTTTTTTTTTTTTTAATTTATTTATCTAAAGTACAAAACAATTACCAATGTTATATTACTCGCCAAACTGCGATAACAGTTTGTTGGCGAGACCGCGCTCATTTTAACTAGTGTTAAGTACCTACGTTAAAACTATGTTATGTATGCTATGTGAACTACATATAATCTTAAACACTAACTTACACACTAAACATGACAATGCCTGAACACTTCACCCCTGCACTTAAAGTGCTATACTTTACAATTATTTATGTTAGTCTTTTAGCTCTTTTTTTGTATTAACATAGTTCTTAAGGTTTGCTGTACTAACAACATATGGATCGCTAATGGTCTGAAATAAACGTTTTTTTTTTTTTATAATAAGTATCTGATCGATATTGATCCCTTTCACAAATCATATATATTTCAACTATATTTGCTCGTACTAGGAGGGAGCGATGTCTTCAGTCACCGTTTGTCGTACAGTCGAGTTCTCCAATATCTATACAGGCAACCTTTCAAAAATATCTATACATGTGTCTTATGTCAGTGATAATAAAGCCTGTGTACAGATATTTTTGAAAGGTTGTCTGTAACTCTGTATGTATTGGAGAACTCGACTGTACAATCATAAGAGGCAACTAAATGTGGCTTTCGAGTCGCGACTGTACCATGTGGCGAAACTGCGGCACTCTTCTGAAAACCTCAGGGAAGGCGGCGATTTTATAATACTCTGATACTGAAATGATATATCTATACTGTTTTGAAAAAACGATACCTCGCCGAGTTTTTTACGCCGGTTCTTCTCGAGGCAGAGGTTTTCTTTCCGAACCGGTGGTAGCTTATCGACAATTATAGGAGCTTGTAATATGCCTAAATTGAAGAATAAATCACTTTGACTTTGAAGTTCGTTTTGCCCAAAGACGAACCAGATGTTGCGAGGCGCGAGGGGTGCTCTAGTACGGTCAGCATGAGGTCCAGGAATCCTCCGCTTGAAAGCGCAGATGGTGAGCGCCATGGAGTGTTTAGTGCATAGAACAAGCAAAAAAACTGGTGGTGGGTTCTCTCCACAAAAACAGAGTAAACGGTGAGAACAGATGAAACGAGTTGTGAATTAAATAGCAACAGAGAGCCCGTGTTCAGCGAATGTAAATGTGTGCATGATAATATGGCCTTACATAATATTATGACTTTTCGTCATTAGAGCATGCTTTAATGACACCCATATTCACTACGCATTTTACGTTGTCAGCGTTTTAATTATGAATTGATATCGTGGCACGTTACAACGTTTCAGAATTATGTGACATTTTGAATTTACGTATCTATCATTTATTTGGGGACTGATTTAGCCTATCAGTCACTAACTACTAGACTAATGGACACTAGCTAATGGTCCTGGGATCGAATCCTGGTAATGGAATATGCTTGTGTGACGATAAAAGGGAAGACACATTTAAATACTATTTGGTTGTAATAGAGGTGAACGTATCATAGGCGGCAATCTAATATATAATAAATCATTTTTCATTTTTTTTTCATTTAAAAAAAAACGGGGCGTCGAATTGACGTGATTTTTTAAGTAGAGATAGTTGAAGGGATAGAGAGTGACATAGGCTACTTTTTGTCTCTTTCTAACCCCCCACTTCCCCAAAATGGGGGGTGGAAGTTTGTATTGAGCATTCCGCAATTTTCAAGGTAGAAAGCTAAAAATTGGTATGCGGACTATTTGTGACTAACAAAAAAATCGTGCATCATTTTTTTTGGAAATCTGCACCCAACCCCTTAAAAGAGGGGGTGAAATTTTATATGGGGGTCCAGATATGTAGAGTCGATATGTAGAGCCGATATGTAGAGTCGATATGTAGATTCGATATGTAGAGTCGATATGTAGAGTCGATATGTAGTCGATATGTAGAGTTGATATGTAGATTCAATATTTATAGTCGATACGTAGAGTCGATATGTAGATTCGATATGTAGAGTCTATGTTCGATATACAGAGTCTATGTAGAGTCGATCTAAATATATAAAAAAACTGAAACTGAGATGCACCTTTTTTGTAGACGGTTAACATTACTCTTAGTACGCGGGCGAAGCCGCGGGCAAAAGCTAGGAAGTTTATATTTACGTTGCTCTAAAAAACATTATTTTTGACATTAAATGCTTCAGTGACTTGGGCAGACTCATATTAGATCGTTCATTAACTCTTACAACTTTAATAAACCATATTAAATCAGTTTTCAAACATCAAATAATTTCCCGGAAAGCATTTCTAAATGAAAAACTATCGCGCACCGAGCGAGTTTGCCAGTTGAGGCAAATTTGAGTTTTCTGCCGTTTTGCCGGCACAAAACTCATTGCTTCCCTTTCCACAATCACATTTGATTCTACTATATTACTGTATAATTAACCTTATTACAAACATACAAGGTTCAATTTACAAAAAAATATAAATAAAGTTATGACGTTTAGAAACGATTCCGTTTTACAAAACCACCCGTTAGACTACTACTCCTTCACGAGTAGGATGAGTCCTGATGCTACTCACAACCTCACCTCACTGCGCCGTTTGTCTAGTATATATTGACGCCTAGATTCGTAATAACAACACGTAGTCGGAGGTCTGACTAACACCGGTTTGCTTCAGATAAGGTAAATCATTGTGAATATCGCTCATGTAATGAGATTCGCGACACTGGTTCGTAGTTGGCCAATATTTTGCGTTATACCAGTTGGCATTTGTTTTGGGAACTTGGGAGATAAACACTGGCGATAATACCCTGGTTTGTGGTAAAAGGCTAATAGGGATGGGTGTAACTTCGGTGTATACGTATTTACGAGCAAAACACAATTAACGACCGAGACTACTAATTACTGGCTTTTTTTGTGTGAGGTGTGCAATAAAATTGTATTGTATTGTACTGGGATGAAAATCGCATAGGTATGCCTCGGATACTTTGGGCTACATTCTTGACGTATGAAAGATAACTTGTGACGTCGTAATGATTTCTTGAAGTTAACCAATGTTGTAGGATCCCACGATACTTACTATCGATTTTGGGACGCGTATGAAATGTATGGCTACCTTACCTTAATTACCTTAAAAAAAAACGGACAAGTGCGAGTTTAACTCGCGTGGTGAGGGTTCCGTGTATATAATACAAAAAAATATGGAGAATTTTCCCGTTACTTTGAATACTCAAACTTCTTATAGGTTTTCCTGTAATTTTTAGGCAAGGAACTATTTTCCATAGTTTTTTTCAGAATTTTAAGCCTAGTATTTTCGGAGATAAGGGGGGGGGAAGGAATCAAAGTCAAAGTGATTTATTATTCAATTTAGGCATATCACATGCACCTATGAATGTCGATAAACTACCACCGGTTCGGAAAGAAAACCTCTGCCTCGAGAAGAACCGGCGTAAAAAACTCGGCGAGGTGTCAGTTTTTCAAAACAGTATACAATATATCATTTCAGTATCAGAGTATTTTAAAAATTTAGATTACATTGCTACAGTAGTAAGCCTATTCATTTATGCCTATGTCCAGCAGTGGACATAGGCACCCTCATAACCTCGGGGTCGTGGCCAGGTTGGAATCATCATGCTAGAGGTAAATACCGTAATTGCCACGCTTGGCATGCGGGGTGGCGATCGCAATATTAGTACAGTCATAATACTCGTGATATCCCAAAGTGTTCTGGAGCCGTAGCATGGTTGGCCTTATCACGCGACAAGTGACAAGATAAGAGCGTCGTTTCGTTCTATCGAACGGTGTCAGCCAGTGACGCACGCTCTATCCTATCACCTATCGCGTGACAAGGCCAACCATGCTACGGGGCCAGAACCCATCTCTTTTGCTTCCACTTTTAAATTGCATTCTTAGATCTCAAAGAGGAATAATTGCTCCGTTGTGCAAGTAAAATAGTCGTTTGCGTTGCGTGTATCAAATAAAATAAACATTTACAGACACAAAGTAAACAAGAGCGAAACATAATAAAAATAGCACTCTTTATCCTTCACTCGTGTCGTGTCGTCTTATAAATAGACACAATTCTAACAAGGTGATACTGGAGAGTGAGTTAATAAACTCATTTTTACTCCTACCCTTCTAAATTAAAAAGCCACTAGACACTATAAGACTAGTGGAGAGATACTGCTTTTTAACTTGGCTAGGCTGCTAGAGCTCGGAATGTTTATTGCTACGTAGAACAGACGTTGCATTCTACTAAATATCAGTCTTGGTAAATCATTTGGTGCTTCTTGAAATTTTATTAAGTCGCCACTTTCATGGCTTGCAGGTGCTTTTTAGTTTTATTATAGTTTATGGTCTTGGGAACTATGACTTAGTAAAATATTTTATTGTAAGTACTTAAATAAGATACACATCGCATTTATCATCTATGCAAAAAAGGGCGAAGGTTATTAGGGGACATTCTTACACAAATCGAACTAGGCCTGGCTTGTGTAATGTAATACCCTCGTGAAGACAACCACCCCAAATCGTTTGCCCGCAAATGGCATATCGGTATCGTTTGTTCATCGTTAGTTCACGTTTGTTCAGTAGGTAAAATCGTAAGGACCCGATCCTAACATCCATTTTTTTAAAAAACAAAATGGGGTGGTCAACTTCACGTCAACCACCCCAAACCATATTTCAGATGTTTTCTTAGTTTGTATAGCAAGATAATCGTAAGTTCACGATTGTTCACATGATTAAATCGTAAGGACCCAACTCCATCATTTTTTTTTTAATTTTTAAAGTGGGGTGGCTGTCTTCACGCCAACCACCCCACCCCGAAATTACCAAAACCAAATATGCAGAGCCATCGGGCGACGTTAGTTCACGTTTGTTCAGGCATTAAAATCGTTAGGACCTCACCAGTTTTGTCATAAAAAAATAAAAACTAATAATTACTACAGTAGGTGGCGTTGATTGGAGTACCTTCATCCGAAGAGTCAAAGGCAGGGTAAAAATCGGATCCTAACGATTCTAATGCCTGAACTAACGTCTTTAGACACTACTTAATCAATCTAGATTGGTAACTTGCGGGCGCTCAAATAGGAATGGCCAGAAAAAAAATGTAAAGAAAAATGCAATTGGTCGTTTGAAGTATCTTGGTCGGTTTTGACAAAAACGGAAGTGGAATGGATTCCTATCGGTTTCAATATGCTAAATAATATCTAAAGACCATACATAGCCAATATACAAAAATCCCTTGCCCGACCAAAAGGAAATAACAGATTTCATTAAGTATCTTGTTTTTTTTGCTTCTATGGGGGTGGCTGTCTTCACGCCAACCACCCCACTCTGAAATCACCAAAACCAAATACTCAAAGCCATCGGGCGACGTTAGTTCACGTTTGTTCAGGCATTAAAATCGTTAGGATCTCACCAGTTTGGTCACAAAAAAATTAAAACGAATAATTACTACAGTAGGCCACGTTCATTGGGGTACCTTCATCCGAATAGTCAAAGGCATGGTTTAAATCGGATCCTAACGATTCTAATGCCTGAACTAACGTCTTTAGACACTACTTAATCAATCTAGATGAGTAACTTGCGGGCGCTCAAATTGGAAGGGCCGGAAAAAAAAATCTAAAGAAAAATGTAATTCTTCAATTGGAGTATCTCAGTCAGTGGCGTCAAAAGGCAAGTTGGAATCGGATCCTAACAATTTGACTGCCTGAAATAACCTCCTTAGACACCACCTAATCGATCTAGACACGTAACTTGCGGGCGCTCGAACACGTTTAGACGGAAAAAAAATCTAAAGAAAAATTTTATTCTTCAATTGGAGTATCTCAGTCAGTGGCGTCAAAAGGCAAGTTGGAATCGGATCCTAACGATTAAACTGCCTGAACTAACGTCCTTAGACACCACCTAATCGATCTAGATAGGTAATTTGCGGGCGCTCGAACACGTTTAGACGGAAAAAAAATCTAAAGAAAAATGATATTCTTCAATTGGAGTATCTCAGTCAGTGGCGTCAAAAGGCAAGTTGGAATCGGATCCTAACAATTTGACTGCCTGAACTAACCTCCTTAGACACCACCTAATCGATCTAGACACGTAACTTGCGGGCGCTCGAACACGTTTAGACGGAAAAAAAATCTAAAGAAAAATGTTATTCTTCAATTGGAGTATCTCAGTCAGTGGCGTCAAAAGGCAAGTTGGAATCGGATGCTAACGATTTGTTTGTCTGAACTAACGTCCTCAGACACCACCTAATCGATCTAGATAGGTAATTTGCGGGCGCTCGAACACGTTTAGACGGAAAAAAAATCTAAAGAAATTTTTTATTCTTCAATTGGAGTATCTCAGTCAGTGGCGTCAAAAGGCAAGTTGGAATCGGATCCTAACGATTTGAGTATCTGAACTAACGTCCTTAGACACCACCTAATCGATCTAGATGCATAACTTGCGGGCGCTAGAACACGTTTAGACGGAAAAAAATCTAAAGAAAAATGTAATTCTTCAATTGGAGTATCTCAGTCAGTGGCGTCAAAAGGCAAGTTGGAATCGGATCCTAACAATTTGACTGCCTGAACTAACCTCCTTAGACACCACCTAATCGATCTAGACACGTAACTTGCGGGCGCTCGAACACGTTTAGACGGAAAAAAAATCTAAAGAAAAATTTTATTCTTCAATTGGAGTATCCCAGTCAGTGGGGTCAAAAGGCAAGTTGGAATCGGATCCTAACGATTTGAGTATCTGAACTAACGTCCTTAGACACCACCTAATCGATCTAGTTACGTAACTTGCGGGCGCTCGAACACGTTTAGACGGAAAAAAAATCTAAAGAAATTTTTTATTCTTCAATTGGAGTATCTCAGTCAGTGGCGTCAAAAGGCAAGTTGGAATCGGATCCTAACGATTTGAGTATCTGAACTAACGTCCTTAGACACCACCTAATCGATCTAGTTACGTAACTTGCGGGCGCTCGAACACGTTTAGACGGAAAAAAAATCTAAAGAAAAATGTAATTCTTCAATTGTGGTATCTCAGTCAGTGGCGTCAAAAGGCAAGTTGGAATCGGATCCTAACAATTTGACTGCCTGAACTAGCGTCCTTAGACACGACCTAATTGATCTAGATAGGTAATTTGCGGGCGCTCGAACACGTTTAGACGGAAAAAAAATCTAAAGAAAAATGTTATTCTTCAATTGGAGTATCTCAGTCAGTGGCGTCAAAAGGCAAGTTGGAATCGGATGCTAACGATTTGTTTGTCTGAACTAACGTCCTCAGACACCACCTAATCGATCTAGATAGGTAACTTGCGGGCGCTCGAACACGTTTAGACGGAAAAAAATCTAAAGAAAAATTTTAGTCTTCAATTGGAGTATCTCAGTCAGTGGCGTCAAAAGGCAAGTTGGAATCGGATGCTAACGATTTGTTTGTCTGAACTAACGTCCTCAGACACCACCTAATCGATCTAGATAGGTAATTTGCGGGCGCTCGAACACGTTTAGACGGAAAAAAAATCTAAAGAAAAATGTTATTCTTCAATTGGAGTATCTCAGTCAGTGGCGTCAAAAGGCAAGTTGGAATCGGATCCTAACGATTTGACTGCCTAAAATAACCTCCTCAGACACCACCTAATCGATCTAGATAGGTAACTTGCGGGCGCTCGAACACGTTTAGACGGAAAAAAATCTAAAGAAAAATTTTAGTCTTCAATTGGAGTATCTCAGTCAGTGGCGTCAAAAGGCAAGTTGGAATCGGATCCTAACGATTTGACTGCCTGAAATAACCTCCTTAGACACCACCTAATCGATCTAGATAGGTAACTTGCGGGCGCTCGAACATGTTTAGTCAGAAAAAAAATCTAAAGAAAAATGTTATTCTTCAATTGGAGTATCTCAGTCAGTGGCGTCAAAAGGCAAGTTGGAATCGGATCCTAACGATTTGACTGCCTGACCTAACGTCCTTAGACACCACCTAATCGATCTAGATAGGTAACTTGCGGGCGCTCGAACACGTTTAGACGGAAAAAAAATCTAAAGAAAAATGTTATTCTTCAATTGGAGTATCCCAGTCAGTGGGGTCAAAAGGCAAGTTGGAATCGGATCCTAACGATTTGACTGCCTGAACTAACCTCCTTAGACACCACCTAATCGATCTAGACACGTAACTTGCGGGCGCTCGAACACGTTTAGACGGAAAAAAAAATTCTAAAGAAAAATGTTTTTCTTCAATTGGAGTATCTCAGTCAGTGGCGTCAAAAGGCAAGTTGGAATCGGATCCTAACAATTTGACTGCCTGAAATAACCTCCTTAGACACCACCTAATCGATCTAGACACGTAACTTGCGGGCGCTCGAACACGTTTAGACGGAAAAAAAATCTAAAGAAAAATTTTATTCTTCAATTGGAGTATCTCAGTCAGTGGCGTCAAAAGGCAAGTTGGAATCGGATCCTAACGATTAAACTGCCTGAACTAACGTCCTTAGACACCACCTAATCGATCTAGATAGGTAATTTGCGGGCGCTCGAACACGTTTAGACGGAAAAAAAATCTAAAGAAAAATGATATTCTTCAATTGGAGTATCTCAGTCAGTGGCGTCAAAAGGCAAGTTGGAATCGGATCCTAACAATTTGACTGCCTGAACTAACCTCCTTAGACACCACCTAATCGATCTAGATAGGTAACTTGCGGGCGCTCGAACACGTTTAGACGGAAAAAAAATCTAAAGAAAATTTTTATTCTTCAATTGGAGTATCTCAGTCAGTGGCGTCAAAAGGCAAGTTGGAATCGGATCCTAACGATTTGACTGCCTGAACTAACCTCCTTAGACACCACCTAATCGATCTAGACACGTAACTTGCGGGCGCTCGAACACGTTTAGACGGAAAAAAAATCTAAAGGAAAATGTTTTTCTTCAATTGGAGTATCTCAGTCAGTGGCGTCAAAAGGCAAGTTGGAATCGGATCCTAACGATTTGACTGCCTGAAATAACCTCCTCAGACACCACCTAATCGATCTAGATAGGTAACTTGCGGGCGGTCGAACACGTTTAGACGGAAAAAAAATCTAAAGAAAAATGTTATTCTTCAATTGGAGTATCCCAGTCAGTGGGGTCAAAAGGCAAGTTGGAATCGGATCCTAACGATTTGACTGCCTGAACTAACCTCCTTAGACACCACCTAATCGATCTAGACACGTAACTTGCGGGCGCTCGAACACGTTTAGACGGAAAAAAAATCTAAAGAAAAATGTAATTCTTCAATTGGAGTATCTCAGTCAGTGGCGTCAAAAGGCAAGTTGGAATCGGATCCTAACGATTTGACTGCCTGAAATAACCTCCTTAGACACCACCTAATCGATCTAGATAGGTAACTTGCGGGCGCTCGAACACGTTTAGACGGAAAAAAAATCTAAAGAAAATTTTTATTCTTCAATTGGAGTATCTCAGTCAGTGGCGTCAAAAGGCAAGTTGGAATCGGATCCTAACGATTTGACTGCCTGAACTAACCTCCTTAGACACCACCTAATCGATCTAGATAGGTAACTTGCGGGCGCTCGAACACGTTTAGACGGAAAAAAAATCTAAAGGAAAATGTTTTTCTTCAATTGGAGTATCTCAGTCAGTGGCGTCAAAAGGCAAGTTGGAATCGGATCCTAAAAAATTGACTGCCTGAACTAACCTCCTTAGACACCACCTAATCGATCTAGACACGTAACTTGCGGGCGCTCGAACACGTTTAGACGGAAAAAAAATCTAAAGGAAAATGTTATTATTCAATTGGAGTATCTCAGTCAGTGGCGTCAAAAGGCAAGTTGGAATCGGATCCTAACGATTTGACTGCCTGAAATAACGTCCTTAGACACCACCTAATCGATCTAGATAGGTAACTTGCGGGCGCTCGAACACGTTTAGACGGAAAAAAAATCTAAAGAAAAATGTTATTCTTCAATTGGAGTATCTCAGTTAGTGGCGTCAAAAGGCAAGTTGCAATCGGGTCCTTACAATTTAACTGCCTGATCTAACGTCGTAAGACATCACCTAATCGATCTAGATAGGTAACTTGCGGGCGCTCGAACACGTTTAGACGGAAAAAAAATCTAAAGAAAAATGTTATTCTTCAATTGGAGTATCTCAGTCAGTGGCGTCAAAAGGCAAGTTGCAATCGGGTCCTTACAATTTAACTGCCTGATCTAACGTCGTAAGACATCACCTAATCGATCTAGATAGGTAACTTGCGGGCGCTAGTAGACAGTCCCTAGTTCTACAACTCACAGAACCACTAGTTAATAGTACCTTATGCATTAAGCCTGTCACATACTTGGCTATAACATATATACCAAAATATATATAATTATAGCAAAGCATCTTACGATACACTTTTCGTTTGTTTCGCAATGTAGGTGTTAGACAGAGAGAGTATACGCCCGCTTGGCTTGCGTGAACAGCCTGTATGTACGTATTGAAATCGTGCGCTTTATAGGTCACAAAATCTCTTAACAGATTCTCGTGAAATTTTGTGACCGAGTTCTACAATTATAGGGCAGAAATGCTTTAATATGTCTGGCTGTCCAGCTGTTCCCTCTACAGGTCACATCTCTCAACCGATTCTCGTGAAATTTTGTTACCGAGTTCTACATTTATAGGGCAGAAATGCTTTCATATGTCCGGCTGTCCAGCTGTTCCCTCTCTATAGGTCACATCTCTCAACCAATTCTCGTGAAATTTTGTAAGCGAGTTATTTATTTATAAGGCAATGTAGATTGTATGTACTTCACTAGTTGCTATTGTAACGGAATTAAATCAGAATCAATAACGTACTTTTACAGTTTTAAGTACGAGTTCCATAAGTCATCTGTGGTCTTCATCATCAGTTCCACTTCACCAAATTTGTGATTTTCGGGTGTAAATACACTAGTTACAATAGAAAATACCGAAATTACTACAAGCGTGCCTTCTATATTTGAGGAGTTCTCTCAATTCCTAATGGTTCCCCATCATTCAATTGAAGTTTTGATAACAATGCATGACCACCACCTGACACCACCACCAAATGTAAATGTAACTTAATTGAGTATGTTACCTAGAGTTAGAATCAATTTTGACTTGCAAAAGTGCCAGCTGAAGGCCTATTTGAATCAATAAACAATAAAAAAAAAAACAATGGGACCAAGCTGGAAGCATATACTTTAAAAAAAAAATTGTACGAATCGGTTCATAAATGACGGACATTTGAGGTAACAAACATTAAAAATAAAAAATACAACCGAATTGAGAACCTCCTCCTTTTTAAAAGTCGGATAAAAGATAATCTTTCTATTCTTATTTCCGCTCGTGTAAATGAAAACAAAGGATCAAAGATCCGTTTCGCATTAATTCTATAATTGTATCCTAGTATTGACAGATATATCTCATAAAGGTCACAGCTCATTACAGCCACCCGGCACCGCCTCGGCGTCGTTCGGCGTCCACTCGTTGTCGACCGTGACGTTGCCTACGAATCAGAAGGTCCTGGGTTCGAATGCCGGTAAGGGCACGTATCTATGTGATGAGCTGATGAGCATGAATATTTGTTTCTGAGTCTTGGATATTTTCTATATATTTAAGTATGTATATCTATTATATACATTGTCGTCTAGTACCTATAACACAAGCCTTATTGAGCTTATAGGGCTGGCTCGATTTGTGTAAGATTGTCCCCCAATATTTATATTATACTAGCTTTTACCCGCGGCTTCGCCCGCGTACTAAAAGTAATTTTAACCGTCTACAAAAAAGGTGCATCTCAGTTTGTATGTTCCAATTAAATTGCAATTTCGCACAAATACTTTCAAGAATCTTCATGTTCACAATGTTAAATTTCAAAATCAATGCCATTTTCGTAATTAACGTCCCAAAAAACCATAAAAACGAGACCCATATTGATATTTAGACATTTCAACCCTATCGGACCCAACAGGAGAGATGGTATTTCACGTCCGGCACGTTGGATTTTAAAATCATTGTTAATTTCGTAATCAGCGACCAGCGACCCCATAAACCATAGAAACAATACCCAAGTTGATTTTCAGACATTGTCACCACATTTCCCACTTTTAGGGGTTGAATTCTCATAAAACCTAAAACATGGTGTTTACTCATTTATCGCTAGGAATACTCCTGTGAAGTTTCGAATGAAATACTCGTACTTAATTTGTTTCCCCATACAAACTTTGGACCCCTTTTCACCCGCTTAGGGGGTGACTTTTGAAAAATCCTTTCTTAGTGCACCCCTACACCTTATAAGGAAACTACGTGCCAAATTTGGAATCTCTAGATCCAGCGGTTTGGACTGTGCGGTGATATGTCAGTCAGTCAGTCAGCCAGTTTCTTCTTTTATATAATTATCGACTCGATATAGACTCTACATATCGACTACCTATTGACTCCAGATAACGACTCTACATATCGACTCTACATATCTACTCTACATATCGACTCTACATAGCGTCTCTACATATCAACTCTACATATAGACTACATATCGACTCTACATAACGACTCTACATATTGACTCTACATATCGATTACATATCGACTCTACATATCGACATGACATGTCGACTCTACATATCGACATTACATGTCGACTCTACATATTTAGATAGATGTCCACAGTATTTAATTTCAAAATCGATGCCATTTTCGTTAATTACGATGAAATAATGTCCCAAAATACAATGAAAACGACACCTATATTGATATTTTGGACATTTCAACCCCTTCGCATCCCAACAGGGGAGATGGTATTTCACGTCCGCCATGTTGGATTTTAAAATCGTTGTTGTTTTCGTAATCAGCGACCCGAATACGACACTGCGAACCAAATGAGATAAAGGTTGATTGCTGCCTTCGTCAGTCTGCATAGGAAAAATGTTGAAGAGCAGACAATATCACATGTGCACCGACATACTCGGGCACGGGCTGCAGCGTGCATTATGAGGCGTGGAGGGGCATTTGAACACCGTGAAGATAGTGTTAGGTTAGATATGGCCATAAGTAATAAAGTAATTGATATTAATATTTTATCATTTATTTGATTTATTTGACATTTATGCGTCAATCATACATCAGTACGATTACGTCAACGCTCGGTAATAAAGTTAACCTCTTCACCGCCATAACACTAACGAAGTGACGTGCCCTGTACGCCAAGGAGATGCATTATAGGGTCATCACCACAGTTAAAAAGTAGTAAATTTGGTTTTATTATTTTTTACTTAATTCATGATTCTAACCATTACAAATCTACTGTATATCACTTAAACGATTCAATATTTCTGGAAACGTCCTATCTCACATTCCACTCTGTATATAAATAAATGGAGAAACGAGCTAAATCTTTGGGCAAAAACTGAATTTGTAGAGGGAACAGGAATTCTGAAATTACGTTTTTGCGATAGTTCTGTATATTCGGCAGAATTAATAACCTCTGAGTGACATTTCAATATCACCAGCATAATAAAACTCCCACGGACATTAAGTACATCCACGTTCTTGTAGACCAGCTGAGTCGGGAAGCGGTGACGTTCCCTTAGGATAACTTTAAGGACCGCTCTTTGTGCTCTTTCCAGGAGAAGTATATATTTTTTTGCACCTCCACCCCAAGTGGTGATACAATATGTGATGAGAGTATGACATATGGAAAGATAGACAGTTTTTAATAATCGTTTGTCAGCGGAATTGTGTAGACTTTTGAAGATATGTATTAGTTTGCGAACACGATTTGCCGTAATTAATGTATTAAGGTTTTTGTGTAGAAACTATGTTTTGGACCAAACTTGCCAAATGAAGTGTCCTACGTGCAGTCATTTTTAAAATTTTCCTCTCATTGAGGAATGGTGTAATGTGGGAACGTTTGGGTACTGAAAAACAAAATCTAGTACAGGCATTCTGAACTCTCTGGATTGCCTGCGCGGTTTTAGCAAACAGTCGTGGCCCATATACGGTATCACAGTAATTGAACTGTGACAGTACAAGTGACTCAACTAAAATTAGCCTCACCTCTTCTGAAAGGAAATTCCGAATGCCATACAGAACTTTCAATCTATAGAAAGCGTTTCTTATTTTTATATTTACGTGTTCAATGAATCGCATATCACTATCCATCAATAAACCTAGATTTTTGGCCACTAGCACTCTCTCAACACCCTTCCCATCAATCACGAGCATCGGATCATGGCTAATTACGCGACTACGCTGCAGTTTAGAACCCAATACAAGATATTTTGACTTTGACGGGTTCAAGACTAGGTTATTATTGTATGCCCATTTGTATATAATATCAAGATCCTCATTTACTAACTCCACCGCACGTTTTGTATCTTGTGGGTCAAATGAGTAATATACCTGCGTGTCATCTGCATACAGATGTATACTGCAGTGCTTGAGGAGCTTACTAAGGTCTGCAGTAAATAAAATAAAAAGTAATGGACTGAGAATTGAACCCTGTGGTGTACCTTTTTTGACTGGCATAGTAGTTGAGCGCAATTCCTGGCCACATGCATTTTCAGTAAGAACATACTGCTTACGGTCGGTTAGATATGACATGAACCATTTCCGAGTCGATACTGACAGACCATTTTTGCTACCATTAATTCCTTGCTAATGCAGTCAAATGCCCGTGAAAAATCGAGCAGTACGAGTATACTGCATTTACCCTCGTCAGTAGCTGATAATATGTCATCCGTCACATGAGCCAACGCGGTAGTCGTACTGTGCCCGCTGCGGAATCCAGATTGTACGGTGGGTATCATACTATTTTGCTCTAGGTATTTTGTCAGCTGAGAGCAAACCACTCTTTCAAGAAGCTTGGACATGACCGGCAGGATGCTTATCGGACGTAAGTCTTTGTGGGTTTTCACAGTGAAACCTTTGGGCAGAGGTTTAAGGCCCTACCCGCCGTTTTCATCGATTTTTGACTAGTTTTGAATCGCATCTCCTACTTTTGCACTACAAATAGAATTATAAGGAAAACGGCTTTTGATTCTTCAATCTTTAATCTCCATTTTTGTATACCATATTTTGAAAGAAATCAACAGTTATTTTTTTATGATTTTTTAAACATTTGTCTAAAAAAACACCTTTTTCGCATCTAGATTGCTGTGAAAGATCTATCATATACGAAATCTACATATTTGGGTTTTTCTCTGATGTCTCTATAAACGTGTCTAGGGTTTTGATTTTAAACTAATTAACACAAAAGTTATGGCCAGAAAACCTGTTTTTTGGTCTAAAATTGTTCAACTTTGATGCCAAATATCTCGAAAACAGTGATGTTTGAAGTAAATATGCTATACTATATTGCTTAAAGCTGTTGTTGTTAATATAATAGGCCACAAAAAACATTAAAAAACCAAGGGATTCAAATCGAAGGTCATTGGCGTATGGGATCCCCTTAACTCTAGCAAGCTTCCATGCCTCAGGGAACACTTTTAAGGAAATTGACTTATTCACTATAGCCGTAATTATAGGTAATGTAAGAGGTAGCGTCATACGGATCATTTGTATCGTAATTAAATCATCTCCGCAGGCATTCGTTTTAATGTTACTGATTATCTTTAAAATTTGATCCTCGGAACACTCCAGCATGTGAAAAGTACTACTCCCAAATCTGTTCTTAATGAAATAGCTATAAGTATTCAAGTTGATGTGACTGTTTCCTGGTATATCTAAAAAGGAATCGTTAATATCATCGGGATTATTTAAATAGTCAGGTATAGGAGCAATGTTCTCGCTACCAAAAGCGCAGGATCTTTTTTTTTTCGATCTATGACCTGAGTTACATGTCTCTCACTTTAAAAATATCTTGCTATTGATATATACGTACATACTTTGAGCACCCTTTTAACCCCCTTTAGGGGATGAATTTCAAAATCGCTGAAATTAGTTTTCTAATCTTTAAACAGTCAAAAACTGAAGTACAAATCTCTTACTTTAAAAATGCCTTGCTCTCCATACAAACTTTGAGCCCCCTTCTAACCCTTATCGGGGACGAATTAAAAAAAGCTGAAAGTACTTTTTTGTATATTAATAAGTAATCTTTCTACAAAGTTGCAGGTTCAAATAAAAGCAGACATACTAGCAATGAACCAACAACTTTAGAGAGCTGTTCACAGTAAAATCACCTCTGGTAAGTGGACAGCAGCAGGTTTTCGATGGTGGGACCATTGTGGGAGGCAGTACCCTTAGATTCTCTGCCAAAGATGTGGCAGTAGTCATAAAGGGGCTCCCAGTTCCCAAAACGGACGGAATTAACAAGAACGAGGTTTACCGAAATAGTATCCCATATTTACTTCAAAACTCACAGTTTTCGATATATATGGCACCACAATTCTAAATTGATAACTTGGCGACTGATGGTGTAGACCTAGACAATGATACGAAGTAGGTATCGAACAGTGCAGGACATGCCTAAAGACCATATTATAAAAATGTTTATAGTTCCGACCAACTTAAGCCATGGGTCACAATATTCGTAGGCATCACCAATGCTGGTGAAATAAGTGACTACACATACACAACACAGAATCAATGATGAATAAGATTATTTATTTTATTTATTTTATTAAAAACATGTTAGCACGACATTACAGTAAAAAAACCAATTATACCATAACTCTTTGGTTATATTGTATTCCTGATAGTTCAGACATTAAAATCAGTGTTTATTCTGTTGCCAAAGTGATTTGTTAGCATATATGATGATTTGACACAATAATTGGTTGGTGTAATAATCTGGTATGATTATAATAACAGTTTCCCTTTTCTGTCGTACCTGTTACAGCATAGAGACCGGGTGATCGGATATTGCCCAGCATATGCAGTTGATGATAGACATGACCTTCGGGTGGTCACAATATAATTGAAGATGTATTACTGGCATTGCCATGGCTTTCGGATGGCCAAATGGAAGACTGAATGGATACTGGCCTGCGGGTGGCCTATGATAAGTGATTTATAAAGGCCTGCGGGTGGCCTATGATAAGTGGTTTATAAAGGCCTGCGGGTGGCCTAAACAAGAGAAAAGAAGTTATGAAATGATTGGATAATATAGCAAATGTGTTAGATTTAATCTTTAAAAAAAAATGAGTATGAGTATGAGTATTAAAATAGTTTTTGAATTGGTAACTTGACAACAAATATTAACATATTTTATATTTAACATTGTGTTAACTTCATCATTATAGTCTGATTTGAAATGGGTAATCAATGTTGGATAATGTAAAATACAGAATGAAGCAAAACCATTTAAAATTGTATTACCTATAGCTAAGTAAACTTGTATATGTAGGTATGAGGACATACCTCTGACATTAGAATGGCCGAGTCGATCGGAATGAGGGCATCCCGACTGCAGGATGGCCGACTGTTAGCATTACTCCTGAACGCCGCTTATTTGACATTGATTTGAAAATATTTATTAATAGAAGAGGGTACCTAGTTAATGCTTTTTACTTATTTCGTATGGCGGTAGGAAGCACAGGCGGCCACCGGGCAGTCGGAATAGACCGACGAGACCGTACGGTCAGAGATATCAAGCTGTTCGGATTAAATAATCAATGTGACTGTTGGCAGAAATATAAAGCTGTTGTATATCTTCACTGGTTTGTATCATTTCTCGGGACTCCTGTTACAGGATGAAAGTACTCCAATGTACGTGACCTACTGTAGTAATTATTCGTTTTATTTTTTTTATGACCAAACTGATGAGGTCCTAACGATTTTAATGCCTGAACAAACGTGAACTAACGTCGTCCGATGGCTTTGAGTATTTGGTTTTGGTGATTTCAGGGTGGGGTGGTTGGCGTGAAGACAGCCACCCCCATAGAAGCAAAAAAAACAAGATACTTAATGAAATCTGTTATTTCCTTTTGGTCGGGCAAGGGACTTTTGTATATTGGCTATGTATGGTCTTAAGATATTATTTATCATATTGAAACCGATGGGAATTTTTCTTTACATTTTTTACTGGCCATTCTTATTTGAGCGCCCGCAAGTTACCTATCTAGATTGATTAAGTAGTGTCTAAAGACGTTAATTCAGGCATTAGAATCGTTAGGATCTGATTTTAACCCTGCCTTTGACTCTTCGGATGAAGGTACTCCAATCAACGCGACCTACTGTAGTAATTATTAGTTTTTATTTTTTAATGACAAAACTGGTGAGGTCCTAACGATTTTATAGCCTGCACAAACGTGAACTAACGTCGCCCGATGGCTTTTTGAGTATTTGGTTTTGGTGATTTCAGGGCGGGGTGGTTGGCGTGAAGACAGCCACCCCCATAGAAGTAAAAAAACAAAATACTTAATGAAATCTGTTTTTCTTTTTTAGATTTTATTCTGAGTGTTCGAGCGCCCGCAAGTTACCAATCTAGATCGATTAGGTGGTGTCTTAGGACGTTTGTTCTGGCGGTCAAATCGTAAGGACCCGATTCCAACTTGCCTTTTGACGCCACTGACTGAGATACTCCAATTGAAGAATTACATTTTTCTTTAGATTTTTTTTCCGTCTAAACGTGTTCGAGCGCCCGCAAGTTACCTATCTAGATCGATTAGGTGGTGTCTAAGGAGGTTATTTCAGGCAGTCAAATTGTTAGGATCCGATTCCAACTTGCCTTTTGACGCCACTGACTGGGATACTCCAATTGAAGAATAACATTTTTCTTTAGATTTTTTTTCCGTCTAAACGTGTTCGAGCGCCCGCAAATTACCTATCTAGATCGATTAGGTGGTGTCTAAGGACGCTAGTTCAGGCAGTCAAATTGTTAGGATCCGATTCCAACTTGCCTTTTGACGCCACTGACTGAGATACCACAATTGAAGAATTACATTTTTCTTTAGATTTTTTTTCCGTCTAAACGTGTTCGAGCGCCCGCAAGTTACGTAACTAGATCGATTAGGTGGTGTCTAAGGACGTTAGTTCAGGCAGTTAAATTGTAAGGACCCGATTGCAACTTGCCTTTTGACGCCACTGACTGAGATACTCCAATTGAAGAATAACATTTTTTTTAGATTTTTTTTCCGTCTAAACGTGTTCGAGCGCCCGCAAGTTACCTATCTAGATCGATTAGGTGGTGTCTAAGGACGTTAGTTCAGGCAGTCAAATCGTTAGGATCCGATTCCAACTTGCCTTTTGACGCCACAGACTGAGATACTCCAATTGAATAATAACATTTTCCTTTAGATTTTTTTTCCGTCTAAACGTGTTCGAGCGCCCGCAAGTTACGTGTCTAGATCGATTAGGTGGTGTCTAAGGAGGTTAGTTCAGGCAGTCAATTTTTTAGGATCCGATTCCAACTTGCCTTTTGACGCCACTGACTGAGATACTCCAATTGAAGAATAACATTTTTCTTTAGATTTTTTTTCCGTCTAAACGTGTTCGAGCGCCCGCAAATTACCTATCTAGATCGATTAGGTGGTGTCTAAGGACGCTAGTTCAGGCAGTCAAATTGTTAGGATCCGATTCCAACTTGCCTTTTGACGCCACTGACTGAGATACCACAATTGAAGAATTACATTTTTCTTTAGATTTTTTTTCCGTCTAAACGTGTTCGAGCGCCCGCAAGTTACGTAACTAGATCGATTAGGTGGTGTCTAAGGACGTTAGTTCAGGCAGTTAAATTGTAAGGACCCGATTGCAACTTGCCTTTTGACGCCACTGACTGAGATACTCCAATTGAAGAATAACATTTTTTTTAGATTTTTTTTCCGTCTAAACGTGTTCGAGCGCCCGCAAGTTACCTATCTAGATCGATTAGGTGGTGTCTAAGGACGTTTGTTCTGGCGGTCAAATCGTTAGGATCCGATTCCAACTTGCCTTTTGACGCCACAGACTGAGATACTCCAATTGAATAATAACATTTTTCTTTAGATTTTTTTTCCGTCTAAACGTGTTCGAGCGCCCGCAAATTACCTATCTAGATCGATTAGGTGGTGTCTAAGGACGCTAGTTCAGGCAGTCAAATTGTTAGGATCCGATTCCAACTTGCCTTTTGACGCCACTGACTGAGATACCACAATTGAAGAATTACATTTTTCTTTAGATTTTTTTTCCGTCTAAACGTGTTCGAGCGCCCGCAAGTTACGTAACTAGATCGATTAGGTGGTGTCTAAGGACGTTAGTTCAGGCAGTTAAATTGTAAGGACCCGATTGCAACTTGCCTTTTGACGCCACTGACTGAGATACCACAATTGAAGAATTACATTTTTCTTTAGATTTTTTTTTCGTCTACACGTGTTCGAGCGCCCGCAAGTTACGTAACTAGATCGATTAGGTGGTGTCTAAGGACGTTAGTTCAGGCAGTTAAATTGTAAGGACCCGATTGCAACTTGCCTTTTGACGCCACTGACTGAGATACTCCAATTGAAGAATAACATTTTTCTTTAGATTTTTTTTCCGTCTAAACGTGTTCGAGCGCCCGCAAGTTACGTGTCTAGATCGATTAGGTGGTGTCTAAGGAGGTTAGTTCAGGCAGTCAAATCGTTAGGATCCGATTCGAACTTGCCTTTTGACGCCACTGACTGAGATACTCCAATTGAAGAATAACATTTTTCTTTAGATTTTTTTTCCGTCTAAACGTGTTTGAGCGCCCGCAAGTTACGTATCTAGATAGATTAGGTGGTGTCTAAGGAGGTTAGTTCAGGCAGTCAAATCGTTAGGATCAGATTCCAACTTGCCTTTTGACGCCACTGACTGAGATACTCCAATTGAAGAATAAAAATTTTCTTTAGATTTTTTTTCCGTCTAAACGTGTTCGAGCGCCTGCAAGTTACCTATCTAGATCGATTAGGTGGTGTCTGAGGACGTTAGTTCAGACAAATAAATCGTTAGCATCCGATTCCAACTAGCCTTTTGACGCCACTGACTGAGATACTCCAATTGAAGAATAACATTTTTCTTTAGATTTTTTTTCCGTCTAAACGTGTTCGAGCGCCCGCAAGTTACGTGTCTAGATCGATTAGGTGGTGTCTAAGGAGGTTAGTTCAGGCAGTCAAATTGTTAGGATCCGATTCCAACTTGCCTTTTGACGCCACTGACTGAGATACCACAATTGAAGAATTACATTTTTTTTTAGATTTTTTTTCCGTCTAAACGTGTTCGAGCGCCCGCAAGTTACGTGTCTAGATCGATTAGGTGGTGTCTATGGACGTTATTTCAGGCAGTCAAATTGTTAGGATCCGATTCCAACTTGCCTTTTGACGCCACTGACTGAGATACCACAATTGAAGAATTACATTTTTTTTTAGATTTTTTTTCCGTCTAAACGTGTTCGAGCGCCCGCAAGTTACGTGTCTAGATCGATTAGGTGGTGTCTAAGGACGTTATTTCAGGCAGTCAAATTGTTAGGATCCGATTCCAACTTGCCTTTTGACGCCACTGACTGAGATACCACAATTGAAGAATTACATTTTTTTTTAGATTTTTTTTCCGTCTAAACGTGTTCGAGAGCCCGCAAGTTACGTGTCTAGATCGATTAGGTGGTGTCTGAGGAGGTTATTTCAGGCAGTCAAATCGTTAGGATCCGATTCCAACTTGCCTTTTGACGCCACTGACTGAGATACTCCAATTGAAGAATAACATTTTTCTTTAGATTTTTTTTCCGTCTAAACGTGTTCGAGCGCCCGCAAGTTACGTGTCTAGATCGATTAGGTGGTGTCTAAGGAGGTTAGTTCAGGCAGTCAAATCGTTAGGATCCGATTCGAACTTGCCTTTTGACGCCACTGACTGAGATACTCCAATTGAAGAATAACATTTTTCTTTAGATTTTTTTTCCGTCTAAACGTGTTTGAGCGCCCGCAAGTTACGTATCTAGATAGATTAGGTGGTGTCTAAGGAGGTTAGTTCAGGCAGTCAAATCGTTAGGATCAGATTCCAACTTGCCTTTTTACCCCACTGACTGGGATACTCCAATTGAAGAATAACATTTTTCTTTAGATTTTTTTTCCGTCTAAACGTGTTCGAGCGCCCGCAAGTTATGTATCTAGATCGATTAGGTGGTGTCTAAGGACGTTAGTTCAGATAGTCAAATCGTTAGAATCCGATTCCAACTTGCCTTTTGACGCCACTGACTGAGATACTCCAATTGAAGAATAAAAATTTTCTTTAGATTTTTTTTCCGTCTAAACGTGTTCGAGCGCCTGCAAGTTACCTATCTAGATCGATTAGGTGGTGTCTGAGGACGTTAGTTCAGACAAATAAATCGTTAGCATCCGATTCCAACTAGCCTTTTGACGCCACTGACTGAGATACTCCAATTGAAGAATAACATTTTTCTTTAGATTTTTTTTCCGTCTAAACGTGTTCGAGCGCCCGCAAGTTACCTATCTAGATCGATTAGGTGGTGTCTAAGGACGTTAGTTCAGGCAGTTCAATCGTTAGGATCCGATTCCAACTTGCCTTTTGA
Source organism: Epinotia nisella (assembly GCA_932294315.1). Taxonomy (NCBI): domain Eukaryota; kingdom Metazoa; phylum Arthropoda; class Insecta; order Lepidoptera; family Tortricidae; genus Epinotia; species Epinotia nisella. The sequence continues at coordinate 808,160 of OW028677.1, forward strand.
CGCCACTGACTGAGATACTCCAATTGAAGAATAAAATTTTTCTTTAGATTTTTTTTCCGTCTAAACGTGTTCGAGCGCCCGCAAGTTACGTGTCTAGATCGATTAGGTGGTGTCTAAGGAGGTTATTTCAGGCAGTCAAATTGTTAGGATCCGATTCCAACTTGCCTTTTGACGCCACTGACTGAGATACTCCAATTGAAGAATTACATTTTTCTTTAGATTTTTTTTTGTGGCCCTTCCAATTTGAGCGCCCGCAAGTTACTCATCTAGATTGATTAAGTAGTGTCTAAAGACGTTAGTTCAGGCATTAGAATCGTTAGGATCCGATTTAAACCATGCCTTTGACTATTCGGATGAAGGTACCCCAATTAACGTGGCCTACTGTAGTAATTATTCGTTTTAATTTTTTTGTGACCAAACTGGTGAGATCCTAACGATTTTAATGCCTGAACAAACGTGAACTAACGTCGCCCGATGGCTTTGAGTATTTGGTTTTGGTGATTTCAGAGTGGGGTGGTTGGCGTGAAGACAGCCACCCCCATAGAAGCAAAAAAAACAAGATACTTAATGAAATCTGTTATTTCCTTTTGGTCGGGCAAGGGATTTTTGTATATTGGCTATGTATGGTCTTTAGATATTATTTAGCATATTGAAACCGATAGGAATCCATTCCACTTCCGTTTTTGTCAAAACCGACCAAGATACTTCAAACGACCAATTGCATTTTTCTTTACATTTTTTTTCTGGCCATTCCTATTTGAGCGCCCGCAAGTTACCAATCTAGATTGATTAAGTAGTGTCTAAAGACGTTAGTTCAGGCATTAGAATCGTTAGGATCCGATTTTTACCCTGCCTTTGACTCTTCGGATGAAGGTACTCCAATCAACGCCACCTACTGTAGTAATTATTAGTTTTTATTTTTTTATGACAAAACTGGTGAGGTCCTAACGATTTTAATGCCTGAACAAACGTGAACTAACGTCGCCCGATGGCTCTGCATATTTGGTTTTGGTAATTTCGGGGTGGGGTGGTTGGCGTGAAGACAGCCACCCCACTTTAAAAATTAAAAAAAAAATGATGGAGTTGGGTCCTTACGATTTAATCATGTGAACAATCGTGAACTTACGATTATCTTGCTATACAAACTAAGAAAAAATCTGAAATATGGTTTGGGGTGGTTGACGTGAAGTTGACCACCCCATTTTGTTTTTAAAAAAAATGGATGTTAGGATCGGGTCCTTACGATTTTACCTACTGAACAAACGTGAACTAACGATGAACAAACGATACCGATATGCCATTTGCGGGCAAACGATTTGGGGTGGTTGTCTTCACGAGGGTTAATGTAATAGGTACAAGAAGACGATATATATAAAGGATGTGATCATCATCATCATCATATCAGCCGAAAGACGTCCACTGCTGGACATAGGCCTCCCCTAAAGAGTGCCAAATTGACCGGTCCTGCGCCACCCGCATCAAGCGGACCCCCGCGACCTTTACCAGGACATCAGTCCACCTTGTGGGGGGCCTACCCACGCCGCGCCTTCCGGTACTCGAGAATCTGTCCGCCCCAACGGCCATTGGTTCTGCGTGCAATGTGCCCCTCCCACTGCTATAAAGGATATAAATACTTAAATACATAGAAAACATCCAAGACTCAGAAACAAATATTCATGCTCACACAAATATTTGCCCTTACCGGAATCCAGGACCTTCAGCTACAAGCAGGTATGTGACTTTGTAAGTTTATTTGTTGGACATAACCTTTCGAACTGCTTATACTATATTTATTGTGATCGTGGATCACCCCATATTTATGTGGTTTATATCGAGCGGTATCGATTGATCTTAATGTTTTACCTGCGGAGTGGAAAAACCGTATCGTCGGTGGTTGTTTAATTTGAATGCTGAAAAGCTGAGAAACAAAATATAAATCATCATCATCATCATCGAAAGATGTCCACTGCTGGACATAGGCCTCCCCTAAAGAGTGTCAAATTAACCGGTCCTGCGCCACCCGCATCCAGCGGACTCCCGCGAAAATATAAATGCACATCACAAATTAATATCTTTTACCGGGATTTTAACGCAGCAGGCGGTTGCCATATTGCCCCTTCAAAAAAAAATGAACTTTTTTTTTGCCCTGTTTGGCCTGCAGTCCGGCCAGTAACAGATATGATTCGGTATACTCACTGGGGGCCTTATGGGCCCGCCAGAGGTCAAGTAGAAACAGGAAATGTAGTGAAGTTATACAAGGAAAAAGAGAAAACAGAGAAGAGAAGTTATATAAAAATAAACAAAAGTATAAAAACATGTAGTGAAGTTATGTACATATGAAAATACGTCACTCTTCCACTTGCATACTCTTCTGAAGGTTGCGGATGTCTTGTCCATTGCGATAAATGATTTATTCCATTCCATTTATAACAGCATTACAGTTAGATGAAATCCCAACCACGATACGCACGCAGGACTGTTCGATTTGCAATCAAGGTCACTAAGAACTAAACTGGTCGCCATAATACGTGTTCCATATTTCAGCCGCAGGCTAATACTCAACGCGTAACAAGAACTTCTGTTGTTCTCAATACAATGGATCACATAACTGTCGAGCGTCAAGTTTCTGCAGCGAGTTTGAATTTCTGCGGATCGAAGTTGGGATTGTGTTGCATGTGGCTCGGTTTGAAGCTCTGCTGGGCGAAGCCAGCTGCGTTAGTCTAAATCGGTTGAGTAGCTTTATGCCTTTGGTCAGTCTGTTGATATAAGTATGTCATTCATATTCATACATCTTTCCCGCTCACGGGACATGATGTCCCGGACCTTTGGGAGGCGTGCGTGAGGCATACGTAGAGGCCCTTTTGACAGTTTCTGGGACGAACACAGAGACAGCACCTGCTGGGGTGTATAGGGACTATTACTGGTTGATGCAATCTAAATAAAATGGGTAGAACCGATGGCCGTTGGGGCGGAAAGGTTCTCGAGTGGCGACCACGTACCGGAAGGCGCGGCGTGGGTAGGCCCCCCACAAGGTGGACCGATGACCTGGTAAAGGCCGCGGGAGTCCGCTGGATGCGGGTGGCGCAGGACCGGTCACTTTGGCACTCTTTGGGGGAGGCCTACGTCCAGCAGTGGACGTCTTTCGGCTGATATGATGATACTAGTTTTTATGACCAATTGGTTTTCAAAGTGATTAATGACACATTAAGAGGATTCAAATAAGCGGAGGCTTAGTGTTTTGTAGTTAAAAAGTTGCTATGGCCTACCTTCTGTCTCATCATCATTTGAGCTTAATGATGCTAAAATATTGCATTGTCACCAAAATAAGTATGCCGAATTTCAGCTCAATCGGATCTCGCTCAATACTGACAAGTGGCTGAAAAAAAACCGGACAAGTGCGAGTTTAACTCACGTGGTGAGGGTTCCGTATATAATCTAAATTTCATAAGTGTTTTTGAACACTCAAACTTCTTATAGGTTTTCCTGTAATCTTTAGGCAATGAACTATTTTCCATATTTTTTTCAGAATTTTAAGCCTAGTAGTTTTGGAGATAAGGGGGGAATGGTCAATTTTCGTCTTATTTCCTAAATTACTTTAAATCTATTTTTGCTAAAATTATAAAAAAAAATATCTGAGATGCTTGCAACAACCCCTTTCATTTGATATGTCACACAATAGAGTTTACGAAACTTTTTTTTTTAATTTTACAGTTAACCCTTCAAAAGTGGCCCCCTTGTTCAGATGTCATTAATTTACTTTACGCGTCCATCTTTGGGTTACCAATTTACATATGTGTACCAAATTTCAACTCAGTCGGTCCAGTAGTTTCGGAGCAAGTCGGCTGTAACAGACGGACATACAGACAACCGAGTGATCCTATAAGGGTTCCGTTTTTTTCCTTTTGAGGTACCGGAACCGTCATTTGCTATGTCAACTTACGTGTTGACATAGCCAATGACACACAAGTTTTTCGCTTATTTAATCATATATTATGGCCATGTCATTTAGTTCTAAATATTATAATGTCAATGCAACCCCAGATCTATTTGGACTTTTACCAAGCTTCACGTAAGCCATAACCTCCACGGCATAAATCGAAAGCCTAGCTCAAGTAAACGTAAACAAATTTGAACTCTAACCCCTTTACATATGATCTACAATGATATAAATATAGTAATAACACTGAAGGAATTTCGTCAATAGTTGAAGTAGGTCGGTGTACGGAAATAATGAGCGTGTATGAATGAATTTGTGAGTATAATTTTATAACACTAGTAGTGAAATATAATTGTTTTTTTTTAAGCTGGGACGTGGTGTAGTTTGCTGATTCTCAGAAAATGGCACTTTCCCCTGCTTTACTATACAATATTTAAAAGTTCTAAATTGTTATGTTCTGATATTTTTTTCAAATATAAATGATTTTGTAACGGGTAAGTCTACATATCCTGTAACTAAAATAAAATAATAAAACCTAACAAGTGCGAGTTCGACTCACGTGGTGAGGGTTCCGTAAAATATTGAAAATTGACCCGTTATTTTGAATACGCAAACTTCTTAAAGGTTTTCCTGTAATTTTTAAACAAGGAACTATTTTCTATATTTTTTTCAGAATTTTAAGCCTAGTAGTTTCGGAGATGAGGGGGGAAGGATGGTCAAAAGTCGTCTTTTTCTTAAATTACTTCAAATCTGTTAATGCTAAAATTATAAAAAATATATATCTGCGATGCTTAAAACAACTCCTTTCATTTTATATGTCACACAATACAATTTGCAAAACTTTTTTTTATTTCCAGTTTACCCCCCAAAAGTGGTCCCTTGTTCAGAATTCATTAATTTACTTTACGCGTCCATTTTTGGGTCACCAATTTACATATGTTTACCAAATTTCAACTCAATCGGTCCAGTAGTTCCGGAGCAAATCGGCTGTGACAGACGGACAGACAGACGCACGAGTGATCCTAAAATTATCATAAGTTTGAAAATGTATCATTGTGCATGTTTTGTTAGTTATAGTTTAACGTTGGTCTAACCTAGGTGTAACACGATGTGACCGAATTCTAACGGTTTTGGTTTTATCGTGCAATAAGGGCCGTTTCCTAAGCAACCTGTGCCTTTTTCACATGCCTTCTAGTGACAGGTGATTTAGATAGAAATCAGGTGAATGAGATGTGTTACAGGTTAAATTTCCTTATGGATAATTGCTGAAATGAATTCAGTTTTTTCGTTTATGCTTATTTACATAGTTATGTCTTATTTTGCATTGCATTGCAAGCAGAAAACGAAGGACAAAAATATCCAAAAATAAAAAGGAATCGTGAATATAAAACAGCAGAAACCATGAAAAATAGGCTTAAGTAGGTGCGAAAAAAGGAATGAACAAAAAATCCAGTTTTAATAGAAGAAAGCAACAAAAAAACTAAAATCGTGAATCAATTTTATTCAAGTCTTACAATGGTTTTAAGTCAATTACAACTAAAGATAATTTTTTATCAGTTCTTGATTGCTGTTGTCATGAAAAAAAGTTTCAATTGACACACTAGTGCCTCTGTAATAGGTATAAATTACATTTTCAGCAAAAACTAGCAGGTATTCATCTATCTTCATTTCCCTGATCAGTTATGCCGAGGCAAAATACGGTTTCGAAAAGCATTAATTTATAATAGCGTTTTTTTTGTTTATTTCATTTTAAAACATTATTCTAAGATGCTTTATTTAAGAATCCACCAAACTTTCCACCCGGAAGTAATTATATAGATTTAAATTAAACATTCAGTCTTTTTTATTTTATTTATATTGAATATTGTAAAGCAAATGTAACTGAACCTAAATAAAGATAAAAAAAAAAAATTAATATTTATCCGGACTTTTTAGGAGCTAATTATTATTGATTTTTTTGATGTCTGATTTTTTGTTGGATTTTGCCTCTAGGTAACAATTTAATTGATAATATATCCGTTACATTAAAAAAAATAGCTATTATAAATTATTTCCAAATATGTCATTTTTTCCATACAAGTTGTCAGTTCATTGCCTGGACTATTATATCTTGATATGTCAACGCACATAAAGAGCTCTAGCGGCTACACATTTTATATAGCGCTCGAAGCTCTTTTCTCGTAAGCTAAGTCTAATTAACCTGCCCATACAAATGGCCATAAATTCTACGTTTTTAGTACTATTCTTGCCTATCGTTGATTTGAAATGGATTTTGTCCATTGCATTGTGGCATTTTTTTGACAGCCATTTTTGTTTTAAATGAATTGGTAGGTAGGAAATATTTTCCATGTTAATGCAATTACATTTTTAATACTACTAGTATTCCCGATTCGTTTGTAATAATCGACAAGATTTGCTTGTGAAGGTTATTATCAAAATGATTATTTAACCGGCGTATTAGACCAAAATTGAAGTTTAAAAAGCGACCTAACTCGCCTAGAAAGAAGGTATATTTTCACTTGACTCACCGAGCTTGTCTTGCTGCACGGTCTTGGTGTCCCCGTGCACTAGGAGCAGCAGCAGCAGCGCGAGCGGCGGCATGGCGGCGTGACGTCACGGCCTGGCTCTCCGCATCATCGACACTGTAGACAAAAACACACCTTAAGTTAAAGGCAGACGATTTAAATTACAAGCAAGTTCTTAATTTGACTTCGCCACGTGGTTAATGACGATTGCTTGTTGCGGATTGCTTTATTGTGGTGTGTTTGTATGTGACAATGCGTGTTTCTGAGTCATAGTTGTTACCCACCTGACGAAGCGTACGTTGCGTATTTACATTTGTCGATTTAGTTCTTTTCCTTTTTTATGTCTTAAATAAATTATCTTTTATTTGACTTTAGATAAAACCACATTTGTTGACAATTGGAGCTTCGGAGCTGCATGGATTGTCATGTAATTTTAGTACATGGTGCAAACAAAGGACTAAATCTGAAATAATAGGTCTAAAGTGTACCTTATGTAACTTTGATCATTAAAAGATTTCAATCTAATGTTAATACATACCAAACCCCAATCAATAACACTTACATTTTCAAAACTTGGCCTAGGGTTACCACATCATCCCCCTCGAGGGTGCCCGCCTTGCCGGGGCGGGGGGGCTTAGTAACCGTAGACTGCAACCCACAGCGAAGCTAAGAGGCACCCAGGGCCAGCCTGTGTGGGCCTGCTGGCTGGCCCAAAGAGGGCGCTCCTAACGGGCTTGTGCATTGCCCGCTTAGGATGCGTTGGGCAGGCAGCCGCGGAAGTGGCATTGGTGGGGCCGCAGAGGAAGAGGAATGTCGGTATTACGGTGCGCCGCTTTCCCTATCCTCTGCGGCCGAGGCGTGGTCGGTGGCGGAACCACATACCTGATCCGCCACCGGGTGCTGGAATTTCCCGCACCCATGATCTCCTTGTAGCGGACTCAGGGGGGTCCGCTACTGAACAGGTGGAGATCCAGGAGGCAGGCGCGCCAAAACATCTGGGGTGCCTCTCGTGGATGGCCTTTGGGCATCCGTGAAGGAGCCGCTTGTGGGTGGCTGCCGCCGGCGGCGTCGCGGATGTGTGCGCAAGCGTTCCCGTGACCTCGCCACATGGCGGCGAGGCGGCAAGTGGGGGGGTTTTTAGTGGGTATACCGTGAGTCTCATCAGCTTATACGGGAGTCCCACATAACCACTCGGGTCACCCCCTGCACCCGGGTGGTATGCGTAACGCATTTTCCCCCCCTAAACAAAAAAAAAGGGTTACCACATCATAGTGTTTGTCAGTTTGTTGGGCATCAAATAAAACACAACGTAAGTAAACTTGTACCCGTTTTATTCATAAAACTTTACACTTTTCCTTTTACAAGGATGTATTGTATCAATTTATAACTAGAGTCCTGTGTATAATGTATAACAACAAAACTGAGAACAAACAAAACAAACCAAACAAACATACTGAGATTCAAGCAAAAAATCTGATCTAATTTTTAATTTATTAAATTTTCGGCGCTCAGACTAAAATTTATATTGGTTAGCACGTGAAATACGAAGTAATGATTGTCCACGTAATAAAGTAGCCACTGTTATAATTCAGGTTTTCAATATGAAATTACATTTTTTAAAGAATTTAATTAAAAATAAGGTTTCTTCACCTATCGTTTTGAGTTGGATAAATTTTATAATTTTCACGTTTGGGTCATAGAGGTTCAATTGTTTTAAATCATGAACTTTATGTGTATTGTAATAAGTAAATTATGTAAGATTTCACAACTTTTAAAGAAAAATGGATAGGTTTTAGATTCTTACACATAAAAAAGAATACTCAGTTGGCTATTTAATTGCGCTTTGAACTACCTAGACCTACTGGGTGACAGTGGAGACTAAGTTTTCGATGGATATGTCACAGGTTAGTAAACACTTTAATTTAACTGGCAACCCTAGACCTGGGTCTCGACGAACTCACCTAATGCACTCTAAAAATGACCGAGTCGAGACAAATGAAACTAATTTAACGTGCTAGCAAACTTCCTACAAGATCATTATGAAGTATTAAGCACTGTGCAATGGTATTGAGGTTGTTTGCATTTATGCTTGGTGGTATGGACTTTGCCGGTCTCTTACTTGAGTTTTGCTGTATTACTTTGTAACTTTGGCGCAGCAAGAAATAAAGGTCGAGTTCTATTAACTCGTCGGCAGAAAGATAGTAAGGTTAATGAAGTATGCTACACTGCGCATGGAACCGTATCAAAAAGCAATAAAATATAATATGTCGTTTTTGATTTATGTCAAATTCTTTTCCACCTCTACAGCTCTGTCACGAACATGATGCCGGCGCAAAACTATCCATTCCCAATTTAACTTTTTCAATCATTTCTTCCGTCTATAGAGTGGGGATTAGAGACGCAAACAAAATGGAAACTTTGTGGATTCTACTGCCCAGAATGACGAGCAACTTGTAGATGAAAGGCGTAATTGGAAAATTGGTATTGGTTATTTAATCAGAACAACCAGGCCACAGGGTCGGAGAATATTGGAAAATTCATATTTATAATTAATGAAATATTGAATCGTTTATAGCACAGGCCCAAATTACCAAGAATGTATAAAAATAAATTCAGAAAATACAACAACAACATTTTAAACATATTAAATTGAAATAGGGCAGAACGAGCTAAGGCAAATTAAAATGTCAAACCGACAAAAACCAAAACCACAGTATTCCTTCATACGCTTTGTCCAATCAACCCCAACATCACGATGTAACATAAAACCTACCTACCAATCATTCTAATAATAGCCTCACAACATAAGAAAAGAGATGGCAGTGAAATTTACCATATCACTATTTAACATCACTTAAATTGCGCGATATTCCTTTATATCCGTGATACCCGCCACAATAACATTTTCACGAAGTTCCAGAAGCAATAAAGGCACTCCTGTGAAGCCCTTCGCAAACACTTAGCTCAATTTCTTTCAGAATCGTTACATAAAAAACAATAATCCAACCCTTACCAAAAAACAACCTTATTAAGTAACTTGAAATGCACAAAATCAATTCGGCACGGTTAGGTTGGGAGATAAGGCGATTTTTTACTTAAAAATAACACTTTCAGCGCTGCAGAATTTCAAAAAGGAATTAACCTGCTCTCTGCCGTCACAGGACAGATTTTATTACCGCCATGAATAAATTCCGCCTGGGACCGGCTCGCACATCGTAAATTATAACGGCGCGGCTCAAACTGTCAAACCGATTTAGAACGCTGCGTGGCTTCGCTGTGTAGTCACCGGGAGCCGGTTTGAGCGCGCGATGGATGTCGTGTTGAGTGAATTTTGGTTTTTGTGTGAGTGTCGTGGTGGGGGTTAGTTTAGACGTTTACATTATATCGCGCAGTTTGGTGTTACTCGCTGTATCATACTTTACGGCGCTGTCCCTCTGATGTTTATCTGTTTTGTTGCCTGTTTTTAATAGTTTTTGGGCGTGTGTAAAACTTATTAGCTTTTTGTGCTATTAGGTGAAAGTATAGCTTGTTTTGTTAACGTGTATATGTTCGTTTTATATCATGAGCCAGTAAAGTAAAGGTGCTTTATTTTACACGAACGTAAGAATACGAAGAATAAAATACTAACATGTAGCAGTTATAAATTCTTGTAATTTTCAGTCTCTTCCAGTCCCAACGGCCATCGATTCTGTGTGCAATGTTTAATCATGTTGTGCAATATTTTTATTGCTTCGATTTAGTTAGCAGCTTACGTTTTTGGGTTCGAACCTCAGTTATGACAATTAATAAAGGATACGCTGAATTTGAAACTATTCTTTTCAAAGAGATGCAAGTTAACAGTGCAGAACCAGAATACTTTACACATTACAAATAATGATGTATTCATTTGTTATGTGTCCATTTAAGAACAAGCTCTCAATTTATCTGTATACTGTCCTTTCGTCCCTTGGGTACCGTGGCACGTGTATAAGGTCTCTATAGGAATACTCACCTACTCTAAGACCTTGACCACGACTTTGAGCGGCACCAGTAGAGGTACGTCATATGTGTGAGTGAGAGATTAGAATGCAGCACCTCGCTCTCGCCTATGCTGCACTTATGCTGTTGCCGCCACACCGCAAGATGAGAGACAATAGTGACGCGTTTACAACTTACTAAACTAGAAGCTCTGTGAGCAGTAAAACTCGAGACTATTTTAATAAAAAAAACCAACAGCTGAATTGCCAAAAATAATAATTATGATCAACGAACCTGCTCACAAAATTTCACGACAATCGGTTGAGAAATATGAAAAGTACCCGCGTGAAAAACAAATGCGACTCAAATTCTTTCCCCTGGTTAAACGCGTGTAAAACGCCTACAAATCCCATACATCGAACATTTTAAATCCCGAAACCTTACTCACTTCTCATTTCTACAATTACCGGCAGCCGGTTTTCTTCGCTCGTTTATTTTTCCCCAGTTTTAATTCACTTCGCAGCTGCCGTGTTCCATGTATCTTTTTTAACAAACCAACTTACTTTTGCGGCCGGGAAAAGCGCCATTTCTAACGGAAGGTGCACAATGTGTCTACGGATTCCTGCACTGTATTCTCGAAGGCTGCAAACGTAAGTTTGTCGCGTAGTTTAAAGGAAATTGTCATCCAATCGAACAGGAGAAATATCGTTTGGAGCTGAACGTATGTTTGACTAATAAAAGTGATTTTACGGGTATGTAGCATAATTTAGAATACAAAAATTTTTATGCTAAAACAATACTTCAAAAAAAAACCAATGTTCAAAGTACCTATTAACCAAAACACAACGGAAGACCAGCGCTGGCGCTGCCAGCATGATGATGAATTGTGACCATTTCGTGGCAAATGTGTATGTGCGTATGTATCTACAGTTTGTTTTTATATATTTTTGTCACGCATAAATATTTTTTCTTTCTTCTCTTTCTTTCAAAACACAAGTTTTGATATATTCTAGGGTAAACAACGTCGTAAGTCGTAACAACATTTTTCCCCTTAGTGTAGCAGAAATTTCTCGTCTCGGCCTTGACCCATTCAACTTTTTAAGAACGCTACGCTTAAAAATTACAAAAAAATTACTATTAAATTTTGGAATAAATATCATTTGTGGCATTAAATTAGTAGCAGAGGATGCATAATTCACTATACACATACCTTTGATATTTTTTTGCAAAAGAATTGTTTTAAGGAATTTCATACGCAAGTATTATTATGCAAGAATAACTGTAATTAGAACAAACGCCTTCTGAAATTCGAGAGAATTAGATTTTCAAAGTATTGTCTTTAGGAATTTATTCGACAAAATATCACTATTTCCAGCGTCCGTTGCTACGCCATTCTCAGTGCTACGAAAGAGTTACGACGTGCTACGACGCATCATGCTACGACGTAGCGGTTATTTACATCCGTAGCCGATAACATCATGTCGCTCGCACTCTCATGTAGTCCGTTTGCTAAGGGCAAAAAGTATGACATTTTGGAGTACAGCAATGCCATTTGGTACGAATGTTGTACACGTCAACCTAAGCCCAAAACGCCCAGTAGACAGTTTGAACTCCGCGACAGTTGGGGGGGGAGGGGGGGTTAAAGTACAAACCTCCCGGCGCTCAGAAAAAAATTCTGGCGGATTAGTTTGGACCTTTGTGTCAAGTTTGGTATCGTTATCAGGTAACTAGATGATGCCCGATTCATTCTCCATACCAGATTTTTAGGGTTCCGTAGCAAAATATGACAAGACTTAAAATAATAAACCTTTATTATTAACGAAATACAAACAAACCCTCATATTTTCATATTTTTGTATGAAACTTGGTTTATAAAAAATATTGTTTGAAAGTCCATTTTATGCGAATTTAAAAAACATTAACATTAAACATAAATTGGACTATTTTAAATGAAAAATAAAATATTAAAAGTACTGCGACGTTCATCAGCGCATTGTAGGGGACGGCCATAAGTCCCGAAAAACAAGTACTACTAACAAAAAAAAAACAGCTAAGTGCGAGTCTGACTCGCGCACCGAGCGTTCCGTACAAATTTTTCCTTATCCCATCCCATCTTAACTGGTAGGGCCCGGTCCTGTGGTTGTTCCAAATTAAATCTAATCTATTATATTCTATTCTAAATTCCATATCGGCCCGATCACTCAAACACTGAAACACTACCGAGTCCAAAGCCACAGCTGATACACATTGTCATTCAGAGCACAAGCGACTCAGAATGCGGCACGTTGGCCGATTTAATTACCGAGCGACCCGACGACAAACATCACATCTCCATACAACATAGTCACTTACACCATCTTGGCTTAAGTATAGCCAAGTAATACTAACGCAAAATGTTACAACTCTTGAAATAAATATTACGGGAGACTCTTACACAAATCGAAATTGCTTGTGTTATGGCTAGAGGTTCATTCATCATCGTCATCATCATCATCATATCAGCCGAAAGACGTCGCTGCTGGACATAGGCCTCCCCTAGAGAGTGCCAAATTGACCGGTCCTGCGCCACCCGCATCCAGCGGACTCCCGCGATCTTTACCAGTGGGTCGATCACGTAACTTTTCTTACGAAAACGTCTGTAAGATTTAAACGTCAATTTTATATGGAAAAATGACAGTTAGATTGAGATTTAACCGTCGGACGCGCGTTCGGAACGTTACATGGTCATCAGTCCACCTTGTGGGGGGCCTACTCACGCCGCGCCTTCCGGTACGCGGTCACCACTCGAGAACCTTTCCGCCCCAACGGCCATCGGTTATACATGCAATGATGTCCATTAGCGACAGTTAAGTAAGGTAGTTTTCTAGTTTGTTTGACATTTGTTAAAAGCCAGTTGAGTGTATATCGTTTTGGCTGCTCGCGATTCCACGCGGCCCATATTCGTCGCGCTCAATAATATCGTAAACGTGGTGAAATACGTCACAATACCCTCGCATCAACCTGCTTCATCAGCTCGCTACAATGGAAGTGTAGACTGTCGGTACCTACTCATCTGTTCGCCGGGCAAGCAGGGGTTGCTGTTGGCCTTCATTTTCGATTTACTCTCACTGGCATTTCTCTTAGAACTTTGCGTTAGCTATTTTATAATAAAAAAACCGGACAAGTGCGAGTTCAACTCGCGTGGTGAGGGTTCCGTAAAATATTGAGGATTTTCCCGTTACTTTGAATACTCAAACTTCTTATTTTTTTTTTCAGAATGGTCAAAATTTGTCTTTTTCCTTAATTACTTCAAATGCTAAAATTATAAAAAAATACAACTGAGATGCTTACAACAACCCATTTCATTTGATATGTCACACAATACAGTTTGCGAAATTTTTTATTTTTATTTTCTAGTTTACCCCCCAAAAGTGATCCCCTTGTTCAGAATTCATTAATTTACTTTAGGCGTCCATCTTTGGGTTACCAATTAGTATATGTGTACCAAATTTTAACTCAATCGGTTCAGTAGTTTCGGAGCAAATCGGCTGTGACAGACGGACAGACAGACGCACAAGTGATCCTATAAGGGTTCCGTTTTTTCCTTGTGAGGTACGGAACCCTAAAAAACATTATTTCATATTCAAAACCTGAATTATACGAGTACAACAGCAACATCTTCCTGAACAAGCCTTACGAAATGAAATGTTAATTTAGTAAAGTGTTTTTGGAGGCGCAGCAACTCGTTGGTTTTGTATGTACATAAAAACATTGTCAATTTTAGAAAAAACTGTGACATACATAATATTAATACTAGAAATAAGCATAAGCTCGCGGTGCCCATCACTCGGCTCCAAAAAAATTTAAAATCATTCATGGGTAATTGTGTAAGGTTTTATAACAAACTTCCAGGAAACTTAACTGCGTTATCTATTAATAAATTCAAGAACTATGTGAAGCGTAAACTTATCTCGAAAGCTTATTATAGCACACAAGACTACATGAATGATAAAACTCCATGGAACTAATTTTGACTGAATTTTTAATCTATTATTATCGTAATATTTTGTTTTTTGACATTAGATTGTTTTTCTAGAAATATTCTACTAGTATTTTTTATACAATTTTTATATCATATATATTTTATTCTTTATGTTTAAAAATAACTCTAAAAAATTAACTGACGATTTGAAAGTGCTTGTTACAAGGCCTACTTGAATAAAGATCATTTTGAGTTTGAGTTGAGTTTGAGTTTGAGGTATACTGCAGCATATGAAATTATGCTACATTTGTAGCAAGTCTACTCAAAATTCACTCAATCCCACACAGTTGCTGCAACCCGTATGCCGGTCACACGTACAATGCTGCAGAGATTGCATCTGCGATGCCGGGTTAAGTCGGTGTGGGCATTAATGTACCACGTGACTGCGGTTCTATATTTAATGTATGATGTGCTTGCTTTATGCTTTGTGTTTTTCATCCCGTCGTGCTACTGTTCTATATAATATTTTTTTTCAATATTTTACATTAATTATTTATTTATTATGTGTCTACTTACTTTTTATCTAATGCTGTGTTGCGTTGCGTTCCGTGGGCCACTTGCGGTGGTGTCTGAAAACCAGCACTGCATGTGTCTGTCTGAGACAGCGACCGTTTCACTGCCGCGAAGACACGCAATATGTGTCAATTGTATTGTATGTCTACTCCCTTTATCTCTGTGTGTCTTTTGTGTAGTGAATAAAAGTCTTCTTTTCTTTTACTAGATATGAAACTAGAAAATTAAAAAAAAAAAAAATCGGTATAGAGCAAATTTAACTAATAATTGTCTATCCAAAGAATGTGTTTACGTCAACTCATGTCTAGCACTTGTCTCATTTACGTTCCTAACATTATTTTACACATCCATTGTGCATTTGCAATGAAATAACTGAACGTTATTATATTCAGTGGGTTATTACCAACCAACCAAGGTAACCGACATAGCCCTTTGAATCGCTAAACTTAAGTGGCAGTGGACGGGGCACATTGTACGTAGAACCGATGGCCATTGGGGCGGAAAGGTTTTTGAATGGCGACCACGTACCGGAAGGCGCAGCGTGGGTATGCCCCCCACAAGGTGGAATGATGACCTGGTAAAGGTCGCTGGAGTCCGCTGGATGCGGGTGGCGCAGGACCGGTCATTGTGGCACTCTTTGGGGGAGGCCTATGTCCAGCAGTGGACGTCTTTCGGCTGATATGATGATGATGATGATGATTGGTTATTACGTTTGTCGTTAAAGTGACATAAAATGCGCCAGCTCGCTGATTACTGCTCATTACACAAATATTTGTTCTTGCCGGGATTTGAACCCAGGACCGGCAGGTTTGTAGGCAGCGTCACTAACTCACAAGGCTAATCCAGTGCACAGTACAACATTCAAATGAGATTATTACTTTCAAAATGAACGCCCTAGTCTAAAGCGACTTGTCTAAATCGTATGCCATTCATCAATTAGTTTGTTAATAAACACCTATCGTCTATAATTGTACCAATTAATTTAAAGCGAGGCCTTGTATTTCACATATCATTCGGCTAATTATTATAATTAAATGAATGACTATGTTGAACGTTTCGAGTATAATAATAATTATACAACTTATTTTACAGTTTACAGAATATAGTTTAAGTTTTACATTTTAAAAAGTGCCTCTTTAGAGTTTTTCTTATTTTACAGCCTTTTACATATAAGTTTTGTACATGTTCAGGTAATTCATTTAATATTTTAGGCAGTAAGTGTGAGTGTTTTCGAGCACCATATATGTTATTATATTTATATTTAGGTACTTTCCTCATGTTAAAATGTTTAACATGGTGTTGCTATATTGATAGTAAAACCTCAAATTATTACAATAAAGTATTAATTGCAAAATATACTAATCATAAAAAGACATTAGAAGACTTTTAACATCCCAATCGTGTCGCATTTTATGCTTTGTGTTTTTCATCCCGTCGTGCTACTGTTCTATATAATTTTTTTTTCAATATTTTACATTAATTATTTATTTATTATGTGTCCACTTACTTTTTATCTAATACTGTGTTGCGTTCCGTGGGCCACTTGCGGTACTGTCTGAAAACCAGCGCTGCAGGTGTCTGTCTAACACCTCGGCACTATGCTGAGACAGCGACCGTTTCACTGCCGCGAAGACACACAATATGTGTCAATTGTATTGTATGTCTACTCCCTTTATCTCTGTGTGTCTTTTGTGTAGTGAATAAAAGTCTTCTTTTCTTTTCTTTTCTTTTAGATATGAGACTAGAAAATTTCAAAAAAATTTTTTTCGGTATCGAGCAAATTTAAATAGACCAATAGGATCATTACACTTTGCACTTTAATAAAAACAAGTGCGTGTCGGACCACGCAAAACGAAGGGTTCCGTGCCTATTAAAAAGGTCGTATCGTCACAGAAATTTTACGGCACTTACGTCCTTTTCTTTGAGGAAGGCAGTTTTTCAGCAATATATCGAAAACCTCTGAACCGATCTTGTTCAAAACAATTTTCGGTGAATGAAATTAATAAGCCCTATGTCCATGAATTTTTCCATATTTTTAAAATACACCGTTCAAAAATTAGAGGGGGGGGGACAGAATGTTAGTGACTTTCAGGGCGATTATCTCCGACCCTATTGACCTAATCAAAAAAAATGCTAAGAAACCTTATATTTATTTTGAAAGGCCTATCGATTGATGTGCCACACGGGGGGTCACAATTAAAATTTTTTTTTTGACTTTTAGTTTTATGTATGGAGTGCACCCCTAAAAAATTTTTTTTTGTCATTTTAATTACAAAACTATGTAGCGGCTAACAAAATACACCTATCCTCAAAATTTTATTCAAATACACCTTATAGTTTTCGAGTAAAATGCCTGTGACATACGGACAGACGGACAGACGGACAGACGGACAGACGGACAGACGGACATGACGAAACTATAAGGGTTCCGTTTTTGCCATTTTGGCTACGGAACCCTAAAAAACTGTATAACGACTCTGTACATAATCGCAGTATTTCACGATCCAAACAACAATTTATGTGATTTTCGATACAACGGTTAGTAGTTACGAGTTTAATGCTGTGACAATTTGTAAGAGCTGTTTCGGCTGTCACCAGCGAGGGTCCGACCTTTGACCCTATTTTTTAGGGTTCCGTACCTCGAAAGGAAAAAACGGAACCCGTATAGGATCACTTTGTTGTCCATCCGGCCGTCCGTCTGTCAAGACCCTTTTTTTCAAGAACGTTTGTGCCGCAAATTTCAGGAGTCAGAAGGATATTCTGCGAGAAATCTCAGTAGTTAATTTTCCGTTTGCTTACCGATAATCACCTCTGTAGTCTATAGCAGCACTTTACCTGCAAATCTTAGAGCATACATAACTGGAGTACTTGGAGTACCACGCTCCAGTTAGCCAGAATTCTTCTCTGTTTCCAGTCGCCGTGGTCGAAATCGGCCAGGATGATGATGATGATGATGATGATGACTTGGAGCAGCCTTTCAGTAACTTACTCCTCTGTAGAAAACTTTGCACAATGTGCAAAGAACATCATCATCATCATCATATCAGCCAAAAGACGTCCACTGCTGAACATAGGCCTCCCCCAAGGAGTGCCACAATGACCGGTCCTGCGCCACCCGCATCCAGCAGACTCCAGCGACCTTTACCAGGTCATCAGTCCACCTTGTGGGGGGCCTACCCACGCTGCGCCTTCCGGTACGTGGTCGCCACTCAAGAACCGCAACCGCAAAAAACATACAAAGACAATTTCACAATCGATTAATAGTCATTCATAAAATCGCCTCGCAAAAGAACACTGATCATAAAAATTCCCGCATGTTGCTGTAAGCACTTGCTATTATAAACGTTCAACCAACAAGTGACAATTAAGTTTCAATATCCTATTAAGATGCTCCCCCCGCCTCCGCAAAAATCGGCAGACATTTTTGTACGCAAATACGACATAAGGCTACTCCAGTTATGTATGCTCTAAGCTGCAAATAAAAGACTTCATATTACCTGTCAATCAATCAACTACTATAAAAACCTAAACGGTTATTAATCCCCAACAAAATACATGTCCTTTATATTCTCCATATCATGTTGTGACACACCCATTTGCCACAAGTTTCATGTTTGCCGGGAATAGGATTACCACACGACGTGTAAAAACCAACAGGACTGCCTATTACGATGAAACGGCGAAATACCTTTTTCTTTAACCACATGCACTCGAAATTCAACTTTGATACGTCCATGTAAAACGTAAAGTCAGTTGTAGTTTGCTTTAAAGGGTGTTTTATCGGATTTGTTAGAAAGAAAAGAATATAATTCATTGTGACAAGTCCAATTAGCCGGGTTTGTGTGGTGACGGAGGAATTAAGTTTTGACTTGGCTCATATTTAATTTGTAGTAGTGGTTTCATTTAACTTTGTCTTGTAAACGCCAGTTAAGTTTTGTTCGATATTTTTAGACTAAGAATTCGTTTACTTCTACTAACTACCTACTGGATAATTATTGATTGAACCAGATTTCATAATTGCTGTTATGTAGTTTGCATTTCAAAGTAATTTATTTTTAGACTAAGAATTCGTTTACTCCTACTAACTACCTACAGATGATTATTGACTGAACCAGAATTCATAATTGCTGTTATGTAGTTTGCATTTCAAAGTAATTTATTTTTAGACAAAGAATTCGTTTACTCCTACTAACTACCTACAGATGATTATTGACTGAACCAGAATTCATAATTGCTGTTATGTAGTTTGCATTTCAAAGTAATTTATTTTTAGACTAAGAATTCGTTTACTTCTACTAACTACCTACTGAATGATTATTGACTGAACCAGAATTCATAATAGGGGTAAAAGGACACTAAATAAAATAACCAATAATGTTGTATTTTCTCGAAAAAGGATTAAAAATGTAGTCAAATGGAGAAAAAGCAACCCAAGAGGTTAAGAGGTTTAGTTATAAGTGTCCAAAGTTTTAAGAGGGGGTATGTACTGTCCCTTTCCCGCAAAACGCACGTTCATATGAAACGATTGTCATTTACTATGAAGCTCCATTGTCGTGACGTCACGATCCGCGAGCGTTTTCTCCCTCTAACAAGCAACATTTAAACGGTTGCAGCTTCGTAATTTTTTGAGATATTGAATAAGATTTTCGTCATTAGGTATATTTCTTTTGAAGTTAGGTATAATAAATTTTGAGTTTGGTTAATAAAACCGGCCAAGTGCGTGTCTGTAGGGTTCCGTGGTTGCCTTTCTGTCTTTTGTTCCATCTACACGTACGCGTCAAGTACAGTCGAGTCCTCCAATATCTATACAGACAACCTTTCAAAAATATCTATACATGTGTCTTATGTGAGTAATAATTAAAGCATGTGTAGCAGAACCAAGGTAACCGATATAGCCCTCCGAATTGCTAAACTTAAGTGGCAGTGGGCGGGGCACATTGCACGTAGAACCGATGGCCGTTGGGGCGGAAAGGTTCTCGAGTGGCGACCACGTACCGGAAGGCGCGGCGTGGGTAGGCCCCCCACAAGGTGGACTGATGACCTGGTAAAGGTCGCGGGAGTCCGCTGGATGCGGGTGGCGCAGGACCGGTCAATTTGGAACTCTCTGGGGGAGGCCTATGTCCAGCAGTGGACGTCTTTCGGCTGATATGATGATGATGATGATGACAGATATTTTTGAAAGGTTGTGTGTATAGATATTGGAGAACTCGACTGTACATGGTACGGTTGCGTCGGCCGTATTTGTATGAAAGTTGGCCTTTCTAAGTACACTTTTGAGTTAGTCGACTATTAGTCGGTAACTAGTTACGCCTACTTAGCCGTGATAGTTTTCCTTTTAAATTATATGCACTACTGCCACGAATTTTTTCACATTACAAAAATTACACGTAAACGGATCACGGAGTTGTAAAATGGTTTTCAAAAACCATAATATTTTTAAACCACCTTTCCAACACCACAAGGTGGACTTATGACCTGGTAAAGGTCGCTGGAGTCCGCTGGATGCGGGTGGCGCAGGACCGGTCATTGTGGCACTGTTTGGGGGAGGCCTATGTCTAGCAGTGGACGTCTTTCGGCTGATTTGATGATGATGATGATGAACCTATCCAACGATACACATAGGCATGATAAGAAAAAAAAAATAAGTTTGTAATTAATAATTCAACATAATAATTTTATTCAACAAGATCTTGTACACATTTATATTACTATAGGTACATTTACTATTCTGTTAAACTAGACAAGTAATCATAATGTGACGCTGACACCTGTTTGTAATAGGTTTAAACCTGTGCTACAGGGATAAGCTACCCTCCATGTTAAATTAAATCCCCACTTTAGGCGTAACCCGAAAAAAAAACCCCCAGAATTTTATGCTACCATTTTGTTGGCGTGATTAATTTATATAATCGTGCCAAATTACAGCTTTCTCTTAGTAAGGGTTACTACAATAAGGGTTCCTTGTTGACTACGGAACCCTAAAAACAGCAAATTCTCGATGTTCTATTACATATGAATGCTCAATACACATCACATCAGCATCTTTAGGACTGTTTCAAATGATGAATGTAAAAAACGTATGAAGAATTTGTAGAATAATGATTATGCTGGATCCAGGCAGAGAATGATCCAGTTAAGCCCCATAAAATCATAGTTTTAAAGAGTGACCCAGGGGACGTAACCATGGCAATGTGCAACAAAAAATAGTTTATTGGCCCGTTTATATAAATTATCATCAAAAATTCAAAATTCATATCAGGAATATCCGATTTTCTAACCACTTATGCTGATTTGTACGCTGCACTGAATTGCACCCGTTGATTTGAAACTACATCGGTCTTACAAGCGTCCAGATTATTCAAGAGCTCTATTCTCCCACCTCTTAAATATATTTTTCATCACACTCGCTCGTAAATGGCTTCATAACGCGCAGGCATACAGAGCTACAATAGCCTTTATTACTGGGCGTAATGGTTTTTTTATTACGCCCAAGGGCGTAATGGGTGTGATCTGATTGGTTTAAGCAAATCTCGTTGGCCGTAGGCCACAAGAATTCTGCTCTATGATTAGTTGAAGAAAAATCTAGGTGGCCACGAGCCGCTGCACTGCTCTGTGATTGATGGTTGAATGGAATATTAAAGCAGCGAGCTCCACTCGCAATGATCTGGAAGTGAAGTTATTGTCCATTTCGTCAATTTTTGATGGGTCCGGTTGTATGGAACTTTTTACAAACTCGAGTCATCAAAGCCCTCCGGGCTCGGGCTTCTAATATACTCTGGTTCGTAATTAATATCTTACCGTACTTGTAACACAATGTACTATTAAGTTCTGTTTTATATTATTTATTAAATGTCTTGCTCGCTCTAATCACATAATGTAAAACAACCTGAACCTCTACCTTTAAAACACCGCAAATCCAAATATTTGGAAAATGTTAGCCATTTTTTTTTGTATTTACATTATTTCATCATATCAGCCGTAAGACGTCCACTACTGGACGTAGGCCTCCCCTAAAGAGTGCCACAATGACCGGTCCTGCGCCACCCGAATCCAGCGGACTCTCGCGACCTTTACCAGGTCATCAGTCCACCTTGTGGGGGGCCTTCCCACGCTGCGCCTTCCGGTACGTGGTCCCCATATTTAATACAAAAGTAACAATGAAAAAACAAGAACCAGTGTATCGATGTACATAACGGAGCCTTAATTTATTTAATTAAAACCCAAAATTGGTAATTTTTAACAATTTATTGACGACAAGGCGTCTATACAGAGGTATGTATAAAAGGTGAATGTGCCGGGTAGGCTTTTTAAATAACTAATAGTAACTTGAAGCGCCTACAATTATGGAATGACAACAAGTATCAGAACGAAACTATCAGGAGTCTGAACATCTTCCCGCCTCGTTGAAAGGAACAGCCTTTCAAAACTGTAGGTCCTCAGCTGATGGTAGAGGGCACAGGCGCACGAGCGGTCGTCGTACGCATCCCTTCGTAGTGGTTACATCTGCTACCCTGGAAACACCGTCGGGTCCCGGGAACAAGCGCGTAACTCTTCCAAGACGCCAGCAGAGAGGCGGCACGTGGTCTTCATGAAGCAGAACCAAATCACCCACGTTCAGCTTGGCAGTGTTGGTTCTCCACTTGGTTCTCTCTTGGAGCTCTGATATATATTCTCTCTGCCATCTTTGCCAAAAGTGCTGGCGCATCTTCTCTATGCGGGCGTAGCGTTGCAGAGAATATTCTTTGTAGTTCTCCAGTGCAGGTGACGGCAGAGCAGTCAGCGGTCTTCCGATTAAGAAGTGCCCTGGAGAGAGGGAAAGGAGATCGTCAGGGGATGTTGACATAGGGCACAAGGGACGACTATTAAGTATAGCTTCTACTTGCGCAAATAACGTACAAATCTCTTCAAATGTTAAATGGCTATTGCCAACTACTCGTTTTATATGGTGCTTAGCGGATTTTACGCCGGCCTCCCAGATACCGCCGAAGTGAGGTGCGTAAGTAGGGTTAAATATAAATTTTATGTACTCTTGGCTCGCAAAATCAGATAAAGATTCTTGATTCGTTTTCAAAAATTGACCTAATTCTTTAGCCGCAGCCACAAAGTTCCGGCCATTATCACAAAATACTTCCGCTGGCTTGCCTCTTCGCGCAATGAATCTCCTAAGCGTCATTATAAAGGAATTTTTGGTTAGATCACTAACTGCTTCTAAGTGCAAACACTTATAGCGCATACAAACAAACAAGCATAAATAGCATTTTATCAATTTAGCGCCTCGGCCTTTACGATTTAGAATGTAGAAAGGGCCTGCAAAATCTAAACCAACTGACACAAACGGGAAGTCTGGATTTATCCTCTGAGCAGGGAGGTTACCCATTTTAGGAGTCAGAGTGTCACCACGAACACGTCTGCATCGCATGCAACTGTTAACCGTGCGTTGAGCCAGACGTCTTCCATTTAATGGCCACACAGTTTCCTTCACAATGGACAGCAACAATTGAGGTGGTGCGTGCATATTTTTGATATGCGCATCAGTAAAAATAAGTTTAGTTAATCGATGAGACGCGTGAAGCAATATTTGATGCTTCTTTTCGTAAGGATAATCAGATGCATCGATTCGCCCGCCAACTCTAATCACCATATGTTCATCCACAAAAGGTGAAAGCTTTAATATTTTAGATTTAGAGTTCAACGGTTTAGATTTTGTTAGCATCTCGTACTCATTTTGAAATGATTGCCTTTGGGCAATTACACAAATAAAATTCAACGATTCAGTCAATTCGTCAACGCTTAAAAATCCCTTGCGTTTATTTGTAGGGTTTTTCATATTAAAAATCATTCTTTTAACATACGCAAAAGTTCTTTGCAATCTATTTAGTGTCGAGTATTTTTCAAAATCAATTAATGGGGGCGTTATGTTTATAAAATTCGATTTTACTTCTGGTAAGTCGACTTTACTGTTATTTAAAATAGGCCATTTACTTTCTGATTCAATTAAGAATGTAGGTCCATACCACCACAGATCCAGCTTCGGAAGCTGGTTGGCATCCACCCCGCGCGAAATCAAATCGGCTGGATTTGTAGAGGTAGGCACATACCTCCATGATGATTCTATAGTCTTCTCTAAAATTTCATTTATACGATTGGCTACGAATGCCTTTAGTTTGGCGGTTTTATTGTGAATCCAACCTAACACTATGCTGGAGTCGCACCAATGAACCACACGATCCGGTTTATATCTCAGTGAGTCTAGAACTGCCCTGCTGAGCTTGGCAGCCAGAAGAGCAGCGCTCAACTCCTGTCGAGGCATCGTGGTAGGTTTCAGAGGCGCCACTTTCGATTTCGCACACAAAAGCCTTACAGTGACGTCATCGTTTTCAGTTACAGACTTCATATAAATACAAGCTCCAAGAGCTAATTGAGATGCGTCACTGAAAACATGCATTTCGATATATTTTGGTGAATCACATAAAACACGCCTATCTATTTTAAGATTTTGAATGAATGGCAAGTTTTCAGCAAATTTCTCCCACTCTTTTCTTATAAAATCAGGCACAGGCTTATCCCAATCATGTTTCAGCTGCCATAACTGCTGAAGAAGCATTTTTGGCTTTATTATGCATAAACTTAGACAACCCAGTGGGTCGAAAATCTTAAATGAATTTGACATTATATATCTTTTAGTTATGCTATCACTTGGGGAAGGGTCTTTCACTGGAAAATTTAACGTATCACTAACTGGACTCCACCCTAGCCCAAGCGTGCTTGCTGATTCACTAATTACTAAGTTTTCACGTGTATCTATACTTGAATCCTCAAATAAAGATGACAAATTACTTTTATATTTTCTTAAATTAAAACATGCTGTCATCAACGCCTCTGATACAGAGTTTTGTATATATCTTAATTCATTTTCATTATTGGACCCAGTGATCAGGTCATCAACATAAAAGTCCTTTTGGATTATCGTTTTGACAAGCTGATCTTGCTGCTCCTCTCCGACTTGAAATAAGCATCGCGTGCTCAAATAGCTCGCACTTCCGGTTCCGTAAGTGAGAGTATTTAATCTTAGCGTTTTTAGGGTCTCGGACTCATCTTCTCTCCATAGCACCAATTGCAAATCACGGTCTTTGTCGTGAACTTGTACCTGCCGGTACATTTTCTCAATATCGCCAGATAAAATGTACTTATACTGTCTTGCTCTTACTAGAATGGAAAAAAGAGAGTCCTGGACATTAGGACCCACCATCAAAATGTCGTTTAGCGACTTTCCAGAGGAGGAGGCAGCAGAACCATCGTAAACTACCCTGAGAGAAGTAGACTCACTTTCTTTTTGAACTGCATGATGACATAAAAAATAATTCGGATATGGCTTAGGCACAGTAGATTCTGATAGGTGATCTAACTCTGCATACTCATTTATAAATTTAATGTATTCGGACTTCAAGGTCGGATTTCGCTTGAATTTTCGCTCCAAATTAAAAAATCGTTTTCTGGCTAAATAGTAAGAATCACCAAGACTTTCAGGTGACTCAGTTAACGGCAATTTAACGCTGAATCTGCCGTTTTCCAAACGCGTAGTATGAGTCAGGAAGTGCTTTTCACATTCCTTATCATTTTGATTTAATACAGGTTTGTTGGGTACCTCTTCGGTCTCCCAGAATTTAGTTAGCATATTTTCAATATTTTCTTGTGTTTTAGTTATTAGTGCGTGATTACAGTTTATTTTATTTTGATTATTTTTAGTGTTATTTTTTGTATACACCGGTCCGGATATTAACCAACCCAATTTAGTTTTACGCAATTTAGGATTATGAGGACCCATAGAGTATTGTTCGCTACCCAGGATATCCCAAAATATATCCGCCCCAATCAAAACTTCGATGGCGGCTGGTTGGTTAAAATCGGGATCCGCTAGCTGAATATGATCTGGTATCTGTAGACTTTGGATATCTACTGGATATTTAGGTATGTTGCTTGTTAGCTCCTTTAGAACAAAGCACGATAAAGCAACTTTGAACGGATCATTTAATGAATTTATTTGAGCACTACATCTTTCGACAATGTTGTTTGCACAATTATTTCCTATTCCTATGACCTTTAGACAGTCTATGGGATTTGATTCTAATGACAATCTTTCTTTAAGCGATTTAGTAATAAAGGACGACTCGCTTCCACAGTCTAAGAGAGCTCGGACCTTTTCTTTTTGGTTAGTTTTAGGATTAGATACTTCAATCAACGCTGTGGATAAAAGCACTTGTTTATTGTCCCAGTTAGGAACATTAGCCGTAGACGATGCGTGGCTGAACGTAGCGGCATTATTTATAATACCTGGACTAGGCTCATGAAGCAAACTATTGTGCATCTTTTTACACTCCCGGCACGGACCCCCACGACACTCGCTGACTGGGTGACCCTGCCTAAGGCAGTTTGTACACAACTTGTAATTCGAGACATCGGCTAATTTTTCTTTCATATTTTTTGCTGCAAAAACGTGACAATCGTATATTTTATGATCATCACCACATATTATACACACAGATGTGCCAGGCTTATATTGATTATTATTAAAATATTGCGTTGATTTTTTATTTATACCTGCAAATGATTTAACATGAGCACTTCGATCTTGTTTATTGTTATTATAGTTATGATGGTGATTAGGTGCCGGCGGGCTTGGACGTGACGTAGAAGGCAAGAATTTAGAAGTACCTGACTCATATTTATTGCGATTCAATGCCTCCAGAACGTCAGCTCGATCAATCAAAAATTTGTGAAATTGATCTAAGGTCGGAACGTCATCGATTGTATTCCGATACTCTTCCCACTTCATCAGTGTGCGGCTGTCTAATTTGGATGACAACATAAATATGATCAACATATCCCACTTGTCGGTCGGCTGGCCTAGACTAGTCAAGGCTCTCAAATTTTTAGTAACATGATCTACTAAAAAACGCAGCGATCTTTCAGACTCTCGGGTTTGCGCCTGTATATTAAACAATGAGCTCAAGTGATGATTTATCAATAACCTTTTATTGTCATAGCGATCACCGAGCAGTTTCCAGGCCTCTGCGTAATTAGCAGAAGATACTTCAAGGTTGGAAATAATTCTGGCCGCGTCTCCCTCTAAGTAGGATATGAGGTAGTGGAATTTGTGTATTGGCGTAATGCGGTCATTTTTATGAATAAGATTTTCGAATGTGTCACGAAACTCAAGCCAGCGGAAGTAGGCACCATCAAATTTCGAAATTTGAATCTGTGGCAACTTAAAATTTTGATCTTGATGATCGTGAGTACATTGAGCCTCTAAGGTGACGGAGTTCCGTCGCTCAATTTCTCTTTTACTATGTTTTTCCAATATTGTTTTAGCTGTTGCTATATTTGTGATAATATTCTGCTCAATCATCTCCCGTTCATCAAGCTCACTTGACATATTTTCAGAATTCAGGACCTCAATCTCATTTTGCAAAGAGTCGAACTTAATTGACACACCCTCAAGCTTACTGACCTTGAGACTCAGCTCGGTTAATTCAATAGTCGTAACATTAGACTTTTTCATAAACTCACTTATGTAATTTTTAAATTTAGTTATTTGTCCTTTAATTGAACTACGCGATGTGGTTAAATCTTGTAGCCGTTTAGTCACCGCGGCTTCACTGGATTTATCAATTGGGTTCGGAGCCATTGTATTTATAAAAATAGAACTTTAGATTTATGAATAGCTAAACTGTTAACTTTGGAAATGATAACAAAATGTTTATCTCACGCTCCTCACTACGCTGGTACTTGCCGAGCTGGGGTTCCGGCCGCGCGAACTCAGCTGATCTTGTACTTGCAATGCCGAGTCACGCTGTGACGAACCTGGAATAGTCGGCGAAACACTTTAAATACCGCGAAAGAACCGTATATAGGTTAAATGAGGGCTTATGGACTAGCAAGAATTCGTTCGTAATAGTAAAATTAATTTTGTTTAGTTATTTATGTGTAAAATATTTTAACTGGTCAAATCTTATGTAAATCTTTATGTATTTTATAGAATTAAACGTATAAAACATGGGCCACCATATAATTTAAGTATTTAAGGATTCACTGTTATGTTTTACTAATTGAGAAGTAGGTACATATGAACCTACGTGGATAGATAGAACAAAGGAATTTAACTACGTAATTTTAGCACGAAAAGTAATGATATTTAGAGGTCTATTTTGCACTTATTGCGCAAGTAGAAGTATATTTTAGTACTTTAATGACTAACTAGAAGAAAATTGTTTGCAATTTTGACTAACTAGATAGGTTTTAGGTATTGGTGGAAGGACAAAGGAAGGGCACTTATCTTTGGCAATTGCGTCGTCGCGCGGGTGGTCTTTAGCTGTACCACTGCACTGCACTTCTTCACAATCCAGACAAGGTTTACTCTTCTGTCTCCTGGTCCACGGATCCAATCATCTGGCCTTTACTGCATACGCGCCTTTCGTGAAGTTGGATCTTGATATTTAGTAGTTTTTCGATTTTTCTTGATTTTTCTTTGTTCCCCTCATGGGCCTCCAATTTATGTATCGATGTACATAACGGAGCCTTAATTTATTTAATTAAAACCCAAAATTGGTAATTTTTAACAATTTATTGACGACAAGGCGTCTATACAGAGGTATGTATAAAAGGTGAATGTGCCGGGTAGGCTTTTTAAATAACTAATAGTAACTTGAAGCGCCTACAATTATGGAATGACAACAAGTATCAGAACGAAACTATCAGGAGTCTGAACAACCAGAAAAAAAATTAAATTGAAATTTGATGAGAAATGTAGTGTGCTAAATTAGCATTTTCTAAGCACGTGTTAACGACACGTGTGTTATAGATTATTGAACGCGGCTGACTTTTATAGAGCTGTATTTGGAATTGGAATTTTCTACCTAAGACTGTAGAGTTGCTTTTTCAATAAACTACTTTGACGCATTTCGTCCAATTAAAATAATTTCAAGTACCTATAAATCTGTATGAGGGCATGGATCTAGCTGTCCGTCTAATTTCATAAATGTGACTGTTTGAATGTTTAAACATGTATCACTACGAAAAAACAACAGCACGAATTTAGATGATGGTTGATTTATGATTTGAGTTTTTCCACGAAAATCAATCATCAATCAATTTGGATCAAATACGAATGAAATAACTGACATCAAAATGGAGCCCAGTACGTCTGGCAGATCCGTTAGGCGAGGTGTCGGTGTGCGTGCCAGCGGCGGAAATTATACTCCAAACCGCACGTGAAAACCTACCTTTATATCGTTCTGAACGTAAAATGACGCAAGAGCACGGGATTCCGAGAAATTTTCGACTTTGTTGATGTATGTTAGCGTGTAAAACTGGTAAAAGCACATGAATCAAGCATTTGTGGGCTTTATAATAGCGTTTTAAGAGCTATTACGACGGATTTGGTAGTTCTTTTTTGTAAAGCTAGTTTGGTATTATTGGTTTATTATCTAATATTTTATAGGTAACTCTTTTAGCAAACCGCGGTTTTTTTATCAGGTACTTGGATTTGAAGACATCTGGGCAAATAGGGCATTTTAGCTTTTAAAACGTTATATCCCCAGAACATCATAGGGATTATCCCGCTTTCATATAAATGGGCCAATCAAAAAATTTTTGTTGCTCGTTGCTATGGTTACGTCCCCTGGGTCACTCTTTAAAACTATGATTTTTATGGGGCCTAAATCCACTAAACACGTATTTTTGTTATATTGGTAAACCCGTTACATGGTGGAGCAACTCCTTAGCATGATAGAAGCCCAATTTAAAGTATTTTTTCTAAGAAACTCTGTTACTGTTGTCTCTTTGCTTACCGGGACAGAATAGCAACAAGGAAAAGTTGATTGACACAAATATTTAAATATCTATCAGAAGGCGCGGTGTGGGTAGCCCTCCCACCACAAGGTGGACAGAAGACCTGGTATAATTCGCGGGAGTCCGCTGGATGCGGGTGGTGCAGGACCGGCCAATTTGGCACTCTTTGGGGGAGGCCTATGTCCAGCAGTATGTGAGCAGTGGACGTCTTTGGCTGATGTGATGATGATGATTTAAATATCTTAAAGTTAACTATATTTAAATATCAGAGACATCACAGAACACTGGTGTTCTGCCTTTTCTCCGAACTTATTTTGTCCGAATTTCATTTGCCAACCAACATTTCGCCGATGGTTCACTTTGACAACCAACTATTAGCAAATTTTTGTATGACAACGTTCCATTTGGCAGAATTATTATAAAGCGGATTATTGTAATGACTCAATACTTTTGGCATACTGATCATTTGTCAAATCTTTCACTAGGCCTAACAACTATTAAACGAATAATGTTTCGTCAGTGTAACAGTGCCCCTTTCCTATAATTATGAGGCAACTTTTTACTAAAACGAAGTAAAATATACACACTAAAATCGGATCTTTAAAACTATGACTGCTCTTGTACTTGCCTTAGACAAATATGAAGCTCATTTGGTAAAAAAAACCTAGCTATCGTTAAAAAAAACATTTCACAGAGCCCAGTTAGGTGCGACGACGAGCGAAGCGAGGAGGAGTGTTAGGTTCAACTGCGTCCCTACAGCGCGCGAGCCGAGCGAGCGAAGCGAGCGTGCCGCGGCAGCGGCTGGCGAAGCGCCAGACAGAACCGACTGTTTTTTTGTATTCCCTCGGCATCGCCTCTCATCGGTCAAAAGTCGGTTCTATGAAACCTCACTTATTGCTTAGAATCGACTTTTTATTGTTCATAAATAAATAATAAAAAAAACCTGTGTAAGCTCTGTAATTAAAAAACCAAAACCTACCTGCATAAAATTTGCCCCAAGTGAAAGTTACATCCTTGTATAGTAATTCGTTCAAAATTCGCTCGAATACTCTGTATGGCAGCTTTTTCAAAGTCTAACACGCATACTTTAGACACCAACACGCAGACTTTAGACACCAGATTAATACCATGTTCATTTCCATACTCGATCAACAACTCAAACATTGCATCCTAAAATCGTTTGTCTTTGTTGGTGCATAAACAAAAACATAGCGGAAACGTCTTCGTCGTCAAAAAACACATTTGGTAATTATTAATTAATTAAATGTATATTATACCGACTAAACCATAAACCACATGAAAATATGTATTTCAAAAAGTTCCTATTAAAAACCGAGCCCAAAGATAGAATTGCCAAAGATTTAGTTGGGAAATGAAACAATTCCATAAAATTCAATTGGAATATGATCATTCGGCGAAATGAGATTATGCGAAAAATTGGTTGCGATGTGATATTCGTACATAAAATTTTCGGAGATGATTTAGAGAACCCAGAACACTATATACCATAGAAGGGGTATCAAGCGCGGTTTGTATCGGGAGCGGTGTCGCCTCATCCCCTCCACGTCGCCTACAACTTTGTGAGCGACTGCACGGCGATCAGGTGACGTTGGCGCGAAAGCTAAGATCGCATGCTCAAAGTAATGGCGTGCGTGCCACGCCCACATCGCCTTTCTATAGTATTTAGTGTTATGTGAGAGACATAAAGAGAAGCGATGCCCCTTCAGTCGAAAAAGACAAGTGGAATTGCGACCTAGACAGATCTTCATAAAAACAGCCGAAAAAAATAATATCGAAATGATAAATGGAATGTGAACGAAATATCCCAAAATATCATGTCATATGACGGCTATCTCACGAATCGTCAGCTGAACGGGAAATACTCCCCTTATATATATTCCAATCATTCAATATTGAATATTCCCTAATTAAAAGAGAAAAAAAAACTGTTGAAACTGGCCACAAAGAAATGGCCGTCCTTTTATCTTTCTAAACGGAATTATTAATTCAAAATTGGAACGCCGATAAAATTGGTAAAACACTTAAATTGGAAACGTCACATCTTGCGCGTCACAAAAATACAAAACAAGGTCTTGTTGGGTGGACTTAGAGTTCCTTCTAGGCTGAATGTGCAGTTGCTATGGGATATTGGAGAGGGTTCTAAAAGCCAGTTTGCCCGCGGCCCAATGCCTAAAACAAGCGGAGCGCAATTAACGTCGATCAAACTAAATTGATTGACCAGCCCGTGTCGAAAACTCTTCGAATTCATAAAATTGTTTAAAGCGAATTCATGGATTTCTTTTAGAGTTGGCAAGAATGGGCTATGAACTCGGCAAATATTAGTCTCTATATATTTTACATAGTAGGTATACATTTTGTTCAATTTTTTTTATTTTTATTTAAAGTTCCAAATAATTCTAGTTCGCAGAGTTTCATGGTATTACTTAGAATGGGCTAAGAACGCGGCAAATATTAGTCTCTATATATTTTACATAGTAGGTTACATTTTGTTTATTTTTTTATTTTTATTTAAAGTTCCAAATAATTCTAGTTCGCAGAGTTTCATGGTATTACTTAGAATGGGCTATGAACGCGGCAAATATTAGTCTCTATATATTTTACATAGTAGGCATACATTTTGTTTATTTTTTTATTTTTATTCAAAGTTCCAAATAATTCTAGTTCGCAGAGTTTCATGGTATTACTTAGAATGGGCTATGAACGCGGAAAATATTAGTCTATATATTTTACATAGTAGGTATACATTTTGTTTAATTTTTGTATTTTTATTTAAAGTTCCAAATAATTCTAGTTTGCAGAGTTTCATGGTATTACTTGCTAAAGTCATTAATGGCTTATTTACATGTCATGTTAATTTATTATTAAGAATAGAACGACATCAGAATTCTCCATATACAAAGATTTTAGCAACTACGAAGAGCCACGCTCAAATAACTATTTAAATAATAATGCTTAAAGCTGAAAGACCTCACAAAAATGAGATTATCGAATAGGCAAAATAAACATAGTTAATGTTATTTTACCTACATTTGCGTAACGATTCGTTTGCGACTACTTAGAAAACCAAAAATAAAAGGTACAGGAGACGAACACGAAACAGTGCAATATAAATTAAAGAGATGCGAATGAAACGACATCCGACATCATACTGAAATGCGAAGGTGTACAGTCAATTTCAAAAATATTACGTGCTAGCGTCCGCCCGCGAATTAGTTTGCGTGGACCCGGGATAAAAACTATCCTATTATAGCCTATTAAATAATATGAATTAGAATTTTGGTCAAGTGCGAGTCGGATTTTAGTTTTCCCATACATTTTGAGACCCAGCTCCTGATGAAGGCAACTTTTGCAATTTGGTCTCCATACAAAGTTTAATCGCCTTTTTCGTATCTAAAAGGAATGAAATTTGACATAAATTATAGCCTATGTCCTATTCTGATATATAAGGTACATTACTAGAAAGTTTCATATAAATTCGTCTAATAGTTTTTGAGATTAAGTGGAACGTACATCCATCCATCCATTCATCCAAACTTTCACGTTTATAATATTAGTTTAAAGTATTATTAGTAGGATTTTCCCAAAGATAAAATTATCTGAGCAACCTCATGTCCCCTTAACAATAAAGTCGTGATCATATTTTCGATCACGTCGTCCGGGCACTTATGTTTCGAACTCGACTATATCAATGCAATGGGTTCAAATCCTCAAAACAGTGCGGTCATTCCATCATGCATGAATGGAGACACTAGGACGATCCCGATTCTGCGGTTCTATGGTCGGATTTAGACTGGCTAAATTTCTAGCTGGTGCAAATCCGAAAACAATAGACAAAGTGTGGAAATAGACATTACGCACCGTTGATCTGTGCAACTCCCGATAATCCTACTAATAAATAGATGGATGGATGGTAGTACGTTCCACTTAATCTCAAAAACTACTGGACGATTTTATATGAAACTTTCCAGTTATGTACCTTATATATCAGAATAGGATAGACTATAATTAGTGTCAAATTTCATCCCTTTTAGGGACGAAAAAGAGGATGAAACTTTGTATGGAGGCCAAATATTTTTGCTCGTTGCCTTCATCAGGCGCTGGGTCTCAAAATGTATGGGGAAACTAAAATACAACTCGCAATTGACCAAAATTCCAATTGATATTATTTAATAGGCTATATTACGACCCCCAGGATTTTATTATCGAGTTCTACGCGGACGAAGTCGCGGGCAGAAGCTAGCGAATAAATAAATATATGGGGATAATCTTACACAAATCAACCTAATCCAAAACTAAGAAAAGCTTGTACTATGGGTACTAGATGCGGCCCCCTCCTGCTTTTCCTTTCTGACTATGTGCGCGCCGGTTTATCGTCACGATGCGAGCCACTCACACTTTGACCGAGTACTGCAATGATGTAATATAAAAAACCGGACAAGTGCGAGTTCAACTCGCGTGGTGAGGGTTCCGTATATAATACACAAAAATATTGAGAATTACTTTGAATACTCAAACTTCTTATAGGTTTTCCTGTAATCTTTAGGCAAGGAACTATTTTCCATATTTTTTTTAGAATATTAAGCCTAGTAGTTTCGGAGTTAAGGGGGGGAGGGAATGGTCAATTTTAGTCTTTTTCATAAATTACTTCAAATCGGTTTTTTCTAAAATTATAAAAAAAAATATAATATCTGAGATGCTTACAACAACTTCTTTCATTTGATATGTCACACAATAAAGTTGTTTTTTTTTTTTTTTTTTTTCCAGTTTACCCCCAAAAAGTGGCCCTCTTGTTCAGAATTCATTAATTTACTTTACGTGGCCATCTTTGGGTCACCAATTTACATATGTTTACCGAATTTCAACTCAATCGGTCCAGTAGTTTCGGAGCAAATCGGCTGTGACAACCCTATCCCTGAACCCTAAAAAGAGGAATATTATGCTGTCTATACGAAATTCCGTGTTGAAAAATGGCCACCAAATTTGACAGCTAACGTTTCCATTGACGACGCGAAACCGAGGCAAGTTGTGAGAATTCACACAATTTTATTGTGCCATTTTTGGAGCGCTTATATACCTATCTACCTCTTTTTTATATTACATCATTGGAGTACTTGGCCTTTTTACATACACGGCCCTTTAAATCTATTTGGTTAACCACACACACTGAACAGACAAAACTAGATTATAAACTAAAATTAAAACGCACATTAGTTCCCAAAACTTTAGATATCCGTTAAGTAAAATGATTAGGCTAATGAGACAATAATGGCCCTGAAAAGGACCGTTAAGGGACAACAAAACTGAATTAGGCCAGCAATTTATTTCCGACTCGCGGGACTGACCTCTATGAGGATTTTGCGCTATCGTTAATTTTAGCTTTACCGGCTTTTTAGCTCTTCTAGTTTATCTTGTTTTCATGCGCTTTATGTGCTGTTTATGGGGGATTGGTACTCTTTAATGGTGTTGTTTGATGATAGCCGTGAGATTTATTCATAATCATTCATTTATAATCATTACTTTAGTTACACAAAACGTCAAAAAATAGATATCGGACATAGACATAGACAAAGACATAGAAAAACTTTATTCAATATCACATATTAAACAAAAAGTGTACAAACTAGACTTAAGATTAGACTTTAAACCTATACAGTACCGTACATACGAGTCATAGCATTGTGTGATCGCTAAAAAGGGGCTAGACTCAGCATAATGTTGCAGCAAGTTGGTATAAACCTACACCGCAACGCTGGTTTTTAGTTAGACCCTTACATATTATACATTATAATCATCGTATGTGGTTTGAATTGTTTTGGAATGGTAAATGATAAGACATATGATGTAAATAATTATAAGAAGATTTTAAAAACATATTGTTTCCCCTCCACAATGCCTTCACTCCACAATAAATAGATATAATATTTGTAAACCTAACTTAAATATTTCCTAAAAAACCTAGACATTATAAAGGTAATTAGAATATAGATTATCTATTTAATCAAAACGCTGCCGTACAGCGGCATAGCTGATTAAAACATTTGGTTGAATTAACTCGCTGAATAAATAAAGCCTGATTTTGTATGCATGAGCAACTGAATTAAATTCGAACATGGTTGAACACGGGCTAAAATCAACGCGTGCTGAGCTTTTTAGCTGACACCTAACAATTATTTGAAACATTCGTTTCGTAGCATCTATACAAAGACCAAAGGACAAAACGCTAACTTTATCCTATAATGTGTGTAATGTGGTGATTATTATCTTCTTATCTTATCTTATCTAGTTGAGGGCCCTTTCGGATACACTTCGACCCATTGGGATCTTTTGTGCATTTGCCCTCCCCTTTATAGCTACTCCCAAGCTCGCTCCATCATTTCCACAAAGCGGATGATGCAGCTCAGTGGGAGTACCCTGGTGATTATTAGTACCTCTGTGGAAAAAAACAATTTAAAAGGGATCTTACGAAGAGTGCTGCGTCAGATGATTTTGAGATGCTGGGGCTCTTAAACGAGCTGTCGCATATATATGAAAAAAATATGCTATCCGTTAGTATTAAATGTGAACTTTTGAATGTATTCAATACAATACAGTCAGCAGCAGACGTAGCTAAGCACTTTAACATGCTCAGAATGATCTGCACAGAACCTTATTCTCTTGACATTAGAGTCCGTTTGCAGATCAATTTGAGCACTAGGCCCGCTTAGCTACTTCTGCTGCTGACTGTACAAATTTAAAATTCATTAGTACTCTCCCAAAAAAGTATATACATAATAGGTATGTTAATTTAGTATACCTACTATGTAAAAAAAAAAAATGTTTTCAAATAAAAAAATTCTATTGCTTCTAAACTAATAGTGGTATTTGTATGGTTTTCCCGACGTTAGCAAGCAACTACATTTTGGCGGATATACCGCAAGGCGATTACCGACGCGGGCGGAGCCGCTGGCAGATCTAGTATTCTTCTAATTTCATAACCATTTCCCTTCTTTTACACTAAACCATTCATCAAACAGCAGAACATCAAGCCCTCGTTAATAAACGCGTTTTATCAAAGAGTTTTTTTAGAAAATATTAAATACAGAACAATCTGCGACTTCCTAAAGTGAGGGAGATAAAAATCCGAATGGAATAGAGAAGTCGATAACGTTTGGGATTTGCAGCGCAATTTTAATGAACACCGTGCTAAAAAGCGAATCAGAACTAAAATGAAAAAGAAGAAATATTTTAATTAATTAAAATATTGAGGATTTGGATGGGCACAGAGCTGCTCAGGAAGATTAAGAACAGTTTATCGATTACAGTAAGCATTTAACGTGTGTCAGGTAGATCTTAATGTCACTTTTGGTATACGAAAATAACAGTTGAAGAATTATCGTCCTAACGCTCGTTCGAAAAGTTACGTGAATCTTAGGAGAGGGAATAATTTGTTCAGATATCTAATACAAGATGACAATTACATGAAAACCCTTATTGAAGGGAAGATAGAAGAGAGGAGAGGCAGAGGAAGACCAAGACGTAGGTCCAACTAAATTCAACGGTTTAACAATGACAGAAGTGACAAAGGACGTCGTTATTAGGGTTCCGTAGCCAAAACGGCTAAAACGTAACCCTTATAGTTTCGTTATGTCCGTCTGTCTGTCTGTCACAGGCATTTTACTTGAAAACTATAAGGCGTATTTGAATAAAAAATTGAGGATAGGTGTATTTTGTTAAATAAAATATTTTTAGGGGTGCACTGGAATCAAATTATACATACCTGTAACACCAATCGTACACTGCAACAGACCATAAGTACTACTAACGCCATCCAGGACCAAGTAGAATAACTAAACCACCCAGAAGTGACTACTACTAACGCCATCCAGGAGCGCGTAGAGTAACTACACTAGGAATCCAATTTTCCCCTAGATGGCGCTGGCGTCGAATTAGATGGCGCTATCGTTTGTTCAACGTAGAATCCTTAGGTCGAATTATGAATTTTGACAATGTATCTTCCTTACTTGGATTAATCAAGTGTTGACGGACTCCCGGCTCACTAGATTGACTCCTACCTATTACTGTGTGGTGCGTACGGTTCCCGGACCATCACACCAGTAAGGGACGACGCGAGGTTTCACTTACGCCTCCTTTACCCCGCTGTAACGTTTGTTGCGGAATAAATATTATTCTCCAGCGAATCGAGGTTTCACTTGCGCGCTACCTCTCCCCCCGCTCCTACGGCTCTTACACTGGCGCCCCAACGTTCGGCCGAAGTCATCCAAGCTGGCGCATTCTGGCAACGGACCTTCGGTTACACCCACATCAAGACCTACGCTACGGGTGGGGTTGAGACCGCGCAAACTTCAAGGACCTTCTGGTAACAAGCAGCCTAAATCCAAGAAGATGGCCAACGTCTCTATGTCTCCGGAGCAGCTACATCAATTGGTGACGTCACTTACGGCAGCAGCTATGCAAGCCGCAGCAGGTGGTGTTGCGCCTTCAACCGCATCATTTGCTAACGTGTCATTTTACTATGATGGCACTAGAGAATCTATACGACTGGAAGAGTTTCTATCAGCCGCATCAGTTTACAAGAAAGTTAATGGCATGACGGATGAAGCTGCTATCATGAGCCTGCCTTTGGTGCTGAAAGGTGAAGCTTCGACATGGTGGCAAGGCGTGAAGAATAGTATAACCCTTTGGACCGACTTCGAGGCAAGAGTGCGCCACGCCTTTGCACCAAGGATTTCTGGCGTCCAAGTGTTCCAGGAAGTATTCGCATGCAAGCAACCACAAGACATGCTGACGGAAACATTTATCGCGAAGAACAGAGCCTTGCTATCCCAGTTACGTTCACCGGGTATGACTGAGGAGTTGCAGATAGATGCGATTCATGGCCAATTGCACATTGACATACGCGAGAGAATACCACGTGATTCGGTGACGACATTCGACCAGTTGCTAACAGCTGCCAGGAATGTTGAACAGATGCTACGTGAGAAGTCTTCATCAGTGCTATCTACCAACAACTCTGGAAAGCAAGCTGGTCAATTTAAGAAGAAACAACGCTGTGACTACTGTCGTGCCACGGGCCACACCTTGAATGAATGCCGTAAAAAGCTGAAGCAAGTGGGTGGAGTGTACCATCCTCCTAAAGAAATTAAAACCGAGTCTACCCAGGCGCCTTCACCAAGTACGCCGACTCTTTACTGCTATGGATGTGGGATGCCCGGTTACACGAGAAGCAAATGCCCTAAGTGTAAAGACGCCCAACCGACTAAGATGGAGAGAACTGGGTTTTGCGCGCTGGACATCAACTTGGATGCCCGCCCGAGAGTACAAGTAGGGATTGCCATCCATGACATCGTTGGTACTGCGTTTATCGACCCTGGTGCTAAATCCAGTGTCGCTTCGTATCAACTATACAAATGCCTGAAGGAAAGGCAATGCAGTTTTGCTAAGCAAACTGCTAACGTATCGATGGCAGACGGCTTGAAACGAAGAGAAGAAGTCCTGTCGATTACAGTACCCGTTAAAATTTGCGATCGAATAATACCTACAACGTTTGTAGTACTTCCGCATACTAAAGAAAATAAAACGTTGCTTGGCATGGGATTTATAGAAGACTCAGGCATGGTAATTAACATACCTCAACGTTCCTGGAATTTCGTGGATCGCCCACATACTAATTACGACTTCACTTTGGAAGAACCAGACGGTGTAACAATGGCACAGTTTGAACCCGATTTATACCCCGGAGCTGCGCCCAGGTACACCAAGCCGGTGTATGAATCGGAACCCAACGTCGCGGCTGTTGCTACTCTGTACAACCCTGTTCCAGCCAAACGGCCTCGCCAGGCGTTTGATGGGTACTCTCCGGAAACGCACCACATGGAGTACATGTTCGCTGATGCAGTACGGTCAGTTGAAGAAACAGAGATTGCATTATCACCAAACTCTCAAGCGCTGTTCACGGGCTACACGGCTGAAGATATCGACTTGTGTGCGTTGGAGGTTGGGATAGTCAAAACGGGACCTGTGAACGATGACCAGAAACGCCATAT
Source organism: Epinotia nisella (assembly GCA_932294315.1). NCBI lineage: Eukaryota > Metazoa > Arthropoda > Insecta > Lepidoptera > Tortricidae > Epinotia > Epinotia nisella. The sequence goes on from OW028677.1 coordinate 848,024, forward strand.
AGAAAGAGTCATAATGAAAAGTGAGGAAGTTTGCCTACCTAGTAGATACCCAACAACATTGATTGAGCATTCTATCGACACAGGCGACCACCCACCGATAGCTGTTCCACCCTACCGATTATCTCCAGTCCGAAGGGAACAACTGAAAAACGAGATCGACAAGATGCTCAGCGAAGGGGTTATCGAGCCTTCTGCTTCGCCATGGTCTGCTCCTGCTGTGTTAGTACCAAAGAAAGACGGAAGTTTACGCCCGTGCATCGATTACAGAAGGTTGAACTCCATCACTGTACCGGACACGTACCCAATGCCACGAATTGATGACCTGTTGCGTGACGCTAAGCCTACGCTATATATGTCTACCCTTGACTTGCGCTCTGGCTACTGGCAAGTAAAAGTGCGCGAGGAAGATCAGAACAAAACGAGCTTCATAACGCCATTCGGGATTTTTAAATTCATCCGAATGCCTTTTGGGCTACGAAATGCTCCTGCCACCTTCCAACGCCTTATCGACCGTGTCAAGGTATTGGTGGGAGATGTGAAAATGCTGGCATACCTGGATGATCTAATCATACTGTCCACGTCGTTCGAGCAGCATATTGAGGATCTGGATAAGGTGTTGAAGGTTCTGAAAGAGAACAACCTAACTATTAACCTCTCCAAATGTCACTTTTGTTGCGATTCCATCAAGTATTTGGGGCATTTGATCACCTCGACCGGCTTACGAGTCGATCCCTCCAAGGTAGAAGCAATTACTGGTCTACCACAGCCGAAAAACCTAAAACACTTACTATCCTTCATACAAACATGCTCGTGGTATAGGCGCTTCATCCCGAACTTCTCCAAACTCAGTGAACCACTGACAAGATTAACCAAGAAGAATGCTCAATGGGAATGGAAGGAAGCTCAAGAGAAAGCTTTCAATGACTTGAAGGCCCACCTAACCACTGCACCGGTCCTGAGGCAAGCGGATGAGACCAAGCCCTACATTATCAAGGCTGACGCAAGCAATTACGCAATCGGAGCTATATTAGTCCAGGGGGAGGGCGAAGATGAGCACCCAGTTGAGTTTGCTAGTAGACTGTTAAGCTCCGCCGAAAAGAACTACAGCACCACAGAGCGTGAAGCACTGGCATTAGTGTGGGCACTTAACAAATTCCGCGGATATGTTGAAGGCGGACAAGTTACCATGGTTACGGACCATCAAGCCCTTAAATGGCTACTGGCGATTAAAACGCCTACAGGAAGACTGGCACGTTGGGCTTTGATCATGCAAGCGTACAACGTTACGATTAAGTATGCACCAGGAAAGACGAATGTGGTCGCCGATACCCTATCCAGACCCCAATGTGACTCTTATCACACCAATGATTGCGAACTATGTACCGTAGTAATAAACATGCCCACACGCAAACCTTCTGAAATACGCAGTGAACAATTAAAAGATAAACATATAGCTACCATCATAAAGGCCTTAGAAACAGGAGGTGAAGATACTATGTATTGGGGCGGTAAAGGATACGTCTTGAACAGTGGTGTGCTCTATAAGTACGATCCAGATGGGAATGGCGACGACGCTCAGCTATTGGTTCCTGAGCATGAATGGAAGAATGTTTTAGCGCTCTATCACGATGATCCCTTAGCAGGACACTATGGTGCCGATAAGACTCACCAAAGGATATCATGCCGGTACTACTGGAAAGGTATGAGACGATTCATTGAGTCATACGTGAAAAACTGCTTAATGTGTCAACGCTACAAACCGACCAACCTTAAACCCGCCGGACTCTTACAAACCACCGCAGTAAATCAAAGATTTGAAAGTCTAGCATTTGACCTTTTCGGACCCTTGCCAACTTCAGTAACTAACAAAAACTGGATCCTTGTAGTGGAGGATATAGCAACAGGTTGGGTAGAACTGTTTGCCCTTGAGACGGCCAACGCCGAAGCATGTGCTATGACCATGATAAATGAAGTTTTTCTTCGATATGGTATCCCTAGGCGGATTCATAGCGACAACGGACCACAGTTTGTTAGTGCTGTTATGCAAAAGATGACCTTTTGTCTTGGTATTCACCATACGTTTACCCCTGTATATCACCCAGCTGCGAACCCCGTAGAGCGGAAAAACAGAGACATAAAAACTCAGTTGGGCATTCTAGTACAAGACAATCACAGGGAGTGGTCTGAAAAGCTTGCTTGCATAAGATTTGCCATGAACACAGCAACGAGCCTAATGACAACCCACACACCAGCCTACCTCACCTTTGGCCGCGAACTCCGATCGCCAGACGATGTCAAACATGATCTGAAACAAATAGTATTATCCGAAAACTTTGTACCAGAGATAACCCCGAAACTCTTGTTACTGGCGGAAACACTGAAACGAACCAGAGAACTACGACAAGACAAGGAAGAAACCCGAAAAGAACAAGCCGACAAGGCAAGACGACCTGATCCAGGATATAGAGCAGGAGACTTAGTGCTTGCTGATACGCACATGGTCAGCCGTTCTGCTCAAGGAATGAGTAACAAGTTGATGCCACGCCGAGATGGCCCGTACATTGTGCAATCCAAGCAAGGCGCGACCACTTACAAACTGGCCAAGCCTAGTGAACCTGAAAATACAGTCGGAACCTACCATACCTCGGCCCTGACCCCATTCAAGGGAGATGACCAAATCTTGCCGGAACCCCTACAGCCTATACGGAAAAGGGGAAGGCCAAGAAAGGCAGCTACAAAGGCTACGCATAAACGAAAATAAATCCAATATCCTATCCTACTCGTCGAGACGCCTTCATGGATAGAGGGGGAGAATGTAACACCAATCGTACACTGCAACAGACCATGAGTACTACTAACGCCATCCAGGACCAAGTAGAATAACTAAACCACCCAGAAGTGACTACTACTAACGCCATCCAGGAGCGCGTAGAGTAACTACACTAGGAATCCAATTTTCCCCTAGATGGCGCTGGCGTCGAATTAGATGGCGCTATCGTTTGTTCAACGTAGAATCCTTAGGTCGAATTATGAATTTTGACAATGTATCTTCCTTACTTGGATTAATCAAGTGTTGACGGACTCCCGGCTCACTAGATTGACTCCTACCTATTACTGTGTGGTGCGTACGGTTCCCGGACCATCACACCAGTAAGGGACGACGCGAGGTTTCACTTACGCCTCCTTTACCCCGCTGTAACGTTTGTTGCGGAATAAATATTATTCTCCAGCGAATCGAGGTTTCACTTGCGCGCTACCTCTCCCCCCGCTCCTACGGCTCTTACATACCTACATAAATAACAGGTCGATTTTTTTTTGTTTAAGTAAATAGAGTCGGAGATAATCGCCCCGAAAGTCACAAAAATTGCGTCTCCCGTCTAATTTTTAAACGGTGTATTTAAAAAATATGAAAAATATGGACATAGGGCTTATTAAATTCTTTCACCGAAAAATATTTTGATCAATTTCGTTTCAAAAGTTTTCGAGATATTGCTGAAAAACTGTCTTCTGCGTAAGTGCCGTAAGATTTTTGTGACGATCCAAACTTACGGAACTTAATTCAGTGACCCTAAAAACTAGAAAGCTGGAATCAACCAACTATCCTACATATGCATACTTTTTTTTTCCACCAAGCCTACTAGAGTGTACTAATAGTAGAGCGTAGCGGTGTAATACTTTCTTCCAACAATAATTTACTAACTAGCGGGCAATAAAACACTTTGTAAGTACAAAATATTTCCATAAAACACGTTCAACCAAAAAGTTACCACATTAGGAAGTTTATAATAAGAATCCATAAGTACAAATTGCACGAAACATTAACATAATCGTGTTACGTAGTTGCTCTCACGTGGCGAAGTACGGAACTTTCCAATTTTTCATCTCCGACTAATTTGAAATTATAATCTGCGGCAAGGAATCAAATCAAAATTCCATTTAACTTGGTATTTCAATATTTGTTTGCTAACAGGTGTTCGTCTTTACGGGTCTGTATTTTTTTTGTTAAACAAAGGAGCCAAGCGAACGTAGTTCTTCAACACAGCTTGGGCGAAAGTTCTTTAGTATGTCCAGCGTAAGTCCGGCTGTTAGTTCTCCTCTAATCAGAATCTACCGATTCTCGTGTCAGCAGGTTCGATATATATATATGTTTTCTCGATTCAGTTTTTAGAAACAAAGTCAAAGTCAAAAGTCAAAGTGATTTATGCTTCAATTTAGGCATATTACATGCACCTATGAATGTCGATAAACTACCACCGGTTCGGAAAGAAAACCTCTGCCTCGAGAAGAACCGGCGTAAAAAAACTCGGCGAGATATATTTTTTTCGAAACAGTATACAATATAAATATCATTTCAGTATCAGAGTATTATAAAATTACATTGCTACAGTAAAGCCTAGTCAGTAAGTTCGGTAACGTGTTTTGGAATTTTATTGTAGAATTTTATACAATCTCCCAAGAACGACATTTTCGCTTTTACTAGTCTATAAAAAGTTGTTTTGAGCTTCCCTGTGCTCCTGGTAATCTTGGGCTATTAGTGTTCGTTGGGAAAATGTATAAATTCTTCCTAACATAGGTACATTATTATTTCAAATACGTATAGCGACGTTCAACATTTTGGCAGAGTCGATCTTAAACTATTCGGTAACAATACTTTCGACTTTTTAAACTTACGCTTCTTCCTTTCGATGTTGCTTATTCGATGAATTTCGCTATTTTAACTGTTTGGTAAATTATAGTTTTAACGTTCAGTATTTTGACCTTCGAACCATTTCTTATGTTGATTTTAAATATTTTGAACGTCGATTTTAAAAATGCCTTTGATGTTCTATATTTAAATATGTGAAACATAGATTGACATAACATGTAAACATGACAGTCTTAATAAACGACAAAATAAACACAATTTTAGAAGATTATTTTCCTTAACCTTAGTTAGTTACGTCAATCTCAATTTGGTAGGAAACTGTATCATGTTCTCCATTGTGGGATATTCGTTTCTGTGTTACTTACTTATTTATCTATTCGATGTCATGTTAACTGAATATATTAAAGAAAGAAAGATACATTTATTCACAAACACACAGGACACACATATTAAACAATAAAATAAACAAGAGAAACAATATAAAACATGAAACAAAGTGTGTCTCTGCGGCATTTAACCGGACACTGGCTCAGCATTAGGTGTCAGACACCTACAGCGCAGGCCCCGTAGCATGGTTGGCCTTGTCACGCGATAGGTGATAGGATAGAGCGTGCGTCACTGGCTGACACCGTTCGATAGAACGAGACGACGCTTAGGAAACAATAAGGTCTCATTTTCAAATATATGAATTAAACTTCACTAAGTTAAGTATTTAACGAAATCTGTCCAAAAAAGCCATCCCCTAAGAGTGTTGCATCTCTTTTTCTCGCGAGCTGAAGATATAAGCGTGTCTCTAACAAGGGTGTGTTTTCGCGAATCGACTCAAATCAAGTAAAGTTGGGTTATTATTATCACCTAGGGGCCAAATGGATCCCCCTCGAGGGTGCCCGCCTTGTCGGGGCGGGGGGGCTTAGTAACCGTGGCCTGCAACCCACGGCGAAGCTAAGAGGCACCCAGGGCCGGCCTGTGTGTGGCCTGCTGGCTGGCCCGAGGAGAGCGCTCCTAGCGGGCTGTGCATTGCCCGCTTAGGATGCGTTGGGCAGGGGCCGCAGCAGAAAAGGAGTACCTCCTTATCTTCTGCGGCCGAGGCGGGATCGCAGGGGGAGAGGCGTGTTGGTATAACGGTGCGCCACTCTCCCTACCCCCTGCGAACTTGGCGGGGCCGTTCCGCGGAAGCGGCATTGGTGGGGCCGCAGAGGAAGAGGAATGCCGGTATTACGGTGCGCCGCTTTCCCTATCCTCTGCGGCCGAGGCGTGGTCGGTGGCGGAACCACATACCTGATCCGCCACCGGGTGCTGGAATTTCCCGCACCCATGATCTCCTCGTAGCGGACTCAGGGGGGTCCGCTACTGAACGTGTGGAGATGGAGGAGGCAGGCGCGCCAAAACATCTGGCGTGCCTCTCGTGGAGGGCCTTCGGGCGTCCGCGAGGGAGCCGCTTGTGGGTGGCTGCCGCCGGCGGGGTCGCGGATGTGTGCGCAAGCGTTCCCGTGACCTCGCCACATGGCGGCGAGGCGGCAAGTGGGGGGGTTTTTAGTGGGTATACCGTGAGTCTCATCAGCTTATACGGGAGTCCCACATAACCACTCGGGTCACCCCCTGCACCCGGGTGGTATGCGTAACGCATTTTCCCCCCCTAAACAAAAAAAAAAAAAAAAAAAAAAAAAAAAAAAAAAAAAAAAAAAAAAAAAAAAAAAAAAAAAAAAAAGGGGCCAAATGGATGCGTTCAAACGGATAGAAATAGAAATAGAAATCTTTATTGTATGAATGTTATATTTTGACCAGGTACATTAAAAAGTAAAAACAAAGAAAGGAGATTGTGCACGCGCTTGCGGTTTTCTGTGTTGTTTCAATATACACTAGCACACTATTCGTCTTGGCGACAAATGGATGCGTCCAAATGGATGGATGAACGTTGACGTTGTTGTTCCAAAATTGCATTTTTACCTTATACCTATTTTTACTATTCATTGCATACAACATTATTGGAATTGTCGTGAATTACCAGTTTTATTTTACGTAATGGTGAAAGATATACATGAGCACGTATACGAGTATTATATGTTAGTTATGTCATTTTTGTGCTATCCGCTACTCATCATCATCATATCACCCGAAAGACGTCCAACTGCTGGACATAGACCTTTCCCAAAGAGTGCCACGGGTCGTTCTTCTTTTTTACCGACAATGAACCGAGGTTTTTCTGTTTTTTTGGTTTTTGAACTATCAAAAATTGTGGTTTTGAAGTGCGATTTAAAAAAAAATGCATAGGTTTCTTCATTAGAACTAATTAAAGTTTCCTTTCTGGCCAATATAAATATTTATTTACGGTTGGTTTCTGAAAAAAACATGTGACAAAGTGGACTCTTTTAGTGGGGACAACATTTTGGTTTACCACTCTGTCACGGCATTCTACGAAAAAAAAAACATTTAAAAAAAGGCTAGTTAGAGAAAGTGAAATATTAAATATCACTAATTAATTAAATAATATGGACGTTCATTCGAACATTATAAAACCGTAAACATCATTACTCAAATGAGATGCCGTAATAAGACGAAGGACAAGCTATTGTCGGTCGAAAAGAAGAACGACCCCCACCTGCATCCAGGACGCTCGACTCTCCATACAGCCTTAGTAAAGTTTGTTTCTCATTTTATAACGGCACGCTAGGAATAACATGAAAATATATAATGGGATCCGCCGTATCTAGGTTGAAAACTAGTTTTTAGGGTTCCGTACCTCAAAAGGACAAAAACGGAACCCGTATAGGATCACCCGTGCGTTTGTCTGTCCGTCTGTCACAGCCGATTTGCTCCGAAACTACTGGACCGATTGAGTTCAAATTTGGTAAACATATGTAGATTGGTGATCCAAAGATGGACACGTAAAGTTTTTTAATGAGTTCTGCACAAGTGGGCCACTTTTGGGGGGTAAACTGGAAAATTAAAAAAAAAGTTTCGTAAACTGTATTGTGTGACATATTAAATGAAAGGGGTTTTTGTAAGCATCTCAGTTTTTTTTAATAATTTTAGCGAAAATTTATTTACCATTCCCCCCCCCTCATCTCCAAAACTACTAGGCTTAAAATTCTGAAAAAAATATGGAAAATAGATCCCAACAACACGGGAGATGGTATTTCACGTCCGCCACGTAGGATTTTAAAATAGTTGTTGTTTTCGTAATCAGCGACGCGATAAACCATAAAAACAATACCAATATTGATTTTCAGACTTTGTCACCACATTTCCCCCTTGTAGGGATTGAAATTTTAAAAAACCTGAAATACTCGTTTACTCTTTTATTGTTAGGAATATTTCTGTGAAGTTTCAAATGAAATAGTCTAACTAATCATGTTTCCACATACAAACTTTGGACCCCCATTTCACCCCCTTATTTGGGTATTTTGAAAAATCCTTTCTTAATGCACCCCTTAAATTTGGAATGTCTAGAATCAGCGGTTTAGGCTATGCGTTGCTATGTCAGTCAGTCAGTCAGTTCCTTTTTTTATATATTTAGGTAGCAACTGAAACTAGTTTCTGACCTAGACCAATGGCGATTCCCATTGAGTATAAGAAATTTCATGTTATTCCAGTAAGTTGTTTCAAAATGAGCACCAAACTAAGTTTGTATAGAGAGTCGACTCGAGCCGACCGTGCTGCGCACCAAACTCGTCAAGTCGCATAAAATCTCAAATTCATTCCTCTAAGTAATAAACGTATATTATATAATGATAATAAAAAAGGCATAAAATTTTATGGCACCACACCGTTTCACTACTGCCGACTACCAGTAAATCCGAATGTAAACTACCTTCGAGATATGTAATATAATATTTTATGTTTCTAGTGGAATAAGAAGCTAGCTCAACACTTAACAAACTTGATAAGTACCTACGTGATACAGTTTTTAGGGTTCTGTAGCCAAAATGGCACAAACGGAACATTTCGCCATGTCCGTCTGTCCGTATGTCACAGGCATTTTACTCGAAAACTATACTCATTCGTCATACTCATTATTTATTGATTATAGAATTTACAAGTCAACATAATACGGCAAAAGGTGTATTTGAATGAAATTTTGAGGATAGGTGTATTTTGTTAGCCGCTACGTAGTTCTGTAATGAAATGACAAGAAAAATATTTTAAGGGGTGCACTCTATACATAAAAATGCAAGTCAAAAATATATATACTCGTATCATTGTCAGTACACGTGTGGCACATCAATCGATGGGCCTTTTGAAATAAATATAAGGTTTTTTCAGCAATTTTTATGATTAAGTGAATAAGAGATTAAGTGAATAATTTTTGAACGGTGTATATTCAAAATATGAAAAAAATCATGCTGGCGGCATTTCCTCGCTGAATTGCAATGTTGATGCGTTGCGCGAGAAAGCCGCCAGCTCTACGGTCACCAGTTACATCAACTAGACGTTTCGTGATTTAATATTTTACTTTAGTAATATAAAGTCTTTTATTTTCAGGTACTTATTGGGATTGACATAGACTACAGAGGTGATTGTTGGCAAAATTCAATATTCATGATAGGATCTATGAGTGATCAATGAAACTGTAACTCGTAAAACACTTATTTTTTAAATCTCTATTTATAATTCTTTACTACTACTTTACGCTTGAAGTTGTAGACGAGTATATATACCTAGGACAGACTGTCCAGTTAGGTAGGTCCAACTTGGAGAAAGAGGTTAATCGTCGAATCCGACTCGGCTGGGCAGCATTCGGTAAGCTACGGCAATCTTTTCGTAGAATATGCCGCAGTGTCTCAAGACGAGAGTCTTTGAGCAGTGTGTGTTGCCAGTGATTACGTATGGCACGGAAACGTGGTCGCTTACTATGGGCCTCATAAGAAGGCTCAAAGTCACCCAAAGGGCAATGGAGAGGGCTATGCTGGGAGTATCTCTGCGTGATCGCATAAGAAATGAGGCTATCCGCAGCAGAACCAAGGTAATCGATATAGCCCTCCGAATCGCTAAACTTAAGTGGCAATGGGCGGGGCACATTGCACGTAGAACCAACGGCCGTTGGGGCGGAAATGTTCTCGAGTGGCGACCACGTACCGGAAGGCGCAGCGTGGGTAGGCCCCCCACAAGGTGGACTGATGACCTGGTAAAGGTCGCTGGAGTCCGCTGGATGCGGGTGGCGCAGGGCCGGTCATTGTGGCACTCTTTGGGGGAGGCCTATGTCCGGCAGTGGACGTCTTTCGGCTGATATGATGACGATGATGATGACTTCTTTACAGAAATAATCGTGTTTGGATCGAGAGATGGAACTAAACATTTTTAAGTCTTAACTAGCTCAATAATTATACTAGCCAGAGAGGAATCACCATTAGTCAGTACAGTGAAAACTGGTACAATTTGTGTCAAAATTTCGTACACATGACGCGCTATCATTGTTCTCGAGTGAAGAGTAACACACGCCATACGTAGTAGCAATCTCTTCGATTTACGTCCGTAATTGCGCCCACATTGTTGATAGGCTCGTGTCAAGCTGACGTTTGATTGCATTCAACGATCTGATCAGTGTAAACTCGGCATAAGTGTTTACTATAAAAACCGGCCAAGTGCGAGTCTGACTCGCGCACGAAGGGTTCCGTACCATTATCTGTAAAAATGGCAAAACAATCATGTCTGTTGTATGGGAGCCCCAGTCTGACTCGCATTTGGCAGGTTTTTTAGTATTATTCTTATAGCGGCAACAGAAATACATAATCTGTGAAAATTTCGTTTCTCTAGCTATCACGGTTCTTGAGATACAGCCTGGTGACAGACAGACGGACGGACGGACGGACAGCGAAGTCTTTTCGTTTTCACCCTTTGGGTACAGAACCCTAAAAAACTACATGCTACATGCACATATGAGGTAACACAGATTTAAGTCGCTCGTGAAGTAATGTAATGAAAGGGTGTCATGCTTCGGGTTCTATCGGCTCCTAAAACTCTTCCAAATGAATTTAATTCGGATCAGCGGTTTAAGAAAATGTATAGTAATAAACAAGCACAAACCAGACTAAGGAACTTACTTTAGCATTTGTAAGGCTCTCATGCAGATTATCTACCATACGTGCACATCTGCGCTGCCTAACATTACGAGTACCATGTACTTAGGGCTGGTTGCTTCAACCACATTTAACAGCACGTCTAGCACAACTTGCTGCTCAGTCGCTTCTCGCGCGACTAAGCGTCCCCTATCTCACTCGCACCGTACAAATTAGAAAAAGGGGGGTAGAGCTTTCTCGACTCGCGTCGCGGTGCGGCGTCAGTTGCGCTAGCCCCGCTGGTCCGTTAACGCTAAGCATGACGCCAGTAATCGTCCCGTAAATTACTGTCAGACTCCCCATATACGATCGGATTTTAACGGACGCAACTGACGATTACCAACGGTTTCAAACAACCAACCCTAAATGTTAAATCTATATTTGTTTCTTTTTAACTTTAAGTGAGCAAGACGAATAAGAGAGAGCATGGCTAATAAAAATGGCGCAACTTGGAGCGACTTTACATCAACAAAATGTTTAAGTTCTCTGTCACACGAACAAATCTGCTTGTGCGAGCTCGCATGTGTAAACACAGCTTAACCTCTTTGTCACTGCGATTTCAAGTTCTACACTAACGACTTAAGGTGCTATTTCGTCTACTTTGGCGGATTTTAAATCGATGGAGCATTAGAGTTTGGGCCGGCGACGGTCCGAACACACATTGTGGAGCATTTAGATTAAGTGACAGATAAGAGTCACTTAAAAGTAAGTACGTTCCAGTGACCCCGAGTACTATTGGTTCTAGAGTAACTATAACTAACTGACCGACTTCGATCATTATCAATGAAATGAGTGCAAAGCCGCGATATCGCCAGCAAATAAATTTCATTACATGGGCCGATACCACATTTAATTTCAATAAGAATAAACCGAATGTCCTTCTCAGTAGTAGTTATCACAAGTACAAAACGTGGAATGTCTCTTGCCATGCAGAGAAAGAATAACTCTGGCATGGCTATGCTGAGCTGCGTCCATTTCGTGACAACTTGTCTTATTTTTTTTATTTTTTTTTCTTCTTTTATTTTCTGTGTTGTTACGAATAAATGTTTGAATTTGAATTTGAATTAACCATCTAAAACCAAAATAATTTGCTGCTCTGCCATTTCCGCTTATGGTCGTGATAATAGAATAGAATAATTTATTGAAAAAACCTTATTGCTTGCACTGTTACATTTTAGGTGAATTGATTAAATGCGCCTGAACTAGGATTATCCTGTATCTCAGGCAAAGAGATATAATACCAATTCGCAAACGATTAAACAAATTAAAATCATACACACCAAAGGCACTAACAATTATTTGAAAATTATACGTGCATATGAAATTTATATAAGAATATTTTCATAAAATATATTTAATTTATATTCAGTATTGCAGTCTCAGCGTCTAAAACAACGGTAAACTAGGTCAATCGAGTTTATTTCATTATTTAGTGGAATTTTACCTTAGTGCATAATAATATAATAGCGTACATTGCAGTTTCATATTAGGTTAAAGGTTATTAGGACAAAATTAAAAATGACGAGTTAGTAACTAAAGTATTGGTGACAGATCTATATGTATATGAACATTTTACAATGGCGGAAGGACGGCGTTGATGAGCAAATGTGTGATAACAATGGCCCCAAAGCTGTATAATAAATTGCCAGAAACATGGAAGTCAGAAACCTCCTCTAAATTTAAAATTTTACTTTATAGATTTTTATAGGATAAATGTTATTATAGGTACTGTAGAGGATTATCTTAATTTAATTTATTCCTATTGTAAAAAAAATGCTTAGTTTTTTTTATTCTTTAATCTGTATTTTGGTACTTAATTAGTGACATGACATTTATGTTTATTATTTTTAAATTTGAAATGTATAAACTTTAAATTCGTATGCCAAAAGGCACATCATCGCTATGTACCTACATTTAATTCTATATTTACACCTTTTATTACCTGTGATGAGCGAATAAATGATTCTGATTCTGAATGGCGAATCGTAGCGTGCGGCCAATTGACGCCTTCGTCAGTAGTAAGATAAACACAAATTCCCATATGGCGTTTCTTAGGAGTGTTTATGTACGGCGTGAGCACTCGCTTGAAGCTCGCGACGGCTGTCAATAAGCACGGTCTTATGGTTATATTGTAGTAAACCTTAAAACAAATACAGAATAAAAATTAGATCAAAACAATTGTGCAGGAGATTCTAAATAAAAACCTTTTGAAACAAAAAACGTTTTTATATTTTTGACTCAAAAACAAAGTACAAAAAAACTGTCACCGAAGTCAAAATTGAGCATAAACTCCTTAATAATTGTTTTGAACGTTATTATCAAAACAAACGCAGCTGTCACCGTTTGTTTGTTTCTACAAAGTAATTAAGTTAAATAAATAACTTTTATAACTTAGTTTACTAATAAACCGTGAGCCATTACGTTAGGACTTTTAAATGGGTTTTAAATGGGAGTGGGCGCTTTTATAGCTGCAGAACTAAGTAAGGAAAAACTTGGTAAAAATGCAAATGCACCTGAAGGTTTACTATCCTTTAGTATACAAATAGAGTATATAGCCTAAATTAACATTTATAATACATTTTATCCCAGTAAAAGTCCAACTAAAGGAAGTCAACGCGAACGAAGTCACGGACAACAGCAAGTTTAAGATAATGGGATTATGGTGAATGTTCAGTGCTTGACACTCCCTGAATATTATAATTGGTACCTTCAATTTTAAATCAAAGCGATATTAATACTCAAGATAATAACCTTAACATAACAAACAGGGTTTTTAAACTTTGTCTGGGTTTCAGTTATTGGAATTAAAGTGTGTCTAACACTGTAAGGTTTACCTTGATTATTGCTAAACCTAAATCTCCGTATTAATAACATCACTGGTAGGTATTCAGAAAGGTTTCTCAGCAAGAAATTATCTCAATAATTAATTTCAAAATGATAATTACGTTTTTGCAAGTATAATGTTTGCTGAATCAAGCCATACAAAAAACGGCAGGGAATTATCTTGCTTACTAATTTGATCTCAACTTTGAAGGACATCCAATGGCGCTATATAATAATTTGTATGCTCTTTGAAAACATTATATATCCATGAGGATCCGCATTCCAGAATTTCCTATTCCATTTTTGCAAATTTAAATTTATGAGGTACCAGGAGTTCATATTGACATAAAATGATTACAACCTTAGACTAAAAGTATAAAACCCTGCATGGTGGCGCGGTTGACAAAATTGACGTATCGTTGCTATGATACAATAAACATACAATACAATACAAATACTCTTTAATGCACACCGACTTAATAACACCAACATAATTATTAATACATACATAATGGTTAATTTACGCGAAAATAGCAGAAAAACAGGTAAGAAAAGTGTACCCAAGCGCACGTCCTGTGTGATGACTAGGCGAAATTAGGTTTTAAAACTTTTGCGTTACAGTAACTCAGAATAATGTTTAGTGACAAAAAAACGGCTTGAGACCAAAAGAGAGGTGATGTAAGCGCACGTATTATCTATTTGAAGAAGAATTTGCGAGTCTCACGACTAGTGCGCGGACGACCGCAAACCATCAGTAGACAGGTAAACACTACAAACCATCAGTAGACAGATAAACAATAGAAACCATCAGTAGACAGGTAAACACTACAAACCATCAGTAGACAGGTAAACACTACAAACCATCAGTAGACAGGTAAACACTACAAACCATCAGTAGACAGGTAAACACTACAAACCATCAGTAGCCAGGTAAACACTACAAACCATCAGTAGCGGGTAAACACTACAAACCATCAGTAGACAGGTAAACACTACAAACCATCAGTAGACAGGTAAACACTACAAACCATCAGTAGACAGGTAAACACTGCAAACCATCAGTAGACAGGTAAACACTACAAAGCATCAGTAGACAGGTAAACACTACAAAGCATCAGTAGCGGGTAAACACTACAAACTATCAGTAGACAGGTAAACACTACAAACCATCAGTAGACAGGTAAACACTACAAACCATCAGTAGACAAGTAAACACTACAAACCATCAGTAGACAAGTAAACACTACAAACCATCAGTAGACAGGTAAACACTGCAAACCATCAGTAGACAGGTAAACACTACAAACCATCAAAAGCGGGTAAACACTACAAACCATCAGTAGACAGGTAAACACTACAAACCATCAGTAGACAGGTAAACACTACAAACCATCAGTAGACAGGTAAACACTACAAACCATCAGTAGACAGGTAAACACTACAAACCATCAGTAGACAGGTAAACACTGCAAACCATCAGTAGACAGGTAAACACTACAAAGCATCAGTAGACAGGTAAACACTACAAAGCATCAGTAGCGGGTAAACACTACAAACTATCAGTAGACAGGTAAACACTACAAACCATCAGTAGACAGGTAAACACTACAAACCATCAGTAGACAAGTAAACACTACAAACCATCAGTAGACAAGTAAACACTACAAACCATCAGTAGACAGATAAACACTGCAAACCATCAGTAGACAGGTAAACACTACAAACCATCAAAAGCGGGTAAACACTACAAACCATCAGTAGACAGGTAAACACTACAAACCATCAGTAGACAGGTAAACACTACAAACCATCAGTAGACAGGTAAACACTACAAACCATCCGTAGACAGGTAAACACTACAAACCATCAGTAGACAGGTAAACACTACAAACCATCAGTAGACAGGTAAACACTACAAACCATCAGTAGACAGGTAATCACTACAAACTATAATTTTATTACCGTTTACAAACCTATTTGTATAAAATGCTGTTTGTCTTTGTCTTTCACTTTAATCTTTGTATTTATGGAACAAGGAAATAACACATTTTAGTTAACACAGCTATGCTAACTTTTATAAAAAAGGGGGTAATCTTTAAACAGGAATCACGGAGTTGCCACCGAAACTGTGACACATGGTAGGGGGCCGAAGTTATCTAGGGGGCAGGGGCGCAGCTTGCCCACTTTTACCATCAATTTATCGGGCCAGGGCCTTGGACCGAATTAATTGATTAGAGCGGAAACTTGTGTTGATTCCGTTGATGCATGATTTCGGTGGAGATATCGTGTGAATGGATACAAGAGGGCAATTGCGTAGCTTTTCAAAGTTTGGCACAGGTTTGTGGTGCACCTATGTACTTAAGGTGGTAATTTGAGAGCCACTAAAATAATTTTTATCCTACTACTACTGTATATATATTTATATCCTATCCTATCCTACTAATATTATAAATGTGGAAGTTTGGATGTTTGGTTGTTTAAGTATTTAGATTTGTTTGGATGTTTGTTACTCAATCACGCTTAAACAGATTTGGATGAAATTTTGCACGAATACAGTTTATAGCCTGAATAAAGGATAGTTTTTATCTCGGATCCTAGTAATCTGTGGATGTTTGGATATTTGGATGTTCAGATGTTTTGATGTTTGTTACTCAATCACGCAAAAACGGCTAAACGGATTGAAAAGAATTTTGGTTTGCATATAGTGTATAGCCTGGATTAACATATAGAATACTTATTATCCCGGGAATGATCCCCTAAGGGGCGAAATGGGGGGCGAAAGTTTGTATGGAGCTACGATATAAACGAGTTATAAGTGGACGAAGTCGCTGGCAGAAGCTTAGTAAATATATTTGAAACCCTTGACATTGTATCGTTTTAGTTCAATTGTTTACATTGAATTTGTATTGTTTGGCTTTGATTCTCCTTTTTAGGGTTCCGTACCTCAAAAGAAAAAAACGGAACCCTTATAGGACCACTTTTGCGTCTGTCTGTCCGTCTGTCACAGCCGATTTGCTCCGAAACTACTGGACCGACTGAGTTGAAATTTGGTAAAAATATGTAAATTGGTGACCCAGAGATGGACGCGTAAAGTAAATTAATGACTTCTGAACAAGGGGGCCACTTTTGGGGGGTAAACTGGAAAATAAAAATAAAAAGTTTCGCAAATTGTATTGTGTGATATATTAAATGAAAGGGGTTTTTGTAAGCATCTCAGATATATTTTTTGTATAATTTTAGCAAAAACAGAATTGAAGTAATTTAGCAAAAAAGACGAAAATTGACCATTGCCCCCCTTATCTCCGAAACTACTAGCCTTAAAACCTATAAGAAGTTTGAGTATTCAAAGTAACGGGAAAATTCTCAATATTTGACGGAACCCTCACCACGCGAGTTGAACTCGCACTTCCGGTTTTTATAAGTGTTATGTGAGATTAAACAAAACCACAGACGGTGGCAAACAAGCATATGGCCAGGATACAATACTCCATACCTGTGGAACAAATACTGGTTTTATTCTGGCTGCGGACTTTTGTCCAGTAGAAGTATATCCCCAATGGGGAATGGATGAAAATTTTAGAAATGCCTGATAATTTTTTTGGTGATAGGAATAACCTTCCTTAGCACCAGAAAAAAGTTTTAGATTTTTTAGCTGCGACAATAATTTTTGAAAAATAAAACAGTTTCCTCATTTACGTTTTGGGTCAAGAACGGTAAATAGACACTTTCCTGGATCTGTCTCATATTAAAAAAAACTATCTTAAATATCTGTGGTAAAATGACACTGGTAATGACCAATATAGCTGCTGCAAGTGTCAATATCATTGCCAGTCTCAGTTTACCACACATATTTGATATATTTTTTTGTAATATGAGACCGATCGAGGAAGGTGCCGTAACTGACCCAAAACGTAAGTGAGGAAACTGTTTATATATTTCAAAAAAAATTGACGAAGCTGAAAAATCTGAAACTTTTTTCTGGTGCTAAGGAAGGTTATTCCTATCACCAAAAAAATAATCAGGCATTTCTAAAATTTTCATCCATTCCCAATTGGACTGGGTCAAATATGAGTGAGCTGACATTCCGCAGTTCTCTACCTCTCGAAATCCAAAGCTTTAGTAGTTTTAACTAATGGAAAAGCTTAGCAATAGCTCTGCTGTGGTATGGGTCATATATTGTAGCTCGCCATGCGGTTTGCGGTGACGAACACAATATGGGAATGAGTTACAATCAATGTACGGCTAAAGCCTAAAACAGGGATATATGAAGTGCAAAGCTAAATGAGATAGATAAAGTGGGATAAACACTGGAACTGTACGTTTTACCGGGCATAATCGTTAATTGCACAGGCAACCATTCTATAAAATAAGAAACATCAACAACTTTGAAACTATTGAAACTGATATCGAAACTGTAGAAGATACGGCAATAGAGATATCTCTTAGGGACCATGTTATATTTATGGCACTGATTTAAGAAACTTCGATAGCGCGATGCAAAATACGTCGGGTTTGACAGGAGTGACGCCACATCAGCCCCCCATTGAGACGGAGGGGTCTGGGACGACGTATGAAGAGTGCAGCTTGCCAGTGCCTAAGCAGCGTGGCGACCGAGTGTTCAGAGCCAGGGTGGCGAGCGGGTAGGGAGAGAGAGAGAGGGTCTGGCTTGCTGAGAGTCGGGCGGCAGTCAGGATCTTCAGAGTTGCGCTTAAATGTCCATTGTTGAAGGTCACCAATGTAGGAGACACGGCAATAGAGAGGTCTCTCAGGGACCGATGTCCAATGAGATTTGTTTAGATGTTATATTTATGGCACTGATTAAAGGAACTTCGATAGCGCGATGCAGCACACTTCAGATTTGACAGGAGTGACGCTACATCAGCCCCCCTTTGAGTCGGAGGGGTGAGCGACGACGTATGAAGAGTGCAGCTTGCCAGTGCCTAAGCAGCGTGGCGACCGCCTGAGAGCCAGGGTGACGAGTGGGTAGGGAGACAGAGAGAGAGAGAATCTGGCTTGCTGAGAGTCGGGCGTCGAATGTCACCAATGTAGGAGACCTCTCTCAGGGACCGATGTCCAATGAGAGTTATTTAGATGTTATATTTATGGCACTGGAGCCGTAGCATGGTTGGCCTTATCACGCGACAAGTGACAAGATAAGAGCGTCGTCTCGTTCTATCGAACGGTGTCAGCCAGTGACGCACGCTCTATCCTATCACCTATCGCGTGACAAGGCCAACCATGCTACGGCTCCTGATTTAAGGAACTTCGATAGCGCGATGCAGAACACGTCACGTCGGGTTTGACGCCACAAAACTAACTAGGTTTTTTCCCAAGCCTATATTAGGCTATAAGCAAACAGTCAAAAAACAAACAATCCTACTAATTCTACTAATATTATAAATGCGAAAGTTTGGATGTTTAGATGTTTGTTACTCAATCACGCTTAAACGGCTCAACCGATTTAAATGAAATTTTTCACGAAGATAGTTTATAGACTAGATTAAAATACAGAATAGTTCTCACCCTGGGTCCACGCAGATGTAGTTGCGGGCGGAAGCTAGTCATGAATAAACCACCTCGCTCAAATTTCTACCATTTCATTCTAGCTTTTCATTACCATACGTAAGAGGAAGACGGAACATCGTTTTCATTGGCAATATAAACTCGTAGTCTAAGCGTGTACATTCTGGTAATAAGTCCGCGTCCTGTCGGCACTCGATACGGAGTCAACGGTCTTAGCTAAGGGCATCTGTCCACCGACCGCTGCATTATATCAACGGGGCTAAAGGTGCTGATAATTAGGCTTAGGACTTTTCATAGCATACCGTGGTTCTAAAATCTTTGGAGCCGCCGTGTGTAAAATTCTCGAAGTCAAAGTCAAAGTCAAAAAGTATGATGTCTTATTAACTATAAATATTTATACATACTGTCACATCGTTACTGAGTGCATTTTAATCGAACGTAATTAATGTTATCATAAACCTATATAATAATACTAATTACTACAATATTATTTACTTATCTAATTATACATCCTCTTTAATGCCCGTGTTTAGTAAAAAATATAGACATAAAAAAATATTCAATAACATTAAAATATTTACATAGTTTCAGTTGGTGCCGCTTTTTAGGGTTCCGTAGCCAAAATGGCAAAAACGGAACCCTTATAGTTTCGTCATGTCCGTCTGTCCGTCTGTCCGTCTGTCCGTCTGTCCGTCTGTCCGTCTGTCCGTCTGTCCGTCTGTCCGTCTGTCCGTATGTCACAGGCATTTTACTCGAAAACTATAAGATGTATTTGAATAAAATTTTGAAGATAGGTGTATTTTGTTAGCCGCTACATAGTTTTGTAATTAAAATGACAAAAAAATTTTTTTTTAGGGGTGCACTCCATACATAAAACTAAAGGTCAATTTTTTTTTTTTCATTGTGACCCCCCGTGTGGCCCATCAATCGATAGGCCTTTCAAAATAAATATAAGGTTTCTTAGCATTTTTTTTTATTAAGTGAATAGGGTCGGAGATAATCGCCCCGAAAGTCACTAAAATTCCGTCCCCCCCCCTCTAATTTTTGAACGGTGTATTTTAAAAATATGAAAAAAATCATGGACATAGGGCTTATTAATTTCATTCACCGAAAATTGTTTTGAACAAGATCGGTTCAGAGGTTTTCGAGATATTGCTGAAAAACTGCCTTTCCTCAAAGAAAAGGACGTAAGTGCCGTAAAATTTCTGTGACGATACGACCTTTTTAATAGGCACGGAACCCTTCGTTTTGCGTGATCCGACACGCACTTGGCCGGTTTTAACGGTGTATTTAAAAAGTATGAAATGGTGACATAGAACATATTAAATTCTTTTGCCGAAAATTATTTTGAAGGCCTATCGATTGATGTATCACACGTGGACTTACAAAGGTATTTTTTTTTGACTTGCAGTTTTATGTATAGAGGGCACCCCTTAAAAAATATATTTTTGTAATTTCATTACAGAACTTATCTTATCGTATATTATCCTCAAAATTGTATTCAAATACACTTTACAGTTTTCGAGTAAAATGCCTGTGACATGCGAACAGACGGACAGACGGATATGACGAAATTATATAAGGGATCCGTTTTTGCCATATTGGTTACGGAACCTATATTCAATTCACTTGACATAACTATACTAAACGTTACAATATTCAATTCACTTGGCATCACTGCAGGGTAGCAATATTTGCATTAAAACTCTTGTTCTGTTTGATTTCCCATCCATTATTTCTGTATATGTATATTCATAAATAATAAAACGTATATCACAAAGTAAAAGGCAGTAAAAGTTTTGACACGTTTTGACGCTTTGCTTTCATGGACAGCAGCCCTAACGCTCCATTTTAAAGTCGATCGTTTTAGAATAAGCACCGCTATTTATTTTCTCTGTCCACTTTCAACTTGGGATCCCTACTTACCATTCGACGTATCGATGTCGACGGTTTAATTATAAAACATGCTTTATGATATGTGGAATACGGTTCATAATTCAACAGAGTAAAATACAGTAGAAACAAGGTACAATTTAACTATCGAGTTCTCAGTTAACGATGTTGGTAAGCCTGTTATGTTCGTTAAATTCATATCATGATATTTATTTATTTATTTATTTAAACTTTATTGCACAAAATACAAAAAAAAAATGTACAAATGGCGAGCTTAATAGTAGGTATCTTAAAAAGAGGAATTATTATTTCACGACCGAATAGCCTAGTGGTTAGAGAACCTGACTATGAAGCTTGAGGTCCCGGGTTCGATTCCCGGTCGGGGCAGATATCTGTATGATGAATACGAATGTTTGTTCTCGAGTCTTGGATGTTTAATATCTATTTAAGTATGTATTTATCTATATAAGTATGTTTATCCGTGGTCTAGTACCCATATTTAGTACAAGCTTTGCCTAGTTTGGGACTAGATCAATTGGTGTGAATTGTCCCACGATATTTATTATTATTATTATTTATTATGAAATATATGGGACAATCAACTATTTTTTGTTGCTCGTAGCCATGGTTACGTCCACTGGGTCACTCTTTGAAACTATGATTTTATAGCGCTTAACCTTTTTAACGTATGTCAATGCAAGAAGGTTGCTATCGCGCTGGGCTCCTTGACGCATATATCCGTCGTTTTCGTTGAAACTGCGGCGCGGATATGTGCGTCGTTGGCGTCGAAAGGGTTAAATCCACTAAAGTCGTATTTTTGTTATAATTGGTAAACCCATTCCATGGTGGGGCACCTCCTTACCATGATAGGAGCCCAATTTATAGTATTTTTTCTAAGAAACTCTGTCATTGTTGTCTTGGCTTACCGGGACTAAATCACCACAAGAAAAAGTTGATTGACCCAAATACGAGATATATAGACCACGTACCAGAGGTGGACTGATAACCCTGGTCCTGGTAGAGACCGCAGGAGCATATTCGATGCGAGTGGCGCAGGGTCGGTCACTGTGGAACTCTTTGGGGGAGGCCTATGTGTAGATGATGATTTCTTTCAAAACGAAGCGGAGATGGTAGGACGACTTGGACGCATTTTAACAAAGACAACGACCAGGGCTGTTATTCGCTACGCGCTCATGCGTCTCACCCTGTTCGCGCCACCACCGGACTATGACGTCATACGGGCGAGCGGGGGCCGCCCCACCACCGCCAGCAGCGAGCAGCGCATCAGCTCGTTCTATTTCGCCTATGGACAGCGGCCCGCACACGCGCGTCCCATACTTACATATATTATAGTACCATCCATACAAACCGATTGTGGAAACTTTATTAAACAGTTTTACTATTTCATCGTGTTTGTTCAACCTTATGTACGCCCGTACATAATTTGGCGCCCCCGGGTGGGCACGAACTATCTCCAAGCCAAAAAAGTGAAGCAATTTGCGCCGCGCCACGCCCCGGCACGTTTCCGTGCCGCCGACACTTTTGGTCTCCAGTCAAGCAGCTTCATCCCTAACTGCGCTGGAGCGCAGTCACCACTGCCAGATCACGATTCCGACGGGAATCATTGAAGAATTAGCGACGAGTTTCGCTGGCAGCATCAAGGTGTAAAGTCCATCGGCCGGACAAAGGACTGTGCGCCGCACGCTTCGGACATCATAACAAGGAGAGTGCCGTGAGCTAACCCATCAACTTCCTTCTTATATCCCCCTCAGTTTGATCATATAAAGGCGATAGCGCTTCATTTTACCGTGTGTGAAAACTTCATCATATCTGATCATCTTATTAAGGAACCATCTTATCTTCTTTTTATTGATTGCATCATACTGTCGTCCTAAAATCCTTCTTACTTAGATTATTCTCACATATAATTGCTACCTTGCTTCTTAAGCTATTTGCGCCGCAACGTGTGCTTAATGGCGGCTCATCTTTGAAAGGTAGCTACATCATAATTAATCTGTGTTTTCTTACAGCATCCTAATATTTAATGACCATTTAATTGCATCTTACATCGTCTTTTGCCCGATAATTAATTAATTTTTGCAAAATAGCATTCTTATATATTTTATTTGAAAAACTTCATACATTCTTCTTCGCCTGCCAAGCTTCTACGCCGTCCTCTAGCATATTCTTCTCATTTCTTAATTACCTATAAAACGATTTATACGCCTCGTAACGAGATAGGCCTCTTTTTCGCTTTTTACATTAATTTATTTGCACGAAGCCCAGCATCGCACCCCACCTATTGCTTACGTTCGCACTGTCAACCCTTTCTTCATACATATTTCAGTGACATTTGCCCGGAGTCGAACCGGTACCAAGTTTGCCGCGTGGTGCACTCGGTTCGGCGCAGTGCTCCAGCTGCCGGCCGGCCCGTGGCAACTCGCCGCATTCCTCAGCGATAAGGAGCGTAAGCCATTTGCAATATTAGTATACCCACTTTTAACTTCATTTATTATTACGGTAATTTATTCAACTTGCTTGTTTACGTTTACTTGTTGCGCTAAGTACCTAGTTATTTCATTGATTTTATACGTAATCTATCCTTCTTAGTTTGCATTTTAATCATGGCGACAACAAACGCCGATTCGGGACTTAAACTCCCCCCTCTGTCAATTCCCGCTACATCGTTAGCGGAAAATGAAACATGTTCCGATCTCAAGGTCAAACGGAGTTCCATTAAAGGACAGATAACAAAGTTCGGTAATTATTTAAATGGATTTCACGGTGCAGACTCGTTGACATCGATTCAAATCAATGAATTAACCTTAAAGTTGAATAAATTCCTTGAAATTAGTAGTAAATTTGATATCATGCAAACTCGCATAGAGGTCTTGAATGAAGGAAACCTCGTAAATGAACTTGCCGAAAGGGACACTATAGAAGAAAGTCTTCACCTTGCCATTGCCACAGCCCAGTCTATTCTGGAAGAATGTAAACCTAAAGAGACCTTTCATGACGCCGACCAGGCTTCATCTTCACACTCTTGTTCTGGCAACCAGCGATGCCCTGATGATTTTGGTTTTAAATTGCCAGTAATTCAAATACATAAATTTGACGGAACCTTCTTTAAATGGCTTGAATTCCGTGATACCTACGAGTCTCTTATTCATAGAAATAATAGAATACAACCAATACACAAGTTTCATTACCTCTCTTCATACCTTGAGGGTGAAGCCGCGCGCGTCATTTCAAACTTAGAAGTTTCGGCGTACAACTATACTGAAGCGTGGGCCCTTCTATGCGAGCGATATAATAATAATCGTCAACTTATAACTAATCATCTTAACTCCCTATTTAGCATTGAACCATTGCAACGCGAATCAGATAAGGCACTGAGGTACCTCAGTGATCACGTGACTAAAAACTTGCGGGCTTTGAAGACGCTGGGTCAGCCTACCGATCAGTGGGACACAATCATCATACATATGGTCACATCCAAGTTAGACCAAGCTACTCGTACAAAATGGGAAGAGCATCGTAATAATTTAGCTGAACTACCCACATTAGACGAATTTAAGAAATTCTTACAATCTCGTGCAGATGTTTTGGAGGCATTATTTAGAGCTAAAAGGGACAAGCCTCTATGCTCCAAGCCTCAATTTAAAATAGAAGCGCCTCAAACCAAATCCTTTATAATTTCAGCCAATGAAAAGACTCAGCGGCCGTGCGTCGTGTGCCAAGGAAAGCATCGTATCTTCGATTGCAAGGTTTTCAACAGCCTGTCAACCGAGGAAAAATGGACCCAGGCTGCAAAGCTCAAGCTCTGCTTCAACTGCTTGCGCTCGGACCACGACAGTTCCCGCTGCCGACTGGGAGGATGTCGCGTATGTAAGAGGCGCCACAACACAGTCTTACACAAATACAACACTAACACACCCACACCTCCTGCCTCTTTTGGCCCCTCTGGCAATGATAATAAGGGGGAGGGGGAGGCATCGTCTTCGATCGTCATGTCGGCAGTCTCTTCTTCTGAAGTACTTTTGTCTACCGCTTTAATTGACATCGTTAATCCGCTAAATAATAAAGTAGAAACTGTCAGGGCTCTTTTAGACAGTGGGAGCCAGTCTTCTATTATGACCACCGATTTAAAACAACGACTTCATCTGACTTCTCGGCATTCCAGTGCCACACGCATCCTGGGCATAGGTGATACACCTCTTAACATCGTTCCAGAACGCTGCTCTGCTCTCGTGAGGTCTAGGCAGAGTACATTCGTTCGCGACCATGAATTTCTAGTACTACCTCGTATAACTGAATCGCTTCCTAAGAATTATATTTCTGTGAACCACTTTAACATACCACCATCTATTAAGTTAGCAGACCCTACTTTCAATCAACCATCCCAAATTGATATTCTTTTGGGTGCTGACGTATTCTGGGATCTCATCGGGTCAGAGCAGCGCCCTCTAGGAAACAGGTTACCCATTTTGCATAGCTCCGAACTTGGCTGGCTGATAGCTGGGCCCATCTCTGTTAGGGACAAGCCTGCTAATGTAATATCATGTAACTTTGTGGCTAGCCAGAACGACTTAGAATCGCAGCTTGTTAAATTTTGGGAATATGAAGACTTTCCCACACATCATAAATCCAAGCCAGTCATAACTGAAAGTGAATCACACTTCGTTCAAAACACAACTCGTTTAGAGAACGGCCAATTTTGTGTTAGGTTGCCTCTTATTGACTCTCCAGACTGCCTGGGTGATTCATATTTCTTAGCGCAAAGGCGTTTTCTAGCTTTAGAGAAACGCCTTAGTCGGAAACCCGACTTAAAACAAAAGTATTCAGACTTCTTGCAAGAATACCGCGAACTTGGTCATCTATCTGATGCTACAGTTGAACATCCTCTTGTCTCATTCTTTCTACCACATCATTTAGTGGAAAAAGAGACCAGTGAATCCACTAAGGCTAGAGTCGTCTTCGACGGGTCTTGCCGTACGAAATCTGGCTTCTCCATCAATGACATTCAAATGGTAGGGCCGAATATACAGGATTCACTATTCAACATCTTATTAAGATTTCGTTGTCATAGGTACGTCCTGTCTGGTGACATAGAAAAACAGTACAGACAGGTCGTTATGAATGAGTTGGATCGCGATTTACAATTAATACTGTGGCATGATAATGAATCGCTTCCAATTAGAACGCTGAGACTCAACACAGTAACATACGGTTATTCTAGTGCCAGTTTTTTGGCGGCAAGATGCTTGTGGCAGCTCGGTGAGGAGTCAGCTGATTCATTGATCAAGACTGTAATTCAAACTGACTTCTATTGCGATGACCTTCTTACCGGGGCTGACACGGAAACTGACCTTCTTAACATTAAACAGGCCGTGTCAAAGTCACTTTCATCAGGATGTTTCAACTTAAGAAAATATCGCTCTAACTCACAACTTCTGATTGATTCCGAAGCAGGCAACGTAAAAAATGAAAGTTTAGCGCTGAGCCAGTCTCAACACACACTAGGGTTGCTTTGGAGTCCTGCTCAAGACACGCTCCATTTTAATATTGATGACAACAGTAATACACCTGACATCGTTACTAAGCGTTCCATTTTATCCACAACTTTTAAGGTCTTTGACCCTTTGGGCCTTTTAACCTTGTGTACGGTCAAACCTAAAATACTTTTGCAAAAACTTTGGTCCCTTAAGCTGGGTTGGGATGAAGCAGTTCCTTCCCAAATCCATCGAACCTGGGCATCCTTCATTGATAATATAAAGTACCTAAAGCTTCTTTCTGTGCCCAGAAACATATTTATTGACGACTTAGCTTCAATAATCGAGCTTCATGCTTTCTGCGATGCGTCACAGGCCGCGTATGGCGCATGTATATACATTAAATACACTTCAATGTCAGGCAAACAAGCCGTAAACCTTCTGTGCGCGAAGTCTCGGGTAGCACCAACAAAAGCAACGACGATACCTCGTTTGGAGCTTTCCTCAGCGCTTCTAGCTAGTCGGCTTGCTTCGACTGTTAATAACGCATTTCGCAAGCCTATAGCACGCTGCATATACTGGACTGACTCCAGCGTGACACTGGCATGGATAAACACTTGTCCATCCAAATTAAAAACTTACGTCGCAAACCGTGTCGCGACCATTCAAGAGCTTACTGAAAGCTCATCGTGGCGTCATGTTCCCACAGCTCTCAATCCCGCAGACCTTGCTTCTCGCGGGGTTGACCCGCAGCATGCTCAGTCTCAGCAGCTGTGGTGGCATGGACCTACATTTCTTTTAGAGCCCGAAGAAAAGTGGCCGTTTCTAAATACTAATTCTATGACACGTGACTTACCTGAATGTAAACCAATCACATCCTTAATGACTAATATAGATAACAGGTTAGATACTGTCAATACTGTTATAGACTTTCAAAAGTACTCACAACTCAAAAAACTTAAGAGAGTAGTTGCATATATATCGCGCTTCATTAACATTAAATGCAAAAAACAGAACATAAAGGGCCCCTTAACTGTGATTGAACTTGAAAATGCCTTAAAGATTTTGGTAAAGTTATCACAACAACAATCTTTTTCTGCCGAGTTAGACTTATTACAGGAAAATAAAAAACTAAACCCTAAATCACATATCACTTCATTAGCACCATTTATTGACTTTCAGGGGATCCTGAGAGTAGGGGGCAGGCTAGGTAAGTCTAAGTACGACTTTTCAGTAAAACATCCTATGCTACTTACCTCCAAACACATACTTACAAAACTCATTTTCACTCACGAACACAAACGCCTCTTGCATGCGGGACCTCAGCTCATGCTGGCATCCGTGCGCGAGCAGTTCTGGCCCATCGGGGGTAGGGACTTGGCACGACGCACGGCCCAGCAGTGTGTTCTCTGCATTCGTTATTATGGCAAAACAATGACTAACATTATGGGCAATCTGCCATCACAACGCATCACCCCTGACTTCCCATTTTCTACTATAGCTGTGGATTTTGCAGGACCATTTTTGATCACTGATAGACGTGGGCGTGGTTGCAGGATAACAAAATGTTACCTTTGTCTTTTTATATGTCTTAGATTTAAGTGTGTTCATCTAGAGGCAGTGAGTGAACTTTCCAAAGACGCCTTCATATTGTCCCTGCGTCGGTTCATTTCACGCAGGGGTAAGCCGAGAGAGATCTTTTGCGACAATGGCAAAAACTTTGTCGCCGGTGCTAAAGAAATCAATGACTTTTTTAAGCAACATTCGGGACCAATATTAGACTTTGCATCTGATCATGATATTATATTTAAATTTTCACCGGCTTACGCTCCTAATTTTAACGGCTACGTAGAGGCAGGCATTAAATCGGCTAAATTCCATATCAAGCGCATATTGGGCAACACACACCTCACATTTGAAGAGTTATCGTCTTTGTTTGCTCAAATTGAGGCCATCCTCAATAGCCGACCTCTCTGCCCCCTCTCCTCCTCTCCTAAAGATTACGCAGCGCTCACACCCGGGCACTTTCTCCTTGGCAGGCCACTGATGTCGCTCCCAGCCCCGGACCTCACGGACGTCAACACCAACAAATTGGATCGCTTTCGCCTCCTCGAGCAAATGAGGCAGCACTTCTGGAGGCGCTGGCAGTCCGAGTACGTCATGGAGCTGCAGCAACGGCCTAAGTGGAAAACACGCGCCAGAGACCTACAGCAAGGAGATCTCGTCATAATAAAGGAAGATCAACCTCCATTGTCATGGCGCCTGGGGAGAGTCCGAAAACTGCATCCTGGCTCAGACGGAGTACCCCGGGTCGCCGACATAGACACGGTGAGAGGAGTCATCCGACGAGCACTGAACCGCATATGCCCTCTTCATGATTCTTGAAAGCAGGGCTTTCAAGGGCCCCCAGCATGTTCGCGCCACCACCGGACTATGACGTCATACGGGCGAGCGGGGGCCGCCCCACCACCGCCAGCAGCGAGCAGCGCATCAGCTCGTTCTATTTCGCCTATGGACAGCGGCCCGCACACGCGCGTCCCATACTTACATATATTATAGTACCATCCATACAAACCGATTGTGGAAACTTTATTAAACAGTTTTACTATTTCATCGTGTTTGTTCAACCTTATGTACGCCCGTACACACCCCATGCATCACACCTAACGAAACTAGACCTCTACCTACGCTTAGTTACTACGTATCGCAGTGTCAATATACAGTTATGGGTGAGCGTTGAGGTGAGCTTAAAACAAGTTACAGAATAGTGGGGCAGTAGGTCGATCACGTAAAGCATTGCACGCACGTCAGGTAGATCTAAATGTCAGTTTTTAGGCTACCGATACCTCAAAAGGAAAAAACGGAACCCTTATAGGATCACTCGGCTGTCTGTCTGTCCGTCTGTCACAGCCGATTTGCTCCGAAACTACTGGACCGATTGAGTTGAAATTTATTGGTACACATATGTAAATTGGTGACCCTAAGATGGACGCGTAAAGTAAATTAATGAATTCTGAACAAGGGGCCACTTTTGGGGGGTAAACTGGAAAATTAAAAAAAAAAGTTTCGCAAACTGTATTGTGTGACATATCAAATGAAAGGGGTTGTTGTAAGCATGTCAGATATTTTTTTTTATCATTTTAGCGAAAACAGATTTGAAGTAATTTAGGAAAAAAGACGAAATTAGACTATTCCCCCCCCTTATTTTCGAAACTACTAGGATTATAATTCTGAAAAAAATATGGAAAATAGTTCCTTGCCTAAAGATTACAGGAAAACCTATAAGAAGTTGGAGTATTCAAAAACACTTATGAATTTAAGATTATATACGGAACCCTCACCACGCGAGTTGAACTCGCACTTGTCCGGTTTTTATATGGAAAAATGACAGTTAAGTTGTCCCAACGCGCGTTCAAAATGTTACGTGATTACACCTCAGACATTGTTCCAAACCGGGACTAAATATCAAGGAGAGGCGTTTGTTCAGCCGTGGAACTTTCCAGGCTTGACAAAAATAGAAGTCCTTTTAAATCCTGAAATACAAGTTTTTCTCCTAATTCAATGGACGAAAATATCTACGATTCCCTTAAGCGCCGATGTACAGTCGCGTTCATTTACTCCGTATGTACCCAAAGTTTCTTATCAACCTTCATCATCATTATCATATCAGCCGAAAGACTGCTGCTGGACATAGTCCCCCAAAGAGTGACAAAAGTCGTTCTTGGGAAATTGTATAAAATTCTACAATAAAATTCCAAAACACATTACCGAACTTACTGACTCTAAATTCAAATCTGTCGTAAAACGGACACTTATTTCAAAAGCATATTATCTTCGAGCGCACGACCGCCAAAACGCTAAATAGGAGTCGGAGTGGTCGCCATGGCCGAAAACGGTCGGACAGATCATCATCATCATAAGATAAACGATTACATCATGAATAGGGATATTTGGCAGCGATAAAATCCTGCACTAGAAATCTGTCGTAAAATAAATAGGCTTTCTACTGTAGCAATGTAATTTTAAAATTTTATAATACTCTGATACTGATATGATATATTGTATACTGTTTTGAAAAAATGACACCTCGCCGAGTTTTTTACGCCGGTTCTTCTCGAGGCAGAGGTTTACTTTCCGAACCGGTGGTAGTTTATCGACATTCATAGGTGTATGTAATATGCCTAAATTGAAGAATAAATCACTTTGACTTTAGTGCCAAAGTGACCGATCCTGCGCCGGACTACCGCAACCTTTACCAGGTCATCGGCCTACCCACGCCGCGCCTTCCGGTAAGTGGTCGCTACTCGAGAACCTTTCCGCCCCAACGGTTAGCAACCTTATTTATCAGTAAAGTGACTTTGTGTATGATTTTTTAAGTTGGTTTCGTTCGATGGAATATTAAACCTGTTTAAAATATGACTTTACACGCGTCTAACTCGATACATAAATATAGTCTATTTACTTTTATTTCTGACGTTTCGACACGGATTGACAATAAGGCCCACATCACACTGGCGCGGCCTGCGGTGGCAGTCAATAGTAAATTTGACAGCTAATGACAAATTTACTTTGGCGCCAGTGTGATGTAGGCCTTAGGCCTCTCAACGACTGGCGCGGCCTGGCCGCGGCGGTCAATAGTAAACTTGACTAAATGTCAAGTTTACTATTGACCGCCACCGCAGGCCGCGCCAGCGTGTTGCGGGCTTAAGCCTAAATCACACTTAATTCTTAGAAACACTGTCATGTTGTATTCGGGCTAACGGGACAGAACCAAAAAAAAACTTACTGACTCATTTATTCATTATATTGGTCGAATTATCTCCCAGTACGTTAGGCATGCGCAATGTGGAAACAAAAAAACAAATGACAACAAACCGGCCAAGTGCGAGTCGGACTCGCGCACGAAGGGTTCCGTACCATTATCTATAAAAACGGCAAAAAACATCATCTCTGTTGTATGGGAGCCCCAGTTGGCTGGTTTTTTAGTATTTTTTGTTATAGCCGCAACAGAAATACATAATTTGTGAAAATTTCAACTCTCTAGCTATCACGGTTCTTGAGATACAGCCTGGTGACAGACAGACGGACGGACGGACAGCGAAGTCTTAGTAATAGGGTACCGTTTTTACCCGTTGGGTACGGAACCCTAAAAATACCTTAATATACATAGATATTTAAACGTATAGACACAGAATCCCTATGGTTTTATTAACCAAAAACTAACCTGACGTAACTTTTACCATGTTAAAACAACATACAAAAATACATTGTTAGTTCAACTTGCTATTTTGATGGCAAGGTTAACGCTAATATGTTGTTACACTACACTTTTCTGTATACCGTCATCAACTACTCACTGAGACGAACTCGATGAGGTTGTCTCGTTTCATTGCGAAGTTCCTATGGCCACCTTCCAGCTCCATCATCAGATCAGCACCATGTCATCATAATATTGCATTTTTATGCGTTTTACACATCTATGCAAAGTTTCAGCTATCGGTTACCGGGAATTGGATAAAATTTAATTTGCAAGATTTGATGACAAACATCGGGACAGGTGAAACTAAGTCAAACTGTTCTACAGTTTGGCAATGTGTACATTTTTAAAACAATAAATTAAAACAAAAAAAGCTTGTAAAATACTCGATTTTGAACCTTACACTCGTATTCCAAAACGTAGACGCGACTGTCCTACGTTTATGCGTAGTGTTGTAATCTGATATTTTCAATGAGGCTTCGATCACCTAACACGGGTCACTGCCCCGCTATCGACTCGAATTTAAGGATGCCATACGTGACTGTCGAGGAGAACCGATTACTTACACCAATCGATGAGACTTATTTTTATAAGATTTAATTACAGGAATAGTTGGGGCATTCAGTCGGAATGGACTTTGTTCAAAGTATTGACGGTTTACCGAACTAAAAAGAAACTCGAATGGGTTACACTTACACATTCAGTGCCCAGAATCGATCCCGTGGTTTTCCTCGTATGTCGCGGAAAGTGACTACGGCGTAGGGACGCATATGTGTCTTCACGAGCTGGGAATGGGTTAAAAAACAAAACCAAATGAATGATTTTTTCTCACGGGAACGCAATATTTATTTGCGCACAATAGTTTAAAGTGTTATACAACCGAGTGAAATTAAAAGGCCAAAAAAAAGGTTTTAGGGTTCGGTGCCAAAAAGGTAAACTTAGTAATAACTCCACAATTAAATTTATATTATTGTGTTGAATAAATAATGTTTTCAGCAGGTAGAGTTAAAAAAAGCATTGAAAATATGTCTACGCTACGATGGTATGACATTTTGGCGTGCTTGCAATGTAACATATTACCTACATTCGCAGCGAACTGTATGTATAGACCAGCTTCTGCCCGCCGACTCCGTCTGCGTAGAACTCGTTTATATCGTAGCGCCATATAAACTTTCACCCCCCATTTCACCCCCTTAGAGGATGATTTCTGGGATAAAAAAACAATTATATTGCCTTCTCCGGGACTTGACTATCTTTGTACTAAATTTCATCTATATCGGTTCAGAGGTTTAAGTAGTTCCATACAAACTTTCAACCCCCTTTTTACCCCCTTGGGTCTGGAATTTTCAAAAATGTCTTCTTAGTGGGTACTTTCGTAATATAAACTACCTATTGTAATAAAATTAGCTCTCCAGGTTCAACGGTTTGGGCTGGGTGTTGAATTACGAGTAAGTGAGTGAATCAGTCAGTCAGGACTTTTACGTTTATGTATATAAAAAAAAAAGAAAAAAAAAAAAAAAGAACACATTTATTCACTACACAAAAGACACACAGAGACAAAGGATAGGATAGGATATATAGATAAATCGTTTGCCTAGGTTATTGTTAAAATGCTGAGGCAGAGGCAGAGGTTTACTTTCCGAACCGGTGGTAGTTTATCGACATTCATAGGTGCATGTAATATGCCTAAATTGAAGAATAAATCACTTTGACTTTGACTTTGACTTTGGCTAAGTAAGTGGGGCGTTTCATTAAGCATTTAACGATCTACGCAAAGATTAAACCTCGTTGAGTGGTCTAAGCTATTCTCACAGCCGATTCCGAAGCGCAGCGATACGAGCCAATTTCACAATCATTTAGTTCAAATGCGGGAATGCATTTCTAAATAGCTGTTAGGAAATTAAATTGTTTTGGCTCGTTGTGTGAGTGGCTTTGTTTTCATATGTGTTCTTGGGATGTATTTCACTTTACATGTCAAATTGGAATAATTATTGTATTTCTCGCGTCGCTTTCAAGCTCATCAAGCTAGGGGAATATCAAACAGAGCCAAATTGAATACCGTTCTATTTTGAATAGTCCCTTGTAGATATAAGTTATGTGCGTTTGTGTGTTTGTTTAGGGGTTAAACTTAGTGACATATACGACTTATGACTTTATGATCGGTGCAACATTTTATTTATATAATAGGCATGATGACTAAATTTTTTTGACGATGCCATTCGAACCACTTTTTGAAGGGGAACAAATGTTTGTATGGGAGCAACTACAATAGGCACGATGACTCATGTTAAAATTGGTAACAAAGTGTTGCTAAATGGATAGTAAACCATCAAATTATTGTAATAAGGTACAGATTAAAAAATAAAATTAATATCATAAAAAGATATGAACCTTGAAAGTTTAGAAAAAAACTTGCATTTTTTTTTATCGTCCAAGTGTAAGTGTAATTGAATCCTTACGCTTTTATAGAAACAAAATTTTAAAACAACTATGGACCTAAACGCAGTATTTCGCGAGCGAAACAGCAATTTACTTGATTTTCCGTACAACGGTTAGTTCAAATAGCTAAGTGTGACGTCATACTTTTAAGTCAATCAGTATGAAGCGTTTGAGATGACGCCAGCGAGGTCAATCTTTATCACAATTTTTTGGGTATTTATGTTCTTTAATTGTAATTGCTCCCATATAAACATTTGTTCCTCTCCAAAAACCGGTTCGAATGACATTGTGAAAAAATTTTAGTCATCATGCCTATTATAGAACATAAATACCCAAAAAATTGTGACAAAGATTGACCTTGCTGGTGGCATACCAAACGCTTTATACTAATTCATTGAAAAATATGACGTCGGGAGTTAAAAACTTGCACGATCGTATTGAGTCAGTTGTAAAGGGATACTACATTGTGAAGTCAAAAGAATTTTCGAAAAACCCGTATGCTTTTTGGCAAATATTATAGCCTATTCCCATGATTAAGAGGAATCCAACGACACCTCATACATCAAAATCCATCAAGCCGTTTAGGCTACAGGAGGCCACAAAGAAACGGATAATACATACATACATACTTACATACACTCGAAAAACATTACCCTCCTCCTTTGGCAGTCGGGTAAAAAGAGGCGATTTGAAACAAACAGCACCTGACATTCTTTTTATCCGCTATTATTTTCTCGTCTAATTTCTTGCTAACAGATAATAAAAACGACCAATTTCTCCGGTGCGCTCCATCAATTTCGTAAAAAAAAGCAACGAAAAAATTGCCATTATAATGTAAAGCTGCGACTACACGTGCAAGACTGTCGATCTTTTGTCCTTAAGGTAATTTCGAAGGTAAAATAATTCATGCCTAAAGAATGGCGTTCCAAATTTACGCGTGTGTAAATAATGATAAAAATAAAAGACATAGGTACATATTTTATACTAAAATTGGCAGCTAACATGCTTGAGTACGCCTCCACCTGGAGGTTTAATTGTTTTTGTGTTTACATATAAAAATCTCTTTGAGCGTTGCTTACACGTTAACTGTATTCGTCAAGTTTTTGTTCTGGTTTTCAGTCTTCTTCAAAGTGAAAGTACTTTCGTAGGCGCTGGGCTGTTCCAAATAGCGCAATGTATTTATTAGTCAAAGCATATACTTCGCGAATTGGTGTTAGATTCTATTTTTAAACCCCGACGCAAAGAGGGGTGTTATAAGTTTAACGTGTCTGTGTATCTGTGTATCTGTCTGTGGTATCGTAGCTCCCAAACTGATGGACCAATTTGAATGCGGTTTTGTGTCATAGATAATTTTAACCCGAGTGTTCTTAGTCATGTTTCATCAAAATCTTTTAAACTTTTAAATGAAATAATCGGGGGTTTTTCAACTTTTCTAATGTACCTTTATTTTCATTGGCTATAATATGGCGTACTGCTCGAAAGGTTACATCCAAAATTGAGGAAAAATCTATGTCAGATGAACGGACAAACGCGAAAGTGATGTCTTTTTTAATTTTATGTTATAAATATGAAATCATTTCATTTATTTTTTTGTAAGACATAATCCTATCATAATCATTCAACGTTTTAAATCCTAGTGGGACCGCAGCTTAACTTCCAAGCTAATCCAACCGCCTCTCATCAAATAAATAAATGCGCAAGCAAATTCGGTTTTTACCAGTTTATACGCTGATCAGATTATACAAATTGGTTTTAGACGCAAACTCGATTCTGACGCTTCGGAAGATTAGTGATAAGAGGGACTCAATTCTTGTACATATAAAAATAATAGAAATTGAATAATAAATAATAATATTGTTTTGGTGGCAAGATGTTAACCAAGAGTGATATATGACAATTGTGTCAATAACGCGGCAGCAGCCGGCGAAGCACCTGAGCCGAATATTTTTGTTACGCAGGATACCTAAATTTAGGACAACTGTGCGTTAGGATACATAACTATTATGACAAATAATAATTAGGGAATAAAACAGTTGGACAGTCAAATTTAGAAAAAAATGTATTAGGCGAATCTTAAATAGGGCTAACAACGTTAGGACAAATGATCGTTATGGCAGACAGCGGTATGGAATCCAAAAACCTGATAAGTGCGAGTTCGACTCGCGAGGTGAGGGTTCCGTAAAATATTGAGAATTTTCCCGTTACCTTTGAATACTCAAACTTCTCATAGGTTTTCCTGTAATCTTTAGGCAAGGAACTATTTTCCATATTTCAAGCCTATAGTAGTTTCGGAGATAAGGGGGAAGGAATGGTCAATTTTCGTCTTTTTTCCTATATTACTTCAAATCGGTTTTCGCTAAAATTATAAAAAAATATATATCTGAGATGCTTACAACAACCCCTTTCATTTGATTTGTCACACAATACAGTTTGCAAAACTTTTTTTTTTAATTTTCCAGTTTACCCCCTAAAAGTGGCCCCCTTGTTCAGAATTCAATAATTTACTTTTCTCAAACATGCAATGAAATGTCGTCCTTACGTGCGTTATAACAGGCTTCAAAGTATCACGTTTCGGGCGGAACTACTCGAGAGAACTGGTAAGCAATTTCATACAAAATTGAAGGCCTAGGCCGGGAAGTATTTTTTTTTATTTTAATGTTAACATGGCGTCTGTGTTCATCAACAGGCTAAACAGCTGAATTATTATTTTTTATTTTTTCTAGTGGCAGAATGGTTATCGGACCAAAAATATCCGCGTTAATGCCTATTACACACGAACCTTTATTAAGAATACAAACCTGTATGATTCAATGTCTTGATGAATAAATTTAAAATATTATCTATGTACGTGAGTCACCAGAGACCGTAGACAATATTTAAAATCCTCTTTATTTTATTCATTATAGAAATTAATAGACAATATTTAAAATTCTCTTTATTTTATTCATTATAGAAGGTTATGTATAATGGCCCTAATAGGGTCTATTCGAACTCTACACACGCGAAATACCTTTCGTAAAAAAAAAACAATAAGTATGGAGGATTGGAGGGAAAATTAATGTACTACTCGTATTTTTAGTGGTGTATTGTTTTATTTCATTGCATATGTTTGAGAAAAGCACTATACATGCCTTGCCGTGAAAAGGGCTTGCCGGCTTCGTATCACTATCCGGCCTCCCTACGGTCGGCCGTCTATACCTACTCACCCGGCAAGCCCTTCTTTCCCGGCGTCTGCAGTAATGTACTATTACGTGTCCATTTTTGAGTCACCAATTTACATAATATGTGTACCAAATCAACTCAATCGATCCAGTAGTTTCGGAGCAAATCGGCTGTGACAGACGGACAGACAGACGCACGAGTGATCCTGTAAGGGTTCCGTTTTTGTCCTTTTGAGGTACGGAACCCTAAAAAGAGGACAAAAACGTTATGAATTCCAATAATAGACCCAGCAGATTGTTTAAGAGATATAATAAGAATTACATTTTCTACTGAGGAATGGAGGCCAAGGTAAATGTACGATTTGAGTTTATTTTCAGTACATCGATAGCAAGAATGGCGCTTTGATAATATCGTTGTTATGCTGGGGCGTTGTATCGTTGCTTCAATCAGTAGGTAAAAGTTGCTTAAAAGTCCGTCGATCTGTTTCACCCAGTATATGAAATATGAAAATGAAAATGATTTATTGCATAGATTGGTTACAGTGTGACAATATAGGGTTGGGTCTTCCTATTAGGTAAAAAATACATGTGTCAGGAAGACCCGCTCCTCCATAAAGAAACAGTTGCTTTAGGTAAGGGGTGCATTTACGTACGAGTAGGTATAATCTTAATATAAAAACAAAGACAACAATTTAGGTATCACCGCCATAGTGGCGTGAACCTTGTGTGTGTGTGTGTGTGTGTGTGTGTGTGTGTGTGTTTGAGTGTTCAAGTATGCGTGAATGTTTGGGTGTGAGTAGGTATGTAAGCATGTGTAAGTGTTGTTCCATAAAGTAGGTATATATTACATTTTCCATTTTATTTCATTTTTATTCAAGATTAAGTAACAGTTCCGTATCTATATGGCGTAAAGAATGTTTCACGTTCCGTGAGAAGGCTGAAGTGGATACATACTGTTTTTGTTATGAGCCTATTCATTGTCCCACTGCTGGGCAAAGGCCTCTAAAAAAAAGCTGTCAATAAAAAGGTCGACACAGATGTATTGCATAATTGATTACTTTCCTTGAAAAAAAAAGTTAGTCCGACAGTTAGATTATCAATTAATATTGGACACGTATTTTCTTGTTTGTCAAATAAACAAAAAAAGACGCAGATATACCTAGCCCGTTAAAGTTCCGTGTGGCGTCACATTTTTTTTTTTTTTTCATTTATCGATTTAGGAACATTTAATCACTTAAGATTACACCAGTTCCATTGTACCTTAACCTAAATTACTAAAAATATGTATCTACCCACCTACGTATTGCTATTTATAATTGCGTAAGGTATTCTAGCACAAATAAATATATCAATTTAGCTTCTTCTGAGATCGGTGCCGCTAATATACATTGAAATCTAACTTATTAAGATTAAGTGATCTGATTAATACTTGCCTATGACTTTCATTCCGGACACATTCCGTCAATATGTGCTGAACATCTTCTAACATGTTACAAATTCCACAATTAGGTGATGGTACTTTTTTCATTATATAAGCAAATTTATTAAGCGGAATGTGTCCGGAACGCAACCTTAAACCTATTTTAATTAATTTCCTGCTTAGCCTAGCGTTTGTAAACCAAGGAATATGAGGAGGTTCACTTTGCATTGTATTGTACCACACACCTTTCTCCTTGCTTCGCTCGTCAAAGTGTTCTTTCCACATGCAATGTATCTTTCTATAAACTCTATATTGTGTGAAAATTAACTTACAAAATTTTACCGATGATACCTACCACAAAATTATATACCTATCCGGTTTTCGTTTCACCGATCGTTTATTTTATTCAAAAAATAAGTGATCAAAATATTCTAAAAAACAAAAGTAATTTGTAATTTAATAAGTAATTACTTTATTTAAAGAATACCTACTAATATTTTGTTCATAAACAATGTAAGTAACTTAGATAAAATAAAGGAAAGAACAAATAATTATAAATTGATTATAAAATAAATTAACCTAACTAACCTAACCCAGTTATAGAAAAAATACCCCGTCCAGCAGTTCCGTCTGCGGCATGGAGCCGATAACGCTGGCGGCGTTACCTCTCTGTATTGCTAATGAAATACGTTGCGAGAGGTAAGCGCCAGCCCTATCGTCTCTATTGTATTTGTGTACTGTGTCATTAAAATCAGGTCGAATGTAAACATCCGCTCCGAACGTGCAGGCATCTTTTGCTAATAAGTCAGCCTATAAGTAAGTATAATTTTTAGCATAATGTGACGTCACGCTGAACTTTAACGGGCTATATCTTCGTCATATTTTGTTTAATTGACTTACAAAAAAATACGTGTCCAATAGTTTTTGACAATCTAACTGACGGAATAAATTGATTTTTTTTTACCCAGGAAAGTACCCAATTGTTTTCCATCGTATTTTCACGGAAACGTACGAACGTGTCTTGCTATTTCAGTTGGTCACAGTACAATCAGTACTGAGGTTGACTGAAGTAGCATGACAAATACGAACGTTTCCGAGAAAATACGATGGAAAACAATTACACTTGTGATTCTCCTAGATAAGAGTTACATGCGTTCATAGGCTCCGGTGTCTACTTACCATCAGGCAGGCCGAGAGCTTTTATGCGTGGCGGCATAAAAATAGAAAACCGGACAAGTGCGAGTTCAACTCGCGTGGTGAGGAATCCGTAAAATATTGAGTTTTCCCGTTACTTTGAATACTCACACTTCTTAAAGACGTTCCTGTCTTTAGCCAAGGAACTGTTTTCCATATTTTTTTCAGAATTTTAAGCCTAGTAGTTTCGGAGAAAAGGGGGGAATGGTAAATTTTCGTATTTTTTCCTAAATTACTTCAAATCTATTTTTGCTAAAATTATAAAAATATATATACCTGAGATGCTTACAACAACACCTTTCATTTGATATGTCACACAATACAGTTTGCGATTTTTTTTTTTAAATTTTCCAGTTTACCCCCCAAAAGTGGCCCCGTTGTTCAGGATTCATTAATTTACTTACGCGTCCATCTTTGGGTAACCAATTTACATTTACCAAATTTCAACTCAATCGGTCCAGTAGTTTCGGAGCAAATCAGCTGTGAAAGACGGACAGACAGACGCACGAGTGATCCTATAAGGGTTCCGTTTTTTTCTATTGAGATACGGAACCCTAAAAACATTACATTATGCATATATATGTCCCACTTCCAGCTTATGGCAAATAATCTCAATAAAATAAGTAAATACGTGAAGAAATCTGATTTCCGTTATTGGTTTCATGTCACTTACACTAGGTTTGTCCCGCGAGATTAAATTTCTATAATATTTTATTAGGAATATACCTTTGACATATTGATTAAACTGTGCGATGAGGGATTTATATTAAGAGAAAGAAAGAAAGAAAGAAAGAAGACATTTATTCACTACACAAAAGACACACATATAAAGGGAGTAGACATACAATACAATTGACACATTGTGCGTGTCTTCGCGGCAGTGAAACGGTCGCTGTCTCAGCATAATCATTGTGCCGAGGATTGTGAACCTGTAAATTTTCATACAAAATGCGATAACGTTTTTCACCCCGTAAACATAGTTTGATTTTTATAATTTTTGGATATGTAGTAGATATAATAAAAGACGGCAAAAGACCTGATGGTGTGTCTCTGGTTCCATGGAGGTTGGGACGGATGCTTGTGTGGGACGCTACATGTGTAGACACACTGGCACCGTCTCA
The DNA here is from genome assembly GCA_932294315.1 of Epinotia nisella. Taxonomy (NCBI): domain Eukaryota; kingdom Metazoa; phylum Arthropoda; class Insecta; order Lepidoptera; family Tortricidae; genus Epinotia; species Epinotia nisella. Next base: position 889,048 of record OW028677.1, read on the forward strand.
CCTCCAACGGACTACTTCTAAAGCGGGTGCAGCGACGGAAAACGCCGAAAATCTGAAATTTAATAAATATAGAGGCCTCGGCAGAGAGTACGACTTTGTAGCCTTTGGAGTCGAGACCCTCGGTCCGTGGGGTCCCAGTGCGCATAAGTTATTTGCAGAAATCGCGAAACGTCTGGTCGATGTAACTGATGACCGAAGAGCATTGCAAGTCAGCGAGGAAATGCCGCCAGCATCCTCGGTACAATGCCTCGAGGCCCTTTTTTAGATTTAACTTAGTTTTAATTTATCTTAGTTAATGTTAATTATAATCTTGTATTTTTATTTCAATAAATTATTCATAAAAGACTACTTTAAAACGTTTTCATTTTTAAGAAATATTGCTTACGTTAAAAGTTATTAGCGTCTAAAAATCTATATTTTTGACTTAAAAACTTTGTCAATCTTTTATTTTTAAATAATCTAAACTAATTCACTAAAAAAAGAAAACGTACAGACATAGATTAAAATTGATTCATTTCACAAAGGTTTAGGGGGGTAAAAACGTTATCACCCGAAACCATATTTCAAAAAGGAAATGTAGGCACTTGCCTCCAGGACTTGCAACTCTCTCTCACGATACAGACACGAGGCAGAGCGGTGTAAAACAGATAGGTTTTTTTAAAACACCTACTAGCGCCGCGTATCGGCACTTCACAATCCTCTTAAATACGTTTGAGAAAAATATAGCAATGTTATAAAAAAGGTTCGTTTAAAAAAAAAAACAAATAAACTAAGCGCGTACTGGATTTATCGAGAGTGTAGTGTATTTTCTTAATTCATGAGATCTCGCTTGCGTTAGTAATGCCTTGATCACACGTACCGGTTACCGAGTATAATGTGCGAGAGAGTGCTCTCGGTCGAGCAAAGTAACATTCAGTGCCCAGAATCGCTACGCGCTACGCTCGTAGCCGATCCCGTGGTTTTCCTCTAATGTAGCAGAAAGCGACTACGGCGTAGGCACGCATATATATATGCGTGCCTACGCCGTAGTCGCTTGCGTCGTAGCCGTACGCAAGTGCCGAGTGACTCGCTCGGCACTCTCTGGCCCTATACTCGATAAGGTAATCGTCCGAGTGCACGACGCTGTACTACATAGTATATGGCATGGGCACTCTATGTCAAAGCAATATGGGTTAAATTGGAACTAAAAGGATTTTGCTTCATTCGAATTTAAGCCATGTCACTTTGACATAGAGTGCCCATGCCATATACTAGTACAGCGTCGAGTACTCCGACGTTTACCTTACAGTCCAGGGAATGAACTGACAACTTGTATGGAAAAATTGTCAGGAAATAATTTATAATAGCATTTTTTTTTAATGTAACGGATATATTCTCAATGAAATAGTTACCTAGAGGCAAAATCCAACAAAAAATCAGACAAGAAAAAATAAAAATTTTAATTAGCTCCTAAAAAGTCCGGATAAATATATATATATATTTTATCTTTATTTAGGTTCATTTACATTTGCTTTAAAATATTCAATATAAATAAAATAAAATAAAAAAGACAATGAATGTTTAATTTAAATCTATATAATTACTTCCGGGTGGAAAGTTTGTTGGATTCTTGAATAAAGCATCTTAGAATAACGTTTTAGAATGAAATAAACAAAAAAAACGCTTTTATTAATTAATGTTTTTCGAAACCGTATTTTGCCTTTTATACGTGTGATCTAGGCATAAGGAGTAAAGAATGTAGAACCGTCCACAATGCTTCGGAACTCAAATACCGCGAGCCATCCAGTTGCCTCCTGGACACTGCGACTACGCGTCATTGCTTTCACTACAACATTTCTATCTCAAAACACCGTGTGTTCAAAATAATCCGGTGTTTTGAGTTTAGGGGTGCTATATGGGAGTTAAATGAGAACTATGAGTGTGCCTTTAATATGTATTGTCAAGTTCACGACCGGGAGGCGAGTGGCGAGCGCGTTATGCGCTGGGTTTTTCGAGAGGCGCGGTATGCTGACAATGCATAGCCTGTTCCTATATTGAGAAATATACAATACAATAACTCTTTATTGCACACCTCACACAAACAAAGCAGTTACAGAGAGAAACAATACAATAACATGTAGGTAGAGGTAGACAACAGGCGGTCTTATCGCTGAAGAGCGATCTCTTCCAGACAACCTTTGGGTATCGGAGAAAGAGATAAAACTAGATTATGCAGTAGGTGGTGCAGAGATTATTATTAATCAAAAATCAAGAAATTATAAAAATAAACGTACATAAATACCTCTATATATAAACATACATACACAATCATACATATATACAAATAACACAAACACAAATAAATAATGAATAATGATACATAAACAGTCAGCCAAAAAAATACAATCTCCCCTAACCCTGATTGTATTTTTCTGTGTAAGAAGAAGGGATTTGAGGTTGCCGATAGATTTTGCTTGTCTGATGTCAAGAGGGAGAGAGTTCCACAGACGGATAGAATTAATAGTGAACGGACTATTGTAAAATTTGGTAGACATAATTACGCATTATTATTTAGGCATTTATTATTTTGAAATCTAGAAGTATTAGAGTACCTAGGCAACATGAAATTAGGTTAAGTAATTAAACCAAAACGACAGATGGATGGATATGCAAAACTAGAATTGGTTTAAGTTCGCTATTTTGGTTACGGAACGCTAAAAACAAGAGAACTAGTTTGTTTCAGGCAATACTATATGGAAAGGGTGGTAAAGTTAACAATACGTTGTTCGTACACGATCCAAACTCGCTCGGCTTAATCGGCTCCGAAGCCTAACACAAATAATACAGAAAGAAATCTGTTTTGGTAGAATCGCCCCCGATTTACGTAAACCAAAGGACGTGGTGCGAAAACATAGGAGGAGCGGAAACGATATACGGGTGTAACGAAAATGGGGTGTGAACCCATTAACGCCAGATTCGGTAGTATTACCAACACATATATTACTAAAGCATTGTAAAAATAATATGAAATGAAAGTCAAACTTATAATTAAAATGTCATCATCATCATCATCATCATCATCATATCAGCCGAAAGACGTCCACTGCTGGACATAGGCCTCCCCCAGAGAGTTCCAAATTGACCGGTCCTGCGCCACCCGCATCCAGCGGACTCCCGCGACCTTTACCAGGTCATCAGTCCACCTTGTGGGGGGCCTACCCACGCCCACGCATTGCATTAATACATATTAAAATGTATGAATATGCATTAATGCAAAAATGTTATCAATGTTAGTATGGATGTTAGTATTAAGTTTTGTGTGCACTTACAAGGCGTCATGGTCTGACCTGAATACTGAATGTAAACAACACCTTAATTACAATGTACATGGCTTTACAAATTAATAAATGAAATGAAAATAAATGAAAATATGGGCGAAAAACACCACTGAGTTCCGTGTGACCGCATCTTTGAAACAGAGTTTGGGTTTTTGAGCCACATTAGAGCCACAATCCTAATCAAAATACCGGCATGTGAAGGAGAACTATGTTTTATATAAGAATAAGAAAAAAATACTTACCAAATATTTGTTAAACAATTTTTTAAGAGACAGTACCTTCCACACAAGTTACAGTCTGTATCGTAAGAGTCAGATCAAATACAATCATTCATTCGCTTGTCCTTATGGCATTTACTTGGGGTCGGCGCAGCATGATTTTTTCTTCCATACCTCTCTATCGCCCGTCAACTCATCACATAATTCCTTCCTATTCATATCGTCTCTCACGCAGTCCATCCAACTTTTTCTTGGTCTATCGCTTCTCTTGCAACCCTCCACATTCATACTTAATGCCCTTCTCGCAACATTAGTATCATCCCTCCGCATAACATGTCCATACCACCGTAGGCGATTTGCTCTCAGCTTTTCAGTTATGGGTGCTACTTTTAGGCTTCCTCTTACATACTCATTCCTTATTCGATCCATTCTCGTCACGCCACACATCCATGTCAACATTCTCATCTCTGTAACATGCAGTCTCGTTTCATCCGTCATCTTTGCGGCCCAACATTCTGATCTATGCATGACGACAGGTCTTATAATGGTCTTGTGAATTTTGCCCTTTAGTCGAAGGGGCATTCGGCCGTCGCAGATCGTCGTTAGATCAAATACAATGAGTTACAAATAATAATATATAAATATTAAAGTATTACCCGCTATCTCTGTCTCTTATGCCTTCGTACCATACAATGCAAACCTTTTTTATCAGGTCAGTAGTTTAGCAAAGGCGGGTCAGGCAACATGTTCGCTAGTCGGCCATTCAGAATTATGAAGGTTCCATATTAAATCCAGCGGACCTTACTTTTCGAAGATAAAACGCTTTTTCCACAAATATTTTGATGCGGGCTTAATTCTTATTGTTTGGTGGAATACGTCTGAAGTTTATGTTATGAAATTATTATTATTCCTCCTTTTTAGGGTTCCGTACCACAACAGGAAAAAAACGGAACCCTTATAGGATCACTCGTGCGTCTGTCTGTCCGTCTGTCACAGCCGATTTGCTCCTAAACTACTGGACCGATTGAGTTGAAATTTGGTATACATATGTAAATTGGTGATCCAAAGATGGACGCGTAAAGTAAATTAATGAATTCTGAACTAAGGGGCCACTTATGGGGGGTAAAAAAATTCGCAAACTGTATTGTGTGACATATCAAATGAAAGGGGTTGTTGTAAGCATCTCAGATATATTTCTTTTATAATTTTAGCAAAAACAGATTTGAAGTTATTTAGGAAAAAAGACGAATTTTGACCATTCCCCCCCCTTATCTCCGAAACTACTAGCCTTAAAATTCTGAAAAAAATATAGAACATAGTTCCTTGCCTAAAGATTACAGGAAAACCTTTATAAAGTTTGAGTATTCAAAGTAACGGGAAAATTCTCAATATTTTACGGAACCCTCACCACGCGAGTTGAACTCGCACTTGACCGGTTTTTTGTAGAAGTCTACAATCTATCCTTGACTTGACTGCAAAATAAATGTAGCATATTCTTTAAAACAAAAGCAGTCAGACAATATAAAGTGCCTGAACTGTGAAGTTGTTGTCAATCCGTGCACATTCGACACATTTTCTCGTGGCTTTATTTTATTATCAAACTGCGATTAGGATGGGGTTTGAGGTGCCATTATTGCCATACACATAAGTGAAAGTTGATAACGAACTGACATCTATTCCAATGCCAAACTCATCGCTGTTAAAAGTAATACTATTAAAGAACTTCTATATTCTGTGCCATCAAGATCAAATTAATGGTAGGTACCTATCAAATTAACAACTAAATTAAGGAATTCGCTTTGCTGGCCAAGAGGCATTATTTTTTTAATACAGTTGATAAAAAATGCTACTTTACGTAGCTGTTTAGCGTGCGGAAAGTTGGTTTTCGCGCACTAGTGCTTTTCACTTTTCCTTGTACAAATTGTACCATTAATTATTATGTCAATAAAAAATTCATAAAATAGAACTGTATTTAAACTGTATTAAACTTCATTTTAAATACAATACAATTTTTCAATTGTATTACAATGATGTTACAGATTGAATAATATAAAAGTTTCGAATTCCTTACTTGTTGTTTTTCTTAATTTTTCGCAACTGTATTAAAAAACATCATTCGATACACGTGCGGAAATGTCATTTGTCACTCGTCCCGATATCTCGGTACTCGTAACGTAATGACATACTTTCCGCACTAGCATTGAAATGTACTATTACCTAACCCCGTTGCGGTCAGAAATAAGTAAATATGACTGTGTGTGTGTGTGTGTGTGTTTTTTATCTGAAATTTATCTAAGCTTCATCTTAATGCCTACAAAAATTCAAAAATCATGTTTTCCCATGTGTTTTAGTAAAAAAAATTTAGAAGTAAAAAATATTTATTGACCAAAAATAATTTACACTAAAATTTACGATTTATCGGCAACCCCCACACTAGACTAGGCCTGTATCGTGGGAGTTAGATACATGCAAAATCACCTTTTATACAACGGCTTTTTGAAAAACATTTAACAATAAAAAGAAATACATTGCTAAGCCTACATGCATTAGGACATAACAAATTTATATTTAAAGATTTTATTTCATTTTTATTTAACGAAGGTAATTTAATACATTTTACTAGTTTTTTTTTTAGTCATGATGATTAAGCTGCAACGGACTACAGTGCAGGCACTGCCAACGTAGCGTAGCGCAGAAAGGGTTAACACCATACTCAAAACCCATTTTAATAAATTCCATAGATATCTTATCTAAATCAACACCGCCCACGTGTCCATCCCATTACGTCTAAAAACAACTCATAAATCAACTCCGATTCAATTTTATAAAAACATCTATTTTTAAATTTGATTCCCATTAACATTAAATTGCTTAAAAAGCGATTTCTCAACAAATCGTCTGGGATTCTGAATGGATTTTGTTTCTCTGCTTTCCTGTTATTGGCATTTGACGAGTAAGTAAATGCTTAAATGAATACTAGATAGATTAGTAAGCTTAAGCCGATTTGTGGCCCTTGCACTCGATTTCTATCAAGGTAATTTAATTTAACGTCAAACACAAAGCGATTTGCACACAGCCGCGCGCAAAAATATGCTGAACTTACTGTAGGTACCAATTTTGGCAAAGCATGGTTCACGAACAACAAACATACCTGAAACAAACATACAAATATATATTAGTACATTCATACCTGTCTATACTTCTATATTAATTTAATCTTATAACGCGGCCTACTCAAACGCTTGCCATTCCTAGTGAGGCCCGCGGATTGGACGAATCTCGTGCTGCACCGCGACAGCCTATGCTGAGGATCCGAACGCAGTGCGCGTGAGCGCGGCCTTGGAGATACGTTCCCGCCGCTCCCGCGCAGTATGGCAACCGACGCGTGACAACGATTGATCATTAATATTGTAACTATATTACGTTTATTAAAAGTGAATCCTTTGTTATAAACAGTGCCCCTTTTGTGGAGGAATTAAACTGTTATAAACGGTACGCGTGTGGTTTTGATTTAAATCCTTAGCCCGTCGCATGAACCCAGCTCTAGCTAGCGCTATAATCTTATAAAAAGAAAAAGGTCCGTGTGATTGGAGCATCGATGTTTGTATTGTATGAGGTAACGTTCGGAACCAAACGTCCGATTTCAAAAAATAATTTTAAACCAGAGTTCCGCTGTGTTATCTGCAATATGCGTGCGGAACCAGGCAGCTAATAATTATAATAAAATAAGTTCAATAATGTTTGTGTTCTGGGTATTACACGAAAATATTTTTACAGTTATAAATACTTAAATAAGCTACTAAAAACCGGCCAAGTGCGAGTCGGACTCCGCACAAAGGGTTCCGTACCATTATCTATAAAAACGGCAAAAATATCATGTCTGTTGTATGGGGGCCCCAGTCCGACTCGCACTTGGCCGGTTTTTATTATTTGTTGTTATAGCGGCAACAGAAATACATAATCTGTGAAATTTTCAACTCTCTAGCTATCACAGTTCTTGAGATACAGCCTGGTGACAGACAAACGGACGGACGGACAGAAAAGTCTTAGTAATAGGGTCCCGTTTTCACCCTTTGGGTGCGGAACCCTAAAAAACTTAGATAAGCTACGGTAGCCTAGTGGATCAAGCATGCAATTGTCAAGCGGCGTAAGTAGGTTCGAATCCCGGCTCGTACTAATGAGTTTTTCGGAGCTTATGTACGGAATAATTACCGTTAGTTTTTTGGAAAGTCAGATGGCAGATATATTATAATATCCAAGTAAAATTAGTAACGCAAAAAGTGTGTATTTATTTATATAATGTATGACTTATCTCTGCTTAAGTTTATCAATAAATAATCTTCTTTGAAGGTGTTTAGACTACGTGTTTAGAGTTTTATAATTACTAAACTTACTAATAGCAAATAGACCTTCACAAGCACTTCACCTGACCTTTCTAAAGAACGTTTTACACACTCAAAACATCGGTGTGTGAATAGATTTGAATTCATTTACGACGACAGAAAATCTGACTTTCAATAGCTTTACTTAAACCTTTATCTTAGCTGTCTCATTTAATATTAAACAAGCCTTAATCAAACTAGACTTTGCCATTAATAGTAATTCGGGCCAGTCTGTGTTTGTATAAACTAGTATACTTCGGCGGTATAAATTTTCAATGCAGTAGATTCTATATCGGAGGAATAAATGATACGATTCAGCAGATATTCTGCTACATTTAAGTACTTCTGCATTCAAAATAGCTCACTTTTATGATTGTATTACGTATTCGAAATTTAAATATATATATCGTTCACCATCCCTTCTTGTTGACTTGTTGAATCGAGCATATGTGGATACCACAGTTATATCATCATCATCATATCAGCCGAAAGTCGTCCACTGCTGGACATAGGCCTCCCCCAAACAGTGCCAAAGTGACCGGTCCTGCGCCACCCCCCATCCAGCGGACTCCCGCGACCTTTACCAGGTCATCAGTCCACCTTGAGGGTTACCACAGTTGTATATTGACAAGTAAATTGTATTTATAACATCGACAAAATGAAATTACAAAATTGACGACCGCTTTAGTTTAGTTGGTAGTGACCCTGCCTACGAAGCAAGAGGTCCTGGGTTCGAATCCCGGTAAGGGCATTTATTTGTGTGATGAGCACGAATATTTGTTCCTGAGTCATGGGTGTTTTCTATGTATTTAAGTATGTATTTATCTATATGAGTATGTTTATCGTCGTCTAGTACCCATAGTACAAGCTTTGCTTAGTTTGGGACTAGGTCGATTTGTGTAAGATTGTCCGCAAATATTTATTTATTTATTTACAACAGCCAAAAAAGGTAATAGTCAAACCATAAACATTTTAGTCATTCAATTTTGCAATGTGTTTTATACTACGGCGATTGTAAATTAGTAAACGGCTTGCATAAAAAGACGTGCGCGACTCCTGGAGCCGTAGCATGGTTGGATTTACCACGCGACAAGTGACAAGATAAGAGCGTCGTCTCGTTCTATCGAACGGTGTCAGCCAGTGACGCACGCTCTATCCTATCACCTATCGCGTGACAAGGCCAACCATGCTACGGCTCCTGTACATGCAAGGGTGCGATGCATCCTTTCTTGATTTGCGGATTCGTTGTATCGATAGAGTAGAGAGAGAACTCTCAAGTACTCTCAACACAGCGTATCTTTGGGAGCTCTCACAACCAGGGATAGGTTAAAAAAAAATGCCATAACTATTACTGTGTCATATCTCTCTAAAAATAAATAAATATCGTGGGACAATTCGCACCAATTGATCTAGTCCCAAACTAGGCAAAGCCTGTTCTATGGGTACTAGACAACGGATAAACATACTTATATAGATATATACATACTTAAATAGATATTAAACATCCAAGACTCGAGAACAAACATTCGTATTCATCATACAAATATCTGCCCCGACGGGGGATCGAACCCGGGACCTCATGCTTCATAGTCAAGTTCTCAAACCACTAGGCTATTCGGTCGTCAAAGGTCTAACCAACACAATCACAGTTAATTGACCAACCTTGCACTTTATCTGCATTGTAATAAGGTTCTGTATAAATACAGGATGGTCAGTTAATGTGTTGGTGTTGGACATTAAGAACGCAACCTTATTATTAGGCTTATTGTCTTAGCAACCATATGTGACATGTTTGTTTACTTCAATACAAAGAATACGTTTGTGCTTTACGTTCACGTTTTATTTCAACTCTTATTATCTTCCAAATCTATCATGGTAGCAGAGCGTGGTTGATAACGGATAGAGTCCGGAAATAAAAACGCAGTGAGAACAAGAAAAATCGGTCGGCGTAAATTTGTGTTCGGATATAATTACGATTTGAACTTGACGTATAAATTTTTCCGGAACGGAAGTGGTGTATTCTGTCATATGTTTATCGAAATATTTTTACCACGCGAAAATGTCTTCAAGCCACAACAATTTTCATATTGATCGCCTTGTCGGACGAGAAAACTATGCGAGTTGGAAATTTGCCGTGCAAGCATTTTTTGAGCTTGAAGAATTGTGGGATTGCGTAATTGGTAAAAATACTGACACGAAGAAGGAAACAAAAGCTAAGTCAAAGCTCATATTACTATTAGACCCGATCAACTATGTACATGTGCAGAGTGCATCTACATGCAAGGAAGTCTGGGATAATTTGGAGCAGGCATTTGATGACAGCGGATTATACAGAAGAGTTGCTTTATTGAGAGACCTCATAACAACTACTTTGGATTCCTCTAGAAGTGTGGATGACTATGTAAATAAAATTATGTCTACCGCTCACAAACTCCGAAATATTAAGTTCAATATCGACGATGAATGGCTTGGAACGCTGATGTTGGCTGGCTTACCTGAAGCTTATAAGCCAATGATTATGGGATTAGAGAGTTCAGGTATCAAAATCAGCGCAGATTCCATCAAAACAAAACTCCTGCAGGAAGTTCAATGCTCAGAAAGCACCGCGTTCTTCACGAGGAATAAGGCCGTTCATGGAAGTCATAACACAACAAAGGTCAATAAAGGACCCCGATGTTATAAATGTAACAAGCACGGGCATTTTGCGAAGAATTGCCGTGCTCCGAATAAGAAGAACTCTGAAAAAGTTGAAGATAGTAAAGGTTTTGTTGCAGCATTTTCAGCTTCTTCACAGACCATGCAACCCGATCTTTGGTATGTGGACTCCGGTGCATCAATGAGCATGACCAACCGACGTGATTGGATGTATGACGTCACAAGTTCACCGATACCAACCATAACTGTCGCCAGTAAGTCACCGCTACCAGTTGAAAGTATGGGAAAGGTAAATTTAATGTTGAATGGTAATGAAGACAGCAAAATCCAGGTAAGACAAGTTCTGTATGTACCTAAACTTGCCGCCAATCTCTTATCTGTCAGTGCTATGGTGAAAAATGGCTGCAAAGTAAATTTCAGAGACAAAGGCTGTGATATCTACAACAAAGATGGGAAAATCTTGTGTTCAGCCACATTAGTAAACAACTTGTACCTGTTGAACACTCACCGAGAAGTTTTTTCAAACCTGACTTGTTCAGCTAACTTAAATGATGCTGTCCTGTGGCACAGACGCATGGGACACCTGAATTTTACAGATGTTAGCAAGCTGCCGGAGTGTGCTGAAGGAGTAGATCCATTTCCTGAGAAAAGTAAGAGTCCTATCACATGTACCACCTGTCTCACGGGGAAACAGACCAGACTGCCCTTCAATAATACAGGCACGAGAGCAATGCAACCCTTGCAGCTGATCCACAGCGACTTGTGTGGACCGATGGAACAAGAATCTCTGGGAGGTATGAAATATTTTATTACTTTTATAGATGACTATACCAGAAAAGTTCATGTTTATTTTTTGAAAAACAAATTGAATGTGCTTGAAGTTTTCAAAGATTACAAAAGTAGAGTTGAGAATGAACTCGAAGGTAAAATAAAAGCGATTCGCACAGACAATGGAACTGAGTACTGTAACCAAGACTTTGAGAGTTTCTTGCGTAGACTTGGGATTGAACATCAGACGAGCAATCCGTACTCACCCCAGGAGAACGGTCTCGCAGAGCGCATGAACAGGATCCTGGTGGAAAGAGCTAGGTGTATGTTGTATGATGCTGATTTGTCAAAACAGTTCTGGGCTGAAGCGCTGGCAACAGCTGCTTATGTTGTTAACAGGTCCCCCACGAAATCGATTGATGGTCAAACTCCAATGGGAATGTGGTCCGGCAAGAAACCCAATTTGTCAAATTTAAGAATTTTTGGCTCCGAGGTGATGGTACAGGTACCAAAAGAAAAACGCCAAAAATGGGATTCAAAATCCAGAAAGCTGATATTTGTCGGATACTGTGAATCTACTAAAGGCTATCGATTACTTGATCGTAAAACGAATAAAATTATCAAGAGTAGAGATGTGGTATTTTTAGAGAATGTTCAGAGATGTGACAATAACATTTATATACCGTGTGCATCCGAAAGCAGTCCGACAACAGTACAGCCTCCCGAAGATCCTTGCAAGGGAGAAGTAGAGACAGAGAGCAACGTCGAACAATCCTCAGGCGATGACTACTTTTCTGGTGACAATGATGATCCTTCCTATATACCAGACGAACCGATCGAGCTTGATATACCCGCGTGTAGTATAAACTTACGTCCGCGTAAAGCCGTTCAGTATGAAGAGAAGGATGAACATGATTTAAGTTACTTTTGCCCGATACTTGATCTAAACGATCCTCAAACTGTGGATGACGCCCTCTCATCTACTCAGGCAGACCAGTGGAAGAAAGCCATGCAGGAAGAATACGAGTCTCTAATTAAAAATGAAACATGGTCTCTGGTGGATTTGCCTACGGGTAAAAAGGTTTTGCCATGCAAGTGGGTGTTTAAAACTAAAACAAATGAGAAGGGAGAGGTCGTTCGTTTTAAGGCAAGATTAGTCATAAAAGGATATGCTCAGAAAAAGGGTACTGATTATGATGAGGTATACGCTCCTGTGGTACGACATACGTCAGTCCGTTACTTGATTGCTCAAGCAGGCTAGCCGGCAATGGAACCTGAAATTGAATGACACTTTACTTAAAATTGGACTGGCACGATCAAAGATTGATCCATGTGTTTATTATTTAGTGAATGATTCAATAATGATATTTATTGCAGTGTGGGTGGATGATTTCTTAATCTTCACTAATAATAAGAAAACTACTTTAGACATAAAGGAGAAATTGATGAAGGAGCTCTGCATGAAAGACCTTGGTGAAGTGAAGCATTGTATAGGTATAAATATAAATAGAAATCGTGAGGCAGGTGTGATCATGATGGATCAAGAGAAATATATCAACCTGATGTTGGAACGGTTTGGTATGTCCGATTGCAAGCCAGTTCGCACTCCGATAGAAGTGAATGCTAAATTTGAAAAGAATCCTGAAGACACAGATAATACCTTTCCATACAGGGAGGCGGTTGGATGTCTTATTTATCTGGCACATGTTACACGACCGGACATAAGCTTTGCAGTGAACAAGTTGAGTCAGTACTGCAATTGTCCAGGAAATCAACATTGGCTTGGAGTGAAAAGGGTCATGAGATACCTTCAAGGAACAAAGAACCTAAAGCTATGTTATGTCAAAGAGGACTCGAAAGGAATTATTGGTTATTGCGATGCGGACTGGGCCAGTGATCCGTTGGATAGAAGATCGTGCACAGGCTACGTTTTTCTGTTTCAGAATGGATGCATTTCGTGGAACTCTTGTAAGCAACAGACAGTAGCACTTTCAACAGCGGAATCAGAATACATGGCGATGGCTTCAGCCACCCAAGAAGCTCTGTGGCTGCAACAACTCCAGACCGAACTAGGTCAAAGCGACGATGGTGCGCTTACCATCCACTGCGACAACCAGAGTGCAATTCGATTGGCAACTACCGACTGTTACAAACCGAAGACTAAGCATATAGACATTCGTCTGCATTTTCTTAGAGAGTGTGTCGTTAAATCTAAAGTCAAGTTTGTATTTGTGAACGGGTGCAATATGGTGGCTGATAATTTAACAAAGGGAACTTCTCTTGTGAAGCATTTGTACTGCACCGGTAAAATGGGTTTGCGTTCTGTAGGGAGTGTTGGACATTAAGAACGCAACCTTATTATTAGGCTTATTGTCTTAGCAACCATATGTGACATGTTTGTTTACTTCAATACAAAGAATACGTTTGTGCTTTACGTTCACGTTTTATTTCAACTCTTATTATCTTCCAAATCTATCAGTTGGCGTTTGTACCTTATAGATACAGCTTGACATAAAATCTGTTTTATAAAAGCATAAAAAAACTACGGAACGAACACGTAATAGAAATAGCTGAAATATTTATAGTTGTAAAAAGGTTACGGAATTAATACATAACATACGATTCATTGATACACGACATAGTGCCGTGGCAAGAGGCTATTACTATCCGATTGAGGTAACAAAAACTAAAGGTTCAAACCCATAACCTTAACAAAAATCCTATGAAGCAGCGACAGGAGAATATCAGCTTTGTTTCAATGCAGGTAAAGTTAAAAATCAAATGAAAGAAACTTAGTAAAAAGTAACATTCGCGACACGCAGCAGGATAACGTACAGAGCCGTTTTTTTAACCGGTAAATATTTCCCGATACTAACATATTGAAAAAAGAATTCGTTTACTGAATGTTATTACTATAACAAAAATACTGTGAAAGGTTACACATTTTATACACAATCCTTTTATTGCTGTTATAGAAATCTTCAATAACTATACTGTTTCATTTTTATTTACACTCACTTATGCATAGAGGTTGTGTACAAATTATTGCACTAACCAGGTATATTGACATTATTGACGACTATCAAATAATAAGTTAATATAATAAGTTATAGTAATACGCAAAAATTAAAAAAAAAGACAGCGGTCCATTATACAATTTATAAAATCTAAACTAAACTACAAACAGGAAGCCTGTAGCTTTGTAAATTTCTACCTATGTACCTAACACCTAACCTAGGATGAAATCTCAGGAACCACTTAACCGATTTAAATTTTCTGGATGGATAAAGGCTTTATTTTTATCAAAATATTCTCATCATCATCATCATATCAGCCACTGCTAGACATAGACCTCCCCCAAAAAGTGCCAAAGTGACCGGTCCGCGCCACCCGCATCCAGCGGACTCACGCGACCTTTACCCGGTCACCACTATATATTCTAAATAGGAAAAAATTGTGTAAAAAGAATGTAAACTATTTATCTTACAATTAGATACGGTCGGCCGCGCCTTTGTACCGTGCTGCATTAAATGTCATGTTAAACTGTCATATGAAGTTGTCAAACGACTGAAAACGACAAAGTACATAGGTTTTCAGCTACTTATGAGGCCGACTGTACCAACACACTTGCGAAAAATTGTATTACACTCACATTCAAAATTCTATGAAATTCTATGAAATAGTACATTGTGTTACAAGTACGGTAAGATATGAATTACGAACGAGAGTCTATTAGAAGCCCGACGCCGAAGGTGGAGGGCTTTGATGACTCGAGTTTGTAACAATCTTACCGTACGTGTCGCATATAATATTTTTCATCACATTTGCGAGGAAACCAATACATTTTTAACTAAATTGTTACTAATCGTAATAAAAACTACAAAATGTCAGTCGTCCATTTTGTTGAATTTGACGTTTGGCGCTTAGAGCAAAGACCCTTCTGCATACAGCCACGATTTAAAATCACAGTTAAAAACATTTTACACGGACACTAAATTGCTACATTTAAATTTTAAAATCTTTAAAACATATTTTATTCTTGTTTTTACGTTTAAATTTATTTATAAATACGTTTTCAAACATCGTGTTTGAGTTAAAACCTCCTTGCTTTATAACTGTCGTAAGAGTGACAGATACAATTTAAGAAAAAAAACATTACGCCCATGGGCGTAATTGAGGTTATTACAGCTCTGTATGCCTGCGCATTACAAAGCCCTTTACGAGCAAGTGTGATGAAAAATATATTACCAGCTTTTTGGTGTAAGCGTAGGCACTAGCTATTTTTACTGTTTCTAGTCACAGAGATCTCAAAAACATGGTGTCAACGAGTTGTCTAACTCAGCCTAGCCATTAAGCTAAGACAGTGCCGCGCCGGGCGACAAATAGGAATTATACCGTCGATAGAGTGGGTATAGAGAGCCCTTGCTGCTGATTTGATTTACCCTGGACTGTGACAGATAGGACAGCATATTCAGTGTTATGTTAATTAAATAAACTATTTTATTTACGATTGATATATACATCATCATCGTCTGATACTGATTTGATCGTGGTAACTTCCACGTTAAATTGACACGACACAAAAATATTTAATAAAATTATTTGTTTCGTTGAGAGGTATTTTATTTACCTATTATTTTGCATAATGGGGAATGGATGAAAATTTTAGAAATGCCTGATTTTTTTTTGGTGATAGGAATAACCTTCCTTAGCACCAAAAAAAAATTTCAGATTTTTCAGCTGCGACAATTATTTTTGAAAAATATAAACAGTTTCCTTATTTACGTTTATTTCTATCACCAAAAAAAAACAGGCATTTCTAAAATTTTCATCCATTCCCAATTAAATGTACAAATTGGTGAATATAAAATTAATACTTTCAACGCCCTAAACTTGTCAGAACATATAAAAAATTGTTTCAATACCCGATTTAAGGCAGGAAGATATGCAAATTGTTTTTGAAGCAGCTTAAATGAGACGGAAAAAGAAAAAAAACCGTTCTAGTGCGAGTTGAATTCGCACACGAAGGGTTCCGTATCGTCATACAAAAGCATCACATTTATTGTGTTTTTATTTTTCTTGTTATAACGGCAATAACAGTAGGTACCTACTTAATATAAATTCCGTAATGAAATATCACAGTTCTTGAGATAAAAACAATCATACAAAAATGACGTTTCTAAATTAAATTATTGTATTAACTACTTATTTATCTGAAATATAAACGTA
The DNA here is from genome assembly GCA_932294315.1 of Epinotia nisella. Lineage (NCBI taxonomy): Eukaryota > Metazoa > Arthropoda > Insecta > Lepidoptera > Tortricidae > Epinotia > Epinotia nisella. Next base: position 905,617 of record OW028677.1, read on the forward strand.
ACTAATTACAATACAAATACTCTTTATTGCACACCTCCATAAATGAATCTGATACAGGACATACATAGTTAAAAGTTTAACTAATAGTTTGATGTATTAAATTAGTAAAAAAAAACTTGTATTACACATTAGGTATAAGGGAAAGTTAAAGTGAGACAATAATCATTCATTTCTTTATTTCATTCACACTCTGATTTTTTATTCAAATAATGGCGAAAGCTAAGCTTCAGCGGTCAAGTTAAATAAATAAAATTGGTTTATTTCGAATAAAATACATCCATATTTGTTAGTCTTAGAACTTAGAAGCTATGTTAGTGTAGTATATGTAAGTACTAATCTATTCCATGGTCACTTCTATGAGAAGTGACCATGTTAAACTACACTTCTCTCGGTCGGGTAGGTTAAGATAAATTGACTTGTTTTCTGACATCTACACCCTATGTGAAATTTTATGAGCTCATGTGTGTAATTCTTTTATTAAACATCCATATCATCCATTGAAGTTAAATATAGCTGTGAACGTAACATCGTTTGGCGCTTAAAAAAGTGGGCAGGTTATTTTATTTTCAGCTTAGTTGTTGCATTCACCTTATCGCCGCGCCACGCTTTTTTAACTTTCTTTTTAATAACAGTAAGTACTTTATCGCGAATCATCATCATCATCATCATCATCATATCAGTCCAAAGACGTCCACTGCTGGACATAGGCCTCCCCCAAAGAGTGCCACAATGACCGGTCCTGCGCCACCCGCATCCAGCGGACTCCAGCGACCTTTACCAGGTCATCAGTCCACCTTGTGGGGGGCCTACCTACGCTGCGCCTTCCGGTACGTGGTCGCCACTCAAGAACCTTTCCGCCCCAACGGCCATCGGTTCTACGTGCAATGTGCCCCGCCCACTGCCACTTAAGTTTAGCGATATTGCGAATAATTATATGTATTTATTTATTTCTTTGAGGTTTTGGGCGTATTGCAACATTGTTCATCTCGAGCTAGGCTAATGCAGTTATCAAAAAGCATTGAATATTTTTTAGTTACTTTTCGATCGAGGGTTAGGACTACTACTCAACTATAATTTCCTAATACATAATTACATTTAGGTCTACCTTACGTACACAAAAGTTACGCAATTGACCAGCTGGATGGCAATAATTTTAATACGCAAGTGGTTTCTAAAGAGCCTCTGAGCTAATAAGTATCAATGCTCAGTGGTCAGTGGAAAGCCTGTGCTATCTGGCGCGTCCAAGGGTTCACACGAGTGTTTTAGACCCATCCCTAACTAAGGGTTTGTCTACTTGAATATGCAATCACGCCGCTAAAGACAGACTTTGATCGGAGAGGTTTCTTTGCTATGTAAACTCCCAAATTTCCATTCTCCCTCGAATCCGGAGTGACCTTTAAGTTATGTGTACGGTATAAACATTAAAGTCGATATAAATTCTGATTCATAATTCGTGTGGCGCGAAAGCCATCGATATTTTTGTTTGTACGAATTCCGGATTTATTGTAAAAAGGAATCCGGTTTGTTACCGATTTTTGTTGAGTGTATCGTTTTGTTTTGAATAATATTTGTATTTTACTAGGTCATGGGCGCCATTCAATTTGTTTTGGTGACAGCTTACATGTGGCGATTTTTTTACAGTCCAGCCGTCAAAAATTGGTGATTACGTAATGCATTAAAGCCGATCTCACTCCAGGGTGGTAATCTCGTAACGTTACAAACGCGCGTCGGGTACATCCAACTGTCATTTTTTCCATATAAAAATTGACATTTAGGCCCTGGTCTCCTATAAATCACGCCGTACGCTGCGTCACAATGCCTACTATGGAGATGTACTGTTGTTATCGTCGGCCACATCAGTACATCTCCATAGTAAGCATTGTGACGCAGCGTACGGCGTGATTTATAGGAGACCATAGCCTTAGATCGACCCGACGCGCGTACAATGCGTTACGTGATCGACCAACAGGTCAGACTCATGTGTAAATGAATTAATTTATCCATACTATACTATAATATTATATATTATATTATAAATATTATAAATGGGAAAGTGTATGTGTTTGTTTGTTTGTTTGTTTGTTTGTTTGTCCGTCTTTCACGGCAAAACGGAGCGACGAATTGACGTGATTTTTTAAGTGGAGATAGTTGAAGGGATGGAGAGTGACATAGGCTACTTTTTGTATCTTTCTAACCCCCCACTACCCCAAAATGGGGGGTGGAAGTTTGTATGGAGCATTCCGCAATTTTCAAGGTAGAAAGCTAAAAATTGGTGTGCGTACTATTTGTGACTAACAAAAAAATCGTGCATCATTTTTTTTTGGAAATCTGCACCCAACCCCTTAAAAGAGGGGGTGAAATTTTATATGGGGGTCCAGATATGTAGAGTCGATATGTAGAGCCGATATGTAGAGTCGATATGTAGAGTCGATATGTAGTCGATATGTAGAGTTGATATGTAGATTCGATATTTATAGTCGATATGTAGAGTCGATATGTAGAGTCGATATGTAGATTCGATATGTAGAGTCTATGTTCGATATGCAGAGTCTATGTAGAGTCGATCTAAATATATAAAAGACTGAAACTGAGATGCACCTTTTTTGTAGACGGTTAACATTACTCTTAGTACGCGGGCGAAGCCGCGGGCAAAAGCTAGTTCATTTATAAAACGTATATTACTACGTACGTACGTACGTATTAAACGTAAGAGTAGTTCATAATGTTCGAAGCAGACATCCGTTGGCTTGTACGACGTTGTGATCTTTATGTCTGTCAAATGGATTTTGAGAAATTGAGACAGCCCATTAGGGCAGCAATGTTAGCTTCCAATCAGAATCAATCCTGATTTTAATTGTTTGTTAGCAATAATATTATAAACAGAATAATTGAACAGGCATCGGCCAAGTATAATTTAGAAAGTGACTCGTAGTTCTGACGGCCGACACTTTCCCGTGAAATATCAGCGCCAATCAGCTCTTCATTAAACGTTTCACACTCGTCCGTGCGCCCACCAATATTATCTGACCTAATGACTCTTAACAACCATACTGGATTGGAGACCAGATTTATAATGGATCGCGTATATAGTGTTGCGTTAGGTGAGTGTTGTTAATAAACCGTGGTCTATCGGCGATCATAATTGCCTCCCACTTAAGGACCAGCGCTGTTATTCGCTACGCGCTCAAGCGCCTCACCCCATGCGTCACATCTAACGAATCTAGACCTCTACCTACGCTTAGTTACTACGCATCGCGGCGTCAAGATATATTTGTGGATGAGCGTTGAGGTGAGCTTAAAACAAGTTACAGAATAGGGGGGCAGAAGAATAATAGACGGCTAATATCAGTGACAACGGTTATGAAATGTGGTGAAATTTGGATCAACATTTCATGCTGTCGAATCTCATGTTGTTAAAATAAATAAATGGGACATTTATCTTACACAAGTCGAACTAGCCCATTCATCATCATTAATAATGTAATTGTCCACTGCTGGGCTCTCATCGAGTAACCACTTATTTTGGACTCGTGCTATTCTCATCTAGGAATAACCCGCCCAATAGTTAACTCCGAACACTTCCCACGTTCTACGTGCAATGTGCCCCGCCCACTGCCACTTAAGTTTAGCAATTCGGAGGGCTATATCGGTTACCTTGGTTTCTGCTGCGGATTGCACGTAGAACCGATGGCCGTTGGGGCGGAAAGGTTCTCGAGTGGCGACCACGTACCGGAGGGCGCGGCGTGGGTAGGCCGCCCACAAGGTGGACTGATGACCTGGTAAAGGTCGCGGGAGTCCGCTGGATGCGGGTGGCGCAGGACAGGTCAATTTGGAACTCTCTGGGGGAGGCCTATGTCCAGCAGTGGACGTCTTTCGGCTGATATGATGATGATGATGATGACCTCCCACGTCTATATAAAAGCTCGTCTAGATCATTTTATACAATCCTACTAATATTATAAATGCGAAAGTTTGGATGTTCGGATGTTTAGATGTTTGGAAGTTTGTTACTCAATCACGCTTAAATCGCTGAACCGATTTGGATGAAATTTCACACGAAGATAGTTTATAGTCTGGATTAAAATATAGGATAGTTATTATCCCGGATCTACGCAGACGAGTTCGCGGGCGGATGCTAGTATATTATAATTCTGTAGAATCTGACAGACTTTTCAAACTCCAGAAAAGGCGTCTTAACGCCCTAACAAAGGTTTGCAGCCCAGAGACCATGCCCCATCGGGCATGGTCTCTGGGCTGCTGCAAGCCTTTGTTTTTAAAGTTTGATATGATTCCGCACAAGAGCTAAATACAGACACTCTTTATACCAGCCTCTTTGTCAATCAGCCATTTATAAAAAAACTGCTATAATATGTGTATACTGATGTTATTTGCTTACCTGAATACATAAAATTAGAAAGCGCGGCCATATTCAAAAGGAAGTTAACGAGATGGCTACAGAATAAATGTTGTATCCTATACTATTAAATGAGCAATTTAGTATACACTTATATATATACAGAGTGTTTTTTTAAATGGGACAGTATGGGGAAATCCGAATCTAAAGGAGATAGAGGAAAAGTGTCCAAGGAGACATTAGGTGTTTTTTTATGTAAACAAATTTGGCTCATTAAAATTTTTGGTCAAGCGTGAGTTGTTCTTAAAAAATGATAAAGTTGGTCAATTTTTTTTGACGCGGGTCGACTCTGTTTCATGTAAGGATTATTTCATTGTATGGAAAGAAAAAAATCTGAACAGCAGAAGTTGGTCAAATTTAATGAAAACTAATCTTCATACAATTGCAGTATTCGCCTTTTAATATTGCTACAAGTGCCTAGGCGTGTAAAAAAATATTTAAAATTATTCCATTTTTAAATTTTGATAATCCATAAGAGCTCCAGATGATTCAAGAGAAGAACATTTTTTTTAATCTTCGTAAATATCATGGCACGCGATAGTCTTGAAATTATAAAAAAAAGAATTCAAATTTGGAACGAGTGGCCCCCACGATCGCCCGACTTAACGCCATTAGATTTTTTCTTATGGGGTTACCTTAAGGGTCGAATTTATGAATCCCGATACAACTCCGTACAAGAATTAAAAGATGCTGTTTACAACACTTTAAACACAATTCACCATAAGTCTCTGTTAAATGCAACTAGAAGTGTCTTGAAGCGTGCTCGTACCTGCATAAGACAAGACGGCGGCCACATCGAACATTTACTCAAGTAATAAACCAACTGTATGAAGATTAGTTTTCATTAACTTCTGCTGTTCAGATTTTTTTCTTTCCATACAATGAAATAATCCTTACATGAAACAGAGTCGACCCGCGTCAAAAAAAAAATTTACCAACTTTATCATTTTTTAAGAACAACTCACGCTTGACCAAAAATTTTAATGAGCCAAATTTGTTTACATAAAAAAACACCTAATGTCTCCTTGGACACTTTTCCTCTATCTCCTTTAGATTCGGATTTCCCCATACTGTCCCATTTAAAAAAAACACTCTGTATATTATCAAGGATAGGACAAACGCCCGTCATTTTGAAAACTTAACCCTGTTCTGTACAGTAGAGACTTCCTAATGATATATTTTTTTAGAAGTTTACTCAAAATATTATAATTTAATGTACTTCGACACATTTATCAATAAATTACCTATTCTTCTATGATCGCATTAGACACTACTTGATTTCAATGACTTTGTTTACTACTGGCCATTTAGATAAAATAGGTAATATTCTAATCATCTTTGTCAAGCATTGATTTTGTCACTTTAGAAACGTGTACTTATTTATAAACCAATGCGATTTGAATTAATTAATTATAAATTATGGCTTCAAGACGTCCGGCAAGTGAAAAATGTATACGATCTTGGCTATCGTCTTACCCAGATTTATCTTTTGACGGATTTCAATTGCGTTGCCTTATTTGTGATAAACGTCTGAGAACCTACCGAAAATCAGATATTCAGTTGCATGTTAACTCAAAAGTTCACCAGCATAAGAAAAATGGTTCAGAATCAAACACGGATTTTTATTTGGATTTGACAATAATGATGATATGTGCTAATATTCCTTGGTCAAAATTAAGTAACTATCATTTTCGTAACTTTTTACAAAAGTATTGTGGTGGCCGGGATATTCCAGATCAATCACATATGTACGTAAAATTTACTTGGATAAAGTCTACAAAATTATAATGCAAAATATGCGGAGAAAATTACGAGCAGCTTTTGGGTGTCTATTGTCGAAAAATTGTACATGTTCTATGTAATCATAATGCCTTTGAGTACCTACTAACACTGTTAACAAATTCCATTTAGTGGCAGCTAAGGTGTTGGATTCAGTAAACGGTGAAACTATTTATCAGTTTTACGAAAGTGCACTGAACTGGCTATGGACTGACTCTGCTGAAAGTTACAAACAAAAAGTGTTCCTCTTTTCATCAGATTCAGCCAGTTACATGTTAAAAGCTGGAAAATTGTTGAAACGTGCATATCCTCAAATATTGCATGTAATGTGTTTTGCACATGGGTTTCACCGTTTAAGTGAAGAAATACGGAATAGATTTCCGAATGCGGATAAAGTTATTGCATGTATGAAACAAATATTTTTAAAATCCGACTCTAGAGTAAAATATTTCAGAGAACAATGTCCTGGTCTAGCTTTACCACCTAAACCAACAATTATTAGGTGGGGGTCGTGGATCACAGCCGCTTGTTACTATGCAGAACACTTTGAACAATTGAAGAGGATGATAAATTGAAGAGGATGATAGATGATAATTAAAATCCCAAATTTAAAAAACGATTTTCTGTACATAAAAACAAATTTTCAAGTTATCCCACAAAAAATTCTTGAACTACAAAGCACAAAGTTTCAGATAAAAGAATCTTTTAAAATTGTAAAGGAAATACATACTGTTTTAAAAAAAAATATCTGGGAGTCTTAGATCTACACTTACATCAAAGTTTCAAGCAATTTTAAAAAGAAATCCTGATTATGTTACCGTAAACGAAATGCAGAAGGAAATAAACGCCGAGCCACAAGCATATTGGAAAAACAATATACCAATGTCAACAATTAGACATGCCCCAATGACGTCAGTAGACTGTGAACGCACTTTTTCGACTCATAAATGGGTCCTAAACTCACGTAGATATAGGCTCACAAGTGAAAATTTGGAAAAAAATATGGTCATTATTTTCCATTGGCGAAAGTGATTTATCGCCTTAATCATCGTCATTTGAATAATTTGTCACTGGAAACATATAAATTATGGTACTTAAAATAAATTTATAAAACATTACTTTTGTCCTTTGTTTTGTATTGTCACGAATAAGCTATTCTTATTTTTATTTAGTACCTAATTTTTTTTATTAATATAAGGAAGTCTCTACTGTACAGAACAGGGTTAAGTTTTCAAAATGACGGGCGTTTGTCCTATCCTTGTATATTATATATTTGCAATCACGTTCTCGGAAACGGCTCTAACGATATCTATGAAATTTGGAATATAGGGGTATACGGTGCCAAAAAACCGATCTAGCTAGGTCTCATGTCCGGGAAAATTAGTTTTCTCCGAATTTTCTCTATTTTCATCCGAGCAGAGCTTGGTCGCCCAGGGAATAGAATACTGTAAATCAACAAAAACAACTATAAAAGGAATATTTTGACATACATATGTTATTATTTAATAATTGTAATTAAAATTAAGACATAATAATAATTTGCACACCTTTATGCAGGTCGAATATGTATGACTTACTGACTTTTAAGAACTTGTTAGCATATGTTGGCAAATAAATTGGTCGAATTTAATTTGAGCACTTCACCAGACTAGCTTCTTCTGCTGTTAATTGTACCATTTGAAAAATATTTTAATGCACATCGAATAGTTCGTTTTGTATCACCATATTTAACACAGAGATTATGTCCCGTTTGATGAAGCTAAAAGTTACAATTTTAAAAGTCTAAACTGGCAACTCAAGAGTCTCAGTGTTCCCAGTTTAGACTTGTATAGTTGTTACATATAGGTTCGTGGACCGAGCCCTTTAATTATTTATTTATTTATTTTATACAAGACACCAACAGATACCCCTTGCAGATAGCCCTTGATGTTAACATGGTCACAAGCTACCACTAATTCGAATTGAATAAAGTCCTAATAATGATTAATAAACGGACATTCATCTTGCTGCGCGTAGGATGGCTCACTCTGTATCCGGGTCCATCACTCTCCACCCGTAGGACTGTGGTAATAGATTATCACCGCCGCCGCCCGTACACTGGGCCCTAATCGTAAGTTATTCTACCTAAACTTGAAATAACACGATCGATGATGCCCCGAGCCTGCGATGTTATTCCTGTGATGTAGACTATGGAAATTTATCAAAATATCAAACTTCGGTACTACGATGCCGTTCAAGCATGTTCTAATCAAAATAACAGAGGGGATATTTGCGATTGAGGAATATTTTAGCGTTAGAAATGCTTAATTTGTTTGGAATAGCGGCTCGGGCGATTCGCGCGCTGCTATTGGACGGCCTCGGCCGGAGCAAACTCGGTGGGACAGTCACTAAGTGACGGATGACATGCACTTTACGTCAGTGTCAAACTGTTTGTTTCAGTGGATGGAAACGACGTTGCAACAAATTTCTCGTTAGCTTCAATATAAAAAGCAGTGAAATCGAAAAGTCTTTTATTTCCGAATGTTTTATTTTTTTACTATTTATGTCGTATTTGCGAACAAAAAAGTCTACCAAATTTTGGGGGGGCAGAGGGGAGCATCTTAGTATGATATTGAAACTCAATTATATATTAAAAGCTTGAAGTGGTTGAACGTTTATAATATCAAGTGCTTACAGCAACTTGCGGGCATTTTTATGATCAGTGTTCTCTTGCGAGGCGATTTTGTGATCTATTGTGAAATTGTGTTTGTATGATTGTGCAAGGTTTTTTACAGAGGGTCAAGTTACTGAAAGGCTACTCCAGTTATGTATGCTCTAAGAGATTACCTCCAGCTCCCCATCATAGAAGAAAAATTGTGCATGCAATTTAGATCAACCAATCGAAATAGAATTAAGTTGGTTTTGTTTTTTAAATGAGCGAAACAAAAATGCTATTGAGAATGGTATACATACAGATAAGGATGTTTTATAAAGGGCCTTTGGTTGGCTGAGGATATTATGTTCTTTTAGATGACTTTGAACACTCACTGTAGGCTTATATCAAACTAGTAAATCTAAACAAACTCTACCTACCTCCTTTCAGATCCTATCATAGCATACCTAGGGTAATATTTGCATTTTATTACCTAGGGAAGTTTTCCTGAAAACATTTCATACATATCTCGAATAAAAATAGGAAATAGGTACGAACAAAGTGGCAGCCAGAACACCCGCCGGCAACGCATTGCGCAACGTTGAAATAAAATGAAAACACTAAGAGACAACAAAGATAAACAAGATCTCCGGCGTAATATGAACAACCGCATCTTGCCATCTTTATAAACATGGAAATGAGGTTCAAACTTCACATTACGGTACTATCAGATTGCCTGAACACACCAGCGTAGGTATTTTATGCGTATTCTCCTAAATAAACAGAGAAAAAGGTTTGCGATCCGCGCCCCGGCCGAGGGTTGGCCGCGCTTTTTGCGCCATAATGCGTGTTTATCTCGTTACGTTTTGTCGTGATTCCAGAGATAAAGCAGAGGGAAAGGTTGCCGATTCATGCCTGACATGATTTTTAAGAGACAGCCGGGTTGGCTGCGCCTGAAATTGGTGCGCTTCACTTGGGACACACGACACGGAATTGAAATTGTTGTAACATTTTTAGGGCCTCCTTTTACGTGACGTCGTTATGGGGGTGTCCTTGCGACGCGCTCCGGGTTTATTACTCGTAATTCATTTAAAGCTTTACGCACCAGGTTTAATTAGTCCAATATATCCTGGTTATGTTTTCCACTCCTCTCACTTAGTAACGTACCGTCTTGTTGAGAATCCTTTTACACATTACGACTACTGTCTTATCATCATTTAGAAGTTGGTCTAATATAAAATTATAATGCTCTTTTAGGGTTCCGGCGTACCTCAAAAGGAAAAAACGGAACCCTTATAAGATCACTCGGTTGTCTATCTGTCCGTCTGTCACAGCCGATTTGCTCCGAAACTACTGGACCGATTGAGTTGAAATTTGGTACACATATGTAAATTGGTGACCCAAAGATGGACGCGTAAAGTAAATTAATGAATTCTGAACGAGGGGGCCACTTTTGGGGAGTAAACTGGATAATTTAAAAAAAAGTTTCGCAAACTGTATTGTGACATATCAAATGAAAGGGGTTGTTGTAAGCATGTCAGATATTTTTTTTTTATAATTTTAGCAAAAATAAATTTGAAGTAATTTAGGAAAAAATACGAAAATTTAACATTCCCCCCCTTATCTCCGAAACTACTAGGATTAAAATTCTGAAAAAAATGTGGAAAATAGTTCCTTGCCTAAAGATTACAGGAAAACCTAGAAGAAGTTTGAGTATTCAAAAACACTTATGAAAAGATTATATACGGAACCCTCACCACGCAAGAAAATTTAACATTCCCCCCCTTATCTCCGAAACTACTAGGATTAAAATTCTGAAAAAAATGTGGAAAATAGTTCCTTGCCTAAAGATTACAGGAAAACCTAGAAGAAGTTTGAGTATTCAAAAACACTTATGAAAAGATTATATACGGAACCCTCACCACGCAAGTTGAACTCGCACTTGTCCAGTTTTTTTATAAGTTAAAACCATGTTTTACAAACTATAATCAGTTTTACACGAACAGTAAGTACGATAATTTTTAGGGTTCCGTAACCAAAATAGCAAAAACGGAACCCTCATGGTTTCGTCATGTCCGTATGTCACAGGCATTTTACTCGAAAACTATAAGGTGTATTTGAATAAAATTTTGAGGATAGATCTATTTTGTTAGCCGCTACATAGTTTTGTAATTAAATGACAAAAAAAATGTTTAGGGGTGCACTAAAAAATCATTGTGATTCCACGTGTGTCATTATTCTATAGGCCTTTTATAATAAGTATAAGGTTTTTCAGCATTCTTTTTGATTAAGTGAATATAATCAGACATAAACACCCCGAATTTCAATAAAATTGTGTCCCCCTCTCTAATTTTTGCTAGGTGTATTTTAAAAATACGAAAAAAATCATAAACGTAATATGTTGAACAAGATTCCGTTCAAAGAATTTCGAGATATTGCTGAAATCTGCCTTCTCTATAGAAAAGGAGGCAAGTGCCGTAAAATTTCTGTGACGATGCGACCTTTTTAATAGGCACGGAACCCTTCATTTGCGTGGTCCGACACGCACTTGGCCAGTTTTTTAGTCTCTTCTCGCACCTACCTAACATATTCGGGCAGTCGTGGAAAAAGCCCACAAACCGAACCGATATACTCAGGTTTTTCTCTGTGAATAAATTTGTTTGGATGTTCAGTAAAAAGCGGGATAAGTATGTGCGATTTGCATCCCAACGCGTGCGAGCGATGCCCACGGTAACAGTCGTGATTGATAGAGGCATTATGCTGGGCTTTGTCGTGTTTTTATACGAAGGAGGCGGCTTTAAAAATAATAATCGGTGGGACGAATGCCGGGATCCGTGTGGAGGAAATTGGTAAAAATTGCGCGCGTTAAAATAAGAATCCATCTTTAGTCTTGCGTTTTAACAAGGTGACAAATTGGGTGTGTGTGTGGGTAATGGATATAGCGATATGAAGATTTGCTCAGTGGACGTGGCGCAAGCAACATCTCCTGCCTGCATCTCCTGATGATGCCTCGTAGAGAGGCGAAACACGTGTCGAGGTTTTTTCATTATTGGTGGTGGTTTGCTGTAATTATTTGCATGTTTATACGCAATTAGTTACATTTGATCTCCGCTGATCGACCTGCACGTTTTTTAGCGGAATAGCAAAGGAATATTGTTCTCGTAATATATGAAGATTTATCAAAATAAACAGTGAAGTTCGAATTATTGTTAATGATGATGTTATAGGATTATAGGAATGCTCAGGGCGTTTTTCAGAAAACTGTACATGAACTTTTTATCAGATTTCGATTATTTATTTTTGGTTTTTCTTACTCAGAATCGTTGATACTATCGATCCTCATACAGGAAAGAAAGTGTCACAGGAAGTGTGTCAGTTTTTTCTTCCAGTGCGTCACGACCATATAAATAAAAAAAGACTGCATACATAAGTGTGGCGATCTGGAATGGAATATTTGGACACTTTTATCTTGTATGAGGATCGAATAGTATCAACGATTCTGAGTAAGAAAAACCCAAAAAAATCGAATCGAAAAAAAAAAAAAAATATGTACACTTTTTTTGAAAAACGCTCACATACAAACAAGATAGTTATGCGTTTGTTTTATTTTAAGGAGTTTAGTGGATATTAGTGTTAACATTATCATTAGATTTAATGAACTAAACAGTGATGTCTTATTGTAATTGCATGAGACCTAGTCCGTTGAAATCTGTTTTGGCGGCTTATTATAAATTTTTGGCTCCTGATCACGGATTAAAAATCCTCGTGTATAGTACTGAAAGAAGTTTTGTAATTGGGTGAGTAGTTCCGGGATTACCTCCTACATACAAACTTACGAAACAACAATCTCATACACTATTCCCCTTTATTATATTACTATAGAGTATAGAAAAGTGTTGACGGAGAAAAAGCAATTTCCTACCCAACAAAGTGCTCAATAACCGATAAGTTAAATAGATAGCCTGAAACCCCATCCACTACGCGAGCTATTAAACAGGGCGCTAAGGCTTCACTTTCCACCTCGATGACACATGGTCTCGGCCGGCAAAGTCGCAACGTGCTTCAAATGATGATTAACAACCAGACGTGGTTACGAGAGCAGGTTAGTTAACATTTCACTATTTAAAGTTTCATTTCACAAGGTAATTACTCATCTGCGATTCTTTTTTTTATACGATGACGGTGGCAAGTTAGTTAGTTAGTTAGTTTTACTGGGCATTTTCCGCAAGTCGACATCCAAATGTGCCTATTTTGCGTGAAACGGCAGGGTGGCGCTACTCTAACCACCCCAGCTCCTCTAAAAAGTTTAAGAGTGCCTTGGTATTACTGACTGCGTTCCATGTTATTTAAGAATGACCTAAACTATTAAAAAAAAAAAAAAAAAAAAAAAATTGATATATATAAACTGACATGTAAAACTATGTTTTATCAAGGAATAAATGAAATGAAATGAAATGAAATAGTGTGTCCGGAGACCCTAGGTGCTTTTTCCTGTATACTTCTACCTGCTTACAGTCCAGTAGAATGTGTTTAGTCGTTTCTTCTGCCTCCATGCACGCTCTGCACATGGGGCTGTCTGTGATACCTAAATTATAGAGGTGTCTGTTCAAGGTGTTGTGTCCGGTTATCATTCCTACTATCTTGCGTAGTTGGTTTCTGTGCGTCTTCATTAGTGCAGTTGTGAGTTTGTAGTCGCGCTTCGACAGAATCTCTTTGGTCTGTCTGCATGTGTCTATTTCCTCCCAGTATCTTTGGTGTAGGTCTTTGGTGTATTGGTCTAGTTTGTTATATATGTAGCTTTGTGGCAGGGGCAAGATGACGGTGGCAAACAAGCATACGGTCTGCCTGATGGAAAATTGTTCTCACTTACGCCATCAACTTCTTTGACTTCTTTTTAATAAAATAATGTTTATCAATTACAAGTAAATACAATTAAATTAAAGTTTTAACTGTCTCGTAATAAGAGCGTTTTAGATATTATCTTATCTAGTTGAGGGCCCTTTCGGATACACTTCGACCCAGTGGGATCTTTTGTGCATTTGCCCTCTACTTTATAGCTACTCCCAAGCTCGCTCCATCATTTCCACAAAGCGGATGATGCAGCTCAGTGGGAGCACCCTAAATTCCTTTGGTTGCGGGTAGCCGTTACCAAAGAGATTCATTATTTGTCTGGCAAGGGCATGACATTCACTCAGTAAGTGTTCCATAGTCTCATCCTCCTCGCCACACATTCTACAGTCTGTACTGTTCGATAGTCCCATCTTGGCCAAGAGATCCTTGACGCCGAAGTCTGTGAACACCCCAGATATAATCCTGAGCTGAGTTTTAGATATTACACATTCTACAAAAATAAATGGCATACGCTGAACGAACAAATTCATCATCATCATCATCAAATCAGCCCAAAGACGTCCACTGCTGGACATATGCGTCCCCCAAAGAGTGCCACAATGACCGGTCCTGCGCCACCCGCATCCAGCGGACTCCAGCGACCTTTACCAGGTCATCAGTCCACCTTGTGGGGGGCCTACCCACGCTGCGCCTTCCGGTACGTGTTCGCCACTCAAGAACCTTTCCGCCCCAACGGCCATCGGTTCTACGTGCAATGTGACTACGGACAAATTAAATGCCTTAAAATATCACTTCAGATTCAAGTCGGTAATGGTAAATGTACCATTGCCGAATTTAAAAAAAACGAATGTTCCTATAGTTCACTTCCTCAACACAGCTACCAGGGGGCCATAAACACCGACATTGTTTAATAGATAGTCTCAAACTTCGGAGCTATTAAGCGTAGCAGCCGATGACACACGGCCTAGAGCAATAAAGTCGCAGTATGCTGCCAATGATGATATACAACGACACGTGCTTGGCCCGCGGCCAGCAATGACGCAGATGATACTTTCAAAGAAGCTTCTTTAGCGTAATAGGAATATATTTCCAGAAACTTAACATGGATTCTCGCAAAGTAACGCCTGATACCATCTATTTAATCATATTGATATATAATATTCATAAATAATAATAATAAAGTTCTTTATTGACAGGCAATAACCCATAAATCAAAAATTACATAAAAAAATTAATTGTATAAATGTCAAAATAAAAACCTTAAAATCCTATGATATAATAACCTAATTATGTTTAGGCAGTCGCAAACAAGAAGACCTACTTCTTGTTCCCTTCGTGCGCGGAAACCCAACGTTTGTAGATCGGATTACTTATATACCCGGACAGCTCACAGAGGATACCGTTGTCTGACGTTCGGACGCAGCTCAAGAAGGAAGCTATGCGGGAGCATATGACGGCAAAGAAGTCCGCCACTTTAGCTTCGGCAAACATGCTCGATGCGGTGCAGTATCTTGGCAGTTTCATTAGAATACGGTATGCGTCATTAAACTGCACTCTAATTTTCCTCATCGCGCGTTTCGTGAATCTGCTCCAGAGTTGACATGTGCAGAAACATAGACAGTATGCCCTAAACAATGTCACCTTCATTTCATCACTACAACAAACAACAAAGTACAAAGGTGACATTCGCTTGCTGGACACATTTCACCTACGATGCTTGCGCTCTATTCTAAGAATAAAGTGGCAGGATCGCGTCTCCAACACGGAAGTACTACGTCGTTGTAAGATGTCAGGCATGGAAGCTTTGCTGATGAAAGGTCAGCTAAGGTGGTGTGGGCATGTTTGGCGTATGGATGACTGTAGACTACCGAAAGCCGTTCTATACTCCGAGTTATCAGCGGGCAAACGGAATCGAGGTGGGCAGCATCTACATTATAAGGATGTGCTTTAGCACATAGCACGTAGCGTCACCTAACTGCCTGTAAAATTCCAACGCATAAGTGGGAGGAGCTTGCCTCGCTGCGCCCAGAGTGGCGCTCTCGCATCAAAACGAGCATCAACCATTTTGAAGCTGCTCGTCTTGTCGAACTGGATGAGAGACGTCAGGCACGAAAATCGCGCCCAAAGCCCAACTACAATTACACTTAATACCTCTGGTCAGCTTTACTGTGCTTCCTGCAACCGAGTGTTCAAGAGTAAGTTCGGCTTTGCAAGCCATATCAGGGCTCACGCCCGTAACTAGCTAGGGTCGCCATCGCCGGTCACGGCGTAGATAGCTACGACAACAACGCGCGAACCTGCGCGCGAGCATGTTGCACCGCACGGCCAACGCTCTGCGCTCCCGTTCAATGTCCTCGTCACCAACAAGAGCCTCCGTAAGTATGTGTCCGAGGTATCTAAATTTTTCCACCCTTTCCACCTGCGCTCCGGCCTTAAACACCAACAATTTGGTTTTGCCAACGTTATACTGCAGCCCATGGTTACGAGCATATTTCTCGCAAATGGACAGCAGGTTTCTGAGGCCTCTGATAGATGGGCTGAGAAGAACCATGTCATCAATCATGCATAATAGCATTTTTAAATTCTCATTCAAAACCATGTATTATTTGTGCCGATAATTGTGACAAAATGAGTATCTAATCTCAATATAGCTTCAAAAACTGTAACACTTTATATTATTGATCATAGGGTGTTACGGCATCCTACCAATATATGAAAGAGTAAGTAGTAAAGTCAATATTGATGACGACCAAATAGCCTAGTGGTTAGAGAACCTGACTTTGAAGCTTGAGGTCCCGGGTTCGATCCCCGGTCGGGGCAGACATTTGTATGATGAATACGAATGTTTGTTCTCGAGCCTTGGATGTTTAATATGTATTTAAGTATGTATTTATCTATATAAGTATGTTTATCCGTTGTCTAGTACCCATAGTACAGGCTTTGCCTAGTTTGGGACTAGATCAGATCATCATCAGATGGTGTAAATTGTCCCACTATAATTATTTATTTATTTATGTAAGATAAGATAATGTTTGTAACCATTGCAAAAAAATACACGCTGATATTTTCAGAAAACTCCCCTTTCTTTATCTTTCTTCTGTGGAATCAGAATTATAAATCGGTACAAAAAAGCAAAATCCATCCCCAAACTTTCCAAAGCTAAAATTAATTCGTTGGAAGGCAAAAAGTTATCTGATCGTTGTTTTCCAACGAAATATTTTTAATTACTCCAATACCCGAAACTTTCTTTAGAACACGCATTACCAACAAGCGATCCCGGAACGGTAGAAAGTAAACTCGTTGAGTGGAAACCCCAACTTTCGTCCCGGCGAGCTGATGCAAATCAGCGGTCGGCACAAGGCGAGTAAGGCGCGTTTCCCGCCCTGTTCACAAATGGCGTATTGTATTGTGAAGTTGTTGTTAGATAAGTCCTATTGTGTCCAAACCGTTTTGAAGATTATAGCAATAATGTTATGTATTCCTGTTGAAGTTTCTTGAAACTGGGTAATTGTATAGACATTTGAATTAAATAGTTGCCATAATGCGGTGATGGAAAAATATTTTAATAAGGAGGGGGGGGCGTCTAAATAGGATATTGAAACTCAATTATATAGCTTGAAGTAATTGAACGTTTATAATATCAAGTGATTACAGCAACATGCGGGCATTTTTATGATCAGTGTTCTCTTGCGAGGCGATTTTGTGATCGATTGTGAAATTGTCTTTGTATGATCTTTTGCACATTCTGCAAGGTTTTCTACAGAGGGGTGAGTTACTGAAAGGCTACTCCAGTTATCTATGCTCTAAGTTTAAAACGTATGTATATATCGAGAAAGTGAAACCAGGGATGGGATACCGGTATTTTCACCATACAAAAATACCGGTTTTATTTCGTTCAATTTCGTTCTTTGGTTTATAATATAATTTTTGTTCAGGAGCCGTAGCATGGTTGGCCTTATCACGCGACAAGTGACAAGATAAGAGCGTCGTCTCGTTCTATCGAACGGTGTCGGCCAGTGACGCACGCTCTATCCTATCACCTATCGCGTGACAAGGCCAACCATGCTACGGCTACGGGCTGTCTAATAATACGAAAATGTTACCTAAATACATGATAGAGTCCTATATTAAGAGCCTACAATAATTCAAATAATTAGACTACTTCGGGGACTTTTCGGTTCCGATCCCTGAGTGAAACATTCGTCCGTAATGGACGTAACTAACGTAGCAACATGAACTGAAATGAAAATATTCAAGCTAATTTATTTCTCACCTTCGTGGAACTATTCAATGCATGAAAAAACAGGTATCTCGTGTAAAACTTTCAAAATACCCAACTACTGGCAACAGGCAACGTACTCAAAACTTTACTCAAAGCTGCATGCATAATTTATGAGTATTCTAGCGAGGTAGAAAGGACTTCTCGCCATATTCATTATCGAAGACTCTTCCTTGAGATCTATTTGGCTAAATGTATGAAATATAAATCAATTTTACATTTGCCGCACGCACTCGCTTCCTCACGTGTATAGTTTTACGTCTCAAAACGAGAGCGCGTCAACATAAAATTTGACTTAAAAAAAAGAAATGACAGTATGTGTGTGTGTGTGTGTGTGTGTGTGTGTGTGTGTGTGTGTGTGTGTGTGTGTGTGTGTGTGTGTGTGTGTGTGTGTGTGTGTGTGTGTGTGTGTGTGTGTGTGTGTGTGGGGGGGTGTGTGTGTGTGTGTGTGTGTGGGTGGGTGGGTGGGTGTGTGGGTGTGTGGGTGTGTGGGTGTGTGGGTGTGTGGGTGTGTGGGTGTGTGTGTGTGGGTGTGTGTGTGTGTGTCTGTGTCCAATACGTTTAGTAAACCGATTCTCAGGCCTAAGGCAAGCTCCAGTTATCTTTTGTGTTGTTTTACGACTCCAGACAACTTTGTCAGAGTTCTGAAATAATGACGATCTTAGTATCTTCATCAACAGAAAATGTATAAACGAATGTATTCTTAAGAGATGTATCTCAACTGAAATTTTGATGCAAAAGCAGCTTTAATTAAATTAATGCATAAGTTATTTGCAGAAATCGCGAAACGTCTGGTCTATGTAACTGGTGACCGAAGAGCTGGCGGCTTTCTCGCGCAACGCATCAGCATTGCAATTCAGCGAGGAAATGCCGCCAGCATCATCGGTACAATGCCTCGAGGGCCTGTTTTAGATTTAATTTAGTTAATGTTAATCATCATCTTGTTTCTTGTGACGTGGTGCTAAGTGTTTTGTTAACCGACTCAGTGGGTCCCAAGATACAGGCTCAGTCTAGTTTGGAGCCCAACGGATAATGTATGTATAATTTGTAATCATGTGCTTGATTGTTAAATAAATTAATTCTTATTCTTATTATTCTTAAATTATTCGTATTTTGTATAAATAAAATAAATAAATATCGTGGGATAATTCACACCAATTGATCTAGTCCCAAACTAGGCAAAGCCTGTATGGGTACTAGACAACGGATAAACATACTTATATAGATAAATACATACTTAAATAGGATATTAAACATCCAAGACTCGAGAACAAACATTCGTATTCATCATACAAACATCTGCCCCGACCGGGAATCGAACCCGGGACCTCGAACTTCATAGTCAGGTATTTACTTTAGAAAATAAATGTATTAAAATAATTCTTGAACCGGAATATTCTTTCATTCCCCTGCATATCCCTAGCAGGTCGCACAAAACACTCGTAAAAACGGAAAAAGTCTTCTTAAAATTGGAAACCGGCGCATTGTGCCCACACTTAAAGCGCTAAAGTTCTGCAGGAACCAAGGAATAATCCGTGGCAAAATTAAACAAGTTATGAATGGCCAACTCTAAAGAATAAAATGAGGCCTCCAAGAATAAAACCGGCTTTAACGCGAGTCCTTCAAACGGTTTAATTAAGGTGGACAGTGGAGTTTTTAAGCCAGTGCCTATTCTATGGATGGGGATTTGAAATAAATCTTGATTTGTTCAGTTTTTAAGTGAAGTTTGAAGTTTCGCGTAAAGAGTCTACCTAGCTGTAAGAATACATATGGCAAATGTACCTCAGAATTCATGTTGCCGCATATACTTAACCAACTACATTACATATATTAATCAAAATACAGGGAACAGAGAATCCATAATGCAAAAAAATACTTAAAAATCATTACATAAACTGTCATAACACTATATTATATGTGTTTTGTCTTGTTTAGTTTCGTTCCATGACGCATTGGTTTTTAGGGCTCCGTAGCCAAAATGGTAAAAACGGAACCCTTATAGTTTCGTCATGTCCGTCTGTCCGTCTGTCCGTCTGTCCGTATGTCACAGGCATTTTACTATTTTTGAGGATAGGTGTATTTTGTTAGCCGCTACATAGTTTTGTAATTAAAATGACAAAAAAAATTTTTTTTAGGGGTGCACTCCATACATAAAACTAAAAGTCAAAAATATTTTTTCATTGTGACGCCCTGTGTGGCACATCAATCGATAGGCCTTTCAAAATAAATATAAGGTTTCTTGGCATTTTTTTTGATTAAGTGAATAGGGTCGGAGAAAATCGCCCCGAAAGTCACTAAAATTCTGTCCCCCCCCCCCCTCTAATTTTTGAACGGTGAATTTTAAAAATATGAAAAAATTCATGGACATAGGGCTTATTAATTTCATTCACCGAAAATTGTTTTGGACAAGATCGGTTCAGAGGATTTCGAGATATTGCTGAAAAACTGCCTTCCTCAAAGAAAAGGACGTAAGTGCCGTAAAATTTCTGTGACGATACGACCTTTTTAATAGGCACGGAACCCTTAGTTTTGCGTTGTCCGACACGCACTTGGCCGGTTGTTTACTGTAATATCGTGTTAACATGTTTTTAATAAATAAATAAAATAAATAAAATTAGTAAATACGAAATGAACTAGATACTAAACTAATACTAAATATAAAAAAACAAATAAGTCGCAACTGATTCTTGCAAATAAGCCTAACTGAGACTTCAGTAAGAATAAAGTAGGTAATAAATTAATGTAGTAGCATAAGTTTTTATTTTGAATAAATACAAGTAAAAAAAAGCTGGCACAGCTGACGCCACGATGCGACGCGAGACGAGAAAATGCTGCACTCGTCTTTCTAATTTGCACGGTGCGAGTGGGAAAGGTGACGCAGAGGCAAGTTGTGCTAGACATACGTGCGCAAATACTCGTAGTTATAATATGAGTCATTCGGCCAAATACCACGCTGATTTTAATTCAAAATAGTTCTTTATTAAATTATTGATCTCGAGGTTTAACAAAAGTACATTGTTTAACGAGGGGCGTAAGTGGAATATTGCAAACAAGAGTCTATCAGCTTTTGATGACTCGAGTTTGCAATATTTATTCTTACGCCCGTGTTATTATACCCAATGTTTTTCATCACATTTGCGAGGAAATAAATAACTACAAAAGACAGAAAATTCTAAGTTTCATACAACCGCACTAATCAAAAATTGACGAAATTAACAACTTCACTTCCAGTTCAGTGCTAGTGGACCGCGCAGCTTCAATATTTCAACCAATCACAGAGCAGTATTCTTGCGGTGTGTGGCCAAGTAGTTTTATTTTTAACCAATTAGATCACACACACGCTCATTACTCCCTAGGGACTACAAACTCGCCATAACTCCCACGGGAACAATTTAGGCCATTGTTCTTCTGTATATACAGACATGGAATAACACCATAATCGAGCAAGTGTAATGATAAAACCAATTACCTACACAAGAGCTCTAAATACATTATTATTTAATCGTATGGCGTATAAAAATTGTAGGAGGTGGTTTAAAAAAACCGGACAAGTGCGAGTTCAACTCGCGTAGTGAGGGTTCCGTATATAATATAAATTTCATAAGTGTTTTTGAATACTCAAACTTCTTATAGGTTTTCCTGTAATCTTTAGCCAATGAACTATTTTCCATATTTTTTTCAGAATTTTAATCCTAGTAGTTTCGGAGATAAGGGGGGGGAACGGTCAATTTTCGTCTTTTTTCCTAAATTACTTCATATCTGTTTTCGCTAAATTTATAAAAAAAAATCTGACATGCTTACAACAACCCCTTACATTTGATATGTCACACAATACAGTTTGCGAAGATTTTTTTTTTAATTTTCCAGTTTACCCCCCAAAAGTGGCCCCCTTGTTCAAAATTCATTAATTTACTTTACGCGTCCATCTTTGGGTCACCAATATACATATGTGTACCAAATTTCAACTCAATCGGTCCAGTAGTTTCGGAGCAAATCGGCTGTGACAGACGGACAGACAGACAACCGAGTGATCCTATAAGGGTTCCGTTTTTTCCTTTTGAGGTATCGGAACCCTAAAAACTATCATAAGCCAACATCCAAGTTGCGCAGCCAGTAAACAGCGCAACACAGGTAAAAGGTTAATATATACCAAGGTCAAGAAAACATCAGTTGCGTAGCCCAGCGCAATTCGTAATCACTCGCGTTATTAAACGCCTACGTGAATTTATGCGAGAGGGCGCCACTTGACTCGCGTTAAAAATCGCCGACTCCCCACCACTTACCTACCGCTACCCCTAAAATGAAGTAACCGTCATCATTTCCGTGGGTAGATAGGACTTTTCTCGTTAACTGGGTATTGCATCTAGGTATAACGTCGGTTCAGCCCAGCGTTTTAAATAATGCGACTACAATTAAAGGGCTTAGGGTGATTTTATTACCTGTAAATATATAAAATTTTGTTTTGTAGGTTGATTGCATTCATACTCTTGTTGTATTAACTGTTTGGTTAGCTTGTTCATCATCATCATTATATCAGCCGAAAGACGTCCACTGCTGGACATAGGCCTCCCCCAGAGAGTTCCAAATTGACCGGTCCTGCGCCACCCGCATCCAGCGGACTCCCGCGACCTTTACCAGGTCATCAGTCCACCTTGTGGGGGGCCTACCCACGCCGCGCCTTCCGGTACGAGGTTGCCACTCTAAAACCTTTACGCCCCGCCCACTTGTTAGTTTGTTGATTGTTATTAAATATGCCCATACGTTTTAATATGAATGGAGTATCTTATCTTAGTTATCATAGGTACCAATATGTCGGAACTCGACGCATTTTGACTCTACTAAACTAACTCTGAAAAAATTTTGAAAAATGACGGGTAAAAAGATACAAAACGCAAAAAGATATATTCCCTGGCACTTAGGGCGCTAGCACACTTGCGATTTGTGAGCGGTTTACAAGCGAAGCGATTAGTGTGCGTGCTCGCAGCGCAACCGAGGTGAACACGCCGCGACGCACACGATTGTGAATGTTTGTGTGTGACTATTCAAAACGCTGATTGTACGCCGTGTGCTCGTTGCGCACCCATGGCGATCATGTTTGGCGCTGTCGCGGCAATCTCATTGCGGTGTCAAAGCAATGTCGCCACGCAGATGCGTTGAGCTTGTTGAACAATCGCCGTCGCTCACAAAACGCTCGCAAATCGCCAGTCTGATAAGGTCCTCAGCGCTGCAATGGCGTTGGGGTATACGCAGTGAGCCGGCAATCCAAAGAGAACGGGTTCCCAGTCTGCTCCGTTAGAATAGAAAGATAGATAGAACCAAACTAAGCAAAGGGCACTAGACGACGATAAGCATTCTTATATAGATAAGTAAAATATTCAAAGTCAAAGTCAAAGTCAAGGTGATTTGTTCTTCAATTTAGGCATATTACATGCACCTATGAATGTCGATAAACTACCACCGGTTCGGAAAGTAAACCTCTGCCTTGAGAAGAACCGGCGTAAAAAACTCGGCGAGGTGTCATTTTTTCAAAACAGTATACAATATATCAAATACATAGAAAACATCCATGCCTCACGAACAAATATTCGTGCTCATCACACAAATAAATGCCCTTACCGGGACTCGAACCCGGGGGGGTAGTCACGTAACGTTCCGAACGCGCGTCGGGTAGATCCAACTGTCATTATTCCATATAAAAATTTACATTTTTTTTTTGTGGCATAGGTATTTATTAAAACTTTTAATATATATCTATGCCACAAAATTGACATTTAGACCCACCCGACGCGCGTACAACGCGTTATGTGATCGACCAACAGGACCTCTAGCTTCGTAGGAAGCGTCACTACAACAAGGCTAAAGCGGTCTTCAATTTTTATACCCACTTGAACATGCGCTACAAAGTATTTGACTACAACCATTAAACAACAATTGTTTAGTGTCCGAACACCTAATGAATCGCCGACAGTCCATAAAAACGAAATAAAACAACTGTCACGGAATAGTCACATACTAATTCACGCCCGTGGACATGCCATCCCCAAATACTCTAATTGGATTCACTCATTACTTCCTGCACTTGTGGTTTAATGGGGCTCGTTAAAGCGGAGTCCGTTTTCGTGTTCTTGGCCACTCGGGAATCAACTGGGTCAAACTCGATATATTATTACAAGTTTGGGAACGGGTGAGCAAAAGTGATTTAGGGTGCACGTGGTGTTGTTTTGTTTTTTTCTCACGTTCTTGGTGCTTTAATTGACGGACTTGTAACTTTTGGGAGGAACGTTTTATGTTTTAGTTCAGCCCTGTTTAACACTTGCTGGCTTCTCTTAAGACAATCTTTAATATTAAATCATAAAATTTAACAATCTTCTTTTAACCAAAATGTGCATTGGCCCTATCTCTCATCACAAATGTCAACGTGGCAAATTATCATCATTTTAGCTAAATCAGGTTTGATGGACGTTTGGATTTCTTCAGATAAGGCATTTAGATTTAATTTCTTCATAAAACAACACTGAGGCTGGCACAAATATAAAGTTGAGTTAAGAACTCCCATTTCAATCGGACACTTTACGCTCGAAGCTCTAGACGACTATATATACCTAGGACAGACTGTCCAGTTAGGTAGGTCCAACTTCGAGAAAGAGGTCAATCGTCGAATCCGACTCGGCTGGGCAGCATTCGGGAAGCTACGGCACATATTTTCGTCCAATATTCCGCAGTGACTCAAGACGAGAGTCTGTGACCAGTGTGTGTTGCCAGTGATGACGTATGGCACGGAAACGTGGTCGCTTACTATGGGCCTCATAAGAAGGCTCAAAGTCACCCAAAGGGCAATGGAGAGGGCTATTGCTGGGAGTATCTCTGCGTGATCGCATCAGAAATGAGGCTATATCCGCAGCAGAACCAAGGTGACCGATATAGCCCTCCGAATCGCTAAGTTTAGTGGCAGTGGGCGGGGCACATTGCACGTAGAACCGATGGCCATTGGGGCGGAAAGGTTCTTGAGTGGCGACCACGTACCGGAAGGCGCAGCGCCCCCAGAAGGTGGACTGATGACCTGGTAAAGGTCGCTGGAGTCCGCTGGATGCGGGTGGCGCAGGACCGGTCATTGTGGCACTCTTTGGGGGAGGCCTATGTCCAGCAGTGGACGTCTTTGGGCTGATATGATGATTACAGTTGAGAACGGTGCATTATTTATTTATTAGGATTTCAGATGAGTTCAGTTCATTAAAAAGAAAAGGCAGTTTTTATGGTAGAATTAGAGGCTGTATTTTAAAGCAACATGTTGATTGTGTACTGACACATTGTACCAACAAGCGGTGACACTGAACTAATACCTATTCCATGTATTTGCTTGAGAGTCATGGAACATTCGAATGGAATTTAACAAACTGTATTGCTGTGACTGATGTTATAAGGTAGCACGGCTGTTAATAAATACAATTATTATTGGTAAGAAATATATAAATTCAGAATAATCTGAGTATCTTTAGGTCCACGTTGGAATGGTAATGTAATAAAATACTAATAATATTGGTACTATGAACAAGGTGAAATTGTTGAAAGGTTTACATAACATGCACTTTATTATTGCCGTTGAAGTTTTCACCATACAGTACCCGGCAAACCTTAATATACCTTAAACTAATACACAACATAATATATATTATACCTTAAACTAATACACAATATAATATATATTATACCTTAAACTAATACACAACATAATATTTTTTTTTTTAATGTGACAATTAGTAACTAGTTTTAGTACCTAAGCAAACCTGTAAAATAATTTTTATTCATTTCTTTTTCTTGACAATTTGTTACTGATATAGTATTTTAGTATTCGGGCATGAGGCATTTGAAATGGATACCTATCTTCATTTTAAGATATACGGTTACTGTTCGGTGCAACGCACCTAACACGTGATTTAGCCTCGTGCGTCCCGTCAGCAAAAGACGCATTGAGCAATAATTTATATTAACATCGATTTAGTGTACTTTTCGGCTCTATCGCGACCGGGTGCATTCGAACATTAACATTTAACATTTTTAACATCTTTCTATAGTAGATTGTATGACAAGGGGCTAAAATAAGCCATATTACCACGAGACGGATATTTTCCCGAGCGATGCGAGCTGGCTTTTAGACCCGAGTTATACACTCTACTTTTTCACTTCGACTGCGAGAAAATAGTAAAACAAAGATTATCCATCCACAATCAATAACAAATTTCACTGCGAAGAGATTGTTCAATTTAGCGTGAGGCGTTTTCTTTTTTAATGATTTGGAATTAGGGACTAAAAAACACCTGATGTTGATTGGTCGATTTTAATATGTAGCTGTATTCTGGTTGGTTGATAGCAAAGATAAATGTTTTTTTAAAGAGTTGTGATTGGTGGATTTAAATAATTTGGAATTAGGGACTAAAAAACACCTGATGTTTGATTGGTCGATTTTAATATGTAGCTGTAGGTATTCTGGTTGGTTGATAGCAAAGATAAATGTTGAGAGAATGAAGAAAAGAGTTGTGATTGGTGGATTTAATATGGTGAAGTGTTTTGATTGGACAAATTAAATGTGTTAAAAATCATAAATATGTATACATATTTTTCCTAGGGGCTAAATGTACTACTTTAGCCCCGCTTACTAAGCCTAATTTTCTTCCGCACACTTTTCGAGCATGAGAAGTGAAAACATAATTTTTATAACATTTGTAACTTTAGGATTTTAAGACAATAAACATTTAATACGTCTCTCCGGACTTTCTAACATTCACCACAATCCTCGCCGCCCACAGTTACGATTAACTTGTGTTACCTATATTTGCCACGTCCAACCTGTCAGTTTTGTTACATGCGATCGATATTGTATGTCAGTTTTATGAATGTAAAAATGTGACAATTAGTAAGTAGTTTTAAGTTTAGTACGCAAACCTTTGAAATAACTACCTTTTGGACGTTTTGAGTAACTGTAAGTCCATAAGAGTATGATTATAAATAAACTATAAAACTAAACAGCACCCGTTCTTATCGTTAAAGAGCGATCTCTCGCAGACTTCTTTGGGTAGCGGAGAAATACACAATGCCTCATAACAATACTTTTACGTAACGATTTCCTCGTACGCGTACGGATTCTCTGAACCATCAAAATCATTCATATGAATTTCTCGAAGCTGTTGTATTAGCTGAAGCACACTGGGCTTCGATCGCCTTCGTGAACACACCAACACAATTTTCTTTGCAGAATACGGTCGAAAGAATCCGGGTCCCTCTAGGTCGTAATGTGTTTGGACAGGCCTTACTAACTTTATATTATGTAGCTGTTCCAATCGGAGGGACCAAGGCGGTAATGCTACGTATAGTTTACGTATAGTGTTTTGGTTGGGATGGTTTGGACTTTTTATGGTAAGAAACAAACAAATGAATGGCTGTTTATAGACTTTTCTCAAAAATGGCCCGCAAAGTGTACATTAGTCGCTACATATTGGAAGGTAAAGTGTATAGTTTCAGGTCAGATCAAAATTAAAAAATAAAAAACATTCCAGGCCGCCTGGAATGTTTTTTATTTTACATATAAATTCCTTTATTTGTCGAGTACCAAACTTTTTAAAAAGTTGAAACCGGCATATAAAAGACGGCACCACATGTCGTATTCAGCCAATTAAACTCGTATTTTTCTGTTGCAAACGCGACGTTTTTCTATGTGTCTCAAATAGTTTGCGTTTTTCGGTGGAAAAATACACTTGCGATTCGGTTTAAAAAGAAAAACGGCGGGAAATCATTAACATTTTCACGTTGTGCAACGATATTTAAAGTTTATTATTCCCCCATTTTTCAGGAAAGCACTATATTGGCCTTAGCCGGAATGGCAATTGCAGGCTTCGTATTATAATTAAACGGACTCTCAAGCTCGTCCATACAAATACTCAGCCTGCAATTGCCTCCTTCCCGGCCACGGCGATAATGTACTATTGTGTCCTATGCACATAAATATAAATAATACAGTCATAGCCACATTTTCTATATTATAATTTATTCGTATTGTTCATTATTAATGTAATAAAACCGACACTGCCCGGTATTATAAAATGATTCTTGACATGTTATGTCATGAATAAATGAGTATACACGTGTTACTAAAATAATTGAATAAAACAGAATTATGTCATGATTTACGAGTCCGCTGGATACGGGTGGCGCAGGACCGGTCACTGTGGCACTCTTTGGGTTAGGCCTATGACCAGCAGGGAACGTATTTCGGCTGACATGATAATAATTGCGCCAAAAAGGCAGTCGCCATTGTCGTGACGCCATAAGAGCAGAATGTCCTTTAGAGGTACGGAACCTTAAAAATTGAGATTATGCTAAATTACATAGTATAATAATTTGTAACAATAAAATTAAAATAAACAGTTTAAACACTATTTTTTTTTACACAAGAATAATTTTCCAAATCAGTCCAGGCGTTTTTGAGTAATAGGGGAACATATTTTTTTTTAGATTCAGATGAATTGAGAACCTCCCCCTTTTTTGAATTCAGTAAAAAATAGATCAAAAGGAAAAAGGCAACCTTATTCTATTGACCCTTGTTGCATTTATTAATCGATTGGCGTGAGACTTTTGTTTCAATAATCGGGCGACATCACCTGTGCTGTTATAGTTTTTATACAATCATAATATAATAAGACAACTTAAAATTGGACAACTTAAGTTTTTTTCAGTAATTAAATAATTTGGTCTAGTCTATTAGCTATTAATACTTGATTCGTTTTAAAACTTTAGTTTCTTTATAGGGTTCCGTACCTCAAAAGGAAAAAAACGGACCCCTTATAGGATCACTTGTGCGTCTGTCTGTCCGTCTGTCACAGCCGATTTGCTCCGAAAGTACTGGACCGATTGAGTTGAAATTTAGTAAACATAATGTAAATTGGTGACCCAAAGATGGACGCGTGAAGTTAATTAAAGAATTCTGAACAAAAGGGCCACTTTTGGGGGGGTAAACTGAAAAATTAAAATAAAGTTTCGCAAATTGTATTGTATGACATATCAAATGAAAGGGGTTATTGTAAGCATCTCAGATATTTTTTTTTATAATTTTAGCAAAAACAGATATGAAGTAATTTAAGAGAAAAGACGAATTTTGATTATTCCCCCCCTTATCTCCGAAACTACTAGGCCTAAAATTCTGAAAAAAATATTGAAAATAGTTCCTTGCCTAAAGATTACAGGAAAACCTATAAGAAGTGTAAGTATTCAAAGTAACGGAAAAATTCTCAATGTTTTTGTGTATTATATACGGAACCCTCACCACGCGAATTCAACTCGCACCTCCGGTTTATACTTGACAATTTGTTACTGATATAGTATTCTAGTAATCGGGCAATGAGGCATTTAAAATTGATACCTATAATTTTAAGATATACGGTTACGATTAACTTAAGTAACCTAATATTTGCCACGTCTAACTGTCAGTTTTGTTACATGTGATTTTTATTGTATGTCAGTTTTATGACGATCTCTCAATTATCCGTCAACATCGACTGTATTCACCAAGAGCGGTGTTTTTTTTTCTTTTTGTATTTAATAAAAGCATATTTGGCATACAATGGCCGTTGGTAGCATTGACTAAATAGGAATGCCATTATGCTACGCATCGCGAGCATAACTTACGAGTAATACGAATTATTATATATTCATTATAATGATTTTATTTGTGACGTGGATACGTGATGACACGCGTGATCTGTGATACCAAGCATATGGTGTGTGTATTTTGTGTGGGTAGTGAATATATTTTTTTCTTTTCTTTCTTTCTTTCATATTTATGATGTGAACTGCGTTCTTCCTGCTTATTTAAACTCACAAAGTCAAAGTCAAAAGTCAAAGTCAAAGTGATTTATTCTTCAATTTAGGCATATTACATGCACCTATGAATGTCGATAAACTACCACCGGTTCGGTAAGTAAACCTCTGCCTCGAGAAGAACCGGCGTAAAAAACTCGGCGAGGTGTCATTTTTTTAAAACAGTATACAATATATAATTTCAGTATCAGAGTATTATAAAATTTTAAAATTACATTGCTACAGTAGAAAGCCTATTTATTTTACGACAGATTTCTAGTGCAGGATTTTATCGCTGCCAAATATCCCTATCCATGATGTAGTCGTTTATCTTATAATATGCTTTTGAAATAAGTGTCTGTTTTACGACAGATTTGAATTTAGAGTCAGTAAGTTCGGTAATGTGTTTTGTAATGTGTGTTGTAGAATTTTATACAATTTCCCAAGAACGACTTTTTCGCTTTTACTAGCCTGTAACAAGTTGTTTTGAGCTTTCCTGCGCTTCTGATAACCTTGTGCCTATCAGTGTTTGTTGGGTAGTTGTATAACAATAACTTCTTACCATGATGATTTTATGTGAAATTCTTTCCCTGCTCAGGCAGGCTGTCTCTGGAATGCCTCTCCCCATAGGTACAAGACAAGCCCCAAGCAAATCAGTTTACAAGCGAATGCTTCGTAGATATCTGCTGGAAGAAGAATTTGCATAGCATCCATCATCATCATCATCATATCAGCCGAAAGACGTCCACTAATGGACATAGGCCTCCCCCAAGGGTCTCTATTGGTTCCCATAAAATTTAAGTTCCGATTTTTTCAGTCCATACCGTTTCCCAACATAATTGTTATAAGTCATATTGTCAAAAGTCATAAAATTAAACAATATAAATTGGAATTCCGATTTTTGCAAGTCATCATTATTGTTAGTCATAAAATTGGTTAGTCATAACATTCAATGTCCAGATGGTATGCCATTTCATATTATTGAAGGCAATAAACTTGCTTATTATAATTGGTGTAAGGTATTTTTTCGCAGGTCATAATGATGGGTAGTCATGTGGTTAATTAGTCATAACATTAAATGTCATTGTGGTGTCAGACTTCATAATGTTACAGTCAATAAAAACACTCGCAATAATTATAAAAAGGTATAAAAATTTTGTTCTAAATAAATTGTTGTTCTTGAACTAACGAACCTACCCAAGTGGTTGTACGATACGAGTCAGTATAGGTTTTTTACAACATACTAATCCAAAATTATTGCAATGGCATACGATTTATATCCCAATTTGAATAGTGCGTAGGATAAAATAAT
The DNA here is from genome assembly GCA_932294315.1 of Epinotia nisella. Lineage (NCBI taxonomy): Eukaryota > Metazoa > Arthropoda > Insecta > Lepidoptera > Tortricidae > Epinotia > Epinotia nisella. Next base: position 936,731 of record OW028677.1, read on the forward strand.
ATTACAATGTTTGTGTTGAAAAATTACAATATTTTTTGCAAACAAGTGTTTCCGCTCTTTTATAAAAAAAATAACCTCGAAGACGAAAGCGGGAGCAAAGCTCCCGCTTACGTCTTCTAACCTATCCGCGATCCGAGTCGGTTTTGCCACTAAGTCCCTGTTCCTGTTGTTCTTTGAAAAACTTGAACTTTATACATCTTGGCATTGGTTAATCTCAGAGAAAAGTTTGTTTGACGTTTTATGCTTATTTTGATAGGTTCTACATTTTGATATGTTTGATAGTAGTTTTTACAGGTAACTTAGTTACTTAAATTTAATTTGTCCTATCGATCATTTATAAAATGTTAATTTGCCTATTGATTATTTGGTCAAATGAGTCATTTGTAGACAGTTGAGTTGTAAAATGTATTTTTTTTTGTTGATTATTTGGTCAAATGAGTCATTTGTAGAAAATTGAGTTGTAGAAAAAAATTGTCAATACAAAATTTTGCTAATCGTTGGTTGTTAAGTGTAAATTTGCGAAATGTTTTTTGGTGAAACGACGGGACACCTTTTTTGGTTTAGCGGAGAAGTCAGCCCGCCATTTCCATTTCTTATGTAGCTTATCAAGCTATTTCGTCCCGCCAATGAGTTGCTTCGCGGGGCTCCTATTTCCGCCCTGAGAGACATAAGGTAACTAACGGACCTACCTGAGGAAATAAGTTTGTTTTGTTTTAACGAAACCTAACCTCATCTACTTTCCTGGTAGTAGGTAGTTCGTTTCTATACTGATCGCTTAGACATAATTTACGGTAAGTAATGAAATACAGTCTGTATTGTTTTCCATAAAATTTATATTTAGGAATTTTTAATCCATAACGTTTTTCATCATAATTATTATAAGTCAGACTATCGAAAGTCATAATGAAATGAATTAGCACTTTCAAATGTATGTCTAGAAATGTTTCTGAGTAATTATCTATATACCTATGGATGTTATAGATTTGGCTTCTTAGACTTAATTCACTTTAGGCATTAATACGATATGAATAACAACAATTAGTACGTTGAAATAAATGCCTTACAACATTTCTGAATAATTATCGATAGACCTTGAAACATTATAGTCATCAATTTTATGACTTTTGAGATTATAGGATTTAATATTATAGGTCATTGATATTAGAACTATTACGCGTTATACTTAACAAAAATTATGACTACTGATGTGTATGTCTATAAATTTTATGGATATCAACTTCTGACCATCGAAATTCGGAACAACAAAATTATGGGAAACAAAGGGCACCCCTCCCCCAATCCTGCGCCACCCGTATCCAGCGGACTCCAGCGACCTTTACCAAGTCATCAGTCCACCTTGTGGGGGGCCTACCCACGCTGCGCCTTACGATACGTGGTCGCCACTCAAGAACCTTTCCGCCCCAACGGCCATCGCTTCAACGTGCAATGTGCCCCGCCCACTGCCACTTAAGTTTAACGATTCGGAGGGATATATCGGTTACCTTGTTTCTGCTGCGGGATCACGCAGAGATACTCCCAGCAATAGCCCCCTCCATTGCCCTTTGGGTGACTTTGAGCCTATATACCATGCACGGTCCAATAATATTAGTGTATCATATTTTTGTATATGAGTAATAATGTAAACGTTGAGCATTTACTCTGCACCGATTTTAAGTGTCTCTGTTTTGCCTTGTGGTTGACTGGTAGAGATTGCCATTTGGCATTAAGTCCGCCATTTGTTACATTACATTACATTAGTTTTTTTTTGTGCAATAAGGTTAATAAATAAAGTATAGTTTATTGACCGACCGAACATTCTAAATTAAAAATTTAAAACACCGCGGGGGTGACAAAAACATAACTAACAAAACAAAAAAAAACACATCACCACGGACAAAAAAAATCGATTAAAAAACTGCACTCAAATCGTTTCATCCGTTTGGGAGATACAACGGATTGTATTTATTTATTTAAATATATTTACACACCATTACAAATTTACTTAAGTCTAATACACTGTAAAACGAAACATCAATGTATCTTGGACACAACCCTTTGTTTTTTTAGGGTTCCGTAGCCAAAATGGCAAAAACGGAACCCTTATAGTTTCGTCATGTCCGTCTGTCCGTCTGTCCGTCTGTCCGTCTGTCCGTCTGTCCGTCTGTCCGTATGTCACAGGCATTTTACTCGAAAACTATAAGGTGTATTTGAATAAAATTTTGAGGATAGGTGTATTTTGTTAGCCGCTACATAGTTTTGTAATTAAAATGACAAAAAAACATTTTTTTAGGGGTGCACTCCATACATAAAACTAAAAGTCAAAAAATTTTTTTTCATTGTGACCCCCCGTGTGGCACATCAATCGATAGGCCTTTTCAAATAAATATAAGGTTTCTTAGCATTTTTTTTGATTAAGTGAATAGGGTCGGAGATAATCGCCCCGAAAGTCACTAAAATTCTGTCCCCCCCCCTCTAATTTTTGAACGGTGTATTTTAAAAATATGGAAAAATTCATGGACATAGGACTTATTAAATTCTATCACCGAAAATTGTTTTGAACAAGATCGGTTAAGAGGTTTTCGAGATATTGCTGAAAAACTGCCTTCCTCAAAGAAAAGGACGTAAGTGCCGTAAAATTTCTGTGACGATACGACCTTTTTAATAGGCACGGAACCCTTCGTTTTGCGTGGTCCGACACGCACTTGGCCGGTTTTTTAACGTATTGGTGATCACAGCAACAGAGATTCTTTTAAATTGACATGTTCTTTATAATATTTATTGCTAATAAATAAATTTGAATCTAATTTTTTTTTCAAGTACATAAATACGTTTAATAACAGAGTCAGTTTCTACATTCCGGTAAATAAATCGTCTGAAAACCCAGAAAGACTGCAAAAAGTTGTATATCGAAAAATGATGCGAATAAAAGCAGTAAACACACGTGTATTCTACAGGACCGCACATGTAATATTCAATTTCGCAAACCAGTGTCATGAAACCGACAATTTTATTACCAACCCTCCGTATAAAATATTTCAACATCTTATGCGCCGCAAAATCCGCAAGCAAAAATGTAACATGACTTATTTCGACATAGACCCCGCCGCAAGAGCTGTTTAATGCATCATTGAAATTTGGGCATTCCTCGCTATGTTCGTAGGGGGTAAAAGGAGAGGGGTAAAGGGGGTGAGGCGGGTCAGGGGGGTCCGTGAGAAAGTGTGTTAGTATGCTGAACGCGTTCTCAGTCCGTAGCATTTGACGCTTTCGTGGGTTCACTTCTGAGCCGTATAAGTCCAGGGATGTAGCAAAATTCGTATTTTTATAACCTCTGGGATTTTGTAAAAAAGAGCAATAAGTGTACGGGGACGGGTGGAATGCATAAAATCGCGTGAGTGGCGTGAAATAATTATTTCGCTTTCTCTTTGGACGTCTTGTGTGGGATTCTGGAATTATATTTGGATTTACGAGTTGTGTGAGATTTAAGGATTTAACCTAATCCTGTTACTGCAAAATGTAACATGTCTTTGTTTCTAATAATGAATAAGAAGTGGTGAATTGTATTTGTTCCAACCTTTTTAGTTAGTTAGTTTTACTGGGCATTTTCCGCAAGTCGACATCCAATGTGCCTATTTTGCGAGAAACGGCAGGGTGGCGCTACTCTAACCACCCCAGCTCCTCTAAAAAGTCTAAGAGTGCCTTGGTATTACTGACTGCGTTCCGTAGTGTGTCCGGAGACCCTAGGTGCTTTTTTCTGTATACCTCTACCTGCTTACAGTCCAGTAGAATGTGTTTAGTCGTTTCTTCTGCCTCCATGCACGCTCTGCACATGGGGCTGTCTGTGATACCTAAATTATAGAGGTGACTGTTCAAGGTGTTGTGTCCGGTTATCATTCCTACTATCTTGCGTAGTTGGTTTCTGTGTCTTCATTAGTGCAGTTGTGAGTTTGTAGTCGCGCTTCGACAGAATCTCCTTGGTCCTTATTATGTATACAAAAAAACAATAATAAACGCTATGTGTAAAAAAAACAAAATCGGAACTGATAAACATCCCGGTTACGCCGACGCGTTTCGTATGGGGCGGGCGCACTACTTTATCTTTTTGTCCGCCGTTCTGCTTCTGCCCAGACCTCCCGTTCTCCCTGGTTGGCTCTGGTTGTTCATCATCCGGTTTAGCCGCATCACGTGTGACCTATCTTCCTTTGGTACACGTATTTTCCACTCTGACCACGGGTCTGCAAGATCGTTGTATGCGTGGTTCGGTATCTTCCTGTACCACTTCTTCTTCATACGGTACCCGTGTGATCGGTTTGCGGCAGCCTTTTCTGTTTGTTTTCGTCTATAATCGACTCGGTCTTGTTCCTCTGTGGTACATCTTGGGTTCTGTGACAGTTCGTCCGGTATGGGATTCTGTTTCGGTTTTCTGGCTGTCGGACTCTTTTCACAGAGCTCCATTTCGCGCTGAAGCACTGTGTCGTGATCCTTGTCTTGGTACCTCGGTAGGGGCTTATCTGGTTGTTCATCGTGGTCATTGACGAAGTTGGGTACTGTCTCTTCCCCATTGGTGTCGGTGGTGCCGGTTGTCTCAGTCTGTGTTCCTGGTCTCGGTTCGGGTTGAATTTGCTGTTGCTCATTGTGTTCCTCCGGTTTTAACTCGTCTCCTGCCCAGGTAATCTTCATCCCCACTCTCTTCAGCACATCCATGCCTATGATAGTGCATGCGGCTGATGGTATTACTCTTACACAGTGCTTAATTCTTGTGTGTTTCATCTTTAGGTCTACCAGGATGCTTCTCCCCACTTGTGCGCTTCTACCATCTGCGAGTATCACTTCTCTCCTCGCGTTATCAACCAATGCGCCTTGTGATACGCAGTCCTCATACACTTGCCGGTTGATATACGTATTTGTGGCGCCGGTGTCTACCATACACCGGTGTTTACGGCCCATTATGTCTACTTCTACGTAGACCCGGTTGTCCACTCTGTTGCGGTCGTTGGCCGCTCCCACGGAATCTCTTTCTCGCCGGGCTTGTTTGCAGCAATTCCTGCTAAGAACGCCTACGGTTCCGCAACCACTGCAGAATATTTGTCGTCTTGAGCGGCAGTCCCTTGCGTCGTGACCCGGCTTTGCACATGACCAACAGCAGGTTTTCGCATCATACTTGGGATGTACTTTCTCACTAGTTTGGTACCTGTCCTTAATTGTTCCTGCTTGTGTTGCCATCCGGTGTTGACCTCTTTGTCTTTCCTGGTATGTGCTTGTCTCGTTGCTACCTGTATCTATGTAGCCTGCGTAACGGTTTCTGTCTGGCGTTGCGGATATGCGTTCGTATTCTGTTGCGAGTTTGAGGAGGCCGGAAAGGTCACTGTAATCTTGCTTCTTGATGTACAACTTGTATTGCCGTAGCATATTCTCGTGGATCCGGTATATTTGTTCACTCCCAGTGAGTCTGTTGTACCTTCGCATTAACGTTTGTAAATCGGTTAGGTACTCTGTGAAGCTTTCTCCGACCCTTTGCTTCCTACCCACGATTATTTCAATCAGATCCTCTTCGTAATTGCTCGGGAAGTAGTATAGTTTGAATAATGCTAGGAATTCATCCCATGTTTGCCATGATTTAGCATTGTTCCGGTACCATAGTAGTGCTTTACCTTGCAAGATTCGGGGTAGGATAGGTAACACATCTTCCTTCTTGATCCCACTTGCTGCTACTAGTTCCTCGAGTCTCTCTATGAACTCGATTGCGTTGTCTGTCGTTCTGAATGTCAGATCCCATTCCTTTATGAGTTTATTCAGGTTTTTCGCCCTGTGACAGTCTTCGTCATTGTCCATTCCTCGAAGTGATTCCTCCCGTGGAGTCTTAGATTCGGTGTGTTTACCTTCTTTCTCAGCTATCACGGCTTTTACGAGGAGTTTTCTGATTTCCTCGACGGTCAGTCTTTCTGTCAACAAACCTCTCTCGTCGGCCTCTTTTGTTAGTTCCGGTTTCTTCAATCGGTATATCCACGCTGTGGGCATTGGCGGGTCGGGCGGTGCTCTTCCTGGTGCGAGCGATGCGTTCGGCTCGTTCGGGGTGTCGGAAACGGTTTTGTTTGTACTCACGGTTGATACTGTTAATTCCTGGCGGTCAGGGGACGGAGCAAACCTGTCGTCAGTGGTCAGGTCTGTGTCGGCGGGCGGGACGGAGCAAACCCGTCGTCAGTGATCAGGTCTGTGTTGGCGGGCGAGACGGAGCAAACCTGTCGTCAGTGATCAGGTCTGTGTTGGCGGGCGACCGAACGGTGCGGCGGGGCGGGACGGAACGGCGGGCTAGACGGGATTTAATTATTATTAGGTTATCCCTACTCTCGTTAAATGTTCTAATCTGGTGTCACAAATGATGATGATGTGTCTGTTACTAGTGGATCCCTCTGTAGCTAGCAAAACGTGAGTTTTTTAGTTGGGCGCCAAATGTGATGGTCGTCGCGGAGGGCGAGCCACACAAATCCTTCCGCCTGAAGGGCGTAGTGAAGGTTTCCTAGCTAGCTCAGGGGTAGAAGGGATTTCCACTAGGGTAAATAATGAACTCAGGTTAACGGTCGATTAAAGTGGGACTGTGATGCCCTTTATTTAACAATGAAAAGCTTAATTAACACTGACGCTAAATCGGGGGTTGCAACCCCGTACAAAAGATCCCTTAGGACTCGCTGGTAACACGGGTTACGGCGGTGATTCGATTTCCGGATCGAACGCGGTCGAGGAGCCTCGGCAGGACGAAGGCGTGTGGTAACGTCCCACGTTCGTCGAGGGTCCTCTAGTAAATTCAGGAACGCGCGTAGGCGTGGTAAACGCCCCCGCGTCGCTCCCGTGCCCTACCAAGTACCTAGGTGCGTAGGCGTGAGAAACGCCCCCGCGCGCTAGGTGCAGTTAGCCCTTGCGTCCGCTTCGGAGCAGCGGCAAAGACCAACTGGCCGGGTGGCCGCGCGCGCTCGCTTTTATACGGTCGGTGCTCGCGTTGCGGCTCGGTGTAGCCGCACCCTCGACTTGGCGCGCGCGGCGGTGGCAGTGGTGGTGCGGCTGCCTCGTGTCCACCGGCCTGGTATGCGCGGTTGGACCGTCGCATGATTACCGCTATTTACAGTATTTTCTTTTTGAAAAGCAATTTTAATTAAAGATGGTAAGATGGCATGCCATTGCCATGTCTTCTATAAAACATTGTGAACATCGCGCTTGCCTGCGTCCATCACAACTCACAATATTCATAGCAAATTTAATCAAAAGAAAATGTACGGGCAGCGAGAATTTCTTTAACAACCCTTTGAGCTGTTGTGTTTAATTATAATAATTTTGTGAGATAATTACTGTACTAACAAAATTTTAATGAGCTCTAATTCTTTTTAAGAGCGTTGCTGTTAAATAAGGGAATCAATACTTTCAGTAGGTTTTTAATTTTCAGTTAGTAATATTTTGTGAAGTTTACTGTGTGGGTTCAGTATTTTAGATTTTAATGAAGGTCGTGTTTACAATTTTGGGATTCTTCTATGTTGTTGTTACGGCTATTATTTCGTTAAAATTGGTAACAAAAGTATTTTGGATAAATAAGACATCATACAAGACATCGCTAGTTACTTTGTCATTTGACCCTTAACCCATTCCCGGCCCGTGACGACACGTATGCGTCCCAACGCCGAAGTCGCTTTCCGCTACATACGAGGAAAACCACGGGATCGGCTACGAGCGAAGCGCGTAGCGATTCTGTGCACTGAATGTGTTAAAAACATGAAATCTACTATGATCGTTGAGTTGTCCTAACGCGCATTGAATAGGGCATGTGCTGCGAAAACTAAACAACCACCTGTCCAGGCAAAGTTTGAGATGGCAAGTCTTCGGGAAAGGGAAACCAGGTCGCCCTCGCACCAATAAGATGCACAGTCGACAAGGCTGCCTCAACGGCCCTTGGCTGGAGGGAGATTTAGGTTGCCGCCCAGGACAGGAAAAGATGGAAAACCCTTCTAAGACCTATGTCCCTGATTAGTAGTAAGAGGGTACAATCATCGTCATCAACGCGCATTAGAAAAGTTACGTAATTAGCCGTCTGATCTCCCGAGGACAAACTGTGTTGAGAGTAAGGAACCTGCATTTATGTAGTCGTCAATACAACGATGATTTATAACTCGTCTGCGTCCATAGGCTATCTCTGTTTTTTAGCTAAATTTAAGCCAACGGACGTCCCCTCAAAGCGTAATGAAATAATTCTATACTTTATTTAAAATTCGTGAAATCGTATCGCATTCGGCTCGCGACGACAAAAGAAGCATTTCATACCTACGCTCTACTGTTAATGTAATTATATTATGCATAAGCTTTTATTTTTAAGGAAAGATAATTATGCTCAGTAGGACTTAATTACGTTGTAATTAATTTTATACGTCAGTTCGTTTTCGTCCATAAAAGAGGACCAGCCAACCGAATTGGGAATCCTTCGTTATGAGAAATGTTCCTTCTGATACGCAATAATATTGTGGCCTATTTAGAGACATATTAGAATTTTCATTTTCAGGATGGTTGAGGCATGAAATGGATGGATTAAGAATAATAAGAGCCTTATGGGAGGAGTGGAACGGACAATAAGAAGAAGAACATGGCAAACTTATTCCGACTAAATCAGAAAAAACCGGACAAGTGCGAGTTCAACTCGCGTGGTGAGGGTTCCGTATATAATCTAAATTTCATAAGTGTTTTTGAATACTCAAACTTCTTATAGGTTTTCCTGTAATCTTTAGGCAAGGAACTATTTTCCATATTTTTTTCAGAATTTTAATCCTAGTAGTTTCGGAGATAAGGGGGGGAACGGTCAATTTTCGTCTTTTTTCCTAAATTACTTCAAATCTGTTTTTGCTAAAATTTAAAAAAAAAAATCTGACATGCTTACAACAACCACTTTCATGTAATTTGTCACACAATACAGTTTGTGAAACTTTTTTTTTAATTTTCCCCATCCACCCCCAAAAGTTTACATATGTGTACCAAATTTCAACTCAATCGGTCCAGTAATTTCGGAGCAAATCGGCTGTGACAGACGGACAGACAGACAACCGAATGATCCTATAAGGGTTCCGTTTTTTCCTTTTGAGTTAAGTTAAGCAGAGTGATTGCGTTGTATTTTAAATGAGAGTAGCAAAATCAAGTAATTAACTCAGCATTTCAAGAGTTCCCTTAACTCAATGCTTGTACACTTTTAGTGGGGCAGTTTCAGCTGACAACGTGGACATGAATTCCTTGACTCCAAATATGTATATTTAAATACCAAGTTTGTGATTCTAACTGATTACAACTCATCATATCACCCGAAATACGTCCACTGCTGGACATAGGCTTCCCCCAAAGAGTGCCACAATGACTGGTCCTGCGCCACCCGCATCCAGCGGACTCCAGCGACCTTTACCAGGTCATCAGTCCACCTAGCCTACCCACGCTTCCGGTACGTGGTCGCCACTCGAGAACCTTTCCGCGCCAATGGCCATCGGTTCTACGTGCAATGATTAGACTCGAGATATTAATATTATGCATATAATTAAAAATGGCCGCCATAAAATTAAAGATGGCTGACGGAAGAGTTGGTTCCTATCAAAACTTGAAGGATCTAACAAGTACCTGAAAAAAATTGGTGCTTTTGTCCAGCGTGTCAACATTTACGACAACTTGTTCTAGCAATCTGCCCCACTATTTCTAAGGTTCAAAACCGCAACAGTAAAGGCTGAATCCTTAATAAGTTAGCGAGAATGAGTAAATGCTACATTGAAACGTGGTTTTAATTTTCTTTCATTCATTATGAGCAAATTTCGTTTGTGAATGTTCATCTGATGCTTCAGAGCCCGGGATCCGTTTTTAGCTTAGCTGTATTCACATTAATCTGACTTTTGAAGTCGCAACTCGCAAGCGTATAAAGACTACGATGTCTGCTTACTAACAGGAAGGCTCCATACTTGTTTACCGCTAGTGTAGTATTAAAAAGAAGAAATTCCTAGCAAAAGTGTACAATCCCAATCAATCAGTATATTTGCCCCTGTTTGCACCTGTCCTCGTTTTCGACGAGAAAGACGTGGCAAAATAATTCTACATTATACTTCAGGCAAAATACGGTTTCGAAAAACATTAATTTATAATAGCGTTTTTTTTGTTTATTTCATTCTAAAACGTTATTCTAAGATGCTTTATTCAAGAATCCAACAAACTTTCCTCCCGGTAGTAATTATATAGATTTAAATTAAACATTCATTGTCTTTTTTATTTTATTTCTATTTAATATTTTAAAGCAAATGTAAATGAACCGAAATAAAGATAAAAAAATAAAAAAATATCCGGACTTTTTAGGAGCTAATTAATTTTTTTTTTTTAATGTCTGATTTTATGTTGGATTTTGCCTCTAGGTAACTATTTAATTAATAATATATCCGTTAAATTTAAAAAAAATGCTATTTAAAATGATTTCCTTTGTCATTTTTTCCATACAAGTTGTCAGTTCATTGCCTGGACTATTATTTCAAGTTGTATGTTATTTTCATCTTATCCTACTCTTAACTCACATATGAGCCATGCTTCTACGTGCGATTTCCGCTACAGAGCGGGAAAATGCTGCTATGCGCTACGACGTGACCTTGTATTGGTCAGTACCACGTATATTTCAAACTGTGTATATTTCAAAATAAGCTCACCCAGTCCAAAAGAAATCAAGACTAGAAAGCCAACATTTCTAGCAAATAAATACTCTCAAACCGCACTAAAAACGCTGAATGAGAAAAAGTAACGCATGAAAAGTGGACCCGCGCAGTGATATATTGAGCCTGCACCCTTTCGGAGCATGCTCCTAATATAAGAGGGTTCAATTTCATTATTTATGGGCGAGTCTGTATGAATTTGACCTAACGAAAGTCCTAAAATCCCGTAAATATCGTAAGTTTTCAAAGGTCCGCCAAGAAATAGCTGACGATGTTTGGCAATTGCTCAAGACTAGTGATATTTGGGCAGATAGTTCAATGCAAGTAGTTTGATCGCACGTCTGGATCACGAACTTTTAAATTGCATAAATATTTATTTATATTACATAATACGGACGTGGTCACCACGGACTTTGTTGTCAAAAAAGTGCAGGCCGCTTTTCAAGACATGCGACACTTAATGACATAATCCGCCGGTCTCTTGCCAGCATCAATGTGCCTGCTCTTCTTGAGCCGCCTGGCATTGTCAGAGATGATGGCAAAAGACCTGATGGTGTGTCTCTGGTTCCATGGAGGTTGGGACGGATGCTTGTGTGGGACGCTACATGTGTAGACACACTGGCACCGTCTCACCTCCAACGGACTACTTCTAAAGCGGGTGCAGCGGCGGAAAACGCCAAAAATCTGAAATGTAATAAATATAGAGGCCTCGGCAGAGAGTACGACTTTGTACCCTTTGGCGTCGAGACCCTCGGTCCGTGGGGTCCCAGTGCGCATAAGTTATTTGCAGAAATCGCGAAACGTCTGGTCGATGTAACTGGTGACCGAAGAGCTGGCGGCTTTCTCGCGCAACGCATCAGCATTGCAATTCAGCGAGGAAATGCCGCCAGCATCCTCGGTACAATGCCTCGAGGGCCTTTTTTAGATTTAACTTAGTTTTAATTTATCTTAGTTAATGTTAATTATAATCTTGTATTCAATTAAAAAAAAAAATGTTATTACTGTTTTGTTAAATTCTTATAGTCATGAAACATTTCTCTATTTACAAGTGATAAGAGGTAACATAAATGCTAGTTCCCTTCTAGACTTATTCCTTACTACAATTTAGCTTATTATAACGTCAATCATGAATAAATATGACTAAACTAAAACAGTAATATTAGATATTTATTTTCTGTTTTTATTAACCTATATTATATTCTAAAACACGAGACAAATACTTATTTTTTGTCAAAAATTTGACTTTTAGCACAATCATTTCAATACCTACTGAAAATAAAAAGTTGGAGCCTTGAATAGAATAGAATTTATTTGCTTATTTGTAAGTGGTACATCAGTGGCTTAGGCAGTATGTGACAAAAGGAAGCTTATTCTGCTATTTGCACTAAATACTAGCATGTAAATAAAATATTTTACAGAATATTATTGATCAATATTTTGAGAGAGGTAAACTTTTACATTTTAATAATAGTTCGTCTCAGTTAGAAGCTTTACTATTTGTTTTGAATATATTTAGATGCAGCTCTTGTATACGTTTTGGTAGCTTGTTGAAAACTTTCATGCGCATTACAAAGCAGTGGTTTAAGTATAATTTTGTCCTTGGAACGTAATTATGAACCAACCCTCCAGAATTCCGTTGACTTCTTGTAGGTAGAATTGGTTGCAGCTGTTTTAAATAAATACATTATGTCTCATCACAAACATGCGACTACAATATCATAGTTGGGAATTTGTATACCACAACATTATATCAACTCCAAGTCCCTTTACGTCTTCTAGCTCGTTATAATAGATTATACCTGGCCCCTATTTCACCAACTTGACAAATGTCAGCTGACAACGACAATTCTCCGTACATTGCTGGTTCCACAAGTAACCTAGCGACCACCTTAACTTCTAGAACAAGCAATGTATGGCGAATTGTCAGTAACAGGCGACAATTGTCAAGTTGGTGAAATAGGGGCCTGGTCTAACCATAGTACATACACCTCCCCTTTTTCATTCTTTACAAGTATGAAATTGTCCCTATATTTAACGTCGGATCGATACTGCTCAGAAGTTATACAATAAAAATAAAAAATGACGGTGGTTTAGTACTTCAGGCAAAACAAAGATTATTCACAATTTTTTAATTAAATTCCAAACTTATGCGGCACGCTTTTTTAAATTCGAATTTGTTTTTTTTTACTTTATTCCACCTTCATTAACTAATAAGACGGGTTTATCTTGTATAAGCAGTTTAGGAGTTGCTATGGCTACCTTAGTTTTCGTCATCCAGATGTCAAATTTTAGTAATTAAATTTGGCCTAAACAATGTAATAAATATACACCGCAAGGAAGTAAAAACTTGTAAATAAAAGCCCCTTTATTACATATATTAACGAGACGAAATTTATATTTAATTACTAAAGTGTTAGGGCTCAATTTGGATATGTTCAATTGGAAATGCAACCTCGCGATGTATCTTTCGCATTGCCATTTAAGTTTTAAATAATACCTGTTACGCATTAGGTAGTTAATGTTTAATTGTATCAGTATTTCTTAAGATCACTTAAACAATGTGAAGCAAGGTTCCACAGTCAATTAACGTTGAGACATTTTTCACAATATGTTTCCAAGACTAGTATCCATTCATAATTCACAAAACCTCTTTAAACCCAACGAGTCCTTAAAAAGTTGACGAAACTTGAGAATTCGCGAGTGTCTAACAGTCGAGAAATTATAAGGAAACGCTGTTTGCAAACGGAAATTTACTGTATAACAATATAAGGCAATTTCTTAAAGATCCTATTGAAATAAACAATGGATGTTAAGTCAAGAAGCTTGAAGGGGATAAAGAGGGGTGGAATGGTAAGAGGAATAATTCTAGTTTATTTTGACATTACAGTGCTACAGCGGCTCAAACTAAAAACTATTCAGAGATTTCGGCTTGCTGAGTAAATATAAAAAATAATGGATTTTGATATTCGCTAGTTCTTGAGAAAACTGGAAATTACTTTGAAGAAGCCATTTAAAGGCTGAATGCGGATATGCCATAGCTGTGCTTATGCATCTTGTAAGAGGAAAAAAATGTTGTGACATTGACAGTTAGTTGACTCCTTCTATCTTGTCATTGTCAATGGCAAATGTCACTGTCACAGACACAGCATGATATTTACTTTTTAATTCAATAAATTGACCACAGTACTAATTTTATTCATCCTTTAAATGTACTTATGCCCTTTTCGAACGTGGTAGTTTAAAAGATCCAAACTAAGGGGGTTTAACTTAAAATAAAATGAAAAGAAAAAATACGTGTCTCCTTACTTTTCAAATACTACTAAATGCCTAAACAAAATTAAGGAGTCAGAAAAATAAAATGTTGTTAATTGTTCTACTCACTGGCCGAGATCCACTTCAGGTCGCTTAGCAGTAAGTGTAAATGCAGATATGAATGCACAATACTTCAGTATATATGTATAAACACATAGAAACTCGAGACTGTGATTACCGGACCTTAATTGACGCAACATAAACTTAGTAACGCGTTTTTTGTGTCCACGATTTATGTATACTTTTTCAGCTGGTGACACCACAGAAGTAATAATGGTTACAACTTCATGAGCCGTCAATTATTAAAGTCAAATGTAATTTAAAATGCAGCATTTTTTCGCTCGCAATCAAGTCATTTGTTTGTGCATTTAAATGTGTGAACATGAAACAACCGTATATTAAATGGTAATATAGAGGGCAGACACCCTGTATACTTATGTATTATGTAGACAATAAATCGTATACAGGGTGTAGTGTGGCGGCCCGAAACGTCCATAACTCCTACCGCCAATAAAACGCCCCGGCTGAGGCGAAAATAATCTGAATTTACGAAACATTTTCCTGAAGTTTTATGCATGCGGTTTCAGTATTCGTACTGAAATTAGTAACCATGGTTTAATATCAGTAGCATTATTTGCTCAGAAATCTTTGACTTTGAATACCTAGTTAAATAAGCGCTTTATTGTAACATAATTACAGGTTAAGCAAATACATGTCGCATAAGATCAAAGTACAAATGCGAACTTATCCCTATAAGGGATCTCTCCCAGCTAACCTTTGAGCAATTGAGAGGAAGGTAGAAAAGTCAAAATAAATAGAAATGTTTGAAATATCATTGCTTCAAATCTTAAGATTGCAAATGACTGTACAAAAAATATCACTTCTGAGTTTTAAACGTCTTGACTTCTAACAACAAAATATGTAGTCCAGTTACATGTATGCGAAAATGTATTAGTTTTGTTTCATACGTCAGGTAGGAAAGGGCATTTGTAAAAGTACATTATTAATGATGATGAGACTCCTTACAATACTTATGGGAAAAAAAATGTAGTTGCCTTGATGATATATGCATCTATTGCCCGCGTCGTCCTTCTTCTACGCTTCTAGCTTCGTCCACGTGTACCTCCGAGGCATAAAATTCCACCCCCTATTTAACCCCTAAGGAAATGATTTCCGGGTTAAAACTGTCCTAGTCTTTTATGGAAACTATCTCACTCCACACCAAATTTTATACCTCAATGCCCTTCTCGCATCAACACCAGACTGTGATGTTTTTTGTGAGTAAGTGGATTGATGTGTGTGGTGAATGCATGACATACTGTGAAGCGATGGATGACCGCCCGACTTCTGTTCGTGTTTAATGTAAAATTTGTCCATACGAAGTTATTGTTATTATAATTTTTCTAACAAAAATATTTATTAAAAGTGAATACAAGATTATAATTAACATTTACTAAGATAGATTAAAACTAAGTTAAATCTAAAAAAGGCCCTCGAGGCATTGTACCGAGGATGCTGGCGGCATTTCCTCGCTGAATTGCAATGATGATGCGTTGCGCGAGAAAGCCGCCAGCTCTTCGGTCACCAGTTACATCGACCAGACGTTTCGCGATTTCTACAAATAACTTATGCGCACTGGGACCCATAATTTTTATGTGTAACTTTTATATTGTATTTTGTATATTGTGTCCTAAATTCCACAGTGTTTTAGTGTAATACCATAATGCTGTGTAATTAGTTGAATAAATAAAATAAATAAAAACCTTAATCTGTTCAGTGGTGGCGTGAAAAGGTAGCAGACGGACATTCACATTAACAAAATTAGTATAGATAAGTCAACGAAGCAAATTGTGATCATTTTAACGTTCAGACACTCGCAAAACGTTCAAGAAAGTACGCTTATATTATTTACAAAACCCCGGAAACGCGTACTCATTAAAGGCCCTTTGAAGTTGGCAATAGGTTTGCCCTCCAGGCCAACTTTTAACGAAGGGAACATTTTTTCCGTCGGCATTTTGCGCTCCATTATCATTTTCGCTTGTAAGATACATCTGACAATGGATTATTTTTAACTTGATGCAAAACGGAACACGTGCTTTTTATTTTTAGAATAAGTATGATTTATTTTCGTTAAATAATAACAAGTGTATTTTGTTATCATTTAAAATGATTTGTTAATTATTTAGTGTTGGACTATTCTTGTTTTAAACGAAGTAATATAACACCAAATTGATCTTCTTCACTCATCTTCACTTCACACAGTGACGCTGCCTACGAAGCTGAAGGTCCTGGGTTCGAATCCCGGTAAAGCCGGAATTACATTACGAAATTAGTGGCATGAAATTAATTTCGTGACATTAGTTTTACCAACAGTTTCACGTGTAATTTATTAATTTCGTAATGCATGCATTAATGTCGTGCATGCAAATTAGTTTCGTGCTCTGCGCGATATTTTGGTGAAATTAGTGTCATGCAACTAGTTTCATAGTGTAAAGCCGGAATTACATTTCGAAATTAGTGTCATGCATGTTGAAATAGCTGATGCTGATGGCGCCATGGCCACTGCGATACTGTTGTTTTCACGACACTAATTATGTTACGAAATTACTCTCGCATATATCGAAACTACTTTCGTGAAACTGATGTCAACATGCATGACACTAATTTCGTAATGTAATTCCCGCTTAAGGGCACATATTTAGTGATGAGCATGATTATTTTTTTCTGAGTCTTGGATGTTTTCTATGTATTTAAGTATTAGATCTCTTAAATATATCGTTGTCTAGTACCCATAACACAAGCCTTTAGAGCTTACTATGGGACTAGTTCGATTCGTGTAAGATTGTACCCTATTATTTATTTATTTATTATTTACCCAGGACTTCATGTGTTTTGACAACCGAATAGCCTAATGGTTAGAGAACCTGACTATGAAACTTGAGGTCCCGGGTTCGATCCCCGGTCGGGGCAGATATTTGTATGATGAATGCGAATGTTTGTTCTCAAGTCTTGGATGTTTAATATCTATTTAAGTATGTATATATCTATATAAGTATGTTAATCCGTTGTCTAGTACCCAATAGTACAGGCTTTGCCTAGTTGGGGACTAGATCAATTGCTGTGAATTGTCTCACTATATTTAATTATTTTATTTATCTAAATTCCGTAGCAACTTATAATTTTAACCATATTAGGCAATAACTACATCAACATATTGATTTTTAGCATGCCCAGACTAATCACAATGAAAATCTTGCATCGAAATAGCCGCCCGCCCATGCTACTCACGTCTCAGAAGATTTGCTTGGTAATAGCATATCTTGCAAGATGGCCGGCCAGAGCTGTTTTATTATGTGTTTATCGCCACCCTGGCTATCTGATCGTTGGAGGTCAGGAGGTGGGAATAGCCAGGTCATGTGCGCTCATAAATGATATCTGAAGATTTGTTCAAAACGTGGCGTTTATGTGGTGAAGGGTTATTTTGATGGGAGCTCAGCAGTGGGCGATTACAATGCTGATAATGTTAATGATGATTCAGATGTAGATTTATTTATTTATGTAAAGTGGACAAAGTGAAGATGGAAGTTTTAGAGGTTTATAAGAACATTAATAAGATGAAAGAATTACCGAGGTACGTGGTGCATCATTAGCTTACATTTCAATATGAGGTCGAATAATTTTGATACTAAGTTCTATACAATTTTTTTAATGGTTTATAGCATTGTAAAGTTTTAAGTTTGTATGTAGGGGATAATCACTGTTAGTACTAAGTACCCAACCGATTTCAAAAATTATTTTATAATAAGGAATAAGACAAATAACCAATTTTATTTTAGTAAGAGGTACAAGGTGGACTGAACTTCTCTGGAAGAAGGCGGGTGCAGGACCGGTCACTTTGGCACTCTTTGGGGGAGGCCTATGTCCAGCAGTGGACGTCTTTCGGCTGATATGATGATGATGACAATGAGGGCAATTAACGATTTAGGATATTTGGTAGCAATTATACAGAACAGTAAAAAATATCAATATTACAAAACGCTTCGATGTTGCGTGAATGTTGTTAGCAGAGGACATTTGGGCGTTTTAAATAGCGAAGGTCGCAGACAATGACATATGTAACTGTCTGGACTAATTAAAAGTTAAAAAGTAATACTTGTCCATACACAGATTTGAGTAAGTTATTACAATTTTAGTTCTTATAATATTTTAATGTCTGCTTCTATTTTAGACGTTAGATGGAGCGAAATTTATGCCCTTCGGCCACATTCGAAACCAAAGTTCGAAACCGTTTCTCAAGCAAGAATAATATTTATTCTTTCGAAATCGGTTTCGGTAAAAGAATAATGTTTCTTATCTCAAAGATCGTTACGATAAAAGAATATGGTTTCTTCATTCGAAACTATCAAATCACGGGGGGGGGGAGGGACATGCACGAGTGATCCTATAAGGGATCCGTTTTTTTCCTTTTGAGGTACGGAACCCTAAAAAACATGAAGAGCGTAATCATCTACAGAATAATAATAATAAAATATATTACTTACCTATAGGCCGCGTACAACTATTAAATTAATGCGAAGTATTCAATAACACCTCTAAATGCGAACATAGGAACTACCTTTCAAGGGCCAGAATTAAGTGGAAAGTGGCTACAAGGAACGCCGAATTGCGATACAGCGTGACTCGAATTATTTACTAATTTTCAGGGGCGCGTGGAGGCCGAGGAAGGGTCGATGT
Source organism: Epinotia nisella (assembly GCA_932294315.1). Lineage (NCBI taxonomy): Eukaryota > Metazoa > Arthropoda > Insecta > Lepidoptera > Tortricidae > Epinotia > Epinotia nisella. The sequence goes on from OW028677.1 coordinate 955,471, forward strand.
AACGAACGGAGCCTTAAACTATATACACGCGTACAATCACATGGCGATTGTATTCCAACGATTTATAATATCATTTATTATACATCAGTATGGTATTTATATGTGGCTAAGTCTTTTATATAAACAGGAAATTAACATCCTTTTATAGAACAATTAGATTCTCGCTAAGCATCGCCACCGAGTAAGTATTAAACTATAAAATGTATTTAAAGTATGCAATTTCATCTATTTAGCCACCGAATGGACACCCCACAAGATGGCTTTCGAGGTAGAGGCAGACCGAAAAGGAGATGGCATTTTACAAATTGGCGAACTGAGATGAGTATCTAACACAGGACCAAGATGAGTGGCGGAAAAAAGGGAAGGCCTTTGCCCAGCAGTGGGACACAAAATAGGCTAATAAAAATAAATAAAAAATCCTACTAATCCTACTAATATTATAAATGCGAAAATTTGGATGTTTAGATGTTTGAATGTTTAGATGTTTGGACGTTTGTTACTCAATCACGTAATAAACACATTACCCTCCTTTGCGTCGGGCAGTCGGGTAAAAACGGCTGAACGGATTAAGATGAATGTTTGGTAAACATATAGTGTATAGCCTGGATTAACATATAGATTACTTTTTATCCCGGCAATCATCCCCTAAGGGCCTGGACACATGTCGCCGTGTACGGCGCCGTGCACGGCGACATGTGTCCAGGCCCTTTGTTTTGGTAAATAATTTGTTTTGTTAACCAAATTATTGCCCAAAACAAAATGTTTGGCGACAATTTTATTATTATGATTATAATTTTCTATTATCTAAATAGATGATTTATTTTTTACTACCTTCTGCCCGCGACTTCGTTCGCGTGGAACTCGTTTATATCGTAGCTCCATACAAATTTTCGCCTCCCATTTCTTCCCCTTAGGGCCTGGACACATGTCGCCGTGTACGTCGCCGTGCACGGTGCATCGCTTGGTAGTTACTACCAACTACCAAGCGATGCACCGTGCACGGCGCCGTACACGGCGACATGTGTCCAGGCCCTAACAACGACGATAACAGTAAAACAGCCGTGAAAATTCAGGCTTTATCGTTCCTATTATAATTGATGGAACTTATAGTCCTACCAACTGCGCCAATGCAATCAACGAAAATCAGTCAAATATTAGATTATCAATTTGTAAAAAATAATCTCGACTTCTACGCCCTACATCACAAATATAAAGTCAGCCTTTTACACCGTTACAGTCACTGTATACTGTGCTAAAATAGTCCCGTCAGGTCAGAGAGCCTTGCTCCTCGCCTCAGTAAATCATACTCGAGCGAGGCGCACGTAATTCTACAATGAATCCTATTTCTGAACGAATCCAATCGGAAAAATTCAAATTTAAGACATTTCCCTGGGAGCATAAATTTTAAGTGCTAAATCAACAAATGCCGACGCTTCCCATTTTGTTATTCGTGTATTTTAGCAGATTTCTGGATATTGCTAATTGGAATAGTCTAGAATGAATAAAATGTTTGCAAGCGTTTAACATTTCTTTAGATAAGTTTTTTTTTCAATTGCCTACGTACAATAAAAATGCTAGGTTTTATTTTTATCGTGCACGTTTATTGATTCTAAGTCTCAAGGTTCTAGTTATTTTCATATTAGTAGTAAACAGGAATAAATCTTATTTATTTATTTATTCATTTATTTAAGACAACTGAGGTCCACAGTGGTGTTATACTTATCCTAGGTTAGTTTTAAATTAAGTTAAAATTAAAATTAAAATACACAGGTGGGAGCAAGTTCATTGTATCAATTAAGCAAAATAATAATAATTATGCCTATTTGACACAATAAACCTGCTCAGAGTGAGGGTTTATTATTGCCGACACCCAGTACCTTTGCAAAGGACTGTCGTATCTGTCGGCCAGTATTTTTAGTATGGTGTTGGAACTGCCCTACCATGCACGATTCAAGTTTTTTGTATGTTAATTATCGTATTTATACCACAGTTCGTCAGCGCATGTGTTGTAGCGAATAACCGCGTTTGTAACCCTTTTGTTTCTTTAATCGTATTGGAGTGTTCATATAATGTCTAGCCTAAGCCTGTATACAAGAAACTGATGGTCGTCTTGGTTCGAATCTGGATCATCTTCTTTTATTAAAGAACTAAGCTCTTGTCGGTGTAGCTTCATCTACTCCGATCCCACGCAATCTCTTTGACATCACGATACGAACTAACATCAACTCTCTTTTTGAGTTGCTCTATGTAGTTTATTTCTTTTTTTCAATTATGTTAAGTATGAAGTTCGTATGAGGTGCCCCATCATCTTCGAATCCGGACAAAGGCAAATATGTGTGTGTTGATGTTTTCTAGTTTTTTATATCTAGTATTTTAGTTTCTATATCTATTAAATATACCGTCTGGTACATATGACAGAAGGCTGATATTTATTTATATCCCGTGTGGGATCAAATTATAATCTTATCGTCTTCATTTTTCCGTATATATAAGTCGACTATGGGATAGATTAGACTTGTGTATTAAGATTTTTTTTACGATGTCATTCGAATCAGTTTTTGGAGATTATTTGGAGAGAGCAACTACAATTGGGAATGGATGAAAATTTTAGAAATGCCTGATTATTTTTTTGGTGATAGGAATAACCTTCCTTAGCACCAGAAAAAAGTTTCAGATTTTTCAGCTGCGACAATTATATTTGAAAAATATAAACAATTTCCTCATTTACGTTTTGGGCCAAGAACGGTAAATAGACTTTCCTTGATCTATCTCATATTACAAAAAACTATCTTAAATATATGTGGTAAACTGACACTGGTAATGACCAATATAGCTGCTGCAAGTCTCAATATCATTGCCAGTGTCAGTTTACCACACATATTTAATATGTTTTTTTGTAATATGAGACCGATCGAGGAAGGTGCCGTAGATGATCCAAAACGTAAGTAAGGAAACTGTTTATATTTTTCACAAAAAATTGACCCAGCTGAAAAATCTGAAACTTTTTTCAGGTGCTAAGGAAGGTTATTCCTATCACGAAAAAAAAAATCAGGAATTTCTAAAATTTTCATCCATTCCCAATTAAAGAACATTAATACTCAAAAAATTTAAACAATGATTGACCTCGATAGTGAAAGCCGAAATGTTTAATACCAATTGACACACAGGTATGACTTAAGCTTGTTCTTCAAATGAATGATCTAGACTCTAACGCTGTCTGCCTAATTTTCCTAGAAGACCCATGCCAGCCGCAGTCGTTTGCGACAAAGCCTCCTTTGTGGACGCGTGACGTGGAGCCGTTGCCCAACTATCCGAAAACACTTAAGGGTAATTAATGTTCCACGGCTTATACGCATTACGGACGCGGCCCGAGTTACGGGCGGTGGCGGAAATGAAATGGACCTGGGTCGTTCTTCTTTTTTACCGACAATGAATCGAGGTTTTTCTGTTTTTTTGGTTTTTGAACTATCGAAAATTGTGGTTTTGAAGTGCGATTAAAAAAAATGCATAGGTTTCTTCATTAGAACTAATTAAAGTTTACTTTCTGGCCAATATAAATATTTATTTACGGTTGGTTTCTAAAAAAAACATGTGACAAAGTGGACTATTTCAGTGGGGACAACATTTTGGTTTACCACTCTGTCACGGCATTCTACGAAAAAAACAAACATTTAAAAAAATGCTAGTTAGAGAAAGTGAAATATTATATATCGCTAATTAATAAAATAATAATGACGTTCATTTGAACATTATAAAACCATAAACATCATTACTCAAATGAGATGCCGTAATAAGACGAAGGACAGGCTATTGTCGGTCGAAAAGAAGAACGATCCACCTTCATTCACTTACTCTCTTTCAAATTTAAATGGTTACCTACACCCTTAGACCATACATAACTGGAGTAGCCTTTCAGTAACTTACCCCACTGTAAAAAATCTTGCACAATGTGCAAAAAAAATCATACAAAGACATTCACAATCGATTTATGGTCTTTAGGGTTCCGATACCTCAAAAAAAAAAATGGAACCCTTATAGGATCACTCGGTTGTCTGTCTGTCCGTCTGTCACAGCCGATTTGCCCCGAAACTACTCGACCGATTGAGTTGAAATTTGATACATATATGTAAATTGGTGACCCAAAGATGGACGCGTAAAGTAAATTAATGAATTCTGAACAAGGAGGCCACTTTTGGGGGGTAAACTGGAAAATTTTAAAAAAAAGTTTCGCACACTGTATTCTGTGACATATCAAATGAAAGAAGTTGTTGTAAGCATGTCAGATATAGTTTTTTTTTATAATTTTAGCATAAACAGATTTGAAGTAATTTAGGAGAAAAGACGAAAATTGACCATTCTCCCTCCCCCCTTATCTCCGAAACTACTAGGATTAAAATTCTGAAAAAAATATGGAAAATAGTTCCTTGCCTAAAAATTACAGGAAAACCTATAAGAAGTTTGAGTATTCAAAAACTCTTATGAATTGAACCCTCACCACGCGAGTTGAACTCGCACTTCTCCGGTTTTCACAAAATCGCCTCGCAAGAGAACACTGATCCTAAAAATGCCCGCAAGTTGCTGTAAGCACTTGATATTATAAACGTTCAACCACTTCAAGCTTTCAAGATACAACTGAGTTTCAATATCCTATTAAGATTGATTGTGTCCTTCTGTAATTAATATTTAAGGTACTTAGTTTCAATTTGTGCATATAAAAGTAATATTATGTAATGGTATGCTTATTGTTGAAGGTCCTGATAAAAAAATAAAAGATGCTTCCCCCCCTCCCCGCAAAATTTGAGACATTTTTGTACGCAAATACGACATAAGGCTACTCCAGTTATGTATGCTCTAAGGGTTATGTTGGGAGTATCTCTGCGTATTCGCATCAGAAATGAGGCTATCCGCAGTAGAACCAAGGTAACCTATATAACACTCCGAATCGCTGAACTTAAGTGGCAGTGGGCGGGGCACATTGCACGTAGAACCGATGGCCGTTGGGCGGAAAGGTTCTCGAGTGGTGACCACGTCCCGGAAGGTGCGGCCACAAGGTGGACTGATGAACTGGTAAAGGTCGCGGGAGTCCCCTGTAGGCGGGTGGGGCAGGACCGGTCACTTTGGAACTCTTTGGGGGCGGCCTATGTCCAGCAGTGGACGTTTTTTCGGCTGATATGATGATGATGATGATGATTATATTGGGCGATAGAAATCGAAAAAACTTAATTGATCCCCATTATTTTAATTGAACCATAATTTAGTTTTTAACGGTAATAAATAGTCGTCACAAAACTGACGATGGTGTCAGAATTTGACGACCGCTATAGCCTAGTTGGTAGTGACGCTGCCCACAAAGCTAGAGGTCCTGGGTTTGAATCCCGGTAAGGGCATTTGTTTGTGTGATGATCACGAATATTGGTTCCTGAGTCATGGATGATTTCTATGTATTTAAGTATTTATTTATCTATATAAGTATGTTTATCGTCCTGTAGTACCCATAGTACAAGCTTTGCTTAGTTTGGGACTAGGTTTCATTTATTTATTCAATAACAATATTGTGTTTGAAAACTTACATCTAGACACATAAACAGACATCTTAACAAATTCAGAATAGAATTATTACGAACAGTATATTTTAACAGTTTACTAGGATTGTGAATATATTTGCATACGAAATTCAAAATACTACATTGATATTATACCTTACATTAAATTGGTCATAAGTCAATAATTAACAATTCAAATGCAATAATATTAATATTGTCATAATAATAATTATAAATAAATAAATAAAATAAATAAATAAATATTAGGGGATAATCTTACACAAATCGAGCTAGCCCTATAATAGTAAGCTCAATAAGGCTTGTGTTATAGGTACTGGACGACGATATATATAATAGATATAAATACTAAGACTCAGAAACAAATATTCATGCTCATCACACAAATATTTGCCCTTACCGGGATTCGAACCCAGGACCTTCAGCTTCGTAGGCAGCATCACTACCCACTAGGCTAACCGATCGTCTAATTATAATTGGAATGTCACTCTGAAACAAAACTCATCAATAGAATATAAGCATTTCCATAGTAAAAATGTCATTAACTTCTTTATATAAAAATAATAAATAAATTAATTAAAATAAAATGTGTTTATTTCGGACAAGATTCATATGTTTATTAGTTAATTAATTAATTACATAAGAAGGAGAGACAATTTAATTCAGGTATCTGCCACCCTCAGGCACTCCCGGTACGTGCGCATGCGTTCGTGCCCAGTGTCTGAGAATGGGGCAGTCCGTCTTCTCACTGATGACCCTCAGGATGGAGTTGTGGCTCCCCCGCACCCTGCGCATGAGTGATGCAACACAATGATGGGACTAGTAATTATTTTAAGCTCCGTCGGGAGTTTATTGTACCTTTATAGGCTGATAACGCTCACTGTGTTCTGCCAACTTAAGTTTTGGGAGAAAGGGAAGGTTCAAATTTTTAGTTCTTGTTGCCAATCTCAACTCCCTGGCATCCTCCGTTTCATCTGTTGCCAGGGAATTGGTCGATTTGTGTAAGTCCGCAAATATTTTTTTTATTTATTTAATTGTACTTTCCTATTTAGTCACAAAACAAATAATATTAACTTTGAAATGTAGACTAAATAACCTTATAAGGTGGGTAAAACTTTTGTAACTGCAAAATATACATATCATACAGACCAAAACCATGATTAGAATATATGGATATATTTCAAATCGTCTGATCGATGTAACTGGTGACCGAAGAGCTGGCGGCTTTCCCGCGCAACGCATCAGCATTGCAATTCAGCGAGGAAATGCCGCCAGCATCCTCGGTACAATGCCTCGAGGGCCTTTTTTAGATTTAACTTAGCCAGCGTCGTTAACTTTTAGGAATTTACCTACAATGTTTTACTTTGTAACCAAAATTAACAAAGCTAATTTAATAACAACAAGAAGTTACAATGAAGGTTTAATTTCCACTCAATGACGTCATTAATATTGCATCTCTTCTTATGAGAATGCCCTACGCTGTGTCATCAATTCCCGATTTAGCTCGTGTCTGCAATATCTTATAAAATAAATAGTTTCTCCAACATTTAGAGATAAAACGCGTCACTTATACGGGTATAAGCAGTCAGTTTGGAGCCAGACAGCCTAATCGGATCAAGTGACAGGCTAAATAATGTAAATCGCGAGAAAAAACTTTAAAAAAAAAGTAAGTGCCTCATTTCAAATGCCATTTTCAATGGAACCTTCAAATACAATCAAATGTGTTTGTTTGACGAGAAAATATTTAAATTATTTGACTTTAAGTTCTAGACGAAATTTAAAAGACGTAGAATTTATTAACATTTCTGAACAACTGTGGGTTGAAATTCGATGAAAATACTAAATGGAATTTTAAGTTTAACTTTGTTGTTCATAAATAAAAATTAATAATTACAAGGATTAAACTGAGTAGGTAGGTATTGGAAAAAGAAAAACAACTTTTAAATAATTAGTAGTCATAAGCTGAAATTACAGAGCAGACGCTTCCAAAAAGCCGATGGCTTTCATCGCCTCAATTATGTATATGCACCGATGGCCGTTGGGGCGGAAAGGTTCTCGAGTGGCGACCACGTACCGGAAGGCGCGGCGTGGGTAGGCACCCCACAAGGTGGACTGATGACCTGGTAAAGGTCGCGGGAGTCCGCTGGATGCGGGTGGCGCAGGACCGGTCACTTTGGCACTCTTTGGTGGAGGCCTATGTCCAGCAGTGGACGCCTTTCGGCTGATATGATGATGATGATGATAATACATCCCAGCGATTCAAGCTGTTTTCAGCGGGAACCAGTACACGCGTCGATATGTATTGTTTTATTTGTCGAGTATTAATCGCGGAGAGAAACAATATCAGAGGCATTTAATAATGTAATTTAACGTAGGTACAGCAAGTGTTCAACACTTGTGCCACTTGCAAAACAGTGACTATGCACTTTATGTAGCTTTGTTTCGGATAAACAATTTACCAACAGCCCATCTACTTGACTTGGCACTTGAATGAAACCAATTTGCATAGTCTTATGGGTATTTTTTTTATTTTCTTGTATCTTGAGGTTTTTGGCTTGTCCAGTGACTTTGTCATCCTACAAATGCGAAACACGTTGAATACTTGTACTTGTAGCTATTTTAATATATGAATGTCAATAAATAAATAACCAAATATTAGGTGATATTCTTACACAAATCGAACTAGGCCTATAGTAAGCTCAATAGGCTTGTGTTATAGGTAGTAGACGACGATAAATATAATAGATGTACATACTTAAATACATAGAAAACATCCAAGACTCAGAAACAAATATTTATGTTCATCACACAAAAATTTCCCTTACCGGGATTTGAACCCAGGACCTTCAGCTTCATAGGCATCGTCACTAGGCTAACTGGTCGTCAATATGTCTAAATTATAAATAAACCTTATATACCTTAAATAAATTTAATTTTCGTTCAAATTGTGTATAGTTTATCATTTATTTGTTAAAAACGATTTCAAACAACTCAAAAAAAGCTAAGTAATCTAAATTACATACACATAATCAAACACAAATAAGTTAAAATCAAGTAAGTTAACTCAGTTACTTGTTTATACGTTGGTATTACTCGTATGTCCAAAAAAATTACAAAAAGAACAAGCTTAAAGCAAGCAAACAGACAGATACTTGTTTTTAATTTTGGTCACCGTATCCATTAGTCATTAAAAATAACCACAAAACGCCCTATCCAGAACAAGTTTCTTAAGTTACTATTTTTCAGTCAAATAACAAAGCTAAAAAATATTTTCAGCTGCGTGATCGTGACGGCTTCAGTTAACTTGATTAAAATAAGTCAAGTTGAAAGTATATCATGTACGAATGAATCATTAGGGACAGAAACATTCCGATCCATGTGCAGTCTGTAAGAAAATGGCTTTTAAGGTTAAAAATAGTTTTTTCGCTCTCCTGTAAATTTGTCAAAATCTAGTTACTTGTTTTTCACCTTGACGCTGAAGTGGTATTGTTATTCTATCTGGGGTTTGTTGTAAGGAACCTGTTGAGGAAATGAAGGTAAGGCTTTCAATGTTAGCCTTATTAGCATGATCGCGTTTATCTCATACAAAGCGTTCGTTTGCTAGTAAGGGACGAGTGCATTATATCCGACCTAACCACAATCATAATATTTCCTGGCAAAACCTGGGACATTTTCTACTCCATCAACATCATCATCATATCAGTCGAAAGACGTCCACTGCTGGACATAGGCCTCCCCCAAAGAGTGCCACAATGACCGGTCCTGCGCCACCCGCATCCAGCGGACTCCAGCGACCTTTAACAGGTCATCAGTCCACCTTGTGGGCGGCCTATCCATACCGCGCCTTCAGGTACGTGGTCGCCACTCGAGAACCTTTCCGCCCCAACGGCCATCGGTTCTACTTAATATCAGTTAATACTCAGTTTCACAATCTAGTCGTGCGAGCTAAAAACGATCAATGTTTCGTTGAAACGCCTCCAAGAATCTCTCCCAAAAACATTAACAAAATCACCGCCGGAAACATTTTCTACTGCATATCTCAGCTCACTGCATCGCAATGCAAGCCAAGCTTACTAAACGGGCTGATTCAATGGACACTGACAGCTTGAGCCGCTATAAAATGGACGGAGCGCTCTGATACTCCCCCAGTTGATTTCGCAACAAGGAATATAGAATGAAGCCAACATATCTGGATGTACAGTGATCGATTGAAGCTGAATCGATCGGTGGACTTAATGCATTCCGTTTTATTTATGCTAGAGTCGAATAGTGTTAGTATGGATATTTATTATTATGTCTTGCCAAAGCCTAGCGCAGGGACTTACTTAAACTACGTGTTTTTAGGGTTCCGTAGCCAAAATGGCAAAAACGGAACCCTTATAGTTTCGTCATGTCCGTCTGTGCGTATGTCACAGGCATTTTACTCGAAAACTATATGGTGTATTTGAATAAAATTTTGAGGATAGTATTTTGTTAGCCGCTACATAGTTTTGTAATTAAAATGACTAAAAAAAATTTTTTTAGGGGTGGGCTCCATACATAAAACTAAAAGACATTTTTTTTTTCATTGTGAGCCCACGTGTGGCACATCAATCGATAGGGCTTTCAAAATAAATATAAGGTTTTTCAGCAATTTTTTTGATTAAGTGAATAGAGTCGGGGATAATCGCCCCGAAAGTCACTAAAATTCTGTCCCCCTCGCCCTCTAATTTTTGAACTGTGTATTTTGAAAATATGAAAAATATCATGGACATAGGGCTTATTAAGTTCATTCACCGAAAATTGTTTCGAACAAGATCGGTTCAAAGATTTTCGAGATATGGCTGAAAAACTGCCTTCCTCAAAGAAAAGGATGTAAGTGCCGTAAGATTTCTGTGAAGATACGATCTTTTTATTAGGCACGGAACCCTTCGTTTTCGTGGTCCGACACGCACTTGTTTATGCTAGAGTCGAATAGTGTTAGAGCATATTATTATTATATCTTGGCAAAGCCTAGGGATGGACTTACTTAAACTACGTGTTTTTTTGTTTATTTACGCATTCGCCCACTATCTCATCTGATGGTAAGTGATGAAGAGCTCGAGGGTGTTACATGCATACCTAGATAATGCCTCAATAGATCCAAGATCCATTTTAAGTAAACAATTTGCTAAATAAATGTCTTATGTATATGATTGGTATTACAATCAGGTATGTGAAGAGACTGGGGGCCAAATCTAAACGCAGGTTTGACGCACTTAATAAATAATTAATAGTCTCTCTTGAGTTTGTATGATAATTATAATATGATACCTGCTTGTAGCAAACTGAAACTGATTTTGTTGTCTAAGAGGCATCGTAAAGAGTTATTAATGTGGCTGTAAAGATAAAGATGGACTTGTACAATAACTTGGCCACACTCGATGCGTTCTGCGGTCTGCGGTCAGGTCAAATTGAATTTGTTCATACATAATGTGGGCTTAACCTGACCGCAGACCGCAGAACGCATCCGGGGTGGCAAAGGCATTAGACTTTATTATTTGTTGAGCATAGACACAGCAATGGTGCGTAACATTGCTGTGGCTATGCGGATCTGCGGTCACAGTTATGAACGCACCATCAGAACGACTATCAAGTGTTACCGACTAAGAAAACCCATCATGATACCTCTAAAAATCTTCCCTACTCTACGATAAACCAAATTCATGGCCTTTTTTGAATATTCAAGCCCATTTAAAGCCCAAGTACGCCATGCATCCCTGATCCCATAATCCCCTTCTTCTATAACACTCCTTATATTGTTAGCCGGGGTATAATGTAATAATTTACGCACCGCTCCAGCAATCTGTCGGTGCCGACAAAGGAAGTGATTTATGCACATCGTCAGTGCCCACTAATTATCGTTAAATTCGTTAAATTTTGTTAAACAGCCTCTCATATATTAAACTCGGCTTTATGCTCGCAAAACTGTCAAGTGTTAAAGTTCCCAACTAACACAAAGCCCGTCATTTTGCTAATGGATTTTCAACTGATATATACAGAAAGAGGGTTGAAATCGAGTGAAATTTTGGGTCATACAGACAAATTAGGTTTGCATCGTTGTTATGGACTTGGACTAAGTTATGGGCAGAAAAGCTAAATTTTTGGCTAGTGTGATATTTGTAATACCATCGTTTTTACAAACAAACAAGTTTCTATTAAACTATATACAGGGTGCCATCGGAGACTTAATCAGAAATGACAAGACTTAATTAAGCATTAAATTGAGATTACAATAACACAGGAATGGAGGTGGTTCGTTGCATTATAAAACTTAATCATGCAATCTTTACAATTACATTTTGTCCTTTAACAGCGTGGCCACTCTATAACCAAGAAAGAGATGCAAAGATAAACTTAGTTTACATGCTTAAGTAAGTGTAACAAATAATTATTTACCAAGACTGATTTACAGTGACATTGCCATTCTAAATTAAGTTTTATAATTGTCATAATAATAAACTATTCTGAATGAGAACCAAAGAGGTTTTGATTAAATAAATAGGGTAACCATGATTTAGTGAATCAGCGATTTAATTTAGGACAAAATTAACAAAAAAAAGAACGTTTATTTCATTTAACTCCTACTACGTTGAAATGACCATCAATTACCAGGTCTGAAAAAGTGGTTTCTGATTACGTCTCCGATGGCACCCTGTATAATTATCTATAATGGGTATGGGGAAGGCCGTTACAATTATCACCTATAACACAATACATTTTGTGATACCGTAACGCAAATGTAAGGAAAAAATACTTTTTTTTTTACGTATTTTAATATATTTATGAATACCTACACAATATAAGGTGCTCGGGAGTCGGCAAATAATTTAACCAGCGTGTTTCAGGAGTAAAAAAATGATATAAAGCAAACTTGGTTCAACTTGTTTTTCTTGCATATATCTAATGTATGGAAAAAAACGAAGTTACTTTATATTGTATGACTTTTTTTTACTATTAATATTATTTGGACATTCCCGAGCACTTAATATATAGAAAAAACAAAAATTATGCGAGTTGCGTTTGTTTTATTTTTGGTTGATACGGACACACAAACGTACTCAGTAACTACTTAGCACATAAAAATGCTGCAATCAGCCGCGATGCACGGAATTACACCCTTACCTTATTCAGGTTTGATCGAATGCGGTATCACTGGTTAACATCGTCCGGTGATAACCTAAACTTTCTAATTAGAAAGAAAGAAAGAAAGAAAGAAGACATTCGACGACCGAATAGCCTAGTGGTTAGAGAACCTGACTATGAAGCTTGAGGTCCCGGGTTCGATTCCCGGTCGGGGCAGATATTTGTATGATGAATACGAATGTTTGTTCTCGAGTCTTGGATAGCGTTGAAAATTTCGGAAAAAATCAAATTATTTTTTCAAGAATTTATACAATTTTCGTTTTTTTCCGTATTTTTCGGATTTTTAACGAAAAAAAACAATAAGAGTGACACAACTGTGACAACTGAACTGAACTGACACCGATGTCAATGGCAAAGTAACTCTATAAATTCTATAATCATTCACCTATCCACCGGTATTAAGAAAAATAACCGATTGAAGCCTGCTTAAAACGTTTTTCCGTTTTTATCGGAAAAATTGAAGCGGAAAATTTCATGGTTTTTTTCTGTAGAAATCCGAAAAAACGAGCCGTTTGGCAAGAAACGGGATTTTTTCCGGAAATATTCAACGCTAGTCTTGGATGTTTAATATCTATTTAAGTATGTATTTATCTATATAAGTATGTTTATCCGTTGTCTAGTACCCATAGTACAGGCTTTGCCTAATTTGGGACTAGTTCAATTGGTGTGAATTGTCCCACGATATTATTATTCATCATCATATCAGCCGAAAGACGTCCACTGCTGGACATAGGCCTCCCCCGAGAGTTCCAAATTGACCGGTCCTGCGCCACCCGCATCCAGCGGACTCCCGCGACCTTAAACTTTACCAGGTCATCAGTCCACCTTGTGGGGGGCATATTATTATTATTATTATTTATTCACTACACAAAGGACACACAGAGATAAAGGGAGTAGACATACAATACAATTGACACATTGTGTGTCTTCGCGGCAGTGAAACGTTTTTATGTACTATACGTAATAGTACATAAAAGACTTTATTACTACGTTAACAGTTTGATATTTTGGCAGAAAATAGCAATATGGCGGCTGCCACTCGAGTTAAGGGCTTCTTTTCCGTGAGGTACAGAATACTAAAAGTACCATATTTATAGATACTCTATTTGAATTGAAATGAAATGTAAATCGACGAGTATTTGCTTTAATAGAGGTATGTTTCACTGTATGTTTTTTATTATTATTTACCATCTCTTCATAACAATTTATTCCATGAACACAAAACAAGTACAAAAATCCAATTAACAATAATTACAACTAATTAAACTAACCTTAAAACTAAGTATCAAATAACCCGCCCCGCGTCCCTCCTGGTGCAAAGGTGCCCATTACGCTAGCCGCATTGCCGCGCTGAACAGCTATGGCTAACCTTTGCACCAGAAAGGACCCAGAGCGGGGATCTAGCCCTCTTTCCTGCAGACGACGACGCACTTCACAAAAAAAGGTTTTGGCCTCTGCGCACCAACACCCAGTCGTCTCCACGGCAAGCGGAACAAACAAGTAATTTGAAAGTACTGAGTACTTGTCCCGCTTCCGCACCGCCGCCAGCTCAGCCGCAGCTCCAGGCGCCCGCATGGTGCGACTAATGTGCGAAGCAGCAAAAGTACTTACACATGTGGCGTCCCAGAGCAGGCTCTTACCTTTGTGCCAGGGCACCAAGGTCAAACCATCCGGCCGTTTACCGTCAGAACGGTTAAGGCCTGGAGGCTCCAGCACACAAGGCACATTCGCCGACACAAGTGCCCTCCGAACAATGTCATTTAGGGCATGGTGACGTGGGAACCTTCCTGCGCACCGACAACAACTCAGTGCATGATGACCGCTGCTCTCCACCATAGCGCCGCAGATGCATACATGAGGTTCACAAACATCGCAGCCCAGGCGAAGAGCCACGGCCACCCGCAACGAGTCATTGTCCTTATTATTATTATATCGAGCCCGAAATGTCCCACTGCTGAGCAACGGCCTCCCCCCTCTTTAACCATATGTGGGGCATGCCAAAACTAAAAGCTTAAGTATTTAAAAGTTTACATATGAAGCAGAAAATATATTCAAACGAGGGAGCGAACCGAACGTAGTTCTATGCTTCAGCTTGGGCCGAAAATCGTTCGTATGTCCGTTGTCTGTCACGCTGTCACGCTGTACGGCTGTTCTCCTCTATGAGTCGCATTTCTCAAACGATAGTCGTGAAATTTTGTGAGCAGGTTGGTTAAATTTATAGATATTTTTATCGTCACTATTATAAATTAAAAAAAAAATTAAGTATATTTTGCGTGTTTACAGCTCAGAGCCATTAGTTAAAGTTGATACTCAACTTCACCTTAAAGGATTTTTTTGAAGATTACCTATCTTTCAAACTCAAACTCAAACTCAAAATGATCTTTATTCAAGTAGGCCTAGTAACAAGCACTTTCAAATCGTCAGTTAATTTTTTAGAGTAATTTATTAAACATAAAGAATAAAAAATATATGAAATAAAAATTGTATAAAAAATACTAGTAGAATGTTTCTAGAAAAACAATCTAATGTCAAAAAACAAAATATACCTACCTAACGAAAATAATAGATTAAAAATTCAGTCACAATTAGTTCCATGGAGTTTTATCATTCATGTAGTCTTGTGTGCTATAATAAGCTTTCGAAATAAGTTTACGCTTCACATAGTACTTGAATTTCTTGATAGATAACTCAGTTACGTTTCCTGGAAGTTTGTTATAAAACCTTACACAATTACCCATGAATGATTTTTTAATTTTCCGAAAACTTGTGCCTAAAACATGTCGATACTATATTGCGACAAAGAATAAAAAAAGAAATATAAGTAAGATTATCGAGGTGAAAAGTTTGAAGGAAGATATCGTATATTCGCTTCAACTACCGAGGAGTTTGAAGAAGTGTTTGTTATTATTGTTCGATCAAATACGAGGAATTGTTTGAATGATACAGCCACGTACTCGGATCAAAGATAAGTGCCTACTTACTGGTGCTACACGAAAATTGTTACTTCAAAACTAAAGTTAGCTACCTAACATACATAGATCGAACGAGCGAGCGGAGCGAATGAAGTACTATGCTTCGAAAATCGTTCGTATGTCCGGTGTCTGTCACGCTGTTTCTGAATCACTTCTCGTGAATTTTTGTGACCTGGTTTTTTATTTAAGAGCCATAGCTATTAGCTTAAGAGATGATGTTGTTGATAGTTAGTATTACTCCCTACATACAATCAGTAATCAGTAATCAGTCATTTATTCGCTTAAACATGGTACAAATAGGTGGTTTAAAAGAAATACATTAGAACTACATGTTTGGTCACAAGCACATGCAAATGTATAAGGATGTCATGTGTATTGCATGCATAAGTTGCTAATACTAATACTAAGAATTTATGTCATTAAGATATTCCTGTACTGAGTAATGGCTTTGGATGCTAAAAAGTTATATAACGCAGTCTTAAATTTTTTACCGCTTTTTAATGTTAAAATATTCGTTGGTAGTTTATTTTATATTCGGGGTGTCATACCTAATATGCTTTTATATTGAAAAGCAGTTTTTGAGGTGTTATAATTAATTTTCTCCTGATGCCGCAAGCTCTTAAATTTAGTAAATTGGGCTATGTTATATTTAACAAGGTAGCGTCAATATTTTAAGTTGTATGAAATGGGGTTTGAATGAATCGATCGGTTTAATACCGCATACTGATCTTAAACATTTTTTTTGACTCTTGAACACCATTTCACGATCTGTAGCATTATCCCAAAACATTACACCGTATCTTACAAACTTAAAGAGCTACAAACTTACATTTCACAGACATTGCCTCCGTATTATTAGTATGAAGATGTATGTTTAGAACGGCTGGGATATTTTATTTTTTTGTATGAAAGTATAAAATATAAATTCAGCTAAATATAATCGCCCAAGAGCTATTACAATAATAACTTAGAAAAGTTGAAAAACCCCCAATTTTTCATTTAAAAGTTCAATATCTCAAAAACGGATCAACCGATTTTGTTGAAGCGTAGCTAAGAACCATCTCGATCACGTTAGCTTTTGGTCAAAAAAACTGCATTAAATCGGTCCATTCGTTTAGTAGCTACGATGCCACAAACAGACATACAGACACGTCAAACTTATAAAACAATAATTTTGCGTCGGGGGTTAATTATATAAGTCGCCGACTTTTGAGTCTATAAGATGGTGTCAGGTGTTTGAGTCCCGACGAAGTGCTCTAATTTTCTTTTCCTGGCTATGAAACTGATCATGAACATTATGATTCTAGGCTAGTACGTAGTCTCAAATCCCAGCCGTTTATGCGTTTCTAAATCTACAAGTATTGAAGCTGAAAATTAAAGCGATTCCATATTGTTAGCTCTACATTTAATCTCATTACACTAATTTTCTCATCAATATCAGAAATTACCAATGAAAACTTTGTTAATCAGTCAATGTTTTGGAAAAACACTTAAAATATTAACGTAATCAATTACCCACAACCCGTTCCAACAGGGAAACTTTGACCGGCCTTTTGGGAAATCAATATTATATCAAACAGGTAATGAGATTAAAATTTCAGGATGCAATGTCACGACTCGCGCCACAGGCCCGTTCACATCTTTATTTTCCTCGTAAAAAAACTTTTGTAAATAATTCAACCTCGTTTTAGAGGTCGGGGCTGGAGTTCCGGTCCCAAAGGGTGCTAATGCCAATGGGGAAATTATCGACATCCCGCAACTCGGGCGGCGAATTCGAAACTAATCGTCGAAGTGACTGGATTCCCTTCAAATCTACTTTGTATTTAAATACAACTTTATTTTTCACCGACGGACTTCGAAAACTGTTCTGAATTTAAATTGCTGCTGAATAACAATTGACTTGTTTCAAGTTTTCAGGAGCTGGTCATTACAGTTTTAATTGCCGCGTTCGAACCCGTAGTTACGACAAATATGCGTCAAAACTTAAGCGTGACCCACTTGTATAACATATTAGACAGACACGAAATTATATACTTAGTTATTGATATAACCAAGCCCTAACGTATACTAAGCTTATACTTCATTGACTTTCATTGGAATAAATAATGAATACACATTTCGTCTAATCTTCAAATGGTAGAATTTAATCTGAATTTCAGCATCTAATTTGCTCGTGCTCTAATGAAGGAATTCCGAAAATTCCAAGTCTTCGAAGGACCCGAGATGATTTACCAGATTCCCAATTCAACATATTTCTGTTATATTCAAGTTGACATCTTAAATAATTGAGCTTAAAGTATTTTTAAATTTTGTAGGACTGTGGAACAATGAGAGTAATTGGTATTTTTTGTAATATAATTTATTAGGGAAATATCGGCATACTTCGGTGAAGGAAAACGTCGTAACGTGCATACATCTGAGAAGAAATTCGAAGATGAATGTAAAGTCCCCAATCCACACTAGGCCAGCGTGGGGACTATTGCCTGTTCCCTTTCATTCATGAGAGGAGGCATGTGCCCAGCAGTGGGACGGTATATGCTGATGATGGGAAATATGATATGTATTTAGGATGCGCTAAGTTTCTTCGTTCATTCATTCATTCATTAACGCCTATACCAATAGACTTAAGCAGAACACACGAGATTAAATTGTTAGTTTCCTTTTCTAATAATTGTCAATGTCATTTCCTAAAAAAAATGGTTTAAAGATAGGTTGCTAACCCATCGCCTTTAACACACTTCAACCTTAAATATGCGTTTCACAAAACGTTATAATCCTTACCTAAGATATCTGACATTATTTTACATAAGGCCTACGGTAGCCTAGTGGTTCCGGCATGCGGCTGCCAAGCGGCGGTCGTGGGTTTTTCGGAACTTATGTACGGAATTTACCGTTAGCTTTTCGGTGAAGGAAAACATGGTGAGGAAACCTGTCTAATCCCAATAAGGTCTAGTTTTCCCTTTAGGTTTAGGTCAAATGGCAGTCACTTTCGTAAAACTAGTTCCAGTAGTGTCTATGCCAAATCTTCGCTATGTTTCGACACTCCCAAGGAAATCAAAATTTATAGGGTACTTTCCGTTGACCTAGAAATTTGGCAAGTAATATCAGCTGATACAAGTACAGGGAAATATCTGAAAACTATACATGCGGCCCCCGGCCTCCTTTAGGCCACAACCGGGAAAACGATAGGATGATGACGATTATTTTACATAAGGATATAATTGATCTTGCTTCAGGCTAAAAATTGACGTCTATAAATTACTTCTGTATTCTGTAATGCATGTTTCAGCCGCACAAGCTACGAAGGAAGGAGTCTGCGGTCCTTTCGCAGTCCCCTAGTCCAGAGCTCAAGTATAAAATTAAAAACCGATACGAAAACGAATGCCCTGATACATTACACAGCACGAGCAACAAAGGTCTGTTTGGAGGATTCTTGAGGCCGCCCTACTTATCAAAGCATTCAAGGGCTGCGTGCTCAGCGGGCCCCACAATAATGTAGGCTTGCTTCTTTCACTCGAAATGGCTCATTGCCTTTGCGCCGAACAAATTTTAAAACCTTTTATATCGTCGGTTAACGTTGCTTTACATGGCTTTGAGGGTATCGTGAAATGTTTATAAAACTGGCGCCCAACGTGGGGCTCGCGGTTATTTTAGTGAAGCATGCTTACTAGTAGTGATTTTTAAGAATCTGCCTGACTTGGAAGTTGTTAAATTCAAAGAAAAGATTTAATACAATTAGGATAACTTGTAGGTTTAGCTTATGTACTTATCCTTATCAATAAACCTACCTGCGTTTTCAAACACGTTCATTCATTATGACACAGGATATAACTTTGAGTGCACTAGGGATTCCGCGTCTATACGAGATCACTTCGTAGTATTAGATAATGATTATCACGTCATTCACTATAGCACTGACACGGACACTTCACAGGCCGGGTTTCGATCACTGACGCTCGAGGCGGCGACGTGCTGTCACCACCGAGTCGCGGCGCAAACTGATCCGGTCGGAGCGCGCAAGACTCACTCATAGAATATTCGTACTCAGTTGGCAGAATTGTTAGACGTTTGCGTCAATATTGAAATTTTGAATTTGGAAAAGTAAGTTCGTTATTAATAAACATTCTCAATAACGCTCGTGCTCAATTGCGTCGTTCTGCGACTTTGATAAGTTTTCATGTTTATCATTGAAATTAACCGAGATTGTTAATTTTCCAAATTGTATAAATGAAAATAATTCAGTGCGATATTGGACGAACTATTAAAACATATTAAATCTAAATAACTAAGTTTAAAATTAGTTAAAATATTAGTTTACAGTCGAGTTCAAAAATATATAACGTCAGCATAAGAAAATAGTTGCCACATTAAATTCCAATAATATTTTATGAGCAACAATTATTGTTAATTAATACCGTCCCTATATAAGATTCCCTTGAAGTTGGGTCGTTCCAACCTATCCAACAAAGGTTCAATATGCAACCAAAGGGTCGATCACGTAACATTTCTTACGCGCGTTAGGTAGATTTAACTGTCATTTTTCCATATCAAAAGTGACATTTAGATCTACCTGACGCAAGTACAATGCGTCACGTGAGTGACCCCCTGGGTTGGATAGGTTGGAAACTTGCTTGTTATTTTTGTGTCGACCTAAAATTGCTTTCCAACAATCGGTTTCGCGGGTCCTAAATAAACTTCTGGGCCCGTCTACTCTGTGCGCGGTAACTGACTGTTTGAAGATTGACAAATGAAAATTTTATGAGAGCACCGCGATTCACACTCTTGCTAATGATGCTGTACGCATTTAAACAAAGCGACATCTCGCGGAGGGCACTCGGTGACATTAGGCGGACTCACACGAGCGACCATCATGGCATCACGGTGTCGCACACCTAGCAGGACCCCCTGTTCGATGTTGCCTTTGTGATCTTAAGTGAGCTGTGAAATATATGATTTGGCTGGCAAAATAATATAGACCGATCAGTTAATCTTGTGATGGCGACTATTACAAGGTTAATTTCGAGAAATAGCGATAGACGGAAATTGCTGAATACATTGTCAATTGTTGAATACTGTTTTGTGGTATATTCTTGAATACTGGGACTAAGACAGAGTGATAGAAGATACTCTGATATTTCATTTCTTGGGTTGTCTCTTAAATTAACATTGATATGCTCTAAGTATCAAGCGCTCCATACAAAGTACACAAAAATATTGAGAATTTTCCCGTTACTTTGAATACTCAAACTTCTTATAGGTTTTACTGTAATCTTTAGGTAAGGAACTATTTTCCATATTTTTTTCAGAATTTTAAGCCTGGTAGTTTCAAAGATAAGAGGGAGGGGGGATGGTCAGTTTTCGTCCGTTTTCCTAAATTACTTCAAATCTGTTTGTGGTAAAATTATTTTACAAAAATCTGAGATGCTTACAATGACCCATTTCATTTGATATGTACACACAATACATTTTTTTTAATTTTCCAGTTTACCCCCAAAAAGTGGCCTTCTTGTTTAGAATTCATTAATTTACTTTACGCGTCCATATTTGAGTCACCAATTTACATATGTTCACCAAATTTCAACTCAATCGGTCCAGTAGTTTCAGAACAAATCGGCTGTGACAGACGGACAGACAGACGCACGAGTGATCCTATAAGGGTTCCGATTCTTTTTCCTTTTGAGGTACGGAACCCTTAAAACGTTTGAGAGTTAGTCTGCGTTTTGTCCTGCTGAGGAAACCGCACGGGCATCTAATGTGAGACAAACCAACTTGATAATAATTACGGCGACTGCGTATCCGCCCAAGATCGCCTATCGCTTGTACAAGTGTCGAATAGCAGCTCTGCAAAGCAAACGTGCAAACGGAGATAGGCTGTCTTTGAGTCCTTTTAACTGTCCGCGTCTAAACAGCAAACAAAGATAAGCCCGCCTCTCGTGATGAATAGGGAATTAGTATATCTCCCTGTCAGCGGCCAGAAGGTGTTTTCAAAAGGAATGTCGAGTTGCAAATGTGAGACAGACATTCAGACGACCGGAAAATATATAGTGGTTAAGATTTTGATAAAAACAGTTGAACGGAGTCGGTGGAAAATTATCAACTCAGATTGTAAAGAAGAGTCATGTAGATGGCGTGACGGGTTTAGTTCTAATAGTCCAGGCAATGAACTGACAACTTGTATGGAAAAAATGACATATTTGGAAATAATTTATAATAGCTAATTTTTTTAATGTAACGGATATATTATCAATTAAATTGTTACCTAGAGGCAAAATCCAACAAAAAATCAGACATCAAAAAAATCAATATTTAATTAGCTCCTAAAAAGTCCGGATAAATATTAATATTTTTTTTATCTTTATTTAGGTTCATTTACATTTAAATTAAAATATTCAATATAAATAAAATAAAAAAGACAATGAATGTTTAATTTAAATCTATATAATTACTTCCGGGTGGAAAGTTTGTTGGATTCTTGTATAAAGCATCTTAGAATAATGTTTTAAAATGAAATAAACAAAAAAAACGCTATTATAAATTAATGTTTTTCGAAACCGTATTTTGCCTCGTATTTCTTATTCTCACATGTTGAATTATAGAACCCCTTCGGATGAAATATAAACGAAGTCCATTCTATACACTAGTAGTAGTTATATAAGATACACGTGCAGAAAATAGGAAATTAGCAATGAGTGATGATAAATTAAAACACGACCGAAGGAGAGAGACACGAGTTGCGAATTACGTATTCACACGTGTATCGTACAAAGTTTTAACAGTACGGAAAGTGCTCATTTCCGCACTCGTGCGGGAAAGTAACACCATGTGTACTGTAAAGCAATTTATGACATCAGATAAGTGGTTACGGAGATTACTCCTTCATGCAAACTTACAAAGCAAAATCTCACGGACTTTTAATTATTAAAATATTAAGTATAGACAAGTTGCCCGTGCAGCGCGCGACGTCCAATACGATCACCCGAGTGGATCGATTATATATTATATAGAATAATATATCCATTCTGGACATAGACTAAATTTTATCTTGCGGGTATGCCTGAATTCTTTGCTATGTCTACGCCGCGCCGCGACGTCTAATATCACCTGGGTGATCCACTCATTATATCGGAGGACGAATATGTCCAATGAGATCACCCAGGAGCCGTAGCATGGTTGGCCTTGTCACGCGATAGGTGATAGGATAGAGCGTGCGTCACCGGCTGACACCGTTCGATAGAACGAGACGACGCTCTTATTTTGTCACTTGTCGCGTGATAAGGCCAACCATGCTACGGCTCCAGGTGATCCCATTGAACGACAATTTTTTTGTTTGAGTGATTATATTGGACTATCAACAAAAAAATGATATCTGGGGGACCCTACTGGATATTCATATGTCCACTAAAATCACCCAGGGGATCGTGCTGGACATGGCGTGCAATAGGATCACCTGGGTGATCTCAATGGACATATTCGTCCTCCGATATAATGAGTGGATCACCCAGCGGGGCTAGCACAACTGACGTCGCGCCGCGACGCGAGTCGAGAAAGATCTACCCTCCTTTTTCTAACTTGTACGGTGCGAGTGAGATAGGAGACGCTTAGTCGCGCGCGAAGCGACTGAGCAGCAAGTTGTGCTAGACGTACAGGTGATATTAGACGTCGCGGCGCGGCGTAGACATAGCAAAGAATTCAGGCATACCCGCAGGATAAAATTTAGCCTATGTTCAGAATGGATATAATATTCTATACAATAGTGAACGATTTAAAAAAAAACGACTAATTGTGTGTCGGTTAACGCACAACGAAGGGTTACGTGCCTATTAAAAAGGTCATATCGTCACGAAATCTTACGGCACTTACATCCTTTTGTATATTCAGCAATATCTTGAAAACCTTTGAACTGATCTTGTTCAAAATCTTTTTCGGTGAAAGAATTTAATAAGCCCTATGATTTTTTCATATTTTTTAAGACACCGTTCAAAACTTAGAGGGAGGGGACACCATTTTTGTAACTTTCGGTGCGATTATCTCCGACTCTACACTTAATCAAAACAAATGCTGAGTAACCTTATATACCTATATGTTGAAAGGCCTATCGATCGATGTGCCACACGTGGACTTACAATGTTTTTTTTTTGACTTCCAGTTTTACTTACGCAGTGCATTTTTTCTCATTCCGTTACAGAACTATGTAGCGGCTAACAAAATTACACCTATTTTCAAAATTTTAATCAAATACACCTTAAATAGTTTTCGATTAAAATGCCTGTGACATACGGACAGACGGACATAACGAAACTATAACGGCCCGCAAGCTGTGTCACGACGTGATAGACTACCTAATTAGATCGATTAGAGAACTTGCCAAATTTCATAGTTTTAGGTCAACCGAAAGTACCCTATAAATTTTGATTTCCTTGACAGTGTCGAAATAAACGTTTTTGCGGCATAAACGGCCGTATCTTTTTTTACGTTAACTTGGAATTTTGTTTTTTTACAGCTTCAAGGGACTGTACATTAATA
The DNA here is from genome assembly GCA_932294315.1 of Epinotia nisella. Taxonomy (NCBI): domain Eukaryota; kingdom Metazoa; phylum Arthropoda; class Insecta; order Lepidoptera; family Tortricidae; genus Epinotia; species Epinotia nisella. The sequence continues at coordinate 979,691 of OW028677.1, forward strand.
AAATAAATAAAAATCATTTATTTCGGACCACAAAAAATCCATATTATGTTAGTAGGTACAGGGAGGCATTTACTTATAATACATTTAATATCCAACTAAGTATGTTTCAAGTTTCAAGTTTCTTTATTTGGCCAAGTAACAAAATAACGTTACATTTAGCAAGTCATGATACATATAAATTTTGTCTTATTTTAATCATGCAATTATGAAATACGATTACTTACAATAATAAAAAGTTAACAAGTCAAATTTACTTCAAGTATGTTTACATCATCATCATCATCATATCAGCCGAAAGACGTCCACTGCTGGACATAGGCCTCCCCCAAAGAGTGCCACAATGACCGGTCCTGCGCCACCCACATCCAGCGGACTCCAGCGACCTTTGCCAGGTCATCAGTCCACCTGGCCTACCCACGCTGCGCCTTCCGGCATGTTTACATACTGTATAACAATTTATACAGTAAGTACAATTTAAACGGTTTAAGTGTATGTTAGGTTACATTAAATTTAAATATAGACTTGAGTATATGGGTTTAATTTCATCGCGTTCCCGAGATAAAGGGTCTTGACAGACAGACAAACAGACAGGCGGACAACAAAGTGATCCTATAAGGGTTCCGTTTTTCCTTTTGAGGTACGGAACCCTAAAATTATAAGCTAATATAGGCTTTACACTAAATTATATTATTTTTCATGGTGCCATTCAAAATAGTTTTAGAGAGGATTTGATGAATACAGGGTGTAATATTGAAACGGTTTTCCCACGGCACAGTTAAGTTTATCTCTCAATGAAGTCGGTAAACCAAGACTCAGTACCAAATATTGGCACTCATCACACAAATAAATTATGCCCTTACCGAGATTCAAACCAGGCCCCTACGATTTCGTAGGCAGGCTTACATTATTCTATCAAATTATACAAAGTACTACGACCTACTCGGGGCAGATATTTGTATGATAAATACGAATGTTTGTTCTCGAGTCTTGGAAGTTTAATATCTATTTAAGTATGTATATATCTATATAAGTATGTTTATCCGTTGTCTAGTACCCATAGTAGAGGCTTTGCCTAGTTTGGGACTAGATCAATTGGCGTGAATTGTCCCACGATATTTATTTATTTATTTATTTATTTTACTCCATTCAAATTGGCTCTCTTTATCCTATGACAGAAAAAATTCACCGTAGATTATCTCACGTTGGGTTTCGTTTATAGATTTTTGTCAAATAAGTAAATATGTATTATTGTCAAAAAAAACAATATAATTAATGCAAGAAACTGAACAAAGACCATTTGAGAATTGAAGAAAACGTAGTATTTATTAATGTTTGTGAAAATTTTTACTGAGACTAGGTTAAGTTCAATTATAATACACTTTTAAAATGATTATTTCATAAATTGTTTTATTACAAAAAAAATAACTTGCCTACTCGCGGGTTTTTTTTACCTACCTGTTAAAAAATAAAGACCGATCTAATCTTAATCACACAAAGAGAACATTTAAATATATATATCCGTCTGATACAGACAATAATAGCATATGTATATGTATAATTGTTTATCCCGTTTTTATATTGCCTAACTAGCCGTCTAGCCTAGAAAATCTGCGCTTATTTAAGCGCAGATTTTCAAGTATTTTTTTAAATTGTTTTGCATTAAACATAGGTTTTACATTTATGATATATTTGGAATGCGGCGCATGAATGGTGCACTTATTAAACTGCGGTTTCCAAGCAACTACGTCGCCACTTAGCTTATCGTTAAAAACGATGTTATTTTCACTATCAAAAACAAACCTGTCAACCGAACACGTCTTATAAGCAGCGTATTCTTCAAATTCTTTCAAGTTTTTTACTTTATATATGACATTTACTGCTGCATCTCCAAAGTAAACGTTGTCATTTTTGTCTATGGAAAGTGTAAATTTCTTCGTTGCGACTAATTCCGGACGCTCCCAAGATCTTTGATAAAGATATACATTTTCATCAGATACAAAGTAGATGTATTTGTCTTTAGTTAAAAGAAAATCGGTAATATTGAAGTTAACTAAAAAAGTTAAGTGTTTTTCGACTCCGTCGTCTTTTAGGAATAATCCTTTATGCGTTTTAGTGGTATAATACAACGTGTCTTTGTAAAAAAGTCTATCTTTGGAGGTTAGTAGATGATTTGAAACCAGTTCCATTGTATTGCTTTCAGGTTTGTACTTATACAGTTTATTTGATTCTGCTGTGTATAAGACTTTTTCGTCCCCATCAAAGGCCATGTCAGTTGTGTCCCGTGTCTGAATTAGATGTATTTGTAGATCGTCAAGGTAGAAAGCGGTGTTGAGGTTGGAGTTGAGCTGGACGTAGAGGACGTTGTTGACGTGGTCGATGGCAAGGCGGTCGCTGACGTGGAAGCCGTGTATCAGGGTCTTTCTGGAGAAGCAATGGCCGTCGACGCAGGCCTCGCAGTCGGCGCAGGCACGCGACATGAGCGTGCCCAGGAGCAACAGGGACATCAGCATTCTGTTATCTGAAAATGTATAAATAATAATCAAAAATATGTCCCATGGTTCTTATTTCGGCAAATTAGCGCTTTGGTACATATTAATGGGAGAATTCATTCGATACATATCGTTGACTATATTGACCCTACGCAATTCAATGGGATTTCCATGTGTCTTCCATTGTTTCTGATATGTGCGCCTGACTTGATGATCATCATGACATGAGTCATCGCATCAGCCTATGAGTATAATAAAGTGGGCAAGCACTTTCGTGTCATAACAGAACTAGAAGTGACCGAAATAATTTGATCCTAATCGTAGACGTAGGTAACGTCTAGTTTTTTTTGGATTCGTATATATCAAATCAAATCAACATTTATTCGTGACACAACACAACATGCATTATTACAATACAAAGACACAAGAAAAAAAAGATAATATGTGCCGTGTCACGTTTATATGACTTCTATCATCATAATCATCTTCAGCCTATATACGTCTCACTGTTGGGCACAGGCCTCCTCTCATGAATGAGAGGGAACGGGCAGCATGACTTCTATAATTCCATATAATTTCCTTGCATCCGTACCAAGTTATATTTGTTTTATAACGTCGCAAAAAATCTTGTTTACTAAACTAAACCTCATATCGCATTAAAAAGAGGACACGAAACCTTTTATGCTTTGACATACCTCCCTCTTAAACCGTGTCACAATGTTGACTTAAAAAACATAGTGTTTTGATGCTTATTATAATCTAGTCATTTTTATTGACAACTAGTATGGAAAAATTAGAAGTTTAGAAATAATTTATAATAACAGTTTTGTCTGTGTAACGGATATCATCATTTTAATTATTACATACCTAGCCACATTTTTTGAGCTTATGTTAGAAGTATCAAGTTTTTGAAAAGTATTTTTGTGGTTCATTATTACAAGCTTTTATTTAAATTGCAATATGTATGTATGTATGTAACTATGTTTGTTCGGGTGGAATCTTGCAGGTTAAATTTGACCAACTTCCCGGAGTCCAATCAAGTTGAAATTTTGTGCAATTATGGATGACAATGATGCAATACTTTGGTACCATAACACCTGGTCTAATGACGGAGATCTTAGGAACTCCTTAATTACACAGGATAAACCCGTCGTGTCTGGGCTTGTTACAATTCTCTCAATGAGCAGTTGATGAGTGTGCAAAAAAAAGTACAGTCACCCAAGATGGCGGGCTAGTTATTTTTAATGCACTCCTATAGTACGGGTCAAATGAAAGGGCTTGCTGAGAATAACTGGAAAAACCAAGTGACGTCACTCTAAATCCAATATGGCGGACAATATACTTCGAAATCTGTCCAGCAACGCCTGAAAAGTAAAAAATTAATTAAAAGTAAAATACTTTTTTAAAAACAAGCTTGTATTTAAATGCGCTAAAAAGAATAAAACAAACTTTATATTTAAAACTTTTACTATCAACTTTTAACGTCATAACACATTTTAGATGATACGAAAGCTTGTCGCGGGATTTACCTGAGTATATACGAGTATAAATCTCGCGACAAGCTTTTATATCATCTAAAATGTGTTATGTGTGAAAAAGTTTTAAAGGAAAAGTTTATTTTATTATTTTTACCGCATTAAAATAAAAGCTTGTTTTTAAAAAACTTTTTTTACTGTTAGTTTATTCTTTTGGCAAATCACGATTTCTCGGTTGCAAAAGGATAAATAAAAAATCCAATAAAATATCACACATAAAAAAACAACTTAAATACCTCCTGACAAGTCAGAAAAAATATAAATATATTTTAATCTTTATTTTGGATAATAAATCCTTCATTTCTATGTATATAACTTCTTTCATTTCTACTTCGGGGTGGAAATTTATAAGGATTCTTCAATTCACGGAATCTAAGTATAAAGCTTAAAAATTAAATAAACAAATAACACGCTATTAAAAATTAATGTTTTACAAAACCATTCTTTTCATGGAATATACAGAGTAAGTAGTCATGCAATTGCAATTTTCAAACGTTCAATTTTTCAGCGATAAATCTGCGTCACGTGTACCGCTCCCGATACTTTTAGGGTTGCGTACCTCAAAAGGAAAAAATACGGAACCCTTATAGGATCACTCGTGCGTCTGTCTGTCCGTCTGTCATAGCCGATTTTCTCTGAAACCACTGGACCGATTAAGTTGAAATTTGGTAAACATAATATAAATTGGTGACTCAAAGATGGACGCGTAAAGTAAATTAATGAATTCTACACAAGGGGGCCACTTTTGGGGGGTAAACTGGAAAATTTAAAAGAAAAGTTTCGCAAACTGTATTGTGTGACATATCAAATGTAAGGGGTTGTTGTAAGCAACTCAGATTTTTTTTTATACTTTTAGCAAAAATAGATTTGAAGTAATTTAGGAAAAAAGACGAAAATTGACCATTGAAAATACTATAGGCTTAAAATTCTGAAAAAAATATAGAAAATAGTTCCTTGCCTAAAGATTACAGGAATGGTTTTCCTGTACTATTTTTTTTTTCTTCCACAACAAAATTATTAAAAACTTAATCTATGTCTTCGCCAAACTGCATAACAGTTAGTTTGCTTACTACTATGACTAACTTAACTAAATAAGAAGTTTGAGTATTCAAAGTAACGGGTAAATTCTCAATATTTTTGTGTATTTTGTATGGAGCGCCTGATGCTTAGAGCATACTCGTAGCAACTTTACGGAACCCTCACCACGTGACTTGAACTCGCACCTGTCCGGTTTTTTTAAAGCAGGGACTTTAATAATAATAATATCATAGGAATTTAGCCTAAGAAATATAGTTTTTCGGAAATACTTCAATATCAGGCATTTTTCTGTACACGGCTCTTATAGGTAATGTTATAAAAACACAAAAAATACTAATAAATAAATTTTTACTTACCCATTAAGTAACTCTTGGAAACAGTCGTCTTACACTGATGGAACGTAGGCCGGATTCAGCGAAACAGATATAAAAAGAATTAAATATTGGAATAAACTGCTCTTTGTTTGGTTGGATTGATACTAAATGATATCTCACGTTCCAGGCCTTTTATACAGGAAGGATGAGACACTAGTGAGCATAAAGACTATTATACTATCCTGTGATAAGGATACAAATTAACATATTTACTCAATGAAATGATGTATGCTCGTTGAACTAATTTTCAATGTATTTGACTTTTAATTCGTGTTTTTGTGGTTCCGTACCTCAAAAGGAAAAAACGGAACCATTGTAGGATCACTTTGTTGTCCGTCTGTCTATCTGTCTGTCAAGACCCTTTATCTTGGGAACGCGTGAGGTATCGCGTTGATATTAAAACGATATACTCAAGTCTACAGTCCCTTCTAACTGAGAAAAAAACAAACTTTTAAATGAACGTAAAAAAAATACGTATATTTCGACACTCAAGGGAATTAAAATTTACACAGTACTTTCAGTTGACCTAGAACTATGAAAAAGGGGTGTAGACAATAAATAAAATAACAAATAATGTTGTATTTTCTCGAAAAAATATTAAAAATGTAAGTCAAATGGAGAAAAAAGCAACGCGAGAGTTTAGATAATCACAAATTTATAAGTGTCCAAAGTTTTAAGAGGGGGTATGTTCTGCCCCTTTTTCGCAAAACGCACGTTCATATGAAACGATTGTCATATACTATGACGCCCGATAGTCCTGATGTCACGATCTGACGAGCGTTTTCTCTCTCTATCAAGTAAAATAAACGGTTGTAGTTTCGTAATTGTTTGAGATATTTGAATGTGATTTTCGTCATAATGCATATTTTTTTGCCTTCTTACTTTTGATGGTTTTCTTGTTTTTGTATAAAATACAATAACATGGTGGTCTTTGACCAGTGTGTGTTGCCAGTGATGACATATGGCACTGAAACTTGGTCGCTTACTATGGGCCTCATAAGAAGGCTCAAAGTCACCCAAAGGGCAATGGAGAGGGCTATGTTAGGAGTTTCTCTGCGTGATCGCATCAGAAATGAGGCTATCCGCAGCAGAACCAAGGTAACCGATATAGCCCTCCGAATTGCTAAACTTAAGTGGCAGTGGGCGGGGCACATTGCACGTAGAACCGATGGCCGTTGGGGCGGAAAGGTTCTCGAGTGGCGACCACGTACCGGAAGGCGCGGCGTGGGTAGGCCCGCCACAAGGTGGACTGATGACCTGGTAAAGGTCGCGGGAGTCCGCTGGATGCGGGTGGCGCAGGACCGGTCAATTTGGAACTCTCTGGGGGAGGCCTATGTCCAGCAGTGGACGTCTTTCGGCTGATATGATGATGATGATGATGACTAAACGAATATCGGAATACCTAATAGTTGTGAATACATTGTAAATAAGTATATTTATTTTAGTAAAATAGGTATAAGCATTTAATGTCGATGAGGGTGTTACCTTTTTAAGCCAAAAAATATCCAGTCTTTAAGTAGCTGGGAGAAGAAGTGAATTTTTAATCTATTATTTTCGTAATATTTTGTTTTTTGACATTAGATTGTTTTTCTAGAAATGTTCTACTAGTATTTTTATACAATTTTTTATCATATATATTTTATTCTTTATGTTTAAAAATTACTCTAAAAAATTAACTGACGATTTGAAAGTGCTTGTTACTAGGCCTACTTGAATAAAGATCATTTTGAGTTTGAGTTGAGTTTGAGTTTGAAGGTTCGCCAGAAGTGAGTTCCACTCTGTAGCTGTCATCTTAAAGAACTAGAAGCAAAGCGCTTTGGAATATCAACAACATTAGGCACTGGTCCCACCGCGAGCGAGTAAGCTATGAGCTATCGGCTATTTTCTAGCTCAAGGTGAGTTCCACTCTGTAGCTGTCATCTTAAAGAACTAGAAGCAAAGCGCTTTGGAATATCAACAACATTAGGCACTGGTCCCACCGCGAGCGAGTAAGCTATGAGCTATCGGCTATTTTCTAGCTCAAGAAACGAACAAAAGATAATCGCTTTCGTGTAAATAAAAGAGAGAGTTATATATTTATAGTTTACAGTACCGGTCAACAGTTTAAGTTCACCCTTTGTTTTTGGTACAAATTTGTACTTTTGTGCGATAATGTTTTGCAGTTCAGATGTCGAAAATTGTTTCCAACTGATTCGTTATTGTTTACGGAGATGTGTTTGATTAGTCAGACACAATTTACGTAGATTTCTAAACAACTGATTCCCTAAAAACCAACATTGTATCTGATCATTGTACGTTTTAAGTGGCAAGCCCATATATGGCCCAGCCTTTGCCGTCATTTCTATAAGATTTTAGGGAATGCGTTGTTTAGAAATGGACGTGAATTGTGTCTGACTAATTAAACAAATCTCTGGAAACAATAACGGATCAGTTGGAAACAAATTTCGGCTTCCGAACTGCAAAAAATTATTGTCCAAAAGTACTCATTTGTATCTAAAACAAAGAGTGAACTATAATAGTATTTTATGCAACAGTTGTATAAGAGAGGTCAAAAAAGGCGAGTGGCGTGGGTTACAATGTGAGCCGAAGGCGAACATTGTAAAGAAAGACGCCACGAGCGTTTTTTGACTTAGTTATACAACGTTGCATACAATACTTTTTCTACGACTAGCTACTATGAAATAAAATGCAAAATTAAACAAAGAATAAACTTTTCTTAAACTTTGTCGTATAGGTCCCGAGATTTAGTAGGCAACAAATGTTCGGTCACTGCTTGTGGGCTGCCCCGGTGTATTTCTGGTGTAGAAGCAATATTTTCATCGTCATCCATTATTACTTTTGAGAAACACCAACTATTTTGTAGCAAACACAACGGCCGCAAAGTCAAACAACAATTTATAAAATAACCGGGAATTCGGGAAACATGAAAATGAGACAAATGGGTGTCTATGGTTAACTTTGTTTTTAATTGATGTCAACTTGCCAGTACTGCCATATTAAGAATAAAGGTTTTTCCTAAGTTAGCAGCAATGCCTTTAGTTCAAAAATTTCTAAAAAAGTAAAAACATTCAGTGGTTTGTTAAGTTGGTAGTACCTAATGTATAGGTTTAGAAGCGTATGGCTGTTAAGCGTATCGTTTTGGCGACATAACAGCACGGCTGTGCCGTACTGTTATGGGGAATAGAGTATAGACTTCTCTGCAAACTTATTTTGTATGTCTTTATATTAGTGTTCGTGACTATGTAAATGACAGATAAAAGTACAGGAGTAGAAAAATTTATTTACACTTGAGCTATTATTTTTTGTTCGTTTCTTGGGCGAGTACTCGCCGATAGCTTATAGTCTGTACTTGTAGCCGGCGGTGGGACCAGTGCCTAAGGGTGGAAACCACGTCTGCTACATGTATAAGTATAATGGTACCTATATAGCAAAATGGTGCATAAAGAATACATTAATTGGGTACTTTCCTGGGTAAAAAATATATAATTATGTTTAATCCGTCAGTTACATTATCAAAAAATATTGGACACAATTTTTTTTTATTTGTCGATTTAAAAAAAATTATGAAGATAGTTCCGCGAGACGTCACGTCATGTTAAAAAAAATTCTATAATGTGACGTCACACGGAACTTTAAGGGGCTATATTTTCGTCAGTTTTCAGGGTTCCGTACCCAACGGGTAAAAACGGGACCCTATTACTTAGACTTCGCTGTCCGTCCGTCCGTCCGTCCGCCCGTCTGTCTGTCACCAGGCTGTATCTCAAGAACCTTGATAGCTAGAGAGTTGAAATTTTCACAGATTATGTATTTCTGTTGCCGCTATAACAACAAATACTAAAAAACCGGCCAAGTGCGAGTCGGACTGGGGCTCCCATACAACAGACATGATTTTTTTGCCGTTTTTATAGATAATGGTACGGAACCCTTCGTGCGCGAGTCCGACTCGCAATTGGCCGGTTTTGTTTAATTAACAAACAAAACGATACGTCTATCAATCATATCGTGAGCACATGGTTCTGCAGTCCAGGTCGAGGATGTGGACCCCTTATTAACTGTCAACGTGGACGCGTTGCAGGAACTACGCTTACCTTTGAAGCCCGAGGCAGACGCTCCCCCAGGGAGTACACAATGGAGGCCCCTGGCGTGTGACGCTGTCCCGGCACTTGGTATCGCTACCAGCGCGTCCACCCACCACCTAGGACCACCATCGTCTCCTGTCGTCCAGCTGCGTACCGCGAGGGGAGTGAGGGTACCCTGAAGGACCGACCACCCCTCAAACAGACCAGGCATCTGAGCCAGAGCCCGACCTAGGCGAACGAACCGCCCCATAGTACTTACTTCACTTCACTATCCATTATTAAATCCTTAATCATCTTATTTCTCTTATTTTGCTCCTAGATAGGTACCCCAAGTTAGGGTTCCCTATTTACGTGACAAATTGGCAATGTGTTAATCTAACTAACGGACCAAATAACTTTTTTTAGGAAAGTAGCCAATACGTGCTATCCTAGCGCACTCTCTCCTAAATGTATCCTGTAGAACACCGTCAAGCATGTAACTTGTTTGCGATGTTCAACTCTTTGTTTCTTAGCCTCAATCAAATCTAAATGAGTCAATAACGACCTTCCTAGCACGCTTATCAAGGCAGCTAGCTGATTAGCGGATCCATTCCAAAGGTGGCAGAAACCCTATATACCTACATGACTGAACCTGCGCTTGATAAAGCTGTCTAGGTCACCTGTGTATCGCCTCACCTGCCAATTTGTTTTGCTGCAGTTTTGCGCCAATGATTCTGTGTAGATCCCTAAGATGACACTGGACTTCATGGCCCTACAAAGGAGCTGCTGATGGTTAGAAATCGGTATGGATTACCTATGTTAGGGTGGGTTGCACCAAACCGTCTGTGGTTTTATAAAATCTGAATAATATGGAAAGTTTGACAAGTTACTATGGAATGACCGCCGCCGGCGCCATATTTAACATTAAACGGCCTGCAATCGTAAGTTAAAGTCAAAGTCAAAGTCAAAGTGATTTATTCTTCAATTTAGGCATATTATATGCACCTATGAATGTCGATAAACTACCACCGGTTCGGAAAGTAAACCTCTGCCTCGAGAAGAACCGGCGTAAAAAACTACGACGTATATCATTTTAGTATCAGAGTATTATAAAAATTTTAAATTGCATTGCTACAGTAGAGCCTATTTATTTTACGACAGATTTCTAGTGCAGGATTTTATCGCTGCCAAATATCCCTATCCATGATGTAGTCGTTTATCTTATAATATGCTTTTGAAATAAGTGTCCGTTTTACGACAGATTGGTATTTAGAGTCAGTAAGTTCGGTAATGTGTTTTGGAATTTTATTGTAGAATTTTATACAATTTCCCAAGAACGACTTTTTCGCTTTTACTAGCCTGTAAAAAGTTGTTTTGAGCTTCCCTGCGCTTCTGGTAACCTTGGGCCTATCAGTGTTTGTTGGGTAGTTGTATAAATTCTTCCTAACATACATTATTATTTCAAATACGTATAGCGACGGCAGTGTTAGAATATCTGTTTCCTTGAAAAATTATCTTAATGACTCACGCGACCCGAGGTTATAAACTGCTCTAACAGCCCCCCAGTTGGTGCAACTCGCCCTTAGTCTTTAAGGTAATGCCTGAAATTATTGGATTACATCCTGAAAATTATTAATTCGTTACAAGGATAATAATATATATACAAACATACGAAACAGTAAAGTGTTGTTTGCACTCATATCAAATTGTGTTAATGAGGGCTTATAAACCAACCTCTAAAATATAATTGTCATATTTGTCTCTTATTTTAGGCGGCAAAATTCTTAATCGGTACTGTTTGATTTGTACGGGACAGGCTCAGCCTAGTGTGGGACCATAGCCTCTATGTTTTGTATTGATTCTTTCGGTAATAAATATATTTTCATTTCATTTCATTTTCATATTAATTTGTATGAAATACATAATGTATAAACCTAGTAAATAAAGTGCGTTATATCGCCACATTCGCCGCACGCGGTTTCCTTCGTAATTATGACGAGTATCATTATTTGCGCGCGAACAGTCGGACGCAGCACGGGCGAATGTACTCGTTTGGGAAAATGGGTTTGTGGAAAGCTTGTTTTATTAAGAGGAAATAATATAAGCTTAGCCCTTTTTAAACTTAAAAATTCTAACCTTAATATGTCTGTCGCGCTAAAGGAGATGGGACCGCACGCGAGTGCGAGAAGGGCAGCTTCGACAAATACAATACAACAATACAATACAAATACTATTTATTGCACAACTCACACAAACAAAGCAGTTACAAATAATAAGTAAAAAAAAACACAAAATTCGAGGTTCCGTTCGTGTTACCTCCTCCAAAACTTAAGCTATCGTAACAACAGTTTGGAAACTGAATAGGAGGAAAATGTTAAATGTAGGGCTTTTTTGATTTTTGCGCGTATTGTTGACGGATTAGCATAGTAGGCCTATGTTTGCGGCCTATTTAATCTTCAACCTAGCAAATATATAAACATAAGAATATTAAAAAAAGTAAAACAGACAGACCTGGGTCGTTCTTCTTTTTTACCGACAATGATCCGAGGTTTTTCTGTTTTTTTGGTTTTTGAACTATCGAAAATTGTGGTTTTGAAGTGCGATTTAAAAAAAAATGCATAGGTTTCTTCATTAGAACTAATTAAAGTTTCCTTTCTGGCCAATATAAATATTTATTTACGGTTGGTTTCTAAAAAAAAACATGTGACAAAGTGGACTCTTTCAGTTGGGACAACATTTTGGTTTACCACTCTGTCACGGCATTCTACGAAAAAAAAAAACATTTAAAAAAATGCTAGTTAGAGAAAGTGAAATATTAAACATCACTAATTAATAAAATAATATGGACGTTCATTCGAACATTATAAAACCGTAAACATCATTACTCAAATGAGATGCCGTAATAAGACGAGGGACAGGCTATTGTCGGTCGAAAAGAAGAACGACCCACCTATATATTGATTATATTATTATTACACAGTCGAGAGTATGGATAAATTACGAACGTTTGTTTCGTCCTAAACTACTTTCATAAGGAACCCGCCTTGGGGATCGAACGCGCACCGCTGATGCGCCGCCGCCGGCACCCACTGCGCAACACCGTCTGCGTCACGGAACACTACACGGTTATCCTTGTCGAATACAAAGTCCTCTATCGCCCCAGATGCATAAGACGCGTACGTTTCTAGTGTTTCCGTTGTGTTATCGCGTTTGTAAATTACCTTCCCACTCGCGTCTCCTAAATACACTGTATCGTATTTATCAACGGATAGCAAGTGATTTTTTCTGGTTATTACTTTTGGAGGTTGAATGCGGTCCAGTGCAGCTTTATTGTGATACACGTACACAGTGTCATTAGATACAAAAAAAATCTGCCGGTCCTCACCAATGACAAAATCGCTTAAGAAATAATCAACCATATACTGTTTATGCATAACCAAATTAGACGTCATATTATAAAAATGAACACTTTTAGTTTTATTATCAATGTAGTATAGTTTACTATCGCCATAAAACACCAACTCAGGCTTTATATCATAATCCTCAATAATGTTGACAACTTTGGTCCTGTTATGAACAAGGTCATAAATATAATACGTGTCATTAACTACCTTTGTGCCCATGTACAAATCCCCCGTTTCCTGATCCACTGCCATACCACTTGTCCTCATCATGTTCACTAGTCGGCTCTGGCGGTCGTCCAAAAATATGGCCGTGTTTATGTAGTTGTTGTACTGCAGGTAGAGCACGTTGTTAGTGCGGTCGATGGCCAGCTGGTCGGTGACGGTGAACCCCGAGACGACGGGCCGGCGCGAGTGGCACAGCCCCGCCACGCAGGCGTCGCAGTCGGCGCGGGCGCACGCCGCGAGCGCGCACAACGTCAGCACCAACGCCAAAATCTTACAGCCTGGAATGGAGAACACAGAATTTCATTTGTTTATCAATTACTAGCTGCTTGCATTTCCGAAAGTTGATATTTTGAACAAGGTGATTCGATCAACGGGGCGCCTAAGAACAGTGCCACGTCGCATGGCACTTGCAGAGAAAAACCCGCGAGTATATCTGACGAAAAATTTAAAAGTCGACTGAGAAACTTTTTATTGGAAAATCCTCTATATTCGATAAATGAGTATTATGACATTACCAATTAGATTTATTATTTTGAGTATTGACATCTGAATTGTACCTAATATTTTAAATATTGTTTGATGTAGTTTATTTCTAGTTTATTGACGACCCGAAAGGTGATCTTATTCCATAACTCATTTTGTAATTTGTTGACATAATGCTTGTATTGTTTATTATTATGATAATTATGACATTGTTTTATTGACTATGTGTAATTTTAAGTGCAATTGTATGTTGTGAAAATAAATAAATCTAAATCTAAAACTTGGGCGGCTTTGCGCGCGTATTTCAAACGCCTATGTCCAATTAGAAATTCCATTCTATGGTATCTTCTTTCATTCTATGATATACAGGTTTTATTTTATTTTATTGTATCAGTGGTTCAGAAGATTACCCCTTAATACAAATTTTTAAAGTAACAATCTTACAGTTTTCCTCTTAATAATATAAGTGGATGTTACCGTTAGATTGCCCAGAACCGTTCTGTGGTATCACAAAACGGAAAGCATATTCTCTGCTAAGTAACACAGAAAAATCAGAGGCAATCAAGCTGTGGATGTCCGCCAAAGGACAAAAACAGGCTAAAGCCTTAATTAAAGGGTTCAATAGTAAACTGTCTAAAGAGCTATTACAACTCAAAAGGCACAAAACCTGTGCAGTGACGAGAATCCTGACAGGACATTGCAAATTGAACAAACACCTGTTTCAAATGGGTATGAAACAAGACGCAACTTGCAGGTTCTGCCAGGAGACAGAGGAGACTGCAATGCACATTCTCTGCTCCTGCGGACCACTCATGCATGTCTTATGCCAGTAATAATAAAGCCTGTGTGCAGATATTTTTGAAAGGTTGTCTGTATAGATATTGGAGAACTCGACTGTACCTAGGGCGGCACATCATGCACCCAGAAGAGGTACAACATATCACCGCCAAAAGAATCTGGAATTTCCTGGAGGCAACGGGCTTTAAAAAAAAGGGCTGCCACAATAGATCACTAACTGGTCGAAGCGGCACATTAAAGGCCCACAAACCAATAATAATAATAATAATAAATACCTTTAGATTATGAAAACCGTCAGATAATATATAATCTTATTCGCTATGTGTTCAACTGTCGAAAAACTATGAACTACCAAAACTGTTTACAATTTAATGTATTATTTTTCGTTAATTCATAGATTTCCTACCAATGACAAATGGTCAAATTACGAAAGGAGATCACATTGGAATGCAATGCACACTTGCCTTATTAGCTTAACTCTGTCATAAGATGAAAAATTACGAATTGTTTTTGCAATTTTATATAAGTAAATCAACTCAAACTCAGAGGATGAGGACATGAAATAAACAATGCACGGTGTGATTAAAACCTCCATCTTGATTGATGTTGGCGTTTTATATAAATTGAATAGTCCTCACCATTAAAAACATCAGATTAAACTCCTACATCGGTACGGCTTCTACTTTTTTGGAAAACAAAAATACTTAATGTGTTCATTTGCGTAAATACTTATTTATTAAACTATGAAATCCAAGTGTCCACCTAAGTATGCCAGCTATTAGGTACGTGAACAAAGTTACGGCAGAGTCATTATTTGTAAGTTTTCAAATATTGAGTTTAGTGAACTCAAAATGTACCTACATAGTTTTTAACAAAAATAGCCCTTTTGAGTCCACACCAGACCCCCTATTCTGTAACTTGTTTTAAGTTCACCTCAACGCTCACCCACAAATATATTTAGACGCCGCGATTCGTAGTAACTAAGCGTAGGTAGAAGTTTAGTTTCGTTAGGCGTGACGCGTGGGGTGAGGCGCAAAGGTGACAGACGCGCCGACCCAGCGCTTGTGGCCCGACACGCATTAGTCTAGTTTCTAAACATAAATTGGGTAAATAATGATTGAATTGTGGCACTCACCAAAGGACATCTTGGGTTAAATTCCGGAAGACTGACGAACTGTGACCATGTGGAGCAGTAGCTGGAGAATACAAGCACTGTCGAAATCGCGAGTGAAGTGGTCGCCGCCGCGTTGTTACGCTTTTTATACACGAATTATAAGCTATACGTGTGTGTTTGTAATCACGTGTTTATACGTGTGTGTTATGATAATGTTAATTTTAATAACTTATTTTTCTAAAGTTTCGGTATCATCCAGATTGCGTATTGGAGTTTCCAAATGACATCACACTGACTGATAGCTGCGTGCGTTCCTGACCGGGCGGGTCACCACTATCTCCGACGTGCTCTGTGTCTGTGGGTCGATCACGTAACTTTTCTTATGAACGTCTGTAAGATTTAAACGTCAATTTTATATTACACGGGCCTACGGGGCCCTCCGGATCCAATTTAACAACGCGTTCCGGGTGCTGGGTGGGGCTTGCTTCGCTTCTGCAGCGCATCAGGGATGTTCGCAGAAGCGCGCGTCGACTGCTTCTACGCAACTATGCGCAAGCGATGCGCATCCCTGGTGCGGCCAGCCCCAACCCCATCCTGCGTTTAATAGCAGGCAGATGTGACTCTCCGTATATAAGGCACTGTTGTGAAATGCATGTCTCCAACAGTGCCTATCTGTATTAAAATTAATTTTGATCTAGGTGCTGAATTGTTTTACTGTATGAGTCTTGTGTAACTCGAAATAAATGCTTTCATTCATTCATTCATTCATATATGGAAAAATGACAGTTAGATTCATAGACAACACAGTTAGTTCATTAGATTGTGATTTAGATTCAGTAAGTCGCAACGGATTTTGCTTGTACTATATTGTACAGCCTTGCGTATAAGCTATACGTGTGTGTTTGTAATTACATGTTTATACGTGTGTGTGTCATGACCCAAAATGATAATTCTCGGGAAATTGTATAAAATTATACAATACAATTCCAAAACACATTACCGAACTTACTGACTCTAAATTCAAATCTGTCGTAAAACAGACACTTATTTCAAAAGCATATTATAAGATAAACGGTTATATCATGGCGTGGGTAGGCCCCCCACAAGGTGGACTTGATGACGTGGTAAAGGTCGCGGGAGTCCGCTGGATGCGGGTGGCGCAGGACCGGTCAATTTGGCACTCTCAAGGGAGGCCTATGTCCAGCAGTGGACATCTTTCGGCTGATATGATGATGATGATGATTATATCATGGATAGGGATATTTGGCAGCGATAAAATCCTGCACTAGAAATCTATCGCAAAATAAATAGGCTTTTTAACGTAGCAATTTTTAAATTTTTTACCTCTACTCTAATACTGAAATTATAATTGTATACTTTTTTTAAAAAATGACAACTTGCCGAGTATTTTACGCCGGTTCTTCTTGAGGCAGAGGTTTTCTTTCCGAACCGGTGGTAGTTTATCGACATTCATAGGTGCATGTATTGTATGACGTTTCCGTGAGTCACCAACGGTACTGGCTGAAAATCAGCGCTGTAGGTGTCTGACGCCTCAGCATAATGCTGAGCCAGTGTCCGGTTCACTGCCACAGAGACACACTTTGTTTCATGTTTTATATGTTTCTCTTGTTTATTTTATCGTTTTATATGTGTGTCCTGTGTTTGAGAATAAATGTATCTTTCTTTTTTTCTTTTCTTTCTTAATGTGCCTAAATTGAAGAATAAATAACTTTGACTTTTCCTTTTTGACTTTGACTTTGATAATGTCTATTTTAATAACTTATTTTTCTAAAGTTTCGTTATCATCCAGATTGCATATTGGAGTTTCCAAATGACATCACACTGACTGATAGCTGCGTGCGTCCCTGACCGGGCGGGTCACCAGCCACTATCTCCGCCGGGCTCTGGCATAGCTTCTTATACTATACTAATAGCTTCCTATTTTTATAGATTCAGTAAGTCGCAACGGTTTTTGTTTGCACTATATTTTACAACCTTGCCTATAAGCTATACGTGTGTGTTTGTAATTACGTGTTTATACGTGTGTCTGTCATCACCCAAAATGATTATGTCTATTTTAATAGCATATTTTTCTAAAATTTCGTTCAACCTTTGCCCAGCAGTGGGACACAAAATAGGCTAATAAAATAAAAAACCGGCCAAGTGCGTGTCAGACCACGCAAAACGAAGGGTTCCGTGCCTATTAAAAAGGTCGTATCGTCATAGAAATCTTACGGCACTTAAGTCCTTTTCTTTGAGGAAGGCAGTTTTTCAGCAATATCTCGGAAACCTTTCATCCGATCTTGTTCAAAATAATTTTCGGTGAATGAACTTAATAAGTCCTGTGTCCATTAATTTTTTCATATTTTTAAAATACATCGTTCAAAAATTAGAGGGAGGGACAGAATTTTAGTGACTTTCGGGGCGATTATCTCTGACTGTATTCACTTAATCAAAAAAAATGCTGAGAAACCTTATATTTATTTTGAAAGGCCTATCGATTGATGTGCCACACGGGGTGTCACAATGAAAAAAAAAATTGACTTTTAGTTTTATGTATGAGGTGCACCCCTAAAAAAATTTTTTTTTGTCGTTTTAATTACAAAACTATGTAGCGGCTAACAAAATACACCTTTCCTCAAAATTTTATTAAAATACACCTTATAGTTTTCGAGTAAAATGCCTGTGACATACGGACAGACGGACAGACGGACATGACGAAACTATAAGGGTTCCGTTTTTGCCATTTTGGCTACGGAACCCTAAAAAGACCTACCTAACGCGCGTACAATGCGTAACGTGATCGCCATACTGGTCAACAGACATGCTGTAGTATAGCGGGCCCATCTGACGGCTCAGCCACAATTGGAGTGGCGGTGCATTGTGAGAATGCGAGATCGGAGAGGGGCCTCTCGCTTTCGCTCTCACGTGTGGTACCTACACTGCTGCGAGTTACGTTTGTCATCCTAGATTGATATAAATGTTTTTCTGCTTCCACGCGCGCCGAGCTTACTTGTCAGTATAAATGCACAAAAAACATAATCATTGGGTTGGCAAACGTGAATTTGAGACCCAAAATCTATTTTGCAACTAATGACTTTATCGCAATATTTTAAATCCCAATTTAATGTAAGTGCGTCCTTTTGCACATGACATTTCGCGCGAAGAGATACATCATTAGTGATGTCACCGAGTAAATGTTACAAATATTCCATTTTGCAACCACAATTAACAATGCTATTTGTTAGACAAAATGGAACATTTTTAACTTTTACTCGGCAATTGCTAACGATGCATCTTCTTTTCGCAAAAATACCCACATGTCGCTATGCGCTAATGCAAGAAGCGTATAAACTAATTAGTCGAAGAAAAATACGTAAATAAATGTAAAATGGTCGTAAAATATCAGTAAGTATAGGGGAAAATCTGAATACTATACATATGTAATTAAATCCAAAAAAATATACTCATGATTTAAAGTACGTAATCAATCATCGAGGTAGGAGAAAATTTGTACGGAACCCTCAGTGGGCGAGTCCGACTTGCACTTGTCCGTCTTATTAACATTTGGCGTATATAGGACTAATGACTACTTTGCACGATATTAGGAAGATCGCGGGTCACTTCTGGTTCGACTAACTTAAGATATAATTGCCTGTGCTCAGTAGGCGTTGCGTTTGCGTAATTGTAGTTTCTAAGTAAAACCAGGATTCTCGGAAGATAAAGTATAAAGATCAAGGTATACATTAGCTGATATAACTTATTGATAGTTATTGATTTGCTAAATTACTCAATTACGTGCGTCATATGCTGCATTTACCATTAATATGTTAACTAGGCACATAGTACACCTTCCCCGGAAAGCTACTCTTCACCCCGCAAACAAGAAAAAAATGTGTCAGACGTAATTTCGTTTAACTTTTTTTTTTATAATATAAAAATCTTAATCATTTTAATTTTATAAAAGTATTAAGTAATTATATATTTTCAAAATACAATTTAGTGTTAGTCTTATGAGTTATGTATATCCGATTACATTTTATAATTTTAACATTTGGTCACAGTATATCTTCTATTACCTCATGAGGTCCAATATAAATGGGATCTAGTTCAAAGGATAAGGATGTTTTGATGAGTCCAGTAGCTCTAGTATAAGTTTAATCGACAGACATACGTTTTCGAACGCGTTTGCGTTAAGTTTCAATTTGTATGGCAACGCGTTTCTAATAGTTACCACCAGGGGCGCTGTTCGCGTTGCCACACAAATTGTAACTAAACGCAAACGTTTGAAAACGTATATCTGTCGATAAAACTTATACTATGTCTACAGGCCTTAGCTTTTCTTTCACACATCCCTCAGCTGACATACAAATTCGCAGTCTCGCAAAAACCGCACTATCGCAGCACAATCAGCACTGAATCACACCCCGTATATGAATTGATCGCGAGCCCCCGTAACGGCCGCGGGGCTCCCTCGGGACGTATACGCCTTTACAACCGACTTGATACAATCGTGCAGGATTGTTACACTGAATTGTCAATTTTTTGACGATTGTTATTAAAGTTCATTTTTAACTTGGCAAATCACGATTTCTCGGTTGTAAAGGGATACGCGGGGCACATCCCTGAATGCGTGAGGTCCTATTACTTCACGCACTGTACTCGGAAACGCGGCAGGATCTTACAATACAATACAAATACTCTTTATTGCACACCTCACACAAACAAAGCAGTTACATAGAGAAACAATACAATAACATGTAGGTAGAGGTAGACAACAGGCGGTCTTATCGCTGAAGAGCGATCTCTTCCAGACAACCTTTGGGTATCGGAGAAAGAGATAAAACTAGATTATGCAGTAGGTGGTGCAGAGATTATTATCAATCAAAAATCAAGAAATTATAAAAATAAACGTACATAAATACCTCTATATATAAACATACACACACAATCATACATATATACAAATAACACAAACACAAATATAATGATACATAAACAGTCAGCCAAAAATACAATCAGGGTTAGGGGAGAGACAAATAATGTTCTTTAAGAAGGGATTTGAGGTTGCCGATAGATTTTGCTTGTCTAATGTCAAGAGGGAGAGAGTTCCACAGTCGGATAGAATTAATAGTGAACGAACTATTGTAAAATTTGGTAGATGATGAAGGCACAGTTAATAGCAAATTGTTAGAACATCTAACAGAATTTAAAAAACTAAAACGTTCTTTGAGATAGCGGGGAGTTGCAGGGTTAAAAAGGATATTATACAGAAGCGAAATAATGTGAGAGTTACGGCGATAACGGATAGGGAGCCACTTGAGTTTAGAACGGAAACTAGAAACATGGTCATATTTGCGTAACCCAAATATGAACCGAATGCAGACATTTTGGAGACGCTCTAGCGATCTTAGTTAGTTTTACCGGGCATTTTCCGCAAGTCGACATCCAAATGTGCCTATTTTGCGTGAAACGGCAGGGTGGCGCTACTCTAACCACCCCAGCTCCTCTAAAAAGTTTAAGAGTGCCTTGGTATTACTGACTGCGCACCGTAGTGTGTCCGGAGACCCTAGGTGCTTTCTCCTGTATACTTCTACCTGCTTACAGTCCAGTAGAATGTGTTTAGTCGTTTCTTGTGCCTCCATGCACGCTCTGCACGGCTCGGCTGTCTGTGATACCTAAATTATAGAGGTGTCTGTTCAAAGTGTTGTGTCCGGTTATCATTCCTACTATCTTGCGTAGTTGGTTTCTGTGCGTCTTCATTAGTGCAGTTGTGAGTTTGTAGTCGCGCTTCGACAGAATCTCTTTGGTCTGTCTGCATGTGTCGATCTCCTCCCAATATCTTTGGTGTAGGTCTTTGGTGTCGGCAGGATCTTACGGCCGTATTCTTAAACGTTCACCAAACGCATTACATCTAAAATGCCGCTAAATTTCGTTTGCCACTTTTACATTTGTGTTTTTAAGAAAGGGACAATGCTACATTTTATTTAACAAAGGCATTTTAAGTTTTATTAAAAAGGAAGTTAAAAAGTATACCTACCAGTGTTGAAAACGCCCGTGTGGTCGTGCCGGAGGTTTGTTAGATTTTCCCCAGGGTACTCTGTCGCCACGTGTTCCAATCGTTTTGTAGGGTTTGCCCTATGAACCTGCCACCTGGGGCTGCATGTCCCAGTTTTGCGTCAGCGCGCTGCCCACGCGGCGCCCGCAGCGCCTGTTCGCGGGGGACCAGACGCGCACGCGCCGCGCGGCGATATCATAATTACAGAATGATAGATCTATACGTAAAAGTATTATTTGTAGGGTAGGGATGCGTGGGAGGCTCCACAAAGCACTTGCCAAATATTCGGGTGGCGCAGGACCGGTCACTTTGGCACTCTTTGGGGGAGGCCTATGTCCAGCAGAGGACGTCTTTTGGCTGATATGATGATGATGATGACAGGAATTCTTCGTGCGCGTTATCTAGGGGAAACAATTTAAAAAGTCTCTTTTAATATTTCTTTTTAATTTTAGCTAGTTTGCGTCATATTTTAATTACCTCTTTATACAACTTTAAGGTTTACTTTAATAAATTTGTAGAACTTCTTTAGAAGAAACTTCTCCTTAAAAAACGCCGCGTTTTCCTCGCCACTTCCAAAATCTGACGTTGAAGCGATTTACAGTAATAGAAAATATAAAAATATGAGTTATAAAGTTCTCGCCGTCGGCGTCTCCATTATCTTTACGACAGTGTTTGCAATACGATCGGAGATAAAGGTTTTATTGTGCCCGAGATGATGTAGCATTTTGCACGGATAGTGGCTGGAGAAACTGTTGAGTAACTGCGTTATGAGCTTTGGTGAGTACCTAAGCCACGTAATAGGGTCGTACATCGTTTAAAACGTGCCCGTTAAGTGTCAATGTTCCAAATAAGTATCTCACTAAAGAGAAATAGGGGATATTCATTGAACCATTAATTAGTTAACAGTAGTTAATAGCTGACACAAAACTGAGTGTCAATGTCAGACATCACACAATTTACAGTTTAAATGTGATTTAAAAGACAGACTAAATATAATTGGATATTTAACACTATACTTTCGAATACACTCATTGAAAACGTTAAATAACGTACCAGGGATTGGAACCGGTTTTTTCAAAAGTCCCCGAAGTAGTCTAATAGTTTGAATTATATTAGGCTCTTAATGTAGGATTCTATCATGTATTAAGGTAAAATTTTCGTATTATTAGACAGCCTGATCAAAAATGATATTATAAACGAAATAGAACGAAATAAAACCAGTATTTTGTATGGTGAAAATACCGGTATCCGATCCCTGTAACGTACCACAAATTTAACACAATGGCTAGATCGCTAAAAATTTCATTAAAATTATGACATAACTTTATGTCAAACTGGTAAAAATAAAAGCAATGGACAAAGTCAACGAAACATTAAAGAAAATACATATTGAGAATGTCAGTAAAATTCAATTAAAATATAAATAATAATGATAAATTCAATTATCAAATATCAAAGTAGTAATCAAAGTCAATTACATATTCTGGTATAAAACTCATTTAGACTTGTACAAGGGCCTTGTTAATAGATTTATTTTTGAATACGTATGTTTACAGAGTTTTAATGCCTTCCTCCAGTTGGTTATATATCTTCAGTGATATATCCCAGCTTAAGCTTTTGTTAAAATAAATATAATGCGACGTCGGGAGTGCTAACTGTTCTTTAAATTACGTCTCAATGGGTACTTTGTTCCTGTGCAGGCATATTTAAATGAGTCTTTGTTTTATACACATACTTAGACGCTACCTAAATATATAAAAAAATACAGTGGAACATATAACTTCCTCTTTTTTTAAAGTCAGTTAAAAAGAAGAAACTGACTGACTGACATATCAACGCACAGCCTAAACCGCATGTTTTAGAGATTCCAAATTTGGCACGTAGGTTTCTTATAAGGTTTAAGGGCGCACTAAGAAAGGATTTTTCAAAATTCACTCCCTAAGGGGGTGAAATGGGGGTCCAAAGCTTGTATGGGGAAACCAGATTGGTTAGACTATTTCATTTGAAACTTTACTGGAGTATTCCTAACGATAAATGAGTAAACACGTGTTTCAGGTTTTTTGAAAATTCAACCCCTAAAAGGCGGAAATGTGGTGACAAAGTCTGAAAATCAACATGGGTATTGTTTGAAAATTCTTGTAAGTATTTTTGCCAAATTACAATTCAATTGGAACATACGCGTCTAACTGAGATTTTCCTTGTTTCAAGATGGTTAAAAATTACATTTAGTACGCGGGCGAAGCTGCGGGCAAAAGCTAGTTATATATTTTATGCTATATTATATTCAATGCGTCTCTGGAAAATATCCTACAAGGATAAATATCCTCTGGCTTTTCTTTTGTAACAGCAAAATTTAGTTTATTTGGGTGCTAGTTCCCCAGACCTCATACCGTAAACAATATAGAAAGAAAGAAAGAAGACAGACTTCTTCATCACACTTGCTCGTAAAGGGCTTCATAACGCGTAGGCATACAGAGCTACAATAGCCTTTATTACGCCTAAGGGCGTAATGGTTTTTTATTACGCCTAAGGTCGTAATGGGTGTGATTTGATTGGTTTAAGCAAATCTAGTTGGCCGCGCGCCACAAGAATTCGGCTCTGTGATTGGTTAAAATAAGAGCCGCTGACATAAGAGCAATGCGACATATTTAGCAACAAAAAAAAAGTAATTTGTATACATCTATTTTTTTACACTTGACTGGTACCTTCTCTTTAAAATCAAAATGGCTGACGTCATTATCCCTACAACGACGTGCTTTATCATCGTGTGAATTCGGTCTAAGCCAAATCGTAAGATTCACTGTTCTTTAGCAACACATAATAGTTGAAAACTTTTAATCTAAAAGAAAATGCCTTGAGGAATGCTACGTAACAAAAGTTTCACAAATCCACACACAGCGTGATTCCTCGAGAAAGTCCCGAAATGTTATTTTAATCAACAAGTCAAAAAGTGAGGCTTTTACTGGTTTTCTTGGGGCGTGGGTGCGAGAGGTATCCGCTCTCGTGGTAAGGCTGTGGCGCAAAATGTTGCTATAGTTATTACATTTTCTCATTACTCGTACTCCTTTACTATTAATAACTAGAAATATTACATGTTACTAGATCAGTATTCTTATGCTATTCCGGTAAAGAACGTGCAGGTCTATTAGCGATGATGAGATGCGTATTTGCGTAGATTTAATTGCGATTAATGCGCTCAACCAACCAAGCCAAAATAAAGCAAAAGATAAGAACTTGCCAAATGGACAAAAAGGGTGACACTCTGGAAAGGACCATTTGGTGCCAGGAAACGTGGCAGACCACAAAGGAGGAGGGTCGACGACATCACCAACACCACCAATAAATGACAAGGCGTGGCACAGGACCAGTCAGAGTAGCAAAAGCTGGGGGAGGCCTTTACTCGCGAAGAGGTCCACCAAAATAGTTAATAAGATAAGATAAATTATGTTTTTAAATTAATAGAATAACTAGATCAACTTATACATATATAGTGTTAAAGTGTTAAGGTGTGGAATTAAATGGCTTTTTTTATAATGCGCCCAACCTCCCTCCTCATGCGCAAACATGCAAATAGGTACAACAAATCACCACCAATAATATCCAAATAATAACCAAAATAACGGTGTACTATCAATCTACCTACAGCTTTTATTATGCTGGAAGGTGGCGGGCTTGGCTTGTCTTCTTATGATTCTTATGTATCATATTTGAAACGAGAGTGATAATACTGCCAACAAACTGTAATGCAGTTTGGCGGTGCCTTCATTGTTAGGTATATACAGAAATACACATATAACATCCACACGGTCGTGTTTTGCCTATCCACGATCAGGAGAGCTGGTGGTTAAGAAAAACTGATTCATAACTTGCAACTCAAGCCCTTTCATTATGATACCTATTTGCCCAATAACGAGACTTTGAAATTTTGCCCCCCCACCCACCCCTCGTCATTTGTCATAGAAAATAAATAGATTTATTTCCATACACGTATGTAAGCTTTGTTTACACACATTACTTTAATATACATGTCACATTATGTTACAATTCCTTGAACGTTTCTATATCATATCCAAGAAGATATAATCAATTAACTCACAAAAAGGATTTAATTTGTTTATTCGAGTAATAATTGCTTATTATAATTAGTTTTTAATTTTATAATTGTGCGTATGTTAATGTTTAAGGTACTTGTTACTATGGGTCTTAGATGCCTGAAATAAATGGTATATAATTATCATTTATTTTTCTTTTTGGTCAGGATTTTTACAATATGTAAATTAAACACATTTTAAAAAAGATTAACCAGGCATGCCGCCGGCAGCAAAGCGGGGCCTAACTTAACACATTCAGAACTTCACCATAAACTATCCCATCCTGATATCTGCTGTCTAACCTTGCTAATGACAGGCAAGTTATAAATATAGCTATCTCAGTCAAGTGAAATTTAGATATTTTTAATTACTTAGTTTCATCAGAATTCTGGTGAACGTTAGGTGAAGTGATTATTGTATTGTGCTGATCATATTAGAAAAATACCATCCGATTTAAACCTCCCCGCGTGTTTCTGACTCCAGCCTTACCTACCTCAAACCGCGAGCTATGTCTCAAACTTTCTGATTGTTTAACAGAGTTTTTTTTGTATTTATTTTGGCGAGCACTTTTGTCGTTTTGTTGCCTTTGCCTTTGTACGTGACTCGCCCTCCAAGTTTCGTCAAAGGTGGCGTTTGGCAAACATTGATACAAAATTGGCTGCGTCAAGGAGCCTAACAAGTTGGGAAAGGATGTTTGCTGCTTTTACAGATACTGAAGTTTTGACAGAAGTAGCACGGTGAAGGTCACCTGGCAATTTGGAACTCTTCTGAGGAGTTGGTGCCCCACCACAGACCCCTACATCCAAATGGCAACACAAGACTTAAAGGGCGCCAAAGTTTCTGTGATTCCGCTGTATTGAAGGTGAAAGATCTCGTTCTTTCACTATTATAGTTCAGTGTCTTCAATATTAATAAACTGTTTTTTTCGTGACAACCAAAACTGCATTGAGCAATCAGCTGTTTTTATCAGAATAGCTCTTTCGTGACGTCAATCTTATGTCTTCGTTTCTTGTGTCAAACCAGACAACAATCTCCTCTCTGATCTTACAAAACCTTTGGAGTGGTAGCCGCATTTTCAGTACCAGCTTACCATAAGATTTTTTTATAGTGTTTATAAACTGCTTTTCTGTTTCACCTACTTAAGTCATGTTTCACTGTTTTGCATCGTCTCTAGTATCCAAGGGTTGTCTTGAAGAGATCGCTTTTTAGCGACAAGACCGCCTTTGCTGTTTATGTGCTGTATGTGTGTGTGTGTGTGACCATTGTTTCTTTTTCATTTTATTTGTTTTTTTGTGTACGGATTTTGGTGATAAATAAAGAATATTCGTGTTGAATTGTAGTCCCATTGTGGATGTACGTTTGTTTGTTGAAAACAATATAGTTAAAATAGTACCGTAGTAAATATTTTCTAAAACACACATTCATTAGTTAGTTGAAAATTAATCAATTCAACCAACTTCATTTGCATCCAACTGCAATACGCTTTCAATGACTTTCAGAACTATAAGTTAGAAACTATCTCAATGAGGGAATGCGTTTCTGTACAAATAACATAAAATTGGTCGTCGGAGTTTGACTACAAACAGCGGTGGGAGGAAGTAGGGATGGTGGAGAAATTTATAGTAAGTAAATGGAATTAAGTATAGGCTCATGCGCCGGTTATCAGCCTAGATTTAGTTACGTAAGTTAATGAAGGCGCAGCGTGAAACACGGTAACCCCAACTCGGTGGCTGGGTAAAGATCGCTGGAGTCAGCTGGATGCGGGTGGCGCAGGACTGGTCGTGGTCATTTGGCTCCCTTGTTGACTGTTAAACTGTCTCAAGCAATCCTAAAAACGCCTCAAACTCAGTTTAACTACTGAAAAAGAAAGAAAAGAAAAGAAGACATTTATTCACTACACAAAAGACACACAGAGATAAAGGGAGTAGACATACAATACAATTGACACATATTGTGTGTCTTCGCGGCAGTGAATCGGTCGCTGTCTCAGCATTGTGATGTGCCGAGGTGTCGACAGACACCTGCAGCGCTGGTTTTCAGACAGTACCGCAAGTGGCCAACGGAACGCAACGCAACACAGCATTATATAAAAAGTAAGTAGAAAGGTCCGTGGGGTCCCAGTGCGCATAAGTTTTTTGCAGAAATCGCGAAACGTCTGGTCGATGTAACTGGTAACCGAAGAGCTGGCGGCTTTCTCGCGCAAAGCATCAGCATTGCAATTCAGCGAGGAAATGCCGCCAGCATCCTCGGTACAATGCCTCGAGGGCCTTTTTTAGATTTAACTTAGTTTTAATTTATCTTAGTTAATGTTAATTATAATCTTGTATTCACTTTTAATAAATATTTTTAAATTCACTAGTAGAAACATAACAAATGAATAATTCATGTAAAATATGGAAAATATATATATATATATAGAACAGTAGCACGACGGGATGAAAAACACAAAGCATAAAACGCGATACTGTTGGGATGTTAAAAGTTCTAGATGGGTTAGGGTTGGGATTTTTGGAGCATCAACAAATAGCCTTTAAGCTTGCACTTAAAGGTATACTTGCTAGACGCTTCTTAAAGAACCTAAGACTGCTGCTATAGCAACACACAACATAACAACACCTATAGACAACACAAGAGAACGGCTTAAAGTCAAAGTCAAAGTCAAAGTCAAAGTGATTTATTCTTAAATTTAGGCGTATTACATGCACCTATGAATGTCGATAAACTACCACCGGTTCGGTTCTTAAAATTCAGAAGTGCTCTCTTTTGGCAAACATTCATGCTCATCATACAAATATTATTTTGCCCTTACCGGGATCGCACCCAGCTCCGTCAGTTTGGTAAGCAGTGTCACTTAACACTAGGCCAAACCGGTTGTCAAAAATAAAAACACATCAAAATATTATAACCGAATACGGTTCCGTATAAAACTGTTGCAATCCATTTGTTTCAGCGCAAAGTGGAAAATTTAATACGTTGTATGATTTCGCGGGGTAAATCCGGATGTATGCGTTAGTATCCGGATGTATCCGGGCAGTAAAATATCGCGATTCAGCTGCTAATACGATTTTTATAGCAAATATCCGGCTGTAGCAAATAGCGTGTAAGCGTGACGGGGCAGCCTGCCCTGGAGCTGTGCCGATATCGATAAAAACGTCACAAGGATTTTTTTTGTGAGACCTAAAAAAAAACATTTTCGCACATTTTACTTTTGTTAGAAAACTAAATTAATAAAAATACTAATTATCTCTATCTTCAATGGCTCACCGACCCCAAAGTAGGTCTTAGCCACGTGTGTTCGCCACTTGATCTAGCGCCATCTCCCTCCAGTTCATGTCTTTAAGGTCGACCTTAATAAAAAGACGAGTCAATTAGAAAATACACTTTCACTTAGAAAATATAATTCCAACCTTTCAGAAATCTGGAAGGCATCTGTAGCTTTACAGCAGCAGTAAAACGTTATATTTGCGAACACCAGCGGCGACAGGAAACTTTAGCACTAGACACAAGTTGTTTGTAAAATAAATTGGTTGGCGTGTACCTACCTATAGTCTAGTTTATAGTAGTGAGTAGTATATACCTGTTTTTTGTCGCATTAATTAATTACACTTGACTGGAGATGCCCGGATCACTGTAGCTGTTACACACGTGTCTTTTTCTTTTTAGTGTAGTATTGTATACATTTATATTATTAAATATTTTTCATTACGTTACTTATCTATTGTATATTGTTCTTATGATCTTTTTCTCTCTCTTTTTTAAGTGAATTTTTAAGGCCGTGCTGGACAGCAGGGAACGTGGACCGACCACAAATGGTCTCGCCGGAAGACCAGCGCTGGCTCGCGACCCTCGCGAGCCAGCATTATGCTGAGGCGAGACCATTTCGTGACAAACTGCTTAGTATATAGTTTATATGTCTAGTATTTTAAGTTGTAACTGTATGATTAAGCTTTGTCACGAATAAATTATTTCATTTCATTTCACTAAATGGCGTTGTGTGCATAACTACGTTACTTGTAAAATGGCCTCTAGCTAAACTATTGGAACTGATAGTCTGATTATGTTTCTAAAATGCGATAAAAAACTGAGCAAAGCAATAATTCTGGAAAAACAACCAAAGTAATTTTGATCTATCAAATAAAGCAGATTCGGGAACTATGTTTCAGTCTTAGTCGACTTAGTGACGTTGTTTGTCAGAAAAAAATCTGTAAATTATGCTTAGCGTTTCTTTTTAGGGTTCCGGACCAAAAAGGTAAAAACGGAACCCTTATGGTGCGACTCCGTCCGTCTGTCCGTCGGTCTGTCTGTTTCATATACTCGTAGTTGCTAGAATAGTAAGTTTTGTCAGTTCAGTGAACCCAGTATACATGGAGGCGTGCACTTTATTAGGTAAAAAGTATAACAAAATTGACAATATTAATAAATTATATTCAAAAGCTATTTTAAAACGTCGCAATATTGATAAATAATTTCACTACACAGCAAGCGGAATGGCGGCGTTTTGTGAAGGTTGGTACCAAGACCTGGAGTCGTAGCATGGTTGGCCTTGTCACGCGATAGGTGATATGTCGTGAATAGTCATGATTCACGATAGTATACTTACATTTATGACGATGTTAATAATGATGTCTCAAACAGCCGATTTATTTCATGTAGCAACACCTACAAGAAATCATGTTTATAATGGACGGGTAGGCGAGGAGTTTGAGTTCCGGACAGCTAGATTGTGAACGAACAGTTACGTGCAGATTTGTAGTGTTAAATTTGGAGGAAAACCTGGGTGAGCTCTTTCCATAATCACTTTCGATGCATCCTATGATATTGTTACGATTTGGTATCATTTACACAGGTCGGACGATGACTGTTTATGATGTGATGTATTTATGTGCGGCTACATGTCTTATTCTCTTTGAGAGGCGTGACGGTTTATCATGTATATGAATAAGGTTTTCCTACAGATCACGGACATGCGATAACACGGTTCTTAGTCTGGAGTTCTTTAGTGTTAGAGGATTAGTAACAAGTGTAACAACAGCGTCTCAGGTTCGGTAGTCTCAGCCTCAGTCCATATCAGTATCAATCAGGGGTGCACCCGGGTAATTATAACTGGATCAGTAGCGTGTGGATTGGAACAGTATCAGTTGTGTGGTAAGGGATGTCTATAAGGGGAGGTTGGAGGACATTCTCGGGGACAACGGTCCCCACACCTCATATGGAGCTGGTACGCACCAGGCGGCAGCCCATATGTCAGATATATAAAGGATTCCGCAAGTTGTTAGAGTATGTTTATAGATGCATATGTGCTAATACATTCACCTAAGCTAGAGTGCTATAGGTACTCATTCGCGGCCACGAGAGTGATCAGAAGTGGCTTCGCGACATGGTGGAGGAGCTGGGATCTAAGCCAGTCTTAAGCAGATTAGTCGTTTCTGACTTTACAGAAAACATACATAAAAAAAAAAGAAAAGAAGACATTTATTCACTACACAAAAGACACACAGAGACAAAGGAGTAGACATACATGACAATACAGCAAACTGTCACTGTATTATGCCAGTAGGTGCTTCATTTACAAAATTGACAGTTAAAACTGTTGGGTATATTATTTAGCAGTAGATTAACGCAGATAAAACAGGATAAAGTGTATAAGGAATTTATTAGACTGCTCACATATGAGATGTTATAGACCGACTGACAATACAAAAAATTAATACGCAGCTAAATTGAGATAAGTCGTGGTAATGGACGACCTTTTAATAATAAGTAAGTAATTTGCCCGCGGGGGAGGATTCCATTCCATGGAATCCTCCCCCGCGGGCAAATTACTTACTTATTATATAATATAATTTTTTCAATTTCCTTATTTCTCCTCGAATTAATGTAAAAACTTTAAAATTATCTGCGCATTTTTTTTAGAGCTTTTTCTTACATACATATACACTTCATGTTCTATCTTGTGTTATTTTTTGAGGTGTAAAATGAAGTGTATATGTATGTAAGAAAAAGCTCTAAAAAAAATGCGCAGATAATTTTAAAGTTTTTACATTAATTCGAGGAGAAATAAGGAAATTGAAAAAATTAATACGCAGCTAAATTGAGATAAGTCGTGGTAATGGACGACCTTTTAATAATAAGTAAGTAATTTGCCCGCGGGGGAGGATTCCATTCCATGGAAAAAGCAAACAAATATACAGATGATAATAAAATCTGGCAAGACATTTGTTTCAATCTAGCAAGGTATTAACCTATTGCGGCAGCCTAAAAGTATGTACATGAACCAGCAATGCACAATGTACAGAAGTATTTTTTCAGTTCTTTGTCGTTCCGTAACTCTCAGTGTCGTGGGAGTGAAAGACGCTAATGCTGATATTCAGTATGCAAATAGTTTTTTATAATACCAGCGTCGTATGGATAACAAACAGTTTGGCCACCATTCTACTAATCACCTACCAGACGTGGTCCAATTGGACTGTTCAACACTGCTACATATCATGATATAGATTATAGGTATAGTATAAGATAGATTTTTGCAGACGTCATAAATTTTCGGGACGTTTATGCCATAAAAAAATCACGTTAACATCAACAATACACTAGCAAATCCAACATATGGTTTTACGATATATATAGGATTTGACTGATTACTCATTACGACATGAAGCTTCGTTGGTCAAAGTCTCAATAATAAAGGACCTAGCAGTTAGCTAGTATACCTTGGGTCTCACGAAACGTTTGGAACGAATTTAGGAAAGTGCGCAATGGGAAAAGAACGGTCATATCAAAGATCTGAGGCAGAGTTAAATAGAGCTGTGAAATATTAACTGGAGATACGATCGCCAGTTTTCCGGGGGGCCGGGAGTGTCGTGAATAGTCATGATTCACGATAGTATACTTACATTTATGACGATGTTAATAATGATGTCTCAAACAGCCGATTTATTTCATGTAGCAACACCTACAAGAAATCATGTTTATAATGGACGGGTAGGCGAGGAGTTTGAGTTCCGGACAGCTAGATTGTGAACGAACAGTTACGTGCAGATTTGTAGTGTTAAATTTGGAGGAAAACCTGGGTGAGCTCTTTCCATAATCACTTTCGATGCATCCTATGATATTGTTACGATTTGGTATCATTTACACAGGTCGGACGATGACTGTTTATGATGTGATGTATTTATGTGCGGCTACATGTCTTATTCTCTTTGAGAGGCGTGACGGTTTATCATGTATATGAATAAGGTTTTCCTACAGATCACGGACATGCGATAACACGGTTCTTAGTCTGGAGTTCTTTAGTGTTAGAGGATTAGTAACAAGTGTAACAACAGCGTCTCAGGTTCGGTAGTCTCAGCCTCAGTCCATATCAGTATCAATCAGGGGTGCACCCGGGTAATTATAACTGGATCAGTAGCGTGTGGATTGGAACAGTATCAGTTGTGTGGTAAGGGATGTCTATAAGGGGAGGTTGGAGGACATTCTCGGGGACAACGGTCCCCACACCTCATATGGAGCTGGTACGCACCAGGCGGCAGCCCATATGTCAGATATATAAAGGATTCCGCAAGTTGTTAGAGTATGTTTATAGATGCATATGTGCTAATACATTCACCTAAGCTAGAGTGCTATAGGTACTCATTCGCGGCCACGAGAGTGATCAGAAGTGGCTTCGCGACATGATAGGATAGAGCGTGCGTCACTGGCTGACACCGTTCGATAGAACGAGACGACGCTCTTATCATGTCACTTGTCGCGTGATAAGGCCAACTGTGCTACGGCTCCTGAAATGATAACCACGACCACTCTGTCAAAAGTGAAAACGAGGAAGAAGAACAAAAACAACAATAACAACAATACAATAGTATACTTGCAATTACATAATCGATCGAGCGAGCGAAGCGAACGAAGCTCTATGCTTCATCTTGGGCCGAAAATCGTTCGTATGTCCGGTGTCTGTCACGCTGTCCGGCTGTTTTCCTCTACAGATTGCATTTCTGATCCGATTCTCGTGAAATTTTGTGAGCAGGTTGGTTAATTAAATATAATGTTTTGTGAGTCACTTTTCCGAAATTCATTTTTTTATTAGAGTCAGTCTCCCGAGTTCTACAGCTCACAGATCCACTAGTATTAATTTAATATAATGTATCATTTCGGTCCCAATTTTAAGTGTCTCTGTTTGGCCCTATGGTTGACTGATAGAGAATGCCATTTGGCATCAAATTTTAATCCGCCATTTTTACATTATTTAACTTTGTGCAATAAAGTTTAAATAAATAAAATAGAAAGAAAGAAAGAAAATCAGTTTATTTATGACGCACTTAGCCTAATACATAAGAGAAACAGTAGTGAGAATTTTAAGTCGTCATTGAAATGGCCTGCACTCAGCTTTATGTCAAGGTACCTTGTGAGTACTTTGACGCTGGTCTTCCGTGGATTCCCTTCCAAGAGAACGCCCCAATACGCGGCAAACATAACTTTTAGTTACATAAACTAGCTAAATGATAAATAACAATAAGACATAGTTTGAGATCATATACACTGAAACTGCAATGCAATATAAAAGATCAAAAAGAAATTACATACTTACATAATATTTTTGGTGTGTTATGTTATTATTAAAATGAACTAACCATTGAAATCTTATTATTATTATTTATTATTTATTTATTTATTAAAAACATGTTAACACGACATTACAGTAAAAAAACCAATGCGTCATGGAACGAAACTAAACAAGACAAAACACATATGTACACATTTGTACACTATTTAGGCGCCAAAACGGCGTGGCCCCGTTGCATCGTCATCTCAGGTGTAGGATTCGGCAGATTGCCCCGGAACTGTCGAAACACGACACCCTTCGGCCAGAAGTCAGCACACGCGATGGTCTCCTGCAGCGGCCGCGGCACGCGCACCACGAACGAGCTGAAGTGCACATAGTGGCGAGAACGCAGCTGGAACACCCTCAGCGCGAAGCCGGTCTTCTGACGAACGTACTCCACCACATCATCAGCCGTGGCGGTGTAATCTTATACGTCATAGTTGGAAGTTTTTTTAGAAGAGATATAACTGTACACTATCGATAAAATCATCGATACATCCGCCCCTAGGGCTGCATCACTGCATGATAAATGGCCGCGGTGATTCGGCGCTCGTCGCACAAAGCCTTGATCTATGTTCGTTTACGGAGAACTTTTCAATTCCACATTGGTTAGTCGGTGCATGAATATGTTTGCTATCATCATGACAGCCGAAAGACGTCCACTGCTGGACATAGGCCTCCCCCAAAGAGTGCCACAATGACCGGTCCTGCGCCACCCGCATTCAGAGGACGCGGAGCAGTTACGTAATCTACTGGAACGTATTGAATTTCATTAATGGAAATGGGCCTCATAAGAAGGCTCAAAGTCACCCAAAGGGCAATGGAGAGGGCTATGTTAGGAGTTTCTCTGCGTGATCGCATCAGTAATGAGGCTATCCGCAGCAGAACCAAGGTAACCGATATAGCCCTCCGAATTGCTAAACTTAAGTGGCAGTGGGCGGGGCACATTGCACGTAGAACCGATGGCCGCTGGGGCGGAAAGGTTCTCGAGTGGCGACCACGTACCGGAAGGCGCGGCGTGGGTAGGCCCCCCACAAGGTGGACTGATGACCTGGTAAAGGTCGCGGGAGTCCGCTGGATGCGGGTGGCGCAGGACCGGTCAATTTGGAACTCTCTGGGGGAGGCCTATGTCCAGCAGTGGACGTCTTTCGGCTGATATGATGATGATGATGATGAAATCTGTAAAACGGCTTTTTATCTTTCACTTTACAAATTAACTGCCATGAAAGTGGCAATAATGCGACGCGTGTCGCCCGTACACTCAGCATCACAAACATCTATACATTGTAGGTGCTTCTAGCAACTTATTGCTTAGACATATTTAGGTTGAAACGAGTATACATATTTATGATGCTGACTGTACCTCAAAGTCACAGCTGAAAGGGTCCTGAAGGACCGCGCCCATCTTCATCCGGTTATCATCGGCGGGCATGTTGAGCGATTATTTTAATCCGGGCTTGTGAATCTCCGTGACGCAGTATACGTATACAGTACCTTGACTTTGAATTCAAGACGGTATATATTTTTGAAACGAAACAGAAGACGAAAACCGAAAAAATCGGTTAGGGCTGCAGATACAGCTGCATAAAGAAAGCTTTACTGAACTCTTTGCAGACGTACTTAAGCTTATTTTAATAATTGATAAACTCACAATTAATGTCAATAGTTTTGCATAAAACTATTATCAGCGATGTTAAATAATTTAAAAGAAATGCATGATACAAAATAAATAGCGTCGACGACAGAATAGCCTAGTGGATAGAGAACCTGACTATGAAGCTTGAGGTCCTGGGTTCGATTCCCGGTCGGGGCAGATATTTGCATGATGAATACGAATGTTTGTTCTCGAGTCTTGGATGTTTAATATCTATTTAAGTATGTATTTATCTATATCAGTATGCTTATCCGTTGTCTAGTACCCGTAGAACAGGCTTTGCCTAGTTTGGGACTAGATCAATTGGTGTGAATTGTCCCACTATATTTATTTATTTAAATAAGTATTTCTTTAAACTATCTAACCTTCCTTCTTCTCCTTCTTCTTTTTTTTCCTTTTACGAAAGATAATATTTAAATTAAAGTAAAATCTTGAAATACTATAGAACACGACCTGCTGGTCGATTAAGTAACGCATTGTACGCGTGTTAGGTAGATCTAAATGAAAATTTTGTATGGAAAAATGACAGTAGGTACTCGTAAGAGTAATTTTGTAAGGTACAACAATTAAACTTTTAACACATCGTGGTCGATACACTATCGACTGGCATGAGGTGCTGAGTTTCCTCAAGAGAACTAAATAGAGAAAAAAAAAACAAAAACGAAAAACGGAAAAGGAAGATTATGCGAATCCGGATTTCCTTGTAATTGTATGAAATTGCAGATATCTTTACTTATTGTAGGCGCTATGTGTCTGATGCTCAGGACAAGTTATTGTGCCATTGAGATGGAGGGGAGCAGAAACGTGTAGAATGGACCAATCAAATTAATCCATGAAATCGAAGCGGATACGAGATGCCGAATTGGTGAATTCTGCTCGTCGCCTTACCTCATCTCACTGGAAACGCACACTAAGTGTACGGCCTGAGTGCATGCTCCTCTACGAGCGGGGCGTGGAGCGTCCATATAAATTGCATTTGTTTTATATGCACGCTGCACGCCTCGCTCACAGCGGACATGAGACCCGCATTTGTTTTATATGCACTGTGCACGACCCGCGCACCGCATCTCGTATCCACGCGGGCACTCATGCCGTACACTTAAAGTATAAGTCTATAATAATGCTGTGTATTTCTGTAATGAATAAGGTACTCAGTTTTAGTTGGTGCATATAAAATAAATAAATAATAAATATTAGGGGACTTTTACACAAATCGAACTAGGCATATAGTAAGCTCAATAAGGTTTGTGTTATAGGTACTATATAATAGGATATAAATACATAGAAAACATCCAAGACTCGGAAACAAATATTCATGCTCATCACACAAATATTTTCCCTTACCTGGATTCGAACCCAGCACCTCCAGCTTCGTAGGCAGCGTCACTACCCACTAGGCTCGGCATATAAGAGCAATAATTTATAATTGTTGAAGCCGTTAAAGGTCCTAATAAATAAATAAATAAACACCCCAAGACAATGTACTGGCGAGGATATTAACTGTTCCGGGATTACCGGTTTGATGGGACTCCAGAACTCCGCTGCAGCAGATTTTAATGCCAACTTTTGCTGTTTGTTATTTTTGATGCTTTCGGTAAGCCTTTCTGTATCGTAATGATAATATTTTCGAAGGGTTCGCGATAATTTGTGATAACATTATCTTGTTTACGGATATGGTGTTCCGTTCGTGCCTTCTCTCATTTGTTGTATGACTAACTAGTATAATATTGCGTAACGCTTCGTATTTATGGAAGGTAGATCAAAAAGATTTTTTTTGTATCTGAAATAATTAGTATGACGTTTTTAGGGTTCCGGTACCTCAAAAGGAAAAAAACGGAACCCTTATAGGATCACTCGGTTGTCTATCTGTCCGTCTGTCACAGCCGATTTGCTCCGAAAATACTGGACCGATTGAGTTGAAATTTGGTACGCATATGTAAATTGGTGACCCAAAGATGGACGCGTAAAGGAAAATAATGAATTCTGAACAAGGGGGCCACTTTTGGGGGGTAAATTGGAAAATTAAAAAAAAAAAAATTTCGCAAACTGTTTTGTGTGACATATCAAATGTTGTTGTTGTAAGCATTTTAGATATATATTTTTTATAATTTTAGCAAAAACAGATTTGAAGTTATTTAGGAAAAAAGACGAAAATTGACCATCCCCCCCTTATCTCCGAAACTACTAGGCTTAAAATTCTGAAAAAAATTGTAGAAAATAGTTCCTTGCTTACAGGAAAACCTATAAGAAGTTTGAGTATTCAAAGTAACGGAAAATTCTCAATATTTTTGTGTATTTTGTATAATTTAAATTTGTCTTTGCCCAAATAGCAATACAAAACGATGCATTGCATTTGGTAGTGTAAAACTAGATCTTTGCTATAATTTTATTTTTATTTTCATGTTCAGTTTAAAATGTTTTCTGCGTAGAACGAACGTCGATTTTTTTAAAGAAATCCCCACGTAAAAACAAGTATATCTCAATTCTCAACTTACTTGTTTTTACGCGAGTATCTCTTTAAAAATGTATTAGGATTATTTAGTATATTTTTATTTATCTATTTCTTTATTAATACATGGAAAACCCACAACATTAAAACCATATAGCCAATTACAGGCTCTTACTTATAGAAACAAACCAAATACGAAGAAATCTATAGCCAAAGTTGAATTTAGCGTACATTACGCACAGTAACCTATCGCGCACTAATATACAAGTGCAAGGTAGTTAGTAAATTAAGAAATAAACTTTAGTACCCCGAGCCTACACCTGAAGTCTGAAGTAGCATCCATGAAGAATCTTATCACTTTAGTTATTCGACGAAGTTTGTATGTTTTGAGTTATCGCCGCGCCAGTGCAGGCTTAAAGATAGGTATATCCCCAATGTCTTTTAGATCAAACAGACGAAGGATATTTTAATCAAATATATTATATATACCATGCGAGTTGAACTCGCACTTGTCCGGTTTTTTTAAATTACATTTATTAACACTAATTTCAAAAACCCGCTATCATTACAGTATGACATTTTGTTGCCTACTTGACCTCAAGTCTAATATTATATGTACACCTTGTTAACTAGTTGCTCTGTGAGCTGTAAAACTTTTGAGCCTGTATTTTTCAAA
Organism: Epinotia nisella; assembly: GCA_932294315.1. Classification (NCBI taxonomy): domain Eukaryota; kingdom Metazoa; phylum Arthropoda; class Insecta; order Lepidoptera; family Tortricidae; genus Epinotia; species Epinotia nisella. The sequence goes on from OW028677.1 coordinate 1,018,733, forward strand.
AAATATATATTTTTGCAGCTTTGGAATTGCAATACGCTGCCGAATCAGCCTCCATTCACATGGTTTCACACCCCATTTTTGTTACACCCTGTATACAATATGGAATGGCCCTTCAAGGTAGACATAGCCTATACATATAATGTTATCCCGCAGCTCTATCTGAATTATTTGTAAGTTGTAGTTATATAAATTTAAACCTGATCGCTCGTACAGTCGACGCCAAAAATACTTTTACACTTTTGCACCTTATTCCATTGCAATAAGGCGAATAGTGTAAACGTATTTTTGGCGTCGACCGTACCCATCCATAATTTAATTCATCGAAGCGCCTTGTTAGTCTTTCTCTCTGAACTTGGAGCTTAGCTTCGGGCACTTGCTCGTCTATGCTACATAACTAAAATAGCAATGAATAATTATTAAAAAAAGTACCATTCTGCACCAGAGATTCTATACGTCTTATAATAAAGATGTTTAGGTTTTATGTGAGTATTAAGTACAAGCCAAACCAATCCCAATTTATAAAGTTTTAGGGAGTTACTATGTTTTACAATGCACTTGCTCTGAAAGTGCGCCTTTATATGGTTCAACATAAACACGGGAACTCCTCTATGCCCGCACGGCGGAGCGATGCGGGGCCGTGCGGGAGTGGATTTGGGCCCAATATTCCCACACCCGCGAGAATGACATTTCATGACAGTTAAAATTTCACCTTTTGTGTATATTTTTTATTTCCTTGCATGATGCATATGGCACGGAAACGTGGTCGCTTACTATGGGCCTCATAAGAAGGCTCAAAGTCACCCAAAGGGCAATGGAGAGGGCTATGCTGGGAGTATCTCTGCGTGATCGCATCAGAAATGAGGTTATCTGCAGCAGAACCAAGGTAACCGATATAGCCCTCCGAATCGCTAAACTTAAGTGGCAGTGGGCGGGGCACATTGTACGTAGAACCGATGGCCGTTGGGGCGGAAAGGTTCTTGAGTGGCGACCACGTACCGGAAGGCGCAGCGTGGGTAGGCCCTCCACAGGGTGGACTGATGACCTGGTAAAGGTCGCTGGAGTCCGCTGGATGCGGGTGGCGCAGGACCGGTCATCGTGGCACTCTTTGGGGGAGGCCTATGTTCAGCAGTGGATGTCTTTGGGCTTATATGATGATGATGATGATGATGATGCATTGTAAAATATTGTACAAAAACGTGCGGACAGATAATTTAAAACTCGTGTCGATCAAAAACACTCCCTAGCGGTCGTGGTTTTGGTCATCGTCATTGGCAATTACCTACTTTCCGCACTTGTATCATAATAGTCCATTGATTGTGCGGACTTAGTGGAGTTCCCGTGTTTATGTTGAACCATATAAAGGCGCACTTTCAGAGCAAGTGCATTGTAAATAACTATTGTCTAGCTGTCAACCAACGAATCCTGAAATCAATTGACCAGGTGATGCGTCCAGTTGATATTACAGCTACGTTATGATACTCGTAGAGTTACATCACTGTCTATCATCATCATCATACCAGCCGAAAGACGTCCAGTACTGGATATAGGCATCCCCCAAAGAGTGCCATAATAACCGGTCCTGCGCCACCCGCATCCAGCGGACTCCCGTGACCTTTACCAGGTCAATGATTGTAGGTGATGGCTCAACTGTAATAAAATTGTCCTACCACTCCTACCAGAAAGTCGCCGAAAAATCATGTTACGCACAACCCTTTAAAATACGCCCACTAAAGTAGGCTACAAGAACTGTAATACGTGATGGTAGATCGCTGCGTCTCCCGGTACGTGGGCCATTTTACGGAAAGTTGTACACTTGACTTTTATAAAAATTTGATAAAATTGGGTTTTTTCTACTCAGAATCGAAAGCACTTTCGAATGTTATAGGAGAAACAAAGTGTCTCAAGATTTTTTATTCCAATTTATATGAAGCTTGTATTGGTAACGGAACGAAACGCCGAAAATATTATGTAACATTTTGGACACAATTGTGAAGTGCTTTCGATTCTGAGTAAAAAACCGGACAAGTGCGAGTTCAACTCGCGTGGTGAGGGTTCCGTATATAATCTAAATTTCATATGTGTTTTTGAATACTCAAACTTCTTATAGGTTTTCCTGTAATCTTTAGGCAAGGAACTATTTTCTATATTTTTTTCAGCATTTAAATCCTAGTAGTTTCGGAGATAAGGGGAGGAATGGTCAATTTTCATCTTTTTTTCTAAATTACTTCAAAACTGTTTTTGCTAAAATAAAAATAAAAAATATATATCTGACATGCTTACAGCAACCCCTTTCATTTGATATATCGCACAATACAGTTTACGAAACTTTAAAAAAAAAAAAACAGGTTACCACATTTACTTTACGCGTCCATCTTTGAGTCACCAATTTACATATGTGTACCAAATTTCAACTCAATCGGTCCAGTAGTTTCGGAGCAAATCGGCTGTGACAGACGGACAGACAGACAACCGAGTGATCCTATAAGGTATCGGAACCCTAAAAACACCCGATTTTATCATAATTAAAAAAAGTCGAGTGTACAACTTTCCGTATAATGGCCCACGTGGTTGCCACTCGAGAACCTTCCCGCCCCAATGGCCATCGGTTCTATGTGCAATGTGCCCCGCCCACTGCAACTTAAGTCTAGCGATTCGGAGTACTATATCACTGCTAAATTAAATCTGACTAGGTATCCCGGATGCACGACTTCATAAATTGTGCGAGTTATATTGACAAAACCAGTTTAGTGAATGAAAATAAAACAAACGCAGCTCCAACACAAATTGTTAAAAACAAAAGATCCCATAACGACATTAATGCATCCCGTCCCGAAGGAGTCAGAGGTTCATGATTCCCTCGATTTCCCTCGGAGGGCAGGCGACCATTAGCGTTAAATTATTGCGCGGCCCCGCCACAGTAATCCCGGATAAAGATTTTATTTTTGGTGTAAAATGAAGAGACATCTTTCAGGGGGAGGTGTGGGGCAGAAGCGACAGCGAGTTTGGCTACGATACTACTTTTACCGGTATTTTTTTCAGAGACCTCTACGACTTAATGCCACTCATATTTTGAGTACAGGAGTAACCTGCGAGCTATCGAAAAACGGACATCATTTTTGAATTGTCATACATAGTATGGGTTTAATTAAATCTGCAAAGAACATTTTTTTTTAAATTTGGACTAAATTCAATAAATTTGCAAAAAAATGTAACAAACGAAAAATGCATACTTTGACATTTTGCACAAAAGCATATATCACTTCGCAATGACAAACTACTTATCAAAATCGATATAAATCCTTAAATCAATCATTAAAACCAAACTGATCAAGTGCGAGTCGGATTTTAGTTTTCCATACATTTTTCGATCGAGCGCCTGATTAAGAATCCCGCAAGGGTATTTTGTTAGCTGCTACCTCCATAGTTTTGCAATTATGTAATTTTTAGTCATGTGACTAACAATTTTTTTCTTAGGGGTGCACTCCATACATAAAACTGCAAGTCAAAAAAAACATTGTAAGCCCATGGGCATGGGCACACATGTGTGGCACATCAACCGATAGGCCTTTCAAAATAAATTAAGTTTCTCAGCAATTTAATTTTTGAATAGAGTCGGAATTTATCGCCCCGAATTTGACTAAAATTGTGTCCCCATCCTCTAATTTTTGAACGGTGTATTTTAAAAATATGAAAAAAAAACATGGCATTCTTTCGCTGAAAATTATGTTGATCAAGATCGGTTTAAAAGTTTTCGAGATATTGCTGAAAAACTGCCTTCCTTAAAAGACGTACATCTTTCCATGGACACCTACCTACCTACCTGGAGTAGGTTACCTACCTAGACGCTAACTAAATTTTTCGGTACCCAACAGAAATTTTAAATTCGGTGACTCCCTCTGGAATTTCGCTGTATAAATTGGTTTTAACGATAAGCGTACAAAGTTTTTCTCCTACGAAAATTAGACCCGCCGAGAAAAAACTTATTGCATAAAAAGTATAAAACTATTGCCTAAATAAAAAAAACTGGCTCTATGACATAGTAGGTTCCTAGGTTAATTAAATAATAATTACATCTTGCACCACCCCGTGCGAACCCGGGGCGGGCAGCTAGTACTAATTAATAAAATAATATGGACGTTCATTTTCGAACATTATTAAACCGTAAAATCATTACTTAAATGAGATGCCGTAGTAAGACGAAGGACAGGCTATTGTCGGTCGAAAAGAAGAACGACCCACCTACGATAGTTGCCATTTTATCACTTGGTATCGTTGTGGATAAGACATCCGTCACTCTCGCACTATCATACAGAGGGGTAATCACGTAATGTTTTAAACGCACGTTAGAACACTTCGACTGTAATTTTTGACGTGATAACGTCTTATAAATCGATGAACGCCGGCTGCACGCACGAAAAAGTGGGACTCATTGTCCCGTTCCGAACGCCGGTTGCGCGCACGAAATATCAACGCACAGCTCAAACCGCTGGTTCAAGCGATTCCAAATTTGGCACGTAGATTTCTTATAATGTTTAAGGGTGCACTAAGAAATAATTTTTCAAAATTCACCCTCTAAGAGGGTGAAATGGGGGTCCAAAGTTTGTATGGAGAAACAAGATTAGATTTTATACGAAACATCATAGGAGTATATACCTACGTGTTATGCAATTTTTCATTAATGTTTTCTTATGACGACGTTATCACGTAAAATTATCGTCCGTAAACAGACTTTACAGACAACCATTTTTTTCATATAAAAATTGTCATTTAGATCTACCTAACTTACGTACAATGCGTTACGTGATCGACCTGCTGGTCTTATCTTATCTAGTTGAGGGCCCTTTCGGATACACTTCGACCCAGTGGGATCTTTTGTGCATTTGCCCTCCCCTTTATAGCTACTCCCAAGCTCGCTCCATCATTTCCACAAAGCGGATGATGCAGCTTAGTGGGAGTACCTTGAATTCCTTTGCGGGTAGCCGTTACCAAAGTGATTCATTCTTCTTCTGTCTGTCTGGCAAGGGCATGACATTTTTTTTTCATATAAAAATTGTCATTTAGATCTACCTAACGACGTACAATGCATTACGTGATCGACCTGCTGGTCAAAACTTGACGGATATCTTATCGACAGCGAAGTGATAAAATGTCAACCATGCTACGTCCTACTGACTATTTTACTAATCCAACATTTATATTAATACAAACACAAACTTTATATGCCGGCGGTACGACTAGCACTATCATCTAAAAATGCATATTGCATGTGCATAAAAATATAATATACTAGCTTTTGCCCGCGACTTCGTCCGCGTAGAATTCGTTTCACTACACAAATTGTTGTTATTTTACCCCCTCTAGAGATTATTTCCTTTTTCACGCTATTTATAATTAAAACTAAAAAAAAAAACTTTGCTTACGGTCTAGTATATTGTCAGACAATAAAGCACCTAAGCGAAAAGCTTACAAAAATACTGAAACTAAAAAAATAAGTTGGCCGCTTCGCCGCTGCTACTTATTCCAATATACTTCTATAAACTATATTGTATGATTTATTTCGTTTTGCTAAAACATGTAGATTTTTAGATTTAGACACACGTGAGCAAGCTACATACAACTGCCCGTGGGAAAAACATGGCGTGCCTAAATGTAATCCCGCTACTTTTAAGGTTTAAAGGGAACTGTAGTCGTTTAAAGTTAAATGGCAAGTTATTAGGTATAATTGGAATACGGGGTATGAGTATATCTTCTCCTTTCGCTTCACCAGTTAAGATTGTGCCCTTTACTATATATTTTCCCAATTCAGTGACCCGTAATCTTGTTCCATTGCACAATTTTGGTGCATCTAAGTTGCGCATTAACATTACGGGTACGCCTACTTTTAATTCGAGTTTGTGGGAAGATACCCCGGATAGCTCCAGAGAGTTTAAGAACTCAACTGGGTAACTGGTGCTGTCGTCGGATGTCAATACTGTATCTATGGAGTTGTAAACTGTTATTTCGGTTGATATTTTTTCCAAGATTTTTTTATTTATTTTTGATACTATCTCATTTTTTGGTGCCAGTATGGTTCTTTCACACAACCAATTTTCATCCAGAATATTTTGTTGCAGATTCGGAAAAACTTGAGCAATAAGCTCGTCTTCCGAATCCACAACATGAGAAAATTGGTTGGTGAATAGAATCATACCTTCATCATCAGTTTTTAATCGACCGTCGCCTTTCTGAAGCAATTTTTGAGCATACGCACCTGACTCTACATCATCAAACAGCTGGACTCGCATGTTTGTCGTGAGATGGAACTTTTCCACCTTGGTCCACACGCGTGATGCTTTCAGACAGTAGCTGACTTATATAAATATGTCGCCTTCTAGTAAACAGTACAGTTTTATTTTAAAAACACTGATATTGTAATTATAAAAATCATTAAAAGATAATGTAACCTTCATAAACTACTTGCCTATAATACGTAGTCTAATAGCGATGAACACTTCGCAACAATCACCAAAGTTAAGCAACGTCGAGTGAAGTCAATATTTGGATGGGTGACCGTTTTTTTTCATACAAATTCTCAAACGCCTTTTGACCCCCTTAGGGAATGAATTTTCAAAAACGCAGAAATTAGTTTTCTAATATTTTGATATAAAATCAATCTACGAAGTTTCAAGTTTCTATTTCAAAAAAAAAATTAAGTCCCATACAATCTTTGGTTCCTTATTCCACCCTCTGAAGTAATTATATCTAAAAAAACGGCACGCTATGTTCTACTCTGAGGTATAAACAACAATATTGGAAAGTTTCAATAAAATCGGTTCGCATATTTTTGTTAAATCTGTCCTCAAAGCCTTAGCTTTTATAGCGAAGAATCCTTATCGCCACTGGATACCAAAAGATGGCGCTGGTGATGTGTTTTTAAATCGGTAATTCTCGAACTCTATCTACGATACCTAAACTCCATCAAACTCTTTTTTATACTTTCTCATATGGTTTGGCAGAGTTTAAACGCATAGAAAAATCGGAAGAATTACCTACTACGGCTAGAATATGCCTGGAAATGTGTGAAGCTCTGCATCGCACTATTGAAGTTTTTAACGTTAGTTGTATAAATACAATTTCCGTCGATGTTATTTCATTATGTATATTTGACCACATGGATTTCCATGTAGACACTGTTTCACATTTATAATATTAGTGTGATTAAGTTGCCAGAGGCGTTTAAGGACCAGAATTTAAAAGTATTTAAGGAATCTGTAAGAAAAAACGGCTTACTGATAAATGTTATTAATGTTATTATAATACTAATGAATTTCTGAACGACAATTTTTAACTCCTTTTTGTGTATTACACTTTATTGTTATCATTTTCTTGATTAAAATTTGACATATTTGTATGTATTAGTATTAATATTTTTAAATAAGTAGTTTCTCACCTAGTTTGTAAATGTGTCTACGCCTGTAAAGATAGGGTTTGGTGAGACTATCAGACCTGCAATTGTAACCCAATCTCCACATGCATTTAAATAAATCTTTCATTCATTCAAATCAATCATTCATACAAATAATTAATGCTTTCCCGCTAGTCGCTTATGCCTCTCGATCCACAACGCAAGCGAGGGTTCCTAAGCCGGCCCGTATCAATATGATTTAGCTACAACTTCTACAAGCCACTTGCCTTAACGAACTTTCTTGTTTCGAATTAATTCCCTCTTATTATAACACAAGGATTTTACTTAGTAGTTTTCCGACAACTTTTCGAGTGGATGAGCCGATTTGAATGGGCTCGATTAAAGTGGTTTAAGTTGGGAAGACTGTCGAGTTTTTCCATTGATTAAAAACTGAGCTTGTTGATTAGAGGCAAAGAGTGGTCGGACAAGATCATTTCGCATTACAATTTCATATTAGTGCATGGCATATGTATTTATTTATTTTTATTTATTTACCAAAAGAAGAAAATAGAAGCAAACATCTTTTACACTAACATCTTTTACAGTTATGTAACATCTTTGAAATTAGGATTCTTCTGCCTGAATAGGTAAGACCTGTACTTCAGGACAAGCAGCGCTCCTGCCCATACAATGTTAGAAGCAAAAGGAACAGTGTACAACACATTAACTTAAGGTAATTCTTAAATATTCTTGAAGTGTGTGTGTGTGTGTGTGTGTCTGAGAGAGAGAGAGAGAGATAGCTTACATAAGATACTTATTTGTATTACAGTTCAAGCTAGTACGCATAGAATTTGCAAAAAAGTTGAAGTCATTCCTAGAGAAAAAAGCGTATTACACTGTGCTGTGGAGGATTTTTTTGATGATAGCAATTAGTTACAAGGATAGAATAAAAAAATAAATGTACTTGGTATGGTAGTTACAGTCAAAGTATAACATTATAGTGGGCCTAATTCTGAAATTGTACTACAATTAGTAGTACCTTGTAATATATTGTATGTTTTAAAAAATTGCAACACTCGCTTGAGAGGCTTCTATATACTGATGATTATAATATAACCTAGATAAGAGTAGTTAGATTTAGATATTAGTTTTTAAGGACCATTTGCAATACCCTGTCATGGTCCATGTGATACTATAATTTATTTGTAACAACTGTAATACCATGGTGTGCAATAAAGATTGAGATTATATGATGATTATGATCTCTTCAGTCTCATTGTAATCTTTACTTAACAGCCAGTGTGTAATAGTTTTATTACATTCGTTTTTAGTCATGGGGTAAGTGGTTAAATTTCTATTTATTCTATTGTAAATGAACGGCCCAATGAATTTATAGAATTTTTTAAAAAAGCTAGTTTTAAAAGTTACAGTTCTTTCAAAAATTGGGCTCTACGGGTATTATTTGTAGGTTAAATATGTAGGTAAAGTATCAAACAAACGCAAAAAACATATTTGGGGTTACACATACACAATATTTGAGCCAAAACGCCGGTAAAATTCAATTATCTTTATTGGTCACTTTGACCTTTGTGTTTGCCAGAAAGAGTCATTACAAAGTTAATTATTTAAAAAACGGCTGAACCGATTTTGATAAAACGTAGCTGAGAACCATTTCAATCACGTAAGCTTTCGGACAAAAAAAAATAGCATTAAAATCGTCCATTCCACAGATGCCACAGACACGTCGAACTTATAACACCCTCTTTTGCGTCGGTGGTTAAAAAGACAGTTTAGCTATCAAAAGTGTTTTATGAATATTAGGGATTGATATTAAATTAGAACGTAAAACGTAAGCCTTTAATCAACCTGAACTCGATCTTGGGAAACTTTCTTGGTTTAATAAATACCTAATTCATTTTTCTTGTGTATCCGATTTCCTGAAAATTCTTGGCTGAAAGTATTAGGTTTTAGGATTTAGTTGGTTTCTGGTTTTTGAAATGTTATCTCTGGTTTATATTTGAGATTTTTTTCCTTAACAGTAAAGTAATGGTCCTAGTCTTCAACGTTGGACTAGAGTATGACATGGCTACTTTATATCAAAGAGACATGGCTTAAATTCGAATGAAGAAAAATCCTCTTAGTTCCAATTTAATCAATATTGCTTTGACATAAAATGCCCATGTCATACACTAGTGCAACGTCGTAGATAATAATGTTTGTGTGTGTGTGTTGTGATTAATAATATGTGACATGTAATATTTATATAATACTAGCTTCCGCCCGCGATTTCGTCTGCGTGGACTCGGGATAAAAACTATCCCATATTTTAATCCAGGAACCGTAGTATGGTTGGCCTTATCACGCGACAAGTGACAAGATAAGAGCGTCGTCTCGTTCTATCGAACGGTGTCAGCCAGTGACGCACGCTCTATCCTATCACCTATCGCGTGACAAGGCCAACCATGCTACGGGGCCTGGCTATAAACTATCTTCGTGCAAAATTTCATCCAAATCGATTGAGTTTAAGCGTGACGGAGTAACAAACATCCAAACTATCGCATATTAGTAGGATTATGAATAAATGAATATGATGACAAGGACGATCACCTATCTGCCTTGGTTAGAATCTATTTAATATCGTTAAGTATGACAACTCTTTTTTTTATTTATTTCGAAAACTATAATAAAATTAAACGTAATTCGATTAATTGAAAATTAGGAACTTTGGTTCTGCAAGTTTTTGCAAGTCAATAAAGCAGACAAAAAACACCTTTTCCCATTAGCAAAACCCTCCATTATTAAATTAAAACCTCCTAAATGCCCGTCAGTGGTTTGACTCACATAATTTTTACTTACGCCGCAACAAGGGGCTATAAATCTAGGATGTTTTCCCGAAATTAACGTCTCCGCTAAAGAATTCTCGTTTTATATTCGGGCCTTGATTTTCTTAAGCAGATCCAAAAAGGGCGGGGCTCGGTTTTAGAGCCATTACCAAGATAAATTACAGCTGTGTTCTTCGTAGCGTAATCCTCTTAAGGTGAACGCTTTGGGGAAAAATAACAAACAATGTTTTGGCTTAGCGGTCGGTGGCTAGCTCGGTTCATAGTTGAGATGGATAAGCCTTTACCTTTTTAGTCCAGGCAATGAACTGACAACGTGTATGGAAAAATGTCAAATTTAGTTATACCTAGAGGCAAAATCCAACAAAAAATCAGACTTCAAAAAATACATAACTTAATTAGCTCCTGAAAAGTCGGAATAAATATGAATAAATGTTTTAATCTTTATTTTGGTTCATTTACATTTGCTTTAAAATATTCAATATAAATCTAACAAAAAAAGACAATGAATGCGTAATTTAAATTGTACAGAAGGTGCGGGGTTGATTAAAACTGAAGTGGATAGGTAGATATTAAAAGACGAACTGAACTAATATGACTCTAATATGGAAAAACACAACTTAAACGAACACAATGGGTAGATTAACAACTTAGGACGAAAATAACCTTTTTGGGCACGAAAATAATATCAGTTAGCAGTACAAATGCTAGGCGCAGACTGCCTCCTCATTGTGGCGGAGCGCATAGTCCGATTGCGCCCCGCCACCCGCTCCCGCACTTGACTTGCCACTTCAACACGGCACAGCGCACGCGGTCGCGCAGGAACAGTATTATTATTAGTACAATTAAATCAACTTGGATAGGCGTGTTACCTAATTAACATTACCACCCCCCAGTTGGAGGCTTCAACCGATAAATGTACCGTCAGTAGGTAGCACGGCTATCCGAGCAACGGGACGACGCAGCGACCCAGTGGGCGTTCTTATGTCTACCACACGCACATGACCATCATTGCCCGGAAACACTTTTGATATCATGCCACGGGGCCACATATTACGTGGTTGTTTTCCGTCACAAAACACTACCACGTCACCGACCTTGACAGAGTCCGTCGCCGTGGCCCACTTTTGCCGTCTCTGAAGAGTGGGTAGGTATTCTCTGGTCCACCGTCTCCAGAACATTTCAGCCAGCCCGTTCGCCTTCTTCCACTGGCGGCGAGCGTCGACATCCGAGGGATCGTAGGTCGTCGAGCGTGTATCACCTGCCGCTGTGCCAAGTAGCAGATGATTGGGTGTAAGTACGACTGGTTCTTCAGGATCGGATGTGACATACGAGAGCGGGCGGCTGTTGACAACCAGCTCCGCTTCCAAAAGGACGGTGTGCAGCACTTCTTCGGACGGTGCTTGCTCCTTCAGCGTGGCATGGAGAGCATTCTTCACGGAGCGAACAAGCCGCTCCCAGACACCGCCCATGTGTGGCGCTGCAGGCGGGTTGAAGCGCCAGTCGATGCCCTTAGTTAAGGCCTCACCTTGAAGTCGTTGAGCGTTCAGGCCTCGCAGCGCGGCACGTAGCTCCTTATTCGCCCCAACGAAGTTCGTGCCGCAGTCGCTCAAAATCGTCGCAGGTTGCCCGCGGCGCGCTATTAAGCGGCGCAAGGCAAGTATCGCAGAGTCGCTGCTGAGCGATGCAGCCAACTCAAGATGCACGGCGCGTGTCGCGAAACATGTAAACAACACGCCCCAACGTTTCTCCCGGCGCCGTCCAATGGTGATCTGCATGGGACCGAAATAATCGATCCCGCAGTTAACAAACGCTCGCCGCGTTGTAGTAAGTCTGACAAGCGGCAAATCACCCATCTTCGGTGGATTGGGCCGCGCGCGTTGTACGCGGCAGTACTGGCAGCGCGCAACGACCGCCTTCACAGTCGGCCGAATGGAGGTCACCCAGAACCTCTCGCGTACGTTGTTGACGACTGTTTCGTGGTTGGCGTGCAGCGCACGGGCATGGTAGTGCTGCACTAGAAGTCGTGTGATGTGACAGCTACCATCGAGAATCACGGGGTGTCTTTCATCGAAAGACAACTCGGTAGATGCCCCAAGGCGTCCCCTGACACGGAGCAACTCGTCATCGTAGAGCATGGGGTCGAGTTTCATCAAGCGGCTCGACTTAGACAGTGAGCGACCAGCTTGCAGCGCGGTCAATTCTTCAGGAAAGGAGCGCGCCTGAGACTGCCTTAGTAGAAGGCGCTCGGCCTCCTGCAACTTCTCCGCTGTAAGCTTGCTTACCCCCATCTTCTGTTTGAATCTGCACGCGCTTATGAAAATGAGTACGCGCGCAGTGACGTGCACGGCTCGTGTCCACGTGGAGTAGCGCGTCACGTTGATAAGAGGCTGGTTATCTTCAGCCGCCACCAGCACTCTCTCCAAGCGCTCCGGGTCGTCCGCGGGAGACTCCTCTCGGGTCCAGCTCGGCCACGGCACCTGTGGATTACAAAGAAAGGGGGGACCCGAAAGCCACATGTTTTTATTATTAGGCCAGTCCATCCTGGTCGCCTCGTCGGCAGGGTTGGACTCGGAAGGTACCCAGTGCCAGCTACTTCTCTTGCTCAAATTATCGATCTCCGCCAATCTATGTGAAACGTATTTTTGATAGTCCCTTGCGTCTGAGTTGATCCAGATAAGGACTGTTTTTGAATCAGTCCAGTGATAAAGGTTGGTGATAGCAAAGTCCACCTCAGATTTTATTGTCATTGCCAACCTGCATGCCAATACTGCCGCTTGTAACTCAAGACGCGGAATCGAGACTACCTTCACGGGCGCAACGCGTGCCTTACCGGCTACCATGCTACATACCCTATTCCCGTCACTATCAATGCCTACTAAAAATGCAACGGCAGCATACGCCTTTTCGCTGGCGTCTCCAAAAACATGCAGATCTACGTTCGCTGTCCGTTGCAGGCCGTACCACCGGGGTACAGCTACGCTTGATAGAGTTTTTAATTTATTCAGCCACTGAAACCAGGTAGTGGCTTCGGAGTCCTTGATGTACTCGTCCCATGCTATTCCCGACTGCCAAACACGTTGCATAAGGACTCGTGATTGTATAATACACGGGTAAACTAGTCCAAGTGGGTCAAAAATACTCATTATAAATCTGAGGAACTCGCGCTTAGTGGGTTTGATTTGGCCATCAACTATTTCAGACGGTAACCGCTTAAATGATAAGTCAAACTTCATGCAGTCACTTGATGGACACCATATCATTCCTAGTGTGCGCTCGCTCTCAGACTTATCCAATTTGATTCTGCCCGGCACAACAGCTGGTAGCTTTGCACTCAATTCAGGTGAATTCGTCACCCACCCCCTGATATCAAAACCACCGGCTCGGTGAACATGGGTGACGTCAGCGATCAGCTGTTCCGCCGTATGCACAGAGTCCACACTATCCAAATAGTCATCTACATAGTGTTTGGTTTTTATAGCTTCCACTGCCGCGGGATGCGTGTCTTTGAACTCTTTTGCATTTTTGTTCAAGACATAAATGGCCGAAGTGGGAGAGGAGGCGGCGCCAAAGATCATCGAATTCATGACGTAAATTGAGGGATCCTTGTCCCTGTCTTGACCCCGCCATAAAAATAACTGTGCCCCCTGGTCGGCCTCACGGATTTTGACGCGCATGAACATGTCCGCAATGTCGGCGGTGAAAGCTATACGCCCGGATCTAAATTTAATTAGAGCACCCAACAAAGAATTCATTAAATCAGGCCCACTAAGTAGGTTACTGTTTAACGATACCCCCTGACAAGTGGCAGCAGCGTCATACACAAGGCGTAATTTTCCGGGCTTGTTGGGATTTAACACCCCAAAATGTGGAAGATACCAAACTGGGCTCGCTTTAATACCTGCAGTGACTTCGCGCGCGTATCCTGCGTCTAGCAACCGGTCTACCTGTTTTGTGTAAGCGTCCGCAAAACTAGGGTCCCGATCCATTTTTCGTTCGATCCCGGCTAGACGTCTGAACGCGTAATCGTAATTGTCAGGCATCTCAATGTTATCACGTGCCCACAACAAGCCCACTTCCCACTGCTGGGGGTTATCCGACACGCGGCGACATGTCTTATCTAATATTTCTAAAGCGCGTTCCGAATTAGAGTTTTTACGCAAAACATGTGAAATACCTATCGCTTCTAATTCGAATTGACCCTTCACTAACGCGTGTAAATCTTCAAGCGGCGCGGACATGCAGTTGGCGGAATCAACATCACTACCACCAACCCCCCCTAGCGGGCCATGGATGACCCAGCCTAAACGAGTAAGAGAAGCAACCGGACGACCGGATTTACCTTGTCGAATCTCCCTGCCGACGATGAGCTCCCAGTTGTCCTGCCCCAACAACAGCATTGGTTTCGCCTCCCTCATTTCGCTGCAACCCAGGTCCCGCAGGTGTGCGTTGTCCTCAAGCACTCGCGCCGGTAACGCTTGCGACGGTAAGTCAAAATTACGCAAAGTACGAACTGAAATATCATGACACACTCCGTTCGGTCCGCGCACTACGATTTTAACACTTCGCGAGGTGTTATCAGTTACAAAATGTCCGCCCGCAGTCTTTAACTTAAGTGGCTCTACGGGACCATCGACATCACTCGCGAGTTTATCGTCTAAAATCGACACGGACGCGCCATCGTCTAAGAGTGCGTACGAAGGTCGTTCGACACCAGAGTTTGTCACTAAAGTCACAGGTATCACTTTTAACAAAGCTCGCGCACGGCACCCTCCAATGTTTGTCACAGTTTCATATTTCACAGGCGCCGACGCCGACGCGGGCGTCGTAGCCGGCGGCGGCGGCATGTTAGGCGGTGGTCTCACTGCGGGCGCGGGCGGCGAAGCGTTCTGTGTCTCCTTATGTAGTAATTCATGGTGTGACCAATTACACATACTACAACGTTTAGCGCGGCAGAACCTACTCGAGTGAGTCTTCACAATGCACTTGAAACAAAGTCTGTTTTGTTTGATCAAGTCCCAACGTTCATCAATAGGAAGACTTTTGAACTGACTACACTCACTTAACTTATGGTCTGCGTTACACTTAGCACACACATTTTTATTAGAATTGTCAGTCTTAGTAACAGCAGTTACTGTCTCAACCTGTGTATGTACACGGTGTCTCTGTCCGCTCGCTCGCACTGGCACCACACCCTTGTTCTTATCGCGTCGGAGAGCGCCGTGCGTTGACGCACATTCCGCACTTAAGCTAATCGGTGTGTAATACGACGATGCGCGTGAGAGTTGGCTGAGAAAATCGACTAACATGTTTAGGTTTGGCGATACTCGTAAATCAACACCACTTTTATTGTCCAAGCGCAGCGCGTATTCTCCGTACTGCGCGCGTTGATAAGGAGTTAATTTGTTTAACAATTCGCTTACTAATTGTGGATTATTTAGATATCCGTCCGCGCGTATACTTTTTAACACGGATACGCAATTTCGCACTGTTGTGGTAAATTTACGTATCTCGGGTCCATTTTCGGTAACTGTAGGTAAATCACGCACTTTCTTGATTGCACACTCTAGAAGGCGATTAGGGTGTCCAAACTCGTCCTCGAGCGCCCTTAGGACCTCCTCAGGGTCGGAGGATGTTCTCAGCAGGTCCGCGACGGCAGCCTTTGCCTCTCCAACGAGCGCCATCCTGAGGCGCGCCATGTTCTCGAATGGCTTGAAGTTGTAAACTTCAGTGGTACTCCGGTAGGCCTTCTCGAAGCAGAGCCAGTCCGCGGCGTTACCGTCGTATAGCGGTATCTCGTGCACCTGTCGCGGTACTCCTCTCGCCTGTCCTAGCTTGCCGATGGCCTCCGCTAGCCGATCCATATCTGTTAGAGCCTGGCTCTTCGGCTGCGGCGGCGGCTCGGCGGGCATGTGCGGCAGGTCTGGGACGGGTGCGCTGGGGGCGGCGGGCGCGTCGCTGAGCCAGCGCGCTACGCGCGCTGAGGCACCGCTCGCGACGCTCGCCGGCGCGTCGTCCTCTTCCTCTTCCTGTGCTGCCAACTCTGCCATCTCGAGTGCAAGCTTTTTCTTTATGAGGCTCTCCTTGAGCTTAGCCACCTCGAGCTCCGCCTCATATTCAGCGCGCATCCGTAGCGCTTCGCGCCCGGCTTGGCTGAGTCTCGACGTGTGGCTGGCATTGCTCCGCGCTCTCACAGTGCGCTCTGTAACCGGCGTACCCATCTCCAACGGCAGTAGTTTCTCTCCGTGGTTACTAAGACCACCTACCGTGGGGGCATCAGCGAGTTGTTGAGGCGGCGTCGACTGTAATCCGGAGCACGACGGAGTATTTATACCCGAATCTGCGCGTACTTCGGCCTTTTTCATCTCTGCTTTCGTTGCACTACGTGTCCTTGGTTTCTGATTACTGTCACTCATAATGACTACCAAATCACTTCATCCGGCTCGAAGGACCAAAAATTGTACAGAAGGTGCGGGGTTGATTAAAACTGAAGTGGATAGGTAGATATTAAAAGACGAACTGAACTAATATGACTCTAATATGGAAAAACACAACTTAAACGAACACAATGGGTAGATTAACAACTTAGGACGAAAATAACCTTTTTGGGCACGAAAATAATATCAGTTAGCAGTACAAATGCTAGGCGCAGACTGCCTCCTCATTGTGGCGGAGCGCATAGTCCGATTGCGCCCCGCCACCCGCTCCCGCACTTGACTTGCCACTTCAACACGGCACAGCGCACGCGGTCGCGCAGGAACAGTATTATTATTAGTACAATTAAATCAACTTGGATAGGCGTGTTACCTAATTAACATAAATCTATATAATTACTTCCGTGTGGAAAGTTTGTTGGATTCTTGACTGCTCATCTTAGAATAACGTTTTAAAATGAAATAAACAAAAAAAACGCTATTATAAATTAATGATTTTCAAAACCGTATTTTGCCTGAAGTATTTACAGTTCTTGCAGCCCATTTTAGTGGGTTGTGCGTAACATGATTTTTCGGCGATATTCTGGTAGGAGTCGTTGGAAAACTTTGGTACAGTTGAGCCTTCACTTCTTTTTAAGTTGTGTTATACATGGCTATTTAGTTGAGTTGTTGTACATTAAAATTCCAAAACACATTACAGAACTTACTGACTCTAAATTCAAATCTGTCGTAAAACAGACACTTATTTCAAAAGCATATTATAAGATAAACGATTACATCATGATGCCTATCCATGGATAGGGATATTTGGCAGCGATATAGTCCTGCACTAGAAATCTATCGCAAAATAAATAGGCTTACTACTGTAGCAATGTAATTTTAAAATTGTATAATACTGAAATGATAATATTGTATACTGTTTTGAAAAAATGACACCTCGCCGAGTTTTTTACGCCGGTTCTTCTCGAGGCAGAGGTTTTCTTTCCGAACCGGTGGTAGTTTATCGACATTCGTAGGTGCATGTAATATGCCTAAATTGAGGAATAAATCACTTTGACTTTGACTTTGACTACGTTAGTGACAAAATGTAATAATGAGTGAAGTTGAAAAGTGACAAATATAGTGTTGTTTGCGGGTTTAACAGGTAATTTTTATCTTTAACTAAATATTTTTTCATATGATACTGACGTATAACGTATCTAAGTGTCTCCAAACGAATCGTTCATTTAATCAAGTAATTTACAATTAATTTAGAACATTGCACTTTACCACTTTGATTGGAAACACAACAACAATGCTTGAAAATGAACATAAGTTGTTCTCTTTTCTACTATTTAAGATTGATGATCCTCGTGATATCTTTGTACGAGTACATTAAATTGTATGTATTTAAGTATAAAATGTATAAGTTAGTTTATATTGTATGCATTATATACGTATGTATATTCATGTAATTAATTGATTTGTGTTTCCATTCGAGTCTCAGTATTTAGGATCCTGCACCATTAAAGTTTCTGTTTGGCCCAATGGTTGACTGGTAGAGAATGCCTGATGGCATTAAGTCCGCTAATTGTACTTTTATTTGTATATTTGTGCAATAGTTAAAATAAAAAATAAAAATAAAGTTCTTGTATTAAATATAATAAATCTTTATATTTATGATTTTACATCTATAGTGAGTTAGTAATAAGTTTTGATGCTACATTCTGAAATTTTGGTTGAATGAAATTTATGGTAAGCGTTAGTGAAACAAAATTAGGGCCTAGGTACTTAACAACCTAAATCTAAAACTAACTCTAGGGTAGCCTTAGCGATCTGAAGTTGACGAATATTAATAATTCAGATGATAAATTAGCTAAGGTTGGTACAAAGCGGAGTCGTTTCGAGTTCGCGTGAGCACAAATCCTTATCGCGGGGGTTTGGGAGTACGTGACAAGAGTAGAACGTTAATAACGCCATTGCTATAGTCGCGCAGAAGGAGAAGATATTGTCCTTCTGATTGAACCTCCAAATTGTATTTATCTGACATGATTTAAATCGATTAAGGCTACATTCAGGGGCGGATTTACCTATAGTGCACGGGGCTAGCGCGCGCTAGATTTACTCTGCGTTGAATGGAGGTTTAGACGTAATATTTTGACTACATTCACGGACACGCCACGTAGCCGTCACTTGGCCGTAGTCGTGTGTGTTCATTCGTCATTCACACGCGCTATATGTATTCTGCGAGAAATGGATGCATCCAAATGGATGAACATAATACTGATCCAACGTAAAATTTTGACTGTCATGACCGTTACATTCGGATGGTGTTTTAGTCCATCGTGATGGCATTCCTTTCCTTTGGATACCAGTTTTGACATTTTATGGACCGACTGACTTCGTTCGCGTTGACTTCCTTTTATTGGAAGAAAAGTTATATGTTAATCCAGCCTTATACTAAAAATTCATCTTAATGCGTTCAGCCATTTTTGCATGATTTAGTAACAAGCATCCAAACTTTCTCATCGAACGAGGGAGCGAAGCGAACAAGCTTCTATGTTTCAGCTTGGGCCGAAAATTCTACTAATATTATAAATGCGAAAGTTTGAATGTTTAGATGTTTGGATGTTTGTTACTCAATCACGCAAAACCGGCTGAACGGATTAAGATGAAATTTTGTATACATATAGCCAGGATTAACATATAGAATACTTTTTATTCCGGGAATCATCCCATAAGGGGGCGAAATAGGGGCCGAAAGTTTGTATGGAGCTATGATATAAACGAGTTAAGAAGCTAGCCAATCAATTAAGGGTCGAAAACGTGCCCTTGACTTTTCTGGAGTACTAACTATCAGACAGGCAGAATGCTTGCTAGTATTTAAAAAAAACAATTTTTGTAAAACATTTCCCTACTGCTACTCTCACACTGGGCGGCGGTGAAGAGATTATTGCGAGGGGGTGTTTACATAATACAGTTAATGGATTTAAAACAGCCAGGTTACAGCGTCCCGTCGCAAATTCACTTGCGATTTAAAAATTCACTCGTTAAATATGTATAGCCCGTGAGAAAGTAATGCGAGCGAAAGTGGTACAGAGTTATTATGTACATAAAGCAAGCAATCAAAGTAAGGATTTTGCAGGGTTTATAAAACATTGTGCCAGGCAATTTAGTTTCAAGTGTATTTTTTATTTTGCACTTGCTTGCGAGGTTTTAGCTTATCTTCGTTTTATTACTTAGCTCTGATAGCTTTCTAGGTCGTTTATAAAATTGTTTTTTAGAATTCAGAGTGAAGCTTTTACTAAAATGAATTGATCGTTAAAATTATCATTGCTCTATATTTGAATAGATTTCTCGTTTTGTTATCATTTGATATGTATGAATCACAAGCCATTAAAAAATCTAGAACCAGACTATCATTTTATTCATTCAACTAACTAAAGAATGCATTAGTGGTTAGAGAACCTGACTATGAAGCTTGAGGTCCCGGGTTCGATTCCCGGTCGGGGCAGATATTTGTATGATGAATATGAATGTTTGTGTTCGAGTCTTGGATGTTTAATATCTATTAAGTATATATTTATCTATATAAGTATGTTTAACCATTGTCTAGTACCCATAGTACAGGCTTTGCCTAGTTTGGGACTAGATCGATTGGTGTGAATTGTCCCACGATATTTATTTTATTTTTTATTTATTTATAAGATACTCGGCAACTATGACGTTATTTCCTGTGACGTCACATTCCAGCATTTTTTAGACTACTGCTAATATTCAAACAGTGTTTAAATATTAGCAATAGAATACTATATCGCTGCCTCGTTGTATAAATGACAAATTTTCAAGCAAACACAACAGTGAATAAAAGGAAAACTTTACGTAAAATCTCGAAACGCCACGATCCTACCGAGACTGCGCCAGTACGGGTGTCGTGGAATGACATTATAAAGGCCATAATTAAGAAGTGCCCTTATCACCCGGGCCGCGCGGCTCAAAGACGACATTAATATGCGCCGCGGTTCGCGACTGGTGACGCCAGGTGCGGAAATAGGTAGAAACAGGACCGCGTATATCAAATGAATTTCGTAAATAAATAACATGTGCATGAATGCAGCGTGGGTAGGCCCCCCTTGTGGGCCGATATAGCCCTCCGAATCGCTAAACTTAAGTGGCAGTGGGCGGGGCACATTGCACGTAGAACCGATGGCCATTGGGGCGGAAAGGTTCTCGAGTGGCGCCCACGGACCGGAAGGCGCAGCGTGGGTAGGCCCCCCACAAGGTGGACTGATGACTTGGTAAAGGTCGCTGGAGTCCGCTGGATGCAGGTGGCGCAGGACCGGTCATTGTGGCACTCTTTGGGGGAGGCCTATGTCCAGCATTGGGCGTCTTTGGGCTGATATGATGATGATGATGATGCTTTAGGTTTATCATTAAGATAATAAATAATTTACCTTCATAATAAATCTAAGTCGAGTGGCGACTACGTTACCGGGCAGACCCCCCCACAAGGTGAACTGATGACCTAGTGAAGTTCGCGGGAGTCCGTTAATTGCGGGTGGCGCATGACCGGTCATTGTGGCACTCCATAGGGGAGGACTATGTGCAGCAATGCATGTCTTCCGGCTGATATGATGATGATGATGATATATTTTTCAACAGTTGGGTCCACCTAAAATGTCAAAATGTCTGACCAAAGGCTTTAGTTAATTAATACCCCGATGCAGCAAGGCTGCGATCCCATTTATCTTAATTGATAGAAAGGGTCATCCCTTGGATATCGCTTATGTTACATGAAATACCAATTTAAAAAAGTAAAGGAGTGTGGTGTTTATCTTATTACATGCAAGAGACATGACTTATTGTCATGTCGAATCGAGTCCCCGATTGTGAAAAGTCGTCAAACCAACTTAGTGATACCTACGCTACGCCTTCGGTTATATTGAATTCTGTTATATATGATTGATACGTGTTTGTGGTCTTTATCTAACAATAAAAGGTCAAATGTTATTTGAGACCCGTCGAAGCATTTACTGCTGTTTTATTCCACCCCTTTACAGCCTCTAGGCTCTTCACTCTTTGGCAGTCTTCATGTTTGCCTCTAATTGTTTTACGACGCAGTAAAAGCAGCGGCATCGTTCGTTTATCCCGCCATCCTCCACTCTTAAAGCTGAATTAGGCCGTTTGTGATAGTGTACGAATGTCACGAGTGTCATGAATAGCTGGTGTTGCTTAAAAGATCACGACAGTACAGACAGCATCATACGTTTGGATAAGGAATGTTGACTTATAGTTAAATCGTTCTTGGGAAATTGTATAAAATTCTACAATAAAATTCCAAAACACATTACCGAACTTACTGACTCTAAATTTAAATCTGTCGTTAAAATTACACTTATTTCAAAAGCATATTATAAGATAAACGACTACATCATGGATAGGGATTTTGGCAGCGATAAAATGCACTAGGAATCTGTCGTAAAATAAATAGACTTTCTACTGTAGCAATGTAATTTTAAAACTTTATAATACTCTGATACTGAAATGATATATTGTATACTGTTTTGAAAAAATGACACCTCGCCGAGTTTTTTACGCCGGTTCTTCTCGAGGCAGAGGTTTACTTTCCGAACCGGTGGTAGTTTATCGACATTCATAGGTGCATGTTATATGCCTAAATTGAAGAATAAATCACTTTGACTTTGACTTTGAATCAGCTTCTTTATAGGAAACGTCATTAATGCTCTGTCAGGTCTGGCAATAAAACGCTTGCAAAATGAGAAGACTCACAACTATATTGCCGACTTTGTATTGATTCATTTGACATTCAATAGTAAACCACAAGAGACAAATGCAGAGGGGTGATCACGTAACTTTTCGAACTTGCGTTCACCATCATCAACATATCAGCCGAAAGACGTCCACTGCTGGACTTAGGCCTCCCCCAAAGAGTGCTAAAGTGACCGGTCCTGCGCCACCCGCATCCAGCGGACTCCCGCAACCGTTACCATCAGTCCTACCCACGGCGAGCCTTCCGGTACGTGGTCCGCCCCAACGGTCATCGGTTCTACGTGTAATGTGCCCCGCCCACTGCCACTTAAGTTTAGCGATTCGGAGTGCTATATCGGTTACCTTGGTTCTGCTGCGGACAGCCTCATTACTGATGCAATCACACAGAGAAACTCCTAACATAGCCCTCTCCATTGCCTTTAGGGTGACTTTGAGGCTTCTTATGAGGCCCATAGTAAACGACCGCTCGCGTTAGGACAACTTAACCATTTGTCCATACAAATAGTGGCATTTAGATGTACCTGACGCGCGTACAATACGTTACGTGATCAACTTGCTGAACTCCCAACTAAACTCACCGTCGGGAGGGTATGGAGAACTTCCTTTCAAGATCAAGTAAGTAAACTTGCCATTTATTAGTGCTACCACACGGCATGGCCTTTGCATTGGCACACTACAAAGGTATTGCCCGTTATTGGTCCCTAGAGACCCATTTGAGGCACCGTAAACGTTTCACCTCACAAATTCGCGGCGAGACAATTTCCCCAATATGAAAAGGTTTCAATTGCTGTGCGGCTTTGCGATACTTTGGCTCGGGTGTGTGCTAAAAGTTCTTTATATACTGCACAATTTGTTACGTATACACTATACACAAGGGTGTATTGTTCAAAAGGTGAGTGAGCGAAAATCTGAAACTACAAGAGATACGGCAATTTGCTCTTAGGAGTCACGACATCGATTTTAGGACATACCCGGTTTGCTTGAGTTACCTACGCGATACGCGGGTCACCTTGGCATCTAGTCAATTATTTATTTTCACAGTATTGTTAGTGTTTGCAAGCATTTTGAAGCTGCTCGTCTCGTCGAACTTGATGAGAGACGTCAGGCACAAAAATCGCGCCCAAAGCCCAACTACAATTACACTTACAATACCTCTGGTCAGCTTTACTGTGCTGCCTGCGACCGAGTGTTCAAGAGTAAGTTCGCCTTCGCAAGCCATATCAGGGCTCACGCCCGTAACTAGCTAGGGTTGCCATCGCCGGTCACGGCGTGGCTAGCTATATACAGTGTTTCATCATATAAGATGGGGAAACATAGGTAAACAAGTTTCACAAATAAAATGCGACCCATTTAATTTTCGTTTGCCCAGATGGTATGCAATCTGTGTGCGCGCGTCTTGTCTGGTTGGGTCGAGTATTTTCGCTGGGCTTGAAGTATACTGAGATGAAATCAATTTCGAAGGCACGTTTAATATAAAAGAAGTATAATAATATAAATAGTCCTCCGAAGCACTCCTCCCTGTCGTATCCAATGATTACCTTACAGTTTTTTCTGATAAACACGTTTATGGCTCGCAAAGGCCAACTTACTTTTAAATGTTCGGTCGCACTGTGTGCAACTAACTGGATTTGGTCATTAAAAGGCGCTTAAGGTCCAGGATTTCAAAAAAGTATAATGTACATGCCAATTATTCACGTAATTTTTGAACCAAGCCGCCTCGTGAGAAGCCTAGCCTAACCAGAAGGCCTACCGCGAAACGAAATTCGTTTTCGTTCGTGTATCTCCGTCTCTGTCCCTCGAACTAGCAAGTACGACAGAGACGGAGATACATGAACGAAAACGAATTTCGTTTCGCGGTAGGCCCTCTGCTGCTTTAGATTGACAAACATTCAGAAGAAAGTACTCTTTGCGTAATGATTGCAACAATAATACATTCCAGGACATGCAATTCCTTTAATTTGCCATCACTCATAATCAGGAATAAACTATGTTTTCACCTTTACACATACTATAACATTAAAAAACCGGCCAAGTGCGTGTCGGACCACACAAAACGAAGGGTTCCGTGCCTATTGAAAAGGTCGCAACAGCAATTTACTTGATTTTCCATACAACGATTAGTACAAATATCAAACTGTGACGTCATGATTCAATGTCAATCAGTGTGAAACGTTTTCGGATGCCGCCAGCGAGTTCCGTCTTTAACTCGATTTTTTGGGTATTTATGTTGTTGAATTGTAGTTGGTCATACAAACATTTGTTCCTCTCCAAAAACTGGTTCGAATGGCATCGTAAAAAAATAGGAAACAAGCCTATAGGCGCTTCAAAGACCAATTTTATTCATTTGACTATCTATCTTAACAAGAATAAAGTAAAGTGCAAAACCACTGTATAACTAGAGAGATGAATAAAATTCGAGAAAACAATCGGTTCGCAGTGCACCCCAGACTCGCCAAGGGGACTCAGTCTGACTAAATTACTAGACACATAAGCCACCTGTTAAGACCCGCTCCTCTCTAGATTGCATCCCTAATGCTGCTAGGTGCAGTAGTATAGCGCAGTATATACACAGCTAAAACAAATACGTGAGCGTTTTTCAAAAAAGTGTACATGACCTTTTTTTCAGAATTCGTTTATTTTGGTTTATCTTACTCAGAATCGTTGACACTATCGATCCTCATACAAGAAAAAGTGTCCAAAATATTCCATTCCAGATCGTCACATTTTTGTATGCAGTCTTTTTTTATTTATATGGTCGTGACGCACTGGAAGAAAAAACTTACATAGTAAAGTCTGGGACACTTTTTTTCTTGTGTGATGATCGATAGTATCAACGATTCTGAGTAAGAAAAACCCAAAAAAATCGAAATAAACATGTACAGTTTTTTTGAAAAACAATCACGTACAAACGTCCTATTTGACGCGTTCACAATGACACGCGTCGCTTTAATAGACTTTTAATACAAGTTAAATACGGTTTTGTAAAACATTTATCATCATATCAGCCGAAAGACATTGTGGCACGCTTTTGGGGGAGACCTATGTTACGGGACAAAGGCCTCCCCCAAAGAGTGTCGCAATGACCGATCATGCTCCACCCGCATCCAGCTGACTCCTGCGACCATTACCAGGCCATCAACTACCTTTGTTCGCTTTGTTGTCTGTATTGTAAAACATTAATTTATAATAATGTTTTTTTTTGTTTATTTAAATTTAAAACGTTATTCTAAGATGCTTTTGTAAAAAAACATACAAATTATCCACCCGGAAGTAATTATATAGATTTAATTTGTGTTTAGACGACCGAATAGCCTAGTGGTTAGAGAACCTGACTATGAAGCTTGAGGTCCCGGGTTCGATCCCCGGTCGGGGCAGATATTTGTGTGATGAATACGAATGTTTGTTCTCGAGTCTTGGATGTTTAATATCTATTTAAGTATGTATTTATCTATATAAGTATGTTTATCCGTTGTCTAGTACCCATAGTACAGGCTTTGCCTAGTTTGGGGCTAGATCAATTGGTGTGAATTGTCCCACGATATTTATTATTATTTATTACGATATTAATTAATCATCTTTTGTATTTTTTTGTTAGATTTATTTATATATTTTATTTATTTATTAGGACCTTCAACAATAAGCATACCATTACATAATACTATTCTTATATGCGCAAATTAAAACTAAGTATCCTATTAATTACAGAAGGACACAGCCATGCATTAATTAACAGTGAAATTTTACTAATCTCGAATACTAAAGAGCAAATATAAAATAACCAAAAAAAAAATTAAAACATTTAAATAAAAAAAAAAATAGTAATTTAAGTACTTTAGTATTAATTTCCGACCTTTCAGGAGATAATTAAGTTATCATTTCTTTGACACGTTTTTCTAGGTAATTACTTAAATGATGATGTATCCCTTACAAAATAAAACCGGACAAGTGCGAGTTCAACTCGCGTGGTGAGGGTTCCGTATATAATACACAAAAATATTGAGAATTTTCCCGTTACTTTGAATACTCAAACTTCTAATAGGTTTTCCTGTAATCTTTAGGCACGGAACTATTTTCCATGTTTTCCAGAATTTTAAGCCTACTAGTTTCGGAGATAAAGGTAAATTTTCGTCTTTTTCCTAAATTACTTCAAATCTGTTTATGCTAAAATTATTTAAAAAAAATATCTGAGATGCTTACAACAACCGCTTTCATTTAATATGTCACACAATACAGTTTGCGAAACTTTTTTTAAAATTTTCCAGTTTATCCCCCAAAAGTGGCCCCCTTGTTCAGAATTCATTAATTTACTTTACGCGTCCATCTTTGGGTCACCAATTTACATATGTTTACCAAATTTCAACTCAATCGGTCCAGTAGTTTCGGAGCAAATCGGCTGTGACAGACGGACAGACAGACGCACGAGTGATCCTATAAGGATTCCATTTTTTTCCTTTTGAGGTACGCAACCCTAAAAAAGATCTGCTGTTATAAATTATTTCCATTTATAGGGTTCCACGGAACCTTTATAGTTTCGTTATGTCCATCTGCCCGTATGTCACAGGTATTTTACTCGAAAACTATATGGTGTATTTAAATAAATTTTGGAGGAGCGGAGTATTTTGTTAGCCGCTACATAGTTTTGTAATTACAACACAAAAAAAAATCGGGGTGCACTCCATACATAATAGGTACTGCAAGTGAAAAAGTTTTCATTGTGAGCCCACGTGTCAATCGATAGACCTTTCAAAATAAATATAAGGTTTCTCAGCAATTTTTTCGATGAAGTGAATAGAGTCGGAGAAAAATATTGGCGCACCCTAGGAACCTGCAGGCAAACCAGGGAGGCCCTCCCGACAATCAACCCCGGATTGTCGAGGAAGCTAAAGAAGCTACAGAGGCCGGCACTCCGCCTTCTGACGGGAGCCATAACTGGTCATGCACTATTAAACAAACATCTTTTCACCCTAGGTGTTACAGACAGTCCTCTCTGCAGAGCCTGCATGGAAGAGGATGAGACAGCCGCCCACGTCATCCTGACGTGCCCTGGGGTAGCAGATTAGTGGGCAAAGCACCTCGGAACACAGGGGTCACTGCCGGAGGCCGTCGGCAACATAAAGGGTCTGCTAGGCTTCCTGGTGGAACTGGGTTGGCATGAATAATAGTAGTGCCAACCCACACGCAAAATAGGCGCATTCATGACGTCGAGTTGCGGAAACCCAGCCCGCGTACACCTATAACCTATAACCTATAGAGTCGGAGATAAAGTCACTAAAATTGTGTCCCCCCCTCTACTTTCTGAACGGTGTATTTTAAAAATATGAAAAAAATCATGGACATAGGGCTTATTAAATTCTTTCAACGAAAGTTATTTTGATCGCTTCAAAGGTTTTCGAGATATTGCTGTAAAACTGCCTTCCCTATAGAAAAGGACGTAAGTGCCGTAAGATTTCCGTGACGATACGGTCTTTTTAGTCACTAAAATGACTTGCGGAATTCGGCGGACTCGATGGTGGATCAGTCACGTGTGCCGAGTAGAACTGGTCAATGTAGCGCAGGTTTAAAAAGGTCTCTAGTTGAGACACTGCTTCAGTTTATACGTTTACTGTGTCCAGAAAATGGAAGCATAAAAACCTACATAATATAAACGATAGGAGAATAGACTGGGAATCAAACCGGGTGTGAACCTAAAACATAACCTTCGCATTTTAATTTAATACCAAGCGCGACGCGACTGAGTGACAGCAGGGATCGGATACCGGTATTTTCACCATACAAAAATACCGGTTTAATTTCGTTCAATTTCGTTCTTTGGTTTATAATATCATTTTTGATCAGGCTGTCTAATAATACGAAAATGTAACCTAAATACATGATAGAGTTAGGACTCAAAATATTAGACTACTTCGGGGACTTTTGAAAAAACCGGTTCCGATCCCTGAGTGACAGAAGATAGTTCCAACATATCTTAAATCTGGTAAGGATGGAGGATGGATCTTTAAACTAATGATTTTTTTAAACTTCCGGCTACTTCTTTTAATCTGCAGACAGACAAAGTGCCTTTTCACTTCTGAAAAAAACCAATAATAATAAAAATTCAGTGAAACCAACGAATCACAACAAATCGATGAACTTACGTCATGTCTTAGATTGAACAAAAACTCAACCTTAATGGAATGTATACAAGTACACAGTAAAGTTGTAATAAAATAAAAGTATCTACGTGAATACAGTCCAAGAAAACATCTCAACAACACCACCTGTAACATATAGGTTTCAATAAGCATTCTAAAGCCCATTCTTTTAGATGTTTATACAAGATCATTTTCCAATAACGCAGATATGAACTCCAAAAACAATAGTCACCAAAAACGCAATAAAAATATCCGTAGCGCGCAAAAAAAAACCTTGTTTGCTGACAATTTCGCGAAATTGTACGCGCGCGTTCTACCGCTAACTCAAACAGTCCAGTACAGTATCGGCTTTCTATATTGCAAGTATTGGTACGGTTCCGCATATCCTTTAACTGTTATGGTGCCAGTTAGCACCGAGTCAATAAGAGCGCGCGTTCGAAGCGGACATAAAATTATACAATGCGAGACAAGAATCGAACATCGTGTGATACTTTATCGCGCGTAACATTCTACATAACACTTATGAGGAATAGTGTATTTGATCTCGCATTCGTGCGCGCAAAGCTATCGTATCAGAACGGGTACACATAAAATATTCAACAGCATTAAAATTCGAATATTTCATACGAATCAGATGCCTTAAGGGGTTGCATTGCCAAAATTATGAGGTTATCCAAAGGCCAACCTGTTTTTTTTTCAGTTTGTGAAAGACATAAACGAGTGGGGCGTATACATTACATTGTTTGTAAGTCATGACTTGGTTTTTTTTGCGGCTTAATGTTGGCTTTTAGGACAAGTGGGGCTCTACAGAACCTACAGACCAGCGACAACCACGAGTCGCCTATTCTTCTATTTCCTGCGTTCTAGACACTTCATCATCATCATCATCATATCAGCCCAAAGACGTCCACTGCTGGACATAGGCCTCCCCCAAAGAGTGCCACAATGACCGGTCCTGCGCCACCCGCATCCAGCGGACTCCAGCGACCTTTACCAGGTCATCAGTCCACCTTGTGGGGGTACTACCCACGCTGCGCCTTCCGGTACGTGGTCGCCACTCAAGAACCTTTCCGCCCCAACGGCCATCGGTTCTACGTGCAATGTGCCCCGCCCACTAGACTTCTAGACACTTCATTATGACGTAATACCAAGACACGCGTTCACCTTTGTTTGGAGTTTCACCACTCGTTCGACTCTGGAGCGCTCCGCCATTTTTAATATTCCCGTAAAATATGGCCGCGAATTATGGCGTTCCGAAGCCGGATTTAATTTGAGTGTTTTTAAATTTGTTGTGTCGATTTACGAGCGCGCTAGTCGTGGCCCGCCACCAATTTGCGTCGTTTATTTTCACAGTTTTTAATGGTAATAATTTGGCTTGTTGTTTTTATTTCGACCATTCTGTGGTGCAATCTGACTTTTTTTTATACGATGGTGTCAGTCTACCTGATCATAGTAGAAAGAGTGGGCAGTAGGCTATCTCGGGCCCAATCCACGATATAATTGCCTACCGTACTTGCCTGTCTCAGGGTTGTCACTTTTAGCTAAATTTTAATTCAGTGCCTAGAAATTGGCAAGAGCCCAAGTTATATTTTTTTAACTTGTGTGGTCTGGGTTCAGGGTTTGTGAGGTCGGTTTTACCTAAACGATGATGAAACCTTTCACGATAAAACAAAAAGAGACAGGCGATACCTATGTGGTTGCGGGGCCGGCGGGGGCAGAAGTTGAATTATTTAGACACCCAAATACACAGCAATAAGTTCTCCTGCGATTATCACAAATTGTTCATGCATGTAGCGGTGCCGAAAAGCTGTGACACGCGAACCTTGTGCGGTATTAACCCCGACTGGTGCACTGAGAAACAGGTCGAGTTTTTGTTTGAGTGTGCGTGCGGCGAAACATAGATACTACGGCGCACACATACAAGCCGCGCGTGGTGCTTTTTTATGAAGATAACGTACTTTCCACTCTTTCTACTATGCCCTGATGTTAAATCGTGGTCTATTGACACTTGCAATTCCAGAAGCACGTTGCCTGCCCTTTATTGGTTTGAGGATTCGTTGCGTTGATAGCTAGAGAGGAACGTGGGTCCTTTACTCAACACAAGACATCTTCTGGAGCTCAGGCGACCTAACTCACCACCTGGAACACAACACCACGTACCTACAGAGGAAGTTCCTACCTACGACGACCGAATAGCCTGGTGGTTAGAGAACCTGACTATGAACCTTGAGGTCCCGGGTTCGATCCCCGGTCGGGGCAGATATTTGTATGATGAATACGAATGTTTGTTCTCGAGTCTTGGATGTTTAATATCTATTTAAGTACCGTATGTATTTATCTATATAAGTATGTTTATCCGTTTTCTAGTACCCATAGTACAGGCTTTGCCTAGTTTGGGACTAGATCAATTGGTGTGAGTTGTCCCACAAAAAAAAAGTAGTGGCATTATTATGGCTTTGGTCAGAAGGCAGAACAGAAGACAGAACAGGAGACAGAGGACAGAAGTCAGGTAGAGGTACATCCCCAACTAGGCTGCTGCAAATTTGAGGAGATGACATGAAATTAAATGAAATATTCATTTGCGGAATACGGGTCATATTATGTTGGTACAAATAAACATTATAGTCCGCCATACTCTACTTAAATAAGCATGCAAAATAATAGCATTTTGGTGTCGGTTAAGAATAGACAAAATAGAGGGATTACTTATTACTAGTTTTAATCTTTAGAAATTCATTCAGATGACATTCCGCTGTTGTCCCTACCTCTCTTTAGACTTGTTACCGGGGGTCGACCATACAACTCTAAAGGATAATACTTTCATTATCATAAATGCTGCATGACGTCATTACTCAATTTAGGTAATCAAAAATATTGGACACGTATTTTTTTGTTTGTCAATTAAACAAAAAAATATGAAGATATAGCCCGTTAAACTTCCGTGTAACGTCACATTATGGTACACTTTTTAGCATAGAATAGAATAATTCATTGAAAAGCATAATGTATAAAATAAGAATAAGCGTCGTAACAGGTAAAATAATCATTATTTTTCTCCAATTTCTATTTTCCGCACTCGCATACGGTTTTGAAAAATAGGAAACGTATTCCAAGCCCCGTTCAGCAATGCAATACAATTTCCAGAAGCATTTTTCACTGGCAACCCCACACTCGCAGCGGTATAGAACGTTTCCGCAAAAACTTGTGTTGCCAGGAAATTGACGCTTCATTCCCAGATAATTATATTGCTATATTGCGAGCGTATTGGTGGAAACGAGATTTGTTTATTGCTGAAACAAAATAACTACATATGAGTTAAAAATGGTTTGCTTTAAGATGACAAGAAAAATTAAGGGTTATTCCTATTGTTTAAAGTTGCTGCGACATATGGATAACATTTAAGTCAAAGTCAAAGTCAAATAGTGATTTATTCTTCAATTTAGGCATATTACATGCACCTATGAATGTCGATAAACTACCACCGGTTCGGAAAGAAAACCTCTGCCTTGAGAAGAACCGGCGTAAAAAACTCGGCGAGGTGTCATTTTTTCAAAACAGTATAGAATATATCATTTCACCTATTATAAAATTTTAAAATTACATTGCTACAGTTAGAAAGCCTATTTATTTTGCGATAGATTTCTAGTGCATTTTTTGATAACATTCACGGGGGCAACACGTAGACACTTGGTTGTTCAGTAGTTTTGGTCTGACGCGTCCACGGTGCGGTCCATGTGTGTTCATCGCTTTTTAGAGATAAAAGGCATATTCTTCTTCTTCTTCTTCAATACTTCAATATAATTGGCCCGCTTATTCTAACAGCTCGGCCACGACTTCAAGCGACAGCGGACCGAGAGCGTTTATGACTTGAAACTACTTATTGAGTGCTACGTGTATGCAATAGCAGCTACGGCGTAGCACGTAGACCCACTCATGTATGCTACGGCGTAGCCCGTAGAAGCACTGCTCGTGTTAATTTATTTTGAGTAGCTTTTTAATCTCGGACTAGACAGAATTATTATTTTCATATCTCATGCTCTGAAAGTGGGTCGTTTTGTTCTAAAAAGTGTGCAGAGTGATACGTTTCTGCTCTAATGCAGAAAAGTAGTGTAATTCCAATTAGTCCTCGCCTTATAAGCATTCTGCGGGAACTAATTCTAATAAATATCAATACTTACCCCGCCACTGACAAAGGAAACTAATTTTATTCTTACTAGATCATGGAATTTATTTCATTAAATATAAAATAAATTTATGTTGTAAATTCATTACTTTTATTTTAGCTATAATATTCACTAGGCTGTAGGTGACAAATGGAATACACTCACAAACCTTTTTTTAACTTCAAATTGTGCATGTGAGCTAAATAAGAAACGCATACAGCCACTCTTCAGCTAATACTAATAATAAATACAAAACATATTGTAAAATTTTGTGCCTGTGTTTTTTTTACTTTCCTCGTATTCGATATGAACAGTAGAGTGTTTAACTCGGGTGAAAATCACCCTTTCTGACTCGAACGTCAGCAATGCGTGCTTTTCAGCCCTTGGATAACAATCTAAGTATTGTCTTTACCCATTGAAGGCCAATGACTCGTAAACAACGTCGTGCCTTTCGTAGCGTTGCTTTGTCCCTCATGTAGCGGAAAGTGACTACTGACAGTGAATGTGCCAATTTTTTTGTAGCCTTACACATGTAGCCGATACCGCAGGTTTCCCGCTTTGTAAAGGAAAGCTTGTACGACCAGGACATTTCTAAGTTCCTGACATTCAAAGTATGTCAAATTCATATACAAATTTAATTTTATTTTATGTGTTTTTACCACCATCATCATTCGCTTGTCCTTATCCCATTTACTTGGGGTCGGCGCAGCATGTTTTTTTCTTCCATACCTCTCTATCGCCCGTCAGCTCATCACACACTTCCTTCCTATTCATATCGTCTCTCACGCAGTCCATCCACCTTTTTCTTAGTCTACCTCTTATCTTGCAACCCTCCACATTCATACTTAATGCCCTTCTAGCAACATTACTATCATCCCTCCGCATAACATGTCCATACCAACGTAGGCGATTTGCTCTCAGCTTTTCAGTTATGGGTGCTACTTTCAGGCTTCCTCTTATATACTCATTCCTTATTCGATCCATTCTCGTCACGCCACACATCCATCTCAACATTCTCATCTCTGTAACATGCAATCTCGTTTCATCCCGTTTTATACAATAAAATTCCAAAACACATTACCGAACTTACTGACTCTAAATTCAAATCTGTCGTAAAACGGACACTTATTTCAAAAGCATATTATAAGATAAACGACTACATCATGGATAGGGATATTTGGCAGCGATAAAATTCTGCACTAGAAACCTGTCGTAAAATAAATAGGCTTTCTACTGTAGCAATGTAATTTTAAAATTTTATAATACTCTGATACTGATATGATATATTGTATACTGTTTTGAAAAAATGACACCTCGCCGAGTTTTTTACGCCGGTTCTTCTCGAGGCAGAGGTTTACTTTCCGAACCGGTGGTAGTTTATCGACATTCATAGGTGCATGTAATATGCCTAAATTGAAGAATAAATCACTTTGACTTTGACTTTGACTTTGATCCATCATCTTTGCGGCATTCTGATCCATGCATGTGTTTTTACCACCATCGAGGTGAAATTTACTCAACCGATAAAAAAACTATCACTTAACTATAAGCAGTACAATGAGACAAGTAATAAGAAAAAAATCCATTATCTACACAAAAGGATACATTACTTTCTTACAACGGAATAATAACAGGTGAGTTTTGTAGAAGTGGCGATGGGGGTCGTATCGCTTATTACTGCTGGGCAGGGTTGCCACACGACTTTTTTATGAACCTTTTTTCTTCCATTTGTTTATGTGTGCTGGAATATGCAGTTTGTCTATATTTGTACGAGCATTACTTTGCTCAAAATGTTTACTAATGTTAATCGCGGCGTTTTGCTTTATTTTTGATTACATCCTACTTAACATTTTTAAGTGCATTTGTATGTTGTGAAATAAATAAATCTAAATCTAATATAAATGCGAAAGTTTGGACATTTGTTACTAAATGACGCAAAAACGGCTGAACGGATTAAGATGAATTTTAGTATACAAATAGAGTCCCGTCAATGTATCGCACTACAAGATCTTCACTTCAAGCAACAGCTGCAAACAAACAAAAAGAAAATCATTAAAAATTATTTTTAATTCATGAAAGCATAGTTTTATTCCTTTATTATAATTAAATCGTGTAAATGGCGAATCTTAAATATTTGTATCTTTTACAGTAGGGAAATTACAGCCTCTCAACGAACGTCGTAATAAATGTACAGAAGCGTTTAAACTTAATATTTTGGAAATATCTAGTTTTATTTAAAAAAATGTATGAATGTGGTTTAACTCATTGGGTAACGTACTAACGATATTAGTTCTCTGATATCTGTTATATTAGCGGAATAATCGCCTGGCTACACTTAACGATTACCCCCTGTATAGATTACTTAATTAGAAGTAGGTTAAGACAAACTTGCTTTATAATCATTATGTGGTTTTTTAAATGTCTCCACATAGATATTGTGTTGGTTACTTGACATGTAATTATATATTATCAATAAATTATTATGATTATGATTACTTTTTATCCCAGTAAAAGTTTACCAAAGGAAGTCTGTTTGTATTATGTCATGTCCAGTTTTTTTTTTTATTTAGGTGTGCAATAAAGAGTATTTGTACAGTCATCATCATCATCACCCTGGATCGAGTGGAAAGAGAAAAGAATTCTGGCTAACTGGAGCGTCGTTTGTGAGTTCTCTGGAGACTGACGTAGCGTGAGTGACAACCCTAGTAGTAACATCACTGCGTAATAATGCGTAGGCCTCGCAGCGCAGAATAACGGCCGGCGCGTGAGCAATTTCTTACTCGTATTGTTGTGCGTACGCGGGATCTAAATGCTTTTATATTTTACTGTAATTTGCGAACGTTACTGTACGTAGGCAAAAGAAAGAAACAACTGGTGTGAGGATGAAATTAAACACACAGCGGGTCCAAACAGCAACATCCAGAGAAGACCGGCTCACTTTGGAGGAGACCTTTACCCGCAAAGGGGTTCTTGCAGAGTAATTATCTTTTGAAATATTATTATAAATTGAAATATCTAATTCTCTGTTTATAAAACTTAACTTACTAACATTAAAAATAATTAATTACTTAACTTCAACCCAAAGGGCAATGGAGAGGGCTATGTTAGGAGTTTCTCTGCGTGATCGCATCAGAAATGAGGCTATCCGCAGCAGAACCGATTATAGCCCTCCGAATTGCTAAACTTAAGTGGCAGTGGGCGGGGCACATTGCACGTAGAACCGATGGCCGTTGGGGCGGAAAGGTTCTCGAGTGGCGACCACGTACCGGAAGGCGCGGCGTGGGTAGGCTGACCGGTTCGAGTCCCGACTGAGGCAAGCGATTTTTCATAAATCCTTAAATGCAGAATTTATTGTTTTTAAAAACAAAGGAATGTTTTCTTTACACAGAATGTGCTATTTACAATATTTTAAGGTAGTTGCCATCCATGTTGCATTCGATTTTTCCACCCTGTATAGACATAAAGATAAGCTAATTCGTTAATCTATTCTAAAAGATGGTAAGTAAAAGCTAACAGTTTCCTCTTTACGACAAATAAAGTCTTAAATCGAACGAAAGCGTAATGAATAATGTCTTTACCCGCATATTGCAAAGAAGACAAGCAAACCTGCGGCACAAAATATGGCTTATAACCATCCAAAAAATTTATTCTACACGCAGGTAAAAGAATTTTTGAAATCGTATAAAAAGTTCTGGAGAGATAAAAAACCGGTTCCGGTCCCTGTACCATACTTAACTATTCCTAAATAAGAAACAAATTAGTATGCTATACTATTTACCGTGGTCCGCACTTTATACTTAAAAGAACCAGAGTATAGCTAGAATAATATTAAGGTACTTTCACTTAATCAGCGTTAAAATTGACGACCGGAATGAGCTAAAGAGATTGGTTAATTGCATTCCACAATTACGAGCAGCCCCAAAGAAAATATGACAAAGGTGCCTCGTTAAGGCAAATGGTCGTTTTGCGACCTTTCTAGTCGATTTGATTAAAAAAACGCTCTTTCCGTGGCGATTGATTTCTTGTACAACGCCATTCCGCAACTGCGCTCGTTTTCTCCTTTATCACTAAAAGGTTAAGGTTTAAATTGACTTGTTCGAATGTATTTGGTTTTTGGCGGACTTAACGATGGACCTCTTCATTTGAAATGGCATTACGATAAAAGAAAAGGCTTTCTTGACTATAAAAATCTTTAAAATATCAGTGCTATTGTCCCTTGGAGTACTTCAAAGCATTACGTTGGATTTGAGAGGTTATTTTAACGAGGCAAATTGAAAATGTTTTGCAGCGACTCGTAATGAGACTGTATTCTGTTACAACGTTGTTTGTCATCGTTTTAAATTCTTTTTTCAAAATTTGTAATACACCGTGTAATACACTGAAAATAATAAACATCCTACTCACATAAAATTGATAAAAAAATAATTGTAGCCTTTTTTTTGTGTTTTGTACCGTCCGTATGTCTGTCTGTCCGTCTGTCACCAGGCTGTATTTCATGAACCGTGATAGATAGACATTTGAAATTTTCACAGGTGATGTATTTCTGTTGCCGCTATAACGACTAATACTAAAAAACCGGACAAGTGCAGGTTCAACTCGCATGCTGAGGGTTCCGTAAAATATCGAATTTTCCCGTTACTTTAAGTACTCCAACTTCTTATAGGTTTTCCTGTAATCTTTAGGCAAGGAACTATTTTCCATATTTTTTTCAGAATTTTAAGCCTAGTAGTTTCGGAGACAAGGGGGGAATGGTCACAATTCGTCTTTTTTCCTAAATTACATCAAATCTGTCTTTGCTAAATTAAAAAAAAAAAAACTGAGATGCTCACAACAACCTCTTTCATTTGATATGTCCCACAATACAATTTGCAAAACTTTTTTTTTTAATTTTCCAGTTTTTCCCCCAAAAGTGGCCCCCTTGTTCAGAATTCATTAATTTACTTTACACGTCCCTCTTTGGGTCACCAATTTACATATTATGTGTACCAAATTTTAACTCAATCGGTTTAGTAGTTTCGGAGCAAATCGGCTGTGACAGACGGGCAGACAGACGCACGAGTGATCCTATAAGGGTTCCGTTTTTTTTCCTTTAGAGGTACGGAACCCTAAAAATAGAATAAAATAATTATTTAAGGGGGCTCCCATACAACAAACGTGATTTTTTAATTGTTTTTATAGATAATGGTACGGAACCCTTCGTGCGTGAGTCGGACTCGCACTTGGCTGGTTTTTATAGAAAATATGCATGTTTTTGCTTTTTTACTATAAAAGAAGTAAGGCACAGCAAAATGTCATCCAGTTCCATTTGAGCAACCCAATTGGGGAAGTACTTCCGCCTTATAGAAGGCCAAAACCTACACTATCTGCATGGTGGTGATTGCAGTACGATATGAGGTTCCAGAAAATAGAATATACATTTTTGAAGGGTTGGTATTCGGTTCGAAACAAGTCGACCGATATTCGATATAAAGGATCAGGTTCTCCACTCGACTGTAATTTATGAACCGATTTGAAAAATTCTTTCTTTGTTTGAAAGCAACGGCCTCCGTAGCCCAGTTGGTAGTGACTCTGCCTACGAAGCTGGAGGTCCCGGGTTCGAATCCGGGTCAGGGCATTTATTTGTGTGTTATCACGAATATTTGTTCCTGAGTTATGGATGTTATATATATATATATAAGTATCTATATGTATTTATCTATTATATATATCGTCACCTAGTACCCACAATACAAGCCTTATTGAGCTTACCGTGGGCCTAGGTTGATTTGTGTAAGATTGTCTTGTAATATTTATTTATTTATTATTTATATACTTCCAGATCCTGTTGTCACTAAAAGCCAGTTCTGATGATGAAATCCTGGAGAAATCGAGGAAACTCTTCAAATTTTAAAGGCAAACTTGAAGCAATTTGGCTACTGATTTGAAGACGGTTAAAACTTTGTTTTTAAAGTAAATTATAATATGTCTGATTCTCACGGAAGTTTTCTATATCAAATCATGATTTCACTTGTTCTTAATTCCTTCCAAACGTACTAGCAAAGCGTCCTTGGCGTTTCATAAAACGTTACTGATTTGACTACCATTCAACATCCTCGACAACGTGATGCGCCATAACGAAACATATGGGAGCCCTGCTTTATATTCACAACATTATCACAGCTATCACAGGACCTAGCGTTACGAGGAATAAAAGCTGCCTTCCATATTACCATGATATTAGCATAACATTAGTGTTGCTGTGTATTGTACGATATTATACAGTGTTATGGGGCATCGTTTGACTGCAATCGCGAATTATAGGCCACGGGGTAGGTTCACGTCGATTTATCTGTGACTTATCGTTGGTCTGTTCTACACGTAAAAGTAAGTCTCCAGAGGGGTATCCACTAACCTTTTTTAATCCCACCAAAAAAATAAATGTAAAAAAATAGAGACAAGTTCAATACAAAAATTATGCTTGGCTGTGGGCTTCGCCGCAAAAAGAATGGAGATCTAAATGAGTGCCAAGTTGTGTAAAATCCAAATATGTATTTATAGGAACAAAATAACATTATGAACAAGTATTAAACTCTATTTCTTTGCTTTATTGGATACCTATAAAAATTGCTGTTATTTAAAAATGTGAGATCTTAAAGTAGGTTAGATTTGACTTGACCAGTTTTCATTACATCACTCATTTTATAAAGTTATTCAACATTATATATTTTAATTATGATAAAAACTGGCCAAGTCAAATAAATATAAAATGAAAAAAAATTGTATGGGGACCCCCCATTTTTTACTTTTCTTTAATTTTAGATTTTTTCCTTCGCCTACATACAATTACCGAGCTGGATTCCAAATTTTATTATTCTAGGTCATCTGGAAGTAGGATAGGTTTAGGTACTATATGTCAGTCAGTACTAAAATTTACGACTTTTTGACCTTCATAATCTTTATAACCGTTTGAGCTAGCTTCATTAAATTTGGGATTCTAGATGTCCTTATGGATATAATTAAACACACTTAGTTTTATGTGTTTACGTTAAAGAGGTTTTGAGTTATAGAAGGGTCAAAAATGGCACCAAGTGGTTCGTGTAATATTACACTCGGCACTGGCTAGCCAGTTCCTTTGCTTGAACTTGGCTTGACACGCTGCCGCGTGTCTAGATATCCAGCGTTAAGACAAATCAACTGTCATTTTCTCATACAAAAAAATACATTTATGTAGATCTACCTGACGATTGCACAAAGCGTTACGTGATCGACGAGTTGCTGATCGATCACGTAACGCATACGTACATCATCACGTAGATCGACTTGTTAGGGTTCCGATACCTTAAAAGGAAAAAACGGAACCCTTATAGGATCACTCGTGCGTCTGTCTGTCCGTCTGGCACAGCCGATTTGCTCCGAAACTACTGGACCGATTGAGTTGAAATTTGGTACACATATGTGAATTGGTGACCCAAAGATGTACGCGTAAAGTAAATTAATTAATTCTGAACAAAGGGGCCACTTTTGGGGGGTAAACTAGAATATAAAAAAACGCAAACTGTATTGTGTGACATATCAAACGAAAGGGGTTGTTTTAAGCATGTCAGTTTTTTTTTTTAATAATTTTAGCAAAAACAGATTTGAAGTAATTTTACCATTCCCCCCCTTATCTCCGAAACTACTAGGATTAAAATTCTGAAAAAAATATGGAAAATAGTTCCTTGCCTAAAGATTACAGGAAAACCTATAAAAAGTTTAAGTATTCAAAAGCACTTATGAAATTTAGATTATATACGGAACCCTCACCACGCGAGTTGAACTCGCACTTGTCCGGTTTTTGTATCTGAAAATAACAGTTGACAGTTGTTCTAACGCGCGTGAGGTGTGGTAACTGTTTAGATATAATATAGCATGTAATATATGTTAAGACAATCTCCTAGTTCAGTATTAAACGGAACTTACTACATAACTTACGGGTATCATTTGATCTTCCTCGCGTAGCCACCTCATGCGTTTGAAAAGTTATGTGGTCACCCCTTTGCTGATCGATCACGTAACGCATTGTACGCGCGTCAGGTAGATCTAAACGTCAATTTTTATATGGAACAAGAGCATGTCGGACCACGCAAAACGAAGGGTTCCGTGCCTATTAAAAAGGTCGTAATGACTTTTAGTTTTATGTATGGAGTGCACCCCTAAAATGTTTTTTTTTGTCTTTTTAATTACAAAACTATGTAGCGGCTAACAAAATACACCTATCCTCAAAATTTTATTCAAATACACCTTATAGTTTTCGAGTAAAATGCCTGTGACATACGGACAGACGGACAGACGGACATGACGAAACTATAAGGGTTCCGTTTTTGCCATTTTGGCTACGGAACCCTAAAACGTTACATGATTACCCCTTTCTTCTACAATAGAATACACAGTATAGTCGCGCGTAGGCAATCAAAGCAATCTTCCGTCATTTACAATCAAAGTTCAAATATTTTT
This sequence comes from Epinotia nisella, assembly GCA_932294315.1. Taxonomy (NCBI): domain Eukaryota; kingdom Metazoa; phylum Arthropoda; class Insecta; order Lepidoptera; family Tortricidae; genus Epinotia; species Epinotia nisella. The sequence continues at coordinate 1,059,926 of OW028677.1, forward strand.
TTAGCATGTATGTCTCAAGTACTCTTTTCAATGTCAGGGTTTACAAAATCATTTACACAGAGATCATTAAGTTTCAAGAAAATAGATAGCAACGTTAGCTCAAAAGCTAAACACGCGATATTGAGATTATTAATTAATCATCACTTTCAACATCTGAGATTTCTTCCCATTTTTTGCTACACTTTAGAATCATACGTACATTTTAGAGCAGTGCAATTAATAATTCTCTCTCAAAACATTATTTCTAAAGTGTTACAAAATATTATCTATCTCGCTTTGAAGATTGATTTTTAATCGACCTAGTACCTATATATTAAACTGGACGATGGACATGACTTATTATTTGTATATAAACAGTTGAGCGTCGCTAAGTACTCCACAAACACAGTTAGTTGAAACTACAGTAAGTTGCAACTGCTAGGTGAAATTATTCACGACACAACGCATCGATTTGGAACCGGTTTCCTATGTCAAAATGATTCTAACCCAATATGTTAAGTCTAACAGATCCTAGGGCAGTTTTGCTGACTAATGTCAGTTTGGCGGTGAAAGTCACTTACCATATTGTCAATCCACATCTCGATGATAATCACCACCATTTCATGCAGTCGGGATACAATAATGCACGGCTAAATAATGTACGGCCCAATAATCTGCGTCCACTTTTTGTGGACTTGGATTATTGGGTCGTACATTATCAGCCCGGAAAAAGGGTGGCTTTCAATTAATGCCCCGGACCAAACTTTGTTCAGAGTGCTAGCGCACAGCCAAATAATGCACGGCCCGATGATCCATGTACATTGGACGCGGATTATTGGGCTGTAACCTACATTATTTTGGCCATGCATTGTCATGGCCGTACATTAACCGGCACCATGCAGTCGATCAGAGGCGTTTAATATCATAGTTGAATGTCGATATGCTTGACCAGCTGCGCTTGACCAATAACAACTGGCAATTTGATCAGTGTTGCCTGTTTAGACAAGTAGAAAGGCTTCTCAAGTTTCATTAAACGAGCGAGCGAAGCGACGAAGCCTTTCGTTTTAGCTTGGGCCAATATGTTTTCCTATATCTTAATGTCCCAATGACCGGCTCTTCTCCTCTACTTACTATTTGTAAGCAGGTTCAATAATTACACAGTTGTTGACTGATAACGTCTTATAAATCGACTAACGCTGGCTGCACGCACGAAAAAGTGTGACTATTTGTCCCGTTCCGTTGACTGACATATCAACGCACAGCCCAAACCACTGGTTCTAGGGATTCCGAATTTGGCACGTAGGTTCCTTATAAGGTATAGGGGTACACTAAGGATTTTACAAAATTCACCCTCTAAAGGGGTGAAATGGGTTCCGTAAACCAACTTTACAGACACCCATTTTTTTTGTCAATTCAGTCATTTTAAAAAATAATATTGTTTGAAAATAATTTACTTTTATGCAATAAAAATTTGAATTTGAATTTGAATTTGAATTTGACTTTAAAAACAAAGTTTTAACCGACTTCAAATCAGTAGCCAAATTGCTTCAAGTTTGTTCTATAAAACTTGAACAGTTCCCTCGATTTCTCCAAGATCCCATCATCAGAACTGGATTTTGGTGACAACAGGACCAATCTGGAAGTATATGCTTACAAACAAAGAAAGAATTTTTCAAATCGGTTTATAAATTACCGAGTTATCGCGTAACAAACACAAAAAAAACAGTGGAATTGAGAACCTCCCCCTTTTTTGAAGTCGGTTAAAAAGACAGGTTCGCGGGTACTGCAGCTCACAGAGCCTCTAAATAAATAAATAAATATCGTGGGACAATTCACACCAATTGATCTAGTCCCAAACTAGGCAAAGCCTGTACTATGGGTACTAGACAACGGATAAACATACTTATATAGATAAATACATACTTAAATAGATATTAAACATCCAAGACTCGAGAACAAACATTCGTATTCATCATACAAATATCTGCTCCGACCGGGGATCGAACCCGGGACCTCAAGCTTCATAGTCAGATTCTCTAACCACTAGGCTATTCGGTCGTCTCCAGTTTGTAACTGTGTAAAAGTTTGCAATATCTATATGCTATATAACTCATTCATTTTATAGTCTACGCAAACCAAACCAATCTAAGTTTCTCCAGTTACAGATTAAGTTAATTTGCAGCAACTCGTTTGGGCTCGTTAAGACTCTTGACTATGCGATGCTTAATTACAAGGGTAGTTTTATTCGTGTACATTAAACTATTATCTACCTAACCATAGTGTATTCCGTCGTAATAACTACCATTTACAGGGTGGCCAACTTGGAGGTATACAACCTTTTTTTGCCGCCATTTTGTTTTGGCGGCAAATATGACAGTTGTTGCATGAAAATTACTTTGTGTAGATACGGCAAATTTGTTATGGAGCGCTTTACGACTGAACAACGTGTCACGCGGTACGAGCCACAATAGAAACATTAAAAATGACGTTTCCCGGTCGATTAATTTCGAGAAACAGTGACAATGATTGGCTCCGAAGATCGCATGATTTAACAGCTCCTGACTTTTTTCTGTGGAAGGGGACGTGTCTATGCTAACAGGCCAATGAACCTTCAGCAATTAAAACAAAATATTCGAGACACAGTCACTGAGATAACGCAGAAAATGTGATGAAAAACGCGTTACATTTGCCATGCTGCTAGATGTGGACATATCTGGCATTATTTTCCATATTTAACTACCGGCCCTAAGTACTTTATTCAACAAGAAATCCTATAATATTATAAACGTGAAAGTTTGGATGTATGGATGTACGTTCCACTTAATCTCAAAAACTACTGGACTAATCGATGTGACTCTTTCCAGTTATGTACCTTATATATAAGAATAGGACACAGGCTATAATTTATGTCAAATTTCATCTCTTTTAGGGACGGAAAAGAGGATGAAACTTTGTATGGAGACGAAATATTTTTGCTCGTGGCCTTCATCAGGCGCTGGGTCTCAAAATGTATGTGAAAACTAAAATCCGACTCGCACTTGACCAAAATTCTAATTGATATTATTTAATAGGCTATATGTCATCCCTTTTAGGATAGTTTTTATCCCGGGTCCACGCAGACGAAGTCGCGGGCGGACGCTAGTACAGTCAAGAGCAAAAGTAAGTTATCACTTTTGTACCTTATTCCATTGCGATAAGGTGAAAAAAGTATAACCTACTTTTGCTGTTGACTATACTTAATACATTTTATAGTTCATAGAATGAAAATTACAAAAACTAAAGTAAGGCACTAAGGTACCTGTTATTTGGCCACACTGTTTTTCACAATAATTTCACAAGCACTTGTTTTTGCAGAAACCACCATCTGACCTTCCCACACAGTCGGAAGGCCGAACTAGGGAGCCACAGTAAACAGTCATATTTAGTTACTCAAGTGATGTCATAGACAACTAGAATAGTATAGAATAAGCATTTATGAGTATAAAAACAAAAACCGGACAAGTGCGAGTTCAACTCGCGTGGTGAGGGTTCAGTATAATATAATCTAAATTTCATATGTGTTTTTGAGTACTCAAACTTCTTATAGGTTTTCCTGTAATCTTTAGGCAAGGAACTATTTTCCATATTTTTTTCAGAATTTTAATCCTAGAAGCTTCGGAGATAAGAGGGGGGAATGGTCAATTTTCGTCTTTTTTCTTAAATTACTTCAAATTTGTTTTTGCTAAAATTATTTAAAAAAATATCTGACATGCTTATAACAACCCCTTTCATTTGATATGTCACAAAATACAGTTTGCGAAACTTTTTTTTTTAATATTCCAGTTTACCCCCCAAAAGTGGCCCCCTTGTTCAGAATTCATTAATTTACTTTACGCGTCCATCTTTGAGTCACTAATTTACATATGTGTACCAAATTTCAACTCAATCGGTCCAGTAGTTTCGGAGTAAATCGGCTGTGATAGACGGACAGACAGACAACCGAGTGATCCTATAAGGGTTCTTTTTTTTTCCTTTTGAGGTATCGGAATCCTAAAAATGTTCATAGACAGAGATCAGCATAATGAAATCAACAAATACTAGTAACTATATAGTGCCACGAAACGGTTCTATATCCAATTAGGTTCCATCCCCATTAGGCCAGCATCATGCTGGCATGCTGGAACTACTGGTATTGACTGCTGAAACGTACTAATGACCACCGCTCGCTGCGTGATATCTTAAAATGATCCCTATGGACCTACCAGATTTCTATCATCGTAAAAGTCCACCGATATAGCCCTCCGAATCGCTTAACTTAAGTGGCAGTGTTGCGGGGCACATTGCACGTAGAACCGATGGCCATTGTGGCGGAAAGGTTCTCGAGTGGCGACCACGTACCGGAAGGCGCAGCGTGGGTAGTCAAGGTCGCTGGAGTCCGCTGGATGCGGGTGGCGCAGGACCGGTCATTGTGGCACTCTTTGGGGGAGGCCTATGTCCAGCAGTGGACGTCTTTCGGCTGATATGATGATGATGATGAATAGTCCTGTCAACACGGATAGCACAAGACGGCGCGCGAGCTCTCTCACGGCGACATAGACTATCCGTCTTTTTCTAATAAGAACACTGAAAGAGATGGATAGTCTATCTCAACGCGAGAGATCTTGCGCGCCGTTTTGTGCTAACCGTGCAGTACTATGCCACTGTTGCCTGGCACCAGACGTTTTCTTATTTAACAGCGGCAATTACTCGCTATGCCACAGAATTGTCACCGGATATGGCAGCTCGTCGAATCCGACTCGGCTGGGCACCATTCTGGAAGCTACGGCACATCTTTTCGTCCAATATTCCGCAGTGTCTATGACCAGTGTGTTGCCAGTGATGACGTACATAGCACTGAAACGTTGGTGCTTACTATGGGCCTCATAAGAAGGCTCAACGTCACCCAAAGGGCAATGGAGAGGGCTATCATGCTGGGAATATCTCTGCGTGATCGCATCAGAAATGAGGCCATCCGCAGCAGAACCAAGGTAACCGATATAGCCCTCCGAATCGCTAAACTTAAGTGGCAGTAGGCGGGGCACATTGCACGTAAAACCGATAGCCATTGGGGCGGAAAGGTTCTCGAGTGGCTGTTAGGCGCTAATAAAACCATGAAAGTAAATTTATAATGAACTGTATTAACTATTGAATATATATCGAACATTGGGTTCTCCCCTCCAACGCTGTGCTTACGTGTAACGATGATTCTATACTAAAGTGACAGGTGTCAACTAGACTTATATAAATCTATATATTGATGTACCGTCTTGTACATATTCCCAGCCACGAGAAAGGTGATACATACACATATCTGAAATGATTAACTAAACCTTAATTTTCTATAGGAAGAACGCACACTTTATATATGCTTGTTCTTATGACAGACCCTTTAGGCGTCCTGATGGAGAGAGCTCTAACTTTACCATCTGCTCCAGGGAATACTTCTACCACTCTGGCCATTGGCCACCTCAAGGGTGTTACATTGTCATCTTTAACTATGACTAAAGCACCTACTTTAATGTTATTACAATCCTTGCGCCACTCAGGCCTATTTTGTAATTGTACAAGGTACTGCTTGTGCCACTGTTTCCAGAAGCTTTGAACCATACGATTACATTGATCCCAGAACTTAACACGACTAATAGGCTCACTTACAAAATCTTTTTCAGGGTAGGTGGTAAGAGGTGAACCCGTTAAAAAGTGCCCAGGGGACAGGTATGGTGTTTCATTAACATCAGTTGTAGGCAAAGCAGTCATAGGGCGAGAATTTAAAATACCTTCTACTTGTATGATAACAGTATTCAATTCCTCATAAGTCATGACGGTTTCACCCACAACCCGCTTTAGGTGATACTTTACAGATTTTATTCCAGCCTCCCACAATGAACCAAACACTGGAGAATAACTCGGAATGAATTTAAACGAAATGCCTTGCTCGGCTGAGTAAAATTCAACAGCATTCTTATGGTCTGTGGTAGACTGTAATTGATACAAGTGATTCAACTTATTTTCAGCCCCTTTATAGGTAGATGCATTGTCACAATAAATTACACTAGGTTTATTTCTACGTCCAATGAATCTTTTTAAGGCATTCAAGAAACATTCAGTAGTTAAATCTGTAACTAACTCTATATGGAGAGCCTTTGTTGAGAAACAAACAAATAGCAAAATGTATGCCTTCTGAATAACTGGCTTTCTTACCCTTAACATTTTGACCTTATATGGCCCACCAAAATCCATTCCAGTGTTTTCAAACACTCTGGAAGGGGTTATTCTGTCATAGGGAAGCGATCCCATGAGTTGCTCAGCATTCTTTGCTTTTAACTTAAAACATACTAAACACTTATTTATAACATGTTTAACTTCCCTTATTCCATTAATAATATGGAACCTTAAACTTAAATCGGACAACACTAGCTTTGGTCCAGCATGCAACAATGACTTATGCTGTTTTTCTATAAGGCCATGAACAATTTTAGAACCTTTTGGCAGTATTATAGGGTGCCTAGTGGCATACGGTATGTCGGCATGCTGGAGTCTCCCACCGACGCGCATCAAGCGCATGCTGTCTAAAAATGGATTTAACGCCTGAAGATTTGACTTAATAGGTATTTTTAAATTTAAACATTTTATCTCTGGCATAAAATACCGCATCTGTTCATACCTCAGAACAATCTTTAATGAATAATCTAATTCTTGAGGCGTTAAATTTCCTAACACTCTATCTGCTAACTTAGCCTTGCAATTATTTACAAATCTAAACATATAGGAAATAATCCGTTTTATCTTATCAATATTTGACACATCATTAAACAAGAGTAATGGGTCACTTTCATTGATGACAAGTGACACTTTCAATTCAGGAATCTCTTCTGGCATTTCATACCCACTCACAGGCAAAAAGTCAGATGACCGCAGCAACGCAGGTCCATGGAACCAAAAATCGTTGTCCTGCAATAAATGAGGGTCAATGCCCTTCGTAATAAGGTCAGCTGGATTCTGAGAAGTGTGTACATAATACCAGGGAAATCCTTGAGCTATATTATGTATGTATTTTACCCTATTGGCAACATAGACACTTAGTTTCAATGGACTTGTTGCGAGCCAAGCAAGTACTACTTGCGAATCCAAGAATAAGTGAACATTTACCTCAAACCTGCTCTTAATCATGTCATAGACCTTTTTTACCAACTTGGCTAACAATAAGGCTGAATTAAGTTCTGCCCTAGGAACGCTCAATTTCTGCATGGGGTTAACCCGTGATTTCGAACACAGAAGGTCAACATTTACAGTGCCATCAAGATTTACAATCCTTAAATATATACAACAGCCGTGAGCCTTAGTGCTCGCGTCGGCATAGCCAATCATATCGATGGACTTTGCATTAGAAGTGTCTAAATTTCTCTTGATAATGATACCTTTCATTTGATTTAAGCTGACTGCAAACCTTTTGAACCTTTCATTAAGGCACTCAGGCAACGGGGAGTCCCATTGAAGTCGCTCAAACCAAGTCTGTTGTAACAACAATTTAGCACTAACTATGGCTGGCCCGAGTAAGCCTAAAGGGTCGAAGAGCCTGCTTACAAATGACAACATGTCCCTTTTAGTATAATTATCACAAATTTCTTGTTTAGTGGAACTCATTATAAGTGTATCTGAACCTAGGTCGCACTTAATACCTAAAGTTTTTACAATTGGGTCCTTTTCATTGGAAAAGTCAACAAACGCCTTATTCTGACAATCAAGTGGTATATTCTCTACTAAAGATGCTACATTTGAGCACCATTTGTGCAGGTCAAAACCCCCTTTTTTCAGTAGGGTTATTAATTGAGCCTTGGCTGACAAGATTTCATCCAAATTATTGGAGACTAAATTTACATCATCAACATAAGTATTATGTAATAAGGCATCTGCGGCCAGGGGAAATTCGTCCTTATACCTATTTACCAATTCTAGGAGGCACCTGGTCGCAAGATACGAAGAAGACTTTAATCCATAACTTACCGTTTGGAGCTGAAGGCATTGAATATCAGAGTCTTTATTAGGTCTCCATAAAATGTTTTGTAAAGATCGGTGTGATGGCGTGAGTGAAATGGCTCTAAACATTTTGCGAATATCGCAGTTCAAAATGAACTTATATAACCTGAATAGTATCAATATGCTAAACAAATCATTTTGCACAACAGCACCATTTAATAAAACGTCATTGAGCGAGATATTGGATAAAGAGGGCATTGACCCATCAAAAACACATCTCAAAGATCCATTTTTGAAAATTGGGTGATGCGGCAAGATGAAAACTGCCTCTCTTTCCAAATCATAGTCTGAAATATTAACATACTTAGCATGGCCTAAGTGAATATACTCATCTATGAAAGCTTTATATTTCGTAAATAAATCATTATCTTTTTTAAATCTTAACTCTAAGTTTGAGAATCGCTTCAATGCACAAGAAAGAGAATCACCTAGATGCAAATCCACAATATCCTGCTTGAGTGGCAACGCCACCTCAAACTTGTTATCTTTTAAAACAACAGTTTTTTGAAACATAGTTTCAGCTAATTGTTGTTCTGAATCAGCCTCTGCATAGATCTCAGGGACCTTTTCAGTTAACCAAAATTGGGATACAGCTCTATTCAGAGTACCTACATCATTATTATGCAGCTGTTGCTGACAGCAAAAGTTTGAAGCTACGGATGATGTTGTGACTGCTCCGGAGTGACATACCTTGCCAGCCACAATGTAGCCGAAGCGTGTGTTTTGCAGGACCAGCTGACTGGGCAAAGCCGGCAGCTGCTCGCGCAAAAGGACCTGAAAAAAGATGTCAGCACCTAGGAGCATACCAATTCTGTCACAAACATCAAAGCTGTCATCTGCTAATTTTACATAAGAAGGGATATTTATTTCTTCGTGCTTGACAGCAAATTGTGGCATATTAGAAGTAATATTTTTAACAACATGACATGTCACTGGAACGCTATAGCTTGTTGCAGTAGCATGCACTCTTAATGTGGTCTGTTGTGTTGCTACACTAGCGCCATCACACACACCAGTTATCAATGTATTATTAGGTTGTAACCTACAGCCTAACTGCTCTGCTACATCAGAGAGTAGAAATGAAACTTGACTAGCTGAGTCAAGAATACAACGAACAAACACTGCCTGCCCATTGCTATCATATAATGTTGCCTTTATAGTAGGCAGAAGGACATTGTCCTTACTATTTGTCAATAAACTTATTTGCCCTTGACTTGCCTCTGCCTGCGACACAAGTGCACACTGTTGAGGAACTTCCTCATGCAATAAAGTATTATGCTTACCCTTGCAAATGATACATTTAAAGGAATATATGCACTTTTGACCTGCATGCTCATTCAAACAAATATTGCACAACTTATTCAATACGACAAACTGGTTTCTTTTATTTGGCTCGGCCAATTTAAAACTTGAGCACTGGTGCAACTTATGTATATGTGATTGGCAGTACTTACATTTTGAGGTCTTAACCACTTTATTATTGTTAGTAACAATTAAACTAGAACGTCGTCCAGTTGTAGGCGCTCGCTCTCCCAGAGACTCCAAGGCAGTAGCCCGTTGCTCTAAAAAGGTTAATAAGTCATTAAGCTTGGGCAAGTCGCAATTGCTTTGATTTTCTAAATGGTAAGCCCTTAATGTATATTGGTCAAGCTTTCTGTGCAAAATTGCAATAATAACTAAGTCCCATTGTGAGACTGGGGCACCTAAATTACCCAATGCACCAAGATGCTGCCTAGTAACCGAAACCAAGTTTCTGATGCATGCAGCTGAGGCCCTTTGCATGGGAGGCAAGTCCAAAATAGAAATGATATGATGATTAACCAATTGTTTTTTATTGTCATATCTTTGTTTTAAAAGATCTATGGCTACGGGGTAGCTTTCCGCAGTCAAAGGCAGATAATTAATGAGAGCTAAAGCCTCACCCTCCAAATAAGTTTTTAAGTAGTAAAACTTTTCACAAGCCTTCAATTTAGAATCGGAGTGAATGACACTATTAAATAGTGAAATGAAGCTTTGATAGTCTCCTACCTCACCCGTGAAGACTTTTAGATTAATAGGTGGCAAGCGGAATGGCGTAGAAACACAAGCTTCAGGCGAACCAAACAAGCGCGGCGGCGATTCCGGCGCAGACGCGCCTAATGCGTCCTTAATTATGCGAGTATAGAACGAGGCGATGGAATCATATTTGTCCTCCACTTCTTCAACTCGCTCCGCGTCAGACGGGTCCAATAATGCAATCTCCAGATTGAGCTCCTTGTATTCCTCAAATATCTTGTCGAGGCGCTCCTTTTTTTGTTGTATCAAAATTGGATCCAAGTCTCCGCTGGACGCAGCTTCGTTCGAAGCCTTAAAGGACATCATTCTCGTAATCGAAGACTTTGATTGCCCCCTGGCCGCTTTCAGCCTTCTTAAATCGTCGTCCGACATTTGACACCTTAAAATAAATTAGAATGACGAACTTAAGTAAAAACAATTAAGATTCGCAATGACCGTATTAGAAGTAAATATAGTTTACAATACCTGGCAACAATCGTATATATGATATTGTCGCTGCAAATTATATTTTTTGGTACACTGTACCACTCCGCAGTTTGCGATTTATAAGCAAATAATATATTTTGCAACTTAACACGTACGTCAACAGATTAAATTCAATTTAAAAAATACCAATACTAATAGTTAGTTTGTAAACTGATAATACAATGGATAAAACTTTTCGTAAACAACCAGTCAGTGAACAAGAAATAACGCGTACAAAATGGCGTACAATATACAGACGCTGTTTGGTTTGGTGAACGTAATGAACGAACGTAATCGAATGTAGTCTAGTCGCAGTGCCACTATTGGTGGCGAGCGGAACGAAGTGATGCGTGGATACCCGAAGTCACACGAAGAGGTCCGAGCGTTGCTGGCGTTTCGTTTCTTCGCACGTAGAACGTTTCTTGGCGCAATAAAATAGCTTATGTTTGTGGCACCTCAGCGCAACAACGCGGCAAATGCGAAACGCTCAGAGAGTCATATCGGAAATCGATGAAAGGAAGTTAATCTTCTTCGAATGAATGAAATTATTTAGGTATCACTCGAATCTTATTGAATTGTAGAGGTCACAAGAAGGTCACTTCACTGACTAAAATGGAATTTGATACTTTTTTTGAATGTTCGTGTATTATTTAGGTAATATAGTACAGTCACAAAGAAAATTAAAAGGTCACTGTTGTCCGCACGGTTATGGGAGCCTCGAACTTCGAGACAAAGTGGGAAAACGTTCCCGCAAGCACTTGCACACTTTTCTTTCTATTAATTAACGCAACTTGCGTTTCTGTTTATATAGATAAACATGAAATATGTAGGCCCACTGGACCTTTTATGAATCTCCGAACTTCGGAAAATGGAATAAGTCACTCGCGAGCACTGCACGCTGATAAATAGGTACTAACGCAAATTGCGTAATGTTTTTAGTATTGTTTTAATATTGTCCACTGGACGGCCGCAAACCCCGAACTTCGAGACCGGCAACTAGTCCCGGTGAGCACTGCACCCGGAATCAACAGTTTAGTCTGTGACAACTTGCCACAACTTTTATTATAACCACGCACACGCACTGCGTTATATTGTAGTTCCTTGCAACTTGCAAGAAAAAAAGTCTGAGTACAGAACACATCAAAAGTCACACGCGGTCGGAAAGTTTTGCGCACTGCACAAGGACGACAATATGGAGCCGTCCGCCGACGTTTGCACTAACTGTCCACGCACACTGTTTGCAGTCAGTAATTAGCGCTGAAAGGCCTTTCGAAGGACCATTTTTCATGTTAGGCGCTAATAAAACCATGAAAGTAAATTTATAATGAACTGTATTAACTATTGAATATATATCGAACATTGGGTTCTCCCTTCCAACGCTGTGCTTACGTGTAACGATGATTCTATACTAAAGTGACAGGTGTCAACTAGACTTATATAAATCTATATATTGATGTACCGTCTTGTACAGTGGCGACCACGTACCGGAAGGCGCTGCGTGGGTAGGCCCCCCACAAGGTGGACTGATGACCTGGTAAAGATCTCTGGAGTCCACTGGATGCGGGTGGCGCAGGACCGGTCATTGTGGCACTCTTTGGGGGAGGCCTATGTCCAGCAGAGGACGTCTTTCGGCTGATATGATGATGATGATGATTGCAGCTTTTTAAAGAGAAGCCTCACCTACAAGACTTCCTACTACTTCCTGATAACCCGTGTGATCGGGAATCACTTATTTATTTAATACTAGCTTCTGCCCGCGACTCCGTCCGCGTTGAACTCGTTTATATCGTTGCTCCGTACCATTTTTCACCCCGGATATATACTATTCTATGCCTTTCCCAAGACTCAAACTATACCAAATTTCATCTAAATCGGTTATGCGGGTTATAGTTAAGCGTGAAGAGGTAACAGATAGACAGGCAGACACACTTTCGCATTTAAAATATTTGTATGGATATTCGCCCTTCCGCTATTCGCCGCCTGCGGACCCTCGTAGTAGCCACGATCTCAGCCCTACTTAAAAAATGCATAACATTTTAATAATGAAGTCCAACTGAAGAAAATACGTATTTCATTTCGTCTTCACTTGCCACGTTAATGAAATTGGAAATATTTCTCAAAGTTAATTAATTGAATCTTCTCTCAAGCTCAAAAGCAAGTTTGCCCTGCGTCTGTGTCAACTGAGTTATTTATTCAATTGGTAACAAAATAGCAGTGAAATTGAGTTGAGTACTTTCCATTCTCGAAAGCAAAACATCTTAACTGACTTAATATTCCCTTTGAGATACGGTTGTTGTAAAACTTAGCTTATTCCCGTATTGGAATCAGTTGTACATTTCACATAGACGCCAGGTGAATGATCTTTTAGTAAGAGAGTTAAAGCGTCATCTCATCGTTTCTTTGATTAGGATGTCCACTTATAAATATTTAATTTGACAAAACATTGAAAGAACAATATGACATTAAAATATAAATGTGAATTCATTCATTATATACTTAGATACAGTCGACGCCAGAAATACGTTTACGGGTCGCTGTTCTTTTTTACCGACAATGAACCGAGGTTTTTCTGTTTTTTTGGTTTTTGAACTATCGAAAATTGTGGTTTTGAAGTGCGATTTAAAAAAAATGCATAGGTTTCTTCATTAGAACTAATTAAAGTTTCCTTTCTGGCCAATATAAATATTTATTTACGGTTGGTTTCTAAAAAAAAACATGTGACAAAGTGGACTCTTTCAGTGGGGACCACATTTTGGTTTACCACTCTGTCACGGCATTCTACGAAAAAAAAAACATTAAAAAAGTGCTAGTTAGAGAAAGTGAAATATTAAATATCACTAATTAATAAAATAATATGGACGTTCATTCGAACATTATAAAACCGTAAACATCATTACTCAAATGAGATGCCGTAATAAGACGAAGGACAGGCTATTGTCGGTCGAAAAGAAGAACGACCCTTACACTTTTGCACCCTATTCCATTCCAATAAGGCGAATAGTATAAACGTATTTTTGGCGTCAACCTTACCTTGCACAATTTCAATTTTAATTTCAATTCTATTTAAATTTCATTTGTAACTTTAGATTGATTATATTTTTCACCCATAATTACCATCAATTGTATTATTATATTTTCAATTTCATGAGGCTTTAAATTTAAGCAGACGATACTGGTGACTACTTATTATTGGTATGGGGTTTGGTGCCTGCACTCGCTTCTACACGCGGCAAGTCTCTAGTCACAAATTCGTCGTAACAAATACCACACCAATGGAATATCAACACGTCAATCCAAATGTACCTCTTGGTTGGTGGGTGACTGCAATAAATGTCTGTCTCCGTGCAAACAGCTCATTTATCTCAGTAACTAATTAAGATTTTGTTGGTATTCAACAAAGGAATCGTTCTGTTTTAGACACCGGACGGTATTAAATCGCTCAAAGCGGAGCCGGCGGCTACCATACAACAAACTGGGCAGTCATTGTGACGTTTCAATGACAACTTTGTAGTATTGCAGCACTATTTTGAGAAATTCGAAGGCGATATGTTAAACTTACTGAAGTAACTGGACTTCAAATAAATATGCTAAATTATACAAATATAATTATATTATTATCGTTCAGCTCGTATCAGCTCGTTTGTGGTGCGCGTGCCGCGGCCGCTGCAGGAGACCATCGCATGTGCTGACTTCTGGCCGAAAGGGTGTCGTGTTTCGACAGTTCCGGGGCAATCTGCCGAATCCCACACCAGAGATGACGATTCAACGGGGCCACGCCGTTTCGTCGCCTAAATAGTATTATTTGTTGTTTTAGTTTCGTGACGCATTGGTTATTACTGTAATGTCATGTAAACGTATTTGTCAATAAATAAAAATTATATAGTATGCTGGTTGTGCCTGCGTGCCGCCTGAACAAAACTAGCAAATCTGTGCATGTAACGGGGTTCAGATTGTACAATACACTGGACAACGAAATAAAGCAAGCTTCTAGCGATGCTATATTATCGAGTTGAAATTATAACCATATAAGTCTACTATAGTCCCTTGAAGCTATGACAAAATCAAACTTCAAAGTTAACGTAAATAAAGATAATATATAGAAAAAAAAACATATATTTTAACACTCAAGTGAATCAAAACTTATAGGGTACTTTCCGTTGACCTACAACTATGAAATTTGCCAAGGAATATCGTCTTATACTACATGTACAGGGAAAAATCTGAAAACTATACATCTATAATTTTGTACGGAACCCTCGGAGGGCGAGTCCTAATCGCACTTGTTTTATTTTATTTTATTTGCCTGTGCAACATCGGGCAAAATAAATGCAACCATTTGTGCAAGCAAGCGGCTTACATCGCCGACAATAAGGCGCAATAAGTTCCAGTTACGAGTGAAACCACGTCCAGTGCCTTTTAATGAGCAGCTATGTCTAGTCGCACGATTATACGAAGAAATTTAAATCAAATTAAACAAGAAAATATATTTCTAAACAGGTTTTTGTCAACCTTGTACTCGAACTATAAGGGATTGTGCAGAAGTTCTTGCAAGGACCCAAAAAAATATCTACAACTCTAAAATATCTAAAGTTTGAACCGACTTAAAACCAGTAGCCGAATTTTGAAGAGTTCCCTCGATTTCTCCAGGATCCAATCATCAAAACTGGATTTCGGTGACAACGGGACCAATCTGGAAGTATATGCTTGTAACAAAGAAAGAATTTTTCAAATCGGTTTATAAATGACCGAGTTATCGCGTAACAAACACACAAAAGAAACATGCAGTCGAATTGAGAACCTCCTCGTTTTTTGAAGTCGGTTAAAAAGAAAGGATTCGGAGACTAATTTTAATCTATGAAATATAGAAATTCCGACATAGTATTGATCTCTATAAGTGATCATCATCATCATATCAGCCGAAAGACGTCTACTGCTGGACATAGGCCTCCCCCAAAGAGTGCCACAATGACCGGTCCTGCGCCACCCGCATCCAGCGGACTCCAGCGACCTTTACCAGGTCATCAGTCAACCTTGTAGGGGGCCTACCCACGCTGCGCCTTCCGGTACGTGGTCGCCACTCGAGAACCTTTCCGCCCCAATGGCCATCGGTTCTACGTGCAATGTGGCCCCGCCCACTGCCACTTAAGTTTAGCGATTCGGAGGGCTATATCGATTACCTTGGTTCTGCTGCGGATAGCCTCATTTCTGATGCGATCACGCAGAGATACTCCCAGCATAGCCCTCTCCATTGCCCTTTGGGTAACTTTGAGCCTTCTTATGAGGCCCATAGTAAGCGACCACGTTTCCGTGCCATACGTCATCACTGGCAACACACACTGGTCAAAGACTCTCGTTTTGAGACACTGCGGAATATTGGACGAAAAGATGTGCCGTAGCTTAATTATAAGTGATTAATACTTGAAAATGCTTACCGGCCCTAGAAAAGACATGTAAGAATTTAAAACTGTGTATCAAAACCAAGCTGTAAAAACTACAATGGTAAAGTACAATTGCGACTCTTTTATGTAGGATTTTCATTTCAATTGACCATTTCAAAGCATCCTACTACAACAGGCTACTGCTCGGTCAAAAGCAGTTTTATAAATTGCTAAAATTTAAAATTCAATTACAGAATGAGTTCGTTTATTCGAATTGTGATAATAAAGCGGCATAACCGTTTGCGGGTGAATCGGTAAAGCCGGTGTCACACCCCGTCATGCCGTGACAGACCGCAAACGCGTTATCCACATCAAAAACATGCGCGGCCACAACAATTTGTTCCATTGGAGTCGCTTTCGCCGCAGATATACGTGACGCTCAAAATTATTTGGTGAAATGTGGATCGAAATGACATTTTATTTTAAAATACTGCCTTACTGATTTTGCATACAACAGGGTGACACAATATTTGTTGTTTATATTATCGTTGAGATATCCACTATAGTATTATAGCATTTTGTTCAATTAAAATTTATGGTACATAATAACTATTAAACGCGAAAAACAACCGAGCAAATAGATAGACAGCTTTTAAAGGTTGATTCAATAGCGACTCTAGTCGACATAATTTAGAACTAAAAACAAAGCTTTGAAACCAAAACAACAAAATATTTGAAAGTCGTGAATATGAGAAGCTAAGAAACGCATCAACCAATTTAATCTAGACATCACTACTTATGTTATCTTTAGCGGAATCGAGAAACGAAATTGCCTCCATAATTTAAAACCGAGACAATGTAAGATATATCCTAAACTCTCACAAACTCATAAATCTGTTCCACGAAAACTGAAAACCTGATCCTATTTACAAATACTTCAACCCCCGTGTACACAGGCTCTACACATGTACAAATATTAAAGATGCACGAGCTATCAGTGGTGAAACAAGTTTCAGAGCAAAAGGAGCTGGCTGCAAGTTTCTGTGAACTTAAACGGCCGGGGCAATCGAAAAGAAACTCTACACCCTAGGTCGAACGGTGATGCCGAACGCTTACCCAGAGTATAAGGTATATGCAAGGCGCAGCGCCCACTCAAAAATGCAATAAACGCACCTCACAGACCGCGCGCATTCTCCGTTCGCCAACCTCTGCATTCAATTTTGTATTATACCTATGAATAATGCTGCTAAAGTGCATTATAGTGAGCCGTAATATTATTTCTGGGATGCTGGAGTAAAAACGAGAAATTCATATTTTTTGATTTTGCTACAAATTATTTTCTGGATAATTTATAGTGCGAGCCATTTAAAATACCATTACTCAATTGTGGTTCTTTTAGAATAGCTAGATACAATTCAACGAAAAAAAAAAAAGAATTTACCTAGGTACATGTTGCTAACGAATCATCGAGTTGGCAACATATACGAAATTTCTCATGGAAAAATTAAATTACAAGTATACACTGTAATTAGTAACTCGAGGAAACAATTAGTGAGAAGCCGACCGCTACTAGAATACTCGTTTGCTGTAATATAATAAAAATATTGTGCACGGCTATTGTATTCTTGCCATTATAAAAGAGGGCGAAACATTACTGCTTATTTATTTTTATTAGTCTTCTACAAATGCATTTCAAAATTGTATGTTGTTGTGAATATTGTTTGTGAAAAAAATGGGCGCTGAGTTTAGCAAGAGAATATGCATATCCAGAGGGATTCATAGAAAATTTAGCATTTATGGCAGCTTATGTCAGTTTCTGGGATATATTGAACAGAATGAGATTAAATTATTACGTTTTCACTTCTTATAGTTGTAAAGTTCGTCTAAATACATATATTTCCTCGAATTGATAATCTTGGATAAAATGGGTTTTTTGTTGTATAGTGACATAATTAAACATACTATAACCAAAATTATATTGGTGACAGTTATATAGAAATGGCTCAGGCATTTAGTCCATTCAACACTAAACTGCACGCGCAGTATTTTTAATAATCACTTAAAGGTTATTTTTCTGTTACATTTTGATTCCGGTTTGTTTTGTTTGCTGAGTTCTGATTATTAGTCAATTTAATGTATTTGGTTAAATTCATACCGAATAACACAATCATGTTGAAAAATATGTATTACAACCTCGCTAACGCAAACGTTATAAACGCTCCAAAATCTATAAGCGACCAAACTGGATAAAAATCGTCCAAAATAGGTAGATAAAAAAACCGGCCAAGTGCGAGTCGGACTCGCGCACGAAGGGTTCCGTACCATTATCTATGAAAACGGCAAAAAATCATGTCTGTTGTATGGGAGCCCCAGTCCGACTCGCACTTGGCCGGTTTTTTAGTATTTGTTGTTATAGTGGCAACCGAAATACATAATCTGTGTGTGTGTGTGTGAACTGTCTAGCTATCACGGTTCTTGAGATACAGCCTGATGACAGACAGACGGACGGACGGACGGACAACGGAGTCTTAGCAATAAGGTCCCATTTCCACCCTTTGGGTACGGAACCCTAAAAACTAATGATAAATTGTTAAAATTCAACGACCGTGTAACAATTCCGTAAGTCAATTTTTCCGATACGTCCGGGGCCGTGGGGAAATTATCAAGATACTGATGGTCGCTAAGATGGCGCCACGGGACGACAGGTTCGGTACAATTCACTTTTTAAATTCGTTTTTACCGGTCCTTATCGCTATCGCATTGAATGTGACCTATTAAATTGGCACGAAAAGTTATCTCGTTTTTTCATTTCAATTCAAAAGAAGCGCTTATAAATTGCCGTTTTTGCCAAGTTTAATTTTGATTTTCAAGTTTTTCCTCATTTTCGATATTGAGATTCATTCTCTGCCAATTTTTTTATTAAAAGATGTTCAAGCATATTATTTTTACTTTAAAATATAGTTGTTATTAAGCTGGGGTCTGATTTCTACAGTTTCTTCTGATCTCTATCACATACCAAAGGAAAGGAAAGTATCATCATATTTTCGAAATGACGAAACTTTCCTTAACACCTGTGCAGCCACGACTACAATAATAGGCTGAAACGACATGACATCCTAAAACTGGACCAGCGCTACTAAAGCCATTTAAAGACGAGTGAATGTGCTCAATGGAGTACTCGCTCTGCATGCCACAACTTCTACAACACATCCGCTTATAGTCCTGGAGACTGATTGCAGATTAAACATAGAAAAAAAAAAACGAAATAATTATTTTTATCCTCGTGGAAGTAACTAATCATTCTGTACTTCAAAATTATTATATTAAGGATAAAACCGTACCGCAAATATATATAATCTGAACAGATAAAGAATAAGTGACAACTGACAATCCCGTATATTAAAACATTATCTTCCCACATCAGTCACATCACTGGTTAATTACAAATTTCATGAGGTAAAATATGACGTCACTCAAATCCACCACACTTGTTGTTGATGGATATGTAGTAACATCACTGATGATATCGATCCTAGTTGGCGTAGATAAATTATTATTATTATTATGTATTGCACGTAGAACCGATGGCGGAAAGGTTCTCGAGTGGCAACCACGTACCGGAAGGCGCAGCGTGGGTAGGCCCCCCACAAGGTGGGCTGATGACCTGGTAAAGGTCGCTGGAGTCCGCTGGATGCGGGTGGCGCAGGACCGGTCATTGCGGCACTCTTTGGGGGAGGCCTATGCCCAGCAGTGGACGTCTTTTGGCTGATATGATGATGATTATTATGTATGTATGTTTTTAGGGTTTCGTAGCCAAAATGGCAAAGACGGAACCGTTATAGTTTCATCATGTCCGTCTGTCCGTATGTCACAGACATTTACTCGAAAACTAAGGATGGATTAGCTTATGAAAAGACGAAATCTGTTGAAAACAAATATTACTGGTACAGTGAGATTAATAATTACAAAGTTGAAGGATGGAATTCATAAAATATTGAAAAGCAACGGGTTCACAAGCCACGGGCCGGATCCTGGTAGGAAATGTACAAGTGACTTGCTCCAAAAAATAAAAAATAATGCTAAGTCCACGATGAAATTGTGTAATAACACTGATAGGCCCAAGGTTACCAGAAGCGCAGGGAAGCTCAAAACAACTTTTTACAGGCTAGTAAAAGCGAAAAAGTCGTTCTTGGGAAATTGTATAAAATTCTACAATAAAATACCAAAACACATCATTACCGAACTTACAGACTCTAAATTCAAATCTGTCGTAAAACGGACACTTATTTCAAAAGCATATTATAAGATAAACGATTACATCAGGGATATTTGGCAGCGATAAAATCCTGCACTAGAAATATAAAAAATAATATATAAAATAAATAGGCTTTCTACTGTAGCAATGTAATTTTAAAAATTTATAATACTCTGATACTGAAATTATATATTGTATAATGTTTTAAAAAAAATGATACCTCGCCGAGTTTTTTACGCCGGTTCTTCTCGAGGCAGAGGTTTTCTTTCCGAACCGGTGGTAGTTTATCGACGTTCATAGGTGCATGTAATATGCCTAAATTGAAGAATAAATCACTTTGACTTTTTTTGACGTTGAATATCATACAGAATAACAAAGCCAACGCAACGCTTTTGTATGTGTAGTCGAAAAGTAGTAAGTAGACGACCTCAGCGTTAAAACAAACAATTTATCAACAGCGCAAACAATCTGAGGTTATACAGGAACCTGATGATGTTTGATTGATGACTATGATTGTTTTTTGAAATAGATCAGACAGTCACACAAATCGACGGAGAAAGTTTTGTGTTAAAAGATCACATTTGATAGCAAACGAGTATTAACTAATGTCTACATTAAACTTAATGCCATTTTAAGTGAATCCAGGTACTGGATTTTAGGCGGCACGTTTAAAGTTGCTTTAACATTATTTAAGCAACTACTATATAAAATTGGGTTGTGTCCTAAAAAAAATTTAAGATGCCATTCGAACCAATTTTTAGAGAGGAACAAATGTTTGTATGGGTGCAACTACAATTAAAAAACATAAATATCCGAAAATAGGGTTAAAGACAGACCTCGCTGGCGGCAGCCGAAAACGTTTCATACTGATTGACATTGAATCGTGACGTCACAGTGTAATATTTGTACCATCGTTGTATCGAAAATCAAGTTAATTGCTGTTTCAGTCGTGAAATACTGCGTTTAGGACCATAGTTGTTATACAATTTTGTTTCTATAAAAACGTAAGGATTCGATTGGTAGCTTTAAATTTACTTTTCGACATTTAAAAAATGAATATTTTCGGAACTTATGTACGGAATATCATTTGATATTTACCGTTAGCTTTTCGGTGAAGGAAAAATCGTGAGGAAACCTGCATACATCTGAGAAGAAATTCAAAGAGCTATTTGAAGTCCCGAAGATTCATAAGAGGAGGCCTGTGCCCAGCAGTGGGACGTATATAGGCTGCTGATGATGATGTTGATGATGATGACATTACAGATAATCCAAAGCATCATGAAAACTAAATTAGACAAATAACACCTTAATTAAACAATTCATTACATCGGTACCGTAGAGAGACTAGCATAGCATAGCAGACTTCATTGTGCGTGGTCCGACACGCACTTGGCCGCTTCTTATTTCCATATCTCGGGACCATGGAGTGCCGGACCTTTGGAAGGCACGCGTGGGGCCGAAGCCGTCAGCGCAGAGGCATTTAAACAAAAATAATCTAAAGCGAGATTATTATTATTACCGACAGTGAGGTCGGTGACGACACCCACTCGGACCCCGAAGCTCCAACTTTTTTAATTTCACTCAAAAATGCCGCGAGTAGGGGGTGGACAAAATTAACAATGAAATATCCGCGCTTGATTAATAGCCGGCTTTATATTTGAATTTTTAGCGGTTGATATGTTAAGGTGCTGACACACTTGAACATTCACTTGTAATGAACATTTTAGTGAATGTTATATTATATAATATTAAAAAACACAATTCAGAAGCTTTGTGAACTACGAACCCGGCAAAGAGACACGTTTATGTCTTCTGTGCTCGAGAAAAATAACCACTCTTCGGGAGTGGCTTTTTGGACAGATGTCGATAAACATCTAATCTTTTTAAGTTTTACTTTATGAATGAGGTAAAATATCGTTATTTTAACGTGATTTTAATAAGTGATTAAATAACTCGTTTAATAAGTAACCTATTATTTCAACTGGCTGTGGTTAAAAAGAAAGAAAAGGTTCCAACTTTTGATTTTATATCTATCGAGAAAAAAAAATCGCGTTGTGACTTTTAACAAAGCACAAACTATGCCTACAAGTAGTATAGTCAACAGCAAAAGTAGGTTATCATTTTTTCTCCTTATCGCAATGGAATAAGGTACAAAAGTGATCACTTACTTTTGCTCTTGACTGTACGCCTGCTAGCAGTACTGTACCTACCCTCCCCCTATCCCCTCCCCTCTTCTGCAACAGCTGACAGCTTACTGCTAAGCTGAAAAGTAGAAACCAGGAAATAAAAATCGATTACACGATTTTTGTTTTCAGTCATTAGGGATCAAAGGTAAGAAAATTAATTGGATTTAACTACAAAATTCGTACTTTTACGTAACCCGAATACCACCCCTTCTAACTCAATAATACAGAAAGAGATAGAACGTTTCGTCATGAATTTACGGAAAAGAATTCTGAGCGATTTACTGTCTGTCTCGATGCCACCCTTGGTATTACTTGATCCCTAGACTGGTTACAACTGTACGTGTTCGGAGGCCACACTATATTAGTTCCTCCGATGCCTACGGAAGGCGTTGTGAATGGGGAGCAATTAATTTTTTACGGTATTTGATACAGAACAAACCGTCGATGGCCCCTCAGTTATGGGGAAAACAGTCGTGTCTGAATAAATGATTAGACAAATCTAATAAACACATACAACTCTGGACCTTATTGTTGGAGATGTAAGTTCGAAAATGTACATATTTTAGGATGTTACTGTACAAAAATAGAAAATATAGGTAGCGAATAACAAAATAATGCTGGATTCTCAGAATCCGACGCCAAAAGTCAACTAAGGTAACAGGTTTCTTTTAAATGTTATGTTTCACTTTTCAGCATTTCAACAAATTAATATTATGAAATAAAAATTTCGAGCGTAATATGTTTATAAACGAACTGGCTTTTTCAGTTTTTTATTACCTAAGCTTTTCCAATTATTAATTTGTTAAATAAAAACTCAAAACAGCTGACGATGGCAAAACAATATTTAACTTTCGATTTTGCAATATTTGTAAACTCTGACACTATCTTCCAATTGTGAAATGAAAAAAAAACTTCATGGAAATGAAAATGTCGTTTATTCACATTAAAGATATGGTATAAGCACAGGTGTTACAGTCATTTTCTTGTTTCTTTAATAATTATGTTTAGCCCAAATAGGCATGTGAAAATAAGCATTACGTTTGATTCATGCTTTCACGATACGAAATGCCTAAAAGTACAATTATATAATTTAATATAGTAAAAGAATAATTCAAAATAATATAACTTAACAATAATGAGCATAAGTCACTTTCATAAAAAATAAAATAGAAGAATTAAAAATTTACTTTCTAATTTCTAGAGCTAAATGTTGAAGAAATGGCAATCAATACTCATACCTATATAATATAACAAAAAAACAAAAACAGAGGTGATGTCATTAAAATTATTTTGATCTCGACTGTATACTTTGCGAATCGGACTCGAAAAGGTGATCTGTAACAAAATGGAAACAAAGCCTATGGCCCCTATTAGGGATAACAAGTGTTCTGTCCGTCTTTATTTATCAGGAGTACAATTAAGCCGGCCCAGCGCCATTCACAACATCAACGTAACTACTCACCAGTATAATGTGACTCTTCGATAAAGGAATACTATATGGACGAAGATGATAATTTTGCACTAACTAAATTATAATAAAACTATGTTAAAATAATTCTCGTAGAATCGATGGCTATTGAGGCTAATAAGGTTCTCGAGTGGCGACCACGTACCGGAAGGCGCAGCGTGGGTAAGCCCTGGTGGACTGATGACCTGGTAAAGGTCGATGGAGTCCGCTGGATGCGGGTAGCACTGGACCGTTCATTGTGGCACTCTCTGGGGGAGGCCTATGTCCAGCAGTGGACGTCTTTCGGCTGATATGATGATGATGATGATGAAATCTAAAAAAGGCCCTCGAGGCATTGTACCGTCGATGCTGGCGGCATTTCCTCGCTGGAGTTGCAATGCTGATGAGTTGCGAGAAAAAGCCGCCAGCTCTTCGGTCGCCGGTTATATCAACCAGACGTGTTGCGATATCTGCAAAGAATTATATTCATTGATTTGGTGTTGACCACTGACGGCAAGATAGTATTACCTGGTGGTAGGTTGGATGTTTGACAAACGCAGGTTCCGCAACCTCAACAAAAAATACTGGGAATTTGGTGTCATGCTCCGGAATGGACAAAAGTGAATAAGATGGTCATACTGAACAACTTTTCCCATGGGACCAACCACGAAATCGCAAAAAAAACAGCTGTTCCATACATTAACTGTGAATTAATGTATGGAACAGCTGTTTTTTTTCTCTGCTTTACCATGACTGGTCATGGCAAAGCAGATACGATTTGGTGTGTGGCTAGAATTGACAGTGAGGCGCTTCACCAATAAACAGTCTCGCAGGCTTCGACTTGTAAAATTGTAACTTGTGGCTTCGTGAGACAGGTTACAGGAAAGCAACCATTATGGCTGCAGTTGAGCTCCAAATATGCAAAACAACATCTCACCTCCTGTGACTTTTATCTCATCTCATCTCGAGTGATCCTCTATAATTTCGTAACAACAGAGTTCAGACATTTGGGTCGTTCTTCTTTTCGACCGACAATAGCCTGTCCTTCGTCTTATTACGGCATCTCATTTGAGTAATGATGTTTTCGGTTTTATAATGTTCAAATGAACGTCCATATTATTTTATTAATTAGTGATATTTAATATTTCCCTTTCTCTAACTAGCATTTTTTTAATGTTTTTTTTTTCGTAGAATGCCGTGACAGAGTGGTAAACCAAAATGTTGTCCCCACTGAAAGAGTCCACTCTGTCACATGTTTTTTTTTAGAAACCAACCGTAAATAAATATTTATATTGGCCAGAAAGGAAACTTTAATTAGTTCTAATGAAGAAACCTATGCATTTTTTTTAAAATCGCACTTCAAAACCACAATTTTCGATAGTTCAAAAACCAAAAAAACAGAAAAACCTCGGTTCATTGTCGGTAAAAAAGAAGAACGACCCATTTAACTGGTTCGCCTGAAATTGTAATTGTTGTGAATGTAGGTCCTGTATTGGATTCCGCTTGGACCGTCATTTACGCAAGTACAGCTCAAACTGAGACCATTATAGGGGATCGCTCTTTGCAGGTGTAATTTGCTCTACCGATTTGCAAAAAGGGGCTAATGGATTTTTCAAGTGATAAAAACAACGACTTTTCAATTATTCTATGACTTGGTTATGGGGGCGGGGCACATTGCACGTAGAACCGATGGCCGTTGGGGCGGAAAGTTTCTTGAGAGGCGACCACGTACCGGAAGGCGCAGCGTGGGTAGGCCCCCACAAGGTGGACTGATGACCTGGTAAAGGTCGCTGGAGTCCGCTGGATGCGGGTGGCGCAGGACCGGTCATTGTGGCACTCTTTGGGGGAGGCTTATATTCAGCAGTGGACGTCTTTGGGCTGATATGATGATGACTTGGTGAAGGGACCGGCTAAGATACTTATAGTAATCAGAATATGACGTTGTTGTCATGTATTCGATTTTTAAATGTCTCCTTAACATTTGTCTATCATTACGGTTTTCATTTATTGGCTATCCCAAAACAATTTATAACCATAATTTTCTATTGGGATGTACTGTGTAGCAAGCATTTAAAAACACTAATAAGTTTCTGTCAATAAATACATTTTTGGAACAAGCTTTTATAGCCGACTGTACTTTTCTGTATGCCGTCATCAATTCTAACCCAAACTAAACGGGGTTACGTCGGTTAAGTACTCTGAATTCCCATGGCCACCCTCTGTCTCTATCATCAGATCAGCTCGATGAGACCATAATATTGAATTGTCATCAAAACTATACATTTACTTAAAATTTCAGCACAATCGGTTAAAGATATCTGCTTCAAAATTGAGTTGCAAATTTTGACAGTCAACTTACTATGTACGAACAGGTCAAGTTAATATAAAGCTTGTAATAATCACAATGAACTCGGAAATGTGATACAAATAACTTGTCAGATACGACCTACGGATTAGATTACATTTATAAATATAAGTACACAAAGAAAATGTAATACCCTCAACCCCGTCATTTCTGACATATATAATCCTGAGTTTACTTTTCAATACACACTAATCGGGTCGCACGTCGCGCAGAATACTGAACAGCCTCAGTCCAACACTGTCGAACGGTATAACCGTATGATAATAGCAACAGCACGGCGCTTACAACATTTAGCTCTAAAGGGTGGTAATCAAATGGGAGTTGGGTCTGACATCGATTCCGACTACCTTCGTAGATTGAGAACAAATTTTAAGTGTTGGAAGGATGTAATTTTTATATGCCTTTTTTTTATCGACAACGCTTTGTTGTTATTAATAATCATGCAATATTTGATACCTTAAAGTTATGCAATTAAAATAAAGGTTGTCCAAACGGAAAAACGTCATTCTTACAAAATATGTTATAACTAATCTACAAATAGTTCTTCTTTGAAGCCAACAAAAATAACTTTTCGCGTGTGAAGACAATTATTCTGGTTTTATAAGCTCGAAGTGTCCTCTCTACCTCGCCTGATTTAAATGCAATGTATTTACAATTAGTAGTCAATCTCAGTGCCCAGGGTTTGTGTCACTAAACACATAACCAGGGAGCGAAACTATGATGCCGCTTTGTGGAAATGATGGAGCGAGCTTGGGAGTAGCTATAAAGGGGAGGGCAAATGCATAAAAGATCCCAATGGGTCGAAGTGTATCCGAAAGGGCCCTCAACTAGATAAGATAAGATAAGATGGTGCCGATGACAGACGTATAACGTCAAGCTACATACAGAGTGTTTTTATCTGGATTATAGATACCTAATCAAATAACAACTTGTTGCGTCATAATGACGTCACCGGCACCTTAGTTTCGCTCCCTGCACATAACTATAGACGCATTGTAAGCTTGTAAGAGTAGCTTGCAGAGTTTGCAGGAATAACCTTTTTTGTGTGTTCCCTTTTCGATACAAAGTGGGTACACTTTGTATCCATAGTAATTAACTTTGATTGCCTTGATTGCAGCTGACCTATATGAGTGTATTAAAATGTACCTAAATAACTATGCGAATTTTAAAAAGCGTCATTGAATGGATATACCTACATGTAATGCTATGTTCGGACAATGGTGCTTCGAGTTTTTTTCCCTGTGCTGTGATTCACGATCTTCCTCGACTGCCTCACCTAACCCCCTAGTATAATATGACACTACAGATTCTTATAAACTATTAAGCATAAATGAAGGTCAGTGTTATACTGGTTCTTTGCTTTGTGAATACTGTCCCTGCATGTTTTATTCCACAAGGCTCCTAACTTTTAACTTGCGCTTCCCTCGACGACCAAGTTTGTCGCGCGACAGAATTTCTCACAAACTATTAATTTTTATCGCTTCCCGGGAATTTCTTTTGACGCTAAAGTTGTATTATGATGATTTTTTTGCATTTTCATATAGTTGTAGTTTAATATGGATATTTATTTATTTATTTATCAGCTTACTTAAACTAAACATTTTTTGCATGATATCTTAGGTAAGTAAAGGTAAACATATTAAGAAACTAATCATATGTTGTTTTAGATACAAGTGTAGGTATTACATTAAGTTAAAGTAAGCCACCTTCCGTACTAGTTAAAACAGTATTACGGCAAGATATTTGTATTGTAATGCGCACAATGGTGATTTGACAAAGCATTGCATTTCTTCGAATTACAATCACGCGTCTAGACGCATTGTTTCATTTAACCTTGCATTAGGTTACGCATTGTATGATTTTTTTTTTCTTGGTAACCAAATACGTACCTATATAACCTACCTAATATAATTTTCTCAATTCAATAAAATATGTTAAGATGTCATAGCAAAATAAAAATATATTTGGTGTGTGCTTATTCAAGTTCGATTCATCATAGAGTCCTAATTAATGATTATATTAGGAATCGGAGTGTCCAGACAATGAAAAAATTACAAATTTGGAAATAATTTATAATAGCTAATTTGTTTAATGTAACGGATATATTATCATTTAAATAATTACCCAGAGGCTAAATCAAACAAAAAATCAATATATAATATTTTTTTCTTTATTTAGGTTCATTTTCATTTGGTTTAAAATATTCAATATAAATAAAAAACCGGCCAAGTGCGTGTCGGACCACGCAAAACGAAGGGTTCCGTGCCTATTAAAAAGGTCGTATCGTCACAGAAATTGTACGGCACTTACGTCCTTTTCTTTGAAGAAGGCAGTTTTTCAGCAATATCTCGAAAACCTCTGAACCGATCTTGTTCAAAACAATTTTCGATGAATGAAATTAATAAGCCCTATGTCCATGAATTTTTCCATATTTTTAAAATACACCGTTCAAGAATTAGAGGGGGGGGGACAGAATTTTAGTGACTTTCGGGGCGATTATCTCCGACCCTATTCACTTAATCAAAAACAATGCTAAGAAACCTTATATTTATTTTGAAAGGCCTATCGATTGATGTGCCACACGGGGGGTCACAATGAAAAAAAAAAATTTGACTTTTAGTTTTATGTATGGAGTGCACCCCTAAAAAAATTTTTTTTTGTCATTTTAATTACAAAACTATGTAGCGGCTAACAAAATACACCTATCCTGAAAATTTTATTCAAATACACCTTATAGTTTTCGAGTAAAATGCCTGTGACATACGGACAGACGGACAGACGGACAGACGGACAGACGGACATGACGAAACTATAAGGGTTCCGTTTTTGCCATTTTGGCTACGGAACCCTAATAAAGAAGACAATGAATGTTTAATTTAAATCTATATAATTACTTCCCAGTGGAACGTTTGTTGGATTCTTGAATAGAGCATCTTAGAATAACGTTTTAGAATGAAATAAACAAAAAAAACGCTATTATAAATTAATGTTTTTCGAAACCGTATTTTGCCTGGAGTATAGGTATGTCTTTTTCTTCCGCACTCAATCGCCATCACCTCCTCACACGTATGCTCCCTATTCATGATTGTAGTCTCGCACTCTAGTCCCAACCATCTTTTCCTTGGTCTATATTTGGGTAATTATTTGAGGTGTATAAATGGTACAGAAATAAAAACACACATTTTGATGTGGTCTGTTTTATTTTGAACATAAGGATATATTATGTACCGATAAGATGCTTTATATTATAAGAGATCGATAAAGTTTATTTTGGTTAAAAAAACCAAAAATCCAATTTTAACGGTAACAAAAATGAGCACCGAGACCACGAAAAAGAACATTTTTTTTATTTTAAAATTTTATAAATCTTATAATTGTACTATTTGAATGAAAATCCGATCATAATGAGAAAACGAATAAGCATTATTTAATTAATCAGGTATTAACAGAAATAGACAATCGATATCTATATAAAAAAAAATTAAAACTTGACCACGAAAATGACGACTTCAAATTGTCATTTTTGTAACCTTTTAAATACTATCTAGAAATTATTTAATTAAAGTAAGATTAATAACTTCAACTCACAAACAAAAACAGCTTTCAGCTTGTAAGCACTGTAAAAAGCAGATAATTCTATAAAAAGTGATCTGTATTTTTTTTACTTGTAGGGAAAATCATCTTTTTCGTGGTGTTTAATCAGTTTCGTGGCCCATAGCATCACGAAAATGATGACCACGAAATTGAAAAGTTCTTGCTTTCGCGGCTCTGAGAAATGAGAAATTTTCTCATTCAGTTTTAATTCATTTTTTTGGGCAACGATCAACCTCTTCGTCAAATAACACACATAATTATACATTGACTTGAAAAAAATTCATGCCGTTTATAAGTCGCGTCTACACAGCTATGAAAAGCGTCAAGATTGTTCATTTCACTATCCGCTCTATCTTATAAATAGGTTTGCATTACGCGACAGACTACAAGGTGGAAAGCCGAGCAGTCTGTATGCGCCTTTAAATGTAATGATAAGTGTTCAAAAGACAAGAGCTCATTTTGACACTTTTGTTTTACACCCTTTCGAAAGTCACTGATGGACCTTCTAATTTGGGGCGTAAGCTCAGTAGGTACCTACGCTTGAAAGCTAGCGCGCAACACAATGAAATCAAAATAGAACGCGAATTATATGTTTCAGCTTGACCTTCCGCTTCTAACCTAGGTTCAAGTTACGAAATTGAGTTTCTTAACCTACCTTTTTCGAGTGTAATGGTCACATTTTAAGGATTTGAATCCGATGAAACGAATTGATTTGAAATCAATTTTGCATCTGTAGCGCGCACTCATGTCCACGCTCGCTGAACGACTCAGAACGAGAGAGCAACAAATATGAATAAGGCACTTGTCCCACCGCCGGCGACGACCGATGAGCTATCGGCGATTTTCTCGCCCAAGAAACGAACAAAAGATAATCGCTCCCGTGTAAATAAAAGAGAGAGATATAGTTCATCGCGGTGTGAACAGCCAGCGATGAACTATAAATATATATCTCTCTTTTATTTACACGGGAGCGATTATCTTTTGTTCGTTTCTTGGGCGAGAAAATCGCCGATAGCTCATCGCTTACTCGCCAGCGGTGGGACAAGTGCCTTAGATTCAAAAATATCACGTCGAGTCAGATATACCTATCTCTATCTGTAATAGAGATAATAGTGGAAACTCAGCTTAAAGTCTGTCTGTTTCAAACTGAAGCTAAAATAAACATAACGGACTCAGCTAACATCCTCCGACAATGTTAAAATCGTTAAAGTCCAGCAGTTTCGAAATCTTTTGTCGTCAAATTACTCCTAAAGCTAGTCGATCGGGAACTTGGTTAAAGGGGCTGGGGCAAAACGACCAAGTTGGGGCAAGCCCGGGCAAGTTGGGGCAAGTTTGTGCCGCTGTTGATTCTGCTGCGCAACTTTAATTGCCCCGCCGCTAAGTAGGCGTTACGGCCAATTGATACGAGTTGATGCGATTCGGTCTTAGAGCATACATAACTGGAGTAGCCTTATGTCGTATGTGCGTACAAAAAGTCTGCCGAATTTTGCGGGGTGCGGGGGGGAGCATTTAATAGGATATTGAAACTCAATTATATATTAAAAGCTTGAAGTGGTTGAACGTTTATAATATCAAGTGCTTACAGCAACATGCGGGCATTTTTATGATCACTGTTCTCTTGCGAGGCGATTTTGTGATCGATTGTGAAATTGTCTTTGTATGATTTTTTGCACATTGTGCAAGGTTTTTTACAGAGAGGTAAGTTACTGAAAGGCTACTCCATATATTGTATGCTCTAAGGATTTGGTACATGTCTCAAGTGTAGTAATACTTCAGGGGGAGGCTTAATGAAAGAGTAACTTAACGCAGTGGGTTCATGGAAGTTTTATGGGATCATCAAGCTTATTCTGGTATTAAATCTTTACCTGCTTCTTTTAAATTACCATTTTAGTCTATTGGGTGATTACTTAATTAGCCTGAATCTACGGAGCTGACTAATATGGATTAAAATCTTGAAATAAGATTCAAATTACGGAATAATGATGCTTTCCAGTAAAATTGGCTCCTAAGGCCTGGCTAGCCTGGCTGGTTAGGTCCGATTTCAATACAGTAAAATTAATGTTGATCTTTTACGACTATGTAGCGAATTAAATTAATATGATTTCAAAATGTATACGTGGATCTTCATTGACTTGATCTAAATAATGTAAAAGTTACAGTGTGTTAAACTTGCCCACTAAGACAAATAATACAAAACGGGCCCAAAGTCTAAACTTGCACAATTCAAACAAATGGAAGTATGTTTTGTGTAACAAATAATAACACAGAAGGTGAGTCAGTATCGGGAATTCTTAATTAGGCCGGTCTCAACCTCTCGACCGCAGTACACTGCTGCAAGATACAGCAGGCCCGTAGGTATTCATTTTATTGTTCCCCAAAAATCAAGGTTTTCAGGCGGTTATATAATATTCTGGTGGGGTTAAACAAACATAGGGCTGATCGTGCGTAACGTTTCATATATACAGTCAGCAATGTAACGTGAACCAGTGAGTGTTTGTGACCCCCCACGTTTCTCAGCAGCTGACTGTACGTTAGCGACTACCATCTGATCTGACCTTGTAAGTTGTGAAAACTAGACATTGTTGGAATTAGATCAGTTTCTTAAGGATCTTTTTCTTCACCGAAGTGCTAATTTTAAAAACCTAATGACATTTTTATACATTAGCTTTTTTTTAAACCCAGTGGGAAGAGCCAGTGACCTCCAGATTGAAAGTCATGTGCCTCACCGAATTAACCACTGAACAGGCTCGCAGTAATATTGCCGTAAACTCAGACATCGCGTCAGCAATGTCATGACTACATCGGCGAATAAACTGTTTATTTAAATAATATATTTTTGCAAATCACATTATTGACTCGGATTGAATGTTTTATCTGGATATTATTTAGGCTATTCTTGCAAGCCAGCTTTAGAGGGAGGTTAGTCGTATTAAATACAAAACACAGACTAACCAGACTCGACAAGCAAATAATAAATATTTATGCAAAGCCATCAGCCATTTTAAAAAAATACTAAGGAAACAAACAGCTTCAAATAGTTCAAATTATATGTACTAAAAAGTAAATTGATTTATACACTAGCCAAAACAGTTCTCACTAATAGAATAGAAATCTAAATTGTTCATAATTTAGCAGCCTTTCCGACCCTCTTAGCACGCGGTTAACAGTTCTATGTTATTTTTTCAGAAAATTATAACAAATTAAAATATAACTTACATATCTTATAAGAAAACCATTTTTTATTTTATTCATTAGATACGACAATAATATTTAACCTTACTTACCACCAGGGTAATCTAATCACGTAACGTTTCGAATGCGCGTTAGGACAATTTAACTGTCATTTGTCCATATAAAAAGTGACATTTAGATCTACCTGACGCCCGTGCAATGCATTACATGATCAAATCCCGCTGGATCACAACGCCACATACAAACTTACAGTTGCAGTTATAGTTACTACATATTTCCACTGTTAGTGTAAGGCCTGATTGGACGCTCCGCTGTGAGAAACAAATGCAATTTATATAAATTGCATTTGTTTTATATGGACGCTGCACGGTGCTCACAGTGGAACATCCACTCAGGGCTAGTGTACACTTAGTGTAAGGCCTGAGCCCTGGACGCTCCGCTGTGAGCGGGGAGTCCACTCAGGAGCCGTAGCATGGTTGGCCTTATCACGCGACAAGTGACAAGATAAGAGCGTCGTCTCGTTCTATCGAACGGTGTCAGCCAGTGACGCACCATCTATCCTATCACCTATCGCGTTACAAGGCCAACCATGCTACGGCTCCAGGCCTTACACTTGGCTGTTTCTATGAGCGAGATGACAATCCGCTGTGCCCTATCTATCTTTAACTAAAATAAAATATGACCTACTGTATACTTTTAACCCGTGCAATGCACAGTTTAATATTTCATTGGGGACATTAATTAAAGCCCTCTCGTGTAAATATTTAACGTCGTCTCTTTGACGGCGGGTTAACGGCGTTTTTCATTTGCCTCGGATAGAGCAGAGGTTGTTCTTTATTTCGGGAAACCATTATGTTGGTTCGGGCGTTTTTGATTGTGGAAAAAAGAAAGTCGACGTTGATTCAACACATGGCAAAATACGTCGACTAGCTACTGGACCTTTGATCTATCACGACCACGAATCGCTATTACGCTATTCTAAACGCTGATCCCGTGGTTTTCCCACTAAGTAGCGGAAAGCGCCTACGGCGTAAGTTCCCGGCAGTGAATGTACCTATTAAAATTTGGAGCCACCCTGTTCACGACATGCGAAATAGATGCAGGTTCGAAAATTATTTCATTGTTTTGATCTTTGTTTCAATTATTATCATCGAAAGTTAAAGCGTCGAAAGTGGACTTAAACTGTAATCATCTCTTAAAAGGGTTAAGTGATACGTCGATGTTTGTAATAGAACTAACGCGTTCAACGCGGACGAAGCCACGGCCTAAGCTTGATAAAAAATATTTTTATAATCATCTTTAAAGAAGTTCATTTTTATTTGTGAGCAAGCAATTTTCAGTTCTTAAGGCGCTCCTAGTTTTTTATTTAAAGTTTAATCTATACTTTATTACAATAAATAGATATCCATTTAGCAACACTATGTTATCAATTTTAACATGAGTCATCATGCCTATTGCGAAGCGATCCGATGCGGTGACGCGCGAATGCAATGCGATGCGGTTCGATGCGGCGTCAAATTCGCGCGAAAAAATCAAACCCTGATTGCGTTCGCTTCGCTTCGCGCCACGCCGCCCGCACGCTGAGCCTGTATTGGTCGTGTAGGCCACTTCAATAGCAATCGACTGTTTGTTTCTTTCGCGCCACGTCGCGCCGCGCCGCAGCGCTTCGCGTTCGCGAGGATTTCGCCCACCACCGCGTTATACACGTGGTGGTTTTGTGTCAAAGAGTAGGGCACAGGACTTGTTTCAACAAAACAAGATTCAAAAGCGTATAAATATCTTACAGGTCGAAAATAAGCAGCATTGTGATTGTGTAGGTAACTAGTGAAGATGACGACAGTGAGGTTAATAAATAAATAAATAAATAAATATCGTGGGACAATTCAGACCAATTGATCTAGTCCCAAACTAGGCAAAGCCTGTACTATAGGCACTAGACAACGAATAAACACACTTATACATACTTATATAGATATTAAACATCCATGACTCGAAAACAAACATTCGTATTCATCATACAAATATCTGCCCCGACCGGGAATCGAACCGGGGACCTCAAGCTTCATAGTCAGGTTCTCTAACCACTAGGCTATTCGGTCGTCAAAAGTGTCGGTTGAATGATGATTTTTTTGCCCTTGACAAAAGTGAAACCAAACGCGGTTGGTCAATTCTTTTCCGAAGCCCTTGACAGTTTTGTAACTACCCCGCAGTTTTTGAAAAAGTATTTATCCGTACAAGATTACGTTGTCTCGATTCATTTCGTTTCATATTTTACAGTAAAACTAATCAAACTATTTTTATGTTCTTCATCATATTCCGATTACTTAGCATCATAAATGACCAGAACTAGCCTACCTTACTCATCATACAAATACATGTAGGTACATGTGCCCAAACCACAGGTTAAATTAATAGGCCACCTCGTCATCAACTCATCTACATAAATTATAATGAATGATAATATATTATTAATTGTTATTATTATTAATTATGTATGTCTTTCCCGCTCACAGGACATGATGTCCCGGACCTTTGGGAGGCGTGCGTGGGGCTAGGTACCTACAAAGTACCAACTGAGCCAACACGTAGAGGCCCTTTTGACAATTTAATGGAATGCAAGGAGTACACCGAGCGGATGCTGTCCCTGCGCGTGTCATGGGACGCGCACAGAGACAGCACCCGCTGGGGTGTATAGGGACTATTACTGGTTGATGGAATCTAAATCAATCGGGTTATTGGGTGAAAATGATGGACTAGTGGCTGGGCTATTGGTGAAACATCGGACGCCTGCCTAATAAAACTGTTTCACTTTTTATCTCTGGCAGACGGTGACTCGCTAACTGCAAGATGGGCCCCTATTAATAGCGACATTAAAAAATGGCCTAAGGGCAACACCGGTCAGAGAGCTGGGGGGGTAGAGAGGTGGCACTGGACTTTAAACATATAGCCAACTCGCCACTTAGGTGTCCACATCTACCCTCGAGCAACAGCTCTTGCGACTCCACTCTGGACGGCCGGTTAAGGCAAGCCAGAGGTGGGGGGGGCCTGTCCAACCATCCATCCGATCGGCTCAGCCTGACCACAGGACACCCCCTGGAGCATTCAGGTACGTAGGGTCGCTACTCCCTAACAGCCCGCCACAAGCTGCCTTACGTTGATTATTAATTATTATTATTATTGATTATATAATTTAAATTTAGTATTATGACTGTGGAAATATTAAAAATTAATTATAATAAATCAATAATAACTATAGAAAATGACATAATAATGAGTGAATAATAATGAAATAATAATGATAATAATAATGTAGTCAAATAACTTGAATTCTTCTACTTTTATTTATTAGTCCTATAAGCACATAAATGCGGTTAATTTACTTTTATGTGTGTGACTGTACCTCTTAGCTGTAGCTTTAATTTTAAAAAATACTTGCTGTGCCCTAACAGGGCTCATGTGTGAATCTAACCATTATGTAAGACCTATTTTGTACCACATGATACCACGCAATAAATGAATTATGAATTAAATGAATTATGAATTATGAATTACATGAACACAGTTTTGTAAAGCTCATTACAATCAGTTGTAAATAGCGAACTAAACATCCCTTTCGTTTTCCCTTTATAAATTAGCCTTTTACCATAAAAAATCAGAGCTGAGGCCTTATCTGTGCCTGCGATACTATTTCACAATGATTAATCAACAGCGGTGTTGTTTGCCTTTCGCCTTCCGCTCCTCACCACCACTTGACAAGCAAAAACTACAATTAATGAAACTTTTATATGCATTGCTAGCTGGCGCCGTGAGCTGTTCAGTGGGAAACGCGTGGAGGCAGCAATGGGTGTAAGTTTTTACTGGGTCTCGAGTAGTTATTTGTTGTTTGGTACAATCGCAACCCCGCCTATTGTTATCGGGTTGAAATCAAGCCAGGTTTTTGTGTCGGCACCCCTTTTGCACCTTTCGCTTTATGCGCGGTGTAAAACTACATTTAGTTGGCCAGTTTTGCGAAACAATGGCACGTTGTTTAGCGATAGCTCCAGCGTGGGCACGTTATGAGTATGAATAGATGGGAATTGTTGATTACCTTTGTCGAATTTTGTTGACCAGTTTTTCGGTATTTTTTTGTAAAAATGTTGCAGGTCGATGGTTTCTATTTTAGTGGTTATACTAACTAGTGGAGTCTGTAGGATAAAGAACAGACCTTGGAAATTATATACATGAGATATACAGAGTGTTTTTTTAAAAATTTTTTTTTTTTTTGACTTTAAACACAATTCACCATAAGTCTCTGTTAAATGCAACTAGAAGTGTCTTGAAGCGTGCTCGTACCTGCATAAGACAAGACAGCGGCCGCATCGAACATTTACTCAAGTAATAAACCAACTGTATGAAGATTAGTTTTCATTAAATTTGACCAACTTCTGCTGTTCAGATTTTTTTCTTTCCATACAATGAAATAATCCTTACATGAAACAGAGTCGACCCGCGTCAAAAAAAAAATGACCAACTTTATCATTTTTTAAGAACAACTCACGCTTGACCAAAAATTTTAATGAGCCAAATTTGTTTACATAAAAAAAACACCTAATGTCTCCTTGGACACTTTTCCTCTATCTCCTTTAGATTCGGATTTCCCCATACTGTCCCATTTAAAAAAAACACTCTGTATACATATTTTTATACTAAATTTTATTTAAAAAAATTACGATTTTACCACTTATTACGATTTATTTAAGTCTTACTACTTAATAATTACTTTCCGCAATAAAGAATAAATCTGTGGAGCTCTCTTCTATCTTTATATCTATTGAAGTAATTACTAGTTTACAGCCATAATTTATTAGTTTAACTCTAAATTTGACTGGTAGATATTGCATTAGTTGATAAGTTGTGCTTGTATACTAACAAATTATGGATACTACTGTCCGAAATAAAGAATTGAATTTAATTTAATTTAATTGCTTTGCCGCATTAAGTCTCTCTTTTGTACTTTTAGTTATTATTTTGTGCAGTTAAGAATACTTACATTTGTAAGGTAAACATAATATATTATTTAGATTTTAAAGGAGCTATCGCCATGTAGTATATGGGCAAACAGCCAGTTGTACTGAGTGAACCCTCTGTACTCCTGAGCCCTCTCTAAGCTCACACTAAAATACTTAGCCAGCAAAATTGCCGTGCCTTCGTTATTTTCTGCCGGAAAACACGATGAGAATGTATAATAAGGAAAATGAATTTGTGAGGGAAAAATGCCAGTCGTGACCTCTATGGCGCCCTTAACATTAAGGGCCCAATTTATGTTACCGCGGATATTGTTATTGATAATGGCATATATTCTTGGTGGGTAGTGACAGTGACGCCACCAAGCTGAAGGTCCTGGGTTCTAATCGCGGTAAAGTCAAAGTCAAAGTCAGAGTGATTTATTCTTCAATTTAGGCATATTACATGCACCTATGAATGTCGATAAACTACCACCGGTTCGGAAAGAAAACCTCTCCCTCGAGAAGAACCGGCGTAAAAAACTCGGCGAGGTGTCATTTTTTCAAAACAGTGTACAATATATCATTTCAGTATCAGAGTATTATAAAATTTAAAAATTACATTGCTACAGTAGGAAGCCTATTTATTTTGCGATAGATTTCTAGGGCAGGATTTTATCGCTGCCAAATATCCCTATCCATGATGTAGTCGTTTATCTTATAATATGCTTTTGAAATAAGTGTCCGTTTTACGACAGATTTGAATTTAAAGTCAGTAAGTTCGGTAATGTGTTTTGGAATTTTATTGTAGAATTTTATACAATTTCCCAAGAACGACTTTTTCGCTTTTACTGGCCTGTAAAAAGTTGTTGTGAGCTTCCCTGCGCTTCTGGTAACCTTGGACCTATCAGTGTTTGTTGGGTAGTTGTATAAATTCTTCCTAACATACATTATTATTTCAAATACGTATAGCGACGGCAGTGTTAGAATATCTGTTTCCTTGAAGAATTCTCTTAATGACTCACGCGACGCGAGGTTATAAATTGCTCTCTCTTGGTCTCTCTCTTGGTATGGGCAAATATTTGTGTGATGAGCATGAATATTTGTTTCTGAGTCTTATAGACGTTTGATGACGAGCGAAATGTCTGGAATAAGGCGTATGGAATAATTGACATATGAGAACAGACATCAAGACTCAGGAAAAACCTCTTAGCTTATTATCAAAAAAACGTTCGCTCTCATTAAAATTCGAACCTTGGACCGCTAGACTTGTAACCAGTGACAGTATCACAACCAACTAACTATAATTATAACTAAACCCCTATTCATAAAACTTAACAAACCTCTGTTACTACTTGTGGCTCTGTGAGCTATATAACTCGCGAATCTGTTTTTTCTTTCAATTTTTTTTGTTGTCTACTTGTCTACTCTTGTAAAATTTTTTTGTCTAATTGTCTACTTTTATAAAAAAAACTATTTAGTCCATCAGTTAGATTAGTATCGAAAAATATTGGACACGTATTTTTAATTTTGTCAATCAAACGATAAATGATGAAGATATAGCCTGTTAAAGTTCCGTGACGTAACAATATGGTAAACTTTTTTAACATAATGTGACGTCACGCGGAACTTTAACGGGATATATCTTGTTTTTTTTGTTGATTGACTGAATAAAAAATACGTTTTCAGTATTTGTTAGATAGTCTAACAGACGGACTAAAACGTAATAAATATTTGTTTTCTCAGGAAAGTACCATATCCAATTCCAAAGTTCGAAAAAACTTTTTAATTATGGGACCTGCTCACAAAATTTCAAGAGAATCGGTATAGAAATGTGACCTGTAGAGAAGAGCAGCCGGTAAGCCGGTCAGCCGGACAGTCGAAAATCTGCTGAAAGCTGGAATACTTCGTTCGTTTCGCTCGCTCGCTCAAAAATGTTTTTCCCTTTCTCGCAACCAAAAATGTTAAAGTGAAGAATTTTTAACGGCAGGTATCTAAAGCTAATAGGTTTGATGAACCTTGGTGAGCCAAGACCTAATAAGTTAATAATTAATTATTTAGAAGAGCCGCAAATTAGGCTCAGAATTAGAAACAGAACGATGAGCATTTCAAAGATTTCAAATAATTATATCCAGGCTAGACGTAATTCGTTTGTACTCAGCGATTCAGACTTAATCCTTCAAAACCTTTGTCTAATTTAATTACATTTCAAACACAGTACAATAATTTAGAAACTGGACAGATTAGACAGCTAATAGACATTACAGGAGTAGCATTAACTCTTTGTACAGAAATACCACAGTATCAATTTACAAAGAGATAAAGTAAGTACAAAGGCGAACCTATCCCTTTAAGGGATCTCTTCTTACTCACCAAAAGCAAAAAATGGTTGTCTGTAAAGCCGGTTTACGGACGATAATTTTACGTGATAACGTCATAAGAAAACATTGATGATTGATCCCCGTTTCATCCCCTTAGAGGGTGAATTTTGAAAAACCCTTTCTTAGTGCACCCCTAGACTTTATAAGGAACTTACGTGCCAAATTTGGAATCCCTAGAACCAGCGGTTTGGGCTGTGCGTTGATATGTCAGTCAACGGAACGGGACAATGAGTCACACTTTTTCGTGCGCGCAGCCGGCGTTCATCGATTTATAAGACATTGACACGTCAAAATTGACGCTTAGATCTACCTGACGCGCGTACAATGCGTTACGTAATCGACCAGCAGTTTTCTAGTAATAAGGGTCACTGAGTTAAGGCACGGACAGACGGACAGCACACATGACCTTTTGACTACGGTACCGTAAAAACGACTTACTTGGTCTGTAGGTGTGAGTTGTTGTGTTCCTGTTGGTGGGTGAGGTCGCCGGAGCTCCAAAGGATGTGTTGTGTTGAGACTTGAGGGGGAACCCGCGTTCGTATCAAGCTAACAACACAAATAATCATCGAATCAATAAACAGTTGGCAACGCGCTTTTGATTCTTCTGAAATCAATCGACGGGTTATATTGGAAGATCAGCGATGGCAGTAATGCCAGCATTATGCTGAGATAGAAACGTTTCGAGACAAACGGTATGTCTTACATTATTTTTAGAGTTCCGTACCTCAAATGGAATTAAGTTTCTGTCAAAAATTTCATTTTTGGTACAGTTGAGTTCTCCAATATACAGACAATCTTTCAAAATATCTGTACACAGGCTTTATTATTACTGACATAAGACACATGTGTAGATATTTTTGAAAGGTTGTCTGTATAGATATTGGAGAACTCGAATGTACAAGCTTTTATTGCCGACTTTAATTTTCTGTATACCGTCATCAACTACTACTTATTGAGACGATTCTAAAGAGCCCAAACTCGATGAGGTTGTATCGTTTTATTGCGAAGTTTCTATATGGCCACCTTCCAGTTCCATCATCAGATCAGCACCATGTCATCATAATATTGCATTGTCACGCGTTTTACACATATATGCAAAATTTCAGCTCAATCGGTTACCGGGAAGTGGATCAAATTTAATTTGCAAGATTTGATGACAAACATCGGGACAGGTGAAACTAAATAAACCCTTATAGGATCACTTTGCTGTCCATCTGTCTGTCTGTCTGTCAAGACCTTTTATCTTGGGAGCGCGGGGAGGAATCGAGTGTAAATTAAAACCATATACTCAAGCCTACAGTCCCCTGAAGCTATAAAAAAATCAAACTTCTAAGTTAGCGTAAAGAAAAGATACGGTTGTTTATGCCGCAATAGTACATTAGGGTCGTTCTTCTTTTTTACCGACAATGAACTGAGGTTTTCCTTTTTTTTGGTTTATGAACTATCCAAAATTGTGATTTTGAAGTGCGATTAAAAAAAATGCATTGGTTTCTTCATTAACACTAATTAAAGTTTCCTTTCCGGCCAATATACATATTTGTTTACGGTTAGTTTAAATAAAAAATATGTGACAAAGTGGACTCTTTCAGTGGGGACTACATTCACGGACTTCTACGATAAAAATACGTTTAAAAAAAATGCTAGTTAGAGAAACTAAAATATTAAATTAATACTAATTAATAAAATAATATGGACGTTCATTTTCGAACATTATAAAACCGTAAAATCAGTCTCGCCGCGAGCGCGTAACCGACAGGTCGTGACACTAATTACCATCTATCTATCTCCGTGAGGCACTCACACCAACAACTTCCTTCCTACTCTGGAAGGCTAAAACTAGTCTGAAGGGTAAATTGTGCAAGTACGTATGGTGCAGAAACGGTCAGATTATGGTACGTAAAACAGATGGCGACAAAAAAGTGTACTACATAAGGGCAGAAAAAGATATCGAGCGAGTTGGAAAGGAGCTGCAAAAAACTTAGGTATGTAAAAAAAATCATATTATTGTGTTTACCATACTAACTACATCAGGTTGAAGTCAACATGTCAATAAAAAAACCCTATTCATACTATGGATCCATACAGCACAAATATACTAGAAACAATCCACGATACATGGAACGACTTCATGATTGATGTACCCGATGAACCAAATAAACTTATTTTGCTACACGTCAACATCCGCTCAATGATTAAAAACCATTCACAATTAGAATACATCATCGCCTGCAGCCCAATAACAATACACCTAATAATTATCACAGAAGCTAACATCACCGACGATATAGCTAATTTATTCGAAATAAAGGATTACGTTATGTACACGGAACTACGAAAACAAAGAAGAGGAGGTGGTATTATTATATACGCCCATAAAAATACTACGTTCATGAAGATACCTGTGACTACAGTGAGTTTTGAGTGTCTATATGGTGAAGTGGAAATTGCTAATACCATTAAAATGAGTTTATGTTCCATTTACAGACCGCCAAACCTAAATAAGTCGCATTTTGTCAACGAACTATCACAGTTTTTATCTGCATATCCCACGAACTCGAATTACATACTTGTAGGTGACATTAATATAGACATTGCGTGCACAAACAATATAGTAAGCTCGTATTTAGACAGCTTAAATGAACTAGGTTTTGAATGTTGTATTTCTAACTACACGAGAGTGGACTCAAATGTAAACGGCATATCCAAATCTTGTATCGATCACTTATTCATCCGTGACGCTTGCAGGCGAAGTGCGCCCGGGTACTCCGTGCGCTCAGCTGTTGTGCGAGATGCGCCGGCCGACCATTATGTAACAGGGCTCGCTCTAACCAGCGCGGTCAATATAGATACTTATAAGGTTGTAAACAAGTTGGATAACGACAAGATTAAAATAGAATTAAACCAAATCGATTGGAGCCCGGCGCTTCGCTTCAGCGACCCGAATGAGATTATTGATTATATCATTGATAAATACCAGTCAGTCTATAACAAATGTACCTATAAGTCAAAAATATACACAAATAATAAACCGGGAAGTAGTTGGATAACTGAAAAATTAATTAATATGTCTAACAAAAATAAAGATCTCTTAAATATACGAGTATACCTAAAAGACACAAATAATAAGCAGAACGAATTGATATATAAAAGACATAGAAATAGGACTAACAGAAAAATTAATACTGCCAGAAATAACTTCACAAAAAGAGAAATATGTAATAACTTCAAAAACCCAAAAAAAATGTGGGAAATTATAAATAGAATGACTGGTAGAATTGTTAAAGCAGTTGACGATGTGCTAATTAAGTCCTTTAGACTAAAAGCCAAACAATTATCAAATAAATTTGCGACTGACTTTGATAATAACGTTAAAAACGTAATGATTTCGTGCGATGAACCATTACTGGATGAAAAACAGTACAGAAATACTCCTAGCTTGTCAATTCGAATTAAAAAAATTTATGAAGAAGTCCTACATAAAATTATACTACAAATCGACGACAAGAAAACCCCAGGATACGATAAAATAAGGGCAAAAGACATAAAATATATTTCCGAACAAATGACTCCGGTTCTCGTACACCTCATCAACCAATGTATATCGCAATCTAAATATCCTGACAAATTAAAAATCGGCCTCATACGACCCATACATAAAAAAGGCAGCCACGCAGATACAAATAACTATAGACCGATAACAATTCTCTCATGTATTGATAAAATTATAGAAAAATACATTGGAAACTTAATAAATACATTCCTATCAAGAAATGGCATCATTCACGAAAACCAGTTTGGTTTCCAAAGACGTAAAAGCACATCGCAACTCTTATCACAATTTACAGATGTAATAAATAATTATCTAGATAAAAAATACCATGTACTTGCTGTGATGATAGATTTCAGCAAAGCATTTGACACTTTGAATCATACAAAAAATTGAAGCAAAATGGTATACAGGGTCCTATGCTGGAACTCATCAAAAACTAACACACGAACAGATG
This sequence comes from Epinotia nisella, assembly GCA_932294315.1. NCBI lineage: Eukaryota > Metazoa > Arthropoda > Insecta > Lepidoptera > Tortricidae > Epinotia > Epinotia nisella. The sequence goes on from OW028677.1 coordinate 1,104,264, forward strand.
CAGTCAGCATAGCGGGCGAACAAAGTGACCTAACCCCCGCACTGTGCGGTACAGCGCAGGGATCTGTGCTGGCTCCGACGGAGTACTTATTGTACGTTAATGACATGCACAAGATATTCCGACATGGCTCTGTGTACCAATTTGCAGACGATACATGCATAATTACAGCCCATAAAAACCTAGAGAATGCTCAAGATATGATGCAGAGTGAGTTCGACCTTTTGTGCAAATGGGCACACGATCTGGGTCTATCGTTAAATTACTCTAAAACAAAACTAATGCACATCCACTCGCCATATAAAACAATAAACGCTACACCTAAGATCGTGGCCCACGACCACAAGTGCCTGCACTTATCTAAAATTCCATGTAACTGTACTCAGCTTGAAATTGTAAAGGAACATACTTACCTTGGACTAAAGATTGACTACAAGTTTAACTGGGGTCCACATGTAGACCAAGTATGTAAGAAACTTAGGTCCATATTGTCAAAACTGTGTATCATTAAACATAAAGTCCCTTACAACACCCTTAGACTCCTTTACATGTCCCTGGCTGATTCTGTCATAGGGTATGGCCTAGAAAGTTATGGAAGAACCTATAAAACATATTTAAATAATATATACAACCTCCAGATACGTCTATTGAAAACAATTGTACCAGCTAAAGTTAAATATAAATATAGGAATAATTACGCAAATCTATTTAATCATTGTAAGGTGCTAAATGTATTCGAAAAGGTGGAACTAGCAATTATAACACAGTACAATAACAATATAGCCAATCTAAAGAAAAAAACAAGACCCACCCATCTTCGTAACTTATCTAATCACCCAACCTTTGAGGTGGGGAAAGGCAATAATGAATATGGGCATAGGGTATGGAGTTGTTACCTACCTGCAATATTAAATAGATTTCCGGACAAACTAATAAGTAATATTGAGGGTAAAACGTGCAGTGAAACACGTTCAATAGTCAAAAGACATATGTTAAAATCAAGTCATGTATAAAATAGTATAAAATAGTATACCTAGTAAGCTAGTTAATTAAAAACTAGTTATAATATAAGGCAGGCTCCTTAACTCGGAAAATCTTTTACATTTAAGATTAGAAGTTAAGATTGTAATTATTGTGTATTTTTTTTATTGAAATAAACAGTTCAAATTTTAATTTTTTTTTTTTTTTTTGTTACTCAAATGAGATGCCGTAGTAAGACGAAGGACAGGCTATTGTCGGTCGAAAAGAAGAACGAACGACCCATTACATAGGTATGCGGTGAATTCGTGAATGACCCAGGGCGGCTAGCATAACTTGACCCTCGACTCTACTCGCGCGCGATATAGACAGTCCGTCACTTTCTGATTAATGCTGTCAAAAAGTGACAGATAGTCTATCACGCGCGCGAGTAGAGTCGAGCGAGAGAGTCAAGTTATGCTAGCAGCGCTGATCGCAAGTGTTTGTGGTCCGAACCGAAGATGAGGGCCATAAATATGCGATCTGGGGCTTTACAAATTACCGCCCGTGGTCTGTCTAAAGTTTTACGTCTTGCCAGGAACTGAGATTTTCTCCTCACGTAGTGGGCAGAAAATCCCACTAACGGCCTAGAGTGACGTAAAAAACAGGTATATTTCGACACTCTCAAGGCAAAACAAACTTATTGGGTACTGCCGTTGTCCTATTTAACTAATGAAATTTAAGTAAGTAATATCGTCTTATACTACAAGACCCTACAAGTACGCATTTGCAATTTTGTATGGAAGGCTCGGTGAGCGAGTTCGACTCGCACTTGTCCGATTTTTATTTTTTGTTTAATTTTTTTGTCTCGAATAAATGTTTCTTTCTTTCTTTCTTCTGCACTCACAGGCGTTTACATGCTACGGTGTCTGTTTAGCATCAGGTGGACAGTATACTTGTATGCCACCGTCATAGTTTTTAAAAAAACCGGCCAAGTGCGAGTCGGACTCGCGCACGAAGGGTTCCGTACCATTATCTATAAAAACGGCATAAAAATCATGTCTGTTGTATGGGAGCCCCAGTCCGACTCGCACTTGGCCGGTTTTTTAGTATGTGGCAACAGAAATACATAATCTGTGAAAATTTCAACTCTCTAGCTATCACGGTTCTTGAGATACAGCCTGGTGAGCCTGGTGACAGCGAAGTCTTAGTAAATAGGGTCCCGTTTTTACCCGTTGGGTACGGAACCCTAAAAATTAAACGGAGTGAGACACTTCCTCTTGGATCGAACGATGTAGCTACACCATCGCATTTTCCAGATAATATAAATCGCTACTTCAAAACTTCAAATGGCTTTACAACCTAACTTGCAATCAGGGCATCGCTCGTAAAGTTTCCCTTGATAAATGATATCGTTCACGTCGACAGGAGATACTGATGCGCAGCTGTTAATAATTAGCGAGATAGATTGCGCGATGCGATTATCGCGCGATCCTGCGATCGCCGGTCGCACGCGAGCATTTGGCCGCTATCAATTCACGACGCTTCACCGGCTAACCGCCTACCGCCAACGGTTCCCTCTCTGTTGCACTTACGCACGAACTCGCAAGTCTGACAGAGAGGGAAAACCTCGAATGCCTTTCGCGGTAGGCCCTCAGGGTCTCAAACCTCCGATTACAAAACAAATACAAATATTCAACAATAGGCTTGTGAGCTAAGATTTTTTTATGATGCCATTCGAACCAGTTTTTGGAGAGGAACGTTAAATACGGTAATATCATATCAATTTGGATTTATGATGCGCAAAGTTCCGTCACCGAACTGTACAGGAGCCGTAGCATGGTTGGCCTTGTCACGCGATAGGTGATAGGATAGAGCGTGCGTCACTGCCTGACACCGTTCGATAGAACGAAACGACGCCCCTATCTTGTCACTTGTCGCGTGATAAGGCCAACCATGCTACGGCTTCTGGCCCCGTAGCATGGTTGGCCTTGTCACGCGATAGGTGATAGGGTAGTGCGTGCGTCACTGGCTGACACCGTTCGATAGAACGAGACGACGCTCCTATCTTGTCACTTGTTGCGTGATAAGGCCAACCATGCTACGGCTCCTGGCCCCGTAGCATGGTTGGCCTTGTCACGCGATAGGTGATAGGATAGTGCGTGCGTCACTGGCTGACACCGTTCGATAGAACGAGACGACGCTCCTATCTTGTCACTTGTCGCGTGATAAGGCCAACCATACTACAGCTCCTGAATGTGATATCGTTGAAGACGTATACCATATATTGATGGAATGTGTGCGGAATGACTCGTTTAGAAGCCAACTGAAGATATCCTGTAACACCTTGTTAGATGTTGGTGGGTGCAATAGCGCACTGGCTTTTCCACTGTCGGACGAAGCCAGGGCGTTATTTTAGCTAGTGAATATAGGAATGAATAATCGACGTTAAGGTGTTTTGTTGTAATTTGTTGATCATATGGAGCCACATAATCGCTAAGCGATAAAGCTCTTTAATAAAGATTAAAAATAAAAAAAACAATACGTGGAGCGAAATAGACCTAAATACAGTCGCTCGCCATCGCTTAGACTCCCGGGAGCGACTCGAGGACGGAGCGCCAGAATACTTCGTTGCCGTATATTATGCCACGCCTGGTAAACGTCGCTATGTCTCTAAAGTCGTTTTAAGTTAGCAGCATATCCATATCCATACTAATATTATAAATGGGAAAGTGTATGTGTTTGTATGTTTGTTTGTTTGTTTGTTTGATTGTTTGTCCGTCTTTCACGGCAAAACAGGGCGTCGAATTGACGTGATTTTTTAAGTGGAGATAGTTGAAGGGATGAAGAGTGACATAGGCTACTTTTTGTCTCTTTCTAACCCCCCACTTCCCCAAAATGGGGGGTGGAAGTTTGTATGGAGCATTCCGCAATTTTCAAGGTAGAAAGCCAAAAATTTGGTATGCGGACTATTTTTGGAAATCTGCACCCCATCCCTTAAAAGAGGGGGTGAAATTTTATATGGGGGTCCAGATATGTAGAGTCGATATGTAGAGTCGATATGTAGAGTCGATATGTAGTCGATATGTAGAGTCGACACCTATCTAAGTACACAGTGGACATCTATCTAAATATGTAGAGTAGATATGTAGTCGATATGTAGAGTTGATATGTAGATTCGATATTTATAGTCCATATGTAGAGTCGATATGTAGATTTGATATGTAGAGACTATGTTCGATATGCAGAGACTATGTAGAGTCGATCTAAATATATAAAAGACTGAAACTGAGATGCACCTTTTTTGTAGACGGTTAACATTACTCTTAGTACGCGGGCGAAGCCGCGGGCAAAAGCTAGTAAGTTTATAGTGGAAATGCGATAGTTTTCTGTGCAACAGTTTCAGTAGTTTCATTACGCTATGACATCAAATGGAGACTCGGATATACTGTCTGATAAAATTAACGTAGAGTCATTACGGTGCAGTGCTAAAACCAAACGTAATTGAACAAGCCTACCTAGCCATTTAAACGATTGCGCGGAAGAATATGTACATTTCAGTCGCCAAAATTTCCTCATCGGGATATCATTTCAAATAACAAATTATAAATACCCCAGATGCCTTTAGCTTTATGATCGCTGTGTCGGAACTGTCATGGTTTACCCTTGAATTGCCGACAAACATTTCATCGAATATTATTTAATCGAAAACGTTTCAAGTATTTTCATTTCATCGAGAAGTCATTGCGTCGAAGAATCGATTCTGCGACGCAATGTCGAATAATCGATTCTGCGACAAACATTTCATCGAATATTATTTCAGCGACAAAGTTTCAACTATTATCGTTTCATCGACAGATATCGTCGTACATCGATGAAATGAAAATACTTGAAACGTTGTCGATTAAATAATATTAGACGAAATGTCTGTCAGCAATTCAAGGGTACCTACACGCTTCGCTTCTCATGACATTTTGTGAGCAGGTTTGTTTATTATATAGTTTTTTTTGTCGATTCAGTTTTTGAGATTTTTTTAATACATTTTTTTATAAGAAATAATATTCCGTACATAAGATCCGAAAACTCTTTGATAGGTACGAGCCAAGATTCGAACCCACGTCTGCCGTTTTACAGCCGCGTGCTTGGATTGAACTACTAGGCTACTGTAACAACTAAAACGCCGGCTGCTCGCACGAAATATCAACGCACAGCCCAAACCACTGGTTCTAGAGATTCCAAATTTGACACGTAGGTTTCTTATAAGGTCTAGGGGTGCACTGAGAAAGGATTTTTAAAAATTCACCCTTCAAGAGGGTGAAATGGGGTCCAAAATGTTGTATGGGGAAACAAGAAGATTAGATCGAATATTTTATTCGAAACTTCACAAAAGTATTCCTAATGATCAGGTTTTTTGAGAATTCAACCCCTAAAATCGGGAAATGTGGAGACAAAGTCTGAAAATCAACATGGGTATTGTTTCTGTTTTTTCGGGTCGTTGATTACTGATTAATGTTTTCGACGTTATCACGTAAAATTATCGTCTGTTAACCGACTTTACAGGCAAGCATTTTTTTAGGGTTCCTTTCTTCAAAAAGAAAAAAAGAAACCCTTATAGGATCACTCGTGCGTCTGTCTGTCCGTCTGTCACAGCCGATTTGCTCCGAAACTACTGGACCGATTGAGTTGTGGTACACATATGTAAATTGGTGTCCCAAAGATGAACGCGTAAAGTAAATGAATGAATTCTGAACAAGGGGGCCACTTTTGTCTTTTAGGAAAAAATACGAAAATTGACCATCCCCCCCTTTATCTCCGAAACTACTAGGCTTAAAATTCTGAAAAAAATATGGAAAATAGTTCCTTACCTAAAGATTACAGGAAAACCAATAAAAAGTTTGAGTATTCAAAGTAACGGGAAAATTCTCAATATTTTTGTGTATTTTTTATGGAGCGCCTAATGCTTAAAGAATAGGAATTTTACGGAACCCTCAACACGCGAGTTGAACTCGCACTTGTCCGGTTTTTTTCAGTTAAATACGTTCACTCGAATAGAACCCCAGTGCTGTAGTTGAAGCTATGCATCGGCAGCACAGGGTAGTTTTGCGCAACGGCTCTCTTCACAAATGCTAATACGAGAGGTGGTCGTTTATTGCACCTCGGGAGAATCGACAGGTACGAATGGGTGGGAAGCAGAAGGGAAACTTAGCCACAGTATAAGTTAAGAAAACAATTTGAGAAGGATCAATGCAAAAGTGTTTACACTTGTATTAGTCTTTTTTAAATCATGGATCGACGTTTTATGTGCCATCTCATCATCAAGGGATTGATAAGGCACATAAATAAAGAGATGAAGTTGTGGGATGGGTAGTTTCAGTAAAAACACTTTTTCCTTGGAAACTATATATTGCGAACATTGAGGTTAGCACAAGAGGAATCAAGGGCCATCGTGCTACGGATAATAATATAATAAAAGAAGTAAAAGTGAGTAAGACTACAGTTAATATTTATATAAAATAGGAAGTACCAACTTAATTATCGTTGGAGTCTCCAACAATGACAGCTGCCACATTTTAACGCTAAAGCCTCTTGAAACCGTACGCTTGGAATCGGTGGGAATTACAGGGTAGTTCCTTAAACGTTTACTTAACTGGTCAATGTGCCTATGGAAGTGCTTGGTGTAGTTATCAATAACCGTATAATCCCTACAACTGGCAGAACTAATTATCTTGCCCGGCTGCCACTTTTCCCCCCTTAAATATTGACGAAACCAAATGTTTTGGCCTACTTTGAAGCTCCTAACGTTCGCCTTCACACTGCCTACCTGAGACTCTTAAGTCCTTGAACGGGAGGTCATATCGTTCGCCTCCACACCAACTACCTGAGGCTCTCGATCTGGCTTAAGAGCGTCTAACTTAGTGCACAGATGTCTATTCTGCAAAATGACCGCCGGACTCTTGCCAGTAGTAGCGTGTTCGGTATGCCTGTAATGCTTAAAGCATATGAACGAGTGCAACGCCCTTTCCACGTTCTATTTGATGTGGATGATACAACCCGTCCTCCACATCGCAGGTTTCGTCGATATGCATCGTCAATCATCTACTAATCGTAAATCCACCACCGACCGACCTTAAGTTGGATTCATATATTATTTATCTGACGCGACTGATGCGCTTTGTTGCAATTGAGAGCATCACATCAGAAAATAACGTCACCTTTACGTTTATATTTACATTCAACTGATGCGCTCTAACGTGCCAACTCCTGTTTGTTTTTATATAAAAGATTATCCAGTCATTTACCTCAGTCTCACCTCCCCGGATGAAGCTCACTAGTTCAGTCCTATTCACTCTTTTTAGTTCTGTTAGGCACCAGAGAAGAAAGTATCACGTCAGATAAACATATATATGGCTTAGCGTACTGCGGTCGTGTAGTACTGTGCCCAGCAACAGACCGTCGAAACGAACGTTGCCTGACGACGAATGATAATGCGCGTGTGTGGGATTTATGCTGATTCCCATTTACATCTCTCACCTCCGCCGACATCTTTCGCTGCGCTCAAAAACTCGTGTTTGCGATTATACGATTCTCAGAAAATCGTTGAATACCTACACAGCGAGGTATTTTAATAGCCTATATTATAATTTAAAGTTTCACTTAAGCATTTATTTATTTATAAACAATATATTTACATGGCATTACAGACAAGTCAATACACCGAGAAATTAAACATTACAAAATAACAGATACAAAACACATTCAACATGGACGACATATAGGTGACATCAAACAAAATGCCGATGTCAAGAGCGCATTGAGCAGCGCGAGCGCGCGCGGGAACGGCAAATGTATGTGCAATACCGTGCGCGCCTCCGGCCCTGCCATCAGTGGCCACGCCCGCGGTCTCAGCATGACCCTGGGCACATCCGGAACATACAGCCGCAACACTCGAGCCACAAGCTCCGGGCAGTCTGACTCGCCACGCAGTATGCGATAAGTGGTGGTCAGCAATTTGTTGTTGCGCCTCACCTCTAGAGAATTGTATCCGAGGCATCCGAGTTCACTTAAGTCACTTCATAGTCGGGTCTCTTTTGTGGACATAACTAAAGTAAAACTATAAAGCCTAATTATTATTGGACTCTTAATCCGCATAAACGGTGTCTCCTCTTACATGCGATCAAAACATTTTTATATGCACGGAAGCCCATAACAATATTGACCGTGGCAAAATGCCTAAGCAGCAAAAAACCACTGAACACGGAAAAAAAAACTATTGACCACAGGAAATACGACTTTTGTTTTAATCAGTCATATAAGTAGAGCATTTTATGGAGCCAAATAGACATCAAAATAAGAAGCGAAACAAACTAAATAAAAACATTAATATGATATGAAAACCGTAGTGTTGCTCAATTTTATTTACAACCCGTAAGTACGAGTTACAAAAAAATCACACTGTGCAGTGTGAAGTTATCAATGATGAGATTAAAATAGAATTGCTTCCTTCTCCTAAATTGATCTCAGTTAGGGGTGGTTGAAGGCACTTAGTAAGCAACCCTAATCCTGAGCCGTGACCAGTTAATCGTGCTATAATCCCGCTAATTCACCGCCGTGGCCCGAGATCGCGCGATTGCAGTGACAATAAGCGTGGGTACGAGTATCCGCGACATCTATGCGAGGTTGGAAGGCGGTGAGCGGGGAAAAAATCCACCAATAGCGTAGCTGGCCGCGCTCGCGCATCGCTTCCTATTGGTCCTCTGGTAACTAGATACTCACTCTAAAGCTAGAGTGGAAGCTTGTGCTACTAACGCTATACCAGAGGGATAAAATATAGATTGTGTTCATCTTGAAGGTCGATCCCATACAGGCCCGGACTTAGAGGGCCAGGGCCCCTAGACATGGCATTTGAGGCCCCCTCAGGGAGCTTATGTACAGGCACGCTACTGGGACTGGGGCCCCTAGAGGCTGCCTGGATCCCCAGGCCGGGGCTTTGTAGGCCTAGGCAGAAATCCGGCTCTGATTCCATAAACTGATGAAAGAATTTTCGAAATCGGATGTTTCCTGCATACAAACTTATACAGCTACAATTTGAAACTCAATTTTTTTTACGTGACATACAATTACAGTCTGACATTGACAAACTGACAGCTTTGAGGCGATAATGCGCAAGAGGTGCGCCTCACTGTTGCGTCGCATGCGCGGCAGTCCCAACAGCATTCTGAGCCTGTTTGCGGAGCGCGAAAATGGACCCACGCTCACCCGCTGGCAGACACTACATGCAGCATTGTTTAGTTAAATCTCTATTTTTATGTCATACTAGCACGAGTAATAAGAATTCATTGTTTACTAACCATTTATGGACTCTAGTCTGACTTAAATGATTTTTATTTTATTTATTTTTATTTCCAAGATGATAAAAGAAATCTCATAGATTTGGCTGTGCATCGCTACTTTCTGGCAACAGAGCGAGCTCTCAAATCAATAAAGAATCGCCAACAGGTATGCGCATTTGAAGTGAGAAAGACCATAGGTTACGGTATTTGCTTGGTATTAGTCAGCCCGTGTTTGATTGGCATCATGGTTTAAAAAATTGTTAATATGGAAGAGAGAGAACAGTTTGTTTAACCATGTCAGCCGCTCACTAACTCACTATACTCTTTAATAGACTAGCTGCCCGCGCGGCTTCACTCGCGTATTATTGAGAACTCAGGTCGAGCGTGCGATAACATATAGCCAATATCTACCTTGAAGATCCATTGCTAATTGCTGTTTTTTTTTCACGACATACACAAGCATAACAATAAAAAATACCAAGTCACTTACATACTAGATACAATTTCAAATTTCTTAAAACGCAATTCATTATCAATGTCAATAAATAATTTAATAAGGCATATAAAAAAATAAAAATCGAATTTCATTGTTTTCAAATCTAATCCAGATACTCATTAAGAAATGCGAATCATTTCCTGCCAAAAACCACCTACACTATCCGCAAATACGTCAATCTGCGGAGTATCCATGGACATGACATTGTGGACAGCGAGCGCCCGCGCAGTGGGCGCGCTACCCGCGCGGCGCGTGCGCGTGCGCGTCCGGCTCCCCGCGAACAGGCGCTGCGGGCGCCGCGCGGGCAGCGCGCTCAGGCTGGAGGGACAGGGACGCAAAACTGGGACGTGCAGCCCCAGGCTTTCCAAAACACAGGGGTTTATTTACTATATTGTTGAGCTATATGTGTACTGGTGAAAAAATTTTAGGAATCTATTTGTATTTCCGGTTATTAGATGCATACACAAAATAACAACCTCACAAACTTTTCTCTCGTAATATTAGTAAAGATAATTAATCACTGACATGCAAACAACTTGATGACGTATTCAATTTGCGTAGAAATGAATTACAAAACCATAATTAGAAAACTGGCATTAAAATTCAAGCATCATTAACGAAAAGAATTAACTTTATTACTGACCGTTTATGTAATGAAATACACAATTTGTCGGCTTATGTTAGCGACAACTATGAATCTGTGTACACTGTTAGGTTTATTTTTCATCTGCAATACAGCTGTTTGCCGCCACGACTACTATGTTGGAGTATTCAATAAGAATGATCTTTTAGTAGCACAAGATGTGTTGTACAAAGATAAGGCGTTCTATCGTACCGCTATAGCAAATTATGGTAGAGCCTTCAAATGCCCTGTGAGTATTAATTTTACTGTTTCGACCGACGACTATGAACACTCGAGACTAAATCTCCATTTGCATTAATAGTAAGCAGTTCTGATATATAAATGATCATTTCTTCACGGTATTTTTCTAAATTAAAATTCGAAGTTTTGTGTTACAAATAGTAAAGGGAATAATATGAATGATTAAACGAATCAGCCTTACGTCCCACTGCTGGGCACAGGCCTCCTCTCATCGATCTCCTCTCTTTTCAAAATTCCCATCGGTTTTCACTTTCATCGCCTAAAAGGAAGCAATAAGTTAAATCGAGCCCGATGTCTTCATTCTTTAAAAAACCGTTGCCTTTAGTTACAGAGGCATATTGGGCTTCATCTCATATACCTACTGCTACTTACGCTTAGTAAATCACTTTGTTCAATAGACATTCTGCGCTATTTCCAGATCTCTTATTATCGCGTCCAAGACCGTCTAGGTGTAGCCCAAGGACCGAGAATAGAAAAACTTAAAGGAGGCCTCGGACAAAACTTTATAGTCCTGCGCTTTACATCGGTATTCAACCAACCAATCAATGTCAATATTTACATAGCATGCGCGAACACTAGAGCTTCTTGGACGAGAGCGGCAAAAATCACGAAAACTAATGAGGGTGAAACAAATGCTGATGTTGCTAAAGCTACGGTTGACTCTAGCACATCAAAAGCAGATATTACCATCAATACCACTGATCAAGTTACGAATGATGAAAAAGGGGAACCAACAGCAGATGGTACCGCTACCGCTGACAATACTGAAATGACTACAGAAGCTGCAAATCAAGTCGAAACAACCGAAGCACCTGCATAATAAGACGCTGTAAATTACAAAGCTGCAAATAAAATGTATTTGCTTTAATAAAGAAAATAGTGACTTGGGAGATTAGGCGTGAGATTTTTGGGAGTATTTATATTTTTGCGAGTTTTCTTTCTATTCAATATTTTCTTCAAATTCAGCCTACACGAGGTAACTTTGACACTACGAATTACCTACCTAATCATGCATTTAACCCTAACAAGCAAAATCGAAGACGCATTCACTGCCACCGACGCATATGTGCGTTTGCCTCCATACAAGTTTGTTCCTAGGGGGCGTGGCTCGGCAGCGAATGAGTTAACGCACGATTTTTCAAATTTAACATGCAAAGCGGCATATCTTTTCGTCCAATATTCCGCAGTGTCTCAAGACGAGAGTCTTTGACCAGTGTGTGTTGCCAGTGATGACGTATGGCACGGAAACGTGATCGCTTACTATGGGCCTCATAAAAAGGCTCAAGGTCACCCAAAGGGCAATGGAGAGGGCTATGCTGGGAGTATCTCTGCGTGATCGCATCAGAAATGAGGCTATCCGCAGAAGAACCAAGGTAACCGATATAGCCCTCCGAATCGCTACACTTAAGTGGCAGTGGGCGGGGCACATTGCACGTAGAACCGATGGCCGTTGGGGCGGAAAGGTTCTTGAGTGGCGACCACGTACCGGATGGCGCAGCGTGGGTAGGCCCCCCCACAAGGTGGACTGATGACCTGGTAAAGGTCGCTGGAGTCCGCTGGATGCGTGTGGCGCAGGACCGGTCATTGTGGCACTCTTTGGGGGAGGCCTATGTTCAGCAGTGGACGTCTTTGGGCTGATATGATGATGATGATGATGACATGAAAAGGTATGGTGGTACAGTCAGCATCATATACAATACATGTATACATTCTATGACCTTATTACTTAGACATAAGGTCGAAAAGTGTTTACATTTTTATGATGCTGACTATACACGCATTTTGTTCGTTTTTGCTTTGATCCTTTGGTTAATTGTAGCATTTGTAGCTAAAAGGCCAGCGGGTTTATGGGAAATTAACGTGTTATCGCTCTCGGCTATCGGGGTAATTCTCTACCTCATAAGTGCTACAACTAGCTCAGGCCCCTTTTCTTTTACACGCTACTTTAGTGCTAATTGCCGTAACCTTACGTCCTAGAATGGCATTCACATTAAGGTGGACTTACGTCTTTTTGCAATTAAGTTCTGTATTTGGTGGGTTTTGGGTAACAGAGCAACTTTCAGGGTAGTGTTTACTTTATTAAAGCCTTGTTGTAGTAGTAGTGTAGAAATATACGGGAATTCAGTATTTTTAGTTGAAAAATAAAATGTTCATGGAAAAATCTGATTTATTTTAACGATATAAATGTAAATAACAATTTAATCAGTTTACCGCTAGGCAGTATTACAAATATTATTATCACTGATAATGTCTGGCCCGCAAATATTGATCCATTAAATAAATAAATATTAGACGACATTCTTACACAAATCAATCTAGTCCCATAGTGAGCTCAATAAGGCTTGTGTTATGGGTAGACGACGATATATTTAATAGATACAAATACTTAAATACATAGAAAACATCCAAGACTCAGGAACAAATGTTCATGCTCATCAGTCATCACACAAATATTTGCCCATACCGGGATTCAAACCCAGGACCTTCAGCTTCGTAGGCAGCGTCACTACCCACTAGGCTAACCGGTCGTCAAATATTTGAGTACTATCATTCTTCAATAATTTATGTGTTTACATTTGGGTTGTCAAATATTACTTGCATAAAATACTACATTTGCTCGTTAAGGGGCTATCATAAAATCATAATACATACTCAATCAAAATCATGTACCTTATCCACCTAAGATACTGCACTGTAACAGACTCAAAAGGACAGCTTAGTAGAAGTCTCGTTTCCATTATTTGGGTAAGTTTAACTATGTTTTACTACAAATAAATGATTTGATTGATTGATTGAAGTCATCATTGGCCACAGCATTTATGCCAGATGATTAAATTGTTGCAGCGTTTAGGAGCCTATGGGTTGCATCTACGTTGGTGGCTATAAAGTCCTATAGCAGCGCGGCATTTCTTGCCACATCGATTGCAGACGAATTGTGAATCTGTATGAGGTGATAAAGCACAGCGAAGTCTTTTCTGCTTGGGTAAGTACATAACCCTAAAAACAACAAAAGTAATCATACGATTATTTTCCTTCGGCACGCGTAAACATGTATAATATTTGAACAGGGAACTGTACCAGGCGTGCGACCCGATCGCTCTCTATGATAATGAGTTTGTTAATATTTAACTGAATTCAGACTGTCGCGTATTAGGTACATCCGAATATTAGATAGAGCCTAAAATACGAATAGAGGCCCAATTTTTATTCATCTGTTTAATGAGTGAAAAGTATTTTATATCGAATTAAGTACATTAAAATATATTTCGCCAATGGTTGGCTAACAAGTGAAATCAAAAGATTTTTCGCAAAACCCAACTGCTTTTGCTTCATCCTACGATTACGGGGAATCAAACGGTTTACGCTGCAGGGCGTGCCAAAAAATAAGACATACATACATACTTACATACGCTCGAAAAACATAACCCTACTTCGGCAGTCAGGTAAAAAAAACCTGGCCAGATTTTTTTCTTAAACATTGCACTCAATTGCTTAACGAACAAATTGTATACTAATCAAAAGTATGAACTCTATAGAATATACTAACACTGAGTTGTCTATTTTTTTTCCTGGCCCAACTATAGGGTTGGCTGGTTCAGAATGGTAAGTCGAAATTTGATCGTTAAAGTACAATTTAAAGAAGTAAATGTTAAATTTTTCTTATGAAGAATATTACAGCCAAAAATATTTTTCCATGTACTAAATTCGATATAAAATACTATTCATCCATTAAACACTATCTCCTACTATATGTACTACATACGAAGATTCCCATAAGGAAAAAGCAGCTGTGCGGTATTTTCCTGTTTAAAAACGCCTTGAGTCACGTCTGATGCCTGATTGCTTGGGGGAATTAAATTAGACCGTTGAAAATCGTTTTAAATTTTATTTAGATTTTTGTAGCAACTGAATGGTTTAGTCGTGCTAATGCCGTGTTTATGTACATGCGAAGCGTGTGGCGATTTATGCGGAAGTCCAGGGTACGCTTGGCTAAGTGATTATAAAAATTAGCGTAGGTCCTAGGTACACACTTTACGGTAGTTACTGCCATCCGAACATCCAACCCAGAAGGGAAACTAAGAATCGAATTCCAATAAAGTCACTATAATTATACGTTGTTGAGTAAGTGGATAACTCGACTGTTAGAATAATGACCCGTAATCCAGTCATTTTATGTTTACTAGTATGTTAAAATTACTTCGGAAATACACTCAACTTCAAAAAAATCGCACATTTCGAAAATTTCGTTTTGAGTGAAAATTGCTCTTACAGAATGTAATGTACCCCATGACTATGGGGTCTTATTTGAAAGGTAATGAAACCTTCTATCGGAAAATGTCAATTAAAAATCAACCCTGTAAGGAAAAAAAAGGAAAAAAACAGGAAAAAGGAAAAATCGTTTATTTAACAAAAATTACAAAAAAATAAAACACAACAATAACAATAAAATAAAGCTTAAAACTAAACTTAAAACCTAGTGTTGCCTCCTCTAGCCCTCCGAAGCTCTTCCATGCGGTTGGTCATGGACCTGATCAGCATCACGATTCTCTTGAGGAATGTTGTTCCACTCCTCAATGACAGCATCATGAAGCTCATCAAGTGTGGCAGGAGGAGGATCACGCGATCGTACCCGCCTTTTCAGCTGGTCCCAGAGGTGCTCGATGGGATTTAAGTCGGGACTCCTTGCTGGCCAGTCCATAACGTTGATACCAGCAGCATGCAGGTAGTCCCGAACGATCAACGCTGTATGGCTGCGGGCGTTATCGTGCATAAATTGGAACCCAGGTCCAATTGCATCAGCATATGGGACCACATGTGGATCCAGGATCTCCGCAATGTACCGTTGAGCAGTCAGGGATCCCTGGCCACGGCCACCTCCAGTCCGGGAAACGCAAACAAGTTCGGTTTTCCCGTCGACGGAAATGCCGCCCCAGAACATACAGGATCCACCCCCGTAGCTGACGGTTTCTACGGTGCAGGCTTCTGTATACCGCTCCCCCTGCCTCCTGTACACCCTTCTGCGTCTATCGTTGGGCACACTCTCGTCTCGTCAGAAAAGAGGACATTCCTCCATTGGGGGAACGTCCAATTCTCATGGCTAGTGCGAAATCCTCTTCTGGCATTCCGGTGCTGCGCAGTCAACTGGGGGCCCGTAGCGGCCCTGCGGGGCATCAAGTTCCTCTCCCGTAGTCTTCGTCTGATCGTGGAGACGCTCACCGACGTTCTGCGAGCTGCTCGAAGCTGTTGCTGGAGCTCAACAGCGTTGAAAAAACGATTCCGCAAGGAAGTCGTCACAATGTACCGGTCGTCTGAACCGGAAGTACAGCGTCGCCTCCCGGATCCATGCCTTCTGATGTAGCCACCAGTCTCCTCGAACCGCTGGAACACTCGACGCACTCGAAAACGGCTGATATTCAGACGCCGAGCAACTTCAGTCTGTCGTAGTCCAGTTTCCAGTAGTGCAATCACTTGAGCGGCTTCTTCTGGCGTGGTATCCATTTTTTAATGTTTTTTTCTTGCTGTAGCTCTTCAGGTGTGATCTCAGTGACGTCTGGATAGTGAATGACCCTTAATCGATCTTTACCCCCCCTTTTATACCCGTCCATGGGTGCCCAATTAGTGACCCACTAAACGCGTACTTCGGGACTTTTGATTTAAAATGCGTTTTTTTTATGGTCATTGTTTTTACAAAAACAAACACCCACTCATTTAAAAGGTTGTTGATTGAGCTTTAAAATGATATACATATTAATGGGGTACAGTACATTCCGTAAGAGCTATATTCGTTCGAAACGAAATTTTCGAAATGTGCTATTTTTTTGACGTTGAGTGTAATTTATCATAACAGCTTTTTTTTTTCAGTGTAACTGATATATGATGTATCATCATTTACGTAATTACAAAATACAAAAAAAATACAAAATTTATTTATTTACCTAGTGAGTTACAAACAGGGAGAATTACAAAGAGCTTAGCCTAAGAATTATATAAAATAGAGTTAAGCAATAGTCCTCACACTAGGTCGAGCCTGTGTCGTGAGAACTGTTAAGGTAAGGTAATTAGACGCAAAATCCAACAAAATATCAGATACCTATCAAAGAATAAGATTCTGAAAAATGGGAAAAATATGAACGCATTCGCGTCAGGTAGATATAAATATCATTTTTTGTATGGGATAATGACGGTTATGATGTGTCCTAAAGTACGTTAAAATGTTACGTGATCATTCCTCAGGGCGCGTTTACACATAGACGCGCCAATACCCATACCAATACAGCGCAAACGTCAAACCTATCTGGGTTAACACAGAGGTAAATTAACAAAACGATCAGATGTTGGCAATCGTACGCACTAGAAGTTTGGCAACATTAAAATGGCCACCATTTTTGAACACCCACCAAAACGATAGCAAATGATACTGCCCGCTATAAATGTTAAATTGAACATAGGTAATCAGTTAATTACGTCAATAAAACGCACTCGCGTATTAAATATTAATTCTACGTAAATTGATCACGAAATTCAAAATGAAAATAATGAGGAATTTAAACCACAATTATAAAAGGATAACGAATGCAAGGAATTTATTATCAATAGCGAATCTGTACGTGTAAAGCAACTTATTAAAAACCGCTGTAAGCAATGTGTACGGTATTTTTAATCAAATTCGTAACTCCCTTCAAAAGTTGGTATGCATTTTAATGTACAATAATGTGGCTTTGGCCCAAACTTTGTCGATTATAAGGTTACATTTTTAAAACCACACAATATGAGTGAATATCCACCGGAGATGAGCGAAGCTATATTTTAATAATCCTATCCTACTAATATTATAAATGCGAAAGTTTGGATGTGTAGATGTTTGGATGTTTAGATGTTTGAATGTTTGTTACTCAATCACGCAAAAACGGCTGAAAGGATTAAGATGAATTTTGGTATACATATAGTGTATAGCCTGGATTAACATAAAGAATACTTTTTACCCCGAGAATCATCCGTCAAGGGGACGAAATGGGGGGCGAAAGTTTGTATGGAGCTATGATATAAACGAGTTCCACCTCCACGCGGACAAAATCGCGGGCAGAAGCTAGTTGGTATATAATTATATTTGATTTGACATCTACCCTGTCAAGCATGCGGGTTGTCAAATACAATATGAGAACTTTGCTACTTAAGATCTAGAATGTTAAAGTGTGTTGTAGCTTGTTTCACTATTTATGGTAAGCTCAATAAGGTTTGTGTTATATACATAGAAAACATCCAAGACTCAGAAAAAAATATTCATGTTCATCACACAAATATTTGCCCTTACCGGGATTCGAACCCACGACCTTCAGCTTCGTAGGCAACGTCACTACCCGCTAGGCTAACCGGTCGTAAAACCTTTATCGCCAATAATTACAATACTCACTTATTACTGAGCTCGAAAATTGATTCAAAATTGATATCACCAGTATAAAGTTTACCCCCCAAAGTAGCCCAAACCGTAACAAAGTGATAGTAATTAGTCGAAATACAAGCAAATCGCTACAGGGCTTAATTACAGGCTTATAGTTGGTGTGTCAACAATAGTATTGTTGGATGTGATTGTTTATTCTAACTATTGAGTAACTCTAATTGTAGAGGGGCTCGACACAAATCAGTCGATACTAGTAAAAAACAGGTGAACAACGTAATACAATATTTGCCAACAAACCCTATTATAATAATCAATATACCGGGTGGGCCCCGTAACCGGAGCAAATATTTAAACGGAGGCTTCCTTAGAGCATCTGCAGTAACCCCTTGTGTCCAATTTTTTTTTCATTTTTTTGTAATTCGGAGAAATCTTCATCTAAAGTTATGACCTCCAAGTAATGTATCTTGACACCACTACTCCAGGCTAGGGTTTGCAATCCGGATCCGACTTGTATGGAAATATCCGGATCCGCGGATCCAGATCCGGATATTTACATACAATTCGGATCCGGATTGCAAACCCTACTCCAGGCATAATACGGTTTCGAAAAACATTCATTTATAATAGCGTTTTTTTGTTTATTTCATTATATAACGTTATTCTAAGATGCTTTATTCAAGAATCCAACAAACTTTCCACTCGGAAGTAATTATATAGATTTAAATTAAACATTGTCTTTTTTATTCTATTTATATTTAAAAACACAGATTGGTCACATCTCTACCAGATAAATGATATTAATGAGGCATGTAACTCTTTCTGCAGCTCACTCACAAATATAATTAAAAAACACAAAAAATGCGTCCCCGTCAGTAACTCAAAACGTACAATCAAACAATGGATTACTCCTGGGCTTCTCAAATGTATACGTAAGAGAAGTATGTTGCACCAACAGGCAAATAAAAACCCTAATGATGATGTGATGTTGAATGAATACAAAAGGTATAGGAACACTTGCGCTGATCTCTTAAAAGAAGTCAAAGCTAAATACCATCAGCGAGAGCTGCTACAAGCCCGTCTTGACGCGAAGAAGACGTGGAAGACGGTAAAATCAGCATGTAATATTGCGACCACTGGCACCCAGGTTTCTGAACTGCTCCATCTTGACACTGACCCTACAGCATCGTTAAATAAGGTTAACTGCTTCTTTAGTTCTGTCGGTAGGAATTTAGCGGAAGTGACACTCAATAGGATGAAAGTAAGCGAGGCGGACTTGGCCAAAGTGTATAAAGGTGAAAATTCCCCAGCCACGTCATTTTTCTTTCGCCCAACGGACACTTATGAGGTAGCCTCCTTTATCAAACAATTAAAAGCTGGTAGTTCCCCTGGGCTAGACGGCATTACACCAGATTTATTAAAAATGTCAATGGCTAGCGTTATCGAGCCAATCACCTACTTGTGCAACTTAAGCATAGAATCTGCGACATTCCCTAATATCCTCAAGGTAGCCTCAGTAACGCCAATCTACAAGACAGGTAGTAGAACGGAAGTCACCAACTATAGGCCGATCTCCCTACTCAGCGTAATTGGTAAACTAATCGAGAAGATTATCAATCTACAGTTGCTGTCCTATCTGGAAAGAAACAACAGTCTGTCACCTAACCAATTTGGATTCAGGCAAAATAGGTCCACTGAACAAGCCGTAGATCTACTTGTTGGGAAAATAGTAGATTGTATTGATAACAATGAAAGGTGTGTAGGAATATTTCTGGACCTTGCCAAGGCTTTCGACACGGTTTCAATCCCGATCTTATTGGCTAAACTCGAAAGCCTTGGCATCAGGGGACTTGCGCTTAAATGGTTTGAGTCGTACTTACGCGATCGTAGGCAATGCGTACGTGTGGAAAGCCACACCAGTGACTTTACTAGTGTAGATTTCGGAGTTCCGCAGGGGAGTGTATTAGGACCAACCCTATTTCTAACATATATTAACGGGCTCTGTAATTTTAATCTCACAAACGCCACTATTATATCATTTGCCGACGACACAGCTATTCTGGTACGCGGTAGAGAATGGCCGGA
This sequence comes from Epinotia nisella, assembly GCA_932294315.1. Classification (NCBI taxonomy): domain Eukaryota; kingdom Metazoa; phylum Arthropoda; class Insecta; order Lepidoptera; family Tortricidae; genus Epinotia; species Epinotia nisella. Next base: position 1,124,408 of record OW028677.1, read on the forward strand.
AGTTCAAAGTACTGCAGAAGCTAACTTAAAAGTAGTGGCCGAGTGGCTTGACACTAACTTATTGACATTAAATGTTCAGAAGACCAAATACTTATGCTTTTCTATAGACTCCAGAGGCCAACCTCACGACGAATTCTGCATCAAGGTTAGACACCAGTACGAAAACTCGCTAGGACCCCCTGCCTACAGCAGCGATAGCTTTATCGAACGCGCGGACACTATAAAATACCTTGGTGTACAGCTTGACTCCCACCTTACCTGGCAGCAACATATTGAATCTCTCAAAAGTCGCGTTCGAAAGCTTATGTTTGTCTTTCGCGCTCTAAGAAATTATGCGTACCCCGAACTTTTGAAAATAGTTTACACCGCACTCTGCGAATCCGTGCTAGGTTATTGCAATTCGGTTTGGGGAGGGGCAGCAAAGACACACCTTATTAGGTTGGAAAGAGCGCAAAGATCCCTTCTCAAGGTTATCTACCGCAAACCATCACGTTTCAGCACCAAAGAACTATACAAAGTTGCTAACGTCCTCTCTGTCCGTCAACTGTTTTTAAGAAAAATACTGTACAGTTATGGAAAACTACATGACAAGAATTTTCAAGCAGATACAAGACGCCGCCAGCGCTGGAAAACCCCAAAAACGCGTACCACATTTGCCCAGAGATTTCATCCCTTTATTTCTCCTCTAGTTATGAGATTGTTCTGCACATGTCACCTCATAAAAAGACCTCCAAGCAAACGGTTGTTGACTGCGTGGCTTATGAAACGGGATTATCATGAGACTGAACTCCTCATGACCGTGATAAAATGATTACCACCCATCTTGGTAATGTTATTATTTATTTTATCTTATTATATTATTTATTATAGAATTTTATGCCTGGCATCACACATTAATCACACACACACACACACACATATACACACACACACACACACACACACACACACACACACACACACACACACACACACACGCACACGCACACGCACACACAAAATTTAGCATCTATATATAGATAAGTAATTGTATAGATACGAAACTGGGTCCTGTAACACAGGGTTTCCTAGCTCAGGACGCAGGGTCGTGATTCATATTGTAATGCTGCCCTTGTTCAATAAACTTTTTTCATTTTTTCATTTTTTTCATTTTCATTTTAAAGCAAATGTAAATGAACCTAAATCAAAATAAAAAAAAATATTAATATTTATCCGGACTTTTTAGGAGCTAATTAAATATTGATTTTTTTGATGTCTGATTTTTTGTTGGATTTTGCCTCTAGGTAACTATTTAATTGATAATATACCCGTTACATTAAAAAAATTAGCTAATATAAATTATTTCCAAAACTGATATTTTTTCCATACAAGTTGTCAGTTCATTGCCTGGACTAATAGTAATAGGCTTGTGTCCTAATTTTTTTTTACGATGCCATTCGAACCAGTTTTTGGTGTGGAACAAATGTTTGTATGGGAGTAAGTACAATTAAAGAACATAAATACCCAAAAAATTGAGTTAAAGACGGACCTCGCTGGCGGTAGCCGAAAACGTTCCATACTGATTAACATTGAATCATGACGTCACAGGGTAATATTTGTACTAGTCGTTATATGGAAAATCAAGTAAATTGCTGTTTCGGTTGCGAAATACTGCGTTTAGGACCATAGTTGTCATACATTTTTGTTTCTATAAAAGCGTAAGGATTCTATTGGTAGCTTTAAATTTACTTTTGGACAATAAAAAAAAATGCATATTTTTTGTAAACTTTCAAGGGCCATATCTTTTTATGAGTTTAATTATATTTCGTAATTTATACTTAATTGCATTTATTTGAAGGTTTACTATCAATTTAGCAACACTGCGCTATCAATTTTAACATGAGGACACAACCCAATTATTAAGTGAGATGAGAGTCGTCCGTTGGCGGTGGGGTTCGTGAATGTGCGTGTCGCTCGCGGGTCGCCGCGCCGTCCGCGACGATGACGTCGCGCTGTGTCCGCCGCCCGCGCGTCTCCCCCCGCGAGCGCATGTGGGTCCGGTTCTCAACATTCTAGTACTGTTGTAAGCCAATCCGCACTGGGCCAGCGTGGGGACTACTGCCTGTTCCCTCCCATTCATGAGAGGAGGCCTGTGCCCAGCAGTGGGACGTGGGCTGATGATGATGATGACTGTTGTAAGCGGCCATGCTGTTGTTACTCGTGTTTTTGCACTTTATTTTTCTAGTAGTGAAATAAATAAAACTATAAAACCAAGAGTGACGTACTTAAATAAGAATCAAATCGTTCCTATCTCTTTATTAATTTATCTTAAAGTGTAATAATAGCAACAGGTTAAATATTCTACTCATCTGTTGATCTTCTGACTCACAATAGATATTCGCAATCGATCTTGACCTGCCCCAGTCAACTTGTTACTGGATGGATTTCTTGTGCGTGTGGCCGGTAACATTTGACCTGAGACGATAACTCGTACCCTGATAACTTATTTGTACTAATAATATTACTACGTGAACCAGTATTATCTTGAAGTCAAAGGTGATTCGTGCAAGATATATGACTCATAGGGGTGTTGACTTTTATGAGACACCAGAAACGCTCTGTTATGATAAAGTTTATAGGGAAATAGGAATAAGTGACGTCACAATTGGCTACTTGACAATTTTTATCCCCGGAGCCATTCTAACCAGTTTTCTGAGTAGATCAAATGTTTGCATGGGACTAGCTACAATTAGAGCAAATAAAAAGGGTCAAAAGCGGACTCGCTGGCGTCAGCCGAAATTTCTCATACAAATTGATAGTATTATGACGTCACAGCACTACCTTCCTACTAACCTAAATCACGTAAATTGTATTTTTATTAAATTGTAAGGATTTATTTGCCACTTTTGGTATCTTTAAATTTCCTCTTAGGCAATATTTATTTTTAAACCAAGTCTCAATATATCTTTTTATGAGTTTAATTAAATATATTTAGTAATTTACAATTTATCGTAATAACTTGATGGGTTATTGTCGATATAGCAACACTACGTTATACATTTTAACATAAGGGAAGTTCCCAATTGTCTATGTTGAACAGATTTTTGTTAATTCTACGTAGGTATTTAAAATTCTTAAAAAACCGGAAGTACGAGTTCAACTCGCGTGGTGAGGGTTACGTAAAATATTGAGATTTTGAATACTCAAACATCTTATAGGTTTTCCTGCAATCTTTAGGCAAGGAACTATTTTCCATATTTTTTTAGAATTTTAAGCCTAGTCATTTCGGAGATAAGGGGGGGGGGGGGGGGGGCATGGTCAAAATTCGTCTTTTTTCCTAAATTACTTCAAACCTGTTTTGCTAAAATTATAATAAATATATATCTGAGATGCTTACAACAACCCCTTTCATTTGATATGTCACAGAATACAGTTTGCGAAACTTTTATTTTTATTTTCCAGTTTAACCCCCAAAAGTGGTCCCCTTGTTCAGAATTCATTAATTTACTTTACGCGTCCATCTCTGGGTCACCAATTTACATAATTATGTGTACCAAATTTCAACTCAATCGGTCTAGTATTTTCGGAGCAAATCGGCTGTGACAGACGGACAGACAGACAACCAAGTAATCCTATAAGCGTTCCGTAAAACCACACAACTATAGTCCAGGTCACCCAACTATGGTCCAAATTAATTCTCATATAACTTGCTCAGGTGGGACTGTTTTCATGGGTGAACTTGAAGACAGGCAATATAATAACACAAATTTAAATAAAAACCTATAAAATCACAAATACAAAATCGGTATTGATAGAAACGAATAAGTTTACTTTTGGACCATAGTGGGGGTAGTGGACTATAGTTGTGTGCTTTTACGGTTCCGTTTTTTTCCTTTTGAGGTACGGAACCCTAAAAATAGCACGAATAAATCGAACTAGTCCCATAGCAAGCTCAAAAAGGCTTGCCGAATGGGTGGGTGTGTGTGTGTGTGTGTGTGTGTGTGTGTGTGTGTGTGTGTGTGTGTGTGTGTGTGTGTGTGTGTGTGTGTGTGTGTGTGTGTGTGTGTGTGCGCGGGTGTGTGTGAAAGCCCTATTACTTTATCTATCGATACTCACTGTTTGTTGCTCCTTCTTAAAACAACATCTTAATTTATAATTTACTTTTTATACAAGGTAATCGGTAGGCATATTTTTACTCGGCAAGTAACACAATTAGACCCAGGATCACATAACATTTTTTTCTCCTGACGACCTCGTTAATACGCTGGTAAAATGATTTGGTATCTTCCCTCCCTAGTACAGTCGAGTTCTCCAATATCTATACATACAGACAACCTTTCAAAAATATCTGTACACAGGCTTTATTATTATTGACATAAGACACATGTATAGATATTTTTGAAAGGTTGTCTGTATAGATATAGATATTGGAGAACTCGACTGTATACATTTCTAAAAACACGCCGTCAGGCAAACTTTAAACGCCACCGCCTTTTAGCATCTACTAGCGACCCGGCTATACATAATATACAACAGAATGTCTTTATATACAACGATCTGTCTCGGAAGGTTCAGACAGCGTTTGCAATGTAAGCGCAAACATGGTTTATTTACGATATCACATTAGAAACGTCTAAAATTATCAGTGTTTCTCTACTATATTATGTATACGTATAAAACTTCTATTTATAAACTTATTTTTGCCAATTTAAGGATTTTAAAATACCTACAGAGATCAACTTATGCTGTTTATCCATAGACGACTTAGAAAAGTTGAAAAACCCCCGATTTTTTCCGATTTTGATGAAACATAGCTAAGATCACTCGGGTTAAAATTGTCTATGACACTAAAAAACCGCATTCAAATCGGTCCATTCGTTTGGGAGCTACGATACCACAGACAGATACACAGACACGTTAAACTTATAACACCCCTCTCTTTGCGTCGGGGGTTAAAAACAAACCGCATCAGAGTCCGTTGCGTAGTTTTAAAGATCTAAGCATACAAAGGGGCAGACAGACAGCAGGAAGACTTTGTTTTATACTACGTAGTGATGTGATGCCATATTTCTCGCAGAACCTGGGCAAATAACTTTCCATTAAGGGTGCTTGTCTTGAGTGGCCATTGGGGCATTAGGCGAAGGTTAAAATTGTAATAATCTCTGCAGCGCCCGTAACGGGGCCGTAAATAAAGTAAATAGGCGCTGTAAGCCTAGGCGTCACACTGTACGGGAGGCCGGGCCACGAAATACGCGGACTCACAATAGGAGAGATAAATGCAGTTTTTAAATCGCTACAAAGACTAAAGATCGTGTCAGTGTTTGTTTTATTATAATCAGTTGGTCGATTACGTAACGCATTGTACACGCGTCAGGTAGCTAGTCGATTACGTGACGCATTGTACGCGCGTCAGGTAGCTGGTCGATTACGTAACGCATTGTACGCGCGTCAGGTAGCTGGTCGATTACGTAACGCATTGTACGCGCGTCAGGTAGCTGGTCGATTACGTAACGCATTGTACGCGCGTCAGGTATCTGGTCGATTACGTGACGCATTGTACGCGCATCAGGTAGCTGGTCGATTACGTGACGCATTGTACGCGCGTTAGGTAGCTGGTCGATTACGTAACGCATTGTACGCGCGTCAGGTAGCTGGTCGATTACGTAACGCATTGTACGCGCGTCAGGTAGCTGGTCGATTACGTAACGCATTGTACGCGCGTCAGGTAGATCTAAACATACTTATATGGAAAAAAATGATAGTTGGATCTACCAACGCGCGTTCAAAACGTTATGTGCTTACCCCCCAGCTCTAAACGTCAATTTTTATAAGAAAAAATGACAGGTAAATTGTCCTAACGCGCGTTCGAGACGTTACGTGACTATCCCCGCTCTGATATTGCACATTTTGTAGCATTATCGGTGCAGCGTAGTTTTATTAATGGAATTACTTAGTATAAACCAAGAATAAAGAAAGGAAAGACAAATGAACCCGATTTCAAAACCATACGTGTCTCGAATGGACCTCTAGAACTCTATCATTGATTGACTAAAAGTCAATTTTTTTTTTCATCGTGAGCCCACGTGTGGCACATGAATCGATAGGCCTTTCAAAATAAGTATAAGGTTTCTCGGCAATTTTTTTGATTAAGTGAATACAGTCAGAGATAATCGCCCCGAAAGTCACTAAAATTCTGTCCCCCCCCCTCTAATTTTTGAACGGTGTATTTTAAAAATATGGAAAAATTCATGGACATAGGGCTTATTAATTTCATTCACCGAAAATTGTTTTGAACAAGATCGGTTCAGAGGTTTTCGAGATATTGCTGAAAAACTGCCTTCCTCAAAGAAAAGGACGTAAGTGCCGTAAAATTTCTGTGACGATACGACCTTTTTAATAGGCATGGAACGCTTCGTTTTGCGTGGTCCGACACGCACTTGGCCGGTTTTGTATGTCTAATATTGCACTGTTCACACCGCGATGAACTAGGTATATCTCTCTCTTTTATTTACAAGAGACCGATTATTATTTGTTTGTTCATCGCTCGTCGCCGGCAGTGGGACCAGTGCCTTAGAAGTCGCTTGTGTAGTGGCCTCATTCTAAATAGCGCCCTTTATTATTTGTATTTATTATTATTGTTTTAGTTTGAACATTGCAGCGCAAAGCTGACGCTGTTATACACGACATTTGCCTATTTTAACGAGAGTTTTAACGGCTATTCACATTTTGGGAATTCACCTGGTATCACCTATAACTGTTTTTTTTTTATATATGTCTCTTTTTAATACACCTCAAACGTTCTAAATCGTTTCAGTAATTTTTTAGAAGGGTAGATATTTTTTTTTTCACTTTCCTTGTGTAAGAAGCGTTTATGAACGAATAATGGGAATTTTTATTCCTAGCTGTTACCAGATGAAATTAATTGGTAATAGGTACTACCTAACAGGTACCACCCCAACATAATGACTTTATCAGCAGTTCTAATCTTTTTTTATCTAGTTAAATGTGGACAATAAAGCACGTTTAATAGGTAACAATAATTAATCGTCTACGAATAATGATGACTCAAAGAAATGTTTCTTGTTTATGTTTGTATTAAATTCTTGCAGGGAAACAGCTCTAAAATAATTCGGTAGGTAATTATTTATTTCGTTAATTAACCGAATGAAATATTTATTAATAGGATGAAAACTCTATTACTTGACCAAGCATGCTATAGCATAAATGAATTTATTTGAAGTTTCGTTTTTGTATAATCATTAGTAGCCAGTCGCCATCAGATATATCGGAGTGGCGAAAGCGCTCACAAATATCTGAACACGTCGCTATTGTCGAGGCATTAGAGACGTGTTCAGATATTTTAGAGCGCTTTCGCCGCTCTGATATATGTGATGGCGACTGTACCTATCTATGCAGCCAACGAAAAATGTAACAAATCGACATTTAAAATGTTATACTTTTACCAATAACTAAAATCATAATTATGATTATGAATGATTTGGACGAATACTTTCATTCAAAAATATGCCGAATGTCGAATAATTGAACGAGCGTGCGAAGCGAAGCGAAGTTAGTTCTCTGTTTCAGCTTGGGCCAACATTCTTTCGTATATCGGGATGTCCAGATGTCCAGCTTTTCTACTCTACAGGACGCATATTTCAACCGATTCCCGTAAAATGTTGTTTCATACCTTTTTTGTCGATTCAGTGACACGAAATTAAAAAAAAAATTAAAAAGACAGGCTCGTTGAGAGTGTGCGGGTCGCGCAGGACCGGTCATTGTGGCACTCTTTGGGGGAGGCCTATGTCCAGCAGTGGACGTCTTTCGGCTGATATGATGATGATGATGCGCTCGGTAAACGTATATTTAACTTATTTAAGGTCGTGGTCTAAACGCCAGCGTGCAGCGGAGCGTCGAGCGGCAGTTCCTATACATCAGCGGGCGTAGCATGATTGCAATTTTATCACTTATCGTTGTGGAAAAGACATCCGTCACTCTCGCTCTCGCATACTTGTCAGAACGTGACGGATGTCACATAGACAGCGATAAGTGATAAAATATTAACGACATAATACTATGATTAAAGCTATATGAAAGGGTCTAACTGAAAACCAGCGTTGCGGTGTAGGTATACCTATACCTCACTATAACATTATGCTGAGTCTGGCCCCTTTTCAGCATCACACATTGTTATGCCTCGTATGTACGGTACTGTATAGGTTTTAAGTCTAATCTTAAGTCTAATTTGTACACTATATGTTTAACATGTGATGTTGAATAAAGATTTTCTATGCCTATGTCTATGTCTAACCATGCTACGCCCGCAGTTAAGTCTGAACGCTCACTCGTTGCTCCGCTGCCCGCTACGCTGGCACCCAGCCGTGGCCTAACGTGTCGTGGTATTTCGATCGCTTGCGTAACACTTTACGTTGCAACAATATGATTGTAATTTTTGCGTCATTTACCATCTGCAGTCGTGGCCGAGCGGTTAAGGCGTCTGACTAGAAATCAGATTCCCTCTGGGAGCGTAGGTTCGAATCCTACCGACTGCGAACTATTTTTAGCGCCACTTGGAGAATTTGCATGTTTGTGTTGAAGCAAAAATAACTCAGACGTTCTTTCAAAGAAATGTAAGATATAGAGATTTTTTTTCATTGGTGCTAGAGTGGATGTCGAAATACAGTCGAATACAGAAATAGTATGTTTCGCTCGCTTTTAACCCCTCTTATGCTAAGGTTCCGTATCCTTGGCAAACTTTTAAACCATTTTTTTTACATCTCAATTTCCACATTTGATGAGACAATTTGAATAGAATTATTGCTGTATGTATTTTCGCTTGTATCATATAAAAGTGTAGTAGTAATAAATTCCGGGATTGGAAGCCCTAGTTTGTTACCATCCATGAGAGGAGGCCTGTGCCCAGCAGTGGGACGTATGTAGGCTGATTTATAATTTTTCACTTCTCATGCTCGAAAAGTGTGTCATATTAGGCTTAGCAAGCGGGGCTAAAGTAGTACATGCAGCCCCTAGGGAAAATATGTATACATTTTGTGATTTTTAAAAACATTTAATTTGACCAATCAATGCACTTCACTGTTTATATCCACCAATCACAACTCTTTCAAAGAATATTTGTATCTGCTATCAACTAACCAGATTACAGCTAATATTAAAAACAACCAATCGGAAAACAGAATTAATTTCAAATATCAGGTGTATTTAGTCCCTAATTCACAGTAATTAAAACAAAAAACGCCTCTGGCCGTCTACGACGCGCCTGTAGACGGTCAGGCTGCCAATACACGGTGATTAAAGACTGATGATCCACTATGGCTGTCTCTATCTAAAACATGCAATGAGAAAGAGACAGCGCGTGGATCGCGTGATAATACTTCACCGTGTATTGGACGCCTCAGAGGCGTTTATTCGTGGTGTCAATATTTTGTATATGTGTCAAAGCAGTTTAGTAAAAAAAATATGCCGCTAAATTGAACAATCTCTTCGCTGTGGTGGAATTTGTTATTAATTGTGGATGGATAATCTTTGTTTTACTATTTTCTCGCAGTCGAAGTGAAAAGTAGAGTGTATAACTCGGGTCTAAAAGCCATATTACCCCTCGAAATATTTTCCCTCACTTCGCTCTGGAAAATAACCATCTCGTGGTAATATGGCTTATTTTAGCCCCATGTCGTACAATCTACTAATAATAAATAAATAAAATAAATAAATAAATAAATATTTGCGGACAATCTTACACAAATCGACCTAGTCCCAAACTAAGCAAAGCTTGTACTATGGGTACTAGACGACGATAAACATACTTATATAGATAAATACATACTTAAATACATAGAAAACATCCATGACTCAGGAACAAATATTTGTGCTCATCACACAAATAAATGCCCTTACCGGGATTCGAACCCAGGACCTCTTGCTTCGTAGGCAGGGTCACTACCAACTAGGCTAAAGCGGTCGTCATGAGTAATCATGAGTAAGTTACACTTTTTAATAAAGCATTTACAGTATAAAGTGTCTTCCCACATCAAAGTCGTGTTAAGGTCATATTAACCTCCACAAGTCATTTAACAGCTTTATCTAATTCAAGTTTGGAACTAAATTCGTATCCCGGCCCTGGCCCGGGCCGGGCTTACGGTTTATTTATGGTGGTTGTCTTCCACGCAACACGCTCCCGCGACGGAAACACGCCGGCTCTAAAACGGCGTAAGTCTTGTTTAAAGACTTGCTGTTCCGTCTTTTCAGCTGTACGTATAGTACTGTCCATCGGAAGGCATGTGCCTGTGGCACGAAATGGAGGCGTATTTGTACACTCCAGAGCAAAAGTTTCGGGTACACTTTGTATATAATTTCAGTACAAACTGTACCCAAAACTTTTGCTCTTGAGTGTATATGAATTGCGAGGTTTTGGGCGTTAATAGATGTAGATGTATACAATTAAAGAACATGAATACCCAAAAAATTGTGACAAAGATTGACCTCGCTGGCGGCATCCCAAACGATTCATACTATTGACTTAAAAATATGACGTCACCGTTGGCTATTTGAACTAACCGTTGTACGGAAAATCAAGTAGATTGTTGTTTCGGTCGCGAAATACTGCGTTTAGGTCCATAGTTGTCATACAATTTTGTTTCTATAAAAGCGTAAGAATTCTATTGGTAGCTTTCAATTTACACTAGGACAATAAAAAAAATGCAATTTTTTTTCTATACTTTCAAGGTCTCTTCTTCTGATCTTTTTATGATATTAATTATATTTTTTAATCTATACTTTATTACAATACTTTGATGGTTTAGTATCCATTTAGCAACACTATGTTATCAACTTTAACATGAGTCATCATGCCTATTATTAATTAAACATTTGTCTGCTTCATATCTTTATGGCTCACGCACAAGTGTGTTGTGTGCGTCATAATTTTGAACAGCAATCTGTCAACAATATCATAATTTACTTTTCATCACACTTGCTCGAAAATGGTGTTATTATACGCAAGCGTACTGAGCTGTAATGGGCTATATTACGCCCATGGGCGTTATGGTTTTTTTTTTAAATAATAGAACCCTCTGATTGGCTTAAGCAAATCTGGTTGCTGTGTGATTGGTTGAATAAAAAAATCTAGTTGGTCACGACGCCCCGCCCCGCAAGAATACTGCTCTGTGATTGGTTGAAATATTGAACTGCGCGCTCTGCTAGCACTGATCTGGAAGTGAAGTTGTCAATTTTTGATTGGTGCTGCTGTATGAAACATACATTTTTCTGTCTTTTGTTGTTATTTATTTCCTCGCAAATGTGATGAAAAACATTGTGTATAACACGGGCGTAAGAATATTGCAAACTCGAGTCATCAAAAGCCCTCCGCCTTCGGCGTCGGGCTTCTGATACACTCTCGTTAGCAATATTCCACTTACGGCCCTCGTTAAACAATGTACTATTAAAAACAATGTTTTGACCGTCTTTCCGCGTTTACGTTGATTATTACCGAAAAACCACAAATCGTTGTATGTGGGCTTATAAAATTTGACGAGTTTCCTCGGTTTCTCGATTTCGATTACAGATCCTGATCTGATGACCATGGTACAGCACTAGACAGTGTCTACTTATCTGTGGCACATTATCGATTCCGCCGTTGTCATAGCTGCTGTTTTGTTTGATACTTATATTGAAGTGCTATTGAATTGTGTTATCATCATCATCATCATCATATCAGCCCAAAGACGTCCACTGCTGAACATAGCCCTCCCCCAAAGAGTGCCACAATGACCGGTCCTGCGCCACCCGCATCCAGCGAACTCCAGCGACCTTTACCAGGTCATCAGTCCACCTTGTGGGGGGCCTGGGTCGTTCTTCTTTTCGACCGACAATAGCCTGTCCTTCGTCTTATTACGGCATCTCATTTGAGTAATGATGTTTACGGTTTTATAATGTTCGAATGAACGTCCATATTATTTTATTAATTAGTGATGTTTAATATTTCACTTTCTCTAACTAGCATTTCTTTTAAATGTTTTTTTTTTTCGTAGAATGCCGTGACAGAGTGGTAAACCAAAATGTTGTCTCCACTGAAAGAGTCCACTTTGTCACATGTTTTTTTTTAGAAACCAACCGTAAATAAATATTTATATTGGCCAGAAATGAAACTTTAATTAGTTTTAATGTGTGTGTGTGTGTGTGTGTGTGTATGTGTCTTTTGTGTAGTAAATAAATGTCTTCTTTTCTTTTCTTTTTTCTTTTAATGAAGAAACCTATGCATTTTTTTTTTAAATCGCACTTCAAAACCACAAATTTCGATAGTTCAAAAACCAAAAAAACAGAAAAACCTCGGATCATTGTCGGTAAAAAAGAAGAACGACCCGCCTACCCACGCTGCGCCTTCCGGTACGTGGTCGCCACTCAAGAACCTTCTCCACCACCACCAAGAACCACTCAAGAATTGTGTTATGGTCCTGAATAATTAATTATTTAAACAAGTTCAAGCCTTTCCGTATATTCCCAACCATTAAGTATATGTATACTCAACACATAAGACCACCTGGGAAGGATACCCTTTCAAATAACTGACTCAATTCTCGGCACCGTCACGCATGTCGTAAACTGTCATTAAATTAAAATCATCAAAAAAACACAGAAAGAAAGAATTCGCAAAAGAATTTGCCGTAACGCTAGTGTTTGCCTTTCATCATTTGCCATAAAAGTGATTTTATTGAAACCGTAACATTTTCCGGACAAATTATATAGGTACCTAATAAACTTTGCACAGAACCCTAGGTTAGGTTAGGTTTGTAAAATACTGCAAAGTTGACAGTTTCTGGTAAAGGTCGCTGGAGTCCGCTGGATGCGGGTGGCGCAGGACCGGTCATTGTGGCACTCTTTGGGGGAGGCCTATGTCCAACTTTGCACAGTACCCTGTAGATTAGGATAGGTTTGTATAATCCTGCAAAGTTGACAGTTTCTGGTAAAGGTCACTGGAGTCCGCTGGATGCGGAGGACCGGTCATTGCTCTTTGGTGGAGGCCTATGTCCAGCAGTGGACGTCTTTTGGCTGATATGATGATGATGATGACAGTTTCTGAGAAATACTAATCAGGCCAAATGATGATTATGGCAACCGTTACATTTATGGCCAGTGAAATTATGGATTTCATTGGGCACAATCAGTCTGATTGTTGCCGCTACTGCAAGCAGCAGCTAGTCCAAAAAGTTCGCAGTCGGTAGGTGATATGATGATGATGATGACAGTTTCTGAGAAATACTAACTAGGCCAAATGATGATTATGGCAACCGTTACATTTATGGCTAATGAAATTATGGATTTCATTAGGCACAATCAGTCTGATTGTTGCCGTTACCGCAAGCAGCAGCTAGTCCAAAAAGTTCGCAGTCGGTAGGATTCGAACCTACGCTCCCAGAGGGAATCTGATTTCTAGTCAGACGCCTTAACCGCTCGGCCACGACTGCTGCTTGCTGAGCATGCGTAATCTGCATGCACTTACAAAAGGTACTTTCACCGTACAGCCAAAACGTGACCGTGCGGATGTAGGTCGACTGGTTTTAAAACGTACGCTGTGCAACCTTACGAGTAACAAGGTTGATTAGGTACTATATTTATTTTTGTACATTCAAGTGCTTGACTCATATAAACTTGGTGTGTCGATTTTTTCTAGCAATTACCGCGTTGTGATCATAATCATCACTCTTCATAATTTTTGTGTTCATAATTTTAGTTTGAAATTATTTGTATCTCACCCATCGTTATTAACAATAATTAATTTTTCGAAAATTTCGAGTCATAATGTCATCACCGATATTATATTGGTTCACATAATGTTCTTTTAAAAAAATTTTTTTTATGAATAACGTTATTTTATAGTGGTCTTGGAACTCATATCATTGAATGGAGAATAGAATTAAAAAAAAAAAAACCTTTCTGGCGCTTTGCCGACCGCTACCACGGTCGGCTCTCGCGCTGTAACGTCGCGGTTCTTCCAAACACTCTTCCTCGCTTCGCTCGTCGTTGTACCTACACTGATCTGCCTCCGAGTCTCTCTGAAACTACTTTAAGGTATTAAAAATCCGAATTTCACAATTCCTAAAAAATTAAATTCCGAAAAAACACGAATTTCATTTCAACACAGGACCTCCTTCGCAAGTTTCTCCTCCGCGGGCTATATACTCTAGGGGTAGGACAGACACAACCGCGTGAATGTGGGATGCTCTGATTCATCATCATCATCATCATCATATCAGCCGAAAGACGTCCACTGCTGGACATAGGCCTCCCCCAGAGAGTGCCAAATTGACCGGTCCTGCGCCACCCGCATCCAGCGGACGCCCGCGACCTTTACCAGGTCATCAGTCCACCTTGTGGGGCCTACCCACGCCCCGCCTTCACGAGAACCTTTCCGCCCCAACGGCCATCGGTTCTACGTGAAATGTGCCCCGCCCACTGCCACTTAAGTTTAGCAATTCGGAGTGCTATATCGGTTACCTTGGTTCTGCTGCGGATAGCCTCATTTCTGATGAACATGGATAAGACGAAGGTCATGTCAAATGCCCATGTAGTACCAACTCCCATTACAATCGGACACTTTACGCTCGAAGTTGTAGACGATTATGTATACCTAGGACAGACTGTGCAGTTAGGTAGGTGCAACTTCGAGAAAGAGGTCAATCGTCGAATCCGACTCGGCTGGGCAGCGTTCGGGAAGCTCCGGCACATCTTTTCGTCCAATATCCCGCAGTGTCTCAAGACGAGAGTCTTTGACCAGTGTGTATTGCCAGTGATGACATGGCACTGAAACTTGGTCGCTTACTATGGGCCTCATAAGAAGGCTCAAAGTCACCCAAAGGGCAATGGAGAGGGCTATGTTAGGAGTTTCTCTGCGTGCTCTGATTCGGTTTAGAGCAATTGTATTGTCTATTTATATAAGTATAGGTAGGTACTTTTCTAGGATGTGATAGCAATCACTTAGTAAAACTAAGTACACCACCGTCTCTTATCATTAAGTCAAATGTTGTTATCAGTTTGAATCATTATGCTTAATTAATGTTATGCCAAAAGAAATTAATGCACATAAACGTTATAGCAAATGTGGTGGTGATAAATTAGTGTTGTATTATTTAAACGTGTTTGACCAATAAAAATGTGCATTTTTTATTATGATAATAGTGTGTTAATTTCCGTTCGTATGCTACTCGAAATTATGCATTTTGTTTTTATGTTTACTGAAGAACAGCACCCTGTTTTAATTTTAACCAACTTCAATTCAGTACTTCGCATTATTTGAAGAGTTACCTCGATTTCTCCAGGATCCTATCATCAGATCCTGACCTTATGACCATGGGACCACATGGGAAGGGTACCCTTCCCAACTAGCACACTAGCGTTAAAATAACCCTTATATCATTCTTAATATATCGGTTCCAGCCAAGTGTTAAGGTGTTAAGAATGCCTATAAAAAAGGTCTTATAGCGTGCTCTAACACCCTTATAACTACGAAAGAGGCCCACGAATTGCAGGTTAAGGTGTTAGCTGAGAGTCTTATAAGAGTCTAGCTCTTACGCAGTATAAAGTGAGCATCTTACTCTTTTCTTTACCCATAAAATTATGAGACAAATATAGTCTTCCGACAAAATGGCGCAGATAGTTGGTATAGGTATTAATATTTGACAGCTATGAAGTCGTATTAATTGAAAGTGAATTAAATTGGAAGTGTGTGTGACATGAAGTGAAAACAATCTGCCCTTGTGATTTTACGGTAAGTGTATACCATGTTTCCCATCTCAATTTTAACGCGCCTAGGATTTATTAAAGATTTCTAATAAAACTTATGAACATTAAAATATATGTCGCATCCTGGTCATGAGTACGGTAGTTTTCCTGAGTCCGTACTAATGACTGAAGCGGCAGCGGAACGCAAGCGCCATCTGTGGCGCTGTACGGAGTCTAGGAGCTGTAGCGTGAACCTGGTAGACGATCATTCTGCGTCTGACCGTGCCAAAGTGCGCTAGTGTCTTAGGAACTGTACCGCGTTTCGTTCATACCTACCTGTAGTCATTTGATTATTCTGATCTGTACCTACTGTAATTTGTTTCAAAAGTAAATCGAGTACCGAGTTAATTTCTACTGTGCTTACACGTTACATCGATGTCCGATCATGAGCTCGACCATACTGACCCATTATCAGACGTGGGATCACCCCGTGTTGCCCAAAGTGATTTCTTTGCGAATAAAAATGTCCGGACACAACAATTTCGTACTGATGTGCGTAATAGTGACAATCAGTGGCGTATGTTATTTGAACGGCAAAATGAAAACATACAACAGTTAATCAAGGTGATATCGACGTCTGGCACGTCAAATAGTTAGCGTGTCGTGCTACTGGAGTTCAATGCAGACAAAGCAGAGGTGGACGCGAGGTCATGGTGTGTGACCGCTGACCTTTGCTTTGCCGATAACCCACATCATGGAGGACAGCTTATTGTGGTTATAAGCAAGGCGTTTAAGGGATCGGCGTCGGCGTGGCTGGCTCAGGTCTCTCATCCTGGCATGATCTGGCCAGAGTTTAAGGATTTGTTCATCGCGAGGTTTGTCGGTACAGAGACAAATGCAGGTACCCTCATTCATTTTTCTAATGACAAACCAAATGAAAATGAGACATTATCATCTTATGCAAGTCGCCTTATTTCCATGTTAACAACTTGATGGAAGGAAGTTAATAAATAACAAATCGCGGTATCCACAGTTCTGGCGCACGTTTCTCAATTTGATTCGCGCTTACATCGGCTTGCTTTTACAATCGATATAACGTCACGGCAACAATTGCAAAAGAGCTACAAGCCTATGCTTTTCTTAAACGTAAATCTGCAATGGTTTATGACAATAAAGCAGTCTCTGAGAACAAACAAATGATGAATTCGCTTATGTCGAGATGGTCAGGGCTGTCTACTGAGTAACTAGCCATAGCGACTAGTATTATGTCATTATGTCACGTGTTGTCCAATTTGAAGCACGTGCTCATAAGTTCGTTGAGGCCAAACCATTTTTATTGTTTTTGCTATGATGAAACTAGATTCGATATCTTTCCGTTAACAATAGTGTTTACATCCTACGCTTTCTTTACAAGTTATGGTAAAACCCTGTTTACGAAATTGTGGTACTCATTTGATTTTGATAGCTTTGTGAAATATAACTACTTGCGCATTAACATTTAGAACAGTGTTAAATTTAGTGAATTTTATCTTTTTCCTTAACAACCTTATGACAAGTACTTTAATAACGTATAGGTGTTGACAATATTTGCTCCGCGTTTGAAATTAATGTTTCAGTGTGGTACATGAGGAAGGTACATCTATAAGCCAGTACTCTTGACAGCGAACGCCTCGTTCAGTGTGGACCATTGCAGACTAAAGACCGTGCAGCATCGGCGGTTCTCGGACGTCGGACTATCAGAGAACAACTGCAGAAGACAGCTGCGGACACTACTGGCAACGACTGTATTGGAACAACGGAAATAAAAGGACCAGGTTTCGTTCCAATTGATTGTATGCAAAATAAGAGCCAACAGATGCTTACTTGCTTTCTTATGTTGTTGATCATGGTTTCATTTTCTGAATAAAAAATCAACTTAAGTTTAAAATTGAATTCAAGACAAATTATAAACTACCTTAAAAACTCGAAAAATATCTTGATGTAGACGTCATCATGGTCTGTATGATAAAACGCTGATACCGTACAAATTGCTGTTTACAGAATGAAATCCGGTACTTCGTCGCAGTGGAGATTTCGTGCTTTTTGAGGAGAACATCAGCGAGCAGGCTGGCGGCTTGGCAGTTTGTGAGGAAGTAACAGAAGATCCTCTTCCCTGGTTACCGTGTATATCGTGGCAAAGCACCAAGGCGTACAGTCTATCCGGTGAGCAGTTCACATTTCATTGGGATTATTGAGCAGAGTGATCATGTGCTCTAGAATCTATTTAGTTAAAGTTAAAGGGTAGTAAGACTAGTAAGGTAGTACCTACTTGGTAAAAATAATTGACAAAGGTAATTCAACATGCGTTTTAATGTTTTAATGATCACCAGTGTAGTTTTGGATATCTTTGGCTCAGACTGCATACACCTTCAATATCATTCGTAGACGTAGGCGTAAAATACCGGGCATAGATTTCCCGTAGCTGTGCGGCCACGACTGTGTGTGGCGTGCGTTTGGTTTGAAGGTGTATGAGGTTGCCGCAATCGCTGGATAGAAGGGATGCGGTGATGTTTTATGATAGGGATACCGGATAGAGGTAGTCCATATGTTGTTGACAGTTGTTCGGTAGTGACAACTGGTAAAACAAATAAAGAGCATTGCATACCTAAGCTACTACTGTGCTTTTATTGTGTCACGAATACCTAAATGGATGATTCTTGATTCCAAGTAAATAATACTGTGTTAAGTTACGTAAACCCTTCAGTTTCCATTGAAATAAAAGAACGTTATCAAAACAGAGTTGAATTTTAGAAGAGTTTAGATCGATCTTTCAATGATAGTGGGCCATATATATACTCGTGATTCCGTTAATCGGTGAAGTCAAACTGAAGTACTTACGTTAAGTTGAAACACGAGATAGATAACATAGGGTTTTAAAAAAGAAACCCCAATTTTTAGTCTGATGAACTGAAATGAAGGTATCGCGCGTATTAATGACAAGTTAAATGATGATAATGTCCCTGAGGTAGATCTAGATACAGTTCGGGACGAGGCAGCTCGTGGTATAGAGCGTGGAAGCATCCTAAGAAATACAAAGGTTTGATCGAACTAGTCAGAGATTTTGTTTTAATTAAAAATGAAGAACGAAATCAAACCAAGTTAGATCCTTAGTTCAACGATCCATTTCAGGTAGCTGCTAGATGGCGACCGCTATATCCTGAAATCTTTAAACTCGAGGCGCACTTATAAATACGCTCATGACAGGTTGAGAAGGGTGCCAGAGGGACAGGTACCCATTACAATCAATGATTCGGTACAGTCCGAACATGAACAATCTGATTAATTGTTCTCCTGTCTTACTTATGGTGTGTCCTCTGGAGTCACAGTTTCTATGTTTGAGATCACAGGGATGATCTCATACGTTTCATATAACCACAGGGATGGTTGTACGTAAAGTAACCACAGGGATGGTTGTACGTAAAGTAACCACAGGGATGGTTGCACGTAAAGGAACCACAGGGATGGTTGAGTAGGCTACAGGGATAGCCGGACAATAGAGGTACACATTCCATAGCTTAATAATGTGAAATCTTTGATGGGTTTTGTGTGCCTGGCCCTTGGCAGATATTTTAGTTTGTTGGGGTAGATTTTTGCTATGTTATTACTTGTATTAGTACCTTGGTAGGTTGGTTAATTCACCTACAGAGCGTATTAATCAAATCGTTGAAGGATAATAAACAGGAAAAGGGACTTCAGAGTGTTATTGTTTCAAACAGAATCATGAAGATTCAAAACATTTGGTCAGGAGTGACCGAACGATGGAGATACTGTTCTTGATTTTTATTGTTCCAGATTAACACGAGGACGTGTACACGTAGGATGGCCGTGTCGCATCCTGGTCATGAGTACGGTAGTTTTCCTGAGTCCGTACTAATGACTGAAGCGGCAGCGGAACGCAAGCGCCATCTGTGGCGCTGTACGGAGTCTAGGAGCTGTAGCGTGAACCTGGTAGACGATCATTCTGCGTCTGACCGTGCCAAAGTGCGCTAGTGTCTTAGGAACTGTACCGCGTTTCGTTCATACCTACCTGTAGTCATTTGATTATTCTGATCTGTACCTACTGTAATTTGTTTCAAAAGTAAATCGAGTACCGAGTTAATTTCTACTGTGCTTACACGTTACATCGATGTCCGATCATGAGCTCGACCATACTGACCCATTATATACATCTAAAGTTTTTATCATTTTCTATTCTTGTTTCTTGGCCAGTGGCATGATAAATTAAGTGGCATCCATATAATGGCAAGAGTAACATAAATAATTAAGAATCTTGATGTCAAATATTGAATAACCTAATCAATTTGTAAGTTAGAGTCCACCAAAACAATGGCGAATTACCTTAAAGCTTTAGGCGTTAGTTAATTCAACTATAACGCTTATTGAGTTACAACACTCTTACAGTGTCTTTAAAGTGTATCTGCCTAACACCTTAAGCGTTAGAAAAAGTTTCAATACTTACAAGAGACTTAATTCTGTTATAAAGTCTCTGCCTGTAGCTAGGACTCTTGTAAGTGTTTAAGTGTTAAAAACAGGTTAAAGTTTTAACATCTTAAGTGTAATTGCTTTGAGTAACACTCTTATAATGCTTTAGGACTTAATTATTTTTCTTAACTCCTTTATAAGACTATTAGTTATAACTGAGAACATTATAACTCACTTATAAAGGTTAAGGTTATAATAATACCCTTAGCTATTACCCAAATGTTAGTGGGATTCTAACAAAAAAAGAATTTTCAAAATATGTCTATGTCTTCGAGTTATCGGGGAACATACATAAAAAAATAAAAGATTCCGACGAATGGAGAACTCCTTCCTTTTTTGAAGTTGGTTAAAAATACATAACAACATAATATTCAATAAACAATTACCCAGAAATCGAAACAAAATTTCGCTTCTTAACATAATTATTCAGCTTAATAAACCCGGAGACGCTATAATTGTATTATTAATAATAATTGGTAATCACATTTGAACAGAAGAACAGTATAATTCTGTTATCAAAATGTAATCGCATTTATTACTCGAGATAATTAACGATAGGTAATCGCATCAGATTAATAATCAATTAATCAAACAGGCGTTATTAACCAGTTGATTACCAATTTATGCGTACGAGTGAGGAGGGGATTTAATGGGGAATCTGTGAGGGCTTGGGGGTCTATGTGACTTGACGAATTGATATATCGAGATTACATTTACAGTACACATGGTGCTACTTTCCCGCACGAGTGCGGAAATGGCACTTTCCGTGCATATGTCGAAACTTTAAAGAGCCATATATGTATACTGTAAAACGTTGTACGATACATGTGCGAATAGGTAATTCGCAACTCATTGCGAATTTCCTATTTTCTGCACTTGTATCGTAAATAACTATTATCGGTTCCACGCGAGTTACGGGTCACCAGGACGCTCGACTCTCCATTTATTTTTTTTTCATTTTAAAACGACATGCCAGACTAAAACATGTACAAAGTTAGAACAATACACAATAGGGTCCGCCGTATCTAGGTCGGAAACTAATTTCTGTTGCTAGAAATTTAAATAGGATAAATAATCGTGTTCAATAATTGGGGACACATGGCGTTCAGCCATTTAAACAATTCTGAAGGTTGTAAAAAAAATGTCGTTGCATGTTTGAGAAGAGCACTAAACATCCGTCGGCAACCAGGGATCGCCTGCTTAGTATATTATCCGGCCTCGCTATGCTCGGCCATCTATATCACACTCGGCAGGCAATTTCCAGGCCTTTGTAGTAATGTACTATTATACTTCATACATAATCCAGACATTCATAGTTCATACCTAAACCTATATGCTAGCTAGTTAAATGCAACCTGCATTAACCTGTATTACCTATAACAGTATCTAGTTACCAAAGTACTATTTTTGGTGCTCATTAGTGAAATTATTTAGTGAAACAACGGAATTATAATTATCAAGTAAACAAACCCATCAATTACGAGTATAAATCCCAATGCCTAAGTCTTTTGAATTGAGGTACCTACTCAATTATTGTTTAGAATGTAGCGTGAAATACTCTGAAAACATGAGGCGGTAATTTTTTGTAGCTTATTCTTCATATCAATGATCTCCCTCCACCTATCCAAGGAGCGTCGAGCAAGTATACCTTTAAGCGCCAGCTTAAAGGCTATTTGTTGACGCTCCAAAAATCCCAACCCTAACCCATATTAACATAATATAGGAATAACCTTCCTTAGCACCAGAAAAAAGTTTCACATTTTTCAGCTGTCAATTTTTTTTGAAAAATATAAACAGTTTCATCACTTACGTTTTGGGTCAATTACGGCACCTTCCTCAATCGGTCTCATATTACAAAAAGATATATCAAATATGTGTGGTAAACTGACACTAGCAATGATATTGACACTTGCAGCAGTTATATTGTTCATTACCAGTGTCAGTTTACCACAGATATTTAAGATAGTTTTTTGTAATATGAGAGAGATCAAGGAAAGTGTCTATTTACCGTTCTTGACCCAAAACGTAAATGATTAAACTGTTTATATTTTTCAAAAATAATTGTCGCAGCGGAAAAATCTGAAACTTTTTTCTGGTGCTAAGGAAGGTTATTCCTATCACCAAAAAAATAATCAGGCATTTCTAAAATTTTTATCCATTCCCCATTAAGGAACTTTGCACTCAAACTATAAAATATTAGTTAGGTACTTACGGCTTGTCTTGATTTTTTTTGCCTCCTTTGCGACATATCTATGAAGAAAAAATGTCAGCAAAATATGGAAAAAGAGGCAAAGTGTTAGTAAATAATAAGAAAATTGGAATAGAATACAAAAAGTTCGCAGTCGGTAGGATTCGAACCTACGCTCCCAGAGGGAATCTGATTTCTAGTCAGACGCCTTAACCGCTCGGCCACGACTGCTGCTTGACAAGAGGTTGAAATATGTGTGTGCCTGCAGCGCACGCTTTCGCCATCAAAGCGACGTGTTTAGTTTATCTATAAATATTTTACGCGAGACAGATTTTTGTACGGTCAGCAGCAAAAGTACCTAAGCGGGTCAAGTGCTCAAAATGAGCTACACATGACTCTAATGTCAAGAGGATAAGGGCTGTCTAGATAATTTTGAGCGTGTTATTTTGCGTAGCTACTTCTGCTGCTGGCTGTACATGCCATAGTATGATTTTTAGCCAACTGCCGAAGGAAAGAAAGTGTTATGTTTTTCAAGCGTAGGTATGTATGTCTTATTCATTGACACGCCCTGCAGCCTAAACCGTTTGACGGATTACGACATAAATGAGGTGTCGTTGGATTCCTCTTAATCGTTGGAGGCTATAATATACTGAAATTTTAATTTAAAAATACTACGGTGCGTTGACCACGTGACTTTACTCCTGTTTTGACTTGAGATGACAATGTAAAATAAATAAACAATAATTGAGTTCAAACCTGTGTACGAGTATGTATGTAAGTTCTTCAGCATAAGAAATTATAAATGTCGAGTCGGCCAAATATGGATACAACACTGAGAAAATTAACTAACCAGAAAATAAGCGGTATTTGCACAATGTTTACAGAAACTTAATATTATTTTGCAATATTATATATTATTATGTTTTTTTATATATGTTACTATTTCCCATATATTTTAAATCCAATTTACATATCTAACGAAATATATCTATATTTTTTATATATGTAATATCAAAAAACACAATCGACAAAAAAATAACATGAGAATCTATTGAGAAATGCGGCTTGTAGAACAGCAGGACATCTGGTCTGGAC
Source organism: Epinotia nisella (assembly GCA_932294315.1). Taxonomy (NCBI): domain Eukaryota; kingdom Metazoa; phylum Arthropoda; class Insecta; order Lepidoptera; family Tortricidae; genus Epinotia; species Epinotia nisella. Next base: position 1,147,923 of record OW028677.1, read on the forward strand.
ATCCGGACGTCATCATATCAGCCGAAAGACGTCCACTTCTGGACATAGGCCTCCCCCAGAGAGTTCCAAATTGACCGGTCCTGCGCCACCCGCATCCAGGACATACGAATGAATTTTGGCCCAAGCTGAAACGGAGAACTTTGTTCGCCTCGCTCGCTCGCTCAATTAGTAGGTACATTAAGTTTCAAAGGTTGTAGTACGATTTCTTGACGAGAAGTGCGCCATAAAGTTTAACTTTAATTACCACTTTATTTATAATTTATCTGACAGCTTGTATTCTGTGCAGTTTAAAAACAACTGGTGATATTGCTGATTGTATGAATTCTCTATAACAAAAGTGTGCACTTCACATACCAAAACTAGGCTCATCACTCATCACCGTTGACATTGTAATTCGTTTTTAGGGTTCCGTTCCTCAAAAGGAAAAAAATTAACCCTTATAGGATCACTCGTGCGTCTGTCTGTCCGTCTGTCACAGCCGATTTGCTCCGAAACTACTGGACCGGTTGAGTTGAAGTTTGGTAAACATATGTAAATTGGTGACCCAAAGATGGACGCGTAAAGTAAATTAATGAATTCTGAACAAGGGGGCCACTTTTGGGGGGTAAATTGGAAAATTAAAAACAAAAGTTTCGCAAACTGTATTGTGTGACATATCAAATGAAATGAGTTGTTGTAAGCATCTCAGATATGTTTTTTTAATAGTTTTAGCAAAAACAGATTTGCAGTAATTTAGGAAAAAAGACGAAAATCGACTATTCCCCCCTCCCTTATCTCCGAAACTACTAAAATAAAATTCTTAAAATTCTGAAAAAAATATGGAAAATAGTTCCTTGCCTAAAGATTACAGGAAAACCTATAAGAAGTTTGAATATTGAAAGTAACGGCAGAATTCTCAATATTTTACGGAACCCTCACCTCGCGAGTTGAACTCGCACTTGTCCGGTTTTTTATTACTTCATCAGCATCATCATCATATCATCAGCCGAAGTCGAAAAACGTCAACTGCTGGACACAGGCCTCCCCCAAAGAGGTGAGGAGAGGGAGGAAATAAGGAGGTTTTTTTTTACATACTAAGGTAATATTATATTCCCAAATATCTTTACTACATTTATTTTAATTTATTTCTCACACTATGAGTCACAATATGACCAGACGTCATTATAATATGTGGAATTGACTCTGCATATTTGCCGAAGTGGATTAAACATGAATAGGTACATCTGTATCATCAAAATTAATACGCTTTGTGTTATTATATGCTATATTGCAAAATTACAAAACCGCATGGCAATAAGACACGTGTGGTCGTGTGTGGAGATACGACTTTCTGCACGACTACGGGCTATTAACGGTCCGCGAGGACACAGCACTACCCCCCCCCCCCCCACCATTCCGTAACTTATTTTAAGTTCACCTTAACGCTCACCCACAAATATATCTTGACACTGCGGTTCGTAGTCGCTAAGCGTAGGTAGAGGTCTAGTTTCGTTAGGTGACGCTGTTTTAAGCTCACCTCAACGCTCACCCACAAATATATCTTGACAGTGCGGCTACCTACGCTTAGCTACTACGAATCGCGAATATATATTTGTGGGTGAGCGTTGAGGTGAGCTTAAAACAGCGTCACCTAACGAAACTAGACCTCTACCTACGCTTAGCGACTACGAACCGTAGTGTCAAGATATATTTGTGGGTGAGCGTTAAGGTGAACTTACAACAAGTTACAGGATAGGGGGGCAGCTCACGGGCCGACCTGTGTCAGCCGTGCTGGAGCCGTACACAAAATGTGCATTATGGGGATATGGCAGAATTGTTACATGTGGAATGGGTACGCTTACCTTAATTCCTAATGGTTGACAGCTATTGTTCATATTCAAATTAATTTATTGCCAAAAGAAACACAAAATATAACGTTTATCATAAGTACAATGAAATAAATGAAACAATGCCTCAGAATCAAAACTCTAAAACCGGACAGCGAGTTCAACTCCGTGGTGAGGGTTCCGTATATATAATACACAAAAATATTGATATTTTTGCCGTTACTTTGCATACTCAAACTTCTTATAGGTTTTCCTGTAATCTTTAGGCAAGGAACTATTTTCCATATTTTTTTTTTATAATTTTAAGCCTAGTAGTTTCTGAGATAAGGGGGGAACGGTCAATTTTCGTCTTTTTTCCTAAATTACTTCAAATCTGTTTTACCTACAATTATAAAAAAAATATCTGAAATGCTTACAACAACCCCTTTCGTTTGATATGTCACTCAATACAGTTTGCGATTTTTTTTTGTTCCTATTTACCCCCCAAAAGTACGCGTCCATCTTTGGGTCATCAATTTACATAATGTATACCAAATTTCAACTCAATCGGTCCGGTAGTTTCGGAGCAAATCGGCTGCGACATACGGACTGACAGACGCACGAGTGATCCTATAAGGGTCATACCAGCCTTCTAACTAATACTGGGTGCCTCACCCATACAGGGACCCAAATTATTCGCCTATAGTGTCGCTGGGACGTTTACCTCCTGCTTATGAAAAACCTTTCACCCTAAACGCATATTCCTCCGTTTCATCGTGGCTAAAACACCTTCTAGAATTTGACGCCTAAATAATAATGTCTTCTTCGGTAATTCGTTTAAACAATGACCTGCTGTTTAAAGAAAGAAAGAAAGAAGACATTTATTCACTACACAAAAGGCACACAGAGACAAAGGGAGTAAACATACAATACAATTGACACATTGTGTGTGTCTTCGCGGCAGTGAATCGGTCGCGCTGGTTTTCAGACAGCACCGTACTCGTGGCCCACGGAACGCAACACGACATAACTGACTGTTTAGCTACTAAATATGTTTATTTCAATAATCTTTGACAATACATAACTCTTATAGAACTATATTATTTTTTTCTTTCCATCATGTATTAATTAATTCATGAAATAATATACTATTGGAATAAGATATGCAATGAATACATTGAATAAACTTAGAATTAGATGATATGTTCATTGATTAATGAAGCAAATACAACAAATAAATATGTACCTACAATGTAATTTTTGACGATGCAAAAGTGATTGTAAAATCCTACTTGAATAAATTATTTTTATCTTATCATAATACCAATTACTGCCTAAAAACTAGTCAAATCGCAGCTCTTTCATTTAGTCAGTCAGGCTAAACGTCATGACGCAAAGGCAGTATTTTGCGCGGTCACCAACAGCACCAGTTGATTGATTGTCCTCGTCCGCATAAGCCAAGCCACCACAAACAGTGCAATCAGGGAACAAACATTCCCGCCCTAGTCCGAAAAATCGGATTCCACTGCGTGACCATTCCATACTTGCGACTTTTCGGCCTAGAGGGACAAACCGTCGATGACTTTTCCGATTGACGCGGATTTTTCCGGCGTTTGATTGGGGATGTCTGAAGAACTGGTTGAAAGTCGAAACTGGTTGAAGGCGGAAACGTGTTGATGTACGGGGTGTTACAAAGAATATTATATGCTTGAAACACTAACGGTAACGTAGTTAACTTCTTAAAAGTTTCGTTTTTACAGCTGTCCCTGTAAACAAGTCAAGTAGGTAAGAATCGCGTAATCAAAGATACCCTCGAATGTTCCTGTTACTAAGCACTTAAATATAAACCTTATAATAAAGTCATAGGGTCTATTTCATAATTGTATTTTTATCTCTTAGCCCTAAGTTCAATATAAATAAAATATTACTGTTTTGTTGAACATTGTCATAAATGTTTGCTGCGTAACTTGTAATAGTTTTAGATAAGGTACTAACTATTTATAAGTTGTCATGCAAGTGATTTTTTAAATTTCTATAGACAGTATGTATAGTTTCCTTAAACCGAAGTTTGACAGGAAGAAAAATAATTATATATGTTGCCAAGCAGGCTTGCTAATGATATATATAGAAAGATAGATAAATCGTTTATTTGGAATTTTGCAACAACAATAAAACAAACAAAAATAAAAAAAAATAAAAAACAAAAAAATAAGTAGAATGAAAAAGGTAAAAGAACAAGTAAAAACAATTGTGTTACGAAAAAGATTTAAATATAAATTAAATAAAGGCATACTGTGCGTTGCATCAATTCCAAAAAGTAGCTCAGTTTTGCTTTGCTCGCGTGAGCGCTGATATTCTGCTAGTACCTCAGGTCACGATGCAGGTCAAATATTAAAAGAAAAATAAATAAATAAACCTTGCAAATAACATTGGGTAAATAAATAAAATAAGTCTGTGCGATAGTAAAGTGTAACTAAGTGTCGTAATGTTTACAAAAAATATAACTGCTAATTGATGCTGATGTTATTAACGGTGTAATGTCAATAGAACAACATAATTTTGCTATTCTGCATAAAACGTGATATTGGCGATAGTGAGTTACGTCAAAATTATGTATGTCGTAACAAAATAAATAGTAGGTATGACATTATTAAATTTTACAATGCAATACAAATTATCTATATTGCACACCTCAAAATACGAATCAAGTACTTACAGGACATAAAAACTTAAAAATAGAGGTTAACAACAGGCGGTCTTATCGCAATACATTACTTAAATAAAACTGTATAAACAAATTTTAAAGGTAGTAATTAATACATCCACGTTATATAGAATTGGTATGTGCGATAAAATCCATTCAATTAGACGTATTCAATGTGTAATAATTGAGGAGACCTAGAACCATATATTATGTATTGTCCAATTTACTGTCTAAGCCAAAAGGTCGTATGTATCATGTAACTCGCACGGAAAAACCACTTTTCACTGTAATTGTTTTGTAAATAAAAGTAACAATAGGCTTTAATTACGGGGCGCTTCAAGACGAAAAATGGCAGTAAAATTCGAACAATCGCTCACGGCTGAGGTGTCCGAGTGGTTAAGGAGTTGGACTTGAAATCCAATGGGTTCTACCCGCGCAGGTTCGAATCCTGTCCTCAGCGGAACAATACTTAGTTTTTGTCTTAGTTTTCTAGACTACCGCAATTCTAAGATTAGTTTTTCATGGCCCTAGTTAAGTGTGATGTATTGACATCACAGATATATACCTATGCGAAGGTAGCGGCCGTTTGGAAGCAACCCGACAGCACTCGGCAGTCGCTGCCTAGCCGTCCGCCTGAGCTAGTAGCACTCAATGGTTGTCTTATTTATACCTGTATACCCTGAGAGACCCCAAAGGTCACATCACATTAAGTATACTTATACATCTCTGTATCTTGTATTGTTCGTTTTGCTTTTGAAAGGCGGAGACAAGAAACTTATAATAATGTAAGATGCCGAAACTAGAATGTTCTGAAACAAGATTGTTCCAAAAGGGAATAAATCAACAGTGACATTAACCCTGTCTGAAATTGGCTATTAAAAACATCGATGGGGCTAATTAACGGGTTAATTAACCAGTTAAATCTCTTGGCACTTGGAATATTATCAGAAGTTTACTGTAGAAGATAAAGTTCTGTTAAATCCCCCAAAATGCTTCAAACCCACGACCCATTACAGATAGTGCAAATGAAACATTATTATTTTCTCTATTATTTGCACTTGAATCATAAAATGACGTCAGATTGCCTCTCAAATCCAAAAAGCTGTATGCAGCTGTAGGACTTGTATGAAAAACTACTTTCTAGTTCAACGGCTTTGTTAATAAAAGTACAATACATTTTAATGACGGAGCTCTCCGTAGCAAAATGGCAGTGAATTTCGAGCAGTCACTCACGGCTGAGGTGTCCGAGTGGTTAAGGAGTTGGACTTGAAATCCAATGGGTTCTACCCGCGCAGGTTCGAATCCTGTCCTCAGCGAGTTCAAGAGTATGTTTTTTTCCTCATTTTTTAATACATTTATAGCGAAACAAACTAATACCTTGGAGCGAGACGCTTCAACTCCTATGCCCTATTTAGAATACCCAATTCAGGATGGTGTAAAGGAAGCCAGATCACATTCCATCGAACTTTTTGATCTTTGTTTGTTTTTTTTAATCTTTATTTAAAGAGATTTGTCAATGTCACTCTATAGTCATCATCATCATCATCATATCAGCCGAAAGACGTCCACTGCTGGACATAGGCCTCCCCCAGAGAGTTCCAAATTGACCGGTCCTGCGCCACCCGCATCCAGCGGACTCCCGCGACCTTTACCAGGTCATCAGTCCACCTTGTGGGGGGCCTACCCACGCCGCACCTTCCGGTACGCGGGCTCTATAGTGCCACTTACTAACTATTACAAATTAAATTCTTAACTATGCACCCTAGCAGCTGGCAGCCATTTCCGTCTGCGTATGCCCACCAGAACCAAGTTATACAGAGCCTTGGCTTCCCTCGAATGAGGGAAAGAAATATGATATGCATCCTCTAATTTGTTACATTCTGAGCATTCTGGTGATTGGACTTTCTTCATTATAAATGCAAACTTATTGAGCGGAATGTGTCCGGTACGAAGCCTGAATGCAGTTACAAGATGTGTTCGACTTATGTCCTTATGGTCCCTTCGTCAAACCATGGTGATTTCCATGGTTCCGGCTGAATGGTTTTGTACATCACTCCCTTTTCTAAGGATCTTTCGTCAAAGGACTCCTTCCACGAGAGATAACAGTTGCTCTTTCTGTGTGTTTTGAGGAGTCTCAGCGGGTCTGGTGTCAACTAAACCAGCATAAATGACATTATTAGTTTGGAAAAATGGCAGTTGAGTTCTCCTAACGCTCGTTCGAAAAGTTACGCAGTACCCCACTCTTATTATGTTCCTAGTCATAGAATTACGTATTAGAGATGTAAAAGATCTCTAAAGCCAGCCAACTTGACCCGACCAGGCCCTAACCGGCCCGCAATCAGTCCGCTCGTTACGTAACTCGATCACCGCACTAATCACCCGTTCATTTACATACATTCATTTGTTTTGCCGCGCCGGCACCAAATTTGCCGCTTGATTGTTCCGCGGCACATTTTAGCGGTTCCCCGATGGCGTGGTGTGTTTTGGGACGTGGTACGCGATATTTTGAATGGAAAATAATATAAGGACGCATTGAAAAATAGTGAGATATTTCAATGGTAATAAATGCTGTCTGAATATATATCTGTATTAATATATATTTAGTTGTTTAATTTAGTAAGTGACGGCTGTGATGGCGTTCACAAAAATGGAAATGGCCCGAGTAACCAACAGAGATTTGTGTTTCGGTGACATTCGACGCGGGCCTCGTAATACAAATTCGTTTGTCCATACTACACTGCACTTTGGATTGCACTAACCTACAAAGTCAACCAGAATTTGAACATAACATAGGTAATTTTACTTTCCCACGAGTTTACGCGGACCAAGACGCTATACTAATATAATAAAGAGAAAAAGTCTGTGAGATTGTAAGTTTGCATGTAGGGGGTAAGCCGCACGTGGAGCTAGTATGCTTATAAATAAATAAAAAACCAGACAAGTGCGAGTCGGACTCGCCCACCGAGGATTCCGTATAAAATTACTAACGTATAGTTTTCAGATTGTTCCCTGCACTTGTACGAGTAGTAGGTATAAGACGACATTATTACTTGCCAAATGTCTAAGGTCAATGGAAAGTACCTTATAAATTTTGATTCGCTTGAGTGTCGAAATATACGTTATTTGCGGCATCAATAGACGTATCTTTTTTTACGTTAATTTATAAGTCTAATTTTTTTACAGCTTCAAGTGACTGTTCCTAGTGTTGAGTATATTGCTTTAATTTCATCTCGATACCTCCACGCGTTCCCGAGATAAAGGGACATACAGACAGACAGACAGACGGACAACATCCTATAAGGGTTCCGTTGTTTTTTACTGTTGAGGTACGGAAACCTAAAAAGTCCATTTACCGCGTTACTACCCAGCACAACCACGCTGTGTGCGTTAGGTGTCAAATTGAATTAATGCAACTATGTCTTTATTTGCTCGCTCGATCCAATTTTCAATTCACTGTTCAGTTGGTTGTTTGTCCCGGTAATTTCTTTCGCTTGTGTCAATACCGATATTCATTTGTTTAATGCAGCGAATTGGTAGTGTGCGAACAATTGTTTCCTTAGTTATGGTTATGAATATGTAACTTTGTTACCCTTGATGAGATGTAGCGGGAAACATCATTAATTGATTTGCGTTTGACTTCGTTCGCGTAGTTAACCCGTTGGGCGTCCTATTGACACGGTGCGCCAATAGGATTTTCAACCTACCTATTATACTTATAAAGTTAAATTTTGAATGGTATTATGACTTCAACTGACGTTCGAATTAACTCGTTAATTGCCGGAATTACATAGAACGCCTGTACAAAATCTTATAGCAAATATGCTATCAGTCAGACTGCGCAGGCGCAGCATCAATTATCCCACTCCCATAGAAACTTCCCATTCCCTTTTTACCCCTTTAAGGGATGAATTTTGGGATAAAAACTATCCTATGGCCTTCCTAGAGTCTCAAACTAATATCATCATACAAAATGATATTCGAATCGGTTAAGCTGTGAAAATGTAACAGACATACAGACAGAGTTACAATACAATACAAATACACTTTATTGCACACCTCACACAGTTAAAGCAGTTACAAAACAGAGATACACGGTAAAACAATATGCGGTCTTATCGCTAAAGAGCGATTTCTTCCAAACAACTTTTGGATAGTGGAGAAATGAATATTAAAACTAAGTACCTAAATAGTTGACGAAACCTATGATGGATTTATGATTTGTAAATGATTGACGAAGCATGTTGCGGATCTTTGCTATTTGGAAGTATTTTACGTGTCACACTTAAATTTGTAGAGCGTGGCTGGTAGAGTTAAGCCGTGTGGAGTAGGAAGCTTGGCGCAACTTGCGATCTGATATCTTTTTAACGCTGAAAGCTACATGAGCTAAGTCTTGGCAATCACTTTACATGTAATGTTTTTAGTGGGATAAATATTATACCCGTACCAATTCATACACGTAAGGTTGCGCTGATACAAGCAATATGCGTATGTTGTTGTATCAGTTACCGATTGGATAACGTACCTGTAAATCGGACAATTTTTCTGTACTATATAGTGGATATATATAAATATGCAACAGCCAGGTGTTAAGTTATGTGAGTCTGTGTGTCCCCGATAGGTACGTGTTACGGCGCCTGCGCGGCCGCAGCTGCTGGCCGCGCCGCGCGGGCGCACCAACCTGCTCGGTATGGCGCCGCTGACCCACGCCTTGTGCACCCTCAACTTAATAGCAGATAACATAGACTTGTTTTCTTGTTCTCTAAATGAATTCACAAACTCGGCATTGTTCATAATATGTTATAATACATAGATATAAATATAGGTAACAAAATTTGTACAAGTACATACACTATTGTCTTAGGCTTAGGACCTGTAATAGTATATTTCGATGCTAGTGCGGAAAGTATGTCATTACGTAACGAGTACCGAGATATCTTGCCACGAGCCGTAGGCGAGTGGCAATACTCGGGACGAGTGAAGAATGACATTTCCGCACGTGTATCGAACGACGTTTTTTAATACAGTCGCGAAAAAATAAGAAAAACCACAAGTAAGGAATTTGAGACTTTTATATTATTCATTCTGTAACATCATTGAAATACAAATCAAGTTTAATACAGTTTAAATGCAGTTTAATACAGTTCTATATTATTTATTTTTAATTAACATAAAAATTTATGGTACAATTTGTACAAGGAAAAGTAAAAAGCACTAGTGCGCGAAAACCAACTTTCCGCACGCTAAACAGCTACGAAAAGTAGCACTTTTTGAGCAACTGTATTAAAAAAATTGTTGTAAGTGTGGAAATAAATAAATAAAAATAAAAAATAAAATATTCGATGAGAGATGATGCACTGAGGACTTTATGCACGAGAGTATAAAAATCCGTTTTATGCAGCCTGCACACTCCATAAAGACGAAATTTACGATCATGAGAAGTGAGAACCGTATCGCTATTGATAACACGCCGTTTTAATGTACGAAGGACGCGTCCTACACACATACCCTGTAAATTATGAGTACAAATGTGACCGTGTGTAATTTACCAGGCGCGTGACGCTCGCCGCCGAACACGGTACAGAATCAGGCATAATTGGACTGGCTTGTACTAATTATGGTGACATGTGCCACGGCACAAACAGCTCCGAAATTACTCATTAACGCACAGAATCTGGAATGTAACTTGGTATTGACACAGTGCAAATTTTAAAGCTTTTGCCTGGTCGTGTTTTAGCTGGATTTTCTCCAGGCCTCTCTCCTGACACAAACCTTAACAATACAGCAAAAGCCAGTCTGGCCCATACTAAAACTAAAATGTCTATATTTTTCTGTAGCATAGGTTGAGTACATACCGTGTGGGATCCATAACGGTTTTCCCCTGGGGATAAAAAAGTTTGTTTTTTAACCCACCCACACCCACGGCGAAGCGAAGAGGCACCCAGGCCTGTTTGGACCGAGGAGCGCCGCTCTCCCTACCCCCTGTGGACTTGGCGGGACCGTTCCGCACGCGCTCAATATTTTAAAGACAGTGATGATATAACTATGCTGCCAAGCCATAAGCATTCGTCAGGTTTGTTCCCAATTCTACAGATTTCTATTAAAGATTTCCAATTCTACAGATTCCCAATTCTACGGATTCCCAATTCTACAGATTCCCAATTCTACAGATTTCCAGTTCTACAGATTCCCAACTCTACGGATTCCCAATAATACAATAAGAAATAAGAAGAATAATAATAAAGCTAAAGTAAGCGGTTATTTTAAAAATGTTACTCTGTAGAGTTAAGAATCTGAATAAAGAATTGGTACAACTGAGAACCTGTCTGTATTGTTCGGAATCTGTTTAATTAAGAATCAGTAGAAATATGTTACTTAAGGTGTGAATCTGTAGAATCGGGAATCTGTAGATATGAGAATCTGTAGAATTGGGAATCTGTACACATGAGAATCTGTAGAATTGGGAATCTGTACACATGAGAATCTGTAGAATTGGGAATCTGTAGACATGAGAATCTGTAGAATTGGAAATCTGTAGACATGGGCCTAAAGGATTCGTCAAACATAAAACTACTATGCCATCTGTATTCATACGCAAACCAATGCAAAGTTGACAAAAAAATCACCAAATACCGTGATACACTTCAACGGTGTCTGTACACTACTAAATATGGCCGACAAGAACAGCTCTGCTCATGGAGCAGGTAGTAAACGTGCTGCCAATTTACATAATCGATTTCTTCCAAGTCATCATATCAGCCGAAACACGTCCACTGCTGGACATAGGCCTCCCCCAAAGAGTGCAAAAGTGACCGGTCCTGCGCCACCCACATCCAGCGGACTCCCGCGTCCTTTACCAGGTCATCAGTCCACCTTCTGGGGGGTGTACCCACGCCGCGCCTTCCGGTACGTGGTCGCCACTCGATAAACTTTCCGCCCCAACGGCCATCGATTCTACGTGCAATGTGCACTGCCACTTAAGTTTAGCGATTCGGAGGGCTATATCGACTACCTTGGTTCTGCTGCGGATAGCCTCATTTCTGATGCAACCACGCAGAGAAACTCCCAATACAGCCCTCTCTCTCCATTGCCCTTTGGGTGACTTTGAGCTTTCTTACGAGGCCCATAGTAAGCGACCACGTTTTAGTGCCATAAAATATGTCATCACTGGCAACATACACTGGTCAAAGACTCTCGTCTTGAGACACTGCGGAATATTGGACGAAAAGATGTGCCGTAACTTCCCGAATGCTGCCCAGCCGAGTCAGATTCGACGATTGACCTCTTTCTTGAAGTTGGACCTACCTAACTGGACAGTATGTCCCAGGTATACATTCGTCTACAACTTCGAGCATAAAGTACCAAGTAATTTGTAGATTTTAATGGAAAAATATTTTTATTATTATTTATGTCTTTCCCGCTCACGGGACATGATTTCCCGGACCTTTCGGAGGCGTGCGTGGGGCTAGGTACCTACAAAGTACCAACTGAGCCAACACGTAGAGGCCCTTTTGACAATTTAATGGAATGCAAGGAGTACACCGAGCGGATGCTGTCCCTGCCCGTGTCATGGGACGCACACAGAGACAGCACCCGCTGGGGTGTATAGGGACTATTACTGGTTGATGAAATCTAAATAAAACGGGTTATTGGGTGAAAATGATGGACTAGTGACTGGGCTATTGGTGAAACATCGGACGCCTGCCTAATAAAACTGTTTCACTTTTTATCTCTGGCAGACGGTGACTCGCCAACTGCTAGATGGACCCCTATTAATAGCGACATTAAAAAATGGCCTAAGGACAACACCGGTCAGAGAGCTGGGGGGGTAGAGAGGTGGCACTGGACTTTAAACATATAGCCAACTCGCCACTTAGGTGTCCACATCTACCCTAGAGCAACAGCTCTTGCGACTCCACTCTGGACGGCCGGTTAAGGCAAGCCAGAGGTGGGGGGGCCTGTCCAACCATCCACCCGATCGGCTCAACCTGACCACAGGACACCCCCAGGAGCACTCAGGTACGTAGGGTCGCTACTCCCTAACAGCCCGCCACAAGCTGCCTTACGTTGACTGATTGCACCAGAAATCTGGTGGGCGATGGGGCCGTCACATCCCTACGCCCCTTATTATTATTTATTATTATTATTATTATACAATATTTTTCCATTTTGTGGCACAAAATCACATTTTCAGTTTGTATGTAAGTGGAAGGGAGTCGTCATCTGACATTTCTAAAATCCAAAAAAAAAAATGAAGTCTTCGTTGCGTGTAATAGCACATTAAAATGACAGCAACACGTAGCGTAGATCCGTCCACTGTACAGTCGAGTTCTTCAATATCTATACAGACAACCTTTCAAAAATATCTGTACACAGGTTTTATTATTACTGACATAAGACACATGTATAGATATTTTTGAAAGGTTGCCTGTATAGATATTGGAGAACTCGACTGTACATATCTCAGTGCTTTTCATTATCGTGAAAAGTTAGTTACCTTTAATCTTTAAAAAAAGCATTCTTGATTTGCAATTAAAAAATGCCATTAAAAACACGCTTACTAGAAAGTTTAACATTACAAGAATAAAATACTGGTCGATTAAAAATTATAATCGTTACTTTAGTTAATTAATATTAGAATAATAAACTACGTAAGTATAAAGTTTTATAGTCTTTATTTTTGCAGATGTCTTTAATTAAGGTTACTTGTAATTGTTTTTAGTTTCAATCCATTCTAAGATACTAAATAAAAATAAAGTTTATTATTTAAAACTGAAACTTGGTATTTTAAAAACCCATTAGTTAAGTTTTTGCTTCGGTTTGTTGCTCTCTCCGTCGCGTCGAATAATTGAAAACGGCGAATTCAAAATGGCTGCCGTGTATTAAATATAATCTCGCTATTAGAGGAAATCCCGCAAAGAAATGAGTTTTTTGTCTTTTATAGTTGCAAAACTCATTCCTCTCAAAATAATCACGTAATCAGAAAATGAATGACGGAGAATAATGCCTGTGTTAGTTAGCAGAGATAATAAAATAACAAGGAAAAGAGACGAGTAATGTATTTGGTCATAAAATGAATTACATTTTATTTTTTACAGTATATTATATTTATGCCATCTCGCTCTGTTGTAATCGGGAATTCCGTACATCTCGGACAAAATATTCAAAATTGTAACGCTCTATAAAATATTTTATTAATTTTATTTATGACAGAATTGTGATCCTACTTGTTTTGAATTTATTTCAATGTGGTGAATAAATTGTAATTATTTACATTCAACGATAGATATTTAAAAAGAAGGCCACTACACCCTGTACTTTATATTTAATACATCAAACTAGTTTTTATGTTGCTGAATTCGTCAATCTATGCGTTTTGAGTTCATAGATCGGCGAATCCAGGTATAAAAACTAGTTGGATGTATTCACAAGGTACTTAAATACAAAATACAGGGTGTAGTGGCCTCCTTTTTTAAATATCTATCGTTAAATTTAAATAATCACAATTATTTGATCAGTGGCGCTAGTGAGCAATGTAACGCCCTCTTAAATGAATGTTTAATACGCAGAGTCTCAACCGTCTCAAGTCAATATCACAATCTGTCATTTAAACTACTTAAACAGCCCCTGGTCTTTTGATCCTCTTAAATTGTATCCCGTACCCACAATCCCACCAAACTTATATCCAGTCAGGGATTAGTCCGCCGAGAAGTCATTTAAAAATCGGCACCCGGATTCTCGGGATAACCAACTTTAATTACCCAACCCTTGCCAAATTCGAATCGAGATAAACGCTGATATTCGCAACTTAGCGGCAACTCGGCTCACGCGAACCAGTGTATCAGTTTAAATTAGTATTTTATATAATCGTTACACAATAAGGGCTCTTAAAGTCGAGTAAGTAAGGTACGAGAATTTAAGAGCTAATTGTGTAACTATTGTATACAATACTTTTTATACGAGTCAACAGAAATAATTAAACAGACTTCGTATCTAATGAAAATCTACGAGTAAGCCCTGCTGAAACGAAGTGCAAGTCAGAGGTGCGCCGGCTCAACGTCGTTGATGTCTTTCGTATTGGAGTCAACGCGACGTCCTTTTGGTCAAATTTATTATAGTTCAATAAAGGCGCCACTCGATATGTCGAATTTATTTTAGTTGTCTAAAGCGTTGTGTAATAATTATTTCAGTTGAGTTGGGAGCTCCATAGTAAAAATGTATGCGGTTTTAGTTTAGTGTACGAAGTCTTAATTCAAACATTAAAGTCGACGAGTATAAAAATATAATTATGTATTTTAACGTTTACAGATCTCCAAAACTCAATTTAATTTTATACCATTTTTAGGCATCTTTTACATCTCTAACTTCTTAACTCTGAACTATTATTATTAGTGTAGATAATTATCTTTTATTTTATGATTAGGTGTCTCCGTTCATCTCTAATGTGTGTTTGTTGTGTAAGTAAAGAAATGTGGAACAGCTTTGTTTTTTTTTTATAACGCTCCTTTCCCAGAGAAACATGACTCAAATATGTATGCAGGGGCCACGTTTTACTGCGGCTGACTGCACTTTCATATCACTTAATTATGCCATTATAAATATGTGTACTGGTAGAATAAAAAATTTAATTTTGAATAATCTTGTGTTATAATTTCCTGGCCTGTTAAGGACACTTCCGGGAAAAATGCCAAGAGATCAGGGTTAGAATAGCACGTGCTAGCACCACTCCCTTTTTTTCCCGCGGCTGTCAAATGAGTCAACTATGTAAATTATGTTTGATTGTGTCGTTGGCGAAGGGCTATCACTACAATGCCACATTTGATCATCTTTAAATCTACAATTTCTAGAAACACCGAAAAAAATCCATGTGCTCTGTTCACGCCTTCAAGGAATCCCGGCGTGAGTAGGTATGTGTGTTGATAATTTTGGTTCGAGTTATTCTAGATATGAGTGAAACGATTATTTGAAGTTTGTGAATCGCAAAACAGCAGTCGATTCTTTAAACTTCGGCAATGGAAGACAATCGGCGCCAATTATCTTGAGCTTAGCGCTTGGGGCGGGTTCGAATCCAGTTTTAATTACTGTTAGTCTAAACTGTACTGATGCGAAGTGCTAACGTAGGGCCGATTTATGGCATTTAGAAGGGGCGGGGTGATACGGGAGCTAGTAGAAGCGGTGAAAGCCAGCGCTATTTTCAACCCCGACGCAAAGAGAGGGGTGTTATAAGTTTAACGTGTCTGTGTATCTGTCTGTGGTATCGTAGCTCCCAAACGGATGGACCGATCTGAATGCGGTTTTTTTGTGTCATAGGTAATTTTAACCCGAGTGTTCTTAGCTATGTTTCATCAAAATCGGTTTAGCCGTTTTTGAGATATTGAACTTTTAAATTAAAAAATCGGGGGGTTTTTCAACTTTTCAAATTATGTACCTACATCCTGTACTTAATTTAAATCAAAGCGCCGGTTGACAAGTATGCGATGCCTTTTTCAAGAGCTAACATGTATACAAAACCGTAGTAAATTGGTTCAACACCAAAACTTGACTGGTTTGCTGACTCAGCCTCGCCTCTCAAAACTCTCCTTAATATAACTAGAATACATTTTTGAGGTAAAGTCCAGATCCGAACATTATTGCATAAATAATTGTATTATTTCATAGACTTTAACTTGTATTGTGAGCCTAATTAAATAAAAAATAAATAAAAATACAAGTTAATTATAGCATGAGCAATTGGCATGTAAAACTTAATATTTTATTAATAAATTATTGTTTTTTTATTATTATTATATTAGATAGTGCCATGCTCAACTTGATTTGAAATTACGTCTTAATAGCGCCTTATTGACACGCCCAAACCGAGAATTTTGTTTTATATAATTTCAGTCCATCTTTGGAAGACAACACACATATTATACATATTTCATAAGAAAACATTTAGACAGATTAGACGAAATAACATTTTAGGAATATGTAGAAGATATTTTCAGGGTATTCAATGGTAAACACGTCTACATTTCATATTTAGTTCGGAAAATCTATTTCCCACCCGCCACTCCGCACACGAAAAGCTTATTGTCTGTCCGAATGTGACATAAAGTCTTAAACAACATCTTCATCCGTGACGGCGTCGTGCCCTATCGTCGTACTCCCGTATGTCGTACGTACTAAAACCTAAACGTAACAAAACTGAACTCAAGTCGGTGAACACGATTAACTTATTATTTGCAGCTTACTTGCAATTTAGGGCATAGTTACTGGGATTACCCCAAGTTTACGCACTTAGTTATAACAAATGCAGGCCCATTATTAAAACTATTATATCTAACTTAGTTAATGCTAGTTTAATTTGAAGTTTAATATTTATTCGGCTTGATAAAGTGGGGGCTTGAGGTTAACCCGGATGCCCGAGAAAGTGCTATTATTTACTAGCTTACTTAACGCACAAACTGGACCCAAAGTATATAGAGCTAAAGATATCCGAGGCACTTATCGAACGTGTTTTGAGGCTTTGATATAGTAACGGTAACACTTCATAATGCCAAAGAGTTACTTCATCATCATCATCACCATCATATCAGCCGAAATACGTCCACTGCTGGACATAGGCCTCCCCCAAAGAGTGCCACAATGACCGGTCCTGCGCCACCCGCATCCAGCGGACTCCAGCGACCTTTACCAGGTCATCAGTCCACCTTGTGGGGGGCCTACCCACGCTGCGCCTTCCGGTACGTGGTCGCCACTCGAGAACCTTTCCTACGTGCAATGTGCCCCGCCCACTGCCACTTAAGTTTAGCGATTCGGAGGGCTATATCGGTTACCTTGGTTCTGCTGCGGATAGCCTCATTTCTGATGCAATCACGCAGAGATACTCCCAGCCCTTTGGGTCTCCATTGCCCTTTGGGTGACTTTGAGCCTTCTTATGAGGCCCATAGTGAGCGACCACGTTTCCGTGCCATACGTCATCACTGGCAACACACACTGGTCAAAGACTCTCGTCTTAAGACACTGCAGAATATTGGACGAAAAGATGTTCCGTAGCTTCCCGAATGCTGCCCAGCCGAGCCGGATTCGCCGATTGACCTCTTTCTCGAAGTTGGACCTACCTGTTGGTTACTTGTACAAAATCATTTTTTTCCGTATTTCATGATTGTTAGTGTGTGATAATTATAAATGTTTCAAGATATAACATAAACCTAACCTATAAGAGTCTCTTTTCATTTACAAGAAAATGGCGTTCGAAATTATGAAATGTGGGAATGCTTCCGGATAAATTACTCTTAAGAACGTCTGTGAGTTCTGTCTCTGAATACGTCAATCCAATGTTAACTTGTCCAATGTTAAATGTGTCCTTCCTACCTTAAGCTGGGTGCATTGAAATATTGTAAATCATAAATCGTAAATTGTTGAAAAACGAGTGCTTCCATATCAGCCGTCCACACATGTTTACTAGACAGCCGGCAGTGAAATAAAGTGTCTGCCGCAATTCGTTGAGGGGCCATCAATAAGTGGGTGTTATCCTGCGACGGAGTCTTATGTAGGCGGGGCAGTTGTGGTAAGATAATACCGCTGCCTCACAGTAAGTACACAGAATAAAATCTGAAACAGAAATCATCTCCAATTATGATGTTTTCTTGGGTCAAGATAATTTCGCAACGTAAGTCTATTTACCATCATTCTAATGATTTTTTTGTGTCATAAACATTTACCAGGAATCATAAGAGTGTTAAATTATAGCGTCATTGTGGTCGTTTATTAATTCGGGAATATGCATTTAGCAAGCAAATAAAGATTAATAAGAATGCCTGATCTGCTCTACGAAATATCTCACAACTTATTACGGTGCAAGAGTTTCGAGACTTGGCTTTTATTTTTTATACAGAATGTTTTTATGGGATCTCACTTCTTTTTGTAAACTATTGTTTTATCAATACATGCTCATTTATGAATGCAGCTGGGAATACTATTTTTGCATAGACTTTGTATGGAAATATTATTTTACCTACCTACCGCAAATGACGTTTGCACAGTTTTCTAGTGAACTGTCCATCTAATACTAACCTCTTACAAATACAACGTAATGGTATAGTGCTTGCATGTGCGCCTACCTTGTTATTACTATTTGCAGGAACTGCAAAAGAAACTTTGTAATCGCATATATTTGTATAAGATTACAAACTTACTTATGCAGTTTGTATATCTCCGAAATGTGACTGAAATTGACGTAGTTTTTGGTTTTTTATGAATAAGTAGGCTAAAAACAAAATACGTATAAAATTTGAAGCTTATGGGTCTGCTAAAACTACCTTAGAATTATCTTGATCATCATAAGTCAGTTGACATAGTTCTTAAACTAATTGTTCAAATTGAATGCTATTGAGAATATATATCTAAGCCATATTACGCCTTATATATTACTGAAAATTCAGGGTTTTTAGCCAGCACAAAATTACAGGATATTGAAAATGGCTTAATGGTTTCGAGAAAAGGATGGTACGGCCGTGCCTCTTTGTTTTGCTCGACTTGGCGGAGGCACTCACTGCCGTGCTCCCAGATTTTTGTAAAATTTTATGAGAACTTAAGGCATGTTTTCATTCAGGAAGTTCCTTAACTTTGTAAGGAAAATATTCAAGAATTACCGGTTTACCGCAACGGCAAACGTTTAATCGGTGTAACAGGAAAATCATTTTTTTTTCCGAAACAGGATTGTTATAAAACTAACCTAACCTAATGGGTTATACAGAATGCTTTAGATGGTCCGAAAAAGTTAACCGTTTCTGGGTAAATATTTTTCGATTAAATGATAATTCGGCGAAACTGTTGAAACCAATTCTGTCTCGTCCAACTTATGTACACAGTTATACAATAAAAATATTCTATTCTATTCAATTCCGAAACGTTTGTCGGTAAAATAAGGGACTAAAAATTACCAAAACTTTCCATATGTAATAGTTTTGTATATTTTCTTTATTTCAATTCTAACCACTTTTTTACACAACAATTTAAGAAGGCTTTTTTATACAACAGTGAACATGACATACCTACTCATTAATTAATTTATTTTTATTTGTTTGCTTCTGATCTTGATACTATGCATATACCAAATTTTTTAATAATTTTGCTCCTAGGTATCAACATTCACATCAAAATAATCGGCAACTTTTACCAAAATTGTACGGGAGCCGGTCGCGAGCTCATCCCAGGACATTTGTCTCAACGATGACGAATCAGTGGCTATGAAGATGGTTCGATACGAGTCAAAACCCCGCTAAAAGCCTGCTACATTTCAGATAGCGGCGAGGCGGAACTTGATGCATAGTATTGAATTAATGATAAATTGCAATATTATACTGATGCTACTTCTAAAATTGTCACCCTTCCTCGTACGGTGAGGTTTTGCGTGAGTTTAAGCATGGTCATATCATTGGAATGATACCCTTTTGCGGGTTTAAGTAAGTATACATGTAGGTATCTATACATGTAGGAACTCTCTCCCTCTTGACATCAGACAAGCAAAATCTATCGGCAACCCTCAAATCTCTTCTTAAAGAACATTATTTGTCTCTCCCCTAACCCTGATTGTATTTTTTGGCTGACTGTTTATGTATCATTATATTTGTGTTTGTGTTATTTGTATATAATATATGTATGATTGTGTGTGTATGTTTATATATAGAGGTATTTATGTACGTTAATTTTTATAATTTCTTGATTTTTGATTAATAATAATCTCTGCACCACCTACTGCATAATCTAGTTTTATCTCTTTCTCCGATACCCAAAGGTTGTCTGGAACAGATCGCTCTTCAGCGATAAGACCGCCTGTTGTCTACCTCTACCTACATGTTATTGTATTGTTTCTCTCTGTAACTGCTTTGTTTCTGTGAGGTGTGCAATAAAGAGTATTTGTATTGTATTGTATCTAACTTTGGAAAATGAAATAATTCGATTATTGACAGTTTCTCAAATATGTTTTTATTGATTGTCATATTAATTATGTCTTTCCCGCTCACGGGACATGATGTCCCGGACCTTTGGGAGGCGTGCGTGGGGCTAGGTACCTACAAAGTACCAACTGAGCCAACGCGTAGAAGCCCTTTTGACAATTTAATGGAATGCAAGCAGTACACCGAGCGGATGCTGTCCCTGCCCGTGTCATGGGACGCGCACAGAGACAGCACCCGCTGGGGTGTTTAGGGACTGTTACCGGTTGATGGAATCTAAATAAAACGGGTTATTGGGTGAAAATGATGGAAACATCGGACGGACGCCTGCCTAATAAAACTGTTTCACTTTTTATCTCTGGCAGACGGTGATTCGCCAACTGCTTGATGGACCCCTTTTCATATTAATTTATTATTAGTATTGTTTATTTATAATTATTTATTTATTTAAACTGTATTGCACAGTAACAAGTTACATATACATAAGGCGAATTTAGTGCCATAACTGCCATAAGGCATATTCAGTGTTTAAAAAACAATTTACCAGGGTCTACAAAACTGTCGGAACAGTTTGTCTGTGTGATCGCGTGTATTTTTAATATTACCTCAAATTGTAACCAGAGGTAGGTGTTAGAGCTATGAACTGATATTGCAAGAAATTTCTCTTAACTACCAACTTTTTTTGTCCATATAAAATAATTCAGCACGCAATAGATCACTGCTTTGTCTTACTGACGCGACGTCACAACTGTCACAGGTGACCCGCTTCTTCCATGAGTCAATAAGACTTTACTAATTACCTACATAGACTGATTAGAACTTTACCACTTTATATAGACTCATTATCATTTAAGACTATCTCAAATTATATAGACTCATGGATCCCACAGTCAAACTGTGCAAACAGTTTTGTGGGACGTTGTATTTAGTTTTAAGTCATTGTAAAGTGCTTTACTGAAATAAATAAATAAATAAAATGAGTGTACGCAATACATTGCTGCTCGATAAATTTTCAAAAATTAATTACGCTTCGGTAGTTAAGATTAAATTAAAATGTTCTTGCAATATCGTTTCACAGCCCTAACACCTTCCTCTGGTTACAATTTGAGGTAATATTAAAAATACACGCAGTATATGCCTATGGGTATAGGTATTATGCCTTAGTGTTTAGTTATAACTAGTTTTACTTATTCGTACAATTTTTTTCCGTAGCTTCCGGGCACGGGTCGCAAAAGCAGGCGATTCACGGGCATCTTCCCGGGGCGTATATGTACAGCCTTGGTCAAAAATTCAAAGTCTAGTTAGTAGGCCAAGTGGGATATCATATGAAAGGGCTTGAATTGTACATTCTAAAACAGTTCTTCTTTTTTTTTCTACAATAGTAAAATTTTGATTTATAAAGAAAAATGTTGAAAAAAAATACCCCCCCCTTATCTTCGAAGTTAACCAAGCGAAAAATTTGAAAATAATATATATTATTAATATTAACGTGAATATTACCGGAAAAGTATAACGATACCTCTATCTAGCGTAGTTTTTTTTTATTCTTCAAAAATCATATGTTAATTTTGTTTGTAATTTAATACTTCTGTGTTTAATTTTTTGCCTTCAAATTCGTATGAAAGTGTTCTGAAAGTACCTTTTAGCAAATAAAAAAAGAATTATCGAAATTAATTCACTTGATAAAGAATTATCGCTGAAAAACCAACATACAGTAAGGGAAATGTATTAACGTACCACCGTAGAACCCTATCGCAATAAGGTAACATACCGCTCGAGTTTGAGTGACGGCGGCCTGTCAATTGCGACAGGGTTCTACAGTGGTAGGTGAATACATTTCCCTTACTGTACATACCGAGTTCCTTGGTCGCGCAATTTAGTAACAAAATGCACTGATAAATGGCGCTGTCATGCTGATGACTTTACTATACTATGCGTTGTTTAGAATTTCGGAATTTACGTTTTTCATACATAAGTCAAACTTGAAAAGGTGCATTTATATATTTTATAATAGAAAGTTGTCTATCTATCGGGAATTTTTTTAATATTTATTGACGTTACGGGAAATTTATTGTAAAACCCGACTTTTTCTAGCTTCAGTTTTCACACTCAAATAGCAATTTCAAAATGACATATATTAATGATTTGCACATGTTTAAACACTTATTATATTTTTACGTCTTCGTGTATTTAGGAAATTGAAAAATAATACTTTATCCATTAGTTACAAAGGAAAACGTGGGGTGCTCAATACTTTTGGCCAAGGCTGTATGTAAAAACATGACATTCAAAAAGTATTCGCCATGAATTATTTTTGAATAAATAATTTTGACTTTGACTACATTCTTCATCATTAAATACGGTAAAATAAAGCCGTCTACTTTAAATGCCGCATACGTCAGCGCTCAACTTTTAAACTTACAGCCCAAGTTAGAAAAATGTTCCGATTTATGCCGCTAGGGCGACCACCACATAGAGTTCCAGACGGATATTTTAAAGCTAGCTAATTAGAAGTTTATGAGTTAGTGTTAGGGCGGAAAGGTTCTCGAGTGGCGACCACGTACCGGCAGGCGCAGCGTGGGTAAATCCCCCACAAAGTGGAGTGATGACCTGGGGGTAATCACGTAACGTTCCGAACGCGCGTCTGAAAGTTAAATCTCAATCTAACTGTCATTTTTCCATATAAAATTGACGTTTAAACCTTACAGACGTTCGTAAGAAAAGTTACGTGATCGACCCACTGGTAAAGGTGGCGGGAGTCCGGGCGCAGGACTGGTCCTGTCGTCTTTGAGGCTCTCTTTGGGGGAGGCATATGTCCAGCAGTATTTCGGCTAATATGATGATGAGTTAATATATTCGCTGTTAATGTTTTCGCATAAATATGCCTATGACATATACTTCCTTGTTTACGAAATTGACCTAGTTTTTTATATTCCAACGCTCTTTGCACTCCATTGTACGTAGAACCGATGGTCGTTGGGGCGGAAAGGTTCTCGAGCGGCGACCACGTACCGGAAGGCGCGGCGTGGGTAGGCCCCCCACAAGGTGGAGTGATGACCTGGTAAAGGTCGTGGGAGTCCGCTGGATGCGGGTGGCGCAGGACCGGTCAATTGAGAACTCTCTGGGGGAGGCCTATGTCCAGCAGTGAACGTCTTTCGGCTGATATGATGATGATGATGAACGCTCTTTGATTTATTGGACGTAGTACGCGAAGAACAATGTTTAGGTGTGAATAATAATCATCATAACTCTTACCAGGTGTCTGACTTAGGCTGGAAACAGTGCTCGCCCGACGGTCAGCGCGTATGCTCGGTCGGGCGTAGCTATCGCTGTAGAAAGCATACTGTGCGTTCAGACCGATGCTCACCGTCAGCGCGTATGCGGCCATAGTAAAACTCGCGCGACCGACCATACGCGCTGACGTCGGTCGAGCACTGTTTGCAGCCTAAAGGTGATTTTCCACCGGCGTGGATTGACGAGGCGCGGCGCGGCGTGAATTGAAATTTGTATGGCAAATTTTCAATTCACTCCCGGCGCATCTTCGGTGGAAATAGTACGGATTGACGAGAATTTGCGCGACGTGAATTGAAATATTTGTTTGTATAAAAATAAACCGTATTGTTTCTGAAATAGAGATTAAATTAACTCTGCAACAGAAACAATTTTCAATTCACTCCCGGCGCATCTTCGGTGGAAATAGTACGGGTTGACGAGAATTTGCGCGACGTGAATTGAAATATTTGTTTGTATAAAAATAAACCGTATTGTTTCTGAAATAGAGATTAAATTAACTCTGCAACAGAAACAAACATCTCGCTACAGGTTTTTAGTTGTTAATTCGTCGAGACTGCCGTAGGTGATTTTCCACCGGCGTGGATTGACGAGGCGCGGCGCGGCGTGAATTGAAATATTTTTAGTGGAAAGGGGTCAGCGCGATTTCAATTCACGCCACGCCTCGTCTCGTCAATCCACGCCGGTGGAAAATCACCTCAGGGCTGATTTTGTGACCTTATAGTAATATAATGATGTACGTAATTGTGTTACTTTTGAAGGAGTGTTAGGACAACTTCATCTTCCATACAAAAGACATTTAGATCTACCTACCTAACGTACGTGCGAAACGTTACGCAATCGATCAGCAGACTATTATGACAATGTGACAGTGTGACAGTGGCACATTGATGCATTTATATAATTATAATTTATTCGAGATTCAGAACCCAAGAGTTTGAATTGTATCTTCATTAATGGGCCAATTTTTCGTCCCCATAGGGGATGAATTTAAAAAAATCCTGTTTTAGTGCACCCCTAAATCTTATAAGGAACCTACGTACCAAATATGGAAACTCTAGAACCAGCGGTTTGGGCTGTGCGATGATATGTCAGTCAGTCAGTCAGTCAGTTTTTTCTTTTATCATTATACATTATAAATTCTTCTCATCTACATCAATGATCTGCCACAAGTAATTGACCACCTAAGAGTTTTGTTTGCCGACGACAGCAGAGTAATACTGACTGAAGAAGACCCACAGACATGTGAAGTAAATATAAATAATGCACTAGAATTGATAATCAATTGGCTAAATCTTAATAATTTATGTATAAATTTAGAGAAAACTAAAATTATGAATTTTGATCAAAGGTCCAATAGCATAGCAAATGTAGCTGTAGCATATAACAATCATGTAATTGACGAAACGGACAATACAATATTTTTAGGATTAAGTTTAGATAATAAGTTAATGTGGAAAAACCAAGTTGACACTATATGTAAAAAAATAAATAGATTTTAGTATGCATTGTACAATTTAAATAAAAAAGTAAGTAGGGCTGCAGTACTCACTGCCTATCACGCATATGTAACAGCTACATTACGGTATGGTATTATTTTCTGGGGCAATTCAACCGATAGAGAGTTAGTATTTAAGGCCGAAAAAAGTGTCTACTTTCTGTTTGTGGGCTAAAACCAACTGAATCATGCAATGTCTTACTTTATTGAATTTAAAATATCAACTTTGCCGTGCTTATACATATTTGAAATAGCTATGTATGTTAAGACGTATGTATGTTAAATCAATTCTCTGTTTTTAATAGTGTACGGCAGCGACATAAGATCGCAAATAACCAATCAAAATCAGCCTTACGAGCAGAAAGTGCATTCGGCATGGCACCTAAATTATATAATAAGTTACCAGACTCCATAAGAGCATCTGAAATGCCAGAATTTGAGAAACATTTATTAGATCTATTGACTCAAAAAGCATTTTATTCTGTGAACGAATATTTAGATCTAGCCTCAAATGTATTAAATCTTCTATTATAATTCAATTAACTTTTAATATTGTAAATTACTTTTAGCATTTGAATGCCCATTAGCAGACAGAATACACTGTACGAATTTTACTTTTCAACATCCGCTTGACTGTATTCTAGCAGTAACTATTTTGATTTCATTTGATTTGATTTGAAAGTTTGCTTCTAACATGATACAAACAAATCCGTGAATTTCAACTTAGAAATTGTCACCATCATCGCTCCACGTACACGTAGTCACCTCCCCAGTAAGAGGCGAGTTTATTGCAACAAATCAAAAGTTACCCGGCCCGTGAATGCGACTGAACATAAATCGTACTTGCAAAGACACAATGGTACTCGGAACAAGGAGGTCCTAACAACCGTGGAGTTTCATACATCTTTCGCTGTTTTGTTCCGAGTTTGAAGTACGCCTTGTAAACATCGCGGACTGACTTTGATTTATATGCTTATTAGCTGCACTTCTAATAGTATAAGACACTTGTTTCGCAGGTGAGCTAAAATATTAAACTAAAGTCGGGTTTTGGGTTGTATCTTGCTAGCTCAGTTGGTTAAAGCGATTGTTCACACTTCACAACTAGGTTCAAATCAGAGCTTTTTAGTTTTTATTAGTACTATAAAATACACCTATGTTCATAAAAAAGTACGAATTAAAAAGGTACGAAAAACAATGCAAATAATTTTATTCAATCCATAAACATGGAATGTTAAAATCATCTCTAATAGATTGATTTCAATTAAGATAGGTTTAGCAATTTAAACTAACGAACTCAACGCACTGTTACCTTTTAAGCTGAAATAATCTGAGAACCTTGGAAGAACGTAGGATAGTTTTTATTGAGAAAAATCTACCCTTTAGATGGTAAAAGTTTGTTTGGGATAGCGATAATTAAGCATGCGCCTAAAATAATTTAATAGCAATCATTTCTCTAAGACGATAACAAATTCTACGCAAAAGCTAGTAATATATATTATTATATATGGTGTTTTAAACCAGCTACCACAACTAAATAATACTAGGTCTACCTGTAACGGCAAGAGGGTTTTGGTAGGTTTGTTTAAACAAAGGATGAAATAATATCTGGAATAAGGTTAAATTACTCGTTGCAAATTAACTCTTTATAATATTAGTAATAGATTACACATCATCATATCAGCCGAAAGACGTCCACTGCTGGACATAGGCCTCCCCCAGAGAGTGCCAAATTGACCGGTCCTGCGCCACTCGCTTCCAGCGGACTCCCGCGACCTTTACCAGGTCATCAGTCCACCTTGTGGGGGGCCTACCCACGCCGCGCCTTCCGGTACGTGGTCGCCACTCGAGAACCTTTCCGCCCCAACGGCCATCGGTTCCACGTGCAATGTGCCCCGTCCACTGCCACTTAAGTTTAGCGATTCGGAGGGCTATATCGGTTACCTTGGTTCTGCTGCGGATAGCCTCATTTCCGATGCGATCACGCAGAGAGACTCCTAACATAGCCCTCTCCATTGCCCTTTGGGTGACTTACACTCCATACAGTGTTAGATTACACATACACTGCCAAGAATCGCTACAAGCTACGCTGGTAGCCGATCCCGTGGTTTCCACTTACTCAGCATTTCAAGAGTTCCCTTAACCCAATGCTTGTACACTTTTAGGGACCGTTTCAGCTGATAACGTGGACATGAATTCCTTGACTCCAAATATATGTATATTTAAATACCAAGTTTGTGATTCTAAGTGATTAAAACTCATCATATCAGCCGAAACACGTCCACTGCTGGACATAGGCCTCCCCTAGCGAGTGCCAAATTGACCGGTCCTGCGCCACCCGCATCCAGCGGACTCCCGCCTTGGTTCTGCTGCGGATAGCCTCATTTCTGATGCGATCACGCAGAGAGACTACTAACATAGCCCTCTCCATTTGGGTGACTTACACTCCATACAGTGTTAGATTACACATACACTGCCAAGAATTGCTACACGCTACGCTGGTAGCCGATCCCGTGGTTCTCCCCGTATGTAGCGGAAAGCGCCCGTTAGGCGGGTTCCTGGCAGTGAATGTGTTAACAGTTGGTTCAAAATAACGTTTATATTCATAAAATATAATCTCAGTCTCATATTGCAGATGTCCCTTTGTGTATAAAGTTGACTGTCGTCTGTCACTTTAATATCTTGGAGCATGAAAACAGCATTATAAGTTTAAATTAACCGTTGCAGCGCATAAATCAAATGCATTTACACCTCCGTGCCTTTTGTAGCAGACTTTACAGCTTCTGGGATGCAGATAAACCTGGATTTTAAGTAAGAGTAAGCAGTGCTTAAACCCTTTATTTGGCATTGATATAAACAGTGAAAACTTTATAATAATGACAACCGTTCTGAGAAAATATGGCTGGAAAACGTGATAGGAAAAATTATTAAAAAAATTCTAATGCCAGCATTAAGATGAGATAGAAACGTTTCGTGACAAAAAACGCTCTCTGACACTCTTTTTTTAGGGTTCCGTACCCAACGGGTAAAAACGGGACCCTATTACTAAGACTTCGCTGTCCGTCCGTCCGTCTGTCTGTCACCAGGCTGTATCTCAAGAACTGTGATAGCTAGAGAGTTGAAATTTTCACAGATTATATATTTCTATTCCCGCTATAACAACAAATACTAAAAAACTGGCCAAGTCTGAGTTGGACTGGGGCTCCCATAGAACAGACATGATTTTTTTGCCGTTTTTATAGATAATGGTACGGAACCCTTCGTGCACGAGTCCGACTCGCACTTGGCCGGTTTTTATATTACACATTGCCTGACTGTATCACATTTAAAAGTGTCACAACTCAAAGAAAAAAGCTTGCAACAAAATAAACGTTAGTTACAAACAATAATGCTAAAAACCCCCAATATAAAATATAGCGTTAGAAGCGGCCGAGCGGCTTTCAGCCTATTCACAATTTTTTTTCACTGCATGTGAGATTGTCCAGTATACTTTGACCATTAAACTCATAAAAACTGCATGTAATTGGAGGTCAAGCTTGTGCTGGTAGACTAGCAGCTGAACGGTCGGTGAAGTTTAAGAACACTGGCCAGCAAATTGCTCGGAATGGCCATTAATCGGTCCATTAGTCTGCGGCTCAATTAGGCACTTTTTTCGCATTCCAATTTGTATTAATGTGTTTCGCGCGTTCGTTTTGATACATTATCGATCGTTTTTGAAAAAAAGTGTACATGAACTTTTTTTTTCAGAATTCGATTTTTTTGGGTTTTTCTTACTCAGAATCGTTGACACTATCGATCCTCATACACGAAAAAAAGTGTCCAAAATATTCCATTCGAGATCGTCACATTTTTGTATGCAAACTTTTTTTTATTTATATGGTCTGGACGCACTGGAAGAAAAAAATTACATAGTAAAATCTGGGACAACTGTTTTCTTGTATAAGTATCGATAGTATCAACGATTCTGAGTAAGATAAACCCAAAAAAATCGAATTCTGACAAAAAAAAGGTCATGTGGGTCGTTCTTCTTTTTTACCGACAATGAACCGAGGTTTTTCTGTTTTTTTGGTTTTTGAACTATCGAAAATTGTGGTTTTGAAGTGCGATTTTTAAAAAAATGCATAGGTTTCTTCATTAGAACTAATTAAAGTTTCCTTTCTGGCCAATATAAATATTTATTTACGGTTGGTTTCTAAAAAAAAACATGTGACAAAGTGGACTCTTTCAGTGGGGACAACATTTTGGTTTACCACTCTGTCACGGCATTCCACGAAAAATAAAAACATTTAAAAAAATGCTAGTTAGAGAAAGTGAAATATTAAATATCACTAATTAATAAAATAATATGGACGTTCATTTGAACATTATAAAACCGTAAACATCATTACTCAAATGAGATGCCGTAATAAGACGAAGGACAGGCTATTGTCGGTCGAAAAGAAGAACGACCCATGTACACTTTTTTTGAAAAACGCTCTATCGCGTTCGTGGAGGCTAACGCGCGAAACGTATTGAAAGGAAATTAAAATGCGAAGTGTTAGTGTTAGATTAACCTCTAGTAGACAATGGCTGACGACGGCTAAGAAGAATTTACCGCGCATCAAAATTTAATTTAGTAATTAAGCGCTGATTTTTCTTGCGGATTTTTTGTCTTGATGGAGACTATCATAGACATTTTATTTCATGTTATAAAGAACTCGGGAGCTATGGAAACGGTTCAATTTGTATGGAAATTCGATACAAAATGCGCTTGTATTTATTGCTGTTGACATAGTTGGTGGCGTGATTGCTTTTTAGGGTTCCGTAGCCAAAATGGCAAAAACGGAGCCCTTATAGTTTCGTCATGTGCGTCTGTCCGTCTGTCCGTTTGTCACAGGCAGTTTACTCGAAAACTATAAGGTGTATTTGAATAAAATTTTGAGGATAGGTGTATTTTGTTAGCCGCTACATAGTGTTGTAACTAAAATGACAAAAAAAATAAGTTTAATGGGTTTTTTTTTCATTGCGAGCCCACATGTGCAATCGATAGGCCTTTCAAAATAAATATAAGGTTTCTCAGCAATTTTTTTGATTAAGTGAATATAGTCGGAGATAATCGCCCCGAAAGTCACTAAAATTCTGTCCCCCCCTCTAATTTTTAACGGTGTATTTTAAAAATATGAAAAAAATCATGGATATAGGGGCTCATTAAATTCTTCCAACAAAAAACAACAAGTAAGGATTTCGAAACTTTTATATTATTAATTATGTAGGTAACATAATTGTAATACAATTAAAAAATAATGAAGTTGTTCAAAAATATGTTTTATTAGTTCTATCTTATTTATTTTTATTGAGTTTGGTACAATTTGTACTAAGGAAAAGTGACAAGCACTAGTTCGCGTAAACCAACTTTCCGCACGCTAAACAGCTACGTAAAGTAGCAATTTTTGAGCACCTGCATTAAAAACTGCATTTTCTAGCCGTCAAAAATCGTTTTTGTTAGACAGAGAACCTTCTACGTCATCATCATCATATCAGCCAAAAGACGTCCACTGCTGGAGATAGGGAGGCCAAAGGGTGCCAAAGTGACCGGTCCTGCGCCACCCGCATCCAGCGGACTCCCGCGACCTTTACCAGGTCATCATGGACCTTGTTGGGGTCTACCGCGTACGTACTCGAGAACCTTTCCGCCCCAACGGTCACCAGGCCCTTCTACGTACTATAATTTAGTCTGTCGTTTGTGCATGGTTTCGTAGCTTGTGCAACTGCCAACATTGGTATAGGGGGCATTTTTAGATAATTTAGTTAAACTATATTTTAGTTTTGATTAAGATTTTAATAATACGTTTAAGGTTATATTTATTATTTGATGTCTGTGATCATTGAAATAAAATAATTAATATTTTTGCCAGCCCCCAATAATTTACATTGTTTATTAATTCAATTCACAAAATATAACCTACCTAAGCATCGTCCTAAACCGTCCAAAATTGTTTATATTTATTCTCGCCTTGAAAGATGTCAATACATAACACAATTCCGCATCCGCATAGTCCTATAGTAATAGGTAAAGTATGGCGGTTAGGATCTTTAGGACTAGAGTCCTTGGCTCCTTCTAGCAGGGTCGTCGTCGGCGGGGAATCGAAGTGATCACTCGCAGCGTGTGCCCATTTGTCCATTTGAGTTGCTGTTTATTTTCCGACGAAAGTGGGCATTAGGGAATGGGAGAACGAAGTTTTGAGTTAGTAATGTGTTCTGTTGAAGGTCAGTTTAAGACAGAGAAAATAATGGTACAGTCTAGTGAAGTTGTTTCACTTAATAGCAGCGTAATGAGCATCAGAAATAGTATTCTGATAACTAGATATTGTTATAATGCAGGTTGCATTTGACTAGCTAGCATATACGTTTAGGTATGAATAGGATTTATAGGACCGGTCAATTTGGAACTCTCTGGGGGAGGCCTATGTCCAGCAGTGGACGTCTTTCGGCTGATATTATGATGATGATGATGATGATGAATAGGATACTGTGATGTTTAAGGGCCTACGATAAAATAATATTAACTGTTCTCCTAGAAACACGACAATTTATAAATGTAACTAAATAATGAAATCGTATCGACCAGCGTGCTGCGTGACTTAAGACATAACTGTTATAAATCTCATGATATTATGTACCTAATGTTATTTAAGAATGACCTAAACTATAAAAAATAATATATACTGACATATAAAACTATGTTTTATCAAGGAATAAATTAAATGAAATAAAAATAGGATATTTAGGTAGTTCGTGCTCAAGCTATAATATGAAGTTTAAAGTAAAGTCAAGTGTAAAAATATGGGTGCATAAAACTTATTTACAAATATGTCCCACTAGCTTATAGAAACGATCCTATATTTTAATCCAGGCTATAAATTATCTTTGTGCAAAATTTCATCCAAATCGGTTCAGCCGTTTAAGCGTGATTGAGTAACAAACATCTAAACATCCAAACTTTCGCATTTATAATATAAGTAGGATCCGCTCTTATGGAGTAAGGTACATATTTGTGAGAGGGTTAAATCGATACATATTTTTGCACTTCGTCAACATGATACAGAAAGGGTTAAAAACCCGTCCTTGAGTCTGCAATCGCACGGAATCAGTGTAAATTGCTCCACAAAGGATTGAATAATATCTCGGCCCCTTGGGCCCAGAGATTTATTGTGGAACGGACCTCGTTTGCCTTCGCAATGTAAAGTTTATTTTAAGATTTTTATTGAAATTCAGGTCTTCAACTTCCCAGACGTACGAAAATGTTGGGCTCTATAAACTTATTCTCCACAAAAAAAACTTGTAATTTACTGTGGTTTGCACCTTTTAAAATGAGTGGTAGATTAATTCAATTGCTAATAGACTTAGCTAAAATTCCTATCTATACTAATATTATAAATACGAAATTAACTCTTTTTGTCTGTCCGTCTGCCTGTCTGTCTATTACCTTTGAAATTTGGTGTCGGTAAATGAGCTCAAAAGAAAAAAAAGCCGTTTTAACTTTGGACGCATAGATTGACGAATCCAGCAACATAAAAACTAGTTTGGTGTATTCACAAAGTATACTTAAATACAAAATAGGTACATTGTGTAGTGGTCTCTTTTTTAAATATCTGTCGTAAAATTTCAGGTGGACTGATGACCTGGTAAAGGTCGCAGGAGTCCGCTGGATGCGGATGGCGTAAGACCGGTCAATTTGGCACTGTTTGGGGTAAGCCTATGTCCAGCAGTGGACTTCTTTCGGCTGATATGATGATGATGAAATTTAAATAATCACAATTATTCACCAGTGGCGCTAGTGAGCATCATGAAGACCTACAAATGCTCATATTGATAAACCACTTTCAACCTGAAACCTTCTCCCTCCATTAGCCGATACTCCGCGCAGAATGAGCGGCGGACACCGCTCAAAGGTATAAATCTACAAAGCGATTGTGGCTCGTCCGTAATACATGCAGGTGCATACAGGGAAAGAGTTCTGGCTAAGGGGCTATCGCTTACTCCATGGAGCTGCAAAACGGACAGACATCTCATAGCCCATCTAATTTTGGGCTAGTAGTAGAAATCCTACATCGCAAAATGATCGCATTCGCTTACCGGCTATATTGCAAATGGGGTCCTTCGTATTAAGTTGAAATCGCTTAATGAATTTCTCAATATGACTAGATCGTAAATTGGCCACGGCGCACTGTGGGCTGAGAATCGGCTCTCCATAGAAATAGGCATTTTAAAATTTTAGGTTACTTTTTTTTCGGGAAATGGCTTCTTCTAGTCATTATCATACCACAACATGATTTTGAGATAATTTGGCCCGCTAAATAAAGCCTTATAATTATTTTTTTTTAATTGTATGGAGCGTATGTGAAAAATCGGATTTTCTCTGAAAGTAAAACGAAAACCGTAATATCCTCGCGGATGGTTACAATACTAATTATTTCTGATTTTTTGACGTACTTAGTTTTTAAAGAATACCTATTCTTTAAAAAAAAAACAAAGTTTATTTTAGGATTTTTTTTGTAATTTTTTTGTTTGATTTACGTTTTACTCATGTTTTTGACGATAGAAAATGAGTTTGAGTCTGTTCGGGCTGAAGACTAACGAGTAATGATCTTTTTTCGAAAAAAATGTATAGCGCCGTTATTTAAACATCTTTTTCTCCTAAATTACCAAGAACACCGTTAAATCCTCCTAGACACTAAGACAATGAATTATTTATGTTTTTTTGACGTACTCAATTTATTTAAACAGTGTGCCCTTTTCTTAAAAAAAAACATTCTTTTTTGACTTTTTTTAAATAGATTTTTTTGTTTGTTTACCTTTGACTCATTTTTTTGACTATTGAAAATGATTTTGAGTCTGTTCGGAGTAAAGACTAACGAGTAATACAATTTTTATTTGAAAAAATTATAAGGCTTTATTTAGCGGACCAAATTATCTCAAAATCATTTTGTGGTATGATAATGACTAGAGGAAGCCATTTCCCGGAAAAAAGGTAATCTAAAATTTTTAATTGTCTATTTCTATGGAGAGCCAATTCTCAACAGTGCGGCGCTTTAGCGGCCACATCGCGGTACCTACATATATGCATCGTCAATTATATATACATATATGCACCAGGCATCGAAATTTCGGATGCTTTTATACCTACAACTAGCAAAATCCTAATCCTAAGCAAGCATGGAGACGGCTTCTTAAAATTAATATTTTAATTATTTAAGTTCCGGGATTCCGGGATTGTATAAAGCATCACGAAATGTTTATGTTATGACTGGTTTCACTACTTTCTGCCTGCTACACACTATACGAGGACTAAAATGCAAATATACCACGTGTGTCGCTGTAGGTTGATTATCTGTTCACTTTTGTATGGCTATGTACATTTGTTTTAATTTACTGATATAACAAAGTTACTTACGTTTGTACCATTATTTTTAACTAAACGAACAATACAATTTTAGAATTAAATAATCTAATAATGACTTTAGCAGTAAGATTATGCAACTCTGCGATAAGTAAAACTAATTATATGGAACTTTAAATAAAAATAAAAATAAATGATGTTAACTAATATTAATACTACTAAATAAACACACATGAATTAAATAACATATTGTAAATGGAAACAACTAAAATAGTTAATTTAAATACATTAATACGGCGTGTTTATGTTGTCCTAATTTTCGGTATCCCGTGAAATCCCGGGAAATTTATTAGTAAAATTAAATCGAGTCCGTCTCCATGCTACTCAACAACAACGCAGTGTAGGTACTGAGGCCGAAGTCTAAGTGTAAAAGCATCCGAATTTCCGATGCCCGATATTTACACTCACAATTAATACATTAAGTAAATAATCATAGTTTATAAATACTTATAGTACCTATAAGTAATATCAATGTATTAATCAGTTTTAAATAATTAATGAAAAGAAATGAAATAATTTATTCGTGACAAAGCTTATTCATGCAGTTACAACTTAAAATACTAGACATATAAACTATATACTAAGCATTTTGTCACGAAATGATCTCGCCTCAGCATAATGCTGGCTCGCGAGAGTCGCGAGCCAGCGCTGGTTTTCCGGCGACACCATCTGTGGTCCACGTTCCCTGCTGTCCGACACGGCCTTAAACGAAAAATATTTAATAATATAAATGTATACAATCTACCTACACCAAAAAGAAAAAGACAAAGTGCTGACACGAGAAATTTTATAGACTACATTGATCCGGGCATCTCCAGACAGGTGTAATTAATGGGACAAAAACAGGTATATACTCGTACCAACTCACTCACTACTTTAAACTAGACTAAAGGTACACGCCAACCAATTAATTCTAAAAACAACTTGTGTCTAGTGCTAAAATTTCCTGTCGCCGCTGGTGTTCGCAAATATAACGTTTAACTGCTGCTCTAAAGCTTCAGATGCCTTCCAGATTTCTGAAAGGTGATGGAATTATATTCCAACACTTCGTCGCCACGTATCTGAAACTGCCCCGGAAAGCCGCTGACGCATGTTGAGGTGTCATCAGGAGCCGTAGCATGTTTGGCCTTATCACGCGACAAGTGACAAGATAAGAGCATCGTCTTGTTCTATCGAACGGTGTCAGCCAGTGACGCACGCTCTATCCTATCACCTATCGCGTGACAAGGCCATCCATGCTACGGGGCCAGTTGTATGCTGCATTGACGTGTTCTGTGTGACCTCTGGGAGGGTAACCATGTCAATTTCTCGAAGAGATATGCTGGAGCTTTGTGCTTTACTACGCCAAAAAGGAGACATGCCAAATGAAGCTTGCGACGATGCGCCATTTTGAGGATGTTGTGTTTATTTAGGAATGGGGTGACATGGGCCCTTAGTGGAATATCGAAGCAAAAACGATCACAGGCATTTTGCACTCGCTGGATGAGTCGCTGGATAATTAGCAATTTTTCATATATTTTTACTAAACTAGGCCAAGCACTTTGTAGTCCTTTACCGTATAGTCCTTTTTAGCTTTGAGAGGGTTTTAGATATTTCTTCAAAGCAAGTAATGACAACAACTGAAGTGCTTCAATAGGTAATTTATTTTAAAATACTTTGTATGCATTGACCCATAAATGATTTATATTCTTTACGCACACGAAATATAGTAATTGCAGTTTTAAGTTTTATATCTCCACCTGTTCATAAAAATAAAGCGTCCTACTTTTCAATCTGAAACCTCTTTGGAATTAAACTACCTTTGCTTGGTTAGTAACGAAATGTTGAGTACCTAATAATGTCACAGACTCCTTTGTGCTCACAAAAAGAACCTGCGTTTCATTTGTTCAACACAATCTTACTGCATTTGTCGCCTCCAATATTCCTAGCTCCCGCCCACAACGGTGGTGCTACAATGCCCGTATTATGTCGCACCCGCAACAGCTCAATACCTTGATATACAGGATATTTTCAGCCCCCGTTTACTGAACAAGGGCACTAAACGTTGTTGTTGTATTTTTATTAAAGACTTGCCTGTGGTTGACCCTAGTTTCATCTAAATGGTAAATGACGATAGTGCTTAAGATCTCTGGTTCAGTACTTAGTATCCTATTTACTGGTGACGTGGTAAGTGGTGGTTTAAGGTTATGACTAATATTTAGGTTTTTGACAATCCATACTAAGATACGAAAGTAATTAGCCGCTTTAATTTCGGCTCAGTTATTCAAAAAGTCTGCAAGAGTCCGCTGGATTCGGGCGGCACAGGACCGATCGCTTTGGCACTCTTCGGGGGAGGCTTCTGTCCACCAGCTGTGGGTCTTTCGGCTCATAAATATGATGGTGATGACGATCCAAGGCTCCTGATTATGCCTCTTATCCCGATTCTAAGTCACTTCCAGCCAATAGGCGTGATGACTAAAATTTTTTCACGATGCCATTCGAACCAGTTTTTGGAAAGGAACAAATGTTTGTATGGGAGCAACTACAATTAAAGAACATAAATACCCAAAACATTGTGACAAAGATTGACCTCGCTGGCGGCATCCCAAACGCTTCATACTGATGACTTAAAAGTATGTCGTCACACTTAGCTATTTGAAGTAAACATTGTTCTGAAAATCAAGTAAATTGCTGTTTCGGTCGCGAAATACTACGTTTAGGTCCATAGTTGTACTACAATTTTGTTTCTATAAAAGCGTAAGGATTATACAATACAATACAATAGAAATACTCTTTATTGCACACCTCACACAAACAAAGCAGTTACATAGAGAAACAATACAATAACATGTAGGTAGAGGATTATATTGGTAGTTTTAAATTTACACTTGGACAATAAAAAAAATGCAAGTTTTTTCTAAACTTTCAAGGTTCATATCTTTTTATGATATTAATTATATTTTTTAATCTATACTTTGTTACGATAATTTGATGGTTTACTATCCATTTAGCAACACTATGTTATCAATTAACATGAGTCATCTTGCCTATTGTCGGCTTGAAGCTAACATAGATCCGCCTCTGTAAAGTACCTAACTTAAAATTAAGGATTTCTAGCAAGAGCATGAGTTAGTACTTTAACTCAAATGCAATGCGTGGTCCGGTTTCGGAAGATACAACTTACCATTTGCAAGTCTAAAAAGCCAACACAGGTCAAATAGTCAGTCGTTATTGGTCAAGCTCAAGCCTATCAAAACTTGCCTATGAAATTTTATGTTAGTAAAAGTCTAATTTTTTTTTTTATTCAGAAAAAAGTATGGTACGATTTACATTTGTTTCATTTTCGCCAAACATTACGTTTATCGGCGAATAGTACACTCACTTCCATTTATGTACCCGCGGGTTGACTACGCAACGCTCTGTACGCGCGCCAATCAGGTCTAACTATCATTTTTAGTCATGGAAAGTGATATATAAATCCCACCTAGTTATATACGCACGCCCGAAAACGTTACATAGTCAACCCATAGCTTATCTCATCTAATGACTGACCACAATCTGTGTATTTATTTATGTAACTTATCTATTTTTTATTTTTTATTCAGAATTTAAATACAAGATTATGATTACTATTAACTAAAATAAATTAAAACTAAGTTAAATCTAAAAAAGGCCCTCGAGGCATTGTACATGCTGGCGGCATTTCCTCGCTGAATTGCAATGCTGATGCGTTGCGCGAGAAAGCCGCCAGCTCTTCGGTCACCAGTTACATCGACCAGACGTTTCGCGATTTCTGCAAATAACTTATGCGCAGTGAGACCCCACGGACCGAGGGTCTCAACTCCAAAGGGTACAAAGTCGTACTCTCTGCCTCTAAGGCCTCTATATTTTTTATTTAATTGATCTTACGTTGAGGTGTTCAATAGCAACTTTTCGAGTTTGATCTTAAAGATATTTTTGCAGCTACACTCGTTTTCAAAATTAATAGTGTTAAATATTCGCGGTGTTAAGTATCTGCGTGTCCTTTCACCATAGTAACGTTTGTCACAAAGTTTCTACGTTTCCTAAGTAACCTACCTATCTGACTAAGAAATAATCCGATCCACTAGACTCCGAGCCCTCAAACTTAAACTCTCCAAGACAATTCCCAGCGCTCCACAGATCTCGCCGGAGTTCGAAAAAACTGGACACTCGAAAAAACTATCGTCGAGTTCTCATTCCGAGAAGTTGGCGAGTTGCAGAGTGCTCTCCAGATTGCCGGGCCAATCGCCTCAGTGCCGATTCCGTACGAAGGTACGGCTACTAAGAGCTAGCGGTCGCTTTTTTGGGCACGTTTGTGTAAAATCAGTCGAAGTTACTAGCAAGAAGGACTGAAGGGAGCATAGCTAAGCATTCATGTGAATGGACGTGTTGTTTCAACATTCACTAGCACGCCATTTGTCTCAGCAACAAATGAATGCGTCCATATATGGACCTGGACGTTTGTTCCAACATCGAATGTTGACTCAAATTGATGGATGTAATATTTTGACTAAATTCACTACTTCAATTCGTAGAAATTAAAACTACCAAGTACTGAAGGAAGATGTAAGCTGAGCATTCATGTGAATGGACGTGTTGTTTCAACATTCACTAGCTCTCTCAGCAACAAATGGATGCGTCCATAATATGGACCTTGACGTTTGTTCCAACATCGAATGTTCACTCAAATTGATGGACGTAATATTTTGACTAAATTCACTACTTCAATAAGTAGAAATTAATTTTTTTTTCAAAAAACCCAACTGCTTTTTTGCAGATATTATAGCCTATGTCACTTCCACGATTAAGTGGAATCCAACGACACCTCATATGTCGAAATCCGTCAAACGGTTTAGGCTGCAGGGCGTGACATACACATAGATACATACATACATACATACGCTCGAAAAACATAACCCTCCTTTCCTTCGGCAGTCGGGTAAAAAAGGAGGAGCTTCTCAATTCGTCGAAGTCTTTTATTTTTTAAGTACCCCGATTACTCGAAGATGCCTAGACCTATTTGGATTTTTTTTGTTTGAAAGTGTATCCTTCCCAAGTTGTCCCATAGTCATTAGGATCTGATGATGGATCCTGGATAAATCGAGGGAACTCTTCAAATTTTAAAGGCACACTTGATGCGATTTTGGTACCGATTTGGAGTTCTTTAAAACTTTTTTTTTAAAGTGAGCTCTATTGGTTTGAGTCTTCGTTGTGTTGGTAGCTAGAGACAAATGTAGGTTTTCTCAACAAAGCGCATCCTCGGAAGCTATTATATGACCGACCTTACTCACTACTACCAGGATTTAAAAACACATTCCCTCATTTTTATAGGGCAGCTAAATAAATAATATAAATAAATAATATTACGAGACAATCTTACACAAATCAACCTAGGCCCACGGTAAGCTCAGTAAGGCTTGTATTGTGGGAACTAGGTGACGCTATATATAATAGACAAATACATATAGATAGATACTTATATACATATATAACATCCATAACTCAGGAACAAATATTCGTGATAACACACAAATAAATGCCCTGACCGGGATTCGAACCCGGGACCTCCAGCTTCGTAGGCAGAGTCACTACCAACTGGGCTACGGAGGCCGTTGTAAATGTTGTAAATGTTGTGTATCCTCATCTCCGTTGACAACTTTCTGGGACGTCGGTCATCTGAGACCATGACCGGTGCAGTGCAACCCGCTTCGGAACGTCAGAAATAAAGGTAATTAAATATCGCGTAGGCATTGCACGTGGAACTAATGGCCTTAGGGGTGTAAAGGATCTCGAGTGGCGACCACGGATCGGAAGACGCAGCGTGGGCAGGCCCCCCACAAGGGGACTGATGACCTAGTAAAGGTCGCGGGAGTCCGCTGGATGCAGATGGCGCAGGACCGGTCACTTTGGAACTCTTTGTCCAGCAGTGGACATCTTTCGGCGGATAATGATGATGATGATGAAATATCGCTTATACCTATTTTTTTTAATTTCAAAGATTCACAGGTTCGGTCCTAATCATCAATCAGACCTTACCTCTTAGTCTATACTTCAAGATAACTAAATTAACTTGAGCTCACGCTTGTACAAACCCGTTTGCTTATTGAGCTCTTGGTTGTATGGATTCATTTTTCGTTTGCGAATTTGATCAGCATTTATTTAATAATTTTAAGATTAAGATAATTAAGTTTTAGGATTCCATAAACAACATGACAAAACTGGAGTCCGTCTTTTAATCGTTTTGGTCAAAAAAGTTTTTGGAAGCAATCGTTCCAAGTTGATAAATATCATATGAAGAACATATATGTATTGTGCGACATATCAAATAAAAGGGGTTGTTGAAAGCATGTCAGATAGAAAACCTATAAGAAGTTTGAGTATTCAAAGTAACGGGAAAATTCTCAATATTTTTGTGTATTTTGTATGAAGCGCCTGATGCTTAGAGCATAGCAATTTTACGGAACCCTCACCACGCGAGTTGAACTCGCACTTGTCCGGTTTTTTTTTATATATAACTTTAACAATACAACTTATCTCCCAAGACATTGTGAACTATCCAGCTGAAGAGGTCCAACGATGATCTCACTTAAACTGTTATGAGACTATTATACAGCCATTGCAGTAACAGAGACAACGCTACAAGGAAACGCTTCTAAGTTTATCGCGTGCCGGCGTCGTTTGGGCGACAAAAGTCATTGAGATGTTTCAGCACTACATTGTACTTGCTGAATGCATTTATAAGACAGAGCTTGAAATATTAAAGGGTGAATAAAATACAGAGACATACGCTTAGGTAGGTACCTATCATTTGGTACGATCAAAGTTAACAGTATTTTACATAATCGTTACACAATAAGAGCTCTTAGAGTCGAGTACCGTGTTTAGGCCACGAGGCTGGAGGTACGAGAATTTAAGAGCTAATTGTGTAACTATTGTATACAATACTTTTTATACGAGTCAACAGAAATAATCAAACAGACTTGGTATCTAATGAAAATCTAAGCCCTGCTGAAACGAAGTGCAAGTCAGAGAATACAAAAGACAACGACGTCGTTGATGTCTTTTGTATTGGAGTCAACGCGACGTCCTCCCAACTAACATTTGGGTAATAGCTAAGGGTATTATTATAACCTTAACCTTTATAAGTGAGTTATAATGTTCTCAGTTATAACTAATAGTCTTATAAAGGAGTTAAGAAAAATAATTAAGTCCTAAAGCATTATAAGAGTGTTACTCAAAGCAATTACACTTAAGATGTTAAAGCTTTAACCTGTTTTTAACACTTAAACACTTACAAGAGTCTTAGCTACAGGCAGAGACTTTATAACAGAATTAAGTCTCTTGTAAGTATTGAAACTTTTTCTAACGCTTAAGGTGTTAGGCAGATACACTTTAAAGACACTGTAAGAGTGTTGTAAGTCGAGTTAAGCGTTATAGTTGAGTTAACTAACGCCTAAAGCTTTAAGGTAATTCGCCATTGTTTTGGTGGACTCTAACCTACAAATTGATTAGGTTATTCAATATTTGACATCAAGATTCTTCATTATTTATGTTACTCTTGCCATTATATGGATGCCACTTAATTTATCATGCCACTGGCCAAGAAACAAGAATAGAAAATGATAAAAACTTTAGATGTATATTTTAATGTTCATAAGTTTTATTAGAAATCTTTAATAAATCCTGGGCGCGTTAAAATTGAGATGGGAAACATGGTATACACTTACCGTAAAATCACAAGGGCAGACTGTTTTCACTTCATGTCACACACACTTCCAATTTAATTCACTTTCAATTAATACGACTCCATAGCTGTCAAATATTAATACCTATACTAACTATCTGCGCCATTTTGTCGGAAGACTATATTTGTCTCATAATTTTATGGGTAAAGAAAAGAGTAAGATGCTCACTTTATACTGCGTAAGAGCTAGACTCTTATAAGACTCTCACCTAACACCTTAACCTGTAATTCGTGGGCCTCTTTCGTAGTTATAAGGGTGTTAGAGCACGCTATAAGACCTTTTTTACAGGCATTCTTAACACCTTAACACTTGGCTGGAACCAATATAAGAATGATATAAGGGTTATTTTAACGCTAGTGTGCTAGTTGGGCTATTGGTCAAATTCATTATAGTTCATTAAAGGTGCCATTGGTCGAATTTATTTTAATTGTCTAAAGCGTTGTATAATAGTTATTATAGTTGAGTTGGGAGCTCCATAGAAAAAAAGTATATGGTTTTAGTTTAGTGTACGAATTCTTAATTCAAACATTAAATTCGACGAGTATAAAAACCAATTTCATGAGCACATCGATGGGTTATACCAAAAGTCCCGAATGATTTGAATTATGTATAAAGAAAGCAGTTTTTTTCTGTATTATATTTTGCTACGAATCATAAAGTAAGTATCCATATCCATATCAACGGCCATCGGTTCTACTTGCAATGTGCCCCGCCCACTGCCACTTAAGTTTAGCGATTCGGAGGGCTATATCGGTTACCTTGGTTCTGCTGCGGATAGCCTCATTTCTGATGCGATCACGCAGAGAAACTCGCAACATAGCCCTCTCCATTGCCCTTTGGGTGACTTTGAGCCTTCGTAAGAGGCCCATAGTAAGCGACCATAGTGTGCTACAGTGCTTCATACATAACCCCAATGACGTAATATAAAAAATAGGTAGATAGGTTATAAAGCGTTCCACAAATGGCACACTAAAATTGAGTCGATTGCAACTTGCCTCAGTTTCGCGTCGTCAATGACAACGTAAACTTATCTCCGCTGACAGATGTGCCTGGCCATTTTTAAACAGGGAATTTCGTATAGACAACATATCTACCTCTTTTTTACCCGACTGCCGAAGGAAAGGAGGGTTATGATTTTCGAGCGTATGTATCCTACTAATCCTACTAATATCCTACTAATATTATAAATGCGTAAGTTTGGATGTTTGGATGTTTAGATGTTTAGATGTTTGGATGTTTGTTACTCAATCACCCTTAAACGGCTCAACCGATTTGGATGAAATTTTGAACGAAGATAGTTTATAGCCTGGATTAAAATATAGGGTAGTTTCTATCCCGGGTCCACGCAGACGAAGTCGCTGGCGGAAGCTAGTGTATGTATATATGTGTGTATGTCTTATTCTTTGGCACGCCCTGCAGCCTAAACCGTTTGACGGATTTCGACATATGAGGTGTCGTTGGATTCCTGGATTCCTCTTAATCGTGGGAGTGACATATTAAGCTATAATATTTGCAAAAAAGCTGTTGGGTTTTTGAAAAATCTTTTAAATTCACTTGTTATATTACATCATTTCATAACCCTATATGATTAAACAACAAAATAAAAAAAAACATTTAAAAAAATATTTTATAATTGGGTCGTTCTTCTTTTCGACCGACAATAGCCTGTCCTTCGTCTTATTACGGCATCTCATTTGAGTAATGATGTTTACGGTTTTATAATGTTCGAAAGAACGTCCATATTATTTTATTAATTAGTGATATTTAATATTTCACTTTCTCTAACTAGCATTTTTTTAAATGTTTTTTTTTCGTAGAATACCGTGACAGAGTGGTAAACCAAAATGTGGTCCCCACTGAAAGAGTCCACTTTGTCACATGTTTTTTTTTAGAAACCAACCGTAAATAAATATTTATATTGGCCAGAAAGGAAACTTTAATTAGTTCTAATGAAGAAACCTATGCATTTTTTTTAAATCGCACTTCAAAACCACAATTTTCGATAGTTCAAAAACCAAAAAAAACAGAAAAACCTCGGTTCATTGTCGGTAAAAAAGAAGAACGACCCAATTTTAATCTTGCGTGACTTTTGCGACACCCTATATAATAAAGTTAATCAC
The DNA here is from genome assembly GCA_932294315.1 of Epinotia nisella. NCBI lineage: Eukaryota > Metazoa > Arthropoda > Insecta > Lepidoptera > Tortricidae > Epinotia > Epinotia nisella. The sequence continues at coordinate 1,192,460 of OW028677.1, forward strand.
ATAATCACCTAAGATGAGGTTAGTGACTAGTGTAAGTTCTGCACTGTGCGGGTTATATACTTCGACAGTAAGGTTAAGTCTGAAAAATGAACCCCGCTTACTGCCCTCCAATTCAGAACTAACCTCACACATCGCAACATGCGTCCAGTATAACTCTGACCAAGTATTACGCATAGTTACCATAAATTTGGAGATCTAATAATACTAGACACGGGTAGACGAGTGAAAGTGGTTTTGTGAAATAGCCTGTCCGTCGTCGAAATAGTTATTTTATACTGCAAGCGGGAAACGAGCGTAGATAATGGGAAGTGGTCATCGCCCGTGTACTTGTTATTTAAAAAGAAAGAAACATTTATTCAAGACAAAAAAAAAAAATGCTAAGAAACCTTATATTTATTTTGAAAGGCCTATCGATTGATGTGCCACACGGGGGGTCACAATGAAAAAAAAAATTTTGACTTTTAGTTTTATGTATGGAGTGCACCCCTAAAAAAAATTTTTTTTGTCATTTTAATTACAAAACTATGTAGCGGCTAACAAAATACACCTATCCTCAAAATTGTATTCAAATACACCGTATAGTTTTCGAGTAAAATGCCTGTGACATACGGACAGACGGACAGACGGACAGACGGACAGACGGACAGACGGACAGACGGACATGACGAAACTATAAGGGTTCCGTTTTTGCCATTTTGGCTACGGAACCCTAAAAACAAACCGAGTGACAGTTCAGAAGAGTGTCAGAAATATCGTTTGGTCACGAAACGGTTCCATCTCAGCATGAGGTCTCTCACAGACTGGCGCGGCCTGGCCACGGCGGTCAATAGTAAACTTGTAAATTTACTATGGACCGCCACCGCAGGCCGCACCAGTGTGATGTAGGCTTAATGCTGGCATTAATGCCAGCGCTGATCTTCCGTGAAGGTGATTTTCCACCGGCGTGGATTGACGAGACGAGGCGTGGCGTGAATTGAAATCGCGCTGACCCTTTTCCACTAAAAATATTTCAATTCACGCCGCGCCGCGCCTCGTCAATCCACGCCGGTGGAAAATCACCTACGGCAGTCTCGACGAATTAACAACTAAACACACAGGTGTTGTACACACAGGTGTAGCGAGATGTTTGTTTCTATTGCAGAGTTAATTAATCTCTATTTCAGAAACAATACGGTTTATTTTTATACAAACAAATATTTCAATTCACGTCGCGCAAATTCTCGTCAATCCGTACTATTTCCACCGAAGATGCGCCGGGATTGAATTGAAAATTTGCCATACAAATTTCAATTCACGCCGCGCCGCGCCTCGTCAATCCACGCCGGTGGAAAATCACCTTTAGAGGTAACACTTTATACTGCTGAAGTGACATTGTAAAATGTAAAAAAAAATTCTAGAATCGTAGATTTAAAACCTTATAACAAACGCAAAAACTAATATACCTACACAAGAAAGCTTAAAACAAATAGCTAAAAACCTTGTTGTAAGCAAAGCATATCAAAATCCTTTCAGCAAACTAAAAAACCTCCACAAAAAGGTTTGTTCTGCACAAATGACAATTAAAAATTTCAACTTCAGCGGGGTTGGAACTCTGTCTGCGAAAATATTACGTGTGGGTAAAACAAAATATAAAAAAATCGCTCGGACGGTCCGCGCGGTTATAAATGGCTAGTAATTAGGGCGCCCGCGCCGGGTGGGGGCACAACGGTACATCTCAGTACTAAACAAATTCAAATTAGCCATTGTAATAAAAATGGGAATATTTAAAAATATCTATCAATCCTTGACGACCGGTTAGCTTAGTGAGTAGTGACGCTGAGTACGAAGCTGAAGGTCCTGTGTTCGAATCCCGGTAAGGGCAAAAATATTTGTATTGTCGTCTAGTACCAATAAAATATTAAATAAATAAATATTTAGGGACAATCTTACACAAATCAACCTAGTCCCTAACTAAGCAAAGCTTGTAACTATAGGTAGTAGACGACGATATACATAAATTTCGTTAGCAGCGCTACTGCTATTTTAAAAATGTTTATGTGCTTCAAATAAAAATTAAACGCACGTTATTTAAAAATATTTAGTATTTATGTATATATTAATATTCATTATTTTGTTGACAAGTCATCATAAGTTGCTAATAAGTTACATAAATTCTCATTAAATTACCGAGAATATTTCAGAAAAAGTTGCAAACAGAATTTTTCTAGCATCAGTATTACATGGTAAAATACGCGAAATTTAAACAAGAGGGCGCAAAAAATAAACTGGACGTAGCGACATCTATCATGAAACACTGGAATTAAAACCCTTATGACATACGGTATACATTTTGACAATGTATTTGGCTCTTCCTGAGCCGCCTGGCATTGTCAGAGATGATGGCAATAGACCTGATGGTGTGTCTCTGGTTCCATGGAGGTTGGGACGGATGCTTGTGTGGGACGCTACATGTGTAGACACACTGGCACCGTCTCACCTCCCACGGACTACTTCTAAAGCGGGTGCAGCGGCGGAAAACGCCGAAAATCTGAAATGTAATAAATATAGAGGCCTCGGCAGAGAGTACGACTTTGTACCCTTTGGCGTCGAGACCCTCGGTCCGTGGGGTCCCAGTGCGCATAAATATTTGCAGAAATCGCGAAACGTCTGGTCGATGTAACTGGTGACCGAAGAGCTGGCGGCTTTCTCGCGCAACGCATCAGCATTGCAATTCAGCGAGGAAATGCCGCCAGCATCCTCGGTACAATGCCTCGAGGGCCTTTTTTAGATTTAACTTAGTTTTAATTTATCTTAGTTAATGTTAATTATAATCTTGTATTCACTTTTAATAAATATTTGATAATAAATTTTTTGACAATAAATAAGACGCTATTTTCACAACATTGTCATTGACATACAATGGCTGAATGGTAGCATCTTTTGCAAAAATTTGAGAGCAACAGTCCCGAGCCCGGGTTCGATTCTTGGTGACCGTAGTCTTTTTGTTTTATCTTTATGTTTAAAAAATATTCCTTATGATTTTAACACTATAATGTTAAATACTGTATGACACGTGTTTATTGTGGTACCTTATTTATATAACTTTGTCGATTTACCATAATGATATTTATCATTATATGATAAATTGGCGTAGTCATTAGACTGTTATACGCATACTTACTTCCTATTGACAAATACGATAAGTATGAAACCTTTGAACTCATTTAGTAAAGTGTAGTGTAGATAATAGAACTGAACATATACGAGAACATAATGACTACAATTAAGCTACCAGTCTCGATGATATAAATTACAAGTAGATACTTATATTAAGTATTCAGATAAGTTCTCGTTCTCGAGAACGTTCTCAGAAGTTACCGAAAAGTTCTCATATAGAATGTTTCGCAACTTTGAGAACTTCTCTTCGGTGAATTGCTAGTCGTCCCGCGACCAAAAATATTATGACACATCCGAAACGTCAGTAAACATCAAAGAGGTAAATAAATAAGTTAATACGTAATAACACACCACTTATTCTTCTCATCGTAAATTTTCTTTATTCATATCGTTCCGTTCTAGATCTCGCATTCGCTAAACTTAGTCTGTCACGTCATTTTTTTTCTTAAAAACCGCTCCACTCACAGAACAATTAAATATTATAGAAACGGCGGGGTGTTCGTAGCCGGTGTAATGACTGAACGCTCATGAAACTGTCAAACGCTGGCTCCACTCAATAATGCCACTCTTAAGCAGCAAAAAGCCATTGAAAACGGGAAAAAAAAGCCACTCCCGGCGCTCTCTCATCATCATCATCATCATATCAGCCGAAAGACGTCCACTGCTGGACATAGGCCTCCCCCAGAGAGTTCCAAATTGACCGGTCCTCTCTAGTCCAACATTATTTTTGACGAATCGGCGTTTATTAACGACGTTGATTATAAAATAGCTAACATTTGGCCATTTTGACTCGTGTCTGTCCTCAGACCACGATACATGAACTCAAACAAGGGTACTGCAAATTCATACAAGATCTTGCTGAGATCCGCGAACTTTCACTTTACTGACTGCTCGTGTAGCCTATACCCGATGTTTCAAATATTTGTGTACAGTTGGGTAGGTAACCGCTTCAAAGCAACTGTGTTAGGTTTCTGACACAGTTGCAACTGACTTGCCCTGGTGTGCCCCCAGCCTACACTTTGTACTTTTTCCTAGCCGGCCGTTATGCCGCTGTAACGGCACTAGGCGGACTTTTTGCGAATATTATCCTTTTAGCACCGTGTATTATAAACGCTCGAAAAAGTAGGGAGCTCTTTAAATTACAATCTTTTTACTGCGGTGTGTCGGGCTCGAAGGACCAGCTTTTTAGTAAAACGTAATAGTACATGACACGTACTTACTTACGTAAGTACAAACGTTAAATTGACAGTTGACATATTTTCAAGCGTTCATTGTCTAGCGGTGCCCACAGCCTGGTGACGGTCGGCCATAGTCAGTTCTTGTATGGATGGATGCTTTGAATCGTTAGCCATTTTTGTGAGTGCATCGGTAATCTAAGGTCACACTTACGCACAGGTGTAATGCTGCGCGACACGACGTTAACGCGGCCTTAGATTATATAGGTCTTGGAATAATAAGTTGCTGTCAAAAATGTAATGTTTGTACAAGCTTTTATTACGCTGTCTGTACTTTTTTTTTGCTGTCACTAATTACTCGTTGTGTGGGTCCAAATGAGCCCAAATACGACGGATTTATCTTTTGTCGTATATCTACCAGTTTCTATCATCACATCAACTCGGTGGTGCCAAAATATTTATTTGAGGAACTCACGTAAGTATACCAAGTTTCAGCCCAATTGACCGGCTAATGGCTGAAAATGGGTTGCAAATTGCATCAAGTTTGCCCATTAAATTTTAAGAGTTCCCTCGATTTCTCCAGGATCCCATATTCAGGTCCTAACCTGATGACCATGGGACCACATGGGATACCCTTTCAAACAAAAAAAGAATTTTTCAAATCCGTCCAGGCGTCTTCGAGTAATCGGGGAACATACATAAAAATTCTCCGACGAATTGAGAACCTCCTCCTTTTTAGAAGTCAGCTATAAATATGTAGATTATCCGTATAATCGATGGCTATCTTCATTATATCGTTATCATATCATTCATAGGGACGACAAAATGAGATGTTTTTGTGGGTCAATAGTGGCGCAAGCGGTGCGCATCCCTGGTGCGCCGGGCGCGGGCCATACAGCCCCAACTCCATCCTGCGTTTATAAGGCACTGTTGTGAAATGCATGTCTCCAACAGTGCCTATCTGTATTAAGGTGCTGAATTGTGTAATTTTAAACTTTTACTGTATGAGTCTTGTGTAACTCGAAATAAATGCTTTCATTAATTCATTCATTCATTCAATAAGGCAAAATTAACGATTGATTGTTTGAGGGCCCCTATTCCGATAAGGACAATTATAATACTAGGTATCGAGAAAAGGATGGCACGGACATTCCTCTTTATTTTGCTTCACTTGACGGGGACTGCCTGACTACCGTGATGTACCTAAATATTTTTTCTTAGTCTTGGATGTTTTCTATGTCATCATAGTCCTAGCGTTTGTAGGGTTCCGGCCCAAAATGGTAAAACCCTTATGTTATGACTCCGTCCGCCTGTCTGTCTGTCATAATGCTAAACTACTAATGCTATCAATTTGAAATTTGGAATAGTTGTAAAAAAACTAAAATATTTTTGGCTATTAACTATATCATATCGTCTTCTAGTACATATAAAACAAGTCTTATTGCTTACTGTGGGGTAAGTTCGATTTGTGTAAGATGTAGGTACCCCTAGTAAGGTAAGCGTCCTATTCGCCGACGGTGCACTAGTGTATGACATAGGCACTTTATGTCAAAGTGAAATGGCTTAAACTGAAATGAAGAAAAATGTTCTTGGTTCGAATTTCACCCATATTGCTTTGACATGAAGTAGTTGATTTAAATGTATTTATTTTTAGGGTTCCGTAGCCAAAATGGCAAAAACGGAACCCTTATAGTTTCGTCATGTCCGTCTGTCCGTCTGTCCGTCTGTCCGTCTGTCCGTCTGTCCGTCTGTCCGTATGTCACAGGCATTTTACTCAAAAACTATAAGGTGTATTTGAATAAAATTTTGAGGATAGGTGTATTTTGTTAGCCGCTACATAGTTTTGTAATTAAAATGACAAAAAAAAAATTTTTTAGGGGTGCACTCCATACATAAAACTAAAAGTCAATTTTTTTTTTTCATTGTGACCCCCCCGTGTGGCACATCTATCGATAGGCCTTTCAAAATAAATATAAGCTTTCTTAGCATTTTTTTTGATTAAGTGAATAGGGTCGGAGATAATCGCCCCGAAACTAATCGATCACTAAAATTCTGTCCCCCCCCCTCTAATTTTTGAACGGTGTATTTTAAAAATATGGAAAAATTCATGGACATAGGGCTTATTAATTTCATTCACCGAAAATTGTTTTGAACAAGATTGGTTCAGAGGTTTTCGAGATATTGCTGAAAAACTGCCTTCCTCAAAGAAAAGGACGTAAGTGCCGTAAAATTTCTGTGACGATACGACCTTTTTAATAGGCACGGAACCCTTCGCTTTGCGTGGTCCGACACGCACTTGGCCGGTTTTTTTAAATTGGAACGGCTGTAAAAAAACCGGCCAAGTGGGAGTCATACTCGCGCACGAAGGGTTCCATACCAAAAGGAGCAAAAACTCACGTTGGTTGTATGGGAGTTAAATATTTTTTATTGTTTTTTTAGTATTTGTTGGTATAGCGGCAACAGAAATACATCATATCGACGGTGGAAATTTCAAATGTCGTAAGGGACAAGCAGGCTGTTGTCCCTTACGACATTTGAAATTTCCACCGTCGAATGTGTAAATGTCAACTGTCTAACTATCACGGCTCATGAGATACAGCCTGGTGAGAGACGGACAGACAGACAGACGGACGGAGTCTTAGTAATAGGGTCCCGTTTTACCCTTTGGGTACGTAACCCTTAAAAGTACCAATTGTGCCAGTATCTTTGGACTAATGGCACAATCACAAGTCGCGGGCGTTATCAGGCCCCGTAGCATGGTTGGCCTTGTCACGCGATAAGTGATAGGATAGAGCGTGCGTCACTGGCTGACACCATTCGATAGAACGAGACGACGCACTTATCTTGTCACTTGTCGCGTGATAAGGCCAACCATGCTACGGCTCCAGAGCAGCACCGTGTTTATTCTCTCTGATACTTAATTGGGTTTCTAACTGCGTTGTTTACTTAAGGAGACTGTCCAGTGCAAGGGTTTATGTTTTCCTTGAAGTTGTTATTGTGATGCATAATTAACAGGCAGATATTTTTAGACATATCTTAAACATTGTAATAAAGCTAGAAACAAAGTTGGAAATCTAACAGTTTTATCTTTACCTTTGGCAAAATTGCATGATACTGCACTCTAGATTCGACTTGGGAACACAACTGAACTTCGAAAGCAGCTATATTTCTTCGTCAATTGAACAGCGCCATCTGTGTTTTTTTAGTTTGAACTAGAACACCCTGCTGTTTTATCGATGAGTCAGCTGCGGCGTTCTGTGCTTGGATTCAAATTCAACGCGTGTATACATATGACGGCATAGCCCCGTAGACGGAATTGGCCACATTGACCTTAAGTAAACCCCGATTTATTTATCGCATTTTTAAAATTGTGACTGCAAAACATAATACACGCATGTACACCTTGTATATACATCTAGATATTTTTTATTATTATTCTGAGTTTACACAACTCTAAGACATTGTAACCCTTGAAATATCGTAATCAAAAACTGGCCTTTGTTGGATTAAGGTTCCTAATTGAACAAAAGTCCAATAGCCAACATTCTAAATATGTTTTTGTGAGCTTTTGAACTCGACCTAAATGCATCATTTCCAAATCTCAGATGCAATACTGCATCACCTAACTAAACTATGATAATCGCGAAGCTCTCAATACAAAGATCAACACGGGAAAACCCAGAGATAGTGTTTAGGGATAATAAGTGGCGCATGTCGACGAACAATCATTCTCCTACCAGGAACGCGACCGAACAGCATCTCCAGTGAACTGAACAGTGCAGTGTAAGTATAAACCTTATCATAAATTAATTACGGGTCTTTTTTATGTGTTTAAGTTAGTTTAATAGAGAAGTGGTAGCCTCAGAGGCCCTTGCCAAAGACAGTATTGTCTAAGATTTGACAAAATATAGCAAAAAAAGTATTCGGGAAATTTGACCACAGCACAGTAAAGTAAATTAAGTACTTTATGTTTTTAAATATACTCGTTTACGAGATTAATCGTCATTCAGCAGTCAGTATCAAATCAACACAAATGCAATTTTTTTAATTATTGTTTAAATCTGAATGGAAAATTTGAATCTCGACAGCGGTAACTGTTCAGCCAGAATATTGCCAAAATTTTACTATATCCTAATCGTCAACACATAAATAAATAAAATAAAAATAGCCTTTATGTTTGACCACATGCTTTGGTATTGTGAATTGTTATTATTTTAATCCTGTTTTGGTCAAGTTGTCCTTGACTTCCCACTCTCCTCCTCCTCCAGACGGCGCCACTCTTCCCTATTCTTCGAGAGTCTTCTCCAGTCATTTTGGGAAGTCGTCTTCCCAGCTTTTTTTGGTCTATCTCTAACTCTTTTCTTGTTCCGTGGGTATCACTACAGTATCACTCTATGATTTCTCTGGTCCATTTTTCCTTACTTGACCGCATCATTTCCAGTAAGGGAAATGTATTCACGTAACACCGTAGATCTTTATCGCAATAAGGTGACATATCACTCGAGTTTGAGTAACGGCGGCCTGTCAATTGCGACAGGGTTCTACGGTGGTACGTGAATACATTTCCCTTACTGTCCATTTCATCTCCATGTGAGGGTCCTCACTTTCTTCGTGACATCCATTACCATAGTTTTTTTTCTGATATCTGTTAGTTTGCATCTGCCCCTTACTTTTATGTTTAGCATACTTCAATCCATGCTCTGTAAGCATACTTTGATTTTGTTTTGCTAAGGCCCATATTTTGCATCCGTAAATGAACACTGGGAGTATACATAAGTTGTAAATAATCGTCAATATAGGCTATGTAACTCTCTAGACATGAGGCCTTATACGCAAACGAGAAAATGCGTCAGCATTCAGTTTATCGACGAGGCTTAATGCTTCTTCTAAACACATAATAAATATAATATTACGAACTGCAGTGTCAGATAGTCCTCAGAGTATTCTAGGCTGAGAATTGTCTTCGCCAACATTGGTTGTCACTTTAACGAGACCTCGCCATCATTGAAATCCTAGCTTCTTGCTTTTACGTGTGTTGTTACATGTTGTTATATCCGCTCTGTTTTAAATGTACTACACCTTTATTCCGTTTCGCCACTGATGGTTGTACTCGCCAACGGTTCTCAAATAAATTAGGTTGCTCTTAGATTGTATTTGTCTAACTATTCCATACGTCTCATTGCAGCATCTACAGCACCATGATCCTATTGCTGCTGGTAGCACTGTGCTGGCTCGCAGCAGGCGCGCGCGCCGACTGCGACGCGTGCGTCGCCGGCTGGTGCCACTCGCGGAAGACACTCATCGAGGGCTTCCACATAACTGATCAACTCGCTATCGACCAAACACATAACGTCCTCTACGTACAACTCAACTCCAACATTAACAGCGCCTTCTTCTTAGATGACCTCAAAATAAAAATGGTCCAATTACTAAACACTTCAGGAATGGCTGTAGACCAAGCGACGCAGGATTTGTACATCGCTGACTACAATAGACACATTTATAAATTCAAATACGGTAGTAACTCATCTGAATTGTTTTCTGTTAATAAGTATGAGCCAGATGTTGAGTTACTATTCTTTAAAGATATTTTGTATTATACAACTAAACATATTAATTCAAACACGGGTTTAAATTACATAACTAAAGCAGGGGGATACAAATATTTCACAAAATTAAACATGACTATCACAGATTTCGTTGTGCACAAAGATAAGAAAGTATATTATGTTGCCAATGATAAAGTTTACGTTTTTATGACTACAACTGACGTTAATAAGTTAGTAACGAATAAACGTCATGTACTTTCAACGGATATACACGGCGATGTCTACCTCGCAGATGACAATATCAGAGCCATATACAAACTAAACGAATCCGATGAGCTAGTGGAATACGCAGGTTACAGGACAGGCTCTGTGGATAGATTTGTGTTCGACAAGGACAACAACATCGTGTACCACGACGCGGTAGACGGCAACGTTTTCACTTGGAAAAAAGGACCCACTAAATGCACAATACATATGCCTACAACTTTCTCTATTGAAGAATTGTCGACATCACTCGAAATTAACGAAAACGTTCAATAGTCTGGAAACATGGATGGATTGTTGTTTTCTTATGCCTATATACTGTGCTTCTTTAATTTAAGAAAAATGTTCAGATATTGGTAGTTTCGTTTCCGGTACCATAATGATGATGATGATTGATTATCTATCGATCTATTTTGAAATACTAGTATATCTGCCAACCGTTATATTGATTTAAACTTTCACGATTCTATCCCATTGTTTTTATCTTACTTAATCGATTTGTCGTCCTGCGACCGAAGATGTTCTGCCCTTAGAGCATACATAACTGGAGTAGCCTTATGTCGTATTTGCGTACCAAAATGTCTGCCGAATTTTGCGGGAGTGGGGGGGGAGCATTTTAATAGGATATTGAAACTCGATTGTATATTGAAAGCATAAAGTGAACGTTTATAATATCAAGTGCTTACAGCAAAATGCGGGCATTTTTATGATCAGTGTACTCTTGCGAGACGATTTTGTGAATGACCATTAATCGATTGTGAAATTGTCTTTATATGATTTTTTGCACATTGTGCAAGGTTTTCTACAGAGGGGTAAATTACTGAAAGGCTACTCCAGTTATGTATGTTCTAAGGTTGTGTGTGACACATCCGAAACGTCGGTAAACATCAAATAAGTAAATAAATAAGTTAAATATACGTGAGACCCATTTAGTCTTTGTCGTTCGTCCCTTGTACTCGTAATTATGTTTGCACCATAAAATATAGAAAATATTAAAACCAATAAATTTAAGGCAGCAATCTTACACAAATCGAACGAGCCCCATAGAAAGCTCAATGAAGCTTGTATTGTAGGTACTAGACGACGATACATTCAATACATACTTAAGTACATAAGTAGGAAACATCCAAGACAGAAAAACATCACATCACATCATTAATATTGACATTTTAATTTATTATTCACTATTCATAACTTTTTATGTAAAAATTGTAGTATGGCGATTGGCCACATTTAGTGTTTAGCAGTAACAATAGTTTACTGCGACATAAACGCATATTGCTTGTGTCAGCACAACCTAGCGTGTATAAATATATAGGTATTACATTGATTAAAGGATTCTATTAGACGTTCTTCTCCTGTATACTCATTTAAAAGTATTATATTATATCACATGGCGACCCTAGCCTAACGTACCGACGAAGAATCTTAATATAATCCCACGGCGAGCATCTAAATCAAGACAAATGAAGAACTCCGTGAAGAAGAAACGAAAAATGAAGACAAAAAATGAAAATAATTAAAATGAACAAATGAATTGTATCACGTAAATATGGTAGACCTGGTCTTGGTTACTGTAAGACATGTAACACTTTTTCATGCACCTGTGTAGTTACAATAAACATAAGTATAAACACACCTATTATTTGCCCCTGCTGGGATTTAAACCCAGAACCTGGAGCCGTAGCATGGTTGGCCTTGTCACGGGATAGGTGATAGGATAGAGCGTGCGTCACTGGCTGACACCGTTCGATAGAACGAGACGACGCTCTTACCTTGTCACTTGTCGCGTGATAAGGCCAACCATGCTACGGCTCCTGGACAGTCAGTTTTGCAGGCAGGTTCGCTACCCACTAAGCCAAAATAGGTACTTTAATCTATTGATTTTTTAGGGTTTCGTACCTCAATATGAAAAAACGGAACCCTTATAGGATCACTTTGTTGTCCGTCTGTCTGTATGTCAAGACTATCTCAAGAACACTTAAAGGTATCGAGTTGAAGTTAGAACTCAAGTCTACAGTCCCTTGAAGCTGTAAAAAAAATCAAACTTCCAAGAACGTAAAAAAAGATAAGGCCGTTTATGCCGTAAAAACGTATATAATTCGACACCCTCAAGGGAATCAACTTCCCGTTGACCTAGAACTATGAAATTTGGCAAGTAATATCGTCTAAGTAGTGGGCGAGTCCGACTCGCATTTGTCCGGTTTTTTTAGAGTAGCAAGCGTCCATAGCCTACGGTGTCGCTGTAGTATTAAAAAATCTGTTTAGTTTTTTCAAACGATACAAAGTAAAGTCCGATACGAGGGTCGAAGGTTATCATCCGCGAATGGCCGTGAATAAAATAGTTTTTATCAAACTTCTTAGAAGCGTTATGTCCATCAGCCTAAGTTATTACTTATCATTTTTGTAGCATAATAACCCATTCAGTAAGATACGTATCATCATCATCATCATATCAGCCGAAAGCAGTCCACTGCTGAACCTATTTCCAGCAGTGGACCTCTTTCCTCTGGGACCAAAGAGTGCCAAAGTGATCGGAGGTGGCATCCGCGTCCAGTGGACTCCCGCGACCTTACCAGGTCATCAGTCCACCGTAGGGGATCTAATAATTTAAGGTAATCCTCATTATGTATGTACTAAAATAATAATGTACTGAATGTAATTCAAAAATCGATAGGCAACTGAAAATCTTAAAATAATAAGATTAAGCCTATCGCTGTATGTGTAAATTACTTGATAAAAAGAAATAAACAGTTCAAATTTTTATTTTTTTGTTTATTTTACCCACGCTGTGTCTTCAGTTACGTGGTCGCGAATCGAGAACCTTTCCGCTCCAATGGCCATCGGTTCTGCGTGTAAAGCTAAGTATAGAATATTGCCACTAATAGATTAATTTCATGAAATCAAATTAAATATATATTTATTTTGCAAATAGGCCTCGATGCACATGAGCTCTGCTAACTCTGCGAATGCAGGCGTGAGTTTATGTATATGTTAAGAGATTTACCTAGGCGTCCCACAGCTGGGAAAAGGCCTATCTAAAAAAAACTATGATTTTATATTTTACTAGATGATCCCGCAATTTCGTATGTGTACAAAGTCTATGAATTTTTTTGCACATAATCTTTTTTTCGTCAAATTTTCCGTGTTTTAATAGTTATTATAGACATAGATAGTAAACACACATACATGTGCAAAAAACTTCGAAGGTAGGTCATAGCATGTGAAGTCTCATCATGAAAGTCATCAACCAAACAAGGCCTATTGCCCACTGCCGAGCGGTTGGACGTAGGTATCCAATGGTTCTGGCGAATTAATAAATGAATATATTTCACTAAATACCTTGCCCTAGTGTGCCCCCAGCCTACACTTTGTACTTTTTCCTAGCCGGCCGTTATGCCGCTGTAACGGCACTAGGCGGACTTTTTGCGAATATTATCCTTTTAGCACCGTGTATTATAAACGCTCGAAAAAGTAGGGAGCTCTTTAAATTACAATGTTTTTACTGCGGTGTTTCGGGCTCGAAGGACCAGCTTTTTAAAACAACGTAATAGTACATGACACGTAGTTACTTACGTAAGTACAAACGTTGAATTGACAGACTGGTGACGGCAAGCAAGATCGGCCATGGTCAGTTCATGGATGGTTAGTAATTTATGTGATTGCAGTTTGCACCAGTAATCTAAGCTCATGTTTACGCACAGGCGTAATGCTGCGCGACACGACGTAACACGGTTTTTAGCTCGTAATTACTGGACGAATCTGAATAATGTCATTATTCAGATTCGACCAGTCATTTCGAGTTGTCAATTTTCCATTTGTGCTAGTACTTAAATCCGTTTTCCGCAATCGACTGCCATGTTACCTTCCAACTCGCAGAGAGAAAACAAGGCCTTCTTGCGATTACCGAAAAGTATGTAAATATATTTTCGTCTAGTAGTTAATTAACTATATCGTCTTCTAGTACCTACTCGTATAACACAAGTCTCATATGACGACCGAATAGCCTAGTGGTTAGTGAACCTGACTATGAAGCTTGAGGCCCCGGGTTCGATCCCCGGTCGGGGCAGATATTTGTATGATGAATACGAATGTTTGTTCTAGAGTCTTGGATGTTTAATATCTATTTAAGTATGTATTTATCTATATAAGTATGTTTATCCGTTGTCTAGTACCCATAGTACAGGCTTTGCCTAAATTGGGACTAGATCAATTGGTGTGAATTGTCCCACGATATTTATTTATTTATTTATATGGGGAGGCTAAGTGCCTAAGTCATAAGGGAATATAATCTTACTGTGGGAGTTCGATTTGTGCAAGATTTATTTATTTTATTTATTTAAACTTGCAACAACACAAATATACAAATAAAAGTACAATTGGCGGAATTAATGCCATCAGGCATTCTCTACCAGTCAACCATTGGGCTAAACTAAACAGAAACTTTAGTGGTGCAGGATCCTGAATACTGAGACTCTAATGGAAACACAAATCAAATAATTACATGAATATACATACTTATATAATGCTTACAATATAAACTTACTTATACATACTTAAATACATACAATTATATGTACTCGTACAAAGATATCATGAGGATCATCAAACTTAAATAGATGGTTACGCAACTTGCGTTTAAAGGACAATTTACTCTGAGCTTGCCTGCAGGTAAGAGGGAGATCATTCCACAGACGAATAGCCTGAAGAGTTTGAAGGAATTTGAGAGGAAACCAGTATACGGGTGAGACAGGACAGAGAGTTTAATGGATGTACGGAGCTCGCAACCAGGACGGGGTGTAACAAATTGAAATTTAGATTTAAGATATTTACCCCTAGTATTTAAATTATAGTTTTACACGGGTCTAACACGATATTTGTTTACCTTTATTTCTGATGTTTCGACACGGGTTGCACCGCCGGTCATGGTCGCAGATGACTGTCGTCCCAGCGAGTTGTCAACGGAGATATGGGTTGGTTATTTTCCCCCTAGTATTGATATATATATATATATATTTACTAGCTTTTGCCCGCGGCTTCGCCCGCGTACTATAGGTAATTTTAGCCATCAACAAAAAAAGGTGCATCTCAGTTTGACCCGTATGTTCGAATTGAATTACAATTTGGCACAAATACTTTCACGAATTTTCATGTCCACAATATTACATTTCAAAATTAATGCGTTTTTCGTAATTAACGTCCCAAAAAAACCACAAAAACGACACCCATATTGATATTTAGACATTTTAACCCCATCGCACCCCAACATGGGAGAGATGGTATTTCACGTCCACCACGTTGGATTTTAAAATCGTTGTTGTTGTCGTAATCAGCGACCAGTGACCCAATAAACCATAGAAAAGATACCCATGATGATTTTCAGACTTTGTCACCACATTCCCCCCTTTTAGGGATTGAATTCTCAAAAAACCTGAAAAACGTGTTTATTCATTTATTGTTAGGAATACCGCTGTGAAGTTTCGAAATAAATAGTCTAACTAATCTAGTTTCCCCATACAAACTTTGAACCCCCACCTCCTTAGGAGTTGAATTTTGAAAAATACTTTCTTATTGCACCCCTAGACCTTATAAGAAACCTACGTGCCAAATTTGGAATCTCTAGAACCAGCGGTTTGGGCTATGCATTGATAGATCAGTCAGTCAGCAGGGATCGGAACCGGTTTTTTCAAAAGTCCCCGAAGTAGTCTAATATTTTGAATTATTTTAGGCTCTTAATGTAGGACTCTATCATGTATTTAGGTAACATTTTCGTATTATTAGACAGCCTGATCAAAAATGATATTATAAACCAAAGAACGAAATTGAACGAAAAAAAAACCGGTATTTTTACATACATACATACATATAATCACGCCTCTTTCCCAGAGGGGTAGGCAGAGATCACGGATCTCCATTTGCTACGATCCTGACAAACCACTTTCGCTTCACTCACCTTCATAACATTTCTCATACATGCTCGTCGGTTTAGGGTACTTTTGACCTGGCCTTTTTGCAAGATTCTCCAATTTGATCGGTGAAAGTTCGCCTAGGTGGAGATATAGTCACGAAAATTGAGAAGAGGGTATGTTAAGGTGGTTTGGGCATGTAGAGAGGATGGATGAAAGAAGATTAACGAAGAGAGTGTATGTAAAAAGAGTGGAAGGGCAAGTTGGAATGGCTTCCCCTTCTCAATTTTCGTGACTATATCTCCATCCATTCCACACTTTTTTGCTTTTGCCACCGGTATTTTTGTATGGTGAAAATACCGGTATCCGATCCCTGAGTCAGTCAGTCAGTTTCTTTTTTATATATTTATATTATTTGAATTGGAACGGCTGATAGAAAAGTACCTATTGCGCCAGTATCTTTGGACTCATCTCACAGGTCGCCGGCCTTATCATAACAGCACCGAATTCTCTCTGATAAGAGGCTTTCTGACCGCGTTGTTTACTTACGGAGACTGTCCAGTGTTTGTATTTTTTCCTCGAACTTGTTATTGCGAATTTTAGTGCGCAATGGAAAACCCAAGTACGTAAAACCCGATTTATTTATCGCATTTTTAAAATTGTGACTGCAGTAAGGTACCTACTTCCCCGGTTGGGCAGCTCCAAATATGACTGAGATGACATTTGACGACAAAATGAGCAACGTGTCTCTTTAAAACACGCTGCTCCAGTATATTAGCAAAGGAGACTTCGTTGGCTTGGTCACGTGCATCGCATGGACCCCAAGATACTATCTCGTCAAGTCATGCTAGGGCAGATGGGGGAAGTAAAAAGACCTGTTGGGCGTCCAGTCTTAACATTCAGGGACTCTTGCAAGCGAGATATGATCAGTTTTGGGATTAAGACAGAAGGATGGGAAAAACGCGCCAACATGAGACCTGAATGGCGCCATGATTTCAAAGTCGGAACAGCAAATCACGAGAAGATTGTTTCGTGAACCTCGAGCAGAAAAGTATTCGCCGTGCTTTATCACCTCCTACAGACTTACAATTCGTCTGCAATCGATGTGGCAAGAAATGTCGCGCTGCTATAGGACTTTATAGACACCAACGTAGATGCAACCCATAGGCTCCTAAGCGCTGCAACAATCATCTGGCATAGATGCTGTGGCCAATGATACAACCTCAGACCAAGAAAAAAAGATAGACGCCATGGCGCCATGTTTGTCATGACAAACAACCTAGTGAAGCCGGTTTTCAACCAAGCCAAATAATATCTTTTTTCTTGGTCTGAGACTGCAACATAACATAAAACACGCATGTACACATTGTACATACACAACTAGCCCCTTGGATATTTTAAGGGTTCCCAAAGGTTAAAACGGGACCCTATTACTAAGACTCCGCTGTCCGTCCGTCTGTCTGTCAGTCTGTCTGTCCGTCTGTCACCAGGCTGTATCTCATGAACCGTGGTAGTTAGATAGTTGAAATTTTCACTGATGATATATCTGTTGCCGCTCGCTATAACAACAAATCCTAAAAAACTGAATAAAATAAATAATTAAGGGGGCTCCCATACAACAAACGTGATTTTTTTGCCGTTTTTATAGGTACGCAACCCTTCGTGCGCGAGTCCGACTCGCACTTGGCCGGTTTATTTGTTATTATTCTGAGTATACACAACTCTACTACATTGTAACACTTGAAATATCGTATTCAAAAACTGGCCTTTGTTGGATAAAGGCTTCTAACTGAACAAAAGTCCAATATTCAAAATTTTCCATACTTGGTGTGTTTTTGTGAGTTTTTGAAAATTTAACTCTACCTCTAAGCATCATTTCCAAATCCCAAGTATTGCATCACCTAAACTATGATGATCGCAAAGCTCTCAATACAAAGACGATCAACACGGGAAAACCCAGAGATAGTGTTGAGGGATAAAAAGCGGCGCGTGTCGACGAACAATCATTCTCCTACCAGGAACGCGACCGAACAGCATCTCCAGTGAACTGAACAGTGCAATGTAAGTATAAACCTTATCATAAATTTACTACGGGTCTTTTTTTCATGTGTTTTGGCTAGTATAATAGAGAAGTGGTAGCCTCAGAGGAAAAACAGTGTTGGCTAAGATTTGACAGATTATATACCAAAAAAGTATTCTGGAAATTTGGCCACTACTAGCAAGTTACTTAAACAAAAAGTGTAAAATAAATTAAGTACTTTATGTTTTCTAAATACCTATATAAAAGAATAAACTGACTGACTGACTGATCTATCAACGCACAGCCCAAACCGCTGGCTGTAGAGATTCCAAATTTGGCAAGTAGGTTCCTTATAAGGTCTAGGGGTGAACTCAGATAGGATTTTTCTAAATTAACCCCCTAAGGGTGTGAAATAGGGGTCCAAAGTTTGTTTGGGGAAACAAGATTAGTTAGACTATTTCATTCGAAACTTCATAGCAGTATTCCTAATGATAAATGAGTAAACACGTGTTTCAGGTTTTTTGAGAATTGAACCCCTAAAAGGGAGGAATGTGGTGACAAAGTCTGAAAATCGACATGGGTATTGTTTCTATGGTTTATCGGGTCGCTGATTATGAAAATAACAATGATTTTTAAATCCAACATGGCGGACGTGAAATACCATCTCCCCTGTTGGGGTGCGATGGGGTTTAAAATATCTAAATATGGGTGTCGTTTTTATGGTTTTTTGGGACGTTCATTACGAAAATGGTATCCATTTTGAAATGTAATATTGTGGACTGACTGACTGACTGGTGACTAACCCAACCCGCTGGTTCTAGAGATTCCAAATTTGGCATCTGTAGGTTCTTTATAAGGTGTAGAGGTGCACTAATAAAGGATTTCTCAAAATTCACCCCCTAAGGGGGTGAAATGGGGAAAAGTTTGTATGGGGAAACAAGATTAGTTAGACTATTTCATTCAAAAATTTTACCATGTCTTAATCGTCAATATGTAAATAAACAAGTGCAATCAAAAGATTTTTCAAAAAACCCAACTGCTTTTTTGCAAATATGATGTCACTCCCACAATTAACATATGTTGAAATCCGTCAAACGGTTTAGGCTACAGGGCGTGCCAAAGAATAAGACATACACACATACATTAACCACGTACTCTGGTATTGGTCTGGTTCTCGAATAAATTAGGTTGCTGTTAGGGGTGCCCTTTGTTTCCCATAATTTTGTTGTTTCGAATTTCGATGGTCAGAAGTTGATATCCATAAAATTTACAGACATACACATCAGTAGTCATAATTTTTGTTAAGTATAACGCGTAATAGTTCTAATATCAATGACCTATAATATTAAATCCTATAATCTCAAAAGTCATAAAATTGATGACTATAATGTTTAAAGGTCTATCTATAATTATTCAGAAATGTTGTAAGGCATTTGTTTCAACGTACTAATGGTTGTTATTCATATCGTATTAATGCCTAAAGTGAATCATGTCTAAGAAACCAAATCTATAACATCCATAGGTATATAGATAATTACTCAGAAACATTTCTAGACATATATTTGAAAGTGCTAATTCATTTCATTATGACTTTCGATAGTCTGACTTATAATAATTATGATCAAAAACGTTATGGACTAAAAATCCCTAAATATAAATTTTATGGAAAACAATACAGACTGTATTTCATTACTTACCGTAAATTATGTCTAAGCGATCAGTTTAGATAGAAACGACCTACCTACTACCAGGAAAGTAGGTAAGGTTAGGTTTCGTTAAAACAAAACAAACTTATTTCCTCAGGTAGGTCCGTTAGTTACCTTGTGTCTCTCAGGGCGGAAATAGGAGCCCCGCGAAGCAACTCATTGGCGGGACGAAATAGCTGGATAAGCTACATAAGAAATGGAAATGGCGGGCTGACTTCTCCGCTAAACCAAAAAAAGGTGTCCCGTCGTTTCACCAAAAAACATTTCGCAAATTTACACTTAACAACCAACGATTAGCAAAATTTTGTATTGACAATTTTTATCTACAACTCAATTTTCTACAAATGACTCATATGACCAAATAATCAATAGGCAAATTAACATTTTATAAATGATCGATAGGACACATTAAATTTAAGTAACTAAGGTACCTGTAAAAACTACTATCAAACCTATCAAAATGTAGAACCTATCAAAATAAGCATAAAACGTCAAACAAACTTTTCTCTGAGATTAACCAATGCCAAGATAGGGTGTATAAAGTTCAAGTTTTTCAAAGAACAACAGGAACAGGGACTTAGTGGCAAAACCGACTCGGATCGCGGATAGGTTAGAAGACGGAAGCGGGAGCTTTGCTCCCGCTTTCGTCTTCGAGGTTATTTTTTTTATAAAAGAGCGGAAATACTTGTTTGCAAAAAATATTGTAATTTTTCAACACAAACATTGTAATTTTTATCCTACGCACTATTCAAATTGGGATACAAATCGTATGCCATTGCAATAATTTTGGATTAGTATGTTATAAAAAACCTATACTGACTCGTATCGTACAACCACTTGGGTAGGTTCGTTAGTTCAAGAACAAAAATTTTATACCTTTTTATAATTATTGCGAGTGTTTTTATTGACTGTAACATTATGAAGTCTGACAACACAATGACATTAAATGTTATGACTAATTAACCACGTGACTACCCATGATTATGACCTGCGAAAAAAGACCTTACATCAATTATAATAAGCAAGTTTATTGACTACAATAATATGAAATGGCATACCATCTGGACATTGAATGTTATGACTAACCAATTTTATGACTAACAATAATGATGACTTGCAAAAATCGGAACTCCAATTTATATTGTTTAAATTTATGACTTTTGACAATATGACTTATAACAATTATGTTAAGAAACGGTATGGACTGAAAAAATCGGAACTTAAATTTTATGGGAACCAATAGAGACCCTGCTGTTAGGCATTCGTCTAATTATTCTATATCTCTCATTGCAGCATCTACAGCACCATGATTAAATTGCTGCTGGTAGCACTGTGCTGGCTCGCAGCAGGCGCGCGCGCCGACTGCGACGCGTGCGTCGCCGGCTGGTGCCACTCGCGGAAGACACTCATCGAGGGCTTCCACATAACTGATCAACTCGCTATCGACCAAACACATAACGTCCTCTATGTACAACTCAACTCCAACATCAACAGTGCCTTCTTCTTAGATGACCTCAAAATAAAAATGGTCCAATTACTAAACACTTCAGGAATGGCTGTAGACCAGGTGACGCATGATTTGTACATCGCTGATTACAATAGACACATTTATAAATTCAAATATGGTAGTAACTCATCTGAATTGTTTTCTGTTAATAAGTATGAGCCAGATGTTGAGTTACTAGTCTTTAAAGATGATTTGTATTATACAACTAAACATATTAATTCAAACATGGGTTTAAATTACATAACTAAAGGAAAATACTATTTTTTCAATAAATTATCAAACTTGACTATCACAGATTTCGTTGTGCAGAAGGATAAAAAAGTATATTATGTTGCCAATGATAAAGTTTACGTTTTTAAGGATGTTCGATTTTTTAATAATGAGGATAATAAGTTAGTAACGGATAAACGACATGTTCTTTCAACGGATATACACGGCGATGTCTACCTCGCAGATGACAAAATCAGAGCCATATACAAACTAAACGAATCCGATGAGCTAGTGGAATACGCAGGTTACAGGACAGGCTCTGTGGATAGATTTGTGTTCGACAAGGACAACAACATCGTGTACCACGACGCGGTAGACGGCAACGTTTTCACTTGGAAAAAAGGACCCACTAAATGCAATATACATATGCCTACAACTTTCTCTATTGAAGAATTGTCGACATCACTCGAAATTAACGAAAACGCTCAATAGTCTGGAAACATGGATGGATAGTTGTTTTTTATGCCTATACTGTGCTTCTTTAATTTAAGAAAAATGTTCAGATATTCGTAGTTTTGTTTTCGGTACCATAATAACCTCAATCAGTTTGTATTGTATACGGACAATCTCTTAGAGCTCTCGGACCCTTTTACCCACGAAATGGGATGCCATAATAACGCCACTTAATTAAAACATTATCAACTATTATTACTTGATATATTTCAGTTCATTCGATATACTATGTTTTCGTAGTTTATATTTTGTTCGCTCTCTTTGTTTTATTTATGTTTGTTATATCTTATATTATGCTATCTTCATTCTATGATACATTCATCCATGATACATGTTATTAATGTATACTTGGCAGAAGGGTGTGGTATTATTAGAAGTCTCTATTCAGGGTGGTTACATTTATCTGCAGCTCACCATTTATGAAATGAAATGTGTACTAAATGTTTGAAGAAAATAAATCATTACATCTCTGATGTGTAACATATCTTCACTTCCAACAAATCAGAACACTTATACAGCGTGTGTCTGTCATAAGAACATTTATTTTAAGGGCTGAAAGTATAAGCCCTAATGAACGTAAATTGGTATCTCTAGTTTCAAAAAAACGGTTTTTTTTTTCATTCCAATTAAGTCGGCCCGCAATATATTGGTAACAAAGCTAACAACTGACAGTAACTATCTCTGCCTCTCTGAAACGCCAAGTGAATGTTAGCAGTACATTGCTGCTCGAGAAAATTTAATAAATTAATAACTCTCCATTAGAAAAGGTAATTGTTATATTTTTTCGATAAAACGGTTCACAGCACTGACAGCTATCGTTCCTTAAAATAAATGTTCTTATGACAGACACACCCTGTATATACAGCATAATACAATGTATTATCTCATGTTTATTAAATTGGAAATGCTCCGGCGCAGTACTGTTAAGAGAAACAAAGCTACAAAGCCACTTGAATTCGCAGTTAGTTATTCGCAATAATTTAAATGCAGTTCTAACGGTTAACTAATTCTAATACGATACAATTAGCCAAAATTCCCGCTTGCACCCGAGACATTACTCAAAATCCGTGCACTTCTGCATACCAACTGCGTTTCCCCGGCCATTGAATCTTGGCCCGCGGATTCTTGTTCTCATAGAGAAATATAAATGTGGCAAGCTCAGATCTCGCATTATGAATACTGCAGTCTCGCTTCTTGCGTTCGAATGCCAGCCGAAAATTCAACAGAATGAAAATTTAATCCGAAATGATCGCGCGAACAGCGACGCCGCGGCGCGGAATATATTCATACGGGCACTGCAGCGACGGGGTAATAAGTAAAAACTAACAAAGAACGGGAGAATTATGAGTAGAGTACGCCATTGCCATTAAAACAATAAATGTCGCGGGGCAAAAAGGCGAGCGCTGTGCCGAGATTCGCTGCAATCTATGCCTCGAAAACCGTAAGCGGACTGCGCCATTTGGGGGACGCTGCGCGGCGTGCAGAAACCAAGTTTTATTTGCTTTAACTAAGTAGTTTTGCATCATGGCAAATGCTTTACGGAATATCGGTCATAAAGTGGTAATTTTTTACCGCCCGCTACGCATGGTGAAAATCCCAATTTCTGGTCAGGGGAGACGTACAATTTGGTAGTCACCACGGGCGATAGTCAAATACCTGCGATCTGAGTCGTTCTTCGATTAACCGCCCTATAGACAAGTAATGTACTATTGTGGTTGTGTTTGTCTGGAATAAATTATTTCATTTCATTTATTTTCGTTTCAAAATGTAAAGGTTAGACGTGACTTAAAATAGATTAACTGAAGTTAAGCAACACCGAACATCTTAAAATGAATAGGCCCTAGTGCGTATCATACTTTTCACCTGAAAGACTTACTTATTTTGTGCTTATATATTATGTTATTGTAAAACCCGAAGTGCATTAAATCCTAGGATTTACTACTAGGATTAAATAACGTCATTGGTATTGATGACAACAGACCCCATGGGTTCGATTGACTCATACTCACGC
Organism: Epinotia nisella; assembly: GCA_932294315.1. NCBI lineage: Eukaryota > Metazoa > Arthropoda > Insecta > Lepidoptera > Tortricidae > Epinotia > Epinotia nisella. The sequence goes on from OW028677.1 coordinate 1,216,477, forward strand.
TCGACAACACAGATCCCTCGCCCTCGGTGAAGAAGTCAATCATGGCAGTAGGCCGCATGCTATCCGTCGGACACACGAATATCGGTTCCTTCCCACATTCGGAAACCTTCCTTTGGTCGCTTTGGAAAAGACGATTCTGCTGGTATTGGTCCACACGCTTTCTGTAGCGTCGAATAGGGCCTTATTTAACGCCCGTCCAGGGTCGTTCTTCTTTTTTACCGACAATGAACCGAGGTTTTTCTGTTTTTTTGGTTTTTTAACTATCGAAAATTGTGGTTTTAAAGTGCGATTTAAAAAAAAATGCATAGGTTTCTTCATTAGAACTAATTAAAGTTTCCTTTCTGGCCAATATAAATATTTATTTACGGTTGGTTTCTAAAAAAAAACAAAGTGGACTCTTTCAGTGGGGACCACATTTTGTTTTACCACTCAGTCACGGCATTCTACGAAAAAAAAAACATTTAAAAAAATGCTAGTTAGAGAAAGTGAAATATTAAATATTACTAATTAATAAAATAATATGGACGTTCATTCGAACATTATAAAACCGTAAACTCAAATGAGATGCCGTAATAAGACGAAGGACAGGCTATTGTCGGTCGAAAAGAAGAACGACCCTCACACGCTTTCTGTAGCGTCAAATACGGGCCATATTTATTTGATGCCCACCCATTTATAGACTATCTGCTTCAGAAAGTTAATGCGCTCCGTGCTCCGTGACACAGGCCATGTAGTCACAGGGCCTGATACCAGTCCCCGTGAAGGCCTGGTTCACAAAGCGCATGACTCGGGGGTGGTTATTGAACTTCTTGAAGAAGATCAGCTTTGCAATGAGAGTCCTAAACGTATTGGCACGCCGCTCAATCCGTACTTGCCAAGCAGGAACAGCCCCGGCGGTCCTAGGTGCTCGGTCTAATAATTATTATTATTTATTCTGCAATCCATTTTAGACTAGGGACAGTGTGCCTAGAACGCTTGCCTCTCAAGGCTCATAGTTTGAATACAAGTAAACGAGGTACAGTCGAATCAGTTTTCTCACTGACGTAGACCGTTAACAAAACGAGATTGATTTTGCCGCCTTTGTCAGCGTACGCCAAATATCCAGCATTTATATTATTTACTTATAGACCGCTCGTTTCAACAATATTTTAACTCCCCTACACTCGAACTTTGTAAATATCTTCCCTAAATTTAAATGCGTAGAGTTCCTTTTCGGATACTTGTTCTATAGTTTCGTAAAGTGAATGTTGTGTTATTTTGCCTCGTATTTCTTGGCTATATTCTATACATTTCTATTGCGTTCTCCGTGTTGTTTTATTCACATATGATTTAAGAATATTTTATAGTATGTTTCCGTAAAAGAACATATTTTTTTGTACCTACCCGTTTTACATAATAAAATATCATTACCTTTTAATTAATAAAAAAATAAAAAAACATATTTTTTTGTAACATTGAAAATGGGACGTTGAATAGAAAAAAGTGGCTTTATCTCGAAAACTTTTAGAGAAACAGGGCACAGTGGAGCGGACTGTGATTTCGCGCGTTTTTTTGTGGTATTTGGTGTTATTGAGGTCACCAGAAAAAGTGAGAGACCTGCAATTTTCTTCAACGGACCACTCTTCTATGTATAGTATACTAAAAAACATTCATAAACTTCCGAAGGGATTTACCACAGAACACTAATTACTATTAGAAAGGCGATATGGGCAATTGGGCCGGGCACGCCGTACGTACGTTCGAAAACGTTTCACGGACCGTACAGATCACTAAGTGAATGGGTCTCACCGTTTCGTTATTGCAAAGGAAATCCAGTGAACGAATGGTTTATATGTCCTTAGTAATGCACAAATTCTAGAAGAATAGCAATTATTATTTTTGGGACAGTGTGTTTTTGATAAATAATCTTAATAAACACGCATTAGTATGCTTTAAGAAAATGTATCAACCACGCAACTAAAAAATACAAAACGCATGATGAGCAAAATATGATCAAAATATTATTGCACCTGATGTAAGGACGGGTTTACGCTTTCGGGACATACAACCGGTTATTCCTGCCAAACCATGGTTTTCTAAAATATCAATTCCAAAACCAGCAACCAGTATGATAATCCGCATGAGACTGGGCCACTTGTGTACACCGCAGCATCTCTCAAGACTAGGCATCGTGGCCAGTTCTGCGTGTATTTGCGGAGCTGATCCCGGTGACTAAAACCACATATTTTTCGAATGTCAACAATACGATCGCTAGATATTGTTAAATCAGCTGTCAATCCTTAAAGTTCCTTTTCCTGTAACTATTCGTTCACTCCTTTATATTAATGACTCATCCTTGTATATATTTAAAGCCTTATATTCATTTTTATCTTTAAATAATATCAAACTTTAATATGCATTATTATATCCTTTCCTGATCTTTCCCATGCTTTCCAAATTTCCGATCTATTCGTATTTTCCTGTAATCCCGTTTCCTCGTTTTTTGGCTGAATGCGCCAAGAGCGCGATCATCATTCGCTTGTCCTTATCCCATTTACTTGGGGTCGGCGCAGCATGTTTTTTTCTTCCATACCTCTCTATCGCCCGTCAGCTCATCACACACTTCCTTCCTATTCATATCGTCTTTCACGCAGTCCATCCACCTTTTCCTTGGTCTACCTCTTCTCTTGAAACCCTCAACATTCATACTAAATGCCCTTCTAGCAACATTACTATCATCCCTCCGCATAACATGTCCATACCACCGTAGGCGATTCGCTTTCAGCTTTTCAGTTATGCGATGCCATAAAAAAAAATATTGCACATTATGACGGGAAACCTTCATAATCGCCGTGCAGTCGCTCACAAAGTTGTATTGTAGGCGACGTGGAGGGGATGCGACACCGGTCCCGAATTCCCGATAGAAACCGCGCTTGATACCCCTTCTACAGTATTTAGTGTTCTGTGGGATTTACTTATACTTTATCCATTTAACATACATAAATAGGTTCTATGTAAAAATCAGACAAAGCCGAGGAGACAGCTAGTTTATAATATTTTAAATTTCAGTAAGTCTATAAAATTTGCGCATAAAACTGAAATCACGCCGCCTCGATAGTGGATCATAATACTTCGGTAGCTTCCTTCGGCCTTTATGCCAGACTATAAACAGAAATTACTCTTTCTCGAAGAAAGGACGTCAAAAATGGGGAAATCTGCAATAATGGAAGAGTTCTGCGGGAATTCGGTGAAGTTTAAATTCTTCAAAATCTTTCTAGAATGTTTTGTATCTAAACTTTGGTTACTTTGTCGAAACTCACCAAGTTAAGAACATACAGACAAATTCAAATACAAAATATTTCGGACAACGTGATCCATAGTTTGTTAGTAATTACAGTATAATTTAAGCCTAGGGTTAGTATTTATGAAATAAAATAAAACAATTTAAAAACGGCGCGTTGGGGCGGCGACAGGCGCGTGCAGCTGCGCATGCCGCCACACCAGCGGCGAGTCCCAGCGCTGGGCGAGCGTGCATAAGATGCCGTTTGAGCTGCCGCGGCTGCGGTTGAGGAGCGAGGTACTTCGTTTTCTCGTGATAGCGTAAAAGCAGTCTGTCTGAACATCGGCGAACATAGCCGAAGCACTACAGTACCGCGTACAGTACATACGTAGTATCGCTTAGATTTTTGAAGTAAAACTGTACCTAGGGCAAAATACTCCAAATCCAGAGGAGCTTAAACACAAACTACCACCAATACCACCAAGTCATCCGGGTGGAAATTAGTACGAGATATCAGTGAAAGAAATTGCAGCAAAAAGTTAACTATTATAGATACAGCAGACAAAACACCCACACACACACTTAATTTTATTTTATATTATTGTAACTAACACATATGGGTCCAAAAGTCTGAAATAAATTAAATTGAATTGAATATAGCCCGTTAAAGTTCCGCGTGACGTCACATTATGCCAAAAAGTGTACCATAATGTGACGTCACACGGAACTTTAACGGGCTATTATCTTCGTCAGTTTTTGTTTAATTGACAAACGAAAAAATACGTGTCCAATATTTTTTGATAATCTGACGGACTAAATAACGTTTTTTAGGAAAGTAGCCAATTAATTGCACACCTCTTATCTGTCACACTCTCTGTTACACCTAACTGTCATAATTGGTGTGACAGACAGCGCAACAGAGGTGTCCCGTTTCCACTTTTTTTAGGAAAGTAGCCAATTGCACACCTCTTATCTGTTACACTCTCTGTTACACCTAAATGTCATAATTGCTGTGACAGACAGCGCAACAGAGGTGTCCCGTTTCCACATTATATGGCCCCGGACGCAGCGACCGAGTAATAATTGACATTTCATAATTCTAAGTCCATGATTTTACTAGCTCCTTGTATTCTACTCGAAAAGAGGAACACGCTGGTAGTTTTATATTTCCAGTATTATTTATGTTCAATTTTTAACGAATTTTTAAAAATGCACTCATAGTCAATCCAAATCTACTGCAGAATGGGCACCTTGCTTTGCTCTTGTTTACATATACCAAATTAAAAACAAACATCGTCAAGATGGCGTCAATTTATGATGTAACCCGCCCGAAAATGACATTTAACCTTTTTAAACGTTTTCGTCGAAACGGGACTAAAGCAAGGTGCCTATTCTGCAGTAGAATTGTATTTGCTATGTTTTTTTTTTAATCGTTAAAAATTGAATATAAATCATACAGAAAATATAAAATTATCAGCGTGTTCCTCTTTTTGAGTAGAATACAATGAGCTAATCGAACTACGGGCTAAAAGTTATGAAATGTTGTCAATTGCATCCATATCCATGATATCGATGCTAAAAGTAACTCTGTTTGCTTGCTTGCTTGTCTGTCTGTCTGTTACCTATTCACGCTTAAACCGCAAAACCGATTTGGATGAAATTTGGTATGAAGTTTAAATGTTAGAAAGGAGTTCGCCGACAAACTGTCCTCAGTTTGGCGAAACAGAAAATGTCTACTTACCGTTAAGTTGTTTTATAAAATAAATTTAATAAAAAAGGTAGTTTGAGACCCATGGAAGGCATTAAGGGTCTGCTAGATGGTCGGCAACAAGCCCTTGCCCCAGTAGCCTTGGTCGGCACCAACCGTTGTAGTATGAAAATTTGCTGCAAACAACTGTCTACATGTTCAGTGACGACCAAGGTCGCTGTCGGAGAGACTTGTTGGTGACCGTCTAGCAGACGCTTTAGGATAGTTTTTGTCCCGTAAATCTCCCCCTAAAATAGGGATCGAAAGTTATATGGAGAATATAAACGAGTTCAAAAGCAAGTAATAAAATATGATCGTTTGCTTACATGCGCGCGTCTGTTGGCCGTAGGTAATCTCTACATTGCCCTAGGGCCAAGAATTGCGCGAATAAAGCCTCTTGTAACCATGGCCTGTTGCGAAACCAAGTATCTGCACACAATGCAACAATGTTCAGTTTGTCTGTGCAGAGCGTAAGCCACACTGCTAGCGATTATTATATAGTATGAATTCGCAACCCTTTTGGAAATGTTTTCACTCCTATTTCAAAATATTCATCAGAGGCCTTCCAGTCTATAATAACTACAACATAGAAAAGTTGAAAAATCCCCGATTTTTTCATTTCAAAGTTCAATATCTCAAAAACGGCTGAACCGATTTGAATGAAACATGGCTAAAAACACTCGGGTTAAAATTATCTATGACACAAAAAAAACCGCATTCAAATCGGTCCATCCCTTTGGGAGCTACGATACCACAGACAGATACTCAGACACACAGATACACAGACACGTTAAACTTATAACACCCCTCTCTTTGCGTCGGGGGTTAAAAACAGTGCTAAAGGGAGAGACAACTAGGTTCCGGGATCATTCCAGGTTCTACAATAGAAGGATCAGATCTCCTAAGACGACACTGGTGCAATATTAACCGGCTACTTACTGGCCACGGCCGTTGCGCTCAATATGAACATCGTTCCGGGTGGGTGGAGTCACCAACTTGCCCCTGCGGTGCCGATGTACAGACCATCCAGTACATCATCGAGGACCCCAGGCCAGGTGGTCCTCCAGAAGACCTGATCGTCCTCAGCAACGAAGCCATCAAGTGGCTGATTAGCCTCATTGTTGATTGTGTATATTTGTTACTGGTTTCATCCTGGAGCCGTAGCATGGTTGGCCTTGTCACGCGATAGGTGATAGGATAGAACGTGCGTCACTGGCTGACACCGTTCGATCGAACGAGACGACGCTCTTATCTTGTCACTTGTCGCGTGATAAGGCAAACCATGCTACGGCTCCTGTTTGCTATACGATTAAATAAATAAATTAGGGCTATATAAGCCAAGCGGCACGCATGACCGCTGTCTCTCTAGCAGACGTTACTTGCTCAATACAAAATATTAATTTAAGTATTTAATTTAGACGTAGATTTTGATTTCTCACAACTATAACTAGGTAGGTAGGTATATATCAAAAGATCAGACGGCAGTCACTTTCTTAAAAATTAGTGCCTACGTATCTTGGGAGCCATAGCGGACTCCGGTCTCGTTTAGGGTAGCATGAAATGCTAGGAGGATGGATGAGTTTATTTCTCATTGGCTCAAATGGCTTTCACTCCATACAAACAAGCTAGAGGCACTGGCGCCCCGCCCGGCAGACGTCAGCGGCCGACGATAGTTATTATATTTCTGCGATAGACACGGAATATTTCTCTCAAAGATGCAGCGCGCTTGCACCGATGCACTTCTATTTCCGCTCGCCGCCATCGCTGTACGGCACGGGGATTTGACGCTTTTGACAAAGACTATTTATGTAAATTAAAAAATTAAATATTTTTTTATTTCAGACGTTGGACACCCATACAGTGTTAGATAATCTTAATCTGTTAGTATCTGCAATAAACATATGTATTTACTTATCTCTAATTGCGCAACCGCTTTTATTTGGCTGACCCAGTGCTTCAAAATGGGACAGTCATACTAGTCAGCAAGACACCCAGGATGCCGTTGGGGCTTCTTCTGAGCCTGTTCAGCGCCGAGGCGATCTTCTTGCGCATAAGTGCCTGAAAACTGTCCGTGCGGGCCTCCGTAAACATGAACGAGGCACTACACCACCGTGGCAGTCCCAACAGCATCCTGAATGCATTGTTGTACTGAACACACAGGGCGTTAAAGGCTTTTTTAGCGTACCTTACCCACAGGCTAAAGCTACGGTACGCTAGTATAAGCTACGGTGGTCTAGGTGTTCAGGCATTCGGCTGTCAAACGGCAGTCGTGGGTTCGAATCCCGGCTCGTACCAATGAGTTATTCGGTACTTACGTTCGGAATATCATTTGATATTTGCCGTTAGCTTTTCGGTGAAGGAAAACATCGTGAGGAAACCTGCATACATCTGAGAAGAAATTCAAAGAGGTATGTGAAGTCCCCAATCCGCACTGTGCCAGCGTGGGGACTACTGCCCGTTCCCTCTCATTCATGAGATGAGGCCTGTGCCCAACAGTGGGACGTATATAGGCTGATGATGAAGATGTAAAAGGCATACTGTGTGGGTGTGTGGTATCCTATCGCAATCACAAGATTTCATTAACCGACTGTATCGGCAAAAAACTTGTTTTTTTTATGCTTAACGTGTAGAACCGATTAGGTCAAGTATATAATAATCCAAAAAAATGTATGGGTGCAGTAAGGAGATATGTCTAGAAGATCTGTGTAAGCTGAAGGTGTTATGTCACAAGTGATCAGTTAAAGATGTTAATATATTATTAATTATTATTTATTTATTTATTAAGAACAATTTACTTAATACTTAAAATTAAACATTGTCCCACAAAACTGTAGTAACAGTTTGACTGTGGGATCGGCAGTCTCAAGGTAAGACATAAACATAAATAAAAGTGTAATATACTATACATAAATCAGTTATATACTAAGCTTGTTACACATTACATATGTAGTTCGTGTTGTGTCACATTTATTTACTTAATTCTAAGAGAACGTGAAGCCGCCCCCCGCGGCCAGCGTCTCATGTCTTTATTTGGTACACAGGTAATTTCGCCTATTCTATTATTTGTTAATAATGGCTTAAATTCGTCGTGAGCCAGGTAAGTGTTTGGTTAACCTCTATGGTTTTATTCGTTTTTCGTACATGAAGTTAGTTTCGCGTCAATGTACTTATTGTCTTCTTCTCTTGCTTGATTTCCAATCGAGTGTGTAATTAAACAGTAAGCGTCCCCAGGTGTATCGAGATCGTCTATACCCAGAGTTGCGATCTTGTCCAGCATTCTGCGATTTAGATCAGCGGCTCGAAGGTGCCCCTCAAGGTCAGTGATATCCCAGAGCGTTCCTGTGGGTATGCGTCGTGAGAACTGACCAGCACTCTTAAGCGCCATTCTGTATTGCCTTTCGATTTTTTGTAGGTTCGAGTTACTGTACTGTCGCAGGTTGTTCTTGAGTAGGTATGGGTAGGTAGGTGTCACCTACCTGTTAAGTAAAAAATAGATATTTACTGCTACAAACTTTCCTAAATTGCTCGGATTTCAGTCGGACCAAGCCGTTGACCATCACCCTTAAGCTTAAGTTGACCATCAAGAGGACCCTAAGGGTCCTCTTGATGGTCAACTTGAGCTGGTGTATCTACCGGGAGTTGATAAAAAATGACAGAATCTTTAGGTATCATGCATTGTATTTCGGCCAACTATATATCTATGAAAATATAATGTATATTCGTAAAAATCTTGACATGTATAAATTAAATAGTGATGTTCATAATTTTAAACCTAGAAATTAAATTAAATTGGCCATTCCCGGATACCGTCTCAGCAAAGTGAATATGTCGTTTATGGGGAACTGTGTACGTTTTTACAATAAGTTACCTTCTGATATACTAAAATTGACAATGAATAGATTTAAGTCCAGCGTTAAACGCCATCTTATACAGAAATCCTATTATACTGTAAAGGAATTTATAGATGATAAAGAAGCATTTATATGTAAAATACCTGTAGTTAAGTTAAAACATGACATGTAAAAGAGCTAGCATAAGCCTGTTTGCAAAATAAATATTTTGATTTGATTTGATTTGGGCAATACCTACTTAATCGCGCTCACAGAGTGCCTCTAATTTTAAACTAAGGAGAATTGCTCGGGCAATCGCGACTTAACGTAAACCGCACGCGGGGATCCCATATACGTACGAAGCGACGCGAAACGACACTGACAGTACCTGGATCGAAGTCAGCAGGCAGGTGTCGAAGTCAGCAGGCAGGTGTCGAAGTCAGCAGGCGTACCGCGAACACGCCCGCAGGTAATGGTGGCTGATGGCTTCCGCACCGCGATCCGCCCGATATCCGCCTTCTATAATACGACCGGCTTTCAGCGCCTTATTAAAAGTTGCGTCTTTGACCGTATTTAATTCTGCAAATGGTACACAGAGCTGCGCTTGCCTCTATTGCCTTGGCGTAAATTAAAAAGTATATTTGCATTGGTTATTCGTTTCTGTTTTTATAAGTAATGGAAATTCGCTTTGGTGCGAACTGTTACAGTATATTTTTATAAGTATTTGAAGTCTGTCAATACTTCTACTTAATATTATAAAGAAGAAATTTCTGCGAGGTGGTAGCTTTGTAAGTTTGTATGAAGGGCATAATCACCGGAACCACTTTTCCGGCCGTGCCCACCACAGAAGGATCTGGTGCCCACCCCAGGATGCTACGTCACTGGCTCAAAATGCCATGCCGGTCATTAAAAAAAACCGGACAAGTGCGACTTCAACTCGCCTGTGAGGGTTCCGTATATAATACACAAAAATGTTGAGAATTTTCTCGTTACTTTGAATACTCAAACTTCTTATAGGTTTTCCTGTAATTTTTAGGCAAGGAACAATTTTCCATATTTTTTTCGGAATTTTAAGCCTAGTAGTTTCGGAGATAATGGTCAATTTTCGTCTTTTTTCCTAAATTACTTCAAATCTGTTTTTGCTAAAATTATAAAAAAAATATATATCTGAGATGCTTACAACAGCCCCTTTCATTTAATATGTCACACGTTGCGAAACTTTTCTTTTAAATTTTCCAGTTTACCCCCGAAAAGTGGCCCCCTTGTTCAGAATTCATTCATTTACTTTACGCGTCCATCTTTCGGTCACCAATTTACGTATGTTTACCAAAATTCAATTCATTCGGTCCAGTAGTTTCGGAGCAAATCGGCTGTGACAGACGGACAGACAGACGCACGAGTGATCCTATCCGTTTTTTCCTTTTGAGGTACGCCCTAAAAATGCCAGTGCGAGCCGGCGGCCGGAGCCCCCCTGGCAAACGCAGGCCTAGATATGCCAATGCGATAGCTATTTGGAAGACTAGTATTGATGGAAGTGTGAGGACACGGAGAGCGCTATAAAATGTGGCTTGGCGCTCTTTCGCAGACGAAACACGCGCTGCCATTCAGCTGCTCGGCGCCAGAATTCTAATCCGTATTGCAATGTATGCTAGCGAAGCAGCACGACCGAACTGTCTGGCACTGCATAGTGCAAAACACGCCTCACTTAGCTTACCACACACTGCATTGATTTGTGATTCGCACGTAAGTCTTCTTCTGCGGTCCCTCCACAACGCTAAGCGGGCTTAGGCAAGCCCGCCAGGAGCGCCCTCCTCGGGCCAGCCGGCGGCCCACACAGGCCGGCCCTGGTACCTATTAGCTTCGCCGTGGGTGACCAGTCCACGGTTACTAAGCCCCCCCGCCCCAACAAGGCGGGCACCCTCGAGGGGGCGCACGTAAGTCCCTGGTCCAACTGGAAGCCCAAAAAAGTGGCTACAGCCACTTGCTCTATTATGGTGCCATCATGGTGCACCAGTAGTGACCGATGTCGCCTACGAGACAGGTCGAACTGGATAAGGGCGAATCTCCTAGAGTTTGAACCGCTCGGTTCTAACGTCATTGTTGGCTCAAGGTTATTTCAGCAGAGGTAAAACATACCGCGCAAACTTTAACCAAAAAAGACTGGTTTTGGCTTATGACTTCATCAAAAGAGGACCCTGATATTCGTCCCTTTTAATAGCATATACAAAAGCAGCGCACGTACAATACGCTCAGGGTCCAGTATACACAGCGCGTCAGGTATGTTCGCAGAGGCGCACACTGATGGCTTCCACGCAATCAGAAAGAAGAGAGTTGCGTCTCTGTTGAGCAGAGTGCGCGGCAGTTCTAACACCATCCTGGGTATGTTTGCTGAGCGACTGGACTGCCCTATAACAAAACACTGGGTAAAGATCATCACTGGCCAAACAAAGTAATGATCTTTACCCAGTGTCGCAAATATGTAATAGTTATTATTTATGCTAAATTCTTTCCTGCTCACGGGACATGATGTCCCGGACCTTTGGGAGGCGTGCGTGGGGCTAGGTACCTACAAAGTACCAACTGAGCCAACACGTAGAGGCCCTTTTGACAATTTAATGGAATGCAAGGAGTACACCGAGCGGATGCTGTCCCTGCCCGTGTCATGGGACGCACACAGAGACAGCACCCGCTGGGGTGAATAGGGACTATTACTGGTTGATGGAATCTAAATAAAACGGGTTATTGGGTGAAAATGATGGACTAGTGACTGGGCTATTGGTGAAACATCGGACGCCTGCCTAATAAAACTGTTTCACTTTTTATCTCTGGCAGACGGTGACTCGTCAACTGCTAGATGGGCCCCTATTAATAGCGACATTAAAAAATGGCCTAAGGGCAACACCGGTCAGAGAGCTGGAGGGGTAGAGAGGTGGCACTGGACTTTGCTAAATTCTTTATTATTATTAGTATGCTAATTGCTAATGTAAAAATATGAGTTTCTGCCTGAAATAAATCAATTTTATTTTATTTTATTTAATATGACTTACTGTCGACGACAATGACGAAAAAACGCCTTAAAACGCTGAATATTCACCCATAAACGTAAAGTCCGTTCGGCACCATTGATGGATCTGAATGGACAAATGGATCCTGCCAATGGATCCTAGTAGCAAGAGGGACAAAGCCGCGGGCAACAGCTAAGTAATAGATAAATAAATATTATGAGAAGGACCGTTAACTAATATTTAAGTAAATCGGTTTAACTTCAATCCTGCAGCCACCGTCATCATCAGTTTAATCTAAAATTACACCTTAGAAAAGTTGAAAAACCCTCGATTTTTTCATTTCAAAGTTCAATATCTCAAAAACAGCTGAACCGATTTTGATGAAACATGGCTAAGAACACTCGGGTTAAAATTATTTATGACACAAAAAAAGCGCATTCGAATCGGTCCATCCGTTTGGGAGCTACGATACCACAGACAGATACACAGACACGTTAAACTTATAACACCCCTCTCTTTGCGTCGGAGGTTAAAAATTACACCACACTATACGTAACGCCAGTTCCACAAATATATTGGTTTTAAGTCTTCAAGTAAATTAAACCACACACGTATTTCAGCTCGGGGGTGTAAAGGGTCGCAACGGCGAAGTAAATGTCGCGGAAAGATAAAAAAGTAAAAAGAAGTCGTTCTCTAAATCATTGGGTACCGAGATTCAGGGCCGGCCTTACGATTGCATATTAGCTACCTATAACTGGGGGGTCTATGTAACTTCCGAACGCGCGTTAGGTAGATCCAAAAAAAAAGTCTAACTGTCATTTTTCCATATAAAAATTGACATTTAGATCTACCTGACGCGCGTACAATGCGTTACGTCAGGGGTCGGCAGGAAACGTTTTCAAAACCAAGGACCAGATAGGAGCTAGCAAAAATTCCGCGGGCTTTTTTAGGCAATTCCAAAATTCTGAATTCAATGACCTTTACATACATAACAGCCAGGGAGGCTCGCGGGCCGCAAGCAACGGTCTCGCGGGCCGGACCGCTGCGTTACGTGATCGACCAACTGGACAGGGCTGTTATTCGCTACGCGCAAATGCGGCTCACCCCGCTGGTCACCCGTTACGAAAATAGACCTCTACCTACGCTTAGTTACTACGCATCGCGGTGTCAAGATATATTTGTGGGTGAGCGTTGAGGTGAGCTTAAATAAGTTACAGAATAGGGGGGCTGGACTCGAAGTATACCGGCAGATGTTATGCGTGAAACACATGAAAATTAAGGGGATGCCTTGATTCGAGTCGATTCGCAAAAACCACACCCCTGAGAGTCACGCGTATGCCTTCCGCGCATGAGAAAAAGAGATGCAACACTCTTTAGGAATGGTTTTTAGGTATTACTAATACTATAACTTGAGTGTGTCGTAATAGTTATTTACGATACAAGTGCAGAAAATAGGAAATTCGCAATGAGTGGCGATAAATTAAAACACGGCCGAAGAGAGCAACGTTTTACAGGAGCCGTAGCATGGTTGGCCTTATCACGCGACAAGTGACAAGATTAGAGCATCGTCTTGTTCTATCGAACGGTGTCAGCCAGTGACGCACGCTCTATCCTATCACCTATCGCGTGACAAGGCCAACCATGCTACGGGGCCTGTACATATGGCTCTTTAAAGTTTCAACATATGCACGGAAAGTGCTCATTTCCGCACTAGTGCGGGAAAGTAACACTATGTGTACTGTAATAGTTATTTACGATACAAGTGCAGAAAATAGGAAATTCGCAACGAGTGGCGAATTACCTATTCACACGTGTATCGTACAACGTTTTACAGTACATATGGCTCTTTAAAGTTTCAACATATGCACGGAAAGTGCTCATTTGCGCACTAGTGCGGGAAAGTAACACCATGTGTACTGTAAAATAATATATTGTTTGAGTAGGCTGATTTAAAAAAGGAAAATAAAGACCCAATAGTCGATTTTTTTTCAATCGAGGGAATGTTAAGTAATCATTTATCGATTAAATCAGATAAACAATCATAATGTAGGTGGGCCATTTTAGGAAAAGTTGTACACTCGCCTTTTTTTAAATTCCTATGACCACTTTCCAGCTCCATCATTAGATCAGCACCATGTCATCATAATATTGCATTGTCACGCGTTTTACACATGTATGCAAAATTTCAGCTCAATGGATTACCGGGAAGTGGATTTACTTTGTAAGATTAATTAATACTACATACAGACTAAATAGGCCATATTTTAAAGCTACTTGCTAAATTAGCATCGTACTTTTTTCCTGTACAGGCAGTTAAGGTAAGCTAGTCTAACGATTTTAAAAAAACATCCCTAATTGACATTATCGGCAAACATTGGAAAATTATAACATTATGAGGAGGTGACCTATGAGCTTGCTTCAACGGGAGACTAAAGATTTAGTTTTAGTTTAACAAGGTACTTATACGTAAAGAATTCATTGGTGTGCGGACAAAAGAAGAACTATTGCTTCGTCAAATAATGCATTTTGGAACCTATATCAATGGAATAAGATTCAGATTTGAATAGATGATTTAAATTTGACCGTACATTGGTATAACAATAGCAGTGTAATTAATTCAAGTGGGTATTATTCCATTTTAATACTGGCACAGGAGCATCATAGTCAGTAAGTTGACCCCAAACATTAATTTTTACAAGATTTTTATTAACTTGCAAAATATGTAACTAACTATGTAACTATGTTTATTTGGCCATTCCACAATCTTGCAACAAAAATTTGAAGCAGATATCGTCAACCGATTGAGCTGAAATTTTGGATAAACATATAGTTTAGATTACAATTCAATATTATGGTACCATCGAGCTGATCTGATGATGGAGACAGAAGGTGGCCACGGGAATTCAGTACTTAACCGATGTAACCCCGTTGATTTGGGCTCGTTAGAATCGTCTCAATGAGTAGTTACAGAAAACGGTATGACAGCAGCCGGCAGTGTTACGGTATACAGAAACATAGAATCAGCGATAAAAGCATGTACCAAAAATTTAATTTTTTACAGAAACTTATAAGTTATTACTCATGATGATAAAGGGTCACCATTCGTCTATACTGATAGAAGGAGATATCGCCCGGATATTCGTTTTGTTTCATGTGTCTGTCAATTTGATTTTGAAAGAAGACATGAAAGTGATATGGTTATGACAGGGCACCGTATTGTTTTTAGATAAAAGCTAAGGAACATTCCTTAGGTTATTAAACCAAATTCTTTAGTTCATTCTTAGATTAGTCTGTACGCAGGTCGCCTTTATATTCAATTTGAATAATTTGAATCATAACATCATGCATTACTTACGAAATTTTTACCAATAAATTTAAAAACAAAGGATGTCAACAAATTCAATAATTAAGTTATTCGAAAGAGTTCCAAAGAAAATACTTGTCGTGTGTTACGGTACATGTTAATTACTTTCAAGACGTTTTTGCATTTCTACTCAGTAGTATTTGTATATTTACAGGGACACACGTACACGTTGACGTACACAGATGTGTGTACGTCAACGTATGTGTGTGTGAGAGGCTGGCTACAAAGGTCACAACTACAAATGCAAAAACGTCTCGAAAGTAATTTACCTGTACGTGACTGATAATCATTATTTTTAGGGTTCCGTACCCAAAGGATAAAAACGGGACCCTATTACTAAGACTCCGCTGTCCGTCCGTCTGTCCGTCCGTCCGTCCGTCTGTCTGTCACGAGGCTGTATCTCAAGAACCGTGATAGCTAGAGAGTTGAAATTTTCACAGATTATGTATTTCTGTTGCCGGTATAACAACAAATACTAAAAAACCGGCCAAGTGCGAGTCGGACTGGGGCTCCCATACAACAGACATGATTTTTTTGCCATAATGGTACGGAACCCTTCGTGCGCGAGTCCGACTCGCACTTGGCCGGTTTTTTTACCCATTACTACTCGTACAAGCTTTGGTAAACTAAACAAAACCATCCAGTGTCGCCTAAGCTGCCTTTGTTTGCGAGCCAATCTACTGCTTATTACGGTTCTTTGTGACTGATATAATAGAACGGAATGCAATTGTGACTTGAAATATATTTGCTATTCACAAGGAAATCAGACCGTATTCACGGCTCCATATTCTATATCTCAAAAGCGGAGTGCATGGATTTAATACGTATTGAATCAAAACTTTTAATTATTAATTAAACTATAAACGAGAAAAACATTTAATAACAAGTAGGTATAGAAAACCTTTTCAAAAGAGAGGTAAAAAATAATGTTATGTCAATGTCATAAAGACTATAAGGCAGAGACAGACTGGCGCGGCTTGGCCGCGGCGGTCAATAGTAAACTTGTCATTAGCTATCATATTTACTATGGACCGCCACCGCAGGCCGCGCCAGTGTGTTGCAGGCATAACAAGGAAAAGCTTTTCTCACTTTATTTGTATGTTCCGAGTAGGGATGTTACGAATATGCGAATGATTCGCATCATTTTAAACATTCGAATCGATATTCGCATTCGCATCAAACGATGAGAATGTTTTGCGAATGCGAATGTATGCATGGCGCTAATCACGTGATTAATTTTGACCAATGGGAAGCATTTGTGCTCCGCTGGTTGTTTGTAATTGCTTGATTAGTTCGGTTTGTGTTAAATTGTTTTAGTTTTTGTGAAGTTGAGTTTTTATCCTATTCCTTGGTATTCGCATTCGCATATTCGAAACCTAAAGGTTCGCATTCGCGATTGTGATAAATCTGACATTTGTGTCATCCCTAGTTCCGAGATTTGGTCATTGGTTTTGGATAGGTTTTTCTACTTAGTAAGGGTTGCCAAAATGTACAAACATACTACAATTTATTGAAACAGGTTTATTGTAAACCGGTAAAATAACCGTTTAGTTAAATATAACTGCCATTTGAATTTATTTAAACACCATCCCCAAATAAACTAAACAATCCGTATCAAAACATCAATTGCCGATCGCCATTCCTACAAATCTGTGCGGGGCGGTCGGTTGAGGCGGATTCTCTCTTCATATTGTTTCTTTCTGCTCAGCGATAAACTCGAAGGGTCGAATTTATTGTTCCCCTTCGCGAATTTAACACAAAAATCTACCGGGCCGTCTCAAGAAGACATCCATTGCGGCTTTTGTAGAAGAAACGCGATGTCAAACTTACGTATAAGCTGCAAAGTAAAGCGTGGGAATCGATACGAGCGTTGAGTAACTTGGTGGAGGTGCTGGGATGGAGTCGCAGGACCAATTTATAGCTCACACTACGTTGGACATCGGCCGAATGTAAATGAAAAGCGGTTCGCAGTTTATTGACTCGAAAGCTGTAATAGTTTTGAACAGAACTGCTGAGTTGTCACTCAAAGTTGGACGCGAGCGAGCAATTTTGTTCGTCTCGGTTGTCTCGTAGGTTTCCTTTTATTTTAAAGTTCTAGGATAAGGGTGCTATAAATTGGTTTTCGGAGTCTTGAATATGGTTACGTAAAAGTGCACTGTAGACTTCTTTACATTAGGACAAAAAATAAAGTGTACAGAATCATAGCTGTGGATGTTAGATGCCTTTATACAAGCAATATTATAGAAGCAGCACGTCACCGTGAAATTGCAAACATCGTTAGTTTATAATCTGGCGTTTAAAGATTTTTTAGTTTCATGCCAGTCCTTCTACACGTGCAGCCTGTGGAGTGGTTTTACGCAGCGGGCGTACAGTGACCTACGGGTACAATATAATAACGCTTTCAGGATGCTGATGGGGCTGCCTCGTCACTGCAGTGCCTCGGGGATGTTTGCGGAGGCACAGGTTGATGGCTTTGCGGCCATCATGCGTAAACGGTGTGCCTCACTACTAAACCGCTGGCGAGGCAGCGCCAACGGCATCCTGGTAGCGTTAGCGGATAGATGGGACTCCCCCCTTCTACAGAGATGGACTAAGCTCCACACTTGAAAAATCGTGAATCGTACTTTATTTTATTTTTTAAATTTTTAAGTAACAATAACACTAGAATATAAGTCTGTAACTAACACCTATGGATTCAGTCCGAAATAAAAGATTTATTATTATTATCTCTTTATTTAAATTTCCTCTTAGGTTAGTTTTTTATAATATTAATATAAAAAGTAAAATATAAAACTATACATACAAAATATAAAATCATTATAAAACCTAACCTAGGGTGCCGCCGGCAGCGAGGCGGGGCCTAAACTACCGGTGGTCAGGGCGACAGAGAGAGGAACCTCCTGACTATCCGCGCCGTGTCCAGAAGTACCGCCTTCTGTATCTGACCCTTGACCCAGCCATCTAGCGAGAGTCTCTTAAGGTGGTGGTCGAGACTCTTCGCTATTAAACCGTTCGCCGAAACGACTATCGGGACGATGATCGTCGAATCAACATCCCACATGGCGGTTACCTCGTGAGCCAGGTCTAGGTACTTGCTGGCTTTGTCCTTCTCGGCCTTCACGAGGTTCTCGTCATGGGGGATGGTGATGTCGACGAGCACTGCCTGGCGTTTCGATCGATCTGTCAGGACGATATCAGGCCTATTGGCAAGAATAGTCCTGTCCGTGATGACAGATCGATCCCAATAGAGCGTGGCACGACCATTTTCGAGAACTGGCGCAGGTGTGTACTTATAGTAAGGCACTTCGGAGACCACAAGACCGTATAGCAGAGCAAGTTGCTGGTGAATAATTCTGGCTACAAGGTTATGTCTGTGCAAGTACTCGCCGTTAGCAAGATGACCACAACCGGAGATAATATGCCTGAGTGACTCCCCGGGACGGCGGCATGCCCGACAAATGTCGGCCGTACCGTCCTTCAGGATATACCTCCGGTAGTTGTTCGTCATGATAACTTCGTCCGCAATTGCACAGACAAAACCTTCGGTTTCCCCGAAGAGATCCCCGAAACGTAGCCAGTTCACCGACGCGAGCAGATCTACATCGGGCCCTGTGAGGGCCTTATAGAACCGCCCGTGAAGCTCCTTGCTCCTCCATACCGCCTTGCGGTCCTCGGCGCTCATTACTTTAAGTCTGCGCCAGTTTTCGTTTGCCAAGGAGAGTGGGGTGAAGTTCCCGTCTACTGCTACTACGTCGCGATGCATCCCACACTCGTTGTTCAGGAAATAATCCCGGAGGCTGCACACTTCGCGGTTGTGGAGGTCTTTGGCATTTAAAAAGCCGCGACCTCCACATTTCCGCGAGATGTACAGTCTCATAACAGACGAGCGTGGGTGTAGCATGCGATGCGCAGTAAGCAGAACACGGACTCTTCGGTCCAGGGCATCCAGCTCAGTCTGGGTCCACCTTAGTATGCCAAAGGAGTAAGTAAGCAAGGGCATCACCCAGGCGTTGAAGGCGCGCACCTTGTTGCCGCCCGACAAAAGACTATTAAGTACTTTTGTCAGACGACAAAAGAAGCGCTCCTTCACCGCCCGCTTTACGCCCTCACCCTCAATACCCAATGACTGTGACATACCAAGATACTTATAGGTTTCTGCTTCGGAGATAGATTTGAGTGACATTGTCTCAGAAGTTATTATTATTATTATTATTATTATTATAACAGAAGAAGATATTTTTAAGTGCGTAAATGTGCTAGAATTTTCAAAATTTTATTACCTACCACGTTCTCTGTAGGCGTTTTAAATTGAGCATTGAAGCGGTTATAAGGTTGTTATTCGGTAAGAAAGCGGTTGTTTAGTGTCCGGGGCAGGAATGCAGCGACGTCGCAATAATTCTGTGCAGCCGGCGGGGACAGGTGTTGCTGTTGAGAGGTTTATGCTGCTTAGGACCGCGTTATTCATTGTTTTGCCAATCTTTTTGGCGTATATAGATGTCCTGTTGCTGGACAAAGGCTCTCCCATTAATTGCCACAACTTCTGCTGCACTTCTTCCGGCCAACAGCCAAGGTAAGCGTCTAGTATTCCCGCTATCTCCATCCAGGTCTACGTCCGCATCCAGTTGATGGCTGATGACCTGAGGATGATGACCAAAACTTGATGGAAGATAAAAATGGCAAATTTTTGCGCCTGATGGTAAGCGGGTACCATATCCTATCATCATCATTATATCAGCACGGCTTTCACAAGACGGCGCACGAGCTCTCTCGATGTTTCTCGCACTATACCTCTCGTTCTAAGTTTTCTAATAAGAGAGAGACGGATAGTGCGAGAAAAATCGAGAGAGCTCGCGCGCCGTCTTGTGATAGCCGTGCAGCCGAAAGACGTCCACTGCTGGACATAGGCCTCCCCCAAAGAGTGCCACAATGACCGGTCCTGCGTCACCCGCATCCAGCGGACTCCAGCGACCTTTACCAGGTCATCAGTCCACCTTGTGGGGGGCATACCCACACTGCGCCTTCCGGTACGTGGTCGCCACTCGAGAACCTTTCCGCCATCAGCCATCAGTTCTACGTGCAATGTGCCCCACCCATTGCACGTAGCACGAGCACGCACCATATCCTATACACGTTTCCAACTCTAGCGGTGCATCAAATTATTAGATAAATTGCAGGTCCCTCATCATGATGCTTCAGGATGGCACCCTTGCCATCTCCACTTGGTGTTCTTACACCCCGGTGTGTCATTATAACCGATTTCTACCCTATTAACTAGGTTGCTCCTCTCACAGACCTCCCATCACAACGCCACAAGGACTCAGTTACACTAGTCGTTAGAGCCCGCATTCCGGACGCGGAGACAGAAGGTGGCCATGGGAATTCAGTACTTAACCGACGTAACCCCATCGAGTTTGGGCTCGTTAGAATCGTCTCAATGAGCAGTTGATGGCGGTATACAGAAAAGTACAGTCGGCAATAAAAGCTAGCACCAAAAATGAAATTTTTGACAGAAACTTATTTAGGTATAAAAAAACTTACCGCACTATAAAGAGACATGCGACATTTTGAATTCACAAGGTAGGTCATAACAATGTTCATTTTTAATTTGTTATAATGTCGTATGTCATTATTTTCATAGGTACATTTGCAATAACATTAGGTACATTTGTAGAACCGATGGCCGTTGGGGCGGAAAGGTTCTTGAGTGGCGACCACGTACCGGAAGGCGCAGCGTGGGTAGGCCCACAAGGTGGACTGATGACCTGGTAAAGGTCGCTGGAGTCCGCTGGATGCGGGTGGTGCAGGACCGGTCATTGTGGCACTCTTTGGGGGAGGCCTATGTCCAGCAGTGGACGTCTTTGGGCTGATATGATGATGATGATGTTTTGCAAAAAAATATCCAGGTTTGATAGCCAATCCCTGGCATTCGCTGTAAGCGCGTACAGATCGCTGAGTTCTCCCGCAAAGCGTCACTTTGGGCACTCCTCCACAATATGAGCGGTTGTCTGGTCTGGTGCTCACAGTCGCAACTCGGTGCAGGCTTATAGCCCCATTTATGGAGATTGTGGTTGCAACGGCTGACACCCGTCCTTATACGGTTCAGTGTAACCCAGATCTTCCGTTGTTCATCTAGGCCAGGCAGTTCCTTAGTTGGGTCAGATAACGCGAAGTTAAAGTCAAAAGAATCAGAGGGCCTACCGCGAAACGATATTCTTTTTCTCGTGTATCTCCCTCTTTGTCGCTCGAACTAGCAAGTGCAACATACACGAACGAAACGAATATCGTTTCGCGGTAGGCCCTCAGACTCCAGGATCTATTCGTAGGTTCATTGCCCGGATCGTTAGACGGATTTTAACTTTAGTCTTAAATATTGTAACTGTTAATATTCTTATTGCTGCTCATCAATTTCCCACCGCAGTTTAAACTTGAAAGCTGCATTTTGTTAATACGCTTCGTTACATTGGGTTCAAACTTTGCAACACTGATAAAATTGGTAGTTAATTAATTATAACTGATGCTGTAAGACTGAATGTAATGTGTTTCTGTCTGTTTGGTCGATTCGCTGAAACCGTTGAACTGAATCGTTGATGCTATTCTGTTTTTAGGGTTCCGTACCTCAAAAGGACAAAAAGGGAACCCTTATAGGATCACTCGTGCGTCTGTCTGTCCGTCTGTCACAGCCGATTTGCTCCGAAACTACTGGACCGATTGAGTTGAAATTTGGTACTCATATGTAAATTGGTGACCCAAAGATGGACGCGTGAAGTGAATTAATGAATTTTGAACAAGGGGGCCACTTTTTTTTTTTTTTTTTTTTTATTTATCTAAAGTACAAAACAATTACCAATGTTATATTACTCGCCAAACTGCGATAACAGTTTGTTGGCGAGACCGCGCTCATTTTAACTAGTGTTAAGTACCTACGTTAAAACTATGTTATGTATGCTATGTGAACTACATATAATCTTAAACACTAACTTACACACTATAGTCCAGGCAATGAACTGACAACTTGTATGGAAAAAATGACAGATTTGGAAATAATTTATAATAGCTCATTTTTTTAATGTAACGGATATATTATCAATTTAATAGTTACCTAGAGGCAAAATCCAACAAAAAATCAGACATCAAAAAAATCAATATTTAATTAGCTCCTAAAAAGTCCGGATAAATATTAATATATTTTTTTATCTTTATTTAGGTTCATTTACATTTGCTTTAAGATATTCAATATAAATAAAATATAAAAGACAATGAATGTTTAATTTAAATCTATATAATTACTTCCGGATGGAAAGTTTGTTGGATTCTTGAATAAAGCATCTTAGAATAACGTTTTAGAATGAAATAAACAAAAAAAACGCTATTATAAATTAATGTTTTTCGATACCGTATTTTGCCTGGAGTACTAAGCTTGACAATGCCTGAACACTTCACCCCTGCACTTAAAGTGCTATACTTTACAATTATTTATGTGTTTAATTATTTTTTTAACTGCAAGTATTTTTTACCTATAAGTATTAATGTAATTTTTCCAAAAATGTCTTTTTTAATCTATTTTTTAATTCAACTTTGCTGCACTTTTTTTCTTCTCTTAACCAATCAGTCTCGTTATATATTTTTGGTATCATAAATATATTAGCTCTTTTGCCATAGTAGTTTTTAGCAGAATTCTGTACATATTTCTTTGCCCTTACATTTTTAGTTTTATATTTATTTTGTGTTAAAACCTTATACTCATTATTAAAATAGTTTTCTACAGCTATCATATATTGCACTCTCTGGTGTATAGGTAATATTTTACATATCTTGTATAACCTGTCATAATCACCTCTAAGGTTATTTTTAGATTTTTTACTGACAAGGTATTTCATACATCTTATTTGTAATTTTTTTATTTCATTTAAATATGTTTGAAAGGTTCGACCATAAACACTAAGCCCGTAACCAATAACAGAGTCGGCTAACGCATAATACACAACAAGCATGGTTTTTTTACTAACTACTCTATTTAAGTGGTACAGCTTACTTAGAACTGAGCGAAGCCTAGAACAAACTGCCGTGACATGTGTTTTCCAATTGAAATGATTATCAATGTGCATACCTAAATACTTATATGTCTGCACGTATTCTAACGGTTCACAGTTACAATTTGTATTTGAACTTTTGAAGGTAAACTGAAAAATTAAAAAAAAAGTTTCGCAAACTGTATTGTGTGACATATCAAATGAAAGAGGTTGTTGTAAGCATGTCAGATATTTTTTTTTTTAATTTTAGCAAAATCAAATTTAAAGTAATTTAGGAAAAAAGACGAAAATTGACCATTTCGCCCCCTTATCTCCGAAACTACTAGGATTAAAATTCTGAAAAAAATATGGAAAATAGTTATTGTTAGATTTTTTCATTTGTGGCAGTGATTGTTGTCTACCGTGCCTTCACCGAATGGACACTGCGGCAGACCAGTGCTGGTCCATTTCGTGACCATAACCTGTGTTATTTTTAAATTTATTTCTTCTTTTATTTTCTGTTTTCTTACGAATACTTTGAATCTGAATTTTTGAATGGGTGGGACGGTCGAAATTCACACCAACAAGTAGCTATTAGCAATTAGAACAGAAATGGTTTTTAAGTTTTACCACGTAAATTGTTAATAGTATAGTAAAGCCGGAATTACATTACGAAATTAGTGGCATGAAATTAATTTCGTGACATTAGTTTTACCAACAGTTTCACGTGTAATTTATTAATTTCATAATGCATGCATTAATGTCGTGTATGCAAATTAGTTTCGTGCTCTGCGCGATTTTTTGGTGAAATTAGTGTCATGCAACTAGTTTCATAGTGTAAAGCCGGAATTACATTTCGAAATTAGTGTCATGCATGTTGAAATAGCTGATGCTGATAGCGCTATGGCCACTGCGATACTGTTGTTTTCACGACACTAATTAAGTTACGAAATTACTTTCGCACATATTGAAACTACTTTCGTGAAACTGATGTCAAAATGCATGACACTAATTTCGTAATGTAATTCCCGCTTAAGGGCGCCCCAATGAAAGAGTTAATTTCGAGGTTCGGCTTCCAACTGTTTCCAAAATTATGAAAATTTTGTTGATGTTCGTTAATGTCAGCAAGACGCTGCTAAACCATTATTGTTATTGGATTAGGATTTTGGTATTTAAATAACTCATCCTGCTGAGTATGAAGTTACTCTGGTTTAGGCAGTTGCTAGTTGTAAGCAAAATTAAGTTTTGTTAAGGATCATTTGCGATCCTACGGAGATTAAATGGGTAATTATTCCCATTGAATTGTTAAATGATGTGATACTGTAATGTATGTATATGAAGACGCTGTCAAGAACCTGTCAAGTTAGTAATAAACGGTCCGTGCTCTGTAGCTGTCGTTTCATTTGCTACGTCACAAATACCTCACTGGCGACGATCTACCCGCGCATCAAAAAAATAAAACAGAAATAATTATCGATTAATTATGTCTCTTATCGGGAATCTTAATGTTTTCGATCATAATACGCAAGAGTGGCAAATTTTTTACGGAAGATTGGAGCAGTTTATTAAGCTGAATGCAGTGGCGGACGAAAAAACGGGACCATTATTACTCACCCACCTATCGGATGATACCTACCGGTTGGCAAGGAATCTTGTGCACCCAAAGAAATTGGAGAGCGTCAAGTTCATTGAATTAGTCGATGCACTAGAGAAGCATTTCTCTCCGCGGCGGTGCACGTTTGCCGACAGGGAGAAGTTTTTCGAGGCGAGGAGGGCTGTGGGAGAAAGCATCGAGGGATGGGCGGTGCGCGTTCGCGGGCTTTCAGTGTACTGTGATTTTGGCAGTGCATTAGACATGCTCCTAGTTAATCGTTTTGTGCTGGGCATGAACGTGGGTCCCGAACGTGACCGCTTGTTCGAGCAGGATGCTACTACACTTTCATTCGCGAAGGCAGTGGACGTGGCGCAGCAGGCGGCGAGCGCGCGCCAGGCTCGAGCCGCCGCCGCGGCAGCGGTGCCGGCGCATATCAAGGAGGAGCCGGTGTACCGGGCGGGCGCGGCCAGGCCCGGCGCCAGCGCCAGCCGCGGCCACGACACGCGCAAATCGTGCGCGGTGTGTGGTATGAAGAGCCACGAAGCCGACCAGTGCCGGTACAAGAACTATCGATGCCAAGCATGTGGAGTGAAAGGCCATTTAAAGAAAGTGTGTAGTGATAAAAGTAGTAAGTGGCGATTGCACAGTTTGGCTGCTGACCAGGAGTCACATGATGATAATGGATGTCAGAACTGTAAGGAATGTGAAGTTTTTAACGTAAGGTACGTCAAATACTCTCCAATTTTATTATCTGTAGTTATAAATGGTATAAAATTGCAGATGGAACTTGACTCGGGGTCGGGAACAACAGTTTTATCGAACAAATTGTATAGACAATATTTTTCGGAACTTGCCTTGCAAAAATGTAATTTAAAGTTTTGCCTTTATAACGGTCATAAAATATCACCACTGGGTTACTTTGAAACTAATGTGCATTATTTAAATAATTCAAAAGAAATTAAAATTTACGTTGTTGAGAACGGAGGTCCACCTCTCGCTGGCCGAGATTTCATGTCAAAATTTGGTTTAGGTATAACGACATTGAATAATAGTATCGATGTAGCACCACGTCAAAGTTCGAGTGAGATAACGCAAATCATGAATGAATATTCCGACCTGTTTAATGACGAATTAGGGCGGTTCAATAAATTCGAGGTAGAATTAAATCTAAAGGAAGGAGCAGTCCCTAAGTTTTTTAAGCCTCGTCCAGTCCCTTTCGCGCTTAAAGACCGTGTTGAGGAAGAAATAAACAGATTGGTTGGTTTGGGAATTCTCGTACCTACAAATTTTTCGAAATACGGTACTCCAATTGTACCAGTTTTAAAAGACAATGGCAAAGTTAAGATAGCGGGCGACTACTCTATTACACTGAACAAAGACATGTATATTGACAAATACCCCATGCCTCGCATAGAGGAAGTTTTAGCTAATTTAGGAAATGGGGAACATTATTCTAAAACTGATTTAAGTAATGCTTATAATCAGTTCGTTTTATCTCCTCGTTCCCAGGAATTAACAACAATAAGCACAACTAAGGGTCTATTTAAATATACGAGGCTTGTATATGGCTTGGCAAACGCAGGTGCCGTGTTCCAGCGCACAATGGAGTCACTTTTGACAGGTATCGAAGGAGTCAGCTGTTGGCTCGATGACGTATGCATAACGGGGCCGTCAGAGCAAGTGCATTTGGATAGATTGCGGGAGGTACTTTTTAGGATTAAAGACGCAGGTCTTAAGTTACAGAAGGATAAATGTGTGTTCTTTCAAAAAAATGTGACTTATTTAGGTTACATTATAGATAGGAGCGGACTAAGGCCTTGTGAAAAGAAAGTTGAGGCGATAGTAAATGCACCTCGTCCCACAAATACCACGGAAGTAAAAAGATTTTTGGGCGTCGTAAATTACTACCGTAAATTTGTTCCAAACGCGTCCTCGCACTTAAGTCCTTTGCATGAATTATTACGGGACGGAGCGCAATGGGAGTGGAACGAAAGGCATGAGAGCGCGTTTGAAACGGTAAAAAGCGAGCTTGCGTCAGATAAAGTGCTGGCGCATTTTGACCCCGAGGCTCAGCTCGTGCTGACAGTGGACGCCGGCCCGGCGGGGCTGGGTGGCGTTCTGGCGCTGCGCGCACCGGACGGCACCGAGCGCCCGCTGGCATTTGCCTCGCGTTCCCTATCAAAAAGCCAACGTAACTATAGTCAAGTTCAAAAAGAGGCGAGTGCAATTGTTTTTGGAGTCAAATATTTCCACCAGTATTTGTATGGACGTCAAGTACCTTTTATATTAAAAACCGACCATAGGCCGCTATTATCTATATTTGGCAAGAAAAACGGGGTATCAATAATGGCCGCATCGCGCTTGCAAAGGTATGCCTTATTTTTATCGGCGTACAACTATTCAATAGAATATATAAGCAGTGAAAAAAACGTCGTAGCAGATTATTTCTCGCGCGCAATAACGAGTTGTGATGACGATGACTCACAAAACAGCAATAGCGGTACGGCGGGGTGGCGAGCCGCTGACGATGAATTATCATTATCGCATCTACGGTTTTTAGATTCGAATGTTACGCCAATAATGTTTGATGATATCAAAAAGGCTACCGCGAACGATAAGACTTTACAAACCGTAATTAAGTACATGAATAGGGGATGGCCGCGGAAAATTCAATGTTCTTCGATTTCTGCATATTTTCATTGCAAACTCGACTTGGAAGTAGAAGACGGTTGCCTTTTCCGGGGGCATCGAATTGTTGTGCCCGCTATCTATCGGGTACGAATGCTAAGCGAGTTGCACACGGGCCATTTTGGCATCGTTAAAACAAAAAGTATTGCTAGATCAAGATTTTGGTGGCCATCGATAGACAAGGACATCGAGAGGCACATAGGGTCGTGTTTTGCGTGCTGCAGGGTGCAAGCGGCACCGGCGCGCGCGGCCCCCGCCCCCTGGCCGCGCGCCGCCGGGGCCTGGCAGCGAATCCACATAGACTATATGTCGATTGCTAATCGAGATTATCTTATAGTTATAGACACGTTCACTAAGTGGTTGGAATGCATTCGAATGAATTGCGGAGTTTCCACTCGAGCTTTGATCTCTAAATTAAAGTCACTATTTTCTATATTCGGCATTCCCAATGTAATCGTATCAGATAATGATGTAAAAATTAAATCCAGCGAATTTCATTTATTTTGTGTAAACAATGGTATTAGTCATATAACATCTCCTATATATCATCCACAAAGTAACGGATCAGCGGAAAATTCAGTTAAGACATGTAAAAAAAATTATACGATGCTTACTGACTGAACCGTTATCAGATGCAGTTTTGGATGACAAATTACTGGGACTATTGTTCGAATACCGTAATACTGTACATTGTACAACCGGCGTATCGCCGGCTAAACTTATGTTTGGACGCTCGTTAAGGTCAAGGCTGGATTTAATTATGCCATCGCACCGTAATATTAACTCTAACGACTCATCAGCCTGTAGAAAATTTACAATGGGAGATCGGGTTTGGTTAAAGTGGTATATATCAAGAAAAGATACCTGGGTAATGGGCATAATTCGAGACGTTGTAGGGAATCGCATGTATGATGTATACGTTAGCGATTATGATGTGATTTGCAGGCGTCATGTAGATCAGATACGAAAATACACTGGCATCATACCAGAGAATAATGTAAATGCTAAGGAGTACAATTCGTGTAGATCCGGCGAGGATTATGAACCGTTGCGGCCGCCGTCGCCCGCGCCGGCCGCGCCGCCCGCGCCGGCCGCGCCGCCCTCGCCGTCCGCGCCGCACGCGCCGGCCGCGCCGCCCGCGCCGGCCAAGCCGGCTACGGCGGCGGTTTCGCCCCACTCGCACTCCGTGTCACCCTCTCCCTCCGCTCATCTAGTGACACCCGACACAATGACAGGAATGGAGAATGACGGAGAAGGGGAAGGGGCGGAAACGGAGGACGAGTGGGTCGAGGCTCGAGACTCGACGCCGACTGACCCGGAGGAGTTTCGTTGTGATGATATCCCCTGTTCAGATTCGGCGCAGCCGCCCCTCTCCAATGACGATGAGGCCAACGCTGGCAACGAAAGATCGCCCGTGGTCAGAAGGTATATGTTAAGACCTAGATCTAAGAAAATTGATTTTAAGCAATATTATTAAATTTATGTATAAACCGTGTGTTCGTCCCCAGATGCTCGAATGGCGCTGGAGGAGTGTAATGTATGTATATGAAGACGCTGTCAAGAACCTGTCAAGTTAGTAATAAACGGTCCGTGCTCTGTAGCTGTCGTTTCATTTGCTACGTCACAAATACCTCAGATACTCGTATTATTTTAACAACGATTATGAATTACTTGTTTGACTTTATAAAGTCAATGATCAGAAACACGTAGGCGTAAAAAACCCGTCGCCCCCGAATCGAACTGTAAATCTCTGTTTGCTAAAAGGCAGTATAAAGCACAATCGGCATATATTTACAATAAAGTACATAGCATAGTCAATATCCATCAACTATTACTAAAAAATTGCAAGATTGAACTAACGACATGGCTGAAACATATAAGCTATGATGACACAGAGTCATTGCTGTATCGTGCTAATTATTAACTAAACCTAATTGTACACACACAAACATATACACACACGCACACTCTCTCTCACACACACACACACACACATACACACTCACACACACCTACCAGTAATGTATTGTATTAGTATTACTTGAATTAGGCTAAATTATGTATTTCCTACCTACTTGCCAGTTATGGAAGAGCGAAGCATCCTAACACAGGTTTACTTACCTAAAAGGAAGCCCCAATCACTGTAGGTATATTGTACTTTAAAACAAAGGAAAATAAACAATTTTCATTTCATTTTCATTTTCAATGATGTAATATAAAAAACCGGACAAGTGCGAGTTCAACTCGCGTGGTGAGGATTCCGTAAAATATTGAGAATTTTCCCGTTATTTACTTTGAATACTCAAACTTCTTATAGGTTTTCCTGTAATCTTTAGGCAAGGAACTATTTTCCATTATTTTTTCAGAATTTTAAGCCTAGTAGTTTCGGAGATAAGGGGGGGAGGAATGGTCAAAATTCGTCTTTTTTTTTAGGGTTCCGGTACCTCAAAAGGAAAAAACGGAACCCTTATAGGATCACTCGGTTGTCTGTCTGTCCGTCTGTCACAGCCGATTTGCTCCGAAACTACTGGACCGATTGAGTTGAAACACATATACAAACACACACATATGTAAATTGGTGACCCAAAGATGGACGCGTAAAGTAAATTAATGAATTCTGAATAACGGGGCCACTTTTGGGGGGTAAACTGGAAAATTAAAAAAAAAAGTTTCTCAAACTATATTGTGTGATATATGAAATGAAAGGGGTTGTAAAGGGTTGTACGCATCTCAGTTTTTTTTATAATTTTAGCAAAAATAGATTCGAAGTAATGTAGGAAAAAACCAGGACAAGTGCGTTACATTGTGGCACTCTTTGGGGGAGGCCTATGTCCAGCAGTGGACATCTTTCGATGATGACTATTGACCTACGCCGCAGGCCGCGTCAGTGTGATTCAGGCTTTATTGTCATTTCTAGCGCCGCCAAGTGAGCGAAATCGGCGCACGCGACGGCCAAGCGAGGTCACAGAACACTGCGTGCAGTCCGCCAACTGCGCACGGGCAGCGGCACCTTATGCGACCATCTCGTTCAGTCGTGTTATTCGTATTCGAGGTCAAGTCTTGAGTGTGAAGACTTGAAGAGTAACAAGAGGAACACCTCAGTTCGCGTGCAGTGGTCGTCCACGGTTTACATTACTAATGCGGACTGCACCAAGTGTCGTAATGGCGTATCTATAGTACATTGCCAGGCAAATACAGCGTTTTGTGAACGGACGGTAGCGGTACTGTGCGTTGTATAGTTGAGACGATTTAAGTAGGCAAAGCAATTCAAAAAGCAACTCTATCGTCCAAGATAGAAGATTCCGACTCTCTAAATATTCGACACTTTAAATAATCTCAACTCTCAACCATTCATCCCGGTACTGTCTTCATTCATGTTAAGTTAAGCCAGGGGTCTTCAAACTTTTTGACTCAAAGGCCACTGCACTTAACGTAAATTCATGCGTGCCAAGACTTTGGTTCCATGGCTGGTCGTGTGGTAACATTAGTTAAGTAGTCTTAGTCTTCAGGGGGTATAAGGTAATGCATAAGAAACGCACTTGGTGCTGATTATGTTCATGAGTGGCTATGATGACCAATTAACCGTCAGGGGTGGGTTTTATAAAACTATTAGTTACTTTGTAGCTTTATATTATCAGACCCTGGTGGTCCGTTGAATTATAAATAAATAAATATTAGGGGACATTCTCACACAAATCGAATTAGCCCTATAGTGAGCTCAATATGGCTTGTGTTATAGGTACTAGACGACGATATATATAATAGGTATAAATACATAGAAAACATCCCAGACTCAGAAACAAATATTCATGCTCATCACACAAATACAGGGTGAAATAGGGGTCGTGGAGCAAGAAGACCAAAAGCAAATAAGATGGTCATACTGAACAACTTTTCCCATGGGACCGACCACGAATAATAAATAAATATTAGGGGACATTCTTACACAAATCGAACCAGCCCTATAGTAAGCTCAATAAGGCTTGTGTTATAGGTACTAGACGACGATATATATAATAGATATAAATACTTAAATACATAGAAAACATCCAAGACTCAGAAACAAATCTTCATGCTCATCACACAAATATTTGCCCTTACGGGGATTCGAACCCAGGACCTTCAGCTTCGTAGGCAGCGTCACTGTACTAGGCTAACCGGTCGTCAAACCTTCAAATACATCAAATTAATATATACGTACATACAGACTCTCGAAAAACAACCCTCCTCTCCTTCGGCAGTCGGGTAAAAAGGAGTCCACTCAGCACAATGTCGAGCCACAGAAAATGACTCCACGCTGATATAGGGCTCTGCACTTAAAAGTCTTAAAACACATGTAATGGTAATTTATTTATTTACCACTCTCAATTAACTCACAGTTAACTCTTAATTGGCTCTTCTTTTTTTTACGATTTCGTGGTCGGTCCCATGGGAAAAGTTGTTCAGTATGACCATCATATTCGCTTTTGGTCTTCTTGCTCCACGACCCCTATTTCACCCTGTATTTGCCCTTACCGGGATTCAAACCAAACTAGGGTGCCGTTAACACAAGCTTTATTGAACTTAGTATGGAGCTAGTTCGTTTAGTCTAAAGTCTCTCATATTTATTGTATTTATTACAAAGGAGACAGAGCCTCGGGATTAAGGAGACACAAAGTAAAATTTAAAAGTCCTCGGGATTGAGAAGACGCCACATGTGGACATATTTATCCACGTTAGAACCTCTTAAGCTAATATACAGGGTGGGCCCTGTAACAGGAGCAAAAAATTAAACGGTAGATTATTAAGCTTGTGAGCAATTGTTCTAAGTGGTTTTAATTAAAAAAAAAAACTTTTTTTTTCTTCAATTTAAGTTTACGTGTACTTTTTTACTCTTCTGGGGTGATTTATGTAACTTTTTATTTAAAAAACACTAAAAAAAATTGAAAAAATCATTTGAAAACAAAAATGCAAAAACTATTATGACTCACTACATGGTGTTACCTCAAAATCTGCTTTGACTATGATCTCGTGGTGCCAAGATACATTACTCGGAGGTCATAACTTTAGATCAATTTTTCTCCGAGTTAAAAAAAATTTGAAAAGAAATGGACAAAAGGGGTTACTACAGATGCTCTAAGGAAGCCTCCTTTTAAATATTTGCTTCTGTTACAGGGCCCACCCCGTATATAATAGGTAATATATAAAATAGGTACCTTTATTCTGCTCCTATCTTTCAATGCAGCATTCATAATTAAATACCTCGCCTATTTACAGTTTCACTAATTAAAGCATAAAACGTTTTTCGCAGAAATCAAAAGTGCACACCGCTGAAAGAGTCGCTTAGAAAAATAAGAAGCTTTTAATTAAACAAGTGAATCGTGGTTAGCGGTGATACGGCACCGGAACCGGGGGTGCATTCCGCTGCTTCCGGCGGATAATCACATCCGTCGCCTTGCGGACCGGTTTTTTAACCGGATCCTAGTTGCTTATGCTCGGAGACTCGGGGGCGTTTCGCTGGGATCAAGTGAAATGCGAGATTCATGGCACCTTTACAATTGGGTTGTGTCCTAAAAATTTTTTACGATGCCATTCGAACCAGTTTTTGGAGAGGAACAAATGTTTGTATGGGAGCAACTACAATTGACCATAGTTATGCAGAATGAGACCAATAATTAATTTTCGATTTTGAGATACAGCCGTTTTAAGGTTCAATAATTTTTTTAAGGGTTTTACTACCACTTTCTCGAATAAAAAAAGATGCAATTTGGTAGAATATTATATAAAGTAATGTATTAAGGACTGATTGTACATATTAATAGTTTTTTTCGTGTCTTTTTTTTTAAACAAAGTGGTTGGTCGTTTTCTGTAAAATCAATATTTCACACGCTGCTTGTTATTCTTATTTCTATGAAAACGACCAAACTGTAGTCGAGTTATGCTGATTACAATATTCTGTAACAGTAATTTTCTGAAAAAAGCTAAGATGATCTTCGTAACCAACATCACGCTAGTCTACTTATGCTGTTTATAAATTTTATAAGTAAATCTTACTAGTTTCACAAAAAGAGGAACCTAGGCATATTATGCAGATTGTAGCATTAGTAAAAAACATAGGTACTTAGATTTTTTTTTTTAGATTATACAGTTACATAAATGTATTTTTATATTTTGTGAAAACAAATAAAATTATTCCAAAACAAAAAAAGTACACAGTCATAAATTTTCCACTTAAATTTACATGAAAAACGTACGTTCATATAGTTATGACATAAAACTTCCTTGCATTCGTCCACCAAACTATGAAACAATGAAACTACGGTAACTGCAAAAATATTACATTAAACGACCAAACTGGCGGGTAGGACTAAAAAACCTAATATTGTTGAAAGCGACCAACTGCCTGGTCGCTTTAAGCAGATCAAAAAGTGCGTTAGCTGTTACCGCTGTTTATTGTCAAATGCGACCAACTAACCAAATGTAGGTTGGCTATTTTCTGCAGATTGAAAACATGGTCTTTAAACGGGCGAAATGAACTATGTTGGGTACTTTGGCTGGTTACTACATTATAAAACGCTTCCTTTGTCATTGGTCGTTTTATACATAAATACTGTAATTCAGTGGAATAGCGTGCTAAAAATATGACGGTTTTAGCAGATTATAGTTTAAAAAATCTAGTTGTTGATGGCATTGTTAACTCATTTTTCGAAAAAATGGCATTGGTCTCATTCTGCATAACTATGGCCAATTAAAAAACATAAATACCCAAAAAATTGAGTTAAAGACGGACCTCGCTGGCGGCAGCCGAAAACGTTTCATACTGATTAACATTGAATTTTGACGTCACAGGGTGATATTTGTATTAATCGTTGTATTGAAAATCAAGTAAATTGGTGTTTCAGTCGTGAAATACTGCGTTTAGGACCATAGTTGTCATACAATTTTGTTTCTATAAAAGCATAAGGATTCTATTGGTAGCTTTAAATTTACTTGTGGAGGATAAAAAAAAAAATTATTCTAAACTTTCAAAGTCTATATATTTTTATAATTTTAATTATATTTCTTAATTTATACTTAATTACATTTATTTCATGGTTTACTCTCAATTTAGCAACACTGCGTTATCGATTTTAACATGTGGAAACTACCCAATTTATTTGTCAGTCAGTCAGCTTTGTTTTACTTTTAGAGACTTCATCTTTTATGAAAACCATCTATTTGTTAGTGGTAATGTTGAATATTTTAAATACACACACATAGGCCGTCGACTCAGACAAAAAGGGGAGGACCCCCGCTCTGAGGGGCTACCGCGAAACGAAAACGAACTTCGTTCGTGTATCTCCCTCTCTGTCGCTCGAATTAGCAAGTGTGACAGAGACGGAGATAGTCGAACGAAGTTCTTTGTCGTTTCGCGGCAGGCCGTATGAGTCGTTTCTGGTGCAAAGGCTTTCCTTGGCTATCCAGCGTGGAAATGCCGCCAGTGTTATGGGGACTTTTGCACCAGGAACGGCTAGGGGCGATTTAAGTTAGGTATTTATATTTAAATTATCTTTGAGTACTAATAAATACTGATTCATCATCATCATCATCATATCACTCGAAAGACGTCCGCTGCTGGACAAAGGCCTCCCCCAAAGAGTGCCAAGTGACCGGTCCTGCGCCACCCGCATCAAGCGGACTCCGACGACCTTTACCAGGTCATCAGTCCACCATGTGGGGGGCCTACCTGCCGCGCGCCTTCCGGTACGTGGTCGCCACTCGAGAACCTTTCTGCCCCAACGGCCATCAGTTCTACGTGCAATGTGCCCCGCCCACTTAAGTTTAGCGATTCGGAGGGCTACCGGTTACCTTGGTTCTGCTGCGGACAGCCTTCATTTCTGATGCGATCACGCAGAGATACTCCCAATTTAGCCCTCTCCGTTGCCCTATGGGTGACTTTTTATATTGTTTGAAAATACCTATCAGATTTTGTTGCGATGATGATTCTCAATCAACATGACTTTATTTTTTCTTAAATATTGGTTTTGTCAAAATGTTATCTTCTGACTTCACCACTAGGTATTTATTTTAGATTGGAACTTCAAGATGAACATGGCTTAGGTAAGGTAGGTATTTTATACCGCGTTTCAGCTTGGGTTCTCTGTAATGATCGTGCGGAGAATAACAAATAAATTTCCCAAACAAGCCCTTTACTATTCCAAATTAAAATCCAAAGCAAGTTCATTTCATAGACAATTCTACAGTAAAATACGTAAAATATACAAAGAATTTCCAGCACCTGAGTACGGAGTGTCCTCCCAAGAACAATCCAATTTGGTTCCAGAGCGAAATACTACCGGAACAGACGGTAAAGTCCTGACTTTTTCCTTTACTTATGTCCTTCTAAATCTCTCAGAATAGTCTATCAGTTTAACCGGGTACAGAGGCACTGGGCGGAAGCGACTCGAAGGGTCATATAATTAAATAGTTGTCTGCATCTTAGAACGGCCGGCATAGTTGGGATTCGTTTTAAAATTGAACGGGGTTTGAATTGGCGAGTGATTTGAAACAAGCGTCCAGTGAGCTGAAGGTATGCATGCGCTGTCAATTGAAATAGTATGTAGCTATTAAAGGGAAGTAGCTATGCCATATAATCTTACACTAGCTACGGGATGCCAATGAAAACAATATATTTTATCTTTTTGACGTGATAACGTCTTTAAATGCGCCTGTGAAGCTGGATGGCATGCCCTTAGGAGTTGTAGACAAATTTAAATATCTTGGTCACATTATTACCAATGATCTCAGGGATGACCAAGATATAGAACGTGAACGCAGAGCATTGGCTGTTCGTGGAAATATGCTGACCCGCAGGTTTGCTCGGTGCTCCAGTGAAGTTAAGGTGACACTCTTCAGAGCATATTATCAATCATTTTACTCGAGCAGCCTGTGGGTGGCATATACAAAGCGAGCATACAATGCATTGAGAGTGCAGTATAATAACACATTTAGAATGCTGATGGGCTTGCCCAGCAGGTGCAGTGCGTCCGGCATGTTTTGCGAAGCGCGGACGGACGGTTTCCCAGCAATCATGCGCAAAAAGATCGTATCCCTGCTGGGGCGAGTTAGACGGAGCGCCAACAGCATTATAAGTGTGTTTGCCAATAGATTTGACAGCGCAATGTTTAAGCATTGGGTGGGGCTTATTAAAGGGATAGCCCTAAACGGTCCCAACTGAATAATTGTATTTAAACTTGTATTTCATTTAATTTTAGTCACATGTATTTTTAATTTACTCACTAACTTAGTTTTAATATTTTGTCGTTCATGTAATTTACTAACAACTATGGAGTCCTGTATTCCGAAATAAAGATTTTATTATTATGTATGTCTTTCCCGCTCACGGGACATGATGTCCCGGACCTTTGGGAGGCGTGCGTGGGGCTAGGTACCTACAAAGTACCAACTGAGCCAACACGTAGAGGCCCTTTTGACAATTTAATGGAATGCAAGGAGTACACCGAGCGGATGCTGTCCCTGCCCGTGTCATGGGACGCACACAGAGACAGCACCCGCTGGGGTGTATAGGGACTATTACTGGTTGATGGAATCTAAATAAAACGGGTTATTGGGTGAAAATGATGGACTAGTGACTGGGCTATTGGTGAAACATCGGACGCCTGCCTAATAAAACTGTTTCACTTTTTATCTCTGGCAGACGGTGACTCGCCAACTGCTAGATGGGCCCCTATTAATAGCGACATTAAAAAATGGCCTAAGGGCAACACCGGTCAGAGAGCTGGAGGGGTAGAGAGGTGGCACTGGACTTTAAACATATAGCCAACTCGCCACTTAGGTGTCCACATCTACCCTCGAGCAACAGCTCTTGCGACTCCACTCTGGACGGCCGGTTAAGGCAAGCCAGAGGTGGGGGGCCTGTCCAACCATCCATCCGATCGGCTATTATTATTATTATTATAAATCGATGAACGGCGGCTGCACGCACGAAAAAGTGACTCATTGTCCCGTTCCGTTGACTGACA
Organism: Epinotia nisella; assembly: GCA_932294315.1. Taxonomy (NCBI): domain Eukaryota; kingdom Metazoa; phylum Arthropoda; class Insecta; order Lepidoptera; family Tortricidae; genus Epinotia; species Epinotia nisella. Next base: position 1,253,974 of record OW028677.1, read on the forward strand.
TATCAACGCACAGCCCAAACCGCTGGTTCTAGAGATTCCAAATTTGGCACGTAGGTTCCTTATAAGGTCTAGGGGTGCACTAAGAAAGGATTTTTCTAAATGTACTCTCTAAGGGGGTGAAATGGGGGTCCAAAGTTTGTACGGGGAAACAAGATTAGATCGACTATTTTATTCGAAGTATTCCTAACGATAAATCAGCAAATATACGTGTTATGCAATTTTTCACCAATGTTTTCTTATGACGTTATCACGTTAAATTATCGTCTGTAAACCGACTTTACAGACAACAATATTTTTTTCTTGTAGAACCTTCACTACACTAGTAGGAACACACCTAGATAGGTGATAGGATAGAGCGTGCGTCACTGGCTGACAACGTTCGATAGAACGAGACGACGCTCTTATCTTGTCACTTGTCGCGTGATAAGGCCAACCATGCTACGGCTCCTGTATTTGCCTGCTTTTTAGACTTACCTAAAGCTTCTGATGTGGTCAACTATGAACTTCTATGGAAAACCTTGCTGGGGTGCCTCGAGAAATTGTACATATTTTTAGACATTGGTACTCGAGTCAAATTAATGTTGTTATCATCCAAACTTTCGCACAAGGGCCATGACTTAGACATATTCTGTGATAGTGCTGGTGGATTTTGCAGGAAATGTGATAACTTTTTAAATATATTATATAGAGATTAATGTTAATTGTTATGAAATTGTTATATGATATGAGACATGGAATTATTTAGAATTGTATAATGATAATTAATGTATGTTTTATGTATACAATTTATTTAATTATGAATCATATTTTAAATTAAAATGAATAATTAAGTAGGTATCAATAAGTTAGTGAATGAAATAAAATAACATTGTACGTCATTTGGTGACTGCCCTGTAAGCTACTATCAAAGTCAAAGTCAAAGTCAAAGTCAAAGTGATTTATTCTTCAATTTAGGCATATTACATGCACCTATGAATGTCGATAAACTACCACCGGTTCGTATCTAAAATGGAATAAATAAATTTATAATACTAGCTTCCGCCCGCGACTGCGTCTGCGTGGACCCGGAATAAAAACTATCCTATATTTTAATCCAGGCTATAAACTATCTTCTTGCAAAATTTCATCCAAATCGGTTGAGCCGTTTAAGCGTGATTGAGTAACAAACATCTAAACATCCAAACATCTAAACAAACAAACACATAAAAAATATTTTCATGTCCTCTACAGGGACTGAAACAATCTCCATACCGAAATTCATACAAATTGGTTCAGTGGTTTAATCGTAAAGAGGTAACAGACAGACAGACATAAAATACTTTCGCATTTATAATTAATCGAGCGAGCGAAGCGTACGAAGTTCTCCGTTTCAGTTTGAGCAAAAATTCTTTCGTATGGCCGCTGTCCGGCGGTTAACCTCTAAAGGTCTGATTTCTCAACCGATTCTCGTCAAAGCAGACGAGCCGGTTCAATATAACATAGTTTTTAGGGTTCCGTAGCCAAAATGGCAAAAACGGAACCCTTATAGTTTCGTCATGTCCGTCTGTCCGTCTGTCCGTCTGTCCGTCTGTCCGTATGTCACAGGCATTTTACTCGAAAACTATAAGCTGTATTTGAATAAAATTTTGAGGATATAGTTTGTTAGCCGCTACATAGTTTTGTAATTAAAATAACAAAAAAAAAATTTTTAGGGGTGCACTCCATACATAAAACTAAAAGTCAAAAAAAATATTTCAATGTGACCCCCCGTGTGGTACATCAATCGATAGGCCTTTCAAAATAAATATAAGGTTTCCTAGCATTTTTTTGATTAACTGAATAGAGTCGGAGAAAATCGCCCCGAAAGTCACTAAAATTCTGTCCCCCCCCTCTAATTTTTGAACGGTGTATTTTAAAAATATGGAAAAATTCATGGACATAGGGCTTATTAATTTCATTCACCGAAAATTATTTTGAACAAGATCGGTTCAGAGGTTTTCGAGATATTGCTGAAAAACTGCCTTCCTCAAAGAAAAGGACGTAAGTGCCGTAAAATTTCTGTGACGATACGACCTTTTTAATAGGCACGGAACCCTTCGTTTTGCGTGGTCCGACACGCACTTGGCCGGTTTTTTCTTATTTTTTGGTCAAATCAAGTTTTAGAAAAAAAAAGGAAACAATTAAAAAGGCTCCACTCCAGCTCACAGACCCACTAGCATTACTATGGAACTATCGATATGGGAGGGCACTTTCAATTATGTGCTTCAGCCGTAAATAAGATAACTACATATAGAAATCGTTAGTCTCGCTCAACAATTAAAACTTTTGCTGTAATTTAAATGCATTGAAATACTTGGAGAGAATTGGCTCACCACAATACCGACGTGGCCGGCCGAGTAGCAGCTGACAAGGGCCAGGGGAGCAAAATATTGCTAATTAAAAGAATCTTTTTGCTATAAAATTAATTAAGGCGGCTTCGCAATTTATTGGTCTTTTGTTCGCTCTGCCGATGAGACTGGCTCTATTCTCTCGTCGCTAAAATCAATTTGTAACAAACCAGTCGTACCCCGTATTTTATGTGCATCAAAATATTCAACAAGCTTCCTAGAGACATAAAAGACCTACCCCTGAAACAATTCAAGAAGAAACTGTTTATATGGCTATGAACGATGTGTCTACTCTGTTAATGAATTTCTAAACATAAAAACTAGTAATAAGTGATCCTTCTATTTTTTTTGTTCTTAACCGACAGCAAAATAAAGGCTATTATTTTGCATGCTTATTTAAGTAGAGTACGGCGGACTGTAACGATTATTTGTACCAACATAATGTGACCCGTAATATTCCGCAAATAAAAAATATTTCATATTTCATTTCATTTTCATTTCATTTCAAAGGCAAGTAGCATCAGAAGCATAAACTTCGGCTATTCCGGCTCTCGAATGAGCCCTATTCAAAAGTGTGAAAATTATTTTATTTATATTATGTGGAAAAATTGAGTTTTAAGTGGCAGTGGGCGGGGGGCACATTGCACGCAGAACCGATGGCCGTTGGGGCGGAATGGTTCTCGAGTGGCGACTATGTACCGGAGAAGACGCAGCCTGGGTAGACCCCCCCACAAGGTGGATTGATGAACTGGTAAAGGTCGGGGGAGTCCGCTGGATGCGGGTGGACCGGTACACCTACCTATTTTACTTTTTTATTTTTGTATACTAGACGTCTGTTGTCATGGTTAATTTATTTAAGCCAGTTATTTAGCGATTTAAAAATGACGCTTATTCAATAAAACAAAATATATTGCCAGAAAGCCAAATAAAACTAAACAACTAAGGTAAACGTCCTAATCCTCGACATTGCACTATTGTCGAACATGGGCACTTTATGTCAAAGCAATATGTCTTAAATTCGAACTAAGATGATTTTTGTTCATTCGAATTTAAGTCATGTCACCTTGACATTAAGTGCCCATATCATACACTAGTGCAACGTTGAGGGCTAGAGCATACATAACTGGAGTAGCCTTATGTCGTATTTGCGTACAAAAACGTCTGTCTGATATTGAAACTCAGTTGTATATAATGGAAAACTTGAAGTGGTTGAACGTTTATAATATTATCGTGCTTACAGCAACATGCGAGCATTTTTTTTATGATCAGTGTTCTGTTGCGAGGCGATTTTTTGAATGACCATTAACACATCCAGTGCCCAGAATCGCTACGCGCTACGCTCGTAGCCGATCCCGTGGTTTTCCTCGTATGTAGCGGGAAGCGACTACGACGTAGGGACGCATACGTGTCGCCACGGGCCGGGAATGGGTTAACTAAGACGTGGGTCTTATTTTGCGAGAACAGTGACATGAACCTATCATGCCGTAGCCCTGCTGTCATATCGATTGAACACATTAGGCCTCTCACTTGTCATTAGCTGTCAAATTTACTATGGACCGTCACTGCAGGCCGCGCCAGTGTGATGTAGGCCTTAACTGGTTAGTTAACAAGTAAATGGGGCTACTAGACTGGCGTCTTGTTTTAGCGTGGAAGTAAGAGCAAGACGCCCATAGTTGCCAGCCACACATTTCCGGAAATGTATAGCCCGTCTAAATAGAAGCCCAATAACAGCCATATATAACGAGGTTATATTAGATCCCGTGTACGGGCGTTCATAAGGTTTAAGATGAAAAACACGAAGAAAGTAAATTGTTTAATAAAGTTTCCACACTTGGTTCTATGGTACGATAATAGTATGTATGGGACGCGTCTGTGCAGGCCGCTGTCCCTAGGCAAATAGAAAGAGCCGCTGGCGGTGGTGGGGCTGCCCCCGCTCGCCCGTATGACGTCATAGTTTCTCGGTGATGGCGCGAACACCCGTTTTTCCCAAAGTAGTTCAAACCGGCGACACATCGTATTATGCAAGTCATAGTCAAGGGTTGAACAGTTTAGGTAGAAGGTCATTGTCACGACTGACCTCGATGACAATGCGGACTTTGATTGGGAGCGAAGGGCGTTGTGTGTAAGAGCTAATATTTATTTATTTATTTATTTATTGACAAATACGTTTACATGACATTACAGTAATAACCATGCGTCACGAAACTAAAACAACAAATAATACTATTTAGGCGACGAAACGGCGTGGCCCCGTTGCACCGTCATCTCAGGTGTAGGATTCGGCAGATTGCCCCGGAACTGTCGACACACGACACCCTTCGGCCAGAAGTCAGCACATGCGACGGTCTCCTGCAGCGGCCGCGGCACGCGCACCACAAACGAGCTGAAGTGCACATAGTGGCGCGAACGCAGCTGGAACACCCTCAGCGAGAAGCCGGTCTTCTGATGAACGTACTCCACCGGTGTTCTGCCTTTTCTCCGAACTTTTTTTGTCCGAATTTCATTTGCCAACCAACATTTCGCCGATGATTCACTTTGACAATCAACTATTAGCAAATTTTTGTATGACAACGTTCCATTTGGCAGAATTATTATAAAGCGGATTATTGTAATGACTCAATACTTTTGGCATACTGATCATTTGTCAAATCTTTCACTAGGCCTAACAACTATTAAACGAATAATGTTTCGTCAGTGTAACAGTGCCCTTTTCATATATGAGGCAACTTTTTACTTAAACGAAGTAAAATATACACACTAAAACCGGATCTTTAAAACTATGACTGCTCTTATACTTGCCTTAGACAAATATGATGCTCATTTGGTAAAAAAAAAAAAAACAAAATAGTACTATCTATCGTTAAAAAAAACATTTCACAGAGTCCAGTTAGGTGCGACGACGAGCGAAGCGAGGAGGAGTGTTAGGTTCAACTGTGTCCCTAAAGCGCGCGAGCCGAGCGAGCGAAGCGAGCGTGCCACGGCAGCGGCCGGCGAAGCGCCAGAACCGACTGTTTTTTTTATTCCCTCGGCATCGCGGCCCCTCATCGGTCAAAAGTCGGTTCTATGAAACCTCACTTATTGCTTAGAATCGACTTTTTATTGTTCATAAATATTAATAAAGAAACCTATGTAAGCTCTGTAATTAAAAAACAAAAACCGACCTGTATAAAATTTGCCCTAAGTGAAAGTTACATCCTTGTATAGTATAGCTTTTTTCAAAGTCTAACACGCATACTTTTGGCACCAGATTAATACCATGTTCATTTCCATACTCGATCAATAACTCAAACATTACATCCTAAGAACGTTGTCTTTGTTGGTGTATAAACAAAAACATAGCGGAAACGTCTTCGTCGTCAAAAAACACATTTGGTAATTATTAATTAACTAAATGAAAATTATACCGACTAAACCATAAATCACATGAAAATATGTATTTCAAAAAGTTCCAATTAAAAACCGAGCCCAAAGATAGAATTGCCAAACATTTAGTTGGGAAATAATTTTGACATTCTGTTACCTGAATTGACATTTATGAATTTTAAAAATAGTTTAGTATATAATGGTATAAAAATTATATAAATCATTTATTTTCTAAAGTAAATACAAGATGATGACTAACATTAACTAAATTGGCTATATAAAAATTTGGGAAATGAAACAATTCCATAAAATTCAATTGCAACATGATAATTCGGCGAAATGACATTATGCGAAAGATTGGTTGCGATGTGATATTCGTACATAAAATTTTCGGAGATGATTTAGAGAACCTACTCCACCACATCATCAGCCGTGGCGGTGTAATGCAATATGATCGATCGTAGGTTTGCGAGGTGTTGTAGAGACGTGAAAGTAACACTATTTAGAGCTTATTGTCGTATCTGTACACCTGCAGCCTATGGATCAATTGGACGTAGTTACGCGAAAACGTTCCAACCCACAAGTCACTCAAAAATGAGTTACCATAACCAGGGTACTATTTTTGACATATTACATCATGTGCACACAAAGATGCTAGTATTTTTAGGTTAGTTTCATCAATAAAGTTTGACCCAAATGTTCCAACCCACCATTATGCCAAGGACGTGTACTCAAAATAAAGTAAAAACATTACATGCATACTGAAACATATTGTTAAAAACTCTTAATAGAATAACATATCGTTATAATGTTCCACTTGTCTTGGAACATTATACTAAATTCATAAAAAGCACATTCAATTGTTTCTTAAATGATCCATGTGGGTTGGAACGTTTTTGCAAAATCTTTATACATTTTTTATTTCTGCAAAAATGTTCCATGTAATTTGAAACCTTTTAGATTATTCCATACTGTTTTTTTAAGCTGCGAAGACTGTTCTAAATAAATTGGAACGTTTTATTATAATATATTATTTTCTAATTTTTTGCTATAAACGATCCACACATACTTGATCCATTTTTGCTATTAAATATGTTCGAGAGAAAAAAATATTTTTTACCAAAATAAATAACTATGGTATATTTAAGTTTATGTATTTAGTCAAAACAATCAAAGGACAGCACCAACTAGAGATGGGTAGTAGGTAAAAACCCACGGGTAAATACCGGGTATTTACCTGGTATTAACCCGTGGTGACAAAGTTTGAAAAATCAACATGGGTGTTGTTTTTATGGTTTATCGGGTCGCTGTCGTTACGAAAACAACAACAATAATATTAAAATCAAACGTGGTAGACCTGCAATGCCATCTCTCCTGTTGGGGTGTGATGGGGTTGAAATGTCTCGATATCAATATGAGTGTCGTTTTTATGGCTTTTTGGAAGATATAAAAGAATAAGAAATTGATTTACTGACTGACATATCAACGTACAGCCCAAAACGTTGGTTCTAGAGATTCCAATTTTGGCACGTAGGTTTCTTATAAGGTATAAGGGTGCACTAAGAAAGGATTTTTCAAAATTCACTCCCTAATGGGGTAAAATGGGGGTCCGAAGTTTGAATGGGGAAACAAGATTAGTTAGACTATTTTATTCGAAACTTCACAGGAGTATTTTTAACGATAAATAGTAAACACGTGTTTCAGGTTTTTCGAGAATTCAACCCGTAAAAGGGGGAACTGTGGTGATAGTCTGAAAATCAAAGTGAGTATTGTTTCCATGCTTTATCGGGTTGCTGATTACGAAAACAACAACGATTTTAAAATCGAACGTGGCAGAAGTGAAATACTTTATACTCCGTTGGGGTGCGATGGGGTTGAAATGTCTAAATATCATTATAGGTGACTTTTGATGGTTTTTTTGGGACGTTAATTACGAAAATAGCCTCGATTTTGAAATTTAATATTGTGCACATCTATCTAAATATATATAAAAGAAGAGACTGACTGATTGACATATCAACGTACAGTCCATACCAATTGTTCTAGAGATTCCAAATAAGGCACGTAGGTTACTCATAAGGTTTAAGGGGTGGATTAAGAAATGATTTCTCAAAATTCATCCTCCAAGTGGGTGAAATGAGGGTCCAAATTTTGTATAGGGAAACAAGATTAGTTAGACTATTTCTTTCGAAACTTCACAGGACTATTCCAAACGATATGTGAGTTATTAAGTGTTACAGGTTTTTTGAGTATACAACCTAGGGGGTGGAAAGTGGGAAATGTGGTGACAAAGTCTGATAATCAACATGGGTATTATTGTATGATTTATCGGGTCGCTGATCATGTAAACAACAACGCTTTTAAAATCCAACGTGGCGGACGTGAAATACCATCTCCCCTGGTTGTTGTCCTGGGTGTTGGAGTGCAATGGGGTTGAAATGTCTAAATATCAATATGGGTGTCTTTTTTGTGATTTTTTTGGGACGTTAATAACGAAAATGGCATCGCTCTTGAAATTGAATATTGTGGACATGAAAATTATTGAAAGTATTTGTGCCAAATTGTAATTCAATCGGAACATACGGGTCAAACTGAGAACCTCCATTTTTATAAATCGATGCCATTTTCGTAATGAACGCCCCAAAATACCATAAAAACGACACCCATATTGATATTTAGACGTTTCAACCCCATCGTACCCCAATAGGGGAGATGATATTTCACGTCTGCCAAGTTGGATTTTAAAATCGTTGTTGTTTTCGTAATCAGCGACCCGATAAACCATTGAAACAATACCCATGTTAATTTTGAGACATTGTCACCACAATTCCCCCTTTTAGGGGTTGAATTCTTAAAAAACCGGAAAACTTGTTAACTCAATTATCGTAAGGAATACTCCTGTGAAGTTTAGAATGAAATAGTCTTACTAATCTTGTTTCCCCATACAAACTTTGGACCCTTATTTCACCCCCTTAGGGGATGAATTTTGAGCAATGCTTTCTTAATCCACCCTTAAACCTTATGAGGAACCTACATGCCATATTTGGAATATCTAGAACCATCGGTTTGGGCTGTACGTTGATATGTCAGTCAGTCAGTCAGTTTCGTCTTTTATATATTTAGATAGATGTACATAATATTAAATTTCAAAATCGAGGCCATTTTCATATTTGACGTCCCAAAAAACCATAAAAACGACACCCATATTGATATTTAGACATTTCAACCCCATCGCACCCCAACAGGGGAGATGGTATTTCATGTCCGCTACGTTGGATTTTAAAATCGTTGTTGCTTTCATAATCAGCGACCCGATAAACCATAGAAACAATACCCATGTTGATTTTCAGACATTGTTACCACATTTCCCCCTTTTAGGGGTCGAATTGTCAAAAAACCTGAAACACTTGTTTACTCATTTATCGTTAGGAATACTCCTTTGAAGTTTCGAATGAAATAGTCTTACTAATCTTGTTTTATACAAAGTTTGGACCCTCATTTCAACCCCTTATGGGATGAATTTTGAAAATACTTTCTTAATCCACCATAAAGGTACCTACGAGCCAAATTTAGAATCTCTAGAACCATCGGTTTGGGTTGTACGTTGATATATATATATATAATTAGTGGACTTACAATCCATGTACCACTACATACCTGAGGATTGCCTTCAATTTTATAGAACGCTTCAAAGTTCTGAAGAAGCTACTGATGATTTTGATGGGTTTGGTGGAGTTCCGGACTTCGAGATCATAGAATACGATGATGAAAATTGAATGTTTCATATAAGTTTTTGATAACTTTTGGAACCATATCAGCTAATTTTTGGCATAGGTTCTAAGCTCAAAAGATCACCTCCTATTTTTTTGTAATACATTTTCAATTTTTTTTTGTTGTTTTTGTAACTATGTTCCTCATTGTTATTTATTATTTTACATATTTATTTTAGATATATTTATAAAAATAAATAATACACTTAAATTCGTTTTGGAACGTTTATGCATAATTGCTATTTAACAAGGTTCATACAAAATTAAATTTAGCAAAAACGTTTCAAACTCGTTTTACCTATTTATATGCCCCTTGTATTATGTATTTACAAAAAATATGCATATCATTCAATAACCAGTTTGGCATTCCACAGTAAAACCAATAGTATTTGCCTGAAATAATAACAGGGAAAAAGTGTACCGCTAAAACACAAAATTGCGTTTATCTCAAAATGGGGTCGCTGTGGGTTGGAACGTTTTCGCGTAACTACGTCCAATTATACTCAAAGAACATACAGCGCCCTCCGCGTCCAATTAAATAACGCATTTAGGGTGATATTGGTTCTGCCCCGCTACTGCAGCGCGTCGGGTATGTTCGCGGAGGCGCGCGTGACGGACTTCCCCGCGAGCATGCGCGCGCGCGGCGCCGGCCTGGAGCCGTATCATGGTTGGCCTTGTCACGCGATAGGTGATAGGATAGAGCGTGCGTCACTGGCTGACACCGTTCTATAGAACGAGACGACGCTCTTATCTTGTCACTTGTCGCGTGACCAACCATGCTACGGCTCCTGGTGCGCAGAGTGGGTGCCAGCTCCAATGCCGTCCTGACTATGATAGCGAATAAAGTTGACTGTCTATATGTTCGGCATTCTTACGACAGGCACGTCAAAGCTGTCGGAATATAAAGTAATTGTATTTTAAATTTGAATTGAATTGTAATTGTATTTTCATGTGTTGAATTTTTATTTGTATTAATTAATTATAGTGTTAAATATATTAGTCATAGTTGCTTGAAATAAAAATCAATTTATTTATTTTATAGTACTATTATATACGTGTTTTAAATAACCGAGTAAAGTATGATAAACCCCGTCTCGTGATGGCCGGTTTTAACAGCTGAATTGTAAATTTGCTTCTCATTAGCCAGGCAACTATTAAAAGAGAAACAGTTACTTTATACTTTAAGAAAGTTTTATGCGAGACACCGCGGACCGTTCTCAACCAATACAAATAGGAAAACCGTAGTTAATGATATGATTTGAATAAGGACTAGGATTAAATGAAACCCAATTCTCTTTCGATCACAATATCATACCCCCTATAAAATTCTTGACTTTAAGTAGTAATTCGCATCGTCATCATCATATCGCCCGAAAGACTTCCACTGCTGGATATAGGTCTCCCCCAAAGAGTGCCACAATAACCGGTCCTGCGCCACCCGCATCCAGCGGACTCCCAGGACCTTTACCAGGTCATCAGTCCAAGTCGTAAGTCGCATGCTTTCTTTTAACTTTTATTGACTATTGATCTTAATGTAATGGCATTGTACGTTGTGCATATGAATAACCCCACTTATCCATAACACTTTACAAACCTCTGTTAACTCAAATGTGTTTTGTCGCTTTCTCATAAACACAAATTAACTATATTTAAGAGTTTTCCAGCACTCATACCTACTGAGGGTTGCTGGTGGCGCGTGTAAATAGCTCCACCCCAAGGAGGGAAAAATACTAATTTAATTTTTAACAACAACATAATTACGTAACTAAGGCCGTTTCGACATGGTTGGCTTCAAAACCTATCCGATGCAAAAGTGACAATGACATATATAACACAGACACCACTAACCTGCTAGTCCATGGTTCTGCAGCTCCTCGTCAGCCGAAATGTCTTTAACACCACATTTTTAGAGACCAAAGATTATCTTCCAAAGTTCACCGAGAGTTCGATGCGCGCGCGATCAAGGTTTTTTTTTCGATCTGAAGTTATGGAACTTTTGTTGACTCAGTAAAATGGTACTTATAGGGCGCGTAGCTCTGGCGACCAATCACCGTTAACCTATCGCAATAGCCCAATCACAGCCCAGTAAAGTATTCCAGATAGGAACTACGGCGCCTTCTCGTAACACACAGGTGTAATAGCGGGACTGTGTATGTCGGAATGGCCAACAGATGACATATATAAGATGTTATAAGTCTCTGTTTAGCCCAATGGTTAGCTGGTAGAGAATGCCATCTGGCATTAAGCTCGCCATTTGTACATATATTTTTTGTATAAATAAAAATATATAATGCAACGGATAAATTATGTTTTTGCTCAACCAGTTGCTTTGGAACTCATAATGGTAATTGTCAATGTGTTTCACGTGCTCACACTTACATAGGCACACTATAAAATGCGAAGACGAGCAGAATTTATTTTTTAAAGCAACTAGAAGTATGTAGTATTAATATTACTTAGTGTTTCCTTTTTCTAATGTCACTAATAACAAATGCAATTAATTTACTCTAGCTCAACTGTAAATAAAATTACAAATAAAAGTGTTCAATTTTACAACAGTCGCATAGAAATAAATGCATTTCAATATTGCAATCTGCTTCGAGTATTATTGTTTTTCTTCCCGGCGCTCCACTTCCCTATTTGCAGAATTATTAAATTCTTGGAAAACATTTGCGTTCGTTTGCATTTTACGATTTATTACGGTCGGTTTTTGTCTTCAAGTTTTTTTATGAATACAAAGTGGTGTTTTAATAAAATATGGACAATACGGTTTGCAGTAAGGCTTCTGGTGCAGTTTTTGCCTTTATTTCATTGGCTATTGTGTAAGTATGTGCGTGTGAATATCTGAAACAGTCCTAATAATTGACAACATCAGGCGGACTTATTTTCTATTATACTTGATTTATAAAACTCATTGCGAGTTCCGTGGCCCCGAGGCCAAAGCTCTTAGGGTCTTAAGGGAATTATCTCAATTTATAAGTTATTCAGACATATCATTTAAAAATAAAAATAAAAACCAGCCAAGTGCCAGTCGGACTCGCGCACGAAGGGTGCCGTACCATTATCTATAAAAACGACAAAAAAATTATGTCTGTTGAATGGGAGCCCCAGTACGACTCGCACTTGGCCGGTTTTTTAGTATTTGTTGTTATAGCGGCAACAGAAATACATAATCTGTGAAAATTTCAACTCTCTAGCTATCACGGTTCTTGAGATACAGCCTGGTGACAGACAGACGGACGGACGGACGGACAGGGAAGTCTTAGTAATAGCGTCCCGTTTTCACCCTTTAGATACGGAACCCTAAAAATGCTGTAATAGCCAGCATCGTAGAGGTTCAATATACAACCTCTACCGTACTAAGTCAATAGTAGCGTTCCGTACCGGCGTACCCGTAAACACGTTCGCCAGTCTGTATGTTATTTCCACATAATTTGATCTTAAAATGAAACAACCGTTAACGTGGTTTACAGAAGACTGGTTTTATTTAATTTTTAATACCACAGACAATACATAGTATGTTTATGAAGTTATGCCAATAGGTGGCGCTACAGAGGTGTTTGTTTTGATATTAAACCAATAATCAGAGGTAATTAGTAATTAGGCCCCCGATTTGACTTCCAAAATGTGACCCGGCTCCTAGAATAGATATATCCTTACATTCATGTCTGTCTTCCAAAATCATATTGACAGAAATATGAAATAATCCTACAGACATGCATTTCTGTCATTAAAACAACAAATAAATAAAATAAATAAATAATAAATAAATATTACGAGACAATCTTACACAAATCAACCTAGAAATAAAGTACACAAATAGAGTAGAGAATGTAAAAAACGTGACGATTTCATTTTTCTTTAGACAATAAGTAATTTTACAAAACTCCGTTTCAATATCAGTTTAAGGTTATTATAATTTTTATCTATCTTCAAATGAGCTCTAAGAAAACTAAAAATTCATACAAAATTCCTTTTCTGCATAATCCAAACTTTAAATGTGGCTGCGACACCAATTGAAATAATATATTCCTTGCCGCATTTAAATTCGCAAAGTAAAGGTCATTAAAAACTCTGAGCGCGAATCAATTAACTTCTTAAAACTCTGTCTTAATGCATTTGCTGTATAAAATTAAAATAATTTATGCAAGCGGCGTGCAGTTAATCCAGCTGATGATTAAAATAGATCCTAGGGATGGAAATTGCGATTATCAGCTAAGGCTGCAGAAAATATGCTATTACCTCTTGGTAGTGGTTTATTTGGCTTAAATGTAAGATTACGTCGAGTCAGAGACGTCGGCACTGGCGTCATGGACTGACTTATACTCCTTATATATGTAGAAGCAGGAACGGGTGGTGGGTCATGGTCGGTAATCGGAGGGCGAAGAGCGGATAACTGGGCGTTTTCTTGGGTATCGGACATAGCGATAAGCTACCGATCACGTTGTGGAATGAAATACGTTGAAATACGATCACTCAACTTTATTTGCCATTACACTTTTATTTAGTCTTCAAATACACACTTTTAGATGATAAACACTGGCTATAATCTACCGTACACAGAACTGTAACTGTGTCTAAACTGTAGTGTGACTGTGTCGTCCCCGGGCAAATCCTCCAACTTATAGCCCGATTCCCACCAAGAGCCATGTCCAAGCGAGGGGGAAAGTTGCTTAGCCAATCAGAGCAGAGCCATCACCCCATCGCCTGCGTTTCCAGTTAACCAACGTTACAATAATAACCAACAACCAATCAGAATAAAGAATCAACGGAACTGCCATACAAGTTAGCCAACTTAAATCAAAATGAAGTTGCCATTTAAATAAAGATTCGATTATAAGAATAAGAAATTGCCAGTAACAAAATTGAACGAATGGCGACAAATGTCAAGTGGTGTCACTACCTGTTGACAACTATTGAAATTAAACTAATTGTTGACATACGGATAACCGCCTATGAATAATAAGGAGAGAAATGATTGTGAACTGATGGCGTTCCCATCACACTCCGACATATATATATAGTCAACTAGCTTCTGCCGGCGACTTCGTCTGCGTGGACTTGGGATAAAAACTATCCTATATTTTAAACCAGGCTATAAACTATTTTCGTGCAAAATTTCTTCCAAATCGGTTGAGCCGTTTAAGCGTGATTAAGTAACAAACATCTAAACATCCAAACTTTCGCATTTATAATATTAATAAACGTGGACAATGACACAACGGGCTAGAAGCATTTGAAATGATGTGCCGGCGGCGGATAGAGAGGACTAGCTGGACTCAGAAAATTACCAACGAAAAAGTGTTTAACATGGTTAAAGAGAAGAGGTGCTCATTGGAGACCATTGGAAATAGAAGAGGAATGATGCTGGGACACCTTTTACGACACGACGACTACGTTAAGGCCACAGTGGAGGGGAAAGTTGAAGGGAAGTGGAAGAGAGGAAGGCCAAGGAGAACGTGCATGGATCAGATAAAAGAAATAGTAGACGTCGAGTCGTATCAGGCCCTAAAAGAAAAGGCTCTAGAAAGAAATTAATGGAAATTGCTCCACCGATAAGAGCTGAGCTCTTAAATTTGAGAAGAAAAAATATGCATAGAAAAATATTTATTTAAAAAAATTTGTTGAGTTCCATAAAAGCGATGAATTGCAAATGTTGCACGAGGTAAACACACAGAAAGTGTAATAGTTATTTACGATACAAGTGCAGAAAATAGGAAATTCGCAACGAGTGGCGATAAATTAAAACACGACCGAAGGAGAATTACCTATTTGCACGTGTATCGTACAACGTTTTACAGTACATATGGCCCTTTAAAGTTTCAACATATGCACGGAAAGTACTCATTTCCGCACTCGTGCGGAAAAGTAACACCATGTGTACTGTAAACATCTTTACAACCGTCAACTGTCAAATAATCAACAATGTGGCGAATTTCTATTTATTGTTTGTGTGAATGAATACTTGGTTCGAATGAGAACTTTTTTCCTGGAGTTTCCAGAAATGAATATCACTTCATTTCAATGCACGATAATGGTCGAAAACTATGGTTTCACTTTGTTGATGTCACTTAAACAGTAAGCTGTAGGTATTAGAGAATCGTGACATTGAAGAGGCATTTGGCATTCTTTACTAGTCTCTTATGTCCTATGAGATGCGATCGAATTCCGCTCCCTGACCCTTAGCTGAAAGAAAACCTATAATCCTAACCCTCGCATAAACTCACACAAAAGCATTCTCCAAATCAATGATTCACCGTCGTTTAAACCCTATAATTATATAGCTGCCATATTGTCAGCGCGGCGGGTCGCTTATCTTTCCAGAACATTTGTCGGCGCCGCTGACGCGACAAAAATGGCGGACTAACGCGTCGACTAAACGCGGTTGAACGGGTTAAATAATGTCGCTAATTGATAGTTGATGGCTGCTGTTTGTTGCGATAGTGGGAGCGGATTTGTTAAATGTGTTGAAGAACACATCATTTCTGATTTATATAAAGGAAATTAATACGTACGTGAATGTGAGCTCCATGAATAAAGCCTTCATTCACGACCGGCTCTGCATTCCGCCAGCGTTCCGCCCCCTCAAAGCGGAACTCCTAATTACTGGCGAAATTTAATTTAGTCGCCCTTTCCATACAGCCCTCGTGTCGGCAGGATATCGCGGAAGTGCGCTTGACATATCGGGAAATCTATACATGATGATCAAATAATATTAATGAACACATATTTTTTTTGTTAAGAGCATACCTAAGGTTGCTCAGATATTTTTGAACCATTGGGAACGAACATAGATTATATTAGATTAGATTTATTTCATCATATCAGCCGAAAGACGTCCACTGCTGGACATAGGCCTCCCCCAGAGAGTTCCAAATTGACCGGTCCTGCGCCACCCGCATCCAGCGGACGGGGCACATTGCACGTAGAACCGATGGCCGCTGGGGCGGAAAGGTTCTCGAGTGGCGACCACGTACCGGAAGGCGCGGCGTGGGTAGGCCCCCCACAAGGTGGACTGATGACCTGGTAAAGGTCGCGGGAGATTTATTTATTTCATGATAAATAATTACATTACAGCATACATGTAAAAAAATAAACTTTTTATCACGATCGTCAAAATGAATAATACTAATATTATAAATGCGAAAGTTTGGATGCTTGGGTGTTTGTTACTCAATCACGCTTAAACGGCTCAACCGATTTGGATGAAATTTCGTACGAAGATAGTTTATAGCCTGGATTAAAATAATAGTGTAGTTATTATACCAGATCCACTTAGAGTAAGTCGCGGGCGGAAGGTAATAAGTAAATACAACTATGCGCACATTATCCGAGATATAGTCTACTACGACAAAGCGTACATTTAAAGCACCTTTGTTCTATTTACAAGAAACAAGGAAACAAGTGGTAATAATACTGTTATGAGCTGAGCAAGATCAACAACGGACTTTAGTGGCCTGGCGGGACGTAAGTTCGACAAGTTGAGTGCTCTGGGGAGCCGCTTCGATATCGAAACAGGAAGGTATAGCTGACTATATGATAGTCTACGATAATACAATACACTGGGAAGTTCGTCCTTACTAGAATTAAGCTATTACTAGGATTTCGTCCAAAGAGTCAAGTTCTATTTTTCACGCGAGCTACCTGACAGCCAGCGCAAGATCGCGTTGTACAGTGAAGGTAGTGGTTTAGGCTGCAGGGCGTGCCAAAGAATAAGACATACACACATACATATATACATTCTGCACGTCTTTCTACACGGGTAGCCTGTGGGCGGACTATACGCAAAAGCAGTACAACGCCTTACTGCAGTGCATCAACAATGTTCGCGGAGGCGCGCGTCGATAGCTTCTCGGCCATCATGCGCCAGCGAGCCGCCTCGCTACTGGGGAGGGTGAGGGCCAGTACCAACAGCATCTTAGCAATGTTTGCAGGCAGGTGGGATGGGGCTTACATAAACCACTGCACTGCGCTCCACGCCGTATCATAAGGTTTAAGTACTAACACTAGATGTAAAATAAAGTTTAGTAACACCATTATGTAAGTTATTTCTTTTTTTTAAATGTGTATTTTAATTTAACTCGATTTTATTTTTATTTTTATGTGAATTGCGGACCAATGTTGTCTGGAAATAAATGAATTTATTATTATTATATACATACGCTCGAAAAATATAACCCTTATAGCGTGTGACAGGGACAACCCTATTTTTCGCACGTTACCGCCTAGGGCCAATAGAGGTAGACCCCCGGCTCGCTTCCAAATGGACTGAGCCGCGGATCTACAGTAATTAGCCGGTGTGCGCGCGCGCCATGTTGCCCGTTGCCGGCCCGCGCGATAGTTTACGGCAGTCGGTTACGATACGCCTTCGCTAACGGATACGCTCTGCCCTTACGTCTTGAGATATTGTTTATATGTTGTTTGTGACTTGTGTAGTTTGCTTTAAACTCGTGACAATATACGTCTTAGTGTCAGTGTTGTGTTTTCTTCATAAACTATACGTCGCCCTACACCCTCCTTGGGTGTAGGGCGACGTATGGGGTACTTGGGAATGGATGAAAATTTTAGAAATGCCTGATTATTTTTTTGGTGATAGGAATAACCTTCCTTAGCACCAGAAAAAAGTTTCAGATTTTTCAGCTGCGACAATTATTTTTCAAAAATATAAACAGTTTCCTCATTTACGTTTTGGGTCAAGAACGGTAAATAGATACTTTCCTTGATCTGTCTCATATTACAAAAAACTATCTTAAATATCTGTGGCAAACTGGCACTGGTAATGACCAATATAGCTGCTGCAAGTGTCAATATCATTGCCAGTGTCAGTTTACCACACATATTTATTATATTTTTTTGTAATATGAGACCGATCGAGGAAGGTACCGTAACTGACCCAAAACGTAAGTGAGGAAACTGAATACATTTTTCAAAAAAAATTGACGCAGCTGAAAAATCTGAAACTTTTTTCTGGTGCTAAGGAAGGTTATTCCTATCACCAAAAAAATAATCAGGCATTTCTAAAATTTTCATCCATTCCCAATTATGGAGTTAAATTGTTGTGTTTTTTATTTACCATAACGGTGGCAAAGAAGTATACGGCCTGCATTATGGTAAACCGACGCCGTAGCCTATGACTATGTATTTGCGACTATGGGCCGTTATCTTACATGAGCCTTTGTTGCCAGAAAATAAACGACAAATATTAAACAAAAGCTTGTCAAAAGTAAAAAGCATTTCAAAGTATAATGTTCACAACATTGATATTCAAAGGTTTCACTAATGTTGATACGGGTCTACTAAGGTACCTACAAAACCAACGCTAAATGAAATAAATAACGAAACTAAAGCGAACGTACAGAAAACAGTTATTTTATTTAATGGGAATATTATCGGGATTTATAAATCTAAGAAAGACGCTCAGAAATCATTTTCTGCGATGAAATATTTATTAGGCTCATTTGTGCCACGATTTATTTCGAAACGACTAACAAATATTTTGTGAAAAAGCGAGAGCTACATTAACCACATATAGGCGCCCGCTCGGCGGGTTCCCGGCAGTGAATATGTTAATACTATTATTTCAAGATAATAAAAAAAAGATAGATATATTTCAATATTTACTACAGACATTGTTAATTAGAAAATGTAATTATAGTTTAGATAAGTATTTTAATGACATTTACATATAATTTTAAGAAGTTGATTATAATATTATGAGATATCTTTAATGCTACCTTTACTTGTTTAATAAATTATTATTATTTGTACTAAACATTTGTACACCAACAATTAATGGTAGAACACAAGAGTGCTTTTTAGGGTTCCGTACCTCGAAAGGATAAAACGGGACCCTTATAGGATCACTTTGTTGTCCGTTCGTCCGTCCGTACCCTTTTTCTCAGGAATGCGTAGAGGTATCAAGCTAAAATTTAAATCAAATACTCAAGTTTACTGTTTCTTGGAGCTGTGAAAAAATTTAACTTCTAAGCCAACGCAATCAAAAAATACAGCCGTTTATGCCGCAAATTTCCGCAAATTTTAGAAACTCACAAGGGAATCAAAACCTACAGGGTACTTCCCGTAAACTCAGAATCTTGAAATTTGGTACGAAGCAACGTCTTATAGCATAGGTAAAGGAAAAATTGCGAAAACCGTAATTTTTAGTTACATCATATAATAAAAATATTTTTAATAAATTTTCGAAACTCGCAAGGGCATCAAAACCTACAGGGTACTTCCCGTGAACTCAGAATCTTGAAATTTGGAATGAAGCAACGTCTTACAGCACAGATAAAGGAAAAATTGAGAAAACCGTAAAATCATTTACTAAAAATATTTTTAATAATTTAGTTATATAAGCTACAGGTTTGTACGGAACCGGTGCGCGAGTCCGACTCGCACTTGGCCGGTTTTTTTTTTTTATCTTATGTTATGTTTCCATCGTGTATAACCTGTGCTTCGCAAATAAATTTTTACTTTACCTTACTTTTCTTCAACCCATCACAGTGACTATTTGGACAGGACATATTTCTCACTGAAGGCCTAGCCCTCTCAATCGAAGAGGTGAGAGTGAGACAAGATTTAAACTTATCTTTACGCACGGCGCATACATGTATGTGATGTATGTCATGTGTGTGCATCTCGACACCTCGGCACAATGCTGAGACAGCGACCGTTTCACTGCCGCGAAGACACACACAATGTGTCAATTGTATTGTATGTCTACTCCCTTTATATCTGTGTGTCTTTTGTGTAGTGAATAAATGTCTTCTTTCTTTCTTTCTTTCTTTGATTGTATCTACACGTGTTTGATTTGTGTGGCCACTGCCACACGCCACTGCCACTGCGCAGCAACCTTCATTAGGCGCGGAACACACGGCAGCGCGGTGCGGCACCGCTCACCGCGGCGGTACGCGGTGAAACTTTGCATGACGATGTAGGTAGGTAATCCGCCGAGAGCGAAAGTACTATTATGCCACAAATAATTATGCCAAACCAATTATGCGAAACTGCATTAGCCTACTACGATCTAGCCACTGCGATCCAAGGGGATAACTAATAAAGATGTATTTTGATTTTGACTATCAGTAGCACAATTAACGAATTAAGACTCGGCCACGACTTCGATAACTAAATGGGCCGTGATTTAGGCCACGTTAATGGACAGTCAACGAAATCGCCCGTACTCCAACTTATGGCGTTACTTAGGAGTCCTTATTATACAAAGTTTGAGCGTTTCCACACACACCTGACAATAAGCCAACCGCGTCGCCGGTCCGTAAACACAGCCTTAGCTTATTACTGTTTCATTTCATTTCATTTATTCAGTCACATAACAAACTTACAATGCGGTCACCAAGTCGTTTACATGCTATATCAAAAATAAAAACAATTCAAGCAACATGTACAAGATAATTAATCACTAAACATCACTAAGAGTGGAAGGGCAAGTTGGAAAGGGAAGACTTAGGCGAACCTTCTCCGATCAAATTGGAGAAATCTTACAAAGAGGCCAGGTCAAAATTACCCTAAACCGACGAACATGTATGAGAAATGTTATGAAGGTGAGTGAAGCGAAAGTGGTTTGTCAGGATCGTAGCAAATGGAGATCCGTGATCTCTGCCTACCCCTCTGGGAAAGAGGCGTGATTATATGTATGTATGTATGTAAACATCGCTGTTAGAGTTTCTATTTCCTTTTTTTACCATTAACGACTACTATCATGGAATATTAGATGCAAGTTTTGGTCCATCGAGCCGGATACCGAAGAGTTTCTACTATTACTATGTATAAACCTTGTTTAAATAATACATCAACGTTACGATCCCGCTAGCCGTAAAGCTAAGTATAGTGACCCGCAACAATGTGGCGTTGTTGTGCAACTATTTTACAATGTATTAGACAAAGGGCGTATAAAGACAAATACCTTTACGTGATATTCAAGTGTTATTCAAGGTATTTGTCAAGAAGGCGACATAAAATCCCAAATTTTGTCTATGATTTTCAGAATCAGGCTCGCAATTCTATCCACTTGTATTTAGGTAACTGTATAAGGTTTTATAACCAAGCACTCAAAGACACATGGGAACTTCCTTACGATTTATTCAAAGAATACCTGAAAAATTATCTTTTGATCCATTTCATAGCTCTGTAATATACCTAACTAAACGCGGATGAACTGGCCAGGAAAGGCTCAGAAACAACGGCATACGGACCGGAGCCAATCATGCCCCTGCCACAAAGCTACATATATAACAAACTCGACCAATACACCAAAGATACTGGGAGGAGATAGACACATGCAGACAGACCAAAGAGATTTTGTCGAAACGTGACTACAAACTCACAACCGCACTACTGAGGACACACAGGAACCAACTACGCAAGATAGTAGGACACTTGTATAATTTAGGTATCACAGACAGCCCCATGTGCTGATCGTACATATTATACTGGACTGTAAGCAGGTAGAAGAACACAGGAAAAAGCACCTAGGATATCCAGACACACTACGGGACGCAGTCAGCAATACCAAGGCACTCAATACAAATATCACTGTATGTCAAATATAACATAGCCCAATTTACTAAATTTAAGAGCATGCGGCATCAGGAGAAATTTAATTATAACACCTCAAAAACTGCTTTTCTATCAAAAAACATATTAAGTATGTCACTCCGAATATATAATAAACTACCAACGAATATTTTGAAATTAGAAAGCGATAAAGAATTTAAGACCGCGTTATATAACTTTTTAGCATCCAAAGCTTATTACTCAGTACAAGAATATCTTAATGACATAAATTCTTAGCATTAGTATTAGCAACTTATGCATGCGATACATGACATCCTTATATATTTGCATGTCCTTGTGACCAAACATGTAGTTCTATTGTATTTCTTTTAAACCACTTATTTGTACCATGTTTAAGCGAATAAATGACTGATTACTATACCTAGATATTTTTCTAGCACGAACGACTTATTGTAAGTGATTGACAAAATAAAAACATCGACAGTCCTGTTATCGATAAGTACCACTTCAACGTCATAGAGGTAAATAAATACAAATATATATAGGGTAATAGGGTGCGTTAAAAAATTGATAATAATAAAAAAACCATCAATTTATTTATATTTTACATACTTCAGAAAACAATTTGCAATACTTTCGTAACTTTCTTTCTTCATGTCACTGAATTAATTATCCCCGAAGTCACTCCATAACACACACACACACACACACACCGAAATTGTCTTTCAAATCGACGCAGAATGTCACAACATGTAGTTTTTCCCAAACCCATTTTTGGTCCCAAAAAAAATCTGTGTGTCTGTATATGGTTACAGTGTAGGTGTACGCGGCGTCTAGGTAGATAGCCAATATATGTCTTGTCGTTGAAGTAGTATGTACTTATCGATAACAGGATTGTCGATATTTTTATTGTGGCAAGCACTAAACAAATGTTGTTCCTGCTAGAAAAATATCTAGGTATACTGATTACTGATTGATTACTGATTACTCATTAACTTTAAAAAGGCACGTTGGATGTCGATTTGCGGAAAATGGCCAGTAAAACTAACTAACTAATATACCTAAATGGAATTTGTAAGAGCTTTGACTCTGACATCAAAAGACCATTCTTCACCACAGACCATCCACTTCGTCTTCAGATAAAGCGCAATATTTTTAAATAAGCCCGTTATGGTAATGATACTCAAGTTAAACGCTAACCAGAAGATGAACAGGGCTGTGTACCCGCGTTAATATACCGCCGGCCGGCCAATGAATTATTTATATACGTCGACAACCCTAGCCGCAAGACCGCTGTGCGAATATCGACCTTACCCAGTTGCAATACTGGCGCATCTAGCGACAATGCAGGGGTATATTTGCAAGGAAAATATTAAGTGAGGTTGCGACAGGATATATATCTTTTTAGACGCAATAAATGTAAAGCGAAATCTACAGATTTTGTGTAAGCCTTTTGCTATATTCAAGGCGGCATCGTCCGGTAGGAAACTTAAGCTTTATAGAACTATCAACTAAGGTATACATTCTAATGTTTGACACCTTAATTCTAACAATTTACACCCTTTTGTTCACCTTTATTGCTATGAATTAAGATTGAAGGTCAACAGAACTGTTGCAGTGTCGAGCACTGGGACGTTTAGTTTACCTTACCTTATTGGAAGATCCCATATTGTGTACACTTTCCGTGTTATCGGCTACGAGCGTACTTGAGCGTAGCTATGGAATGCAATTCCGGGTTTCCGGGATCCGGAAATACCGGTTCCCGTATAAAATATGCGGAATCAATCCCGCACGAGATTTATGTAGGTAAACAATAAACATGACACACAGTTTGTCACGGACATCATTTCTAATCAGAGTACTAAATTTGTATCCAAAATTCACATTTAATTTACTATTGGACCCAGAAAACAAATATTTTGGGCGAAAAAGTAGTTCGAAAAGGGCTAGGATGATTGTTCGGTTTGTGGCAAGGGCTAAAGTGAATGTTTTTAAATGTTTATTGCATTAAATTTGTATATAAAACCAGTCGAATACTTTGAACATGTTTTTTTGCAAATGAAGTGCTGAAAAGTTGTAGCAATTTTTAGACAGATCCATTTAGACACTGTCACCGTTGTTGATATCTAGGATTGAATAAGAGGGTCAATGGTTGTCAATGTATAGACCTGCGGCTGAACAAAACTGGGTTTCGATAGCATTAAAGTTTTTTCTTTTTTGATATGTCGTTGGAGGCATGTTAAATAATACTTATGTAAAAATGTAGAAATTTTTAGGTTTAGATTTCGGTTATATTGAAATATTTAAGTTTTTTGCCAAGAACTATGCAAATATAGAATTAGAGTCACAAAAAACTGTAACATATCCAATAACATTTTAATTTCTTTACTATATTCTGTTTTTAGAAGTCTGGAACATCTGCGTTCTGGTGAACGAAAAAATGCTTATAATTCCGAAAATAAAGAATTAGAGTCGCTGATATTGCAAAATTATGATATTATCGATCCACTTCATATACTTGAAAAAAGTTGGAGGTGTAGACAATCGGCTTGTCTAGATATTGATTTCTGGCTAAGCAGTATAACCAATATTGAATTAGAGTTTGTAGAGTTAATAATAAGCAGGTCATGATAATGATCTCTGTTACCAAACAAAAGTTTATAAATATAAAATCACGGCGACACTAAATACTGATACGTAAGCATTCCGGGCCTATATTAATACATTTCAAACTCGCTGTATGCGCGCGCCGCGCTGCGCACTGTGCCACCAGACCCCTATTCCGTAACTGGTTTTAAGTTCACCTCAACGCTCACCAACAAATATATCTTGACACTGCGGTGCATAGTAGCTAAGCGTAGGTAGAGGTCCAGTTTCGTTAGGTGACGCTGTTTTAAGTTCACCTCAACGCTAACCCACAAATATATCTTGACACTGCGGTGCGTAGTAACTAAGCGTAGGTAGAGGTCTAGTTTCGTTAGGTGACGCATGGGGTGAGGCGCATGAGCGCGTAGCGAATAACGGCAGCGATCAGTGGGGGCGGGGTAGTGGCGTGCCCTTGACTCCACGTCAACCTGCGTCCAGATTCCATAAAAAATCCGCAAAGCGTGTTTTAAACTAATATCAGCCGAAAATAGTTAAACTTACCCTTATTTATTACTATAGGGATTGCCCACGGTTTCGTTCGCGTAGAACTCGTTATCGTGTTATAGAAATAATTGATATGAAAATTATCATAAAAATGACCATTCTCTGCAGAAATACCTACTAACAAATGACATACAATGTATTTTTTTTGCGAAGTGGCTAGTAACAGTAAGCTATGGAATAGATGGGTAGTAAACCGCAATTTACCTACCACATGAAATTGTTTTTGTATATTCAGGATGTAGGGTCGGTTCGCCGGTTATCGACCACCTAATTTAGTGTGCCAGTTTGCGACCACTCAGGTAAATTGGTGAACCGAGAGGATATTTTCTAGTTTTTTCAGTAGATTCCTGCCTAATAACTACATTAACTAGGTACTTAGAGCCTGTTCAAATCTATATATATAAAAGAAGATTCTGACTAATTCATACACGCACAGCCGAAACTACTCGGACTAGAAACATGAAATTTACACCCAAACTACCTTTTATAAAGTTTTTTTGGAACAATGGATAAGAAGGGATTTTAAGAAATTCCACCCCTAAAGGGGGTTAAAAAGGGGTGCAACGTTTGTATGAGGGACACTTTTTTTTGAGCTAGAGACTTAAAGTTTTGTAGAAAGATAACTTATTAAAATACAAAAAAGTACTTTCAGCGTTTTGGAAAATTCTATCCTTAAAGGGGTCATAAAGGGGTGCAAGATTTGTATAGGAGAAACATTTTTTTAAGCTATAGACTTAAAACTTTGTAGAAAGATTACTTATTAGAATACTAATAAAGTGCTTTCAGCGTTTAGGAAAATTCTACCCTAAAAAAAAAGTTCCCCCATACAAACGTTGCGCCCCTTTTTAACCCCCTTAGTTAAAAAGGGGCGCAACGTTTGTATGGGGGAACTTTTCTTTTTTGAGCTATATACTTAAAATGTAGTAGAAAGATTACTTATTAAAATTAAAATAAAGCACTTTCAGCGTTTTGGAAAATTCTGCCTCTAAGGGGTTAAAAAGGGGTGCAAAGTTTGTATGGAGGAAACTTTTTGTTTTGAGCCAGACTTAAAACTTTGTAAAAAGATTACTTATTAGAATACAAATAAAGTCCTTTCAGTGTTTTGGAAAATTCCGCCCTTAAGGGGTTAAAAAAGGGGTGCAAAATTTGTATGGAGGAAACTTAGTTTTGAGCCAGAGACTTAAAACTTTGTAAAAAGATTACTTATTAGAATACAAATAGTCCTTTCAGTGTTTTGGATAATTCTTCCCCTAAGGGGTTAAAAAGGGGTGCAAAGTTTGTATGGAGGAAACTTTTTGTTTTGAGCCAGAGACTTAAAACTTTGTAAAAAGATTACTTATTAGAATATAAATAAAGTCCTTTCAGTGTTTTGGAAAATTCCGCCCCTAAGAGGTTAAAAAGGGGTGCAAAGTTTGTATGGAGGAAACGTTTTGTTTTGAGCCAGAGACCTTAAGCTTTGTAGAAAGATTACTTATTAGAATACAAATAAAGTCCTATTAGCGTTTTAGAAAATTCCACTCCTAAGGGGGTTAAATAGGGGGGTAAGATTTGTATGGGCAACGATTTGTTTGAGCTACAGACTTAAAAGTTAATAGAATGATTACTTATTAAAATAAAAAAGTGGATTCAGCGTTTAGAAAAATTCAACCCCTAAGGGGTTAAAAAGGGGTGCAAAGTTTGTATGGAGTAAACTTTTTGTTAAAACTTTGTAGAAAGATTACTTATTAGAATACAAATAAAGTCCTATTAGCGTTTAAAAAAATTACACTCCTATGGAGGTTAAAAAGGGCAGTAAGCTTTGTATGTATGGGCAACACTTTGTTTGAGCTAGAGACTTAAAAGTTAGTAGAATGATTACTTATTAAAATAAAAAAGTACTTTCAGCGTTTAGAAAAATTCAACCCCTAAGGGGGTTAAAAGAAGGTTCAAAGTTTATATGGAGAGCAAGAAATTTTTAAAGTAAAATTTCGGTCTTATCATGTAGTTATGTTAAGACTTCAAAACTAATTTCAGAGTTTTTTTTCAAATTCGTCCCTAAGTGTTAAAAGGGGTTTAAAGTTTGGGTAGAGAGCAACACATTTATAAAGTATGAGATTTGGAACTTTGGTTTTAGACTGTTTGTTTAAAAACTAGAAAAGGAATTTCATTGTTTTTTATATTGATGCAGGCCTGAAATGGAAAGAGGAGCTGGATGCCGTTGAGCATTCCATTTCTTCAGCCTGTTATGCTCTGAGAAGCCTGAGGGAGGAACTCACTAGACAACAACTTAAAGTCATATACTATGCGTTAGTAGAATCTAAGCTTAGGTACAATATCAGGCTCTGGGGAAATAGCTTTAAGTATAACCTTAACAAAGCTTTGGTTGTTCAAAAAAGAGCCATCCGCACTATTGTACGCATTCCTCAATGGATATCTTGTAGAGAACACTTCCTGGAATTGGGCATTCTAACAGTTCCTTGCTTGTATATACTCGTGCTGCTTACTATTTTGTCAAAAATATCTTAAAATATGAATCTATCGAAGAACAAGATTTGCGCCTACAAACACGAACAAAAAACATTACACAAAGTTTTTTCCCGAAGCTCAAAGTGGCGCAGCACAGCACAAAACATCAGGCTGTAATTTTTTTTAACAAACTGCCCCCTGACTTAAAAAATATCACAATTTATAAGGTATTTCATAGACAATTAAAAGCATTTTTATTGAGAGGGTGCTTCTACAGTATTGACGAGATTTTTGTGCGTGATATCTAGTTATAAGAATTAAAGACATGACATGTATTAAGTTAAATAAAATGTACAAATTATAATTAGTTAAGCAATCTTTTTATGTATAATATTTAAGTAATTTTAATTTTAATGTAGATATTTCAAACACAATATTTGTATTGTTACTGAATAACTAATAAAAAATATATATATAATATGGGGTAAAAAAAGGGTGCAAAGTTTGAATAGGGAGCAATCATTTTTCTAAGACGATAAAAACGTCTACGCGGACGAAGTCGCGGGCAACAGCTAGTGTTTACCATATCTTTAACTAGCTTTTGCCCGCGGCTTCGCCCGCGTACTAAGCGAAATTTTTAACCGTCTACAAAAAAGGAGGTTCTCATGTTGACCCGTATGTTCCGATTGAATTGCAATGTAGCACAAATATTTTCAATAATTTTCATGTCCACAATATTAAATTTCAAAATCGATGCCATTTTCAAACTCAAATTTCGTAATGAACGTTCAAAAAAACAATAAAAACGACACCCATATTGATATTTAGATATTTCAACCCCATCGCACCCCAACAGGGGAGATGGTATTTCACGTCCGCCATGTTGGATTTTAAAATCGTTATTATTTTCGCAATCAGTGACCCGATAAACCATAGAAACAATACCCATATTGATTTTGAGACTGTCACCAAATGTTCCCCTTTTAGGGGTTGAATTTTTTCATCGTAAGCCCACGTGTAGCAATTTAATCGATAGGTCTTTTCAAAATAAATATAAGGTTTCTCAATGTTTTTGATTAAATGAATAGAGGCGGAGATAAATCGCCCCAAAAGTCACCAAAATTGTGGCCCCCCAGGGATCGGAACCGGTTTTCTCAAAAGTCCCCGAAGTAGTCTAATATTTTGAATTATTTTAGGCTCTTAATGTAGGACTCTTTAGGTAACATTTTCGTATTTTTAGACAGCCTGATCAAAAATGATATTATAAACCAAAGAACGAAATTGAACGAAATAAAACCGGTATTTTTGTATGGTGAAAATACCAGTATCCGATCCCTGTGCCCCCTCCTCTAATTTTTGAACGGTGTTTTTAAAAAATATAAAAAAAATCATAAACCTATAGGGCTATTAGGGCTTATTAAATTTTTTCACCATAAATTATTTTGAACAAGATCGATTCATAGGTTTTCGAGATATTGCTGAAAAACTGCCTTCCCTATAGAAAAGCACGTAAGTCCCTTCGTTTTGCGTAATCCGACACGCACTTGGCCGGTTTCTATAGATAACTAGCTTCTGTCTGCGACTTCGTACGCGTTTAAATTATGGATTTCATGATTATGATTCGTCCTAAAAGGGACGACATAAATTATACCCTATTAAATAATATCAATTAGAATTTTGGTCAAGTGCGAGTCGGATTTTAGTTTTCCCATACATTTTGTGACCCAACTCCTGATGAAGGCAACGAGCAAAAATATTTCGTCTCCATACAAAGTTTCATCCTCTTTTTCATCCCTAAAAGGGATAACATTTGACATAATCTAATATATAAGGAACATATCTGGAAAGTTTCATGTACACTCATCGGTATATTTTGATATTACGTGGAACGTACATCCATTCATACATCCAAACTTTTACGTTTATAATATTAGTAGGATGGTACGGAGTCCGACTCGCACTTGGCCGGTTTTTTACTGTTACTAAGTTACTACAAATAGTCAGTCCATATATCAAATTTTTTTTACTCATTTTGAAGTCAATAACTTTTCAAATTCACATAATAATAACCGCATGTAATTTACCGTGCACGTAAACAAACAAATGATATGATTTGAAATACAAACGCAGCGCTTGCGCGGCGGAGCGGGGGGCGGGACGAGGTATCACTCTAGGGGCTCGCTCTAGGTTCCCGCGCGCCGCCGGTACGTGGTACCGCGGCGTGGTTATTTATTTCGCGCCTATTTTAATAGATTATACTATTACAAGGCAAGCTATACACAGAAATTTCTTACTTTCCATTATATGGCTGCATATATTATTTTATAGTATTAGACTAATCTTTACAGACTCTAATTCAATATTAGACCTTACAGGACAAAAAACGCATATAAAAATTCTTATTAATGAAAGCTTATCTCTAATTCCTCCAAATTTTTTGCTTTTCTATTAACTTAAGGATTTAAAGATATTGTTGTGAATTTTTGAAACTTTAATTCAATATCGACAAAATAATAACCGAATTCAGGTTTGACCCAGTCGCTCGTTATTTTTTTTTCTAAAAACTTAACAGCATAAAGCATCATACATATTATAAACGATGAAGCTTAAACTTTGCACTCTAATTCAATATTCACAAATCACCAATAAAAAAACATAAATACCTAATTTATACCTAACTCTCGTTCTAACTTTTCGTCATATTTTACAAATATGCTTAAAAATATGTCCCATACCATATAAGCATAACTTTTCCGACTTTAGAATTATCGAAACTTGTAGGGCAAAATTCCGGTCCGGCTACAGGGCTAGTAGTCACAAAATCATATTTAATTTTGTATGAATGCTTAATTTAAGTTTTATAAAATATTGAGTACCTATTTCAAACATTTTCTAAGAAATCTCACAAATACCGGAATCCCGCGGGCTTGAGAATCTTCAATCCCGCGAATACCAGGATCGAAATTTTCGTGCTGGATTGCATTCCCTAAGCGTAGCGCTACAAAATCTTTAGCAGCACTTTTTTTAAAGAGTGCGGAGACATAATAACTATTTGGGTAAATGGCTTCCTGCATCATTTCCAATCAACAAATTTTCGAAAAACGTGTAACAATAATAAAATATGCTTACATTTTCATTTTTGCACTAATTTGACCTCAACGAAACTTCTTAACAGTAGTTTTAGTAGCGTTTTCTATGTTATGTTATGTTAGGTTAGGTAATAACAGTATAATTGAGAATATACTTATGTTGAGAACTGGATCGACAAGCGCTCGGGAGGAGACGTGCAGGCGGTGGACACAGCGCGACGTCATCGTCGCAATCTAACACAGTTAAATCTATGACCACCTGCCTGTGCATCCTCGAAGCTCATCATGGATCCATCCCGCGCAGCGTCCACAGGCTTGGACATCGGGCGCGCGCCGCGCAGACTGCGCGCCTCCGCCACCAATTCGTGGTACTTTGCCTCGAATTCTTCCCGCTCCGAATCAATGGTTTCCGAAAGCATGTCGATATCATCCTGTAATTTGTCGTAATCGGCGTATAACTTGCCAAAACGGCTTTCTAAGTCTAATATGCCCAGTAAAACTAACTAACTAACAAACATGTAATTTAATTTTCGAAATTGATCTGACAAGTATTCCACCTTCCATCGATCACTGAACGACAACATTTCCAACCGATATTTTATACCCAACCGTTTAAACGTAACCCACTTTACAGAACATACACTCAACTTGATTAAAATGGAATGACAGCTAAACCATAGCTCGCCAATCAACTAGAGCCGGGCATAAAGTTGGATAGTTTTTATTTCCTAGATAGACCAGGGCATCCGCAAACAGCCACCATAAAGCACGTGCCGATTTTAGAGAAGTACTCGGGGTTAATAGAGTTGCCTTTCGCAGTCCAATTTTATTTCAATTTCTTTAGAGCCTTTTGACTTCTGTTTAAATATAACGTGTCGAAATATCGTCAAAACGTCAAACGTCTTTTTATTTTATTTTGTTTTGAACTTTTTATTTTATCTTTAGTTTATTAATGTGTAGGTAACTAACATAGACATAAGTTTATACTATAATTGACCCGATATGGATACTTATCCGAAATAAAGAATTTTGAATTTACATTTGAAAACGATCGCTTGATACCATACAGTGTTCCAGTAACTCTTAAAGAAAGAACAGGAGAAGGAAACAGTCGAGAACTAAACCTCGATTTTTATGTTTTTCACTTGAGATTTTTAGTCGACGCTGCAGCTGTCTTTATTGCAATTGCACCTACGTCAGCGCGACAGAAATACTGAACTAGAGTCCATCAATTTGAAAACGGACTCAGATAATGTTTCCACTTAATATGCAATAATATTCCGTTCATAAGTTAAGAAAGAACACATATGAGGAAGCTTTAAGGTTGCACCCATAAGTGACAAAATATATGAATCAAGGCTCAGATGGTACATGATGAAAAGACCTGAGAATTACGTTGTGAAGAAGTGCCTTTCTATGGCTACCAAAAAAAAGGGGAAGGGAAAGACCTCAAACGACCTGGTCGTTATGAACAGACATGAATAGCCTCGGGCTTAAAGAAGAGGATACCGGCCAGCGGACTACATGATAAAGAAAGCCGATCCCGTGGAACAGGAAAAGGCGAGGACAAAGAAGAAGAAGACATAAGTTAGAAAAAACTCATTGGTGCAAACCGGGATTCGACCGCACGACCACCATTTGAAAGCATGCTTGAACCGCTAACGCTGCCGCAGCGCGTATACTTTGGAATAAAATTGGAATGCGAAATGTGACTCTCAGATGTTACCTGGGAGCGTTCGGTTTATCGCATCCATATCGCATCGTAGGGCTTTATCGCGTCCGTATCGCCGCGCGGGCTCCCCGTGCCCGTGTGCATTCGGTGCATTTAGCGGAGGGATGCTTCCCATTCATTCTGTACCATGGAACGAATGGTATTTTCTGGTGAAACAAAACGGGTTCCTATTTTTACTTACAATAATAGAATATTGGGGAAAACGCCTGAATGCGCTCTAAACGACATTTACAAGAAGAACGCCTCTTTGCGCATAGATGTTACCAAGCAACAATGTATAACTTTTTCCTGCTTATACCTATTTAAATGAACGTAGGTATTAAATTCCCATTTGACATTGCCAATTATTCTGTTTAGCGCAATAAAGTTTCACTTAATACATCAAGTGGGACGCTACATGTGTAGGCACACTGGCATCGTTTCACCTCCAACGGACTACTTCTAAAGCGGGTGCAGCGACGGAATACGCCGAAAATCTGAAATGTAATAAATATAGAGACCTCGGCAGAGAGTACGACTTTGTATCCTTTGGCGTCGAGACCCTCGGTCCGTGGGGTCCCAGTGCGCATAAGCTATTTGCAGAAATCGCGAAACGTCTGGTCGATGTAACTGGTGACCGAAGAGCTGGCGGCTTTCTCGCGCAACGCATCAGCATTGCAATTCAGCGAGGAAATGCCGCCAGCATCCTCGGTACAATGCCTCGAGGGCCTTTTTTATTTAGATTTAACTTAGTTTTAATTTATTTTAGTTAATGTTAATCATAATCTTGTATTTACATACATCAATATTAGGCCGTACCGGAAGGCGCAGCGTGGGTTATGGACTGATGACCTGGTAAAGGTCGCTGGAGTCCGCTGGATGCGGGTGGCGCAGGACCGGTCATTGTGGCACTCTTTGGGGGAGGCCTATGTCCAGCAGTGGACGTCTTTCGGCTGATATGATGATGATGATGATGATGTTAATTAGGCCGATATCCAGAACTGGGAAGCATAACAAAAACATTTACAAGAATTTAGCATTTTTTATTTTATTTATTCTCTGTTTAGCCCAATGGTTAGCTGGTAGATAATGCCATCTGGCATTAAGCTTACATATTTTTTTTTTGTATTTTGTGCAATAAAGTTTAAATAAATAAATAAATTTAGTCATTTTACTAGCCATCAAACCATGCATCGTGACATCATAGGGGCTCTATTCGCATAAACGTATTGGAATAGAATCAATTTTGTTTTCACGTATATTGTGCATTCGCTGTGAGCGAGCGAGCGAGCCTCTATATCTTGCATCCAAACCTAGAATCCAAGGTCTGCTTGGCTACGGGCACTCGTAGTGTAGTTCATTTCGATTGTGACGTAAAGTTATACACCATTACATTCCATCCGGCATGTTATTTCACTCTCAAGATCTTAGAAGCCGCTGAACACGCAACAGGGTCGGTTAGGATACGCAACAGGGCAAAGGGGAAGTGGGGGACGGTATGGCACACTCGAGTTCCACTCCTCGGCCATCCCTATAAGCGCCTCGTGTTAGAACGAATGCACGCGACTAACGCCAATCCGATTCCAATTCAATGCATAGGTAAGTCAAATAGATCCCAAGTATATCTTAGCTACACGTGGCAATGCTGCAAACACTAAAAGTTGGAGTACTCGTAATACACTCAGCGGGCCGCGTGTGGATATAAAACTATTTAGTGTCAATACAACTTACAGGGGAAGGGTTCAGTTTATTGAGTAGTTTACCATATAGTTGTTTGGTTTTACAGAGCTAACATTGCCTAAATTATTGTAGGGTTTTTGTTTTGCGGTATGTTTGTGTAGAGAGATTTAGGTTCGTTTCCTGTGGATATAGCAAAAGTTAAGGACGCCTTATTTTTGGACTAGCCTCCTCCCGCGACTACGTCTGCGTGGACCCGGGATAAAAACTATCCTATATTCTATCTCGTGCAAGATTTCATTCAAATAGGTTGAGCCGTTTAAGCGTGAATGAGTAACAAACATACAAACATCTAAACATCCATCCTTTCGCATTTATAATATTAGTAGTATGACTCCAAATCCTCGGCGCTTTCTCTATAAATCTACGTGACTATAACATTTATAACATAACTTACATGTACAAAAACTGTTAATTGACCACAGGAAGACGATTTCTGTTTATTTGACAGAAGCCTAGTATGCATCAGTGCTTGAACGCATTGAATTGGGATCGGATTTGTATTTCTCGCGCGCGCTGGTCCATCTGTCAGTCTGTCAAGACCCTTTATCCCGGGAATGCGTGGAGCTATCCAGTTGAAATTAAAACCATATACTCAAGCCTACAGTCCTTTGAAGCTATGAAAAAATTAAACTTCTAAGTTAACGTGAAAAAAAGATATGGCCGTTCATGCCGCATAAAACGTATATTTCGACACTCTCGAGGGAATCAAAATTTATAAGGTACTTTCCGTTGACCTAGAAATATTAAATTTGGCATTGAACATTGACCACAGTCCATGGACAACGAATATCACCAACCACGACCATCAGTCATGATGGACTAGAATGGGAAGAGGATTCGCACCAAGATTTGATGAGAATAGCGAAGTGGAATGCCCCTGGCGTACAGACAACGCAAAACAAATGCTCATAACTAAAGTTTAACAAGACACGCGAGATATACCGCCCGTTCGATTGCCCGCTGCAGTTGAAGTGTGGCGTGTTTATCGCTCCCTCTATAAAACTGTTCGTGGCAGGTTTTTACGATGATTTGCGTCCACACCAACTTAGAGCAAATACTATATGAAAGCGGAGCTTTTTATCGCATTGCGTACAATTTGTCACTACAACTTGTTGTGCCTTGTAGCAACTACGGCAAGTTGTTGTGACTTTATAGGTGTGCAATGGGCTTATAGTAGCAACTTAAATGTACACCTGTGTTACTTAATAGTCAAGTGTCACTTCTAGCAATTGTATGTTTAAAAATGGAGAAAAGAGAACAAGCCAAACCGCCCAGAAATAGGAGCTGCGCGTGACTCCGTTGAATCCAACTATGAACAAAATGGCGAAAGGGACAACACCACACAGGGTTATTAAAAAATATTTTTATTTCAAATAAAAATATTTTTTAAATAGCAAACGTTCTACATTTTTGATAACTAGCTTTTGCCCGTGGCTTCGCCCGCGTACTAAGCGTAAAATTTAACAGTCTACAAAAAAGAAGGTTCTCAGTTTGACCCGTATATTCCGATTGAATTACAATTTGGCACAAATACTTTCAAGAATTTAAATGTCCATTATATTAAATTTCAAAATCGATGCAGTTTTTTTACGAAAACCCTCCACTTTCCCCCTTTAGGGGTTGAAACCTGAAACATGTGTTTACTCATTTATCGTTCTAAATACTAATATGAAGTTCCGAATGAAATAGTCTAACTAATCTTGTTTCCCCATACAATCTTTGGACCCCCATTTCGATCCCTTAGGGGGTGAATTTAGAAAAATCCTTTCTTAGTGCACCCCTTGACCTTACAAGGAACCTACCAAATTTTGAATCTCTAGAACCAACGGTTTGGGCTGTGCGTTGTTATGTCAGTCAGTCAGTCAGTCAGTTAGTTTCGTCTTTCATATATTTCGATATTCCCTGTGGAATTGATTGGATATTGTCTGTACAATAATAGTAAAATAATAGTAATAATAGTAATAATAGTAAGTTTATCATTTTTGGCTCATTGTAATGCTATGCGTGTACGCTACATGAGTTCTTAGTGTTGTCTTCGGGATCAGGTAGCGCTCGCTAATTTTGGCATTCAAACATAGTAAGAGAGAGAGAACGCGGAAGAGAAAAGTGCAGATCCGAAGATTGTTGCTGGACGCAGCACAGTCTTACGTTGAATTAAAGAGCTGCTAATGTCCTTAACCCCCTTATTCATAAAACTTAACAAACGTCTGTTAACTAAACTTTGTCCCTTGCACACAAACACAAATTCCAAAGTGACAGATAAAAAAAACCGGACAAGAGCGAGTCGGACTCGCTCACCGAGGGTTCCGTACAAAATTACAAATGTATAGTTTTCTGATTTTTCCCTATACTTGTAGCTAGACATTACTTGCCAAATTTCATAGTTCTAGGTCAACGGGAAGTACCCTATAAATTTACATTCCCTTGACAGTGTCGAAATATACGTCATTTGCGACATAAACGGCCGTATCTTTTTCTCACGTTAACTTAGAAGTTTGATTTTTTCACAGCTTCAAGGGACTTGAGTATATGATTTTAATTTCGACTCGATACCTCCCTCCACGCGTTCCTGAGATAAAAAAGGGTCTTGACAGATAGACTGACAACAAAGTGATCCTAGAAGGGTTCTGTTTTTTTCCTTTTGAGCCCTTTTGACCGTAAAAACTAATTTTATCGGCATTTGAACTAAATAGATTTGCTGGACTTTTGTTCTTCGTCATGTGAAATGAATTATCCATGAATTCTATTCTCAGATGCGCTGGCTTACACAAGAACATAGTTATGGCCAAATTAGTGAGAGCAGCACTGAAGACGGTAATGGTTAGGAATTAAATATGGATTGGATAGAATATCGCTGAGTATTGGCGCAAATAGATCTGAGGAACTATTTTTAGCGGAAAACATCATATATTTTGGCGATCCTGTGAACAAAACTAACAAGATAAAGTAGGTTTTGCAAATAACTCAATAATACATTGGGTTGAGAACAATTCCTATATTCCGATGTGCCCAAGAGAATTTCCAGACGGGCATTATGCCTGGGGACTGAAGTACGGTTGGAGTTGATTCGCTGGACTTTAGAAACTTTGTATCCGAGTACGTGAGATTCTGATACTTAGTACTTACTTATCGAACGAGGGAGCGAAGCGAACGAAGTTCTATGCTCAGCTTGGGCCGAAAATTGATTATGAACGAATGAATGAATGATATTTATTTCAGATTTTAATATCTATAATTTGTTAATAGATACATATAGCATTTGTTAGTAAACATTTATATAATAAATAAAATTAAAACTAATACAAACAATTATAACATAATCTTCGGATTGAAGCAGCCCGACATCGTGTGCAGTTTCACCCAGAAAACCAAAATGGGATTGTCCCACCGTTCGGCAATCACTTTCAGGAAGCTGTTGGTGCTGTCCCACACCCTGCGCATCGGGGATCGTTTACGGATTATCGAACATAAATAATTTTAAAATAACATTATTTACCTATAAATTTTAAACAGATTAAACTCCTAATTTCACTAAAGATACTGACAAAATTTGCGTATTTTTTTTCAATTTGAGATGAATATGTAAAGGTTGGAAAATAATAAAACGTGCAATATTTTAACACGACACAGCACACTGTATTTTTTTTACAAAATGGCAGCGCGCTCGAGTCAACGCATGTGCTCACGAAATGTGAAGTAAGTTTGGAAAACCATAACTGCGAGTTTTTAAAGGTGGCCTTAGGGGCCGGGCCTTCCTTGGTGCACCTACATTATAGAGTTTTTTTGTCGAGTCACTTTTTGGATATACAAATTTAAAAAAAAAGACTATCTCGCGGGTTCCACAGCGGGAGCCACTATATATTTAGACTAAAGAAAATTCCAAGGCTCGCATTCCATCAAACCAGCTAAAGTACTGACCCAATCAATAATTTAATTTCTATTTTCCATTAAGATTTAGATGCGGCGATCTCCCCCTGCCTTAATTTCTATGGACTATCTCTCTGACCATTTTCCATTGAGATTGTGTTGTGAGAGTGCCTACCCATTGCTTCAATTAGTAGCTTTTCTGTGACATGTCTGATTGGTATTGCCATATAGACTACACCGGCCTTTTACCAGCCTCATCATAGTCATCGCTTGTCGTGCTACCTTGTGCCAAAGAGCGGATCGTAATTTCGACAGTTTGGTCGGCTATTTGGACGCTAATTAAGGTGTACCAACATCCCTGCACGGATCGTTGCATCAATACATCGATGCTCTGATGAAACATCTGGATGTTTCCACGAGGCTACACGACGAGTCTAATTGCAGAAAGCCTTTGATTAGTCAAAGACGAAACTCTATGTGTCGAACCTTAGTATTCTATTTTGCTGATGCCGAAACAAGCACCTATTTTTTTACCTTTATTCAGGCGGTACTAAATTAATTATACGCAATTGAAACATAAAGTAAATCCCACCAGAGAGAGACACAATAAACCCAGTTAAACAAACATCGACCCCGTTTCCAGAAGGCGTTTTTGACGGACTACAACCAAATCCAGCTAAATGTGCGTGAGCTCAACGAATATCAGATGGCAATGAAATTAAATTGAATATTATTATTATGTATGTCTTTGCCATATCTCGGGACCATGGGGTCCCGGACCTTTGGAAGGCATGCTTGAGGCCGAAGCCAACAGCGCAGAGGCCCTTTAAGACAACAATTACCTAAAGCGAGGGATATACAAATACCATCTCCGAGCGCACAACATGATACAACCGATTGACCATGGTTCCCGCCAGATGCAAAGACTATTGCAGTGCAGCACTGTGATTGCGATAGAAATTAAGGTCATGGGCTATTGCGTTGAATGTTAGATGGACTGGAGAATGTGTTATGGAATGAGACTAGAGGACACCTGCCGTGACAATCAGTCTCAAAATTGTATAAAGGCAGGTGGTGATTCGCCAGCTCGCCAAGTGGGCCCCACAAAACAGTCGCACGCACAGTCACCTCACGCACCTCTAAGCGGCTGTCAGGTTGTCGAGAGGTGAGTCTGCGGTGGCCAGATCCCGGTGTTCCGTTCAAGGGCTGCCGGCGTTATGACATTTGACACTTCCAACCTGGAGCATAGGTTCCGCTCTTGCGACTACATTCTGGCCGGCCGGTTAAGGCTAGTACAGAGGCGAGGGCCAGATCACTCGGGCCCTCTGGAGGTTAGGGGTCCGCTGTGTCGCCACTAACCGTCAGCTCGCCACGAACTGCCCCCGCTGACTTTATTATTATTATACATAGTATGGAATAGAAAAGAAATATTTGATTGGATTTATAATTTTTGATGAAATAATGCCGAAAGGTTTTAAGTTAAGTACTACAATTTCACTATTTGACACTCTGCATTTCACCTTCATTGCTATAAAATAACTACACATACATCCCTTAATATGGTGACTGTTATATCATAAATCATAAATGCTCGATCTTATGATTACATCCCATACCTTAGGATCACATGAGACGATGACGTCGTACCAAAAAACGAATTGAATGGACATACAGATTAAAAACATTATTGTGAATATACGAAAATAAGAAAATAATCTAATCCACATCGGGCCAGCGTGGGGACTACTGCGCTATCCCGCTTATCCTTGAGAGGAGGTCTTTATCCAGCAGTGGGACGTATATAGGCTGATTTATAGATATATTTTGCAGGTTTTGCTGCCTCACTTTTTCACTCGTCCACTTAGCACTAACAACGTCCGTCTTCGGCTTCCTCATGTTTTCCATTGCGCCAACACGTTTCCCTAGATCCGTGACTGCGCCAGTTATGGCCGCGAGCGCCATCTATTGTCTCGGAGCGTCACTACAGACCGCGGAAGCCATATTTTTGGCGGTCGACGTTTATTTGTGGTTTTTCGGATTACGGTGTAGGAGTAGTGGTGTAATAAATGTCTTTTCAGATTTGGTTCTGTACTAAAGCATTGTAAAGTCTGTACAATGGGAGCTGAATTGAATTTGAAATCGTACACATACTTTGTTATAAAGAGTTTAATAGTAGATGTAGGTTGTAGTTGATAATCATGTTGTTGTATGCTTGTAATAAGTAAAATAGTACGTTGTGGTTACATATAATTAAACGTGCATCAGCCTCGAATGTAAATTAGAAATAAGTTCATGTTTGATGTATTTTCTGGAAGGTTCTTAAGTAAGTTTGTTGGCACAGGATTTTGTTATATGTATTTATCAAGTTACTGTCTTTTTGATCTACTGTAAGGCGTTAAATTGGGTTTATATTGGCAAAATCCAGATTAATATACTATTTAAACCTGTTTAAGCAGCACAAATACAACCAAACAGCATATAGTATCCATTTGATAACTGCTAATTTGATTTCATATTCTCTCTTCTGTAAATTGTACCTTATCATCTAAACAGTGAGGTCGTCATTGGTATAAAATGATTATGTAGTTTGAATATTTGCTGAGTCAATTTGTCTGCATTTGTTTAGGATTGTTGTGTTGTATTATGTGAAAACAAGTGGCGATCGAGGATCGTTTATTGTCGTAGGTGATATCGTAAGTAACATAATATCCTAACCCTTTGCTCAATT
Organism: Epinotia nisella; assembly: GCA_932294315.1. Classification (NCBI taxonomy): domain Eukaryota; kingdom Metazoa; phylum Arthropoda; class Insecta; order Lepidoptera; family Tortricidae; genus Epinotia; species Epinotia nisella. The sequence continues at coordinate 1,294,740 of OW028677.1, forward strand.
AAGCTTTCGCTATGGGATTGCTATAATTTACCGACGTATTCCAATATAATTTAAAGGAGAATTTAATCCTCAAAACGTTGTCAATCATGCTCGTTCGCTTATGTTAGCTCGATATACTGTGCTCTTCACAGAGCACGAATCTTCCAAACATCGGTTTGAAAATTGGTATTCGTCAAAACGGATTATTATTTCAATAAAGTGAACATTGATGTTTTGGATTGATATATTTTTAAAGCCGGTCAAGTGCGAGTATGACTCGCGCACCGACGGTTCCGTACAGTCTTTAATGCAACATAACTTCTCTTTCCCCGCCGATTAATTCTGGAAAAATCTTAACAACGCTTAGTAGAAGTTACCATCATGAGTACAGCGCCATTTATCGGTGCATTTTGGTACTAACTTGCGCGACCAAGGAACTTTGTATGTATCTTGATTTTTCAGCCATAAATCTTTATCACGTTAAACGATTTCATTTCTTTTTATTTGTTTAGAAAAAGGTGCTTTCCATATAATGTAATAGATAATTGAAGAAAAAAAATACATACAAAGGTGATTCATTTACAAATATAACCCGGAAATTATTTTACATGATTTAAAGCAGGGATCGGATACCGGTATTTTCACCATACAAAAATACCGGTTTTATTTCGTTCTATTTCGTTCTTTTGTTTATAATATCATTTTTGATCAGGCTGCCTAATAATACGAAAATGTTACCTAAGTAGATGATAGAGTCCTACATTAAGAGCCTAAAATAATTCAAAATATTAGACTACTTCGGGGAATTTTGAAAAAACCGGTTCCAATCCCTGATTTAAAGAAGAATAACCCAGATAGAGATACCATTCCTGTAATAATTTTACGAAGTGAACAAGACATATGTAAAATGAAGAAAATGTACGTGCACAATAACTGTTTCTCTATTACAGATCTTACCTATGTTGAATCCCGGCCTTGTTTGCTTAGGGCGTCGGTAAACATTATTCTCCGAATGTCTTCTCATTGTGTAATAATACTTCCGTAAGAATGTTGTCTTTACGTGTTTATACCACCCGGTTAATATGGTATTGTCCTGTTAATGAAATTATTGCTTTTAGATTTTCTCAAAATGGCGGTGGGATGTATCCCACTAAACGTGTTTAATAGGCAATGGTTTCATAACAAGCGCTTACCACCTTGAACCAAGAAATGCATAAGGAAGATGTTAAATTTTCTTGAACGAACCGAAATTGAAGTGCGTGCCAGCCAAAACGCCGTTCTATCCATGATAGCCGACAAATTAGATTGCCCATACATCCGGCATTGTTGTGACAGACATGTCCCAGCAAGATTAATCGGCAGTAGCTAAACATAATTATATAAAAATTTAATTTAATTTATTTTAATTTAATTTAAAAAAAAAATTGACATTATATTGAGTTTTTAATTTTAATTTTAATTTTATTTTTGATAATATGGATTTTAATGTATTATGAGTTTAAGTTACTCGAAATAAATGATTTGAATTTGAATTTGAAATTATCTTGAGCCAAGATTGCTTTACTTTTGGGTTCGAGAGAATTATCTTAATAAAGATGATTTTTGTTTCATCTAAGCTTGAGCGCATAAAATGTAACAAAACATCGAGTATTCACCGGTTTTATATTTGTCGAACTGAACAACGAGTAGAGCCACACGTAGAGTCAAACATCGCTACGAACCTGTAAACAAACCTCTAGTAAATACTGATAGAAATAAAAAAACATTTATTCGTGACAAAAATACATAAAACATGGCCAAGTGCGAGTCGGACTCGCGCACGAAGGGTTCCGTACCATTATCTATAAAAACGGCAAAAAAAAATCATGTCTGTCGTATGGGAGCCCCAGTCTGTTTATTATTTATATTTGTTGTTATAGCGGCAACAGAAATACATAATCTGTGAAAATTTCAACTCTCTAGCTATCACGGTTCTTGAGATACAGCCTGGTGACAGACAGACGGACGAACGGACGGACGGACGGACAGCGAAGTCTTAGTAATAGGGTCCCGTTTTTACCCGTTGAGTACGGAATCCTAAAAACTGTAGACACATACGCACATACACACTATTGACTACTATATACGGTGTGTGTGTGTATGTGTGTGATGGTGTGGGCGGAGAGGGACGGAACTCTATCAAAATTGCTCGGCTCGGCCAAAAGCTCGAAGAAAATATACTGTCGTTGCGCTAGAGTGCTCGCCAAAACGCTCCTGTTTATTTTGTGAGCTTATCTGTAATTTAACATTCGCTATAATGCTTATTACAACTGAATGCCACGAGTCTGAAGTCTACGAGTATCAGCATCTCAAGATAATGGCATGGCGGTCTTTCTAATGAATTTCTTGACTCAAATATTTATTCCGTGCACTAAGAATATTTGCTTACTACATTTATTTATTAACAGGTGCAAAGAAAAAAGTATGATAATTTCTGTTACGAATAGGTTATACGTGAGGAGAACGGAAAATACAAAATGTATTATATGTATACACTACATATAGACATATATCAATAAAAATATATACGATACACATACTAAATATAAGATACATTTATCTATTTATTTAATATGAAACAAACAGTCATACAAAGATATTCGTACAGTCTATCTTAGTACTTAACAGACCTATAGTTTCCGATATAAATCAAAAACGTATAAATATAGATTTGTACCTAAGGCAACACTTTAGGTAATTACAGTGCTCAATAGTTGACATATATTGTTCACTTCAATTGTTACTCTGAAAATTAATGATAAAGTGTCGATGAATTGGGCCAGTGTCGAGCACTGGGATGCTCGCCCTCGTACAAGAAAAAAACAGTTGCTGTATTCCTTTTACTTATACATGTAACTAATAAATTTCTATTCTAAATCTATTTAAAAAAAAGTACTACAAACCGATAAAATATTAGGTGAAATATGGTTTATTATATTATGCTTGAAACTTGAATACATACAATATTATTACTTCATCATCATCATCATCATATCAGCCGAAAGACGTCCACTGCTGGACATAGGCCTCCTCCAAAGAGGCCAAGGTGACCGGTCCTGCGCCACCCGCATCTAGCGGACTCCCGAAATGGGCGGATAATATTACTTATAAATAACAAATTTATTTACTAAATTCATGTCAAACAATAAAATAAAACAATAACAATAAGCTTAAGACTAACTTAAGCCTGGTCAAAAACCGGACAAGTGCGAGTTAAACTCGCGTGGTTAGGGTTCCGTAAAATATTGAGAATTTTCCCGTTACTTTGAATACTCAAACTTCTTATAGGTTTTCCTGTAATCTTTAGGCCAGGAACTATTTTCCATATTTTATTCAAAATTTTAAGCCTCGTAGTTTCGGAGATAAGGGGGGAAATGGTAAATTTTCGTCTTTTTTCCAAAATTACTTCAAATCTGTTTTTGCTAAAATTAAAAAAATATATATCTGAGATGCTTATATCAACCTCTTTCATTTGATATGTCACACAATACAGTTTGCTAAACCTTTTTTTTTCAGTTTACCCCCCAAAAGTGGCCCCCATGTTCAGAATTCATTAACAAACATATAGAGAGGTTTTATTTCTACAACACATACTTTTAGACGGTATTCTACCTTTCAAATCCCTCGAAAACTGAGTCCAATACGGATAGAAAATGCCCCAACATGTCACCATATAAAATAAGTCTGAAAATCAAGTCACAGAAACTTCGTAACTATAAAGTACTTGAGCAAAGAAAACGAATTCATCCCCCACACGGCCGAGAGCAGAAAGTTTCTTAAAATCTTGAATTATTTTTCCTTCTGCCATTAACTTACTTTACTTGCATGGCGCTAGGAGCGAAGATGTCACCTCACTCTTAGATGGGGACCGCATTATTAATAATGTCCTGAGATTACGAGATACGAGAGACGACCGAATAGCCTAGTGGTTAGAGAACCTGACTATGATGCTTGAGGTCCCGGATTCGATTCCCGGTCGGGGCAGATATTTGTATGATGAATACGAATGTTTGTTCTCGAGTCTTGGATGTGTAATATCTATTTAAGTATGTATTTATCTATATAAGTATGTTTATCCGTTGTCTAGTACCCATAGTACAGGATTTGCCTAGTTTGGGACTAGATCAATTGGTGTGAATTGACTCACGATATAAAAAAAGATACCTACACGTTAAAATATTACTTACTGTAAAAAAACGAAAAAAACGTAGCCATCGAAAACCAAGTCTCCACTGTCACCCTAGTCTAGGTAGTTCAAACCGCAATTAGATAGCCAACTGAGTATTCTTTTTTAAGTATAAGAATCTAAAATCCATCAATATTTCCTTAAAAGTTGTGAAATCCTACATAATGCCAGTTAAGGCTTAAAGCTAAAATGATTGCATAGAAATGTGTCTACTTCTGGCATGATTTAAAACAGTTTATGAGCTGTACACAGTAATTAAGAGTCTGGAAATATATTCGCGGAACATTATAGCATCGATAATCTATTTGAGTACAGGAAAAAAGAACCTCTGTGACCGAAACGTGAAAATTACAAAATATACGACTACAATCCAGAGATTTCGAAAGTTAGCCCAAAAATGGATAGCATATCCATAACGCCACTCAAAACGATATTCTTATAAAAATGTCATTTCATATTGAGAACCTGAATTATACAACAGTGGCTACTTTTTTTCGTGAACAAGCCTTATGTGACGCATCTAAAACGCATATAAATCTGTCGTCGAAAGTAAAAACGCTAAGAAAGTGGGTAGGTATGTTATGAAATGTAGATGATATTAAAATGCCACGGTGGGGGGGAAATATGTAAATCCTATCGCCTTGGAGGGAGGCGGATTATCCGACTTCCCTAATATTCATCCCGAGTTTAATATAGTTACGGATTTCGAAATTGTATGTGTGGATTGAGCGGATTTGCATACGGTAAGAATGTTGGTACATTAAAAGTTGGTAAGCGGTCGGAATGTAACATTTAAAGATTTGTTTTAACTCGTGCTTGCTTAATGGATTTGGGTTTTAGTAATCCTTATTGCTGTAAAAAAAAGAATGGCCGGAGTTTTTTACCCGACTGCCGAGGAAGGTTATGTTTTTCGAGCGTATGTATGTATGTGTGTATGTCTTATTCTTTGGCACGCCCTGCAGCCTAAACCGTTTGACGGATTTCGACATATGAGGTGCTGTTGGATTCCTCCTAATCGTGGGAGTGACATAGGCTATAATATTTGCAAAAAAGCAGTTGGGTTTGTCGAAATATCTTTTGATTTCACTTGTTATTCGTATTAATTGTGTTAAATCAATAGTGTTTAGGCAGTCGTAGTGCCTACATTAACAGTTTCGCTGCCAAGAACCCGCCTAGCGGGCGCCTACGCCCAACACACACAATACACAAACAACAATGTGTTAACAGATGTTTGTTAACACATTCGCTCCCGATAATCGCTACGCGCTACGCTCGTAGCCGATCCCGTGGTTTTCCTCGTATGTAGCGGAAAGCGACTACGGCGTAGGCGCCAGCTGGTCGGGTTCTCGGCACTGAATGTGTTAAGTTGTATGAATAAGGAAAATAGCAGATAAAATTAGAAATCCTTTGTATGGAACTTATTCAAATCTGTCGTAAAACAGACACTTATTTCAAAAGCATATTATAAGATAAACGATTACATCATGGATAGGGATATTTGGCAGCGATAAAGTCCTGCACTAGAAATCTATCGCAAAATAAATAGGCTTACTACTGTAGCAATGTAATTTTAAAATTTTATAATACTCTGATACTGAAATGATATATTGTATAATGTTTTGAAAAAATGGTTCTTCTCGAGGCAGACAGAGGTTTTCTTTCCGAACCGGTGGTAGTTTATCGACATTCATAGGTGCATGTAATATGCCTAAATTGAAGAATAAGTCACTTTGACTTTGACTTTGAGAAGAATTTAAAAATAATATTGTTGGATGCCTCTAGCGATACAAAACTGCGGTGTTGTGTCGTATTGTTAAATATTTAAACAACTTCCTTCGATCGCCACTCTATAACCTAAACTTCAAGTCTAGTGGCGAGTCATATTTTCCTCCTGGGGACCACAATGGTTATTCTAAATTACACAACAGCCAAAAAGTCGTATGTGCTTTTGAATCACCCGTACTTTACGCTCTTTTCGATAAAATTACAATGTACTATTTCTCAATCGACGTATCTGGCCTTTTGTTCACGTGCGCTTGATACCTTTTTCATTTTACCATCAAAGACACTGTTAACACATTCACTGCCAGGAACCTGCCCAGCGGGTGCTTACGCTGTAGGCGCTTTCCGCTATTTAGTGAGGACCACGGATTCGGCTATTTTTGGCAGTGTATGTGTTAACATATTCAGTGCCCAGAGTCGCTACGCTCGTAGCCGATCCCGTGGTTTTGCTCGTATGTAGCGGAAAGCGACTACGACGTAGGGACGCATACGTGTCGTCACGGGCCTTAAATGGGTTAAGAGCCGACCATACTTGATGCTCGATACGCTGACACTCCGTAAACGCTCGACAAAAATAAAAAGTACTTTTTTTTACAATCATTAGCTACTCATTGAGAGGGTACCAGTGAGACCAAACATGTTTATTTGGCATGGTTTAGGCGTCTTCCATAAAAGTTAAATAATTCACTTTAAAAACAAAGTTTTAACCGACTTCAAATCAGTACCCAAATTGGTTCAAGTGTACCTATAATTTGAAGAGTTCCCACGTTTTCTCCAGGATTCCATCATCAGATCCTGATGACCATGGGACCACCTGGGAAGGATACCCTTTCAAACAAAAAAATAATTTTCCAAATCGGTCCAGACGTCTAGGAGTAATCTCACACACATAAACAAGTGAAATCAAAAGATTTTCGAAAAACCCGACTGCTTTTTGACAAACATTATAGCTCTCTCTCTCTCTCTCTCTCTCTCTCGACTCTCATTGACTCTACATATTGAATCTACATATTGACTCCACATATCGACTCCACATATCGACTCTACATATCGACTCTACATATCGACTCTACATATCGACTCCACATATCGACTCTACATATCGACTCTACATATCGACTCCACATATCGACTCTACATATCTGGACTCCCATATCAAATTTCATCCCCTCTTTTAAGGGGTTGGGTTCAGATTTCCAAAAAAAATGATGAACGATTTTTTTGTTAGTCACAAATAGTCCGCATATCAATTTTTAGCTTTCTACCTTGAAAATTAGATACCTTCCACCCTCCATTTTAGGGAAGTGGAGGGTTAGAAAGAGACAAAAAGTAGCCTATGGCACTCTCCATCCCTTCAACTATCTCCACTTAAAAAAATCACGTCAATTCGTCGCCCCGTTTTGCCGTGAAAGACGGTCAAAAAAACAAACACAAACATACACTTTCCCATTTATAATATTAGTATGTATGTCCACAGTGTAGTCATAAGTTTTGGCCGCGTGCCGGCTCCAGACCTGCTGCACTATGCACTATGTATGATATTCAGTCGCTTATGCCCATTTTGTGAACTATGAATTTCTATCAGCTTCCCCTGGACGCTGAAGTTAGGTCTTGTTATGGGTGTCGATGTTTTTTAAGTGCGACACTTTTGCTCAGCTCTGTGTATAATAGCGTTTATATTTATAGCGCTTGTAGCGTAGGTAGTGTTGTTTAATAAAACTAGAAAACACGGCTCACCAAACATGCCAATGGGGCTGGCAACTGTCAAACTGACAGCACCAATAATGGTCCTTAAAAGAGCTTTTGTATGGCGGGAGGAAGTTTTTATTTATTTTTGCGATAATGACGTTATGTTTCGTCCCGAATTGCTCCGAAGTGGAAAATATCCACCGTTTTCCGAAAAAGGCTAAAAATAAAAGGTTGTAGATTAACGCTGTGGGGAAGTTTTTTCCCTAAGAACTGTACATGGTTTCCGTACATAGTTGGGACCATCGATCCTCTGTCTCTCTCTATCATCGGATGGAATCTAGAAGAGGGACATCTACAATTAGGATTGTTCATTTTTTTTCTTAAGTGCTATTTCGAAAACCATTTCGAGATATGAGGTATTCAAACAGTTTCCGACATTTACTTCATCAAAATAATGGATGATTAAAGATCTTTCAGCATATATACGTGTGACCTTTGTTTGACCTTCTGTGGACCTCCCTCGTGGCTGAATCAGAAAAGACTTTGGTCATTAAAAAATAAACACTTATCGAACCTGTGGTATTTTCCGTCACTGTCAAGCTTCTGTCAAGCCACTATAAATAAACTTACTTTAAATATCGTTATTTGTGATTAATTTAATGGAAGACATGAAAAATTACATGAAATGTTATTAACCAACGTGTAAAAACGACTCCAAAAATAGCTCGAAAACGATAGTTCGCATCCGGGAAGACTTGCGTGAAAGGTGGTGTCGTGAAGCCAACGTGGAGTATTATCAGTGTTATAAACAATACTGCTGCGAGGATCACTTCGAAGTAAGTATAAAAAAACCACATGCATTCAATATTCAATTCATTCAGTTTTAAAAATATAAGTTTTATAAATACAGCAAGGATATCTACTAGACTCATAAGACTAAAAGCTAGCTTTACGGGCAGGTTCAGCAACAGATACGCGCACATACATAACGCCTGTGTTATGTATGTGCGCGGTTTTCTCGTGGTCCCATTGATTTGTCCCATTAATGTGACAGTATTTACACACATATTTAAGATTTCCCTAATATATTTTTTTCTTAGCTTATTTACATAACTTTTCATATTTAATTGTTCATATTGCAGCCTGAACAAGATGTGACAAACAGCAACTTTAATCTGTGAAAAAAACAACCGACATTTAAACCTACAGCGAAGCTAAGAAATGTTGGAGCTACTTTACAGGAAGAGAATATCTAATGTTGAAAATAAAACATGTTATTTAATTCAGAGCACTTTTTATTAATTTTGTAAATATATAAGATAAGATGAGCTTTTATTTCCTTATTACAGAGTTTTTGACCATATTTTATGCACTATTTTAAAAATAAAGTTTTATATTGTTTGTTTTTATTATTTTTCACTAATATTTCACTTTCCTATTCACTATTCTTAAAATATTCTTCTTCTTCCGCATAAGGACCGCCTAAAGCGGTGAAAGCTTTGGAGGACCAAAGCTTTCCAGGTTTCCCTGTCTTTAGCTTTTCTTCTCCAATAGCATCCCGCTGTCTTTTTGATATCATCACTCCATCTTGAGAGTGGTCTTCCTTTTCTTCATGTGCTGTCCATGGGGTACCATTCTGTTGCTGTCTTTGACCACCTTTCGTCTTTAACTCTTAGTGTATGCCCTGCCCATTTCCATTTGAGTCGCAGCGCTTGTTTGACTACATCTGTGGCATTGGTTATTTTTCTGATGACTTGTTTTTTACTCTATCTCTAAGTTTCAATCCCAGATAGCTTCTCCCCATTCCTCTCTGACATACCTTCAGTTTGTACAGCGTTTTTTTGGTTAGGGGCCAGGTTTGGCATGCATAAGTGATACATGGGAGTAGGCAGGTGTTCATGGGTTTAGTTTTCAATTTAGTAGGCATTTTACTTTTGAAAATTTTCTTTAGGGACCAATACTTACTCCATGTGAGTTTTATTCATCTATCAACTTCTTTTTCAGCGCTTGATTTAAAGGAAATTAAGTGACCTAAATAAATTTAGTCTTCAACATATTCTACCGGTGAAGAATCTAGCATGATCTGTATAGGCTGTTTGTCATTACTTTTGTTTTGTCTTCGTTTACATGTAATCCCACTTTTTTGCTTTGAGTTGCTAGTGACTATATATATAGGTTTCCCAAAACTGTTCCGCATGCTTAATGATGTTATTTATGTATCATGCATCAAAAGTTTCCCATACTAAGATAACATTCCTTGTTACTTCGAAACATGGGTCAGCAACACAAAACAGAGGCTTTTTCTTAGCACATGCAAGCATGTGGCATTGTATTTGGGTTTTAAATTTATTGCAGAAATTTCAGAATGAGAAATGAACACGTTTAGAATGACAATGATGACATTGACAGATGTCTACAAACCATCGATTGACATTTAAAACTTTTTTTTTTATATTGGGCGGTGCTATACATAGATTCAGCCACTACATGTAATTTACGAGAAGTCGTATCTCATATTTTCAAAAAATTATAAAAAATAAACGAAGCGACGAATTGCTAAAATGTTGAAATTAGTTTCTTGAATTACTCTATATTTTCGAAAAATAAAATAAAAATGGGGGGTTAAAAAAAATGAACAATCCTAATTAGCTTTCACCGGCCAACCCCATTACTAAGACGCATAGACGTCTATTCGGCGATATTTAAAAGGACGATGGGCAGTATGTAGATTAGGGTGGGTCACTCTTGTATGAGAAAAAAAAAAGATTGTTTTTCATCGGGCACAGATGTAAAACGGTGCTAAATATTGAGCTTAAATAATACCTTTTTATATTCTACCTGACATGTAAAATAATGTGTTTTACGAATACAAATCTGATTCAGATTCTGAACGCTATCCACTAATTCACATTGTAAATATGTGAGGGAACATATACAGGACGTCCCACGGCTATGCCACATGGAGGGAAAGTACCTTGAATATTGTAGATGGAACATTTTACTGAAAGACGACATTATTTTAATTTAAAAAACAATTTAAACTGCATTCATAGATTTAAAAATAATTACATGGTTGAACCGGGAATCGAACCCGCTACACGAAAAAAAAAATTACCCTGTAGTTTTATTATACCGATCGAAAGGCTTCATCATAAGGATTATTTTTTGCTAGATAACATAGTGTCAGAAATAAAAGGAAGACCATGATTTTTAACATTTTTATTTCAAAATTAATCAATTTAATTTATGAAATGCTCAGTCCCATTCTGTTGAATACAATGTCGCACTCTTTTGATTATTTCGCTTCCTCTCCCAGTAATAGGTACTAACTATAAACCATTCCCGGCCCGTGACGACACATATTGCGTCCCTACGCCGTAGTCGCTTTCCGCTACATACGAGGAAAACCGCGGAATCGGCTACGAGCGTAGCGAGTCTGGGCACTGATGTGTTAAAATGATAATGTCAGTTTTTAATTTTTCTAAACAAAATTTCACATCAAATGTTAAAATGCATGGTCTTCCTTTTATTTCTGACACTATGTTATCCAGCAAAAAATAATCCTTATGATGAGCCTTTCGATCGGTATAATAAAGCTACAAGGTAATTTTTTTTCTCGTGTAACGGGTTTGATTCCCGGTTCAACCATGTAATTATTTTAAAATCTTTGAATGCAGTTTAAATTATTTTTAAAATTAAAATAATGTCTTCTTTCAATAAACTGTTCCATCTACAATATTTAAGGTACTTTCCCTCCATGTGGCATAGCCGTGGGACGCCCTGTATATTGCAGCACTTCAGAAATAATATTGTGAGAGAAGATATTTATTGGAACGCTTTAGAAAGTTTGTGTAATTCTATAGTGCAATAATTATTTTTTTATTATTCTTTGGACCATGCTGATTAGTGGAGAATATTCATTTTAATATTGCTTTTGGTATACTAAAAGCCTTTTTAGTTTCCTGAAAGCGTGCACGTAGTCTTTTGAAGCGTAGGTCCTATAATGTTATAAATTCCAGGAAGCTAATGCTCACATAATATTGAAATGGCTGCAACATTTGCTATATTCTAAGGGAAGAAATAAATTATTCAACCATATTAAAATTGTTTTTAGTAAGGGAACAGCGGAGCGAAAAGAGAATATACTATTACACGGAAAACATAACCAGAGTGTATTTTATACTAGACATATATTAGATTGATTAAATAGGCTTCCTACTGTAGCAATGTAATTTCATAATACTCTGATACTGAACTAATATTGTATACTGTTTTGAAAAAAATGATACCTCGGCGAGTTTTTTACGCCGGTTCTTCTCGAGGCAGAGGTTTTTCTTTCCGAACCGGTTGTAGTTTATCGACATTCATAGGTGCATGTAATATGCCTACATTGAAGAATAGACGCCAGCGGTGACCAGAGGGCTGGCCTATATTTTGGATCTTAGAGTGAGCATTGCCATCCAGCGTGGCAATGGTGCCAGCCTTCTGGGCACACTACCCTCTGACAGCGATTTGGGCCAGATTTTTTATCTTTAAGTTTTAATGTATATTCTTTTTTTGTCTTTGTAGGTTAAGTTGTTGTTTTATTGTATGTTTTTACTATCCTTGTTCTTTTAAATAAACTTTACCAATTGAAGAATAAATCACTTTGACTTTGATTGGGCTTTGTTTCATATTTGAGGTGCGAGTTCGTTCCGACATGCGAACTAGGAGCGCGTCCGACAGATGCTAATTACTAAACTGATTTTAATTAATAGCTAACTTTAAATATTTTCAATAAAAACTAAAAATGACACAGCAAACAGGGCTAAGTAAGAACCATCTTAACAAACAAGACTTTCGATTACAAATTTTTACAAAATCATCCGTGAGATAGGATCCGTGAGGTACTCGTACAACCTTGATTAAAAGCAGTTAACCACTGACAGATTGGATCAAACCTTGGGATATTCTACCTTAATACCAATGTAATTAAGTCTTTATTACAACCGTTATATTTATAGGCAGCGTGTTTACAAAATAAACTCTAATATTCTGACGTTAAGATAGAGTATCGAGTGAATTAATGCCAAATGTCAGTAGTTAACTGATTTTAATCGTAATGTACGATTATGCCATCATGCCACAGATAGAAACACATTCCGTGCGTTTTGTTCTCGTCGACTGAACTATTGTAGGCGTATGAACTATTTTTTTCTTACAAGTTTTGTTCCCATTTGCGCTTGACAGGTTCCCTACTCATAGTTAGGTTTCGCTACTAGACGGAAAAACCACGCTTTACCGCGTTTTACCAAAACCTAACCTCAAATCAAAATACTAGCTCTGCCATTGCACTTGTGCCTCAAGGGAGCAAAATTATGTATTTACGTGGAATCCAGAGTGAAGCGAAGGATTCTACGATAGAATCTTGAGCCTAGCGACGGATTCTAAGTTAGAATCCTGAGCGTAACCAAGGATTCAAGCGTTACGCCCATGACGAAAATAATTTTGCTCCTGAGTTTTGATTACAGTAAAAAGTATAATTTATTGTGTATTTTTTTTTAATATTACGAAAAATTCATAAATTTTCATATAACGTTGTTAAAGTTAAATTTGAAATATGTTCATTTTTAATCGATTACGACTAAGATCTGTGTTCAATTGGCACATTGCGTGAATTCTACATGCCAGTGAATAAATTAAGCAAGTGCGAGTTGGACTCGCGCACGAAGGGTTCCGTACCATTATCTATAAAAACGGCAAAAAAATCATGTCTGTTGTATGGGAGCCCCAGTCCGACTCGCACTTGGCCGGTTTTTTAGTATTCAATTCAATTCAATTCAATTCTTTATTCATGAACAATATACATTGTGTTTGAAATACATTTGATGTATGTTATTTGTGTTTCATTTATTGTTATAGCGGCAACAGAAATACATAATCTGTGAAAATTTCAACTCTCTAGCTATCACGGTTCTTGAGATACAGCCTGGTGACAGACAGACGGACGGACGGACGGACAGCGAAGTCTTAGTAATAGGGTCCCGTTTTTACCCGTTGGGTACGGAACCCTAAAAAGTAGCATTCTGATCCCTCTCGTCGTGGAGCAAAACTTACTTTTCCGAATGAAAGGTGTAAAAAAATAAAAGCTATCGGTTAGGTAGGTACAGTCGACGCCAAAAATACGTTTACACTTTTGCACCTTATTTCATTGCAATAGTGTAAACGTATTTTTGGCGTCGACCCTACATAATACACATAACATCCAGAGTATCTATCTGAATGGACTCATCGACAGGGAGAAAATCTACCTTGGTAGCTACACATCCGTAATGTAAAAAACTAAACAAAAACCGGTCTGCCGCATCGTTCCAAACTGGCCACGATGCTAAGCCGCATAGTTTATTTGTTTAGACAACGTATCACGACAGGAAACATAAAGATAATTTATACCCGCGGCGCGGCGCTGGACGGTTGGCGGCCATATCTACCCCATTTTATAACTTATTCTGCACTAACACGTAACCGTTGAGACGTTACGGAACTAATATGTACCTACTGAAGTTTCCACGAGCCACGAGTCTGATTGTGTTCTTTGCAGCTAATTTTTTTACATATAATTTTGAACATAATTTTACCCGCAGCAGCAGCAAATTACCAGCAATCTGGCTAGTTACCATTTTCAGTTATTCCTGAGAATGAGAAATAGGTATTATGTTTTATTTATTTAAAGATATTGCACTAAACTTCTTTTTACCCGACTGCGTGACGCAAAGGACGGTAATGTGATTATCAGTCTATGTATGTATGTATGTTGGTTCCTTTGTGGTCCGGTTCGAAGGACCATTAATGTATGAGCCAGTTAGCCCATACACTTAAATATTGTGTTGGAGTGCGTTGAATGAACGGAGAAGTTAAGTTAAAGTTAAACTGATTTATTACTTTTATAGTTACAAAATAGTGAGATTAATTGGCCGTTCCTTCAGTTGATGTTTATGTATGAGAGTTAAGTTTGCACTAATCTAAATTAACTTCATAATGTCATATTGTAGCGCGGCCTAAAGTAGGTCGCAACGTTAACGGAAAATGTACGGGGGTCAATTTTAATGAATCTTGCGTCAGTCGATTTGTTTTAATCTTGCGGGTGTTTCTGAAGACAAGACAGTAATCAAAATTCAAAATGGCGGCCATCAGACGCGATATTGTAAAAAAGGAAAAAAATTAAGTCGACAAACTATGTTGTGTGGGATATCGTAATCATTTTTACAAGCTTTATATTAACTTGACCTGTTCGTATGTAAATTTGTAAGCTGTCCGACATGCAACTCAATTTTGAAGCAAATATCTTTAACCGATTGAGCTGAAATTTTGGTTAAAGGTATAGTTTGGAAATGACTTTGGATGACATTTCAATACTTTGGAACCATCGAGCTGATCTGATGGTGGAGACAGAAGGTGGCCATGGGAATTTAGTACATAACCCACGTAACGTTGAGTTTGGACTCGTTAGAATCGTCTCAATATGAGTAGTTGATGACGGTATGCAGAAAAGTACAGTCGGCAATAAAAACTTGTACCAAAAATGAAATTTTTGACAGAAACTTATTTAGTTTAAATTGCCGTTTAGGATTTATAACGATTTAAAGTTGGCTTTAACAACAACTATCGCTTAAATATCCGAAAACTTACTTACAGTCTAAGCGGCGTGATGGATTTTGGGATAAGAGGTGTCATGGGATTTGTTAACGTGGGTTTTTTTGAAAAATCGTTTGTTTTCGCTTATTTTGCTGCTTTTTAGGGAAAAAGACTGGAGAAAAATATTTGGCCCCATCTGAGATATTTGAATAGCCTTGGTTGTTTTTAACTCTTTTATAGCTAATTAATTATGACCATTTTATTATACGTTTTGTTTTTATGAAAAGTTGTTGAATGCAAATTGTTGAGAACTGGATCACACATCGCGGACACAGCGCGACGTCATCGTTGCGGGCGGCGCGCGACCCGCGAGCGACACTCGACTTAACCACTTCCACCAGCAACGGACGACTCGCTTAATATTTACTATCTGTTTGGCCGGGTTTCCCAATATGTATTAAGGCGCAATAAACCAGTCAGAATATTATACAGCCCATTAATTTAAGTCCTAGTAGGACCCTAACATTGGTCCTTCGAGCCGGATCGAACAATGTATACTTTGAGGTCAATCTAATTGCAGTCAGTTAGATAACACACAATTTCTTGCAATACCTATTTCAAGAATACACAGGTTAACCTAAAAATGGAACACGATCACCGAATCTCTTTGTATCCGCACATTTGTCCAATGGCCAAAACAGAAACACGTCCCTAGTTTTTATCTGTCCCATAAAATTTCATTAAGACCCAAACCCAATTACATACGTACCCATTACACCCTTTGAAAGCTTAATACGCATTTAAATTGAGTATCCCGTACAATGGAGGTGAACAAAGGTTACATTAGAGGCGTCTCAGGTAAGGTGGAGAACACACGGCGCGTTGCAACACCGGGCTCAAACGCGTTGCGCGGACCGCGTGGACGCGCGGCCGGGTGGACGCAACGCGCGAACGCGTGGCGCCGCTCGGCGGCCTTGAGAAGGTTCACGTTAGGGCCCTTTCCTACGGAACGTCCCGTTTCTTGCGGGTTCGGTTTTTTGCAGTAGTTGTATACGTGCTACTGTGGTAACATACCGTTACCGTTCAAGACTGCAATGCCGTATGTGGAAAGCCCCGCCCCCGTCCGCGCGTTCGTGCGGCGTGCAGCGCGCTGAACAGCGGGACGACGCGTTCGCCGCGGCTACGCGCGTACATCGTTATATAGTAAGTAGCATAGTCTCCGGTTAACGCCGCACACCACTTACAGAGTCACGTTCTATAGTAATGTAGCTACACTTCAATGCAACTTGACGCTGTATGCGGCATGCGGAGCCGACCACATACGAAGGCCTAAAGTTCCAAAACGCGTAACGCTGCGTTGCGCGGTGACGAGGCGGCTCGTGTGTTCTGCGCCTAATGCATCGTGGCGTGCGCACGCGGCGAGGGACGATGCTTTAGGGATGGCCGCGACGAACGTTATATCTTATTACAAGAAAAATTACAAAACTGAGTTTGCGTTTTTCCAACGAGCGCTAAGACAACTCAATACATATACAAAAAAAATATATATATATCTAACGTATCTACGAAACGTTACGATATCGATCAGCGAGTTCCTAAGGCTTTAAGGTCACTTGACGTTTCGGGTGTGTTACAAACATCGTTGGTTGCAAGCAGACCCTAATGAAGCTCCCACACTGGCCGTACATAGCCTTATCCTATGTTATATAACATTTATAACAGCCAGTGTAGGACCACCATAAGATCAGACCGTACCGATGGTATGTACACTGGTAATATATTGTTTTGGAATGAGATGCAATTCCAGAGATTACCCACTACATACATACTTACAAAGCTACAAACTTCTTCGCAGATATTATTATCTCTATTTATGTATAGAGACTTCGTCGCTTATCTAATACCCTTCACCACACCAATACACCACAACAAAAACCTATAATTCTCGTAAACACCTACGCAAAGCAAAAAATCCCAAATAGTTTTGCCATCCCTACTTAATGAGCATATTAAAAGGGGTTCCATTCATGGGAATAAATTAGAGTTCCGTCGGACAATGGCGCCGGTCCCGTCGTAATTATTGTGTCCGGAACATTCGGTTTTTCTGGGATGATTGAACGACTATTGTGAACTATAATGAGAATATTTACTATTCGTTTGAGCTGAAGTCGTTCGGAATCGTCTTTTGTTTATGAAGGATCTGCTAGGGACAGTTGAGGCGGATATGTTTTATACGGTTAGTTATGTCTTATTCTCATGATTTATTTGAATTTGTAGAGGTAGGTATTGTGAGAGTTATACTCCCAATTCAATTCAATTCATTTATGTCACGATAAAAATTACAATAAAGCCATTTATTTTCTAAAGTAAATACAAAATGATGAAAGGCCCTCGAGGCATTGTACCGAGGATGCTGGCGGCATTTCCTCGCTGAATTGCAATGCTGATGCGTTGCGCGAGAAAGCTGCCAGCTCTTCGGTCACCAGTTACATCGACCAGAAGTTTCGCGATTTACAATATATGTTTGCATAAGTGGCAAGAAATAGCACAAGATCGGACAAATGACGACAACTCGTGTCGAAGCGACAACTCGGTGTGGGTCGCTGAGCCAGTACAGTTAGTTTTAGTTGAGTTTGCATAAATGTCTAAATTACAAGAATTCCTACCGTGATCGTCAATAATATTATTAAACAGGCCAAATATCACAATACTTTTTTTATATCCCAAAAGGATCATCATTCATCAGACAAAAATTATATGCCCAATGGATAATATATATTATAATGCTTTCAATAATTATGTCATTACCTTCATGTGTACTATTTAATTGATAGATTAAATAAAGCCTAAACGAGCGGAAAAGACCTAGGTACCTATACTTAGTTTATCACCGGTCAGGACCAAAGTACCCAAGAATCTACAAGCTTTAAAGTTAAATTCAAAAAGCTTTCCCGGACATCCTTCAAATACTTTCACGCAAATCACCTTATTATCAAATTAATAATTTCCGCCATTAATCATGGGCCGAAAGTCCCTGAAATATTTTGTCAAATTCTCTTGTCCATTAAATAATCTGTAGTCGCCTAAGTTGATTGATTCCCGGGCAAGATGGATGGAGCATAATAACGGGCCGATTAATATTTGTATGGAAGACATCGCTTCGTGGTGATAAAATGGATTTTGAAGGCATTGATTTTGGCAAGCTGGCGTATAGCGCTGCGCGTCCAGTATAATGATGCGTTCAGGATGCTGTTTGGGCTTCCGCGGTGCTGTAGTGCTTCGGCTATGTTCGCCGATGCTCAGACAGACTGCTTTTACGCTATCATGTGAGAAAACGAAGTACCTCGCTCCTGAACCGCAGCCGCGGCAGCTCAAACGGCATCTTATGCACGCTAGCCCAGCGCTGGGACTCGCCGCTGGTGTGGCGGCATGCGCAGCTGCACGCGCCTGTCGCCGCTCCAACGCGCCGTTTTTAAATTGTTTTATTTTATTTTATAAATACTAACCCTAGGCTTAGATTATACTGTAATTACTAACAAACTATGGATCACGTTTTCCGAATTAAATCTTTTGAATTGATTTGATTGGTGCTTCTTTAGTTTTTGAAAGAAAAAAAGAAAAAACATTTATTCGTGACAGATAAAAAAGTAAAATTAAAATAAAACAGAACAAAATTAAAACAAAAGTCACGAAAAGATCTCGCCTCAGCATAATGCCGACTCGAGAGCCGGCGCTGATCTTCCGGCGAGACCCAAAGTGAAATGTCACGGTGCTTGTGGTACGCATGGCCTCGAAACTGGTTGGTGACCCAAAGATGGACGCGTAAAGTAACTTAGGAAAAAAGACGAAAATTGACCACCCCCCCCCCCCCCCCTTATCTCAGATACTACTAGGATTAAAATTCTGAAAAAAATATGGAAAATAGTTCCTTGCCTAAAGATTACAGGAAAACCTATAAGAAGTTTGAGTATTCAAAAACACTTATGAAATTTAGATTATCATCATATCAGCTGAATGACATCCACTGCTGGACATAGGCCTCCCCCAAAGAGTGCCACAATGACCGGCCCTGCGCCACCCGCATCCAGCGGACTCCAGCGACCATTACCAGGTCATCAGTCCACCTTGTGGGGCCCCACGCTGCACCTTCCGGTACGTGGTTGCCCCAACGTCCCAAGTTCATATACTTAGGTACAATTTCATTGCTACATTACCTATATAGATACATTAAAAGCGAACATAAATAATCACTAGCAGGCGTAATATAAGTAAGTCAAGGTCATGTGCCAGTACTGTGCAAGAATGACCGTAAATAGGCATGGCCGGGGGAGGTCCGGCCAGCCTGCATAAGGCTATTTTTGCATCGACAATGACCTTTAAACAGTATTATGTACTCTGCACGATGCTACGAGTGGGTCTACGTGCTACGCCGTAGCACTTGTAGCGCCGTAGCACTCTAACATTGTATTTTACTGTCATAATAAATTATCCGATGCTACGATATGTTTATTACTATTACTTTGTATCAGATAATATCCCAAGGGGATGTTTAATATGTTGAATTTGATTGTGTGGTGACGTCGGTAATGTGTACATTGTTTATCCTAGTGTACTGAAAAATTAACACGTCCAATGCCAAATGGTTTCGTACCGCTACACTTGTAATCGATAACATGCGAAAACCCGTTTGAAGAGGAGAGCGCCTGCAGCAGAGCACCCACCTAGCGGGTTCCTGGCACTGTAAGCAGTAATGTGCCTATGAATATATAGTCCTGGGTAGAGGATAACTTTTCACTAGTGTGACCACATGGGCACCATGTTACTAGCTAAAAAACCTACAGAATTAATTATTTGTCCTAGAGCCCGACACTGCCCTGATCGTTGTCACCTTCAATATGAAAGTGATGTAATAAAGTTGACGGATGGGGTGTCAACTATTGGAACTAACGTGTCGAGCATTGGGACGTTTACCTTATAGCTTTGAGTAGTAACTATTTTATGTGCAAACATGTGCTTTTTTTGTAGGCAACTATAATATACTTTGCGCTTACTTTTACCATCCAAAGAAACTGTTTTCTTTTCTAGAAGCGAACCTAAATAAAAGCTTGTAAAAGAGAAACAAAAACTAGCTAGCAAAAACACCGTAACTCCAGTTTATTGAGGATCCCCGGCACAGTCGCGTCTAAACACATGCTTCCATTTTGGACCTTAGGTGTAGGAATTAAAGTTCAAAGTTGTGTGTAGTTTTAAAGTTCGCACCAGCGCACAAATAAACTAGCCCGAAAAGATTCGGAACGCAATCAGCATGGGAACCCCGAATTAACACGGGTTACCGTTTCTATGCTAATTTCAACATTCGTGCCAGCTTATAGAGTACAGATAGTTCACCTCTTCAAGTGCCGTCCCCTACCAGTCGGGGTTTAAAGGAATTAAGGGTCAGGTTACTCATACTCATACTCATACTCATTTATTGATAACTAGCTTCCACCCGTGACTTAGCCCGTATGGACCGTGCCAAAATTCTTTTTGATGCCTACAAAAACGTCCCTTGTACAAAATAATAAAAGACAAGAGTATGAAGTACGAAGGAAAGTTGCCAGTTTTTTTTTTTTAAATCGTTTTCCGAAACCGTTTTTTTATCCGAACGAACGGTTTCATTTCGTTTTGCGTAAAACTCGAAACGACCCCTATTGAATATATCGTCGTCTATTATCCATAACACAAGCTTTATTTAGCTTACTATGGTACTAGTTTCATTTGTGTAAGATTTTCCCCTATTGTTTATTTATATATGACCAGGGCTCGGATTTCTCATCGCACGATAAGACGAAAGAAAGCTATGGAGTCGATATTAACATTAAAACATTACTGATATTCATACTCATACTTATTCATTTAATTAATAGCAAAAGTTGATCATATTATAAAATTTATAAATAAAAATGATAACTATACACGTATGTATAAGTCATTAATGATTGACACATGACGCACACGAGTACATTTGACAAAGCGGCCAGTAACCACCGTTAGGTCTATCGCAACAATATAGTCTGGATAACTACCTAGTTATCCAGAGTTATCTAGTTATTTGATTTGATTGGATTGGATTGGTTACGTACCTACGTAACTAAGTTGAAATAGTCACAACATCCATACTAATATTATAAATGGGAAAGTGTATGTGTTTGTTTGTTGGTTTGTTTGTTTGTTTGTCCGTCTTTCACGGCAAAACGGGGCGACGAATTGACGTGATTTTTTAAGTGGAGATAGTTGAAGGGATGGAGAGTGACATAGGCTACTTTTTGTCTCTTTCTAACCCCCCACTTCCCCAAAATGGGGGGTGGAAGTTTGTATGGAGCATTCCGCAATTTTCCAGGTAGAAAGCTAAAAATTGGTATGCGTACTATTTGTGACTAACAAAAAAATCGTGCATCATTTTTTTTTGGAAATCTGCACCCAACCCCTTAAAAGAGGGGGTGAAATTTTATATGGGGGTCCAGATATGTAGTCGATATGTAGAGCCGATATGTAGAGTCGATATATAGAGTCGATATGTAGAGTCGATATGTAGAGTCGATATGTAGAGTCGATATGTAGAGTCGATATGTAGAGTCGATATGTAGATTCGATATTTATAGTCGATATTTAGAGTCGATATGTAGAGTCGATATGTAGATTCGATATGTAGAGTCTATGTTCGATATGCAGAGTCTATATACTCTACATTACATTACTCTTAGTACGCGGGCGAAGCCGCGGGCAAAAGCTAGTGATAAATATAAAAGAATTACGGGACCAAGAAAATTAGTGAGTATGAGTATAAATATATGTGTAAAGTTTTAATGTTAATATCGACTCCATAGTTTTCCTTCATCTTACCAGGCGATGAAAAATCCGAGCCCTGTTTATGACAGTGTTTTTTTCACAAAGCGGACTTTCTGGTTGTTATGTCTGTAGGAGAAATTCAGCTCTAGTCAAACAGCAGTGATGGCGCGTGCAAAGGTCTCAACCAGGCTTTTTTCTAGGACGAGTGTATTTTCTTTTTTCATGGTATTCAGCCACGGGGGATAGTGCAGCGAGCAAAGCTTTGAGCCTTGTGAGTGGTGCCCATATTTTCCAAAAATCAGTTTTTAGGGTTCCGATACCTCAAAAGGAAAAACGGGACCCTTATAGGATCACTCGGTTGTCTGTATGTCCGTCTGTCACAGCCGATTTGCTCCGAAACTACTGGACCGATTGAGTTGTGGTACACATATGTAAATTGGTGCCCCAAATATGGACGCGCAAAGTAAATTAATGAATTCTGAACAAGGGGGCCACTTTTGGGGGGTAAACTGGAAAATTAAAAAAAAAAGTTTCGCAAACTGTATTGTGTGACATATCAAATGGGGTTGTTGTAAGCATGTCAGATATATTTTTTATAATTTTAGCAAAAACAAATTTGAAGCAATTTAGGAAAAAAAGATGAAAATTGACCATTCCCCCCACCCCCCATTATCTCCGAAACTATTAGGTTTTTTTTATATTCTTTATTTCAATTATAACAAATAAAAATGTACAAGGTACTTAACTTTTAATTAGGATTAAAATTCTGAAAAAAATATGGAAAATAGTTCCTTGCCTAAAGATTACAGGAAAACCTATAAGAAGTTTGAGTATTCAAAAACACTTATGAAATTTAGATTATATACGGAACCCTCACCACGCGAGTTGAACTCGCACTTGTCCGGTTTTTTCTTGGTATTTTTTATTCCAGTCCCATATTTTTCTGGTATCATTTTTTCCCAATGCTTTATGTTCCTTTGGCATTTTTTTACAATATTTCGTGTCTCCATTGACATATTTTCTCAAGTTTTTTAAATACCAATTTATATAACCTATTTGACGATATATTTTGACGACCGGATAGCCTAGTGGGTAGTGACGCTGCCTACGAAGCTGAAGGTCCTGGGTTCGAATCCCGGTAAGGGCAAATATTTGTGTGATGAGCATGGATATTTGTTTCTAAGTCTTGGATGTTTTCTATGTATTTAAGTACTTAAATCTAGTATATATATCGTCGTCTAGTACCTATAACACAAGCCTTATTGAGCTTACTATAAGGGCTAGTTCGATTTGTGTAAGAATGTCCCCTAATATATATATTTTTTTTTTTATAACCTCCAGAGACATTTTTTCTGAGTATTTTTTTTCGTTTTTCCACATTTCTCCTATCTCTTTATTTCGCGAAGTACCTATACAATTTGTATACGACTTCAAAGTAGTTTTAGAGGGACTCTAAGGCAGGTCAGTGTAGGTACGACGACGAGCGAAGCGAGGAGGAGTGTTAGGTAGAACTGCGACCCTACAGCGCGCGAGCAGAGCGAGCGAGCGTGCCGCGGCAGCGGCCGGCGAAGCGCCAGAACCGAACACTTTTTTACTACCTTATACTTACATTATTATATAAGTACAATAGTTAGTTTCGTACAAGAATATGAAAATATGAATAAAAACAACAGGGTTAACTAGCATAAATAAAATATAATCCCAGACAAAAATGGTCCGAGATAATTAAGAGAATAAAAAATAACAATAATAAATTTTATTACTAATAAAAATTAAGCATCGGGAAAATATGGAACTGGAATAAAAGATACCAAGAAAAATTGATTTGCGGAAAATATCACACTCTCTTCTTACTGGATTATACAGGGTGAGGCCTGAAGCAATAAATTTAAAGGATGACTCTATAGAATATCCACAGTTATTCTATATCGGTCCAAGTGTTTCAAAATTATTGAATTCGGAAAAAAAAATTGGTGGTGATCCATAAGTGGGATTGCAAAACATAGTTAAAGGCCTTAATGATTAACCTGACTATGAAGCTAGAGGTCCTGGGTTCGATCCCCGGTCGGGGCAGATATTTGTATGATGAATACGAATGTTTGTTCTCGAGTCTTGGATGTTTAATATCTATTTAAGTATGTATTTATCTATATAAGTATGTTTATCCGTTGTCTAGTACCCATAGTACAGGCTTTGCCTAGTTTGGGACTAGATTAATTGGTGTGAATTGTCCCACGATATTTATTTATTTATTTAATCTAATCTACGCTTTAACTGTTTTCCATTGTGTAACGAAAGTTACCCATATAAAACGTATGGGTAATTGCCGTTAAGATTAAGGCTTTTAACTACCTATATACAATTTTTTTGCAATCCACCTAAAAGTAATGAAATTTGACATCACTATATCGTAGCACACTGTACCACATTAAATATCTTGCTAGAACACTGGGAACTGATCGCTGATTGGCTTGATAATCCACCGTTTCATTTATTGCTCCTGTTACAGGCTACAACCTGTATTACCTATAATTTATTGGATACATCAACCAAGCACTCAACTTTAATAAAACGAGTACAGTTGCGAACAATAGTCAATATAAATATAATATAAATAGTAAGATGATTAATCGTCATAATAAATACAACTTTTAGGTGTTTTTTTTTAAATAATATTATTAGTTAAAGGAAAGTCAATGCAGGCTGACTCTACAGCAGGTCTAAGTTCACTCTCTATAAAAAGAACGTATTTCATAATTTTGTTTTTAACCCCCGACGCAAAAAGAGTGGTGTTATAAGTTTGACGTGTCTGTGTGTCTGTCTGTGGCATTGTAGCTCCGAAACGAATGAACCGATTTTAATGCGGTTTGTTTTTGTCTGAAAGCTGACGTGATCGAGATGGGTTTTAGCTACTTTTAAACAAAGCCGTTTTTGAGATATTGAACTTTGAAATGAAAATGTCGGGGGTTTTTAATTTTTTTTTAAGTTTTTATTCTTAATTATTCAAAAAAAAAGAAATTAGTTTATAGTTTTTATATAAACTCGCCTAACTGTGACGTTTGATGGCGAGAAACGCCCATGTTTTATACTAGAATAACCTATTTAATTATATCTAACATTTTCTATTTATATTTAACATTCTTATATGACATCTATATGGTTTTAACCTGTTTTTGTGTACAATAAAGTAAAGTAAAGTAAAGTTTATTTGTAAAACATAGGTAACAAAGATGGTACAATGGTTATATGTGTATCACTATGTTTGGCCATTAGGCATACAAATTTGCAAGCAGCATGCATTACATATTACATACTTATATATAGTCTTTATTATAAATTATATTTTGCTAATTACAGTTCAAGTACTCATTCACTGAATAAAAAGCTTTATCTGTTAAGAAATTAAATAATTTTGATTTAAATTGGGGCATGTCAGTTTCTCTTATAAATTCCGGTAACTTATTGTATAATTTCGGTGGCATGCCCCGAAAGCACTTTTTGCTAGTAAAACTGTTTTTGAAGGCCTTGAACTAATTTTATGCCGCTGGCGTATACTTTAAAGTTGAAGTTATGTTATAGATAACCTAAGGAAAAGGTCAAATTTTAACTGTTTTCGGGCATTCATCGCTTGCGCATCTGTTTTGCATTTAGAGGATTAAAAGTATGGAACCCGCATTTGTCTCTAGCTTGTTAAGTTGTTTCGATGTTTGTTACTCAATCACTCTTTTACGGCTCAACCGATTTGGATGAAATTTTACACGAAGATAGTTTATCATCATCATCATCATATCAGCTGAAACGTCCACTGCTGGACATATGCCTCCCTCAAAGAGTGCCAAAGTGACCGCTCCTGCGCCACCCGCATCCAGCGGACTCCCGCGACCTTTACCAGGTCATCAGTGCACCTTCAGTGGCAGTGGCAGGGGCACATTGCACGTAGAACTGATGGTTGGAAAGGTTCTCGATTGGCGATAGTTTATAGCCTGGATTAAAATATAAAATAGTTTTTATCCCGGGTCCACGCAGACAAAGTCGCGGGCGGAAGCTAGTAAAGTATCATCATCATCAGCCTATAAACGTCCCACTGCTGGGCACAGAATGAGAGGGAACGGGTAGTAGTCCCTACGCTGGCCCAGTGCGGTATGGGGACTTCACATACCTCTTTGAATTCCTTCTCAAATGTATGCAGGTTCCCTCACATGTTTTCCTTCACCGAAAAGTTAACGGTATATATCAAATGATATTCCGAACATAAGTTCCGAAAGACTCATTGGCAGGAGCTGGGATTCGAACCCACGACTGCCGTTTGACAGCCGCATGCCTGAACCACTAGGCCACCGTAGCTTGTAGAGTATAAATAAATAAAAAATTAAAATTATATGACAACTATGGACTTAAACGCAGTATTTCGCGACCGAATCAGCAATTTACGGTGACAAATATTAAATAGCACACTGTGACGTCATACTTTTACGTAAATTAGTATGAACCAAGTGCGATTCGGACTCGTGCACGAAGGGTTCCGTACCATTATGTATAAAAACGAGCAAAAAATCACGTTTTTTTATGTGATCCCCCTTTGATATTTATTTTATTCTGTTTTTTAGTATTTGTTGTTATAGCGGCATTGAAATACATCATCTGTGAAAATTTCAACTGTCTAACTATCACGGTTCATGAGATACAGCCTGGTGATAGACGGACAGCGGAGTCTTAGTAATAGGGCCCCAATTTTACCCTTTGGGTACGGAATCCTAAAAAATGATATGTGTATGCGTGCGCTCTTTCTAACATGTTAGCTCGATGCGCTCAACCCAATGTATTTAGGACATGTTTCATATTAAATTTGCATATATTTGAATATCGGCAGCTGTGTGCTTCTGTGGCCGACTGTGCGCGTAATACTGCTAACCCAATATATATTGGAACCGTCTATTTCTGCGCCGGGGAATAGAATATGAGTGTTTTTGTTACTTACGAGTATATTCTGTGGATCCGGGTCTTTGTGATTTTTAAATATCCATACATGTATACCAATGTGAGTTTTCAGGAATTGTAATTCAAATCACATATAATATTGATTCACACATCATTTTTATGAAACGGGACTTAAATGATTCTATTTATATTTCTCTGCGAGCGACAGAGAGGGAGATACACGCACGATCGAAGTTGACTTTTTGCGGCAGTACGCTTTACGATGCTACGAGTGGGTCTACGTGCTACGCCGTAGCTCTTGTAGCACCGTAGCACTCTTAACAATATTGTATTATTACAATGCACTTGCTCTGAAAGTGCGCCTTTATTATGGTTCAACATAAACACGGGAACTCCTTTAATCCCGCACAGCGGAGTGGGGCGGGGCGGAGTGGGGCGGGGCGGAGTCGTGCGGGAATGGATTTCGGGCCAATTCAATTCAAATATTTATTAGTAAAATGTAAAATTTTACATGTCAATTGCTTATAGGTACTTACTTAACTATGTAAAATATAATATTTCCACACACATGCGAGAAGGAGATTTCATGACAATGAAAATTTTACCTTTTTTTCTTTACTAGCGTGATGCATTGTAAAATATTGTATGATAGACGTGCGGATAGGTAATTATCTACTTTCGGCACTTGTATCATAAATAACTATTACAATGCACTTGCTCTGAAAGTGCGCCTTTATATGGTATAACATAAACACGGGAACTACTCTAAGCCCGTACAGCGGGAATGGATTTCGGGCCAATATTCCCACACACGGCCGAGGATGAGATTTCATGACAATTAAAATTTCACCTCTTATGTTTTTTTTTTTCTTTCATCATGCATTATAAAACGTTGACATGATGAAAGATTTTTGGTCATCGTCAGTCGTTGGGAATTATCTACTTTGCGCACTTGTGTCATAAATAACTATTTTAACACTTCCACTGCCAGAAACCCACCTAGGGGGGGGCGCCTACGCCGTAGTCGCTTTCCGCAACTTAGCGGATCGGCTGCGAGCGTAGTGACTCTTGGCGGTGAATTCGTTCATTATATTCATTCATTCATTCATTTATTTCATGCATAATCAGGTACATTAAATTACATAGACGTTAGTTGCAAAGTAAGAGGCACTGATACCCCGGTGAGGCATTGCAAAAGATCTTACAAACTAAATTCACATTTCATTTTAAATTTGGATGCAATAACGTCATAAAATATAAAATCAGCATGCTTATTCTTATTATTAAATACATTTGGAGGTCATTGAGCGAAATATTGATTCATTGTAATTTTCAGTGCAGACCTGCACAAATAATATTATTTAAAATGAAAGCAGAGGTGTCCCCGGCAAGTTTAGCGATTGCAGTCGACATTAAGCATATTTAAGGAGCCGTCTGGAGAGCAAACAAAGAAACGCCATTACTGAATGAGGCAGAGCGGTGGAAACAGTCGCCAGGGCTGACACAGAAACTAACAACATCTTACTAATATTATAAAGGGGAATTCAACTACATTGTAGCTTTGTACGTTTGTATGTAGGGAGTACTGGAACACTCCAATTTAAAAAAAAACCGGATAAGTGCGAGTTCAACTTGCGTGGTGAGGGTTTTGTAAAATATTGAGAATTTTCCCGTTACTTTGAATACTCAAACTTTTTATAGGTTTTCCTGTAATCTTTAGCCAAGGAACTATTTTCCATATTTTTTCAGAATTTTAATCCTAGTAGTTTCGGAGATAAGGGGGGCGGGATGGTCAAAATTCGTCTTTTTACCTAAATTACTTTGCTAAAATTATGAAAATATATCTGAGATGCTTACATTGCTGCAACCCCTTTCATTTGATATGTCACACAATACAGTTTGCGAAACTTTCTTTTTTTATTTTTCACTTTACCCCCCAAAAGTGGCCCCCTTCTTTAGAATTCATAAATTTACTTTACGCGTCCCTTTTTGGGTCACCAATTTACATATGTGTACCAAAATTCAACTCAATCGGTTCCGTAGTTTCGAAGCAAATCGGCTGTGACAGACGGACAGACAGACGCACTAGTGATCCTATAAGGGTTCCGATTTTTTTCCTTTTGAAGTACGGAACCCTAAAAATGGGTTGAAGTTGACTTTTATGATTTATTAAGCAAGTAAATTAAATACCTATCGTATGACACCTGGCTCCGTAGCATGGTTGGCCTTGTCACGCGATAGGTGATAGGATAGAGCGTGCGTCACTGGCTGACACCGTTCGATAGAACGAGACGACGCTGTTATCTTGTCACTTGTCGCGTGATAAGGCCAACCATGCTACGGCTCCTGGTTTGCTTAAATCGGCTAAATAGTTTTTGCAATAATCGACAAAATCTAACACCAAGTCGCGCCATCTTGGTGACGTCTTAAAAACTCATTCCAGCACTTTAGGAAGCGACAACATGCATTTTGATAATCAATAGACCGTGCTGATTCCAACGATACCACTTGTCGGTACACCTTTTCGGTCCTACGAAAATAGTAAATGAGGTAGTTTCTACGAATTGGCTTCTCTACTATATACGAGTAAGATTAGATAATAAAAGTTATGTTATATGTTATATAACTTATATATCCTACTAATCCTACTAATATTATAAACGTGAAAGTTTGGACGTATGGATGGATGGATGTACGTTCCACTTAATCTCAAAAACTACTGGACGAATTTTATATATCACCTTATATATCAGAATAGGTGGTAGGCTATAATTTATGTCAAGTTTCATCCCTTTTAGGGACGAAAATGGGATGAAACTTTGTATTGAGACCAAATAATTTTGCTCGTGGCGTTCATCAGGCGCTGGGTCTCAAAATGTATGGGAAAACTAAAATCCGACTCGCACATGACCAAAGTTCTAATTGATATTATTTAATAACACTTTTTAAATAAAACTATGTCTGACTACGTGTCCGGTTTTCTCGCCTAAATGGCTATATTGGCTATATCGATTTTTGAAGATGAACATAAGATAGTTCTTATAACAAAACTCACATTTTAAGGGGATGAAATAGGAAATGAACGTTTGTATGAGGAACCCTATTATACGCGGACGAAGTCGCGGGCGGAAAGCTAGTATTGTAATAAGGTAACAATGGGTTTTAACTATTGGGATGAAGATGTCGAGTATTAGGACTTATTAGGGCGGAGCTGGGCGGGCAGCTAGTCTTTGTGACAACCCCTCTGGTCGAAAACAAAAATAAAGTATCCATTACATTTCACCCTTTCCCTAACCTTTCAACACTCTTTCATCGCCCCGTTCCCCCTAATCACCTCAAGACTTTAGGCACCTGTCGTTTAATGTCTGTCATCCGGACATCACCGTAATCACCCGAGTTCCGGAAAAAATCCGGACCCTTTCAATCCTTCCGGGCACCGTCCGGTCTAATGGCGGTATTTATCAAAATTGTTAACGGAAAATGCGTTTTTATGGCATAATTAATTTTAATGACGTGATCTTGAATTCTGTCCCTAATGACGCATTGTCGTCAGGCTGCGGATACGATTTAGAATAGAATATTACGTAAAATATAATATTTTTGTCCTTGTAATTACGGTACTTTTTTAGCCCAATCAAACGATGAGTTCCATCATACACAACTTTGGTCAGTGAAATTTTAATCAAATTATTTAGGAAATAGAGTTGAATTTATTTTGTAAGACACCGTAATGAAACAAAAGAACTACGCTTTAAATGTGTTATGAAAGGTCTCAATTCTATTGTACATTCTGTTGCACATTGGGCGGCACGAGGTATCTGTCTATCTGTGTGTCTATCAGTGACATCGTGAACTAATTAAAGTACGGTTTTTTTAATCAAAAGTCTAGTCTGTCTGTTTGTTTTTAACTAGGTTTGTTGTGCCAGGGATTTTTTAATTTTAATTTATGTAGTAATTATTCGAGTGACAGCCCTAGCTAGAAAGGCAAAATGGCGGTTGTCTAAATAATTTCCCTTTGAGCCGTGCCAGTTAGCGCAGCACAAGCCTGTATCGTATGTCGTATCAGACCACCCAAGCGGAGGACAGTTTGATACCTAAAGCCTGTATATTTATATGTCCTCGTATGAAACCTGTGGAGGCGACCAATTTGAAACCCACAAGGCCTCAACACTTAGTAAATCTGGTAAAATTTGATATAGTTCCCTTGCAACTTGGGTTAAAGTCCAAATTAGGTTGAACTTTTACCCGATTACGGCAGAATGAATGAATGAATGAAATCGTTTATTCACAATGAACATTAGATCTTAAGATATAAGCATTGTTTCCCATGATATATTCAGTCTAGGTAGACGTGTGAAAATAGTTGTCAATGATTGGATCACTCGGTCATTATAATAATAATTGATCATCATCATCATCATATCAGCCGAAAGACGTCCACTGCTGGACATAGGCCTCCCCCAGAGAGTTCCAAATTGACCGGTCCTGCGCCACCCGCATCCAGCGGACTCCCGCGACCTTCACCAGGTCATCAGTCCACCTTGTGGGGGGCCTACCCACGCCGCGCCTTCCGGTACGTGGTCGCCACTCGAGAACCTTTCCGCCCCAACGGCCATCGGTTCTACGTGCAATGTGCCCCGCCCACTGCCACTTAAGTTTAGCAATTCGGAGGGCTATATCGGTTACCTTGGTTCTGCTGCGGATAGCCTCATTTCTGATGCGATCACGCAGAGAAACTCCTAACATAGCCCCCTCCATTGCCCTTTGGGTGACTTTGAGCCTTCTTATGAGGACCATAGTAAGCGACCAAGTTTCAGTGCCATATGTCATCACTGGCAACACACACTGGTCAAAGACTCTCGTCTTGAGACACTGCGGGATATTGGACGAAAAGATGTGCCGGAGCTTCCCGAACGCTGCCCAGCCGAGTCGGATTCGACGATTGACCTCTTTCTCGAAGTTGGACCTACCTAACTGGACAGTCTGTCCTAGGTATACATAATCGTCTACAACTTCGAGCGTAAAGTGTCCGATTGTATTGAGATAATAATAATTCGATCTAATCTATAGATAAATCTAATCTCATCTAATCTTCCTATCAGAGCCGATAGGAAGAGTTATGATTTTTGCAGTCTATGTTTGTATTTACGTGTGTTCCACCGTAGCGTTTAAGATACTAAACCGATTTTGATGAATAAGTATCAATCGATTCGAAATTATACTTCGGGTGACATAGGCTACCTTTTGTGTCAAAAAAAAATAACAGTTTTTTTTTACAGTTAGTTTTCCGTAGTTGGGGTACAGTTTTTTGAACTCTTTGTGCTTGTTAAGGAAACAGTCGAGCTAAATCTCTTTGCCCTTTTTGTATGGACCGTGACCCAATCACGCTCTTAGCACATTAATTGCGGCGCGGGTTCAGTCATTTTAACTTGATTATGTCGTTTAATAATGCATTGTTTGTGTTAGCTGAGTTAAAAAAGAAAGACTCATTTTGGGTTGTTTTTTTATGGACAACATTTTTAAGCAATCGTGTTTTGGCTTTTGATCCTTACTAATCCTACTAATATTATAAATGTGGAAGTTTGGATGTTTGGATGTATAAGGTAGCAGTACTAGTGCCCGACATGTCAACAGAAAATACTTATTTGAATCACGATATTATGCTCATTTAAGATGTATTAAACAGTTTCATACGGTTTGGGAGACGAGGTATTTACTCAAGTTACTGATATGGTTTTCGTTTCATATGGTGATCTTATAAAAAATCCTGATAATATAAGAATTAGGTAATCAATCCGAATGTACGAGTAAATGGCAGGCGGTTATGCTGGCAGTCCCAATAGATGTCATTTCAGTACAAATGTCATGAATGACAGACTGACATTTATTGGGACTTGAAGGTTTAACTCATTGTCCCAATTGATGGCAGCTGGTTTTAACAAATATGTTCATAACTTATAAATAAGTTGTTTGTCTTGCAATTGTGATAAGAAATATTGAAGTCACTAACATTTATTAACTTAAAAATGATGTCGTGATCAATCTTAGTTTATTATTCGCTAGTTAAATTATATTCGTCGAGTACTAGTACCGCGTCGGGCACTAGTACTTCTACCTTAGATGTTTGGATGTTTGTTACTCAATCACGCTTAAACGGCTCAACCAATTTGGATGAATTTTTGCAATAAGATAGTTTTTATCCCGGGTATGTACACGCAGACGAAGTCGCGGGTGGAAGCTCGTAAACAATAAATGAACACGCGCTCGTGGATGATTTGTGAATAATATGTAGCTTGTTGGTACTGAAACAAATTCCGCAATTTTCCGGCTATTTTAATTTCCAAATACAACAAGTCAATTCCTAATTTCAACCAACACAATTACGTAAATCAACGTTTTTTTTTTATAATTAGTTCCCAGTTCAGCTTGACTGATTTATTTTTAATCTTCCGGTACAGCGGAGTTGATTATAAAATTAAATTTTGGGCCCGAAGGCATCGCGGCAACATGGCGAGCCGTGTTTCCAATAAAGTATTTTATACTACGAAATTTATAGCGTGAATTAATATACATATTTTTTTGGATGTTGATAGGGCAGTGTCTGCTCTTATTAATTATTAATACACTAACTTCTGCCCGCGACTTCGTCCGCGTGGAACTCGTTTATATCGTAGCTCCATACAAACTTTCGCCCCCCATTTCACCCCCTTAGGGGATGATTCCCGGAATCGAAAGTATTCTATATGTTAATCCAGGTTATACACTATATGTATATAAAAATTCATCTTAATCCATTGAGCCGTTTTTGCGTGATTGAGTAACAAACATCTAAACATCCAAACATCCAAACTTTCGCATTTATAATATTATTAGGAATTAGGATTAGGAAGGATTAGGACATCTAAGGCTTGTGAAAGGGCGGCGCGATACGCGTGCGTGTCAAATAATGTTGGACAAAAAATTATAAGTATGTATAATTAATTAAAAGATATTTAGGTAACGTCAGATTAACTTATGAGTTTTTCTACACTGTTTTAGTTCAGATTGAAGGCATACTGAACTCGAGACCTTTATGTTCTGTATTCGATATACCAGACAATGATGATGTTGTTTGTCTGACACCTGCTCATTTTTTGATTGGGTCACCGATTTCAGATCTGCCTGAGCCTAGTCTAGTGAATAGAGTAGAAAATAGATTAAATATGTTTCAAAAAATTACTCAAGTAAAACAAAAGTTTTGGGTTCAATTTTACAATAACTATTTAAGTGAACTGCAACCAAGAAGCAAGTGGCTGCTGAGGAAAACCAATGTAGAAATTGGACAAATAGTTTTGTTGAAGGACGAGGCTACTCCACCTGCTTGTTGGCCTCTCGCCTATGTATAACGCTAAAACTCATCCATGCTCAAATATTTTGATATGATTGTTTTTTTATTTTATAATATTATATTTATGGGTTATTTAAAAAAGAGCTGTTTCTTAATAAGCAGTTGGTATAAAAATATATTAGATCAGGTATGCCCGGATTTTATCACGTACAGTCTTTATTTATGAGAGGATTAATTGAATACATATGCTTGCTCTTAACTGTACATAAACAATCCTAAGCAACGCCAAAATATAGATATCATTCCCAAGTAAATGTATATTTTGAGAATGGTCTCCAATTTAAACAAATCAAACAAATTAAATTGTGTAAGATTGTCCGTAAACATTCATTATTTATTTATTATTATTTATTTAAAAAATTATGTACTGAACCATAGAAGAATGCCTTAAAACCAACTTGACTGCATTTAGAATAATCCCAAAATAAACTACGTACGTGTTTGGTGAAGCATCATTTAGGTATGTACAACATAAACAGTTTCTAAAAGCGACTCAGGGTGGAGTTGGAAGCCCGTGAAATTGAATGCGCTCACCTAAGTCAAAGTAGACTAAACAATAATGAATACATTTTAAATGGCTCCTGCCTAAGCATGAGCTTATACATGTAGGGTACCTGTAGCTATACATATCTAGATTAGACTATTCGACTAGACATCTATTTAGAATAATATAATTATACCTAGATATTTTTCTAGCAGGAACAACATTTGTTTAGTGCTTGCCACAATAGAAATATCGACAATCCTGTTTTCGATAAGTACATACTACTTCAACGACAATACGTACATACAACCACAGACATATATTGGCTATCTACCTAGACGCCGCGTGCACCTACACTGTAACCATATACAGAGACACAGTTTTTTTTTTGGACCAAAAATGGGTTTGGGAAAAACTACATGTTATGACATTCTGCGTCGATTTTAAAGACAATTTCGGTGTGTGTGTGTGTTATAAAGTAAAGTAGGTGATAATTAATTCAGTGACACGAAGAAAGAAAGTTACGAAAGTATTGCAAATTGTTTTCTGAAGTATGTAAAATATAAATAAATTGATAGTTTTGTTATTATGTTACAATTTTTAACGCACCCTATTACCCTATATATATTTGTATTTATTTACCTCTATGACGTTGAAGTGGTACTTATCGATAACAGGACTGTCGATGTTTTTATTTTGTCAATCACTTGCAATAAGTCGTTCGTGCTAGAAAAATATCTAGGTATAAATATAATATATTATATTGTACTATATCCTATCTCGACCTTTCTGAGGAACAACTTAATAAGCTAGAGCGTCTCCAAAATGTCTGCATTCGGTTCATATTTGGGTTACGCAAATATGACCATGTTTCTAGTTTCCGTTCTAAACTCAAGTGGCTCCCTATCCGTTATCGCCGTAACTCTCACATTATTTCGCTTCTGTATAATATCCTTTTTAACCCTGCAACCACCCGCTATCTCAAAGAACGTTTTAGTTTTTTTAAATTCTGTTAGATGTTCTAACAATTTGCTATTAACTGTGCCTTCGTCATCTACCAAATTTTACAATAGTTCGTTCACTATTTATTCTATCCGACTGTGGAACTCTCTCCCTCTTGACATCAGACAAGCAAAATCTATCGGCAACCTCAAGTCCCTTCCTAAAGAACATTATTTGTGTCTCCCCTAACCCTGATTGTATTTTTTGGCTGACTGTTTATGTATCATTATATTTGTGTTTGTTTTATTTGTATATATGTATGATTATGTATGTATGTTTATATATAGAGGTATTTATGTACGTTTATTTTTATAATTTCTTGATTTTTGATTAATAATAATCTCTGCACCACCTACTGCATAATCTAGTTTTATCTCTTTCTCTGATACCCAAAGGTTGTCTGGAAGAGATCGCTCTTCAGCGATAAGACCGCCTGTTGTCTACCTCTACCTACATGTTATTGTATTGTTTCTCTCTGTAACTGCTTTGTATATGTGAGGTGTGCAATAAAGAGTATTTGTATTGTATTGTATTATAATAAGTTTATTGTCACGTGATGGGCCGGTCCGTCCAGGACTGTTATTCGGAACGCGCTAATGCGCCTCATCCCACCCGTCACGCCTAACGAAACTAGGCCTCTGCCTGCGCTTAGTTACTACGAATCGCGGCGTCAAGATTTGTGGATGAACGGTGAGGTGAGGTTACAAGTTATAGGATAGCTGGGCAGGTCTATTGTGCAGGGTTACCCCTATTCGTAATAACTACAGCGTAATTGGAGGCCAGACTTATACTGGATGGATGATGGATACTATTGTGAATGACAACAAACAATATTCACACCACATAGGTAGATCACGCAAACAAACCTCCTTGACGTGCTAATCCACGCGTTTATAGTTAAGCCCAAATCATTATTGAATATATATTTTGGACGCAGTCCAAATGAATCCCCTCTACGTGTTTTTTTCTCTTTTGTCGGTCTTAATTCACACGTCGACATTAGGATCAAAACAATTATACATAAAATCTATGTGACAATATATTAACTGTCCAATTCTAAAAATATCTCGGGCGTCACTTTACTTACTCAGAAATGGGCATGCTTCTTACAAAGCGCAGTAAAGTCGACTGTCTTGTAAGTAGGTGAAAAATGGTTACATCTTTTTGAAGTCGACTGTACATGCGAAATTGAGTGCCAGAGGTCCCGGGGACCCGACAGATGTTACCCATATCACTGCATTCTTACAACTACATCTGGGTGATTCTAAGAACGTTCCAACAGACAGACAGACATTATTGAGAAACTGGCAAACTGCCATGGCATGTTCGGGTATTTTTAAAAAGTCCAGGACTCCTAAATAAATACTGGGAAAGGGGATCCAAATCTGCAAGAACTTTGACAATAATGGGGGACTGACGGCGGTTGGAACGCTCGTAGAAACACCTATCTTTCACCTATTTCACCTATTTTTCTTTTCTTATTCTGTGTGTCTTTTGTGTAGTGAATAAATGTCTTCTTTTCTTTTTTTTTTTTTTTTCTATCTTCACGATACCTTTAACCTTTTGACAGCGAGGGTGCAAAACAAAACGGTGCCCAACTGTGGTCAAAACAAAACAATAGCCAGACAAAATATGAATAAAATGAAACTTGTGATAAATATTGTCATGTCAAAATGACAATATTTATCAATACTATCATGTGGCCGTCCGTGGCTTCAGTGGCACGAGTTTTCGTCCGCGTCCACAGCCGTCTATAGCTCTCAAATGGTTAAGGCGGGTGATAAGGATTTCAGAGCATGCTATCAGTTTCCCAGAACACCCGTTCCAAAATAACAGTTTCTTAAAATGACCGGACGCCAATAGACCCGTTTTTAATAGCGGCCTTATGTCAAAACACCCAGTTCTCATAGAACCCATATGCCAAAAGATCCGTCTCTCATGACACCCGTATGCCTAAGATCCCGTTTCTCATCGCATTCTTACGTCAAAACACCCGGTTATATAGCATCCGTGGGTCGTTCTTCTTTTCGACCGACAATAGCCTGTCCTTCGTCTTACTATGGCATCTCATTTGAGTAATGATTTTACGGTTTTATAATGTTCGAAAATGAACGTCCATATTATTTTATTAATTAGTATTAATTTAATATTTTAGTTTCTCTAACTAGCATTTTTTTTTAAACGTATTTTTATCGTAGAAGTCCGTGACAGAGTGGTAAACCAAAATGTTGTCCCCACTGAAAGAGTCCACTTTGTCACATGTTTTTTTTAGAAACCAACCGTAAATAAATATTTATATTTGCCAGAAAGGAAACTTTAATTAGTTCTAATGAAGAAACCTATGCATTTTTTTTTAAATCGCACTTCAAAACCACAATTTTCGATAGTTCAAAAACCAAAAAAACAGAAAAACCTCGGATCATTGTCGGTAAAAAAAAAGAACGACCCCCGTATGCCAGAAGATCCCAAGACACCCGTATAAAATAGTGATGGGAACGGATGTAAATAGTGAAGGGAAGATACGTTTGGCTTGATAGCCAAACGTATCTTTTAGGAAATGCATATATACAAACAGGTTATTAAGGAAACGGTAGTGACTTGAACGGATGTTTTGGGAAACGCATATATCGGGAAACAGATTATTAAGGCAACGGTAGTGACGGAAACGGATGTTTTGGGAACGGGTGTTTTCGGAAACGGATAAGTAGCATGTTCCGAAAGGGTGATAAGAACCTATGGAACAATCTGGTCAGCAAGATTAGGACATAATATTGCAGCATTGAGGGAACGACTGATGGTGATGCCGTACAGTAAGGGAAATGTATTCACACTATTCACGTACCTTTATCGCTCTTCTTACTATGACAATAAGGCATAAAAAGGTACGTGAATACATTTCCCTGACTGTACATGTAAGGTCTACTCAAATAAATGTCTGTGATCTAAACTTCTACAGCAAGTCACATGGAAATAACACAGCCCTTGCCAAAACTAAATCCAATATTTCGTTGAGTCTCAGAACTATAATTACGGAAGGTCAGCGCGACCCGAGTATTTCCGTGCAGTGATGTGTGAAATCAGAGGGTCGTAGGTACCTTGACTTGTGAGCAGGATGGTATAGGTACAGTTGGTCGGAACAAACTGGAAACGAAAATACGTGGCCTATTTTGGATATATTACAAGAGATGATTAAGTGAAATTCATCATCATCATATCAGCCGAAAGACGTCCACTGCTGGACATAGGCCTCCCCCACAGACGGAGTGCCACAATGACCGGTCCTGCGCCACCCGCATCCAGCGGACTCCCGCGACCTTTACCAGGTCATCAGTCCACCTTGTGGGGGGCCTACCCACGCCGCGCCTTCCGGTACGTGGTCGCCACTCGAGAACCTTTCCTCCCCAATGGCCACTTAAGTTTAGCGATTCGGAGATTAAGTGAAATTATTATCAGACAAATCTTTGTTATAACAAACGACCACCGTTCGACCGCTTTAGCCGAAGCTAGAGGTCCTGGGTTCGAATCCCGGTAAGGGATTTGTGTGATGAGCACGAATATTTGTGTCATGGGTGTTTGATATGTATTTAAAAGTATCTATTTACCTATATAGGTCTGTTTATCGTCGTCTAGTGCCCATAGTAAAAGCTGATACTGAAATGATATATTGTATACTGTTTTGAAAAAATGACACCTCGCCGAGTTTTTTACGCTGGTTCTTCTCGAGGCAGAGGTTTACTTTCCGAACCGGTGGTAGTTTATCGACATTCATAGGTGCATGTAATATGCCTAAATTGAAGAATAAATCACTTTGACTTTGACTTTGACTTTGCTTGAATGGGACTACGTCAATTTGTGTAAAATAGTCCACAAATATTACTATTATATAACATGGCGTCTGCAGCCATCAAATTGTTGTCTCTTTGCTCGCTTATATTTAAGCTCGATATGTTGTACTACTTGCGAATAAACATTCATATTGTCGAAAACAAAATTATGAGTTCAAGCTTGTTCTTACTAATGAAATTATGAACAAAAATAACTGTCCATTATGAGTTCCGATGATAGTAATAGAAATTTATGAATAAAAAAAGGTATGAGAAAAAAAATATGAAGAGTGATGATTATGAACACAAATCGTTAGTAGGTTGAAAAAAACAGCCAAGTGCGAGTCGGACTCGCGCACCGAGGGTTCCGTTTCTTTTGATTGCGTTGACATAGAAGTTTAATTTTGTTACAGCTTAAAGGTATTATAGACCTGAGTATTTGATATGAATTTCAATTTAATACCTCTATACCATGCGTTCATGAGGAAAGGGGTAGTAACTTTTAAAAATATTTTTATTATATGATGTAACTAAAATGTACGGTTTTCGCAATTTTTCCTTTATCTATGCTATAAGACGTTGCTTCGTACCAAATTTCAAGATTCTGAGTTCACGGGAAGTACCCTGTAGGTTTTGATTCCCTTGCGAGTTTCGAAAATTTCCGGAATTTTGCGGCATAAACGGCTGTTTCTTTTGATAAGTTGGCTTAGAAGTTTGATTTTTTCACAGCTCCAAAGGGACAGTAGATTTGAATATTTGGTATAAATTTTAGCTTGATACCTCCCCGCGTTCCTGAGAAAAGGGGTCTGGACCGATTGAGTTGAGGTAAACATATGTAAATTGGTGACCCAAAGATGGACGCGTAAAGTAAATTAATGAATTCTGTACAAAAAAGTTTCGCAAACTGTATTGTGTGATATATCAAATGAAAGCGGTTGTTGCAAGCATCTCAGTTTTTTTTTGTAATTTTAGCAATAACAGATTTAAAGCAATTTAGGAAAAAAGACGAAAATTAACCATTCCCCCCTTATCTTCGAAACTACTAGGCTTAAAATTCTGAAAAATATGGATAAATAGATCCTTACCTAAAGATTACAGGAAAAACTATAAGAAGTTTGAGTACCTATTCAAAGTAACGGGAAAATTCTCAATATCTTTGTGTAGGTATGCTATACGGAACACTCACCACGCGAGTTGAACTCGCGCTTGTCCGGTTTTTTCCTTTGAAATGAAATGAAATGAAAAGAAATGAAATGAAATTTATTAGCATGTGGGAAATGGGTTACAGTTGCAATAAATCTGGTTGGTTCACCACACCCTACCTTATCAGGCGTACATACATTATTGTCTTACTACACTTTATTACATGTAATTAAACTAAATAAAATAAAGGTAGCTTTAGATATGTGACCTAGACAGCTTTATCAAGCGCAGGTCCAGTCATGTAGGTATATAGAGTTTCTGCCACCTATGGAATGGATCCGCTAATCAGCTAGCTGCCTTGATAAGCGTGCTAGGAAGGTCGTTATTGACTTATGTAGTATACGTAGAAATAGTATAGCTTTCCAAGAAGTCACCGACCCCGTACTTAATCACCGTGGCGCTACCCTGAGCTAGGCCACGTCCCATAGTACACTGTTCCATCCTACAAAATCAACGGCTAATCTAATTAATCGACCCCAATTAGCCCCGTTCGACGTGGGCCCCTAAGCCGCTTAATAGAAATGATAATAAGGTTTCTACAAATTGCATTACCCTGCCGTATTGATGAGATGCAATATTCGATTATATTAGAACTAGAGGGTGTATTCTTGTGCATGGCTCCCAATTCTATAATCACATTAGATTATGTTTGTCTCACTCGCTTCATCAGCGCGGGATGGTACAGTAAAGGTGGACTCCCGACCAGTGCGGCTCAGGCGTCACTAACGCAGCGTCAGTGACGCGGCGATAGAACGATAGTACTATGCAGTACGGAAATGTGTGAGTCGTTCGAGCGCAGCGTCAGCTGTCGCTGCGTTAGTGACGCCGGAGCCGCGCTGGTCGGAAACCCACCTTAAGGCCTTGGTCGTACTGCACACGCCGCACGCAGCCGATAACGTCCCGTCGCACGCAGCGTCTGAATGGTGTGTGCGAGCTCTGTCGATTTTTCTCGCACTATACCTCTCTTTCTAAGTTTTCTAATAAGACAGAGACAGATAGTGCGAGAAAAATCGAGAGAGCTCGCGCGCCGTCTTGTGATAGCCGTGCAGATGTGTTAAAATGAGCGCGGGATGTACAGTAAAGGTAGGTCAGCTGTCGCTGCGTTAGTGACGCCGGAGCCGCGCTGGTCGGAAGTCCACCTTAAGGGAAATCTATTCACGTACCACCGGAGAACCCTATCGCAATTGACAGGCCGCCGTCACTCAAACTCGAGTGATATGTCACCTTATTGCGATAGGGTTCTACGGTTTTACGTGAAAACATTTCCCTTGCTGTAGGTACCTATTATTAAAATGAGATAGACTTTACACAGAAGTAGGTAGTTCTTACTTTTCGGGAAACGCAATTTATGTGCAACAGCAATTCACCGCATTCGATATTCTTTGCAGTCCTTATTTTTACACAAAAGCGTTTATTTCTGTTCGTAAGTGATTGTGTACTAGCTTCTCCCCGCGACTCCTCCCGCGTGGAACTCGTTTATATAGTAGCTCCTAACAAACTTTCACCCCCATTTCACCCCCTTATGGGGTGATATCCGAGATAAAAACTATTCTATGTCCTTTCTCGGGACTCAAACTATCTCTATACCAAGTTTTAACTAAATTGGTTCAGCGGTTTAAACGTGAAGAGGTAACAGACAGTCTGACAGATCGTAATTGTAAGTGAATAAATAAATTGTGCACAAACTTAATCCACAAGAGTAATTCACCGCCGCATTCGTTATTCTTCACATTTCAGATTTACTTCTAAACTGAATGTGCGTTCCATGACACGTGCTCGGACAGCATCCGAGCACTGTTGTCGAAAGGGGCTCTACGCTATGTGCTAGTTCGGTACTTTGTACGCCTCCCAAAGTTCCGGAACACAAATGTCCCGTGAAGGGAAAAAACACAGCGTTAGACACAGCTGCACAATTTCAAGAATAAACATCCTAATCTGCTCCACTCAATTTCAGCAGAAAATCATTTAGTTTTTAGGTGTCGACATTTACATAATTCACGTCGATATCAAATAGAAGCGAGTCCCCGCGCGGCGCGGATGCGTATTCCGGATTAGCATATCTAATCTCATCCGGGCCAGCTTCTTTGATGATGTCGATCGCATCTCGATCCACGAATCTAAATCACTTCTCAATATTCAGCGTCCGATTGCAAAGATGTTGACGCGAAATGAAACCCCGTAATAATCTTCAAGTTTGATTGGACAACTTTACCAACATATAAAATTAGCCTCCAAGTTTGCCACTAACATCCGTAGAATAACAGTGATAAAACAGCGTTGGCGTAATTAAAAGTAATGCAGCAAAGTTTAACCGATCAGCGGATAAAATAACAATCAAACTCAATTAGCTTTCTTTGTTTTGGATCCAGCCGTTTCGTATCGCGACATCGGCGATACAATGGCTGGTTATAAAGGGAAACGTTCCCTATCAGCACAAGTTAAAAGATAATGCGAGTGTCTCCTAATAACATTTGCATATCTTAATGCCACTCTCGCGCCGACTCGCGCCGATATATAGGTTGGAACTCCGATACCAGCTAATATTGGCTCAATAAACAAGGAACATGGCAAAGCAAACAAAGCAGAGCACCGAATCGTAATTATGGATTAATAATAATGGATACGTTACTTAATTGTTGAAATATGGAAATTAGAGCGGCTTAACTAGTGTTTGCGAAGTTAAAGTACACATACTTCGCTGATATGAAGCTTAATCTGCTTAATGTTGCTTGCGCTTTTTGTATTTGTGGAATACAGTGCGTACAGAATGTGGGGTTCCCATTCAGGGGCGGACAAAGGCGCGGCATGAATGGTGGTGCACACGGCGCTGTGGATTCAAAAATGGAATTGTGGAACGGAACGGACGTATTTTGGCGGGAACGGAGCGTTTTGTGCGAGCCACAATGCCGACATTTTGTATGGCGACTTATTTCAGTTTATTACACAAAGCCTCTATACCGTGCCGGGGAAATATGTGAACGAAAACTTTGAAAATGTTTTTAATTAATTTGCGCAGACGATTGTTCTTGCGAGCGCAGGGTTCCGTCCGTAACTCAAAGGATGCCAACATTGCATTATTACCACTACCTACCTATATAAAAAGCCTGTCCTACATAAAAAGGTGATAGCAGAGTGAAATGTGTTGTAAGTAGTAGCGGACTGCGGAAGGCCTAATAAATATTTAAAAATTAGAAAAGACTAGCTTTGCCCGGAACTTCAGCCGCGTGTTCTTGTGAAAGTTCTCCATTTCAGCTTGCGTATGTCCGGATGGCCGGCTCTCGGGCTGTTCTTCTACTCTGCGGTCGGTCTAGGTCGCATTTCTCAACCGAATTCTCGTGAAATTTTGTGAGCAGGTTCAGTAATAATAGAAGAAAGAATATTTTTGTCGATATTTTAGTCATGCTCGCGGGTTCTATAGTTCACTAAAACCACTAGTTTTATTCGTGTGGCACATTGCACGTAGAACCGATGGTCGTTGGGGCGGAAAGGTTCTCGAGTGGCAACCACGAACCGTAAGGCGCGGCGTGGGTAGGCCCCAACATTATTTAATTTGCATGTCTAGTTTCGATAAATTTAATATTTTTGCATGCCGACATTGTTGGCGAGATATTATGGGCCTTTATTATTATGAAATTACTCTACCATCTAATGTAACCATAT
The DNA here is from genome assembly GCA_932294315.1 of Epinotia nisella. Lineage (NCBI taxonomy): Eukaryota > Metazoa > Arthropoda > Insecta > Lepidoptera > Tortricidae > Epinotia > Epinotia nisella. The sequence continues at coordinate 1,339,355 of OW028677.1, forward strand.
ATCTAGCGAAATAAACTATTTCATTTCATTTCAAAGGTGGACTGATGACCTGGCAAAGGTCGCAGGAGTCCGCTGAATGCGGGTGGGGCAGGACCGGTAAATTTGGCACTCTTTAGGGGAGGCCTACGTCCAGCAGTGGACTTCTTTCGACTGATATGATGATGATGGCAAGTCAAAACTGAAAGTCATTTACAAAATCATAAAATAAACTTCTATTAATACTGTGCCTGTCAAAATGTAATAGCAAATATGCGCTAAGACTTCCCACGGACGCCGCGTCCATTGGGTACTTACTTACCTCGTGTCGTGTTAATAGTACATTACATACCTAGGGCGGTGAATTCGTGAATGCTCCAGATGGCAGTTGTTTGTGGCCCGAACCAAAGGTGAGGGCAATAATTATGTGATCTGGGGCTTTACAAATTACTACTAATTGGACACATACACCTTCAAATTTCTTCGCAGATGTATGGTTTCCTAACAATGGATTCCTTATCCGAAAAGTTAAAGATAAATATTAAATGATATTCCGTATCTGCACGGGAACGTCCTATTTTCTCGCAGTCGAAGTAAATTTTGTTTTACGCCTGTAATAACAAAGTTTTCACTTCTCATCCTCGAAAAGTGTGTCATATTAGGCTTAGCAAGCGGGGCTAAAGTAGTACATTTAGCACCTAGGGAAAATACAGGGTGGAATTTCATAAACTGTACATAATAAAAGGAGAAAAATTTCAGCCAATTTCATCGGTGAAACGGTGTTTTTTTTTTTCTAGTCATTAGTTTTTTTTTTACAGAATTTTGAAAATTTTTGTAAAAACTCGGGTAATACACCTAATTCAGACGGTATAACTTTTGATCCAATGGTCCTAAAATGAAAATAAAAAATGCAGAGTATTACCAAGGGACAGGTTAATAATTCTTAATAGGTAACAATAAAAAACCAACTAGAAGAGAAAATCCGCAAAAAACATTATTGTTTTTGAAAAATGGCTACAAAAATTACGAATTTTAAAAGAAAAACACAATTTTCTGAAAAAAACGCATATTTAGTTACCATTTTTTTTTGCTTAGTATTAAGCCTCACTTAATGCCGATTCTAAAACCGTTTTTAAACTGTCTCAGACTTTGAAAAATACCACGCAAATGGGTACGTAAATCAAACCATAATTTTATTAATTTTAATCCTCTTAAAATCCTTAATGACCGTTTGTTCACAGGTAGTTGAAGGGTGTTATTGGGTTTTAGGTGGAAATAACAAATTACGTACTTAGTATTAATCCTCACTTAATGCCGATTCTAAAACCGTTTTTAAACTGTCTCAAACTTTGAAAAATACCACGCTAATGGGTACGTAAATCAAACCATAATTTTATTAATTTTAATCCTCTTAAAATCCTTAATGACCGCTTGTTCCCAGGTAGTTGAAGGGTGTTTTTGGGTTGAAGGTGGAGATAACATGAGGGGTATAAAGGCATTGGGCAATAGGTCAACTATTCAGTCGCTCGCAAATCGCAATTGCTTGTCTTTGCTCGCCACTTCTTTGATTACTCCAGTACTTGTTCAGTTTGAATCATCATGCCCTGCTTACGAGAGTTTTCGCCATACTATTATTATGGATTGTGCCATGGATCTGCAAGAGCTGCGTGTATCGCCTATTTGGAGCAGTATCCTAATGACGTTCCAAGACCTGCTGCTCGCCACTTTCAAGAAGTTCATCGCCGGTTGTGCAATATTGGCCTGGGATACGGTGGCCGAGATCGCCGAGAGCCAGGAAACATAATTGATGTTGCCATAGAAGAAGCAGTTCTCAGAGACTTGTACGCGGACCCAACCACGAGTCTAAGACGCTTGGCATTGAGGCACGGAATCTCAACCTAAAACCCGATAACACCCTTCAACTACCTGTGAACAAACGGTCATTAAGGATTTTAAGAGGATTAAAATTAATAAAATTATGGTTTGATTTACGTACCCATTTGCGTGGTATTTTTCAAAGTCTGAGACAGTTTAAAAACGGTTTTAGAATCGGCATTAAGTGAGGATTAATACTAAGCAAAAAAAATGGTAACTAAATCTGCGTTTTTTTTAGAAAATTGTGTTTTTCTTTTAAAATTCGTAATTTTTGTAGCCATTTTTCAAAGACAATATTTTTTTTTGCGGATTTTCTCTTCTAGTTGGTTTTTTATTGTTATTAATAATTATTAACCTGTCCCTTGGTAATACTCTGCATTTTTTATTTTCATTTTAGGACCATTGGATCAAAAGTTATATCGTCTGAATTAGGTGTATTACCCGAGTTTTTACAAAAATTTTCAAAATTCTGTAAAAAAAAAACTAATGACTAGAAAAAAAAAAACACCGTTTCACCGATGAAATTGGCTGAAATTTTTCTCCTTTTATTATGTACAGTTTATGAAATTCCACCCTGTATGTATACATATTTATGATTTTTAAATCATTTCATTTGACCAATCAAAACACTTAAATGATTTACCACCAATCACAACTCTTTCAAAAAACATTAAATGTGTATTTGCTATCAACTAACCAGATTACAGCTAATATTAAAAAAACCAATCAGAAAACAGAATTAATTTCAAATATCAGGTGTTTTTTAGTCCCTAATTCACAATAATTAAAACAAATAACGCCGTCTGGCTGTTAACAATGCGCCTGTAGGAGGTCAGGCTGCCAATACACGGTCATTAAATACTGATGAGCCACTATGGCTGTCTCTATCTATACTATAACATGCAATGAGAAAGAGACAGCGCGTGGATCGCGTAATAATACTTCACCGTGTATTGGACGCCTCAGAGGCGTTTATTCGTGGTGTCAATATTTTGTATCTGTGTCAAAGGAGTTTAGTAAAAAAACAACATGCCGCTAAATTGAACCATCTCTTCGCCGTGGAATTTGTTATTGATAACGGATAATCTTTGATTTACTATTTTCTCGCAGTCGAAGTGAAAAGTAGAGTGTATAACTCGGGTCTTAAAGCCATATTACCCCTCGAAATATTTTCCCTCACTTCGCTCGGGAAAATAACCATCTCGTGGTAATATGGCTTATTTTAGCCCCTGGTCATACAATCTACTATTAACAGCTACACTTTTGGACCCGACAGGCCAGTGGCGCCAACTGGTGAGCGCAAAAACGGTAGACCTCAATCATTCAATGTCCCATTCTACTACCGACTCTGTGTATCATAATTTTTGACGATCGGTTCTATCTATTCTTGTAATGTTCATATACGCCCCCTTAGGCCTCTCACAGACTGGCGCGGCCTGGCCGCGGCGGTCAATAGTAAACTTGTCATTAGCTGACAAATTTACTATTGACCGCCACCGCAAGCCGCGCCAGTGTGATTCAGGCATTACGATGAATAACCACCAGCCATGTTCAAAGGTGTGAGAGCTGTCAAGTATGCGAGGTGACTGAGGTGTCACAATATTATGAAAACACATATTTGCACATGGTGGACGCTTAGTTTTTAGGAAGAGTATCGTGAAAATCAAACACACGGCTACTTTTTTTTATTTATTTTATTAGTAAGAATGCACATTGCATAGCTTATGATCTAAAAATAATACCACTGACATTTGCAATATTTATTCAGGCAAAATTTTCAGATCAGAAACGAATATCCCACATGAGAACTAAATTCTAATACAGGGTGCCCGATACAATTTTGGTATAATGCAATAATGATACAATGAACGGAAAGTCCTATCACAAATAACTATAGTCTAATAAAAATAGGCGAGTGGAAACATCCCTAGTTTATAATATAATGTACGTCAATAATTATGCTATTGTTAATATACCTATTTAATAATTATAATTAATAATAATTGAGACGTTAGCGTGGAAGTGTCTAGATCCAGCTTGCTTTCAGCGCCATCTGTCGTTGTCCCCACGAACTCCAGCGCGGCGCAACTTTACACCAAGTCACTAAAACTTAAACCACTAGATGGCGCTGGCGACAGCCAAGTGATTTAGACACTGTCCACACTAACCAAATTACGTTCAAAGCCAACGAGTATATCGCTTCTAGAATTACGTGCTCTAAAGAAAAACGGGCAGTGCAAAACGAATTGAAATTTAAAAATTCCAATTTTCTCAACCTTAAATACTTCATTTATAAACACTACATAATCATGGGGTATTTTAGGTCGATGGGAACATATTTTGTTAAATATTTCGCCCCTGCTTTTGAACGTGACATTCGAAATATTTGAACTCTTGTTCCGTTAGAATTCGGAACACACTCTAAAACACCTCCCAGTGGCCAAGTACTGGGCAGTGTTAAAATGGTGTTCAGACAAAGGAAATAAAACAAATGTAAGAGGAACACCTTACGTGGGACACTTGGTGGCCGAAAACTATCACGAAAACCTTGTGTTCTTAGAAACAAAAGGATTAATCAAAGAACATGATATGGTAATACCGCAGGGCGCGTGATGTTAAATGCGGAACATTACTTCTCATGTTCAATAAAATTTGCTATAGCCAAAAGTTCTTTACAAGTTATTTGTCAACGATCGTTGTTATCGAGTGCTTAACACAAGAAAATGTGTTTTAAAATTTTACAATCAAAATAAGAACACAGAATTATACGTGGCAGCTCCATAGGGCCCACTAAGCATTCAACGTTGGTTCCAAATGAATGTTCCCGTGCAGAACACAGACGCCGTTACCTCGCAGCCCGAGACAAGAACCACGAAATACGAAATGTGTGTTCCGAACACTGGACGCGCGTTTAGCATATTTCTCCTCCATAAAACCGCGACGCCTGGGCATGTCCTCATCATGAACAATCAAAAGCTCGCAGTCACTCGTTGAAATATCGCGAAACCTGGTGCCCAACTTCGGGTAAGCGGTCGTGATTCAAGCGTTCAACTGGATTGGTTTGTGGCGATAAGTACTTGCCTTCGAACGTATGAATCACGGGCGCGAACTGAAACACCGGACACTAAACCCGCACAGATACAATGAAATCCTCCGAATGATTCACCTCACTGCCGTGTGATCTGTATCTTAGACGGTTTAGAATCCTCTCTGAATTTTTGCCAAATCTAAACTCGCTTTGAGGTCCGATTCCTCGAGAGTGCATGGTGCTAGAAGCGTCAGCACCCGTAGAGTTTCAACTTGAATACAATTGCCGTGCTCGTAACACTATGGCACATTTACCATGAACTTATTTAATCTTACATGTATTGCATTATATATTGTTTATCTTTATATCTCGACTATACCGTGAGCTATGAGATGTATATCTATCACACAAATTATGATCTTTGGCTATTATTCCGTGACGTGATCTTAAAACTAAAGTCGTGTCGAAGTACTTTGGAAATATAAGTGCTTATCGATTTTATAATTCAAGTTGGACTATTTCTAAATAATTCATTTTATTCGCGTTAGAGTATGGTTTGAGGACAAACATTCGGAATGTGTATCCTCAAAAGAGGAAATATCTTTTTTTTATCATCAATCCATGCTCTAATGTTATCTTACTTGTCTAGAACATCGGAATGTGGCGTCAGTGGCGTCCAACACGACTCTCCTGACCATATGTTTAACCCTTCCAGGGTATCTTCTGCCTCTCTATATGCTAACTGTTTACAATATTGATCAGAACCTTAAATCACCCTCAAAACTGCAAAATATGCAAGTTTAAACATGTATTAAAGCAACCACACTAACGGTCTAAATTCAATGGGTCTTTCTAGGATGGTAACATTTTCTACATAACTTACATTTTAAATATTAGACTTTCCCTATCCTAATTTTCATGAGTATTTTGTATTCCTTTCTTTATCTTTTCGTATTTTCACCCGGATCTTATCATGAAACTTAGTTTTCTGAAAATCAAATGATTATAAACACCTTCAAACCGCGTTAATCCAAGCCAATCTTTTTATCTGTTAAATAGACCAGTGTTGTGTGTGTTAAACCAGATAAAAAGGTCACCCTGAATAAAACCAGCATATTTATTTTCAGGAGATCCTTATAAAATTCCTTCCCTGAATACCCAAAGCTGAATAACATCTATTGAAATTTATAGCTTGGTAAAAGTAGCCTCTGCTATTTCTGGTGAAGATGACGGAAACTAGACGTGCCATTCTCCGTTAGATGTTAGCCAAGTCTGATTTTAAGAATGACACATCTAGTTTCCCTCGTCATCAGCCAGCTAATCTAGCCTTGATAATGTTCTTGGCGTGATATTCCATAGATGTTTACCATGTTATATTTTTGGGAATGTCACGTCAACGACGTACTAACTTAATCAATACTTCCAATAAAATCATTCAACCTGCCTAAGTTGTAACAATTTGTTGAGAACAGTTTTCTATGAGTAAGTAATGATGTCTCCGTATCTTCATCTCCGTGTAAATGTAGATTGGTTCCAGTGAGAGAACTCTATTTCAGCTTTTCTTTTATTTCCTTTCCTCAAAAACAAATCTAAATGTCTGTTAATAGCTAGCTAAAAACCAGGTGCATCGTCCTTTAAACTAAGACCCCTCTTAAGTATTAGAATTCTAGAATCCCAAAGGACACGCTGGTTTGAAAATGGGAATGAGAACCAAACCAGCAACGTCCTTGAAGAACTGGCTGTATCTTTAATTGCTTATTGGTATCCGATCTTGATTGTAGACTGTGGAGGACTCTTGCGTGTACAGATTTACCTTTCTGGATGTATCCTTATCTAAGCCCTGTCGGACGCCGCTGAGGCCGCGGGCGCGCTTAGTTGTTGGGTTTCTCGTCCTTGACGAGATCGGCCAGGTTCTCGATCTCGATCTCGTGGATGTGGCGACCGGAGAACTGCATGTAGTGAGCGGGTTCCGAGACGGAGCGTTTGCGGACTGGAATTGACAATGATTGACTGTGAACTTGGGGTTAGCTGGAGTAAACACTATCCACGTGCTGAACGTACTTGGTCAGTTTGAAAAAATCCATAAATGCATCAAAATGGTATCCTATCTCAAAAATTGCAGAAAACCGCCGTTTCACTGCCACATTTTCTTACTGGATACTTAGAGCCGCCATACACGGTCTGCTCGAGCAGTTACCCAGTGATCAACATACACGGACCGCTCTTGCAGTCAGAGCTGCTTGACCGCATGATGACCGCGTGCTGCCAACCGCCCGAAGCGGTTGCAACTGCATGAGCGGTTCGTGTATTGCGAATGACAATTTTGTATTGAAACTGCAGATCACCCAATGGCGGCCGCTGGAAGCTGTTGGCATTGACTGCTCTAAGCAGCCCGTCTATAGCTGGCCTTAAAAGTAATCTAAGTAATGTCTGGGACTTTGTAAATTTGTTTCTTACGGGTCATGTCTTCAACTATCTACTGATTCGAATTCAAAAATTCTACCACCAGTATATACAATGGAATCTTCGGGGTGGACATAAGCTTAAGGCATTTATCTATTTATGCCGTGGTTCCGCTTAAATTCCTCCTAATATTATTGAGACAGTGTATGGAAGGCATAATAAAGGTAGGATTTCTAGATTAACTTACTGGTGGACTGTTGCGATATAGCCAGACTAAGCGCAGCAAGAAATATAAACGACGAAGGAGGCTAAACAGCATGCAATGGGGAATGGTTGAAAATATCAAAAGTTGCCGATTATTTTTTTGGTGATGGCATAACCTTCCTTAGCACCAGAAAAAAGTTTCAGATTTTACAGCTGCGTCATTTATTTTTGAAAAATATAACCGTTTTGGGTCAAGGACTGTCAATAGACACTTTCCTTGATCCGTCTCATACAAAGAGAATATAACCACTACGTTACGGTCTCATATTACAAAATGTTAATGACAAATATAGCTGCTGCAACTGTCAATATCATTGCCAGTGTCAGTTTACCACAGATATTTAAGTTTTTTTTTTGTAATATGAGACCGATCGAGGAAAGTGCCGTCCCTGACCCAAAACGTAAGCGAGGAAACTGTTTAAATTTTTCAAAAATAATTGACGCTGCTGAAAAATCTGAAACTTTTTTCTGGTGCTAAGGAAGGTTATTCGTATCACCAAAAAAATAACAGGCACATCTAAAATGTTTATCCATTTCCAATTGTAAGTCTAAAGCCTGGATGGAGATCGTGCCTTTCTTAGCCTCCTGGATCCTCGCATCCTTTATAAAGAACGAAATGAACGCTCACTTTAAGTCCTGACACTACGCAAATAAACTCCTCCGAAAAAACCGAGTCTACTTTATAAAGTACTTAATATTTACCGCTAAAAAATGTGGCCTATGGCGAAAAACGGTTACAATGATTTTAGACCTTAAATGAAGCGGCGGAAGATTCAGGACTCAAGGGCAAAGTACTTTATAAAGTACTCTCAGTTTTTATGACATCTTAAAAAAAAGTCAGGATCCAGGAGGTTAGAGAAGCCTTTGGGAAATTTGGAGATCCTGGAATGACTTACTGGGAGAGTCGGTACGCTCGAGACTGTAGACGGGCTTGGAGTGGCACAGGTCGGCGAGCAGGCGACGCGGGGCCAGCGCGGGCAGGAGCGCTCTTAGCGTCGAGCGCACGCGCGTCACGTCGAAGTCGTCGCCCTGCTGGATGCTGAGCACGAAGGCCTGCGGGGCCAGCACCAGCGACGAGTCCAGCTCCATGGTGAAGCAGCGGTCAGAGTCCACTTACTGGGAGAGTCGGTACGCTCGAGACTGTAGACGGGCTTGGAGTGGCACAGGTCGGCGAGCAGGCGACGCGGGGCCAGCGCGGGCAGGAGCGCTCTTAGCGTCGAGCGCACGCGCGTCACGTCGAAGTCGTCGCCCTGCTGGATGCTGAGCACGAAGGCCTGCGGGGCCAGCACCAGCGACGAGTCCAGCTCCATGGTGAAGCAGCGGTCAGAGTCCACTTACTGGGAGAGTCGGTACGCTCGAGACTGTAGACGGGCTTGGAGTGGCACAGGTCGGCGAGCAGGCGACGCGGGGCCAGCGCGGGCAGGAGCGCTCTTAGCGTCGAGCTCACGCGCGTCACGTCGAAGTCGTCGCCCTGCTGGATGCTGAGCACGAAGGCCTGCGGGGCCAGCACCAGCGACGAGTCCAGCTCCATGGTGAAGCAGCGGTCAGAGTCCACTTACTGGGAGAGTCGGTACGCTCGAGACTGTAGACGGGCTTGGAGTGGCACAGGTCGGCGAGCAGGCGACGCGGGGCCAGCGCGGGCAGGAGCGCTCTTAGCGTCGAGCGCACGCGCGTCACGTCGAAGTCGTCGCCCTGCTGGATGCTGAGCACGAAGGCCTGCGGAGCCAGCACCAGCGACGAGTCCAGCTCCATGGTGAAGCAGCGGTCAGAGTCCACTTACTGGGAGAGTCGGTACGCTCGAGACTGTAGACGGGCTTGGAGTGGCACAGGTCGGCGAGCAGGCGACGCGGGGCCAGCGCGGGCAGGAGCGCTCTTAGCGTCGAGCGCACGCGCGTCACGTCGAAGTCGTCGCCCTGCTGGATGCTGAGCACGAAGGCCTGCGGGGCCAGCACCAGCGACGAGTCCAGCTCCATGGTGAAGCAGCGGTCAGAGTCCACGATGCCTGCAGAACCATACACAGACTCATGTGAAGCTGCGTACGAATTTGAACGGCTCAGCCTGAGGCACGCTCGCCCCGCGTGGCGAGCTACTCGCGAGTCCACATAAACATGCGCGGGTGAGGCAGCGTGCTCGCGGCGAGCCGACATTCAAAATGGCGTCGACACGATGACAGCTGATTGATTTCGGGACCCACAACATCTTTTGCTTTTCATGTATTTGTATCAATAATTGTTCCAAATTTACTAACAAACTATTACACGCTCAGCCACTTGCTCAAATTCATACGCGTTTTGCGCACAAACGCGTCCGATCTTGTCGCTCTGTCCGCGCATGCTCAGATACACGTCCAAGTTACGCGAGGCACGCGCACTGAGGCGCCTTTGAGCACGGTCTGAAGACTACCTCTGGTGTCTCTGGTCGCGCACAGCGCGTGAGCTCGTACGAATTAGAGCAAAATAGGCGGCGTGCGTGCCTCAACCCGAGGCTGCTCTAATTCGTACGCACCTTAAGGCTTACTCCGATGCGCTCTCAGGATTTGAGTGGCCAGCGTACACAACATAGGACAAGGAGAACCAAAGATGCAAAGGGCGAGTTTGTAAAAAACACAAAAGACAATTAAGAAAATAGGGAATTCACGAGTAAATTTAACGCCAAAGACACGAATAAAACTCTCATTTCGCACATGACTAAGTTTGTGATTGACACAGAACAAGATAATATAGAAACGGTATTGGGCGGGGCACGCGTAGCCGGGTTCATGATCATGCGCATGAAACTGTCAAACGCATTCAATACGCAGCTCAGACAGTTGTCATTATTGGCCAATGGCAGAGTGCAAAGCGGGTGGAGGGGGTAGCCTAAACGATCACAGCGCTCGCTACGGCTAAAATTGACATTTTTGTCGCTGACTTGAGCTGTCAAATCCATATTGCAGTAAACATTTTCTAATCGTTTTTGAGATAAAAATAATGTTACTGACTACCATTGTCCAAAATTGTGTAATATAGTAAAATAACACAAGATTTCATTAATATTTTTCACAATATTTACTTACTTCTTGTTTGACAGCGGTGACAATATTGTCCATAATGGCCGCCTGTCACGTGGCGCTGTCGTCGCGCTCGGTCCCAATAATGTGGGTCACAATTAATGCCCTATTCAAACCAGGGATCAGATACCGGTATTTTCACCATACAAAAATACCGGTTTTATTTCGTTCAATTTTGTTCTTCGGTTTATAATATCATTTTTGATCAGGCTGTCTAATACCAAATACGAAAATGTTACCTAAATACATGATAGAGTCCTACATTAAGAGCCTAAAATAATTCAAAATATTAGACTACATCGGGGACTTTTGAAAAAACCGGTTCCGATCCCTGATTCAAACTATAAACATGTTGTGTTATGCAATTTTGTCGTGCCGACAAAGAAACAATAACCCAAAGGATCCTCCGAGAGTGATTTCTTTTCACCGATACGTACTAAAATAATAGTTTTTTGGAAACTTCTGCGATTGTATGTATGTAAATACTTTATTGTACACAATTGTGTATTTTTATCTAACTAATGGAGTAATGGTGAATGCCATAATCAACTGGAAGAGATCCCTTACAGGGATAACGAACTTATCGCCTTTATACCGGTTTAACCTATTTTGTCTGTATTTTTACCTGTGTCTTAAGACACAGGTGGTAACTATTAAGACCTACGCGTTGCTATACAAATTGTAGCTTAACGCACACGCGTTCGGAAACGTATATCTGTCGATAGAACTTATACTAGAGCTACTGTCGTAAAACGGACATTTATTTCAAAAGCAAATTATAAGATAAACGACTACATCATGGATAGGGATATTTGGCAGCGATAAAATCCTGCACTAGAAATCTGTCGTAAAAGAAATAGGCTTTCTACTGTAGCAATGTAATTTTAAAATTTTATAATACTCTGATACTGAAATGATATATTGTATACTGTTTTGAAAAAATGACACCTCGCCGAGTTTTTTACGCCGGTTCTTCTCGAGGTAGAGGTTTACTTTCCGAACCGGTGGTAGTTTATCGACATTCATAGGTGCATGTAATATGCCTAAATTGAAGAATAAATCACTATGACTTTGACTTTTGACTGTCTCAAATCCAGCAAGTAATCTTCTCGTGATAGGTAATCTAATCTCATGTCACAGAAGACATAAAAGAAAGACTTACCAGTATAATTAGCGCCAAAGTCATGGATGAAGCTAGTCTGCCTCCCGTTCTCGTAGACGGTTATTTTCTCGATCTCGTCGCCGATGTCCAGCTCCTCGCGCAGGAAGTTGACGACGTCGTCGGGCGACGGGTCGTCGGCGAACACCTGGAGCTCCGGGTCCATGGCGGTGGACCAGCGCAGCGGGAGCATGCGGTAGTTCTGCTCCATCATGGCCGACTCCTGCAACTGTTGCTCTTGTGTTACAAGTAAATGCACGCACTAGTTTTATGACTCACTCCTTCACCGTACAGGCAAGCCGTCTCTGGAATTCACTCCCTCTCAACATCAGACAAGCCCCAAGCAAGTTTGCTTTCAAGCGGATGCTGCGTAAGCATCTGCTTAAACAAGAATTCGACTAAAATCCATCCACATAATGGTAGTATATATTGAATATGTAGTAGTATATCTTTTTGTATGTATCTTATATATTTTTATTTATGTATGTCTATATGTAGTGTATAATACATTTGTATTTTTTTTCCTCTCCTCAAGTATATTCGTAACAGAAATTATCATACTTTTTTCTTTGCACCTGTTATAAGTCTCTGTTTAGCCCAATGGTTAGCTGGTAGAGAATGCCATCTGGCATTAAGCTCGCCATTTGTACATATATTTTTTGTATTTTGTGCAATAAAGTTTAAATAAATAAAAATAAAATAAATGTAGACCGCTTTAGCCTAGTTGGTAGACCACAGAATACTAAATACTATAGAAGGGGTATCAAGCGCGGTTTCTATTGGCACCGGTGTCGCCACCACGTCGCCTACAACTTTGTGAGCGACTGCACGGCGATCAGGTGACGTTGGCGCGAAAGCTAAGAGCGCATGCTCAAACTAGTGGCGCGCGTGCCACGCCCACATACCCTTTCTATAGTATTTAGTGTTCACATTCATTCATATGTATACGTTGCAACCATGGTATTTACAAAGGTGTTCTTAAAATCTAACCAGTACAAACATGGACCCTACTAGGGTGTAGCAACATATGATGTGTATGTACTCACTAAGTTACTTTAAGTTTACCAACGCCATGGCGTAAGCTGTTATGTTGATAAATTGTATTGACAAATAAATAAATAAATAAAAAATTAATAAATGTTTAAACTAAACCTAAACATAAAAAGTAAAATATATAAATTCTGCACATTAGGTAACATAATATTTTTTATAAATAAAATATCTATTTTAATACTTACATCGACACATAATATGACTAATAACCTGTCCTGTGGTAGTGACCCTGCCTACGAAGCAAGAGGCCCCAGGTTCGAATCCCGGTAAGGGCATTTATTTGTGTGATGAGCACGTATATTTGTTCCTGAGTCATGGATGCTTTCTATGTATTTAAGTATGTATTTATCTATATAAGTATATTTATCGTCGTCTAGTACCCATAGTACAAGCTTTGCTTAGTTTGGGACTAGGTCGATTTGTCTAAGATTGTCCGCAAATATTTATTTTATTTATTGTTTATTATTAAATGGACAGCGTCGTGTTTTTCAAATCACGAAATGAAAAAAGTAGTCATAGTGAAGCACTGGATCGGTAAATATTAGTGGATTCGTTTGGGACAAGCAGACGATCTTACATATGGTAAACCGATACCAAAGCTATTGCCCGATAGCAAAGATACTCATATACATACATATTTACTTACAGTCGAACAGTGTGAGTAGGTAAATTAAATAAGAGTTTGTAAAAAGTAAATTTTCGGAGGCGGCTTGATCATTGCGGAATATTTATTTTAAATTATTATCATTACCCTAGCCCTATTTTACAAGTATCTTCTAACAACCATGATCCCATTTGATTTATGAATAAAATAAATTACAAAAATTATAAACGATTGCGTAACATAACGTAACTTTTCATACATCAACGATTTCAGCTTCGTTAACATAACAAACTAGCTGCCCGCGCGGCTCCGCCGCGTATACAAAGTACCTACGCGGAGCGACGGGATAAAATATTATAGCATATAATCCCGTAGGTCCATTGTACATATATAACATAGGTACTGAAGAAACGATTTTTAGAATAGGATGGGTATAGTTTCTGAGACTATCCCCAACATACAAACTAACATTTCACAGACATTACACCTGTTTATTATTAGTATCAGCACAGATCAAAGAATACTGTATTTGGGACTGTTAATGGTTTAAAATAATATTTTACCGGTAGTTTAATACTGGTTTATGTTTTCCAGTATTAAGTCATATCGGTTTGACAAATTACAATTTATACCTACCTGTAATCGAAATATAATAATTATCTGAACCTGAAATAATTTGGAGTACCTATATAAACTTTTTGAAGTACCTAAATATAAACATGGCAAATAATATTGACAAATCTGTCACTAAAAAAAATATCCACAGTTGACACAATACGTCTGTCAGTTTTTTTAAACATTGTAAAAGATCGTTTATTTTCTATTTACTTAATTTTCTTAGTGTTGTATCCATATGTGGCCGACTCAACATTTATAATTTCTTATGCTGAAGAACTTACTACAGGTTTGAGTTCAATTCTTGTTTATTTATTTTACATTGTCATCTCCAGTCAAAACAGGAGTTAGGTACGTCACGTGACGTCACACAGCCAAGGTCACGTGGTCAGCGCACGGTAGATTCTTTAAATTAAAATTTTAGTGCTTTTTCAATAAAAAAATTAAAATCGGAGACCTCATTGCAAATCTCCAGCATTAGACGAATCGAACGACATATCATTTATCAAAATCGGACCATAACTGTAGATCTGATGGCATGTACAAAAATCGGGCTCGCGTATTATATATATAGATAGATATCTTTCCGGAATTCAGGCAAAAACTTGTTTACATTACTCGGCTGTAGAGATCTTATCATGTGTTCAGTTTTGTTCGTAGTTATAATTGGACGGTGTAATGACGTCAATCTATGTTATAAATGCTATGGCTTCATTACTGATTAATAACTTAAACTGATTGTACAATATCGTACTTGTTAATTAATAGTTTGCATGTAACCATTATGGATTTTACAATATGTGACTGTGTCTGGGAAAAGGAACCACATTAGCGATATGGAGTTATTAATATCTCCTAAAACTAGGTAAAATTAGCTATTCAGTGAAAACAGAATTATTATTTTTAGGGTTCCGAACCAAAAAGGTAAAAACGGAACCCTTATGGTGCGACTCCGTCCGTCTGTCTGTCTGTCACAAAGTCAAATATCTCAGGAACTACTAATGCTATCGATTTGAAATTTGGAATAGTTGTATACAAAGCTAATCTTCGTGTATGGAAAATGAAAAATTTTAATATATACTTTTAATTTGTATAAAAAAGGGCGGATAAGAGGGGGGGCAAAAATTCAAAGTCTAGTTAGTAGGCCAAGTGGGGTATCATATGAAAGGGCTTGAATTGTACATTCTAAAACAGTTTTTTTTTTTTTTTCTACCATGGTAAAATTTTGATTTATAAAGAAAAATGTTGAAAAAAATACCATTCCCCCCCCCCCCCCCCCCCCCCTTATCTCCGAAGTTAACCAAGCGAAAAATTTGAAAATAATATATATGATTAATATTAACGTGAATATTACCGGAAAAGTATAACGAGACCTCTATCTAGTCTAATTTTTTTTTATTCATCAAAAATCATATGTTAATTTTGTTTGTAATTTAATACTTCTGTGTTTAATTTTTTTCCTTCAAATTCATATGTAAGTGTTCTGAAAGTACCTTCTAGCAAATACAAAAAGAATTATCGAAATTAATTCACTTGATAAAGAATAATCGCTGAAAAACCAACATACAGTAAAGGAAATGTATTAACGTACCGCCGTAGAACTCTATCGCAATAAGGTGACATACCACTCGAGTTTGAGTGACGGCGGCCTGTCAATTGCGACAGTACGTGCATACATTCCCTTACTGTACATACCGAGTTCCTTGGTCGTACGGAACCCTCGGTGCGCGAGTCAGACTCGCACTTGACCGGTTTATTTAATTTTTAAACATGCAGTAGGCAAAATGTACGAGTTGAAAAAAAAATATTTTAAAGTTTATGCTCGTGAAAAATACACTTCTACAGGAAGTTATGGAATGATTGGTACCAAGTTAATCTAGTATCATCAAAGATTTATGATATTTAAGGTATTAATAACTGATTAGTATGAAAAACCTATTCTACGTAATTTTCGACTAATTTTTAAAAATGCATATAACTCGGAAACTAAAATCCTTAAAGTGGTCCGATCTACTAGACACAGTCACATATTTATATCGATTTTCTGAAAGTTAGGTATTAGATTCGGCTACGTTAGTTTATAATTTTACGCGTAAGATTATAAACTGAAAGTTAGGTATGCTAGGTCAATTCATAATCTTACGATGTACGTAACCAAACCAGGAACCAATACGCATGTTGATTAATAATTTATACAATACACTATGATGCTATCAAATTATGCATCGCAATATGCGTACGAAACTTTCCAAATTAAATCATAATTGACCTAAGATTTTTTTATGATGCCATTCGAACCAGTTTTTGGAGAGGAACAAATGTTTGTATGGGAGCAACTACAATTAAAGAACATAAATACACCAAAACAATTAGTTAAAGACGGACCTCGCTGGCGGCAGCCGAAACGCTTCATACTGAAGGACTCAAAAGTATGACGACACACTTTGCTATTTGAACTAATCATCATCATCATCATATCAGCCGAAAGACGTCCACTGCTGGACAGAGGCCTCCCCTAAAGAGTGCCAAATTGACCCGTCCTGCGCCACCCGCATCCAGCGGACTCCCGCGACCTTTACCAGGTCATCAGTCCATCATCATTGTAGGGAAAATCAAGTAAATTGCTGTTTCGGTCGCGGAATACTGCGTTTAGTTCCATAGTTGTCATACATTTTTGTTTCTATAAAAGCGTAAGGATTCTATTGGTAGCTTTAAATTTACTCTTGGACAGTAAAAAAAATGCATAGTTTTTCTAAACTTTCAAGGTCCATATCTTTTTTATGATTTTCATTATATTTTGTAATTTATACTTTATTACAATAATTTGATGGTTTACTATCCATTTACCAACACTACGTTATCAATTTTAACATGAGGTCACAAGCCCATTGCCAGGATTAAAGCTTGCTTGACCTTGGGTTAATCTTGTCTGGCTGTATGACAGAACATACCTATCTATGTGGTATCTAGTATGATAGTGGAAATATATTCTACGGGTAACCAAACGCATGTGAAAAAAACAGATTGGTGAAAAATTGCATTGGTAAAGATGCGTGTAGCCAAAATAACGACTAGAAAAAAAGGCGTGTGACGAAATTATCTGTTGGTAGAAATAATGTACCTATAGAGAATAAAGAAAATGGGGGAAAAACGCGAATGGAACTAAAAATACCGGGAAAAAATTTTTTTGGTGCATTCATCTATATAACCGGGATCCACGGTATTGTAGTAGTAATGAATCCCGGGATTGGAAGCCCTAGTCCCGCCTCCGTCAGCGCGACAAAAATATTTATTGTGAATTCGCGAATCTGAAAAAAGGCTAATGTATGGTCTTAATTAACTCCTGAAAAGTCGGTAAAATATTAATAAATGTTTTTATCTTCATTTAGGTTAATTTATATTTGCTGTATGATGTATCTTGAATATTATTCAAGATAAATCATACAAAATAAGATTTGTGTGTGTTTTAATTATGTAAAATTAATGTTTTATTAAATGTACATAATTAAAACACGCTATAAAATATAAATCAATGTTTTACAAAACGTATTTTCCTAGAGTATAAGGAAAATAAAGTTATCAGTCCAATATTTTTCCGCAACTATTAGAATTAAGTATTTAATTTATTCTTCGTGTAGATCTTAACATCTGTAGGTATATTTACGAGCGTCGCTTGCCATCCTTTTCGCATTTTAATTGTAATATTCGCGTCTTAATAGGTAATCTTGTGTGATACGGGTATTACTAATTACTTAACACAGTTATTTCTTGTTATCATGGCGTAAAAGGAAATTCCGATCATGCCGTATCATGTAGAGATTCTTCAGATTGAGGATACCAGCCCTGCTAGCATAACTTGACTCTCTTCTCTACTCGCGCGAGTGATAGACTATCTACTACATTTTAACAGCATTAATCAGAATGTGACGGACAGTCTGGCTCGCGCGCGAGTAGAGTCAAGAGTCAAGTTATGCTAGCAGGGCTGGCATCGACGGCAAGAGCTAGCTGAGATTAGCAGCGGATCATGCTCAGTGGCGTATAGTTGGGTTGGATAGGCCTTAAGCGTCTGCTAGACAGTCGCCAACACGCCCCTCCAACCGAGCGACCTTGGTCGGCACCGACCGCTGTAGTATGAAATTTTGCTGAATAACTGTCTACACGGTCGGTGCCGACCGCTCGGTGTTGGCGACCGTCTAGCAAACGCTTTAGTCTACCAACGGACTAAAATAGGCGGAAGATTATGAGGATACCTACGTCCAGCAAGCTGGCACTGCATGCAGTCTTTGGTATATTTTGGTTTCAGTTTCCAGGGATTTAAAGCTGATGAGTAGTCACTGATGTCACGGTCTAGTATAATCTAATGAAGCCTACCTGCTTAGTGTCGATGGGGATGGAGCAGAAGCCCTGGTAGCGCGGCTGGTGCTGCAGGCAGCGGCGGAACAGGTACATCCCGGAGTAGATGCCCACCACCGACAGAAGGACCACCATCAGACCCACGCTCAGGCCGCTGCAAGGGTGCGGCTTCGGAGTGTAGGTTTCCACCTTCTCCGGTTCCTGCAACGTTAATGGAAATTCTGTTTTATCTAGAAGTGTGTAGTTTTTCAAGAGCCTTTAGGCACGGTAAGCCGTTAATCCTGGCTCTTGTTTACAAGCCGTAGTTAACTACTGCTGTTGCTACCGAGCCAAGTGCACTGTTTTTTCCTCAGGACATAATCTGTCAACTTTTCCTTGCAAACAATTATTGCGTATTGTACCAGGAACCAGGATGTGTTTTAGGCAATGGGGAATGGATGAAAATATCAAAATTTTCACCCATTCCCAATACACTTCGATGCAATGAAATTCATCATCATCATCATCATATCAGCCGAAAGACGTCCACTGCTGGACATAGGCCTCCCCCAAAGCGTGCTACAATGACTGGCCCTGCGCCACCCGCATCCAGCGGCGCAGGACCGTTCACTTGGCACTCTTTGGCCTATGTCCAGCAGTGGACGTCTTTCGGTTGATATAATGGTGATGACGCGGGACGGCTAGTAGCCGATCCGGTAAGGTAAGAAGGTTGTTAAGACTCTAATTTTATTACCTATATTAAGGCTTTTTACAAATCCAAGACAATACCATGGTTGAGAAGAAATGCATATGACCTAAGAGCATACATAACTGGAGTAGCCTTATGTCGTGTTTGCTTGCAACACGATTTGGGCCACCTAATAACCTTCCCGCATGTGGTAAAAAGTAAAAAAAAAAGGAATTTTCCAAAATTTTACCATTTTACTTACCTAAAAAAAAGTTATGTGTCGACAAAGTGTGAATTACAGTGAAAAATATCAACGACCTCAACTTAGGTAAGCACCCTAGCCATATGGCACACGCTTTACCAAACACCCTTATATTGTACCTGCTCACAAAATTTCACGAGAATCGGTTGAGAAATGCGACCTGTAGTGGTGAACAGCCGGACAGCGGGACATCGGACACCGGACAAACGATTTTCGACCTAAGCTGAACCATAGAACTTCGTTCGCTTCGCTCGCTCGTTCGACAAGCAAGCAGGGTGTCTAGACGAAGAGCAATCTTTACCTACGTAATGAGACTTTTGTTTGCTTCGGCTTTGATTGTTTGTGTTCTACGTATAAGGCTACACACGGCTGGGCGTTTTTCAAAAAAGTGTTCATGAACTTTTTTATCAGAATTCGATTTTTTTGGGTGTTTCTTACTCAAAATCGTTGATACTTTCCATCTTTGTACAAGAAAAAAATTGATCCACATTTTACTACTTAAGATTAATTATGATTAATTATGTATTTAATTATTATTATTATCATAGGCTCATGCAATGTGCTCCATCGCCTCATGAGTGGACACTTCGACAGGAGAATACGCTTAGGAGACTGTTAGCACTACCTTGCAATCTCTGCAATAGGGATGCCGCTCTTTTACGCATGATAGCGTAAAAGTCGTCCGTGCGGTCATCGGCGAACATCCCTGACGCACTGCAGTATCGAGGTAACCCTATCAGTATCCTAATTCCTAATAAATTCCATGTGCTCTGACTATCCCTTTTGGAAATACAGGCGTGAGTTTATGTATGTATTGCATAACAAAAACAAATCAAAACTTCCTGCACTCCCTAAGGCAATGAAATGTGAAAGGTCATGACCTAGATCCCGCGCGTTGCCCCGGCCGGTACCTCGAGACCTAACTACAGTACGCTTACCATGAGAGCCTATAGAATACTTACAATAGTAAACTTCTCTCGATATCGAGCTAACGCGCTTCGACTAGATTTCGATTCTCGCAAGTTCGAGCTGTCAAATGCGCCGTACTCATGGTGCCGATATACTACGAAAACAACTACAAAACGTTACTCGCTAGCGTCTAGTTTTCGATGCGTAATCTAAACTTTCGAATCGTATTACCAAACGGTAGCGTGAGTCACAAATTTGACATTTCGAATCGAAAAATACCGTAGTATCTGTAGTTTACTATTTCACTTCCAAAATGGTGCGTGATAACGTATTATTTCGTCAAGATTTACCGTAGATCCGATCGATACCTATCTCAAATTAAAGAACTTATAAAAATAAGGGTTTTGAATCGACAACTTATATCCGCAAAATTCGGATTGTCGCGTATTTTGTATTTAAAAATGCAAATAATTGGCACACGTTCCGCCATATTGGGTCGACAGACTTAGATGAGGATCATCGCACACTGTTAAAATTATACTTAATGTCGTTAAGCTTAAGGTATAGATTCCTTTAAAGTCTTTAAACTTTGGCGTTGGGGAATTTTTCGACGTTGGCCATGCGCGTATTCTGTAATGTCATAACCGACAAACGCTAGCATTTAAATTGAAACGATAAATGCTTGTAATTTAAGGCTGAATATTGAAAAATCTATTAAACTATACGAACAATCGAGTTAACTGTTGCGAGAAAAGTATACTTATATGGGACTCGGGGTACCGATTAGATTTTTAGTTCTGTGAGTGACCGCCAGGGGCGGTGTATAGAGTTTTCATACAAATCTTTAACTGTTGTCGATAGTCGCTAGCGTATTCCGACTTACTGTAAACTCACACTAAAGCTACAGGTGTACAATAGGGAATATGCATCTTTATTTTTAGGGTTCCGTAGCCAAAATGGCGAAAACGGAACCCTTATAGTTTCGTCATGTCCGTCTGTCCGTCTGTCCGTCTGTCCGTCTGTCCGTCTGTCCGTCTGTCCGTCTGTCCGTCTGTCCGTCTGTCCGTATGTCACAGGCATTTTACTCGAAAACTATACGGTGTATTTGAATAAAATTTTGAGGATAGGTGTATTTTGTTAGCCGCTACATAGTTTTGTAATTAAAATGACAAAAAAAAATTTTTTTATGGGTGCACTTCATACATAAAACTAAAAGTCAAAAGAAATTTTTTCATTGTGACCCCCCGTGTGGCACATCAATCGATAGGCCTTTCAAAATAAATATAAGGTTTCTTAGCATTTTTTTTGATTAAGTGAATAGGGTTGGAGATAATCGCCCCGAAAGTCACTAAATTCTGTCCCCCCCCCCTCTAATTTTTGAACGGTGTATTTTAAAAATATGGAAAAATTCATGGACATAGGGCTTATTAATTTCGTTCACCGAAAATTGTTTTGAACAAGATCAGTTCAGAGGTTTTCGAGATATTGCTGAAAAACTGCCTTCCTCAAAGAAAAGGACGTAAGTGCCGTAAAATTTCTGTGACGATACGACCTTTTTAATAGGCACGGAACCCTTCGTTTTGCGTGGTCCGACACGCACTTGGCCGGTTTTTTTATTACTAAAATCAAAAGTATAATCCAGAGGAATATCAACTGTAGCATTAAAACTTTCTTAAGATTTTTTTTCTGATGTTATCGGCATTTGAAATCTGCACGCGCCGGCACCCACCGATAACGCTCTATATTAAAGGGACATAGACTATGACGTCACAATCCATATTCTCGGCGCGTTTACTATGGAGTTGGTCGTTCTTTTGTAATTATCTCCTTAAAATTTGCGTTTAAGTCTATACTTGCCATACAAAATATCATTTCTAATTCGATATTCTGTCTTACTGTTATGTTATATTATCGAAAAATGATTTTTTTTAAATTGAGTGATTTTAACCTGAGATACAATACAATAGGTTTTTTTTTTAATATACATTTCTGTTGTATGATATTTCTACGAGTACGTATATCCGCATCGATTAAGTGCAATTTATTAAAAATTGAAGTCCCATGCATATTCCCTATTATTGGTCAATATTTAGGCCCTATATACCTACACTTTATAACAGTAGTTTATGTGACCATACATAATGAGAGGTCTTAAATCACGAGTGTGGTTTTATCATAATAGGATTACACGAGGCCTCTAAGACAGTTGCATACACTACTTTATCTACACACATATCATAAATGCTCAATGATGTGTTCGGAAACCGTTAGAATAACCGCCATTGCACCGCCATGGCCGACTAGATTTCAAATCATGACCACCTAGATTTCCATCGAACAGTATCGAAGGCCTCTGGGCCACCGAAAATCTGGGGCGTCGAAATTTGAAAATCGTTACTTTATCAATATCGATAATGATTAGAAAAGTTGAAAAACCCCCGATTTTTTCATTTCAAAGTTCAATATCTCAAAAACGGCTGAACCGATTTTGATGAAACATGGCTAAGAATTATCTTTGACACAAAAAAAAACCGCATTTAAATCGGTACATCCGTTTGGGAGCTACGATACCACAGACAGATACACAGACACACAGATATACAGACACGTTAAACTTAGGTATAACACCCCTCTCTTTGCGTCGGGGGATAAACTAGTTGTATGGGACCAAAAAGAAATTTCCGGCTAGAAAAGACAATTTTCTCCATAGTAAATGTATGAAAACAGTTTTCTTTAATTTCTGGCTTTTTTGTTTTGTACATTACCGAAAGTTGACCCCAAGGAAACTATTGATACTGGATAGAAATGGAATCGATTGACATAAAAAAATACATGTAAAAAAACTTTTCTCATTTTCATACAAATTGTATGGGGAAAGTTTTTCTCGTTTTATGGCTTTTCTAGCCGGAAATTTCTTTTTGGTCTCATACAAGCTTTTGATCCTGGACAGGAATGGAATCGATTAGCATCAAAAAAGTCAAAAATGACCATTTTCTCGCACCCTGTATGTTTTTTCCAAAATCTGTAAACGCCAATCTTCATTAATTTGAAATCGAAGGAAGGTCTGCTAAGACCATTTTCGCCCAGCAACACGGAATCTGGTAGCTGCCCTCACTGACCCAAAATCTATTTCCACCCTGTATGAGAGGCAAAATCCAACAAAAAATCAGCCAGCAAAAAAAATATAACTTAATTACCTCCTGAAAACTCGGATTATATATTAATAAATGTTTTAAGCTTTATTTCGGTTCATTTACATTTGCTTTAAAATATTTAATATAAATCAAACAAAAAAAGACAATGAATGTTTGATTTAAATCTATGGTGGAAAGTTTGTTGGATTCTTGAATAAAGCGTCTTAGAATAACGTTATAAAATTAAATAAACAAAAAAAAACGCTATTATAAATTATTGTTTTTTGAAACCGTATTTTGCCTGGTGTATGTCAAATATTGGATGTAAGGACATTTTCACTATAGCTAGTTAGGTACATGTTACGGATGTAACTATTTATAAAGTATAAATTGTTAGTTTGTTACATACGCACATCCTCAATTAAAATTGGACGCATAAAGATTATAGCAGGAAGAAAAGCGTATTTTTGCAAGTAAGCATAATGTAGGTATTGGTCTCTCTTTCTACCATAGCAGAATACCTACCTCGATGGGTTAGTAGGGCATATAAAGTCCCACTCGCAGAATGTCCTTTTGTCCCTTACCTAAATGTCCCTTACGCAAAACGTCCCTTCACATAAATAAAGTCCCGTTCGCAAAACGTCCCTTTTGCAAAATGACCAGTTCGCAACACGTCCCTTTCGTAAAATGACCCGTTCGCAAAACGTCCCTTTCGCAAAATGATTTATATTATAGGCCATCTCTTATCCAATGAGAAGACTCCTAGTCTCTACTTAAACAAGTTTTTTCCAGACGGGACATTTTGCGAATTGGGCATTTCGCAGACGGGTCGTTTTGCGAAAGGGGCGTTATGCAGTAGGTACTTTCAGCGAAAGGAGCTTTCTCAGAAGGGCCGTTTTGCAAAAGGGGTGGGACCTTTTGAGAAAGGGACGTTTTGCGAGTGGGTTATTTTACACAAGGGACCATTTGCAGAGAAGACGTTTTGCGAATGGGACGTAATTTTGGTGGAGGGACGTTTTGCGAGTGGGCGTTATGCGCCCAAACCCTCAAAAGGCCGATAGAGATAATAGAGAGATCACATCAAATTGTAAATGTGCATCGAACTCTTCCTCCTAGCGTTATTCCCGGTTGTGCCTTAAAGGAGCCCGGGGTCCGCTTTGGCACCTAATTCCAAGATTTGGCGTAGGCACTAGTTTTACGAAAGCAACTGCCATCTGACCTTCCAACCCAGAGGGAAAACTAGACCTTAAATGTGCATCGAATCGAACTACCTACTTTATACTGTAGTAATTCTAACGTTAATAATTATTAAATTAAATACCGAAATGCAACAAAGTTTCAGAATTCTATTTTCCGTCTTATATCTATACATATAATAAAGCTGAAGAGGGACGAAAGTCTGTACATGGAAGATAAACGAAAAAAAATTGGCTGGGGATACTTAGAATTGATAACAGAACACGTCTCAACAGTTTTTAGAATTTTTGTCTGTTTATCTGTTTGTCTGTTTATTTGTCCGAGCATCACGTGAAAACGGCTGAACGGATTTTGATGCAAACTTTACTAATCTGTCGAGAGAATCGCCGGATAGGTTTTAAGCTATAAAAATCTTAAAGATTAGGGTTCAAAGGGGGTAGAAAATGGGGTTGAACTTTGTATGGGAACTCCTTGAATGTACGAGCTACAGACTTGAAAATTGGTAACCATAAACTTGACTGGAAAGTAAAAACGACCCCATTCAAACTTTTAGCAATGTATAGATAAAACGTGAAAAATATGGGATGAAAATAGGTTCTGAGGCGACTAGAAACTATATAATGTTGCAAGAGCGGGGTTATAACAGTATCATTACCATGGTAACATGTCGTCAAGATATTCAAAAATTCATCGTGTTCTTACAACTGATAGTTAGTCCAGTGGTTTCACCCATAGCTTACGGAGTCGGTGTCCCCGAGTTCAAACCCAGCAGCATGCACTTTTTGTAGTTTTAATTTTTTTGTGTCTGCGTTTTTGAAAATGTATATTTTGAAAAGGTATATTTTCAAAAACGCAGAGAAGCTTAGTGAATAAAGGATTTTGATGCAACTTTTACTTAATCGGTCGAGAAAATCCCTGGCCAGGTCATAGGCTGTAAAAATGATAAAAATTCGTTCAAAGCGGGTAAAAAATGGGGCAAAACTTTGTATGGGAACTCCTCAAATCCATGAGCTTTAGACTTGAAAATTGATAAACATACACTTGACTGGAAAGTAAAAAGAACTCCATTCAAACATTATAAAAAATAATGATAAAACGTGAAAAACCACGGGATGAAAAAGGGTGCTAGATGGCTAAAGACTATCTATATTAACCAAAAATGTTTGATATCTCAACCGATAGTAGCTGTTAGACATAAGAAACCTAATTATTTTGGAAACTCAGTCGCTGACAACGTCGCTGTTAATATTGAAATCCAGCAACCTTGATCTTCGTCTTCCTATGTAATTGCTATGAATTCAGAGGTCATCTAAAGATGTATGATAGGTTGAGTTTAATACTTACGTCAAATTAGCATAGTTCACCAACGTCAAGAGATGTGGGTATAAAATTTGGACACAACGGCATTCCGCGGAGAATTAAGTAGGTACCATTTTTTTTATGTATAAAACTTCAACGTTTGTGACATTCAGAAATATTATTATTATTATGAATACTCGGGTATAGTGAGCGTCCGCATGAGCTAGCTCTCGGGCCTTCGGCCCTCGGGCTCGCATAGAGAGCGCTCTCTGAAGCGATGTATTGGGCCTTTCATTCATACGAAAAGCTCGGCCTTCGGGCTCGCTTGCCTCGCCACTCACCTTCGGGACTTTGGAACTCAGATTTCGCTTTCAAGACACTTGGAGATAGTGTGCGTCAGTCCTCGGGCTCGCATAGGAAGCGCTCTCTAAAACGGTTCTTTGGGCCTATCATTCCAACGAAAAGCTCGGCCTTTGGTCTCGCTTGCCTCGCCGCTCTTCTTCTGACTTCTCTCGCTCGGGACTTTGGTCTTCGGTTTCGCTTGCAAGACACCTGGGTTTAGTTAGTGTCCGTGAAGGCTCGCCCTCGGGCCTTCGGCCCTCGGGCTCGCATTGAGAGCGCTCTCTGAAGGGTTAGTTTGGGCCTTTCATTCCTACGAAACGCTCACTCTCGGGCCTTCGGCCCTCGGGCTCGCATAGACAGCGCTCTCTGAAGGGTTGGTTTGGGCCTTTCATTCATACGAAAAGCTCGGCCTTCGGGCTCGCTTGCCTCACCCCTCAACTTTGGGACTTAAGGCTCATGTTTCGCTTGCAAGACACCTGTGGATAGTAAGTATCCATGGAGTCTCGCCCTCGGGCCTTCGATGCTCTGGCTCGCATATGGAGCGCTATCTATAAGGGTACGTTGGGCCTTTCATTCCTACGAAAAGCTCAGCCTTCGGCCTCGCTTGCCTCCCCGTTTACCTTCAGGACTTTGGCTCTCAGGGGCAGTTTGACAAGACACCCGGAGATATAGAGTATCTTTAGGGTCTCGCCCTCACTCGGTCCATTTGTTTCAATTATGAAATCTTATATTTAAATTCCGGTTTTGGTAATTTTTCTTCTACTATAAGTACTTAGGTACTTCGTTTGCAATAAAGATTAAGTAAATCAATATAACTAAATATTATTGACGACAAAGTTTATGAGGATTTGAACTGTTACACGCATAATTTATAAAAATGAATTCGTAATAATCTAATTTATCAGTGTAGTAGGTATCGCATGGTGAAACATAAGAATATCATGTCATCCATAATTTATACGCGTTCGAAGTCGCGGGCAGAAGCTAGTGTTTAATAAACTCATTTATTAACGTTTCCCTCAGTCTTAGATAGGTATTTAGGTACCGCAGGTATGAACGGCGCAATTTATGTTAAGATGAGTTCTCAGGTGACCCAATTGATACCAATTAAGAGATCGCCAATAAAATTACAGCAATATGCAACTAGGTATCACAGGTAAAAAGTGTAGGAAGCATAGGAATTTACATATTATATCCGCAAAAATAAAATACAGAATGCGCCAGCCCGGGATAGCTCGCGTACAATCGATTTTCGCCTCTATTATTGTGTCTTACGGTTCATAACATCCTGCCCACATATCGCGCACTGTATTTCTTTTGATGCTGCTAATTGCTTTTGAGCCAGGCACTAATATGAATAGTGATATCACAAAAAAAAAGATTAAAAATCAAGAAATATTTTTCAAAACTCTTACCTCTTCCACAATTATAGTTTCATCTGCAATAGGACATTTTGAAATGTCCTTCTTTATTTGAATGAAAGCATTTGGCTTCGTTAATATAGTCATGGTGAAACGCGGTTATTTCCCGTTAAAGATTCAGCAAATATTTTCTATTTGCAACTACGTATAATTCAAACCCGTCGCGCAGCCGAACTGCGCGGGGAGAAAAAAGGAGCAAAATTCACCCTCCCGCCCACTGCATACATCAATAACTATAATGTTGCCACAAATGAGAAAAGGACTTAAAGCCCCGTTCCCACCAACCATACTTTAGCAGAACAGCATAATGTAAACCGGTAAACTCTGGTACGTCACTATGAAAAAAAAACAAATTGTGAATCCGTTGCGTCTATGACATTAGTCTATCTTGTCTACGCGTTCACAAAGAAAGAAAAAAGAAAAGAAATCCAAGGGACGAGGAGTCGTAATTTTTTCCGAGTTAAATAGGTTAAATGAATCACCAACGTATAAAGTGCCGTTAAAACATGTTTGTTTAGTTCACTGTAGCTTTATTTTAAGTTAATTCTTTATTTCATTGTGTAATATCCACGTTTAAGAGCTCGGTGTACGAGCACAGTTAAAATGGCGACTGACCCAACGAAAAACCGCATGCAAGTTTTTAAGAACACAGGCAAAGATGTCGACGTAAGTATCAAACGTTTTCTATATCCCTTAACACCTTATGGATGAACCCTAAAACTATTATTAACGCTGTCTTATTCATTTCGCGTGCTTGCAGGAAATGCGCAGGCGGAGAAACGAAGTGACATTCGAACTAAGGAAGAATAAAAGAGAGGAAACCCTACAAAAGCGGCGCAATGTGCCCGTCGGGGACTCGACGGACGAGGACGAGATCGAGAGGACGTTGGCGTCGACAGATCTGAAGGAGCTTGTGATGAACGCGGCGAACGCCGAGAACCCCGAAGTGCAGCTGGCGGCGGTGCAGCAGTGCCGCAAGCTGCTGTCGTCGGACAAGAACCCGCCCATCGACGAGCTCATCGCGACAGGCATCCTGCCCGTGCTCGTCGTGTGCCTCTCCCGCGCCGACAACGCCACCCTCCAGTTCGAGGCCGCTTGGGCGCTCACGAACATCGCCTCGGGCACCTCCGCACAGACCAACAAGGTTGTCCACGCGGGCGCCGTCCCCTGCTTCCTGCAACTCCTCATGTCTCCACACGAGAATGTGTGCGAGCAGGCCGTATGGGCACTTGGAAACATCATCGGTGATGGGCCAGTGCTCCGAGACTTTGTAATTGAACTGGGAATGGTGCAGCCGCTGCTCAGCTTCATCAAGCCTGATATACCTATTACGTTCCTGCGTAACGTCACTTGGGTTATTGTGAACCTGTGTAGAAGTAAGGACCCGCCTCCTCCAGTGAAGACCATCCAGGAGATCCTCCCCGCACTCAACATACTTATCATGCACAGTGACATTAATGTAAGTACTAATAACAGTTATAGACACATAACGATAACAGTTTAACAGAGCATCACAATTCAATCTTACATGCAAAGTTCTCTGCATGTATATTTGTGATTATATTGCATAGTTTTAATCTAGAACTACCCCCAGTGTTCTAGTAGTTTAAATGGTCACATTTGTGGACATCCTTCTAAATGTACTCCGTGAAAATATTGCCCCCAACTGTAAAAGAGATGTCGAACTACCCGCCTACTCCAATATTATTGTTGCATGTTTCTCTTCTGTGATAAATGAGAACAGGTGTAAACAGCTCCTGCTTTCTACTATCTTAATTAATAGTTTCACTAGTTGGCACTGTCACAGATCTTTATATTGTGTATGGGATATGATATGACCGACTCGGACATTCATGCCATCTGGTCAAACTTATTTTAGAATTTTTTCTTTGATTTTGGCATTCTATAGGGTAAACTGACCACCACTTTCATCTGCTGATGCCATTAATAAAATACTTTGTTGACAAAACCAATTAGTTCTGTAATTAGCTGTTTACAAATGCTTTATTTTTCACATATTTTCTGGAGTTGCAAAGCTCCCTGTGTGAGGTTGTCCAAAGTTACTAATTGCTCAGATCACCAAAAATAAATATGAATGTAATAAATATTAAATAAATAAATAGGTATTACGGGACATTCTTACACAAATCAAACTAGGCCTATAGTAAGCTCAATAAGGCTTGTGTTATAGGTACTAGACGATGATATATATAATAGATATAAATAATTAAATACATAGAAAACATCCAAAACGCAGAAACCAATATTCATGCTCATCACACAAATATTTGCCCTTACCGGGATTCGTACCCAGGACCTTCAGCTTCGTAGGCAGCGTCACTACCCACTAGGCTAACCGCCTTTTAAGGGCTGAATTCAATGTTTACATTAAAAAGAATCCTTTTAGGCAAGTCATAACATTGATCATAACAAAACCTTATGATTCATAGACTCATGAATAACTATCAAGGTCATAGCTGTAAACATAAACTTATAAGTACGGTGGGCAGGAGTATACTGACAGCTTCTAACCATAGATTCTAATGCTTATTTGGACACAAAAAAGTAATATAAACATTGCTCTTTAAAGCCTAATTTTCGAGATATTCAATTGTTTCGGTAATTCACAAGTTGAAAAATCTCAAGGGTAACACACCCTAATAATGTGAGGTTCGTGAAGTTTCAAGTTTTCTTTTGCACTGTTTAGACTAAGGTTTCGTTCACAAGGAAGTACTAGCGTTAATTATTTTCTTTGTTCCAGAAATTAAGTAAGTTAATGAGGCATTTTTGGACCCGTGTTGATATAACATTATTTACTCGTAATACCACCAGGAATCCATGGTTAAAGTCTGTCGGTATACTCCTGCCCACCGTGTATAATATATGTAACACTAGTTTATTTGAGTAGTATGACTTTCATAGTATTTATTACCTTTTGATCAACATAAGATTCATACCACATTCATAACAATGTTTACAATATACATTTCAGTGCCTTCGGCGAGGCAGGTCAATACTCAATCATTTATTGCTTTCCACAATATTAGTTTACAGGGTATTAGGTAAACTTAAGTTTTAGTTGCTAAGTATAGGGAATAAAACTTAATTGTGGACCCTGTTGGGCACCGCAAGATTAGGTGAAGAGAAGACGACTTACATACTTATTTAATTTCTGCTTTTTATAATTTGTATATTCTGTGTAATGTGCAAATAATAATGAGAATCACTTGGTCGGTTTCTTGTTGGATTCGTATTGGGCCAGTTTCTTATTTTGTCATATTCTAGGGCAGTTTCTTTTTTTGGCAATTTCTTAATATATAATATCCTTAGCCCTCCGAATCGCTAAACTTAAGTGGCAGTGGGCCCCACATTGCACGTAGAACCGATGGCCGTTGGGGCGGAAAGGTTCTCGAGTGGCGACGACGTAGCCGAAGGCGCGGCACGGGTAGGCCCCCCACAAGGTGGACTGATGGCCTGGTAAAGGTCGCGGGAGTCTGCTGGATGCGTGGCGCAGGGCGGGTCATTCTGGCACTCTTTATATGGCCTATGTCCAGCAGTGGACGTCTTTCGGCTGATATGATGATGATGAATATCCTTACTTTGCCAGCTTCTGAGTAACATTCGATTTCGTTAATTCTAAATAGGTTATTTTCTTATATTTGTCTTTTTCTGAGTAGGTCAGATTTTTATTTTGTCGATGATGCTGATGATGATCCATCTACTACGAAGCCGACAAAATAAGAATCTGGCCTTCTCAGAAGAAGACAAATAAAAGAAGATCAGCTACTTAGAATTTAACAAAATAAGAAACTGGCCTACTCAGAACCCGGCAAAGTAAAGAAATGACATATTAAGGAACTATGAATATGACAAATAAGAAACTGGCCTACTACAAATCCAACAAAATAAGAAAACAACCTTCCTCGCACTTAGATTTCAGTGAATTATCATACAAATGTTACTTACTTAGGATATTTTGCAAATGATTACATGTTTTCTTTATTTATTAATTGGCGTAGATCGATATTTTATGTTTGTAGATTGTAGAGGTACTTAAAGAAAAAGGGTGCAAATTATTGAAAATGTGGCCTTTATTTTCGCTTTGATCTGTGTGAAAATTAAAATGGCCTACACTTGAGATTGTTTGAATTGGCCAAATGGCATCAAAGTAGTCCATTCATAAAGCAACTACACTGCCCAAGGTTGAAGATTCCAAATAAATATAATTATGAATCAGTCTTAATCAAAACTGCGATCTCTTGACTTACTCTTGAGTTTGCCTGCCAAACAGATATACAGAGCTACATCACGTCTATCTACTTTTGTCTTCCCATTCATTTTTAGGGTTCCGTACCCAACGGGTAAAAACGGGACCCTATTACTGAGACTTTCCGTCTGTCTGTCACCAGGCTGTATCTCAAGAACCGTGATAGCTAGAGAGTTGAAATTTTCACAGATTATGTATTTCTGTTGCCGCTATAACAACAAATACTAAAAAACCGGCCAAGTGCGAGTCGGACTGGGGCTCCCATACAACAGACATGATTTTTTTGCCATTTTTATAGATGCCGCACTTGGCCGGTTTTTTAAAAGCTTTATGTATGTAAGTATTGTAAGTTGACCGTCAAAATTCGCAATTCATTTTTCAGTCACTTGCCATTATCCGATTGAGCTAAAATTTTGGGTAGCAGTATAGTTTGGATTTGGATGACGATTTAATATTAAAGTACAGTCGAGTTCTCCAATATCTATACAGACATCCTTTTAAAAATATCTACACATGCGTCTTATGTCAGCAACAATAAAGACTGTGTGTAGATATTTTTGAAAGGTTGTCTGATCTGATGATGGAGACAGAAGGTGGCCATGGGAATTCAGTAGTTAACCAACATAACCATATTGTGTTTGGGCTCGTTAGAATCGTCTCAATGAGTAGTTGATGATGGTATATAGAAAAGTGCAGTCGGCAATAAAAGCTTGTACCTCTATAATAAATACGGAACCCTAAAAACAGCCTTGTAGTAGTCAAAAATCGTCAATTCCAGGGCCGCTGTTAATGAAACCAACAACTTGTTCCAGGTTTTAGTAGACACAGTGTGGGCGATCAGCTACCTAACAGACGGTGGCAACGAACAGATACAGATGGTGATCGAGTCGGGCATCGTGCCCAAGCTGATCCCGCTGCTGTCCCACAAGGAGGTGAAGGTGCAGACGGCTGCTCTCCGGGCTGTGGGCAACATCGTGACGGGCACCGACGAGCAGACGCAGGTGGTGCTCAACTGCGACGCGCTGTCGCACTTCCCGGCCCTGCTGTCGCATCAGGTAACGAACAGATACAGATGGTGATCGAGTCGGGCATCGTGCCCAAGCTGATCCCGCTGCTGTCCCACAAGGAGGTGAAGGTGCAGACGGCTGCTCTCCGGGCTGTGGGCAACATCGTGACGGGCACCGACGAGCAGACGCAGGTGGTGCTCAACTGCGACGCGCTGTCGCACTTCCCGGCCCTGCTGTCGCATCAGGTAACGAACAGATACAGATGGTGATCGAGTCGGGCATCGTGCCCAAGCTGATCCCGCTGCTGTCCCACAAGGAGGTGAAGGTGCAGACGGCTGCTCTCCGGGCTGTGGGCAACATCGTGACGGGCACCGACGAGCAGACGCAGGTGGTGCTCAACTGCGACGCGCTGTCGCACTTCCCGGCCCTGCTGTCGCATCAGGTAACGAACAGATACAGATGGTGATCGAGTCGGGCATCGTGCCCAAGCTGATCCCGCTGCTGTCCCACAAGGAGGTGAAGGTGCAGACGGCTGCTCTCCGGGCTGTGGGCAACATCGTGACGGGCACCGACGAGCAGACGCAGGTGGTGCTCAACTGCGACGCGCTGTCGCACTTCCCGGCCCTGCTGTCGCATCAGGTAACGAACAGATACAGATGGTGATCGAGTCGGGCATCGTGCCCAAGCTGATCCCGCTGCTGTCCCACAAGGAGGTGAAGGTGCAGACGGCTGCTCTCCGGGCTGTGGGCAACATCGTGACGGGCACCGACGAGCAGACGCAGGTGGTGCTCAACTGCGACGCGCTGTCGCACTTCCCGGCCCTGCTGTCGCATCAGGTAACGAACAGATACAGATGGTGATCGAGTCGGGCATCGTGCCCAAGCTGATCCCGCTGCTGTCCCACAAGGAGGTGAAGGTGCAGACGGCTGCTCTCCGGGCTGTGGGCAACATCGTGACGGGCACCGACGAGCAGACGCAGGTGGTGCTCAACTGCGACGCGCTGTCGCACTTCCCGGCCCTGCTGTCGCATCAGGTAACGAACAGATACAGATGGTGATCGAGTCGGGCATCGTGCCCAAGCTGATCCCGCTGCTGTCCCACAAGGAGGTGAAGGTGCAGACGGCTGCTCTCCGGGCTGTGGGCAACATCGTGACGGGCACCGACGAGCAGACGCAGGTGGTGCTCAACTGCGACGCGCTGTCGCACTTCCCGGCCCTGCTGTCGCATCAGGTAACGAACAGATACAGATGGTGATCGAGTCGGGCATCGTGCCCAAGCTGATCCCGCTGCTGTCCCACAAGGAGGTGAAGGTGCAGACGGCTGCTCTCCGGGCTGTGGGCAACATCGTGACGGGCACCGACGAGCAGACGCAGGTGGTGCTCAACTGCGACGCGCTGTCGCACTTCCCGGCCCTGCTGTCGCATCAGGTAACGAACAGATACAGATGGTGATCGAGTCGGGCATCGTGCCCAAGCTGATCCCGCTGCTGTCCCACAAGGAGGTGAAGGTGCAGACGGCTGCTCTCCGGGCTGTGGGCAACATCGTGACGGGCACCGACGAGCAGACGCAGGTGGTGCTCAACTGCGACGCGCTGTCGCACTTCCCGGCCCTGCTGTCGCATCAGGTAACGAACAGATACAGATGGTGATCGAGTCGGGCATCGTGCCCAAGCTGATCCCGCTGCTGTCCCACAAGGAGGTGAAGGTGCAGACGGCTGCTCTCCGGGCTGTGGGCAACATCGTGACGGGCACCGACGAGCAGACGCAGGTGGTGCTCAACTGCGACTCGCTGTCGCACTTCCCGGCCCTGCTGTCGCATCAGGTAACGAACAGATACAGATGGTGATCGAGTCGGGCATCGTGCCCAAGCTGATCCCGCTGCTGTCCCACAAGGAGGTGAAGGTGCAGACGGCGGCGCTGCGGGCCGTGGGCAACATCGTGACGGGCACCGACGAGCAGACGCAGGTGGTGCTCAACTGCGACGCGCTGTCGCACTTCCCGGCCCTGCTGTCGCATCAGGTAACGAACAGATACAGATGGTGATCGAGTCGGGCATCGTGCCCAAGCTGATCCCGCTGCTGTCCCACAAGGAGGTGAAGGTGCAGACGGCGGCGCTGCGGGCCGTGGGCAACATCGTGACGGGCACCGACGAGCAGACGCAGGTGGTGCTCAACTGCGACGCGCTGTCGCACTTCCCGGCCCTGCTGTCGCATCAGGTAACGAACAGATACAGATGGTGATCGAGTCGGGCATCGTGCCCAAGCTGATCCCGCTGCTGTCCCACAAGGAGGTGAAGGTGCAGACGGCTGCTCTCCGGGCTGTGGGCAACATCGTGACGGGCACCGACGAGCAGACGCAGGTGGTGCTCAACTGCGACGCGCTGTCGCACTTCCCGGCCCTGCTGTCGCATCAGGTAACGAACAGATACAGATGGTGATCGAGTCGGGCATCGTGCCCAAGCTGATCCCGCTGCTGTCCCACAAGGAGGTGAAGGTGCAGACGGCTGCTCTCCGGGCTGTGGGCAACATCGTGACGGGCACCGACGAGCAGACGCAGGTGGTGCTCAACTGCGACGCGCTGTCGCACTTCCCGGCCCTGCTGTCGCATCAGGTAACGAACAGATACAGATGGTGATCGAGTCGGGCATCGTGCCCAAGCTGATCCCGCTGCTGTCCCACAAGGAGGTGAAGGTGCAGACGGCTGCTCTCCGGGCTGTGGGCAACATCGTGACGGGCACCGACGAGCAGACGCAGGTGGTGCTCAACTGCGACGCGCTGTCGCACTTCCCGGCCCTGCTGTCGCATCAGGTAACGAACAGATACAGATGGTGATCGAGTCGGGCATCGTGCCCAAGCTGATCCCGCTGCTGTCCCACAAGGAGGTGAAGGTGCAGACGGCGGCGCTGCGGGCCGTGGGCAACATCGTGACGGGCACCGACGAGCAGACGCAGGTGGTGCTCAACTGCGACGCGCTGTCGCACTTCCCGGCCCTGCTGTCGCATCAGGTAACGAACAGATACAGATGGTGATCGAGTCGGGCATCGTGCCCAAGCTGATCCCGCTGCTGTCCCACAAGGAGGTGAAGGTGCAGACGGCGGCGCTGCGGGCCGTGGGCAACATCGTGACGGGCACCGACGAGCAGACGCAGGTGGTGCTCAACTGCGACGCGCTGTCGCACTTCCCGGCCCTGCTGTCGCATCAGGTAACGAACAGATACAGATGGTGATCGAGTCGGGCATCGTGCCCAAGCTGATCCCGCTGCTGTCCCACAAGGAGGTGAAGGTGCAGACGGCGGCGCTGCGGGCCGTGGGCAACATCGTGACGGGCACCGACGAGCAGACGCAGGTGGTGCTCAACTGCGACGCGCTGTCGCACTTCCCGGCCCTGCTGTCGCATCAGGTAACGAACAGATACAGATGGTGATCGAGTCGGGCATCGTGCCCAAGCTGATCCCGCTGCTGTCCCACAAGGAGGTGAAGGTGCAGACGGCTGCTCTCCGGGCTGTGGGCAACATCGTGACGGGCACCGACGAGCAGACGCAGGTGGTGCTCAACTGCGACGCGCTGTCGCACTTCCCGGCCCTGCTGTCGCATCAGGTAACGAACAGATACAGATGGTGATCGAGTCGGGCATCGTGCCCAAGCTGATCCCGCTGCTGTCCCACAAGGAGGTGAAGGTGCAGACGGCGGCGCTGCGGGCCGTGGGCAACATCGTGACGGGCACCGACGAGCAGACGCAGGTGGTGCTCAACTGCGACGCGCTGTCGCACTTCCCGGCCCTGCTGTCGCATCAGGTAACGAACAGATACAGATGGTGATCGAGTCGGGCATCGTGCCCAAGCTGATCCCGCTGCTGTCCCACAAGGAGGTGAAGGTGCAGACGGCTGCTCTCCGGGCTGTGGGCAACATCGTGACGGGCACCGACGAGCAGACGCAGGTGGTGCTCAACTGCGACGCGCTGTCGCACTTCCCGGCCCTGCTGTCGCATCAGGTAACGAACAGATACAGATGGTGATCGAGTCGGGCATCGTGCCCAAGCTGATCCCGCTGCTGTCCCACAAGGAGGTGAAGGTGCAGACGGCGGCGCTGCGGGCCGTGGGCAACATCGTGACGGGCACCGACGAGCAGACGCAGGTGGTGCTCAACTGCGACGCGCTGTCGCACTTCCCGGCCCTGCTGTCGCATCAGGTAACGAACAGATACAGATGGTGATCGAGTCGGGCATCGTGCCCAAGCTGATCCCGCTGCTGTCCCACAAGGAGGTGAAGGTGCAGACGGCGGCGCTGCGGGCCGTGGGCAACATCGTGACGGGCACCGACGAGCAGACGCAGGTGGTGCTCAACTGCGACGCGCTGTCGCACTTCCCGGCCCTGCTGTCGCATCAGGTAACGAACAGATACAGATGGTGATCGAGTCGGGCATCGTGCCCAAGCTGA
Source organism: Epinotia nisella (assembly GCA_932294315.1). Taxonomy (NCBI): domain Eukaryota; kingdom Metazoa; phylum Arthropoda; class Insecta; order Lepidoptera; family Tortricidae; genus Epinotia; species Epinotia nisella. The sequence continues at coordinate 1,376,672 of OW028677.1, forward strand.
TCCCGCTGCTGTCCCACAAGGAGGTGAAGGTGCAGACGGCTGCTCTCCGGGCTGTGGGCAACATCGTGACGGGCACCGACGAGCAGACGCAGGTGGTGCTCAACTGCGACGCGCTGTCGCACTTCCCGGCCCTGCTGTCGCATCAGGTAACGAACAGATACAGATGGTGATCGAGTCGGGCATCGTGCCCAAGCTGATCCCGCTGCTGTCCCACAAGGAGGTGAAGGTGCAGACGGCGGCGCTGCGGGCCGTGGGCAACATCGTGACGGGCACCGACGAGCAGACGCAGGTGGTGCTCAACTGCGACGCGCTGTCGCACTTCCCGGCCCTGCTGTCGCATCAGGTAACGAACAGATACAGATGGTGATCGAGTCGGGCATCGTGCCCAAGCTGATCCCGCTGCTGTCCCACAAGGAGGTGAAGGTGCAGACGGCGGCGCTGCGGGCCGTGGGCAACATCGTGACGGGCACCGACGAGCAGACGCAGGTGGTGCTCAACTGCGACGCGCTGTCGCACTTCCCGGCCCTGCTGTCGCATCAGGTAACGAACAGATACAGATGGTGATCGAGTCGGGCATCGTGCCCAAGCTGATCCCGCTGCTGTCCCACAAGGAGGTGAAGGTGCAGACGGCTGCTCTCCGGGCTGTGGGCAACATCGTGACGGGCACCGACGAGCAGACGCAGGTGGTGCTCAACTGCGACGCGCTGTCGCACTTCCCGGCCCTGCTGTCGCATCAGGTAACGAACAGATACAGATGGTGATCGAGTCGGGCATCGTGCCCAAGCTGATCCCGCTGCTGTCCCACAAGGAGGTGAAGGTGCAGACGGCTGCTCTCCGGGCTGTGGGCAACATCGTGACGGGCACCGACGAGCAGACGCAGGTGGTGCTCAACTGCGACGCGCTGTCGCACTTCCCGGCCCTGCTGTCGCATCAGGTAACGAACAGATACAGATGGTGATCGAGTCGGGCATCGTGCCCAAGCTGATCCCGCTGCTGTCCCACAAGGAGGTGAAGGTGCAGACGGCGGCGCTGCGGGCCGTGGGCAACATCGTGACGGGCACCGACGAGCAGACGCAGGTGGTGCTCAACTGCGACGCGCTGTCGCACTTCCCGGCCCTGCTGTCGCATCAGGTAACGAACAGATACAGATGGTGATCGAGTCGGGCATCGTGCCCAAGCTGATCCCGCTGCTGTCCCACAAGGAGGTGAAGGTGCAGACGGCGGCGCTGCGGGCCGTGGGCAACATCGTGACGGGCACCGACGAGCAGACGCAGGTGGTGCTCAACTGCGACGCGCTGTCGCACTTCCCGGCCCTGCTGTCGCATCAGGTAACGAACAGATACAGATGGTGATCGAGTCGGGCATCGTGCCCAAGCTGATCCCGCTGCTGTCCCACAAGGAGGTGAAGGTGCAGACGGCGGCGCTGCGGGCCGTGGGCAACATCGTGACGGGCACCGACGAGCAGACGCAGGTGGTGCTCAACTGCGACGCGCTGTCGCACTTCCCGGCCCTGCTGTCGCATCAGGTAACGAACAGATACAGATGGTGATCGAGTCGGGCATCGTGCCCAAGCTGATCCCGCTGCTGTCCCACAAGGAGGTGAAGGTGCAGACGGCGGCGCTGCGGGCCGTGGGCAACATCGTGACGGGCACCGACGAGCAGACGCAGGTGGTGCTCAACTGCGACGCGCTGTCGCACTTCCCGGCCCTGCTGTCGCATCAGGTAACGAACAGATACAGATGGTGATCGAGTCGGGCATCGTGCCCAAGCTGATCCCGCTGCTGTCCCACAAGGAGGTGAAGGTGCAGACGGCGGCGCTGCGGGCCGTGGGCAACATCGTGACGGGCACCGACGAGCAGACGCAGGTGGTGCTCAACTGCGACGCGCTGTCGCACTTCCCGGCCCTGCTGTCGCATCAGGTAACGAACAGATACAGATGGTGATCGAGTCGGGCATCGTGCCCAAGCTGATCCCGCTGCTGTCCCACAAGGAGGTGAAGGTGCAGACGGCGGCGCTGCGGGCCGTGGGCAACATCGTGACGGGCACCGACGAGCAGACGCAGGTGGTGCTCAACTGCGACGCGCTGTCGCACTTCCCGGCCCTGCTGTCACATCAGGTAACGTATTGGAGAATATTCTTGCGACTCCATTAACACTCTGAGTGCACGGGAGAGTTTTTCAAAAAATGTGTACATGAACTTTTTTTTCAGAATTCGACTATTTGGGCTTATCTTACTCAGAATTGTTGAATGAATGAAATCGTTTATTCACAATGAACATATGGTAACATAAGATCTTAAATTACAAGCATTGTTTCCCATGATATATTTAGTCTAGGTAGACGTGTGAAAATAGTTGTCGGTGATTGGATCACTCGGTCATTATAATAATAATTAGATTTAGTAGATTAAATGTAATTTAACATCAATTATTCAAATTTTAAATTAAGAAGAATGAAAATATTTAAATCACAATAAAAAGAATATATATATATATATATATATAGGATAATTTGTTCTAAAACGTTGATACTATCGATCCTTATACAAGAAAAAAATTGCCCCAGATTTAACTATGTAAGTTTTTTCTTCCAGTGTAGCCTTCAAATTTTTTTCTTGTATAAGAATCGATCGTATCAATGGTTCTGAGTAAAAAACACCCAAAAAAATCGAATTCTGAAAAAACACTTTTTTTGAAAAACGCTCACGGACGCTTTCCTCTACAAGCGGTTTTACGCATGTTGTCCGCTACGAGCGTACTGCTACGAAACCGTTGGCGCTCAATGTGTTAAAACATTTTTATAATATAGGAAGCATGTATATAGAATGGTCCGTTTTATAAACCCATTTTCTTGACAAGTTTGGAAACCTTCACCTGTCAAGTGTAGTTATTGGAAATATGTAAAATGAAACCTAAAATACGTTTTATTTTTTACTTTTTGACATGTACCGCTCTTTAATTTGGGACCCTTTTCGCAAACATATTCTTTGTCAAAATCATCATTTCAGCCGAAAGACGTCCACTGATGGACATAGGCCTCCCCCAAAGAGTGCCACAATGACGCGCCACCCCATCCAGCGGACTCCCGCGACCTTTACCTTTATACTCTTTGTATTCCTATACAATTTGACAGGATTGTCAACCTTAGGTGGGTCCCAAATTAAAGTTCGTGTGTGTACATAATTGTATGTGGTTAGTAATTTTTATTAAACATAAACAAGTAAAATAGTAAAATACAAATTGAATTAGTAAGAATTTAAATCTTGTGACTTGTATTGCATTATCCTTGGTATCATTACTCATAGAGTATCTATATCTGAATAACTCATTCAAGTAATGACTTACTTTTTAACCCCCGACGCAAAGAGAGGGGTGTTATAAGTTTAACGTGTCTGTGTATCTGTCTGTGGTATCGTAGCTCCCAAACGGATGGACCGATTTGAATGCGGTTTTGTTTGTGTCATAGATAATTTTAACCCGAGTATTCTTAGCCATATTTCATCAAAATCGGTTCAGCCGTTTTTCAGATATGAGATACTTTATTAAATTTGCGTTCGTCAGTAACGAGGAACTTCACGTACTATTTTTGCGAGATAGTAAGGCGAACATTTCCAAGCATATTGGTGAAATTATTTTTCCCATCGATGGAATTGGGTCTAGATTCACCATATTTCATATGTGTACTTTATGGAGACTCACTGTATACTCAGCACCATTATATTTACAGAAAGAGAAAATCTGCAAAGAAGCAGTATGGTTCCTATCCAACATCACAGCGGGCAACAAGAAGCAAGTGCAAGCGGTCATCGACGCCGGGCTCCTGCCCAAGATCATCGAGAACCTCGGCAAGGGCGAGTTCCAGACACAGAAGGAGGCGGCTTGGGCGGTCTCCAACCTGAGCATCAGCGGAACTAAGGAGCAGGTGGCGACGCTCATACAGTGCGGAGTTATTCCTCCGTTTTGCAATCTACTCGGGTGCAAGGACACGCAAGTTATTAATGTGAGTTGATTTTTTTATATATATCCGTTATTTCTTTTGTTGATCATGATTTTTATCTGCAGATAAACATGAAAGGTTAGTGCTATGCTTTTGCTGCCATTTTTTAAGCCGGAACCCCACTGCTGCGCACGCTACACACGCTCACGCTAAACACGTCTCCCACGTGGGTACATTGGTCGGCTGCGTGTATCCATATTCCCCACTGCGGCGCACGCGGCCCGCGCTACGCACGAAACGCGGTTTGTGCGACGCGTACACGTAGCGTGGGTCGTGGTGGAGCTTCGCCTGCCATGAGCCCAGGGCTGGGCTCAAAGGCGCCTCAGTGTGCGCGCCTCGCGTCACTTGGACGTGTATCTGAGCGTGCCGCGGACAGAGCGACAAGATCGAACTTGTTTGTGCGCGAGGCTCGTACGAATTTGAGCAAGTGGCTGAGCCGTGCGTGTGTAATCGTTTGTTAGGAAATTTGGAACAATTATTGATACAAATACATGAAAAGCAAAAGGTGTTGTGGGACCCGAAATCAATCAGCTGTCATCGTGTCGACACGCCATTTTGAATGTCGGCTCGCGCGAGCGCGCTGCCTCACCCGCGCATGTTTATGTGCAACTATTGCACGCGAGCAGCTCGCCGCACGGGGCGAGCGTGCCTCTGGCTGAGCCGCTCAAATTCGTACGCAGCCTAACAATGATTTGTCTACTCCGTCTCCAGGTGGTGCTGGACGGCCTCAGCAACATGCTGAAGATGGCCGGCGAGGGCGCCGTGGAGGTGGCCAACCTCATCGAGGAGTGCGGCGGCCTCGACCGCATCGAGGCGCTGCAGAGCCACGAGAAGAACGAGATCTACAAGATGGCCTACGACATCATCGAGCAGTACTTCGCCGACGAGGTGAGTCCAGCTACCAGCAATGCTGCCGTAAGGGTGCGCAAAGAAATAGATTCTTTTACGTCACCCTAGGCCGTAAGTGGGATTTTCTGCCCGCTACGCGAGGAGTAAATCTCACTTCCTGACCAAGGCAAGACGTAAAACTTTAGGCAAGCCGTAATTCGTAATGCCCCAGATCGCATATTTATGGTCCTCACCTTCGGTTCGGGTCACAAACACCTACAATCTGGGGCATTCATGAATGTACCGTCCTAGGTATGTAATGTACTATTCCTTGCAAATGTGATGAAAAGCATTGTACGATGCGACACATACGTGTAAAGGCGGATGGCTTGACTCAAGTTTGTAAACTTGAGTGAAGTCGTCTGCGTCGGGCTTCTCATAGACTCTCGTTCGTAAATCATATTTTACCTTACTTGTGACACAATGTACTATTTCACGCTACTGCTCGGAAATGTGGCAAAAGATGGTCAAAATTCAGGCGTCAAAGCTGGGGTTAGTTGGACGTCGCATGAACAGGCCATCTATGACTTCAAACTGTCAAGTCGACCAATCACAAGGCGTGGTCGCGCTGGCGCCCGCTCCTGCTTCGCGCCGGGCGCGAGGCAAGCGAGCCTGTTTAGTATTGGGTTGTGTCCTAAATTTTTTTTACGATGCCATTCGAACTAGTTTTTGGAGAGGAACAAATGTTTGTATGGGAGCAACTACAATTAAAAAACATAAATACCCAAAAAATTTAGTTAAAGACGGACCTCGCTGGCGGCAGCCGAAAACGTTTCATACTGATTAACATTGAATCGTGACGTCACAGGGTGATATTTGTACTAATCGTTGAAAATCAAGTAAATTTGTGTTTCAGTCGTGAAATACTGTGTTTAGGACCATAGTTGGTATACAATTTTGTTTCTATAAAAGCATAAGGAATCTATTGGTAGCTTTAAATTTACTTTTGGAGGATAAAAAAAAAAATTCTAAACTTTCAAGGTCTATATCTTTTTATAATTTTAATTATATTTCTTAATTTATACTTAATTACATTTACTTTCAATTTAGCAACACTGCGTTATCGATTTTAACATGTGGAAACTACCCAATTATGATCTTTCATTTCGATTTAAAATTATAATTATTGGCAATTTCTTTGCAGTGGGCGTGAAAAGCACTATTTATTTATTTATTTATTATGTAACAAACAGTCATACAAAGATATTTGTGCAGGCTATCTTAATACTAAACAGACCTATAGTTTCCAATATAATCCAATCCAATAACATTCCAAAGACAAAAATGTATTACTAATTATTACAAATTGTTTGTCCTAAAGGCACTTTTTAATGAGTCTACGGTGCAGTTAAATATGTCTATATCTACTAATCTATTACAAAAAATATGTCTATATCTACTATGTTAAGCCTCGGCCGAAAGTGCAATAGTTGGACTCGAACTAACTCGTCCATCTGTTGCTTACTTTCTAGCCTCTACAACAATGTACTATTGCATTCCATTCACCCTGTGTGTTATTCGTATTCCCCCCTGCGACTGGCTGGCTGGGTGTTGAATGTTTGTGTGTCTGCGTGCAGGAGGAGGACGCGACGCTGGTGCCGGCGGCGGCGGACGGCGGCTTCACGTTCGACCCCGCGGCCGGCGGCGCGCACGACGGCTTCCACTTCTAGACACACACACACACCGATGTACACACGGCTTTATACCTACCGACATTGACCGTGCCAGACACCGTTTATATACATCTAAGGCTGGGTTCACACGGCATTGTCCTGCACGTTCATTCGGTCCGCTCGACAACTCCGGTGAATGTTCGTTTAAACGTATAAACAACATTCTGAATGTGCCACCATGTACACACAGGCCTCCCCCAGAGAGTGCCAAATTGACCGGTCCCGCGCCACCCGCATCCAGCGGACCCCCGCGACCTTCACCAGGTCATCGGTCCACCTTGTGGGGGGCCTGCCCACGCCGCGCCTTCCGGTACGTGGTCGCCGCTCGAGAACCTTTCCGCCCCAACGGCAATCGGTTCTACGTGCAATGTGCCCCGCCCACTGGCACTTAAGTTTAGCAATTCGGAGGGCTATATCGGTTACCTTACGATATATATAAATACGTTACACTCTTTATAGAATAATATTATTTTGTCTGACACGCTCAATGTATGTAGATATCAAACGGACCATAATGGGGTAGAATGAGAAATGGATGAAAATTTCAAAAATACATGATTATTTCTTCGGTGCTAAGAATAACCTTCCTTGGCACCAGAAAAAAAGTTTCAGGTTTTTCAGATGCGTCAATTTATTTATGAAAAACATTAACCAGATTCTTCACTTACGTTTTGGGTCACTTCACCTAAAAAATTATCAGGCACTTCTGATATTTTCATCCATCCCCAATTGTTACCACCAATTTGTTACCGGTGGCAACAGCGGGAAATTTTTTCCCCATCTTATACCAGTGGGAACTGATGGGAATATTAATTGATGGTAACTACTGGATTTTTTTCCCCAGTAGTTACCACTAGTGGCCTATGTCCAGCAGTGGACGGCTTTCGGCTGATTTGATAATGATGATAGTGGTAAGAATAGTCCCATTACTTACCACCTAGTACTTCTGCGGTAAAAGATGAGAAAAAACCTAGTTGTTACCACTGAGGGCCCATCGCGAAACGAAATTCGTTTTCGTTCGTGTATCTCCGTCTCTGTCGCTCGAACTAGCAAGTGCGACAGAGACGGAGATACACGAACGAAAACGAATTTCGTTTCGCGGTAGGGCCTCTGGTAACAAATTAGCGGTAGCAGGTGGAAATAACCCCACACGGGGGCCCGCCCGAGACACGCTCATAACTACCGGAGAGAATATTCTAGAATGAAGTGAAATTGAGTCCTAAAAGGTGCTTACACATCGGGAGTTTTTTGAACATTGCCCACAATACAAGCGTCCTGATAGAACGGGTGAGAGTGGGAACTAGGGAATGCAATCTCTATCGCGAGACCTCGTCCACATTTTTGTACAATAAAGATATTTATTTATTTATTATTATTACATATAAAGCAATATGACTGAAAAATTAAAACTTTCTTGTATTCGATTAAAATTTTATCACTGTTAAGTTATATTAAAACCTGGTGGTTAAATAAACAACAATAAAAAAAAGTTTTATTTATTTATTAATTCAATATCATAAATCATGCATTACAAAGAATGTTAATTAATACAAGTAGGTGGTGAAATATTATATGCAGATTTTATTTTTATTTCACATGTAGATTATTATGAAATGTAATTATCTAGCATTTATTTGCATACGTTTTCAGTGTAAAACGCCCAATCTCGCTTTGCGCTCTCGCGAGATCTCGCCTTGGTCTGAAATCTTGCGAGATTGCGTTCCCTAGTGGGAACCGTTATCGTTGAAAAACACGGGCTATATGTAAGTGCACCTGGAAGTCAAAAGGATTCACTTTCGCTTCCATTCTGATACAATAACAGCTACAGCCATTTGCCGCTTGTGAGTCTGTGAGTCATATGCAGAGATCGGAATGTTCGCGGCAAAACAAAACACTGTCGCAATCTAGCTAGTGTTAGAAACATTTTTTTATCGATATCGATAGTTGTGTAATAGAAGACAAACAAGGTTCACCAAATAAATTAAAATATTCAATACAATTTTTTACGCGAGGTTTGTATAAAATTGTATAGAGACAGATGCAATGTCCTATTGAGTAGGTACTCATTTTCTGAAGTGTCTATTATTTTCAATGAGGTGGTATAGTCCCTTCATTAAAAGTTTTACCTCTTTGATACCCGACTACGACAAAGCCGAAAGAAAGGGTTGTTAGTTAATATGATAAAGTATAGTTAAGGTTTAGATGGAATAACACATATAAAACAATCCCGTAACTTACCACTTCTTTTGCATATTTTAAATTAACAGTCGCGAATGATTATAAAATAATGTAAATATATAGGCATGTTTTTTTAATATAACTACTCGATTTCGATAAAAGACACGTTTCTTGCCGCGAAAATTCCGATCTCTGGTCATATGTGATACAATACAAGCAACATGTCGAGTTCTTTGAAGACAGCTATCTGACTGGATATTATACATAATTATAACAGCAACGGTGTTATGTCACTCGTTAATCTGTGAATGACATGCGACATAGGTCTTTATCGGTGCTTCTGAGACAAGCTAATCTGGCAAAAACTGGCAGTAGAAATTATCTGATATTATACATCAATCGATTTACTTCTGGGTGTGTTGGTTTCTGCTGGCACAATCAAGCCAAACGCGTCTTCATATTTATCACGTCTCAATATTTACATGAGTCATCGTGATCTAACGTTTTATAAAATATCAGAGATGGAATACAAAGAAGTCATGTTGTTTCTGAAGAAGTTGCTTGTATTTGATGAGCAATAAACTGTGTTATATGACATGATTATTGACGAATGCTGCCGCAAATGTAATGCTCTCTTAGTTATATAGCGGCTATCCCTTCATGATGAGTCGTCGAATAACGTCTCAACGACTGGTTAAAACTTACGACCTAACAAAATGTGCAAGGTATAATCACGTTATTTAGCACATGTTTAACCAATAAAGAAAACGTGAATGTATTTGAACAATTCTTAAGTTGAATCAACAATTTCCCTGCAAAGTTGTATACTTGTGATTCGATAATTGTTTTTTGTTAAGGTGGAAAGTGAGATGTATTTTGGCAGGGGAATTGTTGGAGTAGATGTAATGCCTCCGTCCATCGCCGCGCGATGGCGGCCACGCGCTAGCTTGGACGGTGGCATGGAAGTTCGTTTGACTCCCCAATGCTACCGTTTTGTGGCAGAAAATACTGGCAAAGCGGCAAAAATGTAAACCAGTCATATTAGCGTCAAGGTGCAGATATTTTTGCCTCTTTCCCGACTACATTTAGTGTACAATATTTATACAAGGATCAAAGTATATCCATTCAGTTTTATTTTATAAAAAGATGAAGCTCATAGCTTCAGTAATAGCTATTTACTCTTGTCTTGAAGGCGTCTAGATCGTAGTTCTCAAAAAATACAGATCAAGGGAGCGAATTCCGGCCCTTAGCAGTGGTATTTTTTAACACCTGAAAATGCTTTTGCTTCGCAAAGTATCCGCTTAAACGATATCCCATTTGATTTTTGTATCAATATGTGTACTTATTTGGTAAGTTTTGTGATTATCGGGACTCAGGCGGGCTTCTGCGTCTACTGACGCTAGCCGAGTGGGCGGGGCTAGGTTAGTTACTTTATAGTCTTTATAGTCGACTTCACGACCGGATCAGCCGGGAGCAAAAAGGCCCTAGCACCGCAATTCGTTGTATAATTCGCGTGTAAAGTAAACAATTCGGCTGCCTATCGGTGCTGAGGCTTCGTTGTGATAACTCTAATGTGATGATCTAATGGTTTGAAATTTTTTTCATCTTGTTTTATAAATTATAATATGGACAAACACGAGGATAGCTTTAAACCAGCGTCGTGTTACTAGTGTATGCAGCGACCGCTTTTGATATAACATAGTATTTATGTTTCAATTTTAACTCGGAACGTGAGCCGGTGGCTCCATGAAATTATGTTCGATATGACGTTGAGCCCATTTGTATCTATATCAATAAATTCTGTCCAATTTAATGGTTGTTTTATTGTGAACGTTACAAAATCAGTCTGAAGTTAGATTGATGGCAGCGAGGTGGAGCCGTACACCTTCGTCAGCTGAAGCACCGTCTTCTGCAACAATTGAATAGTATATGAAACACTTTTGACAGCATAAACTCGACAATTTGAAATGGCGTTGCGTTTTAACCTTTTGAGAGCTAAAGACGGCTGTGGACGCGGACGAAAATTCGTGCCACTGAAGCCACGGACGGCCACAGCCGCGCGTGCGCGCTTTTTCGTTAATTTTATGTAATAAAAAGCTTTACAAGTTGACCCATTTTTTTAATAGTTTATGATACGTACATTAATTTTGACATGACAATATTTATCAGAAGTTTCATTTTATTCATATTTTGTCTGGCTATTGTTTTTGTTCTGGCCTCAGTTGGGCACCGTTTTGTTTTGCACCCTCGCTGTCAAATTGTTAATTTCGCCAACGACTGATATATACGTCAAGGATCCCAACGCAATAGCAACCTTCTTGCATTGATATAAGGTTCAACTCCGCACTAAATGTCTTGTTGGTTTGGCGTGTGGTCGACAACTTTTCTCTTTGACAGAGCGTCGAAAAGGTTAAGGGTTATAATAGCAATAGTTTCAGCATTTTTGGGGCATACTATTACTCCAGGCAAAATACGGTTTCGAAAAACATTTATTTGTAATAGCGTTTTTTTTTTGTTTATTTCATTTTAAAACGCTATCCCAAGATGCTTTATTCAAGAATCCAACAAACTTTCCACCGGGAAGTAATTATAGAGATTTAAATTAAGCATTAATTGTCTTTTTTTGTTTGACGACCGGTTAGCCTAGTGGGTAGTGACGCTGCCTACGAAGCTGGAGGTCCTGGGTTCGAATCCCGGTAAGGGCAAATATTTGTGTGATGAGCATGAATATTTGTTTCTGAGTCTTGGATGTTTTCTATGTATTTAAGTATTTATATCTATTAAATATGTCGTCGTCTAAGTACCCATAACACAAGCCTTATATTGAGCTTACTATGGGACTAGTTCGATTTGTGTAACTGTAAGGTTGTCCACTAATATTTATTTATTATTTATATTTATTTATTTATATTGAATATTTTAACCCTTTTCCAGGCAGAGGCGTTATAGGTGCATGTAATATGCCTAAATTGAAGAATAAATCACTTTGACTTTATTGACCACATACTGCTTGTGAAACAATATATTAATGCCAATGAATAAGACTGACATCCGATTGTCATTTTCCAACTGCCGGCCTGGAAAAGGGTTAAAGCAAATGTAAATGAACCTAAAATTTCAGGAGCTAATTAAGTTATATTTTTTGTTGGTAACTATTTAACTGATAATATTATATCCATTACATTAGAAAAATCTGCTATTATAAATTATTTCCAAATTTGAAATTATTTCGTTACAAGTTGTCAGTTCTGGAGCCGTAGCATGGTTGGCCTTATCACGCGCCAAGTGACAAGATAAGAGCGTCGTCTCATTCTATCGAACGGTGTCAGCCAGTGACGCACACGCTCTATCCTATCACCTATCGCGTGACAAGGCCAACCATGCTACGGACTATTGTGGGTGCGAGAGAACGCTGTCTATGGGCGACGAGGGATTTTGTCTGTAGCGGGGTGCGGCTGGCGGCTGTAATGAATACAACACCTTGTATGAAAGTGCCAAATTGTGATTTGGTCGTTCTTCTTTTCGACCGACAATAGCCTGTCATTCGTCTTATTACGGCATCTCATTCAAGTAATGATGTTTACGGTTTTATAATGTTCGAATGAACGTCCATATTATTGTATTAATTAGTGATATTTAATATTTCACTTTCTCTAACTAGCATTTTTTTTAAATGTTTTTTTTTCGTAGAATGCCGTGACAGAGTGGTAAACCAAAATGTGGTCCCCACTGAAAGAGTCCACTTTGTCACATGTTTTTTTTAGAAACCAACCGTAAATAAATATTTATATTGGCCAGAAAGGAAACTTTAATTAGTTCTAATGAAGAACCCTATGCATTTTTTTTAAATCGCACTTCAAAACCACAATTTTCGATAGTTCAAAAACCAAAAAAACAGAAAAACATCGGTTCATTGCCGGTAAAAAAGAAGAACGACCCGATTATGCTTCTACCTACCCTCTTGGTGTAGCAGGCGTGGCACTTGACGTACCCCGTGTAGGAGTCGTCCTCGTGCGAGAGCGCGCGCGCCGCCACGCGCCCGCCCAGCGCCTCCGCCGAGTAGAACATGCCCACTTTGGGTCGGAACCTAAACAGAGGCAATGAGCCCCACATTAGCCCTTTAACCGCCATCGTCTGATATGTTACCAGACAAAGTGACGGTGTAACTAACATCTTGCGAGCCGATTTTTATTATATGATGTAACTAGACATTTACGGTTGTCGCAATTTTTCCTTTATCTGTGCTATAAGACGTTGCTTCGTACAAAATTTCAAGATTCTGAGTTCACGGGAAGTACCCTGTAGGTTTTGATTCCCTTGCGAGTTTCGAAAATTTGCGGCATAAACCAACGGATGTATCTTTTGATTGCGTTGGATTAGAAGTTTGATTTTTTCACAGCTCTAAGGGACAGTAGACTTGAGTATTTTATATAAATTTTAGCTTGATACCTCCTCGCGTTCCTGAGAAAAAGGGTCTTGACAGACGGACGGACGGACAACAAAGTGATCCTATAAGAGTTCTGTTTTTTTCCTTTCGAGGTACGGAACCCTAAAAATAACAATAGCAAAATGAGTATTACATCAGTCCCCCTCCCCCCTTCATAGAACAGCTATAGAAAACTTATTTTGATAAAAAATTACGAACATTACAAAAAAATGCTTACACATGCAAGAAACAGTTTATTTTTTTACAAGTTTTTGCAATCATTCTTTACACATATACACAATGATATAAGCGTAGCGAGACTAAAGCAGCGGTAGGTGGGATTGAATGACAAAGGACCGTGCGCGCGCGCGGCAACGTGGCTCTTTATAAAAATACAAGCGGAATTAAAAGATTTTTCAAAAAACCCAACTGCTTTCTTGCAAATATTATAGCCTATGTCACTTCCACGATTAACAGGAATCCAACGACAGCTCATATGTCGAAATCCGTCAAACGGTTTAGGCTGCAGGGGATGCCAAAGAATAAGACATACATAGATACATATACGCTCGAAAAACAACCCTACTTTCCTTCGGCAGTCGGGTGATAACAAAACATTTCATTGGAGCCTGCCCTGCTAACATAACTTGACTCTACTCGCGCGCGAGATAGACTGTCCGTCACTTTCTGATTAAGCTATCAAAAAGTGACAGATAGTCTATCAAGCGCGCGAGTAGAGAGTCAAGTTATGCAGCGCTGGTCTATAAAGCTTTGGTTACTTGGTTTGCGGCGTGAGCCAGTTGTCAAGACGCTTGCTCCTCATGATAGCAGTCAGCCGCTGCAGCAGACTGTAGTTGTCGTTCTGGATCTTGCGCGCGCGGTCCGCCTCGCGTTGGGACTTCTTCAGCTTGGCCGTGACGTGAGCGCGCGGCGCCGGCGCGCGGTCGTCGATCGCCGGGAGCGCTGTGCGGACCTTGAAGATATTTCTTTTGCTATGACTGTGGCGAACAAGCGTTCGGCCTTGTGGTAAGCAGACGTCATCTATGGACGCTTGCGACAGGAAGAATCTCAAGTGCGGTGCTGCCGACCCTTCACACATCATCGTCACCTTTTAATTTAAATAATTTATTTATCTACACACATACTATAAACCCGCTACAATGCGTTCAAAAAGTGGCAGTAATGACCAGAATTATATCAATAAGATTTATAACAATAATTAACTTGTCTCTGGCCGTAGGTTATTTTGTACGTATTTTCCATCGATTTTTAGAATGGGTATGTCAAAATCGATGGTATTTGCATTAAGATATTGATAAAGTAATGACTTCCAAATTTCCAAGCGTGGCCCACAGAGGTCGAGCCTTCGATACTGTTCGATGGAAATCTAGTCGGTCATGATTTGAAATCTAGTCCGCCATGGCGGTGCAATGTTACTTAATTACGCCTTAAAACACGTGTGATCCTACTAATATTATAAATGCGAAAGTTTGGATGTTTAGATGTTGGTTACTCAATCACGCTTAAACGGCTCAACCGATTTGGATGAAATTTTGCAGGAAGATAGTTTATAACCTGGATTAAAATATAGAATAGTTTTTATATTATGAACTAGGTAATCTTGGTCCTGGCGCTGTGTAAACTGGCAACGATCAAACACGTTTTAGGGGTGGAAAGGGCTAGCAAGTGGGTAAACTTGTAGAATTTTCTTTAATCTCACCTCATAATATTCGATTTTGTAGAATATAACGAATTAATTTTCTACAATAGTTACCCACAGAGCAACAGGCTTTATTCTGACGAAAATAACCCCCTTGATACTTATAATACTAGTCGTTAAAACGTGGAATTTACCTTCGACCTATGATCCTGGAATCTCCTTTCCTCCCACGGCTGCACGTAGAGTTTATCCCGTCGAGACAGCATACCGAACACTCCCGGTTCCTTAGACTTGTAAATGTTTTACAATACCTACTTACTTATTCGTTGAATCAATAGTTGCTATGTCAAACACGGTGACCTATATGTAGGCTTGATGGGATTGACTCGGCGATGCAATACCATTGTTATTAGTTCTCAACCTGGCCTCATTGTTTATTATGAATTTTCCAACCACCCTGGGTTTTTAGGGTTCCGTAGCCAAAATGGCAAAAACCCTTATAGTTTCGTCATGTCCGTATGTCACAGGCATTTTACTCGAAAACTATAAGGTGTATTTAAATCAAATTTTGAGAATAGGTGTATTTTGTTAGCCGCTACATAGTTTTGTAATAAAATGACAAAAAAAAATTTTTTAGGGGTGCACTCCATACATAAAACTGAAAGTCAAAAAAAATTTTCATTGTAAGCCCACGTGTGGCACATCAATCGATAGCCCTTTCAAAATAAATAAAGGGTTTCTCAGCAACTTTTTTGATTAAGTGAATAGAGTTGGAGATAATCGCTCCGAAAGTCACTAAAACTGTGTCCCCCCCTTCTAATTTTTTAACGGTGTATTTTAAAAATATGAAAAAATTCATGGACATAGGGCTTATTAAATTCTTTCACCAAAAATTGTTTTGAACAAGATCGGTTCAGAGGTTTTCGAGATATTGCTGAAAAACTGCTTTCCTCAAAGAAAAGGACGTAAGTGCCGTAAAAATTCTGTGACGATACGACCCTTTTAATAAGCACGGAACCCTTCGTTTTGCGTGGTCCGACACGCACTTGGCCGGTTTTTTATTACAAAAAAGTCACATCTGTCCCCATGACCCCTCAAAAAGAATGTCCACTGGCGTTACCGAACATTTATGTTATTTTATTTTGAGCCCAAATATTTCGATAATGGTCATCATTCGGGTACCTATGCATATGTTATTGTGAATTAGAAAATAATAATTTTTTGAAGATAAAAAGGTGGTATCGTCACAGAAATTTTACGGCACTTACGTCCTTTTCTTTGAGGAAGGCAGTTTTTCAGCAATATCTCGAAAACATCTGAACCGATCTTGTTCAAAACAATTTTCGGCGAATGAAATTAATAAGCCCTATGTCCATGAATTTTTACATATTTTTAAAATACACCGTTCAAAAATTAGAGGAGGGGGACAGAATTTTAGTGACTTTCGGGGCGATTATCTCCGACCCTATTCACTTAATCAAAAAAAATGCTAAGAAACCTTATATTTATTTTGAATGGCCTATCAATTGATGTGCCACACGGGGGGTCACAATGAAAAAAAATTTTTGACTTAGTTTTATGTATGGAGTGCACCCCTAAAAAAATTTTTTGTCATTTTAATTACAAAACTATATAGCGGCTAACAAAATACACCTATCCTCAAAATTTTATTCAAATACACCTTATAGTTTTCGAGTAAAATGCCTGTGACATACGGACAGACGGACAGACGGACATGACGAAACTATAAGGGTTCCGTTTTTGCCATTTTGGCTACGGAACCCTAAAAATTATGGGTTTAAAATGTACAAGGGACGTTTTATAGGCATCGAAAAGAATTTTGGCGCAATTATCGGCCTCGTCTTTGGCTCGGGCGTCAAATACATATAGGCGATCTCAAAACATTTATTTTACCGCCCTAGTATAATGTACTATTGTGTGTTGTAGTTGTAGAGTTTATCTTTTTATAATACGCCGGTGGCAAACAAGCACACGGCCTGCTTGATAGTAATCCGACATCGTAGCTTATGGACGCTTACGACTCCGAATAATCTTAGTGTTGACGTGAGTACAGTCACGGACTTAAATCTTTGAGCCATTTAGGTGTCAAATAATTTTGGTTTTTAATAGTTAAGCTATGAATATCCAGTAAAAGGTGAGCTCTAAATGGCTCAATGATTAAAGTCCGTGGCTGTACATAACGAAAGGGGACTTGAAATAAAAAACCATATAGCAAATTAATAAATAAATTATATAGTTAAATATTATACACTGCACTTACAATGGTATCATATCATCGTTACGGGAATATACACGAAAACGTAGAAACACATGGTTACAAATTAATATTACACTTTGAGCAATACAAAAAAAAAAAACTCAATCACTCTATAAGTCTAATCTTATTCATTAATACAGTTGTTAGCTTCAATTCAGGAGGTACTTTGGTACCAAAACAATCTATACAATTTTGAAAACAAAATGCACATTATTCCTAAGGTACAAAATTGTTTAGACATTTACATACAAAATGTAATTTTAGTGTATTAGGAATGTAAGTTTGCGTAATTCCTCTAGTTTTGGCAATGTTTAAGTACCTAAAGCTTCCTTTTATTAAGCTTCTATTCCACGCTCGACTGTGGACCGCAGGATTTTTATTTGCCAACCGCGTTTTGAAATCGAGTGTGAAACAGAACCCCTAAGGTAGTGTTAGTGCTACATAATCCAAATGTTAATTACATCAATTTTAGAAAATGTGTCTAATTGAGACAATTCGCTTGCATTTCGTGACCCGTAAGTGTTTGTGCTAGCCGAATGCCAAGTCGAAATCGGAAGACTAATGCAGTTTAGAATTTGTTACAACCATCCTTTTCTAACGCGCATTTGTCCTTTTCTAGTGCATTTAAACACCATAAGCGCATTCCCATTTCATCAGATAGCTGTGTCCTTTTCTGGTACACGCCAACAACGAATACACGTCTCACTTCAACATATTCAGTGCCAATCACGACACATATGCGTCGTTTGTCGCACTGTTAGCGTAACTTAGCAGTGAATGTGTTAAAATTTGAACTGCGAAAGTAGTTATTGGCGGTTTTAATTGCAGCTGCCCATGACGACTTTAGACGTTTTTGGCGTTTTGATAAGGGTTATCCTGTATACAAGCCATAATGCGAACTTTAAGAATAACCCGGTCAATGGTCAATATCGTAACATGTAAAATATGTACAGCGGTCATATTCATCATAATTACTCTAATCGCCTGACATTGTGCAGCCAGTCTACATTATCGAGTATGAAACGTATTAATTACATCAAAAATGATCTAGTTGGACGTTTGGCATACAATTTGACTATTTGGCAGACAACTGATATCCATAAAGTCAACACTGATACAGCCTTGGTCAAAAGTGTTGAGCATCCATGCGTTTTTCATACAAAAGTCAAACTTTAAAAGGTGAATTTTTATATTTTATAATAGAAAGTTGTGTATCTATCGGAAAAAATCGTCATATTTATTAACGTTAAGGGAAATTCCGTGAAAAAAATACACAATTAAACCTTTATTGTAAAACCCGAATTTTTTAGCTTCAGTTTTCACAGGCAAATAGAAATTACAAAATGATATATATTCATGATTTGCACATGTTCAAACACTTATTATATTTTACGTCTTCGTGTATTTATGAAATTGAAAAATAATACTTTATCCATAAGTTACAAAGGACAACGTGGGGTGCTCAATACTTTTGGCCAAGGCTGTATGAAGATTTTTATCGGTATTTTAATACATTCCATTAAAAAAAAAAACAATTGTGAGCTATAAATATTGACGACACTGTGTCGTGAACGGCGCGCGTGGTGAGAATTTCGGAGTGACTTGTGCATCGATAATTGTTTAGATCTACATTGAATTTCTTTATTTTAATTTTAAAATTACATAAATGATTTTTTTTAATTTAGGAAATTAGATAAAAGCATCTGAAATAAAATCGAAAACGGAATTTCTTTCTATATTAAAAGTAACTTTCATTTCAAACACGTTGACCACGTGACCACGTCTATTTGATGTATAACTCAAATCATATGCCAAACTCACAATCATATTTGAATTCGATATTTCGAAGAATGTTTTCCAATTTAAAAACGCACTATGTCGTTACAAATACACTGCTTTGGTGCAGGCAGCACATTTGTATTTCCGTTAGATTACAAATTAAATGCATGTGTATTAAATACTGAAGAGAACGGGGGAAACATTTGCGCTGGATCTGTATTCAACAATCACCAGTGATATCATGAGTAACCTCTATATCGTTGGTAATAAAATTGCGATTATTTGGTGCGTGTTGAATATAGACCACTCTATACAGTACTACCTTAACCTAGGTCTCATACAAAAACCTACATTGGTGCATTACAAATGTCCGCTGGTAAGCTAAATGGAGTATAAAAATAACAGTAGATCTATTTAATACTCGAATGGAGTGTCGGTTACCGTAATCACTTGCAATAATATGTAGGTATATTTTATGCGTCAAATGAAATATTGCGGAATTCCATGATTCTAGTAACTACTAGAACAACATTATTCAGCTATTACGCTATATTCTTTAGCGGGTTATCAACAGAATATTGTTCTAGTAAAAAGAAGTATTCAAAAATGAGTTTGCTTACCACATATGTACAGTCAGCATCATAAACATGTATACACTTTTCAACCTTATGTCTAGGTAATAAGGTCATAGAATGTATACATGTTTATGATGCTGACTGTACATAAAGTCTTCTCTTTTCGCTCCTATTGACGATAAAATGAGATAGATGCTTTATGTCCACCATAAAAGACATGGTATTCACCATTAAAAAATTCGCATAATAGGCCATATTTGTTCGTATGCTGCAAATTTACAAAATATGGTGCTGCATCAGTATACATATTATTGGAGTTCATACTTGGACGATACGCGAGCCGGTAACGGCCTGGAATTCAAATAAAAAGGTGCAAATGTATGTCCAACAGATCGCATTATATATGACGCTATATAATGTAATGTTACACTTAGTGCATTAGAGTAGTTCAAAAACATAACACCTCACAAATATATAGCCATGGCCTTATTAATCCATTAAAGGTCCATGACGACACGTATGCGTTATGTTACAGTACAGTAGTGGAAAACATCAATTTGACTTTAAATATGTTCAAAACAGACATATACTTAATAAGTTCTACACTTGGCTGTACACCATTTGTATGTATCATTACACAACACAGCATATATGGACATATACACCCGTCAATTACTTAATCATTGTTTAAAATTAATGTAAGATTAGTCCGAGGTACGGCCAGCTTTCACAACTGTATAAAATTACAACCACACTACATTAAAGTCATTAATCAGTTCAAAAAAATATGGAACACAAATCGTTGATGTGATATATTGCGTTAAAATTAAAATATCTACAAAATTAACATAAATATAATTATATAAAAAAACAACACAACAGCTGCCCGTCGTTTTATCTCACACAAAAACACAGGAATTGTATATACCTATAGTATGTCATGTTTAAGTTCGACCGTTTGTAGTATGCGATTGGGCATACATCGTGTTGACGCATACCCGTCGTCAGTGGCATACTGCAAACGGTCAGTATAAAATTAGCTTTTCAGCGATTCGAAGCCATAAAATCGTTTCACATTTACTATCCTTATAGCTACGAAGGGCAAAAGTCCCTTGAACATCGCTTAAATCTTAAATTATAATCTTTGTTCTTCAAATTCATGTCTTCGATTTAGTCTGGCTGTCATCGCAACAGTAACTCTATTGCGCTGTCACATGGTTCATTTTAAAATAGGCATACACGATTCCTGCGCGCACGTATACTAATTACAAAGTATATTTATGTATAAATCTGACAGTTATAATGTATAAGCGAAGCGCTGGATTGTGATGCCGGCGTTTACTGACTAGTGAGAGCCATATCAGTGGAAATCGGCTGAGATTCCAAACCGACGGGCGCAGTTCAAACTACATTCGTATCTATGGCATTGATCTTTTGCGCATGACGCATACGTGTCGTCATATTTTTTTTTGTTTTGTATTCTTCATTTTGTGCAAACTTAAGTATTTGTGTCTAGGACACTCCTAACCTGTACACTGCGTATGACGCAGACGTGTAGTCATAACATTGAATCAATTTTACAATCAAATATCTACACCTCACAGTGTTTTCTCTAACCAGATGTCAAACTTTCAAAGCGCTGATAGTCCGGACTTGTAAAAGAGTCCTGGAAACCTCGCAGAAAATATTTAGATCCCGAATTACTATGTCACAGAATAGGAATGCTAGTTTGAACTGCTACCGTCACACACACACACTGGGACCTAATTCGTTGTCAATAGACTAAGTTGTAGCGGAAACAGTCTACGCGTTCCTAATCAGACTTTATGCTAAATAAAACAAGCCAACCAGACAAGATAAATTGTTACATAGCAGCGAGAATAGCTTGCACGAGCACGGACGAGTATAATGTCTGGATGGCCGTGTCTTAGCAGAGACTAGAGTTTCAATAACGCTAAAGTTAAAAAAAGTCGTGAAATGACATTAGGCTTGTGACCTAAGGTTTTTTATAATGCCATTCGAACCAGTTTTCGGAGAGGAACAAACGTTTGTATGGGAGCAACTACAATTAAAGAACATAAATGCCCAAAAAATTGAGTTAAAGACGGACCTCGCTGGCGGCAGCCGAAACGCTTCATACTGATTGACTCAAAAGTATGACGTCACACTTTGCTATTTGAACAAATCATTGTAGGGAAATAAATAAACATCGTCGGACAATTCACACCAATTGATCTAGTCCCAAACTAGGCAAAGCCTATACTATGGGTACTAGACAACGGATAAACATACTTATATAGATAAATACATACTTAAATAGATATTAAACATCCAAGACTCGAGAACAAACATTCGTATCCATAATACAAATATCTGCCCCGACCGGGCATCGAACCTGGGACCTCAGGATTCATAGTCAAGTTCTCTCTAACCACTAGGCTATTCGGTCGTCATCAAATCAAGTAAATTGCTGTTTCGGTCGCGAAATACTGCGTTTAGGTCCATAGTTGTCATACAATTTTGTTTCTATAATAGCGTAAGGATTCTACTGATAGTTTTCAATTTTACTCTTGGACAATAAAAAAATGCATCTTTTTTCTAAACCTTCAAGGTGAAGGTCATTTACCAACACTACGTTATCAATTTTAACATGAGGTCACAAGCCCAAAACACTAGATGTCTTTCCTGTACCCGCCATATTTGTAGGGACTAACCGGGCATTCTAACCAGTCTATCTAGTGAAACTGCTATACCAACACGATGTTTTTTAATGATCTCTCTAGCCTCTCTTGTATCACCCGGGCTCAGCGCCCGGTGTATTTTTTTTATAAAAAAGTACAAAATCCCCACGACCCACGATCTCCCTGGATGACTTACATAATAACTTACGGGGCCAAACATCACAACTTACATGCGTACTGGTGTTTGGATCGCTAATTGCAAAAAGGGGGGCGTTTGTACAGCCTGACGATGCGATCGAAATGATCTACACAGGCTCTCTTGGCACTAGAATAAAAATACTGCCGGTACAATTGGGTACTTTCCTGGGTAAAAATATATAATTCTATTTAGTCCATCAGTTAGATTATCAAAAAATATTGGTCACGTATTTTTTTGTTTGTCAATTAAACAAAAAATGATGAAGACATAGCCCGTTAAAATTCCGCGTGACGTCACATTATGGTACACTTTTTAGCATAATGTGACATCACGCGGAACTTTAACAAGCTATGTCTTCATAATTTTTTTGTTTAATTGGCAAACAAAAAAATACGTGACCAATATTTTTTGATAATCTAACTGACGGACACAAAATGATGAAGATATAGCTTGTTAAAGTTCCGCGTGATGTCACATTATGCTAAAAAGTGTACGATAATGTGACGTCACGCGGAACTTTAACGGGCTATGTCTTCATCATTTTTTGTTTAATTGGCAAAAAAAAAAACGTGACCAATATTTTTTGATAATCTAACTGACGGACAAAAAATGATTTTTTAGGAAAGTAGCCAATTCTAAAAGTGTACGGTAAAACAACAGATATAATACAGGTAGACATTTTGATTAAAAATTAAGTAGATATTTTCTGTACCTTGTCTGTAGTTCTCTGGTTCGATTCACAAAACTATAAATTACAATGTTACAAGAATAAACAGACACAGGTCAAATGTTTAGATTAGAAAAATCGTAATATGTAGCTAAAAAATGTAACCGCAGCTTACAAAGGCATAATCGTATTATCCTTTTTATCAAATAAAGAGTACCTACATGGCATTTAAGTAGAGCAACCTAGTCGATATATGGGCGTTTTTCAAAAAAAGTGTACATGAACTTTTTTTTTTTTAATTCGATTTTTTTGGGTTTTTCTTACTCAGAATCGAATACTATCGATTCTTATACAAGAAAAAAATTGTCCCAGATTTTACTATGTAAGTTTTATCTTCCAGTGCGTCACGACCACATAAATAAAAAAAGACTGCATACAAAAATGTGACGATCTGGAATGGAATATTTGGAACACTTTTTTTCTTGTATGAGGATCGATAGTATCAACGATTCTGAGTAAGAAAATCCTGAAAAAAAAAGTTCATGTACACTTTTTTTTAAACGGTCATATAATAAATTTATTTACATTTCCCGTCGACTAAAACATACCCTTTTTGCAATTAATAATGTATGTATTAGTCATTTATATGAAGCAATCAAACTAAATTTCGCCGCATATTGTCAAGGCATTTCGCGACGATCTACGAACGGACTATAAAATCATTTTACATTAAACTACCGTACTTGTAACTTACCTAAATAATATGATATAGAAAATGCTCTTAAGTTACTAATAGAGATGCAATAAAGAAGCCAATTTTTGGTTTATTATTGTAATTATTAATTAATATTTTGGCGTTGCATCAACGCCTTATATATTAACGCTAGCAGTGCCGGTTTCGAAGCTCCTACCTAAAGACAGACAGACCAGCCGAATAGATTTTTTTTCAAATGTACATCATAAAAAGACCAAGAATGTATTTTATTTGAGACATTGTAAATTAGGCCTAAATTTCTATGGACAAATCAAATATCCGTAGACTGACCAATTCTGTCATTCCAAAAACAACAACTATAAAACCAGTGCTATAGTTTACGTTACTACGAAACAGTCGACTACAAAAGGATGTATACAATTTTTGGAATAAAAACTACATATTTTTGTAGTGACTACAAACGTATGTAATGTAACATTAAATGGACTATACTTTAGTTGTTTTAGAAATCTTGAACAGGAGGCGAAATCGGCACTTATAAGAGTATATTTCACTTAGAGGTTCGAGAACATATTTCAGTATAAAAACCCTATATACTTGTACTATGAAACAGAAATGATCCTAATAAATTCTGGCCCTATTTTGAATAAATTCAAATGGCCAATAGCCAGTATGCATCCCTTGTATTCCTACGTCAAAGGAAAGAGATGCATGGTTTATTTGGCGATTAAAACCTAAGTGAATTTGCTTGGCTGTAACATGACGGCCACTTTTTTAGTGCGTATAATGTAACTATGTGGAAACAAAATATTACTATTTTTAATTTCAAATATTTCATTGAAAACGGGGAAATGATACGTCATGTTAACCGCACAAGATGACCCATGACCCAACAGGACCCTGTGTTAGAAAAGCTTGATATCATAGACTAGTCGTTTATAAAGACAGCTTATAGGGATTAAAAACAACTTCTAAAATTAGCCCAGAGATAACCCTGATTAGGGTAACCGGTTCCTGTCCCCAGTTTTATACAGATCCGTTAGACTTTGTTTGTAAGTAAAGTTACTAAAATTGGATCTGACATCTGGAGCCGTAGCATGGTTGGCCTTATCACGCGACAAGTGACAAGATAGGGGCGTCGTCTCGTTCTATCGAACGGTGTCAGCCAGTGACGCACGCTCTATCCTATCACCTATCGCGTGACAAGGACAATCATGCTACGGGGCCAGGTCTAACGCTTTCTTAAACCCGGCCGCAGTCTTCATAATTTTCTAATTTCTGATAATCTCTAAGGGCGGTTTGCACCAAACCGTCTGTAATTGTAAGCGATGTTCGTTAAAATCGGAGTATGGGGACTTTGACAAGTGCCTATGGAATGACAGCTGCCAGCGCCATATTTAACGGTGATCGGTCTTTAATCGTAAGTTGGTGCAACCCAAGGACCGGAAAACCCCTCTTCAGACTTAAGCCTATCGATTTGGTAACCTTATGATAAGGTAACCTTACTGATAGGGTAACCCTGTTGTATTTCGAATGTGGTAACCAAAAATTTAATAGTCCAGGCAATGAACTGATAACTTTTATTGTGGAAATAATTTATAATAGCTAATTTTTTTAATGTAACGGATATATTATCAATTAAATAGTTACCTAGAGGCAAAATCCAACAAAAAATCAGACATCAAAAAAATCAATATTTAATTAGCTCCTAAAAAGTCCGGATAAATATTAATATTTTTTTTTGTCTTTATTTAGGTTCATTTACATTTGCTTTGAAATATTCAATATAAATAAAATAAAAAAGACAATGAATGTTTAATATAAATCTATATAATTACTTCCGGGTGGAAAGTTTGTTGGATTCTTGAATAAAGCATCTTAGAATAACGTTTTAGAATGAAATCAACAAAAAAAACGCTATTATAAATTAATGTTTTTCGAAACCGTATTTTGCCAGGAGTATAAACACATTGAGATAGGGTTTTTTTAGGGTTAACTTATGGTTACCGTATCCGATATGCTTACTATACCAATAGGGTTGCCCTATCAGTAAGGTTACCATTATGGATAGGGTTTTAAAAACAACCTCTAAAATTAGCCTATGGAAAACCCTGATTAGGGCGGTTTCGGTCCCTGATGCAACCCGCCCCAATATTTTCTAAAACAGGGCCCTGCTGGATTACACTGCAGTATGGAATGAATTTCCTTTACAAATTGACTTTGAAACGTATAATGAGAAATATTGATTAGGGAAGTGTGGAAAGTCAGTAATTTCATTACGGTATTATAAAGTAAATTTTATTTATCGGATCGTTAGTTACCGCCATTTTAGTTTTCGTCTGTTTCGCACACTGTTTAGAAGGCTTTCATAGAAATGCTGTTCGAGTAGGTTAAAAGGTGTATTTGAGCGCTTGAATAAATTATTCATCTAAGAATAATACCTAATGTACCTAATGTTTGTAATGTAACATATGGACTGAATGGTTCGAAATAAATGAATATTTAATTTAATTTTAATACTGGTAGATCTGGTAGCTCGATTTTTTATTGACGTCTCCTAGACAATATTGTACAGTAAGGGAAATGTATTCACGTACCTTTTTCGCTCTTCTTACTATGACAATAAGGCATAAAATGGTACGTGAATACATTTCCCTTACTGTACACCCAATTCCGATATCCCATCTCCGAAGTACGTAGTGTTGTCTATTGCTTAAAGGTAATAATGAAATTAGAATAAATAAATAAAATAAATATTAGGAGACAGTCTTACACAAATCGAACTAGGCCTATAGTAAGTTCAATAAGGCTTGTGTTATAGGTACCAGACGACGATATATATAATATATATAAATACATAGAAAACATCAGACTCGGCAACAAATGTTCATGCTCATCACACAAATGTTTGCCCTTACCGGGATTCGAACCCAGGACCGTCAGCTTCGTAGGCAGCATCACTGCCCACTAGGCTAACCGGTCGTCACCGGTGTATTAATATTTTTTTTAAAGTTGGTCAAAATAGAGAATTGCACCCAGTCGTGAAATTGTCATAAAATAAAATCTCTGTCACTACTGATTTAATATCTATACAAGACAAACAATTACAGATTGATATTATTAACCACGAAAGGTTTAGGAATGGAATCGCTGTGAATTGCTACACTTTGACAAATTATACTTGACATTACAAAATAAGGCAAATTGAGAATTTTAGTTTAAAAAAAATTAGGTAAACCGAAAATAGGCAAACAGCTGTTAGGCCAAATATACGTAACCCCTTTAAAGCATTGGAATCCACTAAATTGAATATTTAGTCAGTTAACTCTATCAAGTTTACTATGAAAGTATCAGCATGATAATGATTTTATGAAAGCGCCTTTAGTTCAATTGACTACTATCGTACGATATGCAGTACTCTTGATTAGATATTACAGTGTGCGAAACACGCAAATATACAGTCAACAAACACTAACAATATTTGACACATATATCAGTATTATTACTAACATAAAGGCGTGTGGAGATATTCGTGTGTCAAAGACTTTCACTAATGAGCCATTTAGGTGTCAACTAATATAGGTTATTTAATAGTTAAACTATGAAGTGTGAAATGAGCTCTAAATGGCTCAACAATTAAAGTCCGTGACTGTACATTAGACACTTAAATTAAAAGTGTAGTACGTGTTCTGCCACTTGGATGGGCGACGTGTCATATGAAGGCGAGGTTCAAACAAAATGGCGGTTACCTTTGACGTTTAAACAAAATGGCGGCTACTGCGGCGGGTTCTCGCTCTTTACTCCTAGCTCACGGGTTATTCCCACCTGTTACTACCAATTTGTTACCAGTGGTTTTTTTTCTCCATCTTTTATCAGTGGGAACTAATGGGAATCGTAATTGATGGTAACTACTGGTTGTTTTTTCCAGTAGTTACTACCGAGTACTTTTGGGAACAATATTCCCAGTAGTTACCAACAAGTACTTTAGGGAAAAATATTCCTAGTAGTTACCACCGAGTGTTTTTGGGAAAAATATTCCCAGTAGTTACCACCGAGTACTTTTGGGAAAAATAATCCCAGTGTTACCACCGAGTGCTTTTGGGAAAAATATTCTCAGTGTTACCATCGAGTGGTAAATTATTTATTAAGAGCCTCAACCACTCACTTGCTTGTGGTAACCACAGTTACCAATTTCGCAGACCCCTAAACTGATCGTGGTAACTGTGGTCGCCAAGCGAAGTATGGGCTTGTTTGATAAAAAAAAGCGATTTAGGCTGCCTTTTTTAAAAATCTGAAATCGAGTGAGCGGTTAAGTGCCTCCCTCTTTTTCTCCCACATATCACTGTCCCGGGCAGCCTCCCACAGTGGGAGAAAAATGGGAAAAAAATTCCCAGCCATCACCACTGGTAACAAATAGGCGGTAACAGGTGTGGATAATCACAGAACACTAAATAGTTTTAGAGAGGCGATGCGGGCACGGCTCGACGCTTGCGCGCCGCCGTCGCCCGATCGGCGCGCGGTCGCTCCCGCAGTCGTCGACGTGGAGGGGCCGAGGCGACACCGCTGTGTAGTGTGCTGCGGGGCCTGCCCGGCCCACCAGCTGTGTGTGTGTGCGTTACCGGGCTCAGCAGGGCGGGTCGGCGCGCGGCAGCGGGCGCACGAGGTAGAGCTTCTCGCCGGCCTTGTTGGTGTAGATGGGCGCGCGCTGGTAGTGCGCCACCAGCTGCTCGAGCGCGGGGAACTTGCGCTGCCCGATGCAGTACAGCGCGCCCGCCACGTGCACGCGGAAGTGCTTGTTGCGGCCCGGCGCCTTCAGCGACACCGAGAAGTCGCCCACCTGCAACCGGGACTTCACTTATGTCCGGTGGGGGAAACGGGCTATGATAACGAGTTTCCCCTCCGAGTTGGAAGGTTAGGCTTGTGTAATAAGTTTCTTTCAAAAATGTCATTTTTGGTACATGCTTTTATTGCAGACTGCACTTTTCTGTATACCGTCATCAATGAGTAGATTGGGACGATTGGGTACTTTCCTGGGTAAAAAAAATATAATTCTATTTAATCCGACAGTTACGATTATAAAAAAATATTGGCCATGTATTTGTAGGTATTGTGCGGTGTTTATGCTTGCCTTAATGATGTCCGTAGCGGCCGGTACTCGGAGGTGGATGCGGGCGTAAATAAGCAATCCAATATTCACAAGTATACACTATTTATTGTTTATCACGGCACACAGTAGAAACAGTTAGCACAATACACAAATAGTCAATTTAGAAGGAGTGAAAGCGAAAGCGGAAAGACAGTCATAAGCACTAGGTATCAAAATATGTATGCGAACAAGTAAGCGGCGTTAACATGAGAGGCGCATGCGTTTCGCGTCGAGATCAATTAGCTACTGCGCGCGCGAGCGCCGGACAAATGCATCACCTCTGCGACGGCCGGTCATCAGACCGGTTCCGCGCTAACTATCTAATAACAAATTCGGTCGCTTTGTTCGTGAGTTTATAATATTAGAAATTTAAGTTTTACATTGTACATTATTTTATTCGATTACCAATTTATTTATATGTTATATAATCTTAATATGAGTTATATCTACGTATAACTATATAAAATGTATATAATTGAAATTATTATTTTTGATCAATTAATTATTGAAATTTACGCAATAAATTATTAATTAATATGGAACCGACCCCACATCACCCCCCTCCAGAGACCGTCCAGGGCGATAGTGATTAATAATAATCTGGGACACGCACTGTGCGTCCCGATTTAGATTTTTGTATAGTTTTGCCACTATTGTCAGTCTCTGGAGAAGTTTGAAACTGTGGGATAGGAATTGGTACATTTGCTGAGTCAGCCAGTATGTGTGCTGGTTTAACACGATCTATGGACACTTTGACACTTTTACCATGCACTTTCAACTTAAACACTTTGTCACCTCGTTCCAAGACTTCGTATGGACCAGTATAGGCTGGTTGTAGTGGTGGGTGGCTGGTATCGTCTCTGAGCAATACGTGAGTGGCTGTTTTAAGGTCCTTATATACAAAAACTCTCCTATTGCTGGTATGACGCGATGCTGGCACAGGAGTGAGGTTCTGGGCAAACTTACGCAGTCTTGCGATATAATCAGTTACGTCCATCATAGTGTCATCTGATGCCTTGCCATGTATGAACTCTCCCGGTAATCTCAATGGCTCCCCGTAGACGAGTTCTGCAGTCGAGGCATTGAGGTCTTCCTTGTACGCACTGCGTATCCCGAGTAGGACTATGGGTAATGAGTCTACCCAGTTGCTGTTTGCGTGGCAAGTAATGGCGGCCTTCAACTGCCTGTGGAAGCGTTCTATGATTCCATTAGAAGCTGGATGGTAGGCAGTGGTGCGCCGATGCTGGAATCCAGCCAGCTCAGACAGATGCTTAAATAGATTGCTCTCGAACTGTCTACCACGATCAGTCACGATGTCATTGGGGCAACCAAATCGAGAAATCCAACCATGCAGAAGTCCTCTAGCTACGGCCTCTGCCGTGATCTCTTGTAGTGGTACCACCTCAGGCCAACGTGTATAACGATCGACGGCTGTGAGGCAATACTTAAATCCCTGAGACATTGGCAAGGGGCCTATAAGGTCTATGTGTATATACATGAATCTTGCTCTTGGTAATCTATAGGTGCCCAGCGGTGCAGAAACGTGCCGACTGACTTTAGCCCTCTGACATGGCAGACAGGCACGAGTCCATTCACGACAATCTTTCTTGATGCCCGGCCACACATAACGGTCTGTGACGAGCTTTATCGAGGCATTGGCACCTGGGTGGCTAAGGGAGTGCAAGCTCTGGAATACCTGTTTGCGCAACTCCTTTGTGATATATGGCCTGAGTGTGCAGTCGCCATCGTCGCAGTACAGTTCAGCCCGCGTACCTGGCAACTTGAGCTTCTTCAGGCGTAGTGAAGTGTCACTGTGTAGGAGTTCTCGCAGTTCTGGATCCTCCAGCTGGGATTGCGCTAGCTTCTCTAAGTCGATGGGCTGTGTGATCTCATCTATACGCGACAAAGTATCTGCCACCACATTGTCCTTACCCGAAATATGTCGGATGTCGGTGGTGAATTGCCCTATGTAGTCGAGATGCCTGAATTGCCTCGGAGAGCAGTTATCTTTGCGAGAGTTGAATGCATAACAGATTGGCTTGTGGTCTGTGTAAATTACGAAGACTCGAGCCTCGACCATGTGCCTGAAGTACTTGATAGCTTCGTAAATAGCCAGAAGCTCCCGGTCATATGGTGAGTACTTACGTTGCGTAGGGCTTAGTTTTCTAGAGAAGAATGCCAGAGGTTGCCATTCTCCGTCAACGCATTGTTGCAGTGCGGCACCCATGGCAGAATCTGAAGCGTCCGTGACTATGGCCAGCTTAGCCTGGCTATTCGGATGCGCTAGCAGCGCAGCCTGACATAAGCTGTCCTTGCAACGAATGAAAGCCTCGTTTTCTTCAGCCCCAAAGTTGATAGGATGAGAACCCTTGACCGAGCCGGTCAGCAGTGCATTAAGTGGAGCTTGGAACATCGCTGCACCTGGAATGAATCTGCGGTAGAAGTTAACCATTCCCAGGAATCTGCGCAGCTCTCTCACGTTCTTTGGTGCTGGGAAGTCTTTGATGGCCTCGACCTTGGCTGGCAGTGGCTTGGTGCCCTCGGCTGAAATGCAGTATCCCAGAAATGTGACCTCTGAGGCCCCGAAGACGCATTTGGAGGTGTTGATCACCATCCCGTACTCCTCAAATCTGGCGAACAGCTGGTGCAGGTGCTCTTTGTGTTCCTTTTCGTCCTTTGAGTACACCAAAAAATCATCCAAATAGGCATAGCAAAAATCCAGTCCCCTTACCATCTCATCCACGAACCGCTGGAAGGTCTGGCCGGCATTTCGAAGTCCAAACGTCATATACGGAAATTCGTATAAACCGAATGGTGTGGTGATAGAGGTCTTCTGGATATCCTCTGGATTCACGGGGATCTGGTGGTACGCCTTCTCAAGGTCGATCGTGGAGAAAACCTGGCAACCAGAAACATCATGAGAAAAGTCATGGATATGACGGATGGGATATTTGTCCGGGATAGTCCTCGCATTGAGCATTCGGTAATCACCGCAAGGACGCCAGCCATTGTTCTTCTTGGGGGCTAGGTGTAGCGGTGAAGACCAAGGTGATTCTGACGGTCGAGCAGTGCCGTTCTGAAGCATCGCTGAGAATTCGTCCTTAGCTATTTTTAATTTGTCCGGGGCCAGCCGTCGAGGAGTGCAAGACACAGGAGGCCCTGGAGTTGTTCTGATGTAGTGGAGAACGTTATGCTTCGGAACCCGATGAACGCCGGATGGGCGAGTGATGTCGGGGTATTCTAGTAGTATGCGATGATAGGCTGACTCACCCGTGAATACTTTGACTGAAGAAATTTCGACCGACGAACACGCAGGCAAACCCACGGCACAGAGACTAGTGGTTTTATCAATCAGCTGCTTGCTTCTGCAGTCTACGATGAGGTTGTAGAACGACAGAAAATCCACGCCGATAATCGCCTTCGTAACGTCCGCGACGATAAATCGCCAAGTGAAGTCGCGGCGCAAGCCTAGGTTCAGCACTAAGTGTAAATAGCCGTACGTGTTTATTGTTGAGCCGTTTGCTGCACATAACTGGTAGCTGGTTTGTTGTCGTCGATTTTTGAGCGCTGACCTTGGGAAGACACAGAGATCGCTTCCTGTATCAACGAGAAACTGTATCTTTGACGTTTGGTCAGTGACGAATAAGCGACCAGTGCTAGGACAATCGGCGGTCGCCATTAACGAGTGCCCTGTTCGTTTCCCGCTTGATAGTCGCAAGGTTTTACACATTTAGTAGCCCGCTCGCCGAACTTTGCGTGGTACCAGCATTCGGGGTACTTTCGGTAACTGGACTGAGACCTTTGTGAGCTGGAACGGTTGCGTGACTGGCTGGATGAGCGGGTTTTGGATCGCGACGGCCTACCACTATTAAGCTGGGTTTTCAGCGCCTTCATCTCCCTGGTCAACTCACTAACTTGACGCATAAGAGTAGCCATTAGTGGTTCTGGTGCGGATGTTGCGGCGACTTGCGGACTGGCTACGTCGTACACACGGTCAGCTAGATCGGCGAGTTCCTCAAGTGAATCATTGGGCTTCGACGCGATAATAAACTGCACGTTGTTTGGGAGGCGCGATGTCCAGATTGATAATAGGAACTCGTCTGGAATGTTTGGCCCAGCCAGGTTACGTAAGTGGCGGAGAAACTGGGAGGGTTTTCTATCTCCTAATTCTTCCTGGCTCAGCAGCTGCTTCACTTTTTTCTGCCGGGAAACCGACAATCGTTTGATCAGCTCTTCCTTCAGTTTTTTGTATTTGTCGGTAGCTGGTGGCGAAACTATAATATCCTCCACTTCGGCAGCGTATTGCGACTCAAGCTGCGCGACAATGTAGTTAAATTTGGTCGCGTCCGTGGTTATATTGGAGATGCTAAATTGGCTTTCCATTTGGGCAAACCATATTGCCGGTTTCTCAGGCCAAAACACGGGAACCCTGACGCCAACTCGGTAAACTTCCGTTGCAGCGCCGCCATTTTGCACACCGCTCTTTTCTTTGTTCGCACGAGCGCCCGTGCTAGGGTCTTGTTCAGTATCGCTCATTTTTCGCGTTCCTGGGGTCACCAATGTAGGTATTGTGCGGTGTTTATGCTTGCCTTAATGATGTCCGTAGCGGCCGGTACTCGGAGGTGGATGCGGGCGTAAATAAGCAATCCAATATTCACAAGTATACACTATTTATTGTTTATCACGGCACACAGTAGAAACAGTTAGCACAATACACAAATAGTCAATTTAGAAGGAGTGAAAGCGAAAGCGGAAAGACAGTCATAAGCACTAGGTATCAAAATATGTATGCGAACAAGTAAGCGGCGTTAACATGAGAGGCGCATGCGTTTCGCGTCGAGATCAATTAGCTACTGCGCGCGCGAGCGCCGGACAAATGCATCACCTCTGCGACGGCCGGTCATCAGACCGGTTCCGCGCTAACTATCTAATAACAAATTCGGTCGCTTTGTTCGTGAGTTTATAATATTAGAAATTTAAGTTTTACATTGTACATTATTTTATTCGATTACCAATTTATTTATATGTTATATAATCTTAATATGAGTTATATCTACGTATAACTATATAAAATGTATATAATTGAAATTATTATTTTTGATCAATTAATTATTGAAATTTACGCAATAAATTATTAATTAATATGGAACCGACCCCACATATTTTTTATTTTATAAATTAAACAAAAAATCGATCTAGATGTCTTATAATTAAACCGCCATCTTTAAATACCGATTCGGTCCGATTTCGTTCAAATTACATTTACACACAGATTCCGATTACACACGATAGTTACATTGGTCTCGGAGTCCCGGATGAGGAAGTCTCCGTCGTGTCCGTGTTGGTTGAGCAGCGCGTCGCACTGCGTCCTGGTGACGGCCCCGTAGTACCAGGCGCGGCCCACCACGCCCGCCGCGCCGCGCCCGCCCTCCGTCGCTTCACTGTACACACGATAGTTACATTGGTCTCGGAGTCCCGGATGAGGAAGTCTCCGTCGTGTCCGTGTTGGTTGAGCAGCGCGTCGCACTGCGTCCTGGTGACGGCCCCGTAGTACCAGGCGCGGCCCACCACGCCCGCCGCGCCGCGCCCGCCCTCCGTCGCTTCACTGTACACACGATAGTTACATTGGTCTCGGAGTCCCGGATGAGGAAGTCTCCGTCGTGTCCGTGTTGGTTGAGCAGCGCGTCGCACTGCGTCCTGGTGACGGCCCCGTAGTACCAGGCGCGGCCCACCACGCCCGCCGCGCCGCGCCCGCCCTCCGTCGCTTCACTGTACACACGATAGTTACATTGGTCTCGGAGTCCCGGATGAGGAAGTCTCCGTCGTGTCCGTGTTGGTTGAGCAGCGCGTCGCACTGCGTCCTGGTGACGGCCCCGTAGTACCAGGCGCGGCCCACCACGCCCGCCGCGCCGCGCCCGCCCTCCGTCGCTTCACTGTACACACGATAGTTACATTGGTCTCGGAGTCCCGGATGAGGAAGTCTCCGTCGTGTCCGTGTTGGTTGAGCAGCGCGTCGCACTGCGTCCTGGTGACGGCCCCGTAGTACCAGGCGCGGCCCACCACGCCCGCCGCGCCGCGCCCGCCCTCCGTCGCTTCACTGTACACACGATAGTTACATTGGTCTCGGAGTCCCGGATGAGGAAGTCTCCGTCGTGTCCGTGTTGGTTGAGCAGCGCGTCGCACTGCGTCCTGGTGACGGCCCCGTAGTACCAGGCGCGGCCCACCACGCCCGCCGCGCCGCGCCCGCCCTCCGTCGCTTCACTGTACACACGATAGTTACATTGGTCTCGGAGTCCCGGATGAGGAAGTCTCCGTCGTGTCCGTGTTGGTTGAGCAGCGCGTCGCACTGCGTCCTGGTGACGGCCCCGTAGTACCAGGCGCGGCCCACCACGCCCGCCGCGCCGCGCCCGCCCTCCGTCGCTTCACTGTACACACGATAGTTACATTGGTCTCGGAGTCCCGGATGAGGAAGTCTCCGTCGTGTCCGTGTTGGTTGAGCAGCGCGTCGCACTGCGTCCTGGTGACGGCCCCGTAGTACCAGGCGCGGCCCACCACGCCCGCCGCGCCGCGCCCGCCCTCCGTCGCTTCACTGTACACACGATAGTTACATTGGTCTCGGAGTCCCGGATGAGGAAGTCTCCGTCGTGTCCGTGTTGGTTGAGCAGCGCGTCGCACTGCGTCCTGGTGACGGCCCCGTAGTACCAGGCGCGGCCCACCACGCCCGCCGCGCCGCGCCCGCCCTCCGTCGCTTCACTGTACACACGATAGTTACATTGGTCTCGGAGTCCCGGATGAGGAAGTCTCCGTCGTGTCCGTGTTGGTTGAGCAGCGCGTCGCACTGCGTCCTGGTGACGGCCCCGTAGTACCAGGCGCGGCCCACCACGCCCGCCGCGCCGCGCCCGCCCTCCGTCGCTTCACTGTACACACGATAGTTACATTGGTCTCGGAGTCCCGGATGAGGAAGTCTCCGTCGTGTCCGTGTTGGTTGAGCAGCGCGTCGCACTGCGTCCTGGTGACGGCCCCGTAGTACCAGGCGCGGCCCACCACGCCCGCCGCGCCGCGCCCGCCCTCCGTCGCTTCACTGTACACACGATAGTTACATTGGTCTCGGAGTCCCGGATGAGGAAGTCTCCGTCGTGTCCGTGTTGGTTGAGCAGCGCGTCGCACTGCGTCCTGGTGACGGCCCCGTAGTACCAGGCGCGGCCCACCACGCCCGCCGCGCCGCGCCCGCCCTCCGTCGCTTCACTGTACACACGATAGTTACATTGGTCTCGGAGTCCCGGATGAGGAAGTCTCCGTCGTGTCCGTGTTGGTTGAGCAGCGCGTCGCACTGCGTCCTGGTGACGGCCCCGTAGTACCAGGCGCGGCCCACCACGCCCGCCGCGCCGCGCCCGCCCTCCGTCGCTTCACTGTACACACGATAGTTACATTGGTCTCGGAGTCCCGGATGAGGAAGTCTCCGTCGTGTCCGTGTTGGTTGAGCAGCGCGTCGCACTGCGTCCTGGTGACGGCCCCGTAGTACCAGGCGCGGCCCACCACGCCCGCCGCGCCGCGCCCGCCCTCCGTCGCTTCACTGTACACACGATAGTTACATTGGTCTCGGAGTCCCGGATGAGGAAGTCTCCGTCGTGTCCGTGTTGGTTGAGCAGCGCGTCGCACTGCGTCCTGGTGACGGCCCCGTAGTACCAGGCGCGGCCCACCACGCCCGCCGCGCCGCGCCCGCCCTCCGTCGCTTCACTGTACACACGATAGTTACATTGGTCTCGGAGTCCCGGATGAGGAAGTCTCCGTCGTGTCCGTGTTGGTTGAGCAGCGCGTCGCACTGCGTCCTGGTGACGGCCCCGTAGTACCAGGCGCGGCCCACCACGCCCGCCGCGCCGCGCCCGCCCTCCGTCGCTTCACTGTACACACGATAGTTACATTGGTCTCGGAGTCCCGGATGAGGAAGTCTCCGTCGTGTCCGTGTTGGTTGAGCAGCGCGTCGCACTGCGTCCTGGTGACGGACCCGTAGTACCAGGCGCGGCCCACCACGCCCGCCGCGCCGCGCCCGCCCTCCGTCGCTTCACTGTACACACGATAGTTACATTGGTCTCGGAGTCCCGGATGAGGAAGTCTCCGTCGTGTCCGTGTTGGTTGAGCAGCGCGTCGCACTGCGTCCTGGTGACGGCCCCGTAGTACCAGGCGCGGCCCACCACGCCCGCCGCGCCGCGCCCGCCCTCCGTCGCTTCACTGTACACACGATAGTTACATTGGTCTCGGAGTCCCGGATGAGGAAGTCTCCGTCGTGTCCGTGTTGGTTGAGCAGCGCGTCGCACTGCGTCCTGGTGACGGCCCCGTAGTACCAGGCGCGGCCCACCACGCCCGCCGCGCCGCGCCCGCCCTCCGTCGCTTCACTGTACACACGATAGTTACATTGGTCTCGGAGTCCCGGATGAGGAAGTCTCCGTCGTGTCCGTGTTGGTTGAGCAGCGCGTCGCACTGCGTCCTGGTGACGGCCCCGTAGTACCAGGCGCGGCCCACCACGCCCGCCGCGCCGCGCCCGCCCTCCGTCGCTTCACTGTACACACGATAGTTACATTGGTCTCGGAGTCCCGGATGAGGAAGTCTCCGTCGTGTCCGTGTTGGTTGAGCAGCGCGTCGCACTGCGTCCTGGTGACGGCCCCGTAGTACCAGGCGCGGCCCACCACGCCCGCCGCGCCGCGCCCGCCCTCCGTCGCTTCACTGTACACACGATAGTTACATTGGTCTCGGAGTCCCGGATGAGGAAGTCTCCGTCGTGTCCGTGTTGGTTGAGCAGCGCGTCGCACTGCGTCCTGGTGACGGCCCCGTAGTACTAGGCGCGGCCCACCACGCCCGCCGCGCCGCGCCCGCCCTCCGTCGCTTCACTGTACACACGATAGTTACATTGGTCTCAGAGTCCCGGATGAGGAAGTCTCCGTCGTGTCCGTGTTGGTTGAGCAGCGCGTCGCACTGCGTCCTGGTGACGGCCCCGTAGTACCAGGCGCGGCCCACCACGCCCGCCGCGCCGCGCCCGCCCTCCGTCGCTTCACTGTACACACGATAGTTACATTGGTCTCGGAGTCCCGGATGAGGAAGTCTCCGTCGTGTCCGTGTTGGTTGAGCAGCGCGTCGCACTGCGTCCTGGTGACGGCCCCGTAGTACCAGGCGCGGCCCACCACGCCCGCCGCGCCGCGCCCGCCCTCCGTCGCTTCACTGTACACACGATAGTTACATTGGTCTCGGAGTCCCGGATGAGGAAGTCTCCGTCGTGTCCGTGTTGGTTGAGCAGCGCGTCGCACTGCGTCCTGGTGACGGCCCCGTAGTACCAGGCGCGGCCCACCACGCCCGCCGCGCCGCGCCCGCCCTCCGTCGCTTCACTGTACACACGATAGTTACATTGGTCTCGGAGTCCCGGATGAGGAAGTCTCCGTCGTGTCCGTGTTGGTTGAGCAGCGCGTCGCACTGCGTCCTGGTGACGGCCCCGTAGTACCAGGCGCGGCCCACCACGCCCGCCGCGCCGCGCCCGCCCTCCGTCGCTTCACTGTACACACGATAGTTACATTGGTCTCGGAGTCCCGGATGAGGAAGTCTCCGTCGTGTCCGTGTTGGTTGAGCAGCGCGTCGCACTGCGTCCTGGTGACGGCCCCGTAGTACCAGGCGCGGCCCACCACGCCCGCCGCGCCGCGCCCGCCCTCCGTCGCTTCACTGTACACACGATAGTTACATTGGTCTCGGAGTCCCGGATGAGGAAGTCTCCGTCGTGTCCGTGTTGGTTGAGCAGCGCGTCGCACTGCGTCCTGGTGACGGCCCCGTAGTACCAGGCGCGGCCCACCACGCCCGCCGCGCCGCGCCCGCCCTCCGTCGCTTCACTGTACACACGATAGTTACATTGGTCTCGGAGTCCCGGATGAGGAAGTCTCCGTCGTGTCCGTGTTGGTTGAGCAGCGCGTCGCACTGCGTCCTGGTGACGGCCCCGTAGTACCAGGCGCGGCCCACCACGCCCGCCGCGCCGCGCCCGCCCTCCGTCGCTTCACTGTACACACGATAGTTACATTGGTCTCGGAGTCCCGGATGAGGAAGTCTCCGTCGTGTCCGTGTTGGTTGAGCAGCGCGTCGCACTGCGTCCTGGTGACGGCCCCGTAGTACCAGGCGCGGCCCACCACGCCCGCCGCGCCGCGCCCGCCCTCCGTCGCTTCACTGTACACACGATAGTTACATTGGTCTCGGAGTCCCGGATGAGGAAGTCTCCGTCGTGTCCGTGTTGGTTGAGCAGCGCGTCGCACTGCGTCCTGGTGACGGCCCCGTAGTACCAGGCGCGGCCCACCACGCCCGCCGCGCCGCGCCCGCCCTCCGTCGCTTCACTGTACACACGATAGTTACATTGGTCTCGGAGTCCCGGATGAGGAAGTCTCCGTCGTGTCCGTGTTGGTTGAGCAGCGCGTCGCACTGCGTCCTGGTGACGGCCCCGTAGTACCAGGCGCGGCCCACCACGCCCGCCGCGCCGCGCCCGCCCTCCGTCGCTTCACTGTACACACGATAGTTACATTGGTCTCGGAGTCCCGGATGAGGAAGTCTCCGTCGTGTCCGTGTTGGTTGAGCAGCGCGTCGCACTGCGTCCTGGTGACGGCCCCGTAGTACCAGGCGCGGCCCACCACGCCCGCCGCGCCGCGCCCGCCCTCCGTCGCTTCACTGTACACACGATAGTTACATTGGTCTCGGAGTCCCGGAATGGTTCAAGAAACAATTAAACAATATTCAAAAAAAACCTTGTAGTATGTTGAAACAAAACGGATAATATAAATGCAGTTTTTCTAGACGAAATCTAGTCGGTCATGGCGGTGCAATGGCGGTTATTCTAATGGTTTCCGAACACATCATTGAGGATTTATGATGTGTGTGTAGATTAGGGCTTCCAATCCCGGAAACCCGGGATCTTGCGAGCGGGATCGCGGGATCCCGGGATCTCACATTTTTTGGGTCATTTTTCAATACCGGGATTCCGGTATTTCCAAAAAGTATTGAAACGTACGATGTAAACGCAATTTAGTATTTTATTTCACAATATTTACCCCTGACTAACCTTTCTTATATCAATCCCGGGATCCCGGGATTGACGAAGACCAATCCCGTATTAATACCGGCTTTACAAAAGGTTCTTTGGAAGCTATTTGGAAGTCCTAGTGTAGTACACACTACACATAAGGTGGTAGTAATACCTGTAGGGCATGGCGAGGTAGTCGGCCAGCTCCTGCAGGTAGTTCCGGGGCACGAGGCCCTGGCGGCCGCGCGAGTCGCGCGCGCGGTACCACTCGGGGTCGGAGGGCGGCCGCTCCACGATCTCCAGCCGGTCGCCCTTCTCGAACGACAGCTCCTGCTCGTTGTTCGACGTGAACGAGTACAACGCCACCTGTACGGGAAACGAGTACTACTTCATTTCATTCCCAATCTAAATACTCTTCTAAATCTAGATACTTTTTTTTTTTGGGGCATCAACAGCATTACAGGAAAATAATACAAAACTTAATAGCTAATAACAAAGCCAATTATAGACGTCCACCGAAATACGGTAAATGGAAAAACAACGTAAACACAGAGTAATTTAAGATTTGAACTAAAATTTAAATTATAACATGCTCGGTAAATACAAACTATCATGTGTGTATATGAAGTAGTGTATGAAGTCTTAATTCAAACATTAAAGTCGACGAGTATAAAAACTACTTACAACAATATCTAGAACGTTCTCCGCCATCGCGTACGTGTGCACCGGGTCCTCCGCCTCGCCCTCCTCGCTCGTGTAGTTGGAGGGGAACCTGGACGAACAACAATCATTAAGAAAGTAAAGTTGGAGGGGAACCTGGACGAACAACAATCATTAAGAAAGTAAAGTTGGAGGGGAACCTGGACGAAGAACAATCATTAAGAAAGTAAAGTTGGAGGGGAACCTGGACGAACAACAATCATTAAGAAAGTAAAGTTGGAGGGGAACCTGGACGAACAACAATCATTAAGAAAGTAAAGTTGGAGGGGAACCTGGACGAAGAACAATCATTAAGAAAGTAAAGTTGGAGGGGAACCTGGACGAACAACAATCATTAAGAAAGTAAAGTTGGAGGGGAACCTGGACGAACAACAATCATTAAGAAAGTAAAGTTGGAGGGGAACCTGGACGAACAACAATCATTAAGAAAGTAAAGTTGGAGGGGAACCTGGACGAAGAACAATCATTAAGAAAGTAAAGTTGGAGGGGAACCTGGACGAACAACAATCATTAAGAAAGTAAAGTTGGAGGGGAACCTGGACGAACAACAATCATTAAGAAAGTAAAGTTGAAGGGGAACCTGGACGAACAACAATCATTAAGAAAGTAAAGTTGGAGGGGAACCTGGACGAACAACAATCATTAAGAAAGTAAAGTTGGAGGAGAACCTGGACGAAGAACAATCATTAAGAAAGTATAGTTGGAGTGGAACCTGGACGAACAACGATCATTAAAAAAGTATAGTTGGGGGGGAACCTGGACGAACAACGATCATTAAGAAAGTATAGTTGGGGGGGAACCTGGACGAACAACGATCATTAAGAAAGTATAGTTGGGGGGGAACCTGGACGAACAACGATCATTAAGAAAGTATAGTTGGGGGGGAACCTGGACGAACAACGATCATTAAGAAAGTATACTTGGAGGGATACCTGGACGAACAACGATCATTAAGAAAATATACTTGAAGGGGTACGTGCGCGGACCACTCTCGTTAACTAACTAGACAAGTTACAAAACATTTGGTATGTTACTCAAAATAATAGTAATCATTGATTATCGTTAATTGAGTACTTTCCGAACCGGTGGTAGTTTATCGACATTCATAGGTACATGTAATATGCCTAAATTGAAGAATAAATCACTTTGACTTTTGACTTTGACTTTG
Source organism: Epinotia nisella (assembly GCA_932294315.1). NCBI lineage: Eukaryota > Metazoa > Arthropoda > Insecta > Lepidoptera > Tortricidae > Epinotia > Epinotia nisella. Next base: position 1,418,462 of record OW028677.1, read on the forward strand.
AGTAACTTTTCGAACGAACGGAAGGATGTACTGAGGGTGATACGATTTTTTTCAAAAATAACCATGAACCACCGAAACTATGGACCATTTTCTGTTGATAACAAAGTGTACGCACCACCCGGTGTGCGCCTGGTACTGCCCCCGCCACCAGCCGTCATTGCTCTTCTCCAAGATAAGGATCCTGGTCCCTTTGGTGAGGGACAGCTCGTCAGGTTGCTGCGCCTAAAAATAATAATGGACAATTGTATTTTTTTTATTTATTGAGCATTTGGCAGTTTGTTTTGGACGTCTACATAGTTGGTCACGATTTGAAATCTAGTCGGCCATGGCGGTGCAATGGCGGTTATTCTAATGGTTCCCAAACACATAATTGATGATATATTATGTGTGTAGATAAAGTAGTGTATACAACTGTACATAAGTAGGCCCTAAAACACTCGTGTGATCCTATTATAAAGCTCGTTGATGCTCGTTTCATAAAACCACACTCGCGATTTAAGGCCTCTCATCATCTCTCTGTACACTTACACTCTCATAAAATTCGTTAAATTACGTTTAATGATCTTTAAAAGATTTTATGTTTTTTTTTACACTTAATATTATATTAGCCACGTATATTTTAACTTGTGCTTTTAGGAAACTATAGGTCTGTTGTTCTGTTTCTTTTATCTTAGTCAAGGTTTATGTATGACTTTTTGTTTCTTAATATATTTAAAAATATATATAATAATATGCACATAAACTACTAATGCGACCCGATACGGACGGGTAAGAGCACCGACGTCACGCCAGTAAATTCCGATGATAACCTGGTAGTTGTACTTGACGACCGCGGTGCCCAGGGCTTCGGTGTTCTCGGGCGGGCGGCGCGCGCCCGGCGACTCGGTGCCGCCGCGGACCGGCGAGCTGTTGGACGGTAGCGTGTTCGAGCCAGACACAGGTTAGTTACCTGGTAGTTGTACTTGACGACCGCGGTGCCCAGGGCTTCGGTGTTCTCGGGCGGGCGGCGCGCGCCCGGCGACTCGGTGCCGCCGCGGACCGGCGAGCTGTTGGACGGTAGCGTGTTCGAGCCAGACACAGGTTAGTTACCTGGTAGTTGTACTTGACGACCGCGGTGCCCAGGGCTTCGGTGTTCTCGGGCGGGCGGCGCGCGCCCGGCGACTCGGTGCCGCCGCGGACCGGCGAGCTGTTGGACGGTAGCGTGTTCGAGCCAGACACAGGTTAGTTACCTGGTAGTTGTACTTGACGACCGCGGTGCCCAGGGCTTCGGTGTTCTCGGGCGGGCGGCGCGCGCCCGGCGACTCGGTGCCGCCGCGGACCGGCGAGCTGTTGGACGGTAGCGTGTTCGAGCCAGACACAGGTTAGTTACCTGGTAGTTGTACTTGACGACCGCGGTGCCCAGGGCTTCGGTGTTCTCGGGCGGGCGGCGCGCGCCCGGCGACTCGGTGCCGCCGCGGACCGGCGAGCTGTTGGACGGTAGCGTGTTCGAGCCAGACACAGGTTAGTTACCTGGTAGTTGTACTTGACGACCGCGGTGCCCAGGGCTTCGGTGTTCTCGGGCGGGCGGCGCGCGCCCGGCGACTCGGTGCCGCCGCGGACCGGCGAGCTGTTGGACGGTAGCGTGTTCGAGCCAGACACAGGTTAGTTACCTGGTAGTTGTACTTGACGACCGCGGTGCCCAGGGCTTCGGTGTTCTCGGGCGGGCGGCGCGCGCCCGGCGACTCGGTGCCGCCGCGGACCGGCGAGCTGTTGGACGGTAGCGTGTTCGAGCCAGACACAGGTTAGTTACCTGGTAGTTGTACTTGACGACCGCGGTGCCCAGGGCTTCGGTGTTCTCGGGCGGGCGGCGCGCGCCCGGCGACTCGGTGCCGCCGCGGACCGGCGAGCTGTTGGACGGTAGCGTCTTCGAGCCGGACCCTTTTTTCACTTTCTTCTTAATACTGGAATGGAGATGTTTGTTAATGGTCAATGGGTGAAATTAATAGTACATTACTGCAGAGGCCGGGAAATAGCAATTCGTGGATGAGTTGATTTTGTCGGATGAAGCGAAGCTAAATCCGACAATAGAGACGAATACATGAATTGCCATTTCCGCCGAGGCAGATATAGTGCTTTTCTCCATAAATGCGAGGAAATCAAATAATATTTTCAATCATTTTAAAACAGCGAGTAGTATGTCAATAACCTATCATGTTCCCGCCCAACTTATTTTTTTAAAGTATCTACACGGCATGACTCATGGACCTCATGGTGCCAGTTTAGAAACACATAAAAAATAAAGACATTAGAATCGATTCCAATTTTATGTTTTATGTAATAAAAATGATTAAAGATTAAACGGGAATGAAATCTAAACGCAATTTAGTTCGTTGTGAATATATTTCGAAAATATTTTAATTTCTTCAGTTAAAACTATTTGAGACATTTTTTAAAACGTCACTTCGATCTATTACAAAAGTAATCGTTTTGTCTATGTATTAAAAAAACAAAACTTGGGAAAACTTTAAGCTCACTACAAACGGGTGCAATTTGTCACACCAACTTGCAATAGTTGGAAAGAGACAGCCATACATTACTAACCAATCTAACTCTAGCAAGTTGTTATGACAAATTGCTAGGCCTTTAAACTTACGAGCATTTGGCTGTTTGTAGTGATTTGTCTTGGTCAAAACATATGATTAAAAGGTAAAAAAGTATACAGTAAAGGAATTTCATACATTTTCCTGGCCGCTAAAACTGTACAATAATGACTTTTAACTTTTTAAATTTGCGCTTGTCAGTAACGAGAAACTTCACGTACTATTTTTGCTACAGTAAGGCGCACATTTCCGAGCATATTGGAGAAAATTAAATAATACTGTCTTTGAGATACATTGAGATTTTGGAGGTAATCACTAATCAGTATTTGATAGAAACAGCGCATACTGGATCTAACAGACAGAATAACCATTCGCACTCTATATTAACTTTTCATTGAGTTCAAAAATTGCACTATTGATTAAACTGGGGTCTAAGTGCCACACCAAAGGAATCGTGTCAATAGTGTCACCAACTACAGCAGGCATTTTATTTTGAAGAAACACTCATGCATATACATACTTTTACGGTGACGGGCCTTTTTATTAGGGTTCCGTAGCCAAAATGGCAAAAACGGAACCCTTATAGTTTCGTCGTGTCCGTCTGTCCGTATGTCTTGGTCGGACACGCACTTGGCCGGTTTTTTATTACAAGCTTCTATGTAACTTGCAATGTACATATGTATGTAGCTATGTTTGTTCGGGAGGAATCTTGCAACTCAATTGAGCTGAAATTTTGAGTTTAAGTATAGTTTGGATGACAATTCAATATTATGGTACCATCGAGCTGATCTGATGATGGAGACAGAATGTGGCCACTTAACAGACGTAACCCCGTTGAGTTTTGGCTCTAACGAGCCAACTCAACGAGTAGTTGATGACGGTATACAGAAAAGTACACTTGGCACTAAAAGCTTGTACCAAAAATGAAATTGTTGACAGAAACTTGTTTTATCTATGGTTAAGCTAAACTATTGCTATAAAAACAATAATTTCCAGTTTGAATATCACGCAACGATAACTCACGCATCACTTATCAACACGGATTTATATAAAGCGGATACGTATAAGACATCGGTTTTCCTCATAATTAAATAACTGCGATATATATTCCATACCGCTCAACCACATCTCACTCACGGATTGTTATGAATGGTTAATGAGTCAACGGATTATAGCCTCTTTCTGAATAACTGATGAATAAGTAGCTAACTGTAATATAACAATAGGGAAATATCTCCAGTCTGAACGTGCCACCGTTTGTTCTTAATGTCGAGTTCTGGTCGGAGTGCACTGTACGTGGCTACCATTCAAAGAGTGAGGGTTTATAGGTTCTGCGCGTCCTAGACACGCAGTCGGACTGCGAGCGGGCGTTCTTGAAGCGCCACCAGCATTGCGCCATTGCGTACGCACGTTAGGCAGACAAATTGTTATTCTTTTGTCTTTTGTAAATGACAGTTGAATTGTCCTCGTTCGATGGCACAGGAAGAGTTCTGGTCGGAGCGACCTGTTATAGGTGGTTAACCGTCAAAGAGCGAGGGTTTCTCAACTCCAAGTACATACGGCGCCGAATCGAAAAAAGTGACCGCCATTTTGTTTTTCATTGTTTATATTCAATTTTGTCCAAATCCGTAATTGATTATGATTACCTATTGAATGTCCGACTAGTATACCTGTTAAAGAGCGAAGAAGAAGGGCTTCTCCTTCTTCACGTAGTTGCTGGGCACGTAGCCGGACTGCGAGCGAACTTTTTGCACTCGCCACCAGAGCTTGGAGTCTTCGAGGAGGAGATCATGCTCGTTCTTAAGGTAGATTTCTGGTCGGAGCGACCTGTCAAAGACCGAGGGTCTCTCGACTCCAAGCACTGGTTCCGGTTTTGTTCAAATCTACAAATCAGTATACCTGTCAAAGAGCGAGGGTTTCTCCTTCTTCACGTAGTTGCTGGGCACGTAGCCGGACTGCGAGCGCGCGTTCTGCACGCGCCATCAGTGCTTGGAGTCGTCGAGGAGGAGATAACGATCGTTCTTAAGGTAAATTTCTGGTCGGAGCGACCTCTCAAAGACCGAGGGTCTCTCGACTCCAAGCACTGGTTCCGATTTTGTTCAAATCGACAAATGCGTATACCTGTCAAAGAGCGAGGGCTTCTCCTTCTTCACGTAGTTGCTGGGCACGTAGCCGGACTGCGAGCGCGCGTTCTGCACGCGCCACCAGTGCTTGGAGTCGTCGAGGAGGAGATAACGATCGTTCTTAAGGTCGAGTTCTGGTCGGAGCGACCTGTCAAAGACCGAGGGTCTCTCGACTCCAAGCACTGGTTCCGGTTTTGTTCAAATCTACAAACGAGTATACCTGTCAAAGAGCGAAGGTTTCTCCTTCTTCACGTAGTTGCTGGGCACGTAGCCGGACTGCGAGCGCGCGTTCTGCACGCGCCACCAGTGCTTGGAGTCGTCGAGGAGGAGATAACGATCGTTCTTAAGGTCGAGTTCTGGTCGGAGCGACCTGTCAAAGACCGAGGGTCTCTCGACTCCAAGCACTGGTTCCGATTTTGTTCAAATCGACAAACGAGTATACCTGTCAAAGAGCGAGGGTTTCTCCTTCTTCACATAGTTGCTGGGCACGTAGCCGGACTGCGAGCGCGCGTTCTGCACGCGCCACCAGTGCTTGGAGTCGTCGAGGAGGAGGTAGCGCTCGTTCTTGCGCAGGTCGAGCTCCTGCGCGCCTTGCGCCGCGTAGTCGTACTTCGCCACCACGTAGCACACGTCCTCCTGGAAAGGTACATTGGTTAATGCTACAGATGTAGAGAATAATTGTTAGATTAGTACACAATTAGCGAAGAGGAGCCTTTTGAACGAAAACTTCAGCTTGAAAAGATATCGAGACTTTCGACGGGCCTTCCCGTTGGCCCTGCCAGATCCTATTTTTAGAAGCTTTATATTAACCTTTCGAATCCCGTAGCTCCCATGGACGCCGCAAGATTTAAGACTGACACACATTAAGCCATAAGTGTCAGAATACGGTAGAAGATCTGGACGCCAAACGCCAGTTCCGTAAAACTCTGCCCAAGCCCTCCTACCACTATACTTATAACTCTAGTGGACAGCTTCACTGTGTCTCTTGCGGTCGTACGTTCAAAACCAAATTTGGTTATTGCAAGTCACACTCGAGCAGCCCATGCACGTAAAGTTTCCCAACCCTAATAAGTAAGTATGTAAGTTGTCTGTCAAAATTTGCAATCCATTTTTCAGTCACTTGCCGTTATCCGATTGAGCTGAAATTTTGGGTAGTAGTATAGTTTGGATGACAATTTAATATTCTGGTACCATCGAGCTGATCTGATGATCCATCACTAACCAGCCAGTATTTAACCGACGCAACCCCGTTGTTTGGGCTCGTTAGAATCGTCTCAATGAGTAGTTGATGATGGTATCCAGAAAAGTACAGTCAGCAATAAAAGCTTGTACGGTCGACGCCAAAAATACGTTTACACTATTCGCCTTATTGCAATGGAATACGGTGCAAAAGTGTAAACGTTTTTTTACCAAAAATGAAACTTATTTTCTATAGTCTTCTTACTTTGTTCCATCTTTTTACTATTTTTACGGCGCTCTTGGTCTTGACTTTCGACCTCGATACGTATTTATTGTACTTACTCAAATTATTTATTTAAGAATTATAGACAACTGACATATTTAACATAGCAAAACTTGAAACTATAACATTCACAACCCATTGGCTATTTGATCAACGTCCTATGCATCTATGGTGTCAACAAAATAGTAAACCAACACAAGTGATTGATTCAGTAACACCTTGGATCTAAATTGTAAAAGTTGTTATACAACTATTCTGAATTAATCTATTCTATATCAACTCACAAGGCCTAAGCCTAACTCCAGTTTTCTGCTTAAAATTAATATGCATGTATACAAGCTAGATAATTAACATGCATACTCGATTTGTGTAAGAAAGAATGTCCCCTAATATTTATTTATTATTTATTTATACTAAACTGATCATTCACTGAATGTAGTAGTAAGCAAGTTTAGATTAGAATGTCCCTAGGTAATAATCTAATAATCATTTCAAGCAATATCTACAACTTAGAAAAGTTGAAAAACCCCCGTTTTTTTAATTTCAAAGTTCAATATCTCAAAATCGGCTGAACCGATTTTGATGAAACATGGCTAAGAACACTCGGGTTAAAATTATCTATGACACAAAAAAGCCGCATTCAAATCGGTCCATCCGTTTGGGAGCTACGATATCACAGACAGATACACAAACTTATAAAACCCCTCTTTTTGCGTTGGGGGTTAAAAAGGAGGCAAAGAGCAGAAAGACAACATGGCAAAAAAAAACTATATATTCTAAGGTGTTGTGTGACCTAAAGACCTCACAAAGTAACAACGTTAGATTTAAAAGGAAGGAATATGACCAGTAAGTGAACTTTTTTAGGGTTCCGCACTCAACGGGTAAAAACGGGACCCTATTACTCAGACTTTGCTGTCGGTCCGTCTGTCTGTCACCAGGCTGTATCTCAAGAACCGTGAGAGCTAGAGAGTTGAAATTTTCACAGATTATGTATTTCTATTGCCGCTATAACAAAAAATACTAAAAAACCGGCCAAGTGCGAGTCGGACTGGGGCTCCCATACAACAGACTCTATTTTTTTGCCGTTTTTTATAGATAATGGTACGGAACCCTTCGTGTGCGAGTCCGACTCGCACTTGGCCGGTCATTGCCGAAGCCGACAGTCATTGTTCTTTTCCTCAGCAATAAAGCATATAAAACAACAACCTAAAGAGTGTAAAAGCTGATGAACTTCTTCGTAATAAACATCAGTAAATCGCTTATTAACAGAGTGGCTTTGAAACAGTCCTTCAAATTTAATACCGTAATTAACAGACTCATATAATTATAACATGACTACATTCCTGTCAGTGGCAGCAATAGCAATGTATGTAATGTAGACCCATTTAAATGGAAATACATCAGTTGTTACATACGTAATTAACTGATAGATTACGATAGATTCTTTTAATTCCAGTTTAAAGCTGTTAAATTTGAACACAAAATATAATGTTTACTGTTTATATAATACAACTACTATTGCTTTTTAACCGACTTCAAAAAAGGAGGTTCTCAATTTGACTGTTTTTTTTTGTGTGTTTGTTACGCGATAACTCGGTAATTTATGAACCAATTTGAAAAGTTCTTTCTTTGTTTGAAAGCATATACTTCCAGATTGGTCCGGTTGTCACCAAAATCCAGTTCTGATGATGGGATCCTGGAGAAATCGAGGGAACTCTTCAAATTTTATAGGCAAACTCGTAGCAATTTGGCTACTGATTTGAAGTCGGTTAAAACTTTGTTTTTAAAGTAAATTATGACTTCAGTATTCTTAAACCTTTCTAACATAGTCAAGAGCAATGAAAACAAGTACTCTAAGTAATTAAAAATATTGAAAGATTATGGTATAAATAAACTTGTAAAATTATGGATTTAATGAGTTTCTAGTAGTAGTAGTAGTAAACTGCCTAGGAAGATACTGGCACACATGGTGTCTCATATTTGTATGCAAAATATAAGGGTAGACATACATATGTTAATTACACATTCTACTTATCAACATTATGATACTTATACCTAATGAGAATTATTAGAGCATGACTGCTAATTAATGGCATGACTGAACGTAGACATACAATGAAATCTATAAATATGTACAGTAAGGGAAATGTATTCATGTACCACCGTAGAACCCTATCATAATAAGGTGAAATATCACTCAAGTTTGAGTGACGGCACCCTGCCAATTGCGACAGGATTGTACGGTGGTACATGAATACATTTCCCTTACTGTACACACACTATTTTATATTCCTATATTATTTCACAGGTTCAAAAGGCTAACGGATTTCACCAATATATGTCGTCAAATGCAGATGAGGATAAATAAAAACAAATAAATAAATAATCATATTAAATAGTATTAACAATATATTATTATTCATCATACCTAACTTGTCATTTCAGTTTTAGGCATGTTATAGTTTAAGGAAAAAACTGTCTGTGTGACTACAGACAGACTCAGTGATCACATATGTTCAGATGTATCACATTTCTTAAGATCTACACAATCTAAATAGAAATAGTGTTACTTTTATTTTTCAAAATGTCCAGGTTCGATTCCCGAGCTGAGTACAAGTTTTTTTTTTAATGTATGAGTTTTTCTTGTTACTAAAATCGATGACATGGTTCCTAAGAAGAGATCTGATACTGACCAATCTAAATGTGACACCCTGTATATATATAATAATATATATAAATGGTAAGAAGTATAGCTTGATCTTATAAGAATGTATAAATATTTGACTCAGACTTGATCATGGGTTTTACCACACATTATAATATGTAGAATTGAATGTTACTTTAAAAACCCAGATGAATGAGTCAAAGAAGACCACAGAAAACCCCAGTTTCCTTGACTTATTTCATGATTAGAGTCCTACCCTTGGGCTAGGATTGAATACCTTTTATGATGCCAGTTGCAGATAAGCTGATGATGACACAGTCATCACTTTCTTTGGGGTAATATTGCTAGTAAGAGGATTAGTCTCTTAGAACCTCTCCAGTGAGAGAAATAGTTGGAAGAACTTGAATCACTTTTTAGTATAACATGTAGTCTATGACCCTCAACTTCCTGGCTGCCAGCACAGATAGGTACCGAGTTGGGTGCTCTGAGTTTAAAGACTACAGGGTGTGAGTGAAGGTGGTAGTTACCTGTGCATTTTTTCCATGCCTCGGGTTGGCCATGGCGTGCGGCGCCGGCAGCGGCTTGCTCGCCCACACCGAGTCTGCGGCGCGTGCGGTTCGCGTCTCCAACATCGGAGCCCCGGGCGAGCCCTGGCTGCTAGCGCTCCGTTCCTACTGATGCATCTCCACACCACCCGCGACCACTGCACCAAACATTACCACTGCACGACACCGCACGCAATCGATCGAACAACGAACGCGCCGCAAAAACAAACGATTGTTTATTGTAGGACGTGCGAAACCGATCGAAAGCTCTCGTCCGACGAACGCACAGGTGACATATACGATGACGATTTAAAGCTGTTTTGCTACACGAATATATGTTTAGGTGAAATTCAACTATTGCCCCTTTATTCTATACGTAAATTCTAAGTAGAATTTTCTTATAAAACGGTGAATTATCGAATTTATCGTAAAAATTTCACATCAGTCGGTGGGGCAACGATGGATGAATCAATAGACAAAAAAAGTTTTTTTATCGCAATTTTTTTCAACTACCATTGACAAAATGCAGTACTCTATCTTTTTTTAGAAAGTTGTAAAATCAAGAAATCATTATTTTACGAAATCAATTAAGATTGATTAATTAATATTATATTTTATTTATCAACTTATTTAAAAACTAGACATTGCACTCAAGCAACTTACTATCATAGTACCGGAGTTTTTTTATTCGACTCGAGCAGTCTCGGTCCTGTACTTTGTCTGTGCTTCCACTGGCGGCCCATACACGGCGATTAAATACTGATGATCTACTATAGCTGTCTCACTCTATCGCATGTTATAGATAGAGACAGCTATGGTAAATCATCAGTATTTAATCACCGTGTATTGGCCGCCACTCCGCTGTCCTTTGCCGCTGTCATGCAGCACCAACCATTTTATTTTCAATTCAATTGTCTGTGTTTAGTCGTGAAGTATAGACGTGTAATATAAAAGTGCAGTGCAGTGCAGTGAAGTTCCTCAATTAATTACATGGCTTAAAAACAGTGATAGTTCGTGAAATCGACAATGTCTGATTCGGAGGCCAGTAATTACTCCGGGAGTGGCTCCGAGGCTGGCAGCGTCGTGTCTAATCGGTCCAGACGGAGTGCCGCGTCGAATAGGTCGGCGAAGTCTCGCTCGGTGTCCCGTTCTCGGTCGCGCTCGGGGAGCCGCACGCCCAGCCGGAGCCGGAGCCCTAGCCGCTCCCGCTCGCGCTCCCGCTCCCGGTCACCCTCGCGATCGCGTTCACGCTCACGCTCGAGGTACGTGCATGTTTTAGTGGTTACTTTCTTATCCTTGTAATGTTTACTCGTTTTATTTGCTGCCAGTGTTGCTCAAGATTAAATCAGCGTAATCATGACCAAACTGTTCACTGGTTCAACATATTATATCAATTTGTAATTAATAAAAACTGTTCTAGGAGTCGCTCAGCAGGGTCTGGAGGTAGCCGGAACAAAGACAATGAAGCGAAAGAAGCTTCTGGAGATGAAGAAGTTGAGGTTAGTAGTAGGTAGATCTGTTCATGCACAAAAGGGGGACGCTTCCAACAACAATTTTGACAAATTAGTATGCTGTGAAAGCGACTGGGGCATTGCTCATTGAGACCCATATTTTGCATCACAGCAGCTGCTAATAAGTAGAGATGCAACGGATATCCGGCCACTATCTGGTATCTGCATATTCAAATTCAAATTTTTATCACAGAAATCACATTACAATATAATTATTAGGTGGAACAATTAATATCTAGGTATCCATGTGACACCCTGCAAGGGCACAGCAACAAACTTAAAACTAACATGCATCAAAATAATATTACTCAAGTGTGTTTAGCGTTAAAATACTCATTTAAGTTGTAATAGCATTTCTTAATTAAGAATGTTTTTAGGTGTTTTTTGAAAAGAGAATATTAATAGATTTATGTCCCTTAAACAGATAGTTCTGTATACCTAGTAACAAAACTGACAGTCTATGTCAATCGCATATATTTATGTTTAGTAACAAAACTGACAGGCTGGATGTGACATCACCTTAATTTCTTAATTCTTCCACAGATTTCACATATAGTCTATTATTTCATATATATCAAAAAGCTATGCAGGCTGTGTAAGCAAGCTGCAAGGGTGCCCTCATGACAACATTAACACAAAAGTTGTTATGCCATACAACTTTCGGCACATACATTCCGCAGTGCCTTCCTAATACCAAATAATTTTGCTTATCACACTTCAGGGCTGTGCCAAAGCTTTTCAGGTTGTCTTAATAATATAATTGTTGTAGGATGAAGAGGAGCCGGAGGGCGAGGACCTGGTGGACTCGGAGGAATATGACGAGGATGAAGAAGAAGCTCGGCACAGGAAGAAGCGCAAGAAGGACAGCCGCTATGGAGGCTTCATTATTGATGAGGCTGAGGTAAGCTTCATTATTCTACATTGGAAAATTGGGTAGAAATAGAACCTAAGTTAATTTCTTATATAAAACAAATCTTTTCAACAGATTAAGGTTGATAGGCCAGCTTTTCATTATAATTTTCTTTGCTCATAAAAATTCTGCATGGCTATCACAAGACGGCGAGCGAGCTCTCTCGATTTTTCTTGCACAACACCTCTCTTTCTAAGTTTTCTAACAAGAGAGAGTCGGATAGTGTGAGAAAAATTAAGATTCTTGTGATAGCCGTGCTGTGGAGGAAAGAGATATGCAACTAGCATGTTTCTGTTCTATTCAGCAAGATAAAATAAAATTAACTATCCTCAAAAGTCAAAAGTATTTATTTGCCAGAATACAGTACAGGATAATAAGATAAGATAAGATAAGATAGCCTTTATTTGCTGAATTTACTACATGCATGCTTATTACATAACTTAAACTAATTTATTTTTCTAATTAAATGTTTCATTTTTTTATACTATTTGTTTTATTTTTTCTAGCTTCAGCTTGTCTCTTGGACATAGGCCTCTTCCCAAGCTTTCCATTTTGTTCTATCTTTAGCCTCCCTTCTCCATAATGTTCCTGCTTTCTTTTTAATATCATCTTCCCATCTCATTATTGGTCTACCTCATTTTCTTTTTCCCTGTCTGGGATACCATTCAATGATATCCCTTGTCCATTTTTCCATTTTTTCCCTCATTGTGTGTCCTGTCCACCTCCATTTCAACTTTTTGATGCACCGTGTTATATCCGCCACTTTGGTTTTCTTCCTAATTTTTGTTAGGGACACCTTGTCCTTCCTTTTTATGTTAAGCATGCTGCGCTCCATGCTTTGTTGGCATACTTTCAGCTTCTGGGTGTTTCTTTGTGTGAGGGCCCATGTTTGGCTTCCATATGTGGCACAGGGAAGTATGCACATGTTGTATACTTTGCTTTTTAGTGTTTGTGGGAAATGCTTGTTTTTCATTACCTCTTGGAGGGACCAATATCGCTTCCATGCACTTGTTACTCTTTGGTCTATTTCTTTATTCATCTGCAGTGTTGGGGAGATGATCTGTCCGAGATATGTGTATTCTTCTACATATTCGATCTCTTTATTATTTACTTCTATTTTGGTTTTTTCACCGTTAGTCATGATTTTTGTTTTTCCAGCATTCAGTGACAGTCCCACTTTTGTACTCTCTGTAGCCAATTCCTGAACCATTGTCTCTAGTTCTATTGAATTATTTGAGATTATTATTAGTACAGGAAGGTCTTACATAATTGAACATGACAGTGTATTCAGCCTGCATGCAGGCGTGCACATATTTTACTGAGAGGCGATGAATTTAATAAAATTGGATTGATAAAATTTATTATATTTTGCTTTTGATAGTGGTAAGAGAGCAAAATTATCATAATAAAATCATAATGTTCTATGAATTCTCAAAAATATTTTTACCCCATAGGTAGACGATGAAGTTGAAGAAGATGACGAATGGGAGGAAGGGGCCCAGGAAATGGGTATTGTGGGTAACGAGGTGGATGAAATGGGTCCCACTGCGCGGGAGATCGAGGGTCGGCGCCGTGGGACCAACCTCTGGGACACACAGAAGGCGGAGAAGATAGAGGAATACTTCCGGAACAAATATGCTGATGAGTCCGCACCTCTGAGGCACTTCGGTGAAGGTGGCGAGGAGATGTCTGATGAAATCACACAGCAGACTCTCTTACCCGGCATTAAGGACCCTAATCTGTGGATGGTCAAGTGCAGAATCGGGGAGGAGAAAGCTACAGTTCTTTTACTGATGAGGAAGTTCATCGCTTACCAGTTTTCAGAGGAACCGTTCCAAATTAAATCTGTAGTCGCCCCAGAAGGCGTCAAAGGGTATATCTATATTGAGGCTTATAAACAGACTCATGTAAAATCACTTATTAATAATGTGGGGACTCTTAGGATAGGCATATGGAAACAGGACATGGTCCCTATAAAAGAAATGACAGATGTTCTAAGAGTGGTTAAAGAACAATCCGGATTAAAATCCAAGCAATGGGTCCGGTTGAAGAGAGGTCTGTACAAGGATGATATAGCCCAGGTTGACTATGTAGATCTAGCCCAAAACCAAGTGCACCTGAAACTGCTTCCTAGAATAGACTACACTAGACTCCGAGGTGCTTTGAGAACGGTTCAGAGCGAGAGTGAAGCGGCTAAAAGAAAGAAGAAGAAGCGTCCCTCTGCAAAGCCTTTCGATCCAGAAGCGATCCGAGCGATTGGTGGTGAAGTCACATCTGACGGTGACTTCCTGCTTTTCGAAGGTAACAGATACTCTAGAAAAGGTTTCCTTTACAAGAATTTCACAATGTCAGCGATATTGGCCGAAGGTGTCAAGCCGACTCTAATGGAATTGGAACGATTTGAGGAGCAGCCAGAAGGGATAGACATCGAGCTAGCAGCCCCCGCCAAAGATGACCCCACTAGCCTGCACTCTTTCTCAATGGGAGACAATGTCGAAGTGAGCTCAGGAGATCTGGCTAACCTACAGGCTAGGATCATAGCTATAGATGGCTCTATGATCACCGTCATGCCCAAACATGACGCCTTGAAAGATCCTCTAGTATTCAAACCTAATGAATTGAGGAAGTACTTCAAGCAGGGAGATCACGTGAAGGTTCTAGCGGGGCGCTACGAAGGAGACACCGGGCTTATAGTCCGAGTTGAGACTCACCGTGTCGTCCTGGTCTCCGATCTCACTATGCACGAGCTAGAAGTGTTACCCAGAGATCTCCAGCTGTGTTCCGACATGGCCACCGGAGTGGACTCCCTCGGACAGTTCCAATGGGGCGACATGGTCCAACTGGATCCGCAAACCGTCGGGGTGATCGTGAGACTGGAGAAGGAGAATTTCCACGTCCTCGGTATGCAGGGAAAAGTGATAGAGTGCAAGCCCCAAGCGCTGCAAAAGCGGCGCGAGAATCGCTTCACGAAAGCGTTAGATTCCGAACAGAATACGATACAGAAGAAGGACATAGTGAAAGTTATAGACGGCCCGCACGCCGGCCGCAACGGAGAAATCAAACATCTGTACAGGAACTTTGCCTTTTTACAATCTAGAATGTACCTGGACAATGGCGGTATATTCGTGTGCAAGACGCGACACCTGCAGCTGGCCGGCGGGAACAAGAATCCGTCGGCGACGAGCAACTTGGCGCTAGGGTTCATGTCGCCGCGCATCCAGTCGCCGATGCACCCGTCGGGCCGCGGCGGTGGCGGTGGCGGTGGCTCGCCGCGCGGCCGCGGCCGCGGCGCGGGCCGCGGCGGCGCCGCCTCCAGGGACCGCGAGCTCATCGGACAGACCATCAAGATCACCGGAGGACCTTATAAAGGTATGTATGTTTTCTTCACACTTGTTCGTAAATGGTGTTGTTCCATACGTGTATACAGAAGGATAATGGTCTTAATAAAGCCTAGGGAGTAATGGGCTTGTGTGATTGGCAGCAAATCTAGTTGCTCTGGTGATTGGTTGAAAAAAAATCTAGTTGGCCAAGCGCCGCAAGAATGCTGCCCTGTGATTGGTTGAAATGTTGAAGCTGCGCGCTCCACTAACACTGATCTGGAAGTGAAGTTGTCAATTTCGACAATTTTTGATTGGTGCGGTTGTATGACTATTAGATTTTTCTGTCTTTTGTAGTTATTTATTTACTCGCAAATGTGATGAAAAACATCGTGTTTGAGTTAAAACTTCCCTACTTTATAACTGACGTAAAAGTGACACATACTATTTAAAGGTTATATTGTAGCTCTGTATGTATACAGAAGGCCTTAATTGTTTCCGCGAGATGAGCTTGTGTTGTGTTGCTTAAGCAAATCAAGTTCCTCTGTGATTGGTTGAAAAAAAACCTAGTTGGCCAAGCGCCGCAAGAATGCTGCCCTGTGATTGGTTGAAATGTTGAAGCTGCGCGCTCCACTAACACTGATCTGGAAGTGAAGTAGTCAATTTCGGCAATTTTTGATTGGTGTGGTTGTATGACTCTTAGATTTTTCTGTCTTTTGTAGTTATTTAGTTACTCGCAAATGTGATGAGCGCGAGTCCGCTGGATGCGGGTGGCACAGGACCGGTCAATTTGGAACTCTCTGGGGGAGGCCTATGTCCAGCAGTGGACGTCTTTCGGCTGATATGATGATGATGATGATGAAATGTGATGAAAAACATCGTGTTTGAGTTAAAACTTCCCTACTTTATAACTGACGTAAAAGTGACAGATACAATTTAATAGTACATTATTGCCGTGGCCGGGAAGGAGGCAATTGCAGGCTGAGTATTTGTTTAATTATAATACGAAGCCTGCAATTGCCATTCCGGCTAAGGTTAATATAGTGCTTTTCTCAAAAATGGGGGAATTATAAACTTTAAATATCGTTGCACAACGTGAAAATATTAATGATTTTCCGCCGTTTTTCTTTTTAAACCGAATCGCAAGTGTATTTTTCCACCGAAAAATGCGAACTATTTGAAACACATAGAAAAAGTCGCGTTTGCAACAGAAAAACACGAGTTGAATTGGCTGAATACGACCCGTGCCATCTTTTATATGACTGTTTCAACTTTTTAAAAAGTTTGTGGAGGAATTTATATGTAACATTCCAGACGGCCTGCAATGTTTTTAATTTTTTAATTTTGATCTGACCTGGAACTATACACTTTACCTTCCAATATGTAGCGATTAATGTATACTTTGCGGGCCATTTTGGAGAAAAGGTTATTGTAGCTCTGTATGCCTGCGCGTTATGAAGCCCTGGACGAGCAAGTGTGATGAAATAGTACATTGTTCAACGAGGGGCGTAAGTGGAATATTGCTAACGAGAGACTATCAGAAGCCCGACGCCGGAGGCGGAGGGCTTTTGATGACTCGAGTTTGCAATATTCTTACGCCCGTGTTATACACAATGTTTTTCATCACATTTGCGAGGAAATAAATAACAACAAAAGACAGAAAAATGTAAGTTTCATACAGCAGCACCAATCAAAAATTGACAACTTCACTTCCAGATCAGTGTTAGTGGAGTTCAATATTTCAACCAATCACAGAGCAGTATTCTCGCGGGGCGGGGCCGGCTTGACCAACTAGATTTTTTTTCAACCAATCACAGAGCAACCAGATTTGCTTAAGCCAATCAGAGGGTTCTATTATTTTAAAACTAAACTTAACAGCCCGTGGGAGGTAAAACGGCTATAACTGCTCTGCACGCTCGCAAGTAATAACGCCATTGACGAGCAAGCGTGATGAAAATAATATAATGATTATTATAGGCAACGTGGGTATCGTGAAGGACGCGACGGGCAGCACGGCGCGCGTGGAGCTGCACTCGGCCTGCCAGACCATCTCCGTGGACCGCGGCCACATCGCGGGCGTGGGCGCGCCCGCCAAGGACGGCTCCTCGTCCTTCTACAGCCGCACGCCGGGCCGCACGCCCGCGGCCGCCGGCGCCACGCCCACGTACCGCGACACCGGCCTCAAGACGCCCATGCACGGCTCGCAGACGCCCGTGTACGACGCGGGCGGCCGCACGCCGCACTACGGCTCCGCCACGCCCTCGCACGACGGCTCGCGCACGCCCGCGCACGGCGCCTGGGACCCCGCGGCCGCCGCCACGCCCGCGCGCGACCCGGACGAGTCGCCCGCGTACCGCGCGCCCTACGCCGCGGGGCCCTTCACGCCGCAGACGCCGGGCACCATGTACGGCTCCGACCACAGCTACAGCCCGTACCAGCCGTCGCCGTCGCCCGCGGGGTACGCGGCGGGCTACCTGGGCACGCCGTCGCCCGCGGGGTACTCGCCGCGCAGCCCGTACGCCGGCGAGGCGCAAGCCGACTGGCACACTACGGAGGTTGGTTTTATTCATATTTTAACCAAACAAATAAATATTTGCGGACAATCTTACACTCCATTGCCCTTTGGGTAACTTTGAGCTTTCTTATGAGGCCCATAGTAAGCGACCAAGTTTCAGTGCCATATGTCATCACTGGCAACACACACTGGTCAAAGACTCTCGTCTTGAGACACTGCGGGATATTGGACGAAAAGATGTGCTGGAGCTTCCCGAACGCTGCCCAGCCGAGTCGGATTCGACGATTGACCTCTTTCTCGAAGTTGAACCTACCTAACTGGACAGTCTGTCCTAGGTATACATAATCGTCTACAACTTCGAGCGTAAAGTGTCCGATTGTAATGGGAGTTGGTACTACATGGGCATTTGACATGACCTTCGTCTTATCCATGTTCATTGCTCGGCGCATTGTTCGGCGTGGGTAGGCCCCCCACAAGGTGGACTGATGACCTGGTAAAGGTCGCGGGAGTCCGCTGGATGCGGGTGGCGCAGGACCGGTCAATTTGGAACTCTCTGGGGGAGGCCTATATCCAGCAGTGGACGTCTTTCGGCTGATATGATGATGATCATGATGAATCTTACACAATCGACCTAGTCCCGAATTAACCAAAGCTGCTATAGGTACTAGACGACGATAAACATACTTATATAGATAAATACATACTTAAATACGTAGAAAACATCCATGACTCGGGAACAAATATTCGTGCTCATCACACAAATAAATTAGTCCAGGCAATGAACTGACAACTTGTATGGAAAAAATGACAGATTTGGAAATAATTTATAATAGCTAATTTTTTTAATGTAACGGATATATTATCAATTAAATAGTTACCTAGAGGCAAAATCCAACAAAAAATCAGACATCAAAAAAATCAATATTTAATTAGCTCCTAAAAAGTCCGGATAAATATTAATATATTTTTTTATCTTTATTTAGGTTCATTTACATTTGCTTTAAAATATTCAATATAAATAAAATATAAAAGACAATGAATGTTTAATTTAAATATATATAATTACTTCCGGGTGGAAAGTTTGTTGGATTCTTGAATAAAGCATCTTAGAATAACGTTTTAGAATGAAATAAACAAAAAAAAACGCTATTATAAATTAATTACTAAAAGTAAATGCCCTTACCGGGATTCGAACCCAGGATCTCTTGCTTCGTAAGCAGGGTCGCTACCAACTAAGGTAAAGCGGTCATCAATATCCTAGAAGTTGTCATGCCGTATCAAATGGCCAATCATTTTCCCCCTTCTAGTGCTGATGGTGCAATAATGTAAAATAACATTTACCATAAGTAATTATTATTCTCAAGGATGAGCTAAAAATTACTTACATTAAACAATCTGTGAAAAGAATCAATATTGATTACATAATTATTATAAAATCTAGGGACTCGTCTGAAGCTAATACGAAATAGAGAGTAATTTGTTTTTTCGAAGCCTTTATACGGCCATTCTCAAATGTTGTGTCTGCAGTTGTATCTAATTACCACGACCATTTACGAACATTTTATATGGAGTTGTGGCAATCAGACGCAGACACAAATCTGGAGAATGGCCGTATAATGTCCCACTGCTGGACAAAGGTTCCTTTCGACTTCCACTCGTCCCGGCTTTGAGCCAATCTCTGGCCAATCGTTGCAAAATGCGTCCAGGTCGTCCCGCCATCTCTGTCTCGACCAACACACAGACAGAGTTAAGTATCCTGTTTTTGACGGTATTCAAATATAGCGGTGAAAACTTCATCTAGAACTCATTTTAAAATGTAAAAATAGTAGATTGTACAACAAGTAAATAAAACCTCGCCGGTGGCTCGGGATAGTTAAATCGAGGGGTAAAGTGGCTCATTAATCCCCGAATTATACACACTGCTTTTCACTTCGATTGCGAGAAAATACAAAATATTTACAAAATTGAATAAAATAACAGCTCATTCCCGCCATTAACAGCGCATTTAACTTTTTAAAGTATCGATTTTTAATTTTCGACACGTGATATTAGGCTTAGGTACTTCATACTGCCAACTCATTGAATGTTTCGACACATTTTTAAATGAGTTCAATTATATCTGATATTATTAATTTAGTAATGAAACGGAAGTGAAATTGATTAAAGCAAATCAAATAAAATAACAAGTTTATTCTACGAAATTTTATTGTGCGTGTGGCTGTTAGCTCCGATTATCTTAGTCTTTAAAAAAATCGCGACCTCAACTAATGGCCAGTCAATGACCAAAGAAACTAAAGGACGTGAAGTATCAACAAAATGAGTGTGTCAAGTATGGGTGACAAACATCGCGGATGTAGTGCTGTCCTGCTATCGATAATACAGCGAACACGTTTATCGATAATATAGACAGATCTCAGAACATATAGGTTATAAGTACATTATTTTATATGAGCTAATTGAAAGTGTAGTTTTTTTTCAATTATTGACTGTATCAGGCATTACTTAGCGGAATTCCATGATACGAGGAAAATAATTCTTTGCTATTCTGCTAAATATCATGGTTATTACGAAGAAGTTATGTATTTATTACATGCAGTCAATAACAACAAGCAGCTTTTGGGACAACGTATTTATTAAGTATTTTATTTTACAATCATGTCTCCTTTTAAACGGCATGAAATGGAAGTGATATTCATATGTATATTAACAAATTACAAGTCGACGAGTGAACATGAGAAAATAATGATTTTTATGTACACGATACGATCATCCGTCCACTTTTAAAATAACATGAGATGACAGTAATCCATACCTTATTAGATATGCGGAAGTATGACTTTCGGTACCCTTACCCTCATGCATAATAGCACAAGAAATAAAAGTAAAATTGGCAGAAGAGTCCTGGGAAAGGTACAGGCAAGTATTATGTATTGAAAATTTAAAAAGCGTAAAGAGAACAGGGTACTCCAGCAAAATGTAGAGAGCAAATGTTTCTTTTACATTGTGTCTTATATTTTCAGGTCCAATTGCCTCCAACCATTTTTTCCTGGCATATTGGTAACCTTTAAAAATAGCTATATTAGCGAATCAATGAATCTTGTTTAGTTTCAAGGTACCTACTATAAAATTTTACCAATCTTGACAACCCAGACGGTTTTTCAGGTTTTGCTAATTCAAGATACTGGCTCAGAGCTCACTGGTTATAGAACTAGAAAATTCGGTATTGCGAATGACGCATCGCCATTAATTATCGATATTTTTAAGAACAACCCTAACTGCCACTCAAAGGTAACTTTCAGTACAAAAATATCGAATATAAAGCTAAATCCTATTACAACGTATAACGAATCTTAATCTGTGTACACATTACAACATAATGCAAATGCTCAGCTCTCGATATTGCTTAAATTATCCAATATTTCAATAAAAATACATTTACGTACCGGTGCAAGGATAAACTGCCGATTTGGGCCTTTTCGTAAGCCACATCCAATAATGCTGCAGCTGGGCATGGTCACCACATTCCACTTATCCGTGTTCTTTCAGCCTTGTGCAGTTTATAATTTTATTTAGAAAGATATTTTAATATTTTGATTTGTTTACATGTGTCGTTGACAGATGATGTACCCACTAAACTGACGGGAACTGACATTTCGGGGCAACAAATATGGCGATTTTGGGCAACATTTGACATTTGATAATCAATGTTCGGTTCTGACTGTTATACTACCATCTCTTTTTTGGTAGCCAAATGGTGCTTGGTTAAAATGAGACAGTGCTATTTTGGAGATGTTTACGTCTAAACAAATAAATACACACTGTCCATTAGTTTCTTTTGTCATTGTGGCCAGTCGGTAAATTCGGCCGAGCCAATTTGGCTCGGACTTGCCGCGCGCGTTTTCCTCAGACACGCTAAAATTCGACCGAGACAGAGGCGGATTATCCATATTACTCCAGGCAAAATATTGTTTCGAAAAACATTAATTTACAATAGCGTTTTTTTTGTTTATTTCATTCTAAAACGTTATTCTAAGATGCTTTATTCAAGAATCCAACAAACTTTCCACCCGGAAGTAATTATATAGATTTAAATTAAACATTCATTGTCTTTTTTATTTTATTTATATTGAATATTTTAAAGCAAATGTAAATGAACCTAAATAAAGATAAAAAAGTATATTAATATTTATCCGGACTTTATGGGAGCTAATTAAATATTGATTTTTTTGATGTCTGAGCTTTTGTTGGATTTTGCATCTAGGTAACTATTTAATTGATAATATAACCGTTACATTAAAAAAATTAGCTATTATAAATTATTTCCAAATCTGTCATTTTTTCCACAAGTTGTCAGTTCATTGCCTGGACTATATAGGCAAACTAGGGACGTGGCCTACTGTGCCTAGGGGCGTGCGCGCGAAATTTTTTTTTTTATAAATTTGAATCTATGGCCGCTAGAGGGGCGCCGATGAGGTGCTTGCCTAGGGCGCTCTCGACATTTAATCCGCCTCTGGACCGAGACCGCCGTACGCCTCGCCCGAGGCATGCGTCCGGTGTGGACACGTCTATAGATGAAAATACCCTATTGTTTCATTTTCGAATGGTATTCATTCCATTGAAGAGGTTGCCTTTAAGTACTATCAGTGCCAGAGGATCCCACTAGTAATGCTTGTTTACGAAAAAAAGTAGCCACTTGCACAATTCAGGTTTTCAATATGAAATGACAATTTTTAAGAATTTAATTATAAAGGTCTCTTTACCTATCGTTATAAGTGGTGTTATGGGCGTTGCACTTTTATATAGCGGCAAAACCTGTCAACTGTCACTGTCATAGATTGCCACAGATAATTATAACTAACCGACAGAGGTTTATGCGCAGCAATACTGCAATTATGAATGAAGTAAAACCGACTTCATTTACATTTAATACAGTTGCTATCCATTTTTGGGCTAACTTGCGAACTCTCTGGTCTTTGATGTTGTAATTTTCACGTTTGTGTCATAGAGGTTCTTTTTTTTTGTTTTTACTGAAACAGATTATCGATGCTATAATGTTACGCAAATATCTTTCCAGACTCTTAATTACCGTATGCAGGTCATAAATTGTTTCAAATCATGTCAGAAGTAGACACATTTCTATGCAAAATTAACTGGCATTGTGTAGGATTTCACAACTTTTAAGGAAAAATTGATGATTCTTACACATAAAAACCGGCCAAGTGCGTGTCGGACCACGCAAAACGAAGGGTTCCGTGCCTATTAAAAAGGTCGTATCGTCACAGAAATTTTACGGCACTTACGGCCTTTTCTTTGAGGAAGGCAGTTTTTCAGCAATATCTCGAAAACCTATGAACCGATCTCGTTCAAAACAATTTTCGGTGAATGAAATTAATAAGCCCTATGTCCATGAATTTTTTCATATTTTTAAAATACACCGTTCAAAAATTAGAGGGGGGGGGGACAGAATTTTAGTGACTTTCGGGGCGATTATCTCCGGCTCTATTCACTTAATCAAAAAAAATGCTAAGAAACCTTATATTTATTTTGAAAGGCCTATCGATTGATATGCCACACGGGGGGTCACAATGAAAAATTTTTTTTTGCCTTTTAGTTTTATGTATGGAGTGCACACCTAAAAAATTTTTTTTTGTCATTTTTATTACAAAACTATATAGCGGCTAACAAAATACACCTTTCCTCAAAGTTTTATTCAAATACACTTTATAGTTTTCGAGTAAAATGCCTGTGACATACGGACAGACGGACATGACGAAACTATAAGGGTTCCGTTTTTGCCATTTTGGCTACGGAACCCTAAAAATAACAGTTGGCTAATCTAATTGCGGTTTGAACTACCTAGACCTATTGGGTGACAGTGGAGACTTAATTTTCGATGGCTACTGTTTTTCGTGAACGCCTTAGATAGAGCGCTCCGTGCTCCGTATAGAGGGATACGGAGTTCCCCATGTCCACCGAAGCGCTACGAAATCTGTCGCACTAGATGTGTTAATAGACCTTTGGGCTAGGTAAAAGTTCGCAACGGTTTCAGGTGGAAGTCCGCCTCCGCGGCTCCGAAGAGGACGGCCTGGCGGGCCTCGCGGGCCAGACGGGCGTCGTGCGCGGACTCTCGGGCGCCATGTGCGCCGTGTACCTGCCGCGCGAGGACCGCGTCGTCAACGTGCCCGGAGCCCTGCTCGAGCCCGTCGTGCCCGCCTCCGGGGAGAGGGTCAAGGTACTGTATACCTAGCGGGCCAGACGGGCGTCGTGCGCGGACTCTCGGGCGCCATGTGCGCCGTGTACCTGCCGCGCGAGGACCGCGTCGTCAACGTGCCCGGAGCCCTGCTCGAGCCCGTCGTGCCCGCCTCCGGGGAGAGGGTCAAGGTACTGTATACCTAGCGGGCCAGACGGGCGTCGTGCGCGGACTCTCGGGCGCCATGTGCGCCGTGTACCTGCCGCGCGAGGACCGCGTCGTCAACGTGCCCGGAGCCCTGCTCGAGCCCGTCGTGCCCGCCTCCGGGGAGAGGGTCAAGGTACTGTATACCTAGCGGGCCAGACGGGCGTCGTGCGCGGACTCTCGGGCGCCATGTGCGCCGTGTACCTGCCGCGCGAGGACCGCGTCGTCAACGTGCCCGGAGCCCTGCTCGAGCCCGTCGTGCCCGCCTCCGGGGAGAGGGTCAAGGTACTGTATACCTAGCGGGCCAGACGGGCGTCGTGCGCGGACTCTCGGGCGCCATGTGCGCCGTGTACCTGCCGCGCGAGGACCGCGTCGTCAACGTGCCCGGAGCCCTGCTCGAGCCCGTCGTGCCCGCCTCCGGGGAGAGGGTCAAGGTACTGTATACCTAGCGGGCCAGACGGGCGTCGTGCGCGGACTCTCGGGCGCCATGTGCGCCGTGTACCTGCCGCGCGAGGACCGCGTCGTCAACGTGCCCGGAGCCCTGCTCGAGCCCGTCGTGCCCGCCTCCGGGGAGAGGGTCAAGGTACTGTATACCTAGCGGGCCAGACGGGCGTCGTGCGCGGACTCTCGGGCGCCATGTGCGCCGTGTACCTGCCGCGCGAGGACCGCGTCGTCAACGTGCCCGGAGCCCTGCTCGAGCCCGTCGTGCCCGCCTCCGGGGAGAGGGTCAAGGTACTGTATACCTAGCGGGCCAGACGGGCGTCGTGCGCGGACTCTCGGGCGCCATGTGCGCCGTGTACCTGCCGCGCGAGGACCGCGTCGTCAACGTGCCCGGAGCCCTGCTCGAGCCCGTCGTGCCCGCCTCCGGGGAGAGGGTCAAGGTACTGTATACCTAGCGGGCCAGACGGGCGTCGTGCGCGGACTCTCGGGCGCCATGTGCGCCGTGTACCTGCCGCGCGAGGACCGCGTCGTCAACGTGCCCGGAGCCCTGCTCGAGCCCGTCGTGCCCGCCTCCGGGGAGAGGGTCAAGGTACTGTATACCTAGCGGGCCAGACGGGCGTCGTGCGCGGACTCTCGGGCGCCATGTGCGCCGTGTACCTGCCGCGCGAGGACCGCGTCGTCAACGTGCCCGGAGCCCTGCTCGAGCCCGTCGTGCCCGCCTCCGGGGAGAGGGTCAAGGTACTGTATACCTAGCGGGCCACACGGGCGTCGTGCGCGGACTCTCGGGCGCCATGTGCGCCGTGTAATTTGGCACTCTTTAGGGGAGGCTTATGTCCAGCAGTGGTGATGATGAGATGAAAATACCCTAATATGAATATGTTTGCAGGTGGTGGCGGGCGAGGAGAGAGAGGCGGTCGGGCAGCTCATCAGCATCGAGAACCAGGAGGGCGTCGTCAAGTTCGGCACCGACGACATCAAGATCATGCAGCTGCGCCACCTCTGCAAGATGAGCACCGCCTAGACACGCCCCGCACGGCGACACCCACACCCTGTATAAATATAGCGAACACCCACAGACGTTGGACACCCTGTATAACGAGACCGAGACTTACTCGAAGGACACCCTGTATAAATATAGCGAACACCCACAGACATTGGACACCCTGTATAACGAGACCGAGACTTACTCGAAGGACACCCTGTATAAATATAGCGAACACCCACAGACATTGGACACCCTGTATAACGAGACCGAGACTTACTCGAAGGACACCCTGTATAAATATAGCAAAGACCCACAGACGTAGGACACCCTGTATAACGAGACCGAGACTTACTCGAAGGACACCCTGTATAAATATAGCGAAGACCTACAGTTTTCAAATTAAAGGAAATAATTTACGCCTCCCTAAGGCGTTGTAAGAAGGAACTGATTGAAAGATTTAGTGGCCGAGACAGATTGTTCCGATAGCTCAGTTGGTTAGCAGCGACGGGCCATGTATGCCTGTCGCCGGTTCGAATCCGGCTCGGAGCATTACATTTTTACTTCAATTCGAAATTTATAATTATGTCTTCTCATCTTTAGTTAAATCTAATGTATTGTCCGTCAGCAGACATAAATTAATGTCATGGATTTGACAACGACTTTCTTAGTCCGCCATAAATATGACCCCATGTACTATTTCCAAGGATTTATTTTCTCTATGCTATTTACGCAATACAGGCCATGACAAAGGAAATACGGAAGTGACAGCACTTGTCATAAGAGAAAAAAAGTTTTATATATACATAATCTTCATTGTATCCAGAATACTTCAGAATCGTGAGATAAACATTTATCGTGTTACATAGCATTCGTCTCTTTCCGGCACCACTAGACAAGTAGAAACATATGCATATAGGCCATTGCGTAATAACTTGTACAAGCGGAAACCTCTTTTCAAGTCTTAAATTACAACTTATTATGCAACCGGTCTCCAATGTACACGGTGCCCGTGAGCATTGCGAGAGATTTTAATCACGAATTTCTGAGGCTATAAGGAGTAATAAATGTTATATGAAGCTAGGTCGAATTCATCATAAAGGTGTTTCATACTGGAGATTTCATTACAACATTTTTACACAAAAATGGAAATATCTCTAAAACCGAACCGAATTTACTCGACGTTAATTAACATTTTTAACTTGAAATATAGTCAGGAATATCCTGTTAAAAACTCTCGCAATGCTCACGGGCACCGTGTATAGCGACCATGATAATATTGATGATACAATATTGACGTATATCTTCAAGTATATTTGTATCGTTATTTTTTCATAAGAATAACAACTTCCGTGTAGAAGTTATGAAATGAAGATGTTATAAATTATTTATTTACAGGAATAAATGATAAATACATCATTTGTTGTTTATTTTCAACGCCTTTTTACAACCTTTATATTTATTAACTTGACCTGTTCGTATGTAACTTAGTATGTAAGTTGTCCGTCAAAAGGGTCTAGCCGCATTCCTATAGTGAAACTGCCCCTGGCTGAAATGTATACCTTTCTTAGAAGCGTTAATTGGTCTTATTATAAGATATCATTTTACAATATTTCAAGCCTGGAATCCCCTTGGTTTGGATAAAAATAAAAAAAAATAAAAAATCTTTTTTAATTTTTCTAAGCTAAACTAATGGTTAGATTTCTTTGAAATTCGGATTACACATGGCACTAATAGCAATACATTTTCAAAAAAAAAATCAAGGTTCTAACTTATTTACAAAGGCCTAAAAAAGTTTTTTTTGTTTTAATTTTTTTTTTTTTATTTACAAGAGGGCGACAACCTCAATTTTTTGGTATTAAATGCACAATATAATATTGTATGAAATATATTTTTTTCATAAAAATCCATTTGTGGCAACAAGGTAAAAATGTCTTACTAATGCAGGCCTTTCGTCTTAAGGCGTTTGTAGGTTACACATATACACATTGGGCCAACGTACTTGGCTCATTGTGTACTTCCGCCTTTACAACCATTTAGTAGGTATAAACGAGCAGCAGCTAGTTGAGCAGAAAAATTGTGTACGCTAAGTTTTTTTTTAATGCAGTATTGCGTATTTCATAATAGTAATGTTTAGGTAGTAGTTGTTTACGTACAGCAATAGTAGATTACATACCGAGGCCAATAAAATAAGAAATGTCTCAGAACACATGTAATTATCGGCCGAAGCGAAGCTGAGGTCTATTATGACATACGCAATACTGCCTTAAAAAAATTTACGTATCAAAAGAAACTAAAAAAGTTAAGCACATTTGATTAAAATCCTACAATTTACACCTAAACATAACACTTATAATTACTCATCCTCGTCACTATCTGTATTAATACTAACATTTATACCTTCGGTCTTGAACAGTGCACAGAGTTTATGGCTAGGCCGCGGAATTGGGAATGGATGAAAATTTTAGAAATGCCTGATTATTTTTTTGGTGATAGGATTAACCTTCCTTAGCACCAGAAAAAAGTTTCAGATTTTTCAGCTGCGTCAATTAATTTTGAAAAATATAAACAGTTTCCTTACTTACGTTTTGGGTCAGTTACGGCACCTTCCTCGATCGGTCTCATATTACAAAAAAAAAATTTAATATGTGTGGTAAACTGACTCTGGCAATGATTTTGACACTTGCAGCAGCTATATTGGTCATTACCAGTGTCAGTTTACCACCGATATTTAAGATTGTTTTTGTAATATGAGACAGAGCAAGGAAAATGTCTATTTACCGTTCTTGACCCAAAACGTAAATGAGGAAACTGTTTATATTCTTCAAAAATAATTGTCGCAGCTGAAAAATCTGAAACTTTTTTCTGGTGCTAAGGAAGGTTATTCCTATCACCAAAAAAATAATCAGACATTTCTAAAATTTTCATCCATTCCCCATTCTGGATAAAAATCTGCCATACGACAAGTAATATATAATTGCGGCTACATGTGAACAACAACCTACTGTTCTTAACCCGTTCGCACATTCACAACAATATTGATCGATTGCTTCTACTCCCCTCTTTTCGCCATCATACTTTATGAAGCATCTATATACCTTCTTAGAGATGTGCCGAGAATGTATCTGTATCTACTATTGCTGTACGTAAACAACTACTACCTAAACATTACTATTATGAAATACGCAATACTGCATTAAAAAAAAAACTTAGTGTACACAATTTTTCTGCTCAGCTAGCTGCTGCTCGTTTATACCTACTAAATGGTTGTAAAGGCGGAAGTACACAATGAGCCAAGTACGTTGGCCCAATGTGTATATGTGTAACCTACAAACGCCTTAAGACGAAAGGCCTGCATTAGTAAGACATTTTTACCTTGTTGCCACAAATGGATTTTTATGAAAAAAATATATTTCATACAATATTATATTGTGCATTTAATACCAAAAAATTGAGGTTGTCGCCCTCTTGTAAATAAAAAAAAAAAAATTTAAAACAAAAAAA
Organism: Epinotia nisella; assembly: GCA_932294315.1. NCBI lineage: Eukaryota > Metazoa > Arthropoda > Insecta > Lepidoptera > Tortricidae > Epinotia > Epinotia nisella. The sequence continues at coordinate 1,447,410 of OW028677.1, forward strand.
ACTTTTTTTAGGCCTTTGTAAATAAGTTAGAACCTTGTTTTTTTTTTGAAAATGTATTGCTATTAGTGCCATGTATAATCCGAATTTCAAAGAAATCTAACCATTAGTTTAGCTTAGAAAAATTAAAAAAGATTTTTTATTTTTTTTTATTTTTATCCAAACCAAGGGGATTCCAGGCTTGAAATATTGTAAAATGATATCTTATAATAAGACCAATTAACGCTTCTAAGAAAGGTATACATTTCAGCCAGGGGCAGTTTCACTATAGGAATGCGGCTAGACCCTTTGTAATCCATTTTTCAGTCACTTGCCGTTATCCGATTGAGCTGAAATTTTGGGTAGTAGGTAGTATACCTAGTTAGGATGACAATTTAATATTATGGTACCATCGAGCTGATCTGATGATGGAGACAGAAGGTGGCCATTTGAATTCAGTATTTAACCTTTTGACAGCGAGGGTGCAAAATGAAACTTCTGATATATATTTATAAATATTGTCATGTCAAAATTAATGTACGTATAATGAACTATTTAAAAAAATGGGTCAAGTTACTTGTGATGCTTTTTATTACATAAAATTAACGAAAATGCGCACGCGCGGCTGTGGCCGTCTTTAGCTGTCAAAGGGTTAACCGACGTAACCCCGTTGTGTTTGGGCTCGTTAGACTCGTCTCAATGATAATGGTATACAGAAAAGTACAGTCAGCAATAAAAGCTTGTACCAAAAATTAAATTTTTGACAGGAACTTATTTATGTTATCTTACCTATATGCTCGCTTGTACGCAGAATACATTTATAAACTCACATTCTAGCTTTACCAGAATTTCTTATTTCGGGAATTTGGTATATTAGAAATCACCTGGTATTTGGAAAAGGTTTACTTAGATAGATTCTGGGAAGACCTTTAGTTTAGCTTATCCCTTCGAACGCAAAGGACACCTAAGTGTCGTGTTGCCGTGCCTGTGGCGCTAAGAACGATTGTAGGCGCTATGGCGTATTCTATTAACCTTTTCGATGCCAACGACGCATATATCCGCACCGCAGGTTCAACGCCAGCGACTGATATATTGGTCGAGGAGCCCAGCGCGATAGCAACCTTCTTGCATTGACATAAGGGTTGACTCCGCACTAAATGTCTTATTGATTTGGCGTGTGGTTGACAACTTTTGTCTTTAACAGAGCGTTGAAAAGATTAAAGAAACCTTCGGTCTTCAGAGTAAGTTTGGTATTTGCTCTCTTGTAACAACAATGTTGGCGTGACAGTGTCCCTTCTGCCCTGCTAGCATAACTTGACTCTCGACTCTACTCGCGCGCGAGATAGACTGCCCGTCACTTTCTGATTGATGTTGTCAAAAAGTGACAGATATCCGCACCGCAGGTTCAACGCCAGCGACTGATATATTGGTAGAGGAGCCCAGCGCGATAGCAACCTTCTTGCATTGACATAAGGGTTGACTCCGCACTAAATGTCTTATTGATTTGGCGTGTGGTTGACAACTTTTGTCTTTGACAGAGCGTTGAAAAAGTAAGTTTTGTATTTGCTCTCTTGTAACAATAATGTTGGCGTGACAGTGTCCCTTCTGGATGTCTTGATTGGCGCCAAAGAGGGAATATCTTGTTGATCCGGCATAAATGAAACAAAATAATAATGATTTTATTAACATTTATTGTTTTTAATTGTATTTTAAGAATCTGAAATAAAATGCAGTCACATAAACTGAGCAATAACTTGCTAATAACATTTTGTTATTCAAAACGATTACATACATCGAAAAATATGATGCTACCTATTATAGTAACAATCACATATGTTCACATTAGATACATCGATGGTATAGGCTAGCTAGGTACACATACCTATCCTATGCACGGGAATACATTGATTTTAAAACTCGATTATACCAAACTGGGGAGTAAAATGCTCAGAAAAATGCGCCCGAAAATAAAATGCAAAATTGCCATGATTGAGTAAAACTAATTAACAATTTTCAGTCTAAGCGAACGCATAGACAATCCTAAACCATAAACAAATTTGGCTAAAATAACGCAACTGAGCTACACTCGGCCATTCTCCAGATTTGTGTCCGCGTCTAATTACCATGACCCCATATAAAATGTTCGTAAATGGTCGTGGTAATTAGGCACAAAATTTTAGAACGACCGCACTATCGCATTACATGCTACATCCCGAACTAATCGAACCTATTATTGCAAAATTATAATTAAAGTTTTCAACAGCAGCAAAACATCCCCCGCCCCCCCTAAGTACTATAACAATTAACTTACTCTAAAGAATTTCAGTATTATTACGAAACTGCTGCGGAGCGCGCTCTAGTTACGACAACGTTTTACTTACGAAAGTTTAATAAACTGCAAGGTACCTTGACTGCATCTAGGGTTTACAAAGGGGGATTTTCGGGTGTACCCTCCATATTTTAATCGATTTTTGGAGGGTAGTGAAATACTTACACCCATATCTCCGGTGACAGCTTGCTGGGACGACAGTCATCTGCGACCATGACAGAACCCGTGTCGAAACGTCAGTAATAAAGGTAATTAAATATCGCGTTAGACTCGTGAAAAACAATCAGTTAAATGTGTTTACAAACAAGTTACCACCAATTTGCTACCAGTGGTAACAGCTGGGATTTTTTATCCCATCTTTTACTACTAAAGTACTCGGTGGTAACTAGTGGGAATATTTTTCCCACCTTTTACCACTAAAGTACTATTGTAAAGTATAATGGTAACTACTGGGGGAAAAAACCCAGTAGTCACCATAAATTACGATTCTCATTAGTTCCCACTGGTAAAAGATGGGAAATAGATCCCAGCTGTTACCAAATTGTACACTGGTAACAAATTAGTGGTAACAGATGGGAATTACCCGTTCCACTAAGGACTCCTAATGGGAAGACTGCAATCTACGAAACACGACCAAAAAAAATCAAAATCATAACACAATTGTAATATTGGATACATAATTGCCGTGACTAGCCGCACCCCGCGCATCCCACACACGCACTCAACGGTATTCAGATCTGTACATTGACATGAGGATCTTGAATATACATAAATCTCATGAAATCTCTGAACATTGTTGCCACGATGTACTTTATACAAATATATTCCGAACACACCATTCACGCATGTAGTTGCATTGCTACCGTTAAAACTATTTCGACATAAATATGTACAACACTTATATCAAAATTATTATAATATAGAAACTTAGAACCGAAGGAAGCTTCTGCGAATGTTACAGTCTGGTGCTATTGATCGAAATGCGTCATGTATGGTTGTAGGCCGAGACGGTTCCATAAGTCATGTTGAGTAATCAAGGTATTTTGCACCTTATTGCATTAGAATAAGGTAAGAAATTGTCATGCTTAATATTTATGAGCTGACTACCGATGAAACCACCTCAGTCTACAAGTCGGTAACGTATTTGGCATACAATATTTGTTTTACATATCTTAAAAAAGATAATGTGATGTGCACGATATACAATTAATTCTATAAAAATTGAGGCCTAGTCTCGGTCTGCTAAGCTACCTATTATCATAAATAATTTACAAAATACAAAACTACATCCCATTGAAGAAATCTGTACAATCCCGAACGAGTCGTGCTCGATCGCTCCTCACGTTAGTAATTTAAAAAACCGGCCAAGTGCGTGTCGGACCACGCAAAACGAAGGGTTCCGTGCCTAGTAAAAAGGTCGTATCGTCATAGAAATCATACGGCACTTACGTCCTTTTCTTTGAGGAAGGCAGTTTTTCAGCAATATCTCGGAAACCTTTCATCCGATCTTGTTCAAAACAATTTTCGGTGAATGAACTTAATAAGCGCTGTGTCCATGAATTTTTTCATATTTTTAAAATACACCGTTCAAAAATTAGAGGGGGGGGGACAGAATTTTAGTGACTTTCGAGGCGATTATCTCTGACTGTATTCACTTAATCAAAAAAATTCCCTAGAAACCTTATATTTATTTTGAAAGGCCTATCGATTGATGTGCCACACGTGGGCTCACGATGAAAAAAAAAATTTGACTTTTAGTTTTATGTATGGAGTACACCCCTAAAAAAATTTTTTTTAGTAATTTTAATTACAAAACTTTGTAGCGGCTAACAAAATACACCTATCCTCAAAATTTTATTCAAATACCCCTTATAGTTTTCGAGTAAAATGCCTGTGACATACGGACAGACGGACAGACGGACAGACGGACAGACGGACAGACGGACATGACGAAACTATAAGGGTTCCGTTTTTGCCATTTTGGCTACGGAACCCTAAAAACGTTCGATGGAAATAAATAAATACAACAGCCGAACAGCATTCGTCGGGTTATTCCAACCTGTTACCACCAATTTGTTACCAGTGGTAACAGCTGGAATTTTTTCCCCATCTTTCACCAGTGGGAACTGATGGAAATAGTAATTGATGGTAACTACTGGGGGTCTTTTGCCCAGTAGTTACCACCTCTAGTGGTAAACGATGGGGAAAAAAATCCCAGCTGTTACCACTGGTAACAAATTGGTGGGAATAACCCCGTTCGCCTCACAGAGGCGCATATCGTATCGATAATAATAAAATCTATGTACAGAAATCGCCAGCTACACTGTGCGCTAACCCAACTCGACCACTGAGCTTTAACACTGGTTTGACGACTGTGTAATTGCTAAATTACCTTTACGTCACTCCTGTCCATAAAGTACCAATTACCGCCCGCTACGCGTGCGGAAAATGTCGCTTACTGGCCAGGGGGAGACGAAAAATTCTGTAATCAACATGAGCGGTAATAAAGACGGCCTCAGATCACATATTTATCGCCCTAGCCTTCGGCTTAGCCAATTACCAGCGATCAGAGATATTCTGTTTTGCCGCCCTAGGTGAGTTAAGTAATGTACTACTGTTTACGCCATTTTGTAAAAACATATCTCTATGAGTTTGGCACCGCTATCCGGATTGTTGGCTTAGGCTGGCAGAATTAGCCAGTTAAGTATTTTAAGACCAGCCTGTATACAGGTCGTTCACGAGAGCTGGCACGAATGAATTGAACAAGTGAATGATAATGTCTATATGCGCATCACACAATTATTAAATACAGGTTGATGAAAAAGTGTTTCTGACAATAACAAATTGTGTTTTAGAGAATCTAGGGAGACTCTAAAATATGAAACCTTTGGACGCCAGGTACACCTAAAGTTTTTACATTAAAGATTTTTGACATTAAAATAAGTTAGAAAAATAATTATACGTTTTATTTACTAATATATTTTTTCTTGAATAACCAAATCGTAATAGGTACATGTTTACAAAATATTAGGAGGCCCCTTTATAAGAAAGGCACTCACACTGCCACACTCAGTGACAAGTGACATTACTTTAGGTCAATTCATTAATGCCAGCTCTCGTGAATGGACCTGTAGTCACTATTGAACTCAGACCTAGTATGAATAGGATTTAAAATTCAAAATGGCGTTCCAAACAGATACACAAATTAAGCTGCCATACTAACGCCCTACCAGTGTGTAGTGACGACATGTTTAAGTTCTATTCTAACAAACATGTCCACAAGTTGTGTAGGCCTAATTGCTACGGACCTGCCGATACACAGAAATTGAAACACGTACCATTTTCGCCCTTGTCACAACGACAATAAGGGATAGAAAGGCATGTTTCAGTTCACTTTAATGTATTTCACACGAAACTAGTATTAAAAGCAGATCACCTACACATGTCCGCTTTGTTACAATTTGATTTCTGAAGTAACCGGTGATTAGGTAACCTGTTTTTCTGTCTAAAGTATAGCTATATCTGTCTAGTGTCGCACTGACGATAATTACATAGATTAAATAATTGATTTCGAAGACCTAGGACGTCAGTTGAACACTAGATTCTAGCATCAAAACTAACAACGACTTGTAAGCGTTAAACCTAGTCTAAGTCATTGTCATGTATAAGTTTTATCAATAATTGCAATTACTGTCTGTACATAGAGATCTGACAATCGCTTTCCATACAAAACGTTATTTAGCATTCGCAGGCTAACGGCGTGATATTTTAAGAAACTTATGTAACAATCTTTCATAAATTGGCACTCCATTTGCGCGAAATTCCCCGTTTCCTAGAATAAACTTCCTAGAATAAATTCTAGTTTATACAAGTTTCTAGGAAACGGGGAATGTCGCGCGAATTGAAAGCCAACTTACGCAAGTTTGTTACATAAGTTTGTAAAAATATCACTCCGTTAAGCCTGCAAATGTGAAAAAACGTTTTGCATGGAAAACGATCCACCTTAATCGACGTCCATGTAGCATCTTATAGACCAAGTTTGCAATGCTTTAAACTAGTTCCAACTAAACAAACCCTACCCCCGAAATAAAAGCATTCGCGGGAATGTATCACCGGCTAACAACCACACAGCTCAACCTTTAGCCGGTGCGACCCAACCCGGTTACCTTTAGCCGGTGCGACCCGAGCTGGTTTTAGCCGGGCGAGGGGTCGCGGTGGCGGCCTCACGAGGCGTACATCCGCTTGATGTCCTCCTTGTACCTCTCCTGGATGTCTTTCCGCTTGATCTTGAAGGCGGCGGTGACCAGCCCCATGTCCGGGGACCACACCTCGGTGCACAGCTTGACCGCCGTGGGGACCTCGAAGCGCTCCAGGCCGCACTTTCTCGCGTGGTCGGCGAGCTCCTTCACCACCAGTTTCTCCACCTGCCCGTTCTTGCAGAGCTTGTCGAAGTCTTTCTCTTGCACGCCGGCCCTGGAATTACAAAGTGTATTGTTGGTTAATAGGGATGTAGACTCTAAATTTATTTTAACTTCAAAAGGAAGAAGGCAAAAAATATGCCTAATGACGATCCCATTCGAATATCTCAAAAAATTACGAAGCTACATCCGTTTTAACGTTGCTTGTTGACACTGGCAATTATATTGACAGTTGCAGCAGCTATATTTGTCATAACCAGTGTCAGTTTACCACAGATGTTTACGATATTTTTTTTGTAATGAGACGAATCAAGGAAAGTGTCTATTGACCGTCCTTGACTCAAAACGTAAGTGAAGAAACTGTTTATATTTTTCAAAAATAATTGACGCAGCTAAAAATCACAAACTTTTTTCTGGTGCTAAGCAAGGTTATTCCTATAACCAAAAAATATTGGAGAATTTCTAAAATTTTCATCCATTTCCCATTTCTTGTGAGTATAACTTGTTCTCGGAAGGCCGGGCTATTACCTGGCGGCCAGCTCGGCCCGGGTGCCCAGTGTGCGGGGCGTGTCTACAAGCGGCCGGGTATTACCTGGCGGCCAGCTCGGCCCGGGTGCCCAGTGTGCGGGGCGTGTCTACAAGCGGCCGGGTATTACCTGGCGGCCAGCTCGGCCCGGGTGCCCAGTGTGCGGGGCGTGTCTACAAGCGGCCGGGTATTACCTGGCGGCCAGCTCGGCCCGGGTGCCCAGTGTGCGGGGCGTGTCTACAAGCGGCCGGGTATTACCTGGCGGCCAGCTCGGCCCGGGTGCCCAGTGTGCGGGGCGTGTCTACAAGCGGCCGGGTATTACCTGGCGGCCAGCTCGGCCCGGGTGCCCAGTGTGCGGGGCGTGTCTACAAGCGGCCGGGTATTACCTGGCGGCCAGCTCGGCCCGGGTGCCCAGTGTGCGGGGCGTGTCTACAAGCGGCCGGGTATTACCTGGCGGCCAGCTCGGCCCGGGTGCCCAGTGTGCGGGGCGTGTCTACAAGCGGCCGGGTATTACCTGGCGGCCAGCTCGGCCCGGGTGCCCAGTGTGCGGGGCGTGTCTACAAGCGGCCGGGTATTACCTGGCGGCCAGCTCGGCCCGGGTGCCCAGTGTGCGGGGCGTGTCTACAAGCGGCCGGGTATTACCTGGCGGCCAGCTCGGCCCGGGTGCCCAGTGTGCGGGGCGTGTCTACAAGCGGCCGGGTATTACCTGGCGGCCAGCTCGGCCCGGGTGCCCAGTGTGCGGGGCGTGTCTACAAGCGGCCGGGTATTACCTGGCGGCCAGCTCGGCCCGGGTGCCCAGTGTGCGGGGCGTGTCTACAAGCGGCCGGGTATTACCTGGCGGCCAGCTCGGCCCGGGTGCCCAGTGTGCGGGGCGTGTCTACAAGCGGCCGGGTATTACCTGGCGGCCAGCTCGGCCCGGGTGCCCAGTGTGCGGGGCGTGTCTACAAGCGGCCGGGTATTACCTGGCGGCCAGCTCGGCCCGGGTGCCCAGTGTGCGGGGCGTGTCTACAAGCGGCCGGGTATTACCTGGCGGCCAGCTCGGCCCGGGTGCCCAGTGTGCGGGGCGTGTCTACAAGCGGCCGGGTATTACCTGGCGGCCAGCTCGGCCCGGGTGCCCAGTGTGCGGGGCGTGTCTACAAGCGGCCGGGTATTACCTGGCGGCCAGCTCGGCCCGGGTGCCCAGTGTGCGGGGCGTGTCTACAAGCGGCCGGGTATTACCTGGCGGCCAGCTCGGCCCGGGTGCCCAGTGTGCGGGGCGTGTCTACAAGCGGCCGGGTATTACCTGGCGGCCAGCTCGGCCCGGGTGCCCAGTGTGCGGGGCGTGTCTACAAGCGGCCGGGTATTACCTGGCGGCCAGCTCGGCCCGGGTGCCCAGTGTGCGGGGCGTGTCTACAAGCGGCCGGGTATTACCTGGCGGCCAGCTCGGCCCGGGTGCCCAGTGTGCGGGGCGTGTCTACAAGCGGCCGGGTATTACCTGGCGGCCAGCTCGGCCCGGGTGCCCAGTGTGCGGGGCGTGTCTACAAGCGGCCGGGTATTACCTGGCGGCCAGCTCGGCCCGGGTGCCCAGTGTGCGGGGCGTGTCTACAAGCGGCCGGGTATTACCTGGCGGCCAGCTCGGCCCGGGTGCCCAGTGTGCGGGGCGTGTCTACAAGCGGCCGGGTATTACCTGGCGGCCAGCTCGGCCCGGGTGCCCAGTGTGCGGGGCGTGTCTACAAGCGGCCGGGTATTACCTGGCGGCCAGCTCGGCCCGGGTGCCCAGTGTGCGGGGCGTGTCTACAAGCGGCCGGGTATTACCTGGCGGCCAGCTCGGCCCGGGTGCCCAGTGTGCGGGGCGTGTCTACAAGCGGCCGGGTATTACCTGGCGGCCAGCTCGGCCCGGGTGCCCAGTGTGCGGGGCGTGTCTACAAGCGGCCGGGTATTACCTGGCGGCCAGCTCGGCCCGGGTGCCCAGTGTGCGGGGCGTGTCTACAAGCGGCCGGGTATTACCTGGCGGCCAGCTCGGCCCGGGTGCCCAGTGTGCGGGGCGTGTCTACAAGCGGCCGGGTATTACCTGGCGGCCAGCTCGGCCCGGGTGCCCAGTGTGCGGGGCGTGTCTACAAGCGGCCGGGTATTACCTGGCGGCCAGCTCGGCCCGGGTGCCCAGTGTGCGGGGCGTGTCTACAAGCGGCCGGGTATTACCTGGCGGCCAGCTCGGCCCGGGTGCCCAGTGTGCGGGGCGTGTCTACAAGCGGCCGGGTATTACCTGGCGGCCAGCTCGGCCCGGGTGCCCAGTGTGCGGGGCGTGTCTACAAGCGGCCGGGTATTACCTGGCGGCCAGCTCGGCCCGGGTGCCCAGTGTGCGGGGCGTGTCTACAAGCGGCCGGGTATTACCTGGCGGCCAGCTCGGCCCGGGTGCCCAGTGTGCGGGGCGTGTCTACAAGCGGCCGGGTATTACCTGGCGGCCAGCTCGGCCCGGGTGCCCAGTGTGCGGGGCGTGTCTACAAGCGGCCGGGTATTACCTGGCGGCCAGCTCGGCCCGGGTGCCCAGTGTGCGGGGCGTGTCTACAAGCGGCCGGGTATTACCTGGCGGCCAGCTCGGCCCGGGTGCCCAGTGTGCGGGGCGTGTCTACAAGCGGCCGGGTATTACCTGGCGGCCAGCTCGGCCCGGGTGCCCAGTGTGCGGGGCGTGTCTACAAGCGGCCGGGTATTACCTGGCGGCCAGCTCGGCCCGGGTGCCCAGTGTGCGGGGCGTGTCTACAAGCGGCCGGGTATTACCTGGCGGCCAGCTCGGCCCGGGTGCCCAGTGTGCGGGGCGTGTCTACAAGCGGCCGGGTATTACCTGGCGGCCAGCTCGGCCCGGGTGCCCAGTGTGCGGGGCGTGTCTACAAGCGGCCGGGTATTACCTGGCGGCCAGCTCGGCCCGGGTGCCCAGTGTGCGGGGCGTGTCTACAAGCGGCCGGGTATTACCTGGCGGCCAGCTCGGCCCGGGTGCCCAGTGTGCGGGGCGTGTCTACAAGCGGCCGGGTTGTTGCGGACAGAAGTTACCGGGGGCAGTAAAAATGTTGTTTACGCGACATATGTGTGTGCGAGAAAATAATGTGTCGTGTACTGTAAAGTTTACGCCAGTGTGCGATAAAGACGACTTTATGTGAAATAGATACATTTAGCATTACTATAGATAAATGTGTAGTAATCAGGGTGACAAACATAAAAACGAAGGTTCGAGAATTCGTGAGAAGCGGCTAAAACGCCAGAACGAACGTCGAGAAAACACTAGACTGCTGAGCCAGCACGCGCGGGAATATTCTCGAATGATCATCACACGGCAATCGCGACCAATCGGAGCGCGCCGAAATTACGAGATCATAGTGCGCCGAAATTTCGCGAACATTCTAGTAAGAAAAGACAAGGACAGACAATCAAACTTCCTTGTCTTGACACGCCCATTTTTGTTGAGTATATAAGCGGACGGAACGAAGGGCCGCAAGTTCAGTTCAGTTCAGTTCAGTTTCTAAAAGGTTCTAAATCGGGAAAAAAGGAAGTGAAGAAAGTGATATCCAAGTGCTAAGTAAAGTGCAGTACAGTGTATATCTAGTGTTCCTAAGTAGTAATAAGGTTAATTGTGTTAATATTAGTGCTTTGATAGTACCTATAATAAATCTGGAATAACGTACGCGTAAGTACTGTTTAGTTCTGTAAATATATGCATGCGCCAGTAAATACGAGTTTTCTTGTGGCACTTGCGTGTGGACCTTTGAAGGCTAGAGGCTAGTCAGTGCTGAACTCCGTTCACTCCTTTATTTGCTCTGAACCTGAGCGGTCGATAATAAGGTTAGGTCGTGCTACCCGTGGCGAGGTAGTCCTATCACTGTCGCACGGTAGCCGTGGCTGTGTTTTCCTCTCGCTCGCGCGCCGAGAGAGACACACCTGCCGAGTCGAAGGCGGGGAGCGTACATGTAGGCGTGTACGTCCGCGGCGGCTATCCCCTCGACGCCAGGTCGGCGACAGTGACGTTATGGTCCTTCGAGCCGGATCCGGATTGCAGTGCGGTTTGCAGTACCGGATAAAGTGAGAGTGAACGTAATCTCGTGGGTATTAAGTGCCACAAGTAAGTGAACTTCTGTGACGACATTGCGTTGAATGTTGACTGGCCATTCCGCGAACAGTGATTTGCGCATGCAGAACAGTGGACTCGTTGACTCGTAGTGTAAATAGTGCTCGTCGACATTTTAAGATTGATTGACTCTGGTGAAAGTGAGTGACAGTATTTTTGTGAATAACGGACTGTGTCGATAAGAAATAGTGAAATTTTAACAATGATGACGCGCAGCAAAACCAACAAGGCTGACGATGCCGAGCGTCGTCGCTTCTTGGTGGAACGACAGGAACAGATGAAGACGACCTCGCAGGGCGTTGCGTGGTCGTTAATGCAGGAAACTCACCCCAAGTCAACTGGAGCCATTCCGAAGGACGTTAGAGGTAGCAGAGGTTTCGAGGAGGGCTCCGACGCTACGAAACCCACGCCCGCAGCAGTCGCTATGGCAAGTCGAACGCAGGTACTTGCATACGACCACCCAGCTTCACCGTCGGGGGCGACCCCAGGTGAGCGCACGGACGCCGGTGCACGCGTGTTGGTACAGCGAGCGCCCTCGATCCGTTCGCACGCTAGCAGCACTGCGGAGCTGAGGCGGAAGGAAGCGGAATTTCGCACAATGGAAAAGCTCGCCGAGATCAGTAGAAGGCAGCTACAACTGGAGGCGGATATCGTCCGAAAACAACTCGAAGTGGAACTTCATGCAATCGACGTAGAAGAAGAAGCCGAACAAGCAGGATCACGAGCACAGACACCACGGCCGCCAGCCGACGAGTTGACAGGAAGCATCGACAACTGGCTGAGCCGGCATGAGGAACGTCAACGAGAGCGAAGCCCCGAGCCGTATCGGGAAACGCGAGACCCATCGCCGCCGCGGGGTCGTGAACCGCGGGCGCCGACGCCCGTCAACATGGTTCGCAGAGTACGTACCCAATCTCCGCCGCCGCGTGGGTACGAGAGGGCACCGTCGCCCATAGAGCCGCGGGCAGAGTCGCCGCGCGGCCGGTTTACTTCCACACCGGCGTGGAAGCACGAGGAACCGCGATCACGGGAGCAGTACAGGTCGTCAGTGGAACCTCCTCCGAGTGACGCGGCTACAGCATTCAATAGGCTAGCGGACCAACTGAAAGTTAGTAAAGAGGGTCCGCTAAAGCGAATCGAGACATTCGCACTCATGGATGAAGGCTCAACGGTGAGCCTAGTAGAGGAGCAGTTAATCCGGGAAATCGGCTCAACAGATCCGGAGGTCCCACTTAAAATAAACGGCGTTGGCGGGCTGGAGACCCGCAACGCATCCAGTCAACTGGTGTCCTTAACGGTGCGCGGCCGGAACGAAGGCACAGCGCACAACATCACCGTAAGGACGGTGAAACAATTAGGCGTACGGGGGCAGAGGCTGCACCCCAGTATCTTCTCGCTGAAGCACCTAAGAGGCTTAGGTAAGGCGAGCTACCAACAGGCGGTACCACGTATTTTGTTGGGAGCGGACAACTGGCCATTGATGCTCCCAATGGAGGTTCGGGTTGGACACCACGGTGAACCGGCAGCAGTGAAGACCCAATTAGGCTGGGTCATCTACGGGACCATGCCTCGACTGTGTCGTAGGGAGAACATGCAGGACGTCGCCCTACACATGCAAGAAAAGGACCAAGAGTTGGACAAACGATTAAAAGAGTATTCCAGCATCGATTCTCTAGGCGTGAGATCGATAGAGAAGGTTCGAGCGGTCGACCAACAGGCGGTCGACATATTCGAAACAACGTGTCGACGGATTCCCGGCCCTCGATACGAAGTCGGACAGCTGTGGCGAGGCACGCAGGAACTGCCGCCCAGCTATAACAAGGCGTTACAGGTGCAACAGGCACACAAGGCTGGAGGTTTTGAACTACGAAGTTGGAACAGTGAAGCCCTCATGAAAAGGATCCCGCAAGACCTACAGGCGAACGGTCTAACTCCACTGGGCGGCAAGGAGTTAAAAATATTAGGAATGTTTTGGAACCCTAACACAGACGAATTAGGCTTCAACACGGGGATGCTGCGAGTGTCCACATCAGTAAAGAACGGAGAGAGACCTCCCACCAAGAGGGAGATGTTATCGGCGATAATGTCTATCTACGATCCGTTGGGACTATTATCGCACTACACGGTAACTGCGAAGATGCAGCTACAGAAAATATGGGCAAAGAAAATCAACTGGGACGATCCTTTGCCGGACGAAGAAGCCAGGGACTTTCAAGACTGGTTACAGGCGTTGGAGGGAGTCGCGCATCTGAGGATCCCGCGACACTACCTATCAACGGGGGCAGCAGATGCTCGACAACTCCACATCTTCGTAGATGCAAGCGAGCGGGCGTACGCTTGCTCGGCTTATTGGCGCATCGAGGGCGCCAATGGCATTCGAGTTGGCTTGGTGGCCGCTAAGGCGAAGGTGGCACCAATAAAACAATTAACGGTTCCGAGGATGGAACTTCAGTCAGCCTTGATTGGCGCAAGGCTGAGTCAGGCGATCAAAAAGCATCACCGGGTCAAGATTCACCGAACAATAATGTGGAGCGACAGCAAGACGGTCCTTCACTGGATACGTAACGATGCCAAGCGGTATAGTACTTACGTAGCTAATCGGCTGGGGGAGATAGCCGAGCTCACCGATGCTAGGGACTGGCGATGGGTCCCTACCAAACAGAATCCGGCGGACGAGGCGACCCGACCGGACAAAGAACAGCAGGTATTATTCATGAGTACGTGGTACCAGGGACCACAATTTCTGTGGCTACAGGAAGAAGAATGGCCGCAGGAACCGAAGGGTCACATTCCGACGGAACTACCGGAATACGAAGAAAGATGTCTCGTGACCCAAGAAGGCAATGTGAATAATGCACCACTTCCAGAGCTCTTCCGCTTTTCAAATTACGACAGGCTAATTAACGCGACAGGACGCGAGACAGGCGAGCTTGGCGCGCCAGCCAAGCACTAGCGGATCACTTTTGGCAGCGATGGGTGCGCGAGTACTTGCCGACACTCGCGCCACGGCAATCATCGGCCAACCAGGCGAGGCCGATACAAGTTGGGGACTACGTAGTCGTCGTGGACCCTCATCTACCCCGGAACGTGTGGCCAAGGGGTATCATCGAGACGGTATACCCAGGACCAGACGGCGGGGTGCGATCAACACCAAGGGCGGACTCTTCCGGCGACCGGTGACGAAGCTGGCTGTCCTCCCGCTAACATCGGAGCAGCCGCAGTAGCGGCAGCGGGGGCAGAATGTTGCGGACAGAAGTTACCGGGGGCAGTAAAAATGTTGTTTACGCGACATATGTGTGTGCGAGAAAATAATGTGTCGTGTACTGTAAAGTTTACGCCAGTGTGCGATAAAGACGACTTTATGTGAAATAGATACATTTAGCATTACTATAGATAAATGTGTAGTAATCAGGGTGACAAACATAAAAACGAAGGTTCGAGAATTCGTGAGAAGCGGCTAAAACGCCAGAACGAACGTCGAGAAAACACTAGACTGCTGAGCCAGCACGCGCGGGAATATTCTCGAATGATCATCACACGGCAATCGCGACCAATCGGAGCGCGCCGAAATTACGAGATCATAGTGCGCCGAAATTTCGCGAACATTCTAGTAAGAAAAGACAAGGACAGACAATCAAACTTCCTTGTCTTGACACGCCCATTTTTGTTGAGTATATAAGCGGACGGAACGAAGGGCCGCAAGTTCAGTTCAGTTCAGTTCAGTTTCTAAAAGGTTCTAAATCGGGAAAAAAGGAAGTGAAGAAAGTGATATCCAAGTGCTAAGTAAAGTGCAGTACAGTGTATATCTAGTGTTCCTAAGTAGTAATAAGGTTAATTGTGTTAATATTAGTGCTTTGATAGTACCTATAATAAATCTGGAATAACGTACGCGTAAGTACTGTTTAGTTCTGTAAATATATGCATGCGCCAGTAAATACGAGTTTTCTTGTGGCACTTGCGTGTGGACCTTTGAAGGCTAGAGGCTAGTCAGTGCTGAACTCCGTTCACTCCTTTATTTGCTCTGAACCTGAGCGGTCGATAATAAGGTTAGGTCGTGCTACCCGTGGCGAGGTAGTCCTATCACTGTCGCACGGTAGCCGTGGCTGTGTTTTCCTCTCGCTCGCGCGCCGAGAGAGACACACCTGCCGAGTCGAAGGCGGGGAGCGTACATGTAGGCGTGTACGTCCGCGGCGGCTATCCCCTCGACGCCAGGTCGGCGACACGGGTATTACCTGGCGGCCAGCTCGGCCCGGGTGCCCAGTGTGCGGGGCGTGTCTACAAGCGGCCGGGTATTACCTGGCGGCCAGCTCGGCCCGGGTGCCCAGTGTGCGGGGCGTGTCTACAAGCGGCCGGGTATTACCTGGCGGCCAGCTCGGCCCGGGTGCCCAGTGTGCGGGGCGTGTCTACAAGCGGCCGGGTATTACCTGGCGGCCAGCTCGGCCCGGGTGCCCAGTGTGCGGGGCGTGTCTACAAGCGGCCGGGTATTACCTGGCGGCCAGCTCGGCCCGGGTGCCCAGTGTGCGGGGCGTGTCTACAAGCGGCCGGGTATTACCTGGCGGCCAGCTCGGCCCGGGTGCCCAGTGTGCGGGGCGTGTCTACAAGCGGCCGGGTATTACCTGGCGGCCAGCTCGGCCCGGGTGCCCAGTGTGCGGGGCGTGTCTACAAGCGGCCGGGTATTACCTGGCGGCCAGCTCGGCCCGGGTGCCCAGTGTGCGGGGCGTGTCTACAAGCGGCCGGGTATTACCTGGCGGCCAGCTCGGCCCGGGTGCCCAGTGTGCGGGGCGTGTCTACAAGCGGCCGGGTATTACCTGGCGGCCAGCTCGGCCCGGGTGCCCAGTGTGCGGGGCGTGTCTACAAGCGGCCGGGTATTACCTGGCGGCCAGCTCGGCCCGGGTGCCCAGTGTGCGGGGCGTGTCTACAAGCGGCCGGGTATTACCTGGCGGCCAGCTCGGCCCGGGTGCCCAGTGTGCGGGGCGTGTCTACAAGCGGCCGGGTATTACCTGGCGGCCAGCTCGGCCCGGGTGCCCAGTGTGCGGGGCGTGTCTACAAGCGGCCGGGTATTACCTGGCGGCCAGCTCGGCCCGGGTGCCCAGTGTGCGGGGCGTGTCTACAAGCGGCCGGGTATTACCTGGCGGCCAGCTCGGCCCGGGTGCCCAGTGTGCGGGGCGTGTCTACAAGCGGCCGGGTATTACCTGGCGGCCAGCTCGGCCCGGGTGCCCAGTGTGCGGGGCGTGTCTACAAGCGGCCGGGTATTACCTGGCGGCCAGCTCGGCCCGGGTGCCCAGTGTGCGGGGCGTGTCTACAAGCGGCCGGGTATTACCTGGCGGCCAGCTCGGCCCGGGTGCCCAGTGTGCGGGGCGTGTCTACAAGCGGCCGGGTATTACCTGGCGGCCAGCTCGGCCAGGTGCTGCGGGTGCGGCACGAGCAGCGCCACGGTGTGGTTCTTGGAGCTGTCGCCGTACACGCAGATGTTCTCCACGATGGGGCAGGTCTTCAGTTCCGCCTCCACCTTGCCCAGCGACACGTACTCGCCGGCTTGCAGCTTCACCAGGTCCTTCTTGCGGTCTGGCGGGAAAACGATAGCTTTGAGGTTTTGTATATCAAAAAACAGTATGGTGCTTAATTAATATGACGCATGCCTAAACATTTCATATCTTACTGATAGGAAGGACTATACATTTTTAGTTTCTTCACAGAGTTTTCGAAAGCATAAATCAAAGGTTTTGGCACTAGACATCTGAAACCATGGATTGAGAGGTTGAAGTTTCTCTCCACCAGCGGCGCCCGGAAGGCGCAGCGCGATTAGACCCCCACAAGGTGGACTGATGACCCGGTAAAGGTCGCGGGAGTCCGCTGGATGCGGGTGGCGCAGGACCGGTCAATGTGGCTCCCTTTGGGGGAGGCCTATGTCCAGGTGCATGATGATGATGACAGAAGGTCCAAGGCGCGATCGGGCGTCTACACCTCGGAGGTGCGCGGCGCGGCAGGGCCAGGTCTGGCGCAGCACTGACCGATGATCTTGATGCAGCCGTCGTGGTGCAGCTCGCCGACGTCCCCGGAGCGGAACCAGCGCTGGCCGCCGACGTCGAGGAACTCCTCGCGGGTCTTCTCCGCGTTGCGGTAGTAGCCCTCGGCCACGCTGCCGCCGCCGATCACGATCTCACCCTGGGAGACAATATACTTTTTTCACGCCACTGCTCGGAAATGTAGCAAAATATGGTCAGAATTCAGGCTTCAAAGCTGGGGTTAGTTGGACGTCGCACGAAAAGAGGCCATCTATGACGTCAAACTGTCCAACAATGTTATTGTTGGACAGTTTGAACAGCGATCGACCAATCACAGGGCACCGCGCGCTCGCGCCGGCGTACGCCCGCTCCTCCTCCGCGCCGGGCGCGAGGCAAGGGAGCCTGTTTAGTATTATGATCTTTAATTTTGATTTAAAATTATAATTATTTGCAATTTTCTTGCAGTAGGCGTGTAAAGCACTATGTTAAGCCTCGGCCGACAGTGCAATAGCTGGACTCGTATTTTCGAGGGCCTCCGCTACGCGTGACGCGTAGCGGAGGCCCTCGAACTAACTCGTCCATCTATTGCTTACTTTCTAGCCTCTACAACAATGTACCATATCATCGTATGAGATTTTGTGAAGCGATGGATGATATGTGCTCCACTGTTCCAATTTAATTTATTTGTTACTTTACTTGTTATTGTTTTATGTATATTTTAAATTGTTAGTCTAAGTTTCGTGATGCATTGGTGTACACTGTAATGTCATGTAAACGTCTTTATCGATAAATAAATAAATAATCGTCATAAATGTGGCAAAATATCGTCAAAGGAAAATAGGTAATTCCCAACGAGTGACGATGACCAAAAACGACCGTGAGGGAGTGTTTTTGATCGACACGAGTTGGGAATTACATATCCGCACGTGTATCATACTACATTTTACAATGCATCATGCAAGGAAATAAAAGGTGAAATTTTAACTGTCATGAAATCTCATTCCCGCACGTGTGTGGGAATATTGGCCCGAAATCCATTCCCGCACTCCCCGCGCCGCCGCGCGGGCATAGACGAGTTCCCGTGTTTATGTTGAACCATATAAAGGCGCACTTCCAGAGCAAGTGCATTGTGACTGGGTATAAGGGTCGTTCTTCTTTTCGACCGACAATAGCCTGTCCTTCGTCTTATTACGGCATCTCATTTGAGTAATGATGTTTACGGTTTTATAATGTTCGAATGAACGTCCATATTATTTTATTAATTAGTGATATTTAATATTTCACTTTCTCTAATTAGCATTTTTTTAAATGTTTTTTTTTTCGTAGAATGCCGTGACAGAGTGGTAAACCAAAATGTTGTCCCCACTGAAAGAGTCCACTTTGTCACATGTTTTTTTTAGAAACCAACCGTAAATAAATATTTATATTGGCCAGAAAGGAAACTTTAATTAGTTCTAATGAAGAAACCTATGCATTTTTTTTAAATCGCACTTCAAAACCACAATTTTCGATAGTTCAAAAACCAAAAAAACAGAAAAACCTCAGATCATTGTCGGTAAAAAAGAAGAATGACCCATAATATATAAAGTGAGGGGTTACCTGTGGGAAGGGCTTGTTGGTGACGCGGTAGTTGCCCTCGTCCCACGTCACGAGCTTGATGTCCGTGCCCGTGGTCGGCGCGCCCACGCGACCCGTGGACCTGGAACAACATGTTGCCATCACTAATGGGGAATGGATGACCATTTTACAAGTGCCTGATTATTTTTTTGGCGACAGGAATAACCATCCTTCATCATCATCATCATCATCATCATATCAGCCGAAAGACGTCCACTGCTGGACATAGGCCTCCCCCAGAGAGTTCCAAATTGACCGGTCCTGCGCCACCCGCATCCAGCGGACTCCCGCGACCTTTACCAGGTCATCAGTCCACCTTGTGGGGGGCCTACCCACGCCGCGCCTTCCGGTACGTGGTCGCCACTCGAGAACCTTTGCGCCCCAGCGGCCATCGGTTCTACGTGCAATGTAAGGGCCTCATAAGAAGGCTCAAAGTCACCCAAAGGGCAATGGAGAGTGCTATGTTAGGAGTTTCTCTGCGTGATCGCATCAGAAATGAGGCTATTCGCAGCAGAACCAAGGTAACCGATATAGCCCTCCGAATTGCTAAACTTAAGTGGCAGTGGGCGGGGCATATTGCACGTAGAACCTTCCTTAGCACCAGAAAAAAGTTTCAGATTATTCAACTGCGTCAATTATTTTTGAAATATCAGATTGTTCACTTACGTTTTGGGTTTTAAACCAATTATAACTCCTATGACAGGGAACAATAGGGAATGGATGAAAATATCAGAAGTGGCTGATTATTTTTTTGGTGATGGGAATAACCTTCCTTTGCACCAGAAAAAAGTTTCAGATTTTTCAGCTGAGTCAATTATTTTTGAAAAATATAAACAGAGTCCTGCTCACTTACGTTTTGGGTCAAGGACGATTAATAGACACTTTTCTTGATCCGTCTCATATTACAAAAAAATATCTTCAATATCTGTGCTAAACTGACACTGGCAATGACAAATATAGCTGCTGCAACTGTCAATATCATTGTCAGTGACAGTTTAACACAGATATTTAAGATTTTTTTTTGTAATATGAGATGGATCAAGAAAAATGTCTATTGATCGTCCTTGACCCAAAACGTAAGTGAGGACTCAGTTCGAACCTAACCTAACCTACTTTTCCGGCAGCGACTCGGTTCTGTGTAGCGATACGATTTGGAACGTCCACCCTTTGTATTGTTTTTTGATCAAATCTCAAACTTTAAGCTTTATGACATTTGCAATTATTACTAAAAATAATTATAACTTTCCCGCTCACGGGACATGATGTCCCGGACCTTTGGGAGGCGTGCGTGGGGCTAGGTACCTACAAAGTACCAACTGAGCCAACACGTAGAGGCCCTTTTGACAATTTAATGGAATGCAAGAAGTACACCGAGCGGATGCTGTCCCTACCCGTGTCATGGGACGCGCACGGAGACAGCACCCGCTGGGGTGTACAGGGACTATTACTGGTTGATGGAATCTAAATAAAACGGGTTATTGGGTGAAAATGATGGACTAGTGACTGGGCTATTGGTGAAACATCGGACGCCTGCCTAATAAAACTGTTTCACTTTTTATCTCTGGCAGACGGTGACTCGCCAACTGCTAGATGGGCCCCTATTAATAGCGACATTAAAAAATGGCCTAAGGGCAACACCGGTCAGAGAGCTGGGGGGGTAGAGAGGTGGCACTGGACTTTAAACATATAGCCAACTCGCCACTTAGGTGTCCACATCTACCCTCGAGCAACAGCTCTTGCGACTCCACTCTGGACGGCCGGTTAAGGCAAGCCAGAGGTGGGGGGGCCTGTCCAACCATCCATCCGATCGGCTCAGCCTGAATCCGATCGGCTCAGCCTGAGTAATTATAACTATCAATAATATGACTAAATAAATGTATGACATTCTACATTATGGTTAAACCAATTATGACTCCTTATAATTATGACAGGGAACAATGGGGAATGGATGAAAATATCAGAAGTGGCTGATTATTTTTTGGTGATGGGAATAACCTTCCTTAGCATCGAGGAAAGTGCCGTCCTTGACCAAAAACGTAAGTGAGGAAACTGTTTATATTTTTCAAAAATAATTGATATATGAGTATGGGAGAAAGTGTGTTCTCACCGGTCGTACTGGTCGGCCACAGTGGCGCAGGAGGTGGTCTCGGTGAGCCCGTAGCCGGTGACGACGTCGCAGCACAGGCACACTCTCACTTGCGCGTGCGTGTCGGGCGACAGCGGCGCGCCGCCCGAGATCATGAGCCGCATGCGTCCTCCGAGCAGCAGGGAGGCCTTCGAGAACATCTGCGGAGCAAAGTCAAAGTCAAAGTGATTTATTCTTCAATTTAGGCATATTACATGCATCTATGAATGTCGATAAACTACCACCAGTTTTGAAAGAAAACCTCTGCTTCGAGAACCGGCGTAAAAAACTCGGCGAGGTATCATTTTTTCAAAACAGTATACAGTATACAACTTCTGCAAAAGGTCCCGTTCGCAAAACGTCCCTTTTGCAAAATAACCCGTTCGCAACACGTCCCTTTCACAAAAAGACCCGTTCGCAAAAAGTCTCTTTCGCAAAATGACCCGGTTAAATCAAAGGTGAGTGAATATGTGAAGTCCCCATTCCACGCTAAGGCCAATGTAGGGATTATTATTGGCCATCTCTTATCCCATGAGAAGACTCCTAGTAAGTCTCTACGTAATCAAGCCATTTCCAGACGGGACATTTTGCGAATGAGTCATTTCGCAGACGGGACGTTTTGCGAAAGGGGCGTTATGCAGTAGGTACTTTCAGCGAAAGGGGCTTTCTCAGAAGGGACGTTTTGCGAAAAGGGTGGGACCTTTTGTGAATGGGGTATTTTACATAAGGGACCATTTGCAGAGAAGACTTTTTGCGAATGGGACGTACTTTTGGTGGAGGGACGTTTTGCGAGTGGGACGTTATACGCCCAAACCCGTGTTTCATCCTCGCGAGTGCATTCCAGCCTTATATACCCAAAAAAATTGTACATAAGTTAAGAGCTTTATTCTAATCTATGATTTAATTTTTTACAGTTTCATAACGTCAATTACCCATATATTTTATACGGGTAATTGCCGTCACGAAACTGTAAAAAGTTAAATCGTAAATTAGATTAAGGCTCTTAACTATGTACAATTTTTTTGCAATCCACTCATGTGTAATCGCTTATCTTATAATACGCTTTTCAAGGTTAATACCTAGTTCACTCGGTTGTTATTCCTCTGCCGCACACTCGTGGAGTGACGCGGGAAATAGGAAGGAAAGGAGGTACGATGGACCTATGATACTCAGGACAAGCTATACGTGATGCCACAACAACACAAGCTATACTGGATCAGTTCAAACGCAGGGGCACGAACTCGAGATATCCTTTACGGAGCAACAGGCATGGAGACAGGCTGGTGGCCGAGTGCCATAGACTAGCAAAGTCAGCGAAGTCGGTCTATAGCCTTGGACCTTCCGTGTACAATCGTCTGCCAGATAGCATTAGAAATGCACCTTCCACCGCAGGATTTAAATCCAGATTAAAAAAATGGCTTCTTAAAAATACATTCTATCAATATGATGAATTTTTCAACATACCATTGGCCATATGACATTTAAATAATTTACTATAATAACAGATAATAACAATATTATGTATTTAAACCTAATTATTTATAATTAGAGCATTTCTACTGTAAAATGACCTGTAACAATTGTTATCAATAAATATTTCATTTCATTTCATTTCATTTCATTCCACAATGAGGGACGGAAATGCTTCTATGCAGCTAAATTAAGAACTGGTCTTAAAATGGATGCGCAGGCAGGAGCCTCTATTTCTATTTCTAGCAGCAGGCGCACGAGGCTGCTGGAGCTGCGCACGCGGCGCATCGGGGAGGCAGTTCTCTTGCGTATTATCGCACTGAATGAACCAGTACGTGCCTCCGCAAACATACCTGATGCGCTACAAAAGCGGGGCAGCCGCAACAGCATCCTGACCCCGTTATTATATTGGATGCACAGGGCATTGAACGCCTTCTTGTACGTGTAAAAGGTCTGACAAAATGCCTTGAACAGCGTTATTTTGACATTCCAATCATAACGAGCAAACCAGCGGGACAACATATTACACCGTGCCAGGGGCGGTTCACTCTTTGATTTCGTCGCGCCGCACAAAAACATGCCGGCCGGCCGCCTTTAGGCGGTCTATCAGTGGTTGCCGCGCGCTGTTATATACGGGACGCACGCATTCGTGCAACGCATTGCATGCTTCGTAAAATAAATATGCCGGGTTGAAAAGAATTTTTTACATAGGTAACCCAGAGTTGTGTGTGATCGTCTTACATTTTGCAGAAACAGGCAGTTTTGATGTCATAACCCAAAGGCAAGGACTGAAGCAAAGGCCTTGTTACGTGCTTTAAATACTAGTTCGCTTTAACTTTAAGGTTGTACGTGTACTCACCAGCTTCACGCATCACGGACATCAGCAAGATGCCGTCCATGATCAGCTGCCAATATACCGTATCGTTACATACACGAATGTGTACTCACCAGCTTGTTGAGCAGCGGCGTGTCGTACCCGCGCCGCATCCACGTGAGCTTGTACGTGTACGCCCACTTGAACAGGGACGCGGCTAGCGCGCCCGAGCGGGACACCTTGTCCGTGATGCCCTTGCTGATGCGGTCCATGATCAGCTGCCGATATACCATATCGTTACATACACAAATGTGTACTCACCAGCTTGTTGAGCAGCGGCGTGTCGTACCCGCGCCGCATCCACGTGAGCTTGTACGTGTACGCCCACTTGAACAGGGACGCGGCTAGCGCGCCCGAGCGGGACACCTTGTCCGTGATGCCCTTGCTGATGCGGTCCATGATCAGCTGCCGATATACCATATCGTTACATACACAAATGTGTACTCACCAGCTTGTTGAGCAGCGGCGTGTCGTACCCGCGCCGCATCCACGTGAGCTTGTACGTGTACGCCCACTTGAACAGGGACGCGGCTAGCGCGCCCGAGCGGGACACCTTGTCCGTGATGCCCTTGCTGATGCGGTCCATGATCAGCTGCCGATATACCATATCGTTACATACACAAATGTGTACTCACCAGCTTGTTGAGCAGCGGCGTGTCGTACCCGCGCCGCATCCACGTGAGCTTGTACGTGTACGCCCACTTGAACAGGGACGCGGCTAGCGCGCCCGAGCGGGACACCTTGTCCGTGATGCCCTTGCTGATGCGGTCCATGATCAGCTGCCGATATACCATATCGTTACATACACAAATGTGTACTCACCAGCTTGTTGAGCAGCGGCGTGTCGTACCCGCGCCGCATCCACGTGAGCTTGTACGTGTACGCCCACTTGAACAGGGACGCGGCTAGCGCGCCCGAGCGGGACACCTTGTCCGTGATGCCCTTGCTGATGCGGTCCATGATCAGCTGCCGATATACCATATCGTTACATACACAAATGTGTACTCACCAGCTTGTTGAGCAGCGGCGTGTCGTACCCGCGCCGCATCCACGTGAGCTTGTACGTGTACGCCCACTTGAACAGGGACGCGGCTAGCGCGCCCGAGCGGGACACCTTGTCCGTGATGCCCTTGCTGATGCGGTCCATGATCAGCTGCCGATATACCATATCGTTACATACACAAATGTGTACTCACCAGCTTGTTGAGCAGCGGCGTGTCGTACCCGCGCCGCATCCACGTGAGCTTGTACGTGTACGCCCACTTGAACAGGGACGCGGCTAGCGCGCCCGAGCGGGACACCTTGTCCGTGATGCCCTTGCTGATGCGGTCCATGATCAGCTGCCGATATACCGTATCGTTACATACACATTGTGACAAGTCACTTGTCGATGTATTATTGCTACTCGTATTCAACTATTTATCATAAAACAATCACTACTAGCGGCAATAGGGGTGTAGATACAAAATACAATAATCAATAATGATGCATTTTCTCGAAAAAGGATTAAGAATATTGTCAAATGGAGAAAAAAGTAACGTAGCTCACAAAGTTATAAATGTCCGAAGTTCTAAGCAGGGGTCGGAACCGGTTTTTTCAAAAATCCCCGAAGTAGTCTAATATTTTGAATTATTTTAGGCTCTTAATGTAGGACTCTATCGTGTATTTAGGTAACATATTCGTATTATTAGATTGCCCGATCAAAAATGATATTATAACCAAAGAACGAAATAATACCGGTTTAATTTGTATGGAGAAAATATTCTGTCTGTTTTTCGCAAAACGCACGTTCATATGAAACGATTGTCGTTTACTATGACTCTCGATAATCGTGACGTCACGATCCCCGAACGTATTCTCTCTCTAACAAGCAATACTAAAACGATTGTAGCTTCGTAATTTTTTGGGATAAGCGAATGGGATTTTCGTCGCTAGGCATATTTTTTTGCCTTCTTTCTTTTGGAGTAATAATAAATTTTGAGTCTACCCGTATTGTCCAAGTTGGTGGAAAAGGGTCCTGATCGCGATTTGAAAATATAAACAGTTTCCTCACTTACGTTTTGGATCAAGGACGGCACTTTCCTTGATCCGTCTAATATCACAAAAAAATATCTTAAATATCTGTGGTAAACTGACACTGGCAATGATATTGACAGTTGCAGCAGCTATATTTATCATTGCCAGTGTCAGTTTACCACAGATATTGAACATATTTTTTTGTAATATGAGATGAATCAAGGAAAGTATCTATTGATCGTCCTTGACCCAAAACGTGAGTGAGGACTCTGTTTATATTTTTTTCTAATCTGAAGAAAAATCTGAAACTTTTTTCTGGTGCTAAGGAAGGTTATTCCCATCACCAAAAAAATAATCAGCCACTTCTGATATTTTCATCAATAAACAGTTTCCTCACTTACGTTTTGGGTCAAGGACGATCAATAGACACTTTCCTTGATCCGTCTCATATTACAAAAAAATATCTTAAATATCTGTGGTAAGCTGACACTGGCAATGATATTGACAGTTGCAGCAGCTATATTTGTCAGTTCCAGTGTCAGTTCACCATAGATATTTAAGATATTTTTTGTAATATGAGATGGATCAGGGAAAGTGTCTTATTGACCGTCCTTGACCCAAAACGTAAGTGAGGAAACTGTTTATTTTTCAAAAATAATAATTGACGCAGCTAAAAAATCTGAAACTTTTTTCTGGTGCTAAGAAAGGTTATTTCCATCACCAAAAAAATAATCAGCCACTTCTGATATTTTCATCCATTCCCCCATTGTTCCCTGTCACAATTATAAGGAGTCATAATTGGTTTAACCATAATGTAGAATGTCATACATTTATTTAGTCATAATATTGATAATTATAATTACTTTTAGTAATGATTGCAAATGTCATACATTTATAAATGTCATACATTTATCAAGCTTAAAGTTTGAGATTTGATCAAAAACAATACAAAGGGTGGGCGTTCCAAAGCGTGTCGCTACACAGAACCGAGTCGCTGCCAGAAAAGTAGGTTAGGTTAGGTTCGAGCTGTGACCTCACACAGAACCAAGTCGCTGCCAGAAAAGTAGGTTAGGTTAGGTTCGAACTGTGACCTCACACAGAACCAAATCGCTGCCAGAAAAGTAGGTTAGGTTAGGTTCGAACTGTGACCTCACACAGAACCAAATCGCTGCCAGAAAAGTAGGTTAGGTTAGGTTCGAACTGTGACCTCACACAGAACCAAATCGCTGCCAGAAAAGTAGGTTAGGTTAGGTTCGAACTGTGACCTCACACAGAACCAAATCGCTGCCAGAAAAGTAAGTTAGGTTAGGTTAGAACTGTGACCTTACACAGAACCGAGTCGTTGCCAGAAAATTAGGTTAGGTTAGAACTGTGACCTTATGGATTAATTGTTTTAAGAGCAACCAATTTATGTCCATTATAAAGTATGCTTATAGTACATTGTTTAACGAGGGGCGTAAGTGGAATATTGCTGACGAGAGTCTATCAGAAGCCCGACGCCGAAGGCGGAGGGCTTTTGATGACTCGAGTTTGCAATATTCTTACGCCCGTGTTATACACAATGTTTTTCATCACATTTGCGAGGAAATAAATAACAACAAAAGACAGAAAAATGTAAGTTTCATACAGCAGCACCAATCAAAAATTGACAACTTCACTTCCAGATCAGTGCTAGTAGAGCGCGCAGTTCAATATTTCAACCAATCACAGAGCAGTATTCTTGCGGGGCGGGGCGTCGTGACCAACTAGATTTTTTTATTCAACCAATCACACAGCAACCAGATTTGCTTAAGCCAATCAGAGGGTTCTATTATTTTAAAACTAAACTTAACAGCCCGTGGGAGGTAAAACGGCTATAACTGCTCTGCACGCTCGCAAGTAATAACGCCATTGACGAGCAAGTGTGATGAAAAATAATTTCATGATCTTGCTCGACGAGTCCAGCATCGTCAGCGGCGTGGAGTAGGCGATCGGGACGGTGTTCAGGTGTACTTACGGGAACAGTGGTCATGCATGTGGGCTGGAGCACCGTGGCGTCTCCCTTGGTGCCCTTCATGATCTTGCTCGACGAGTCCAGCATCGTCAGCGGCGTGGAGTAGGCGATCGGGACGGTGTTCAGGTGTACTTACGGGAACAGTGGTCATGCATGTGGGCTGGAGCACCGTGGCGTCTCCCTTGGTGCCCTTCATGATCTTGCTCGACGAGTCCAGCATCGTCAGCGGCGTGGAGTAGGCGATCGGGACGGTGTTCAGGTGTACTTACGGGAACAGTGGTCATGCATGTGGGCTGGAGCACCGTGGCGTCTCCCTTGGTGCCCTTCATGATCTTGCTCGACGAGTCCAGCATCGTCAGCGGCGTGGAGTAGGCGATCGGGACGGTGTTCAGGTGTACTTACGGGAACAGTGGTCATGCATGTGGGCTGGAGCACCGTGGCGTCTCCCTTGGTGCCCTTCATGATCTTGCTCGACGAGTCCAGCATCGTCAGCGGCGTGGAGTAGGCGATCGGGACGGTGTTCAGGTGTACTTACGGGAACAGTGGTCATGCATGTGGGCTGGAGCACCGTGGCGTCTCCCTTGGTGCCCTTCATGATCTTGCTCGACGAGTCCAGCATCGTCAGCGGCGTGGAGTAGGCGATCGGGACGGTGTTCAGGTGTACTTACGGGAACAGTGGTCATGCATGTGGGCTGGAGCACCGTGGCGTCTCCCTTGGTGCCCTTCATGATCTTGCTCGACGAGTCCAGCATCGTCAGCGGCGTGGAGTAGCCGATCGGGACCCCTGGGAAGAACAACATTTTACTACTCGTTACTGTGGGGGTTTGCCTGCAGGTGCCTAGGAACCTGCAGGCAGACCAGGGAGGCCCTAACCCTTAGGCCTTAACCCCTGATTGTTAAGGAAGCTTAAGAGGCCGGCACTCCCGTCTTCTGACAGGAGCCATAACTGGTCATGCACTATTAAGCAAACACCTTTTTACTCTAGGTGTTGCAGACAGAGGACTGCCTAAGCTTCCTGGTGGAACTGGGTTGGCACGAATAATAAGTTAGTAACCGTAGAGTGGTCACCCACGGCGCCGCTAATGCTGCGTACGAATTTGAGCGGCTCAGCCTGAGGCATGCTCGCCTCGCGCGGCGAGCTGCTCGCGCGCCAAATAGTTCCACATAAACATGCGCGGGTGAGGCAGCGTGCTCGCAGCGAGCCAATATTCAAAATGGCGTCGACACGATGACAGCTGATTGATTTCGGGACCCATAACACCTTTTGCTTTTCATGTATTTGTATCAATAATCGATACAAATTTACTAACAAACGATTACAAACGCACGGCTCAGCCACTTGCTCAAATTCGTACGTGCCTAGCGCACAAACAAGTTCGATCTTGTCGCTCTGTCCGCGGCGCGCTCAGATACACGTCCAAGTTACGCGAGGCACGCACACTGAGGCGCCTTCGAGCACGGTCAAGAGACCGCCTCTGGCCGGCTCGCCGCGCGCTGCTCGCGCACAGCGCGTGAGCGCGTACGAATTTGAGCAAAATAGGCGCCGTGCGTGCCTCAACCCGAGGCTGCTCTAATTCGTACACAGCTTAAGAGGCACCCAGGGCCGGCCTGTGTGGGCCTGCTTGCTGGCCCGAGGAGGGCGCTCCTAGCGGGCTTAGCGAAGCCCGTTCAGGATGCGTTGGGGAGGGACACGCAGAAGAAGACGAGTGCCGGTATTGCGGTTGGCCGTTCTCCCTATCTTGAGCGGCCGAGGCGTGGGTCTCATCAGCCTATACGGGAGTTCCACTTGACCACTCGGGTCACCCCCCGCGCCCGGGTGGTATTCGTAACGCATTTCCCCCCCTTAAAAAAAAGGGTATCCAGGAACACCTTCAGGGTGGACAGCATGTTGCGGCAACGATCACGCCTTTAGAGGTCGAGGATGACACATGAGGACGTGTTTCATGTCAGGATGACCACACCACCAAAGTGCAAAGGCTACTAACCTGCGATGATGCAGAGACTCTCCGCCAGCAGCTCGAAGACGTGTGCGAGAGGCAGGAAGCCCATCAGTATGTCGGTGTCGCAGATGGGCACCGCGTCCACGAACGCCTTCAGGGTGGACAGCATGTTGCGGTGCGAGAGGATGACGCCCTTGGGCACGCCGGTGGAGCCCGAGGTGTACATCACTATGGCTGTGTCGCTGGCCGACGGCGGGACTGACTCTGTGGGACAAATCGGGGCGATTGTTAAGTAGGTGTTTAATGTTTCCTGTACAGAGATCATAATTATGGTCATTGCTGTGGTTTGATCCGTTTGGTTAAATATTAGACAAGCCATAGAGCTTAATTTTGTAATTACTAATATAACTTGTAAGTTCTTTCTTAAGGCGACGTAGGTTCAGAAAACGGATTTTTAAAAAGTCGTAGCGCTTGTTTGTATCAAAATACAGCTGACCTAAATTTAATTAGCAATCTTGAGGCGTTTCTCGAGGGTCTATAGCTATTCGAATCCTGAGTTTTTGACTTTCGCTCGATAGAAAAAAAACACGAACATAGGTCTAAAATACACTTAAAACATTCGTAACAAATTATGCACTTTTGTACATAAAACTTGCGCTTTTGTGTTTAGCTTTTGCTAAACACATTCAAATTGGTTCTAAAAATCGGCAATATAATGTTTGAGGGAACTTAGCTATTACTTATTTATTTATTAAAACGCACTAAACTTTAAAATTGAAAAACATGATATCCACGCTTCCGAACACGCACGTCCATCTCGCTCACGCTTATGTTCAGTGAGATGGAGAGAAGACCATGAACCTACGTCACCTTAATGTAACTAACAATATATGACCTTAGTCTGAAATAAATCATTTGAATTTGACTATGACAGGCATATAATGACCCAAATTTAAATAAAATCTTTTAAAATAACCACTACAATTGTATTGATACATGTATGGAGTGCAACACTAAAAAAAAAATTTTTGTCATTTCATTATAGAACTGTAGCAAAAATACACCATGCTCAAAATTTTCTTCATATACACCTTATAATTTTAAAGTAAACAGCCTATGACATACGGACATGACGAAACTATAAGCGTTCCGTTTTTGCCATTTTGGCTACGGAGCCCTAAAAAGGAAGATATCCTAAGATACTCACCAATCTTGGAGAATTTCCCCTTCTCCAACACATCCTTGTAGGCCACAATCCGGATGCCCTCCTTGTAGCCGGCGGTGTCGGTGGGCCGCAGCTGGTCCTCCATGTAGATGATGGTGTCCACGAGCGGTGTCTTGGCGAGGATCTTCTTGAACTTGGGCAGCAGCTCGTGGCTCGTGATGACGGTGGACACCTCGGTCTCGTTGATGCCGTGCGCGATCGCGTCGTCGCCGAGCGTCGCGTAGATTGTCACCACTGTGGAGGAAAGTGACTGTGTTTTATAGGGCTTCTTTAGTTGCTAGTTTACGACGACGAGCAATGTAATTATTTTAGTAAGAACTGCTTCCACGTCAGTAGTTGAACTTTCGATACCCGTTGGCTTCCCAGCCGGGCCAGGCCACTAGTCTATAAATTTTGACAGAATTCAGGCCGGCTCTCCGGGAAGCCCTGTGATGTGCACTTCTGAAGACGCTACTTAAACGTTGAAGCTCACGATTACGCTCTGCGCCCCTGGGACTCTCCGTGGGATTTCAAAAAGTGGTGGCAAACACCAGAAAAGAGTTCCAGATTTTTCAGCTGCCTCAATTGTTTTTGAAAAATATAAACAGTTTCCTCACTTACGTTTTGGGTCAAGGATGGTCAACAGACATTTTCCTTGATCCATCTCATATTACAAAAAATATGACAAATATAGCTGCTGCAACTGTCAATATCACTGCCAGTGTCAGGTTACCACAGATATTTAAGATATTTTTTGTAATATCAGACAGATCAAGGAAAGTGTCTATTGACCGTCCTTGACCCAAAACGTAAGTGAGGTAACTGTTCATATTTATCAAAAATAATTGACGCAACTCGAAAATCTGAAACTTTTTCTGGTGCTAAGGAAGGTTATTCCCCATCATCATCATCATCATCATATCAGCCGAAAGACGTCCACTGCTGGACATAGGCCACCCCTGGAGAGTTCCAAATTGACCGGTCCTGCGCCACCCGCATCCAGGTTATTCCTGTCACTTATAAAATGTTCATCCATTCCCAATAGTGGTACATACCGGGTATGCTCTGCTTGAAGCAGCCATGCGCGGCCACCATCCACTCGGCGCGGGTCTCGGCGAACATGACCACGTTGCGGCGCGGCGCGCAGCCCAGCTCGCGCAGGCCGCCGGCGAACAGTGTGGCCTCCGCTTCTACGTCGGTGTACGTGCGCCATGTGTACGCGCCCATCTTGAACTGGAAACGGATACAAGATTGAAATCGTCCTTAGGATACTTAGAATACTCTCTGTAAAGGTGCACTAAAGATATACGATAAGATAAAGCGCATTGCGTCCCGGCCCCGTATAGCATGGTTGGCCTTGTCACGAGATAGGTAATAGGATAAAGCGTGCGTCACTGGCTGACACCGTTCGATAGAACGAGACGACGCTCTTATCTTGTCACTTGTCGCGTGATAAGGCCAACCATGCTACGGCTCCAGATGAAACTAAAGAAAAAAGTGCTA
The DNA here is from genome assembly GCA_932294315.1 of Epinotia nisella. Classification (NCBI taxonomy): domain Eukaryota; kingdom Metazoa; phylum Arthropoda; class Insecta; order Lepidoptera; family Tortricidae; genus Epinotia; species Epinotia nisella. The sequence continues at coordinate 1,479,499 of OW028677.1, forward strand.
GATTCATGTGTACTTTCTACACTTACATATGGAAGCCAGTCTTGGAAGTACACATATAAAGCTAAACAAAAAATTGTTACACGTCAAAGAGCCATGGAAAGAAATATACTAAACATAAAATTATTCAAACAAAATGCATTGATGCCCTAGAGTATGCGTTAAAATCTAAATGGAAGTGCGCCGGACATGTGGCGAGAATGCATAAAGAAAAATGGACAAAAATTGTTACGTTATGGAACGGACCAAAAGGAAAGAGACGACTTGGGAGACCAAATACACGGTGGACAGACGACATACAAAAAATTGAAAAAAACTGCGCAGGATAGGGAAAAATGGCATAAACTGGAGGAGGCCTTTACCCGAGAGGGGTCCAAAACTATTAATTAATGGAATATTATTTACTTTGTATACTAGTTAAGTTGGTTATGGAATAAATGGGCTTTTTATTTATTTATTTTATAAAGCGAATTGCGACGGTTCTACATGGAAATCCGCCGCGTGATGCAGGGCCGTGTATGGATTTACAGGCAGCGTGGCTAATTCTATTGCCGCCAGAGGCGTCTCTATAGCCCATGTAGCGCCCGTCTGCAATCATAACCCTAGCGCCCTCTAGCACCCCCTACACTGTACGTAAAGCCGCCCCTGATTGCCGCATCCAAACGGTATTGCAGTCCTGGAAGCTACAACTATACCCTATACTATCTTGGTCTATTTTATAGCTTGCATCCCGCGGCGAACTGCAGTGCTGGATCGTCTGGATGCAGCTTGTCTTATATCTTGCAATCCGACGCACGTCCGTCTAGATGAAGCTTTATATATTTATCATAACGCTCAAGGTCAGTGACAGTATTATTCATTCTACACGGTCGGGTACTGGAAAATCTAATTGACCGCTTCTAAACAAATCAATCAATGCGCACACGGAATGGGATTCCACTAGAGCTCATCTCGTTCACAAAGCCGATTCCGAGATGCAAGAAACCTTATAAGTTCCAGTTCCCACGCTTGGACGGCTTTGGGTCGATCGTACAAATTCTCGTGTGTAATACATACGTCAAGTATTGCATTGACATTGGCACTGTTTACTAGAACGAAATCAAAGTCGTGTTTACCGAGCGCTAAATATTAGGTACTTTTTAGTCAAGTGGTGTTAGGAAAGGCAAAGACGACAAACGCATCCATCTTAAATCGTAATTGATAAACTTGTATTATTAGGCTTGTTTCTCTACTCATCTTTTTAAGATGCCAGTCGAACCAGTTTTTGGAGAGGAACAAATGTTTTTATGGGAGCAACTACAATTAAAGAACATAAATACCCAAAAAATCGAGTTAAAGACGGACCTCGCTGCCGGCATCCGAAAACGTTTAATACTGAAGTATGACGTCAGTTTGATATTTGTACTAATCGTTGTATGGAAAATCAAGTAAATTGCTGTTTCGGTCGCGAAATACTGCGTTTGTTACGCATTTACGCAGTTACGCGACATTTTTGTACGCAAATACGACATAAGGCTACACCATAGTTATGTATGCTCTAAGGCGCTACTTAACTTGGCAGCAAGCAGTGCTTAAGCCGTTGTGGTAGCAACTATGGGCGTAGCGAGGTACGGGCAGCAGTTTCAACAAGCCCCCTCCCCCCCTAGAAGACGCAGTCCCATTGATCATGCAGCATTTACCTCAGGTATATTCTTGGATTCTTGGTTTATCTAATACGCCTGCCCCCCCCCCCCCCCCTTAACAAAATCCTAGCTACGCCCTTGGCAACTGTGCTGTGTGTCCACGTACCTTCTTGAACACCCGTCCGTTCGGCTGCGGCTCGTCCTCCTCGCTGAGCACGGTGCGAGTCCCGAGCGCGGGCTTGTCGGCCCAGCGGGTCGCGGCGGCGCGGAGCATGCCCTCCATGGTGAGCACATTGTCTCGCACCATGCGGAGATGGAGGTCGGTCGGCTCGGCGACGGAGCGGACGGTCACGCTGTCTGCGTTACTTTGGATTATGCGGGCCTGGAAAAGAGAACGTCATAAGTTATAGTTGAGCTAGTTGATCCGCAGGTTTGTGTGGAGTGGAGTGGAGGTCAAGAAAACATTGTTCATGTCGTATATTGCCAATCATTCTAAACGTGCAGCCTGTGGATAAATTATACGAAGCGCGCTGCGAGTCCAGTTCAATAACGGCTTCAGGATGCTGTTGGGGTACCACGCTTTTACAGCGCGTCAGGCATGTTTGCGCAAGCACGAATTCCTCATGGCATTTTCATGCCATGAGGAAAAGAATCGCCTCTCAAATGTATCGCCTGCGGGGTAGCACCAACAGCTTGCTGATATAGATATAGCGGAGAGACGATCCCACTTTTACAAGGCAGAGTCTATGGCAAGCACTTCGAATCTAAAGGGACGAAAGCTGCTCCAAATTAATAATGACGGGGAATATTAGTGTCATCATCAAGCAAAAAGTCTCATTTTGGTAGTGTCAATGAGGCACTATTACTATTTCAGTAAAGACGCAATTAGAAAGTCTTTATTGACATTTACAATGCGGGCTCTTTTGCCTGGAGACACTAGAGGCAGCGCAAGTGGAGACGCTGCCTCAAACTGAGGCACGCCGCTCCATGAGGCAAATTCGCTGCCGCGGGCTGAGCCGTATCTTATCGATTTTTTGGCGCGCTCAAAGGTGCCTCAGTCCGAGCCTGCACTTAATACTCTATACTATACTTAATGGAGACGGGTGTTTTGGCCTCAGGTCGCAATCGAAGTTGTGGATTAAGTCGAGGCGACACGCCTCATCTTGAACCGCAACGTGCCTCGAGCCTTGCCTCAGAGTGAGCGGCCTCGGTTTGCCTCAAGTCGAAGCTGCTCGGCCTGAGGCTTCTCAAGTGGATACGCGTCATTTCAACACCAGTGGCCAGCCCGTGACTGGAATGTCTAAAATCGCCCAGTATTCCAGTAGGCATTTATTGGAGTCAGGATATTTACATAGATTGCAACATTGAGTAAAGGTCAAAGTGCAAGCGGATGCCCGCAACCGAGCCACGTGTATACCTACAGTAAGGGAAATGTATTCACGTGCCACCGTAGAACCCTGTCGCAATTGACACGCCGCCGTCACTCAAACTCGATTGATATGTCACAGGGTGTCAATCACGTAACGCGTTGTACGCGCGTCAGGTTGGTCTATATGTCACTTTTTATGTGGAAAAATGACAGTTAAATCTACCTAACGCGCGTAAGATTTTTTTTATTTTTATTGATTAAGACAAAAAGAAAATAAATGATTATAATTCAATACAATGCCCATCTAGGCAAAACCTTGAATAGGATTGTTTGCCGATGGGGAGTTCTTAACTACTGATGTAATTTATAGCTAATTTGAAAGTAATTATTTAGAGTAGTTAGTTATACAATTTATTTTAGAGTTTACAGAATATAGGTTAAATTTTTACATTTTAAAAAGTGCATCTTCAGAGTTTTTCTTATTTTACAGCCTTTTACATATATTAAGTTTTCTACATGTTCATGTAATTCATTTAGTATTTTAGGCAGTAAGTGTGAGTGTTTTCGAGCACCATATATGTTATTATATTTAGGTAAACAAAATTGACTTTGGGACGATAATTTTCTTAATCTACTACACCTTTTCTTAACTTTGAGTATTGCAACATTGTGATATTCTTCAATTAAGACAGCAAGTTTCATCTTTTTTTGTACAGGAAGTAGATTACAGTGTTTAAATAGGTAGTTGTGTATACAGTCCGTTACATAAGCTTTTTAATATTTTTTGGAACAATAGGTTTTAGTATTCTAATTTGTAGGTTGTATATTTTTACCATCCAGTTCCGTGACCGACCCACTGGTGCGTGAATACAGTTCCCTTACTATACATGATCGCAGCAAAAATGGCAAAGATGTACAGTCGAGTTCTCCAATATCTATACAGACAACCTTTCAAAAATATCTGTACACATGCTTTATTATTACTGACATAAGACACATGTGTAGATATTTTTGAAAGGTTGTCTGTATAGATATTGGAGAACTCGACTGTACAGTCAGCAGCAGAAGTAGCTAAGTGGGCCGGGTGTTCAAAATAACCTACACACGCTCTTAATTTCTAAAGAATAAAGTCGTGTGCAGGTCGTTTTGCCGCTTAGCTACTTCTGCTGCTGACTGTATCAATGACATCCTATTTCAATAACGATAGAGTAATTGGTATCGTGATAATTTTGATTGCATCTGTAGCGATTATCAAGTCACTGTCCAAAGGTTGACTGGTAGAGATTGCTTTTTAGCGATAAGAACGCCTGTTGTTTACAATTATTTAAGTTTTTTTTTGTGTATGAATAGCAATAAAGAATGCTTGTATTTCAATCAAGCTTACGAATATTTCTGATATTGGGACAATATGCAAAATGAAAGAAACCCAATAAAATTATGCAACAAAGCGCTTCTAGCAAACAAACGCAGGAGGCAAACGATTACGGTTTCCGATTGAAAACAGAATTCCGTGCAATACCATTTATTTGTACCTAACATGTAACATTGAAAGGGTAACATGAAAAGTATTATTAATAGTGCATAAGCTTAGATAACCTAGTTCTCTAGAGAGCGATGGAAAATAGACCACGATGTGCGGTTTTGTATCGGACGTAGGCGAATCGGATACCAACGGTGCGCACTTGGCTAAGCTTACGTATGAACGTGCAATGCAACAAAGCAAACAAAGTAACGGAGACACGATACTTAAACTGGGATTATTCAACATTCATCATCATCATATCAGCCCAAAGACGTCCACTGCTGGACATAGGCCTCCCTGAAAGAGTGGCACAATGACCGGTCCTGCGCCACCCGCATCCAGCGGACTCCCGCGACCTTTACCAGGTCATCAGTCCACCTTGTGGGGGGCCTACCCACGCCGCGCCTTCCGGTACGTGGTCGCCACTCGAGAACCTTTCCGCCCCAACGGCCATCGGTTCTACGTGCAATGTGCCCCGCCCACTGCCACTTAAGTTTAGCGTTTCGGAGGGCTATATCGGTTACCTTGGTTCTGCTGCGGATAGCCTCATTTATTTCTGATGCGATCACGCATTAAACATTATAATTGATTAAAATATGACAAATCAATATGTTGCGCTATGCTATAATTTCGGTTGAGTAATTAGGAGCGAATTCCAGATTAGATAAGTGTATTCATATTCAATGCGGATGAAATCCGTGATGTCTAGACGGCTCGGTCTAGTTTCAATGTTCGTAATGTATTCGGCAGCAGAACTGCATTGTGAGCGTTAGAAAGAAAGATACATTTATTCACAAACACACAGGACACACATATTAAACAATAAAATAAACAAGAGAAACATATAAAACCATGAAACAAAGTGTGTCTCTGCGGCAGTGAACCGGACACTGGCTCAGCAGCTGGCTGGCTGGTTATGTGTCCTTTGAAAGTACTTATTGCGTATATTTATTAATTTATACTTAAGGAATCAACAGCTAGGTAGCAGTTAGGTAGGTCCAACTTCGAGAAAGAGGTCAATCGTCGAATCCGACTCGGCTGGGCAGCATTCGGGAAGCTACGGCACATCTTTTCGTCCAATATTCCGCAGTGTCTCAAGACGAGAGTCTTTGACCAGTGTGTGTTGCCAGTGATGACATATGGCACGGAAACGTGGTCGCTTACTATGGGCCTCATAAGAAGGCTCAAAGTCACCCAAAGGGCAATGGAGAGGGCTATGCTGGGAGTATCTCTGCGTGATAGCATCAGAAATGAGGCTATCCGCAGCAGAACCAAGGTAACCGATATAGCACTCTTTGGGGGAGGCCTATGTTCAGCAGTGGACGTCTTTGGGCTGATATGATGATGATGATGATGATGAATCAACAGCTGCAAAAACATAAGTCTTACATTACTATGGGACTAAGTAATTACTGTGGCTTACTATGGGACTAGTTCGATTTGTGTAAGATTGTCCACTAATATTTGTTAATTTATTTACATAGCAATACAAAGCCAATTGAAGGAACTCACAGATAGAAATGACATAAAACATGTTTGACACACGTAGCAAACATTATCGCACTATGTTTACACTGCTAAAACAGAATAGTACCCAAAAAAAAACGGCCAAGTGCGATTTGGACTCGCGCACCGAGGGTTCCGTACAAACATGTAGGTATATAAGTAAATTATTAAAAATATTTTTATTATATCATGTAAATAAAAATTTACGGTTTTCGCAATTTTTCCTTTATCTGTGCTATAAGACGTTGCTTCGTACCAAACTTCAAGATTCAGGAGAGTTCAAGAGAGTTCAAGGGAAGTACCCACCCTATAGGTTTTGATTCCCTTGAGAGTTTCAAAAATTTACGGAAATTTGCGGCATAAACGGCTGTATCTTTTGATTGCGTTGGCTTAGAAGTTTGTTTTTTTCACAGCTCCAATGGACAGTAGACCTGAGTATTTGATATCAATTTTAGCTTGATACTGATCGATACGTGACCTCCACGCGTTCCTGAGAAAAAGGGTCTTGACAGACGGACAGACGGACAACAAAGTGATCCTATAAGGGTTCCGTTTTTTCCTTTCGAGGTACGGAACCCTAAAAAACATTGAAACATCATAACAATTCATTGTTATGTTTTTTTTTCTTGTTCCGCTGCAGCACGAGGTGCACTGGGAACGTGAGCACGTCGAACACGAGCGCGACCGCTCGGATCGCTTCAGCGAGCGGCTGTGTCGGGCTGTACCTTGATCCGGCGGGACAGCGCGCGCTTGCGCCACGGCCGCTGCAGCACGAGGTGCACTGGCAACGTGAGCACGTCGACCACGAGCGCGACCTCTCGGATCGCTTCAGCGAGCGGCTGTGTCGGGCTGTACCTTGATCCGGCGGGACAGCGCGCGCTTGCGCCACGGCCGCTGCAGCACGAGGTGCACTGGGAACGTGAGCACGTCGAACACGAGCGCGACCGCTCGGATCGCTTCAGCGAGCGGCTGTGTCGGGCTGTACCTTGATCCAGCGGGACAGCGCGCGCTTGCGCCACGGCCGCTGCAGCACGAGGTGCACTGGGAACGTGAGCACGTCGACCACGAGCGCGACCTCTCGGATCGCTTCAGCGAGCGGCTGTGTCGGGCTGTACCTTGATCCGGCGGGACAGCGCGCGCTTGCGCCACGGCCGCTGCAGCACGAGGTGCACTGGGAACGTGAGCACGTCGAACACGAGCGCGACCGCTCGGATCGCTTCAGCGAGCGGCTGTGTCGGGCTGTACCTTGATCCGGCGGGACAGCGCGCGCTTGCGCCACGGCCGCTGCCGCACGAGGTGCACTGGGAACGTGAGCACGTCGAACACGAGCGCGACCTCTCGGATCGCTTCAGCGAGCGGCTGTGCCGGGCTGTACCTTGATCCGGCGGGACAGCGCGCGCTTGCGCCACGGCCGCTGCAGCACGAGGTGCACTGGGAACGTGAGCACGTCGACCACGAGCGCGACCTCTCGGATCGCTTCAGCGAGCGGCTGTGTCGGGCTGTACCTTGATCCGGCGGGACAGCGCGCGCTTGCGCCACGGCCGCTGCAGCACGAGGTGCACTGGGAACGTGAGCACGTCGAACACGAGCGCGACCGCTCGGATCGCTTCAGCGAGCGGCTGTGTCGGGCTGTACCTTGATCCGGCGGGACAGCGCGCGCTTGCGCCACGGCCGCTGCAGCACGAGGTGCACTGGGAACGTGAGCACGTCGAACACGAGCGCGACCTCTCGGATCGCTTCAGCGAGCGGCTGTGTCGGGCTGTACCTTGATCCGGCGGGACAGCGCGCGCTTGCGCCACGGCCGCTGCAGCACGAGGTGCACTGGGAACGTGAGCACGTCGAACACGAGCGCGACCTCTCGGATCGCTTCAGCGAGCGGCTGTGTCGGGCTGTACCTTGATCCGGCGGGACAGCGCGCGCTTGCGCCACGGCCGCTGCAGCACGAGGTGCACTGGGAACGTGAGCACGTCGAACACGAGCGCGACCGCTCGGATCGCTTCAGCGAGCGGCTGTGTCGGGCTGTACCTTGATCCGGCGGGACAGCGCGCGCTTGCGCCACGGCCGCTGCAGCACGAGGTGCACTGGGAACGTGAGCACGTCGAACACGAGCGCGACCGCTCGGATCGCTTCAGCGAGCGGCTGTGTCGGGCTGTACCTTGATCCGGCGGGACAGCGCGCGCTTGCGCCACGGCCGCTGCAGCACGAGGTGCACTGGGAACGTGAGCACGTCGAACACGAGCGCGACCGCTCGGATCGCCTTCAGCGCCGCCGAGACCCACCATGACTCCGGCCTGGAACAATAATAGCTATTTAGTCGCAACACTAACTACTTTTGGCTAATCAAATAACTTATCAAGTAAAATAATTGTCTGACGGACAGATCGCATAATCGCATTTTTGGCACGGAACACTAAAAATACGTGTCGATTTCGAGCGCCCTTTTTGTTCGAATGTTGTTTTGCCGTTACGGTTTTTGAGTAATGGACTGGATACAGAATACCATTACAACCTTTACTTTTAGAATGCACACAATCTAGGGAAAACTAAAACTGTGATCTAAACCTTAAACAAGTTTATTCGACAAGCCTCAAGTGTATCGTCACATCGTATTTTAACTACGAAGTAGGTTGGCACTAACTCATGTCGTCATAATGCGTGGCATGCAGGCAGGATGCGCAACGCAGCTGTTGCACAAAACTAATGGCAGCCAAGCCAAGCCTAGCATTTTCCATCAGTTGTGATTTATGTTGGTTATTATTATAGGTATTTAAATCAAGCAAATGTTATTGACAAGTCAGCCTCTTCAATGCATCCAGGCCTGATCCTGACAAATATGATCTACTCGTACCTATATGCTTTCAAAAATCAATGAGCTTCATCTTAGGCCCTTCGTCGCTACTCAGGTCAATCACTGGTCACAGTCTTTTATGTAAAAAAAAAACACGCGGGCAATTTCCGATTCGCACTTGACCAAAAATCTAATTGAATTACGATATATTGAATACGTAAGTCTATTTTTTTTTAAATATCAAGTACGTACGCGGACGAAGTGACACGGGCAGAAGCTAGTCAATTATATTATTATTGCTTTATATGTTTTTCTTATTTATTTTATTGTTTAATATGTGTGTTCTGTGTGTTTGTGAATAAATGTATCTTTCTTTCTTTCTTTATTATCATTTCATGTAATTGAAAAGGCCTCAAACGCTAATGTGAACGCCCTAGAAGGGCCTAATCGCTCGGCGCGGAAAAACGACATTTTATGGAAACAGCTCAAGGCACACGGCTATAGCAATTTAAGTGAACGGTTTAGTTTTACTACTTGTTCCGTCAATTACCTTAGTTTCGGCACTAGGGTGGAAACTTATTTTTTAATACAGTTGCTCAATAAGTGCTACTTTACGTAGCTGTTTAGCGTGCGGAAAGCTGGTTTTCGCGCACTAGTGCTTTTCACTTTTCCTTGCACAAATTGTACCATTAATATTATGTCAAAAAAATAAAAATTATATAACTGTATTAAAAAAATATTTTTGAACAACTTCACTATTTTTCAACTGTATATATTACAATGATGTTGATGTTACAGAATTAATAATATAAAACTTTCAAATTCTTTACTTGTTGTTTTACTTTTTTTTTCGCAACTGTATAAAAAAAACGTCGTTCGATACACGTGCGGAAATGTCATTCTTCACTCGTCCCGAGTCTTGCCATTCGCCTACGGCTCGTGACAAGATATCTCGGTGCTCGTGACGTAATGACATACTTTCCGCACTAGCATCGAAATGTACTATTAAAACTACGACGGAGGCAAGCAAGCTTACGGCCTGCCAGTTTCTTCCTGGCTAATTGCTGGAGTTATGAAGAATGTTAAGTTTCCAGCTCGCACTAGTCTACCGTGAGTGCTATAGGTACCCAATTACCCATACCCTCCCAACCATAAGAGGAGACCGGTCCCGGCAGGGGGACGTATATGGGCTGACGATTAATCAAATCATCATCATCATCATCCTGGCCGATTTCGACCACGGCGACTGAAAAAAGAGAAGAATTCTGGCTAACTGGAGCGTCGTTCGTGAGCTCTCAGGTGACTGTCGTAGCCTATCTTTGCAGAGAATGTGCGACCACATTCCCTACAGGTCAGCACCCCTCCGACAAAATTGTAGTGTATCAAAAAATGAAAATGAATGTATGAATCAAATATCAACGTGTTCATACAGTCCTTCAACCGAATCGGCCGATTGCACAGACAAGATTCTTTGTGTATAATTCGGAATCGCACGACAGAGGTCAATGCCACAGCGAGGCCGCGGCGCCGGATACCGATCAACTTCCTTGGGTTTGCAAATTAGAGGTAAACAATGCAAGATAACTCAAATAGGCTTCGCAAATAATTTTAAGTCAACTAGTACGTCGAAGTCGAAGAAATGTATACAATACATACTCGCCATTGACGTATAATAATAGTACATTAATGCCGTGACCGGGAAGGAGGCAATTGCAGGCTGAGTATTTGTTCTCGCAAGCTCGTCCGTTTAATTATAATACGAAACCTGCAATTGCCATTCCGGCTAAGGCTAATATAGTGCTTTTATCCAAAATGGGGGAATAATACAACTTTAAATATCGTAACACGTGAAAATATCAATGATTTCCCGCCATTTTTCTTTTTAAACCGAATCGCAAGTGTATTTCTCCACCGAAAAACGCAAACTATTTGCGACACATAGAAAAACGTCGCGTTTGCAACAGAAAAAAAATACGAGTTGAATTGGCCGAATACGACCTGTGCCGTCTTTTATATTTCAACTTTTTAAAAAGTTTGGTACTCGACAAATAAAGGAATTTATATGTAACATTCCAGGCGGCCTGCAATGTTTTTTATTTTTTCTTTAGATCTGACCTGAAACTATACACTTTACCTTCCAATATGTAGCGACTAATGTACACTTTGGGGGCCATTTTGGAGAAAAGTAAATTTATAGACTCGCAATGCCGAACAAAAATGTCAAGAAATGTGCCCCAAAATCACAACTCTAGCTATATTTCAGTAGTTGCTACTAGCGGTTACTTATTTATACCCTGTATAATATTATTTATTATATGTATATGTTTCATACAAAAGTGAACTTAGTTCTTTAGGCTTTAAGCGCCAGATTACATAAGACTCAAACAGATTAAAACCATTTTAGTTTATTGACATTTTATCATAATGATAATGTGACTTGACTGCTCACCTCAAAACTAAATATTTAGGTAGCGAATGAATGTTCAACCACTTCAAGCTTTCAATAGACAATTGAGTTTCAATATCCTATTAAGATGCTCCCCCGCCCCCGCAAAATTCGGAAGACATTTTTGTACGCAAATACGACATAAGGCTACTCCAGTTATGCTCTAAGACTCTACTACATATTTGATGTCCTTTAAAACAGTACTTGAAGTATTGATAATAGACCCAGCTCCTGCTGAGATAGGTCAGTATCACGGCGGGGTACGGTGGGGAGGGGTAGTCCGGATGCATCCTACCGGCCGTGACCCACAAGCGGGCACCGCGCAGTCGCGAACAGGGCTGCTAAAGCAAGCGCGGCGGACAGAAAGAATTTCGTACATTGACCTTTAGACCGATTGCCAGAGAGGAATAACATGTTTGTAGTAAAAATTATTAAATATTACCACGTTAATAGTTTTATGATTCGGAAAATATTAATTTTCACGCCACTGCTCGGAAATGTGGCAAAAGATGGTCAGAATTCAGGCTTCAAAGCTGGGGTTAGTTGGACGTCGCACGAACAGGCCATCTATGACTTCAAACTGACCAACAATGTTATTGTTGGACAGTTTGTACAGCAATCGACCAATCACAGGGCACCGCGCGCGGTCAGCAGGCGTGCGTGCGCCCGTTCCCCCTCCTCCGCGCCGGGCGCGAGGCAAGCGAGCCTGTTTAGTATTATGATCTTCAATTAGATACTTAATTTTGATTTTAAATTATAATTATTTGCAATTTCCTCGCAGTAGGCGTGAAAAGCACTATGTTAAGCCTCGGCCGAAAGGGCAATAGCTGGACTCGTACTTTCGAGGGCCTCCGCTACGCGTCGGCCCTCGAACTAACTCGTCCATCTATTGCTTACTTTCTAGCCTCTTCAACAATGTACTATTTCCGTCTGCGATCTTTTGTTTTGCGTAAATTCGTACCGGTCAATGGGTGCTCAAGCACGCTTATCTATTGTTTGGTTTTTAGGGTTCCGTAGCCAAAATGGCAAAAACGGAACCCTTATAGTTTCGTCATGTCCGTCTGTCCGTCTGTCCGTCTGTCCGTATGTCACAGGCATTTTACTCGAAAACTATAAGGTGTATTTGAATAAAATTTTGAGGATAGGTGTATTTTGTTAGCCGCTACAAAGTTTTGTAATTAAAATGACAAAAAAAAATTTTTTAGGGGTGCACTCCATACATAAAACTAAAAGTCAAAATTTTTTTTTTCATTGTGACCCCCCGTGTGGCACATCAATCGATAGGCCTTTCAAAATAAATATATGGTTTCTTAGCATTTTTTTTGATTAAGTGAATAGGGTCGGAGATAATCGCCCCGAAAGTCACTAAAATTCTGTCCCCCCCCCTCTAATTTTTGAACGGTGTATTTTAAAAATATGGAAAAATTCATGGACATAGGGCTTATTAATTTCATTCACCGAAAATTGTTTTGAATAAGATCGGTTCAGAGGTTTTCGAGATATTGCTGAAAAACTGCCTTCCTCAAAGAAAAGGACGTAAGTGCCGTAAAATTTCTATGACGATACGACCTTTTTAATAGGCACGGAACCCTTCGTTTTGCGTGGTCCGACACGCACTTGGCCGGTTTTTAAAATTTCATCTCTTGTTGTGATTGATATTTATCAGCAGGCCAAGTTTCCTTCACTTGCTTAAATACGTTTATTATCCACAACTTCTAATTTTCACTAAAATGAGACTATTTACGTTTCTTCCCCGTTCTTCCGAATAGGGGGGCAGCAAGTCAAAAAATTACGAAGCTACAACGCTTACAAAAACGCTCGGGGATCGTGACGTCACGATCCTCGAGCGTCATAATAAATTTCAATCGTTTCATATGAAGGCGCATGAGTTTTGCAGAATATACCTCTTAAACTTTGGACACTTATAACTTTGTGATTATTTTATCCCCTTGTTTTACTTTTTTCTCTATTTGACAATATTTTTAATCCTTTTTCCATAAAATTCGTAATTATTGGTTATTTTATTTGTATATTGTATATTGATAAGATGTGATCTTTCATCAACGCATGCTACAGTCGAGTTCTCCAATATACGCATGCATATCCAACAGACAACCTTTCAAAAATATCTACACATGCGTCTAATGTCAGTAACAAACAATAAAGACTGTGTATAGATATTTTTGAATGGTTGTCTGTATAGATATTGGAGAACTCGAACCGACTGTACAGTCGACGCCAAAAATACGTTTACACTTTTGCACCTTATTCCATTGCAATAACGCGAATAGTGTAAACTTTTGGCGTCGACCGTACATGTACGCTTGTGACAACCCTAGGTGTTTCGTTATGCGTATTCACGAACTTTGTTTTTTTTTCATGGACGCCATTTTGACTCGCGCATGCATTGCATATGCGGGGCGAGTGGGAAGCTGCCAACACGCGTCGTCATAATCATAGCATAACGACAAAAGCTTGCCCTGTGGGGCTAGCACAACTGACGCCGCACCGCGACGCGAGTCGAGAAAGATCTACCCCCCTTTTTCTAATTTGTACAGTGCGAGTGAGATAGGAGACGCTTAGTCGCGCGCGAAGCGACTGAGCAGCAAGTTGTGCTAGACGTACTGTATAGGCAAGCTACTTCTGGCGACTCTACTCGCGCGCGAGATAGACTGTCTGTCACATTCTGATTAATGCTGTCAAAAAGTGACAGATAGTCTATCACGCGCGCGAGTAGAGTAGAGTCAAGTTATGCTAGCAGCGCTGGTATGATTTAAAACAATTTATGACCTGTTTACAGTACCGTAAACCGGGGGTTACTTTAAGAAAAAATGGGCCTACTTTGATCATTTAGAATGTAGTATAAAAGCAGAACTATTTGAAATTAAGAAGATTTAATCGAGCATACAGCAAGATAGAATACTAACTTATTGACTGCCACAGTTCACCCACAAGTAAAAACAATGATTTCGAAGAAAAACCTATTGAATCAGTCACCCCCCGAATCAAAGTAAACCCCGTTCCACCGTAATTAAGAGTCTGGAAAGATATTCGCGGAACATTATAGCATCAATAATCTATTTGAGTAAAGGATAAATGAAACGTAGCTAAGAACCATTTAGATCAAGTCAGCTTTCGGATTAAAAAAAACCGCATTAAAATCGGTCCATTCGTTTAGGAGCTACGATGCCACAGATAGACACACAGACACGTCAAACTTATAACACCCCTCTTTTTGCGTTGGGGGTCAAAAATAACCTTTATGATCCAAACGTGAAAATTACAAAATCTAAGACTCAATCCAGGGATTTCGAAAGTTAGCCCAAAAATATCCAAAATGCCACTCAAAACGATAGGTGAAGAGGCCTTCTTTTTTAATTAAATTCTTAAATAACTACACAACTTAGAAAAGTTGAAAAACCCCCGATTTTTTCATTTCAAAGTTCAATATCTCAAAAACCGCTGAACCGATTTTGATGAAACATGGCTAAGAACACTCGGGTTAAAATTATCTATGACACAAAAAAAACCGCATTCAAATCGGTCCATCCGTTTGGGAGCTACGATACCACAAACAGATGCACAGACTTATTATTATTATTTCCTGAACCTGAATTATACAACGGTGGCTACTTTTTTTCGTGATTACTGGCTGCAGTCATCGTACCCTTCAACTTTGTCACTTTGTGGTTCAATCAATCATCTGTTTCAACCGTTGCAACGAATCTCTCCCGTGTCTCTTCTCTTGCGAGTCCTTCAGCTCGGCTTAATTGTGCAACTGGCATATATCCAAGTCAACCAAGTCAGGGTGAAAAAAGTTCGCAAATAGGACTAGCAATTTCGTTAACGAGCATTTCAGTTTAGCTTATATAATGTTCTCGTTGCCACTTTCAACTAACTTTGCAAAGCGTTGTCAAAGATATTGAATTAAACTTTCACCATTTCACGGATTATTTTTGCATTAGTGGGCAGTTACTTAGTTTGATGAATGAAGATGCCGCGATGGTCGGGACGAGTGACGCGATTGGACAAAGTCCTGCCCCCCTATTCTGTAACTTGTTTAAGCTCACCTCAACGCTCACCCACACATATATCTTGACACCGCGATGCGTAGTAACTAAGCGTAGGTAGAGGTCTAGTTTCGTAAACGGGTGACCGGCGGGGTGAGCCGCATTTGCGCGTAGCGAATAACAGCCCTGAATACGTAACATACGGGGCAGTTTCAAAGTCGCCCCCATATCTGAAAAACCGGACAAGTGCGAGTTCAACTCGTGTGGTGAGGGTACCAAATATTGAGAATTTTCCCGTTACTTTGAATTCTCAAACTTCTTATAGGTTTTCCTGTAATCTTTAGGCTGTAATCTTTATTTTAATTTATTTCTTCTTTTATTTTTCGTGTTGTCCCGAATAAATGTATAAATTTAAATTTGCAATTTGACTTCGTTCGCTATCCCTATCCCCAATTTCAAAACACCGCCATCTCATTTCCCGTAAACGAGTAGACCTCGTACATTCACAAAAAGGTCAAATGTCGTCATTATCACCGTTAATTTACGCAAATGGACACTGTTTGCCAAAGCAATTTCACCGGCGCTTCAACGTTACCGCAACTACACTAAAACTTCAATTTATGTACAGTCAGCAGCAGAAGTAGCTAAGCGGGCCGGGTGTTCAAAATGACCTGCACACGACTTTATTCTTAAAAAATTAAGAGCTATATTGACCATAGGGACTAAAGGCAAAGACAAATTCTCTTCATGTTTCTAGCAGGTAACTATAGAGACTAAAGGCAATGACAAATTCTCTTCATGTTTCTAGCAGGTAACTATAGAGACTAAAGGCAATGACAAATTCTCTTCATGTTTCTAGCAGGTAACTATAGAGACTAAAGGCAATGACAAATTCTCTTCATGTTTCTAGCAGGTAACTGTAGAGACTAAAGGCAATGACAAATTCTCTTCATGTTTCTAGCAGGTAACTATAGAGACTAAAGGCAATGACAAATTCTCTTCATGTTTCTAGCAGGTAACTGTAGAGACTAAAGGCAATGACAAATTCTCTTCATGTTTCTAGCAGGTAACTATAGAGACTAAAAGCAATGACAAATTCTCTTCATGTTTCTAGCAGGTAACTGTAGAGACTAAAGGCAATGACAAATTCTCTTCATGTTTCTAGCAGGTAACTATAGAGACTAAAGGCAATGACAAATTCTCTTCATGTTTCTAGCAGGTAACTATAGAGACTAAAGGCAAGGACAAATTCTCTTCATGTTTCTAGCAGGTAACTATAGAGACTAAAGGCAATGACAAATTCTCTTCATGTTTCTAGCAGGTAACTATAGAGACTAAAGGCAATGACAAATTCTCTTCATGTTTCTAGCAGGAAACTATAGAGACTAAAGGCAATGACAAATTCTCTTCATGTTTCTAGCAGGTAACTATAGGACTAAAGGCAATGACAAATTCTCTTCATGTTTCTAGCAGGTAACTATAGAGACTAAACGCAATGACAAATTCTCTTCATGTTTCTAGCAGGTAACTGTAGAGACTGAAGGCAATGACAAATTCTCTTCATGTTTCTAGCAGGTAACTGTAGAGACTAAAGGCAATGACAAATTCTCTTCATGTTTCTAGCAGGTAACTATAGAGACTAAAGGCAGTCTGCAGTTCAGTTAAATTCTGGCTGCAATTTAGCGAATAGGCTGACTGAAACTAATGAAATGAAATGAAATGAAATGAAATGAAATGAAATGAAATAATGAAATGAAATGAAATATTTATTTGCGGAATACGGGTCACATTATGTTGGTACAAATAAACGTTACAGTCCGCCGTACTCTACTTAAATAAGCATGCAAAATAATAGCCTTTATTTTGCTGTCGGTTAAGAACAAACAAAATAGAAGGATCACTTATTACTAGTTTTTATGTTTAGAAATTCTTTAACAGAGTAGACACATAGTTCGGATAGCCATATAAACAGTTTCTTCTTGAATTGTTTCAGGGGTAGGTCTTTTATGTCTCTAGGAAGCTTGTTGAATATTTTGATGCACATAAAATACGGGGTACGACTGGTTTGTTTTAGACGAGCCTTTGGTACGTAAAGTAGATTTTTTTGCCTTGACATTCGGTTATTATATGTTAAGACCTCGCCATTTTTTTTAAAGTATTGTTGATTTCCACGAACAAATACAGCTATCTCGTATATGTACAGTGAAGGCAAAGACAATAGTTTGCTACGTTTAAAAATAGGTTTGCATGAGTCACGAGGTTTCAGGCAAAAAATGGCCCTGATGCACTTTTTTTGTTTTACAAATGCTTTTTGCATATCTGTGGAGTTTCCCCATATAATCAAACCATATCGGAGGATAGACATTGTATAGCCATGGTAAGCCACAAGGGCAGCTTCTTGAGATACAGTTTCTCGTAACTTTCTAAGCGGAAAAATAAACTTATTAATTTTGTTGCATACATATTCTACGTGTAATTTAAAATCACAGAATTGATCTAAATGTATACCTAAGAATTTAGCATTATTGGTTTTGTCAACAGGATCTCCCATATAATTAATGTCTAATATTTTCTTGCTACCTCTACAGGTAAGAAATTGAACATGCTTAGTTTTACTAATATTTATTGATAAGTTGTTATTTTCTAGCCATTGAATAGTCCTACATAATGACAGGTTTATTTCATTTTCATAATTTTGGTCATCTCTACATGATATGACAATTGACGTATCGTCCGCAAAGAGTACAGATGGGTAAGTTATTTCATTTGGGAGATCATTTATGTAAAAAGAAAATAGCAGTGGCGATAATACCCCTCCCTGTGGTACTCCAAATTTATTGATTTTATAGACGGATTTGTAATTGACTACGGTATTTCCTTCTTCTCTGACGATTTCTGTACATTGGGTTCTATTATTTAAATAAGATTCTAGCCAACGATAAACGTTTCCCCTTATTCCATATAATTCTAATTTATCTAAAAGCCTTTTATGGGGCACTAGATCAAAGGCCTTCGACATATCTAAAAAAAGTACACTTACAGGTTGTCCTTCGTCTATGCTACCTGTAACATCTTTAAGCAATGAGAACGCAGCTGTTGAGGTCGATTTGTTTTTTCTAAAACCATGCTGTTTCTCGTTTAAGAGAGAGTATTTATTTGCAAAGTTGCTAAGCCTTTCAAACATCACTTTTTCGTAGATTTTAGACAGAACAGGGATAAGTGCTATGGGCCTATAGTTACAAACTTCATTTCTTTTCCCTTTTTTGTGTAAAGGTTTGATTATTGATTTTTTTAGGCCATCTGGGAACGTACCTTCTTCTAAGGAGAGATTTACTATACAGGCTAGAGGTGTGGATATTGAGTGGGAGCATAGCTTGAGAATTTTGGAGTTTATTTCATCATATCCCGATGAGTTGGTATTTTTTAAACTCATGATAATTCTGTGTATCTCTGACGGAGATGTAGGGTTACAGTACATAGTAGCTGCATGGCGATTACAGTTTTTTACGGATGGTTTATAATTTTGATGGAATATGTTTGAGATATCGATGTAGTATTCATTGAAAATATTTGCTATGTCTTTTGAGTTGGTTATGTTTTGACTGTTGTGTAAAATGCTCTTGATTTGGTTTGATTGTCGGATGTTTCCAACTTTTTTATTGATAACATCCCATGTAGCTCGGCACCTATTTTTTGATCTAGAAATGTAGCGGTAATTACTTGATTTTTGGGCTGCATTTATGCAACAACGTAGTGTTCTTGCATAAGACTTGTATGATAACTTATTTTCTACACTAGGGCTTTTACAGGATTTAACATATAATAAGCGTTTCCGCTTGGTACACGTTTTCAGATTTTTTGTGATCCATTTGGCTCGTCTAGGTTTAGTAGATATCACAACTTTTACAATGGGAAAACACAACGAATGAAACATAGTTAACAGTTCATGAAACTCGTTAAAGGCACTGTTGGTATCAGGTTTGTTGTAGATATCGTCGAAACAGATGTTTTCCATACAGTGGACAAATTTAGCTATGTTTTCTTCACTGTAGTCTCTTTTAAATATATTAAGTTTCTTATGTGTAGGTAATTTGTTAAATCTTATATGTATGGTTTGAGCAGTGTGGTCTGACAGTCCCAGATCGAACGTGCTCATTTTGACACATGCGAAATTTGAAATTATGTGGTCTATACATGTTTGAGAGGTACTAGTAATGCGAGTTGCTTTCGTTACATGGTTGGTAAGATTATAATTTAATAGCAATTGTTTATAAGATTTAGATGATGCGGTGTTTTGAAGCGTATTTACATTTACGTCCCCGCATATGACAATTTTTTTTTGTTTATATATTTTGCTAATGTGATCCAAAAAATTATCTAAACTGTCTATGAATTGTTTTTCGTTTGATTGCGGAACTCTATATAAACAAATAACAATACATTTTAAAGATTTAATATTAATGCCACAGCATTCGAATTCTTTTTCACGGGTCATATCATGAAGGTTCAGTTCTGTAACTTCAATCCAAGGGCGGACCAAAATGCAAACACCACCCCTCCTTTCGTTTTTTCGCGAAAAATTTGTAGCGAGCTTAAAGTTTGGTATCTGCAGGTTAGCTTCGTGGCCTGATTGAATGAATGTCTCAGATAGGCATACTACGTCTACATTTATTGATTTATCTTGGAATTCGGAGAGTGCTATTTCTAAGTTATTAATCTTACTTAAGGCGCCAGCTATGTTTTGGTGGAAGATTCCAAAACTGTTCGAAATTTTCTCGCTGTCTCGGAGTTTTGTTCCTGTGATGAGCCGTTTGGGCACGATCGATGCTCTCCCAAATCACCGGTTTCAGTTTCTGTATCTTCATCCTGCTTAGGAGGTTTGCTGGTCCTGGGAGGGTTTGATGGAGGCTCAACAAGTGGCAGTGTGTATTCCTGTCCATTTACGAATACTTTGTCCTTCTTGATGAATGGGTTAAATCCACGTTTTCTCGCATCGGCTACCGTGTTTCGTATCAATTGCCTTTTTTTCAGTGCCGGTTCGTCCAAAAAGTCAGAGACTGCTAATCCAGTGTTTTTAAATCTATATTTGTTATCGAGAATATATTTTCTCATCCGCTTGCTGAGTAGATCTATCTGTAAAGGTCTGCGGTAACCCCGTCGACCTATCCGTTTTGTTTCTTCAATAAATCCATCCACATCCGTTCCCAGTCATACTATAATAACGTCTGACTAGACTTGGGAGTTAGGTTATTATACTTATGAAGTTATGACTCTTAATTAATTTCTTTAGCGGGTGTAAAAAGTTAATTTATGGACGGACTTAGGAATACCACCTGCCAAGTACGACAGGCATGTTTTTTTTAAATAATTTGTGTAATGTAGAGTGCTTCGGGCTAAGAAATTATTATCAGAAGGCCACTGGTAATTATAATGGGAGTCTGTAAATGTTCATGTAATAATCATTATAGTACCTACCGCAAATATCGGTGTTGATAGAACCCATTTAGAACCTTTTGTATATACATAGGGTTTAAAATTTGAGTTTGAAGACAGACAACGAAACGATATCATCTGTCTTAGCTTCAAATATTTTTGATTAATGATAATCAATTCAATAGTAATGACATTATTATTGATCACTCAACCGTATATAAAACTTTTTTTTTACAAAATAGGAAGAACACTTCTTGGGTGCCTCAAATTTAGGTATGATTAATCGAATATGATAGCAATAACTTTTAATTTAACAGTTATCTAAGTATTTGCGGGTATCTTTGTGCACAACTAGTTATCTGTTTTGTAATATGCACTAGTAATAAAAACACGCATTATTACATAGTGTATAGCGTAGCGTGTAGAGATAGAGACGCCGCAATCACAATTATTTTCGATGATATCGCATAACGCGGTACGTTTAGTCATGAATGCAGCCAATTATACGGTCGGATGTTGCGTTACGTACCATTATATTCCAGGCTTCGTTTTAAATGTACATAGTTTCTACATTTTGGCAACTCTTAGTCCGTATTATTCCACAACTTGTGTATGCTGTTATTACCTTTACACCTATAGTTTGATTTGTTTTTATGGATGTATATTGCTATTTTTACATAGATATAAAGTGCTATCACTATACCTAGATATTTTTCTAGCACGAACGACTTATTGTAAGTGATTGACAAAATAAAAACATCGACAGTCCTGTTATCGATAAGTACCACTTCAACGTCATAGAGGTAAATAAATACAAATATATATAGGGTAATAGGGTGTGTTAAAAAATTGATAATAATAACAAAACTATCAATTTATTTATATTTTACATACTTCAGAAAACAATTTGCAATACTTTCGTAACTTTCTTTCTTCGTGTCACTGAATTAATTATCCCCTACTTTACTCCATAACACACACACACACCGAAATTGTCTTTAAAATCGACGCAGAATGTCACAACATGTAGTTTTTCCCGAACCCATTTTTGTTCCCAAAACAAATCTGTGTCTCTGTATATGGTTACAGTGTAGGTGCACGCGGCGTCTAGGTAGATAGCCAATATATGTCTGTGGTTGTATGTACGTATTGTCGTTGAAGTAGTATGTACTTATCGATAACAGGATTGTCGATATTTTTATTGTGGCAAGCACTAAACAAATGTTGTTCCTGCTAGAAAAATATCTAGGTATAGCTATCACAGTACAGTTTTCCTTTTTCAATAAACCTGACAGCTTTTTTTGCAAAATGAGAATCGTATTTACATACACACTGTTTCCCCAAACCTCCAGCCTAACACTGATCCTTGTGGGACATCAAATTCTATATGTCAATCTTCCGACTCGACATAGTCTACACAACCAGAATTATTTATATTTGCAATCTGAACAAAGTTCCAAGTGTTAGGTATGATCTAAGGAAGCTCAAAACATGACCTTCTTATCCGTTATATTGCAATTTATCAATAAGCTTTTGATGATTGATGCAGTCAAATGCTTTACTGAGATTTCATTGAGATTTTTCATAATTTCTACCACTAAATCATTGATAGCAGTTGTCGCATTGCGATTTCGTCTGAAACCAAACTGCTGCGAGCAAAAGTAATTGTTTTTGTTAAAGTGATCAGTTATTCTACAAGCAATTGCCTTTTCAAAGATTTTGGAAATAACGGATATCAGAGAAATCGGAATCGGACGGTAATTGTTTTTATAAGCTTTTTAAACTGTTTTATCCGGTCGAATCACGTTTGCACGTTTTAATTGAGAAGGAAAAGTTTCATTCTCGATACACGAGTTAAATATGTGACATGATTTCAATTTTTGATACATGAAGTCGAGGAAAAAAGGATTGCCTCAGGTCGAAATCGAACCGACGTCTCTGGATTGCCGGTCCAAGGTGATTATTAGCACCTATTAAATAAGTCCTATTCGAAGCGTAACAATTAATAAAATAAAATCAATTAATGATGGAGATCTAAGGTAACAATAACAACATAAATTGTCTTAGAAATGAAGACTAAAACAATAGCCAACCGTCATGCAATTGAATATTACCTTGAAAATGAAAGGAAAAAACAAGCCATAAATTATAGTGAAATAACAGTTATGACTACAAATAGACTGACATCGTACGATTGTGACGACGCGACGACCTGACATGCGCAGTATTGAAATGTGTATATTTTTGAATTTCAATGTCTACAATTCTAGCTTTGCAAGGTCAATTGCAATAACCAGCAGAGTTGAGCATAACTAAATAACTTTTCATAGTCAGGAGCCGTAGCATGGTTGGCCTTATCACGCGACAAGTGACAAGATAAGAGCATCCTCTCGTTCTATCGAACGGTGTCAGCCAGTGACGCACGCTCTATCCTATCACCTATCGCGTGACAAGGCCAACCATGCTACGGGGCCAGGATAGGGTTCTAATCTAAATACAAAAACTGAGTAGGTAAGTACAAAAGCCGTAAGAAGCGTGTAGAATTGACCACTTATGGTGATACAGTAACTAGCAGATGTCGTCATAATGACAGTCACTTTGAGAAACGCTATTTTCACGGTATAATGACACCGGACCTACGCTTGCAACAAGACGGTGAATTGGGAAGTTTCCACATGTTAAAATTGATAACTCAGTGTTGCTAAATGGATAGTACACCGTCAAATAAATGTAATTAAGTATAAATTACGAAATATAATTAAAATAATAAAAAGATACAGACTGAAAATTTAGAAAAAATATGCATTTTTTACCCGACGAAAAAAACGGAGGAGTTTCTAAGTCGACAGGTATATTTTTTATTGTCCAAAAGTAAATTTAAAGCTACCAATACTCTTTAGAATCCTTACGCTTTTATAGAAACTAAATTGTATGACAACTATGGTCCTAACCTAGACGCAGTATTTCGCGACCGAAACAGCAATTTACCTACTTGATTTTCCGTATATAAAACGATTAGTACAAATATCACACTGTGACGCATGATTCAATGTTAATCAGTATGAAACATCCGTTCCGTCTTAAATTTTTTGGGTATTTATGTTATTTAATTGTAGTTGCTCCCATACAAACATTTGTTCCTCTCCAAAAACTGGGTCGAATGGCATCGTAAAAAAAATAGGACACAAGCCTGTTCGTTGTGTTGAGCTGGGACAAGTGACCTCTCCGTGTCATACAGCATCCTCGGGATCCCTAGATACCCCACTGCTAGTTATCTAACTGAATAAGTACTTTAGGTATGTTGCTGTTTACTAATGCCTTTGTAGGTCTGCTACAAAATGTACGCGATATGAAACCGACTTCTACGTGTAGGTTACGTGTTTTAAGCTCACTTCAACGCTCATCCACAAATGGGTCGTTCTTCTTTTTTACCGACAATGAACCGAGGTTTTTCTGTTTTTTTGGTTTTTGAACTATCGAAAATTGTGGTTTTGAAGTGCGATTTAAAAAAAATGCATAGGTTTCTTTATAGAACTAATTAAAGTTTCCTTTCTGGCCAATATAAATATTTATTTACGGTTGGTTTCTAAAAAAAAACATGTGACAAAGTGGACTCTTTCAGTGGGGACAACATTTTGGTTTACCACTCTGCCACGGCATTCTACGAAAAAAAAAACATTTAAAAAAATGCTAGTTAGAGAAAGTGAAATATCAAATATCACTAATTAATAAAATAATATGGACGTTCATTCGAACATTATAAAACCGTAAACGTACTCAAATGAGATGCCGTAATAAGACGAAGGACAGGCTATTGTCGGTCGAAAAGAAGAACGACCCAAATATATCTTGACGCCACGATTCGTAGTAACTAAGCGTAGGTAGAGGTCTAGTTTCGTTAGGCGTGACGGGTTGAGTGAGGCGCACGAGCGCGTAATGAATAACCCAGAACTTCCCGCTCAGCAAACTTAATCAGTCGACCTCTCCTCTCTACTTGCAGGTGGGAATCGATTGCATAAAACGAGTACTGCCCGTATTCACATTACGCTGTACTCGTCTGTGAGCTTGCCCAGTATAACCTGACCCACGGGTCCGTAGCAACAACGCGTGCTCGGAGGTTAGATATATACCGAGCGGTCTACAGGGTAGAGGTAAAGTTTGCTTGTGAATGGAGGCTGCACTAGAGATGCCCACTCGATTGAGTTGACGCCTACGTACGTAAGTCGGAAGAGGGCTGTCAATATTCTGCTGATAATAATAAAACGGTTGGATAGAATATTGATTAAGGATCTTCTGTTTTATTTTTAGTCCACTCTTTTTACAAGCTTTTATTTAGTTTCACCTGTCACGTCACGATGCTTGTCATCAAATCTTGCAAATTAAATTTGATTCACTTCCCGGTAACCGAATGAGCTGAAATTTTGCATACTGCAAATGCTCGCTACGCGCTCATGCGCCTCACCCCATGCGTCACGTCACCTAACGAAACTAGACCTCTACCTATGCTTAGCTACTACGCACCGCAGTGTCAAGATATATTTGTGGGTGAGCGTTGAGGTGAGCTTAAAACAAAAATAATAGGGGGGCAGATTCACCTCCGAGTCCGCCGACGTTCACAAGTTTCTGGTAGCGTCGACGTTGTCTGTGTGAGTGCATCAAATCGGACATTTGTACGGATGTTTTACCGCTTAAAGCTATACATCTACTTATCTACTGTACACACAACAGCCGTATCGTATGTGATATAAGTGACCGGGTCGTGTGAAATCTTATATCATTATCAAGGAGCCTTGAGCGTCGCCTTGGCGGGCGGACTTCGACCGTCGCTATTATCTATCCAGTGACTATTTCTACACGCGGACATGTAAATATAGAACATGCGGGATATTTAAAAAAAATGTATGCATTGCGCTGATCAAGCAGACAGGTTCCTCATTATCACAAGAACCTCTGACGTTACCCTTGAAACTATATGTACGCAGCATTGACACCATGTACTATCGCCCAAGGACGGGTTAACACCTCTAAGGATCATTTTCGAGCGTTCGCTATGCATGTGCAGACGATTTTGAACAGAAAGTGTGACGTACCCTTGGACGATAGTACACTCGGCGTCAAATACTCTGTAGCAGTCAAAGTGGCCAAATAGTTCGGTACACCATACTAAATATATGATGTACCGCACTACTTTGGTTGCTACAAACTACAAAGTATTTGGCGCTGAGTGTACCTCACATAACAAATAGGGATAAACAACAGCTCCGGTAAAATTTGGGCACTTTTTTAGGATTCCGTACCCAAAGGGTAAAAACGGGACCCTATTACTAAGAGTTCGCTGTCCGTCCGTCCGTCCGTCTGTTTGTCACCAGGCTGTATCTCAAGAACCGTGATAGCTAGAGAGTTGAAATGTTCACAGATTATGTATTTCTGTTGCCGCTATAGCAACAAATACTAAAAAACCGGCCAAGTGCGAGTCGGACTGGAGCTCCCATACAACAGACATGATTTTCTTGCCGTTTTTATAGATAATGATACGGAACCCTTCGTGCGCGAGTCCGACTCGCACTTGGGCGGTTTTCTTGGTTATATTAATAACCCAGGTATCATCTAAATTGGTGAAGGCCCATCTGTGGTTATCAACTTATCATCTATTGCATATCGCAAATTTTGCGTCTATACCAAGAGCATATTGAATTTTTTAAATAAATAAAAACACAGCTTCACGTTCGATAGCCACCCTTTACATGTGCTCCACGTACCACTTCCTTCTTTGAAGTCGGTTAATGTAACAATTTATGAATTTACCTATTAGTCTCAAGTGACAGATATGTAAGCGTGCACACCGAGTTAACAAGTGTTAATGTCCAATTAATAAAGTGCCGTTTATAGTCACGTTGTCGTTTAATGACACCGTCGACTTGAGGCCGCGATAAGAAATAAAGGTACAACAGTTAATCCTGTAAAATACAACTCGGTATTGATTATGAATGGAATCAGGGTTCCGTTAAGCGTCTGCTAGACGGTCGCCAACGCCTCCGACCGAGCGACCTTGGTCGGCACCGACCGTGTAGACAGTTGTTCAGCAAAATTTCATACTACAACCGCCGACCAAGGTCGCTCGGTCAGAGGGGCTTGTTGGCGACCGTCTAGCAGACGAGCTAGTTTGATGTTGAAGTGGCGTATATGGAATCTTGACCCAAAACGTAAGTGAGGTTTATATTTTTCAAAAATAATTGTCGCAACTGAAAAATCTGAAACTTTTTAGGGTTCCGATACCTCAAAAGAAAAAAACGGAACCCTTATAGGAGAAACTACTGGACCGATTGAGTTGAAATTTGGTACACATATGTAAATTGGCGACCCAAAGATGGACGCGTAAAGTAAATTAATGAATTCTGAAGAAGGAAGCCACTTTTGGGGGGTAAACTGGAAAATTTAAAAAAAAGTTTCGCAAACTGTATTGTGTGACATATCAAATGAAAGGGGTTGTTGTAAGCATGTCAGATATATTTTTTTAAATAATTTTAGCAAAAACAGATTTGAAGTAATTTAGGAAAAAAGACGAAAATTGACCATCCCCCCCCCCCCCTTATCTCCGAAACTACTAGGATTAAAATTCTGAAAAAAATATGGAAAATACTTCCTTGCCTAAAGATTATAGGAAAACCTATAAGAAGTTTGAGTATTCAAAAACACTTATGAAATTTAGATTATATACGGAACCCTCACCACGCGAGTTGAACTCGCACTTGTCCGGTTTTTTTCTGGTGCTAAGGAAGGTTATTCCTATCAGCAAAAAAATAATCAGGCACTTCTAAAATTTTCATCCATTCCCAAATGCAACGTAGGCCGCAGTCAGTTCTTGGATGGGTGGCTTTGAAAGGCGCGTAAAAAGTCAAAGTTTTATTTATTATTATTACAATTCAGGCATATTACATGCACCTACGAATGTCTAAACTACCACCGGAGAGAAAATCTCTGCCTCGAGAAGTACAGGCGTAAAAAACTATAATAATTTAATTAAAGCCATTGATCTTTTATGTTGTCTACGACAGCAGTGGATAAATCGAAGAATTTTCCAAGTCACTAGGGAACTTATTTAAGTTTTAGTCACTAAGTGTGCAAGAAGCCGTGACAATATTTTAAATTCCACGATACCCCTCAATTCATAATAAGTACGTATCACCAAACACCTACTGTAGTTATCGCAGATACCGCTATCAAGTTGGGCTTAATGACTCCTCGTATCATCACGCGATGTTATTGGAATGTAATCTTAGTCAGAATTCAGAATGAACGTATTTTTTCCACAGGAAGACCTTTAATTAAGGCATTATTGCATGGGGCTCTTTCTTTCTGTTACTATTCGCCATCACAATTGAATTCTGATGTATACCCACGGGTTTTACTAAAAAACAGGCTCGTGTTGGGTGCTGTTTACATTCAAACGTGTTTGCAGTATGATTTTTGGTAATACGGACTAAGAAAGGCATGCATAAATCATGCAGGCGTATGATTAACTTTAAGAAACTGCTATAATTAATTAATTCTCATTGATCAGCGTGTCGAATACTTCAGCATCAAGAACAATGGACCAATTGATGTTATTTGGGTCATTTTGACAATCATCATTAATGTATGCTTAATTCTTACTGTGTCAAGTCTCATCAGAAAGTGTTTTTTTTTATTATTCATTTAGAACTCAAACAGTCACATATGGGGTACACAGAGTACCAAAAAAACATAGAGCATAAAGACCTGGAGGTTCATTTATGTATGATACTTATGTTAACAAAACAACCTTATAATGAGACAAAAAAGGCAAAAAGCTTAAAAGAAAATTATTTATACCGGTCCACGACGCAGTATCAGTGTATGAGTAAAGACACAATCACATGTAATTTTAGTGTTAAGTATAAGTAGGTACATGGTACGAATTTAAAGAGAATTGTTGATGTTATTATTATCGTAAGATTGTCAGTTTGGCTTAAACAAATACACATATAAGTACACTAGTCCCTTAGCACTTTCTGTAGTAAGGACACAGATTAGACCAAACGTCCTCCTGTGACCAGTGCGATGAACCTACCAAGTCAATGCCTGCGAACGTCTGAGCGGATCTTTACGCAAGCCCCCGAATGACAGACAAGACGAATGACAAGTTTTGAGAGATGGCGAGATATGCAACAAGGTATAACGATCAGTAGGCCATGACAGTTTGCAACAAGTCCAACGACGGCTGATCTTACAGATTTCAACTGACGACTTCTAGACAAGTCAAAGCCAAAGGTCGCTATGAACGCAGAAACTGCTTGACAGATCTCTTAACACAAGCTTGAGTTTCTGGTCTCAAAGCCCTTCACAAAGTGCACGCTACAAATCATGATGCTCAAGGTAGGTTATGGTCGATCGGCCCTGCGGTGAAAGTGGCTAGCGCTTCGCATGACGGCTCTTTGTTACGTCATCAGAGAACCCGTATTAGCAATAAGTAAAGACTATAACACTTTAAACTCTCGCGCTTTGTACACATGTGTATTTAAATTATTATTTTACACTCTGATATAGCCCTCCGAATCGCTAAACTTAAGTGGCAGTGGGCGGGGCACATTGCACGTAGAACCGATGGCCATTGGGGCGGAAAGGTTCTCGAGTGGCGACCACGTACCGGAAGGCGCAGCGTGGGTAGGCACCCCACAAGGTGGACTGATGACCTGGTAAAGGTCGCTGGAGTCAGCTGGATGCGGGTGGCGCAGGACCGGTCATTGTGGCACTCTTTTGGGGGAGGCCTACGTCCAGCAGTGGACGTCTTTCGGCTGATATGATAATGATGATGATACACCATACACCGTCACGGGTTGCAACGGTCATGGCCCCAAATGACATTGAAAGAAATGCCAACTAGGTCAAAATCCTTGAAGCCGTTGAGGTTACAGATCTTGTCAAAGAAATTGGCGTACACACTCGAGAAGCATTGGCCAGGGAAGGACCTTTTGTGGTAGATAGGTATAAGACGTGGATCTAAGGGCTAGACCGACATTACAGCAAAGCCGTTTGCCCGGTGGAAAACAACACACATTCAACATCAATTCTGAATGTTTCGTTTTGCTCAATTGTTAGCATACTTCAAACAACAAAAAGTCTTTGCCGAGAAACAAAATGCGAAAAGTTTCGGTGAAACATTACCTACATACAGTAAGTAGTACACATTAGTAAGTAAGCTACATGAAGGGCACCTTTCTTTTCACTCTCGTCATCGATTATTTATTAAATCGAATCGGATCCATCGAATGTTGACACTCAATCATAGAAAGTTGATGGAAAAAAAATATTAAAACCTCACCTAATCGCCATTAACGTCAATTAAATGTGCATAAAAAATAACCTCTCAAGGTGAATCGGTTAGAACTAACCAAGTATGGCAATATCACCTCGAATCAGGATATGGCTGCACACAGTTAACCTCTGACGCGAGATAGTGGGTCAAAGAAAACACGTAAGCAACAGGGGCAAAGTCTGAAACGTTAGCAGTGGTTGCCTGGGATTGGATTTTGCTAGGGAGCTGCAAAACGGCTAAGTTTCTCTAATAAATGTGTATTTATACTTGTAAGCTCTGTAGTGCATGTTGTTACGGGATTCCGTCGAACATATACTTTACTTTCGGATATACCAGCGCCATCTTTTAGTATGTTGTTAGGCAGCCCATGCGACACCTGGGTCGTTCTTCTTTTTTACCGACAATGAACCGAGGTTTTTCTGTTTTTTTGGTTTTTTAACTATCAAAAATTGTGGTTTTGAAGTGCGATTAAAAAAAAATACATAGGTTTCTTCATTAGAACTAATTAAAATTTCCTTTCTGGCCAATATAAATATTTATTTACGGTTGGTTTCTAAAAAAAACACGTGACAAAGTGGACTCTTTCAGTGGGGACCACATTTTGCTTTACCACTCTGTCACGGCATTCTACGAAAAAAAAAACATTTAAAAAATGCTAGTTAGAGAAAGTGAAATATTAAATATTACTAATTAATAAAATAATATGGACGTTCATTCGAACATTATAAAACCGTAAACATCATTACTCAAATGAGATGCCGTAATAAGACGAAGGACAGGCTATTGTCGGTCGAAAAGAAGAACGACCCGCCTAACGAAACTAGACCTCTACCTACGCTTAGTTACTACGAATCGCGGCGTCAAGATATATTTGTGGGTGAGCGTTGAGGTGAGCTTAAAACAAGTTACAGAATAGGGGGGCTGGGCCTCAAAACTGCTGGGAGACTCACACTTTGAACAAGGACATATCACACGTCAAGAAGACCCATCTGTGGACTGTGGAACGACTTGTACAAACGCCAACACAGTTCACTGACCATTCGTGATCCTTATTACAATGCACATAAAGTTCACGGATGGTCAGTTAACTCAGTCGTGTATCGAAAGTTAGAAGTTGGAATGTGTGTTTGAAACTTCGTCGTCTAAATTCAAATTGGATGGTTATTTTATGAAGCAACGACTTTGCTTAGAGGAATTCTAGAAACCTTTTTTTCGAGAACCGAAACTTGCTAACTACATTTTTATAAATGTAGCTAATATCATAAGTGTGTACCTACATCAGATGTGATAAATTCACATATATTTATTTCATATTGTTATAATATTTACATGGACTTTTTGCTTTAGTTAGCGCCAAACAAATAGAAAAATGCTGAAAAAATTGCTGTTACTGGAGTATTTGTGTGAGATTTTGAATTGTGCTATTTATTATATTGCAGGGTTTGATTGAATTAATCGTATTTCCCTAGCGCAGCCCCGCAATGTATTAAAATAATGATTAGTAGATAATATTGTTTCCCTATACATTGTAACCCGACGTCTTTCGCACCAGAAAAAAAATGCTTGAGACTAGGTTACCGAGCGGACCCTGGGTCCTCAACCCTTTAGGGTGTAACCGGGAAAAAGCGTAATCTACGTGGTATTGAAAGATCCTATCTCTAAATTACCATGGACCCTGTTAGGTTCAAGTTGAGGAACTAAGCCAAATATAATCTAACCAAATGACCACTCACCTCTTAATGGAATGCATCCTATTCGCACAAACAGTAAAACACGACTGACTATGATTATTACAACGCGCACAGGCTTAGTTATATATATCTAATACGGTACGATACGTTATCTGATAAGTCGGACGGATTTCAAGACGGACTTGGCTGAAGGAAAATGCGTAGCCGACAGTTACGTAAGTAATACAATAACTGGTAAACAAATACTCGCCGAAGGGTGAGTCGGAATAGGTTTACTATTGAGAGGCATAAAATCATTAATACTAATATGGTTACGCATAATTACTTTACGCCGAAAATAAAATACGCATATGTCACATTTCGCATAATCATATACGCATAACATTAAAAAGCATAAAAACTGAAAGCATAATCTTCATGAAGACTAATGTCAAAAAGCATAAGCACAAATAGGTATAATAATCAATTGGCAACATAACAGTTGTCCTAAGAAAAGTCACGTACAAAAGGCTCATAGTAATAAAATTGCTATATTGCTATTTTCGTATATATATTTAGGAACTAAGGCGATGTCGACGGAGGTCCGCTTCGCGGACCCCCTATTCCGTGTTGCCTAGGCGCTTCGCGCCTGGATTTCATACTAACCGAACCGACCTAACGTTACGTAACGTAATATTTTGTTGTTGTTCATTTTACAGGTTCAATGCGCTCGTAACGAAATAACTGAAATTATGGATAGTGACAGATACACCAAATAATTATTAGCCCAAACAATAGTATGCGTAATGTATATTCGGCCAATACAGATTAGTTATTTGCTATTAGCGTAGTATGCCAGAAAAACAATAGGCCGAAATATTCCTATGCGAAAGTACTATTATGCCACAAATAATTATGCCAAACCAATTATGCGAAACTGCATTAGTCTAAAAACCATTATGCCATCTAAGGGGATACCGTCGGAATATCGTCGAGGGCCACTATCCACACTCATCCTCATCACCATCATCTCGGCCGATTACGACCACGGCGACTGGAAAAGGAAAAGAATTCTGGCTAACTGGAGCGTCGTTCGTGAGCTCTCAGGTGGCTGACGTAATCAGGAACGTCGTCAGGTGCGACCACATTCCCTACAGGTCAGCACCATACTAATAGTTTAAACGCGAAAGTGTGTAGTGTCTGGTCTGTTACCTCTTCACGCGTAGACTGCTGAACCAATTGGCATGTGGTATGGAGATATGTTGAATCCCGGGGCCTTCCCCTAAGGATGTGAAATGGGGGACGAAAGATTGTATGGAACTACGATATAAACGGGCTCCACACGGACAGAAGCTAGTTCATAATAAAGAAGTTACGTTTGTGAAATGTAAAGTTTGTATGTAGGCGTTAGTCCGGAACTAGTCATCCGATTACAAAAAGTATTTTTTACCATGTCGCTTAAACGTTGTGTTTAAAGTTTAAACTGCCATAAGAAGTTGTCATAGTACAGACATGGACTTTAATCGTTGAGCCATTTGGAGCTCACCTTTTACTGGATATTCATAGCGTAACTATTAAAAACCAAAATTAGTTGACACCTAAATGGCTCTACGATTTAAGTCCGTGACTGTACCTCAATAGAGCACAGACGACAGTCACGATTGTAGATCGAGCAGTACAACTCATCCCTACCGAAGTCCTCGATGGTCTGTCTGGAAATAGTCAGCGAGTTCGTGTACCTCGGAACAATGCTGAATCCTTGACTATTCGTGCATCCGAGGGGAAGAAAATTGCGCATTCCATCTTATGGCAATGTCATAGACTTTGCCTGTAGCAGGGGCGGTTCACTCTTTGATTTCGTCGCGCCGCACAAAAACATGCCGGCCGGCCTCCTTTAGGCGGTCTATCAGTGGTTGCCGCGCGCTGTTACGGAACGTACGTGTTCGCAAGGCATTGCATGGTCATTCGCCTCGTAAAATAAATATGCCGCGTCGTCTATTTATATTGGTTGAAAAGAATTTTTCTTTACATTATATTTATGTATGTAGGTAACCCAGAGTTGTGTTTTCATCTTACATTTTGCAGAAACAGGCAGTTTTGAAGTCATAACCTAAAGGCAAATTACACAGTTTTTGTGTAGTTGGGTGATCCTAAGTAAATAAAGAATTATCGTAATATCGTTAGTAAAATACACTATTATACTAACGTAGGTACCTATAATTTAATAGGTCGGGCTGGCAGTAACCCTAGCTCTAAGGCTCCGCCTCCGAAAGAGCGCGTTGCATGCGATAGAAAGAAATGCCCACATTTAGGCACGTTTGGCGTATCTAAACAGGGAATTTGTTAACAGAGAACCTTCTGTACGTAGTACTATTACTTATTCTGTGCCTGTGGTAAAAACTTTTCTCACTTTATCTTTATAACCTAGTATGCGCATCATAGCACAACCAAATACCATCGCCGGCATATTTCGTTAACACGAGTATCAGAGATACGAAGCCCCATTAAAAAGCTTTCTAGCGACGGAAACAAGGCAGCGTGGCTTGTTGACCCATCCCACGAACGTAGCTAACATAATGTACTTTAAAAACAAAGTTTTAACCGACTTCAAATCAGTAGCCAAATGCTTCAAGTTTGCCTATAAAATTTGAAGAGTTCCCTCGATTTCTTCAGAATGCCATATCAGAACTGGATTTTGGTCACAACGGGACCAATCTGGAAGTATTATGCTTTCAAACAAAGAAAGAATTTTTCAAATCGGTTCATAAATTACCGAGTTATCGCGTAAGAAACAAACAAAAAAACGGTCGAATTTAGAACCTCCTCCTTTTTTGAAGTCGGTTAATAAACAGGTGGTACTTACACTTCGTTTTCGTCTATAAACATTTCTGTCTGCTTAGACCTGAAACAAGAGGACAACATTAGATTGTTGGACAATAATCAAATATACTAAAACAATAACAGCAATAGTATTTCAAAATAATTATAACCGTGTATGTACAATTAAAATATTCATTTAGATTATAGAAACTTTTTATTAACAGCCATTTCTTGAGCTTATTTTTAAAAGTGATACAATTTAGCAACTTCATATTATGTTCAGGTCAGGGATCGGATACCGGTATTTTCACCATACAAAAATACCGGTTTTATTTCGTTCAATTTCGTTCTTTGGTTTATAATATCATTTTTGATCAGGCTGTCTATGTAATAATATGAAAATATTACCTAAATACATGATAAAGTCCTACATTAAGAGCCTAAAATAATTCAAAATATTAGACTACTTCGGGGACTTTTGAAAATACCGGTTTCGATCCCTGGTTCAGGTAAGTGATAAAAAATCTCAATTCCGGAAACATAGGAGCTTACCGAGAACATACCGAGAATCTCCTGCCTTCGATTGTTAAAAAATCCCATCAGAGACACACAAAGCGGTGTTTACAATCAAGTGACACCTAGCTTGTTTTATAGTACGCAAGCGAAAAAAACAATGTTTACTACGCCCTTAACGACCTTGACCGACCTGACCAAACCAATAAAGATTAACAAGCAGCGCGCGATTTGTATTCAATTACATAACGGATCACAGTAGTATAAAAATAACATTGATAGCTCCGTCCGAGTGGTGGATAGCTTGTTATTCGAAAACACTCTAATTGGATGACCAGATTTTCATTGGATGCTTGGTTCGGCGCAAGGCGGCAAATTCTTATATACTAAGCTACTGGATTATAATGAAAAATACGACAAAAAATATTGAAATTAGTGATAATCAATGCACTCATTTATAACAGGGATCGTATATTATATACGATTTGATTTAAGTATGTGTTTAAAACACACATGTTAAACTAAACGTCAACTGAAAAATAATGTTGGGTGTAGCATTCGCATTTCTTTTACAACGCCGCTATCGAAGACAGGGATAAAAAATAAACCGGTTTTTGTACTTTTTCGTTTACTAACCGGTTTTCAAGTTTTGCCTTATGTTGTTTGCCAACCGCACTATATTATATAGTATTGTACTATATTTTGACTCTTTGTACTATATACTGTTGAAGAAATATATAGTACGCAAAAATACTATATTTTAGGGGTCCTTACGAAGTGCTTCAAATTGCCCCGGTTTCAATTCATCATCATCATATCAGCCGAAAGACGTCCACTGCTGGACATAGGCATCCCCCAAAGAGTTCCAAAGTGACACGTCCTGCGCCACCCGCATCCAGCGGCGCAGGTTCCAATTTGTTACTTAATAGCAACATTGAAGCCAAGTATATTTTTTTATAGTTTAGTATATTTTTGTCGGTTTTTTCTGGAAAATACTATATCTCCCCAAAAAAAGTTGGCAACCCTAGATCTAAGTGTATCTGTTTAACTAAAAAACTTATTAAAGTTAATGGAATAAAATAATTTATTTAAAAAAAAAAATCCGGTCGATGGAATTGGATCTACCTACTCGTAGATTCACTCTATATCATATGTGCACTCACACTGTATATTACGTACATGGTCGTATGCACCTGAACTAGGATTACAATCCTGTACTTCATGCACAATTGTGAATGAGTTGAATTTAAAAAGTAACACTATTCGAATTGAAAACAGCGCGAGCAGAAAAACTGGAGAACCACACCCGCGGCGCGCCTCCCCGCTATATTTAGATGCACAGAAGTTGACAACTGACGCGAACGCTCATACCGTTAGTTAAGCTAACGACAATGCATTTGAAGAAACAGCACTACACAGGACGGCGCGCGAACTGTGTCGCGGCGAGATAGAATATCCGTCTCTTTCTAATTAGAACACTAAACGGCGGATAGTCTATCTCGCCGCAACACAGCTCGCACGCCGCCGTCTAGCGATATCGGTGCTGTTTAAATATAAATATAATCAATCAGCCAATATATACAATCCTGCGCGTATCGAACTAACCCCATAGCTCAATAAGGCTTGTATTATGGGCACTAGACGATGTATTTAATATATATAAATACATAGAAAACACCCAAGAATCAACAAAGGTTAATGCTCATCACACAAATATTTGCTCATGCCGGGATTCGAACACAGCACCGCCAGCTTCATAGACAGGATCACTTCCCATTTGGTTAAACTATTATATCACTATTCAATCCATACGAGTAAAATGTATGCATATCACGCAATGTCGTTGCTTCGTGGAAAAAACTAACTAACACGCATTAATAATATGAGTAAGAATGAAATTCTTGATAAATCAAATCATGGAGTTGGTAACACCGATAGGATGTTCCAATGTAAAGAGAACATATAAGAGGGTCAACGCTACGCATGACATTGCCTGATTAAAACACGTAGCATGTATATGTATGCATGTTTAATCTGTTGCGCAAACCTTATCGCTTAGTGAACGACTATAAATATTAATGAAGGAAAACGTATGCTTCATTCTGATTATGGCTTTTCAGTAACAAAGAGTGAAGATACTGAGCAACAAATTGTTTATTAGTCAGCAGAACAAATGCAAACTTTTCAAATCTATATCAGTATTAACAATGCACAATTCTCTATGGATATTGGAACAATGAAAGAAGAAGATATAGCGATATGTAAATCAAATCAAATCAAAAATCAAATCAAAATCGTTTATTTGCTTAACAATACACATGTTTACATAAAATGAGATGCCAGGCGGACCCCAAACTAGGCTGAGCCTGTATCTTGGGACCCTGGAGTGCAATTCGTAAAACGATATGAAGTTATTCAAGGAATCAGAATGAACTCAAAAGAAGAAAGTAATAAAAAGCATTATACATTTAAGAGCGCATGCGCAAACTGTGTGTCTGTGTGTGCGCGCGCGCGTGTGTGTGTGTTTGTGTGTGTATGTGCGTGCGTGTGTGTGTGTGTGTGTGTGCATATGTACGTTAGTTAGTGTGCAGGATTGAGTTTTACTTAATAAGAAGTAGGGCCTCCGTGTCATTATATGATAGAGAGACAAGCCACTATTTCACAACCGCCATAGCGTTACCAATAGAGTAATGTTGAATCTTAAGAACTCTATTTCAAAAGGATGGTTCGTATTAATACATAGAACCTGAAAAAATGCCGCTCCTGTTCCCGGAGTTAAAAATAATGGAGCACATATTTTTTTGAGGCAGAAGCTTAGTATTCTTAACGGAGGAAAAGAAAAACAAGTGCCTATTCAGCGGTAAATGGAACACTCAACATGTTACAAATGCCGTGACGCTGATTTCCAGTGAGGATCTCAAAACTTAAAAAAGATAATTTAGAAAATAAAAAAACCCGACTGCAAAAAAGCTATCTTTAGAAAAAAAAAACTGAAAAGAAAAAAACAAGTTCAGTAGTCGAGAACATTGAATCAGTTTCATGATTAACATTTCGTATGTCAATTTGGACCTTGGAGACAGCAACTTCAACAGTCGGGACCCGTTATTGTCGTCAACATTAGTGCCGCAGCCTAGACTTTTAATGGGTCCCGACTGTTGAAGTTGCTGTCTCCAAGGTCCAAATTGACATACGAAATGTTAATCATGAAACTGATTCAATGTTCTCGACTACTGAACTTGTTTTTTTCTTTTCAGTTTTTTTTTTCTAAAGATAGCTTTTTTGCAGTCGGGTTTTTTTATTTTCTAAATTATCTTTTTTTTATTTAACACTTTTTAGTTAGTATTAAAAGACGGCAAATTTCACAATCTTGTCATTTCATTGAGGGAGTTAATATCGTGAGGATTATTAAGTAGCTTGCGGTGGTCTAAACTACTGATAATTAATCCATTTAGAGAC
The DNA here is from genome assembly GCA_932294315.1 of Epinotia nisella. Taxonomy (NCBI): domain Eukaryota; kingdom Metazoa; phylum Arthropoda; class Insecta; order Lepidoptera; family Tortricidae; genus Epinotia; species Epinotia nisella. The sequence goes on from OW028677.1 coordinate 1,517,985, forward strand.
CTAACGCGGCTCAAAACTATATATGCTTGACCTTTTGCAAAAATGCGTGAACTTAAATCAACCACAGCTCGATCTAAAGTCGTTCCTTGTAGCTTATGCAGTAACATCCCAGCACAATAACAACGGCAACTCCTTTGCGTCGCGCAGTGCAGTATTAATACTGAACAGAATTACTATAACTTTATAACGTTATAGATTTTAAATGGTCACTCTAAATGAAAAACTGTAAGAGAAACCTATAACTGATTTTTAAATACCTATTCAGTGATACCCCACTCGACATATTTCGTTAACTTTTTTTTTTTTTTTTCAATTTTGGCGTCTGGTAGTCGCCATATTGAATTTTATTACCGTCATGTCTTTAGTGACACTCGCAAGAGTAAGACGGTTCGATTGACGTAAGAATTATCAAAATCGGTTCACGCGTTTGGTCTCTGGAGTGCCACATAGGAACAAACATACATACATACATATATAGGCTGATAAACACATTACCCTCCTTTGCGTCGCGCAGTCGGGTAAAAACTAACTTTATATTCGTATAACTGGGAATCACAAGAATGTGTGTGCTCAGAATTACAAGATTGTGTAACTGTGGTGAACCGTCAAAATCGGTACACAAGTTGAGGCTGGTTTGGCTTACTTTTACTTCAAGAACTATAGGATAGGATAGTGTCAGAAAGAGGTAGATAAACTGTCCTAAAATAGGCAAGGCGATGGTAACGAGTTATATGCACGTCGTGCTACTGAGATATATTGAATCGCACCAATGTCCTTTTATCTTTATCAAGAACAGGAATCAAATTAGGTTCAATTTGTCAGAACCTAAACGCGATCTAGCTATGACATTATTATATTTAGCAATGCACAATCCCTCGTGGCTTACATACAACATACAGGGCGGGAATAAATCCTGATATAAAATAGAAGAAATTGAACCTCATGTAATAAATGAAAATTTTTCTACGAGTAGGCCGCAATGGCACTTTCACAAGTCCAAATCTACCAGCGTTTCTGAAAAAGAAGACCAGTGTCAAGAAAACGCCGAAATTCTTCAAGTTCACATCTCGAGTTGTCAACTTATTCCCGCCATAAACGAAATGATCGTCAAAGATTTAAAGATAAATCCGCCACGGATAAGACTAACACGGGAAGCGATTGCTAGAACACTAACTTACATTAATTAAGACATAACATTGAAACAGAATTGAGACAACCTCGGCACGGCCGCGGTGTTAATTCCATTAAGATTTTAACGGACTAGACGGACCTCAATTACGAGGGTCCGAGAATGGTTCATGTAAATTAAAATATTGTGCGCTTTGTTTTAATGGAGATAAAGACATTTGTGTCATGTGTATGACATTTCTCTATGCATAAGTACTTTTGTAAATTAAATACCGATACGTAAATAGCCTGTGCACTTCAAAACTTAAAAAAAAAAAATGTTTTGCGATATTTTCACCACGTTGTCTTTGGAGCTGGGTTAGCCCCATAATTAAATTCTAAAATGTGAAACCGAAAGAACTCCCACTTTATAGACACTGTTAAAATTGAGCATTATCATAATTCTTGCAATTGCTTATGGAATTCATGCGAAATTGAATGAAGTCAATCTTCAAATTGAGTATTTTCTGTAGTAACTCTTGCACTTGCTCACGGAAAACATGATGAAGTGAAGCGAATCAGTCTTTTTTTGTTACTTCGATGCAGCTCGGGCTGCCCCTGGTTTATCGATCCAGTTTTCAATTCTGGTCAGGTAAACCAGATCGACAGGTATTCGGGCAGTTGAAGGTTTTGACAGCCAGTTTAAAGAACTCTACTTTGGATGACTAATCTTTATAAAACAGTTTGTTGGTTTTGTGTTAAAACAACAAATTTCTTAAAATTGCTTTAATTGTAGGTCAGTTTCCACAAATAAATTAATAGCACTGTTTAACAATTCTTCTAATAAGAAATATCGAAGAATCGTCGGTCAACTCAAAATGATGAGCAAGCATGGTCAGTAGGTCACTGCGTGAACTTAAAGCAGAGATCCCAACCACCGGGGTAACTTTTGATAGGGGTAAAATTGACTTTTGATTAATTGAAATTTATTTACGATTTTCTTGTCAAGAGGTATGCCTCTTGAAAAAAAAATTGTACTCATTCATGCCAGTATTTAGAGGGGACCTAAAAATCCTCAAAAGCTTATGTTAGATTAGATGAAGGATCGACGATATCTAATGAAAATATTAATCGCAAAAAACACTTACTTCATTGTTCATGAGGCACTTAAGGCACTTAAGGGGACTGCGTAATATAATTCGCCCAAGGATTAGAAGAGACGATCTGGCATGCGCACGGGCAGCACAATACTGAGAGGCATAATGCCGCACGTGATCGCGAAGGTCTCATCGTAATGCTAGGTGCAGAACATGGAATTGTTGTAGGTTAGTGCGGTGAAACATTGAATGTTTTGGCAATGTTGAAGCTTGTCAAATAAGTTCAAAGTGCCCCAAAATTTCAATTGTAATGTACAGTTGACCTGGTAGAGGTCGCGGGAGCCCGTGGATGCGGGTGGCGCAGGACACTTTGGCACTCTTTGGGGGAGGCCTATGCCCAGCAGTGGATGTTTTTTGGCTGATATGATGATGATGATGTACGGTTGACGTTTATATGTTGCTCTTTTTTCGTTCCTATAATAAATGTAGAAAATTATACATATCTATGACTTCTACTGTAAAATAAGAGGCGTCCTAAAATGGAAGACAAGTTGAAATTAAGAAATTGTGTAATGTATGACACATCGGAGAAGGTTGTTGTTGTTGCTGAATTAGATATAGGCACTTCGTCTTACGATGTCCCAAGTTCCCAATCATTTGCACATTGGCTATACCTACGTTAAGTTATTTATTGGTCCTCTTTAGGGGATAATGTAAAATATTTATAATCCGACTGAATGATTATCACACATATTTGTGACCTTTTACCTTTTCTCCTATTTTAGTAATGCTGGGTTTGTTACTCTAATCGTGAAAAAATCCTATACCGCGGTGCAGAGGAATCACGCGAAAAAACCTCGAGTTTTCCCACAGCTGGTAATTCTGTCTGACAGGACAGTGGCTATGGATTGAGCGCTGTTCGGGATGAAAACGAGCGGAATGTGCTTCACTTTCTTTTGTTTGTTTGAGTTTTCCAATTCGATTTCGAAGCGAATGTACTATCGCCCAAGGGTACGGGTACACACCTCTAGGGTTATTTTCGAGCGTTCGCTATGCATGTGCACACGATTTTGAAGAGAAAGTGTGAACCCGTATCCTTGGGCGATAGTACCTACAGCTTTTTGTTGGGTAGTCTGAATGAAGAAAATAAGAGAATCAAAGGAAAAGAAAAATGTGTAACCCGGTTAGTTCACTTGTTTAAAATTCTTTGGTTTTAGACCACACTAATCCACAACAAACCTCTAAAAACATCTATAATAGGGCTGTGTTCATAGGCACACGACGCCAGTACTGCTGACCAGGTTGCCACCTGCCAGGTTGGTTGTTCAAAGGCACACGTTTAATCTCCCACTGTTTTGTAGAACATAATGGAAAGTACATACCCTCCAACAAAAATCTTTAAAGATCCTGAATAGAAAACACGCATTCCTGCACCATGCCTATGTATCCACAACAAGCGAGCGACAATAGGCCCAAAGTCCACCAAGGCAATTGTCGGCGTGAGGACACGCACAAGAATGGCTCCAGTCACGAAAACATGGACTTTGCCCGTCACGGGACTCTAGGCCTATTCACCAAGAAAGTATACTGTGCACCTAGTGAAACGGGGCTAGCCCAACTGACGCAACGATGCGACGCGAGATGAGAAAATCCTTTTCCTAATTTGCAGTGCGAATGAAACAAGAGTTACAATGAGTGAGTAAGAGTAGGGTAGATACCGGTCAATTATTCAAACTGTTATCACGTACATGACGCAAAACTTTTTAATTTCGGTTTAGATACAAAAACCGTTTATAAACCGGTTTTTGAAGGAGATTTATAAAAACTTTTTTACGAATTAACCGGTTTAGCACGATTAATTTCGGTTCCACATCGGCCTGCCCACCGCGCTGCTCGTCGCATAAACCGGTTAATTAAAGTTACTAAACTCTAAAACGTTCGCGTTCTCAAGAAACGTCCGAAACTAAACCGGTTCCGAGCCAAGCTGACTTGGTAGCAAGTTGTGCTCACTCCCCAGGTCAGCTGTAGAGAGGGAGAAAGAAAGAAAGAAGACATTTACTCACTATACAAAAGACATTAAGACACACAGAGACAAAGAGAGACATACAATACAATTGACACACAGACAGCTGTCATCCCAGTACAATTTATATCATCATGACGTTTATTGTACCGGGATGACGGCTGTCAAATATCATGTTAATAAAATCTAATTATAGTTCACTTCACACTAACATAATAAATTTGATATACAAAACAACCATTCTTGTAAAAGTTGGAGATTAGCTATCTATGAAACAACACTAATAGTAAAATCTGGTTACGTTTTTGGACACTACTGAACATCATTGAGTGAACCACCGTATCGTACACGTTTACGCTATCGGACATTATGTTTCACCCGTCAAGATACCTATATTCACAATCTTTCTTGAATCTCGACTCACACCCAGGGATCGGAACCGGTTTTTTCAAAAATCCCCGAAATAGTCTAATATCTTGAATTATTTTAGGCTCTTCATGTAGGACTCTATCGTGTATTTAGGTAACATATTCGTATTATTAGACTGCCCGATCAAAAATGTTATTATAACCAAAGAACGAAATAATACCGGTTTAATTTGTATGGAGAAAATACCGGTATCCGATCCCTGCTCACACCACCACTCTAACATAACTTTGCCAGCTAACTTCGTAACAACTACGCGAGGGTTACACTTACACCGGTTCGCCTGAGGCTAGTTGATAAGTGCTGTGAATACCCCAGTTCAATGAGCAACAATAAAATAGACAAAAGGATTAGTCGCATCGCATCCAGTGAGTAACAGAGTCAATACACTCCTTTGTCTCGAGTCCTAGTAGAGAAAATTCCGTAACAATGCAGAGTAATTGTGTCGTCTGAAGTTGCAGATGCTCGCGTTGGACGAACTTCGTAATTATATTTTCAATGTGGTACTTCGTATGTATCTAGGTATAGTCTGTTTCAAATACGAAGGCCCGATGCACTTGAGACGGTCATTAGGCGTTAACAATAGGATTAGAGAATAACAAAGAATACCTGACAAGACCCTTTTGCGGCGTTTTGTTTTTTTTTGTATGCAGCTTGCACCAACGCGTGCCAATTTGAAGTGCTTAGGTAATAAAACAATTAGACAACAGAAGACAAGCTTCATTGTTAAGTTTCAAGTGGCATAACACGCCGCAAAACGGGTCCGGCCAGGTATCTTTTGTTATCACTAATCCTATTGTTAACGCCTAATGACCGTCTCAAGTGCATCGGGCCTTCGTATTTGAAACAGACTATACGAAGTATTTGGACTAAGGGCGTTCAGACCGCGATTGTCATTTAGCTAAATATATGAAATCAAAAGAATTTTCGGAAAACCCGACTGCTTTTTGACAAATATAATAGCCTATGTCACTCCCACGATTAAGAGGAATCCAACGACACCTCATACATGAAAATCCATCAAGCCGTTTAGGCCACAGGAGGCCACAAAGGAACATACATACCTACTTACGTACACTCGAAAAACATTACCCTCCTCCTTTGGCAGTCGGGTAATAAAAGAAGAAACTGACTGACTGACTACGAAGCACGTAGGTTCCTTATAAGGTCTAGGGGTGCACTAAGAAAGGATTTTTCAAAATTCTCCCCCTAATGCGGTAAAAAGGGGTCCAAAGTTTGTATGGGGAAACAAGATTATAGTTATAATATTTCATTCCAAACTTCACAGGAGTATTCCTAACGATAAATGAGTAAACACATATTTCAGGTTTTTTGAGAATTCAACCCCTAAAAGGGAGAAAGGTGGTGACAGTCTGAAAATCAATCGGGTCGCTGATTACAAAAACAACGATTTTAAAATTTTACGTGGCGGACGTGAAAAACCACCTCCCTGTTGGGGTGCGATGGGGTTGAAATGTTTAAATATCAATGTGGGTGTCGTTTTTATGGTTTTTTGAGACGTTAATTACGAAAGTGGCATCGATTTTGAAATGTAATATTGCGGACATGAAAATTCTTGAAAGTATTTGTGCCAAATTGCAATTAAATCGGAACAAACGGGTCAAATTGAGCACCTCCTTTTTTGCAGACGGTTAAAAATTACGCTTAGTACGCGGCCGAAGCCGCGGGCAAAAGCTAGTATATATATATACACTTAAATCAACGCTATGAATGAACCTAGAAAACTGATTTTTTCACAATAGGTAGAGTATATAACGTTAGTACCCATTTAGAAGGAATTTTAGAAAATTTTATACGCAAGGGGGTAAAAAGGGGGTTGAAAGTTTGTATGGAGATGGAGTAAAATTTTAAGTGAGAGACTTGAAACTTTGTGTACTTATAGTTAGACTCCTTATTACAATACAAGAAAATAATTTAGTTCAAATTATAAGAAGGTACAGTTTGTGGTTTTGTAATAATTTTGCTTTGTAATGTATCTCATTCGATTTATTTAGTCTCCCAAGTATTTTTTTGTGTTTTTATTTTCAAGTACGGCGCAAACGTACAAGAATGTCCTCACACTCCTAACCCTCATTAGCTACGGTCCTTTAGCTCGGGGCAACCACTCTGGCTGGTTAAAAACGAGGTCACATGTGTCCTTGACCCTCCGAAAGTCGTCACAATGTCGGGATAAGTCAAAAAGTCTTATGACCCTGAGTCTGGGTCAACGGGAACGACCAAACATGGCCCTCCTTCTGAGGCTGTCGGGTAAAAATGCATACAATCCAGTTTACCAATAGCTAGGCAGGCTAGGCTACCATAAAGGAACCTATTTATTACCTTATCTTACACATGCAGAACAAATTTTCAGAACTGAACATAATTTCATATTTTACATATTCTTTTTAACAAACAAGACATCCCTACAATTAGCCGCACGATCAACCTTATTCTGAAGTGATAACAATTCCGCAAAGATTAGGTGCATTCCATATCACGATCAGGGTTTTTGAGTACCAATAAATTACTGCACGCCACAACATCAAGAAGACAAAATACAATCGACAACCTCCTTTTTAGGGTTCCGTAGCCAAAATGGCAAAAACGGAACCCTTATAGTTTCGTCATGTCCGTCTGTCCGTCTGTCCGTCTGTCCGTCTGTCCGTATGTCACAGGCATTTTACTCGAAAACTATAAGGTGTATTTTGTTAGCCGCTACATACTTTTGTAATTAAAATGACAAAAAAAAAAAATTTTAGGGGTGCACTCCATACATAAAACTAAAAGTCAAAAAAAAAATTTTCAGTGTGACCCCCCGTGTGGCACATCAATCGATAGGCCTTTCAAAATAAACATAAGGTTTCTTAGCATTTTTTTTGATTAAGTGAATAGGTTCGGAGATAATCGCCCCGAAAGTCACCAAAATTCTGTCCCCCCCCCCTCTAATTTTTGAACGGTGTATTTTAAAAATATGGAAAAATTCATGGACATAGAGCTTATTAATTTCATTCACCGAAAATTGTTTTGAACAAGATCGGTTCAGAGGTTTTCGAGATATTGCTGAAAAACTGCCTTCCTCAAAGAAAAGGACGTAAGTGCCTTAAAATTTCTGTGACGATACGACCTTTTTAATAGGCACGGAACCCTTCGTTTTGCGTGGTCCGACACGCACTTGGCCGGTTTTTTGGAACTCAATTGATAAAACAGACAGCGAACAGATAGATGCGTTGTTTTCGGCAGCCCCGATAGCGTTGACCCCAGCAACACCAGTATCTGGGTGCAAAGGTTAATTAGGCGTTATCGTTGTCTAAGCGCCTGAACAGATAACCTGCGTTATCGACGGTCATAGTGCCGTGTTTGCTGGAGCCGTAGCATGGTTGGCCTTATCACGCGACAAGTGACAAGATAGCAGCGTCGTCTCGTTCTATCGAACGGTGTCAGCCAGTGACGCACGCTCTATTCTATCACCTATCGCGTGACAAGGCCAACCATGCTACGGCTCCTGATTCTTTTACGCCTGCCTGGCGTGAACAAGCGTCTTTAAGATGGTCTAATACAGTGAAGGTGGTAGAGGGTTTCCGCTAAAAATCCCCATACTAAACTGCCCTGGAATAGATAGATGGGTAACATGTTTGGTTCCCAGAAAGTTTTAAGCTGCACGTCTAGCACAACTTGCTGCTCAGTCGCTTCTCGCGCGACTAAGCGTCCCCTATCTCACTCGCACCGTACAAATTAGAAAAAGGGGGGTAGAGCTTTCTCGACTCGCGTCGCGGTGCGGCGTCAGTTGCGCTAGCCCCGCTGTATTGACATCGAGATAAACCTAAGTGGTGATCCGGGACTTCTCCTCTTTTTTAACAGGGTCACTCAACATCTCCTACATTTATATAAGTTCCTTTTTACAATTTTTTATTTAGTTTCACCTGTCCCGATGTTTGTCATCAAATCTTGCAAATTAAATTTGATCCATTTCCCGGTAACCGATTGAGCTGAAATGTTCCATACATGTGTAAAACGCGTGACAATGCAATATTATGATGACGTGCTGCTGATCTGATGATGGAGCTGGAAGGTGGCCACAGGAACTTCGCAATGAAACGACACGACCTCATCGAGTTTGGGCTCGTTAGAATCGTCTCAATGAGTAGTTGATGACGGTATACAGAAAAGTACAGTCGGCAATAGCAAAAGCTTGTACCAAAAATGATATTTTGGACAGAAACTTATTAAACTAGTGTTGATGGGCTGATGGACTTCATGTCAAAGAAAAAGAGGTCAAATCGATCCCGAAGTATACTTCGAAAACTCAAGGACTGCTCTCTTGCACGCACGAAATCAAATAAAAGAACGATTTACAAATACTTTAATGAGAACACTATAGACATGAAACAAGTGCAGTTCAATGAACGTGGAGCAAAACAAATGTGATATCCAGCACGCTTGAATGGACTAAAACATGTTTATATACAAGAATAACGATCTGATCTGACGTAGTCGTCCCAAAACTACACATCTAAACCTGCATCATTGTAAAAACGACTTTGTCTTGAACAAGATAAAGATTACAGTCTAAAACCGCGCAAAAGTTAGGAGTAAACACACAGATCAACATCGCCTGATCGTTGTGAACGAATTTTACAAGGGCACGGTTATCACAACAACAAACATAGATGAAACATTACGACGTAATCTTATATCACTAGTGGATTGATCTGTATCTATACACAGGAAAAAATATTTACTTGAATCTAGTAAATACCTTTCTCGAAGTTCGCATCAGAAATGAGGCTATCCGCAGCAGAACCAAGGTAACCGATATAGCCCTCCGAATTGCTAAACTTAAGTGGCAGTGGACGGGGCACATTGCACGTAGAACCTCGTTCTCGAGTGGCGACCACGTACCGGAAGGCGCGGCGTGGGTAGGCCCCCCACAAGGTGGACTGATGGCCTGGTAAAGGTAGCGGGAGTCCGCTGGATGCGGGTGGCGCAGGACCGGTCAATTTGGCACTCTCTGGGGGAGGCCTATGTCCAGCAGTGGACGTCTTTCGGCTGATATAATGATGATGAGTAAATACCTACTTCTTGAACCAATACATTAATTAGGAAGATGTTAAATAACATCGAATGAACCGACATTATTTAGTTAGAGCAAAGATTTTTTTTGTGGGTCCGAGAGAATCATGCCGTTGGCATTAAGTCCGCCAATTGTACTTTTATTTGTACATTTGTGCAATAAAGTTTAAATAAATAAATAAATAATCATCTTAATTCAATATATTATCTGTTCCTTTCGGCATAATGGTGGGTCTCTTCCTAATTTGTTTCTTGTTATATTTCTGTGTATGCAACCTGTTATTTCCGTGGAATGTTCTTAACGACAAGATTCCATTCCGACAACTGCGTCGAAAGAAATTCATGGAATCAAAACGTTGTACAGACATTCGCCATCAGATAAATCGGAGCGGCCAAAGTGCTCACAAATATCTGAACACGTCTCTATTGTTGAGGCCTTAGAGACGTGTTCAGATATTTGTGAGCACTTTGGCCGCTCCGATATATTTGATGGCGACTGTATAGTCAACAGCAAAAGTAGGTTATCATTTTTTCACCTTATCGCAATGGAATAAGGTACAAAAGTGATAACTTACTTTTGCTCTTGACTGTACCTATCTTGCTTGGTAATAATCATTCCATTTTTAAGTGCCATTAATAATAATATTTATATCGATTTCCATCCTCCATTCTTAATTGTAAAAAAAGAGTTGCAAATTAAACATATTCCGCTCGCTCTGTTTGTATCCAAGATTTTACCCAACATTGTATTTGCTTCCGAATTTTTAATCCTAACTTTTAAAGTAAGTAACTTACAAGTCTAAATCCTGCCTTACAAATATAATACTGAACTGACCGATAGTAGACTCTATCGCATAGTAATAAGGTTAAAAATGGTAAGTTAACTGTAACCCCGGTACGATAGATGTATGTAATTTGAACTTATTTACGGCAATAATATGAAACTCCTCGTGACTAAGCCATTGACAAGGTTATATTAACAGTGGTCAGTTAGATTCGTTTACATTTACCATCAAATATGTAACTTGTATTGTAAGTATGCTCGAAACCAAACTATCTAAACACTCTTTGACGCCCTGATAATGAGATGTCGATATTTGATGTGGACTGAACATTCCGAGAGGGAGATGCTTGTCTGACTTAAGACAGGGTTTTATTAGAAGATTGGAAAATATAATAATCTTGAACAACTCGCTATGAACCGATAATAGTTATTTATGATACAAGTGCGGAAGGTAGGTAATTCCCAACGAGTGACGATGACCAAAAACACGACCGTCAGACCCCCATTTCACCAACTTGACAATTGTCACCTGACAACGACAATTCTCCGTACATTGCTGGTTCCACAAGTAACCTAGCGACCACCTTAACTTTTAGAACAAGCAATGTATGGCGAATTGGGTTGTGTCCTCATGTTAAAATTGATAGCGCAGTGTTGCTAAATTGTTAGTAAACCTTCAAATGAATGCAATTAAGTATAAATTACGAAATATAATTAAAATCATAAAAAGATATGGCCCTTGAAAGTTTACAAAAAATATGCATTTTTTTTATTGTCCAAAAGTAAATTTAAAGCTACCAATAGAATCCTTACGCTTTTATAGATACAATATTGTATGACAACTATGGTCCTAAACGCAGTATTTCGCAACCGAAACAGCAATTTACTTGATTTTCCATATAACGACTAGTACAAATATTACCCTGTGACGTCATAATTCAATGTTAATCAGTATGGAACGTTTTCGGCTACCGCCAGCGAGGTCCGTCTTTAACTCAATTTTTTGGGTATTTATGTTCTTTAATTGTACAGTCAAGAGCAAAAGTAAGTTATCACTTTTGTACCTTATTCCATTGCGATAAGGTGAAAAAATGATAACCTACTTTTGCTGTTGACTATACTTACTCCAATACAAACATTTGTTCCACACCAAAAACTGGTTATAATGGCATCGTAAAAAAAAATTAGGACACAAGCCTATTGTCAGTTTCATGTGACAATTGTCAAGTTGGTGAAATAGGGGCCTGGGAGTGTTTTTGGTCGACACGAGTTGGGAATTACCTATCCGCACGTGTATCATAGTACATTTTACAATGCATCACGCAAGGAAATAAAAATATGTAAATAAAAGGTGAAATTTTAACTGTCATGAAATGTCATTCTCGCACGTGTGTGGGAATAGTGGCCCGAAATCCATTCCTGCACGGCACCGCGCGGGCATAGACGACTTCCCGTGTTAATGTTGTCCCATATAAAGGCGCACTTTCAGCGCGAGTGCTTTGTAATAGTACATTATTGCCGTGGCCGGGAAGGAGGCAATTGCAGGCTGAGTATTTGTTTAAACGGACGAGCTTGCGAGTCCGTTTAATTATAATACGAAGCCTGCAATTGCCATTCCGGCTAGGGCTAATATAGTGTTTTTCTCAAAAATGGGGGAATAATAAACTTTAAGTATCGTTGCACAACGTGAAAATATTAAAGATTTCCCGCCGTTTTTCTTTTTAAACCGAATCGCAAGTGTATTTTTCCACCGAAAAACGCAAACTATTTGAGACACATGGAAAAACGTCGCGTTTGCAACAGAAAAATACGAGTTGAATTGGCTGAATACGACCTGTGCCGTCTTTTATATGCCGGTTTCAACTTTTAAAAAAGTTTGGTATAGTTAAAATTTTTTGAACTGAGCCGATCTACTTATCTTCAAAACAATAGCATTCAAGTTAAACAATACGACACGTGCCAACAAGTTTCTTTGTTTGTGGTTGGCGCGTGCCAAACTTTGCAAAAAAAAGGTTACCGCCACATAAAATGTTCATTGAATAATGAACTCTATCTTCTTAATCAATAGATTCAAAACGGACTAAAAGATTTAAAAAAAAACCCCGCTCACAGCGAGCCTGGTAATAAACAAGAAATTTACCTTCATTCTTTGTTGGCACGTGTCCTATTGTTTAGTAACACAAGGCCATTGTGAATGCGTGAAGTGGATTCGGCTCAGTTCAAAAAATTTTAACTATACTCGACAAATAAAGGAATTTATATGTAACATTCCAGGCGGCCTGCAATGTTTTTAGGGTTCCGTAGCCAAAATGGCAAAAACGGAACCCTTATAGTTTCGTCATGTCCGTCTGTCCGTCTGTCCGTATGTCACAGGCATTTTACTCGAAAACTATAAGGTGTATTTGAATAAAATTTTGAGTATAGGTGTATTTTGTTAGCCGCTACAAAGTTTTGTAATTAAAATTACTAAAAAAAATTTTTTTAGGGGTGTACTCCATACATAAAACTAAAAGTCAAAATTTTTTTTTTCATCGTGAGCCCACGTGTGGCACGTGAATCGATAGGCCTTTCAAAATAAATATAAGGTTTCTCGGGAATTTTTTTGATTAAGTGAATACAGTCAGAGATAATCGCCCCGAAAGTCACTAAAATTCTGTCCCCCCCCCTCTAATTTTTGAACGGTGTATTTTAAAAATATGAAAAAGATCATGGACACAGCGCTTATTAAGTTTATTCACCGAAAATTGTTTTGAACAAGATCGGATGAAAGGTTTCCGAGATATTGCTGAAAAACTGCCTTCCTCAAAGAAAAGGACTTAAGTGCCGTAAGATTTCTATGACGATACGACCTTTTTAATAGGCACGGAACCCTTCGTTTTGCGTGGTCCGACACGCACTTGGCTGGTTTTTATTTTTTAATTTTGATCTGACCTGAAACTATACACTTTACCTTCCAATATGTAGCGACTAATGTACACTTTGCGGGCCATTTTTGAGAAAAAGTATTTTCCGGCCACGTGCGCCAAAGGCATCTGATGAATCGTCAATTCGTCACAAACCTAAACAGCGGTGCATGAAATACATATTCATACTCACACCCGCATTTCGGTCTGTACCTATCAGTCGCTTATGGCTCAATAAAGCTATTACTTTTATGACTCTTTTGTTTGTCTATTAGGAGAACGAACAACAAATAATGGTACATTATTGATAATAAACGTAAATCGTAAAAAGCCAGTTATCCTCCAAATGTTTGATAGGTGCTTGGTGCACCGAAAAGTGATTACGATTAGGCTATAGGTAACTTCGATTTACAACCGAGTCATTCTAGAAAGGCACTTTCTAAAGTCTACAGAATAATAATCTGCAAGACTTTTTCGTCACAAACTCATTCATTCACGAAAGGAGCGATTTTCTGAGAACTATTCGAAGACAGTTCTTGATTAATCCGTTTATTCGATTTTCTTTTGACTATCAGATTAGCGTGCTTGTAATTAATTTGGCTGAACAGAAATCAATCTAGCCGTAGTCAAAGCTTCAAACGCAGTGGTTGTTCCTGTCAAATTTTGGGTTGCCGTGTACCTAGTCGAAAATTGCCGTGTTTGTATGAGAAAATCTTAAATTATTGCCGTGTAAAAAAAATGCCATACAAATGATACAGCAATGATCGGTGGCCGTGTGCCGTGTTTAGGTCTGAAGACACTTGAATAGGCTTGTGTCCTAATTTTATTTTACGATGCCATTCGAACCAGTTTTTGGTGTGGAACAAATGTTTGTATGGGAGTAAGTACGATTAAAGAACATAAATACCCAAAAAATTGAGTTAAAGACGGACCTCGCTGGCGGTAGCCGAAAACGTTCCATACTGATTAACATTGAATCATGACGTCACAGGGTAATATTTGTACTAGTCGTTATATGGAAAATCAAGTAAATTGCTGTTTCGGTTGCGAAATACTGCGTTTAGGACCATAGTTGTCATACAATATTGTTTCTATAAAAGCGTAAGGATTCTATTGGTAGCTTTAAATTTACAGTTTAGACAATAAAAAAATGCATATTTTTTGTAAACTTTCATCTTTTTATGATTTTAATTATATTTCGTAATTTATACTTAATTGCATTTATTTGAAGGTTTACTATCAATTTAGCAACACTGCGCTATCAATTTTAACATGAGGACACAACCCAATTACCGTGTCGGGGACCACTGCTACAAAGTCTTTGAGAGAGTTCGTGTTCCGATAACCGTTATTATGTGTAAATCGTTTTAACATGCGAATACATTTCCCAATTCGCTTGCCGTTGTAAGTTATTGGCCGGCAAAGTGACGCAACCGATGTTGAATACACCGATGTAAACAAAAACCTCACGAACCGCGGTATCCGGGTGCCAGAACATTGGTAACATTTCGAGACACTGTAACCATTATATTACATTTTTAAACTGAAGTAGGTCACACACAAATAGCCGTTTTTCTCAGCAGTTGTCAGTGTTCAGTCTAATCATTTCTGTCGGTGCAGCGAAATTTGACGCTAACATGAGTCAAGTTGATTAAAAGCACAATGTTGAACTAAAAAACGATAAAGACGCAAAAACCGTACGCTCGGACGCATGGTTAACTGTCCAAGTTAAACTTTGGACCTCGCGTGGTCGGCATATAAACAACACCACTCACCTTTCTCACTAGGCTTAAAAATAAGAACTATCACTATATAGCAGTATCACAGCCACTGTTTTGGGGGCAAGATTTATTAGTTTTGGTTGTGTTGAACGCTGCCTGACGTGCGGGCGGTACCGCATGCGTTCGGAGACTGAGCGACTGGCGGCCGTGATTCGGTGTCTGTACCACGTCTAGGGGTACCACGTCATCTATAAACAAACCCGCTGTCCCTTTGAGACACATTAGTAGGTTACTGGATATTGAACTGGTCGACCTTTGGTTACTAGTCCACGCAATGAACTGACAACTTGTATGGAAAAAATGTCAAATTTGGAAATAATTTATATTAGCTATTTTTTTTGATGTAATGGATATATTATCAATTAAATAGTTACCTAGAGACAAAATCCAACAAAAAATCAGACAAAAAAAATTATTAGCTCCTAAAAAGTCCGGATAAATATTAATATTTTTTTTATCTTTATTTAGGTTCATTTACATTTGCTTTAAAATATTCAATATAAATAAAATAAAAAAGACAATGAATGTTTAATTTAAATCTATTCGGGGTATCTTCCGGGTGGAAAGTTTGTTGGATTCTTGAATAAAGCATCTTAGAATAATGTTTTAAGTAGAATGAAATAAACAAAAAAAAACTCTATTATAAATTAATGTTTTTCGAAACCGTATTTTGCCTGGAGTATTACTGGATATTGAACTGGTTGACCTTTGGTTACATCCCGATGTTAAGTCTAATTGGCTACTTTCCAAAAAAAATGATAGTTAGTCCGTTCCGTCCGACAAAAAAATACGTGTCCTATATGTTTTGATAATCTAATCAAAACATAAAGGACACGTATTTTTAGGGTTCCGTAGCCAAAATGGCAAAAACGGAACCCTTATAGTTTCGTCATGTCCGTCTGTCCGTCTGTCCGTCTGTCCGTATGTCACAGGCATTTTACTCGGAAACTATAGGGTGTATTTGAATAAAATTTTGAGGATAGGTGTATTTTGTTAGCCGCTACATAGTTTTGTAATTAAAATGACAAAAAAAATTTTTTTAGGGGTGCACTCCATACATAAAACTAAGAGTCAATTTTTTTTTTTTCGTTATGACCCCCCGTGTGGCACATCAATCGATAGGCCTTTCAAAATTAATATAAGGTTTCTTAGCATTTTTTTTGATTAAGTGAATAGGGCCGGAGATAATCGCCCCGAAAGTCACTAAAATTCTGTCCCCCCCCCCTCTAATTTTTGAACCGTGTATTTTAAAAATATGGAAAAATTCATGGACATAGGGCTTATTAATTTCATTCACCGAAAATTGTTTTGAACAAGATCGGTTCAGAGGTTTTCGAGATATTGCTGAAAAACTACCTTCCTCAAAGAAAAGGACGTAAGTGCCGTAAAATTCCTGTGACGATACGACCTTTTTAATAGGCACGGAACTCTTCGTTTTGCGTGGTCCGACACGCACTTGGCCGGTTTTTTATTTGTCAATTAAACAAAAAATGATGAAGATATAGCCCGTTAAAGTTCCCGCGTGACGTCACATTATGATACACTGTTTAGCATAATGTGACGTCATGCGGAACTTTCACGGGCTATATCTTCGTATTTTTTTTTGTTTAATTGACAAACAAAAAAATATGTGTTCAATATTTTTTGATAATCGAACTGACGGACTAAATAGAATTATATTTTTTTTACCCAGGAAAGTACCCAATTGTAAGTTGCCAGGGTCATCGTCACACCGAATCTATATCGTAAGTACAGTCAGAATCATAAATATGTATACATTCTAGCACTTAATTGTTTAGATATAAGGGGGAAAAGTGTATACATGTTTATGATGCTGACCTGCTTAAATTTTAATAAAATATATTCAATAAAATGTTATTACTTTAATTATTATTTGAAGATATTTAGACGGGTCCTAAGTATTTTTAAGGTAACATATAAGAACAAAATAATTTAATTTAATGTTCATTTGATCCGTCAACAACCCTCTTTTACGTCATAGTAATCTAGTAATATTTATACTATTTATAGCTAGAATTTGACGGCTAAATTCATCACACTGGATTTTTGTAGACGGTAGTATTCTCCTTCCTTTTCTACCTTTAATTATAGTCCAGGCAATGAACTGACAACTTGTATGGAAAAAATGACAGATTTGGAAATAATTTATAATAGCTATTTTTTTTAATGTAACGGATATATTATCAATTAAATAGTTACCTAGAGGCAAAATCCAACAAAAAATCAGACATCAAAAAAATCAATATTTAATTAGCTCCTAAAAAGTCCGGATAAATATTAATATATTTTTTTATCTTTATTTAGGTTCATTTACATTTGCTTTAAAATATTCAATATAAATAAAATATAAAAGACAATGAATGTTTAATTTAAATCTATATAATTACTTCCGGGTGGAAAGTTTGTTGGATTCTTGAATAAAGCATCTTAGAATAACGTTTTAAAATAAAAAAAACAAAAAAAAACGCTATTATAAATTAATGTTTTTCGAAACCGTATTTTGCCTGGAGTATTTTTCGTATGGACAGAACTGGTTACAGTGGTTACCCGTTTACTCCTCCTAACAAGACCGACCCAACAGTTGTGCGCAACCCTGCTGTCAGAAACCGCTGGAGCAGAAACGAAAATAGTCCATAGATGCACGCGTATCAACTACAGTAACTTCAACCTTTACTCGTTGGAATAAGGTTTATAATGTCACACTCACACTGCAGTGGGGAAATGTGGGGCAATTGAAAATCTGGAAAACTCGTGATTCATTAACATTGCGTCAGGTCGCGTGATCCGTGTACCGACACACCTCTTTTGTGACGTGTCTTGAGACAGTATTGTATGGTAATTTTGCTAAATTTAGTAGCGTAACAGTAGTTTTTAATTATAGAAATGTGATGTATTTTGTTAATATTTACAAGTTGTCGACGGTGACTCATTAACCTAAAGTAGGAGAGTAAGGAATCTCCTCGTGTTATGTTTTTTGAGCGTATTATGTATGTGATGACCAGAGATCGGACAAATTTGCGTCATTGCTCGCCATAATGTGGACATGACTCCAAAATTAATCAAAATGTTAATCAATTAATTATTCCTTATAAGAGATAATAGTTTATACGAGCTTATAATTATTAACAAAATGTTATTTAAACAGGTTATCGTTTTCGTAAATATTTTTTACATAATAAAGAAGTAACGATTTTAAACTGACACGATTATTTACACAATCAGTGGATTGCGAGCGGAGTTTTTCAGCACTTGAGTATATTCTTGATGTGAAAAGAAATAGACTGACTGCAGAAAATTTGGAAAAAATACTGATTATATTCTTTAATATATCTATATTTTAACAAACTTGTGTATTTATTGACTAGGAATCAAATTATATGTCAAGTAAGAAATTAATTAATTGATTAACATTTTGATTAATTTTGGAGTCATGTCCACATTATTGCGAGCAATGACGCAAATTTGTCCGATCTCTGGTGATGACGTATGGCACGGAAACGTGGTCGCTTACTATGGGCCTCATAAGAAGGCTCAAAGTCACACAATGGGCAACGGAGAGGGCTATGCTGGGAGTATATCTGCGTGATCGCATCAGAAATGAGGCTGTCCGCAGCAGAACCAAGGTAACCGATATAGCCCTCCGAATCGCTAAACTTAAGTGGCAGTGGGCGGGGCACATTGCACGTAGAACCGATGGCCGTTGGGGCGCAAAGTTTCTTGAGTGGCGACCACGTACCGGAAGGCGCAGCGTCGGTAGTAATACAGTTACAAAACTAATGCACTGTGAATCTTAGAATGAACATTACCTTTTGCACTGCAAAAAATACAAAAAGATGCCCCTAACCGGTGGTCATTTTTGCCATAAAATTTTGATTGTGCCATATAAAAGGTTAAAACTGACGTTATTCTTTTGCTATTCATATAGCGTTGTTAAAGTTAAAACTTGAAATATGTTCGTTTTTAATCGATTGCGATGAAATTACAATCGATTATTTTATTAAGATCTGTGTTCAATTGGCACATTGCGTAGCTATATGCCAAATGCCAATGAATAAATCAAAAAAGTAGCTTGAACAGAAAAGTAGCATTTTGATCCCTCCCGTCGTGGAGCAAAACTTACTTTTCCGAATGAAAGGTGTGAAATAGTTATTTGTGTCACAAGGGAGCAAAATAGTATATTTACGGCGAGGGCGGTGTATTGAATCCTGAATGTAGCGAGGGATCCTACAATAGAATCCTGAGCGTAGCGAGGGATTCTAACGTAGGATCCTGAGCGTAGTGAGGGATTCAAGTGTTAACGCCCAAGACGAAAATAATTTTGCTCCTGAGTGACACATGTAACTTTTCACACCGATTATGAGGAAAATTGAAATAAAATGCTCTAAAAATAATTAAATAACTTTTATTTAAGTTTTATTGAAGAATGACGTTTATTGTGACAATTTTTTCAAATATTACGAAAAATTCTCAAGTTTTAATATGTAAATGTACCTATAACGTTGCTAAAGTTAAAACTTGAAATATGTTCGTTTTTAATCGATTACGATGAAATTACAATCGATTATTTTCTTAAGATCTGTGTTCAATTGGCATTGCGTAAATGCTACATGCCAATGAATAAATTAAAAAAGTAGCTTGAACAGAAAAGTGGCATTTTGCTCCCTCTCGTCGGGGACCAAAACTTACTTTTCCGAATGAAAGGTGTGAAAAATATAATAGATAATAATAATCAAAATCGCCTACAATATTCAGCAGATTCGGCTCCCATTCAAACGCTTGTTCAGCAGCCATCGTAAGTTTCGCAAATTCCACCAGATATCTTTAGAATCTCAGCATTCAATCAATAAACTTATTACGGAACACGTTATCTTCTAGACAATAACTCAACCGATTGCGTATGAAATGATACCGCAGATAGAATAATTTCAATCTCAGAATCCAGGACTAAAAATATCTGCTCCTCTAAAATATGCCGTAATGCTTCGGAATAAGGGACAGTGACAACGAAAGGATGTGCGTTGTCATTCGTAGCGTAAGGACTCCTACACGAGAGACAATGGAATGGAACTCGTCTCGGAATGAGTTAAGTGAGGTGACCATGATTTGAGACGGTTGTCTTTTTCAAGCAAAAGAGGGCTTTGAAAACGAGAAAAAAATCTCGCTTTTAGGGTTCCGTACCTCGGAAGGAAAAAACGGAATCCTTATAGGATCACTTTGTTGTCCGTCCGTCCGTCTGTCAAGACCCTTTTTCTCAGGAACGCGTGGAGGTATCAAGCTAAAATGTTTATCAAATACTCAGGTCTACTGTCCCTTGGAACTGTGAAAAAATAAAACTTCTAAGCCAACGCAATCAAAAGATACAGCCGTGTACCTATGCTGCAAATTTTCGAAACTCGCAAGGGAATCAAAACCTACAGGGTACTTCCGGTACGAAGCAAAGCAACGTCTTATAGTATAGCACAGATAAAGGAAAAATTGCAAAACAGTAAATTTTTAGTAACATCATATATATATAAATATTTTTAACAATTTACCTACATGTTTGTACGGAACCCTCGGTGCGCGAGTCCGACTCGCACTTGGCCGGTTTTTTTGTATCAGAGACCCTTTAAATATTTATTTTATTCTGTTTTTTTTTAATAATTTGCTGGTATAGCGGCAACAAAAATACATCATGTGTAAAAATTTCAACTGTCCAACTATTACGGTTCATGAGATACAGCCTGGTGACAGACGGCCAGACAGACAGCGGAGTCTTAGTAATAGGGTCCCGTTTTTATCCTTTGGGTACGGAACCCTAAAAAAGACCCGTGAAAAACAATTAATTTGTAAATTATATAATAGTGTAATCCATAATTGGCTACTTTCCTAAAAAAACTATTTAGTCCGTCAGTTAGATTATCAAAAAATATTGGACACGTATTTTTTAGTTTGTCAATTAAACAAAAAATAATGAATATATAGCTCGTTACAGTTCCGCGTGACGTCACATTATGGTACACTTTTTAACATAATGTGACGTCACGCGGAATTTTAACGAGCTATATCTTCACCATTTTTTGTTTAATTGACAAACAAAACAATACGTGTCCAATATTTTTTGATAATCTAACGGACTAAATAGAATTATATTTTTTTAACCCAGGAAAGTACCCAATTATGGCGTTTTAACACAAGTAAGATCTACAATACAATGCCGTACATTTTGCCTTGAAAAAATCATTCATCACCGTTACAGCGACAGCTGAAAACTGCAAATAAACGAGCTATTGTTCCAAGATACAAAGTCTAAAGACAACCAACACGTGAAGCGACCGGTGGAATGAAGTTATTCAAAAACAAGAGTTTAACAACCTTAAGACGTGGTGATTGGAATGACACATCGCAGTTTAGAGATTATATTTATAGTTTTATCTTGTATCCGTCATCGCCTGGTATTATATCTCTAGAAAAAGATTCGCTTCAAACTTGTTTGGAAACGCGACTTGTACGATAGACGGTCAAGGACACGTACTTCCTGTCTATTGGTAATAGGTTTTGAATAGGATGTAATACTATAATTCGTTCTCGCCACTGCTCGGCAATGTGGTAAAAGATGGTCAGAATTCAGCCTTCAAAGCTGGGGTGGTTAGTTGGACGCCTCCCGACGCATGTGACCAAAAACGCAAAGGCCAATTCGACATTTTTGGCGGATCGCGTATTTAAACTCGTCAATTCGTGAATGACCATGTTAGTAAATTACCATAAAACGCAAAGGACCAATTCGACATTTTGGCGGATCGCGTATTTAAACTCGTCAATTCGTGAATGACCATGTTCAGTAATTGACCAAAAGCAGGCTATTTCTAGCCTCCTCAAAGGCAAAATTCTCCTCAAGTACCAGCTAGGTATATGTTTCACCCTGGCACCAAAGCTTGTCTGCACCATCAGCGAGTAGAACAAGATTGGACGAAAATAGCTGAAGCAGATGATAACCTCAACGATTTCAATGTCAACCATATACTCGACATGTTAAATTTAATTAATAATGTATTGCAAATAATACATGCCTTGAGTGATGTATTACAAATAACGAGCAATAATGTCATAAAAGTCTTGCTAAATTATATTATGGTTTATTTACTGCCTACAAAATCCAAAGTTTTTGTAGACGTCGTGTCGTGTTCCAATTCTTTTGGCATCTGCGTTTTTAGGTTTTGGTCATCTGCGATTATGGCACATAGCTTGATTAGGTTTTGGACATCTGCAATTTTTTATGATTGGGTATACTCACTGGGGGCCTTATGGGCCCGCCAGAGGTCAAGTAGAAACAGGAAATGTAGCGATTCATCATCTGCGATTATGGTACATTGCTTATTAAGATAAGGTCATCTGCGTTTTAGGCATTACGCGTAATAAAGATTTGGTAATTCACGTATTTGGTATACTTATAGCGTATTTGGAACTACGCGAATAAGGCCTATTATAGGCCTTATTCGCGTAGCGTTCGCGTTTAATAAACGCTATAACAGCGTTTATTGGCCTTTTGTGTTTTTGGTCCTATGCGTCGGGCTAATTTATTAGGTACTTCATTTTAATTTATATTTATAATTGTTTGCAATTTTCTCTCAGTAGGCGTGAAAACCATTATGTAATGTCTCGTGAAAAGTGCAATAGATGGACCCGTCTCCTTCGAGGTCCTCACCTGCGGCTCGGACCTCGAACCCACTCGTCCATCTATTGTCTACTTTCTAGCTTTTACAACAATGTACTATTACTATTAGTTTTCTTTTGTTGTAAAATTGATCAAAAGTAACAACACATCAACACAAAAGTTGTCCAATTTACCAGTTGCAAACATTTTGTTCAAAAATGGCCGAAATAATAACTTTGTCTTCTATATGAATACGAGTATGAACCGTAGCCACTATAGGGATTTAAAGCCTTCATACTGACATACATATGTATACATAATTTTGAATTTCCCAAGTGACTTGGAAGTAGTCTAACTTTTGATGAGTCAGCCAGTCACTCATAGAAATAACGGCAAATTTAAGTATTTTACGATGCCATTCGAACCATTTTTTGGAGAGGAACAAATGTTTGAATTTGGAACTACAATTAAATAACATAAATCCCCAAAGAATTGAGTTAGAGACGGACCTCGCTGGCGGCAGCCGAAATCGTTTCATACTAATTGACATTGAAGTATGACGTCACAGTTTGATATTTGTACTAATCGTCGTATGGAAAATCTAGTATATTGCTGTTTTGGTCGCGAAATACTGCGTTTAGGTCCATAGTCGTCATACACTTTTGTTTCTATAAAAGCGTAAGGATTCTATTGCTAGCTTTAAATTTAATCTTGGACAATAAAAAAATGCAATTTTTTTTCTTAACTTTCAAGGTCCATATCTTTTTATCATTTTCATTATATTTTGTAATTTATACTTTATTACAGTAATTTGATGGTTTACTATCAATTTACCAACACTACGTTATCAGTTTTTAACATGAGGTCACAAGCCTATTGATAGGATCGTTCAAGAGTTGGCATTATGACTGACACTATACACGTATAATTACCGATTGCTTTATTTGACATTTAAGTGGAATGTACAGTCATCAGCCCTGGTAGCATAACTTGACTCTCTACTCTACTCGCGTGCGTGATAGACTGTCACTTTTTGACAGCATTAATCAGAAAGTGACGGACAGTCTATCTCGCGTGCGTCAAGTTATGCTAGCAGGGCAGCATTAGAATCTGACAGAACAAAGCGCGCATAAACATCTGAGACGACTCTATTCCCAGGGCTTTTAGGACATGTCAGATACTTTTGATGTAACAACATCCAAGAGTTCCACTGAAACTGTCTATTTACTTGACAATAATGGCGGAATGTACATACCACAGAATGCATACATTTGGTGACATTATCGGAGCGGACGGTGCCATAATGGCGGATGATGAGACCGAAGTCCAACACCAGAATAGCACCACGTGGCGTGAAGCAAGTTCATTTAAGACCACTGAAACTGGTGATTGACATTTAAGCGGAATGAGCCCACAGAATGCAGAAGTTTGGTGACATCATCGGAGCGGACGGTGCCATAATCGCGGATGATGAGACCGAAGTCGAACACCAGAATAGCACCACGTGGCGTGAAGCAAGTTGATTTAAGACCACTGAAACTGGTGATTGACATTTAAGCGGAATGAGCCCACAGAATGCAGAAGTTTGGTGACATTATCGGAGCGGACGGTGCCATAATCGCGGATGATGAGACCGAAGTCCAACACCAGAATAGCAAGAATTCCACTGAAACTGTTGATTGACAGTTTAGCGGAATGTACCCACAGAATGCAGAAGTTTGGTGACATTATCGGAGCGGACGGTGCCATAATCGCGGATGATGAGACCGAAGTCCAACACCAGAATAGCACCACGTGGCGTGAACCAAGAATTCCACTGAAACTGTTGATTGACAGTTTAGCGGAATGTACCCACGGAATGCAGAAGTTTGGTGACATTATCGGAGCGGACGGTGCCATAATGGCGGATGATGAGACCGAAGTCCAACACCAGAATAGCACCACGTGGCGTGAAGCAAGAATTCCACTGAAACTGTTGATTGACAGTTTAGCGGAATGTACCCACGGAATGCAGAAGTTTGGTGACATTATCGGAGCGGATGGCAGCGCGACCGGATGGCGGCTCCCCGTGGATAATGACCGATGATGGGACCGAAGTCCAACACCAGAATAGCACCACGTGGCGTGAAGCAAGAATTCCACTGAAACTGTTGATTGACAGTTTAGCGGAATGTACCCACAGAATGCAGAAGTTTGGTGACATTATCGGAGCGGACGGTGCCATAATGGCGGATGATGAGACCGAAGTCCAACACCAGAATAGCACCACGTGGCGTGAAGCAAGAATTCCACTGAAACTGTTGATTGACAGTTTAGCGGAATGTACCCACGGAATGCAGAAGTTTGGTGACATTATCGGAGCGGATGGCAGCGCGACCGGATGGCGGCTCCCCGTGGATAATGACCGATGATGGGACCGAAGTCCAACACCAGAATAGCACCACGTGGCGTGAAGCAAGAATTCCACTGAAACTGTTGATTGACAGTTTAGCGGAATGTACCCACAGAATGCAGAAGTTTGGTGACATTATCGGAGCGGACGGTGCCATAATCGCGGATGATGAGACCGAAGTCCAACACCAGAATAGCACCACGTGGCGTGAAGCAAGAATTCCACTGAAACTGTTGATTGACAGTTTAGCGGTATGTACCCACGGAATGCAGAAGTTTGGTGACATTATCGGAGCGGACGGTGCCATAATCGCGGATGATGGGACCGAAGTCCAACACCAGAATAGCACCACGTGGCGTGAAGCAAGAATTCCACTGAAACTGTTCATTGACAGTTTAGCGGAATGTACCCACGGAATGCAGAAGTTTGGTGACATTATCGGAGCGGATGGCAGCGCGACCGGATGGCGGCTCCCCGTGGATAATGACCGATGATGGGACCGAAGTCCAACACCAGAATAGCACCACGCGGCGTGACGCAAGTTCATTCAAGAGTCTCAATACGTAAAGAATAACAGCCCTGTAGTCGTCACAGGTATAGTGAAACCTTTTGGACATGCCAGAGGAGATCTATCGAATCGAGAGGAATTATCTATGTCAATGTCATAAGGACTGATACACGAAATCTTTTCCCACATTTAGACTAATTTGTTCCTGTCTGACATGGATAATTGGGCTGTTTACACTTTGATTAGAGATTAGTGCGAGTTTATTCATTTCCTGCAAGTGCGAGTAGCTTTTGTATGGACTCGCAATAATCACTAATCAATGTGTAAACAAGCCCTTATGGATACTATTTCAAGTTAGAGCTTAATGAGTTTATGTATTTATTTGCGGTTCCCAAGAGAAGATGTTTTACGAACTTTGAGCTTGGCTGGACACGCAGATACTACATTTTTTTTTACAACATTCAAAGTAAGTACAGTCAACCAATTTGATTTCTGGACCACTTCGTACCTTGTCACAGTTACAATGATATGAGATCACTAGGGGCTTTCATTACATTTTCACTGTGACAAGGTACGAAGTGGCCCAGAAATGAAATTGGTTGACCGTGCTTATACAAAGTAGGTAGGTATAGGTACCCACCAGTAACGGCGCGTGAAAATTTTCGATGGGCAACCCTGAGCAAAAAAGTTATGAAAGAGTTTAGAGTATAAGCCGGTGGAAATCGGCTTGTGCGAGCGCTCCGCTACAGGTACCCACGTAGCGTATGTATGTAATTTACAAGAAAATATATCTAATTTAACAGTTATTATTAGAAAATCAGCCCATGAAGTACCTATACCAATAAGGCAAATCCAATATTAATCATATGTAAAAGTCCCAAGTACGACATCCTTCATTACCGGCGCCTCTTAAAATAACATTAATTCCAATAAACGAGAATACAAAATTAAATAAAAGACATTTTACAGCCCAGTTAACAGATAGCAAACGGAATATACCTACAGGGAAAATGGATTCAAGGAAACTACGTCATACCTAGGCCACTGCATCTCGAATCTCGATTCATAAATGCTACGTGCCACGGCCCGTGTGCGCTAGAACTGGGACTTTGGAACTGTTAATCATAGAAACAGAGAGCAAAGGGCAGAGTTGATACTCCGAGAGAGGTCGAGGAACTATAGCTTTGTTTGTTAAATGGAGGTGATAATGATAATAGTATTACAGATAAGTCAGCTGCGAGCATAGTACAAGGAGTAGCATCGATACTGACTTATTAGACTACTACATGCACAATAGGCATGATGACTAATATTTTTAAGGAAGGAACCCGTATAGGATCACTTTGTTGTCCGTCCGTCTGTCAAGACCCTTTTTCTCAGGAACGCGTGGAGCTATCAAGCTAAAATTTATATCAAATACTCAGGTCTACTGTCCCTTGGAGCTGTGATAAAATCAAACTTCTAAGCCAACGCAATCAAAAGATACAGCCGTTTATGTCGCAAATTTTCGAAACTCGCAAGGGAAATAAATCCTACTGGGTACTAGGGTACCCAGAATAAATTTGGTACGAAGCAACGTCTTATTAGGCCTTATAGCACAGATATAGGAAAAATTGCGAAAACCGTAAATTTTTAGTTACATCATATAATAAAAATATTTTTAATAATTTACTTATATACCTAACCCTCGGTGCGCGAGTCCGACACCCACTTGGCCAGATTTTTTTACGATGCCGACGACGAGTTTTTGGAGAGGAACAAATAATATTATATTTGTATGGGAGCAACTACAATGAAAGAACATAAATACCCAAAAAAATGTGACAAAGATTGACCTCGCTGGCGGCATCCCAAACGCTTCATACTAATTGATTGAAAATTATGACGTCACACATGTCACAATTCTATGTGTAGGTTAGGTACTAATCGTTGTACGGAAAATCAAGTACCTAAATTGCTGTTTCAGTCGCGACATACTGCGTTTAGGTTAGGTAGGCGTAAGGATTCTATTGGTAGCTTTAAATTTACACTTGGTCAGTAAAAAAAAATGCATATTTTTCAAAACTTTCAAGCTTTACATCTTTTTATCATATTAATAATATTTTTTTAATTATACTTTATTACAATAATTTGATGGTTTACTATCCATTTAGCACCACTAATGTTAACAATTTTAACATGAGTCATCATGCCTATTGGGTAGTTTAGTTTCCTCATGTAAAAAATTGATAACGTAGTGTTGCTAAATGGTAAACCATCAAATAAATGCAATATTATAAAATATTTGATAATAATACTCGATATCGATAAAAAAATGTTTCTAACACTAGTAAGATTGCGACAGTCGTTTGTTTTGCCGTGAAAATTCCGAAGTCTGGTAATAAAGTTTAAATTACGGAATATAATTAAAATCATAAAAAGATATGGACCATGAATTTGTCCAATTGTAAATTTAAATCATTACACTTCTATAGAAACAAAATTGAATAACAACTATGGACCTAAACGCAGTATTTCGCGACCGAAACAGCTATTTACTTGATTTTCCATACAACGATTAGTACAAATATAATGCTGTGCCTTCCGGTACGTGGTCGCTTCTCGAGAACCTTTCCGTCCAAACGGCTATCGGTTCTACTTGCAATATTAAATAACATACAAAGTTATATATTTAATGCACTTAACTTAATAGCTAGGTTTTTCATTAACAATATAATAGAAGGAAGGAAGTAAGGTATTGCATCACAAGTTTTGTCTCGATCAAAAGGGCAAGCATATAGGCCAAAGGTCAGTGGGGCAATCCCATTGGCTGGCGACAGGAAATATGTTTTTTTCACAGATAGAATCGAGTGACTGGGTTAATGCAATGACAATATTGTACAGATAGTATCTAGAACTCATCTTTGCACGCGGCTGTGTGTGCGTGCGCTTGTATACTTGAGATTATTTTTGTTGGCCGAATTGCATCAAAGTAGTCCATTCAAAAAGCAACTCTACCGACCATGATAGAAGACTCTAATTCCAATGAGAGTTTTATAAAAAGTCGGCCACATTCTCAACCATAACTATATGAAGGTTTGATATGTTCGCACGCACACAGGTACTGGCGTGCGCAAAAATGAGTTGACTGTATCTGTGACGTAAGATCGAACAAACCTCGCTAGGTAATACAGTTAATTGTCTATTTAGAACGAATCAATTAGCCTTTAATGTTGACGACTATTAGACTGGATAGATAAGTCGTCGCGAAATGCTCTGCCGTCAGAATTACATTATTAAGGACGATTAGACGTAGCGATAACGCGCCAAATACGCCACAAAATCGTCATCATGAAGCCGTATATAGTTTTACCCATATAGGATGTAGCTAAAATATAATTGATATAATCATACACACTAAAATATAAATAGTATTAAGTTATAATAGTCACAATGTCAAAATTTATCAGCTGTCATCAGCATCACAATACAGCTCAAATAATAAATGTCAATATAACTCTAAATACTAAGTAAACTTAAAGAACATTAAAATAATGAATTAAACAAGACAATAGGTAACAAATTATCAAGAAGCGATATTCAACAATGTATTCCACGTGTGTCAACATTGACACGCGTATTTGATTATAAGTTATTGTTACAATGTTGGCTTACGCGGCTTTGTGACGTGGTCAGGGGACGCGATAATAGGTCTTATTGCTGTGACATTAAGTTATGGTTTAAGTTAACCAAGTAACTTAAACCAAAACTTTGAACTTTGAACACAATTCTTATTTATTTATTTTACATTGTCATCTCAAATCAAAATTGGAGTTAAGTCACGTGACGTCACGCAACCAGTCACGGGGTCAGAGCACAGTTTTTAGGGTTCCGTAGCCAAAATGGCAAAAACGGAACCCTTATAGTTTCGTCGTGTCCGTCTGTCCGTATGTCACAGGCATTTTACTCGAAAACTATAAGGTGTATTTGAATAAAATTTTGAGGATATGTGTATTTTGTTAGCCGCTACATAGTTTTGTAATTAAAATAACTAAAAAAAAATTTTTAGGGGTTGCATTCCATACATAAAACTGAGTAAAAAAAAAAATTGTAAGCCCACGTGTGGCACATTAATCGAAAGGCCTATCAAAATAAACATAAGGTCTCTCAGCAATTTTTTTTTTAAGTGAATAGAGTCAGAGATAATCGCCCCGAAAGTCACTAAAACTGTGTCCCCGCCCCCCTCTAATTTTTACCCAACTGCTGAAGGAAAGGAGGGTTATGTTTCAATTTTTTTAATTTTCAATTTCAATTTATTTATTTGCAACCTTGTACACTTGACACATGTAACTTAAAGCTAGGCAATGTACAGGACCCCGTTAGGGCATAGCAAACATTACAATTAATTATTACAATACAACAAATATAAAACATATTTAAATAAATTTGACTAGTTAAAAAGCTTATAAAAAATAAAATAATAATCATTTTCTAAAATACCCATTTAAATAATTTGTAAAAAATAATTTGTAAAAATAATTTGTAGAAATAATTGTTTAAAATTTAAAAATGTATAAAATGATAAAATTTTAGTCTAAGTAAAATTAATCCAATAAATTAAAATTAGTATTCCATGTCACATTCAAATATATTCTATAGAAAACCATTATTTAACAAGATAAAATTTGTATATCCACATTATTTCCTAATACAATTTCATATAAAGAGGAATCCAACGACACCTCATATGTCGAAATCCGTCAAACGGTATAGGCTGCAGGGCGAGCCAAAGAATAAGACATACACACATACGTACGTAGATACACACATACATACATACGCTCGAAAAACAACTCTCCTTTCCTTCGGCAGTCGGGTAATAATACGGTTCTGGGCAAATGAAGGAAATGAAGGAACAGTCACGGACTTTAATCATTGAGCCATTTAGAGCTCACCTTTTACTGGATATTCATAGCTTAACTATTAAAAACCAAAATTAGTTGACACCTACGCCTACGATTAAAGTCCGTGACTGTACATATCATTTTCGAATGAAGGGGTATATATGGGTTAAAATAATTGTCTATAAGTCACAAGGGGGATGGGGGATGTACAGTAAGGGAAATGTATTCACGTACCACCGTAGAACCCTGTCGCAATTGACAGGCCGCCGTCACTCACACTCGAGTGATATGTCACCTTATTGCGATAGGGTTCTACGGTGGTACGTGAATACATTTCCCTTACTGTATAGCGCTCCCAGTAATGTCCTCGTCAATCTTCGTTTTCGACGACAAATATATTAGGTGTAGGTAAGAGCAAGTGTGACAGTGATAGACAGTGCACTGAGATGGAGATACACAAACTTCGCGATTCTATTTTCGAGGTAACGCCGCTGCATCGATATGTCTTTGATGAAACATGGCTAAGAACACTCGGGTTAAAATTAACTATGTCACAAAACCGCATTCAAATCGGTCCATCCGTTTGGGAGCTACGATACCACAGACAGATACACAGACACGTTAAACTTATAACACCCCTCGCTTTGCGTCGGGGGTTAAAAACTAGGTATTGCTTGGACTTAAGTTAACCGATAAACATGTTTAGTGGGACGTCGTATCGTGGCATGTAGGCCAGAAGATCGTATGATCTCTGGACTTTGTCCAATCAAACCCAGACGGAGTCCAGAGTAGTAAACGCTGATAACATAAACAATCATCATAATTGTATTTTAAATATTTCCATAGTTGTTCTCCGGCGAATTGAGAACCCCCTCCCTTTATTAAGTCGGTTAATAAAAAATAGTCTTGATTTATTAAACCTGAATTGTTCAGTTCAGTTCCGCTTTATTTATTTCCCGAATATTACAAAACACTTGAGCGAGAAACAAACAACATTTGAGTAAACATTGATATGAAAAATAGTTTATTCAGTAACTTGTTGTAGAGGCTAGAAAGTAAGCAATAGATGCGACGAATTCGTTACGAGAGAGGCAGAGGTTTAACATAGTGCTTTTGGATTGAGGAAATTGCACATAATTATAATTTTAAATCAAATTTAAGTACCTAATTAAAGATAATTAATAATACTAAACACGCTTTGATAATGATGACATTATAAATTTAAATTGATTGGACATAGTTAATTATATTTAAATTGTTATTATTCTTCTTATTTTTATTGAATTTTACTGACAATCACAATATGGATTCTTGTAAATTAACATGTAATTTATAATGTTATCTTAAATTATTGTGAATAAATCAATCTGAATCATTGAGTCGAGTCAGTGCCCTTAAAGATGGCTTAAGAACCCCTAACAGTCTAGTTAACCTTTCCCTTGCCAAAGTCTACTTCCATTAGGGAGCAGCTATAAAGTATAGGGCAAATGCACAAAAGATCCCACTGGGTCGAAGTGCATCCGGAAGGGCCCTCAACTAGATAAGATAAGAAGATAAGCCTCAAACACTAATGCTTAAGCAGTTACTTAGTATTAGGGAGCAAGTTGTCTCTGATCTGAGAAAGGAGCCGGAGCAGTGCCGTGAAATGAAATATAGCCTGTGTCCATCTCATCCCGGAGGTACGTTTTATAAGCTTGTGAGAGTTTTTTATCGCATAAGTATTTCCAGACAAGGCGACCCACTCTCTCCAAAACTTTTCATAGCGGGCCTTGAAGACATTTTCAAAACCATTGATTGGAGTGCAAGGATATATGGATATTTAACAAAAGACTGACACATCTATGGTTCGCAGATGACATAGCCCTCTTCAGCTAATCAGCAAGAAATAGACACTGAAAGCAAGAAATGCATCTAAAACAAAAATAATGTCAAACTAACAGGAAAGCAATTAAAATACAGGAAAACCCATAGAATATATGTGGATGATTATGTATAAATATATTCTTCTTATAAATTCAAGAACTATGTGAAGCGTAAACTTATCTCGAAAGCTTATTATAGCACACAAGACTACATGAATGACAAAACTCCATGGAACTAATTTTGACTGAATTTTTAATTCATTATTTTCGTAATATTTTGTTTTTTGACATTAGATTGTTTTTCTAGAAACATTCTACTTGTATTTTTTATACAATTTTTATATCATATATATTTTATTCTTTGTTTGAAAAATAAAATAAAAAATTAACTGACGATTTGAAAGTGCTTGTTACTACTTGAATAAAGATCATTTTGAGTTTGAGTTTGAGTTTATATTTAAATAAATTGGTGTCTTTCGAGGTAAATAGTAAGGAAAACGAAGTTGATAGTAGAATAAACATAACATGGAAAAAATAGTGGGCTCATAAAGATATCCTTAAAGGAAACTACAATGTTAACATGAAAAAGATAATAATGTATTCCTGCAACCTTCCAAGCTTGACATATGCGAGCCAAACATGGGTCTGTACAGAAAAAATTAAAAAACAAAATTTTATCCTGCCGGCATGCGATGGAAAGGAGTACATTAAAACTGAGAAGAAAACACAGATATCTGATGCTCTTCAATATATGTAGTTTAGGGCAGGCCATATAGAAATGTCGAAATGGCGGGGTCCAGCTGGAAAACCAACCATGGGAAGACAAAGAAAAAGATGGGTTGACGACATCGTTAAAACGGCAGGAAAAAACTGGACTGAAACAGCAACAAACAAGGAGATGTGGAGAAAGGGGGCTTTTACCCTTGGGGACCACTAATGTCAAAATAAAGCTCTATAATATAAGTATTTCCAGAGTTTACCCTCTGTATACAAACATACATTTCACATACTTCACATCTTTATTATTAGTAATCTAAGAAACTGACAATATGCATTCATATGTTAGAAAACTTGTCTGTATTTCAAACTATCATAAGGAACAAATACCAGACGATATTGTATGAACACTAAAAACGGTGTTTTCAAGTAAGTTATCAGATTAACATCTCTATGCAAAGAGTGGGTTACATCATATTTTCAAGTATTATGGTATTGGTTTCTTATCAAGTTTACCTACTCAAGTGATAAGAGATCCAATGTGATTTGATTTATTATTTTATGATTGATATTAATGACAGTTATCATATAGGGTGTATTATTGACAAGCTTAGTTTAGGACTACTAATTAAATAAAGTTTATAGTTTGTTAATGGGATATTCTTACTAGATTTAATGTTTAGGGTTTACATCATAATCACAATGGGTTGTTAAAAGATCAGTAATTGCTAGGGCATAAAAGTAATCTGCATGTAAATAAGCGAATGTTTTACATGATTTAATCATGTATGTAGGGATTCCTTTGTGTTTTCAATTTTCATGTTACATAGAAACATTATTTTTATCAGAATGCCCCAGAAGGAAGGTACCTTTTTCTTGAAGCCACGTCTTGCAAGTAATCTTCAAAAATTCAATAGATGGGTATCCTGGTAAATTTCAATAACATCAAAGGGATAATAAATAAACACAAAGAATAGAGCAACGAGAATAATAAAGAAAGATTCACAAGTTCCATTCACACACAAAATAAAAGAATAAAGAAAGCGTATATGTGTGGACAACGGATTTCAACTCGGGAGATTAAAGTGTAGGTAGTGGTTACAGAACGAAAAAGTTCAATGAAAGTGTACTGGCCACTCCAAGCCGTTAGAACGCCAGGTCCTCAAGGAAGAGTTTCTAATTTACGAGGCCTACTTAACAACGTGCACGTTCACGAAAGAAAAACTATAGTGGACAAATTATGCGAGCGGTTTTTTCTTATAGGTTATGCATAGAACGCTTAAAATGCTACCTACGTTAATTTTCATTCTGACTCATATTACAAATACATACCTTGAATTTCTGCGCACCTATTCGCAGCGTTTCACTTGTAAATTAACACCAAACTTTAAATAAACGCGAAATAAACACTCAACGTTCAACGATTTCGTACATACTAGTGAAGTGTTTTTCTTGTTGTCATTTTTAAGTGCCGATCCCGACTCGATAGTCGTTAAGTTAGATCGGAATATCATAATCTCTGTAAACCTTAACTTGAGATGATTCATATTTTAAAAGTTTGAAAGATAAAAACGTTAGAATAAA
This sequence comes from Epinotia nisella, assembly GCA_932294315.1. Classification (NCBI taxonomy): domain Eukaryota; kingdom Metazoa; phylum Arthropoda; class Insecta; order Lepidoptera; family Tortricidae; genus Epinotia; species Epinotia nisella. The sequence continues at coordinate 1,552,776 of OW028677.1, forward strand.
GCAAAAGCTTTAAGCAGTACGAAGAATATTAGGTTTTTTTTCAGTTTTATACAAAATTAATGCTTATTAGCAATCGAGTCAAGTATCGATTGTTATTTGACGTTGAAACAAAATATCGAATCGTTTAGCGCATCACTAGACATGTTGAATGTCCCGTATTTTGATTAGTAGGGGGGCGAGTAGCAGCTCCAGCCAATCACATTGCAGCAACTGATCCTAGAAAGGTGGCGTGATCGCGACGTCACGATATACATAAGAAACTTCTTATAACACACCTAGAAATCAATACTCTGGAAATGCAGATTTCGACAACTTTTGGCCACAACTCATCCAATGGCTTGTTAAAGCTTAATGAAATGGATTTATCTTTAATGTTTTTGCGAAGAATCTTACACCTCATCGTCTCATTTCTAAAACGCTTTTAGCTTTAGCGCCATCTGTTGTGGTTTTTCATAAACTATTTGGCTACGTTTTGTTATTGGAAGAATATAGAACAGCCACCGGTCGTGTGTGTATAGCAGAAAAGCTGAAAACATACACTCATACTTTTTTTCGGGCTTATAGGTGGCTTATAGACTACGTATAAAGAAGATAGGGCGAGTTTTCTGGCTACTCTTAGCTTCAGGACACGGATAGTAGGCTAGACTACCTATTCCCATTTAAAAAATAACTTACCTATCTGCTGAACTGAAACTATCGATTTATTAAATAGGTGCAGCACTATTTAATTGTTAAAAAATAATTAAAACTTTTTATGCAGATTGACTGTTGACTGCTGACTGTACGACGTTGGACAATGACGTCAATGACAGACTGACAGACAAATTTAATAATCAATAATACCGTTACATTTTAAATCTGAATATGAAATACTTAAGTAAATTCTGGTAAATTAAATTAACAACATGTTTAAGCAATATAAAGATATATGCGATGTCGTCTCCTTACTAGCATACTGCCCCTCCGAGAGAACGTACTTGCTAAATAAAGAAGCAACCGGCGAGTACTGGGTTCCGTCTTGTAAAACCGAGAAAAATTGCTGGAATACGACTGCCCAGAAAATAAATATAGAGGTATCTGCCTTAAATAATATGTACAATGTACATTTTGTTGTGAAACACACATAATACAATTTTACGTTTAGTTTCTGCTTCGAAACAAACTCGGCATGACGGCATATTCTCTTTGATGACGGCACTGTCAATCAAGTGCGCGGAAGTGCACAAGTCAAGTTTGGTGATATTTACTTGTGTGTGCTTGCTTGTCTGCATTATATCAATTATTTGCAAACTGCATCTATGTATAAGATAAGACAAACCCTTCAGTCACAGCTTATGAAGTTGAACGGCGACATCGTATTTAGGTATTGTAAAATTCGAAGTAGTAATAAAAATTTAGATACGTTATTGCACATTTAGTTAGTTAGTTCCTGGGCGACCGAGCTCTGCTCGGGTGAAAATACGGACAAAACAAATGTTCCCAGACACGAGACCCAGCTAGATCAATTTTCTCGCGCCCGAAAATCCCTATATTCCAAATTTCATCGAAATCAATAATATAGGATTTTTAGGTAGTTATTAGTATGTAGAAAAGATATCCCACTTGGGTTTCATTTCACAGTAAGCCCTGCTGGTGTCCAAAAACGTTTATACCGACCTTGGGTATTTGTCTGTAAGTATCGGAATTTTTAATCGAAAGCCTAAACTACATCAGTGATAGTGATAAACGACCACTTTAGCTTAGTTGGTAACTTGGTAGTGACTCTGCCTACAGAGCTAGAGGTCCTGGATGTTTTTATATGTAATTAAGTAATTGTTGTTTATTTATACTGTCGTCTTTTGCCCATAGTTCAAGAATTTGCTTAGTTTGGGACTAGGATTAAGGACGATTTGTGTGAGATTCTCCCCAAATATATATTTATTTATTTCATAATGTGCTACTCGACCTCAATAGCTCTGCTGGTCGATATTATATATATACGGGAGTTCTCTTGGATGTGTGTCCATGAATACCTATTCATGTTCTCTCGCACTCACTGGTCGTTTAATACCTCCAAATACCCGCAAACGGTAAAACGACTGTGCTATAGACGATATCCTGGCGTATCTGATGTTATCGTGTCTGTGAGGAGCACCTGCATGCTGCATATCGATCGACTTCTCGACTAGGTAACAAATTCTTGTTACCCGCCGAATTGATTGTTTGTTGAATGCGCCGTTACTGACAATTAAACTTAAAAGAATTGGTGTCGATAAACATTGTACCGAACTACCACCTCTCTGTTTAGTTATTTGGCAGTGACGCAGGCGTTTGCCAGCCTCTACAAGTGGTGAAGACCTGGCTGCCGAACCACGAGACTGCGTGCGTCTACCACGCCGTTTTCAAGACTGCCATCAGGGCTGATGTTAAGAAACGGATGAGGAACAAAATTGTTGTCGTGAGTACCTATTGCTGAAGAAACGCATTTGAGTTGTATGAGAGCACTTTGGATTATTTCAGTAAATTTCATGAGGCGTGCCTGATGGCAAGCGATTAGCGTGGCATATGAAATGGACGTCTGCAATTCCAGGATACTGAAATGCATGTTACCGACTGGTTCACATGCGTGTTATCGACTCAGGCACCTAAACGGACATGTCTCTGAACTAAAGTCACTATCGCCAATTAGACTACGATGCCCGCTTACCATCAGAATCTTTATAACAATTTTTGTAATGTTACCAGGGCGTCAAAAACCGGCAATGGGTGAACTCAGTGGAACTAGAACGCCTGCGCGCGCATTGTTCTCTACGCAGTCCAGAGATCGCCATGTTCGCTGCCATGACCATCGGAGACCATTGCAAGGACCAGGAGGCTGTAAGCGTTCAGGCTGTCAACTAGACTCATCTTTCTTTCGTCTCACTTTAAGGGTCGCCAAGATAATCGACTCTCCACACAAACGTATATAGTTTGGGTTTCATTTTAAAACGAAATGCTAAAATAACATTAAACTTTGTATATGTATATGTATATGAAACTTGCTAGAAATTCTAGTTTCCAATGAGTTGACCATGTTGGGTAGTCTTAATTCAAGGACATATTTTACTACATTGTTGGCTTGCTTGGATTTATTGTCAACAGCAGAAATAGCCACGCGCAAGTATTTATGAAACATTTCTAGATATACAAAACTGATTTAACCTTATGATTGCGTCATATTGGTATAGTCCGAGACCACATATACCATAAAAGGGCCTAGGCACAGGAAACGACATTACTGATGGCGATGTTGTTGCCACAGCAAGAGCTGAAGAGCAGCGTGCTGGTGGAGGTGTGCGAGCACAGCGCGCTGCTGGGGCCGGACGGCGCGGGCAGCCTCGCGGGGGCCGCGCTGCAGCATTGCCAGCTGCTGCACGCTGCCAACTACAACAAGGAAGGTATTGCCATGGGCTCCGCACAAAGGCGTAGCCAGGATTCTGTTAAGAGCAGGCGCAGGCGCAGAAAAAACAAGAATATACCTAGATAAGTATATATATGCTGCACGAGCAATGGGGTAGCTGCTTCTTCCAGGGGAGGGGGGGCGGGGGGGCAGCTGCCCCCGTACCTCGCTACGCCCTTGGCTCAGCACATGCTGATAATCTGATAAGAAAATCTGTGTACCAACTACAGCTAGAAGTAAGATAATTCATAGCATTGACGTTGTATAGTCTGTAGTCATCAAAAAAACAAGCCTTTTTCGATCAACCAGGTACTTTGTGTTTGTGACCACTACCAAAAGGTGGCGGTCAAATCTGAAATCTAGAGGCTAACTGGTCGTCGTGATATTTATATAGATTTGTTTCTTTTATGTATCTACTTATTATTTTTTGTTTCACAGTGCTTTGGTACTTACTACTGTAATGCTGTGAAATTGTATGGAATAAATAAATAAAAAATTAATAAATAATTCAAGCGTAAGTTTCAATTTCAACCAATACTTCTACTTTTCTTAATTCTCGTTGCAGACCAGATCCGGATGTACCGGGAGTTTATAGAAATGGTGTACCCTTCGCAGTACATGAGCCCGCACCTGTTCAAGCAGTTCATGGTGGACTTAGGCTGGCAATATCAACAGTGTCCAGCACTTTTCAGGTATTTTCCAGTGATTTTTCTTTACCTAACAGCGTTTTCTTTCGTCAGCGATTGTGTAGTGTGCTTCTGAATCCAAATTATTAACGGGTATACACAAATCAGCATAATTTGAGTAGTATTTAATCCAGTTTCACTTGGTTTTGTTCCTATCAACCTAGTTTTCTCATTCGTTAGATGTCTGCAGAAGAATGCTTAGCATATCTGCGAGTACGTCATTCATCGAGGTGATAGGTATTCATATTCTTGACTATCGCTCGAAAAATGACAAATTTTCAAGGTAAATAACAGTTCTATTGGGGTAAGCATCACTTTATACGCGATCAATGTATTCATGGTTTCAGAGCTGCAGATGTAACGAATCGCGGTGGGCTCTCGTTCCACGAACTGCTGTTGTGGACTGCGGCGCTGGAGCCAGTCACGCAGCATAGCGGATCCACGGCGGAGATCCGGTGCAAATATATCTTCAGGTACTAGGTATTTGCTGGCAAGTAAATCTCATGGTCTGGTATCAGGTACTTACTACTTATTGCACTTGATGGCTAGGAAATCTCGTGGCGTAAATGTGAACTCAATGCTTTGTCGTTTTGTGGTCTGGTCATCCTGACTGAAGACAGAAAAAGTTAGAGGAGGCTATTATCATTACCTTGAGTCTGGAGCGAATATGAATATGAATGATACGCTATGTATACAAACTATTTATACAAATATACTTTTATATCAAAACTGGAATGTGTTCCAATTTCAATGGCAAGGCTTATTCTAACAAGGTCTACGCTCTAGAGTATCTAATCCCGATAATGTTGATTAATCCCGAAGTTTAATCTAAACTGACAAGGCAGATGGCAGTTGCAAACCTACAACGATCAGAAAAAAGAACGAAATAAAGCGAGGATAGAAGGAATTTTAGCAGGGCTTCCCACATCCGCCACCAATAGACTTACAGATGTTGTGCATAATTATTTTCCATCGTAAATTCACGGAAACGTACGAAAATGTCTGCTATTTCAATCAGTTTCGGTACAAAAAGTACTCAGAGGGCCCACCGCGAAAGGCATTCGAAGTTTTCCCTCTCTGTCAGACTTGCGAGTTCGTACGTAAGTGCAACAGAGAGGGAAAACATCGAATGTAGTTGGCGGTAGGCCCCCAGGTTGACTGAAGTAGGATGACAAATACGAACGTTTCCGAGAAAATACGATGGAAAACAATTATGCACTACATCTGTATAAGCGATTCGCTTGAATGTGAGAATTATCGACGATTTCTGCAGATACTTCGACAGTGATCGCGACCTGAAGCTGGACTACACGGAGTTTAAGGAGTTGGTGGCGGCGGCGCGGGCGGCGCGGCAGTTGCCGACTGACGCGCTCAGCGTCGCCCGTGACGCCGATAACGTCTACAGGTTATCGTCATCACAGCAGTAGCGTAACCAGGATTGTGGTTTGGGGGAGGGCTTAACCCCGCTGTGGTCAGATTTTAGTAAGGACTCAGATGATTTTGGGGGCTTGAGTCCCTTAGCTCCCCAAATTCGCTACAGCATGATTAACGACATCTACTGATGATGGATACAGGCTCTATCCAAGGATTAACACATAGACCAGCCGGTACTACATGCTACCATTTGATTCGGTACACACGCCCAAGCATTTTAAATTGTAGATTGAACTTGTTGAGATGCTTCCAAGCTCCTAAGCATAACATGTGGTTCATTCATATTTGAACAGGGTTAAATCCAGTACCAATGCGCAAAGTTTTCAGTTTCTATGTGATGAAAGGTTAGAATTGACATTTTATTTAAAATTTGGGCTACTACTAAACGTAGCCACTAGTAGCGAGCGTGGGCCACTCCCACAGTTTGTGGCTCAGCCGCAGCCTCTCAAACGCTCGGTGGCCACGGTGGCTCAATGTGCGGCCGCTCTTAGGAGACGGAATAAGTTAATTCTAAGTTTATGAATCATGCTTTAAAAGTTCGTTTGCAACAGGCAGCTTGGCCTGCAGCCGAATTCACAGCTGTCACTGACGGACTACCTGCGCGGAGTCAGCGAGTCGCGGCTGCGCGGGACCAGCGCCATGCTGCGCGCGCCGCGCGGCATCGCTAACTACCTCATCGACTTGCAGTAAGTCTGTACAGTCTTGTCCTTGTCACAGCCGTCTGACGGACTACCGGCGCGGCATCGCCTACTAACTCATCGACTTGCAGTAAGTCTGTACAGTCTTGTCCTTGTCACAGCCGTCTGACGGACTACCGGCGCGGCATCGCCTACTAACTCATCGACTTGCAGTAAGTCTGTACAGTCTTGTCCTTGTCACAGCCGTCTGACGGACTACCGGCGCGGCATCGCCTACTAACTCATCGACTTGCAGTAAGTCTGTACAGTCTCGTCCTTGTCACAGCCGTCTGACGGACTACCGGCGCGGCATCACCTACTAACTCATCGACTTGCAGTAAGTCTGTACAGTCTTGTCCTTGTCACAGCCGTCTGACGGACTACCGGCGCGGCATCGCCTACTAACTCATCGACTTGCAGTAAGTCTGTACAGTCTTGTCCTTGTCACAGCCGTCTGACGGACTACCGGCGCGGCATCGCCTACTAACTTATCGACTTGCAGTAAGTCTGTACAGTCTTGTCCTTGTCACAGCCGTCTGACGGACTACCGGCGCGGCATCGCCTACTAACTCATCGACTTGCAGTAAATCTGTACAGACTTGTCGCAACTGTCGCTGATATGGACTACTTTACATGTCGTCCTCACTTGACCTTGATTAGAAGTAACTTTATTAGGATGCTCAAATATACTACGAGCATACGAATAAATACGACGTAAGTCAACACACCAAGTACCGGTCTACCTCCCCCCCAAAAAAAACTGGTCATGCTATTTACTTAGTGCCTAGAATCATTCATTCATTCACATTGCCTAGAATAGTATTGAGCACATTAATTATCCGCCATCAAACTGTCGTTTGACGATTTTTTGTTAAACTAGCGTAACTTTTTGTGAGATAAAATATATAATTATACATATAATATGAGAAACATTTATTGTCAAAATGGTGTCTTTCTTTAATCTGATTTGGTTAAGATAGTTACGAAATTTTGATAAGTCCAATCTTAACCACTACCTGCTAAAATAAAGTAGCGATGAAGACAAGGGAAGAAGCCATTTAACAATTAAGAACAATGTATATCTAAATTAAGTTTCTTAATACAGGAACATGAAACTTGCTCGGCCGCAAGTCGTGGACAATCAGTAAGTTAGAACAGTGATTTATTTATGTTATTATAATGATTAGCGGTAGAAACAATTACACTATAAATTTAATGATTACCTACAGCCAACCTTTATTTTATATCCTGGGGTACCTTCCTATATACGCACAATTCAACAATCACTGTTTTTTCCCTTATTTTTCTAGATAATATTTTTATTGTGTTACTATGATATTTGTGTGTCCGAATGGTTCTGCTTAAATATTTAACTATCAATATAATATACCTTTGTAAAATGAGGCGAGATTATTTAGATTTAGAATTAGGTAGGACTAAACTAATGTAACCGATATAGCTAGCCCTCCGAATTGCTAAACTTAAGTGGCAGCATTGCACGTAAAAGCAATGGCCGTTGGGGCGGAAAGGTTCTCGGTGGCGACCACGTACCAGAAGGCGCGGCGTGGGTAGGCCCCCCACAAGGTGGACTAATGACCTGGTAAAGGTCGCAGGAGTCCGCTGGATGCGGATGGCGCAGGACCAGTCACTATGGCACTCTTTGGGGGAGGCCTATGTCCAGCAGTGGACGTCTTTCGGCTGATATGATGTGATGATGATGATAAAACTAATGTGATGCCAAAAAATTACTAGAACTTGGCAGCTACTCTACCGTGCCTATATTTAACGTTCCAGACAAAATAACACTTCGCTGCCGCAGATAACGAAGCTTACGCCAGCACGTAGTGAGTTTTTTAAAATATTACAATGGTGGCAAAAAAGCGTACAACGTTCCTGGTGGGAAGCGGAAACCGTAACCGTAGCCTTTAAGCCTGCATCACACCACACTGGCGCGGCCAGCGGTGGCGAACCATAGTATTGGCAAAGTGCCTAAGCAGCAAAAAGTCACTGAAAACGGGAATAAAAAAAACCATTGTAAATTTGACAGCTAATGACAAGTTTAAGCCTGCGACACACTGGCGGGGACTGGCCGCGGCGGTCAATAGTAAACTTGTCATTAGCCGTCAAGTTTTCTATTGACCGCCACCGCAGGCCGCGCCAGTGTGATGCAGGCCTTATATGGACGGCTATAACCCCAAAGGAGTCAGATTGCACCTAGAAAGAAAGAAAGAAAGAAAGAATAAGACATTTATTCACTACACAAAAGACACACAGATATAAAGGGAGTAGACATACAATACAATTGACACATTGTGTGTGTCTTCGCGGCAGTGAAACGGTCGCTGTCTCAGCATTGTGCCGAGGTGTCAGACAGACACCTACAGCGCTGGTTTTCAGACAGCACCGTAAGTGACCCACGGAACGCTACAGCACCTCAGATACTCAGATTGCACTTTGCCCACTCTTCATTTAGGTATTAGGTTATTGAATATAATATTATAAAGAGGAAGGTCGGACGTTGTAGCCCATATGTATACTTATAAAGTAAGTTTGTATGCCCGTATATGTATAGAATGGACTTTTAGGAAGGACATAGGCATCTAATCCGGCAGGTTTGCCTGCATTCTTTGCTTTCTTTCATCACCCCACTGAATTCCATTTTGGTCTGTCTGTCGGCGTGGGCATGGGCCGACGTGCGTTACACGCTTTTACCGTATGCATTTATTATTTTGACTACACCGAGCGGCTGCCATGAAACCATGGACCTACCTATGATAATCAGGACAAGCTATGGTAATAATAATACCACGGCCGAGCGAGATGGTAGCATACAAATCTCGATAACTGTGACAGAAACGGAAATATCATTCGTTGTCCTTGTCATAGTTACACTTTTTATTTGCCACAACTGATTTAGTATGAAGTTGTGTCAAATAAATCACTACCTGCCCAAATTAAGTAGGTTGTTTATGGTAAGCCATCAGCCATTTTAAGACCTTAAGTTAGCTGCATAGAAGTCTTTCCGTCCCTCATTGTGGCATCACTTGTAGCTTGTCCTGAGTATTATAGGTCCATGTATGAAACGCCTTAGTCGTTCGTTCGTCTATCTCTATCTCTGTCGCACTTGCTTATTTACGCGACAGAGAGGGAGATATTGCGAGCTTCGACTTTTGATTTTCGTGGTAGCGCCACTGGACTTAATGCACGCCGTTCATAATTTCATAATAGACTAACACTTTGTCCCTTACGGCCCTTAGGGCTATACTTATCTTTTTCTCTTTCTCTCTCTTTATGCATGTTAAATAGAGACAGAGTACCTAATATCGCGTATTATTGGGCATGGACCGCCCTTATCACTTATCACTTTCAGTGCCAGGGACCCGCTAAGTGGCGCTCTGCTCAATTGGCGCTTTCCTCTACATACGGAGTTCCCCATGTTGTCGGCTACGAGCGCAGCGCTACGAAATCTTTGGCATTGAATGTCTGAATGTGTTTATCTTTCCAACATCCCAACAGCCACGGGCATGCAGACAGAGAGCGCTGCCTCCCGCCGCACACAGAAGGCGAGCGCGGGCGCGCCGCGTCGCACCGACTACGCCGTCGCCGCATACACTCTGCGCGTGCGACGCCGCACCAACGAATTGCTGGAGCTAAGCGCCTTGGACGGTATGATACATCATCATAGAGTAACACATTGTTACCACTCCCAGCAGCCACGGGCATGCAGATAGAGAGCGCCGCTTCCCGCTGCACACAGAAGGCGAGCGCGGGCGCGCCGCGCCGCACCGACTACGCCGTCGCCGCATACACTGTGCGCGTGCGACGCCGCACCAACGAATTGCTGCAGCTAGGAGCCTTTGATGGTACGGTCCATCGTCATAGAGTAACACATTCGCAAAGGCGGATTAATTCCGCTGCGCTTTTCTTTTTTCGTGGCCGAGTTCAGCGTGATGACAGACTCGCCACAGGCAGGCGGACGAACTCCGTGGCACAATTTTTTATCGGTCTGTCTTTGATAATGCCATACATTTTATATGGAGCTGCTGCTGTCAGCTTCAGTCCAGCGGAATTCATCTGACTGTCTGTGCCGAAGTCTTAAAAATATTGAGCCACTGTTACCTAACTTAAGTTTGCTTCTCCACATAAAACCAGACAAAGGGAGACCTTAGTTCTTTATTGTCTACGCATTCCGGAGGCGTTCTTTTAACATGATCAGACAATCAAAGCCGACTTTCCTCTTATTAAATTCAGTCACAGCAACTCACAATGTCATCTGACTACATTATGGTTTAGCACTGTGGATTTTACCAACAGCGGCGTTAGACACAGAGAGCGTTTTCCGAATTTCTTTTATATCGTACGTCCGGCCCGATGGCCAGTTGCTCAACGTTGATCGCAATTTTAAATCGGATAAAATAGACCATAATTTCTTCAACATAAACAACTTAGCAGGACGGAAGGAAGGGAACGGAAGGCGCAGCGTGGGTAGGCCCCCCACAAGGTGGACTAATGACCTGGTAAAGGTCGCTGGAGTCCGCTGGATACGGGTGGCGCAGGACCGGTCATTGTGGCACTCTGGGGGAGGCTTAATGTCCAGCAGTGGACGTCTTTCGGCTGATATGATGATGAAACAACTTAGAACTTAGGTCTTCGGCCTCAATCTTCAACCGCAATCCACCGAATGCATGTCCCGGTATACTATATTTCATGGCAGAGGAAGCGGTGAGCCCGTCAACGGTGAATGTCATTGGATCTCTGTCGCTGGAGGTTCTGGGTCCGTCGTCGACGCCCGTCGTGGCACTCGCGGCCGTGCGGTACTTCGCCTCGTACATACCTGGAGTTCCATCATCTGTGAGTGACTGTAGAAACCGCTAGAAACCTTCGTATGAGACAGGTTTACCTACTTACTAAAAGGTTGCTAAAACATTTTTTTTCCAAGATTTTATTCTACCATTTTGTCGGCGTGATTGATTTATATACCCATGCCTGATTACAGCTTTCTAGTAGTAAAGGTCACTGAGCTAAGCCGCAGACGGACAGACGGACATGGCGAAACTATATAAGGATTCCTTGTTGACTACGGAACCCTAAAAAGCCCCCTTTTTCAGAAACGTCAGTCGGTCGCTAGTAACGTTGTACCGAACGCCGGGAAACCAGCGTTTACTTGGGCCAACCGCGCGGAGGAGGTCGACATGGGCAACCTGATCCTCAAGCTGGCGGATGCTGTGACCCCCATCTGCGCCAGCGAGCCTAGGATGCTGCGGCTGCACTCACCGATATACGCTGTAGGTTAGGACATTCACCATAGTCATCGAATCAGCCGACAGACGTCCACTACTTGAAATAGGCCTCCCTCAATCAGAGTGCCACAATCAGCGACACCCGCATCCAGCAGGTTAGGACATAACATCTTGTTTTCACAGAGTCCTCGATGTTTGGAGGCGTTATCCAGAAGATTAATAACGCGAGCGCATAACTGTATAGAACTATACATTGCCGGTGAATCTTCTGATTCCTGAATCTTAGGCTAGCAGCCCCGATCTAGTGAGGAATTTCATTTGGGACCGGGATTTCTCACTCCTGAAGATTTCCAGGACTCCTCGATTCATCAACTTCTTGTAACATGTTTATAATGAAAAAATTGTACATCGGTTGCTGGCAATGTAGCATTGAAACCTGGAAAACCAGCGTGGACTTGGGACGTGCGGAGGAGGTGGAAATGGGGAACCCGATCCTCAAGCTGGCATCTGTGCCAGTGAGCCTAGGATGCGGCCGCAGCATCCGCCGATAGACGCTGCAGGTTAGGACGTTGCCTTCTTTTTTTCTCAGAGCGATGTTTGGAGGCGTTATCCTGAAAGTCGTGGGAGTCCGCTGGATACGGATGACACAGGACCGGTCATTGTGGTAATCTTTGGGGGCCCATGGCCAGCAGAGCGCAGTTTACAGCTGATATGATGATGATGATCCTGCAGGTTATAATTGCCGGTGAATCTTCAGAACCAGACCAGTCCAGATCTTCTGAATCATAAGCTAGCAGTCCCGATGTTTTCTCACTCCTGAAGAGTGCCAGGTACTCCTCAGTTCTCCAACTTCTTGTAGCATGTCACTAGACAATGTCGAACGTTGGTAAACCCAAGTGGAATTGGTTCAACTACAGCCAACTTGGGCAGCCTGATACTGACGGACGCAGTTTTATCTCTGAGCAATATATTCGCTACACAGCGCTATTAGTTACGAGTACTTAGGTACTTCGTTAATAAACGATACTTCGATTCAAAGCACTGCTATGCTCATATTGTGTTATTGCTATGGATCCATCCTATCCCATTCACGATGCTCAATTTACATGCTCCTTCCTTCTCCATTGTCCTCCAGGCGATCTCCACGGCAACTTAGCCGCTCTACTCGCCATGGAGTCAGCCTTCTGGCCAATGGGTCCTTCGTTGGCTCCCGCCCACTTCCTCTTCCTAGGGGACTACGTGGACCGAGGGCCTCACGGGTCAGAACTGATTGCGTATCTGCTTGCGGCGAAGCTGCAGCGGCCTCATGCTGTGCTCATGATACGAGGGAATCATGAGACCAGGGATATTCAGAAGATGTTCACGTTTCATACGTAAGTTTTTGTAGAAAACTTATCATGTATCTATGTCTGGTATTGATTAATCCTTTCCGTTATGACATTTAACTCATTAAAATAGGGAAGTCGTTATCGTTAGGAATCTGGTTATCAGACCATACCTATTATATAATTATGTTCACGATGGCTGTGTTTATCGTTTGTTCAGCTTACCTACTTGAACCTGCCCACGAAGCTGGCGTTCCCGGGTTTAAGTCCCTGTAACATGTATTTATTGTACCTATTACATTAATGTCATGAGCACCGATATTTGTTGTTGATTCTGTCCTCTTTGATGTTTTGTATGTCATATATGTTTAAGTATGATATATATTAGTACTCATAGCATAGTCTTGCTTAGTTTCGAGCAAGCTCGCTTTGTGTAAGATTGACATACAAGCATAATTGTTATGCTCTTTGGAGGGTTCTTTGCAGGCCGGAAGGGATATGGTAGTAGCAATAACGTTTGTCCTGAATGCCATTGTTGCAGTGAATGTATAACCAAGTACGGCGAGACTGAAGGCGGGCGGGTCTGGGCGGCGATCAACAACGTATTTGATGCGTTGCCGCTGGCTGCTGTTGTCGACGATAAGGTACACACTTCACAGCGATACGTCACGATCATTAGTATCCTATAGCTCGCCTACGGCTCGTTTCGTAACCACACTGGTAATTGAACGACCCTTAATGAATGCTTATTACGTAAAACATTGCACGTAGGGTAGAAGCGTATAGACTCGAGCGCCGTTTGGTCAAAAAGGCTGTCGAGTGGCGACTACGTACATGAAGCAAGTATGACCTCGTCAAGGTGACGGGAGTTCGCTGGAAGCGGGTGGTGCAGGATCGGGCATTGTGGCACTCCTTGGGGGAGCCCTATGTCCAGCAGTGGACGTCTTTCAGCTGATATACTGATGTTGATGATGTAGAAATCATGCTTAAAAATATTAAGTATATGAATAGTCAAGTTACCAGTCTTGAATATCCATGATCCCCAGGTATTCTGCTGCCATGGAGGCATCCCGCCCCCGTGGGTGTGCCCGCTGATATCTGCCATCGACCAGGTGCCCGTGCCTCTGCCAAAGCCTTCGGAGCAGAGCTCCATAGCCTGGGAGTTGCTGTGGAATGACCCTGTCAAGTACGTAAACAGGTGTCTGTCACTGTGTCGTTATGTACATCTTCTTCAGTGTAACTTATAAAATCCGATTCGAAGGGCCGTATGCCCGTAACATTTGTTTTGTGTCTGACTTACGTATAGGTATTTTTACGAGATAGCTGTGCTTCGACACACTTCCACATTTGTCGGGTTTTAGGGTGAATATTCACCAGGGCTGTGCGAGGTAGCGGAGCGGCGTACGAGGAAAAAGCCAGTGCTAGGAAGAGATGCGTGAGCGAGGCTAGCAATGATATAGATAATTTTTTTCGCATTACGCTGCACTGCCTCGCACAGCTCTGGTAGACCAGACACCCTTTTTTTAAAGAGGGGAAAATGCGCGGGTACGGACCCTGGTGGTTATGTGGGACTCCCATGTCGGCTAATGAGGCCTATGGTTTACCCACTAAAAACCCCTCTATGCGCCGCCTCTGCACTATAAGGCGAAGCCACGGGAAAGACCAGACACCCTCGCACTCGTTTAGTGTAGTGTTTTACTTTTCTCCCTATCTGCCAAGGATGCGCTGTGTGTAGACTGTGTCTAGCCGTCGACAGAATCTTCAAACCACAAAAGCATCGGCAACGCGCTTACTTGTAGATGACCTTCCCTCGCAGACCTCATAAGATCACAGCCACGCAAGCGCTCGAGCTAGCCGCCAACGAGGGCTTCGCCGCGAACTCCAAGCGCGGCACCGGACACGTGTTCAACCAGAGCGCGCTCGACCGCTTCCTGCTGGCCAACCAGCTGTCGCACGTGCTGCGCGCGCACGAGCTGCACCAGGCCGGGTTCATGGTCAGTCTACTCCAAGCGCGGCACCGGACACGTGTTCGACCAGAGCGCGCTCGACCGCTTCCTGCTGGCCAACCAGCTGTCGCACGTGCTGCGCGCGCACGAGCTGCACCAGGCCGGGTTCATGGTCAGTCTACTCCAAGCGCGGCACCGGACACGTGTTCGACCAGAGCGCGCTCGACCGCTTCCTGCTGGCCAACCAGCTGTCGCACGTGCTGCGCGCGCACGAGCTGCACCAGGCCGGGTTCATGGTCAGTCTACTCCTTGTTGTTCTAATGTGCCCAAACAATAGGCTTGTGACCTACTAAGATTTTTTTATGGGCGGGAGCAATTACAATTAAAGAACATAAATACCCCAAAAATTGAGTTAAAGACGGGACCTCACTGGCGGCAGGGCAGCCGAAACGCTATATAAACGCGAAAGCCAAACCGAGAAACATTGTAAAAACATAATTATTTATTGTCATCATTGTTTTGTTGGTTATCATCTTGTAATGGCCTGACAAGCCACGTACGCAAGTGCCGCACTTTAATGGACGCTGCTTAAATCATCTTTTATAGATGCTAAAGGCCAATGATGATGATGATGATGATGATGATGATCTTGTAATATTATCTCATTCTGTCTCCCGTTTTATTAACTCAGACCAAGAAAAAAGATATACAGAGCATTACGAACAACCTAGTGAAGTCGGTTTTCAACCAAGCCAAATAAGTTTAGCACACGCTCACGCACACATGACCGCGAGCTACGTGCATTGTTTTGTCAGTCACTTACTCCCGTGCCATAACTTGTGAGAAGGTTAAGAATGTTGTATCATGAAGCCCCGTGGACGTCAGCTGCGGCTCCGTTGGTGGGTTGACCAGCAGCAGCCTCCCAAACATGTAAAAAAAATTTTTTTTTAGTCATTTCCTCCCAACTGAAATTTTGTCAGATGGGTCGTTCTTCTTTTCGACCGACAATAGCCTGTCCCTCGTCTTATTACGGCATCTCATTTGAGTAATGATATTTACGGTTTTATAATGTTCGAATGAACGTCCATATTATTTTATTCATTAGTGATGTTTAATATTTCACTTTCTCTAACTAGCATTTTTTTTAATGTTTTTTTTTTTCGTAGAATGCCGTGACAGTAGAGTGGTAAACCAAAAGGTTGTCCCCACTGAAAGAGTCCACTTTGTCACATGTTTTTTTTTAGAAACCAACCGTAAATAAATATTTATATTGGCCAGAAAGGAAACTTTAATTAGTTCTAATGAAGAAACCTATGCAATTTTTTTTAAATCGCACTTCAAAACCACAATTTTCGATAGTTCAAAAACCAAAAAAACAGAAAAACCTCGGATCATTGTCGGTAAAAAAGAAGAACGACCCAGATGACAGTTTATAGTATGCTATTAATAAATATATCAACGCGTCAGCTGGTTCTATCGTCAGCTGATGCCCTGAAGTTTGTAACGCAGTAGCCTGCGTACAGTCAGCAGCAGAAGTAGCTAAGCACTTTAACATGCTCAGAATGATCTGCACAGAACCTTATTCTCTTGACATTAGAGTCCGTGTGCAGATCAATTTGAGCACTAGGCCCGCTTAGCTACTTCTGCTGCTGACTGTCAAAGTCAAAGTGATTTATTCTTCAATTTAGGCATATTACATGCACCTATGAATGTCGATAAACTACCACCGGTTCGGAAAGTAAACCTCTGCCTCGAGAAGAACCAGCGTAAAAAACTCAGCGAGATGTCATTTTTTCAAAACAGTAATACAATATATCATATCAGTATCAGAGTATTATAAAATTTTAAAATTACATTGCTACAGTAGAAAGCCTATTTATTTTACGACAGATTTCTAGTGCAGGATTTTATCGCTGCCAAATATCCCTATCCATGATGTAGTCGTTTATCTTATAATATGCTTTTGAAATAAGTGTCCGTTTTACGACAGATTTGAATTTAGAGTCAGTAAGTTCGGTAATGTAGGTACGTGTTTTGGAATTTTATTGTAGAATTTTATACAATTTCCCAAGAACGACTTTTTCGCTTTTACTAGCCTATAAAAAGTTGTTTTGAGCTTCCCTGCGCTTCTGGTAACCTTGGGCCTATCAGTGTTTGTTGGGTAGTTGTATAAATTCTTCCTAACATATATTGTACAGATTGTACTAGGCACAATTTTTTGTCAGTTACTTTCTCCCGTGCCATAACTTGTGCGAAGGTTCAGAATGTTGTATCGTGAAGCCCCGTGTACGTCAGCTGCGGCTCCGTTGGTGGGTTGACCAGCAGCAGCCTCCCAAATATGTAAAAAAAAAATGTTTGGGAGGCTGCTGCTGGTCAACCCACCAACGGAGCCGCAGCTGACGTCCACTGGGCTTCATGATAAAACATTTTTAACCTTCTCACAAGTTATGGCACGGGAGTAAGTGACTGACAAAAAATGCACGTAGCTCGCGGCCTAATACATGTAAATCTGTTCTGCGGCAGTGCCAGTTGCGCGGGCGGCTGGTGTCGGTGTTCTCGTCGTCCCGGTACTGCGGCGGCAGCAACGACTCCGGCGTGGCGCTGCTGGACGACGGGAAACTGCGATTACTCCGCATCCACGCCGAATAAATAAACACAGGGGCAATCGACAACAATGCGGTTATCTCACTCTTACTTGGCAAGTTCGAGGTCGTCTGTACTGTTGGCGGGCAATAATTGCCCTTGTAAGCACCTTCTGGCTCCTCTACACTATCGGCGATTAGGTACAGACGATTACGGGCGAGCACGATCGTGTAGAGGGCGTCCTCGGCTGTACTCGCCGATCATCGTCTATGATCGCCTGGGACCCGTGACTTGTCGGTTTTTCGGGCACGCATCAAAGGGAATCGCGGCGTGGTGCGTTGAGCTGCCCACACGATCGCCGATTATAAGTAGACGATCACACGATCAACGATCATCGCCGATAGTGTAGAACGGCCATTAGGGTGAGCAACTACCAGATATGTTATGTGCTAAGCTAAGTCAATCATACCAAATACATACATGAAACACTGCTGAGCACATCTTTGGTAGATAGGTAATTGAGCATAAGGCCGCGAATTTTGACCAATGTGACATAGAATTAACATATAAAAATACGTGACGTTACCGTATGGTAACGTCACGTATTTTTTTATGTTTAATGTTAACAACTTAATTTTATGCCCGCAGCCGCAGTGCTAAACGCGCCGGCAACGCTTGTGCTCATGACTAAGAACCGCGAATATTTGACAGTAAATGATATAACGTAACATTAAGTTAAAATATAAGGTGGTTCCTTTTTTCTTTTTGAGATTCAAAATCCTAAAATAAAAACCGGACAAGTGCGAGTTCAACTCGCGTGGTCAGGGTTCCGTATATAATCTAAATTTCATAAGTACTCAAACTTCTCATAGGTTTTCCTGTAATCTTTAAGCAAGGAACTATTTTCCATATTTTTTTCAGAATTTTAATCCTCGTAGTTTCGGAGATAAGGGGGGGGGAATGGTCAAAATTCGTCTTTTTTCCTAAATTACTTCAAATCGGTTTTTGTTAAAATTATAAAAAAAAATATCTGACATGCTTACCACAACCGCTTTCATTTGATATGTCACATAATACAGTTTGCGAAACTTTTTTTTAAAATTTTCCAGTTTACCCCCCAAAAGTGGCCCCCTTCTTCAGAATTCATTAATTTACTTTACGCGTCCATCTTTGGGTCACCAATTTACATATGTGTACCAAATTTCAACTCAATCGGTCCAGTAGTTTCGGAGCAAATCGGCTGTGACAGACGGACAGACAGACAACCGAGTGATCCTATAAGGGTTCCGTTTTTTTCTTTTGAGGTATCGGAACCCTAAAAAGGTAGTCGGCAAATAAAACAAAGTGTACCTAACTTGATATTTTTCTCATTTATTTCTAGATTATTTTTATTCAAAACATTCTCAGGACTTACTAGTGGAAATAAAAACAACTGTGAATAATTATAACTTACTGTAACTTACATTACAAAATACGGTAATTTACAATAGTATTAATGTTAAGCTAGATCTTCACAAAGATACGGGGGTATAGTTAAATTACTTGCCACTTTATATCACCTTTGCCACAGATTATATAATAGTTCTAACGAACAGATACTCGACTCTGAATAAAAAAGCGCATACCTACCGCTTTCCATGCCTACTAAATTTAACAATGGAGCGACCTTGAACGCGCCGGTCGTTGCCCGCCAATAGACGCTAGGGTTGACACCGCTTAGAAATGAAGCTATATTTAATAGTTGAGTGAAATAAAAAACGGTTTATTCTTTGAAATATTTTTTATAATGATGTGTAACCAACTACAATTGCTTCTACCTTGATGTAATGTTGCACGATTTTGCACGAAAATCTCCGTTCAGCTGTCACAACCAATTCTCAAATCAATAAAGGGTCGGCAACGCACTTGTGATTCTTCTGGAATCGCAATCGTCCAAAAACTATCATCAGGTAGACCGTATGCATGTTTGCCACCGTCGTAGTATTTAAAAAAAAAACATTGTGTCGGCTAGGACATTTTAATATTCGTGCAGAACCACACATTCCATGCACTTCACTGATTAGATTAATTTAATTGTTATCGTTTTTCAATTTTCATTTTTCAAAAGACTTGTAAGTATTTCCGGAGATTCTGCCAGTATCTGAACTCCATAGCTACATACCTACATACAGGCATATCAACGCAGCATGTTAAATAAAATGTAATGTCAAGTATCTCGATCTCACTCTGTCTATGGTTACGACAGTCTGAATTATTTATTTACCAGCTACCACATACGCATAGGTATAACAAAACGAAACTTGTTGTGTAGGTAACTTCATTTTTTAAGTAAGTAGGTGTATGCCGACCACAGTACGAAATAAAGTTTGGTAGGTAGGCAGGTACCTTCCTATCCTCGTTATTTATAACGTAAGTATATAAATAACGACATATTGTATAATAGTTTAAAAGTAGCATTGGAAACTTGGAATTAGTCACTAGGCATAAGTTGTTTTAAAATATTCTGATTAGGTACGTGTTTCATCCTCGCGAGTGCATTCCAAGCACTTTCAAAAGGTTATAAGTCCCCATAGCAACGACGATGTTTACGCCCTTTCTTAGGCCGTGCAATGCGTGCACCCCGCAAATCTTACTAAGTAAACTATTATACTAATTGCCGCTAGACAGGGATAAATATAAACATGAAATCAATACAAACAACGGAGTGACGGAGTACCTAAACTTGTCGGAGGCTTGGGGTAGGTGTACAAAATTACCGAAACTCAAGCAGGCCTTAAACATGTATTACGTAAGTATTTGAAATAGCTATTAAGTAGGTGTTCCGTAAAAAACATTACGAACTCATTTTTAAAGAATTGGTGAATAACTTTTCTTGTGCGCGTAAGCAGCGTCCGGCCGTGAGCGCGTGCGTCAATCCACTGGCGGATGTACCGATTGCGGCGCGCAAAGTTTAGGTATAATTCTGAGTTCCCACGGCGCAGTTAGGTAGCACTGCCTTTGCCAAACCAAGCATACCGATTACCTACCTAGGTACAAAAAACCAAAAGAAACTGCTCATTAATCATGAAAAACACATTTATCATATTTACATTTATATTACGTTCAAGTCAAAATTAGATTAATTGTACCTACCTATAAATAAATACGAAGCGGAATTTACAGTCACAAATCATTTAAAACCCAAAATAGTTTTTAAATTAAAGGTAGCTACGCGCTTGACTGCAAACCGCAACCGAAACTTTTAAACGACATTTGAATGTCAAATGTCACATACATATAGAGACCAAAAATAAATAATGAAATATTCACTCATTCATGATAATATCAAAACCACCCAATTCGTCACACAAATACCATTTCCCCCATATCTTTGTCATGATACTTAAATTTGAATGAATACTCAGTTTGATCGAAATCCATGGATTTCTGTACGTTGATTATCAAACATCGTCTTCGCAAAGTCGCGTAAGATCCTTGCGTAGCAAGTCTACAATATACAGATGTTAATAAAAAAAAGCAAACAGCATTTTTTATTTGGAAGAACATTCATACATAGGTAGCAATTGATTACAGAGAAAATAGATCTTTTTCTCAAATTTGCTCGGTTGTTCGCGAAAATTGACGGCGAAACAAAGCGTTGCGGGCAATGATGTAATATAATAATTTACTTTAAAAACACAAACCGCCAAGCCAAACGAACATTCCCACATGGATTGCTTTTCGAGAGTTATTACCTACAGACGAAAACCATATCACTGTATGTGGGCCGATAATATTTGAAGAGTTCCGTCGATTTGGCACACGTGCCATTTAGAACTTCATTAGTTGCTATTTCACAACGCCCCGGAATCATATTGGAATCAGTAACGTACTTTTACAGTTTTAAGTACGAGTTCCATAAGATCATCTGTGGTCTTCATCACCACTTCACCAAATCTGTGATTTCCGGGTGTAACTGATTCAATGGGGAATGGGTGAAAATTTTGGAAATGCCTGACTTTTTTTTGGTGATAGGAATAACCTTCCTTAGCACCAGAAATAAATTGCAGACTTTTCAGCTGCGTCATTTTTTTTTGAAAAATATAACCAGTTTCCTCGCTTACGTTTTGAATTTAGGACGGCGAATATCACTTTCTCTGATCCGTTTGATATTACAAAAAATATTTTAAATATCTGACCCTGGAAATGACAAATATAGCTGCTGCAGCAGTCAATATCATTACCAATGTCAATTTACCACGGATATTTAAGATATTTTTTGTAATATGAGATCCGACGCCGTCCTAAACCCAAAACGTAAGTGAGGAAACTGTTTATATTTTGCAAAAACAATTGACGCAGCTGAAATCATCTGAAACTTTTTTCTGGTGCTAAGGAAGGTTATTCCTATACCTAAAAATAATCAGGCTTTTCTAAAATTTTCATTTATTCCCAATTGGCACTAACTTGCCTGTTTCGAGTCATCAATGGAAACGTGTCTTAGCTGTCAGATTTGGTGGCAATTTTTAAACACAATTTCGTATAGACAACAGTCATATCTACCTCTTTTTTATATACCATCATTGGTTGAGGGTGTCACGAATTTATAGATCTGTAACGGGATTTGTAGGTATGGGAAATCGCCCGCCGAGCTCCCGGCGCCGCGACGCTGCGTTACCACGTTACGTTATATTACTTCTCCGATTTTAATTATTTGTCAGCATTGCATAAATTTATTCAAATCATCCTCCGAGCTAGGAAATCCCTAGTTTGACTAGTGCTTTTCTCAAAAAAAATGCTCGGAAATTTGGAAAATATCCAGCTTTTCATTAAATATCCTAAAATGTTCACAGAGTAAATAAGTGTTTTTTTTTAAATGGCGTGGGAATTCCAACAAATTGGATGCCCCATCAGCAATTTTATCAAAATATAAAGAAAAACAAAATAAAAATTGGCCCATTTATTGATGCGAGAAGAATACAACTGGGGTGGCACTGCCTCAGTCTTTGAAATTATACAAATTAAATTACACACGCATTCTTGCCCAAAGTGTTACCAAACAAAGTTGAAACAACAATGTTGTGCTCACATCAGAGCCCCTGGCACTAGGTTTTATCGTCACGTTTAACGTGACGTTACAGTACATTTTACGTGACGTTACAGTAAATTTTACGTGACGTTTCAGTACATTTTACGTGACGTTACAGTAAATTTTACGTGACGTTTCAGTACATTTTTCGTGACGTTACAGTACATTTTACATGACGTTTCAGTACATTTTCGACGTGAAACGTAACGATAAAACCTATTGCGCTAGCTGGGTTGAAGATCAACTACTTTGTTAATAATTATCGTCAATTTTGCATGCTGACCTCGAATTTTTTATAAAATATAATTTTTGTTCAATTTTCGCATTTGGGTACAAAGTAGTGCTGAAACTAATTTGTTGTTACTGAAATATTAGATTATTAACCTTTTGTGAATTCCTCCGTCCATTTTATCTATATCTATTGTAACTATAAACATGTGTTTTACAATTATTTCAATGCTAAATAAGTATAAATTATACATCTTTCAAGTATAAACAAAATATGTAATTACAAAATTAAGTCTTAATCATTAAATTGGTGTCAATTAAACACATTCAAGTCTCCTCAATGAAATAAAGCGTTCATACACATACGAAAATATCAGTAAGTTCATTACCTAACTACTTAAGGTGCGTTTTCGCAGACACGTTTGATCGACGTACCACATTGCGAGCAAATCAAAGCCTGTGGCAGTGCTTTCGAAAACACACCTTAATAATCAATGTTCAGGGCAGTTGAAATCAAAGTAAAAATAAATATCACTTACTCTTATGTGCAATAAACGATTATAAATTGTTTAAGCGATGCCTTCCAGAATCAACCTCAAGCACTTGACAATATTAATTTGATTTGCTTTATTCCGAATATGGTTAAATCCGCGTCCTGCATTTTTTTTAAACCAAACAATACTAATACAGCTTAGATTCTCTGTTTTACAATAGCCGAATATACACATTAACGGTAAAAAGCATCATAAATTATGTCCCATTGAATAAAAATTCGTGATGACAATAGTAAATACTGTTTTCTATCATTTTTGTATGTAGGTACAGTAAGGGAAATGAATTCACGTACCACCGTAGAACCCTATCGCAATAAGGTGACATATCACTCGAGTGCGAGTGACGGCGGTCTGGCAATTGCGACAGGGTTCTACGGTGGTACGTGAATATATTTCCCTTACTGTTGTATCAAGTTATCCCAATATGAAATAGAATTATTAGATTTTTCTGGGGAACTAGGTGCCGAATGAGATAAACCACATTAATTAATATTTAACTGACTTCTAAAAAACGTACTGCCAGTTGTTTTGCACATCACTAATGTTGTCACTTCACTTCACCACTGCACGGTTAGCACGAGACCGCGTGCTGGTCACTTCACTGGTTCACTTTAGGAGCCTAATCACAATTCCATTCTGGTCTGTTTCTACCCGACTGCCGAAGGAAAGGAAGGTTATGTTCTGAATACATTATTTGCCCCAATCAAGATATTCTTGAAACCACGTTCTCTTAGGAATTAAAAAGTTATCTAGAACAGATTAGAGTTAGTTAGTTAAACTGGGCATTTTCCGCAAATCGACATCCAGTGTGCCTATTAGAATTGGTTTATGCAAAGTTTGAGCTGATTATAGATTGGGAAAACAAATGTCAGTCTAAGCATTGCAGAGGGTTTAGAATAGAATAGAATCCCAATAGGCGGACTAAATTTTTTGATGTTTTGTTTTATGATTGTTTCTCTAATGTAGGGATTAATATGCCACAAAACAGAACCCGAGTGAGAATTGGTATCCCTTTACTTAACTCGATGTGGTTAGACCATAGAAAAGAAACCAGCCAAAAAACCAGTTCACTGTTTCAATTGTATGTGGGGTGAGTGGTCATTTGCAACCCGATATCCACTCACAGTATCACTTCAGGAATGGGGTAACCTTCTCACTCTCCTCAGAGCAGTTCAGTCCAGTCTCACTGTACAGAAGGGGTGACAATTGCTAACCCCAAACACTTCACTGTTACGGAGCGAAAATGGTAACTAGGGAATGCAAAAACCGGTCATATTTCATAACCGGTTATGGTGAAAAAATAACTGAAAACCGGTTATAGCCGGTTACGGTTATTTAATGTTTAAAACAAGGGAATTATCGGCTAAACACGCGGCAACTCAAATACACGGTTTCATTTATAAATAAAACCAAAAGTAGCGTAGTTTGAGTTTGACCGTATGGGCACTTGAGTCAAACCACAACTAACAAGCAGGAGGCCCTGTTTTCGCCTTATTTAAACAATTATCCAATGATTCACCACTGAAACTGTACTTATTGTGTCAAAATCACAGAAATAATGTAGTAAACCTAATTTATTTTGATATTTTAAGTAAGGAAAAGTATAACCGAAAATCATCTTAACCGGTTATTAAATAATCAATTTCAACCGAAATCTAAAAAACGGTTATAACCGACTATTTCGACTAATGTTCATAACCGGGAATTTTGAATAACCAGTTGCGGTTATTTTCGGTTACACTTCCTTATTAACCGGTTTTTTTCGGTTAAAACCGGTTTGCATTCCCTAGGTAACCCCTTCACTTCACTGTTGCACTGCGATTGGGCGACAGAGGTAACCCCTTCACTTCACTGTCACTATTTAGATAGGGTGAGGTGTGGTGACCCCTCCGCCTCGAGTCTACAGCAGCAGCCGGCCGGTGACGATCTCGAGCGCGGCCTTGCGGCGCAGGTACGGCATGTGTTGCTGCGAGAACGTGTAGGGCGCGTCACGAGAGGAGAACTCGGCGAACGTGCACGCAAACATGCCGCAGTCGCTGCCGTTCATTTGCTGGGGGATGTCCTGGAACATACATATTTTCATTGAGTATAATTTACTCACTAGAGATGCAATACTCCTCCTCTAATTTTTACCCTCGACTTAATCAACCCATGGGAACTTGGGAACCACGCGTGCCTTTTGTGCGCGTAATTTTTTCGTATTTGGAACCACATTGAATTCAAATAAATAAATAGATATTTGGGGACAGTCTTTCACAAATTTACCTAATGCCAAACTACGCAAAGCTTGTACTATGGGTACTGGACTGCTATACTTGTATAGATAAATAAATACTAAAATACAAAGAAAACATCCATGACTTAGGAACACTACACTACAGAGGTTGTCGATTTGCATTGCAGTGCTCTTGTATAACATTCCAAGGATTAAAGAAGCTTAGGAGTTGGGAGTCTCCTGGGAGACAATGATTATAGTTCAACAGGTATTTCTGAAACGATATAATGATAATAATAGTTACAGTCGCAGGCCTTAGCATCGATTTCTAGGGTGATATAATGATATGGTATTATAGATATTGACCATGTATGCTGTCTAGGGAATGCAAACCGGTTTTAACCGAAACCGAAGAAACCGGTTGTAACCTATTAATTATCCGTTAGAAGTATAATAATTTATCCAATAATTCACCTCTGAAACTGTACTTATTTGTCAAAATCACGAAATAATGTAACAAACATTTATTTTGATAATTTAAGTAAGGAAAAGTATAACCTAAAATAATCGTAACCAGTTATGAAATATGACCGGTTATTGCATTCCCTATGCCGCCTCTCTTACCTTACTGAGACACTCGAGCCTCCAGCCCCCGTCGTCGAAGGGCTCTCCCTTCTTGTCCTGATGCTCGTCCTTCAAGTACTGGAGGAGCGCGTTGAGACACGGCTGGTTGCGGCCGCCCATGCTGTCCAGGTATTGCACCTTCTTGTGGCGGAAGTCAACGATGCTGAGACACCAGTGCACCCCGAGGTGCACGGGGACTATCATAAGGTCGTGCGCGAATACGTCCACCTGTTACAATAGAGTACAGAAATTATAGTACCCGTGCACTCCGAGATGCACGGGGACTATCATTAGGTCGTGCGCGAATACGTCCACCTGTTACAATAGAGTACAGAAATGATAGTACCCGTGCACCCCGAGGTGCACGGGGACTATCATTAGGTCGTGCGCGAATACGTCCACCTGTTACAATAGAGTACAGAAATGATAGTACCCGTGCACCCCGAGGTGCACGGGGACTATCATTAGGTCGTGCGCGAATACGTCCACCTGTTACAATAGAGTACAGAAATGATAGTACCCGTGCACCCCGAGGTGCACGGGGACTATCATTAGGTCGTGCGCGAATACGTCCACTTGTTACAATAGAGTACAGAAATGATAGTACCCGTGCACCTCGGGGTGCACGGGAACTATCATTAGGTCGTGCGCGAATACGTCCACCTGTTACAATAGAGTACAGAAATGAGGGTGAGGTTCAAGAGTACAGTCAGAAATTGCAAAAAAAAAACAGGTGTCCCATACTAAAGTTCAGTTCCTATTCGACCACATTGTATGGAGAGCTGATTTTTATTTTTGCAAATTCAGGGTTGCTATCATATTAAAAGTTGCTCAAAAATACCCCGACTATGATCCCCTTAATCGAATACTATTAAAAAAGCAATATTTGTATATATAAATAATTAATATTAGAGGACAATCTTACAGAAATGAACCTAGTCCTATAGTAAGCTCAATAAGGCTTGTCTTATGGGTACTAGACGACGATATATTTAATAGATACAAATACTTAAATGCATAGAAAACATCCAAGACTCAGGAACGAAATGTTCATGCTCAACACACAAATATTTGCCCTTACCGGGATTCAAACCCAGGACCTTCAGCTTCGTAGGCAGCGTCGCTACCCACTAGGCTATATATATATATATATATATATATACATTATTGACGACCGAATAGCCTAGTGGTTAGTGAACCTGACTATGAAGCTTGAGGTCCCGGGTTCGATCCCCGGTCGGGGCAGATACACTCAACAGCAAAAGTTTCGGGTACACTTTGTATAGAATTTCAGTACAAACTGTACCCAAAACTTTTGCTCTTGAGTGTATTTGTATGATGAATACGAATGTTTTGTTCTCGAGTCTTGGACGGTTAATATCTATTTAAGTATGTATTTATCTATATAAGTATGTTTATCCGTTGTCTAGTACCCATAGTACAGGCTTTGCCTAGTTTGGGACTAGATCAATTGGTGTGAATTGTCCCACGATATTTATTTATTTATTTTATATACATACAAATAAGCCCCGGAACGATGTGGTACCTTCTTGGTCCAGCGGCGCAGCCCCGGCTGTCCCCCGGACATGAGCTTGGGGTAGAAGAAGGTGTTGGTCGCGTAGACGGCGGGCAGCTCCGCGCGCTCCCGGCTGCGCTGCATCAGCAGGTTCATGTAGAAGTTTATCACCTCGTCGTTCAGCCAGTTCAGGCCGCACAGCGTTTGTAGGTCGCGTCTGAAAAAAACAATAGGCAATGGGTGAAAATTTTACAAATGCCTATTTTTTTGGTGACAGGAATAACCTTCCTTAGCACCAGAAAATTTTTCAGCAGCGTCAATTATTTTTTAAATATATAAAAAGTTTCCTCATATACGTTTTGGGTCAGGGACGGTCAATAGACACTTTCCTTGATCCGTCTCATATAACAAAAAAATATTTTAAATATCTGTGGTAAACTGACACTGTTAATGACAAATTTAGCAGCTCTCCTGTAATCCCGTTTCCTCGTTTTTTGGCTGAATGCGCCAAGAGCGCGATGCCATTAAAACAAAAAAATTAGCTGCTGCAACTGTCAATATCATTGCCAGTGTCAGTTTACCACAGATATTTAAGATATTTTTTTGTAATATGATACCGATCGAGGAAAGTGTCGTCCCTGACCCAAAACGTAAGCGAGGAAACTGTTTATTTTTTCAAAAATAACTGACGCAGCTGAAAAATCTGAAACTTTTTTCATGCCAGTTTTTGCTATAGCAAATAGAGAAGAGAAATAAGTGGTGTTCTCTGGTAAAAAGGACATTAGGATCATACTCAAGCTAACAAACATTAAAGAATCCTTTTCTTAAGTGCATACCTGTGTATTCTCAAATTGAATTTCTCTATAAGCAGTTGTCCAGACGGCCCAGAGCCTATGGCCCTTTTCACTAGTTTCTCTTGCTCTAGAGTCAACTCCGGAAGCTCCACCGTTGGCTGGGGCTCTTCGAAGAGACTCTCCGGTATGCTCAGCTCATATTTCAGCTTATGCTCTAAATGCGCCAACTTCTGCTCATAGTTAACTTTAGATATGACGTCAGATTCAAACCGAGCGTCTTTTAGTTTCTCCTGTGTGTCTTGCTTTTTCTTTCTGTATTTGGCGTCTATTTTCGCGAGCCAGTCTGTTGAAGTCACGTATTTATCTCTGTAAGAGTCTTTCAACGTGTTTATAGGATCGATTCTAACTGAAGATGATGCGGAAGACTCGGAGGGTACTACTTCTATTTCGGAATCCGAGGAGTTGATGGATGCGACTGTTATTGGATCATATTCTTTAGATGCTTCTCCCTCTCTCTCTGCTATTAGCCCTTTTTCTACTAATCTTATTTCGTTTAAGGATTTTCTCTGCGCCTTTTGCGTATTCCGGAACGATGCAGAATCATCAGCTATGCTAATTATATCTATTGGCTTGGAGAATGTCACTGGCTTCGCAGTACCCGCTACTCTTCTGATTAATTCCTGGTAATTCCTTTTCTCATCTAGATTGAATACTTCTGATAGCGTTGATCTGATGTTCATGCCGTTGGTATCGAGGAGTCTACTCCGTGGAAATGCTGAAGGCTTCTGTGGCTGTATCCATTTTGGAATGGCTGTTTTCTTGTACGTTTTCATGATACCGGCCGGGGCTCTGAACTTAGTGTAACTCTTAGGTGATTGGTGTCTGTCGTTTAGTTTTCTACTTATCCTGTAGTATTGGCCTTTATTGGTTTCCCTTCTGTCGTTTTTAGTTACGAAGAATTTGAAGGGTTTAGCGGGAGGATCTGAGACTTTCTTGACGAATATGACGTCATTCTCACTCTCCTCCGGGTCATGGTCTTCCTCTTCGAGATCTATGTATACTTCTGAAGGTTTCCTTGATTTTCCTGGCTTGCTCTCAACCCAAGTGACCTGAAATGACGATGTTTGTGAAATTATGCAGACTCTGTGACTAGCTTTGGCTGCAAAATTTTCTCAAATAGTGGATTGATTCAAGCACCAACAAGTTGCAAGAAATTAAGCTACACAGTTGCTGTCATCTATATCTCCTGGTTTTTTATTTATTACTTTAAGCCTTTATTATACAAACTGATGGTTTTTGTTTGACATTTCAATATAAAATATATTAACATCATAAATCATGATTGTAAGGGTTTTCAGTCATTACCTAGGCCTCTTGGTTTGTTAGTCATTATCATTAGTTAATGTTACTATTTATTTTCATTGCCGTTGTAAATTAATTAATAAATTGTAAAAGAGCCCATTGAGGTCTACACAATAAATAATTCAGTTTGAACAGATCTCTAAACTGGGACAGCTTTATTTATTATACATTTAGTATTTTGTAAACTGCAATATACTTAGTTTAAGTGTTTACAAGAATTTATCTTTGGCTTTAGCATGTCATGTAAAAAGTAACTTTAGATCTTCTATGGGATCCAGCTATCTCCGTTAGAATAACTAGTAGTGACTAGCTTACTATCTAAACTAACTCTAACTCTTTGGCTCAGTAGCTTGCCACTAAAGTCATAATTAAAATCCCTAATGGCTTCACTGAAAATCAGTGTCATATGAAATGTGGTCCCCCAATTCGCTCCTTAACGTCGAGCTCAGTTGCCCTGTACTGCATATTTCATAATACATATATTAAGTGTTAAGTTTTGTTTCGCTTTTATGCAAGTTTAATTTTAGCATCAATATTTTTTTTGTACGCTATAAATTGCAGCTGAAAGCATTCTGAACTGTTAGTCATATAAACTATATCAACAAGAGATAATCTGATCCCAACCTATGTAAACAAATAATGCTGGATGGAAAGAGCTAACAATTGAGTCATTAATGGTTTTTGATACTTATTCACATCAAATGCAAAAAAATTGTACTTATACCATGGCATGCAAAAACATTATCATACCTCTTCCTCCTCATCATCATTATCATCATCATCTTCGTCCACCACAGCATGCATTACTGGCCGCACTGGGGTGTGCATCCGGGGCTTCCGCGATGGTGTCGCTGGCCCATTGCCAGAAACATCTGCTAATCTCACCGGCACACTCCTTACTCTCCCGCCTGAGCGGTTCACCTCCAGCGGTGTTGATGTGCTTGGGTGCCCACTCTCAACTTGTATAGGCACGTAGCGAACATTCTTTTCCTTCTTTTCCCAGGAATCTAAAATTACAGCACTGTTATGAAACTATACAATAACATTGATCAACCGGGGCAGTAAAGTTAAGCTCACCATTAGAAGACATGACGTCGGGAAAATTAGTGCTCCTCAGCTGCTTGAGTCGCTTGAGCGAAGGTCCCTCGTCCAACAAAACATCGTCATCGGTCCTGAAAGAGAACACGCCGTTATAACCGATTCTAACGCGCAATTCGCATCCAACCAGAAGTAACTTACTTCCAGAACCTCGAGGCAACTTTTAAGGGTATTTTATACATATTTTCTTCAGTATTACAGCGAATAAGAATGAGTTTTCACGGTCTTTGCCGCCATAACTGAAACGTTGTAAACAAGTGTCATACCTGTCTCGTTTGAAGCTTGTCCTAATGGCTGGATCTTCTTCATCACACCAACCTAGAAGATTGCGCACATAAGCCAGAACGGACTTCATCTTATTAAAATTATGTTTCCATCACCATTCTTCACTATTCACCACATTTGGAGGTTGTATTTCTGTTTAAAATGCTAAAACGACGTTCGACAAAAAGAAAAGCACAACGACACCGATATCCACCGATTCGTTTCGTTCATCGTTGACGCTAATTACATTTCGAGAAAACCGATTATTGCCGAAAAACCGGCTTTGAAAATTCTAAGGGGTCGATGGCGCGGTTATAACAGTGACTTGAACAGTCGTAACTCAAGGACGTTTTTATGAACCCTAGATGAATTTGGAATGATGAATTAGGAAATAGAGTTGAGGTAAATAGTAAATACGCCTTTAAACTGTCAAACTCATGGGGTCGCGGTTGTTTATTGAAATAAATTTAATATTCTCACTGGAATCATTTAAATATTTTGAAATTTAAAATATAAAGGAAGAAGGTATCTTTAGTGTCACTCAGTTATTAAAGTTGGGATAGGTTCACAAAGTAATTTGTTGATAGGTTATCAAAATGTTGCAACCAGTGATGCATGTTTTGAAACAGAAAAATATTATTTTAGCCTCTGGCTCGCCCAGGCGGAAAGAGCTGATAGAAAATATAGTTAGTATAATAATTTCATGTAACTTATGTGTAAGAATAACTACAACTTAAGTTGAAAAACGCCCGGTTTTTTTAAATTTCAAAGTTCAATATCTCAAAAACGGCTGAACCGATTTTGATGAAACATGGCTAAGAACACTCGGGTGGCTATGACACCAAAAAAACCGCATTCAAATCGGTCCATCCGTTTGGGATACGATACCACAGACAGATACACAGACACGCTAAACACCCCTCTCTTTGCGTCAGGGGTTAAAAATACCGTCTTGATACAGCAAATAATTTTTGTTTTAGGGATTGAAAGTAGGGTTGTGTCCATCTCTGTTTGAAGAGGACCTGGACCCCAAAAGTTTCAAGAGTTTTTCTGAGTTCGTGGAAGAGACGGCACTGCAGAAAGTTCTAGAAGTGGAGGGCAGACTGAGGAGCCAGGGGCAGGCGCCGGACATAGTGATAGGAGCAGATACCATGGTGACTATGGATGGAGAGATGTTCGGGAAACCCACGTCTGAGGCGGACGCGTTCCAGATATTGTCAAGGTTGTTAGGTTTGTTTGTTTCAAGTAACTTTCAACATTTTTTTGTAATGTTGTGATAGATATTATGCCTAAATGTAGGCAAACAAATGTCGTTTAAAAAGTCCAGACATATTTCTGAATTAAACAGACATTGTTAACTTGATAATGATAATGATGGTTCTCTAAATCATCTCCGAAAATTTTATGTACGAATATCACATCGCAACCAATCTTTCGCATAATGTCATTTCGCCGAATTATCATGTTGCAATTGAATTTTATGGAATTGTTTCATTTCCCAACTAAATGTTTGGCAATTCTATCTTTGGGCTCGGTTTTTAATTGGAACTTTTTGAAATACATATTTTCATGTGATTTATGGTTTAGTCGGTATAATTTACATTTAGGTAATTAATAATTACCAAATGTGTTTTTTGACGACGAAGACGTTTCCGAAGACGTTTCCGCTATGTTTTTGTTTATACACCAACAAAGACAACGTTCTTAGGATGTAATGTTTGAGTTATTGATCGAGTATGGAAATGAACATGGTATTAATCTGGTGCCAAAAGTATGCGTGTTAGACTTTGAAAAAAGCTATACTATACAAGGATGTAACTTTCACTTAGGGCAAATTTTATACAGGTCGGTTTTTGTTTTTTAATTACAGAGCTTACATAGGTTTTTTTATTAATATTTATGAACAATAAAAAGTCGATTCTAAGCAATAAGTGAGATTTCATAGAACCGACTTTTGACCGATGAGGGGCCGCGGTGCCGAGGGAATAAAAAAAACAGTCGGTTCTGGCGCTTCGCCGGCCGCTGCCGCGGCACGCTCGCTTCGCTCGCTCGGCTCGCGCGCTTTAGGGACACAGTTGAACCTAACACTCCTCCTCGCTTCGCTCGTCGTCGCACCTAACTGGACTCTGTGAAATGTTTTTTTTAACGATAGATAGTACTATTTTGTTTTTTTTTTTACCAAATGAGCATCATATTTGTCTAAGGCAAGTACAAGAGCAGTCATAGTTTTAAAGATCCGGTTTTAGTGTGTATATTTTACTTCGTTTAAGTAAAAAGTTGCCTCATATATGAAAAGGGCACTGTTACACTGACGAAACATTATTCGTTTAATAGTTGTTAGGCCTAGTGAAAGATTTGACAAATGATCAGTATGCCAAAAGTATTGAGTCATTACAATAATCCGCTTTATAATAATTCTGCCAAATGGAACGTTGTCATACAAAAATTTGCTAATAGTTGATTGTCAAAGTGAATCATCGGCGAAATGTTGGTTGGCAAATGAAATTCGGACAAAAAAAGTTCGGAGAAAAGGCAGAACACCGATAATGATAAATGATTTATTCAGTAACTAAAAAAAACTTAACCCTGAATAAATTTTGGAAATCTTAAAATAACTTGCCCACCAGCCTTAAGTCAATTGTTTTAGATTCCTGCCCGTCTATCATCATCATAAGAAGAAAGACATCCACTGCTGGACATAGGCCTCCCCTAAAGACCTATCATATAATAATAGAAAAACTGGAATAGAAATCCAAACATGCCAGAGAGCAATGGAGCGAAGCATCCTAAATCTAAAACATATTGCCAAGCAACCAACTTAAGCATATTACTGCAAAAAAATCGAATGGAAATGGTCAGGCCACGTTGCAATTGGATAGATGGGAAAAATGGCCCTCGGTAAAAGGAAAAGAGGCAGACTCCCCCAGAGATGGTTAGAAGAAATAAAAAAGGTAGCAAGTGAAAACTGGGTATCAGAAGCCCATGACAAAGAATGTGGAGTAGAACGGAGGAAGCCTTTACTTGTCGAGGTCCTTAAATAAAATTAGAGTACAAGATAATTATATACCCAACTTTTTAATGATATACCGAACTTTGTAATAATATACCCAACTTTGTAATTTAATACTTAATTTAATGACATAAATGGCTATATATATATATATATTTATAAAACCTTAAGAGCAAAGAATGTGGTGCACTGGTGCACTGCATAGAAATTGTATACAAACTGCATCCAGAGCAGAATATAAAACAAAAAACCGGCCAAGTGCGTGTCGGACCACGCAAAACGAAGGGTTCCGTGCCTATTAAAAAGGTCGTATCGTCACAGAAATTTTACGGCACTTACGTCTTTTCCTTTGAGGAAGGCAGTTTTTCAGCAATATCTCGAAAACCTCTGAACCGATCTTGTTCAAAACAATTTTCGGTGAATGAATTTAATAAGCCCTATGTCCATGAATTTTTCCATATTTTTAAAATACACCGTTCAAAAATTAGAGGGGGGGGACAGAATTTTAGTGATTTTCGGGGCGATTATCTCCGACTCTATCCACTTAATCAAAAAAAATGCTGAGAAACCTAATATTTATTTTGAAAGGCCTATCGATTGATGTGCCACACGGGGGGTCACAATGCAAAAAAAAAAATTGACTTTTAGTTTTATGTATGGAGTGCACCCCTAAAAAAATTTTTTTTTGTCATTTTAATTACAAAACTATGTAGCGGCTAACAAAATACACCTATCCTCTAAATTTTATTCAAATACACCTTATAGTTTTCGAGTAAAATGCCTGTGACATACGGACAGACGGACAGACGGACAGACGGCCAGACGGACAGATGGACAGACGGACAGACGGACATGACGAAACTATAAGGGTTCCGTTTTTGCCATTTTAGCTACGGAACCCTAAAAATGGGTATAGTTTCGACCTTCTTATAAAAAAAAATCTTTTCTTTTACTTTTCAGTATATCATAACTCAAATTTAACCTAGTTTATTATATTCTATTGAGTATTGATGATAATATATTTCCCAAGAAAAATAAGTTTACTGGTTCAGGGGAAAAATGTGGTTAAATTAGTTTTTTTTTTTTAAATTTATTGATTAAAACAGAAAGAAAATATCATCTTGGTAAACCCTTGAGTAGGTTTGTTTGCCGATGGGGAGGAAATTCAAACCCTATTGTAATGTTCATAGCTATACTTGAAGCTGAAGGTCCTGGGTCCGAATCCCGGTAAGGGCAAATATTTGTGTGATGAGCATGAACATTTGTTCCCGAGTCTTGGATGTTTTCTATGTATTTAAGTATTTATATTCTACTATATATATCGTCGTCTAGTACCTATAACACAAGCCTTATTGAGCTTACTATAGGCCTAGTTCGATTTGTGTAAGAATGTCCCGTAATATTTATTTATTATTATATCGGCAGGTTGTCCGGCCGAACACACACAGTGTACACCGGGGTGGTGGTGAAAGCACATGACAAAATTGTCAAGTTCACTGAGAAGACCAATGTCATATTCGGCAAGATGAATGAGGACCAGATAAAGGGGTACATTGCTACTGGTGAGCCTATGTAAGTTCATGTTTAAATATGCAAATGGTGTTTAATTTAATTACGATAATGGTGGTAAACAGGCATACGATCTTCCTTCTAACGAAAAAAGGAGGCCACTACACCCTGTATTTTGTATTTAAGTACTATCGCCCAAGGGTACGGGTTCACACCTCTAGGATCATTTTCGAGCATTCGCCATGCATGTGCAGACGATTTTGAACAGAAAATGTGAACCCGCACCCTTGGGCGATAGTACCTTGTGAATACATCAAACTAGTTTATATGTTGCTGGTTTCGTCGATCTATGAACTCAAAAGAAAAACGGCCGTTTTAACTTTGGACGCCTATGCAATCTATATTGATGAATCCTGCAACATAAAAACTAGTTGGGTGCATTCACAAGATATTTAAATACAAAATACAGGGTATAGTGGCATCTTTTTTACGGTTCCGTACCCAACGGATAAAAACGGGACCCTATACTAAGACTCCGCTGTCCGTCCGTCCGCCTGTCTGTCACCAGGCTGTATCTCAGGAACCGTGATAGCTAGAGATTTGAAATTATCACAGATTATGTATTTCTGTTGCCGCTATAACAACAAATATTAAAAAACCGGCCAAGTGCGAGTCGGACTGGGGCTCCCATACAACAGACATGATTTTTTTGCCGTTTTTATAGATAATGTTACGGAACCCTTCGTGCGCGAGTCCGACTCGCTCTTGGCCGGTTTTTTAAATGTCTATCGTTAAATTTAAATAATCTATTAATCAACTATTTACCGGTGGCGCTAGTGAGCCTGTAACGCCCTCTTAAAGAGGCGAGTGTCGTTTGATTATATTTGGAGATGTTATTGACCGTGTCCAGGGACAAGGCGGGCGGCTACGGCATCCAGGGCGCCGGCGGCACGTTCGTGGAGCGCGTGGAGGGCGACTACTTCACCGTGGTGGGGCTGCCGCTCTACCGGCTCTGCGCGCAGCTCTATGACATGCACAAGGACTTGTAGCTCTATGGTTAAGTCAGGGATCTGAACCGGTTTTTTTCAAAAATCCCCGAAGTAGTCAAATATTTTGAATTATTTTAGGCTCTTAATGTAGGACTCTATCGTGTATTTAAGTATCTTATTCGTATTAATAGACTGCCCGATCAAAAATGATATCCCAAAGAACGAAATAATACCGGTTTAATTTGTATGGAGAAAATACCGGTATCCGATCCCTGGTTGAACGTTTATAATATCAAGTGCTTACAGCAACTTGCGGGCATTTTTATGATCAGTGTTCTCTTGCGAGGCGATTTTGTGATCGATTGTGAAATTGTCTTTGTATGATTTTTTGCACATTGTGCAAGGTTTTTTACAGAGGCTACTCCAGTTATGTATGCTCTAAGGCCGCTGTGTAACTGTTGATTCCAAAGTGTTGCTTGTGATAATGTTCATACCAGATTATTTTAAATAGTACAATGATGTATATTATTTGTTTTTATTTTGTAAGTAGATTAGAAAGAATAAGAGAAATAAAAAACAATCCGTTATTTGAATATACGTCGTTTTGTAATACAGAGTATCTCTGGGAAAACTATCTATAAGTAGGTATTCCTGTAACTTCTGTCATCTGCCGTTTTTTTTCCTGAAACCATCTGTAGGTAGGTAATCTGAATATATGAAAAGGTTGAACTTTTCTGAGGAAAGACAGCTGAATGAAGTTGTTCGGTATGTAAATGTATCTTATCTTATCTTATTTAGATGATAGCCCTTTCGGATACACTTCGACCCAGTGGGATCTTTTGTGCATTTTGCCCTCCCCCTTATAGCTACTCCCAGGCTCCCTCCATCATTTCCACAAAACGGATGATGCAGCTCAGCGGAAGCAACCTAA
Source organism: Epinotia nisella (assembly GCA_932294315.1). Taxonomy (NCBI): domain Eukaryota; kingdom Metazoa; phylum Arthropoda; class Insecta; order Lepidoptera; family Tortricidae; genus Epinotia; species Epinotia nisella. The sequence goes on from OW028677.1 coordinate 1,590,247, forward strand.
ATTTCATTCCTTTGGTTGCGGATAGCCGTTACCAAAGTGATCTGTGTCTGGCAAGGCAATGTACCTAATTGTAAGTTAAATAATTATAACCCGCCCTTTTTCATAAAACTTAAAAATGAATTTTAACTAAAACGCGTTTTGTCCCTCTCTCATTAAAACAAATGCGAATGTGACAGGTAAGGACTAACGAATTTTAACGCCATTTTAGCTACTTACAATAGATTTGATCATTATCAGCCGAAAGACGGATTACACTGCTGGACATAGGCCTATAGTTTCCATTTGTTTTGGCGGAAAACCAACCTTATGGCTAATTTCCTAAGGTAGGTTTTGCGAACACACTTGCGGTTTGCGAAAATTGCGAACAGAGTGACAACAATGACACCCCCAAGGAAGGTCGAGCCTGCGTCACTGCCAAGGGTACTTTTATAGGTCATAACATAACCTTGGGAAGCGTTTTGGAGTGCGTCAGTTTTTTTCATGTCCCTACGCATGCGTATTTCAAGCAAAAACTGAAAACGTGTTAGGGTCGTTCTTCTTTTCGACCGACAATAGCCTGTCCCTCGTCTTATTACGGCATCTCATTTGAGTAATGATGTTTACGGTTTTATAATGTTCGAATGAACGTCCATATTATTTTATTCATAAGTGATGTTTAATATTTCACTTTCTCTAACTAGCATTTTTTTAAATGTTTTTTTTTTCGTAGAATGCCGTGACAGAGTGGTAAACCAAAATGTTGTCCCCACTGAAAGAGTCCACTTTGTCACATGTTTTTTTTTAGAAACCAACCGTAAATAAATATTTATATTGGCCAGAAAGGAAACTTTAATTAGTTCTAATGAAGAAACCTATGCAATTTTTTTTAAATCGCACTTCAAAACCACAATTTTCGATAGTTCAAAAACCAAAAAAACAGAAAAACCTCGGATCATTGTCGGTAAAAAAGAAGAACGACCCGTTAACGTGTATCCTAACCTCAACTATGGAAGCAAATGTGTGCCGGAGGACCGAATTATTTGATTGGACTAACAAACTCACGCTGACATGTCAAATGGTATGAATATTTTTTTCGGAGTCTTGTATGATTTCAATCTATAGGTAAGTAAGTAAGTGTTTTATTTGTAAACATAGTAACTACAGTAGTGGTCTTTTTTAGGTATAGTTTCACTATATTTTGCCAATAGGCGTACAAAAACTTTGAACTTAATACGAAATAAGTACCTTATAGCTACTATCATGCATACTAAATTCAGGTGCCTTCGTACAAATTATAATTCTATAGTAAGCCAGTGGCGGCGTGGGTAGGCCCCCCACAAGGTGGACTGATGACCGAAAAGGTCGCTGGATGCGGGTGGCGCAGGACCGGTCACTTTGGCACTCTTTGGGGGAGGCCTATGTCCAGCAGTGGATATGATGATGATGAGTAAAGTCAGTAATGGCAGTTAAACAATCTGTGATGAAAACAATGATATAGTTTTAGATTAAAGATAAATGTATTAGTGCACGTCCAGTCTTAAAGAATGTCCACTCAATAATGTCAGTGTGTCTACATATAGTCTATGTTTGTATATCGCCGTCTGATATGTAGTATATCTTATCGTATATCTTTAATAACATAAAAGTGATCCTGAGTGCCTGTCGTAACCATTGCTTATTTTTTCATTATTAAAAAAATGGTGAAATCTTTTCATTATTTAGGTAAGCACTTACTTATTAATATTTAGTGTAGTTATCTAACTGGCCGGGAGTGTTTTTACCTACCTATATTGGCAGCGTTTTTTCCAGTTCCCGAGCCCATGGATGTAGACGAAGGTCCCATCAGAAGTCAGTCGGTTTTTGTCATCGATGATGATGACGATGATGATGTGATTCAGGTAGGTATCATTAACTGTTAACTGGTGTAAACTTCTAGGTACATTAATCTTTTCGACGCCAACGACGCATACATCCGCACCGCAGGTTCAACGCCAACGACTGATATGCGTCAAGGAGACGAGTGTGATAGCAACCTTCTTGCATTGACATAAGGTTTAACTCCGCACTAAATGTCTTGTTGATTTGGCGTGTGGTTGACCACTTTTCTCTTTGACAGAGCGTTAAAAGGTTAAGGCGATTGTTCCCCCTCAAAATGTTGTCTTGCTCACTAATAATAACCACCTATCCTGGCAACTTGCGACATTTGAATAAAACATCGTATTGTCAAAACGAATAATATTTATATTTACTTATATTTTATTTGAATCAGGCAACAATGGCCCATATTTACATACCTATGCCTTACGGATATTGCGCCTGGTGAAATACAATGAGCAACGTTTTTTATTTAGAGTGTAGTTAGTAGTGTGGGTACAGATGTAGTGCATAATTGTTTTCCATCGTATTTTCTCGGAAACGTTCGTATTTGTCATGCTACTTCAGTCAACTTCGGTATTTTTTGTACCGAGACTGATTGAAATAGCAAGACACGTTCGTACGTTTCCGTGAAAATACGATGGAAAATCATTATGCACTACATCCGTACTTACTACACTCTAAGGGCGGGTTGCAGCTATTTTCGATTATAATCGTAATCATAATCTTTTTTTTTAAAGAAATCATTTATTAACATAATATAGGTACTATAACAAATAATAATAACAATAATTCATATCTCTGCAATGCACAGTCAGGTGAAGTTTAGTTAGAGATGGGAATGGCTGCTCCGTCGTCAAACCCCAACAGTTTCGCTGCAGGTTTGAATTTGTGACGTGTGCCTCGTATGCACATACTGGTGGCTCGAATTATGGCAGTGCATATCCTTGTTCTAAGCCAACCCAGTATCGTACTCAGCGATTTATTCCAACGGTCCGCGAGCGCTTCGTCTATATGTGTTTGACAAAGGAGGTCATCTGTGGTGCGAATCGACGGAAGTCACATAATCATAATCTTTATTGCACACCATGGTATTACAGTTGTTACAAAACTATATATCATCTAAAAACTATATCATTGATTATAGGCCAATCAACGTTAAATATGGCGCTGGCAGCTGTCATTCCATAGAAACCTGTCAAACTTTCCATACATTTAGATTTTAACGAACACCGCTTACGAGTACAACCCACCCTAAATAAAATAACGTTGCTCATTGTATTTGATCAGGCGCAGTAATTTAATTAATAAATTACTATTAAATATACCTAATATTTTAACTACGTGGTCGCTTACTATGGGCCTCATAAGAAGGCTCGAAGTCACCCAAAGGGCAATGGAGAGGGCTATGCTGGGAGTATCTCTGCGTGATCGCATCAGAAATGAGGCTATCCGCAGCAGAACCAAGGTAACCGATATAGCCCTCCGAATCGCTAAACTTAAGTGGTAGTGGGCGGGGCACATTGCACGTAGAACCGATGGCCATTGGGGCGGAAAGGTTCTTGAGTGGCGACCACGTACCGGAAGGCGCAGCGTGGGTAGGCCCCCCACAAGGTGGACTGATGACCTGGTAAAGGTCGCTATGGAGTCCGCTGGATGCGGGTGGCGCAGGACCGGTCATTGTGGCACTCCTTGGGGGAGGCCAATGTCCAGCAGTGGACGCTTTCGGCTGATATGATGATGATGATGATATTTTAACTATACTTACTTAGCTTCCAGTTGTAAGAAACAAAATGTTAATTTGTTTGTTTTGTTAATTTGTTGTAGCATTTTAGTTTTATGATTGATTACCGGCCAACGTTTTTGATGATATGAATTGCGATGAACGAAAATATTATCCAAAATCGGTACCTATCATTTCAGATGACTGCAAGTGATTCTGAAACCGAATCAGACGTTATAGTTGTGAGGACAATCCCCAATCCGACAAACAGCAGTCAACGAAGACCAACAACTTATGCAGAAGCGGCGAGGGAACGCCTCCGTCAAAGAGTGCAGCCAAACACGCGACAGCCACGCAACGGATCGAGGCAGCCTGACGCCTGGGCCACTACCTCGAGCGGAGGCGGCAGCGGAAGCGGTACCTCATACGCGGGAGCGGGAGATCGGAGGACAGCCTCTGAGAGGGCATGTCAGACTGGGCAACGAGGAAACGAAGCTTCTAACAGTAGCCCAAGGTCTCTGAGTCTGAACAGGATCATCCAGAATCCTATACCAGCCGGGACAGAAGTGTATTTAGTTGGAGGAACTCTTTATCGGGAGATGATGACTTCCAGGGTCGAGACTGACGTCATCAATTTAGATGACGATTAGGTGTGACTGTTTTTCATTCACATTGATCTCAATTATAATTGTTTTATTTATAAATTGCATTTACTTTATATGGACGCTGCACGTTCCACTCATAGCGGAGAGGGCACTCAGTCCGTACACTTACCTAGGTAGGTAGGTACGATACCTAAGTACCTAGAGGAAGTGGGCCCCGTAAAAAAGTAGGTATAAAAACCGGCCCAACCACGCTCTGCTACCACTTTAAAGAATGAAATATAAAACGTTATTTTCTGTTCATGACAATTTTATTTAAGTAAAGATATCCAAAATAAACAACAGGTGCTAGGAAACAAAAGTATTAAAGAAGTACGTTAACACAATGTAACCTTCTTCTTCTTAACAGTCGGACCACGCACAACGAAGGGTTTCGTGCCTATTAAAAAGGTCGTTTCGTCACAGAAATCTTACGGCACTTACGTCCTTTTCTTTAAGGAAAGCAGTTTTTCAGCAATATCTCGAAAACCTTTGAACCGATGTTGTTCAAAATAATTTACGGTGAAAGAATTTAATAAACCCTAATAGTCCATGTTTTTTTTCATATTTTTAAAATGCATTGTTCAAAAATTAGACGGGGGCGGGTTCGGGGCGATTATCTCCGACTCTATTCACTTCATCAGAAAAAGTGCTGAGAAACCTTATATTTATTTTGGAAGGCCTATTGATTGATGTTGGCACGTGCTTACAATGAATTTTAAAATAATAAAAAAATAATGATTTTAGTCATTTAATTACAAAACTATGTAGCGGCTAACAAAATACACCTATCCTCAAAATATTATTAAAAAACACGTTATAGTTTTCGAGTAAAATGCCTGTGACATACGGACAGACGGACGTGACAAAACTATAAGGGTTCCGTTTTTGCCATTTTAGCTACGGAACCCTAAAAACTTAAGAAGGATATACTTTACATAATATAATTGCGTTACAATAGCGTGTCCTATATTATAGCTTCTAGCAGTGTTGATGTCACCTATAACATGACGTAGACGTATTCGTAACTCCGTGTATTGATCACAGGTATTTATAAATATTGGACACGATTTTTTATTTTGTCAATCAAACAAAAAAAGATTCAGATATACCCCTTTAAAGTTCCAACATTATGGTACACTTTTTAGGATAATGTGACGTCACGCGGAACTTTAACGGGCTATATCTTCACCATCTTATGTGTCCAATCAGCAGCAGAAGTAGCTAAGCGGGCCGGGTGTTCGAAATGACCTGCACACGACTTTATTCTTAAGAAATTAAGAGCGTGTGTAGGTTATTTTGAACACCCGGCCCGCTTAGCTACTTCTGCTGCTGACTGTCCAATATTTTTTTATAATCTAACTGACGGACTGAATAAAATTATAATTTTTTTACCCAGAAAAGTACCCAATTTTTGAGTTACCTACAACGCGTGTTCATTATTCAAGCCCTGACGCTGTCAACTTTACATGACAGCGTCACTTGGACCCGCGACCCGCACCTGAGCTGTTAGCCTACAGTTGGCCACATCCTCATTGCGTGCATTCTCGAGCTCTCGCTCAGCTAGGCTAGGGTTGCTAGTGTCTACTCGGTGCGCCCCCTACGAGGTAGGGGGAAACGATTTCCCCGGAGATGAGTCCGCAATGCGGACAGCCGCTGGCGAGGTTGCGGAAGTGTGCCCAGGGCGTTCCCGTGACCTGAAGGAGCATTTGTTGGAGTAGGTATAACAATTGGTCTGAGGGTATAACGCTGGCCATCTTTATGAAGACTTAGACACTTTGTGTTTTTAAGTAGGGTCTGTCAGCGCTGTCTCTGTCAATCGGTTTTATTATTGAACGAATGTCATACAGTGTTTTTATAGTACATTGTTTAACGGGGGGCGTAAGTGGAATATTGCTAACGAGAGTCTATCAGAAGCCCGACGCCGAAGGCGGAGGGCTTTTGATGACTCGAGTTTGCAATATTCTTACGCCCGTGTTATACACAATGTTTTTCATCACATTTGCGAGGAAATAAATAACAACAAAAGACAGAAAAATGTAAGTTTCATACAGCAGCACCAATCAAAAATTTACAACTTCACTTCCAGATCAGTGCTAGTAGAGCGCACAGTTCAATATTTCAACCAATCACAGAGCAGTATTCTTGCGGGGCGGGGCGTCGTGACCAACTAGATTTTTTTATTCAACCAATCACACAGCAACCAGATTTGCTTAAGCCAATCAGAGGGTTCTATTATTTTAAAACTAAACTTAACAGCCCGTGGGAGGTAAAACGGCTATAACTGCTCTGCACGCTCGCAAGTAATAACGCCATTGACGAGCAAGTGTGATGAAAAAATAATATATTACAATATTTACATCATTCCCACTGCGCCCGTGTTGCTTATTTCTTAAAACTAATAGAGGTAATGTGCCTTATTGCGGCAATGTGTTAAAGTTATATTATTTTGTTCAAAATATGGGTGAGTATTCTAACTCCGCAGTTACGATGGAGAAACTGAAAGGTACGAGTAATTATCGTAACTGGGCATTCTAAATGGAGAATATTCTCATATTTGAAAACTTATGGCACTGTGTTACACCATAAAACCGCAGAACCAGGTACTAGTCTTTTTGATTTGAACGAATGTCATACAATGTTTTTAAAATAATATATTACAACTCTAATAGCATTAACATCGAATATAAACCTCCGTTCATTCCCTTTTAATAGTTTTAATCGTAATGCCGTATTACATAACAGCAAGTTGGCAGCCCTGTCGCCGACTTACAATAGAATTGGATGATGCCTTGTTTCCAGCTTCCTGTCTCCGCGTTCGCAATTACGGCCCTAAGGTACTGCGGTAACTATAGGTATGAGCCATTCATGTCACTGCTACATTCTTCCCGTACAGTCCTCAGCACATTACTGGCTCACTAGGTGCTCACTAACATCTAAACAGGTAGCCTGAGTACACGAGGGTGCGCTTTGAATTGTAAAATAAGTGTTCCGTTGGACCAATTTTCGTGCGGACACCAAAAATTGCGTTTGAAATCGAGAGACGTACATTTGTGTCAACACAACGAATCCTCAAATGAATGCGCTTGTTTCCTGTCGATCGCAAGCGTTCATAGGTTACGGCGTCTACTTTATGGCCGGCTGTTTCTTTGCCACCGTTGAGATATTAATAAAACTTGACGTAACCACCTGAGTTACGTTTTAAGCCCGCGTTTAGGTGGTGGCGCCAACACATTGAAATTGAATCAAAATCAAATTAGAATGCGTAACGAACGATCACCGTATTGTCAAGGTGTAAAGCGTGTTCGTATATTTTTGATCTCCTTTTACGTGATGACGACTTTACATGGTAAGTTCAAAGGTAAATAGCCAAAAAGTTTGTATGTATCGTTCCGTTATACGCTTCGTTACAAATATAATTATGTTGAACTAGAGGTAATAAGACTGCGTATTAAATAGGAATCTAAAGCGTTTTAAAGCCCATTTATAGAGTGTATACTGACATTCTTACAATGGTTCTGAAATGACGAGCTTCTACTCATGTTTGCTTGACTAAATAGCCGTACAAATTGCGTGACTCGGTCATGTATGGAGCAATGTATGTTCTGAGATGGAACAGTTGTACAACAGTTTTAAATGAAGGGAGAGCACATGCACCAAGACGGATCTCATATGATTTCAATACGTCAAAGACGAGTTTCGAAATTAAGACTGCTAAAGTGCTAAATGATATGTGTTAAGATTATATTCTTATTTAAGCTTTGAATTTACTTAGTAGTTCTATTGTGAGTTGGCCTTTGTAAATATCTTCGTGACACATCTAAGTTAATTGAAATATTATAATCTTATGGGACTATCGTGTTGATATCGCGGTGAACGGATCAAAGCTGGCCACTTGTAATGAGAAACTTGAATCAAGAGTTCTTAGACACGAGTTAACATTATTAGGAATTATATAGTGGCGTTCCTCAAGGATCGTTGCTGGAGCCTCTGCTTTTTAATGTATTTGTAAATGGCATCAGCAAATGCTTTGTCTGCTCTAATTTGCCTTTGCTTCGCCGACGACATGAAGATTTTCGCTAAAGTAGGTATATGTACCTAAAGTCAAATATAGCTGCTCCAACTGTCAATACCATTGCCAGTGTCAGTTTACCACAGATATTTTTTAAATATGAGACCGATCGGGGAAAGTGTCATCCTTAATCCAAAACGTAAGGAAGGAAACTGTTTATATTTTTCAAAAATAATTGAAAAATCTGAAACTTTTTTCTGGTGCTAAGGAAGGTTATTCCTATCATCAAAAAAAAATCAGGCATTTCTAAAATTTTCACCCTTTCCCAATTATAACTGCCGATCGTATCATCTCTTTATGTACAGTGAGAGCATGTTTTAACGAACAGCCGTTATACTCTGCAAATCTTTTCCTCCGTCTATGGCAACTAATTTGCAAGCTAGGAAGCCTGTTATCACACTGAATGTGAACATTCTGTTCCTAGTTCCCGCTCGTTTGCTAGACAGTAGCGGTCATAATGCATGGGAGTGCGGAAGACGCGTAAGACGCGTTACATGTGGCTAGTGATGTGCGGAGTCGATGGCAAGTCGATAAGCGAGGGCTACCGCGAATGAATTCGCCGCTAGAGGCGCTAGTGGCGCGTCGGGGCTTCATTCAAATCAAAATGTCAAATGCCATAGTTTGTGAGTGGATTTTGCGGGTTTTTTCATAATTCCTAATAATGTTGTGAATATTTTGCATAGCTGAGATTAATTAAGGCAAATATGTATTATGAATCTCAGTGCTTTAAAAGCGAATCTAAGAAAAACTCGTGCTAAAATGAATCGAGGTAATAATAATAGGTATTGTAACACCAATCGTATACTGCAACAGACCATGACCACTACTAACGCCATCGAGGAGCGAGTAGAATAACTAAACCACCCAGAAGTGACTACTACTAACGCCATCCAGAAGCGCGTAGAGTAATTACACTAGGGATCCAATTTTCCCCTAGATGGCGCTGGCGTCGAATTAGATGGCGCTATCGTTTGTTCAACATAGAATGCTTAGGTCGAATTATGAATTTTGATAATATATCTTCCTTACTTGGATTAATCAAGTGTTGACGGACTCCCGGCTCACTAGATTGACTCTTACCTATTACTGTGTGGTGCGTACGGTTCCCGAACCATCACACCAGTAAGGGACGACGCGAGGTTTCACTTACGCCTCCTTTACCCCGCTGTAACGTTTGTTGCGGAATAAATCATATTCTCCAGCGAATCGAGGTTTCACTTGCGCGCTACCTCTCCCCCCGCTCCTACGGCTCTTACAGTATTATTATGTTAAATTTAATTAATGTCGCCGCGACACAGCTCGCGGACCGTCCTGTGTTAGCCGTGCTGATTTGACACAAATAAGAACGTACAGTACGCGCCACATAAGTTTGCGTTGTGATATAAGGTACTAGTAGCGTCGCAGAGGTGTCAGAGGGGACCGACGGGTGTGCGGGAGGGAGGTGACTTGAGGAAGTTGAGGATAACTTCACAGACGCAAACTTATAATTAAGTGGCGCATATTTTAATATGGTATTTGACAACTATTATATTACTAGCATCCGCCCGCGACTTCGTCTGCGCGGACTTAGCTCTGGATAAAGATTATCCTATATATTAATCCAGACTATATACTATCTTCGTGCATAATGTCATCCAAATCGCTTAAGCCGTTTCAGTTTGATTGAATAACAAACATCTAAACATCCAAACACATCGTAACACAATAATATTAGTAGGATATGATTAGTAGGATATTAGAGCCCGTTATGTCCCATTGATGGGCAAAGGCCTCTCCCCTCTTTTTCCATTATTTGCGGTCTTGATCAATATCTGACTAGTTTTATAAGAAGGAGTCCAAGTTGTCCCGCCATCGCCAGGCCTGCCTTTTAAACTTCATATTAGCAAAGCGTTTTTGACGTTTCGTAAATAGTTGCTGATTTGACTATCAGTCAAGTACCGTATTTGAGGCTACTAAACTTTATTTTATTCTGGTTTGTAACTGGTCTAATAACGGAACATGCTTTTTACGATTTCATAACGTTATTCGTTTGTTTTTTATTTTATCGATACACTACACTGCACTCCGCCTCATCTCATTATTTTTTTCGACATGTCTATGAGAGCTAGTGATGCCACTTGTTCGGATTCCGGCAAAAACGCCTTTGTGCTGTGGGAACTACAGATTTAACACCTGTCTCCCGCCCCATACGGCGCGTCTATAGTCTATGCCACGCCCGCTAAAATTGCGGTTTGGAAAATAACTACACATTATTTAATCTGTGGTTTGAAGGTTGAGGATTTATTGGAAATTAATAAGTTTTAACTTGTGATAGTTATGTAATTGAGTACTAAATTGACAATACGATCGTTTCCAAGTTTCTGGCATTGTTCCGGTTTCTGGAGAAAGATTGAATAAATAACTAATTGGCGGGGCTAGCGTTGTCGACATCTTTGAAGGAAAACTGGATGGATTCCATCTGGTCCACTTCCTTTGGATACTTGTAATGATTTTAAGTATTTGTATCATACCTTACCTACTGCAACGTGAAATTAATATATACAGTGTATCTTTATTATTTTTTGCGATTTTGGAACTTTCTTTAATTCCATTAGAGTTCAAAACTAGCAATGCTAGGTACAAGTTGCAGAAGATTCTCAACCAGGTTTTATTCCGAGATTTTTCTGGAAACTTTCACGAGAAGTGAAGCAAGTTTAGTATGCGTTTAGGAAGTTCCCTGAAAGCAACATTAATTTTGTAAGGATAATATTTAAAAAATACCGACAACTTTCCACATAAAATAAATAAATATTAGGGGACAAACAATCGAACAACCCCCATAGCAAGCTCAATAAGGCTTGTGTTATAAATAATAAATAAATAAATATTAGGAGACAATCTTACACAAATCGAACTAGTCCCATAGTAAGCTCAATAATATGTTATAAATAAATAAATTAATATTTGCGGACAATCTTACACAAATCTACCTAGTCCCAAACTAAGCAAAGCTACTATGGGTACTAGACGACGATAAACATACATATATAGATAAATACATACTTAAATACATAGAAAACATCCATGACTCAGGAACAAATATTCGTCCTCATCACACAAATAAATGCCCATACCGGGATTCGAAGCCAGGACCTCTTGCTTCGTAGGCAGGGTCACTACCAACTAGGCTAAATTATGGGTACTAGACGACAATATACACTCAAGAGCAAAAGTTTTGGGTACAGATTGTACTGAAATTCTATACAAAGTGTACCCGAAACTTTTGCTCTTGAGTGTATTACATTAAATATAGAAAACATCCAAGACTCGGAAACAAATATTCATGTTCATGACACAAATATTTACGCTACGGTGGCCAAGTGGTCTAGCCACGCGGCTGTCAAACGGCAGTCGTGGGTTCGAATCCCGGCACATACCAATGAGTTTTTCGGAACTTATGTGCGGAATATCATTTGATATTTACCGTTAGCGTTTCGGTGAAGGAAAACATCGTGAGGAAACCTGCATACATCTGAGAAGAAATTCAAAGAGGTATGTGAAGTCCCCAATCCGCACTGCACTGGGCCAGCGTGGGGACTACTGCCCGTTCCCTCTCATTCATGAGAGGAGACCTGTACCCAGCAGTGGGACGTATATAGGCTGATGATGATGATGATGACACAAATATTTGTCCTTACCGGGATTCGAACCCAGGACCTTCATCAGCTTCGTAGGCACCGTCATTAGGTCATTACCCACTAGGCTAACCGGTCGGCGTATATAAAGTTGCAATTTTGGGAATTTCTCGTTGATGTGCATCAACATGCATAGGTACTGCTATTAAAAACTCTATTTGCATTTTACTTACGAGGCAAAAGGTATACAAATATTGTTATCTCAAATAATAGGTCCAACAAATTACACCTTTTATTCTATTTAAATGAAGTCCATGGCTATCATCATTCGTCCTACATTTCTACCATCGCAAAAAACACTTCCGACGAGCATGTTCCGAAACAATAAATTAAAAAAAAACAAGCGTTCGAAATTCGAAAAGTGAAAAAATGGCGGGTGTGGGAATAGCGGACAGATGGATGCACCGGATCTGACGTATGGCTATTATCCCATAGTCTATTTAAATCAAAACGGTCGCGAGATGATTTCCTACTTCATAACGAGTATAACGACAATCAGCTGTTATGTTATCTCACGGTTTTTGAACTTGTATTATAGTAAAACCCGACCAGTACCTAGCCTTCAACGGGAAAGTGCTAAATAGGGTGAAACATTCAAGTACCTGGGGCACTATGGTACTATTACTTATTCTTTGCTATGGTACAGAGGCCCTTAAAGACTATGTGGACATGGAGAGGGAGCGCAGAGCATTGTCCGTTAAAGTTAAAGCTAATATGTTGACTCGTAGGTTTGCCAAGTGTTCGGACGTCTATGTACGCGGGCAGCATATGGGTCAAATATAGCCAAAAATCGTACAATGCTCTGCGTTAGACGCGCAGAGCATTGTACGATTTTTGGCTTTGGGTTTATACTGTTTATAGCGCTATTGGGGTTGCCACGTCTGCAGCGCGTCAACGATGTTTGCGGAAGCCAGCACGGATGGTTTTCTTTCACGCCATCCTGCGAAAGAAATCAGCATCACTCTTAAGCAGACTGCGGGGCAGCCACAAAGCTTTCCTAAAAATGATAGCCGGCTGTTTTGAGTGCGCGATACTATTCGGTTTGATTAAAACGGTCAAATCGAATTTAGAATTTAAATTTTAAATTTATTTAATATAAATGGGTGTAGTATTCATTATACATAGTAATCATTAGGCACGTTAATCATTAGTCTTAGTAATCACTAGGAAAAATCATTATTAGTTTCCAATATATTAGCACACTTGATGTTTAGTATTAGTAAAGATTAGGAGGTATGAAATTAGGCACAGCAAATAATTATGCCCTACAATATTAGTTATCCGAATATTAGGCCTAATGAAAATTATATCGTACGTTGGTAGGTGGGTGTAATGAAATTAGCACTAACGATATTAGGTTAAGTGGGGGTGAGCCTATAAATGTATCTAAACCAATAACATTAACAGTAATCTTTACTAACAAAATGGATCATGTTATTCTGTATAAATAAAATTTTGAATTTATATTTGAAAAAAAAAACCGTTAAACCGAACGCGCCTGCAATATGTTTACTCTCCTCCTCTGTATCGCTTTAACGCCATGTTTAAACTGCGATACGAAGTTGCCACACGGCTGAAAGTGACAAGGTACCAAGATATTCAGCTATTTATGACTTCCACTGTAGGTAGGTATATAGCCTATTTTTACCGACTCTACATTTATTTCACAATCATCAGCTACACGTTGAGGCACCAAAGATGCCAAATACGGTAGGGTTTATTTATATTGTGTATAGTTTGGGAGTTGGGGCCACCGTCTGTCTCCATCATCAGATCAGCTGAGTGATGCGAACTTGCACAATTATACCAAATTTCAGCACAATCGGATATCGGCAAGTAGCTGAAACGTGGTATTAATTTTGATGACACAATACTAACGCAGAGCGAGTTAAATAAAAGCTTGGGGGTTATTTGCCGCAACTGTGTATGTTGCCTAGTAAAGGGTTAATTACACCCGTGTGCTGCGCACATCCGCCGCGTGTTTGCTTGCGCGGGCGCACCCCTTCCGCGCGAACTTGACATTGTCTTTAGTCTATTCCCGCGCCGGAAACGAGGTGCAAGTAAAAAATACAAGCAGCATACTGACTGGCGACCTTGTATGAAAATAGTTGTCCTTTTTGCAGCGACCATGGTTTTTTTTTATAATCGTTTGGAGGACCTCTTAGTACGCGTATATCTATAAAACATGTTTGTTTTGAATACATCTATAATAAATCTACCACTTTTACGAGTGGCCGCTAATCTAAAAAAAATAGAACATTTTTACCCAATGCCCTTTGCTATATGGGAAGAGGGATCGAAGTCATCATCATCATCATCATATCAGCCGAAAGACTGCTGGACATAGGCCTCCCCCAGAGAGTTCCAAATTGACCGGTCCTGTGCCACCCGCATCCAGCGGACTCCCGCGACCTTTACCAGGTCATCAGTCCACCTTGTGGGGGGCCTACCCACGCCGCGCCTTCCGGTACGTGGTCGCCACTCGAGAACCTTTCCGTCCCAACGGATCGGACGGAGGGATCGAAGTACTTGACTCTAACACTTTGTTTTTTTTTGTAATTTAGTTTAATATAATGAATTGAACAATGGTTTTCAGGTGGTCCTCTATTTCCAAAAGAGCAGTGTTACTTCTAGCAATTTTAAGTTTAAAGATGGAGTAAATGTGAATGCGCACGTCCTTAGAAAGAAAGAAGACATTTATTTACTACGCACAGAGATAAAGGGAACCGACATACAATACAATACAGTTGACACATTGTGTGTGTCTTAGCGGCAGTGAAACGGTCGCTGTCTCAGCATTATGTCGAGGTATCCTTGTTGACTACAGAACCCTAAAACATGAAGAAGAACCCTAGAGTATGTGACACGGTGGCCGTTTACCATCAGGCGGGCCGTATGGTTGTTGGCCACCGACGTGCCATAAAGATGTGAAGTCGTTTAAAAAGCTCGTTTAAAAACCTGATTTGACATGTCACGATACTTTCCTATTCTGTGATTTCAAGTGGATTTTAACCAAGGTCTATTGTAATCAAGTGCTGAATACCTACAGTTACTATAGAATTTCTGTTAAATCGTGTTTGGACGTAGGTGAATGCATAATGGAACTCACTTAACGCTACATGGCTTTTTTTCCCGACTCGCACCGACTAAAAACCCCCCGATGGTCCTCCTCGACGCATTTCGGACGGCTCTGGGATCTCCTACGGAATGCACCAGTGCCGCCCTAGCGTCATGCCTCAGTGGGTCCTACCTTTTTTCTCGATTGCAGCCCCCAACGGCCCCAACTGCAACCGTGTACTGTACGACAGGCAGCGGGTACCGTAGCCGTATTCTAATGTCCGGGCTACAGGGCGCAACGCTACATGACCTAGTTGTAGTAACTAGGGAACCTTGGTAATGTACTGGTCAAAATACTTGTACTGTGCAGGAAATGAGGGGCTAACAGTGTTTCAACGAAACGCCGTGCACCTCGTGATGCACATTTTGTTTTTACTTTATTCCTGGAACACTAACACTATGTGTAATACGGGGGAAATATATTTAAAATGTTTATTGTCCCCGGCACATAAGTAGAACAAGGATGGCGGTATTATCGCAGGTTCACTTAGTGCGCATGCTCTGATGGCATTTTACAGAATTTACTCTTACAGTTTTCGGATAGAGTACTATACTTAATACTTATAAATAAGAAGTGCGAGTCCATTCTCGTTTCAATTCAGCAGCAGAGCAAAATGATTAGTGTATCGTGATTGCACTGGAGTCATATTGTTTGACACTCTCTAACACACAGAGGACAATGCTCTAGCGGTGTTTCTTAACCTTTTCAATATTGCTACCCTCGTGACCTATTAGTGAAACTGATCTTACCCCCCAGTTTACATAACCGGTATTACCCCCGTATCCATTTTGACGTGATAACGTCTTTTAATCGATGAACACCGGCAGCACGCAAGAAAAAATGTGACTCATTGTCCCGTTCCGTTGACTGACATATCAACGTACAGCCCAAACCGCTGGTTCTAGAGATTCCAAACAGGGATCTCGTAGGTTCCTTTATAAGGTGTATTTTACGTGATAACGTTATAATAACAAATATGACCAAAGATGACAAAGACTACCAGTGAACGTGACGAAAGTAGAATGAGATTAATTAAGAACTTGTCTAAAACCGAATAGGACCAAATATGAATTTACGAATAACGAGTGAGTCTGAAAACAACATACACTCAAGAGCAAAAGTTCCGGGTACACTTTGTATTGAATTTCAGTACAAACTGTACCCGGAACTTTTGCTCTTGAGTGTAGACTAACATCGAACATACCCATGAAGGTTTTCTGTAAAAAAGTTGGTGTGTTCTGTAGAAAAGTTTTAGCATTCTTATCTTATAACAGTGTTATAAGATAAGAACGGGCTATTCGGGCGATATATAAATTGAACCACATACATAATATTAATACTAGAAATAAGCATAAGCTCGCGGTGCCCACCACTCGGCTCCAAAAAATTAAAAAATCATTCATGGGTAATTGTGTAAGGTTTTATAACAAACTTCCAGGAAACTTAACTGAGTTATCTATTAATAAATTCAAGAACTATGTGAAGCGTAAACTTATCTCGAAAGCTTATTATAGCACACAAGACTACATGAATGATAAAACTCCATGGAACTAATTTTGACTGAATTTTTAATCTATTATTTTCGTAATATTTTGTTTTTTGACATTAGATTGTTTTTCTAGAAATATTCTACTAGTATTTTTTATACAATTTTTTTTATCATATATATTTTATTCTTTATGTTTAAAAATTACTCTAAAAAATTAACTGACGATTTGAAAGTGCTTGTTACTAGGGCCTACTTGAATAAAGATATTTTGAGTTTGAGTTTGAGTTAAGATTTAAACTGTGCCATTTTTTTGTTGTAGTTGTATATGAGTTTATCTTGGTTGTTTTTCTTTTTTTTAATTGTTTTAAAATGTTGACCCATATTTTTGTTTACTTAAATACCTATATTTGTTGATTTTGTTTTGTTTAATTATATTATTTCATAAGTGTTCATGTACTTATATTGTATTCTGTGTTTTTTAACTACCATATAAGTGCTTTGGTGTAGTTACTGTTAACTTATAATGCGAATTGAATTAAATAAATAAATAAAATAAATAAATAAGAACATTGAGTTAGCTGTCAGATTTGGTGGCCATTTTTAAACACGGAATTTCGTATAGACAACATATATACCTCTTTTTTGTATTACATCATTGCCTAGCCAGCAGTGTTGTTGTTATAGCTGCCATCTTCTGTAAGTAAGGAGATATGAAGCTTGAGGTCCCGGGTTCGATCCCCGGTCGGGGCAGATATTTGTATGATGAATACGAATGTTTGTTCTCGAGTCTTGGATGTTTAATATCTATTTAAGTATGTTTATCCGTTGTCTAGTACCCATAGTACAGGCTTTGCCTAGTTTGGGACTAGATCAATTGGTGTGAATTGTCCCACTATATTTATTTTATTTATTTTTTATTTTATGATAACAGAGATCAAAATCTAATTTTACTTTCGGTGACTTGTAAATAAACAGTCTTTCTTAGCAATCACATAATATCTTTGTAAAGCCATAGATGTTTCTGTTTCACCTTAGAGCACTTATTGTATCTGGTCAGGGCCTCGTAAAATGGGCCGTAAACCGTATGTAAATGCATGTCCGGTCATCCCCGACCTTACCAAACAAAGTGCACTTGTTCGGCGGCGCTGGGTGGTCTCTGCATAGTACAGTCTACATCTTTTATGAAAGGAAAATAAGTACGTTGTTAATTAATATGTTTTTCGAGCGTATGTATGTATGTATGTGTGTATGTCTTATTTTTTGGCACGCCCTGCAGCCTAAACCGTTTGACGGATTTCGACACATGAGGTGTCGTTGGATTCCTCTTAATCGTGGGAGTGACTTAGGCTATAATATTTGTAAAAAACCGGCTAAGTGCGTGTCGGACCACGCAAAACGAAGGGTTCCGTGCCTATTAAAAAGGTCGTATCGTCACAGAAATTTTACGGCACTTACGTCCTTTTCTTTGAGGAAGGCAGTTTTTCAGCAATATCTCGAAAACCTCTGAACCGATCTTGTTCAAAACAATTTTCGGTGAATGAAATTAATAAGCCCTATGTCCATGAATTTTTCCATATTTTTAAAATACACCGTTCAAAAATTAGAGGGGGGGGACAGAATTTTAGTGACTTTCGGGGCGATTATCTCCGACCCTATTCACTTAATCAAAAAAAATTCTAAGAAACCTTATATTTATTTTGAAAGGCCTATTCATTGATGTGCCACACGGGGGGTCACAATGAAAAAAAAATTTTTGACTTTTAGTTTTATGTATGGAGTGCACCCCTAAAAATTTTTTTTGTCATTTTAATTACAAAACTATGTAGCGGCTAACAAAATACACCTATCCTCAAAATTTTATTCAAATACACCGTATAGTTTTTGAGTAAAATGCCTGTGACATACGGACAGACGGACAGACGGACAGACGGACAGACGGACAGACGGACAGACGGACATGACGAAACTATAAGGGTTCCGTTTTTGCCATTTTGGCTACGGAACCCTAAAAAGCAGTTCGGTTTTACGAAAAATCATTCGATTTCGCTTGTTTATATTTTCATCACACTTGCTCGTAAAGGGCTTCATAACGCGCTAGCTACAATGACCTAAATTACGCCCACGGGCGTAATGGTTTTTTACCCGACTGCCGAAGAAAAGGAGGGTTATGTTTTTCGAGCGTATGTATGTATGTATATACGTATGTATGTATGTATGTGAAATCAAATGCCTATGAGCACTCCCACGATTGAGAGGAATCCAACACCACCTCATATGTCGAAACCCGTCAAACGGTTTAGGCTGCAGGGTGTGACAAAGAATAAGACATACACACATACATACGCTCGAAAAACATAACACTCCTACTCCTTCGGCAGTCGGGTGATAAAATACAAACATTTTGAAGACTTCGGTTTCGGAGATTGGATCTACGAAGCCACGGGCAGAGAGATACATACAGCCTTGGCCAAAAGTATTGAGCACCTCACGTTTTCCTTTGTAACTTATGGATAAAGTATTATTTTTCAATGTCATAAATACATGAAGACGTAAAATATGATAAGTGTTTGAACATGTGCAAATCATTAATATATATCATTTTGAAATTGCTATTTGCGTGTGAAAACTGAACCTAGAAAAAGTCAAGTTTAAATTTTTTTTTTCACGGAATTTCCCTTAACGTCAAAATATTTGACGACTCTTTCCGATAGCACAACTTTCTAATTATAAAATATATAAATGCACCTTTTAAAGTTTGACTTTTGTATGAAAAACGCATGGGTGCTTGCAATACTTTTGACCAAGGCTTTGTAACTTATAAAACCATGTATTTAAGACAAAACAATATATGAGTTTGTAAGTATTTGAAGTCGACTTTACCTTGCTGAGTAAAAAATAAATCCGCGGTTTGAACCCTTAAACACTTTCCTATTGTAAATAAACTCCGCGTTCGGAATGGCTTTGTGCTTCTGGTTCACAGAATCCATTTGGGAAAGAAGAAATCTAACTTCTTCGGTACTTGGCTATATTTGTAACTTAACAGACGAAGGCACCTTCTTGGTGATTGTATTTTACTATTTTTTTTACTAAATGTTCGTTAAAAAGCGGCATTTTCTATTAATTTCCTTGTCGGTTTAATAATGTTCTCAATTTCTCATCCACATACATATCTCAAATCCTACACTAATATTATAAATGCGAAAGTTTGGATATTTAGATGTTTGTTACCCAACGATTTGGATGAAATTTTGCACGAAGATAGTTTATATAGCCTGGATTAAAATATAGGATATTTTTATCCCGAGTCCACGCAGACGAAGTCGCGGGCGGAAGCAAGTACGTAATATTTCTCGATAATATATTACTTGCACAGTAAGAAAATTGTTATTCTGTATGTAAACACAAGTTTAATAACCACGATATTTTGTTTTGCACCCTCGCTGTCAAAAGGTTAAGGCATCTGCAAAATAAAAGGTCCACTTATTTAAATTGGTTAACTAATAACAAAGGTATCGCCTAACAGGCACAGAAATAACCAATTCAATTGAGAACCTCCTAAATAATTTGCTTTTAAAACTAAATTTTAACCGACTTCAATTTAGTACTCCGCCAAACCAATTGAATATTTCCACATTTCCTATCCACTTTACCTTTATTACATTGATTATTACAGACGAAAACCATATCACTGTATGTGGGCAGATAATATTTGAGGAGTTCCGTCGATTTGGCAAACTTGGCATTTAGGACTTCATTAGTTCCTATTTCAACGGAACCATATCAGAATCAGTTTTAAGTACGAGATCCATAAGTCAACTGTGGTCTTCGTCATCAGTTCCACTTCACCAAATTTGTGATTTCCGGGTTTAAATACACTAGTTATTATAGAAAATGCCGAAATTACTGCATGCGTGCCTTCTATATTTGAGGAGTTCCCTCAATGCCTCATGGTTCCCATCATCCAACTGAAGGTTTACATTTTTATAACAATGGGACTAACCTGGAAGCATATACTTTCAAATAAAAAAATTTACGAATCGGTTCATAAACAAACATTAAAAAAATACAACTGAATTGAGAATCTTTTTATTGAAGTCGGTTAATAAAATAGCCTCTAATACATTCACCTCCCATTTGCCTTACAAACTAGCTTATTATGTCCCTTTGTAAACGTGCTTCACTGGTACTTCATCAAAATGCAACGTTGTAAAGTAACATTTGAAGCCGCCGCCTACGGCTCGTGGGCGAACCTCGTAAGGCCTTGTTGGGGCATATGGCATAACGGACCTTGTCTAAAGGGCCCGATCAATGATAATGTTACTTGTCGATGTACACCCACTGACGCGTGTTAGATAAAGCTAATGAGCAAATAATAGACTATGGACAGGGTTCAGTAGTTGGCCATAAACATTATAGAGTTGTAATTACGAGTAACTTGTTCACGTGCTCAACGCTGCAACGTAATCGCCCACACAGTTAGCTGACCATCCGTGCACTTTATATAAATAAATAAATATCGTGGGACAATTCACACCAATTGATCTAGTCCCAAACTAGGCAAAGCCTGTACTATGGGTACTAGACAACGGATAAACATACTTATATAGATAAATACATACTTAAATAGATATTAAACATCCAAAACTCGAGAACAAACATTCGTATTCGTCATACAAATATCTGCCCCGACCGGGGATCGAACCCGGGACCTCAAGCTTCATAGTCAGGTTATCTAACCACTAGGCTATTCGGTGGTCAAAATGCATTGTAACTGTGTTAGCGTTTGCACTAGTATAGACGACGCGAAATGCTTAACTACGACTTATTAGGAGTAGACTCTACATTTATTATAACTGCAAAAGAAAGAGGGCAAAAAACATTCAAATATCTCAAAAAATTACGAAGCTACAACCGGTTTAATATTGCTTGTTAGAGAGAAAACGCTCGTAGATTGTGACGTCACGACACTCGAGCGTCAAAGTAAATGACAATCGCTTCATATGAAAGTGCGTTTTGCGGAAATGGGACAGAACATACCCCCTATTAAAACTTTGGACACTATGATTATTTAACCTATTGCGTTGCTTTTTTCTCCATTTGACTACATTTTTAATTTACTCTACACTACACCCCTATTGAAATACATCACGTCACGTAACGTGTAACATAAGTAATAAATATTTGACGATCGGATTAGCCTAGTGGGTAGTGACGCTGCCTACGAAGCTAATGGTCCTGCATTCGAATCCCGGTTAAGGGCAAATATTTGTAGCATGAATATTTGTTTTCTATGTATTTAAGTATTTATATCTACTTGACTGACTGACATATCAACGCACAGCCCAAACCGCTGGTTCTAGAGATTCCAAAGGCACACAGTGTTACGTTATATTTCTATTAATAATTACAGCTGTTTAAGTACTATTGATTGGTAGGTACATATTCGTTTATTGGTATTATTTGTACTGGCAGTTCAACGACGGCTAGGGCCTCTGTGGCTGTGTGCGACGTTTTAAAAAAGCATTATAACAGTTGAACTGTCATTATTAAAAACCGGCCAAGTGCGTGTCGGACCACGCAAAACGAAGGGTTCCGTGCCTATTAAAAAGGTCGTATCGTCATAGAAATTTTACGGCACTTACGTCCTTTTCTTTGAGGAAGGCAGTTTTTCAGCAATATCTCAGAAACCTTTCATCCGATCTTGTTCAAAACAATTTTCGGTGAATGAACTTAATAAGCGCTATGTCCATGAATTTTTTCATATTTTTAAAATACACCGTTCAAAAATTAGAGGGGGGGACAGAATTTTAGTGACTTTCGGGGCGATTATCTACGACCCTATTCACTTAATCAAAAAAAATGCTAAGAAACCTTATATTTATTTCGAAAGGCCTATCGATTGATGTGCCACACGGGGGGTCACAATGAAAAAATTTTTTTTGACTTTTAGTTTTATGTATGGAGTGCACCCCTAAAAAATTTTTTTTTAGTAATTTTAATTACAAAACTTTGTAGCGGCTAACAAAATACACCTATCCTCAAAATTTTATTCAAATACACCTTATAGATTTCGAGTAAAATGCCTGTGACATACGGACAGACGGACAGACGGACAGACGGACATGACGAAACTATAAGGGTTCCGTTTTTGCCATTTTGGCTACGGAACCCTAAAAAGCGCGGTGAGAAGGCGTTGAGATTAAAGGACAACATGATTTGTAAAGATTTAATAAGGATTGTACAAATCTTGGATAATGGATGGAAAATATGGATATAACTGATATTGTATAATAAAAACACTAGAGAGTGATATTTGTTTGATTCCAAACTGACCTCCCCAATAATAGGTAGGCCCGTTATAAGGTCTAGGGGTGCACTAAGAAAGGACTTTTCAAAATTCACCCACTAAGGGGGTGAAATGGGGGTCCAAAGTTTGTATGGGAAAACAAGATTAGGACTATTTCATTCGAAACTTCACAGCAGTATTCCTAACGATAAATGATGTTTCAGTTTTTTGAGAGGCAAAGGGGCGAAATGTTCCTTCGAATGTTTTTCCTTCCGTTATCGGACTGGTAGTATACTTAGTTGACAGTTTCGCCACACACAACACAACTTAGGTCAAATTGTGAACCAATTGACAGTTATATACCATTCCAATTCTAATCTCGACCCAATAACAAGCACGTGAACACACTTTCAAGTACATATTACCATGATTTGCTACCTCTCCCTTTGACCTCAAGTGGGCGGCGCCCACGGTTGGCCCGAATTAGGTAAAATAGATATCTAGCTGCGTAGAATATTATAGTCGTTTAAAGGCTTCTTTTATTATAGTAAACAGACAAGTTTGGGCATGGCGATCATAAAGAATTGGCAATGAATTTAGATTTAAATAGGTTTGGCTTCCTTTGTTCAAAGTTACGTAAATAAAATTTAAAATCTGCGGCAACTTACGGAAGTATCAACTGAATTGAAACAAATGAATTGGCCACTATACTAGAATAAAAAAAAAACGTGGTAGGTACGTAACTGTTTTCATGGTGAATTATTATTATATTATAACCACAGTCTAACTACATACAGTCTGCAAGCTCGGGGCTGCGCGGGCCAACGATGGGGGGTACGCGGGGAAGCGGGAGGCGAGGAAACTACAACTATTCTGAAGGGGTGTCAAGATTTACTTTATAATACTGACTCCTAAAAGGTAAGGTTAAAATTAGGCTTGGGTGTTTCTTTTAATAATATCACTTCAATTGTGTTCAAAATCGATATCTGAGGGCTCGAGAGGTCGTTTAATATGAATCTGTGGGTAATTACAAAAAAGGCCGCCATTTTGAAATTCTTTAAATATAGTTCGATTTCGTTCAAAATTTATATCTGAGGGCCCGAGGGGCCTCTTAATACGAATCCAAGCTCGGATTCTAGTTAAATCGTAGATTAGATTAAGATTGTACCATGTACCTACAATTTTTTTGCAATCCACGCTAAAACATAAAATACTTAGTGAAAACCCACAAAACCGGTTCGGTACCGGTTATGGCATGGGCACTCTATGTCAAAGTGACATGGCTTAAATTCGAAAGAAGAAAAATCCTCTTAGTTCGAATTTAACAATGATGTAATATAAATAAAAGGTAGATATGTTGTCTACATAGAACCGATGGCCGTTGGGGTGAAAAGGTTCTCGAGTGGCGACCACGTACCGGAAGGCGCGGCGTGGGTAGGCCCCCCACAAGGTGGACTGATGACCTGGTAAAGGTCGCGGGAGTCCGCTGGATGCGGGTGGCGCAGGACCGGTCAATTTGGCACTCTTTGGGGGAGGCCTATGTCCAGCAGTGGACGCCTTTCGGCTGATATGATGATGATGTTGTCTATACGAAATTCTGTGTTTAAACATGGCCACCAAATCTGAGCCAACGTTTCCATTGACGACCCGAAACTGAGGCAAGTTGTGCCAATTGACTCAATTTTAGTGTGCCGTTTTTCGAGCGCGTATAACCTATCTACCTCTTTTTTATATTACATCATTGGAGTTTAACCTATATATTGCTTCGACATAATGTGCCCATGCCATATACTATTGCACCGACGAGCACTCGGACGTTTACCTTACTTATAAAAGTTATAAATTACATTCTGGATTCAGACACACATTAACAACCACACACAGCAATAATTTATTTGTATTGGTCAAAATAACTGTAATTAATAATTACTTCACCTACAGCGATAAAAATAATAATTGACAGCCGAAATAATGTAAATACTTTTTAAATTAATCGATTGTCAGCTCGCAGGCGACCTTTAATAAATCACATGCAGAACTAAAACGCATTAACTCTTTGCTCTCGTCCGATCCAACTTGACTCTTAAAACTAAGTAATAAAGTTTAAAATCGTGACTATATGCTCTTGTTATCTTGTTAAGCGATGCGTTTGCGCAAGTTTTAAGGGCTCCAAGGCCGTGGAGGGGGCGGTAAACAGCCATATTTGGTTATGTTTACCAGCATGTTTTGATAAAGCAATGTATAACTTGAGTATGTGGGTGGGTTAATTGTATTGCTGAGGGATTAGGTTTGAAATATGCAAGATATTGAATGTATATACTCGTAATATACGTATGTACAAAACGAAATGCCATGGAAACACAGTAGACAATAATATATAAAGATAACACGACACCACGGAATCAACAATCGTGTACTTAGTTTATACATATAATCATACATATAATCACGCCTCTTTCCCAGAGGGGTAGGCAGAGATCACGGATCTCCATTTGCTACGGTCCTGACAAACCACTTTCGCTTCACTCACCTTCATAACATTTCTCATACATGCTCGTCGGTTTAGGGTACTTTTGACGTGGCCTTTTTGTAAGATTTCTCCAATTTGATCGGAGAAAGTTCGCCTAGGTCTTCCCCTTCCAACTTGCCCTTACACTCTTTTTACATACACTCTCTTCGTTAATCTTCTTTCATCCATCCTCTCTACATGCCCAAACCAGCTTAACATACCCTTCTCAATATTCGTGACTATATCTCCATCCATTCCACACTTATCTCTTATCACACTGTTTCTGACTCTATCACTCAATTTCACTCCACACATACTTCTCAACGCTCTCATTTCTACTGCATTCACTCGACTTTGATGTCTTTTCTGTCACACCCAACTTTTACTACCATACATAAGTGTGGGCACCAACACTCCTCTATGCATATCATACTTAGTTTATTTAGTTGAGAATTGTCATCACTTATCTCAGGCCCCTATTTCACCAACTTGACAATTGTCACTTGACAACGACAATTCTCCGTACATTGCTGGTTCCACAGGTAACCTAGCGACCACCTTAACTTCTAAAACAAGCAATGTACGGCGAATTGTCAGTGTCAGGTGACAAATGTCAAGTTGGTGAAATAGGGGCCAGATTGCACTAAAGGTCGCATTTTGTTGCACCTGACACGCTCCCACGCTTGAGCGTAGAGCGTAATACGAGCGTAACTTGAGCGTAACTAGCGGTGGTCGACATCGGAAGCTTATGTGACAAGTTTCATCCTGTTTATATTAACTTTTTATTCAGCGGTCGGGCAGATATTTGTATGATAAATACGAATGTTTGTTCTCGAGTCTTGGATGTTTAATGTCTATTTAAGTATGTATTTGTATAGTACAGGCTTTGCCTAGTTTGGGACTAGATCAATTGGTGTGAATTGTCCCACGATTTTTTTTTATTGCCTGTAGGAATAAGATGTGCAAATCTAGTGCGGAGTGAGCCACGTGATATAATTATAATATACTCTTTTTAGTTTTGCATCCAGGAGCCAGCTCTTACTGGAGCCGTAGCATGGTTGGCCTTATCATGCGACAAGTGACAAGACAAGAGCGTCGTCTCGTTCTATCGAACGGTGTCAGCCAGTGACGCACGCTCTATCCTATCACCTATCGCGTGACAAGGCCAACCATGCTACGGCTCCTGAATGAAGCTTCGAGAGTAGTGAAAAAAAACTACCCCTACCAACGGAGTCCAGCTCTTCTCTAACCAAGATCAACATAACAAAGTATTCTAGTTATATATGTATGTTTATACAGCCGCACCAATCAAAAATTGACAACTTCACTCCCAGATCAGTGTCCACTGCGAGCGCGCAGCTTCAATATTTCAACCAATCACAGAGCAGTATTCTTGCGGGTCGATGCGGCTTGGCCAACTAGATTTTTTTTCAACCAATTACAGAGTACGCGCGTCAGATAGATCTACATAATCTATTTGTCACTTTTTATATAGAAAAACCGGACAAGTGCGATTTCAACTCGCGAGGTGAGGGTTTCGGATATAATACACAAAAATATTGAGAATTTTCCCGTTACTTTGAATACTCAAACATCTTATAGGTTTTAATCTTTAGGCAAGGAACTATTTTCCATATTTTTTTCAGTATTTTAAGCGTAGTAATTTCGGAGATAAGGGGGGGATGTTCAATTGTCGTCTTTTTTCCTAAACTACTTCAAATCTATTTTTGCTACAATTATAAATAAAATATATTTTTGAGATGTTTACAACAACCCCTTTCATTTGATATGTCACGCAATACAGTTTGAGAAACTTTTTTTTTAATTTTCCAGTTTTGCCTCAAAGTGGTCCCCTTGTTCAGAATTCATTAATTTACTTTACGCGTCCATCTTTGGGTCACCAATTTTCATATGTGTAGCGAATTTCAACTCAATCGGTTTAGTAGTTTCGGAGCAAATCGGCTGTGACAGACGGACAGACAGACGCACGAGTGATCCTATAAGGGTTCCGTTTTTTCCTTTTGAGGTAGGTACGGAACCCTAAAATGACAGTTAAATTGTCCTAACACGCGTTCAAAACGATACATGATGACCTGTCTGGACTTTATCAGACTGTGTTTATTAGAATCATTATATATAATCTAGTTAGTATTGGTGTAGAGTCTAGCATAAGTTTCTGCATATAACCTGCTCTAGCTAGAGTACCTTTACATAATTATGTAGTTTCTGGTGAGCGCTTGTACCTACTGAATTCTAAGATGGCGGCCTGACGGAAGAAGTTAAGAAACATGTTGCAGACGGCCAGTCTATACGTAGTAATGATTCAAATTTGATAAAACCAAAGTCCCGAATTAATCAAGTGTGTCACGGCGGCGCCAACATCACGTGCGTGGGAACGCGCATGCGTAAAAACTACTCATCTAAACCAACCCAGTTAACAAAAGACTTATACGCCTTTACGTTCCTAAGAGATCTGATCTTTTCGTAGCTACAGCCGCATTCACAAAACAAATCGTTGTTGAGTTGAGTTGAGGGCTTCACAATCATAATTTGACATCTAAATTCGTAATATGCGTATTCTTTTTAGGGTTCCGTAGGCAAAATGGCAAGAACGGAACCCTTATAGTTTCGTCATGGCCGTCTGTCCGTATGTCACAGGCATTTTACTCAAAACTACAAGCTTTATTTGAATAGAATTTTGAGGATATGTGTATTTTGTTAGCCGCTACATAGTTTTTAATTTTTAGGGGTGCACTCCATACATAAAACTGCAAGTCAAAAAAAAAACATTGTAAGTCCACGTGTGTATCAATCGATAGGCCTTTCAATGTAAATATAAGGTTTCTCAGCATTTTTTTTGATTAAGTGAATAGAGTCTAAGATAATCGCCCCGAAAGTTACTAAAATTGTGGCGCTCCTCCAATTTATGAAGGCCTTATTAAATTCTTTCAACGAAAATTATTTTGAACAAGATCGGTTCAAATATTTTCTAGATGTTGCTGAAAAACTGCCTTCCAATTCTATGACCTTATTACTTAGACATTCTTATATTTAAGATAATATTAAGATACTATTAATATGTCCTGGTCTTTTCTGTAACGTGTAACGATGGATGCAGTCCTGTGACGTGCAACTCAAGGATCCACATAACATCAGCGTCGAGTCCTCTGTGGCTATGCATGTTTATGATGTTGACTGTACCAACGAGGTCAAAGTTTAACTGGTCCTTCTACTCAGTAGGTAAGCTTTGTGAATTGCCCCAGTAATAAGCACGGACAAGTAGGCTAATGCAACTTGAGAGATGTTACGGTTAGTTCAAAAGATCACAAAAACATTCAATTCGTCAGCTCTTAAGATCTTCCAGAATTGGCCAGAACGGCGACTCTCGCTTGTTTATTGTTGTCCGGTAAAAAGTGTTTATTGAGGTGGTAATTGTGGTACCGTATTGTTTTCGTGATGGATTACAGTTTTTTTTTTAACACGGCATGGGACTCGGCAGAGGTGCACGGAATGTGAGAGACGGAAAGTTCAACTCACAGTCACAAAGGTGCTATCAAGATCAAAGGTAATGGAAATAAAGGTGTTGTTTGATGTTTACCGCGGGTAGCTTATTGTTGAAGAAAACGTGAGGATATTTGCATACATTTGCGTAATTCGAAAGTGCATAGAGTTCTTGTTTGCCTGTGCACTGGGACCGAGCCGGACTCTTTAGTCCATGGGAGGACGCCAATGCCAAACAGACTGCAAAATGATAGTCGTTGTACAAACGTGTTGGACGAAATGCGTGTTGGACCAAATATATGTTGAACCATTGACCTATTATTTATCCACCTGCACGGCTATCACAAGACGGCGCGCGAGCTCTCTCGATTTTTCTCGCACTATCCGTCTCTCTTTTATTAAAGAACTTAGAAAGAGAGGTATAGTACGAGAAAAATCGAGAGAGCTCGCGCGCCGTCTTGTGATAGCCGTGCAGAACCTTTTTTTGACGCCTTGGAATTCAGTACTATTTAGCGTCCGCCCGCCAGCTCCGACTATACAAATGCACTTAATCCCATGAGAGTAGTTTACCATGCGCAAACTTATGCTAGGATTGCTAGGGGTGCTCTATACTATCTTTAACAAAACATTAGGGGTGTTGACATCTGTTATCGCAGTCTGGTGAGTAACATAAGATTGATAATTGTTTTGTACTTTTGATAAATAAAAAAACCAAGTATGATAAACAGTAATAATGAATTTTATCGAAAAAGGATTTGAAATATTGTCAAATGGAGAAAAAAAGTAAAGCAGGGGATTAAATAATCACAAAGTTATAAGTGTCCAAAGTTTTAAGAGGATATTTGTTTTGTGTTTTCTGTTTGTCTGGTTACATATTTAATGCAAAACATCTCTCTGTAAGGCTGAGACAGAATAACAGCGTTGAAATTGCACGATCGCAATTGCAACATTAATGTTGTGTCTTTAGCCTATCCTATATGGCATACATTGCTGAATTCATAAGATATTATCTTTGTTTGTTTTTCATGTTTATATTTAAGTCTTAACTTTTTTGTTCTGTAATGTGTGCTTTATTTGAATAAACATTTTTCTATTCTATATTCTGTCCCTTTTCCGCAAAACGCACCTTCATATGAAACGATTGTCATTTACTAAGCCGCTCGGGGATCGTGACGTCACGATCCCCGAGCATCTTCTCTCTAACAAGCAATATTAAAACGGATGTAGCTTCGTAATTTATTGAGATAAGTGAATGGGTTTCGTCACTAGGCATATTTTTTGCCTTCTTTCTTTCGGAGTAAGAATACTTTTTGATTCTACACCCCTATAAGTAAATTCTTATGAAAACTACGGGAAACAACCGTTCGCGCGATGCACGATTTGTTCTGACCGCAACAGCGACATCTCCCGAGAAATTAGGTATAGCTTAAGCTTTCCGGTCTTTTTCCTTGATCAGTGTATCAAGGTACAGTCAGCAGCAGAAGTAGCTAAGCGGGCTGGGTGTTCAAAATAACCTACACACGCTCTTAATTTCTTAAGAATAAACTCATGTGCAGGTCATTTTGAACACCCGGCCCGCTTAGCTACTTATGCTGCTGACTGTACGGTCAAGGACTTTAATTGTTAAGTTAAATCAAAGTCAACTAATTTTGATTTTTTAATAGTTAACCCTTTGAGAGCTAAAGACGGCTGTGGACGCGGACGAAAACTCGTTCCACTGAAGCCACGGACGGCCACATGATAATATTGATAAATATTGTCATTTTGACATGACAATATTTATCAGAAGTTTCATTTTATTCATATTTTGTCTGGCTATTGTTTTGTTTTGGCCACGGTTGGGCACCATTTTGTTTTGCACCCTCGCTGTCAAAAGTTTAAGCTATGAAAAGTATAAGGTGAGCTCTAAATTTATTTTCGATACCCCTCGCCCAGGCTGTGAGCTGCGTACCTCCCGTGTCCTCAAACTATCCATACTTTCGCACCGCACTAGTTTTATGACTCACTCCTTCGCCGTACAGGCAAGCCGTCTCTGGAATTCACTCCCTCTCAACATCAGACAAGCCCCAAGCAAGTTTGCTTTCAAGCGGATGCTGCGTAAGCATCTGCTTAAACAAGAATTCGACTAAAATCCATCCACATAATGGTAGTACATATATATTGAATATGTAGTAGTATATCTTTTAGTATGTATCTTATATATTTTTATTTATGTATGTCTATATGTAGTGTATAATACATTTGTATTTTTTTCCTCTCTCCTCAAGTATATTCGTAACAGAAATTATCATACTTTTTTCTTTGCACCTGTTATAAGTCTCTGTTTAGCCCAATGGTTAGCTGGTAGAGAATGCCATCTGGCATTAAGCTCGCCATTTGTACATATATTTTTTGTATTTAGTGCAATAAAGTTTAAATAAATAAATAAATAAATGGCTCAACAATTAAAGTCAAAGTTCAAAGTACTTCAAAGGTTGAATAGAGTATGTATATAAATATGTGGGTACCTAATTATGAAATTGAACGGATATAATAACATGACAGCTACTTGCTACTTCAATCGCGTGCGCATATAGCTTGTCATATGTAACTTTAGATTGGGCGACAAATTGGTCACTTCCTTTGTATTGTAACACATATTATGTCACCTAAGGGAATGTGGTCCAAGTATTGTATATTTCGTTATGACTGGTTAGCCCACTGGCGTTCCATTCGAAACGCGTAACTGAGATATTGACATTAAGTAATAGGTAGATTGTCTATATTCTTAAAACGTTCATCAAACTTATTTTTAACCAAGGTTATAATTAACATTAACTAAGGTAAATTAAAACTAAGTTAAATTTAAAAAAGGCCCTCGAGGCATTGTACCCAGGATGCTGGCGGTATTTCCTCGCTGAATTGCAATGCTGATGCGTTGCGCGAGAAAGCCACCAGCTCTTCGGTCACCAGTTACATCGACCAGATGTTTCGCGATTTCTGCAAATAACTTATGCGCACTGGGACCCCACGGACCGAGGGTATCGACGCCAAAGGGTACAAAGTCGTACTCTCTGCCGAGGCCTCTATATTTATTACATTTCAATATTACATTTCGTCTATATTTTAACCTACTTCAAAAAAGATGAGGTTCTCAATTCGTCGAAATCTTATTTTTTATGTATGATCCCTGATTACTCGATACTTTTTTTGTTTGAAAGGGTATCCTTTCCAGGTGGTCCCATGGTCATCAGGTCCGGCTGATGATGGGATCCTGGAGAAATCGAGGGAATTCTTCAAATTTTATAGGCACACTTGAAGTGATTTGAGTACTGATTTGAAACCGGTTACTTAAATTAAAATGTTGTTTTTAACCCTAGAACAACAACAACAACAACAAAGATTAGTCTATGCACCTCTGAGATGCCCTAGAACAACAACAACATAGGTATATGCACCTCTGGGATGCCCTAGAACAATAACAACACCATAGATTAGTCTATGCACATCTGGGGTGCCCTAGAACAGTAAGAACAACATAGCTTAATTTATGCACCTCTGGGATGCCCTAGAACAATAAGAACAACATAGATTAGTCTATGCACCTCTGAGGTGCCCTATAGAATAACAACAACATAGATTAGCCTATGCACCTCTGGGGTGCCCTAGAACAACAACAACAACATAGATTAGTCTATGCACCCCTGGGGTGCCCTATAGAATAACAACAACATATATTAGTCTATGCACCTCTAGGGTGTCCTAGAATAACAACAACATAGATTATATATAGTCTATGCACCTCTGGGGTGCCCTAGAACAACAACAACAACAACAACATAGATTGGTCTATGCACCTCTGGGGTGCCCTATAGAATAACAACAACATAGATTAGTCGTACTACAGTGCCACATTGCACAGTATTAAGACACTAACCTGGCCTTCCATGGCTCCCATTGCTCCCAAGATACAGGCTTCGACTAGGGATCCACTGTCTAAATGTGATTTTTGTTGTGTGTAATGTGTAAGTCCTCAATAAACTTCTTTATTTTTCACTTGAACGAGAAAAAGACTTACAGTACTTAACCGATAAAATCGCCATTTTGATCTTTATCTGAAGATCTACTTATCGACCAATATCTAGAACGGAAATTACACCGTGTTGCGTATTTTTTGCTGAACTGAAACTGGGTGTCACTTATTGGGCAACTCTTCCGTTAATCAGGTCTAATTAGTTTAATAAGATTTGGACCATACCTAATGAACAATAGATACACCTGCCGTTAGCTATCGAAATGGGTTTATAATAGAGTTTTTTGGGCAATCAAAGTACTTTCTACTTTATAGCAGTACCTAATTGATTGCCTATTTTATGCGATAACATAATAAATCATAAGTGGGTAAATTAACCTTACAGCATCTCTAATTGCTAAGCACTTAATACTCCGACACGTAGAACCCTAAAAAAAACATAGTTAATCATTTATTTGTTATAACAGAAAAAATACGCCGCGCCGCGTATATTAAAATTTTTATGTTTGAGTTCTGCGTTAAATTTTAGCCGTTTGAGTTAAATACAAAATATCTACAAGTCACTAACTAATAGTACAGTCAGCAGCAGAGGTAGCTAAGCGGGCCGGGTGTTCAAAATGACCTGCACATGACTTTATTCTTAAGAAATTAAGAGCGAGGTTATTTTGAACACCCGGCCCGCTTAGCTACTTCTGCTGCTGACTGTGCATTTACCTGCGAGACTACAATCGAGCCGAGGAAAAATAAATCTTATGCCGTTTATGTGTCATCATAAACAAGATAGAATCAAACAACAATCATCTAGTCTATGACCAATTAAACCCCAGGTCCCTTTAAATCGATGCAATAAATTGAAGCGATCGGTACCGCATTGGATCTTGCATCGATAGTCCTAATTAACATAAGAATGCATTCAGTGCCCCGATTTCTCAGATGCTCGTCGCGGTTGATACAGATTCGAGATCTGTTCCGAGATATAGGACAGGTAGAAATGCGCACTGAGATATATGAGCAGCGTTCTAAAACTGCTAGTAAACTAGTAGCTTTGTGAGCTGTAGAAAACGCGAGTATGCCTTATTTTCAAAATTATTCTTTTTTTGAATTTTGAAAAACTGAATAAACAAAAAAAAAGTGCATGCAATGATTTTTTCACTTCTCATGCTCTAAAAGTGTGTCATATTAGGCTTAGCAAGCGGGGCTAAAGTAGTACATTTAGCCCCTAGGGAAAATATGTATACATATATTTATGATTTTTAAAACATTTAATTTGACCAATCAAAACACTTCACTGTATTAAATCCACCAATCACAACTCTTTCAAAGAACATTATTTGTATATGCTATCAACTAACCAGATTACAGCTAATATTAAAAACAACCAATCAGAAAACAGAATTAATTTCAAATATCAGGTGTTTTTTAGTCCCTAATTAACAAAAATTTAAACAAAAACCGCCTCTGGCCGTCAACGACGCGCCTGTAGACGGTCAGGCTGCCAATTAATACACGGTGATTAAATACTGATGATCCACTATGGCTGTCTCTATCTATAACATGCAATGAGAAAGAGACAGCGCGTGGATCGCGTGATAATACTTCACCTTGTATTGGACGCCTTAGAGGCGTTTATTCGCGGTGTCAATATTTTGTATCTGTGCCAAAGCAGTTTAGTAAAAAAAACATGCCGCTAAATTGAACAATCTCTTCGCCGTGGAATTTGTTATTGATTGTGGATGGATAATCTTTGTTTTACTATTTTCTCGCAGTCGAAGTGAAAAATAGAGTGTCTAAACCTAGAGGGTCTAAAAGCCATATTACCCCTCGAAATATTTTCCCTCACTTCGCTCGGGAAAATATCCATCTCGTGGTAATATGGCTTATTTTAGCCCCTTGTCATACAATCTACTATTGTACAACATAGTGCTCTATATATCTGTTCATGTAACATCTTTCACTGTAACCTATGTTTAACTAAATAAATATTCTGATTATGATTCTGAAAAAAATAATATTGAAGCTGCTCTCAAAGTTTTACGAGAATCGGTTGAGAACTGTGACCTGGGAGGCAATTTTTGACTTTCGAGCGCTCGAAAATAAAATAAAAGTAAATAAGTACGGTTGTAGTGTCAAAATTGCAGGCACTTACTTTCTAGTAGGTTAGATTTGACTTGGCCAGTTTTTATCAGAATTAAAATATATAAATATATGTTGAATAACTTTATAAAATGACTCATGTAATGAAAACTGGTCAAGTCAAATCTAACCTACTTTAAGATCTCACATTTTTAAATAACAGCAATTGTTATAGGTATCCAATAAAGCAAAGAAATAGAGTTTAATACTTGTTCATAATGTTATTTTGTTCCTATAAATACATATTTGGATTTGGCATAACGTGGCACTCATTTAGATCTCCATTCTTTTTGCGGCGAAGCTCACAGCCAAGCATAATTTTTGTATTGAACTTGGCTCTCCTGTTTTTGGTGGAATTATACTATCCGCAAAACTAAGTGGCGAGTCAGGTCGTAAAATATTAGAATTATGCTATTATTACCCACAAAAAGGTTTCATTGATACTTTTATTGCCCGACTCGCCACTTGGTTCTGCGGATAGTATAGGTAACTGGCCACAAAGTTGCCAGAAGTTGTATTAATTGGTTACGCAACAGGCGTCCCCGGTGCATGAACAGTTAACGTCTGACAGGGACCGGTCCGTCGTAATCACACCGACGCGAGCCGAACGTATGCTAATATATGAAATGCAACTGTTAATTATAATCTCACACACCCTATACGGTTGAGGCATTTAGTTGTTCTGAGGGGTAACCACGTAACGTTTCGAACGCGCGTAAGGACAGTCCAACTGTCATTTCTTCATATGAAAATTGACATTTAGATCTACCTAACGTACGTACAATGCGTTACGTGATCGACCTACTGGTGGAATAAAAAAAAACACATACATACCTCCTCCATGCGTCGTTATCCTCAGTGTTGGAAGGTCATGACCCCTCTTCATCACGGTCCTCTATCTAATGATGTTTCTAGCAGGGTTCATGTTTGAAACTTTCAATGCAATTATGTATTAGAAATTAAGACCTTGTAAACAACATGATGCAATAAAGAACTTGAACTTGAACTTGAACTTAAGTCTGTCTGTTTTCGGCGACATGCGCGACCTCGTAGAGCTTAGTAGAATAGAATAGAATACTTTTTTTTAGAATAGAATTGAGGGTGGTGCGGATTTGGCCGATCCATCGGATTCGGATTGGATTGCGTCCTCTCGGTCTTTTTCCTTCCACTTTGCATGTCACAACATGAGTTTCCTTGATCCGTCTCATATTACAAGAAAATATATCTTAAATATCTGTGGTAGACTGACACTGGCAATAATATTGAAAGTTGCAGCCGCTATTTGCCATTACCAGTGTCATTTAGCACAGATATTGAAGATATTTTTTTGTAATGAGACGTATGACGGAAAGTGTCTAATGTTCTTGACCCAAAACGTAAGTGAGAAAACTGTTTATATTTTTCAAAAATAAATGAAGAAACTTTTTTTAGAGCTAAGGAAGGTTATTCCTATCACCAAAAAATAATCTAGCACTTCTGATATTTTCATCCATTCTCCGTTCTCGAAGACACGGTGCATTGGTACGGTGTGATGTGCGTTTGAGCCGACCTCGCAAGGCCGTGTCCGCCGAATAAGGCTCCCGCGCTACACACGTTTTTACAGACTGCACCCCACATTCCACCGAGTAGCGGTACACTTTACCAGCGATGGCACTGCCTGATAATGTATATTTACAGTGATTTAGCACGAAGGGCACAACCCTTGGGCGCCTTGCGCCATTGGAAGTAAGTTCGGCAGTGAAGGACAAAGGTTTTTGTATATTTAAGGTAATCAATAATCATGCGTGGTACATTGCACGTAGAACCGATGGCCGTTGAGGCGGAAAGGTGGCGACCACGTATTGGAAGGCGCGGCGTGGGTAGGCCCCCCACAAGGTGGACCGATGACCTGGTAAAGGTCGCGGGAGTCCGCTGGATGCGGGTGGCGCAGGACCGGTCACTTTAGCACTATTTGGAGGCCTATGTCCAGCAGTGGACGTCTTTCGGCTGATATGTTGATGATGATGATGCGTGGGATGTTTGTTTACTTACTCGGTATCCTAAATGATGTGACGAGACTGTTATCGCCCACTTATTTCCGGTCAACACATAATCCAATGCCATTTTGAAAGTTGGAATTAATATGCAACAACAACGGACTCACGGACGGATATACGTACTTTAATGTGGTAATCGCTGCTGCTAAAAGACTTGACGCAGATTATGAGGACGACTGGGCTGTTATTCCATCCTTGATATTTGACAGAATTGGACTTTCACATCTCGGCCTTTCAAAATAAGATAAGATAAGATATAAGATAAGATATTTTTTTATTGTCAGAACTGTGTACATTGTGATGAAAAAAAAATAATATAGCATCAACAGTTTGCCCATTTCGGACAATATTCATGGCGTTAAATTTTTGAAATTATTAACAATAATCATATTCTCAAATAAATTTTCATCTAAAACAATATTAAAATATAATTCAATAATAAAACTAGTATAAAAATATTAATTCATAAAAAATATTCATTTAAGTTATAAAAACATTTGCCTAAAAGCCACTCTTTGAGTTTTGTTTTAAATTGTGTTCCTTCTAGTGGTTTAATTATTTCGGGTAATTTATTAAATACTGTTATTCCAGTGAAGTATGTGCTCTTCTTTAAAATATGACTAGATGGCCATATAAAAATTACAGATACATCAAAGCTTATCTCAAATATAATCATCATCATCATATCAGCCAAAAGACGTCCATCGCTGGACATAGGTCCCCCCCAAAGAGTGCCAAAGTGACCGGTCCTGCGCCACCCGCATCCAGCGGACTCCCGCGACCTTTACCAGGTCATCAGTCCACCTTGGGGGGGCCTACCCACGCCGTGCCTTCCGGTACGTGGTCGACACTCGAGAACCTTTCTGCTCCAACGGCCAACGGTTCTACGTGCAATGTGCCCCGCCCACTGCCACGTAAGTTTAGCGATTCGGAGGGGCTATATCGGTTACTCCTCATTTCAGATGGAATACTACTCCGAGGGAGGCTCGGACTAGAATGCGCGTTGCCAGACCTGTACACTCCTTTTTGAAGATGCCCATGCTGTAGGCCCTTAGGAAAACCGCGGCAGGGATTCCGTTCCACAGCCGGTTGTTGTCGTGCCTAGTTTTACAGTTTACAGCAACCAAGTAAACACGTCCTTCGCAGCAAGAAGTTTAACAAATTCCACTTGATTAGCGCGAATTGTTCATGCTAACGACATTAGGGTCAGCTCGCACCATTGTGTCGCGACCTTGCCTCATTACCCCAACAAAATTTGATCCATTCAAAAAAGACTTATGTCAGATAAACTCCATAAACGTATACGACATTTCAAGATGGCGGGCAAGAGATCCGGACCATTGTCTGTTGGGAAAACGGCCAAAAACACAATTACTTTGAATTTTGTTGATATAAAATTTAATTGGGATTTTTTCGGTCCGTTAGCCGCGGGAGATTAATTAGACGCGTTTAGTTAAAACGGTGTTTTTGTGGTAATAACTATGAGTTAAATAACTTCCTTATTTTGGCTCGGTTATCTATGGGTACTGGGCAGTTGATGATTACACAAAGGTCAGTCAATATCGCTGCTACCTATTTCTTCACTAACCAGCTAGAGTCTAGGAACTGTTTCCTGTTTGGTGAGATTAAGACAAGCAGTGCATTACAAGTCGTATAGGAGTCTCTTTCTCATTCCCTAGGGTTAGTAATGCTTTTGGAACTATGAGATTGCTTAGGAATGGTCCTCAAAGATCCACTCCGTGTTTTGAAAATGGCTTTGAATTGATTGATGTCGAGATTGTAGATACTGACAGAAACGGATAGTATATTTATTTAAACTCTAATAAAATATCGCAAATAGAACTTAAACTAAACCTAAAGGCATTTCTTGATAGTTAATCCCAAATTTCACATTATGCACAAAATGTCTTGAAACATCTGAACTCAGTCATCATCATCATCATCATATTAACTGAAAGACGTCCACTGCTAGATATAGGCCTCCCCCAAAGAGTGCAAACATTGACCGGTCCTGCGCCACCCGCATCCAGCGGACTCCCGCGATCCTTGCCAGGTCATCAGTCCACCTTGTGGGGGGGCTACCCACGCCGCGCCTTCCAGTACCTACGTAGTCGCCACTCGAGAACCTTCAGGAGCCGTAGCATGGTTGGCCTTATCACGCGACAAGTGACAAGATAAGAGCGTCGTCTCGTTCTATCGAACGGTGTCAGCCAGCGACGCACGCTCTATCCTATCACCTATCGCGTGACAAGGCCAATCATGCTACGGGACCAGTACTCATTATGATTCATTTACTTATCGGGGATGTTTAAATATGAGTCCCAATAACCCCTAAGCTACTTTAGTGACTTTACTCCATCATTAAGGTCAAGTCGGGTGGATCGCGTGTTCTCACGACCGTCACGGCGGTTGGCCCGACGCCCGACCGACGTGTTGGTTTGGTTCGATTCTCACCGGTGTCTCTTTACGACACTATTTTGTTTCCTTTATTTCTTTGATGCACTCGTTCATTTAGATGAATGGGATTGTAAAATTATTTGAAACATGACAACTTATTTCTTAAGAAACTTGCTGTTGCTATATTGGCTCTACATTTTCCATGTACCTACTCGGGAAAACAGTTCAGACTTACCTATTTATCTACAGCTATAGTTTCAACTATGTTAATTTTGTTGAATCGAACGACTTATGTGACGGTTGATATGTTGCTCAGCATACAGAGACATAGGTAAATCATTCGTCCCTATCGCACTTAAATTCATGCTAGTAAGGGACATATGTTTTATGTCCGGCATAAAAGCGGTCATGCTAACTAGACTGGTCGCGTTTATAATTTATATCACTTTTAGGTGTTTTAGTTGTGGATAAATCAAAACCATCTTCATCTTTAACCATGATCTTGAACTGAATTAATAGCTGTTACAAATAATAGATAAGAATGAGCTTCCCAACTAGCACACTAGCGTTAAAATAACCCTTATATCATTCTTATATCGGTTACAGCCAAGTGTTAAGGTGTTAAGAATGCCTATAAAAACGTTCTTACAGCGTGCTCTAAAACCCTTATAACTACGAAAGAGGCCCACGAATTACAGGTGAAGGTATTAGCTGAGAGTCTTATAAGAGTCTAGCTCTTACGCAGTTTAAAGTGAGCATCTTACTCTTTTCTTTACCCATAAAATTATGAGACAAATATAGTCTTCCGACAAAATGGCGCAGATAGTTAGTATAGGTATTAATATTTGACAGCTATGGAGTCGTATTAATTGAAAGTGAATTAATTGGAAGTGTGTGTGACATGAAGTGAAAACAATCTGCCCTTGTGATTTTACGGTAAGTGTATACCATGTTTCCCATCTCAATTTTAACGCGCCCAG
Source organism: Epinotia nisella (assembly GCA_932294315.1). Classification (NCBI taxonomy): domain Eukaryota; kingdom Metazoa; phylum Arthropoda; class Insecta; order Lepidoptera; family Tortricidae; genus Epinotia; species Epinotia nisella. The sequence goes on from OW028677.1 coordinate 1,630,672, forward strand.
GATTTATTAAAGATTTCTAATAAAACTTATGAACATTAAAATATACCTACATCTAAAGTTTTTATCATTTTCTATTCTTGTTTCTTGGCCAGTGGCATGATAAATTAAGTGGCATCCATATAATGGCAAGAGTAACATAAATAATGAAGTATCTTGATATCAAATATTGAATAACCTAATCAATTTGTAGGTTAGAGTCCATCAAAACAATGGCGAATTACCTTAAAGCTTTAGGCGTTAGTTAACTCAACTATAACGCTTATTGACTTACAACACTCTTACAAAAGACTTAATTCTGTTATAAAGTCTCTGCCTGTAGCTAGGACTCTTGTAAGTGTTTAAGTGTTAAAAACAGGTTAAAGCTTTAACATCTTAAGTGTAATTGCTTTGAGTAACACTCTTATAATGCTTTAGGACTTAATTATTTTTCTTAACTCCTTTATAAGAGTATTAGTTATAACTGAGAACATTATAACTCACTTATAAAGGTTAAGGTTATAATAATACCCTTAGCTATTACCCAAATGTTAGTTGGGTTGTCTTATCTAACGGTAGCATATACCAATACCTAAAAAAAAAAACGGAACCCTAAAAATTATTCAACCTAGCTCTTGTCTCATATACTATACTTTAGCTCATATGTGACTGTGTCTAGTAAAAGGGACCACTTTGAGGATTTTAGTTTCCGAGATATATGCATTTTTAAAAATTAGTCGAAAATTACGTAGAATGGGTTTTTAATACTAATCGGTTATTAATACCTTAAATGTCATAAATCTTTGATGATACTAGATTAACTTGGTACCAATTATTCCATAACTTCCTAATAGAAGTGTATTTTTCACGAGCATAAACTTTTAAAATCAATTTTCTCAATTCGTACATTTTGCCTACTGCATGTTTAAAAATTTATAAAAAAAATAATGATTATGAAAATGAAAATGATTCTTTTTTCAATTAATAGCTAATTTTACCTAGTTTTAGGAGATTTAATAACTGCATACCGCTAAAGTGGTCTCTTTTCCCAGACACAGTCACATATAATCTACACTACTTGCTAAGATGTAACGGCTTAACTTATATAGTTTGTCATTAATATTGATAACAGTAGCCTCAATACCACGAAACTAACCTAATTATATCAATTCAGGAAGAAACAAAAGACGTAGTGTCAAGTTTCCCATATTAATAATCATCAGAAGATGAGACGACATACTGATATGCCGAGCAAAATAAAAATGGCGTAACTCCATACGAGTTCATAGTGACTTTTGACGATTAAGTTTAGGGTAGTATTCGATGCCGCGAAGGTTTCTCACGGGTCGTCACAGCCTCTTTACCTCTAGGTATGGTCTACCGCGTGTCTGCGATGTTCCCACTTCATGTAACAAAAGTACGCATGTGTCTTTGTCATTCGTTTGTTGTACACTTAAAGAGTAAAGGAGATGGACGGTTTGTTTTTAGCAGAATGCCTGCGGTTGGCGCTGTCGGTCTCACGGGTTTGTGTCCTTTTCCGGATTGTCCGGGTGATTAAGGGACAATTTGTATTCACACTAAACTTACGTAATTTAAAGGACATTATATTGTAGGTTTTGATACAGGCTATTTTGGTACGAGTAACGAGAGTAATTTAGTTTATCATCAAGATAACTTTTCTTTTAGGACTACGTAAAATAAATAAGTTAGTAGTTAAGTGATACGTAATTTTCTGGTACAAGCTTTTATTGCCGACTGTACTTTTCTATATAGGTACAGTCATCAAATACTCATTGAGACGATTCTAACGAGCCCAAACTCAACGGGGTTTAAGTACTGAATTCCCATGGCCACCTTCTGTCTATATCATTAGATCAGCTCGATGCATAATATTGAATTGTCATCCAAACTAGGTACACCTTTACTCAAAATTTCAGCTCATTCGGTTAAAGATATCTGCTTCAAAATTGAGTTGCAAATTTTGACGGACAACTTACATACGAACAGGTCAAGTTAATATAAAGGTTGTAAAAATTTAATAATCTGAATACGCATTTGTGATTCCATAATATTAGTGTTCTATTCAGAGGTCACAGAAATTTGCCTGGGGTCAACCCGCTTCGATTGTAAACCAAGACGACTTTAATGTAACTAATCCTTGCACTGAAACACGCAGTCCAGCTTCCGTGGTAGGTACTATGCTTACATATCGGCAAACGGGGTTTCATTGACCATTGGACCGGATCAGTAACAAAACGTAATAAGCGCCGCTCGGACAGTATCCAATTATGTCATTATCTTAGTGTGTCACTAAACGTAAGATTCACAGCTCACCTCTCCTCACCTCAGGCAAACCAGTCTAAGCCAGAGCGCTGGCTACTCGCTGCTATTATGAAGCCTAGCGTCAAGGTATACTTACTAGGGGTGGGTGAGATGAGGATTAAGTTGTCGTTAGCATAATGTTCGGGGAAGGTGAACCCGACGCCGCACCTGTTTGAGGACAATGCGTGGGAGCCGGTCACCGCAGTGGTCGGGGCGGCTCGGATTTCGCGCCATTCTTCGTAGGGCGGGATTGGCTTGTTAATCATAAAAGCCTGGTACAGTCACGGACTTTAAAAGTTGAGCCATTTAGGTGTCAACTAATTTTGGTTTTTAATAGTTAAGTTATAAATATCCAGTAAAAGGTGAGCTCTAAATGGCTCAACGATTAATATCCGTGGCTGTACGTATGTTGTCTTCGATTTGTGAAATTTGTTCATAAAGATGCGTATTATATAAATAAGTAATTAAGATTTAATGCTGCATTTGTAATGTTAGTATTAGGTAATTGACTAATGAACTATGTAGTAGTCTTTGACATAGTGAAATTATATTGTACCTCAAGATTAAACAATGTTTTAGATAATAGCATGTACTCTATATAGAATTATCGTGTAACCCCTATGAATGACAGAAAACTGACAGCAGACCGACCATCAGTCCGTCAGTCCGAGGGTTACACGATAATTCCCTCGTCAGTCTGACCAGAATGATGGACTGAACTGAAGCGAGAATTATCGTATAACCCCTATGAATGACGAAAAACTGACAAAAGACCGACCATCAGTCCGTCAGTCCGAGGGTTACACGATAATTCTCTCGTCAGTCTGACCAGAATGATGGACTGAACTGATGAGAGAATTATCGTGTAACCCCTATGAATGACGAAAAACTGACAAAAGACCGACCATCAGTCCGTCAGTCCGAGGGTTACACGATAATTCTCTCGTCAGTCTGACGAGAATGATGGACTAAACTGACGAGAGAATTATTGTGTAATGAATGTCAGAAAACTGATAGCAGACCGAACATCAGTTCGTCAGTCCGAGGGTTACACGAAAATTCTCTCGTCAGTCTGACCAGAATGATGGACTGAACTGAAGCGAGAATTAGCGTGACCGGTGTCTTACGTTTACTAACTAAAGAAAGTTCAACCACAACTGCTAAATCGAGACAACGAAATTGGTTCAAATGTGTGCACGTGTAATCTGACCAACCATAGAGCTATATAGAACCACGCAGCGCCCGTCGTCCCAGAACGATTTGCAATTAGCCTGCAGGATCACGAATATTGTTATGTAACGGACGGACAGGTGGTCGGTATGTGATAATTACATTAATGTCGATGACCATGTCTGGTGTGTGGTTTCGACGTGACGTCCGGTGTTAAGGATGATTACATAGGTAGGTACTTATATACACATACATATAGACTATACCGTGCCGGTCCCGTGCCCGTGCCTTGCCTGGGAAATGAAATTGAGTACGTCAAAAAATCAATAATCAGTTTTATAAGTATTTGCGAGGATTTATCGGTGTTTTTGGTAAAAAAATCATTACTCGATAGTCTTAACCCCGAACGGACTCAAAATCATTTTCTTTAGTCAAAAAGATGAGTAAAAAGTTAATGAAACAAAAAAAAAATACTTAAAAAAATATTAATAAAACAAAAAAGTGCAACCATTCTTAAAAAACTGAGTACGTCAACAAATCAGAAATAATCAATATTATAACCGTCTGCGACGATATTTTCGTTTTAGTTTCAAAGAAAATCCGATTTTTCACATACAATTTATTTTATTTTATTTAGTGGGCCTAATTACCCCAAAATCATGTTGTGGTATGATAATGACTAGATGAAGCCATTTTCCGAAAAAAATGTATCCTAAAATTTTAAATTGTCTATTTCTATGAAGAGCTGATTCTCAGCCCACAGTTCAGCGGAGCCGAGTTTAACCGAAGTGGAAAGAAGAACACGCCTGCCAGTACTAAACACTAGAGGCTCTGTGAGCTGTAGAACCCGCAACTGTCATTATAAAAAAAAAAAAAATCTTTTCGGAAAAGTGACTCGACAAAAAAAACTCGCGTGGTGGGGGGTTCCGTAAAATTGCTATGCTCTAAGCATCAGGCGCTCCATACAAAATACACAAAAATATTGAGAATTTTCTCGTTACTTTGAATACTCAAACTTCTTATAGGTTTTCCTGTAATCTTTAGGCAAGGAACTATTTCCAATTTTCATCTTTTTTCCTAAATTACTTCAAATCTGTTTTTGATGAAATTATAAAAAAATATATATCTGAGATGCTCACAACAACCCCTTTCATGTCATATGTCACACAATACAGTTATCGAAACTTTTTGTTTAATTTTCCAGTTTACCCCCCAAAAGTGGCCGCCTTGTTCAGAATTCGTTAATTTACTTTCCGCGTCCGTCTTTGGGCCACCAATTTACATATTTATGTTTACCAAGTTTCAACTCAATCGGTTCAGTAGTTTCGGAGCAAATCGGCTGTGACAGACGGGTGCCCTTTGTTTCCCATAATTTTGTTGTTCCGAATTTCGATGGTCAGAAGTTGATATCCATAAAATTTATAGACATACATATCAGTAGTCATAATTTTTGTTAAGTATAACGCTTAATAGTTCTAATATCAATGATCTATAATATTAAATCCTATAATCTCAAAAGTCATAAAATTGATGACTATAATGTTTAAAGGTCTATAGATAATTATTCAGAAATGTTGTAAGGCATTTATTTCAACGTACTAATGGTTGTTATTCATATCGTATTAATGCCTAAAATTAATTATGTCTAAGAAACCAAATCTATAACATCCATAGGTATATAGATAATTACTCAGAAACATTTCTAGACATAATAAAACTACTATCAAACCTATCAAAATAAGCATAAATCGTCAAATAAAATTTTCTCTGAGATCAACCAATGCCAAGATAGTGGTGTATAAAGTTTTTCAAAGAACAACAAGAATAGGGACTTAGTGGCAAAACCGACTCGAATCGCGGATAGGTTAGAAGACGGAAGCGGGAGCTTTGCTCCCGCTTTCGTCTTCGAGGTTATTTTTTTATAAAAGAGCGGAAACACTTGTTTGCAAAAAATATTATAATTTTGCAACACAAACATTGTAGTTTTTATCCTACGCACTACTTAAATTGGGATATAAATCGTATGTCATTGCAATATTTTTGGATTAGTATTTTAAACAAAATTATACTGACTCGTACAACCACTTGGATAGGTTTGTTAGTTCAAGAACAACAATTTATTTAGAACAAGAATTTTATACCTTCTTATAATTATTGCGAGTGTTTTTATTGACTGTAATATTATGAAGTCTGACACCACCCTCACATTAAATGTTATGACTAACTAACCACGTGACTACCCATCATTATGACCTGTGAAAAAAGACTTTACAACAATTATAATAAGCAAGTTTATTGCCTTCAATAATATGAAATGGCATACCATCTGCACATTGAATGTTATGACTAAACAATTTTATGACTAACAATAATGATGACTTGCAAAAATCGGAACTCCAATTTATATTGTATAATTTTATGACTTTCGACAATATGACTTATAACAATTATGTTGGGTAACGGTATGGACTGAAAAAATCGGAACTTAAATTTTATGGGAACCAATAGAGACCCGTGACAGACTGACAGACAGACGCACGAGGTACGGAACCCTAAAAACTGCTCACTAAATTTCACGAGAATCGGTTGAGAAATGCAACCTGTAGGTAGAGGAGAACAGCCGGACAGCGTGACAGACACCGGACATACGAACGATTTTCGGCCCAAGCTGAAGCATAAAACTTCGTTCGCTTACTGTCACATACCGTCTCATTCCTTAGCAGTACCTACCAATCAAGTAACCAATAAAATATCAGGAACGTGACAATATGCACCAAAGCAATGATGGAATCCTTTCACACGCCGGTGCACTAGCGCTGTAATTAATTATAATGTATGGACATTAAGGTGCGACGTCCCTGTCATTTGTTCCGATTTGTAGGAACAGTACTTCCTAAACGGCACGCTGTGCGAGTGTTAATGGACAAATTAAAATCATGTATTGTGTATTTTTGAGGATATAACGGGAACTACAACATGGTTTGTCGTTTTGACAGTTCCTTATTTCCAACGGAATAGAACATTTTTTTTGACTTTCACTCCTTGCGTATGGCAAGCGGTATTTCGACAATGTCGGCCATGAGAGGATATCACAAATTTTGATTTTTGGGGAGGATATGTCTGGAAACCTGAAAGTGAATGTTTGATTATCCGTCGTATAGAGCATTATGTGTTTATCATTATTATGGCACTCAAGGTCTTTTATTTAACCTATTAGGGTCATTATGCCGGTTAAGCGACCACCTTCGGTTAGCGACCACATGAAGAACAAAGTTTTTTCAATTGAAGATAACATCAATTCTACAGAGCCTCAAAGCCTATTGGAACAGTTAGCCGTATGCATTATTTATTGTTTATAGTAAGAGAATAGGAATTTGAGCGTTTTTCAAAAAAAGTGTACATTAAATAATTTTTTTTTTAATTTCGAATTTTCAATATATATAAATACAATCAATCCTTGTTCAAGAAAAAAGTTGTCCCAGATTTTACTATGTAAGTTTTTTCTTCCAGTGCGTCACGACCATATAAATAAAAAAAGACTGCATACAAAAATCTGACTTGTCTTTATTTATCTGTCACTTTGAGATTTGAGGATCGCTTTAGCCTACTTGGTAGTGACCCTGCCTACGAAGCAAGAGGTCCTGGAATTCGAATCCCGGTAAGGGCATTTATTTGTGTGATGAGCACCAATATTTGTTCCTGAGTCATGGATGTTTTCTATGTATTTAAGTATGTATTTATATCTATATAAGTATGTTTATCGTCGTCTAGTGCCCATAGTACAAGCTTTGCTTAGTTTGGGACTACGTCGATTTGTGTAAGATTGTCCGCAATATATTTATTTATATTTATTTGTGTTTGTGAGAAAGACATTTGTTTTTACAGAAATTCGCTAAGTTTTGTAAGTGTAAGCACCCTAAAATAATTTTAATTAATTGATAGTGTTAAATTATCTTTTTTTCTCTTTGCTTTTTCTTGTTTTCGTTCTAAGCCGCATAGATAATCTGTATTTTGTTTTGGATTTCACGGGACAGGCCTAGCCTAGTGTGGGACCATATCTATGTTTCAGATTGTCTGTATATGTTAATAAATATTTTCATTTCATTTCATTTTATGAATACGGGGATGAATATACTTGTACATAGAGGTATACTGGGTGACTTTGGGGTCATGACCACGAATGACAAACAGTGCAATTGCCAAAAAATTTGCTGTTCGCTGTAAGTTATACTGTAAGCTTACGCAAAAATAGTACATGAACTTTTTTTCACAATTCGTTTTTTTTGATTTTTTTTTACTCAGAATCGTTGATACTACCGATCCTCATACAAGAAAAAACCGGCCAAGTGCGTGTCGGACCACGCAAAACGAAGGGTTCCGTGCCTATTAAAAAGGTCGTATCGTCACAGAAATTTTACGGCACTTACGTCCTTTTCTTTGAGGAAGGCAGTTTTTCAGCAATATCTCGAAAACCTCTGAACCGATCTTGTTCAAAACAATTTTCGGTGAATGAAATTAATAAGCCCTATGTCCATGAATTTTTCCATATTTTTAAAATACACCATTCAAAAATTAGAGGGGGGGGGACAGAATTTTAGTGACTTTCGGGGCGATTATCTCCGACCCTATTCACTTAATCAAAAAAAATGCAAAGAAACCTTTTATTTATTTTGAAAGGCCTATCGATTGATGTGCCACACGGGGGGTCACAATGAAAAAAAATTTTTTGACTTTTAGTTTTATGTATGGAGTGCACCCCTAAATAAAATGTTTTTTGTCATTTTAATTACAAAACTATGTAGCGGCTAACAAAATACACCTATCCTCAAAATTTTATTCAAATACACCTTATAGTTTTCGAGTAAAATGCCTGTGACATACGGACAGACGGACAGACGGACAGACGGACAGACGGACAGACGGACAGACGGACAGACGGACATGACGAAACTATAAGGGTTCCGTTTTTGCCATTTTGGCTACGGAACCCTAAAAAGTGTCCAAAATATTCCATTTCAGATCGTCACATACAAGAAAAAACTTACATAGTAAAATCTGGTACATTTTTTTTCTTGTATAAGGATCGATAGTAACAACGATTCTTGGTAAGAAACACCCAAAAAAACTAATTCTGAAAAAAAAAGTTCATGTACACTTTTTTTGAAAAACGCCCAACTAACTACTGCCTTTATCCAACTATAAAATTAATTGCGAAAAATTACAATAACTCAATTAGTACATTCTGTCCTAGACCTCCCATGTTACTAGGATATTATTATATCCCTGAACAATTATATTTTAACAAGGTACTTTGAAATTGTATTCCTTCCACCCTCTTCATGTAACGGGCTTTAAATTTCGAATATTTATATGATAAATACCTCACTAAATGTCAACTACCGTTAAATATAGGATGTCACCTGAAGTCACGCGTAAATGCCATAAATAGCCATCCTGTATACTTCCACCAGCGATGTGATAAAGGAATACCAACCTTAAGCTAACAAATCAAGGTTCAAGATTGAATGAAGTAAAAAGTAAAGGGCAAAAGTAATTCCTTTGCGCACAAGGGCGCTAAATAGAGACGTATGCATGAAACGTGATTATTAGGGAAGGGAAATGTATAACGGTTATTGTTTCCTATACTTCCGATACGGGGTGACCATGATTGACGAGTAAAAACGGGATAGATAGAGGATTTACGTAGAAAACTTTAAATGCTCAAATTATAGCCAACATGTAAATGGGTCAAACTTTTTTTGACGTGATTTATTTATTTAATCGTATGGCTTACATGGTTGAATAGGCTAATACTATAGCATATCAATGCACAGCCCAAATCGCTGGTTCTAGAGATTCCAAATTTGGCACGTAGGTTCCTTATAAAATTTAAGGGTGCACTAAGAAATAATTTTTGAAAATTCACCCTCTAAGGGGGTGAAATGGCGGTTCAAAGGTTGTATGGGGAAACAAGATTAGATCGACTATTTTATTTGAAACTTCACAGGAGTATTCATAACGATAAATGAGTAAATACGTGTCCGTAATTCGTAATTGTATTGTATATCTACAAAAATAGGCCTGGTTTTAGCTCTGTTATTCATGTAAAATTTTATAGTTTTTAATACCAACGCAATTGTCATATAAGTTAAGTTAACCATCTGTATGTGGCATTGTATGTAGCAAGAAGATTGAAACAATTTGAGAGCGGTTTTTTAAACTGAAGTCTTGTCTGTCGAAATAGTTCTTAGCTATATTTGATGTGTGTTTTAATTTTTAGCTATACAGGGTGGCACTTTACTATGATCTTTGCTGAAAGTATAGAGTTATCTAATTAATTTTCAATCAATTTATTATAATTTTAAAGCTAGGTTAAGTAAAACAGAAAGACATTAAAAATTTAATGTTTCATTATAGGTGACAACCTTGCCGCTATAAAGTTACTATTTACATTTGCACATGACGTATGTCATTTACTATCAACTTGCTAGGGTTGAAACAGGGAAAGGTGCTGGTGGTGCTGAAGAAGTAAAGCGCAAGCGTTCCTCCAGCCCACCACTAAGGCACAAAGACGGCAGACGGAGAGGTTTTTCAGTGGGTAGACTCGGAGCCTCATTAGCCCACTACGAGGAGTCCCACATATCCACCCGGGTCCGTCCCCACACCTGGGTGGAATACGTAAAGCATTTTTCCTCACCTAAAAAAAAGGGTTGAAACAGGCGGATTTTTGCCCTAAAGTTTAACAAGCCCGTAACCCATATGTATATGTGGTATGTGACCCGTATTCCGCAAATAAATATTTCATTTCATTTCATTTCATTTCAAGCTTTATCTCGTTTTCGTAAACGATGATATTAACATAGTTTATTGGAAAAAAAATGCCCTTAAGATGAACATTTTTTTTTAAATTATTTTAAATTATGATAGGTATTTTTTTTTACTTTAATCTAATGATGTGTTGTGACATTGCCATGCCCTACCGGGGCCCATATGAGACTCAATGTACCTAGTTATTAAGATCTGTACAAAACTATGGTTGCAATAAATGACTATGACTATGACAATTCCCCGTTTTTGTAAAAACTCTTCATTCTGTTCCACACTGTATACTTTCTTTAGTATTCCATCAGCGTTTTGTCGGTGTGGTCACAGCGGCCAGGTGTTTCGCCGCCCGCGCAGCTATTTCCAGCGCTATTAGAAAAGCGCGCGGTTCCGATTTCAAACGCGGCGTTCGTACGTCAATCTAACCTAAGGTACTTTATTACGATGTGCTGAAAAGTGAACTCTATTGACGGTATGTAAAGGTTGTTTATAGAATATACCGTGGAAAATATTTTACGTGGTAAAAAGTAAAGGCGTATTGCGTTTGACAATGTTTACGGCGTTTTTACAGTTCCGTGCTGGAATGTTGGGGATATTTAGGAAGGTTAGTGGGCAGATTATTTTTACAAGCTTAATGGTTATTATATTGGCTGTTTATTTTGAAAAAAACTTCAGTAGATAGGGCTAAGGATTAGACATCTAGTGAAAAAAAAACCGGCCAAGTGCGAGTCGGACTCACGCACCGAGGGTTCCGTACAAACCTGTAGGTATATAAGTAAATTTTTTTATTTCGCAATTTTTCCTTTATCTGTGCTATAAAACGTTCGAAAATTTGCGGAAAATTGCGGCATAAACGGCTGTATCTTTTGATTGCGTTGGCTTAGAAGTTTGATTTTTTCACAGCTCGAAGGAGCAGTAGACCTGAGTATTTGATAGAAATTTTAGCTTGATACCTCCACGCGTTCCTGAGAAAAAGGGTCCTGACAAACGGACGGACGGACAACAAAGTGATCCTATAAGGGTTCCGTTTTTTCCTTTCGAGGTACGGAAAAACATTAAATTTCGTCTGGATGGTAGAAAAGGTTGACTCATGATAATCGTAATGCCTATGGAAATTAAAACAAATTATATTACTGGGTTTAACTCAGTAGGGATACTGAAATTGATACACAACGCCAACACAACGCACGCGAAAGTTAATCGATGAAACTTACTTACGTGGGAAGGATCGTAATCTTACTTTAAATGCCGCAATTTTTTGTGTCATAAAACGTCACTATAAAAATGACATCTGCAACACTCGAACACCCAAAAGGCTCTTATCTCTCATTTACATTATTTTATTACCAATAAGGTAGAAGTACTAGTGCCCGACATGTCAACAGAAAATACTTATTTGAATCACGATATTGTGCTCATTTAAGATGTATTAAACAGTTTCATACGGTTTGGGAGACGAGGTATTTACTCAAGTTACTGATATGGAATTCGTTTCATATGGTGATCTTATAAAAAATCCTGATAATATAAGAATTAGGTAATCAATCCGAATGTACGAGTAAATGGCAGGCGGTTATGCTGGCAGTTCCAATAGATGTCATTTCAGTACAAATGTCATGAATGACAGACTGATATTTTTATAAATAAGTTATTTGTCTTGAAATTGTGATAAGAAATATTGAAGTCACTAACATTTAGTAACTTAAAAATGATGTCGTGATCAATCTTAGTTTATTATTCGCTAGTTAAATTATATTCGTCGAGTACCAGTACCGCGTCGGGCACTAGTACTTCTACCTTAAATCCCGTATTTGTAAAAGGCAGTTAATGTCGCTGGGCTGGGCTGATTTACGCAGTGTTTGTCGCAGTTGTTGTTGTAGATAGGTAGGGCACATTTGGTTTGAAAGTTGGTGGTTTTTTTTTGGTACCCAACTCGGGAAGTTCATACCTACAACTTAGACACTTTTCAGTCAATATTCTTGTCTGACACTGACACATGCTCGTAATTAGAAAACCGTAATGATAGCTTTTTGGCAAAGAGGTTATCAATTCAAGGGCCCATTCGATAAGACGTTTAACCCTTTTCCAGGCAGAGGCTTTATATAGACCACATACAACCTGTCAAACATGTATATTAATGTCAATACATAAGACTGACATTCGATAGTCATTTTTCAACTGCCGGCCTGGAAAAGGGTTAAACTAGCCAATTCAAGTCTTGAGCATCAATTTAGCCTAAGTTATCTGCCTTGTGTAAATAATTCAAGTGTTCAACATTAAGAAGTTATACTCTAATAAAACAAACATTGTTGTAAGTAGAACAAATAAGAAATCGTATGTTCTTAAGAAACATTTTATTTTAGGATTATCTACTGAACTTGGCACCCATTTAGATCTCAATTCTTTAGTCGGCGAAGTTGACGACCATCACGCATATTTTGAATATTGAACTTGGCTCCCATTTTCACATTTATGTTTTTGGTGTGATATTGTCTTATCTTGACACTTCACCACTATTATTGAACTGAAGTTTTCGACCTTAATGCATAGTGAATGTTCTAACAACATTTGAAGAAAATGGATCCCAAATTAAAGTTCGTTCACCGTACTTACATTATAGCGAGCTCCAAACTTCGAGCGAGACCACCCACGTAGCCAGTTTTTAAAGTAACCACGAGACATCAATACAATACAATACAAATACTCTTTATTGCACACCTCACACAAACAAAGCAGTTACATAGAGAAACAATACAATAACATGTAGGTAGAGGTAGACAACAGGCGGTCTTATCGCTGAAGAGCGATCTCTTCCAGACAACCTTTGGGTATCGGAGAAAGAGATAAAACTAGATCATAAGGGTTTAACGGCTAACTAATTAATATCCGCGCATATAATTCGTTCTCGATCAGCCTTGACACGCGCGCTGACGGAATGCTAAATGCGCAGGCGCCGATGTTTTATGAATGTCAATTTCTGGCATTGAATTGACTTGAGTTGGTGTTAATGCGATTATTCCTTCTTTGGTATTTGAAATAGGCCTGTCTTGCCATTTTAACCTGCCTGCCTGTCTCTCACGCACCTCTGAGGTGCACATTCACTCGATTTCTTATATTTATTAAGGTTTGCCAACAGGCCAAATACTATAAAACATAAACTTGAAGAAAAACAACATTAAATATACTTTTTTTGCTAGAGACCCAATCGCAGGCAAACAACTTGCTTTAAAATAATTATACTCATAAGTCTCCGTTTAGACCAATGGTTAGCTGGTAGAGAATGCCATGTGGCATTAAGCTCGTGATTTGTACGTTTTTGTATTTTGTGCAATAAAGTTTAAATAAACAAATAAATAAATATACTTAACACGCTTGCATTTTGCAAGTTAATAAATCTTTCAGCTTTTGAATGCGGCAAAGCCTCTCGCAGACTGGCGCGGCCGCCGCGGCGGACAATAGTAAACTTGTTATTAGCTATCACTATTGACCGCCACCGCAGGCCGCACCAGTGTGTTGCAGGCTTTATGTTCTTTGGTTGTCACTGTCAGTGTCACACAAAACGCGACAACCTTAACTAGACGAAATAGCGCGTGCTCTACGGCAGAGCGGGATTGCATGATTTGAATTTTCTAGCTGTCAAACATAGGTGTCGTTAGATAGAGGACTTTCTGTACGTTAGTACAGTCACAGACTTTAATTGTTGAGCTTACTTAATACTGGACACTTCGTAGCTTCATAGAAAACCAAAATTAGTTGACACCTAAATGGCTCAACAATTAAACTCCTTGATACCTTGACCGTACTATTATTTATTTCGTTTTTGAACGCATCGGAGTTCAGGCTGAGCTGCAGGTTACCAACGGAGTCACAGGTGAAAGACCATCAGACATTGTGGTTAGCTGTGAATATGTCGAAGCAGTCCCCGATCAAGAAGCCTTAGGCCCTGGTCTCCTATAAATCACGCCGTACGCTGCGTCACAATGCCTACTATGGAGATGTACTGTTGTTATCGTCGGCCACATCAGTACATGTCCATAGTAAGCATTGTGACGCAGCGTACGGCGTGATTTATAGGAGACCAGGGCCTTAGCCTAGTTGGTAGTGACCCTGCCTACGAAGCAAGAGGTCCTGGGTTCGAATCCCGGTAAGGGCATTTATTTGTGTGATGAGCACGAATATTTGTTCCTGAGTCATGGATGTTTTCTATGTATTTATCTATATAAGTATGTTTATCGTCGTCTAGTACCCATAGTATAAGCTTTGCTTAGTTTGGGACTGGCTCGATTTGTGTAAGATTGTCCGCAAATATTTATTTATTTATTTAAGAAGCGGCACGGTTATCAGGGAAGTGGTTTGGACGGTGGGACGGGGCTTATCCCTATAAGCAATTTCTGCTAACCTTCAATCATGTGAAATTGTCGCTTTCAGGGCCGCTAAGTTATTTTTGACCGATTTTTGTTGGTGACCGAGATCCCACAGACTGCGCTGGTTCGGTCATCTCTTACTGCGAACGGGAGAGGATCGGGCAGTCAAGACAGCATATTTGGGCCGACCGACTGGTCGCCGCCCAGTTGGGCGACCCACGTGTGGGGAGATTACGTGCAGGCGGATCTGCGTCAGCTGAAAGCTGGCAGGAAGTGACGCAAGATCGGGATAAGTGGCGCGTCAGCGTCAGGACCCTTGTTGGATCACCAAGCCAAAATAGTTAAGTAATTTTTGACGCTCTGTCTTATTGGGTAAAACGCAATGCTATTATACTATACATACGCATGAGGTTAAAGTGGATTGTGTTCATTGGCCAAGCAGCAATGTTGTGCTTCGCGAAGCGTGTCATGTTTGCATGTCGACATATTCCTAATGCCCTGATGTCTGTGATGCTGATGACGTAATGTCACAAGTTGCTATTAAAATAAGTATTTTTTATACTCGTCGATGATGATGTTTGAAATAAGACTTCGTACACCAAACTATAATCACATACTTTTTTCTATAATAAAAAAAATTGTATATAATAAATAAATATTACGGGACATTCTTATTACCTAACTAGGCCTATAGTAAGCTCAATAAGGCTAATAGGTATTAGACGACGATATATATAATAGATATAAATACTTAAATACATAGAAAACATCCAAGACTCAGAAACAAATACTCATGCTCATCACACAAATATTTGTCCTTACCGGGATTCGAACCCAGGACCTTCAGCTTCGTAGGCAGCGTCAGTACCCACTATACTAACCTATGGAGCTCTATGGACAGACAAGTTCTATGGAGCTCCCGACTCAACTATAATAAATTATTGTACAACAGTTTAGACAACTATAATGAATTTGACCAATCACGTGGCGCCTTTACTGAACTATAATGAATATGACCAATTAGAACGTCGCCTTGGCCATAGAACAAAAGACATCAACGAATCGCTGGGCCGGTGGGCTGCGCTTCGTTTCAGCAGGGCTTAGATTTTCAATAGATACCAAGTTTGTTTAATTATTTCAGTTGACTCGTAGACAAAGTATTGTATACAATAATTACCTGAACACGGTAAGTACTCGACTTTAAGAGCCCCCATTGTGTAACCATTGTATAAAATACACTTTTTATACCATTGTTACAAACAAGTCCACTTCCCTGATGGATCACCGTAGCCTATGGATGCTTGCGAATCTAGGGTTATGAGCGTGTTGCCACCCCTTTATTGGTTTGAGGATTCGCTATGTTGACATCAAGAGACATGCAGATCTCTCACACAGGGGTCCTGCACTTAATCCCAAGAAAAATTGACCATCATTTTCACCTACGGGTGAGCGGCGTGAAGATTTTTCTCGTTGTATCAGCATCTCAGTATGTATACCAAATCCGCGCGGTACCACACACTGCACCGCACCACCGTGCGGCGAAGTGCGGCTCCGCAAACTACAGCGGGTTACGGCGGCAGTGTGATAACCGCTTACGAGTCGAACGATTCCCAGGTGCTAAAACCACGTAATACCAATTTTCAAATATTAAAATATAGATCAGTTTACAGTACCCCACCTGGTTTGCTTCACTTTGATATCGGTGTAGAGCATGCCTGCTCACCTTCACTCTACACCTCGTGTAAACTTTGCGAATATATGCGTTATCGTTGCAAAGCTCGCGGTGCCCACCACTCGGCTCCAAAAAATTAAAAAATCATTCATGGGTAATTGTGTAAGGTTTTATAACAAACTTCCAGGAAACTTAACTGAGTTATCTATTAATAAATTCAAGAACTATGTGAAGCGTAAATTTATCTCGAAAGCTTATTATAGCACACAAGACTACATGAATGATAAAACTCCATGGAACTAATTTTGACTGAATTTTTAATCTATTATTTTCGTAATATTTTGTTTTTTGACATTAGATTGTTTTTCTAGAAATATTCTACTAGTATTTTTTATACAATTTTTATATCATATATGTTTTATTCTTTATGTTTAAAAATTACTCTAAAAAATTAACTGACGATTTGAAAGTGCTTGTTACTAGGCCTACTTGAATAAAGATCATTTTGAGTTATCGTTGGAATGAGCCCAATTTCGCCCAAACAGAGTCAATTTAGTGAACCTGAGGGATAATTGCGTAACTTTTTGAACGAGCGTTAATACTAATCAACTGTTATCTATAAGTATTAATATTATAAAGAGGAAAGATTTTTTATAGACTATATTTTATCCTGCTTTCTTTGCATTACGCGGGCGAAGCCGCGCGGGCAGCTAGTTAGTGTTCCGTACCAAAATTGGTCCAAAGGAACACTTGTTTTCTTATACAAATAGATGGACAGACGGAGAGACAGTTCCGTATCCCATTTTGGCTAAGGAATCCTAACATGATTTTTAGATCTACCTAACGTACATATGTCATCATCATCATCATATCAGCCGAAAGACGTCCATAGCTGGACTCCCGCGCCGCGACCAATCAATCTTTATGTACATTTGTAATGGCAATCTCCAGAGGAGTGGTTTTGAAGCTGCGCACATGTTACACTTACCCATTTTGCTACTTAAACCGAATTATGCGACTCGCTACGTGCGCAACGCCGTAGCGCGTTTTTCCGCTCTGTAGCTGAATTCGCACGTAGAGGTATGACTCATATGTGAGTCATTGGCCATGAGTGGGTTAAAGAGGAAAACAGAGATAACACGAGCTCTTTTGGTCGATCACGTAACGCACTGTACGCGCGTCGGTTGGATCTAAATGTCAATTTTTATATGGAAAAATGAAAGTTGGATCTACCCGACGCGTGTTCGGAACGTTACGTGATTACCCCCTTGAAGACTGTGACGACCAGTGAATCAAGGAACCTTTTGCTTTGTAGTAGACCTTGACCTTCATACGAAGATTCAAGTCTATAACTTTCCAAATGAACGATTTCCGTATTTCACTCCCTTAAGGGTTGAATTTCGAAAAATCCTTGCTTAGTACACGTACGTAACGTAAAGAATATATGTTCGAAATTTCAAACCTATATCTTTAGCGGTTCAGGCTATGCGCTGTGTGTCAATAGACCAGTAACGCAAGAGTTTTATATATATAAATACAAGAAAAATCGCTTAATCATGCTCTATACGACTACTCTATACTCATATTTTATTCTCTTACTCTAACCCTAGAAACCTAGATAATACTGGTGCCAGTCAGTCAATAATAACTGTTCCTTTGACAGCCGTAAAAGTAAATGAGACCCGGCAGCAACAGTTACTTCCTGCCTCAACCGACTTCATAAATAACTAATAGAGTTGTTTACAAAGTATACTTGTTTTTGCCACGTCAGTTGCTTCAGAATAAATATTACTTGACGCAAGAGCGCGCCAATTTAGCATTGCTAAAGGGAAATTTCAGAATCAGTATAGTTTAATATTTGAGGCGAAGGATGTTGTGTTCCACTTGAGCCCACATCCTTATTCGATTTGACGGGGTTCGAATTAGTAATGAATATTGTTTTGGTACGAAAGGAGGAAGCATTAATTACGTGGAATGTAAATTTCCTTGTTGCAAATAGCACATTTTGCTGGAATAGAAGCAGTGAGCGTTATAATAATATGCCCTTGCCAGACAAAGAATGAATCTCTTTGGTAACGGCTACCCGCAACCAAAGGAATTCAGAGTGCTCCCACTGAGCTGCATCATCCGCTTTGTGGAAATGATGGAGCGAGCTTGGGAGTAGCTATAGGGGAGGGCAAATGCACAAAAGATCCCACTGGGTCGAAGTGTATCCGAAAGGGCCCTCAACTAGATAAGATAAGATGGCAGGCAGAACGATAAACATACCTATTATCAATGATGTAATATAGAAAGGTAGATATATTTTGTCTATACGAAATCCGTGTTTAAAAATGGCCACCAAATCTGACAGCTAACATTTCCATTGACGACTCGAAACGAAGCACACGAGGCCAGGCCTATGTCCAGCAGTGGACGTCTTTCGGCTGATATGATGATGATGATGATGAATGTAGATATAGAATGGACCGGTCATACTAGTACTCACAACTAACTGTGCTGCTTTTTTGTCAAACTAAGTCTAGAAAGTTTACAAGGTACACAATTGCGCAAAAAAAAACTAAAGAGAAAGAACAACTAACTGAAAGTGAAATAAAAATCGTTTAAAAGACCCAATATTTAATAGAAGTAAAAAGCTGCGCTTGAGCAACAGTTTCAACGCACGTAGGCGACGGCGCCGTCTTACAATTACACTAGTCTTCTTACAAAAAAGACACATGTTTGTAGAAAAAACGCGTCGGTTACGATCTTCTTCTACTGAGGTCCGTATTCGCGTGTGGGTGTGGCCCTTTACTGTCTTTCCATTGCGTCTTTAGTTTACAGAGGATAAGAAGAGCGCAATCTGGAGCCAGCAATGAATACATTGTTTTTTCACCGCATCGCATTCGTAGGCGTTGGAAAACTATCGTCATTAATAAAAAGGCTGTATGTAAGCATGAAAATCGCATGAAGATACGACCTTGTAGTTTGAAACGTAAGAAAAGTGATAAATAGTTAATTTAAAGAGCGGATAAACGCTGCGGGTGATTTTTGTAGTAAAACAAAAGACGGCGAACAATTGTGAAATGAAATGATTGACGTCACTGGTACTAATTGGTGGGGTTTGCGTCAAACGGTTATTGTTTTATTACTCTTTTGGTGATTGACGCAAGTGGTTAGAATGTTGAGACTATACAGTTTAGTTGCTAGTTTATACCGCCAGAAGAAAATGAAGGGATCGGTAATTTTAAAATATCTGTTATTATGAGTTGCGCACTTATTATTAGGTACTCCAGACATCATCATCGTCACTATCATATCAGCTGAAAGACGTCCACTGCTGGACATAGGCCTCCCCTAAAGAGTGCCAAATTGACCGGTCCTGCGCCACCCGCATCCAGCGGACTCCCGCGACTCCAGGCCCCGTAGCATGGTTGGCCTTGTCACGCGATAGGTGATAGGATAGAGCGTGCGTCACTGGCTGACACCGTTCGATAGAACGAGACGACGCACTTATCTTGTCACTTGTCGCGTGATAAGGCCAACCATGCTACGGCTCCAGACATAGATAAACACAATAAACAAAAACAGGCCAAGTGCGAGTCGCACTTGCGCACGAAGGGTTCCGTACCATCCATAAAAACGAGCAAAAAATCACGATTATTGTATGGGAGCCCCCCTTAAATATATTTTTTATTCTGTTTTTTAGTATTTGTTATTATAGCGGCAACAGAAATACATCATCTGTGAAAATTTCAACTGTCTAACTATAACGGTTATGAGATACAGCCTGTGAAAGACGGACAGGCAGACAGACGGCCGGACAGCGAAGTCTTAGTAATAGGGTCCCGTTGAGTACGGAACCCTAAAAATTGCAAGTTTTTATTCTTAAAGTACATTTGTGCAGCGAGTTAGCGACAAGTCGAGTTATAGGTACTTCAACGGCGTCCGTAACTGCTTCGACATTATTTTACCGCGGAAACGTACCACACAATCATTATTGTCCGCCCAATAACTATCATTAAATCATTATCTCACCAACTACGTACACCAGAAACCAGGCAAAACCACTCAAAATGTACAAAAAGATGCAATAAGGAACTGGTATGTACACAATAGGATTCCCATTCATTATACGAGATACATCTAACAGATTGGTCGTATGATGACATAGCTCAAAATTACTAAATATTTATATAAAAAAATATACTCTGGGTAAAGGTAACTAGGTTTGAATTCAAATGTTGAAACGTTGCGTCGCGCGGCAAAGTTGGAAGCTGTTGGTGAACTGATAGGATCGTAGGGAAGATGACGGACAATGCTAACAGGTATTAAAATCGCAAATAATGAAAGACTGACTTTTTCCTCATAGTAATCAGTAATCTTCGGTGTAGGTATCTGTGTATGAGTGATAAGTTGATAACTAAGATTGGTTGGAGTTGCACTGCTTTTCAAACAGTTTGGGTACGGGCAGTTGTTGAGGCAGCAGAAACGACTAAACACATTCTACTACTAAGCTACTAAGCAGGTAGAAGTATACAGGAAAAAGCACCTAGGGTCTCCGGACACACTACGGAACGCAGTCAGTAATACCAAGGCACTCTTAAACTTTTTAGAGGAGCTGGGGTAGTTAGAGTAGCGCCACCCTGCCGTTTCACGCAAAATAGGCACATTGGATGTCGGCTTGCGGAAAATGCCCAGTAAAACTAACTAACTAACTAACTAACGGGCAGTTGTTTTCCAATCATCATCAATGGCCACTATCTCTGTCGGATGATAGTTGCAACGTTTGTGGACGGTTGATGCAGATACGTCTTCCCAATACATTTTTAGACTCGTCGACTTTAATGTTTGAATTAAGACTTCGTACACCTAACTAAAACCACATACTTTTTAGGGTTCCGTACCTCAAAAGGGATAAACCGGCCAAGTGCGAGTCAGACTCGCGCACGAAGGGTTCTGTACCGTTAATCTTAGCCACTAAGGCCTTTGCCACATTGGATGCGTTCTGCGGCCTGCGGTCTGCGGTCAGGTCAAATTGAATTTGTTCATACATAATGTGGGCTTGACCTGACCGCATCCAGTGTGGCAAATCCTTTAATCATTGTAAACAAAAACGCTGAGTGGAAGTCATCTGCCCACTCAAAGTCTAAGACCCTCCAGAAATCAATCGAGGCGTCGTTGGGTCGAAGAGCATCGAAGGGTTCCATGAAGTAAGGCCCTAGCCCTAAAATATGGCCTGGCCTTTGGCAAGCCTTGGCTTTTGTATGAAGAATGCCATATGTCTTGGCTGGCCCCACAGATCTCGTCACAGCAGACTAGCGCTGCGCCCGTCGCCCGTCACGCCGAGCGCGCGCAGTAACGACGTCACGTCGACTTGCCACGATTCGGCGCAGGTTCAAGGTCCGGAGTCTTTGTCGTGTGAGAGGGTGATTTGCTGTTATTTATACTCTGTGTTTAAGTCTGCCATTTTTGAGTTTAATGGCCGTGCCATATACCCTGTTATTGGCATACTATTAGGCCTCATTTATGGCGGGGGGCGTCGTGGTGGAATGTTCGCGATCCCATGGCGCCCCCTTAACAGTAATGCGGGTGACACCGGTGTGTTTTTAGTGGGTATGCTCCTCGGATGGCGGCGGGAGGAGAGAGTCCCATATAACCCCCAAATGGGCTTTCCCGGGTCGGGGGTATGCGTAAAGCATTTTCACGTCAAAAAACCGGCCAAGTGCGTGTCGGACCACGCAAAACGAAGGGTTCCGTGCCTATTAAAAAGGTCGTATCGTCACAGAAATTTTACGGCACTTACGTCCTTTTCTTTGAGGAAGGCAGTTTTTCAGCAATATCTCGAAAACCTCTGAACCGATCGTGTTCAAAACAATTTTCGGTGAATGAAATTAATAACCCCTATGTCCATGAATTTTTCCATATTTTTAAAATACACCGTTCAAAAATTAGAGGGGGGGGACAGAATTTTAGTGACTTTCGGGGCGATTATCTCCGACCCTATTCACTTAATCAAAAAAAATGCTAAGAAACCTTTTATTTATTTTCAAAGACCTATCGATTGATGTGCCACACGGGGGGTCACAATTAATTTTTTTTTTTAACTTTTAGTTTTATGTATGGAGTGCACCCCTAAAAAAATTTTTTTTTGTCATTTTAATTACAAAACTATGTAGCGGCTAACAAAATACACCTATCCTCAAAATTTTATTCAAATACACCTTATAGTTTTCGAGTAAAATGCCTGTGACATACGGACAGACGGACAGACGGACAGACGGACAGACGGACAGACGGACATGACGAAACTATAAGGGTTCCGTTTTTGCCATTTTGGCTACGGAACCCTAAAAAAGGCCCCATTTATGGACAATACGCTACTACAACTAGGAGAACGTCCAAACATAATATCTGCGTGTTGAGTAGGTATAGCGTGCTCCTCCTAATTGGTTTATCATTGCCGAGGATCATGTCTTGTGGACGTAGTACCTTAGTATTTTTTTTCTAGGAGTTCAGGTTCTTGGTCTTTTGCTTTCTACTCTGCCTTTTACTACCAGGGCGCTATGTAAGCTTTCAAAGGCAGTACCTTTGTATTTGTTAGGACTTAGTGAAGTTTGATGGTGCCTCCTTACAAATTCGCCAGCATTCCTACCGCCACATCGGAACAATGCAAAGACAATACCAATTGACGACAAGTTGAAGTAAAACAACACACTGACCATTAAGAATCCACGCAACACAAAATACGGGATTTATTAAACCGTTGGGCAAATACCTTTTTTTACTTACTGTATTTACTTTCGTAATTGCCCAGTGCATTAACCCGTGCTAAACACCCTTATTAGGCTGCGAGCAAGAAACTACCGAATAATTGAGTAGTTACACGCCAAGTATAGTTTGCTGCAATAATCCTCGAGTTTAGGTCGTGTAATTACGGCTCGCGTCCGGACGTTCCGGTATAATTTTAACTCGCTGATTGACTCCCGATTCCGGCATTTGGTGCCGGTGCGGGAGGTATAAATGAATATAGGTACACTACCGTCAAAAAGTTTTAAGATCAAACACAAAATATGCATAAATTCAACATTTTATGAAGTTCCTATGAAAATATTACCCTGCAGTACCTACAATCGAGAAAATAAAGCGTATTACAATTTACTCCACAGAAATTTTATTTAAAAAGGCAACAATAAAAAAAATTGTAACGTTTTTCTCATCGTCCTCCTCGACGCTTTTTAGGGTTCCGTACCCAACGGGTAAAAACGGGACCCTATTACTAAGACTTCGCTGTCCGTCCGTCTTCGTCTGTCTGTCACCAGGCTGTATCTCAAGAACCGTGATAGCTAGAGAGTTGTAATTTTCACAGCTTATGTATTTCTGTTGCCGCTACGACAAATACTAAAAAACCGGTCAAGTGCGAGTCGGACTGGGGCTCCCATACAACAGACATTATTTTTTGCCGTTTTTATAGATAATGGTACGGAACCCTTCGTGCGCGAGTCCGACTCGCACTTGGCCGGTTTTTTCACTTTTTTTTCGGAGCAGATTCTTGGCATTCTTTCTACAAGTTTGTGACGTTTCTCGGCTAATGGATTCCCACTCATATTGCAGTATCTCCCATAGAGCTGTTGCAGATGTCGGACATTGTCTTCGGACTCTACGGTCGAGTTCGTCCCATAAATTTTCCTTACAAATGTATTGAAAAGAGTATTTGCTAAAGGTTAAAAGACAAAAATAATAAGTTTACGTTATTTTCTATTGATTGCATAATTTGAAAAAGATATAACAATGAAACTAAACGTTGTGTTATTTGGTCTTAAACTTTTAGAACTAGAGAAAATCGCGTTATGGTCCTAAGGCAAAGTATCAGCTGCAGTTCTGGAATTGAGTACCTAGTCGCATTTTCCTGCAGGAAATGCGGCGTTCAAACGTTGGATTATCGAGCAATGTTCCACAGAAAAATGTACATGTAAAGTGATTGCCAAGACTCCCTAGCTCATATAGCTTTCAGCGTTAAAAAGGTATCAGATCGCAAGTAGCGCCAAGCTTCTTTCTTACTCCACACGGCTTAACTCTACCAGCCACGCTCTACAAATTCTACATCTTGGATAAAAAATGTATTGATGTGTTTTCAGTGCCTTATAGCGAACATATACCGTGACGTATGCAAGCAGCTCGAATAAGAACTCAATCCACTAATTGGCCGTTGAGTTATCGAATGGTCGTCGTCTCTTAATATAAGGTGAATGTGATCCTCAAAATTGTGTCTCGCTCGCTCGTTAATGTTAGCTCGATATGCTGGACTTCGCCTGCGCAAAAAAACTTGCGAAAACAAGGTTTTTGTTAAAACGGATCATTATTTCAAGAGAGGGAACAAATGATGTTGTAGATTAATGTGAAAAAATTAAGATGTGATAAAGTTTTTTTTCCGAAAAAACTGTTCATGATATCACTTAAAGTTTAGAAGCAATAGCAGAAGTAGACTCTTGCTCCTTAAAAGGGTCTAAGTTTAAGCAAATAGTCGGGGCGTCGTCGCCCGCACTGTTCCGGCGTAATTTTACCCAATCGACTTCCAACTCACGCGCCGGTAATGCCAGTCGTTTCCCCTATACCAAGGCTACTGTGTACCAAACATAGACGTATCTCACGTACAAACTATCTTGCACTTACGACGTTTTTAAAGCATAAAATAAGGTGAAGTCAATACACTGCTAATGCCGAAATTTAAAGCTAATTTAGAGTATTACCATGACTTTACGGCTGTCTTTGAACGTGAATTAGTTAGATTTAGACGATAAAAGCGGTGATGGAGTGCTGTATGGATGTTAATATGGTGCATAATGGATGAATCGGTTGGGAGTTACAAGCTAAATGTAGTCGATAACTATAATTATGTACAACCGAAGTCAAAAATCAAATGAGGCTATCCGCAGCAGAACCAAGGTAACTGATAGCCTTCCGAATCGCTAAACTTAAGTGGCAGTAAGCGGGGCACGTTGCACGTAGAACCGATGGCTGTTGGGGCGGAAAGGTTCTCGAGTGGCGACCACGTACCGGAAGGCGTGGGTAGGCCCCCCACAAGGTGGACTGATGACCTGGTAAAGGTCGCGGCAGTCCGCTGGATGCGGGTGGCGCGGCGCAGCACCGGTCAATGGCACTCTTTGGAGGCCTATGTCCAGCAGTGGACGTCTTTCAGCTGATATGATGATGATGATGATGATGTCAAAAATGTGTATACATTTTTGGCCTTATTACAACGGAACAAGGTGGATAATTGTAAGTAGTATATCTTTGAGCTCGACTGTACATCGTATCGCGTCAAAGTCGTACTCTGAAAGGCTGTCACGTACTAAAATATATTTTGCGTCACCGATTTTGTTAACATATTGTACGGCTTTGTTTTAATTTTTGACGTGATAATGTCTTATAAATCGATGAACGCCGGCTGCACGCACGAAAAAGTGTGACTCATTGCCCCGTTCCGTTGACTGACATATCAACGCACAACTCAAACTGCTGGTTCTAGAGATTCCTTTGGCACGTAGGTTCCTTATAAGTGGGTGAAATGGGGGTACAAAGTTTGTATGGGGAAACACTATTTTATTTGAAATTTCACAGGAGTATTCCTAATGATAAATGAGTAAATACGTGTTATGCAATTTTCATCAATGTTTTCTTATGACGTTATCACGTAAAATTATTGTCTATAAACCGTCTTTACAGACAAGAGGACTACGAACAGAAAACACAGAGAGTTATAAAATATGTAACTTGCTTGCTTTGCGCGAACAAATAAAACACTTAGTGGGTCACATACTGAAAAACAAAAAAAATACCACACTTGGTAGAAAAAACATACAGAAGTAACTTGCTTGCTTTGTGCAAACAAATACACTCTACTGGGTCATATACTGAAAACAAAAAAATACCTCACTTGAAAGCAATAGTAGATTGTATGACAAGGGGCTAAAATAAGCCATATTACCACGAGATGGATATTTTCCCGAGTGAAGCGAGGGAAAATTTTTCGAGGGGTAATATGGCTTTTAGACCCGAGTTATACACTCTAGTTTTCACTTCGACTGCGAAGAGATTGTTCAATTTAGCGTGAGGCGTTTTCTTTTTTAATGATTTGGAATTAGGGACTAAAAAACACCTGATGTTTGATTGGTCGATTTTAATATGTAGCTGTATTCTGGTTGGTTCATAGCAAAGAGAAATGTTTTTTGAAAGAGTTGTGATTGGTGGATTTAAATGATTTGGAATTAGGGACTAAAAAACACCTGATGTTTGATTGGTCGATTTTAATATGTAGCTGTAGGTATTCTGGTTGGTTGATTTGATAGCATAGATAAATGTTTTTTGAAAGAGTTGTGATTGGTGGATTTAATATGGTGAAGTGTTTTGATTGGTCAAATTAAATGTGTTAAAAATCATAAATATGTATACATATTTTCCCTAGGGGCTAAATGTACACACTTTTCGAGCACGAGATGTGAAATACATATTTAGAGCCTATTAGTCTTTGTTTATGTATGGGATGAGATCTGACAAGAAACTGGCAGTTTGATGATGGCTATAGATCGACCGGTTTGGAAGGAATGGAGAAGAGGCCTATATCAGAAATGGAGGTCTATATCAGAAATTTAGAAAACAAACGCAATAATGATTGTTATGTACATAACATACGAATGGGTGAATTTGAAGCCTTTATTAAAATTGTGGGAATCACTTCTATCAAGCCCCCAACTATCAGTTACACCAATCTAATTCTGGACGTGTGTGATCCTACACAGTATGTGTGCATGTAAGTGAAGATATCCGTAAAGAGCGACATTCCGCGGGCCCCAGGAGTCCCACAGCCCGCCACATCCCGTGCCGACGTCTTAACCTCAATTACTGGACTATCCAGGTTTCCTGAATCATTAGCGGGTTATAATTGTAATCACTTAATGACATAAGTATTAAATGATTTCGTTATGATTATATCTGTATTGCTCTAAAGCGTTATACGTGAAATACGTCGTTTAAAGAACATTGAAATCCAAATCAAATATTTATTAGCCAGAATATGGTAACATAAGATCTTAAAGCTAAAATAAGTACAAAACACACATTCTACCAGCATGCAGTAATGTAAAGTTTCGAATGTGCGTTAGGACAGTTAGTTAGTTAGTTAGTTTTACTGGGCATTTTCCGCAAGTCGACATCCAATGTGCCTATTTTGCGTGAAACGGCAGGGTGGCGCTACTCTAACCACCCCAGCTCCTCTAAAAAGTTTAAGAGTGCCTTGGTATTACTGACTGCGTTCCGTAGTGTGTCCGGAGACCCTAGGTGCTTTTTCCTGTATAATTCTACCTGCTTACAGTCCAGTAGAATGTGTTTAGTAGTTTCTTCTGCCTCCATGCACGCTCTGCACATGGGGCTGTCTGTGATACCTAAATTATAGAGGTGTCTGTTCAAGGTGTTGTGTCCGGTTATCATTCCTACTATCTTGCGTAGTTGGTGCGTTAGGACAATTTAACTGTCATTTTTCCATATAAAAAGTGACATTTAGAACTACCTGACGCACGTACAATGCGTTACGCAATCGACCTGCAGGTGTGCAAATTTTAAAGTTTTTTGTCACAACAGGATATAATTGTAAATTTTATTTTATAGGATAATGTGGTGAATTTACATTTTTCTAAATGATGGACGTAGCTAGTTTCCATCATTTAGAAAAATTTAAATTTGCCGGTGTTATCTCTTCTCATTTTAATGGCAACACAAAGGGTAGTTTTTCTGGACTCTAATTATGGTTTCAAGTATAAAACTGATTTTTGAACCTTGTGAAATAACTGATTCAAGTTTCATGATTCATTTGGTTTCGCGTTAGAATAATTTAGAAAATTAATCTTTGTATGCAGTATTACTTATTGCCCGACTACGGCAGAGCCGAATGGAAGGGATATGTTTCTAGCAGTCTCATGTTTGTATTTACGTAATTTCCACTGTAGCTTTCAAGATACTGAACCGATTTTGATAAATGAGGTGTCAATTGGTTCGAAATTATGGTCCGGGTAACATATGCTACCTTTTGTGTGAAAAAAAGGAAAAACGGGACTAAGACTCCGCTGTCCGTCTGTCTGTCCGTGTATCTCATGAACCGTGATAGTTAAACAGTTAAAATTCTCACACATGTATTTCTGTTGCCGCTATAACAACAAATACTATAAAGGAGAATACAATAAATATTCAAGACTTGCTCGTTTTTATAGATAATGGTAAGAACCCTTCGTGCGCGAGTCCGACTCGCACTTGGCCGGTTTTTTAGTTACTTTTCCGTAGTCGGGTTACAGTTTTTTGAACTTGTTATTTTATATATATTTTTTTGAATAAAATATTAAACAAAGTAGAAACTCTATCACTTTACATCGCATAGCCGCGGGACTGTTCAGTATGTTCTGAAACTACCGCCGGCACTGAAGCGTGCGCGTACGCAGGAAGCGGCGCCGGAAGCCGCCATCTTGAAACTTGAACTTGTCGGAATCAGTCTAAATGAATTATGAAGTGAAATGGAACAAGTTCGAATAGCGTATGACGTTTCAATTTGAAAGGGACACGGACCGATTTGAAGGAATGTTAGCGTTCCGTAAAAGGGGCAGGTTGCAGCGACCACACTTAACAGGCCGGTAAACTTAAAACACAGCGCCTTTGCATACAATCAGATTTTAAATAATGTTACGATTACTGACGGTTATAAACAACCGACCCCAAGGGCCTACCTACGCTAGCCGACGTGGTTGGCTTTCTCGGACCGGGTGGATGCCTATTGAAAAATAGTATGAGCAGCTCTAACCCGTGGCGGGTACACGGAGCGGGTACCCGCTGGCGTGCGCCCGCTCCGTGCACGCGCGTCAGCTAGGCCCTAAGGTTTTTTTTTTGAAGTTCCCCGGTCGACTTAATGAAAATGATGGGATAATATTAAGGGGATGCCCACTGCGGCGCACAGCCACGCTAATTTCGGCTACGTACCAGAGAATAATTATGTAATCACGTGCTACTATTTCAACCCATTCCGTACTATATGCGGCTATAAAATGCGCCGTATTTGATTCCCGCCTTTGATCAACATTTGAGAAAGAACTTGATACTTTCATAGCTTTAAACAGCTTAATTTTATTAGGTATCTGAACAAAATCCTAAAACTACTTTTTGCGATTTACGAGTGTATGCCTTCTCTAGAATTTGCGCTTGTTGAATAGATGTCCACTTTCGTTATTTCCCGTTATTTTCGTGTACCATACTCATGAATTCTTGGTTTTATTATTGTTTGTACAGCTCGAATTGACACTTTATAATCAACTAAGTGACGAATGTTCGGGCAGTGTAGCAATTAATTAATTGTTCATTACCACTAGGGCAGCTAGCACTTAATTAAGTGTTCCAGCCAAGACTAGTCATGTTTCATTTTAATCCTCAGATAAGTGTCCCATGGATTAAAGTACCCCTTTACCCAAAAGATTTTGAGCTTATCCATACGCAAATTATAAACAATCTCTAGTCATGGTACAGCCCCTTGCTTCCTGGACATTCTTCATCAACATTATCATCATCATATCAGCCGAAAGAGTCCACTGCTGGACATAGGCCTCCCCAAGAGAGTGCCAAATTGACCGATCCTGCGCCACCCGCATCCAGCGGACTCCCGCGACCTTTACCAGGTCATCAGTCCACCTTGTGGGGGGTCTACCCACGCCGCGCCTTCCGGTACCTTTCCGCCCCAACTTGCAATGTGCCCCGCCCACTGTCACTTAAGTTTAGCGATTCGGAGGGCTATATCGGTTACCTTGGTTCTGCTGTGGATAGCCTCATTTCTGATGCGATCACGCAGAGAAACTCCCAACATAGCCCTCTCCATTGCCCTTTGGGTGACTTTGAGGCTTCTTATGAGGCCCATAGTAAGCGACCACGTTTGGATGTTTGTTACTCAATCGCACAAAAATGGCCGAATGAATTTGGAAGAAACCAGCATTAAGGATACTTTTATCCTGAAGCGATACTTTTTATAGATAAATGTAGTTAGGTGTGAATTTTGGGAAGGAAATTCACGCTTACGAAGTTGCGGACAAAAGCTAGTATGCTGATAAAAATACTATTGCGCTAGTTGCTTGGCTGTTTTATTACAAGTACACCTCCTTTGCGACTTCAACCCTTCAACATATTGCGTTCAACGTAAGTAATGAGAAATAATGACTGTAAAGATACCCGTTTACATTGTTTGCGCCGATGTCTGACCAATGGCGAGACGAGGTCTGCGTTAGAACAAGCTGTGCCATTGGCTGAGCTGCTCATTCAAAAATGAGTAGGATCATACCAAGTGAATACCTGCTTAACAATGCCATTGATAAAGAGCTGCAAGATGTCCTGTTTCCTTTGACTATGTTTCAGTCTGTTTTCTTCGTCTCCAAGTACACCATCATCGGCAATTTCATCACTCCCAAAAAGAGAATCGCTTATATCAAGTCTGTAATCGGTGTTGTTATGTTGATACTTTCTCATTTATTCCAATTTTTTTATCGTAAGAAGGCCGGAGAGAACTTACTGTCGGCAAATATAACTTTTCTATTGCTTTTGGTTTTCGATTTGGTCATTTACAGTGTCATCTCTGTTATCATCCACGTTATCAGCGGAATACAGACTTGCAATGCTGTTGAAGTCGTCATTAAACTTCAACAAATTATTAACTCTATTATTATTGACAAAAGGCAGTTTCTATCAAACTTAAAGCTGCGGAATTGGATTAGTATCTTTTCTCTTCTTGTTGCTTACATTGGTTTCGTCATTGCTGGAGTTTTTCATTATGATCTGACTAGCTTTCTTGTTACAGCTGAGCTGACGTTTTGCATGTTGATCTATGATTTGCAGATTGTCGAACTGATTTGTACTGTTGTATTCATTACAAATGCATTAGCTGTTTGGAACCTAAATATGCAAGAGTATAAGAAAAAACACGATAAAAATGAAGTATATATTAATGATAATCGAATGATGAAAGCTTATGCTGATATAGTAAAATCGTTTAACCTGTGTAATAAAGTTTATGAGTTTTCAGTAAGTATAAGTAGCCTGTAAGTCTTGAAACATGAAATCTGTATTTACCAAAAATAAAAATACAGTAATTGACAATACGTCTATTACAGCGCTCTAATTTGTAACAGAAATAAGCCAAAATCCAAGGAGGATTTTGGCTCACAGTTTAAACTAAAACTTTTGATGTTTTTTAGATAACTCATTTCGGATTGCAATGGTTCCTCAACGTTTTATTAAATTTGCAAATGATGTTTGAGTTTGAAAAGCTGGATGGTCACACAGTTAACGTGAGTACTCGTTTTGAGATGATTATTGTGGCAAAGGAGTAAAACTATGCGTGTGAGAAATTCCACTCTCTGGCTTGACCAGACGCGTAAAGTTTTGTACTCACCACGGGCGGTGATAAAGAAGCCTTCCATTGCATATATATCGAATCAGTCAAAAATGTACGTCTCTGTGAGGAATTTTATAGTATTGTATTATTTACCCCACAAGGTGGACTGATGACCTGGTAAAGGTCGCGGGAGTCCGCTGGATGCGGGTGGCGCAGGACCGGTCACTTTGGCACTCTTTGGGGGAGGCCTATGTCCAGCAGTGGACGTGTTTCGGCTGATATGATGATGATGTATTATTTACCTACACAATATGAGGAATTTCACAGCTTAGATTATTATTCCACAATAATAAGAGCAATATGAATCAAACTGTGCTGTGGCTACTTAAGATTTAGAATTTACCATTATTATGAAATAATAATACATATATATATAAAGAAAGGGGTTATATTGCAGTTTCATAAAGCGCGATTATTAACCACTTCGTGGAACTTGAAAAACATAATTCTTCTATCAATTCTGAGTTTCACTTGCGAGAGTTTCTACGGAGGCGTCAGGAGCGCCGAGTGCACTTGCCTTCAGATATTAGTCAACGAACAATGTGCAGGTCCGTATTTAACATAATTGTAAAACAAAAATTAGAAACCTAAATTAATTTCATACTTCCTATGAAACCGTTTCAACGTACGTGTGAACACTTTACTTTAAAATAATACGTCTGGTGTCTGAAAACCATGAAAACCAGACTGTTCTGTTGTATGAAAACTATTTTAATCAAAACGGCGTTAGTTGTGTGTATTTCTCTGTCACTTTGGCTTGGCATGTTGAACATACTTGGCAGTATATCTTTAAATGCAAACATTTTTTAGCCACCTTTTTGCATATTTTCCTAGACGATTTTTGTGCTGTATAACAGTGCGACCTAGGCTTGAACACACGATTTGTTTGCCCAAGTTATGAAACAAACATATTAAACTAGCAGGTCCTTATCAACAAGTTGGCTGCCATGAGCATCACCGGTGGGATCACGTAATCTTCTCTGTGTGGCCATGAGCATCACTGGTGGGATCCGAAGCTCATTTTTCAGAATATTGTTTTGCGGATGTTTTTGGGGTCCAGAGCCAAACTTTGAATGCTATTTTGTAGAGGATACTCTATAGTTACTTACTAAAACTTGACTGTTTTGAATTTTAAGATACCTAGCTTCTGAGGAGCTCCTAAAATTGGTAGACTATCATTCCGATATGTAAGTGGGCCTACCAAGTTGTACGAGTCACGTCCAAGAAGTTTCTGTTGGTCTAGTTATACAACCAAAAAAAACCGCAAAACAATAACCTGAAAAATGAGCTACTAATCCCACCGGTGATGGTCATGGCATTTCAGAAATAGAGCGATGCTTTGAGAATCACGGGTGGGATCAGTAAATTTGTATGGGGCGTGGGAGGAATACTGTAGGAGTAGTATGGTGGGCAGCCAACGTGTAATTTTTTTGAATAATGGGGTTATAATTTCAGATATGCACAAGACCTGCAAGAACGTGGTGCGCTTAAACGGCGCCATTTTCCGCAAACTGTCGGCGTTCGACATATTCGAACTGGACGCGGCATTCCCTGTGAGGCTGCTGGACTGTCTCGTTCCTTATATAGTTGTGCTGCTGCAATTCGCGTTGTTGTAGGAACCTTTTAGGGGTCCTGTGGCCAACAAGGAACCTTTATAGTTACGCAAATAATTACAAATGTCTTATATTCGTGATCTCGTGTTTCTGTTCCCCGTACCTGCTCCGAGAGTTTTCATGCTCATGTGGCATTTTATTTGTAGGTAGTATATATACAGAATTTACAGTGCTCGTTTTTCGTGTAAGCAAAAACTCTATCTCGAAAACTTTTGAACCGATCTTGTACAAAATAATTTTCGGTGAATGAATTTAATAAGCCCTATGTCCATGATTTTTTAAATTTTTTTATAAATGAAGGGAGGGGGGAGAGGGCACAATTTTAGTGACTTTTGGGGCGATTATCTCCGACTCTATTCACTTAATCAAAATAATTGCTGAGAAACCATATTTATTTTAAAAGGCCTATCGATTGATGACACACGTGGACTTACAATGTTTTTGTTTACTTGCAGTTTAATGGATGGAGTGCACCCCTAATTTTTTTTTTAATAATTTCTTTACATAATTATGTAGCGGCTAACAAAATACAACACCTATCCTCAAAATTCTACTCAAATACACTTTATAGTTTTCGAGTAAAATGCCTGTGACTTACGGATAGACGGACATGACGAAACTATAAGGGTTCCGTTTTTGCCATTTTGGCTACGGAACACTAAAAAGGTACCCTTTGTTACCCGGAGCATAATTTCGAATCGATTGATATTTATAAAAATTGGTTCAGTATCTTAAACGTCGTGGCGACCACGTACCGGAAGGCGCAGCGTGGGTAGGCCCCCCACAAGGTAGACTGATGACCTGGTGAAGGTCACTGGAGTCCGCTGGATGCGGGTGGCGCAGGACCGGTCATTGTGGCACTTTTTGGGGGAGGCCTATGTCCAGCAGTGGGCGTCTTTCGGCTGATATGATGATGATGATCTTAAACGCTAACTGTGGAACACACATAAATACAAACATTAGACTGTTAAAAGTGTTAAACTCATTATGGTCCCTTCCTTTCTGCTTTGCCGTCGTAGTCGGGCTAAAAATCAAACCTTACATTACAACCAAAACATGAAAACTACCTAGAGCTTACTAGTATATGGCTACCAGCCCAATTAAACTTCAGCATACATAATTATGGAATTTGCGCAGTTGGGACGGCCTTGCCGCGCGTGCGCGCTGACTCACGCCGCGCTCGGCTGCGCACGGGCATTGTTCAGAATGTTCAGTCCTCACGGCGCAGCGCTGAAACATCATATGCGACTGAATGTGTGGATTGTATTGAGATGTTTGAAAAGTAAAGATGTGTTTTCGAGTAAGGAACAAATCTTTGTTATACAAATACACTTGGGCGGATAGAAAAAAAGGGTTGTCTGTAAAGTCGATAATAATTTTACGTTGATCAACAATGGCATAACACGTATTTACTCATTTATCGTTAGGAATACTCCTGTGAATTTCCGAATAAAATAATCGATCTAATCTTGTTTCCCCATACACAATTTGGACCCCCATTTCACCCCCTTAAAGGGTGAATTTTGAATACTTTCTTAGTGCACTCCTGGGGGTCAATCACGTAATGTTCCGAACGCGCGTCTGACAGTTAAATCTCAATGTAAGTGTCATTTTTCCATATATAATTGACGTTTAAATCTTACATTATGTTCGTAAGAAAAGTTACGTGATCCACCCACTGGACCTTATAAGAAACCTACGTCTCAAATTTGGAATCTCTAGAACCAGCGGTTTGGGCTGTGCGTTGATATGTCAGTCAACGGAACGGGACAATGATCACACTTTTTCGTGCGTGCAGCCGGCGTTCGTCGACTTATAAGATGTTATCACGTCAAAAATATACGAATTTTAGTTAATAAGTGTACCTTGTACCGAGAAGAAATTTGAAAGCCTACTTTTGATAAATTATATCGATAGATAATCTTCTTGGTCTCTCTCTCTCTTGCAATAGCATATAGCTAAGTGTTTTGACTGTGATGGTTAGAGAATGAATTCTCTGCTGTCATGCTGATTTGATGCTGATGCAGTTCCGGTGTTGAGCCCTAGCTCTCCCCCTTTCCATAAATGATAAATTTACAATAAAATATTTGGTATGGTCTGCTTGATCGCATCAGAAATGAGGCTATCCGCAGCAGAACCAAGGTAACCGATATAGCCCTCCGAATCGCTAAACTAAGTGGCAGTGGGCGGGGCACATTGCACGTAGAACCGATGGCCGTTGGGGCGGAAAGGTTCTCGAGTGGCGACCACGTACCGGAAGGCGCAGTGTGGGAAGGCCACTGATGACCTGGTAACGGTCGCTGGAGTCCGCTGGATGCGGGTGGCGCAGGACCGGTATTTGTGGCACTCTTTGGGGGAGGCCTATGTCCAGCAGTGGACGTCTTTCGGCTGATATGATGATGATTTGGTGTGGAATTTCGTGACTAGTACCATTAGAGATCAATAGCACTACCTCTTAATAAAGAGGTACTCTAAGGTAAAAGTAATTGGCTATGGAGCTCGAAGTCGCATGTGACATTTTGTATGTATGACTGTGGTTAGTTACATTACAGCATGGTACATGTGGTACGGTAACACTGGTGCTAGGCGGTGACTGGTGCGTTGTGTTATCAACTAGTAGTTATTTTTAAGGTAAAACTGCAGTGTTAGTCACTCTACAAATATATGCTATTGAAACATACCATTTGACCGCAAGTATATTTACTACATGGCGGTAAAGGAAGCAATTGGATATTTTTCCTGCTCTTATTATAGAAATGATTCAGGGTAATTCTCGGTCATAGTCGTCTTTGATTAATTGATTAAAATGATAAATTTTATTAATCATGACTAGCGAAATCGTCTCGCCACACCTTTAATTTTTTTCGGAGAAAGAACAGATTCCCTAATGAAAGTCATGATGTCTCTTCTATAGGTACGAGTAGATCTTAATTCTATAGAGATGTAAGGTTGTAAGCTTCTATAAGATCGTACTTGTTTACTCAACCAATTTTCAAAATTATTTTATGCACCGGCGTTCCTTGTAATGCTGTCTGGACAGCTAGTAGAAAAACATAAGCGCTGGAACTATTAACTTATGTAGGCAGCAATAATCAAAGCTAAAAAAAAACAAGTCACGTGCAAACCGGAGCAGTCGGCAATCACCACTTTCCATATTGTAATAATTTGACTGTGTTACATAATATAAATATAACCGGCCTGATGACCTGGTAAAGGTCGCTGGAGTCCGCTGGATGCGGGTGGCGCAGGACCGGACACTGTGACTTACGGACAGACGGACATGAAGAAACTATAAGGGTTCCGTTTTTGCCATTTTGGCTACGGAACGCTAAAAAGGTACCCTTTGTTACCCGGAGCATAATTTCGAATCGATTGATATTTATCAAAATTGGTTCAGTATCTTAAACGTCGCGGCGACCACGTACCGGAAGGCGCAGCGTGGGTAGGCCCCCTACAAGGTAGACTGATGACCTGGTAAAGGTCACTGGAGTCCGCTGGATGCGGGTGGCGCAAGACCGGTCATTGTGGCACTCTTTGCGGGAGGCCTATGTCCAGCAGTGGACGTCTTTCGGCTGATATGATAAAGCAGTTGGACTCGAGGACAAAACTCTGTACTTCTCACAATGTATAATAAAAACAGTTAAATGTCTAGTAATGTTTGTTTCCTACGACTGAGGTCTACATATCTAGTACTATACGAGTACGTTCATATTCTTTAATGAAATCAATGTTATCTCCACGGTGTATCGGCTAACAATGGACAAAGGTTCTTCCGGGATGCATTTAACGCATCACGGCACTGGTACTGTGCTCAATATACAATACCTTTCTAAACGGAGTCCTGATTGAAAACAATGCAGCGATGTATTATCGAATGTTAGAAAAAATGCCATGACACTTTACGCTCGAAGTTGTAGACGATTATGTATACCTAGGACAGACTGTCCAGTTAGGTAGGTCCAACTTCGAGAAAGAGGTCAATCGTCGAATCCGACTCGGCTGGGCAGCGTTCGGGAAGCTCCGGCACATCTTTTCGTCCAATATCCCGCAGTGTCTCAAGACGAGAGTCTTTGACCAGTGTGTGTTGCCAGTGATGACATATGGCACTGAAACTTGGTCGCTTACTATGGGCCTCATAAGAAGGCTCAAAGTCACCCAAAGGGCAATGGAGAGGGCTATGTTAGGAGTTTCTCTGCGTGATCGCATCAGAAATGAGGTTATCCGCAGCAGAACCAAGGTAACCGATATAGCCCTCCGAATTGCTAAACTTAAGTGGCAGTGGGCGGGGCACATTGCACGTAGAACCGATGGCCGTTGGGGCGGAAAGGTTCTCGAGTGGCGACCACGTACCGGAAGGCGCGGCGTGGGTAGGCCTCCCACAAGGTGGACTGATGACCTGGTAAAGGTCGCGGGAGTCCGCTGGATGCGGGTGGCGCAGGACCGGTCAATTTGGAACTCTCTGGGGGAGGCCTATGTCCAGCAGTGGACGTCTTTCGGCTGATATGATGATGATGATGAGAAAAAATGCCCTCATTTTAATTTAAAAGCTATCTATACGGAGTATACGGTAATTGTCCTAGCAATGGGCAATTTATGTTAAAGAAATATGGGTTAAATTCGAGCTGAAATAATTTTTCTTCATTCGAATTTAAGCCATGACACTTAACTTTGACAAAGTGCCCATGTCATATATTAGTGCAACGTCGGGTACTATGACGTTTACTTTACTTAGTTGTTGTTACAGTAACTATTACAAGAACCATAATTGTGTAGGTTATTCAATTATTATCCCATTTCGATTTAGTATTATCTATATACTAAATCGAAATCGAACCATTTTCGAGCCTCCCTAAACTCCTGTGGGTTTATGGAGGTGAAAAACCAATCTGGCTACATCTCATTTCAAAGCTAGATCAAAATTTCCAGGTATTCCGTCTTTCATTTGACTAAAATGTAATTTTGGCTAAGCATCAAAAACCTTTTTTAGGTACTACATACGGATTTTTGTTAACAGTATTCAACTATGGAATTGCAACATTGTCATTTGTTTAATTTGCTTATGTCCCCGATCACTGACTGACTAAGAGAATAATGATGGAGATTTGGGAGGGAGGGTTAAATCGGAATAAAAAATGCCTAGTTTTGTCGAAATTGAGGTTGCAGAGAAATGGTCACGAAGGCCGTTGAAAGGTAGACTAGCTGCGTCCATATTTCTTGAAATGGCAATCCGGTTCTGGCAAAACATTAATCATTGACATTTATGTCAACATAAATCCGGTTTGAAGGACCATATAAAAAAGGTATTTCGATGTTTAGTGTTGTTAGTAGTTTGGAATTTCTTGTAAACATGCTTCAATTTCGTCCACCAAGACCACAGGTCATTCCTGAGCTGTTATTTTGAACGCTTCCACTCACTTAATCTCAAATGAACCAGTGTAAACCGTCTCTGGCCTATTATTCTGAACGCGCTCATTGACCTTACCTCACCCGTCACCTCTCACGAACCAGTAGTGAAGACTAGACCTCTGATTTAGTTCCTACGAATCGCAGCGTCAAGAATACTACGGGTGACGGGTGAGGTGAGGTAAAAACAAGTAACAGAATAGCGTAGCTGGATGATACTAGCATGGAACCGGGCGTAGCAGTGGCGTACTTGAAGAGAGGCTTATGCTCTCAGTGAGCGATTACAGACTGAGAGTAATGATGATGGTATAAACCATCACCATTCAGTACAAGCAAAGAAAACAAGCACACCATAAGTAGGCGGGCAACAATATCTGACACGTCCTAACCTAACGTCCCTAGAAATAGAGTAGTGTCAGATTATGCGCGCTTTGCTGTCATTGATGCTGGTTACGTACAAGCTGATAGAGGATTCGACACGGAATTTTTCCTTTACTCCACCGAACTGTAGTAGTGCTGACTCTAATAACTAAGGCAATTAACAAAACGAATAATCATCATCAAATATTTCTTTTAGTTTAGAGGCTTGTTTAAGACACGAAACGTTAATAGCGCACGCGTCGATCCGCGACGCTTTTGTACGAAACCAGTGGCTTATGACCACGCGCCTTAATACACGTGGATATGTTATTATTCTGTTACGCTTGGGGTCTCAAGGAGGAAGATTTTTACTGGTACCTATTGGTTACCGAAGGTCAATGCCTTGGTGTGTCATGGTTAGTTACCATCTCCTATGGTCTCTCAAATGTTGAGGGTTGTGTTATTCACTTACGTTTGGTGTTTCAAGAAGTAAGATTTTGACTAGTACTTACTCATTGATTACCGAAGGTCAATGACTTGGTGTGTCATGGTTAGTTACCTCCTCAGTCAGTCCGTCAAATGTTGGGAACGAGGGTCAGACCCCCGCCCTAGGTTTTGTCAAAAACGATCTTGTCTTCTCGGACTAGAGCCATCCTAAAATTTCGTGGAAACCTGAGTCTCAACCTCTCGATATTGTCAATTTAAAAATAACCCGTCCAACATTTTGGTGGGAAAGTGGTTAGATCAATCACTGGAAAGTAATAAATGAATCTCAAGCCAAAGTAGTGGCCTCAGGATAGATCCCTGCGGTAAACCACAGGTATTTTATCGAAGAAGACATGGAAACCTTACAACAACTTGTTCGAAGCAAGTGTTAAGAAAATACTTTCGATTTTATGCTGTACTTTGTGTATGAACGCTAGTTTAGTTAATTCGGTTTGATATTTATAGGCAATACAAGTGACTAAAACAGCCTGAATGATTTGTGTTTCAACGATATTGCCTGGTCCATATAAATACGGAATTATTCAATATGAATCAAACGATTCATTCAGTATAACTAGGTATAACTGGCTTTCCACGTTTAATAGTTGGCATTAAATTTAACTATTCTAAATATCTACATTTTACCCGACCTTGTCTAAGGCGTGTGAGTCTTTAGATTGCAAAATTGATAAACAGTGGTTAATAACAACCAAATATAAGGTACCGTTTGTAGCAAATATAGTTGGGACATCAACTAAGTAGCCTCATGACGTTTAGAGTGACCATCAATGTATTAAAATAACTTGTTCGCTTTAAATATAGGTATTACTTGAAACCGAAGATGCAAAAACATTTTAAGGATCCTCATCTCTTTTCTGCCTAAATTAAATCTTTAAACACCTAAGGCTTAAAATTCCGAATTATCAACATTCCCAAAGTCATTTTCAGTAAATTAATCAGTAAGTTTTTTCGTCACGGAAACTAAATTCATTGTAATCTCGTGTACCTTCGGCTTCTATAAAACGATGCAAGGTTCCTACTAAATAACAGCCTGAACGCAAACTGTAATTGTACACATTTCTTCACCGCTGAACTATAAAATTCCATTCAGCGTTTCCCGTGAATAAACTAAACTTGACTTTGTTTTACTTAAGTTATATAAGCGTCGCATGCTTATCGCTCACGTGAGTAGGTTGTGTCGGTTGGTTAGCTGCAATAATTTACAATATGCAAGGAAAAGGAAA
Source organism: Epinotia nisella (assembly GCA_932294315.1). NCBI lineage: Eukaryota > Metazoa > Arthropoda > Insecta > Lepidoptera > Tortricidae > Epinotia > Epinotia nisella. Next base: position 1,671,555 of record OW028677.1, read on the forward strand.
TGGCTGAAGTTGAGGCACGTGCTTTTTTGCAAGGTTAGCCAAGTCATGCTCAGTGGTCGGTATTGAAAGTGAGGAAGGCAAGAAACTTGTTGAAAACAAGTTGGTAGCAGAAACAGCCCTGATGGCGTTGTTTGAAAATTTTAGTTTTATCTCATAACGTTTGGTTTATGCTGAGGTTGACGTGTACGAATGTATAATTAAGAAATTATAGCCTAGTGGTTAGAGAAACTGACTATGAAGCTTGAGGTCCCGGGTTCGATTCCCGGTCGGGGCAGATATTTGTATGATGAATACGAATATTTGTTCTCGAGTCTTGGATGTTTAATATCTATTTAAGTATGTATTTATCTATATAAGTATGTTTATCCGTTGTCTAGTACCCATAGTACAGGCTTTGCCTAGTTTGGGACTAGATCAATTGGTGTGAATTGTCCCACGATATTTATTTATTTATTTATTGTTGCCCTTGCGTTTGCATAATTGTATAGTTAGTTCATGGCTTCTGTGGCTTGCTGGCGCTGAACGGCCTGCGGAACGGGACTCCTAAGTTGATTTAAACATCGATCACCCTAATCTATATTGTCTGCTTTAGTTTAGTAAAGTAAGTACTAATAGGAGAACATTACTTTCATTGTTATATCTATTTGGCAGTCAAATTCAACAGTGAGTTCTGGGAAGTTCGAGACGTCTCTCGTCATTTGTAGCATCCAGAGTTCAGGACGTTGCAAGAAACAAGGAAAGGTTTATTAAGTGTGTTATCGCGATCGTTTGGCAATTGTACGTGGATTTCTGAGTAAGTATTTGCAGTGGGTGTTAAAGGTCAATAAGATACTAATAATCCCAAACCATTGCATATTCAGCTAAAACTTAATGTTACACTACCCACGATATGACGTAAAATTCCCCGTTAGCTCACGGCCTTGAGATTCGAAAATCGAAATACAAATGTCTTAATCGAGCCCACTCGATAATCGACGAGTCCCACGGATGGATCAGTAATTAAGTCGATTGATAAAGAACTTGTCGTCAAATTAACTGGTCATAAATTAAAGGCATTGGAGCCCGATCTGGCATAATGATGAGTTTATATTAAATTAACGACAGATTGACGTCTGGCCTATGCAACAATTATTTTTTAATTAATTGACGTTGGTGCGCATTAGGTTTTTTAGGTGATCTTCTTAAAAGCAACCAAACAAAAACTAGCATATACGCCTTCAAACGCACGCATATAAATTAAGCGATAGACATCGATAAAAAATATTTTAAAGTGAAATATGAAATCAAGCAGAATCTGTTTACAGTATTTAACCAGGCGTACCATTATTTGAAAAATAACTTTTAAAAATTGTTTAGCGAAATCATAATAAAGTCCTCCTTCATTAACGTGTTATTTTATTAGGTGAAATTTACACATTCAGCTTTGGAGTTCTACCACTGCATTTACTAATTAGCGGACACGGCTTAGTCCAGTCCAGACGCAGCCAAACGCTTCTAAACTTCTTAAACCTTGCCATTGTTCTGGTTGACGTTATTTATGAGTTTATTTTAGTTTGTTTACTTTTCATTGTTTCTTATTTTTTGAAGTGGATACTTGTATAGGGGTACAGTTCAAAATGTATAACGTGATTTCCGGAATAACTTTTTGTAGTGAAGCCTAATCTGATTTCAAATAATGGTTTGTTACATGTTTTAATCCTTCTTTATTTGCCATTAGTTGTTAATCGCAAAATGTTATTTAGTTTATGTGGCGGACATGAAAATAATGCTGAAATGACCGCCATTTTAAATGTATCGCGAGTCAAATGACCTACGTCAGTCAATGTTGCCATATATACCGATTTATCTGTACTTATACAGATTTTAGTGAATTTCTATAATTTCTGTGATTTTTTAAGTACAGTTTGCTCAGTACGGAACCTTCGGTACGCGAGTCAGACTTTTTTTTATTAGGATTCCATAGCCAACAAAGAAGTATCCACTTAAAGTTAATAAACGGTTGTATCTCCGACACAACCCGCTTCTTTTTTTACAACGTTTACCTTATTCATGTTAAAGTGTTTAATGTGATATTAATTTCGTATACAGTGTATGGTAACTGTTTCTATGTAATTAGTAGAGTAACTACGTAACTAGGTACCACTTAAGTAATGTACTGTACTGTAAAGTTTTGTGTGAATTAATAAATTATTCCTTTATTTATATTTTATCTTAAGTTAGGTTTTTACAATATTGATATAAAAAGTAAAATATAAAACTATACATACAAAATATAAAATCATTATAAAAACCTAACCTAGGGTACCGCCGGCAGCGAGGCGGGGCCTAAACTACCGGTGGTCAGGGCGACAGAGAGAGGAACCTCCTGACTATCCGCGCCGTGTCCAGAAGTACCGCCTTCTGTATCTGACCCTTGACCCAGCCATCTAGCGAGAGTCTCTTAAGGTGGCGGTCGAGACTCTTCGCTATTAAACCGTTCGCCGAAACAACTATCGGGACGATGATCGTCGAATCAACATCCCACATGGCGGTTACCTCGTGAGCCAGGTTATTATTATTATTATTCTATAGTTTGAGGTTAAAGTCTAAACTTAACATAATTAAACTTAATTGCTATAAAACTAATTCGCGTTTGTTTTTATCCATGACCGCAACAAAAACACGGCCGCACCAAAACAAACCTTTGCGCGCACGCAACATTTCCCGCCACTCCGCGTCGAAACACCGCGCGCGCCGCCCGTCCGCGCCGCCTCTCACGCGCAACGAACGATCGATAGTGCAGTGATTATCTGTGATGTTCTGTTCTGTGACCGCCCCTCAGGGCTCTGGATAATCCGTGTACTCTGGATTTGCAGAAGGTGAGTTTTGTAAAATTCATATTTTGATCTAGATGCTTTTCCAGATTTTTACAAAGAAATTTCTGTTAGCTGTTTTAAAAAAAGTTTACAACATAAGTGAAGCATCGTCTTTATGATCTATTGTATTCATAGCATTTTGATTGTCAGGCCACACACGTTTATCCCTTTACAGTTATTTTATTTACATTCTTCACTATTGACGAGTTTTATGAGTTTATAGCTTTCATTCTTCAAATCTTTACGTGTTTTTCAAGTGGCTGGAATAGCGTCTTATTAAAACACTTGGCTTACGAGTCCCTACTAAAAATAGGTCACAAACATAATGCTTGGGAACAGCTTGACTGGAATTACAAAAACGTCGTCTCGTCCAGTCCAGTTTGCTTTGTTGACGCTCGAGTCTTGAGACAATTAGATCTTGAGTCGAGAAAATAAATAATGATTACGAACGTCGAGATGCTTGTCATTCATAATAATTATTTATTCTTACAAGGCAGTAGCAAATTGCGACTATTCATCTATCCTGTTTCTTCATTTACTCAATCTCCCACGATTGTTCTAGGTATGTTATTAGGAATATCAATTGAGACATTTACGGCAACAGTATGAAGAAGAATTACTGGGTTCTTGAAAATTACCTGGATTTTAGTCACCATACCTACCATCGTTAAGGTCTTCATAACGTTATAAGAAGTACAGGTTGTATAATATAATTTAGTCTGTAGGGTGTATTGTATACTCCGAAACTATGCACAAAAAAACTTTCTCTGCATGCATTTTATGGAATGTATCTTCGGGTTGTACATATACATATGCTGTATTTTATTCTGCGGCATCGCTTGTGTTCTCTGCAAATCTGCAGTACGCGGGCGAAGCTGCACGGCAGCTATACTTTGACATAAAATTGGTGGCTTTTAGTAAAAATTCAAAATAAATATCGTGAATATTATTTAGATCATTCGAATTGTTAACGAGGTCGCGAAAAATGACTCATTATAAAAAGCACCAACCGCGAATAAAATTCGAAACACCTTTTTGCGTGATTCATAAAGAAAACTGTTTCTTCCTCTATGGTATACTGTTACATTTCTTTATTAAAAACTAACACAGCGATGTCTTTCTTTATTGAAAAACGCCAGCCTCAAAACCCGTTCTGTAGTGAAAAAAATACAATACCATTGCGGTGCTTCTAATAATGAGATCTTAGGAACATAGTGATTATTAAAGCAGTAACGCCGTTGCTTAATTTTTTTTTTATATAAATACAGTTAAAACATTAATAGACGATGTCACTTATATTATATGTATTGTTAAAGTTCATCCACCTATTTATATTACAATTTATAACTCTAAATTAAGATTTCTCTTCGAAATCGGTTCATAAGCAGAAAAAGTTAATAATGGAGAAGAAAATTATACACTAGCTGTAATAAGTAATTTAAAGTAAGACACGTCACGTCTATTATGATAATTATCTCGTCCAATAAATTAGCAAAAGTGGTATGTCTTCTATGCCTACATTAGATATAATCATTGGTTAATCCTTATCAACAAATTCTTTCCAGTTTATTACATTAAAGCAGTTGTAGAGAGTTAATTCTCGAGGCCATTGTCCTGCTCACTTGATTGGATTATGTAGGTGCATAACTCTATTATCGTTGCAGGAATATATTCTCCGCGGATAATTTGACATGATTGAGTTATTATGCCTCAAAATTGCGATGATTGTTTATCAGGATGATTATTCATCGGCTAATTAAACTGAATATGAGTTTCCGAAGCCCAATCATGCTATCGTAATTAATTTTTCCCGACGTTCCTTTTCATTTTCACATGATGATTTCAATGAAATAGTCAACACTTTTGCATTAATATAATAAATGATAGAATTGAAAAAATTAAAATAGCAATATTAGACGCACATTAAGCCAGAAAGTGAGCGTTATAAATTATAATTGCCATCAGTAAAAATGGCGTTTCGTTCAAACAATAACGGTAATCAGTTCGTTGATCCATTTTCTAAACAATTATTCTCTCGCAAAAAGTTGACAGAGCACATGAAAGCCATGAACACACTAGCAGCGGCAAATATTTCTTCGTTAAAAGCGACGTCAGTTATTTCATTATTATTAAAATTAAACACATCTTTCGCCTATTCAAATATTACTTGACGCCCTAGTCTCCGTGTCAGATGTATTAAATACCACAGTGATCGCCATCAAATTTGGATCAGAGGCTAATGCATGTTTATTTAGGACTTAGCGGCTTGCATAGGATTTCCAAGAATCCTCCGAGATTGTTTGCCCAGCTCCGTTTTCTTGCATTTTTGTGACGCCTGCTGCCAGCTCAAATATTTAGATTACTTATAACTGAATATAAATAAGCGTTGACGGCAAGATCATCATAGATAATGTTTGGATTTGAAGAACTTGATAGGGGTTGATTATAACTTTTCTATTATCCTTCGTGTTCATTGTGACGCAACGCTGTGTCTTATTATACTTCAAAATTACCATCAACTTCAGAACTATCATTAAGAAATGTGGTAACTTAAGCGCAGTGCAATTAATCCATCCAATTTTGTGATTTAGCTCCGTTCTTGTTAATCTCGTTGCGCAAGGATGGACAATGCTCGATATTCAGAGTTCTGCAGACTGCAGTTCGTGTGAACACGGCACAATGCGCGCGGCTCTCACGGTCTCTGTGGGTGGTTCTTGCGACATTCAGACCAACATTGTCAGCAGCCTGTTATAAATTTAATAGATCTCTTTTCCAAGCATGCCCGAGGTCAAAAACTTTTAAACCATATGCCATCTTTAACGGTTACGCAAGGGCTTATGCATAAGTGAGAATAATTGCAGTTTCACCTTCCAACTTGTTTGCACCTACTACAAATTTTGGCAAGTAAACAGATCTGTATCTGCGAAATTGGTATGCCTTTAAAGGTCGTGTTAATTTTTCCCCAATCAGTGTCGTCCGGTCACTTAAGATTTTCCGAGAACTCAAGTACGCTGATGACGGTCAATACAATTCAATAGCTATTGACCGATGAGTCACCGATGTCGTGTCGATTGAAGACAAAACCTACTTATGGTAACTAGTTGCACGGATTAACTCATCTCATGTTTCATCCGTCGTTAAATGTCGGACCTTGGCCTTTGGTGATAAATTATACTAGCTAAGGAATTTAATTAAATTAGATCAAAAATGTTTTGATATGTGTCATTTGTACATGAGTTTAGGACATGCAAATAAATAATTTATTGAGAAAAACGTATAAAAATGTATAGGAAACAATAAAATTAAATATATGTACATATATACACGGCAAAAACATAAATTATAGAATATGTAAGTAGGTAATAATTAGAGGTATTTACAACAATTTATACCTCTAACAACTAAAATTAAATCCTAAAAATGACACTCATTTCCAACTGCAAAAAAGGAAGATGTCCTCAACTCGGTTGTATTTTTTTATGTGTTACCTCAGAACTTCGTAATTTAGGAACCAATTCTTTTAATTCATTTTTATTTAATGCATATGCTTCCAGGTTGGTCCCATAGTTATGTAAACGTCAGTAGGAATGGAGGGAACTCCTCAAATTTAGAAGGCACGCATGTAGTTATTTCGATTGTCTATTATAACTAGTGTATTTACACCCGGAAATCACAAATTTGGTGAAGTGGAACTGATGATGAAGCCCACGGATGACTTATGGAACTCACTACTAATAGTGGGTGGTTTTTACATAAAACTGTAAAAGTATGTTACAGATTCTGATATGATTTTGTTGAAATAGCAACTGATGAAGTGCTAAAATGTCAAGTGTGCCAAATAGACGGAACTCTTCAAATATTATCGGCCCACATATGGTGATATAGTTTTCGTCTGTGATAATCAACGTATTTTCTCTCGGAAAGCAGTTCATGTGGAAAGGGAATGTGGAAATCGCGCATCAAAGAGAGACGGTGGTCACGCTGCTCTTCCGTCTCATTAGATAGGCGTTCGCGCATCAAAGAGATATGGTGGACATGTTGCTCTTCCGTCTCATTAGATAATATAGGCGTTCGCGCATCAAAGAGACACGGCGGGCTTGCTGCTCTTCCGTCTCTTTGGATAGGCGATCGTGGATTAAACTGAGACGGTGGGCACGCATTTCGGTAGTTTCACAACTCATTCTTTTATTACATTATCGTATGCTCTCATCGGTGAAAGTCGCTTTTGGCACTGCTCGTTATTCTCTTTAGTAATAGCCTTAGATGTAGAGGTTCTGTTTTCGGAATTTTATTTCTTCGAAGTGGTGGTGGCCAAGTATTCATGAATTGGGAACGTTATGCAAGAAAATAATTAAAGTGTGTTAATGTCCAAATAGAAAATCACCAAAAATAATCTTGGTAACCCAGCTATGGATCGTTTCCAAACTTGGATTGACAGGCGAAAGTTTGTTGGTAATCCTGAAATACGCAGCATGTTCGCACCTCACGCTATGTAGCGTGACATTCAGACGGAATGCGAAATACTATTCGTGCTCACAGACGTATAAACCAATGATTTACTACACACTGCAGACATAGAAACTGTGAAAAGCATTAGTAACAGAAACTAAGATAAGATGTCTCGTCGGCTTTTAAATGAGTTGTTTTCTAAATTCTTCTAAACACTTGTTTTAAAGTGTTCACGAAATGATTGACATCTCCTAGACTGAGAAACGCTGTTGTGGTAAAAGTGACGATTCTATTTTTTAAATGTTTGATGTCGTCTGTTACTGTCCTAGTAATTAGAGTAATGAGCAATGTTTGGTATATCGTGAATCTGTTTACGTCCCACATAGCTCCCGTCTCGAGCGCATTGTAACAGTTTTTTAATTCCATAAATAAACGAACAGTTTAGACCGGAATTCTCATCCGAACACTGTGAAATTACATCTAATAGATTAGTCCGCATATTTCCGATGAAAACTGTTTATCATTGTTAATATTGGAGGCGGCATTCCTCAGCGTAAAGTGGTAATTGAAGATGTAATGCCCGTATATTAAATACACAATGACTCGTGACATTTTTTGTATCACTATCCATTGCTTCATCCGGAGTAGATTCCTATCTTTGGCATTCCGTTCTTGGCCGATGCCCCTTGATTCGGAATAAAAGGAAAAACGAACTTTCCAATGGATTAATCTCAAGACCATGAGAGCATTAACACGTTTTTCATTTGTTTTTTTCTTGCACGATTCTTCAGACGCACTCGAGCGAATTGTCACGAACCTCTTCAGTATTCTGCTGTTTCTCGCTAACCACTAATTTTAAAAGTCTAGCTTGCACGATATCATGTGAAACTCTTGACAAACTTTGCTACATTATCATTGTTTTAACGGGGATCCATATTTGCAAATACCGGATTGAGTGGATCAGAATGCAGTAATTTAAAAGTTAATTGCCATGAGAACGGCGTTTTATTCCTAATTAAAATGAAATGTGAGGTTGAAACCGATAAGAATAAGTGTACAGAGGTTAAAGAAACCTTGAGAAATGCTTTCGTTTTATTGTTGATTGTTTTAGCAATTTCGTAGAAATTTTGATGTCCTTGATAAGAATAGTTTTTTTTGGGTAACGGATGCTGGCAGTGTCAAGGCTGGAAATGATAAGGGTTTTATGATAGTTTGGCCAGAGCAGATAACGGTCCAGGCGTTGGCGCTTGCTTGCAAACAATGGCAATTAGGTTAAACCTTTTGGAGCGTTGTTGATATGGGATATTTGATAACAGGGAACTAACATGTATGCTCGTTTCCTGTTTGTATTTCATTTAATACTTTAAGTGTTAACGACCCTCAAGGCATTTCGCTGCATTTACAAATACTATTATGTGTATAATATTATTTTAATTATTCGTTTACTAGGATAGTTAACATCGCTTGGGATATACTGTCACTATTTGTCAATATTAGTCTGTTTGGAGACAATCTCAGCATCCCACACACATTGACATTAATCATCGTCATTCGCTAGAGACGGTACATTTGTTTTAATTAGTTACATGTCATCGTTTAATGGCGGACTTAAATCTTCGGTGTTTACATTGAACCTTGTATGTTTTAGCGTGCTATTGAATTTTTGATTATTTTGGGAACGAAAAAAGAACATCAAGATGAAGAAACTTGTGTCTAGAGTTAGTTTCAAAGGAGAATACTCTCCTTTCAGTGAATTAAATTCACACTGTTTTCATCATCATCATATCAGCCGAAAGACGTCCACTGCTGGACATAGGCCTCCCCCAGAGAGTGCCAAATTAACCGGTCCTGCGCCACCCGCATCCAGCGGACTCCCGCGACCTTTACCAGGTCATCAGTCCACTTTGTAGGGGGCCTACCCACGCCGCGCCTTCCGGTACGTGGTCGCCACTCGAGAACTTTCCGCCCCAACGGCCATCGGTTCTACGTGCAATGTGCCCCACCCACTGCCACTTAAGTTTAGCAATTCGGAGTGCTATATCAGTTACCTTGGTTCTGCTGCGGATAGCCTCATTTCTGATGCGACTGTTTTAATTGGATTTTTCGCCTTCCTAAGTGAGATTTATTAAAAGCACAATCGTCTATGAACATCTCTTCGCTTATGTCAAATTGTACCAAAAATTGCGGCACACTTTCGACTCGAATTTATTTCACTAGCGTGCCTCTCTACATCTCTCTACCATACCGTCAATGTTGTTCTCTAGAGCATTCTACAGCCAAATAACAATGTCATTACCACTTTCCTCAGTTAATGTTCATCCTTTACCGACTACGGACACCGGAGAGATCCGGAGGGTCGCCGCACGCAGCTGTCGGCAATTGAAACAAATGAGCACGGCGCCATGCTACACTGCCTTGATACCATTTCAACCACTATTAAAAGACCTGCTATGTAGTATAGAACGTGCCTAGTTAACTCTTAAGTACTGGAAGATCCGAAGTGGTCTAAGGATCAAGATGTTTTGGTGCAAGTCAAAGGTCTTAAGAATTTGACGAGAGTGTTATTGTATGACTGATGTGTGTTTTGTGGTGTGGAAGACTATTCTTCTAAACTGTATTCACTTGTCTCGAGCTCGAGAATACCAATAGTTAAGCAACAAACTGTAAAGCAAGTTGGAATGGTCAGAGACGTTAACATATTAATTTATGAGGATGAGTTACAAGAAATTTAATTATGAAACTACTGCAGTCACAAAAAACATTAAAAGAAGGAAAGTGATGCACGAAGACAAACAAGGAAAGACTTTGAAGAATTGTCTACTTATCTTCTTATTAATTTTGTGCTACAACAATCTCGCAAACTTTGAATGACGGCGTTATATACTGAAGCGGTCAATTTACCCCAGATCGTTGGGAAACGGTTATCATTTGTAACATTTAATAAACCAATGTTATGCAAGAACACACTGATATGAGTATTTGTTGAACCTGAATAGAATATAATTCAGTATGAGTATCGTCGCTCGATAACGAGCCTGATAAGATTCGGTGTATTTAAAGGATACGAAAGTACCGGACAGTAATAATAATAGTTTCTGAAATTAAATGTGGGTGGTGTATAATGCCTATTAAACAATTAAATACTTGTAAATATCAATTAGAATTTTGTACAAGTACGAGTCGGATTTTAGTTTTCCTATAAATTTTGAGACCCAGCGCCTGATGAAGGCAACGAGCAATTTGGTCTAAGTACAAAGTTTCATCCCCTTTTTCGTCCCTAAAAGGGATGAAAATTGACATAAATTGTAACCTATGTCCTATTCTGATATATAAGGTACATAAGTGGATAGTTTTATATAAATTCTTCCAGTAGTTTTTGAGATTAAGTGGAACGTAGGTACATCCATCCATCCATCCATACATTCAAACTTTCACGTTTATAATATTAGTAGGAAGGAAGTAGGATTAGTGGGATGTATGTAAAAAATACTGCACACATTTTATTACTTAAAATTCAAAGTCAAAAGTGATTTATTCTTCAATTTAGGCATATTACATGCACCTATGAATGTCGATAAACTACCACCGGTTCGGAAAGTAAACCTCTGCCTCGAGAAGAACCGGCGTAAAAAACTCGGCGAGGTGTCATTTTTTCAAAACAGTATACAATATATCATTTCAGTATCAGAGTATTATAAAATTTTAAAATTACATTGCTACAATAGAAAGCCTATTTATTTTACGACAGATTTCTAGTGCAGGATTTTATCGCTGCCAAATATCCCTATCCATGATGTAGTCGTTTATCTTATAATATGCTTTTGAAATAAGTGTCCGTTTTACGACATTGACACAAAAAATGCACACTTGTTGAATATTCCATGAATACATATTAAGCTCTTATCACTTCGTATTCACGTTGCAAAGACACTCATTAATCAACTAGTAAGGGACGCAGTTTGTATGGAATTTCTGTACCTAATGCTTTTTTATTAACCGTTCACTAAGTAAATAAGTTTAAGGAAGTAGCGATAACTATGGCATTTACGTTAATTTAATTAGGAATACGATTAGGTCGATTAGATATTTGTAGCAGACTATATTTTAGATGAGTTATTTCCTTAACAGCGTTCAAATGTAGTATTTCAGAGTAATGTTACAATTCTTTTGAATTCAAATGCGAAAGATTGTGGAAATGTTTCGATCAGGGATCGGAACCGGTTTTTTTCACAAATCCCCGAAGTAGTCTAATATTTTAATTATTTACGGCTCCTAAAATAGGACTCTATCATGTATTTAGGTATCACTTTCGTATTATTAGACTGCCTGTTAAAAAATGATATCATACACAAAATAACGAAATAGAACGTATTAATACCGGTTATTTTGCATGGTGTAAATACCGGTATCCGACCCTTGGTTTAGATGTTTGTTACCTATTACGCAAAAACCTAACTAAATTTTAATGAAAGAGTACTTGAAAAGTCAGAATAAGAAATAAAAGTCTAACATTTATTCGAGTAGAATCCCCGACAGAAGTTTTAGCAATTTCATAAGAAAAAAAATAGACAATACTTTTTATACAAGAAAACCGCACTATCGGTTCGTAGACTGACATAGATACTAATAGTCATTTATTTATAATGCACACATACATTAAACGTCAAAAATGTTATATTAGATTCATTTCAATGAATTGTTATACACAATTGTTAATTTTATAGCAACCCTCGTTTTCGAACCAAAATTGTATGAAGAAGTATCGATCCAATATTCCTGTTTCTAGTATATGTAGTTTTATCTCGACTAGGAGTTGGGTGACCCTTTCCAAACTTTCGAGCGTGGGCCGTATCGTCTTATCAAACTTGTTTGTTGTTCTTACGAAATCGAATGATTGTGCATTCTAATAATAACAAAGAATAAACAATAGTCCTAATTGTGTCAATATCCGTTAATTTGATGATACGCAACACATTATGGTTATAAAGAACATCAAAATCGTTTAACCTTTTGACAGCGAGGGTGCAAAACAAAACGGTGCCCAACTGTGTGGCCAAAACAAAACAATAGCCAGACAAAATATCAATAAAATGAAACTTCTGATAAATATCGTCATGTCAAAATGACAATAGTTATCAATATTATCATGTGGCCGTCCGTGGCTTCAGTGTCACGAGTTTTCGTTCGCGTCCACAGCCGTCTTTAGCTCTCAAAGGGTTAAATAAAAATTAGGACCAGCACATAATCATCATCAAGATGCTTATTATAAGTTCATCAGCTAGGTTACAATCTTCGAGAATGAGAGGGAATGTGCTAAAGTACCGCATCCCGTTGAAACGAGGCAGTTTAGAGATCACAGCAATAAATTTTCTTCAAATTAACTGATACACAAAGAAAATCCTAATATGAGTTGAAATAATAAAATTGGGCACGAAGTCGTCGAGGGCTGGCGGAGCGGCCGCCGAGGCTGAGGCAGCAAAGCGCCGCAAATATGCAACTCTTGGCGAGAATTACATATTTGCGGCGTTTGCCGTGGAGACCCAAAAAGCCAAGCTATATGCTCATCCGGTCCTTTGGTGACTGGCTCGTTCCGCGCTCAGCGTATTGGCATTGCCATTCAGCGAGTCAACGCCAGGCAACGCAGCCAGTCTGATGGGCACATAGCCTGGTGGCAGCGATTTGGGGGAAATATGTATTATATAGTTTAGGTTCACATAATTTAAGTTAGTTGGTAATTTTTTTTGTCTATTTTGTCTGTTTGTTGTTTTTTATTCCTAAATTACTTCTATGTCAATAAAGAACAATAATAAAAGTACCTAAAAATATATCCGTATTGACATGGTTAAACAAAAAAAACCTACGATACCAAAATAACGCCAAGCCAATGAAAACGTTTAAAATGATGTCATCCATTTGGTCCGTCGCAAACCAAACTTTTTGCAGTAACTGTTGATCACAAGAGAAGGACGGTGCAATTGAGGGGTAATTGAAGGAATTAACTAATAGTTAGCTAATTGCTTTAACAAGCGATTGGCGATCCTCAGATCTGGCTCATTGGCGCCGCTTGAAGCTCGGGCACATAATTACTGTGTTTAATTTGAGTTGAAGACCATTGGCTCCTACAGAATACGGGTTTGCTTAACCAAACAATTTTATTCAGCGAATGTCGCCACATTTTTATTTAGCTTTACGTTTGTCGTTGTTAACTTGTTAGTCACTGACTATCTCCAAAATCCACCTGCGTGCAAAGCTATAACTACCCTTCCTTAAGTAACATAGTATCATTATGGTACTGAACAATATTAATATCATTTTATTAATGATCATCTGAGTGGTGATCACGTAAGTTTTCGACCGCACTTCACTGTCATTTTCCCATACAAAAAGTGAGATTTACGAGTACCTGACGTACTTAACAAAGCGTTACGTAATGAACTAGCAGATCTTAACCAATTCAGAACCGAATAGTGGTACAATGTAACCATTACTTACCGTTTGTCAGTAAGTAGTTTAATCTTAAAAATTGGTTGATATCTATCTGAAGCCTTCATAACTATTCTCAAATATTGTAGAGGTACCTTTACAAGAATATTTCGGACAGGTTACATGTATTCTACAATTAAATAAGTTACGTTTGTACGACACAATCTATGTCATACTGCAACTAAGAACAATGGTAGCAAAATCACTACAATCACACGAGTGGTGTATTCCCGAAATCTTCGTAATATGAGCGATTAACTTTCTAAGCGCGAGCGCACGTTTTGATCGCTAATTGTCACTGTGGTCGCTTATTGTTGGATATTTCTATTACGTTGCGGTTTTGTTCTCATGGTCTAAAACGAAGGTCTGTAGAAAGGGTTTATGGAAAATTCATAGTTACCTTTTAAAAGTTCGCCAAGTCTGCAAACTGCCGTTAATTTACGAGCATTAGTGTTATTCTGTAGATTTGATCGTCATCATCATCATCATCATCATATCAGCCGAAAGAGGTCCACTGCTGAACATAGGCCTCCCCCAGAGAGTTCCAAATTGACCGCTGGATGCGGGTGGCGCAGGACCGGTCAATTTGGATTTGATCGTAGGTACAATAAATCATATTTTCCATGATCGAATACTTTAAGTGTTTTAGATGAAATCTCCGGGCAAGTCGGGTCTGACAAGCCCGTAAAGATTGAGAACTCACATTAGAGAAATACACACCCAGTGATTGCTTCCGATGCGCCTGTTTGCGTCTGTCATCGTCTAAATTTATACTAATAATACAGAGGTATCTTCTCTCCTTATTCTGCAGCGTATATGCGCCCATCGTTGGGCATACGCCTCTCCAATTTTTTTCCATTCAGCCCGTTTTGCAGCTCGCCCACAGACCGGCCCCGCGATCGTTTAACTATATGTCGTCCGACCATCTTGCCAGGGCTGTTATTCGCTACGCGCAAATGGGGCTCACCCCGCCGGTCACCCGTTACGAAACTAGACCTCTACCTATGCTTAGTTACTACGCATCGCGATGTCACGATATATTTGTGGGTGAGCGTTGAGGTGAGCTTAAACAAGTTACAGAATAGGGGGGCTGGGGTCTGCCGACCCGTCTCATCGAGTATAGTTGAATTTTTTTGAACTGAGCCTATCTACTTATCTTCAAAACAATAGCATTCAAGTTAAACAATACGATTGTCTGGTCGACGCGTGCCAACAAACAATGAAGGAATATTTCTTGTTTATACCTCGCTCGCTGTGAGCGGGGTTTTTTTTTCTTTTAGTCCATTTTAAGACGATAGAGTTCATTATTCAATGAACATTTTATGTGGCGGTAACCTCTTTTTTGCAAAGTTTGGCACTCGCCAACCGCACAATCGTATTGTTTAACTTGAAAGCTATTGTTTTGAAGATAAGTAGATCGGCTCAGTTCAAAAAAATTCAACTATACACGTAAACTTATTTAGAAGAAAAAAACAAAAAAAAACCTCTTTAAAATAATTGCTCACAAGCTTAATAATCTACCGTTTAACTTTTTGCTCCTGTTACAGGGCCCACCCTGTATATCAGATAGAAATTCTTACCCTTCATGTTTTATTAACAGCTCGCCCTCGGAAGGAAACCTATTACTATAAATCAACGTTTTTATAAGCTGCGCTGGCGCTTATGGTGTGAAGCAGCCATTTGTATGGTGGCTGTGTGACTGAATTCCATAAAAACTTGTAGAAAGGTACAGGTCGCATGTGACAACAGTATACGTAACGATCATTTAGCGATAGGTATGTCGACTAGTACGGTTAAAATGATTTAACGTAGTCGACTTTTTATAAAGCTGTCTTTGGAATCATCTACCTTGTACACCTTGATTGACATCAGTTAACCACTGACAGATTGGATCAAACCTTGGGATATTCTACCTTAATACCAATGTAATTAAGTCTTTATTACAACCGTTATATTTATAGGCAGCGTATTTACAAAATAAACTCTAATATTCTGACGTTAAGATAGAGTATCGAGTGAATGAATGCCAAAAGTCAGTAGTTAACTGATTTTAATCGTAGTGTAGGTACTTTGATGCAATTCGGCCAAATAATGTCAAGTAGGTATAGTAAACATTTTTTTTAAAGTAGGAATCCACTTAGAATGTTATCTGCCGATGAATGGAATTGTTCTCTATTGTTAAAGCCGACCGCTAATCACCCGTGCAAAATGAAATGCATAAATAACAAATGATTTCATACGAATAACAACTTTATCGTAAATTAATAAGGTTCAAATTTCATCAGCACGCACTTGACATAAAACCTTTTGGAAATAAGAGCCGTGATCGCCCAGGGGTTCGGCTCTTTATACTTATACAATATACATTTAATAAAAAAAATAACAAATTATACAGTATAATGCACGAACCCTTAGGGGTGTTGCAAAAATTTAAAATTATAACAATTTAAAAATGCTTATGAGATCACATATTTTTTACAAGAATACGTTACTACATAGTTACCAACGGGCAAATGATTATGTATTTTGTAACAGGAAAATAAACTGCATTGTAATAAACATAATATATACTTACTATATCCCTTTCTATTTCGCCAAGTATTATCCTTAACATTACCGCAAATGCGTAACTTTCCTCTACAATTTGAAGAATATTTCCACTTGGATACGGTATTATGGTAAGAAATACAATGATTATACCGAATAAATTACCTTAGCCGAAAGACGTCCACTGCTGGACATAGGCTTCCCCCAAAGAATGCCAAAGTGAGCGGTCCTGCGCCACCCGCATCCAGCGGACTCCCGCGACCTTTACCAGCGGGGCTAGCGCAACTGACGCCGCACCGCGACGCGAGTCGAGAAAGCTCTACCCCCTTTTTCTAATTTGTACGGTGCGAGTGAGATAGGGGACGCTTAGTCGCGCGCGAAGCGACTGAGCAGCAAGTTGTGCTAGACGTGCAGGTCATCAGTCCACCTTGTGGGGGGCCTACCCACGCCGCCGCCGCGCCTTCCGCTACGTGGTCGCCACTCGAGAACCTTTCCGCCCCAACGGCCATCGGTTCTACGTACAATCCGTACTTACGATATTCGATTTGCTTCCTAAATTTAGGAAAACTACGGGAGTAAAAAAATTGCGAAGACGCGAATGCTACGGCTCACAAAGACACTAGTGAATAGAAATAATGAGTAGGTCACGCTTTTTATCCTTATTCTTATGGTGTAAAGGTTATCATTATTTCCAAGAATCGAACAATCGACTTATTAATATTTTATCGGCCTACTTGAAGGCTTAGTTTTTTTTCAACAATAGGAAGTAAAGCAAAAATAGACCTTATACAGGTATGGTTAATGCCTATATTTGTTTATGCAGAAGCTCTGACGTATCAGTGAGATCGAAGATTCACACGTGCGGTGAAATTTAAATAAAACGGTTATTTCTTAGTGCACAACACCTACATGATGTATTTATTTACATATCTTGTCATATTCAATTCAATTCAAGTACTTTTATTTCGAACAAAGTCTATACTGTGTTAGTAACTTATACACGGTGCTCGGGAGGGTTCACAACAAAACAACGTGTTCCCCAGGGACAGGGAGAAGCCCTAAAAAGTAAAAAAAATACATAAAAAGTAAGCACGAAAAGTACACACAAAAAATTGTCGTAATAGGTCGTAAAACATAGGGCTATATGGGGAAAGTTACTATATGCAGTGTAATTATTGTGGTTTAAAACCACTTTTAATCTGATTCATTTTGTCATTGTATTTTTGAACAGTTACATTACAGTAGTCACGTACGCATTTTATGTTAATTAATAATTTTATGGATATTTACCATTATTCTTATGTATATTAAGTATTTGCAACTCGGGTTTTGGTTTGGTTTTTCGTTGGACATAGCGTATCTCTTAGCTTAGGTTAATATACCTACTCTTATTATGTTAATACTTTAGTTTTAGTTTATCGAACGGATCCACTAAAAATCAGCGTCGCTGTACTCTGTGGGTCGACTCCATTTTTGTAGCAACACTAGATTTTTTTTTTTAGATTTAAGCCTTATGTTATGTATATTCCTGTTGTTGTTACAAAATAAATTTATTCTATTCTATTCTATTCATTAGATAGGAACTACAATGTGAAGTCTAACTATAAGAAGTTAATTTTCAAACTGGATTCTTACACGTTTGAAGAACTGTAAGTCCATAACTATTTGTCTAAAATCGGATACATAATAAAAAAAATAGTTTAATTGTACAATAATGCTGTTTTATTCACTTGTCGCGAGTTGGTCCGTGCGCGGCGCGGGCGAAGAGCACAGCATGAGCTATATTATGCAACGAGCGAGCGAGACAAATTTCCGAGGGTTGCAGGCGCCTTAAATAAATAGTACCTACATGTATTGCCTACAATATTTTTTAAACAACGCATCCAAATCCCATTCAATTTCGTACCACAGAAATGGTTCCCAATTTTAGCCCTTATCATTCAACTGACATTGAAATCGATTCATTGTAAAGCATAATTGTGTAAACAAATGACATAGAATTTTTGTTTAGTCTCGACGCTTCCCAGTATTGATAACGACGGGACGATAGTAACACGCCCATCCGTGTCAGCTTACTATGTAGTTGACGTCTAATCTCCGTACAAAGTGACAGGTTTTTATATAGAACTCCATGTCTGTTATGTCATTTCAACAGAACAGTATCAGATTAAGCGCAACAAAACACTATCGGTTGTCAAGTCGGACAGTGGGTGCATTGGTCGATTTACACGAAGTAAGTACCTACCTACCTACAGGCGTGCATAATTATTTTCCATCGTGTTTTCACGGAAACGTACGAACGTGTCTTGTCATTTCAGTCGGTCACAGTAAAGTTCTGAGGCAGACTGAAGTACTACCTAGCATGACAAATACGAACGTTTCCTAGAAAATACGTAGTAAAACAATTATGCACTACATCTATACTCGAATTTGCCCTTCGTGGTTATAGTTATAGCTCTGATTCCGATTTCAAGTCAAAGTCAAAGTGATTTATTCTTCAATTTAGGCATATTACATGCACCTATGAATGTCGATAAACTACCACCGGTTCGGAAAGTAAACCTCTGCCTCGAGAAGAACCGGCGTAAAAAACTCGGCGAGGTGTCATTTTTTCAAAACAGTATACAATATATCATATCAGTATCAGAGTATTATAAAATTTTAAAATTACATTGCTACAGTAGAAAGCCTATTTATTTTACGACAGGTTTCTAGTGCAGAAGTATTTAATTATTCCTTTTTACTTAATCAACAATTATACTAATCAGCCAGTGTCATGCAATGCAACTACATAGTGAGGAGCTCGGAGGAAATAAAAGAAGAAAACCCAATTTATTGCGTATAAATCTGTTGCCAGCCAGTGTTTAGGAGCCCGGATATCGGCTTCACACTTTCCAGCGGCGCGGCGGATATGTCGGACGTCAGTTGAATACAAATCACCTCACTAATCATTATCTACCCGTTGGGTTGGCGACACTGTCAAGGATGCTTCACACGATAGACACGTGTAGGTCTTAAAATAGAATGGATATGGATACTAGCTTTTATGCCACGGTGGAGTAGCGCCGCATATAATAATGTAATCTATGAATTAACTCATAAAGCCTGCGCATCATTCAGGCTATATAGTTGATAAAATATATTAAGTTAAATTGCACCGAGTACTTAAACGATTTTCATGTTGATATGCCAATTATAATTTTCCAACTTACTACTCAAACACATCTTTTGTACAAAGATTACATTTAAAAGAACAGTAAAAAGGTAGTCTTACTTAATACCCGATAAGCTTACGTAAATCTCTTATATGCCTTCCCAAACACTTGCTAGGTCAGTTTTCTTTTTATCTTAAAAATAAATGCTTAGCTGTAAACGTTAATGGCTTTAAAGTATTATCTCTTAGATAAGACAACAAGTGTCCTGTTTTCCTGATAATGGCTGTAACAGAGCAGTAGCCATAACATCACGTTCGTTATTGTAAGGCAAAATGGAGATTAAGAGGCGTCAGATTTACCTCTTGTTTGCTATCTGTTGTTTGATGTTCCATTGTGTTAGTGAGACAGCCCTGCTAGCATAACTTGACTCTCGACTCTACTCGCGCGCGAGATAGATTGTCCGTCACTTTCTGATTAATGCTGTCAAAAAGTGACAGAAGTCTATCACACGCGCGAGTAGAGTAGAGATACACTTTGCTAGCAGGGCAGGTGTGAAGAGAACTATATCAGTTTAAAATAAAGTAAAAAATAACTAAAATTAATTACAATATGTCGATTTGGGAAACCCGACAGTTGGAAACCACTATTAATGGAGCTCAATTTTTTATCGTGTCCAGATTTGACTGCAATACCTACATTAGAGTTGGCAATTTATGCAAAAATTCCACCGACAAATTGTGACTGAGCGCGAGCAACATTTTTAGTACTCGTTCTTATGAAAAAGCTCGAGTGCATAAAACCTGTAACCAGCCTATAAAATATAACCGTTCATGCTGCACATATTTGGAGGTTGTGTAACATAAAGTTCACATCACACGATCGTTTATTGCTTCCTCCACATTAATTAGTACGAATTTAGATACCGCGTCAGTACTGCCAACATGACGGCATTAAAAATGCAGACCATAAATTGTCGGATGTGGCGTTCGGGTTTTTAAAGTTTTAAAACGTTGCTCAATTTGGATTCG
The DNA here is from genome assembly GCA_932294315.1 of Epinotia nisella. NCBI lineage: Eukaryota > Metazoa > Arthropoda > Insecta > Lepidoptera > Tortricidae > Epinotia > Epinotia nisella. The sequence goes on from OW028677.1 coordinate 1,692,072, forward strand.
AGGGTTTTGAGATGCTGGGAACGAATGCCGTAATGCTATCTTGGAGTATTTTAATTACTAAAAGCGACATTTTGTAAATATTTTAAATTTATTTCGTTGGGTACATCTGAAGTGTTTATATATTTTTACGTTTTAGCTATGGTGAAATATGCGACTAAACAGATATAAGACCATGTAAGCCCTGAATCACACTGACGCGGCCGGTGGTGGCGGTCAATACGGACAGTTAATGTCAAGTTTACTTTTGACAGTCTGTGAGAGGCATAAAAAGGGTACCTGAGGTAAAACGTCAAAATTGTTTGGACTAATTCTTATTCTTAGTTCTTTGGTCGATATTCAACACCAAACCAAGTGACTAAAATGTCTACTTATGACACTGAATACCAAAACAAATACACATTTTATACAAAGGCCTGCATCCTTAGAACCTCTAAAATTAAACAGTTATCAATCGTATTGTCTTCGATTTTCATTCTTACAGAAACTAATGCATCTTCATTATTTAATTCAGTTCAGCAATCCATTACTTCGGTTCCTCCCGTGCATTTGCCCGCATAGCTCATGCGCCCGAGATTGACGCGTGCGCCCGTGCGTGTGATGTGCAGTTTGCGTTTTCCCAGAGCATCTTAAATTGAACTTAAAACTTAACGTATAAGGCTCAATTTTCTCTAAACTTGGCGACTTTGGAAAAGAGTTACCGTGCTATTCGATTTGCGATGCTATGCCTTTCGGATAAAGTTTAAATTTGAGTGCTTTTCACCACAATGAAGGAGTTGCACGTGCAGTACGTTTGTTATTTCATTTAGCTCGCATTCCAGTGACCACCACTAATAGATCAAAAAGGCGTATGTTGCTATGAGAGCCGTACGGAGATACGAGGTTTTTGAGTTCAGACGCGGGTAATGGAATAGTGTTTTGCCGCGGCGTGCCTCTGTTTGATTTGTCATGTTTGCGATTGGCGTTTGATTTGTGTTTCCAGTTTGCATGCTTGTTTTGTGGATGCATGATGAAAATAATGGGAAATGATGAATGTAAATTGAGTTTATTTCTAGTGCTGTTTTGAAGGTTATAAACACGAGTCCTGAAATGTTTGGAACTTTTGGACGCTAAATCGCGTCCATCTCCGGCCGTCATCACTGTTTTGCTTGTGTTGTTAGAGGCGTTTTTACTATGACACTGTTGTATACTTGTCTGTACTAAAAAGTAAATTTGCGTAGGCGTTAATCTCCGGAACTCATCAAACTTTTATTTGACAGACTTCTCCTTCTATTATTATTATTGTTTTGATTAATGCTGCATGTAGGGTAGTGCCGTACAATACATCTCACTTCGTATTTATGTTTATTTCTCTCTCGCCTATCCTAATAATATATTAGTATGTAGTTTATATATTAAAATTGTATGACGTTTCCGTGAGTCACCAACGGTACTGGCTGAAAATCAGCGCTGTAGGTGTCTGACACCTCAGCATAATGCTGAGCCAGTGTCCGGTTCACTGCCGCAGAGACACACTTTGTTTCATGTTTTATATGTTTCTCTTGTTTATTTTATTGTATAATATGTGTGTCCTGTGTGTTTGTGAATAAATGTATTTTCTTTCTTTCTTCTTTCTTTATTATTAGCATAGAAAAGTTGAAAGGTACTTGGAAAAAGATGGGAGTAATAAAAATCGTCATCCCTATCGATTTCCATAAAAGTATGTTTATCAAAGTTGAAAGTTTGTTTATCTTTACCGACACGGGAATCTTCATATCCGGGGCCTAATGGCTATGGACCGGACCGGACCGGGCCGGATCAATAAAACGCACATAAACCATATCCCGAAATGTCGATCGATTAAAACATTAACGGAATCTTTGTTACTCTCGATTTCAATAAGAATCTATTTTTAAACTGTGATAAGGATATTAAGAACTTGACCATTAGTAAGGCTCGTTTACACTGGTCGACACAATGCACGTAGAACCGATGGCCATTGGGGCGTAAAGGTGCTCGTGTGGCGACCACGTACCGGAAGGCGCGGCGTGGGTAGGCCCCCAACAAGGTGGACTGATGACCTGGTAAAGGTCGCGGAAGTCCGCTGGATGCGGGTGGCGCAGGACCGGTCATTGTGGCACTCTTTGGGGGAGGCCTATGTCCAGCAGCGGACGTCTTTCGGCTGATATGATGATGATGATGATGACACTGGTCGATATAGCCGGCATCCCGTATGTGCACGCTATCCTTGTTTTACTTAAAGGGGATAAGGCGGGCAAGTACAGAGCACCATAAGGCGGGCAAGTACAGCTGTCTCGGCGCCCAATACGAGTTTACTGCATTTGGTGTCGAGACACTGGGACCGTGGGGTAGGAGTGCGCGGGAGCTCCACAAGTCACTCGCCAAACGGTTGAGGGAGGCAACGGGTGACCCTCGCGCAGGCAGCTTTCTTGCGCAAAAGATTGCTATTGCAATCCAGCGCGGGAATGCTGCCTGCGTGATGGGTACGCTACCTAGGGGCCCAAATTTAGATAGTATTTTTTTTTAATGTTTAGTTTTAGTTGTTTTAATTTAGTTTTAGTTCTAATTTAACATTTGTAAACATTTATTATTATAATAAACATTGTATAGGTAATTAATGTTATCTATAAAGGGGATTGGTAAGGGTGTTCTGTAACGACCTATGTGAATGAGGTATGATATGAGGTTTAAAACGGCTACTTCAAGAAGCCCTAAATCTGGGTTAGTGGAAGAACATTTCATACAATTTTTCACCTGGCATTCCAAAAAGTTAACTGAAATCCTTTATACTTAAATCTTCTGAACAAATATAAAAATGTTGATGGTAGTTTATTAGTTTACTCCTTTATACATTCGGCTTCAAAAAAATCGCAGATCTTCAAAAGTTCGTCGTCGAATATAGCTCTTAACTAATTTATTTTACCCTTTCAAGATTATATATTCATTATAACACACAAAACACAAAGCAACTACAACAATTCCATTTACATTAATTAAAAATTTAATACTAACTAAACTAAACTTAAAAAGTGTCAAACAACCCGCCCCGCGTCGCTCCTGGTGCAAAGGTGCCCATTACGACAGCTATGGCTAATCTTTGCACCAGAAAGGAAAAGATCCAGTCCTCTTTCCTGCAAGATTAGTAAAAAGAAAGTTTCGCACGAAACGAACTTTTGAAGATGTGCGATTTTGTTGACGCCGAGTGTATTCATAGACTAAGGCAACATTTTTTGTTGACGCCGAGTGTATTCATAGACTAGACAACATTTTTTGGTGGTTTGATTATGTTAATCAAAACGATTTTAAATAATGTTTATTGTTTCAAATCTTATTTATGGATCCAGATTGTATTCTAACTCTCATAAATTGAATAAAATCCATATGATTATCGTAATTAATAACTATAGGAAGTTGTAATTCAGAGGGTATGTGGGTCCAGTATGCAAATATTACAAGATATTACGTGGGAAGGCGTTTTGGCGGCCGCCTAATATAGTAGTTGGCACAATGCGTATTTAGTGAGTTGTAAAATTGTTAACATGTCATTTTGAGCGCTGGACATTTACGGAATCGTTTGGGTGGCGAGGAGATAAAAATACCAGCAAGTCGTAAAAATACTAACTTATTATCTTGACAGTTAATAGCTCTACGCTTATAGTAGTGCATGTTTTAGGTTGTGTAAATTTGATATGTGGATTTTACATGTTTTTTATTTATTTATAAATGCCTTTAATTTATATTCATTGAAAAATACAAACAAACAACACATATGTATACTGAACTAAGGTTAAAATAAACTAAAAACGAAATAAAATACAAATAAAACATTGGCTCAAGCTCGGAGCCCGGGGGTGCCCAGAAGGCTGGCAGCATTGCCGCGCTGGATGGCGATACTGACGCGCTGTGCAAACGCACCAGCCTTCGGTCACCTGACACGTCGACAAGACGCTTTGCCAGCTCTTTAAAAGTGCAAAGAGCACCTGGTCCCCACGGCCCTAGCGTTTCCACCCCAAACGGCTCAAACATGTAGCCAGAGTCTATGGCTGCATATTTGCGCCGTTTAAGGAGCTCAGCCGCGTCGGCGGCAGCCCCGGCCCTGATCGAGGTCCCTGAGAGATGGGACGGCGCTAGGGTATCACCACATGAAATTAAATTTAGTATAACAGCCGATAATCGAGCTTAACTACTTCATGAGGTTAATTTTATATTACTAACACTTTTGGGTGCAACCTGAAAATTAAATTTTCGAATTTGTATTATATTTACTATATTATCTTTACAATACAAATCTATGGTAATCTCTTCTTTATCCTATTACCCTCTGCTGAGGTGAAGCGCTAGAATCTATTTGCAGTCTTTGGCAGTTTGAGTTAACTTTTAATTTCCACAAATAGAAAGAAAGAGAGAAAGAAGACATTTATTCACTACAAAAAAGACACATAGAGACAAAGGGAGTAAACATACAATCTTATCTTATCTTATCTTATCTAGTTGAGGGCCCTTTCGGATACACTTCGACCCAGTGGGATCTTTTGTGCATTTGCCCTCCCCTTTATAGCTACTCCCAAGCTCGCTCCATCATTTCCATAAAGCGGATGATGCAGCTCAGTGGGAGCACCCTGAATTCCTTTGGTTGCGGGTAGCCGTTACCAAAGAGATTCATTCTTTGTCTGGCAAGGGTATGACATTCACACAGTAAGTGTTCCATAGTCTCATCCTCCTCGCCACACATTCTACAGTCTGTACTGTTTGATAGTCCCATAAAACATACAATACAATTGACACATATTGTGTGTGTCTTCGCGGAAGTGAATCGGTCGCTGTGTCAGCATTATGCCGAGGTGTCAGACAGACACCTACAGCGCTGGTTTTCAGACAGCACCGTAGCCATACCCTGCACCACGGAACGTCACCAAGTTGTCAAGTCACTTGGACAAGTGGGAATCGGGGTTCCAATGTCATTTCCGTATTTGGATTTATTTTTGTATGGATGTCTGCTTCGTATTTGTTTAATAGCATCGTGTTTGCGATGCATCCCGGCCAAATTATACGGTAACAGATTTAGTAATTATCTTTAAACAATTAACATTATAAATCTTTTGCATAACAGTAACCTTCAACCTAGTGTTGTATGGGGCTACAATTAAAGTAATTTGTGAACGGAAATGTAAATCATTCTGCAATTAGATGCTTCAAACATATTATAACACACAACGCTATAATGAAGCGTTCAAAGAGATCCAAAATCAAATCCGTAGGTACTATTTATTATAAATAAATACTAAATTGTATCTGTGTTTACAATGAATGTGTAAAATTCATTAAGTGACATAAATACATAGCAATATTGACACGATAGACAAATACCCGGGCACATATATTTATATTCTTTTTAGGTTTTTTTGTTTTTTGAGTGAGACGGTATTCTAAGTGTATGGTCTCGATTTTTAGTCACTATCCGACTGCCAAAGGAAAGAAGGGTTTTACACCGAATTATGGTACCAATTGCTAAACTCTTATGGCCTAGAATAGTATGAACTTTCACATACACTTTGATCACTTTGCAGTCTACTCTATAATTGTAGAACAAGCTACTTTAAGTTTGACAATTCGCGTTCATGCATGATTGATTGCAATGTAATTCGTATTCAAATTGCTTGAACGCTCTATAATTTAATATTTGAATAATAATTAAATTTAACGTAACAGTGCCGACTATGATATGTTAATGTTCGGTTATGGATTCGTAATGGTATTTTTTTTTAAATTTCTTTTTATAATTTAATTTTTGTGTCACAGTAGAGAACGTGTGTATGTCTTATTCTTTGGCACACCCTGCAGCCTAAACCGTTTGATGGATTACGACATATGAGGTGTCGTTGGATTCCTCTTAATCGTGGGAGTGACATAGGCTATAATATTTGCAAAAAACCAGTTGGGTTTCACTTGTTGCTTCACTTACCAAAACATCGGTTAAAATTAGTTATTTTTTCAAGTTTATCAACGTTATTCAAGCAAGAGCTACTTTACAATATTTAGTGCCTTTCAGAACTGTTAACTGTCCTTATTAAACTAAAGTTTATTACAGCCTATATCTGTAAAAATTTGACCCATATGTGTATGGTATAAGATTCAAATTCGCATGCATATTTAGGTTCATTCCCTTTAGCCTTTTGGTCTTCAGTTTTTAACGACTTCGCAAAGCCTTTGCGTGCACGCAGATGGAACGGATGCGCGGGCGGCGCGCCCCGCCTCCAGTATACCGAGACCTTAATGTGCAAAAGTTGTATTAACGTAACAAACAACTTACTAATATTTAGGACCTTTTCATACTAAATGTAATTCGAATAGGAGACGTTTGGGGACTTAAATGACTAGTGACTTTTTACGTTTAGCTTTGTTATTATTTGGTCGTTTAATACTCGTTATACGGCTATGAATTCTGTGGCATTTGCTATCGGCAGCGAAATATACATACTTTAATTTCTTAATATAAGTAGGTAATCAAAATTAAAATGGGTTTAGTTGGTAAAGGACTTATATGCGGTCAAATTAAATCCTATACTATTACACGAGCAATATTTGTATATTTGCAATCCCGTTCTCGGAAACGGCTCTAACGATTTTGATTAAATTAGGAATATAGCAGTTTACGGGGGCGAAAAATCTATCTATCTGGGTCTCATGTCTGGAAAAATTAGTTTTGCAGAGCTTGGTCCAGAGCAGAGCTTGGTCGCCCAGGGACTAGAAAATAAACAGCGAAATACCTAACCATGATTGGCCTAAGAAACATCGCTCTTTCATGATTCTAAGTGTATTTATTCAATTCGGACAAGAACCATCAATTCCATAGACCTGAGGTGCTGCTACATACACCATGGATGGGAGGTTACCATAGAGTGCCATAGATAAGTGACATTTCGCGCCAAAATGCGAGTATAGGTTCAAATGTCACTGTGACTTTAAGTGCCAAACGACGCTTACCACTTCTCATGAAGTTAGCCGCATCATCATCATCATCATCATATCAGCCGAAAAACGTCCACTGCTGGACATAGGCCTCCCCCAGAGAGTTCCAAATTGACCGGTCCTGCGCCACCCGCATCCAGCGGACACCCGCGACCTTTACCAGGTCATCAGTCCACCTTGTGGGGGGCCTACCCACGCCGCGCCTTCCGGTACGTGGTCGCCACTCGAGAACCTTTCCGCCCCAACGGCCATCGGTTCTACGTGCAATGTGCCCCGCCCACTGCCACTTAAGTTTAGCAATTCGGAGGGCTATATCGGTTACCTTGGTTCTGCTGCGGATAGCCGTTAGCCGCATATGACGGACATTTCTAGGAATGGGGTACCTGCCTCCCTCTGCGGGGTGCCTTTCATCCCTAATTAATGTTGAACATCTTGACGAGTTTACGGTCTCTCGACGCTTCTGTCTATTGTGTGAATTTGGAGATTTCGTTCCGGGATGAGGATTTTCGACTCGAGTTACCTACAGCTTTGGTAAAAAAGCGTTTTTCATACAAAAGTCAAACTTTAAAAGGTGCATTTATATATTTTATAATAGAAAATTGTGTATCTATCGGAAAAAATCGTCGTATTTATTGACGTTAAGGGAAATTTCTTAAAAAAATATACTTTTTCTAGATTTAGTTTTCACACGCAACTAGAAATTTCAAAATGATATACAGGGTGAGCAATCCAAATGGGTCAGTATGGCGGTTTTGGAAACCATAACAGATAGCGAAATCTTGGCTTAGGAACCATGACGTTGATTTTAGTAAAAAGAAAAACTGCATTCATATACTTACAAAAATACGTGTAGGTACTCGGCCCAGGAATCGAACCTGGACTTTTTGAAAAATTAAATTTCGTTATTTTCCTTTGAATATCGGTTATGTAGCTCTTAAATAGTAAATGTTACTAAGAAACATGATATCTAATACTAATAAAATGCATTGTTTTTAAATAACGAAATTTAATTTTTCAAAAAGTCCAGGTTCGATTCCTGGGCCGAGTACACGTATTTTTGTAAGTATATGAATGCAGTTTTTCTTTTTACTAAAATCAACGTCATGGTTCCTAAGCCAAGATTTCGCTATCTGTTATGGTTTCCAAAACCGCCATACTGACCCATTTGGATTGCTCACCTTGTATATTAATGATTTGCACATGTTCAAACGCTTATTATATTTTACATCTTCGTGTATTTATGAAATTGAAAAATAATACTTTATCCATAAGTTACAAAGGAAATCGTGGGGTGCTCAATACTTTTGGTCAAGGCTGTATAATATTGTGTTGCGCTACTGACGTTTTGAGAGTTGTTTGGAGTCGATGTTTGGTGCGATATTGTGCATGAACAGAGAATTGAGATTTTGCGTGCAATCAATGTAATATCAATGCGTGTGCATGGGCGTCTTTCGTCATCGAGTAGTTAGATTACTTAGTAGTCGGCCCAATCATCAATTTAATAAAATGATTTGCTGGTCGATTGGGTAACGCTTCGTACGCATTTAAGGTAGATGATTCCTTAGTCAACAAGGAACTCTTAGTTTCGCTATGCCCGTCTATCGGTCTGTCCGTCTGCGGCTTAGCTCAGTAACCCTTACTACTAGAAAACTGTAATTCGGCATGGGCATATAAATCAATCACGCCGACAAAACGGTACAATACTATCTTGAAAAAATATTTTTTTAGGGTACCTCCCCTACACGTAAAGTGGGGATGTCTTTTTCTCTCTTTAAGTAAACCTATAGTGTGGGGTATCGTTGGATAGCTTGTTCAAAAATATTATGGCTTTTATAATACCATTTTTCAACTCAGTGATCCGTTTGCGTGATGTGATATTGGCCTTTGAAGCTCTAATTTTTGTTCGAGTCCCCCCCCCCCCCCCCCCCCTGCTGGCATACTGGGAATGTGAAAAAAATCGTGGCCGCGTGACCCGACACGCACTTGGCCGGTTTTTTTGTATGGATAAATTACAATTGAGTTACTGGAAGTAGCGCTCGTTCAAAAAGTTACGCAATTACCTCTAGACACGAGGTGTTATTGCTTAAAAATAAAATTACGAGATTAAATTAACACGACTCTATGTTTACTCTGTTTTGTACAGCAAATGACTTACGACCTACGAACAATTTTCCAGCCATTATTAGGTAAAAGTAACTAGTTATAACAATATTTCTCTTGTCTTTGCCACTACTCTTTGTTTGAACAAAGTTTCAAGAATAATTTGACCTATGTTTTACAAATAAATAAATGAATTGGATTGAATTGAATTTATCCATTAAAAAAAATATTATGTGTAACATATATTTATACAATTACAGCCCAGTTATTGTTAGCTAGTTGCCTATCGTTATTTACCAAGTGACATACTCTCATTGTGCTGTATTGTACTACATTCCGAATACCGCTGTGGAACAAAGAAATACCAGAGTTCTATTGTCACAAACGACTGCCTATTTCGTTTCGTTTAAGTCAGACACGGTTAAGAAATATCTCAGTATATCAATTTCGATGAAAGTCCGAATTGAGTATTTTTAGAAAACTTTGTACAATATTTTGACTGAAACAACTTGAACTTGCGGGACGAAGTGGGGGGGCAGTTTGCACGTACAATTCGCCTTTGCGCAGGCAAGGTCATTAGCTCGAGTTGTTTGCCGGCATTTATACGTATACTTTTATCCAATAGGGGTGTAGACTGTACATACTAAATAAAATAATCAATAATGTTGTATTTTCTCTTAAAAGGATTCAAAAAGTAGTGATATGGAGAAAAAAACAACGCAAGAGGTTAAATAATCACAAAGTTACCAGTGTCCAAAGTTTTAAGAGGGAGTATATTCTGTCCCTTTTCCGCAAAACGCACCCCTTCATATGAAACGATTGTCATTTACTATGACGCTCGATGGTCGTGACGTCACTATCCCTGAGCGTTTTCTCCCTCTAACAAGCAACATCAAAACGGTTATAGCTTCGTAATTTTTTGAGATATTTGTATGGGATTTTCGTCATTAAGCTAAGCATATATGTTTTTGCCTTCTTTCTTTTTAAGTAATAATAAATTTTGAGTCTACACCCGTATTGTAAATTAAATCTCGCGTTCTCAGTGCACATACCTAATTAACTATTTCAGTATTTCAGCATTTAACAAAGGGACTCAAAAATCCTACCAAGTGAAATTAGGCAGTTAAAATACTGTACACTATATTTATAGGTGTACCGTGACGGCGCCGGCGCCGGATGCAAGGTCACTCGGTCCCAAACATGTGCGAATTTAATGCAGAATAGATCAGCTACCTAAATCCGGGACTATGGGTAGTAAAATATTTTATTACAGGTAGGTATCGTAAAAATGGTTTTATGATAAAATTAGCCAAGGTGAAGTTTTGAGAATTTCAGGCTATTGTATTGTAGGTGCAATAAACCTGTTTTTTTCATATAAAAGTGTACTGCTAAAATCATCGTCATATCAGCCGAAAGACGTCCACTACTGGACATATGCCTCCCCCAAAGAGTGCCAAAGTGACAGCGGACTCCCGCGACCTTTACTACCTTCAATCCACCTTGCGTGCTAAAATCTATTAGTTACTTTTCATATTGGATAAAAAATACAGAATAGAATTTCTTATCTATAAATAGGATTGTAAAAAAAAATAACTTATGAAATTATGACATTTCCATGAAAATTCAAATAGGTTACTGTACTTTCTTTTGGTTCAAGTCTACTATTTTTTATCCGTGAATATGTTGAGCAATAATTTAACTCGGATTATAGTTTCTGTCGCCGCAAATGTTACGTTTTACCTCCTTTTTAGTTCAAAATTAGGAAACGAAGCCGCAAATCCTTTATATTCTAACTTTACCAAATAAGTGCACTGTGCAATAGGTCGATTACTATGGTAACACTAGCGAATGAAAAAGGTTCTATGCCTAGTGGAAATAAGAAGTGGTTAGGTCGTTTTGGTTGTGGGTGGGTGTGGTAATCGCTTTCGATCGCGTAATTATGTGGGTGACCGGCGAGAGTAGTTCAAGGTAGCTACCGCAGATACGGTGGCCGTAAGATAGTTCGATCGCTCTTGCACTAGAGGGCTTAATACATATAGGCTTGTGACCTGAGATTTTTTTACGATGCCATTCGAACCAGTTTTTGGAGAGATTAAAGAACACGAATACCCAAAAAATTGAGTTAAAGACGGACCTCGCTGGCGGCAGCCGAAACGCTTCATACTGATTGACTCAAAAGTACGACGTCACACTTTGCTATTTAAATAAATATTAGGGGACATTATTACACAAATTGCACTAGGCCTATAGTAAGCTCAATAAGGCTTGTGTTACAGGTACTAGACGACGATATATATAATACATACAAATACTTAAATACATAGAAGGGTCGTTCTTCTTTTCGACCGACAATAGCCTGTCCCTCGTCTTATTACGGCATCTCATTTGAGTAATGATGTTTACGGTTTTATAATGTTCGAATGAACGTCCATATTATTTTATTAATTAGTGATGTTTAATATTTCACTTTCTCTAACTAGCATTTTTTTTTAATGTTTTTTTTTTCGTAGAATGCCGTGACAGAGTGGTAAACCAAAATGTTGTCCCCACTGAAAGGGTCCACTTTGTCACATGATTTTTCTTAGAAACCAACCGTAAATAAATATTTATATTGGCCAGAAAGGAAACTTTAATTAGTTCTAATGAAGAAACCTATGCATTTTTTTTTAAATCGCACTTCAAAACCACAATTTTCGATAGTTCAAAAACCAAAAAAACAGAAAAACCTCGGATCATTGTCGGTAAAAAAGAAGAACGACCCAGAAACCATACAAGACTCGGAAACAAATATTAATGCTTCGTATATAGGCAGCGTCACTATCCACTATTAGGCCGGTCGTCAAACTTGAACTAATCATTGTAGGGAAAGCTGAAGCTTTAAGCTGAAGGTCCTGGGTTCGAATCCCACAGTAAGGGCAAATATTTGTGTGATGACCATGAACATTTTTGTTTCTGAGTCTTGGTTGTTCTATGTATTCAAGTATTTGTATCTATTATATATATCGTCGTCTAGTACCCACAACACAAGCTTTAATGAGCTTACGATGGGACTAGGTCGATTTGTGTAAGATTGTCCTCTAATATTTATTTATTATTTATAAATGTTTGAATGTTTGTGTGTTCGCGTCGTTTGGCTTCGATGCGCTAGCGCAGCGAACGTGTCAGAATGAGCGCAAACACATTATAATCAAATTGGAATACGACACTTACCTGCCAATATGTCTGAAAGTGCTTTTATATGGTGAGAAAAGCATTTTAGCTCAAAACAAATTACTTGTTCTAGTAGTTGACACATTAAGCTAGGCCTCAATTTCACAAAATGGCCAATTGTCACTAATTCGTCGTTGTTTCTGGGTTGACTAGTAACAATGGTACTTAGACCAAGCTACGATGGTTATTTAGCGACCTAGAAATGCCAAATTCATAGGAGACAATTTTTAAGTTGGTGAAATAGGATCGTTCACTTCGTTTAGTTTATTTTAAAGCCTTAATGCATGCTTATTATTGAGGTAATTTACTACTGAGTACATATCGCAGTAAATACACTTAAATGGGGTGTTCACAGGTTACTTCGGGATCAAGGATCTCTTGGCCAAGATGGGCCTATGGGACAGTGTAGACTGTAGAATGTGTGGCGAGGAGGATGAGATAATGTAACACTTACTGTGTGAATGTCATACCCTTGCCAGACAAAGAATGAATCACTTTGGTAAGGGTAATCCGCAACCAAAGGAATTGAAGGTGCTCCCACTGAGCTGCATCATCCGATTTGTGGAAATGATGGAGCGAGCTTGGGAGTAGCTATAAAGGGGAGGGCAAATGCACAAAAGATCCCACTGGGTCGAAGTGTATCCGAAAGGGCCCTCAACTAGATAAGATAAGAAAATACACTTAAATACTTATATTGACTAAGGAAGGTATATGACGTTTAATTTTTTTTTGCTAACCAACCGATTATTTAAAATAACAACTTACGAAATAGCTGTTGATATGTATGCTGTGCTCGATACCTTCGACAACTTTGTATCCTGTTAGTGTCGTTATTATACTAAGTGCTTTATTTCTGGTACGCTTTCCTTGTACTTGGTGGGTACCTCAACCTACCTCAATTCTGGGAAAGTAGACACTTTCCGAATTAAACTAGATTCTGCTAAGTGCTAACTTATGTAGAGAAGGTTACGTATCGAAATGCGAGACCATGCGAGCCAATTGTTTGTAGAGCTTTGTTGTGTCGAGAATCCTTTGTACTTCTAAAAGTGACCAGTCCTTTAAACGTTATGAAAAAGCGATATTATAACGATATAAAATACAATGTTTAAAATTTCTATAGAAATTTCAGCAAATAACGGAATTATATTGTTATAATATCGCTATTTTTATAACGTTTTAAAGGCCTGAAAGTGACATTGATATTTTGACACGAGCATATTTTTGGTCAATTTTGCTGAAAAAAAAAATACCTAACTGAATTTACTGTACCCTCGTCAACAATGCGCAACTTTCCGCCCGCACTACAGCAATCTATTATTTCCAGACATGCTGAAGCACGTGGCGGTGTCCCCGCACCGCGCACGCGCCGACTCCGTCAGCCTCGCCTCCTCCGCGTCCTGCTGCAGCTTGGGCTCGCTGGACCATCGACACGACTCCGTTGGAGATCTCTCGCATAGGACGGTAAGTCACGATTTCACCATTTTGCTCCCGCTTAAATAAAAAAAAAATACGTTTATTTCAGACCATTGGATCCATATTGGGTTAGTTACAAAGGTACTTACATATATTATGTTAGTCGATAGACAGCTAAGGTTGGCTCAATTAAATGAGAGGTCTTTTTGACATTCATTCCTTTTATATACACGATGATTTTTTATTTGTGATCAGGAACCAATTTTTATAATCCAGTAATTGATTCCCACGATTAACTCGTAGTTACCTAAAACAAACGTTCTTTTTTCCTGAATAAAGTTTAATTAGGAATTATTTTTTAATGAAAAATCATTGTCACCCTAATGGTAGTTTAAATCTATGAACCTTTCTTGAAAAAAATGTCTCATAAACCAACCTACGAACCAATTGTGTCCAATTATTAAATGAAGAGTAATACACTGTCAATTGTCACATGCATGAAAACTAGATGTTAGAGTTTATTGACGTAAAATCTATCAAATTACCCGCCAAAGCGCTGAAATTTGACGTATGTACTTTTTTTCGTGCACATGCTTTAATTGTCACAGTCGAATAAAAACTATCCTAAGCGGAAACCAGCATTATAATCTGCCTATAAAAAAATGTTCATGTTCTTCCGTTCATGGGAAGCTGAGATCATTCGTGAAAAACAAATCAAAGTTGCGGCAGAAAAACGAACATTTCTGCACCTACTGCATAATCTAGTTTTATCTCTTTCTCCGATACCCAAAGGTTGTCTGGAAGAGATCGCTCTTCAGCGATAAGACCGCCTGTTGTCTACCTCTACCTACATGTTATTGTATTGTTTCTCTCTGTAACTGCTTTGTTTGTGTGAGGTGTGCAATAAAGAGTATTTGTCTATTTGTATTGTATTCTCCGAGTTTTTTACGCCGGTTCTTCTCGAGGCATGGGTTTACTTTCCGAACGAAAATAAATCACTTTGACTTTGACTTTGACTTTATTGTATTTCTGCAGTTTATTTTTGTAAGGCTTAATAGCGAGATTATGTATGCTACACTATGCCTTTCGTAACGTTTTAATTTTAGGAATACTTTTTTACCCGAATTATTCTAACGTAATCACTGACATGGGTAGTTATTTTTCTTTGCAAAAATAGATATTTTTAAAACTTCCGCTGGTTTAGAAATTGGCTGTGTCAGTATACAGATTATATCTTCATGACGCAACACTCAGGGATTGAAGCAACGACAGCTAATTGACGACCATATGCCTCCATTCACATCATTAGAAAGCAAAAGACATCATTACTAGGAATAATACAAGACCTCTGACTCTAGAAATTATGTAAAAGAAAACTGCTTATTTCCTTAACCGGTTAGCATAGTGTTCTTCTAATGTTTCTATAATAGTACAGTCGACGCGAAAGAGATATTTACACTTTTGTACCTTATTGCTTTGTAATAAGGCGAAAATGTATACATATCTTTGACGTACACTGTAAATATTACGAGAACAATATTCCTTTGCTATTCCGCTAAAAAACGTGCAGGTCGATCAGTCAAAGTCAAAGTCAAAGTGATTTATTCTTCAATTTAGGCATATTACATGCACCTATGAATGTCGATAAACTACCACCGGTTCGGAAAGTAAACCTCTGCCTCGAGAAGAACCGGCGTAATAAACTCGGCGAGGTGTCATTTTTTCAAAACAGTATACAATATATCATATCAGTATCAGAGTATTATAAAATTTTAAAATTACATTGCTACAGTAGAAAGCCTATTTATTTTACGACAGGTTTTTAGTGCAGGATTTTATCGCTGCCAAATATCCCTATCCATGATGTAGTCGTTTATCTTATAATATGCTTTTGCAATGAGTGTCCGTTTTACGACAGATTTGAATTTAGAGTCAGTAAGTTCGGTAATGTGTTTTGGAAGTTTATTGTAGAATTTTATACAATTTCCCAAGAACGACTTTTTCGCTTTTACTAGCCTGTAAAAAGTTGTTTTGAGCTTCCCTGCGCTTCTGGTAACGTTGGGCCTATCAGTGTTTGTTGGGTAGTTGTATAAATTCTTCCTAACATACATTATTATTTCAAATACGTATAGCGACGGCAGTGTTAGAATATCTGTTTCCTTGAAAAATTCTCTTAATGACTCACGCGACCCGAGGTTATAAATTGCTCTAACAGCCCTTTTTTGTAAAATAAATACAGTCTCAATATCTGCCGCTGATCCCCATAAAATAAGACCATAAGTAATTATACTGTTAAAGTAAGCGAAGTAAACTAACCGTGCCGTTGCTACATTGGTAAGCTGCCTTATTCTCCTGACTGCAAAAGCAGCGGAACTCAACCTACTTCCTATCGCAGTTATGTGGGAACCCCACTGCAGTTTAGAGTCTAACGTGATACCTAAGAATACAGTTGACTTTACAAATTCTATGGTTTCACCATTAAGTTTAATATTTGAGGCTATGTTTACATTTGAGTTCGCTAGTGTGAATTTTATACATTTCGTTTTTTTCGGATTCAACACTAAGTTATTGGCAGCAAACCAGTCAGATATCATGGACAGGGTGTTATTTGGTTCAATGAGTTCAGTATCTTTCCTATTAACCTTGAACAGTAACGAGGTGTCATCGGCGAACATGACAATGCCTGATCTTCGGCTTACCATATATGGTAGATCATTTACATAAACAAGGAACAGGAATGGACCTAAAATAGATCCTTGAGGTACTCCCAGTGGAGATCAAATGCAAGTATTTGCGTATAAACATGCAAATAATTACAGCAAACCACCACCAATAATGAAAAAACCTCGACACGTGTTTCGCCTCTCTACGAGGCATCATCAGGAGATGCTGGCAGGAGATGTTGCTTGCGCCACGTCCACTGAGCAAATGACGAATGAAATGAATGTTTTTTTAGCGGAATAGCAAAGGAATATTGTTCTCGTAATATATCATAAATTTCCGCAAAGTAACGCCTGATTCAATAAATTATTTGTACACTGTAAATTTTGAAGAGTTTTCCCAGGCCAGGTGAAATTCAATCTTATGTCAAAGCCATAAAGACTTTAACAGGGAACACTTTCCTCATTTTCGGGGGTTGGATACTGGTAATTTTTCCAACCGTTATCATGTGCTTGATATAACCTTTTCATTTAGTTTTCGATACAATTAAACCGTTATTTTAAACCGGTTAATGAAGGAGATTTTTTAGAACGATACCTACAAATTAATACGGACGCGCCTCGTCGAAAAACCCGATCATTTCAGTTAATACAACGTTCTCAAGAAAAGTTTGGAACTAAAGCGAAATAAACTATATATTTTGAACCGCTTCTGATCCTTGCTGACTTTATCCGTTTATGTATGCATGAAGGAATGTTATCATTACTTTCTCCTCGTGTATTAAGTTAAGCAAGTTATCGCCCAAGAAACCTTGACCAGAAGTAACCTTCGATGCAGGAAATTATATTGGCTTAAGGCCAATATTTTTGATAGTGTTATCATAATGTGTTCAAATTGAACATTTTGTGTAAACATTCGCTTCCTTCCTGTTTGTCCTCTGGGTATGTGACGTTAATTTCAATAATTTCTTAATTTTATTGGATTTATTGAGTTTTGTAGGTACTTATACAAAATTTGCCTTAATTTATTCATTTGTATACCAATCTTATGTTTTTAAATTTTTATCATCAACATCATCATCAGCCTATACAGGTCCCACTGGAGGGAGGGAATGGGCAGTAGTCCCCACGCTGGCCCAGTGCGGGTTGGGGACTAAAAATGTTATAGTTAATTTAAAATCTAATTTGATACATGGCTAGGGATAACATACTTACCATACAAATTACGAATCTTCATTATTTACATCTCTTTATGTCAGTATTTGCGATAGATATGTGTCTGGAACAACAGCAATATGGCCAGTTTTGAGAGTGAATACCGTCGACCGCCGTGTTTTATTTTGAAAACTGGTCATATTTTAATCACCGTGCCTGACTATTTTGCGCGTACACATTCATAATTCATGTACTATCGCCCAAGGGTACGGGTACACACCTCTATGGTCATTTTCGAGCGTTTTGCTTTGCATGTGCAGACGATTTTGAACGGAAAGTGTGACCCCGTACCCTTGGGCGATAGTACCTACCGGCAATGTTTTCGGCAATATTGCCGTTGGCAGTATTCCTGGGAATGGGAATATTGGCAAGGGCACATTACTTGTCATTGCTTCGCGTGCTAATAACTAATTATTATTAATTTTCTATAAATTAATATACACACATATTATTAAGAAATCATGGGAAGATCCGACCATTGTCTGGGTTTGCATGAAACTTCACAATAGTTATATTCTATTGTAGGTGGCAATAATTCTCAAAGAATGAGAACAATTGGGGAATTATGGAGAAATATCTCGGTTTGAGTTGTGGTTTGTGTTGAAATGATTGTATTCTTATCTGTCATCGCCGCCCGTTTGGTACAGAATGCATTTAATTCTCATCACTTTAAAATAGTCCCCAGCGCGGTCGACTCAAGTCGACTCTCCATACAAATTGGTTCTCATTTAACACGTTCACGGACTGTACGGCCCCAGGCGTAAATTGAGACCCTCGTGATACGGCACTACGGCTGTGGCCGGTGATCTTCTCCGCGACAAAACTGCCACTCCGTCCACGGGCGACTAATTCTCATAGGATTATAATGAAGGCGGACATGTTGTGCCTCTTTAGGTACATTACAATTTTTCCTAGTGCCGCAGCAAAAGCTTAAAGGGCCAGCTCAATTTTACATGTGGGAATGACTCGTGCTGTGACACAAACCCTAACCAATTCTGCTACTTTGGGACTAAATGAGCATACTGATCTTGTAATTAATAAATTGTAATTAATATTGGAATGCCTAACCAAGCACTTCGATGTACGTCATCGAGTGAGATACACTGATATATTAATATTATTTATATACAACTACATCTTATTACAAATAATTTATTACTGTTAAAGGTGTGAACAATGTATGGTCATGAAATCGTTAAAATAATGATGCCGTTTGGCCTATCGTGTAAATGTAAACAAATAATTTGTAATTACGGTTTAATTGATTATACAAAAGGAAACAAATCATGGTGCAATTCAAACTTAATATCAATAATCGATTACACAGTCATATAAAACGGATTATATTTAAGCAAATTGCGCAGGAGTTTCGACATTGCACCAAAATTTTATCAAAGCACTAATTAAGCGACACTGACATTTACACTTTCAAAAGGACGTACGTGTATATACAAAAAATTGCAATTACAACCTTAAAGTCTCGGTAATTGAGTCTAAATTGACTATACGATTAGATTCTTTATTGTTTAGAATGATGGCCGAGTGAGATAGAGATGATTTCACGATTGTTCAGCTCTGTATGGTTTTGAACGTTGCCCGAATGAAGAAGGTTACACGTACATATGAAGAGCGTACGCAATTGATACTTTTTGCTTTTGCAAGGTAACATTACCGTGCTAATCTAAAGAGTAGCAAGTTAGAGTAAGAGATGTATTGAGAAGTGACTTTTTAGTTTAGGAAGGTATGCGCAAGCGTGGAAAGCGTGCGTGAGCGTACAGTAAGGGAAATGAATTCACGTACCTTTTTCGCTCTTGTTACTATGACAATAAGGCATAAAAAGGTACGTGAATGTCGTGAATACATTTCCCTTACTGTACAAAACGATGGGATTTGGACAGATGGTCCGACCGAGCAAGTGTGCTTCATTTGTTCTTCAAATAATCGCAAAGGGTTTTGTATGCGCACTTTTCTGTTGGTTTTACATAGTTCGAATGCTCTGTTTGGCATTGTTACCATTTCACATCTATGTACATATTCTTTGTTCCCTATTTATATACATGTTTTGTTCGATTCAATGGATTACAAAATGTCTCCATTCTCATTTAAGTATTTAACATGAGCATCGCTGACTTGCTGGGTTGGTTAAATTAGGTTGTAGTAATTTAGACATTTCCAAGTCTTTGTAATGGCTGAAGATGTGTAAATTTAAGATCGGCAATCTTTGGTAATTTTGGCATTTTTAGTATGTTCGGTACCGAAGCTATAGTATGCCAACATTCAGCAGGATCCAAAGATTTGTTGTTTGGTCAAATTTGGGCCAAAAATCCTCAGCTATATATTTCCCATCATATTACCTATTGCAACTCTTCATTTGCTTAATGGCCATCTCCAGACACTAACAAGGCACCGAACTACATACGTTTAAATAAAAAAAAAAACCCGGACAAGTGCGAGTTCAACTCGCTTGGTGAGGGTTCCGTAAAATACACAAAAATATTGAGAATTTTCCCATTACTCAAACATTTTATAGGTTTTCCTGTCATCTTTGGGTCACCAATTTACATATTTTTACCAAATTTCAACTCAATCGGTCCAGTAGTTTCGGAGCAAATCGGCTGTGACAGACGGACAGACAGACGCACGAGTGATCCTATAAGGGTTCCGTTTTTGTCCTTTTCAGGTACGGAACCCTAAAAAAACGATTTTGGACTTAATGCGTCATAGTTTTGAAGCCCTTTTTTTAAATCGTCGCAAGCGCACATGGCGTTGCTCGAGGCGTCGTCGTCGTCTGACCTTCTTGTCATAATGTAACTTGTAGTTCACAATTCACATGTGTATAATCTGTGCTAACCACTGTTGCCCAATATACTCATTTTCATTTAGTGTTCTAGTTAGTCATACATGAGTATTTTTGAGTATGATTTAGCTAACGTCCTGTTAATATTTAGTTTTGTTTAGTTCTACGGCTTAGAGCATACATAACCGGAGTAGCCTTTCAGTAACTTACCCCTTTGTAAAAAACCTTGCACAATGTGCAAAAAATCATACAAAGACAATTTCACATTCGATCACAAAATCGCCTCGCAAGAGAACACTGATCATAAAAATGCCCGCATGTTGCTGTAAGCACTTGATATTATAAACGTTCAACCACTTCAAGCTTTTAATATATAATTAGCCTATTAAGATGCTCCCCCGCTCCCGCAAAATTCGGCAGACATTTTTGTACGCAAACACGACATAAGGCTACTCCAGTTATGTATGCTCTAAGTTCTACGGTGATATTATTATGCATGAGATGACGCATGGTTACTGTTGACTGTCGTCTTGTGTGATAACTTGATGAGTTGACAGGGACGTACGAGTATGGAGGAGTATACGTAGTTACTTACTTAGAGCAACTGTCAAATTATATTAACTATTGGCTCTGTAAGCGACACAATGCTTATATGTTTAATTGCATAACTTTAGGTATAATATAAAACTACAAATAGTCGTACATATTATAAATAGGTATGTAACATTACTTAGCTAAGATTGTGCATTCTAACGCCATCTCTTATATTACGCATGTAAAATACTTAATTCTAAATAAAGTCTCAGAGGGCGCTGGCGTGTAGACATAACCTCAAATTGGCCGATTTTACCGTTAACCTTTGCTCCACACATGACACGCGAGCACTCTCTAATATTTTCACAAAACCAAGTTTTACAATCATTTTTCACCTGCGTACCTAACAATAAGCTGGTCTTCGAAACCGGATCTATGTGTACAGTGCTTATCAATGTATAATACGCCACCGAAAATGGTTGTGACACGACGTCAACGAGAACTGGCCGAACAAGCGGCAGCCGAAGCACAATCGGAGCCAACGCCTAATTTGGACCCCATACCTGGTACAAGCGGTACTCCTAAGCTAGAACCCAAGCGTCCACCTTCCGTTGCCAGCACCAGTAAGAGGTCAACGGCATCATCAGTGGCAAGGCGCAAACAGTTGGAGTTACAAGCAGCCGAAGCTAAGGCCCGAATCCAAATGGAGTTGATAGACAAGCGCCTAGAAGCTGACTTGGCCGCTGCCGACGCCGAAGATCAAGACGAAGCCGACGTCTCAAATGTGAGTGAAGTGTCTAATCGTGTAGCAGACTGGTTGAACCAGGAACAACATACTGCCGAGTACCGCCCACCTGTGCTACCCGAGCCGGTCGCACCCGTTACCGACCGTGCAGCACCAGCACAGCATGTGGACAACACCAGCAGCATCCTGGAATTGGCAACTACCTTAAAGAGTATGATGGATCAATCATCGTCGCAACGTGAAGAACGTTTACTAAGCCGTTTCGCCACTCCGCGCGACCTACCTGTATTTAGTGGAGACAGTATCGAATGGCTACATTTTAAAAATGCATACGACGAGTCGGTATCCTCATGCAACTTTACAGAGTACGAGAATTTGTCCAGACTTCGACGAGCACTGCGAGGCGAAGCTAAAGAAGCTGTCACGGATTTGCTCATCGGTAATACTTCGTCAGCAGATATTATGGAGGCCCTCGAACTCAAATTTGGACGAGCTGAGACCATTATTTGCAACGTTACATCACAATTGCGTAAGTTACAATCATTACCTACGCATTATCAGCAAGAATTAGTTAACTTTGCGACAAAAGTAAACAACTGCGTTGCTACTATACGTGCGCTAAAACAGAGTGACCATTTACGCAATCCTGAGCTCGCGTCAGCTGTTACAAGTAAACTACCGAGCACATTATTGGGAAAGTGGACAGAATACGCTTATGAGAAAATTCTAGCGGGTGGCTCGAAACTAGAATTGCTGGCACAATTTTTGAAAAAAGAAGCTGATATGACACTTGTCACCGGAGCTGTTCAACCGCGTGAAGTCAGAAAGCCGGCGCAAAACGAGCCATATGTTAAACGTTTTGACAACAACAATCGTTATTCTCGTCCTATACTCACCACTATGCGCACTGAAACTACATCATGCTCCTTTTGCAAAAAAAGCGCACATGCATTACCCGAATGCCGTGTTTTTAGACGAGCGATGCGCAGAGATAGATGGAAGTTTGCTAAAACACAAAGATTGTGTTTCAAATGCTTAACCGCACGCCACGACATAAACACTTGTGAGGCTCCTGAATGCGACATAGAAGACTGCGGAATGAATCATCACCGTCTTCTTCACTGGAAAAAGGCTAATACAGCAACATTACCACCAGACCCGGCATGTCACGGGGACTCGAGCGCGCCGCTCCCGCCGGACACACCTCTGGCTCAGCCGCGCAACACCGCTGGTGATAGCGATGCTACGGTCGCCCACGTCGCGGCGCCTAATGCGAGTTCGAAAGGTGACGTTTTATTAAAAGTGGTTCCTGTGAAATTATGTGGACCCCGTGGTGAGGTACAGACATTCGCGTTACTCGACGATGCTGCTTCAGTGTCGATTTTGGACTCTGGTCTAGCCGAGGAACTAGGTTTAACATCTGAAAGTTCCAGTGCGATACGTTTTGTTGACGCGTTTGGCCTTGAAGTGTTCCAATCTGACGCGCCAAAGGTGCGCACTAAGATATCTGGACTGGACAATAAGTTGTACGATATAAGCTTACGTAAGGTGTCTAAATTGAATTTACCGCCGCAAAATTTATCGGCAGTTAATGAAATTACGTGCGATAAATTATCCGAAATAAAGAATGTCGTTTGTAAAGAACGTGTAGTACCACGTTTGCTTATTGGTGAGGATAATTATTATGTAATTGCACCGCTCGAGATCATCCATGGTGGCAGAAATGCTCCGTATGCAACCCGCTGTCGGCTGGGATGGTCTGTACACGGCTACTGTAGTCGCGCTCACTCCTCTGCGTCACAGGTAAGTCACAATGTTTGCCATCTCGCTCATTCTAATGATGGGATCGACAGTACTACTCTCGATTGCAATGCACTTAATGATCTAATAAAAGAATCGTATTGCCTAGATTCATTAGGAGTTTCTACCTTATGCCGCGAAAATAAAGCACATTTGCGTGCTACACAGATTTTAAACGAAACTGCACGTCTGGTTGAAAACCGATGGGAGGTAGGTTTGCCATTTAAACAAGATAACTTCACCTTACCCGATACCTACCGCTATGCCTTGTCTCGGATGCGAACCTTATTACGTAAGTTTGAGAATGACCGTGAATATGCTAATAGGTATCAACAAGAAATTAATAAGTTATTATCCGAAGGGTATGCGCGTGAGTTGCAGGAAAACGAACCTTCGGTCAAACACGTATGGTACATTCCTCATTTTGGAGTACAGAATGTAAACAAACCGGGAAAATTACGTATTGTTTACGACACGGCTACTCGGGCAGCGAATAATATGTGCCTGAACGATTATCTTTTGACCGGACCTGATTTGTATAACTCACTTTTAGGTATAATGTTGAGATTGCGCGAAAAAGAGTTCATCATTATCGGGGATATAAAAGATATGTTTTTACGTATTAAAATTCGCCCGGAGGATCAACACGTCTTTCGATTTTTATGGCAAACGTCAGTTACTGATCCAATTAAAATATACGTGATGCAGAGTTTGATATTTGGCGCATGCTGTAGCCCATATATTGCACAATATATAAAAAATAAAAACGCGCTTAAATACGACGACGAGTATCCCGAAGCCGTCCAAGTTATAATTAACTCCCATTACATGGACGATTGTTATTATTCCACAGATAGTGAGGAAAATGCTATTCAATTAATTAAGGATATAACGTACATACATAAAAAAGGCGGCTTCGAGATTCGAGGTTGGTCTAGCAACAGCAAGTGCGTACTGAACGCGATACCAGCTGATGCGCTCGCACAGTCAGCAGTTCAATTCAAGGACGGAGCTACGAACACAGCTGAGCGCGCGCTTGGTTTGATGTGGCATCCGGCCGATGACACATTTAGTGTTAAAATATCGACTAATCAGATCTCGCCCGAGATATTAAATGGAAAAGTTCCTCCCACAAAGGCTAAAATGCTTAGCATTATTATGTCAATTTATGATATACACGGTTTTCTTACTCCGTTTGTAATAAAAAGTAAAATCTTATTTCAAGAGGTACATCGAAGCGGTGTCGATTGGAAATGCCGCATCCGACCCGAGGAACATACTCGTTGGAGTGTTTGGCTCGACGAGTTAAAACAGCTGGAGTCGCTTCGCATACCGCGCTGGTACTTCCGCGCTGGCACCTGGACTCCATGTTATCACAATCACATGCCGTCTACCTCTGCGCCTGGTGAGATTGTGAACATTCAGCTTCATATTTTTTGTGACGCTTCAATTAAAGCGTATGCAACAGTATTATACTGGCGTTTTACACGCGCTGATGGTTGTGTTCTTGTATGTTTCGCTGCTAGTAAAAGCCGCGTCAGCCCTTTACGCCCAACTTCTGTTCCAAGGTTGGAGTTACAAGGATGTTTGCTAGGGACACGATTGGCGAAGACTATTGTCACTGAGCAAAAAGATGTGCTGCCAACTAAGCGATATTTTTGGACTGATTCCAGCACCGTTTTGCAATGGATTCGAAGCGACCCCAGGAGCTACAAGCCTTACGTTGCTCACAGGCTTGGAGAAATGGATGAGCTCACTAACGTCAATGAATGGCACTACGTACCATCTCGCTTGAACATAGCTGACGTCGCCACTAAGCCGGACAGTCCACCACTTAAATACTGTGATGTGTGGTTTCAGGGCCCAACGTTTTTGCGTCTAGCAGAGGATCAGTGGCCGAAGGACTTGAAGACCACGGTGACGGTCGATGAAGCTACCTGTGAAAAAAGAAATGTTAATTTAATTAGCACACAGAATATGCACTTACCTGTACCTGATGAACGACGTTTTTCTAGCTGGATCCGACTTGTGCGCACTGCTGCAAGAGTAATATATTTTATTAGAATATGTAAACATAAATGTATGGAACGAAAATTAAATAAACGAACAAGGAGGACCGTGAAAAGTAAAGACTCAATTCAGCTCGATTCTGAAATGATGAGGACAGCAGAAAAACATGTCATAAAAAAATGTCAAAATGATACCTTTGCTGATGAGATTAATTGTTTGTCGCGAGGCACACCACTGCCCGCGAACAGTCGTCTACTAAAGTTGACTCCATATCTGGATGAGGATGGAATCCTTCGTGTTAGCGGCCGCATCGATCAGACAGCAGGGGTACAATTGGCAACAATACGACCTCCTATTTTGGATGGCAAACATAGAACCACTCGCCTGTTAGTCGAGTACTACCACCGACGTGCGATGCACACGGCGCACGAACACGTCGTTAATGAGTTACGCCAGTCTTACTGGATCGTAAATTTGCGACCGACTGTACGCAGCGTCGCAGCGCACTGCCTCTTCTGTCGCTATCGGCGCGCCCGCCCACAACCTCAGCGCATGGGTGATTTGCCTGCTGCGCGCCTGCAGTACAGTCGGAGGCCATTTTCATATACTGGTATTGATTTTTTTGGCCCGATGGAGACAACAATAGGCAGAGGGAGACAAAAAAGATACGGCATGCTATTTACATGCCTCACAGTCCGTGCTATTCATATTGAGATAACAGAATCACTAAGCACGGACTCTGCCATAATGGCACTCATACGTATGTCAGCCCGTCGAGGAGCTCCCCTAGTAATTTACTCGGATAACGGTACTAATCTTCGAGGATCTGACAACGAGCTGAAGAGGAGTCTCCAACAACTGAACGCTGACCGATTGCGTGAGGATGGAGCCGTGCGAGGAACCGAGTGGCGTTTTATACCTCCAGGCGCACCTGAAATGGGCGGTGCATGGGAACGCATGATCCGCACCGTTAAAACAGCGCTGAAGGTCGTTCTGAAAGAGCGCGCCCCGCACCCCGAAACGCTGTCCACGCTCATGGCAGAAGTGGAAGCTCTTGTGAACAGTCGCCCAATTACGCATGTATCAACGGATCCCAATTATCCTGAGGCATTGACGCCAAATCATTTTCTGATCAGCAGCTCATCTACTGGTGCTCCTATAGGTAAGTACAACGATGCCGACCTTTGCCTCCGTAAAAGGTGGCGCGTAGCTCAGCGGCTTACAGATATGTTCTGGGCTAGGTGGATTAAAGAATATTTACCTACGCTGCTGCCTCGTCGAAAATGGACTAGGGAGGCTAGATCGTTGCAAGTAGGTGATTATGTAGTACTGGTTGATCCCAATTTAGAGCGAGGTTCCTGGCGGCATGGAGTAGTGAGCGCGGCGCACCCCGGTCGCGATGGTCGCGTTCGAGTGGTGGACGTGCGCACACGCTTGGGCCTGCTGCGCAGACCCGCTACACGAGTCGCATTGCTTTCCCCAGTTGATGGCTAGTGCTTGTCAGCACTAAGGGGTGGGGATGTAAGCGACACAATGCTTATATGTTTAATTGCATAACTTTAGGTATAATATAAAACTACAAATAGTCGTACATATTATAAATAGGTATGTAACATTACTTAGCTAAGATTGTGCATTCTAACGCCATCTCTTATATTACGCATGTAAAATACTTAATTCTAAATAAAGTCTCAGAGGGCGCTGGCGTGTAGACATAACCTCAAATTGGCCGATTTTACCGTTAACCTTTGCTCCACACATGACACGCGAGCACTCTCTAATATTTTCACAAAACCAAGTTTTACAATCATTTTTCACCTGCGTACCTAACAGGCTCTATGAGCTCTAGAACTCGCAAGCCTTTTTTTTCTACCAAATAATTCTATAATTATTGAACCCGCTCACAAAATTTCACAAGAATCGTTTGAGAAATGCGACCTGTGGAGCAGAACAGCCGGACAGCGGGACATCTGGACAAACGAAAGAATTTTGGCCTAAGCTGAAACGGATAACTTCGTTCGCTTCGCTCGCTCTTTCAATTAACTTCCAAGGTGACAGCGTTTTAATATCAATGTGAAATACCTAGTAAAAATTAAAAACAAAGTTGCTCAACGTACGTCACGTATGTGTCCCTTCAAGCCTCCTGTTTCCATAAACAAGCAAGCTGTTTAGAGTCATAAGTCATAATAACAGAATAGTTATTTTTCTAGTTCTAAATTAACATGGAAATCCGGAAAGCAACAGCAGCATTATAAATTATAACTATCGATATTTTCCTCAAAATGATAAGGAAAACCGCGAATCGTGTTCGCAAATAGCATCCATGATTAATAACCTATCATCAATAGCTCATCGTGTTGCATGCAATTGCATGACTGCATTCAAATCACTACATTGTACACCTACCTTAATTATTTTTCAAATTACCAACGGATGATAGAATATTTTTGCCCGCTTTGACAAGCGAGTTCATTTTCCCGCCGCCAGATGTCGCTTTTTGCTATTACTACAATGGCGCCCACGCCCCCGATTCTTAAACTCTCCCATGGTTTCTTAGACGGTTAGCAAATCACGCGATCGTAGAGGTATCGACAATGATGTGAATTATCCAGGTTAGGATATGTAAAGCTTTTTGCTAGTCAGTTAACGAGGGCTCGGATAAATGAGAATTTCCTGGTAAAGAAGAATAATGGTAAAGTGTGTCGAGATGCGCAGTTATAAAAGTGTATAGAAGAATATAAATAAAAATAAACATATTAGTCCCAACCTTTATTCGTGACACAACACAGCATAGGTTACATTAATTCAAGACACAAGAAAAAAGTGAATCTGTGCCGTGTCACGAAATGGGCCCAACTCAGCATGATGCTGGCTTTGCAGCCAGTGCTGATCTTCCGTTTGGTCCATCCAGTCCAAGACACATGTAATACATTATTTTAGTCATCGGACTTATGACTTAGTAGCGTCAAGCTTCCTACTCCACGCTGCTAAACTCTACCAGCCACGCTCTACAAATTCTCTATCTTGGCTAAAAAGTAAAGAGATCCTACTAATATTATATTATAAATGCGAAAGTTTGGATGCTTAGATATTTGGATGTTTAGATGTTTGTTACTCAATCACGCTTAAACGGCTGAACCGATTGGGATGAAATTTTGCACGAAGATAGTTTATAGCCTTGATTAACATATAGGATAGTTTTTATCCCGGGTCCACGCAGAGGAAGTCGTGGGCGGAAGCTAGTATCATCATAAATTCATTCCGTATGCAACTGGCGGGATGTGCCCATCCAAGCTAGGTATACTTTTTAGCCAAGATGTAGAATTTGTAGAGCGTGGCTGGTAGAGTTAAGCAGTGTGGAGTAGGAAGCTTTTTTAACGTTGAAAGCTATATGAGCTAGGGAGTATCTGCAATCACTTTACATGTAATGTATTTAGTGGAATTGATAAAACCTATTAGACGACGATATACACCCTTACAGTACATGTATGAAGTAAGTACAGTCGACGCCAAAAATACGTTTACACTTTTGCGCCTTATTCCATTGCAATAAGACGAATAGTGTAAACGTATTTTTGGCGTCGACCGTACCAGCGTTTTAAAGAAAAGCAAGAACTCTCCCTCCTTAGCCATAGTTTTTTGTAGACTAAACTACTTAAACATTTTGTTACACTATTCTGTAAAAAATGTAATGGTTACGGTCGTTTAAAACGCTAAAGAGCACCCAAAAGTTAACATTAATACGCATCACTTTTAATATCCCCTCGATAACCATACAAATTAACAAACTGCTCGCTCCATTTGTTTCACATAAACCTACATCTTACATTTCTTGTGTCAAAGATTTAAAGGCATCTAATACTTGTAGAAGCCTAAGTCAATGGGGTAAAGTTCAGATTGGCATAGCAGTCGAGTTACGGTAACAATTTTGACGCATAGCAACATCTAAATCTTTTAGACACTTAAGTTAATGCGGTAAAGTTCAGATTGGCGTGGCGGTTGTGTCACTCAGCCACTGAATATTTCAAGATGTTTAAGTCAAAGGGATAAGGTTCACTTTGGAATGCCATAAACTGTGCGAGCTGCGCAAGAGTCGGTTCTCACGGCAACATGTGCATCCTGCGGCATTGTTCGGTTTATTTTTGTACGTCACCCATTGTTTGGGAAGATGCGAAATGCATCTGTACCAGTTAGAAGAAATATACAAATTTCGACCATTTTTTTGGAGATAAGTACATCTGGAAAAGCACTCACACGCTGTCGGTGTCCCATCGGAAATCCGGAAACGACCCTTCCATGAATCAATGTAATTCTATCTTAGAATAATGAACACATAAATTGTGCGGTAGTTCTTATCTCGTGCGTAATTTGAATAACTGCACGGCTATCACAAGACGGCGCGCGAGCTCTCTCGATATTTCTCGCACTACACCTCTCTTTCTAAGTTTTCTAATAAGAGAGAGACGGATAGTGCGACAAAAATCGAGAGAGTTCGCGCGCCGTCTTGTGATAGCCGTGCAGATGCTGCAAAACATAGCTTATTACCTACCTATTTAAATCCTACTAATATTATAAATGCGAAAGTTTGGATGTTTAGATGTTTGTCACTCAGTCACGCTGAAACGGCTGAACCGATTTGGGTGAAATTTTGCACGAAGATAGTTTATAGCCAGAGGGTCTACCGCGAAACGATATTCGTTTTCCCTCTTCGTCGCTCGAACTAGCAAGTGCAACAAAGACTGAGATACACGAACGAAAACGAATATCGTTTCGCGGTAGACCCTCTGGATTAAAATAGAGGATAGTTTTTATCCCGGAGCCACGCGGACCAAGTCGCGGGCAAAAGCTAGTTATACAGAGTGTTTTTTTTAAATGGGACAGTATGGGGAAATCCGAATCTAAAGGAGATAGAGGAAAAGTGTCCAAGGAGACATTAGGTGTTTTTTTATGTAAACAAATTTGGCTCATTAAAATTTTTGGTCAAGCGTGAGTTGTTCTTAAAAAATGATAAAGTTGGTCAATTTTTTTTTGACGCGGGTCGACTCTGTTTGATGTAAGGATTATTTCATTGTATGGAAAGAAAAAAATCTGAACAGCAGAAGTTGGTCAAATTTAATGAAAACTAATCTTCATACAGTTGGTTTATTACTTGAGTAAATGTTCGATGTGGCCGCCGTCTTGTCTTATGCAGGTACGAGCACGCTTCAAGACACTTCTAGTTGCATTTAACAGAGACTTATGGTGAATTGTGTTTAAAGTGTTGTAAACAGCATCTTTTAATTCTTGTACGGAGTTGTATCGGGATTCATAAATTCGACCCTTAAGGTAACCCCATAAGAAAAAATCTAATGGCGTTAAGTCGGGCGATCGTGGGGGCCACTCGTTCCAAATTTGAATTCTTTTTTTTATAATTTCAAGACTATCGCGTGTCATGATGTTTACGAAGATTAAAAAAAATGTTCTTCTCTTGAATCATCTGGAGCTCTTATGGATTATCGAAATTTAAAAATGGAATAATTTTAAATATTTTTTTACACGCCTAGGCACTTGTAGCAATATTAAAAGGCGAATACTGCAATTGTATGAAGATTAGTTTTCATTAAATTTGACCAACTTCTGCTGTTCAGATTTTTTTCTTTCCATACAATGAAATAATCCTTACATGAAACAGAGTCGACCCGCGTCAAAAAAAAAATTACCAACTTTATCATTTTTTAAGAACAACTCACGCTTGACCAAAAATTTTAATGAGCCAAATTTGTTTACATAAAAAAACACCTAATGTCTCCTTGGACACTTTTCCTCTATCTCCTTTAGATTCGGATTTCCCCATACTGTCCCATTTAAAAAAAACACTCTGTATATAAATTATAGGTGTTCTTATTTTCGAAATCAGTAAAGAAAGAGTAACCTTTGGAGTGTATCTTACTTCGGTATAAACTTCAGTTATGTCCGTAGCAATATAAGTCTGTCTGTCCTATATGTAGGCTAATAAGATTTTTTCTTATATATACATTATTCCCCCAATCTCTATGGCAGACATGTACTCAGCCATTACAAACAAACTACGTATTTCAATATTTAATAAAATTTTTAGTAACTAGACACGAGTTCTTTACCAAAGTGTTATAGACTTTTCCTTTAGGCATTAGGTATGCCCTATAGTTTCCCTGATCTCTAGGCAGCTAGAAAGCCGAGCGGAAGCGAGGTCTTCCGCCGTGCGCCCGCGCCGCGCGTCCATTGATCACGCAATTATGTCATTACTGCTTCCGGTAAACAAAGCCGGCCGTCGCATGCATGACCTTCCGCTGTCAAGTTGTCAACATGGGACACGGGTTTAATCTGCATGTGGTGATAGAGGAAATTGGTATTGTTCCTATTCCTATGTTACATAATAGATAGTGTATCTACTTGTAGTAGTAGACAAGGCAGGCCTACTGTCTTACTAATCGTGTACCCTTGAGTTACCGACAGACATTTCATCGAATATTATTTCATCGACAACGTTTCAAGTATTTTCATTTCATCGACAAGTCATTTGGTTTACCCTTGAATTACCGACAGACATTTCATCGAATATTATTTCATCGAAAACGTTTTAAGTACTTCCATTTCATCGACAAGTTTGTAATTAAAAAAGCTTACTATTCACCAAGGGAATACTTGACAGATGAAGAATTATAACTGTTTACGCATGATCCATCTTGACTTAAAATATTTGTAGGTATGCCTGATGGCAAAACATAGAGGTACATTAATATAAATGATTGTAAGACCTATGAACCTAATGTTTACAAATAAATATTTTGTCTTTGTCTTTGTACGTTATTTGGTTTACCTTTGAATTGCCGACAGACATTTCGTCGAATATTATTTCATCGACAACATTTCAAGTATTTTCATTTCATCGAAGTACGACGATGTCTGTCAATGAAATGAAAATACTTGAAACGTTGTCGATGAAATAATATTCGATGAAATGTCTGTCGTAGTATCGACTTTTCGACCAAAGACTTGTCGATGAAATGAAAATACTTGAAACGTTGATGACATGTCTGTCAGCAATTCAAGGGTACAAGTAAGACAGTGGGCCTTCCTTGTCTACTAGGTACCTACTACAAGTAGATACTATTTATTATGTAACATATGAATAGGAACAATGCCAACATCCTCTATCACCGGAAATTCCTTATTTGTCGCATAACACGTGCTCTCTCGCATTTTGCTAGGGTTATCAAGCGAATAGCTGGTGCTAGTATCAAGTTTTCATGTCAAACGCGTCACCCAAGCAACACTGTTCAAATTGTTGTTTAGAGCAGCGCGGGCGAGCGAATGCCAAACACGATCGGGTAAATTGTCCAGTACACCCGAAGGCTAGAAGGACTGGCCTGATGATCAAGTGGATATTGCATTGGAGACAAGTCTGCTTTTCCTGCCTGTAAACGTTCCTCTGCTGGAAACCGGCCTGACTCGATATAAGCGAGCATCAATGGGGAATAGATGAAAATATCAGAAATGCCTGATAATTTTTTTGGTGATAGGAATAACCTTCCTTAGCACCAGAAAAAAGTTTCAGATTTTTCAACTGCGTCAATTATTTTTGAAAAATATAAACTTACGTTTTGGGTCAAGGACGGTCAATAGACACTTTCAAACACAAAATACCTTAAATATCTGTGGTAAACTGATTCTGGTAATGACACATATTAGCTTCTGCAACTGTCAATATCATTGCCAGTGTCAGTTTACGATATTTAAGATATTTTTTTGTAATATGTGACGGATCGAAGAAAGTGCCGTCCTTGACCGAAAACGTAAGTTAGGAAGCTGTTTATATTTTTCAAAAATAATGGACGCAGCTGAAAAATCTGAGATTTTTTTCTGGTGCTAAGGAAGGTTATTCCTATCACCAAAAAAAATAATCAGGCACTTCTAAAGTTTTTATTTATTCCCAATTTGGACCATAGTAGATACGATAGCTCTGCTACGCAAATTAGAAAGATTACTGTCAACCTGTGCTGTGATGAACGGAACCTAGATAAATTACCTTTATAATGCCGCTTATAAACACACATAACGGCAACGGGCAACCACCCACGCTGTCATGTAAGTACATGTAACGATCCACGAGAAAAACAAAAGCTACCGTATCAAATGAGGCACTCACTCACGCGGCCTGCTCCCGCGCATACACAGTATATTAATACAATCAGTATAGACAGTCTAGTGTTTATTTGTTTCAAGCACTACTTCTAGCATCAAAGTCATCCACGGTGGAAATTTAACGATCTTTAATTCTATAACATTCGGAAAACATACAAATATGTTATCAAACCAATAGGTTTAGCTCTAAAGGTACGTAAGTAAAGGCTAAAGGGGCGTATTCATTCATTTATGTCACTTTAACGGATAGTTACGGATATACCGATAGTATAAGTCAAAGTCAAAGTGATTTATTCTTCAATTTAGGCATATTACATGCACCTATGAATGTCGATAAACTACCACCGGTATAAACCGAGAGTCAATTTCAAACACATACATTTAGTAACAAAACCGACAGGTTAGTCGTGTCTTAAGAGTTCCCGGCAAGTTCAGCCGAATTTCACCTTCTCATACAAACGGAGTTTCGTTCTCATTTTAAACGTGTAGGATTGAAACGAAACTTTGCATATACAATGACATGAGGTATATCTAGGTCTGTAATTAGTTTATATGGCTCCAATTTATAAAACAAACGAAATACAGCGAAAACAAGATTTGTATCTCATTATAAGTACAAAGTTTCAGAGCAAGCTAGCTATTCGTTTTAAAATGAGAGCGTAACTACGTTTGTATGGAGAACCGAGCTTACTCTTAAGCATCACTTTAGTTAACCTTAACCTGCCATTTTTTTGAAACTCTCCAATTAGGCTGCCTGGAAGAGGTCACTTTTTTAGAGATAAGCCGCCTGTTGTCTAAAATACTTAACTTTTTATCTTTTGTGTATACTATTCTTGGTGAGCAATAAGAATATTCGTCCCCTTTTGCAGTAGCTTTGGAACACTGAATTAAAGAAAATAAGGTCCGGCACCTGACTGGGATTTGGATTCGTGTCAAACACGTAAACATTCTCATGTGTTTTATACATGACTCACAAATGTGACTTAGACAATGACACACGCTGTAGTATTTTACTACCATCAATTAATAGCCTTCTATAAATCAAGACCACTTCCTTGTGAAGATAAAATAAATACATACAGGTATAAATAAACCTACTTAGACTTAATTAAATATTTCATTCGCGTATTGAGTTGCTATTACACTGGAATGACCAATATGACCATGTAAGCTTAAACAATTTTCATTGAAAAACAACATTGATGTACTGCATACATTTTGTTAACTGTGACAAGCCGAACCGAAGATAATGAAATGTAATGATCTGAGCAATCCGATATTTGTCTTTACATAACCGTTATACAACTTTATTAACACCATTTGGAAAGCACTTTCTACGGAAGATTTCAAATGTCAAAGCCATTTTGTTATTGTTGGATTGAGATTTTATTTCTAATTTACCTAAGTGTAATTTATTTTCTAAAGTAAATACAAGATGATGATTAACATTAACTAAATTAAATTAAAACTAAGCTAAATCTAAAAACCCGGCCAAGTGCGTGTCGGACCACACAAAAAGAAAGGGTTCCGTGCCTATTAAAATATGGTCGTATCGTCACAGAAATCTTACGGCACTTACATCCTTTTCTTTAAGAAAGGCAGTTTTTCAGCAATATCTCGAAAAATAATTTTGGGTGAAAGAATTTAATGAGCCCTATGTCCAAGATTTTATTCATATTTTGAAATTACACCGTTAAAAATTAGAGGGGCGGGAGGACAGAATTTTGGTGACTTTCTGGGCGATTACCTTCGACTATATTCACTTAATTGAAAAATTGAGGACGTACAATAAAAAAAAAATTGCCTTTCAGTTTTATGTATAGAGTGCACACCTAAAAAAATTTTTTTTAGTCATTTTATTTACAAAACTGGAGCGGCTAACAAAATACACCTATCCTCAAAATTTTATTCAAATACACCTTATAGTTTTCGAGTAAAATGCCTGTGACATACGGACAGACGGACATGAGGAAACTATACTAAACTATAAGGGTACCGTTTTTGCCATTTTGGCTACGGAACCCTAAAAGGCCCTCGAGGCATTGTACCGAGGACTTACATTACAAGTAAAATTACGAGTACGGTACTGATACCGATTCCCACTTGCATGACATTTCGATTTTAGGTCAGTTATTCGACCGTTACGTCCAAATCCTTGCGAATGAAATTACTCAGATTACCTATCATTAGTAATCATTACGGTGGTGGCTGCATACGAGTAGCACGCATAGATCGCAAGCTCAGCTGTTCACAACTCATCTTACCTCGCCTCAGGAGAACCAGGACAAGTCAGACCTCCGATCACGCGTTAACATTATGAATTCCTTAGTCAAGATATACTACGGGTTTGCGCTTGCGCTGAGGTGAAACCAAATGTGAATACCACACCATAGCTGGTATATAGATACAGATCCGCATAATAGGCGCTGCGTGCGTTCAATTGGTACTTATCCAAACAACGAAGGTCCTAAACATGTATGAGTATCATATATACTTAGTGCGTTTTGGTTCTAGATGCGTTTGCGCAGTGACATGATATCACGCACGTGGTGACGTATCGCGTGTTAGTCGGAGTGCCTCAGGATCCTGGAGCCAATGCGGTTTGTAAGGCACATGTAGTATGACGTCATTATTTGATACATTAGGTACACAAATACGTGTGTGGCATTAAAGCATAATGTGCACCGGCAAATCCAACTTAGTCTTCCTAATAGGTCCTAAGTTTCGAAAATTGGGTTTGGCTTACATCATTCAAATTAACTACAAAAAAATAACCCCAAACAAGCATAAAATCTTCAAAACACTGTACCCAGCCAGACGGAGTACTGAGTTCGGAACGCTAACTGAATAATTTACTTTAAAAACAAAGTTTTAACCGACTTCAAATCAGTAGCCAAATTGCTTCAAGTTTGCCTATAAAATTTGAAGAGTTCCCTCGATTTCTCCAGGATCCCATCATCAGAACTGGATTTTGGTGACAACGGGACCAATCTGGAAGTATAAATAGCTTTCAAACAAAGAAAGAATTTTTCAAATCGGACCAATAATTACCGAGTTATTACGTAACAAACACAAAAAAAAACACAATCGAATTGAGAACCTCCTCCTTTATTGAAGTCGGTTTAAAAGAAACTACCGGATGGAAACGGACCACTAAGTAACTGAAAAAAAAACAACCTGGAAGAAAAATATAGGTACCCGGAACATAATTTCGAATCGATTGATACCTCATTCGCCAAAATCGGTTCAGTATCTTAAACGCTACGATGGAACACGTAAAGACAAACGCAGACTGCTAAAATCATATGACATCCCTTTATTTCGGCTCTGCCGAGAAGTTGCTGAAGTTGCTCGGGCGCTTGTAAATCAAAACCTACCTACGTATTTGAAGACCACAAAGCATGCATTAAACTGAACATTTATGAACCAGAAGATTACAATGTTAAGTGAGTTAACTCACATGTACAGTGACTAAGCGATCACGTTTCTATGATTGTGCTAAGACTTTGCTCAGTGGTTGAATCATTACGTTTCATAGAAAATCTAACCTGTCGCCCATTCGAGGCCACGCATCGCTACGTGTGCTACGCCGTAGCGCGTAGCAGCGTTTTTCCGCTCTGTAGCGGAAATCGCACGTAGAGGCATGACTCATATGTTGAGTCACTGGTCTTGAATGGGTTAATTCAAAGAAAACCGTATAGGAAACTAGAGACGGATAAGGCCTTCTGATGTTGAAATCAGTATGTGTCATAAAAATAATGCCATCTGATAATGTATACGTAGGAACAGATGGAACTATAGAAGTCCGAATTTGTGTTCTCATCTCGATGCGGCTTTAGTAGTCATTGGGTGTTTTGATACAAATAAACCGTGAAAACTCACTGATTTGGGTTAAATGAAAAAAATAATCAACCCCGTCCTTGGCGCCATATAGGATAGGCTGGTCTGTCTTTAACATTGCCCATTTTGTATAATAGTACATAATTATTTCAATGTTTTAAGTATACTTAAGTCACACAATATATAATAACTGTGACATACATAATATTAATACTAGAAATAAGCATAAGCTCGCGGTGCCCACCACTCGGCTCCAAAAAATTTAAAAATCATTCATGGGTAATTGTGTATGGTTTTATAACAAACTTCCAGGAAACTTAACTGAGTTATCTATTAATAAATTCAAGAACTATGTGAAGCGTAAACTTATCTCGAAAGCTTATTATAGCACACAAGACTACATGAATGATAAACTTCCATGGAACTAATTTTGACTGAATTTTTAATCTATTATTTTCGTAATATTTTGTTTTTTGATATTAGATTGTTTTTCTAGAAATATTCTACTAGTATTTTTTATACAATTTTTATATCATATATATTTTATTCTTTATGTTTAAAAATTACTCTAAAACTTTAACTGACGATTTGAAAGTGCTTGTTACTAGGCCTACTTGAATAAAGATCATTTTGAGTTTGAGTTTGAGTTTGAAATACTAGATTTTGCCCGCGACTTCGTCCGCGTACAATTACATACATTTAATATTACATATATTTTCATTTCTAACACTAGTAATAAATATAATCAACCATTGCTATCCTATAATTCAGTATTTTGTTACTCGGAATAAATTGTGTTCAACCCTATACTATTATTTTATATATCGGATAATAATTGCCACTAATTACGCATTAGAACATACGCAGTAGCCCAAAAACTTGTGTGATAAGTATCTGTTATCGCTGAATGTAAACATTGTTACTTGTTAACAGCTCCCGTATAGATCAATCGAGCCGCACGCGCACTAAACTAATACAATGGTAACCCAGTTATTGCACCATTCATTCTTAGAACCTACAGTAGATATCGGTTGAAAAATAGCATTCAACACTACAAAGTACACGTAAGATAGTAGAATATCTAAAGGCCATGACATTCCTAGCAATTTGTCGCAACAACTTATTATAGTTGGAATATGACATCAATAAATAAATTCGTTTTTTTTGGGCTTATCTTACTCAGAATAATTGATACTATCGATCCTTATACAAAAAAAAAGTTGTCCCAGATTTTACCGTGTAAATTTTTTCTTCCAGTGCGTCACGTCCATATAAATAAAAAAAGACTGCATACAAAAATGTGACGATCTGGAATGGAATATTTTGGACACTTTTTTTCTTGTATGAGGATCGATAGTGTCAACGATTCTGAGTAAGAAAAACCCAAAAAAATCGAATTCTGAAAAAAAAGTTCATATACACTTTTTTTGAAAAACGCTCAGTTAATTTGACCCGCTTCCCGGTTACCGATTGAGCTGAAATTTTGCATGCACATGTATATCGCATGACGATGCAATATTATGATGACATGGAGCTGATCTGATGCTGGAGCTGGAAGGTGGCCACAGAAACTCGGTACTTAAGCGACGTAGCCCCGTTGAATTTGGGCTCGTTAAAATCGTCTCTCGTCGTATAGAAACTTATTTCACATTAGCGTTAATTTTCCTACATCTTCTCCCACATATCTACTACGATAATAACGTTTTGTTCAAAGGATACTTGTTGGCATCGCACTTAATGTATAAAATGCGGAAAAAGTTTATTACACAGTGCATTGACCCCACAGGTAATGCACCGATTCGTTACGCATGCTCGTGGTTAAGGAAAAAACTTCTACTGAAAACCGCTGTCCTTTAACCACGCTTTTTAACTCGCTGCTGTTTGGATTTTTTGCCGTAATTATTTTGTTTTTACCAACTCGTACATTTGATTCTGAACAAAAAACTATGAAGGTCACGAAATACGTGTTTTGCATTACGCCTGCCATGGAGTACCCAGGCGCGGATCCAGCCCTCAAAAAAGGTTGTGGTCACAGCCACCCGAAAATCGGCCAAGTGCGAGTTGGAGTACGAACTCACTCAATATAATCATGACTGAAACGACTTTTGAATCTGATTGAAATGACACAAGTCTATTGCAGGGTATCCACTGTCCGCTGCAAAGCCTGAAAATATTTCCCTGACTTTCCCTGACCACCATGAGCTTTCTTGACTTTTCCCAGACTTTTCAGAAGTGGAAACCCTGATTAGGGTTGTGGCCATGCCCATCGTGCCCACAACGGTGGATCCGCCCTTGGGAGTACCTACATCGTCGCACTTCCGTCTGAGATTTGTTGGACAGTGACACTTCTGTACTTAATTACTTTGTCTGTTTTGTGCTATTATTCCACATATCACAATAATTTCGAGGGCACAATTTGTAAGACTGATAACCTCTGCACTTGCGGCGCGTTAGTTCGCTGTTGTGTCTATTAGTACTAGAGTTGGGATATTTATCGATAATATTATGTTATCGAAATCCTCTGATGCCATAACTATAAGCTATACGACTAGCGTGCAAAAGTCGGGTAGGGTCAGGTCTATAGTTTGTCTATTTAAAAGTATTGAAGATCAAATGTTATTAAATATGATCATTGTTTCACGATGGTTTATTTAAACAATTATTAAATTTTTCCATAGGGGGTTGACCATAAGTGAAACTTAAGTGATGATAAAAATATTCCAGCAATAAGTTCCATAGATAATAGGGGTGTAGACACTAAATAAAATAATCAATAATATTGTATTTTCTCGAAAAACGATTAGAAATCAACGCAAGAGGTTAAATAATCACAAAGAGAGAGAGAAAGAGTGTCCAAAGTTTTAAGAGGAAGTATATTCTGTCGCTTTTCTGCAAAACGCACCTTCATATGAAACGATTGTCATTGACTATGACGCTCGATGGTCGTGACGTCACTATCCTCGAGCGTTTTCTCTCTCTAACAAGCAATATTAAAACGGTTGTAGCTTCGTAATTTTTTGAGATATTTGAATGGGATTTTCGTCACTAGGCATATTTTTTTGCCTTCTTTCTTTTGAAGTAATAATAAATTCTGAGTCTACACCTGTATTAATGATAATTATTGTTTGATTTTCAATATATCTCCTATTTACCAAAAATATTTAGGAACATAATGATGTAGATGAGTAGGGAACTATAACCTTTGTTACACTTTGCTATTGTAGCTATTATGTCTACATAGATTTTAACCGATTACGGATAAGACGGTGACAATGGCAAATAACAGCTGTTGAATAAAACATTGGAATTGTTTGTAAATAAACGGTAAAGGAACAATGGCTTTTCAAAAGGTAACTTATTGTTTGTGTGAATGAAAGTCAATGGCGATCATGTGTTGAATTACCCTTAAGTTATGTTTCGCTGTGAACCAGTCGTGTTTTATTAAACAGTTTTATGAGGTCAGTGGCGTTTACTTGGTTTTATTTTAATTTACTTCTGTAACAATAAAACTTATGCAACATTCTCAAACCAAGATAAAAAGATAGACGGAGCATTACGAACAACCTAGTGAAGCCGGTTTTCAACCAAGCCAAATAAGTTTAGCAGACGCTCACGCACACATCATCATCATATCAGCCGAAAGACGTCCACTGCTGGACATAGGCCTCCCCCAGAGAGTGCCAAATTGACCGGTCCTGTGCCACCCGCATCCAGCGGACTCCCGCGACCTTTACCAGGTCATCTGTTCACCTTGTGGGGGGCCTACCCACGCCGCGCCTTCCGGTACGTGGTCGCCACTCGAGAACCTT
Organism: Epinotia nisella; assembly: GCA_932294315.1. Lineage (NCBI taxonomy): Eukaryota > Metazoa > Arthropoda > Insecta > Lepidoptera > Tortricidae > Epinotia > Epinotia nisella. The sequence continues at coordinate 1,733,334 of OW028677.1, forward strand.
TCCGCTCCAACGGCCATCGGTTCTACGTGCAATGTGCCCCGCCCAGTGCCACTTAAGTTTAGCAATTCGGAGGGCTATATCGGTTTCCCTTGGGTCTGCTGCGGATAGCCTCATTTCTGATGCGATCACGCAGAGAAACTCCTAACATAGCCCTCTCCATAGCCCTTTGGGTGACTTTGAGCCTTCTTATGAGGCCCATAGTACACATAAACACATTGAATTGCACAAAACTCGGAATAGGTGATCTTGACAGCATTGCAAAACGTGCCTGAAGAGTTTTGTGCAGAAAACCTTTCATAAACATCTACACATGTGTCTTATGTCAGTAATAATAAAGCCTGTGTACAGATATTTTTGAAAGGTTGTCTGTATAGATATTGGAGAACTCGACTGTACCCATTACCCGTCACACTCGTCGCGTTACCACGTTGAATGGCGATGGACAACCTTTGCACCATTTAGAATGGTGACAATTGTCTCGTAAATTTATCGATAACTTCAGACTTGTCCCCTCACCAGCCCGGATGGCGAAGGGCTCCCTCGCCCAATGGGCTCAATTGCCCCGGAAGTCATGCCGGAAATGCACTTGCTGCGGCGCGTGACCGCGTTTTTGTCAAAGGGGGTAATCGGATATTAATTGGGTTCCGTTTTCAAATGTTGTGTTATGGTTGTTTGGGCACTGCTTTGTTGTTATGGGAATCCCCATAACATCGTCGGGAACAGTATACATTCCGAAAGATTATTTTTTTGTACGTGACTTTATTTATTGGGAAATAAAAAAAATAGTTTACGTCAAATAGTCTCGGGCCAAAAAATAATTTCGGTAGAGCAATGATGCTTTCGAAAAAATTTCCTTAAGAAAATTTTGTGTGTTTTGTTGCCATGTACCTAATGTAAGTGACATCCACAACCATGTAGTACAGTCAGATCATAAACATGTATACACTTTTCGAACTTATGTCTAAGTAATAAGGTCATAGAATGTATACATGTTCATGATGCTGACTGTACATATGTAGGTGCCATACGTTAAGAACTAGGTACTTACTATACAAAATATTTACTATGCACTGTAAATCGTGCGTTGGATGTACTTGTGTGAATAGATTTGTATAAAAAGTTCACGGTCAGTGTTAGTTTCGGTAAATTTGTTTAAGCTATTTATGTAGGTAGGTAACCTAGAAGTCTGCGTGCGCAGTGTTCATATAATAATAAAACCATTTATTTCAGGCCAATTTGCCCATAGCTTGTTAGTAATATACAGACTTACATTACTAGTATTAGTACATCTTAACCTAGGTCTCACAGTTTTTTATTCCTTACACTTTATTTGGGGTCTTGATACACAGGACGATGAGCAGACGCCCAGTGACCAAAGAACGGACAGTCCCATCTCTCTGCTACATCTATCAGCAAGCTGTTGGTGCTACCTCGCAGGCGAAACATTTGAGAGGCGATTCTTTTTCTCATTATGGCATGAAAATCGTCCATTCGTGCTTGCGCAAACATGCCTGACGCACTGCAAAAGCGTGGTAGCCCCAACAGCATCCTGAAGCCGTTATTGAACTGGACACGCAGAACACTGTAAGCGCGCTTCGTATAATTGATTCATATTCGACATTGAAAAAGAATCAAATGATTTTTCAAAAAACCTAACCCAACCCGTCAAACGGTTTAGGCTGCAGGGCGTGCCAAAGAATAAGACATAACACAGATACACTGATACATACATGTATACATACATACTTACGCTCGAAAAATATAACCCTCCTTTCCCCCGGCAGTCGGGTAATAATATAACATGCGCATTAAACTCTTTTGACGATTAGCCTCGGTAATGGACCGTACCTAATTAAAACATGTTTAGGGCACATCACTTTAGCGATACCACAAGTTATAATTTGTTTGTGTTGTATTCTCCTTCATTATCTTATTTTAACTTCAACTGCATTAGAGCCCGCGGTAGGCAATACAAATATTGCTCACAGAAAATAGTACGCAAAAGAAAACAAAATTAAACTGAACATAAACAATGCAACAACAACAACAGATCTGATACCGCTAAAAGCGATCTCTTCTAGAAATCATTTCAGAAGTGGAGACGACGCCAAATAAGTTAACATGACTTGAGCAACTCATAGAGTTACTTAATAGTAAACTAGACCTAATCAAGTCTAGTTAGTAACTGTAAGTCAATGTAAGCTAATTAATCGAATACATAGGTTGAATTATTACACTTATAACTAGTTCTAAGGCAGCCTCCTTAACGCTAAACATCTTTTTTATTTAAGATTAGAAGTTAAGATCATATGTAAACACAATATAAGTTTTTATAGAAATAAACAGTTTAATTTTTTTTTTTTTTAAGTGGCAACTAAGTTAATTTTGACTACTACATGTCAGAATTGACAAAATATTGACCCCTCATTCATAAAACTTAAAATGCCTCTGATATATAATAGTTATTTACGATACAAGTGCAGAAAATCGACACGAGTTGCGAATTACCTATTCGCACGTGTATCGTACAACGTTTTACAGTACATATGGCTCTTTAAAGTTTTAGAGATACACTATATAAATAATTGTAAGACATATGAACCTATATTTATAAATAAATATTTTGTCTTTGTCTCTTTTTCTACATATTTGTATATTTTTGTGGGTAGAGCCCCCACATGTTAGATTGATGACCTGGTAAAGGTCGCGGGAGTCCGCTGTATGCGGATGGCGCAGGACCAATCACTTTGGCACTCTTTGGGGGAGGCCTATATCCAGCAGTGGACGTCTTCCGGCTGATATGATGATGATTTATATAGTGTATCTCTATGTTTTGCCATCAGGCATACAAATATTGTTAGTCAAGTTGGAGCATGCGTTAATACAATTATTAATCTGTCAAGTATTCCCGTATTGAATAGTAGGCTTTTTTAACTAGGAATTCAAACAAGCTTTTTTTGAACTCTACCGAACCTATGTTTACAAATAAATATTTTGTCTTTGTCTATTTCTTTCTATATATTTGTATATTTTTGTGGGTAGAGCCCCCACATGTTAGATTGATGACCTGGTAAAGGTCGCGGTAGTCCGCTGGATGCGGATGGCGCAGGACCAATCACTTTGGCACTCTTTGGGGGAGGTGTATGTCCAACAGTGGACATCTTTTCGGCTGATATGATGATTATTTCTTTGGGAACGTGGAATTCAATTCAAATCAGGTGGAATTCTGAATATATGATCGTTTAACCCATTTACATAGATCGAGTGCGAATTCCTCGCGTAATGTATGCGCGCGGCCTCGCCGTTCTAGGAAACGCGACGCTTGCGCCACAGCGACGCACGCGCAGCTACTTATTACCAAATGTTGAAGATATTGTCCGTGTCACTGGTAACGGAACGGGTCACTTCTTGATAAGACAGGGACGGGTGGCGTACTCGAAGAGAGACCTAAGCTCAGTGGATGATTACGAACTGAAAATGATGACGATGATGAATAGCTCATGAAGATTGGGATTCCTGTGAAGCAACTGGTATTACCTCCAGTACTTCACTTGAGTCCAAGGACGTAAGCGAGGCCGAGTGGTCTCAGGAGAGCGAGAAAGCCCCACATCCTGCACAAGATCTGTTAAGTAGGTTTTTTTTTCATGTTTAAATTTACAATCAAATGCATACATGTTAAAAATATAAGGGTTTACTTATATCACGGTCGTTAACAAGTCATTCAAGATTTTTCGGAAAATCCAACTGCTTTTTTGCAAATATTATAGTCATCCATATCATCATATTATATCCAACAACACCGCATACGTCGAAATGTAGGCTCCAGGGCGTGCTAAAGAATAAGACATACACATATACATACATATATACATACATACATACATACGTTCGAAAAACATAGCCCTCCTCTCTTTCGGCAGTCGGGTAAAAACAAAGAAAATTACAATAATAATAATATTATTATTGTAATTTTCTTTATTTTATTAGGTAGGTACTAAAGTACGCAATGCATACAGTAAGTTAGCATTTGCACAAATAGGATACAAGTATTTTATGAGTACCTACATATTAATGCTAATTAATGTCTGCCTTGAAGCGTGCCGTATTCGTCGTGACTCAATTATTGTATCAATAAAACAGATCAACAATAAATCAACTACGTCAAACGGACCGTAGAATCCGGTTCGTAGTCAATCCTATGCGTATATTCATCATCATCATCATATCGGCAGAAAGACGTCCATTGCTGGTCATAGGCCTCCCCCAAAGAGTGCTAAAGTGACGAGATCCATCTATTACTCACTACAGCGGAATGTCAACGCGATTATTGTATATTCTTGGCTGTCCGCGCGGCGTCGCCCGCGAATCCAGTAATCCAGATTATGTCGCTCTAGATTTTAAGCTAAGTATTTATATTGCACGCCAGATAGGGTACCTGTTAAATCTATTAGTCTTAGAATTGTAACCACCCTTTATATATACACAGTCATGCAATAAATCTTTCTTATTCTTATTGCAAAGAAGTTCAAAGAACGCTGGCAAAGCCGCGGGAACAGACACCACTGTTTAGCACTGAAAGAAACACGGGTTTTGCGGCGCGGCGCCGCGCCGCGAAATTGTGCGTTGCGGCGCCGCAAAGCAGACATGTGGCCAGATAGTCGATCACGTAATGCATTGTACGCGTCAGGTAGATCTAAATGTCACTTTTTGAATGTGAAAATGACAGTTCAATTGACAGTAAAATTCGAAACGTTACGTGTTTACCCCTCAGGCCCTAAGTGGCGGAGGTTATTCCTACATACAAACGCTAGACACACTTTTCCTTTTTACGAGTATAATATAGATGAGAATTGTATTACTACTATAGTTTTACATTCGGCTATTTGGCTTTGTGTGGCAGAATTAATACGTTAAGCGTTGGTATTACATTAATTACTTTCTTATTAATTACATTTTCATCTGGTTAAATACAAAACTAAGCAATTTATACACGGTGCCCGTGAGCATTGCGAGAGATTTTAATCACGAATTCCTGAGGCTATAAGGAGTAATAAATGTTATATGAAGCTAGGTCGAATTATGATTTTTAATTTTTTTCTTATTTTCATACACAATAATTGCTAATCTAGTAAAAACGTGTCTTTAGGACGAGCTGTCAAAGTAGATGGTTAAGTCTCGCAACGTCGCAATCATAAAGGTGTTTCATACTGGAGATTTTATTACAACATTTTTACACAAAAATGGAAATATCTCTAAAACCGAACTGAATTTACTCGACGTTAAGTAACATTTTTAACTTAAAATATAGTCGGGAATATCCTGTTAAAATCTCTCGCAATGCTCACGGGCACCGTGTATATGTTTTTTTTAGTTTATTTAGAACACAGTCACATAAACAAATATATATGGGGTATACATAGAGTACCAACAGACAAAGACCTGGAGGTTCATTAATAGGTACATGATAATTATGTTAACAAAACAACCTAATCATGACACATAAAAGATGAAAAGAAATTTGAATTTTTGTAAACTAATTTGTTCTAATTTAGAAACGATTTTTTGACGGTGGCGTGAGTGGCGCTGAGTGATTAGATCTCTTTCCCGAAATCGTTAATTCCGCGTAGCAAACTTTCCATTCACATTTTTCCCCACTCTAACTTCTACCCGCCACTTTTTTTTCTCATTTGCTTGCTTCCTCAATCTCAAATATGGCCAAACGATATTTATCACAATATTTCTAATTCTTAAACGATATTTTTTCTATAGGAAAAGTTTCCCAGTCGCTTCTTTTTCACTGTTCATATTTGACTTCTTAGTAGGTTAGGTTCGTTAGGTATCTTCAGATGCCCGAAGGGCAAACAGACCAGAAATAGGAGCCCCGCAGAGCGGCGCCTTTCTCGACGGCATCGGCATAGTTAAAATGGTATTGACGTCACAGCTTCGGCCTTGCGCTAGGCCGCATTGTGGATGCTAATTTATGACAAGCTGACGTTTTACTATTAGTGTTCTGGCTTTTGTCTTTATACTAACAGCAGTACTCTATATTCTGTCTATCTTTATGTATGCAGGAGGACAATAGATAAACCTGCATTTTTTCGTCATCGCAGTAAACCATCTATCACTTACTGAAGATCGTGGGTATATAAATAAATAACTAAAATAAATAAATATAAGAGGACAATCTTACACAAATCGCACTAGCCCCATAGTAAACTCAATAAGGCTTGTGATATGGATGCTATACGACGATATATTTAATAGATATAAATACTTAAATACATAGAAAACATCCAAGACTCAGAAACAAATATTCATGTTCATCACACAAATATTTGCCCTTACCGGGATTCACCGGGACATAGGTACCAAGAGTTATCTATAAGCTGTAAATAGTAGATAGAAATATAGCATAGAACAGTAATGTGTTACCCAAATTATAGTGAAAATGACAGATGAAACGGGTTCCTAATTATGCATGTAATAAGCTGATATAAGTTGTAGGAACAACATGCACAAGGTATGAGATTATTGAGGTTTAATTGAGGAATTTGCGATGAGTAACGTTCGCACTAATATATTACCTTATTGCCTACAAGATGTGTACGTAAATGTATTGTTTTAAATGTTATAAGCCGCTAATTAAGGGTTTAATCAGTAACTAACAATAACCATTTGTCTTTAACCGCAAAGTGTTATGCAGTGTTATGCGTTTAATGATTCATACACATAAAAGGGCGCGTTTGCGCAAGGTACTCATGTTTCCTACACTGATAAATCCTAGTTGCAACCTAGTTACGTAACGGAACTAGGTATGTAGGTAAGTTCGTTAAGTAGATCTAAATATCATTTTTTGTTTGGGAATATGACAGTTGAGTTGCCCTAACGTTCGTTAGAAAACTTGTTGAGTGGTTTAACTGTCATTACAGACTTTATTGTAGAGTTATAATTTGTACAAAGGCACCTGCATTTTGTATGCATGATAGTAGGTATAAGGTACTTCATTTTAGTATGAAGTTCAACGTTTTTGTACGCCGATTGGCAAAACATTGTGAATCTGTAAAAAAAAACACTACTGTAACTACCTATGTTTACAAATGAAATACACAAAACACTTACTTAATTACTTAAAAGAGTTTCGCAATTACCCTTCTCATCTATTTACTCGTAATACATCATCAAAATCATGATACGCTAACCTATACGTCCCACTGCCGGGCACATGCCCCTTCTCATTGATGAAAGAAACTAGGCTGTACAGTTCATTATAAATGCGAAAGTTTTGTCTGTCACGTGTCAATCACAAAAAGATAATGTATTTAGTTGCATCGGGCAACATGGCCAACAGGGCCTGTATTTGGAAACCTTATACACCAACGCGCGGTGCATTTTTTGGGAGTCAAATAACCGGCCTCGAAACTTTGAGTAATTACCTCGGAAACGCCGAAAAAGACCCTTTGGCCTCAGAACTCCTCCTTGATACTGGTAAACGTTATATCCTCTTATGAGCATTATAGGAGAGCAATTCAGACTCCGTTCTCAAATGAAAGCTGCAAGAAGACATTGCAAATGGCGTAGTGCCTTTGACCAGTGTGACCTGTGACTAAACATTGTTCAATTAATGCCCTTAATGAGCCCTCCTTGGTTGACGAATAACGTGACGTCAAGCGACCAGGGTCTGCATTCTACGGCCAACATTGCATACTTATTTAATCTGTTTATCAGTGCGTCCCGCCTTACTCGAAGTTGAAGATTCGACGTTTAAAGTCTTTTGATGTCACCAATTATGACTCCAATACGAGTACCTATACTAATTTTATTTTTATTTTTGTTTCAGGTACGTTTATAATGTTGTTCGCGAATATGCTTTGCAAAGGCGGTACGTCTCTCTTCAAGAACCTTTATTTTATTTTCCCATAGTATTACAACTAATTAGTTAATCTACAACTAATTAATCTTGATTGCATTTACCATTGTGGCTTAATTAGGTATACACTCGCTGTAGAAATAGATCCGGTATCGGTAAATCCAACGTCCTTGAGATTTGTTTGTAGGTATTGTACCAGGAAATTGTCATTTTACCAGTAACGTACTTTGACATTCTACATTCTTCTCGGAAAACCTTATTGATATGCAAATATTTAAATCTTTACCATACCTAATCTGAAAAAAAAGAGCTTGGATCATTCAGAAAGTCTAACCATAGAAGCTACCTACCTACCCTACAAAATTCTCTTACCTACCTAACCTAGTCATCGTAGTCGAGAGGTCGAAGATGTGTCATCATATCAGCCGAAAGACGTCCACTGCTGGATATAGCCCTCCCCCAAAGAGTGCCACAATGACCGGTCCTGAGCCACCCGAAGACGAAGAATATGCGTATTTTATGCAAAATTATCGGCATTGTCATCAGCATATGCTAGTGCTAGTTGTAGGTACTGAAGAAGTCCTTTAACACTGAACTCCATTACAATAAGGTAAATGTCCCAATAGCCGACACCTTAATGTCTAATAGTTGACACCTATTGTTCACCTCTATTGTTTTGACATAATTGAAACAAATTTACCTTACATTGTTGACGACTATGACGTCACATTACTCAACAATTACCACAATTACCAACCGGTTACGTCCATTGACCTTAACACGACCTATTGCTTCTAAGAACTGTATTTTATTCAATAGGTTACACAAACTGTTTTACCGCATCCATTTAAAAGCACATTCAATTATAAAACGTACTATCTACACATTAAGTGACCATAGAATAGGTGTCTCGAAAAATTCAGGTGTTTCTTAGAACGCATTTATCACGGAATTAAAGATTTATTGCATGCTTTTTGCTAAATCTCGTTGGCGCCTGCGCCAGTGACTAAGATGTCGTTTTGTCGCCTTGTGATAATAGACGCAAAAAATTGGAATGCAGTGAAAATGGTCCTTCGTGCCGGATGGTTGAGTTAATCCTTAAAACGTGAAGATTGGCGAATTGTTGGGATGTTGACGATGGTGGCGCCAGTATCGTAATAATGTATCGAATGCGTTATTTTGTATAGGATTGTTAACAATGTGTTCAATCGGCTAATTTATGATACCGGAACTAATAGGATTTGGTCTAAAGAAGTCATGCATTTTGAGTTTATAGTTTAAACACGAATAGTTCCTGAAATTATCATAACATGCAAACTTATAAAATCATAAGTTATCAAATTAGTATAGATAATTTTGGTAAAACCGCGCAATGTGAACTGATTACAACTTTACGAGCAAGTGTGATGAAAAATAATATGAAATCATTATGACTATATTGAAAAACGATAATTAAAACAATAGAATACACAACACACTATTTTATACCTACGAATAATTATATTAAAATACGACGCACCGATATGGTTTACTACGAAGTTACGCATATGTGTACATTCAATTGATTATAAAAGGAAAATTAGGCCGCATAGGCGCAATTATTTGTAGTAAGTAGTAACTATTCTAATACGCACGGACTTATTTATTCCAGAAATGGCTTTGGATCGAATGATGATGACGCAAAGTGCGTCATATGAAACAGCGTACTAACCGATAAGCTAAATGAATTTTGGTTTTCATTACGAGAACAATATTCCTTTGCTATTCCGCTAAAAAACGTGCAGGTCGATCAGCGGAGATCAAATGCAACTATTTGCGTATAAACATGCAAATAATTACAGCAAACCACCATCAATAATGAAAAACCTCGACACGTGTTTCGCCTCTCTACGAGGCATCGTCAGGAGATGCTGGCAGGAGATGTTGCTTGCGCCACGTCCACTGAGCAAAATTTTGGTTTTTATTGCTAACAATAGTTTAATTAGGCTTATTCTTGTCGAGGCTAACGGGTTACATGGTACAACAACTCCTATGCGAGTTTTATTACATTGCAGGGTTTGATTGAATTCGTGGTATTTTGGTAGCCCGCAGACCCGCAGTAGGTACCTATTGAAACTAGACCAAAACCAGCAAGAACTATTTTTAAATTGAAATGAATTTGCTACTATTACAGTAATAACGCTTCCAACTATGAATAAGGATTAGGAAGGACAGGACTCAAATTACATCCATATTAAAATTCATTAAACCAATATGAACCAAACATAGCAAGACTTATGGCTGTTTTTACAATGGTGTTGTTAGTGTTTTTACCATATCTCAAGAGTATGATGTAGGTGGAAATGTGCAGGCGCCGCACAGTCAGCAGCAACTGTTATCTTTGTTTGCTAGATGAATAATAATCTGCAGCTAAAAGCCAGAATGACTAACGTTCGTTTGGTTTGACACGCTATTATATTACCTTTTGCTAGGAGCTTAGATACTAGAATGGCATATATTTTGCGTGGCGTTTGATCGCTGTGGCTGTTGGCTATAATAGATATATCTATTATATTAATTCTTTAGAAGTTACTACTGACACTTATGAACTGCTTCCTTGTTTTGTATGCTATACGCAAGATAAATATATAGTTTAGGCTAAATATATCAGATACTTCTAACATAATGACACCCTTGAAAAATAAAACATTAGTTCTATTCTATATACAGCGTGTCCCACGCAAATTTCCAAGGTTTGGTTAGACAGCGCGCGCTAAAAAGCGCGGAATTTGTGCACTACTGAATGCAAAGGTAATTACACCCACATGGTATCACAGTTGTTTGGTATAAGTCCAAGGAAAAGTGCCTTATCACTTATCACTTCGCTTCGTAAATGCACACATGAACACAGTTCTCATGAAACGTAGTCCGGAGAAGTCGTATCGGTAGGCCAGGCTTCGGATAAAAGGCCCTTAGTGATTAGCAAACGGGCGTTCTGCGGCTTCACAGTGAATTTGATCTCCCTAACAAGCCCGCTACGGTCCAGCGCCGCATCCCGCCATTCCCGGGGCTCGGTCGACCGTGTCCCGGCACGTGGTACCGGTCGGCCGGTGAAGCGTGGAGATGGAGAGATTGAATCTGGGTGCCATGGGGCACACAGAACTGTAGTCGATTTATAAAACTGTCTAGTACTACAGCCGGATATCATGGTGCAAGCAAACTTGTAGAGTCAATACGCAAAACGAGACCGCTGATAATACATAGTTTGTACGAATCTAGAGATCTGTACTGCTGATTGGGTCGCTGATATTGAGGATTCAATCTAAGGTTTGAAATTTGCTTACCCTAAAAACTAAACTAGAATCTCTACACGAGTGTGGCAGGTACTTACAGTCACGGAATTTTATAATACTCTGATACTGATATGATATATTGTATACTGTTTTGAAAAAATGACACCTCGCCGAGTTTATTACGCCGGTTCTTCTCGAGGCAGAGGTTTACTTTCCGAACCGGTGGTAGTTTATCGACATTCATAGGTGCATGTAATATGCCTAAATTGAAGAATAAATCACTTTGACTTTGACTTTGACTTTGATTAATTGTTGAGCCATTTAGAGCTCACTTTAATCTGGACACTTCATAGCTTCATAGAAAACCAACATTAGTTGACAATTATTAAAGTCCTGGACCGTACCTAATTAAAACAAATCTGATATTGCCTAAGTTTCTGTTCAAATTTTTTCATTGTTATACTTAAATAAGAGAACCGATCTTTCGATGATTTAGTGTCTACTCTACTCGCGCGCGTGATAGACTATCTGTCACGTTTTGACAGCATTAATCAGAAAGTGACGGACAGATCTATCTCGCGCGCGAGTAGAGTCGAGAGTCAAGTTATGCTAGCAGGGCTGCCATTAAGTTTCTTATACAATACCTTCGTACGCAACAACAGGCTGGGTTGGCCGCTACAACCTTCTCCAATCACGTTGCCCTTTGTAAACTTTTAAAGATCTTCAGGGCATTCATTAAACTGCAAGGTCCCAATAAAGTACCTTTTCTTCACGCGTTCTCGCTCGATTACCGCGGGCTCGCAAATTGGTGCCCAAGCGCATATGTTTGCCATTAATCTGCGCATGCCCAAATCCAGCGCGCACGTGTGGTTGCGTTGGTGGGCATCGGTTATGGTAAATGTTACGAATAGCTACGCTTACATTTTGTTTCGCCTTACTGTTTATTCCTAGTACCTACGTTATACATTGATGCCGGGATTCTTAATACTCGTAGTAACATGAAAGTAGAGGTCGGACTTACACTGGTTCTGATTACCTTACTTTTGAATTGAAACGAACCGACTTTTTTTAATTTTGGTATTTCGGCGTCGTCTTCTGTTTGTGCAATGTTCTCTGCAGAAACTTAGGTGCATCTATTCATTGACTCCTGTCACCATTTCCTTCAAATCCTTGGCTTTTTTAATCGCTATTGTGGCTGTGAGGACTTTTAGAGCAACCTAATCAGTCCATTGACTAGAAGACCGGCCACGACATCGTTTCACATCCACCTTCCCAACCACTACCAACTTCTCCAGGTCGGTTCTCTGCGGGCTACGTGGCCAAAGTAGCGACGTCTTTGCCGTTCATGGCATTCACCTTCAGCCTTAGGTCTTTTAAGGCCTGATTTTATAGTCATAGTCATAGTCTTTTATTTGCCCGATTCATGGTAATTACAATGTAGATGACGGATATAATTTGAAAATATAGCTCAACACAATTCACCACTATATATAAAGATGCGTCAGACCAAATGTTAGCTCAAAATTTAGTAACTTAGTTTAACTGATCCGTATATATTATTTATTTGAAATGCTTAGGCACGTTGCTATCAATTTACAAACCTTGAATGCACAAGACGATTTAGCCTTACCATGCAGTAAAGATCTCACAATACTTACTTAATGTCAGTAAGTAGGCAGGAAGGCTCGTGTTCCTTGGAGCGTGGGCGAAGGCACAGCTTTATACAGACTTAAACACTTAACTTGGGATTGGCCTACTTTCATATCTTGTATTTTACACACGTATTAAACAACGACAGTTATCTGCCCTATTTCTTCAATTTGTCAATTTTCACCTGACAATGACAATTCTTCACACATTGCTGGATTAATAAGTTAACAAGCATGTAGCTGTTTAGATTTAAAGATACATAGTATAAAATAGATCTTGAGGCAGGTACAGTCACGGACTTTGATCGTTGAGCCGTTTAGAGCTCACCCTTTACTGTGAAAAACTTAACTATTAAAAACCAAAATTAGCTGACACCTTTAAAGTCCGTGACTGTACATACGTTATTTGTGCGTTTTTAACATTTTACCAACTTTACTCTTACTCTATACTTTTAGAAAATAATTATTACTCAAATTAAATTAAAATGATGCAAGTTGATGAACGTGTAATTAAGCTTAACTGATATTAATATTGTTAATTACGTTAAATTGTGACGACAATTTTAACTAACTTTTATACTTATTAGCTAAACTGACCTAAACCAATTTTATCTTGAACGCCATTATGATGCTAAACGCTGGAGATTTACGGCCTAAAATGGTGTAAAACTCACATGGACATTCGTCATTTCAGTTATAAGGTGCAGATTTGGTAAAAATGTGCATCAAATTAAAATGATTAAAAGCTATAATTAGAACGGTTATCCAAACTGCTAACTTGGAACGCAGCCGTAAAAAAATAAATGGCGTCGCATATTTCGAATGTTCTGGGAGATTACAACTTAGGATTAAGTCAGTATAATAAGATAATGTTTCAGTTTTTGTAGATACAATTAGTTGCATTGCATCTACATGGAAAGTTGTTTATGTTAGCTTGTTAGCGCTGTCTGTTTTTAAATCCAACGTCTTTCGAATCACGTATTGGACTGTTACTATTTGGGCCAATCAACTAAGTATTTTTTGTTGCTCGTTACACTCTTTACAACTATGATTTTATGGGGTTTAGAATTTAGATCCACTAAACACGTGTTTTCGTTATATTGGTAAACCCGTTCCATGGTGGGGCAACCCCATAGTATTAAAGGAGTCCAATTAATAGAATTTTTTCTAAGAAACTCTGTCACTGTTGTCTCCTGGCTTACCGGGACGGAATAACAACAATAAAAAGTCTATCCACCCATTTATAGTCCGCTGTGTTTTTAAAAATATAAAAACGCTACTTACTGAACTAGCATCTAAAAAAACCGGTAAACTCACTTAACACTTATCTCATAAAACAAAGAGCTCTGTGCTCAATATAATGAGCAGTTCTCGAGTTACCTCGACAACGCACCCTTGTGTCCGACCCTTAATCAATGTTATGTTGGTATCATTTTATTTTCCATTTGTTTTAGTATCAGATTGCAACCGCCTTGACTCTGACGTTCGCCGATTCGAATTTCAAACGCAACCTTTCTCGTGTATGTTTCAATATTCCATTTTTGAATTTTTAATTTATGGCTGTTTTGTTTTTTTTCTGCGCGATGCAGATTATGCCTGTCGTTTACCTGCTCTACGACTTTGCAAATCAATGCTAATCCATACAAATAGCACATAACTCCGTAACTTCGCTAGTTGTCGAAAACAGCCTCGTTATGAAGGTATGACTGAAGAGTAATTGTCTTATTAATTAAAAAACATCTTAAGTGTCAAAATTGCTAATATTTTCCGTTATGCACTTGACAAAAGTTTTGTTATGTTAATATCTGGCTTTATCGTAAATAAACTGTTTTATAATAATAACAAATGGGCCTCTATACATTTTTTTTACAATTTAAGGCATCAATAGACAGGGTCCATTATTGTGTACAATGCGGTTGTATTCTTGTTAAGGTCACTGATAGAACGCCGTACATCCGGTGTGTTGGTGGCCTAAGGCACGAGGAAGTAGCGGGCAAATTATAATTCCGACTTTGTGACATTGTTACGATTTCTTATCTTTGTGTGAGACTTGCGTTCAATAACTAAGTCCTATAATTGGGTCAATCAACTATTTTTTGTTGCTCGTTGCCATGGTTACGTCTTCTGAGTCACTCTTTGTAACTGTGATTTTATGGGCTTTAAATCCACTAAACTTCCACACTTCGCATATCAATATCAATGTGTTCCGGTTCTGACACGTAACCTCTGCGCGATCGGAAACGGGCGCGTGCAACAAATTCAAATGATAAATCAAATTGCTAAGCGAAGATCGGAACAAATAGACCTTCTGATCTGGCCCAAAAGCCCGTGTATATTACCTATTCATTTAAAACCTCTTCATCAGTCTGGCCTCAAAGCGAATGTAAAATGCAATCCGATTAAAGCAGGATATGCAAATGATACACTGTGAATCTCTATATGAATGTTATTTTATTGAAAATGTTATTCGTCTTTAATCTAAAATCAGGTGTCCCATACTAAAGTTCAGTTCCTATTCGACTAAATTGTATGGAGAGCTGATTTTTCTTTTTGCGAATTCAGGGTTGCTCTCATATTAAAAGTTGCTCAAAAATACCCCGACTATCACCCCCTTAAAGCTTTGCACCTAGCTACCAAACACCCTGTATATTATAATAATTTGAGTAGGTAGGTACGTTACACCATATACATACTAAAACTGATTCAAGGTAAATACCTACCCAACCATGAACCTAAGAATCCTAAGATACTCGGGGAAGTGTGATAGAAAAGGAAATATCATTCGTTGTCCTTGTCATAGTTCCACTTTTTTCTGTTTGCCACAACTGTTTTAGTATGAAGTTATGACCAATAAATCTCTACCCACCCAAATTACGTAGGTTGTTTATGGTAAGCGATCAGCCATTTTAAGACCAGTTCTTAATTTAGCTGCACAGAAGCCTTTCTGTCCCTCATTGTGGCATCATGTATAGCCTGTCCCGAGTATCTTAGGTCCATGTACCCAACCTATAAATACTGCTACTTTGGAAGAGAAATATAAATAAATTACTCCAAATCTCAGTACTTATTGAAGAAGAGATTTGAAACATCGCTAGTCGCTTACCACTCAGACTGATCCGACAATATTATCAGAACAAATTTTAACTGATACATCAAACGCGGCCGAAATGAGACGGCTCGGCTCCAAGATTGTCGGGAGCGAGCGTAAACACGTGTAAAGTTCGAAGAATCGTGGTCAAGTTAAATATTATGCCACATAATATATGTAGTTCACTAGATATAGCAACTGGGCTGTTAATCTTTACGCGCTTAGGGATGCGCGCTGAGACAGTGACAGCAGCCTCCTGAACACCATTGTTGATAGCTTGGAATGCCCGATGGTGGAGCACTGCAACTCCATACATGCTAGTAATTGTATTGTGTTGTTTTAATGATTTTATTTGACATATTTTAATGTAACTTTAATTTTAAATTTTTATTTTATTTTTAATTAAACTAACTTTATTTTGTATTTATGATCGTATGGACTTATGGTTCGAAATAAATGATTAATAAACGACGATAAATAGACGACCGAATAGCCTAGTGGTTAGAGAACCTGACTATGAAGCTTGAGGTCTCGGGTTCGATTCCCGGTCGGGGCAGATATTTGTATGATGAATACGAATGTTTGTTCTCGAGTCTTGGATGTTTAATATCTATTTAAGTATGTTTATCCGTTGCCTAGTACCCATAGTACAGGCTTTGCCTAGTTTGGGACTAGATCAATTGGTGTGAATTGTCCCACGATATTTATTTATTTATTAAAAAAAAAAATAGTAATAATATTACAACAAGATTATCGCAAGTTGGCGCGAATTTTATTGGACTCGAATAGGTGTCCTAATTGTTCGCGCGATTGTCAATTAGGACACAGGTCTATTCGAGTCCAATATGTTGGATCGCGAAGTAAAATTCGCGAGAACTTGCGATAATCGCGTAGTCGCGTTGTATTAGGACGATAATAACCTCACCCGCCACAACTAACGATACTAGACTTCTAACTACGCTTAGTTACTACGAATCACAACGTCAAGATATATTTGTGGGTGCTGCGGTTAGGCATGCGACTTTCAATCGGGCGTGACCAAGACGGCAAGACGGTACCGAAGAGTAAAATTATTGTATCAAAATCCTTTTTTTTTTGACGGTGTGAAAAATGCTTTACGCATACGCCCGACCCGGGGAAGGCCATTTGGGGGTTATGTGGGAATTGCTAAACTTAAGTGGCAGTGGGCGGGGCACATTGCACGTAGAACCGATGGCCGTTGGGGCAGAAAGGTTCTCGAGCGGCGACCACGTACCGGAAGGCGCGGCGTGGGTAGGCCCCCCACAAGGTGGACTGATGACCTGGTAAAGGTCGCGGGAGTCCGCTGGATGCGGGTGGCGCAGGACCGGTCAATTTGGCACTCTCTAGGGGAGGCCTATGTCCAGCAGTGGACGTCTTTCGGCTGATATAATGATGTGGGACTCTCTCCTCCCGCCGCCATCCGGAGGAGCATACCCACATTACCCACTAAAACACACCGGCGTCACCCGCATTACCGTTAGGGGGCGCCATGGGATCGCGAACATTCCACCACGACGCTCCCCGTCAATGTCAATATCCTACCCACGTTATACCGTACTAGTTAGGTACAGTCAAGGGCACCAATATGTATTCACTCAAAGTATCATAAATATGTATACTACAACCTTATTGTTGCAGAAATAAGGTACGTACATATTTTTGAGACTGTGTGGTGTATCATCATCATCATCATATCAGCCGAAAGACGTCCACTGCTCGACATAGGCCTCCCCCAAAGAGTGCCACAATGACCGGTCCTGCGCCACCCGCATCCAGCGGACTCCCGCGACCTTTACCAGGTCATCAGTCCACCTTGTGGGGGGCCTACCCACGCCGCGCCTTCCGGTACGTGGTCGCCAATCGAGAACCCTTTCGCCCAACGGCCATCGGTGTGGTGTATACAACGTATTAAATGCCCTTGACTGTACAGTGGCGGTCTAAAGGAAGTGTACTGGTTCAAGTGGTTATCTACTACCACCTTTGGGCCACCAGTACAGTCACGGACTTTAATCGTTGAGCCATGTAGGTGTCAACTAATTTTGGTTTTTAATAGTTAACCTACGAATATCCAGTAAAAGGTGAGCTCTAAATGGCTCGACGATTAAAGTCCGTGACTGCAGCTTTACTGTGATCATCGCATGACATTGAATCAGCGTTTCTCAAAAAAATTCACTATATTGTAGCTTTTTTAAGGGCAGTTTCATGTTATTTCCACTGAGAATCACACTCTTTTGATCTTCTTCTTAGAGTTATCCTCTTGTCGGTGGAGTATTTTCCATTTCTCTCTGTCGTAGTCATAGTCATAGTCATAGTCATAGTGATTTATTTGTAAATATAGGTGCGATACATTGGTGGATAAAATGGGTTGTGGAACACTATGTTTTGCCTGTAGGCGTACAAAATCATTAGAATTACTAAACTTATAAATTAATTATTTTTAAACGTACGCCAGCCCTTTGAGTTGCTGATACGACACGACACCAGCTTTCTCCTTTATTTGGTCTATATAACTGCGCCGTGGTCTTTTTATTTATTTATTTATTTATTTATTTATTGCAGCCATGGTACAAATATTGGTCTTACATAGGGCATTGGTTCTCATGGACCCTGGTAGGGCACAGCAATGTGGTCTTCCCCTGCCTCTCCTTCCTTCTATCTTAATTTCCATGATGGTTTTAAAGAAGTTGTCGAGCCGTATCAAATGACCAATCATTTTCCCCCTTCTAGTGCTGATGGTGTTCAAGATCGCTCTCTTCTCTTTTATCCTTCTTAACACATCCTCATTTGTTACTCTCTCAGTCGATCCTAATAGGACAAAACCGGCCAAGTGCGTGTCGGACCACGCAAAACGAAGGGTTCCGTGCCTATTAAAAAGGTCGTATCGTCACAGAAATTTTACGGCTCTTACGTCCTTTTCTTTGAGGAAGGCAGTTTTTCAGCAATATCTCGAAAACCTCTGAACCGATCTTGTTCAAAACAACTTTCGGTGAATGAAATTAATAAGCCCTATGTCCATGAATTTTTATCATATTTTTAAAATACACCGTTCAAAAATTAGAGGGGGGGGACAGAATTTTAGTGACTTTCGGGGCGATTATCTCCGACCCTATTCACTTAATCAAAAAAAATGCTAAGAAACCTTATATTTATTTTGAGAGGCCTATCGATTGATGTGCCACACGGGGGGTCACAATGTTTTTTTTTTTTTGCATTTTAGTTTTATGTATGGAGTGCACCCCTAAAAAAATTTTTTTTGTCATTTTAATTACATAACTATGTAGCGGCTAGCAAAATACACCTATCCTCAAAATTTTATTCAAATTCACCTTATAGTTTTCGAGTAAAATGCCTGTGACATACGGACAGACGGACAGACGGACAGACGGACATGACGAAACTATAAGGGTTCCGTTTTTGCCATTTTGGCTACGGAACCCTAAAAAAAGTCCTAAAGATTTTTTCCTATTGTGTTACCGTTTTCCATAGGTATAATTTTATTTATAACAGAATAGGAAAGTTTCCAAAATGTATGGAAATTTTGACACACTTTTTTCTCCTATTGGAATCGAAAGAGATGGTGATCCAGAGTAGAAATAACATAAGTAGCAGGAAATCTTGTAAAAAATGTAGTGGCAATAGTTTTAAGAAATGATCTTATGCACTGAAGTTGATAGCTACGTATCGAACAGCAAATGGGAGAATTTCTACCGTCAACAATGGACTTCAGGCCACCTAGGCCAATTAGGTAAGCGCATATTTCGCATTGTAAAAGCAGTGAAAGCGATGCGAATCCAAAACAAGAACAATAGTGTGGCCTCGACACAACACCGTGTTAATCCAAATATACCTGTTTCCATACCAATTCACTGTGGGATAAGTCATTTTAGTTTTCAACGGACGCAATCAAGAAAGTATTTAAGTATTGTTTACTCTCAAATCGATTTTAAGCTGAAAGATTGTTACGCTAGTTGGCTAACATTGACTTTTATTGGAATAATTGAATAGGAAAGTTGTTAAAACACACAAATTGAGACATGTAACGAATTAAGTTTGTATGACTAGGATATTACCTTGAGGTATGCCTTCTTTGTGAAGAAATCTTTGTTAGGCCAGTTCATCACTTGGCGGAGCGGAGTCGATGTGTTATCGGTATGCTGTACCGAGTGCGTACAGTTTCTTTACCGCGTGTTATGAATGAAATTGTAGTGAAAAAAAACCTCTTACGGTAAACGCCCCATTGTTTGACACTTTCCTAATAGTTGACACCTACTGTTCACATCTATGGTTAAGTATGGATTTGGACATCGTCAAGTTTTGTGACTTTTGGGGCGATTATCTCCGACTCTTTTTTTTAGTCATTTCATTACAGAACTATCTAGCAGCTAACAAAATACACCTATCTTCAAAATTGTATTCAAATACACCTTCCAGTTTTCGACTCAAATGCCAGTGACATACAGACAGGCGGACATGACGAAACTATAAGGGTTGCGTTTTTGCCATTTTACGCAACCCTAAAAAGACAGGCTTGCGAGTTCTTTAGCCACTAGTTAATAATGTATGCAGCATATTCTAGTAAAAACAGGTGACCTGACGTTACTTTATCATAGAAAACAGCTTCGAAACACCTTGCATGGAATAAAATACTACCATTACTGCTATTAACCACCACTCTGTCATTATTATCGTCCCTCATCCCGTCGCTTCAATAATTAATTATAAAATTATGCTCAATGTTCTGAGTCTGACCAGCTGCCCAGTAATTGAGCACGTCGACAATGAGCAACCATACACCAGTCAACACAGTCTTTTAAACCAATTTAAGAACTAGGATTCTTATGCTGGCCACCGCGCTACGAAATTCGGCGAGCGAGCAGGGCACGGGCCCGCAGTGCTAAACGCGCCGTCAACGCGTGTGCTCATGACTAAGAACCGCGAATCGGTTCGAAGCATGTCGAGCGGTATTCCACATTAACATTACATACGTGAGTGACCCGTTTTCATTGTACGAGTATTTTAATTTTGTCTGGCTTTGGATTCTCAATGTAACTTGAGACGTTGGTGCCGTATCAGAAGTTGTATCAACTTCGCGGTAGATGTCGCTACGAGCATCTCTAAGGTGTAATTAGAAGAGTGAAGGGATTGAAAGATTTGTCGATGTCGGCACTAGCGGACCCACGGTAGCTCAGTTGGATTAGAGCGATGGACGGATTCCAGAGGTCGCAGGTTCAAATCCCGCTCGTGGCGATGTTTTAACTCTACAGCGTAATTGTATGTATAAGGGCCATACAATAATCAATATAATACTAAAATCAAGGTACTTTACTCCAACCTACCTTTTGAGAGCTAAAGACGGCTGAGGACGCGGACAAAAACTCGTGCCACTGAAGCCACGGACGCACATAGGGGCAGAATGCCGATTTAGGCGGCCATAAATCGATTTCTAAAAATGTAGCCTAGATAAGAAATAATCACTTCCCGATAAGGTTGAATAACCATAGAATGATAAACTACCCCCTCCCTAACCCTTACAGCAGTGCCTGAACTGCCATGCCAGTCGAAAGTTGATCGTCGCTCCCAGTGCACGCACATCTTATCGGCATTCGTAAAAACACGTTACATTTAAAAAATCGTGGTGTTTTTTTAGTGTCTATTTTGAAGAAAGTTGTGATGGATTCTAGTTCTACAGGTAAGAGAGTATTATAAAACATTAAATTTATGTGAATATTTTGAATATCTATTATTATTTCCCGAGGTAGAAATAAGTCTTCTAAAATTGTTGTAAAAAACCACGTTTTTGATTTATAAAAAGGTTTTTGTTATACATCATGGCACGTCCGGGCCATAATACGAGTAATTTCATAAAGTAGAGTAACTGTACTAGATAATTACATTAACTTTGGCTGCGATTTTTTGCGAATATGCGTTTTAGAGGCCATTAAATACCACGATGCAAAACCACTTGTTTTTTTTTTTTTTTTACTTTTGTGTTTAAAATAGTTTTGATTTCTTTTAGGATCGGAAGGAGTTGCAGAGGCAAGATTAGTGACCCGTAGGTTCCTATTTGAGAAAATGCAGCCACAAAATCTTGCAAATTTTGAATTGAAACTAAAATATCTTGAGACGTATATTTTATCGCAAGAAAACTATTGTGACGAACACAACAAGGATATAAAGCATAAATTGTCTTTTTTAAAGTCAGACTTTAAGAAGAAGTGGGTAGAGTCAAATAGGAAGAGCGATATTATCTTAAAAAAACACGATGCATGGTTACAAGGAACCTTCGAAATACCAAGGATAAAACGAGGATCATCAGGCCGACCAGCAAAGATATTCGATGAATCCAGTGAAAGGAGCAAACGAAAGAAAAACAGAAGTGTTAATAATGAGACCGCCAAAATTTATGTAGGACTATATTCCTGGCATCCGATGACGCCTAACAATGCACAAAATCCTATAACATGGGGCAACTGTAATGGAAGAAGCTCTCTTGCCTATTGGGTTATTACCGGAAGAAGCAGCCGAAGCGCGCAATAAGCACTTTAGGAAATATAGACAAGATTTTTATAATCTATGAATACACAATCTCACAAGTTTAATACGACATTCATAGGTCACTTACTTTCATATTTGCTTATATTAAAAAAATTCATAATTGTCTCGTAACGTAACTATAATTTTGTTTTCTTTGTCAGTTATAAAAATGACGAAAATATGTCGTATTTACACTTAACGATCATTAATATACCGTTAAACTATTGAAAATAAAAAAATAAAACACAACTAAGAACAGTGTTGTTTTTACTGACTTTTGACTGGATTATAGAAAAAAGCGGGCACCTACCGAGATAAGCTGTTTACTATTTTCAACTGTTTTAAGTAGGAGAATAATATTCTAAAGGTTAGAAAGCAGGATCGGTAACGGTTTTCTTATAATAAGATACTTATTCTTCAGTTTCATACAAAAAACACTGATATTATTTTTTTCTGCTTTAAATAAGCCTTATTTTGAAAAAATATATATAACATTTTTTATTCCTTACAACATTTTCAACCGAAAAGTATTTTTTAAATAGGTTTTTAAAAAAAAAGTGGATGTCCATTTTTTTGTCATTTCGATCCACTGTGCTACTGCCCTCTTGGAATTATAATTACAAACAAATCACGAGTTTGAGTACATAAATGCGATAAAATAATTTTGGCCGCCTAAATCGGCATTTTGCCCCTATGTGGGACGGCCTCAGCCGCGCGTGAGCTTTTTCGTTAATTTTATGTAATAAAAAGCTTTACAAGTAACTTGACCCATTTTTTAAATAGTTCATGATACGTACATTAATTTTGACATGACAATATTTATCAGAAGTTTCATTTTGTTCATATTTTGTCTGGCTATTGTTTTTGTTCTGGCCTCAGTTGGGCACCGTTTTGTTTTGCACCCTCGCTGTCAAAAGGTTAACC
Source organism: Epinotia nisella (assembly GCA_932294315.1). NCBI lineage: Eukaryota > Metazoa > Arthropoda > Insecta > Lepidoptera > Tortricidae > Epinotia > Epinotia nisella. The sequence goes on from OW028677.1 coordinate 1,756,689, forward strand.
AGGCACCAAACAGCAATGTTCACACTTCATATTCCGGTGCTAGCATAATATAAGCTTTCCATCTTCTGGTCTTCAGGTTGTGTAACGCATTTACCTACTATCTTAAGATTGGGCGTATTGTTTTCCGTCAAGTGGCTTACAAAATAATATCAAATCTTATCTCAAAATAACTTTTGGAACTGCTGGCCTTTTTAGGGTTCCGTAGCAAAAACGGAACCCTTATAGTTACATCCCAACCGTATCGCGTTTTATGCTTTGTGTTTTTCATCCCGTCGTGCTACTGTTCTATATATATATTTTCAATATTTTGCAATAATTATTTATTTATTATGTGTCTACTTACTTTTTATCTAGTGTGTTGCGTTGCGTTCCGTGGGCCACTTGCGGTACTGTCTGAAAACCAGCGCTGCAGGTGTCTGTCTGACACCTCGGCACAATGCTGAGACAGCGACCGTTTCACTGCCGCGAAGACACACAATATGTGTCAATTGTCATGTATGTCTACTCCTTTGTCTCTGTGTGTCTTTTGTGTAGTGAATAAATGTCTTCTTTTCTTTTCTTTTTTCTTTTCATGTCCGTCTTTCAGTCTGTCCGTTTGTGTCCCAGGCCTTTTACTCGAAAACTATAAGGTGTATTTAAATAAAATTTTGAGGATACCTAGGTGTATTTATTTTTTAGCCGCTACATAGTTTTGTAATGAAATAACTAAAAAAATTTTTTTTAGGGTTGCACTTTATACATTTCCTCCTCCCATTCATTGTAAGCCCACGTGTGGCACATCAATCGATAGGCCTTTCAAAATAAATATAAGGTTACTCAGCATTTTTTTGATCAAGTAAATAGAGTCCGAGATAATCGCTCCGAAAGTCACTAAAGTTCTGTCCACCCCCTCTAATTTTCGAACGGTGTATTTAAAAAATATAAAAAAAACCTCGACATGGCTTATAAAACTCTTTCACTAAAAATTATTTTGAACAAGATCGGTTCAAAGGTTTTCGAGATATGAAAAACTGCCTTCCCTATAGCAAAATACGTAAGTGCCATAAGATTTCTGTGACGATACGACCTTTTTAATGGGCACGGAATCCTTCGTTTTCGTTCCTGTCGAAGTGAAATAAATTTCGACGTCAATGTCTTCGTTGATCAGTGTAATTGTGGTTATATTTATAGTTAGTTAGGGACGAGCTGAAAACCGTGACGGGCATCTTAGCGACCCAATGTTGAGTACACCAAATCTGATCAGAAATGTAAACATTACGTAATACTTTAGTCTTACATTGTATAAGAGCAGCGAATAAGTCCAACCAAAAATAAGGCTTTATATAGCCCTTAACTTCGACAATGTGGACAGAAAAGACGCTCCGAACCTAAAATCTGTATGACCCATTTTAATTAGTTTCACCTAATGACCTACACACGTATGAAGCTGAAACAAATCGATTACAAATAATGCGCGTTTGTTTATTAAACTCCGTTATCTTGAAGTCCAACGGCGTGTAATCGGTGTGTTTACGTGCATCGATTGCAAATCGATTATTCGTATCGAGTAATAAAAGGATTATTGATTCAAGTGTGAACGCGTATAATGAAATTTCCAATTGGTTTTTGAAGAAAACTTCTCCCTTTTCTTGGCAATGGCCGATACAAAGACCGACAGTTAATGTTATTTTCTCTCACATCCTACTACTATTATAAACGTGAAAGTTTGGATGGATGGATGTACGTTCCACTTAATTTAAAAAACTAGTGGACGAATTTATATGAAACTTTCCAGTTATGTACCTTATATATCAGAATAGGACATAGGCTAATAATTTATGTCAAATTTAATCCCTTTTAGGGACGAAAAAGGGGATGAAACTTTGTATAGAGGCCAAATATTTTTGCTCGTTGCCTTCATCAGGCGCTGGGTCTCAAAATGTATGGGAAAACTAAAATCCGACTCGCACTTGACCAAAATTATAATTGATATTATTTAATAGGTATAATTTATGTCATCCCTTTTAGGAGTTCTACGCGGACGAAGTCGCGGGCAGAAGCTAGTTTCAATATATTTTACCCGGTGTGAATTTTTCATTAGCATATTTCTGAAATCGATGAATTGATATAGTGCTGGATCTAAATATATTCTAACGTGGAGGGTCTAATTTATTTTTGTCTTCAGTTAAAAATACACATAAATAAAGTGACACTCTCTTCGTCAAATTAAAAGTCTACTTTGAAACCCTGTCACCCGTCAATATCCAAGTATTTCAGTCGCCGTTTGACAGTCTGTGATTTAAAATCTGTTTTCGGAATAATATTAGAAAATTTTACCCTTTGATAATGTATGATTATTTATATTTAATTTTTAGCCAATCGAATTGCAGCAACAGCAGCAGCATCAACCTAATATTTACCCAATAATATTTGCAAGCTTTTTTTTTTTTTTATATTCCACCGGAGGTACTAGCAGAATATCAGTGCTCACGCGAGCAAAGCAAAACTGAGCTAGTAGGTACCTTTTTGGCATTGTTGCAACGCCACAGTATGTCTTTAATTTAATTTATATTTAATCTTTTTCGTAACACAATTGTTTTTACTTGTCCTTTTACCTTTTTCTCTCTACTTCTTTTTTTGTGTACTTTTTATTTTTGTTTGTTGGATTATGCAAAATGCCAAATAAATGATTTATCTATCTAACTCTAGAAAGTCTAAAACATAAACCGCACCCAGCACAAATAGCCTGTTCTTATCACAATTTACATTTGCATTTGGTCGTTATTTCTCTAAGCCAACGCTGTTGCCGTAAAGTTGCGTCAGCGCACTTCTATAAATTGAGTTAAATGTCAATAAATACCCTGAACAGATCCCGAGTTCCGTAATATTCAAGGATTTATGTAAGTTTGCATGTCGACGTAAAATGTTTACGCCATTTTAAGTATTACGTAACCAGTAAATTAGAATTATTATTGTGCGTAAATGAAAAGGGATTTAGGTCGCTTTTGTTATCACTTCTCATATATACTATTCATATTTGAAAGCAATATTGCTAATTCTATTATTTCATGTTCTAGACATACGTACCTAAATATTAAATACGATTTTTTTTTATTTTTTTTTTATTTATTTAAACATTTATGTCTCATTGTGGCGCTGAAATTTTAATTATGTTGAATGCGCTGGTCTTATTTACATACAAGAACGAAACCATTTGTGTTCAGTGTAGAAATACTAGAAATATACAGATACATATAATTATACCACGAACGTGCCAGGAAGGGCTCTTTTTTGTGATGAAGATGAATTACAACCACACCTGCTTAGAATACTTATAAGATAAGTACTAAGCACGTGTGTAACATTAAAAATATATTTATTAAAGCATTACCTGTTCCATTCATCAAAATATATTAGAAGACGTCTCTCTATAAACGGAGAACAATGCCCTTAAAAAACCCCCCTCAATAAAACGGAGTTTACAAAAACTCCCCACAGATGGCACGCCGTGATTCCCGCTTCCTGCACCTGGCTCCGCACGTGCGCAAGCGCGTTTTTGCCCAACTCCTCTCCATACGAAACGACATATATACATGAGAGACTTGTATCACTTACGTCCTTTTGTTACTTAGAAAATAACCCTTTACTCCTTGTAAGAAAGACTTATGTCGTGAAATAATCGCCGCGACTGAGCTGTTCCGTCACCTGACATAATAAGACTTATTTTAGTAAAAAGTCTTTGCAGTATATGTATCCGGTTTTGGTTTTATTTTAGTAGGGCACATGGTTCCTGCGTTTATTATAATGATATGGACGGCCACAGGTGATCTGGCAGCTGGCTTTTGTTTTGCTCCTGTCAATTTGTTATGCTGGGACGAGACGGTGTCAGAATGGAGTTGCTGATTATCGTACATCTGCTGATTAATCTAGGCAATACAATACTTTATTTTAAAAGCCCTTAAATAATCAACCTAAATGTTACATACAACATATAATTACGCCTCTTTCCCAGAGGGGTAGGCAGAGATCACGGATCTCCATTTGCTACGATCCTGACAAACCACTTTCGCTTAACTGTTAAATGTTAATGTAAATAAATAGATAAGAATAAGAATAATTTATTAAGAAATCTTTATTGCTAATGGTATTGTATTGTGCTTGCACTTGTAACATGTTAGGTGAATTGATTAAATGCACCTGAACGAATTATCCTATTAGACACACTGGCTAGCTAAGTCTCACCTCCAACGGACTACTTCAAAAGCGGGTGCAGCGGCGGAAAATGCCGAAAATTTGAAATGTAATAAATATACAACAGAGAGTACGACTTTGTACCCTTTGGCGTCGAGACCCTCGGTCCGTGGGGACCCAGTGCGCATAAGTTATTTGCACAAATCACGAAACGTCTGGTCGATACGTCTGGTCGATGTAACTGGTGACCGAAGAGCTGGCTGCTTTCTCGCGCAACGCATCAGCATTGCAATTCAGCGAGGAAATGCCGCCGGCATCCTCGGTACAATGCCTCGAGTGCCTTTTTAGGGTTCCGGTACCTCAAAAGGAAAAAAACGGAACCCTTATAGGATCACTCGGTTGTCTGTCTGTCCGTCTGTCACAGCCGATTTGCTCCGAAACTACGTTGAAATTTGGTACACTTATGTAAATTGTGACCCAAAGATGGACGCGTAAAGTAAATTAATGAGTTCTGAACAAGGGGGCCACTTTTGGGGGTAAACTGGAAAATAAAAAAAAAAGTTTCGCAAACTGTATTGTGTGACATATCATATCATATTGTAAGCATGCTAGCTATTTTACATTTTATAATTTTAGCAGAAACAGATTTGAAGTAATTTAGGAAAAAAGACGAAAATTGACCATTCAATAGTTCCTTTCCTAAAGATTACAGGAAAACGTATAAGAAGTTTGAGTATTCAAAAACACTTATGAAGTTTTAAGTTTTTTAGATTTAACTTAGTTTTCATTTAATTTAGTTAATGTTTATCATCATCTTGGACATCAAAAACAAAACAAGACGTATTCTTAGCGTACGCAGGAAAGATAACATGAGGTTTTGATCATTTAATCCTCTTAATTCAAGCGTTCTCATAACACGAGGCTATCGGCATAGTCAAATGGTCAAATAAGTCAAAGGCTATGGACAAATGAAGGCATCGTGTTCGTTTTTCGTCCATCCAAAGTCACTCATTGCATAGCTTAACAATATTCAACTTGCCCGTTCCACTCAAACCGCATCTAATTCGGTTGCTCCACTTGACGACCTCGTAACTAGAGGCATCTGCATCTATTTCGGATTGATTACCTAACAACTGTAACAACAGTGAGGTATTTTTTGTTTGTTTGGAAGATTTAAAGAAATGGTTCACTACGTATTTACATGAAAAGAGCTTATGCGGTTGAATTTATGCCTTTTTCACAGAATTGTCTCCCAAGTACCGACATGAGCATTATCTTCATATGTCTATGTTTTCTTCAAGTACACACATACGCACCAGATGACGACCGGTTAGCCTAGTGGGTACTGACACTGCCTACGAAGCTGAAGGTCCTGGGTTCGAATCCCGGTAAGGGCAAATATTTGTGAGATGAACATGAATATTTGTTTCGGAGTCTTGGATGTTTTCTATCTATTTAAGTATTTATATCTATTATATATATCGTCGTCTAGTACCTATAACACAAGCCTTATAGGCCTAGTTCGATTTGTGTAAGAATGTCCCCTAATATTTATTTATTTACATATCTTATTTACACACCATACGTTATCAGGCAGTAAGCTTATACAATAGGTTACCAAGTGAGTTGAAAGTTATACGAGAGCTCCACGTCTTCAAGAAATCTCTCAAAGGGTTCTTACTGAATGGTTGTTATTATAATATTGAGGACATATTTCAAAACTAAAAAGTACCCTTGACATAACTTGTTGTTCTTTATTAATTTATTTATAAATATAGTCTTATTGTACCTATATTCCATGCTAGTAATTGTAAATGTAAAGTTATTAATTGATATGTAATTTTCACTAATTTAATTTGTAAATTTTTGCAACACCCCTAAGGGTTCGTGCATTATACTGTATAACTGTGTAATCATGACTGCAATAAATAAATAAATAAATAAATTGTAATATAATCGTGCCAATTTCCCGGAAAGGTAGGCACTGATCGGATTTCCATTTGCTACGATCTTGACAAACCTTTCAAGCTTTATTCACTTTAATGACATTCTTCATACATGTTCGTCGGTTATAGTTATAGCCTACTTACCTAACTACCTATAGGTCTCTTGACTTAACCTTTCTTTCTTTGTGCGTCGCTTTAGTTAAACGGTAGGCCCAGGTTTGGTAAACACCTGGGGACGTTAACAAATAGGTCAGAATGCCAATGAACAAATAGAATAGGCGTCAGAAGACGGTGCCTCCATTGATAAACTCTCCCAAAGTCCGTTTTCTGGTTATCGCAAGTTGCGACACTCACGAATGTCTGTTTGCTTTACTGTAACATCGAGTAATATCTTGTAATGGCTACTCCCCAATATTTTGTCCGTGTTGACATAAGACTTCCGGAGTCAAATAAACCCAGGGTCAATAGTCCCTGATTGGGCAAATAAGTCTCATCCGTGTCGATTCATTCGAATTCAAACTGTGAATTCTTCATCATAAAGGCTACTTTTAAGTACAGACGGTAGTTATACGGATTCGTCTTTTGTTTTAAAAGATCTGCCTTCTGATTGGCTGGGCTACTGTCGCGTGCCATGGTGTTTGTCATTACGTACGCTTGGTAATTTTGACTTGGCGCTCTGTTTGTTCTGTTAATTTGGTAGGTATGAGAGACGCTTTCCGATCCAAAAACTGTAGTTTTTTTTGGTAGCTATAGTAAATTGATAGGTCTGAATGACCTTGAACGCGGTCCAGTTGGGGCTGATATTTCTATAATCCAAGAAAGATAAGGAGGAAGGAATAGTCACGTACTTTTTGTTAGATTCGGGTGGATTTCCTGCTTTAACTTGAAGTTGGGTCTGAAAGATTCCAGTTGGCCACGTAACGCATTGTAGGCGCGTCAGGTAGAGCTAAATGTCACTTTTTCTTTTGGAAAATGACAGTTAAGTTGTCCTAACGCGCGTTCGAAACGTTACGTGATCAACCCTCAGAGTGCGATAAATTGATGTTGTGCCTATGGGAACTTTAATTGCATCATCATCATCATATTAGCCGATAGACGTGCACTGCTGGACATAGGCCTTCCCTAAAGAGTGCCAAATTGACCGGTCCTGCGCCACCCGCATCCAGCGGACTCCCGCGACCTTTACCAGGTCATCAGTCCTCCTTGTGGGGGTTACCCACTCGAGAACCTTCCCGCCCCAACGGCCATCGGTTCTACGTGCAATGTGCCCCGCCCACTGCCACTTAAGTTTAGCGATTCGGAGGGCTATATCTGTTACCTTGGTTCTGCTGCTTGTTTAATTGCATATTTGCATTAAATTAATCCCTTAGGCCGATTAACGAGTACACGCGGAAGAAGCCGCGGGCAAAAGCTAGTGCTACTATAACTATTTCGTATCTGTTGACAATGAGTGTAGATATTTTTGGTAATTTATCCGTGTAGCGATCTGTTATTATTTATTTGAAGTTAGACACAGGACGTAGACTAAATTGGTTGAATGAGGTGTGACGCGCGCAGGAAATTAGGAAATGGGAAGCACGAGCTATTACATCCCTCAGAAGGACGTATCTCCTCCAAACCTCTATAAAACTTTCGTCGTTTTGAAGCACACAACTAGTTGTCGCCTCTTATTATAGGCCAAGAGCCGTAATTTGGATTTCCGCCGCATACCGATTAAAAGCGTTTAGATGATTTGTAACGCTTTTTCAAAGAAAACGACGGGTTTTATCTTCAAATAGGTATTTTTGGCAGGTGAAGTCGGAAGTGTAATCTTATGTTATTATTTTTATTAATGATCGTCGCGACTGTTTTGGACCGATTAGTTTCTGTTAGATCAATAAGATGTATGTCCATAGAAGTCTATAGGTCACATACGGCCTTTTGGCTGCGGCATGGTTAGTGTTTACGTAAATTGGTTTAAATGAGTGAATTTAAAGAGGATGCAATTTAGTCGTTTTATCTCTATTTTAATGCTCAAGGATGCGAGAATTTCTATACAATGTTGTTGTCGGAACGTAATATGAGAATTTTTGTCCAAAGTACTCGAAAAAGCTTTTAAATGCCCCATTCTTGTCGATTTTACATTCCCTGTTCGTTCAGTACCCGTTATGAATCATGGCTTCGTACACAAGCACTTAATTGTCTGAATTTTTCTGATTTTTATAAGAATTTTAAGTACAGTCGACTACAAAGAGAAATATACGGCCAAAGTTACAAAAATATGTATGCACGACTCTATTGCCTTAACATTAAGGTCGTGTATACATATTTTTGTAACTTTGGCCGTATATTTCTCTTTGTAGTCGACTGTACCTAGTGTTTACCGGTTTACAAAGTGTGTCTTGCTTTGTATTTGGCAGCGTTTCACCATCATCATCATCATCATCATCATAAAAGGCTACTCAAAAATATCTGAACAGGCTTGATAATTGTGCTCAGGATGTTCAAGACTACCTATACTTTGTTCATTTCAGAGATATATTTGATGGCAATGATGGCCTACTAATTATAGTAACAAATATACCTCATCTAAAATTATCCCATTAGCTATGGAGTCAAATTAGTCTTGACACGTAACTGCTACTTTTAACAGTAGATCAAAATTACACGGTAACTAAATGGCTTAATCGACATTTAACCTAACCCTATCGCCACCCAGGAACACATTAGGCGAAAGACAACCTTAGCTCTATTAGTATAAAGTCTAAAAGGGCTGCAAAGTTAAACTCGTCGTGGTATTGTTAGATTGCTTGGTCAAAGTGAAAAGGGCCTAATGGCAAGTGGATAAGGATGGTTCAAGACGCAAAGTTAAAGTGGTTGGTAGGGCTTTGGCACTGAAAGCGCAGAGATGGCGGCCGATTTGTCGCGCCCTCTGGTGATGGTGACCCGCAGATCATCTTTCCTTGTATACTCCATTTCATTTACGAAGGCCCGATCCCACTTGAGACGGTCATTATTGATAACAATAGGATTAGAATAACAAAAAATACCCACAAAAGACTCTTTTGTGGCGTGGTGTTTTTTTTGTATGCAGCTTGCACCAACACGTGCCAATTTGAAGTGCTTAGGTAATAAAACAATAAGACAACAAAATACAAACATTATGAGCTTCATTGTTAAGTTTCAAGTGACATCGGGCTTTCGGAAATGAAATGGAGTATACCAATGAAAGTTCGCCCACACAACATTTTTAATTTTAATTGGCTTGTAACTGTCGCTCATCTGGCCCCCATTTCACCAACTTGACAATTGTCATCTGACACTGACAATTCGCCATACATTGCTTGTTCTAGAAGTTAAGGTGGTCGCTAGGTTACTTGTGGAACCAGCAATGTACGGAGAATTGTCTTTATCAGGTGACAATTTTCAACAATTGTCAAGTTGGTGAAAAAGGGGCCTGGTCAATCTTTCCCATTTCATAATTTTCTACCTATTGCTGTTGCTCCTCTACCTAGTCTTCAGCATTAGAATTATTCTTAGTTATTTCATTTTCATTCAGAATTTTAATATTTGTTCTCTATAAAGTCAGGTTTCGGAACTAACTCCACTAACATTTATAAATAGATGTCGATATTTGTTTAGTATGAATTATAATATATCACGTAACTAAGACCATTAGGTAGCTTTCTTTCTTTCATTATGCCAAACTCCATAACTCTCTGTAAACGAAGTGTCTGAATACACATATACACATAGAAATTTACGTCATGCGAGACCAGTTTTAAACAAAGTTATGTCTTCAATGAGCTTCTTAATCTGCTCCAAGTCCAAACAGGAAGACAGTAATAAACGCCAGCGCAAAAACTCATGTCATCTTCCGTACTACACTCGCTTACCAATCATCATAAGAACACCGTATCGTAACTAAGAAAACCTCTGCGCTTACGTCTTTCTTAGCTTAGAAAAACCAAGATTGTATTAACTGGAAGAAAGTAAAGCTTTCGTGAACTTGACTCGAAGGAAACGCAAAAACTTGCACCGGATATCAAGTTATCTTGGACTTGAATTCCTTGACCATTAAACTATAAGCCAACCAAGCGAGATACATAACTGGCTGGAAGAAGAGCTATACATTTTACTGTCAAGTAGACTTGGTCGGTTAGCTGGCCGTAAAGTATTTTGGTGCGCGTTAGAAATGGCGGAGAAAAATAACGTCAAATCATTACAGAACCGCACCGCTCTGTTCGAAACTAAACGACGTAAGCGCCAATAGGTTTCGTATGTAGTTGTTGCGTTTTATAGTAAGAATGTGTTTGCCTTGGTCGCGGTGATTTGTCCATTTGTCGGCGACATTTTCGCATCCGTAATGCGGCTTCCGAGCCGTATTATGTGGCTGATAGAATCAGTAATTTATGATGATTTTGCGTGATATAATGATAGTTGGTTATGGTTAAGTACTTTATAAAAAACAACATGTATACGTTTAAGTGTCGGCAGTTTATGAGGGGGACATTGTGTTTTGAAACGATACAGGAAACACTTAATTTACATAAAAGGGATGAAAGAGTTAAGTGAGGGGAGGCCTTTGGCCTGACCGGATAGGGAAGCATAACAAAGTTAATAAGGTTCCAAACAGGGAAATATTAGGAAATTAAATAGTTTTTTTTTAAATGTCACGTCGGTGACAAACAAAGCGCATGGACACCAGCAACGCCGTACTTTATGTGCGTTGCCGTCCCTCAATTTACAAAACACAAAAGTCAACTTTTCAGGAGAGTTCGAGCAATAAAAACTTCATGTGACAACCGAATAGCCTAGTGGTTAGAGAACCTGACTATGAAGCTTGAGGTCCCGGGTTAAATCCCCGGTCGGGGCAGATATTAGTATGATGAATACAAATGTTTGTTCTCGAGTCGTGGATGTTTAATATCTATTTAAGTATCTATTTATCTATATAAGTATGTTTATCCGTTGTCTACCCATATTACAGGCTTTGCCTAGTTTGGGACTAGATCAATTGGTGTGAATTGTCCCACTATATTTATTTATTTTATTTATGTTTATTTTATATGTACAAACTAGACCAATACTATTTACGAGTATGAATATATTTTTATCAACTCGGCAACTAAGTAATGTTAGCTATTGCCTTTCAAATTTTTGCCAAACCATAAATACTATGACTTCCATAAATCGATTTCACACAATGTAGGCAATAACTTCACCACCTAACAGAAGCACCCTCGAAATACCCCCTATGTAGAGCCAACCCAATAAAACCCCAATAATTCATTGAAACTTCCTTTCGTTCAATGGGCGTATCGATATAATCGACTCTCACATCCTGTAATTCATCAATCGATACACAAAAAGCACCCCAAGACTAGCGTATTTTAAAATGTCATAACCACCCCTTAAATAACTAACAAAGTATTCCGTTTAACTATATATAAAACGAAATATGCATCAATGAAGAACATAAGCGCTGCGCAAAACGTTGCTACCAGGCCCCTATTTCACCAACTTGACAATTGTCACCTGAGTTTTTGTCTTGTCGTTTATTACGTAGATATGTTTCATTTCGCGAAATTACAGACTGGAAATGTATAACAAAACGTTTTCGACTAAATTCCACAGTAGGAAGGTACTTTTTTACAAAATGGGTGGACAGTGGACACCCGAAATCGGACAGACGTGCACTTCAAAACTCTTCAAAGTAATGACTAATGGTAGTAAAATCAGCTGCTTTTTATGAAACCACGAAGTCCACGAATCGCTCTGTTATTTTGATCTTTGTAGGTAAATAGGAACAGGTGACATGACGATTTTCTGTTGTCCAAGTGTCTATTTTTTGATGTTGAATAGGAATCGGTTGATTTGATTTCTTTTTGGTCAATTTGCAACCAAATAGTAAGTTCAAATAGCGACTTATATCGTAAATAACCCCAGCAGAAGATTCAATTGATGTAGGGTCTACTCTACCTGTCGATGTGTGGTTGTTGCGCAAACGCTTCCTGCGTATTGTATATATCGGGTGTCCGTCTGTTCCGTCACAATACTACCGTGTCAATACAAAAGGTCGTATACACATACGAGTTATACAGTGACATACGCCTTTTAGAAGACAATATGAGTTACAAAACGCATTATTTATTGCGAAATCAGGAAGTGTAAATCGGTGTTCATTTCACTTTCATACAAAAAATACGAGTGGTAGGCTGAATAGAAAGGCCTTTTGCCGGAGCTCTAATATAAGAAAAGATCATAAGAAGATAAGGTACTATCGGCCAAGGGTACGGGTACACACTTCTAGGGTCATTTTTCGAATGCACTGTATGTGCCTGCAGACGATTTTGTTGAAAAAGTGTGCACCCGTACCCTTGGGCGATAGTACAATAGGTATAGGTACTTAATAAAATATTCCATCAGTTTAGAACATCTAATACCTTTATTCTTGCAGCATTTCTATAAGTTCAATCTTTCTTCTGCGAATTTTAAGATCACTCTGATTTTACCCAAAAAAAAATGCATGGCGTCATCTCTGAAGCCGAGATGCACAAGAGACTTTGGGGCCGTGTGCTTATTAGCCTCATAAATAAAAAAACACAAACATTCTTTACGAAACCTGTGATTACCGCAGTTAACTTCGTCTCATCCTTTCAATACAACACCATCTGTGCATCCATCCCTCACACCCTCCCGAAAGCCTTCCTGTGACAGGTGGTCGTATCACCTTACACACCAATCCAAAAAGACCTACATCTGTATCACAACCAAATTACTTACGCCCTTCATAAGTTCGGCCCTTCAAGCAGACGTATGTAGAAAAACATAGGTTCTTAAATGCTTTGGAATAAGACACGTTTTTGTGTAGAAACAGTGGTTGTTACGTCGTTTGGTGATGAGGGTGGAAGGGCATATCCGGCCTCGAAGGACCACGGGTAGTAGTCACTAGTCAGTCGCGTCTGAGTCGCCTGCGTATGCGCAACATGTTAGAGTATAAAGAGTATAAGCCGGTGCCGGCTCCGCGCTTGCGTCTTGCGTTTCATCCGCATAATATTCATGTGAGTTAGTTGTTGTGTTATGTTTCTGGTTTTCTTTGGTGTATGTGTTTGTGTTTGGATTTTGGTGGTGTACAAACGGCAATTGTTCATTTAGTTTGGTTGAAATTTTATTTTGGTTAGTACACGTTCAGTACACGTTTGAGCAGTAATACAGTCAAGTTAATATTTTTATACTTATTAGAATTTAAAATCGCCTCAAGAAGTATATTTCCAAAAGTGTTTGTTAGGTATATAAAATAAACAAATACCATATAAAATATTTCATAGCAAATAAAAGTGACCTTTTATATCTGGCCTGACAAATAAAATAACAAGTTACGTATGTCAAATATAAAAGGGACCACTACTTATAATCCATAGTTGTTATAAGTATTCACTTACTAAATTATTATGAATAATCAATTTAACCTTTGCTTATAATAAAAAAATACAATTAAATTAAGAATCTCCTCCTTTTTTTACAAGCTTAACCTTTCTACATGCCAAATTTATTCACATTTGGTTCAACAGTTTAGCTGTGAAAAGGCAACAGACAGGAACTTTTGCATTTATAATATTATGTAAGTCTAGATTAGCAGTTATATAATGCAATTTCAGACCACTTAGCGAACCTAAATACATTGTTCGTGCCAATTTCTAGAACCGTGAGAAACTAAGATCCAGACGCCGAGTCTGTACCGCCGTGCGCGAAACCTGATTTTCCGCAATCCTGGCATTCTACCGCGTTGAGCAATCACCGGCAGGGCTCCTATATGGTCTGTCAGACACTCGGGCAGAAGTCTCACCGTTTGAGCAGCGTTACCGTTGTTTATACTCCACCAAAGCCTAACGTTATACTCCAAAAAAGCCTAACGATATTCTCCTTGTTATCCGTATTTATAGTTAATGTACATCTTTAACCAAAATCAGACTTACAGCCAAATTTGGATCCTATTTTAAGAAAGTTCTGCAAAGATCTCTCATAGTACCTACACTAATTTTTTTCAAAAGTTATCATTTTGGTTTAGCTTAATAAACATTCTTAAAATGTTTAGCAGACGATAGATTTAACTCATCCCTTGTTGTTTTAAATAACGTCTTAAGCCCAAATAATTGCTGAATAACTCAACTCCCAAGGCATTTTCATTTAATCCGAGTTCGATTCGAGTATATACTCGTTATATAACCTGTCTTAACAATACTCTCCATTGTCCGCAGACCACAATCAAAGTATACGCCCGCCGCCTCCGCCCCGACATCGAATACAAAACCCTGTCCGTGACCTGGGGCACTCGTGCGCAAGAAGTCGTGGCCACACTCCTGGGGAAGTTCAGGATGAGGCACCGAGATCCTCGGCTGTTCTATCTGAGCATGGAGGTGCGAGTGCGTACGGCAGGGCTCCGGACGACGCTGGTGTTAGACGACGATGCGAGGCCAGCGGCGCTGCAGGCTTGCCACCCGAAAGGATACTCTAAGTGAGTGAATTTGTTTACAAACTACGTTTAAAATTGCGTGTTAGTTGCTAGATTCTTGGGTAAGTTCAGAATGAGGCACTCGGACCCTCGGCTATTTTATATGAGGACCACGCTTTCCATTCGAGAACATACCTGTAAGTAAGCATCATTTTGAGACTGAAACCAGACCCCACATTAAAACGAAATAATTCGTTTTGTGGAGCAATGTAATTTGATTTTTTATATGAAAACAATTGTAATAAATCAATAAATAAATAAAAGTCAGTTCGAGTATAATATTTGTTTAAAATTGTATGGTACGTACTCAAATGTAATGTCATGTGCATAAATTATCCTCAAAGTCGAAGCGGGCGTCAAAAGTCGGAGCATTTATTGTCTCAAGATAAGAATGAGCTAAATTTTTTATGTAGGCAGGATTTGCATAGTTTCTTCGTATAGTACTAATGACATCTCCCCAGTGCATCATTTGACGTTTCACAGAACCAATTAGTGTAGGATGACGTAAATCTCGTAATTTAAATACCATCATTTGCTGGGTTTTCTAATCATAATTAGGTACTTTCCACTCGTATTGGACTTGGTTAATAATACTTTTAATTATACCCATAATTGATTTAAATAATGTATGCTCAGTTT
The DNA here is from genome assembly GCA_932294315.1 of Epinotia nisella. Classification (NCBI taxonomy): domain Eukaryota; kingdom Metazoa; phylum Arthropoda; class Insecta; order Lepidoptera; family Tortricidae; genus Epinotia; species Epinotia nisella. Next base: position 1,771,938 of record OW028677.1, read on the forward strand.
AATTAATAGTTAAATTGTTTTGTTTTGCATTATACTGTGGGGTCGGTTCCATATTAATTAATAATTTATTGCGTAAATTTCAATAATTAATTGATCAAAAATAATAATTTCAATTATATACATTTTATATAGTTATACGTAGGTATAACTCATATTAAGATTATATAACATATAAATAAATTGGTAATCGAATAAAATAATGTACAATGTAAAACTTAAATTTCTAATATTATAAACTCACGAACAAAGCGACCGAATTTGTTATTAGATATTTAGCGCGGAACCGGTCTGATGACCGGCCGTCGCAGAGGTGATGCATTTGTCCGGCGCTCGCGCGCGCAGTAGCTAATTGATCTCGACGCGAAACGCATGCGCCTCTCATGTTAACGCTGCTTACTTGTTCGCATACATATTTTGATACCTAGTGCTTATGACTGTCTTTCCGCTTTCGCTTTCACTCCTTCTAAATTGACTATTTGTGTATTGTGCTAACTGTTTCTACTGTGTGCCGTGATAAACAATAAATAGTGTATACTTGTGAATATCGGATTGCTTATTTACGCCCGCATCCACCTCCGAGTACCGGCCGCTACGGACATCATTAAGGCAAGCATAAACACCGCACAATACCTACATTGGTGACCCCAGGAACGCGAAAAATGAGCGATACTGAACAAGACCCTAGCACGGGCGCTCGTGCGAACAAAGAAAAGAGCGGTGTGCAAAATGGCGGCGCTGCAACGGAAATTTACCGAGTTGGCGTCAGGGTTCCCGTGTTTTGGCCTGAGAAACCGGCAATATGGTTTGCCCAAATGGAAAGCCAATTTAGCATCTCCAATATAACCACGGACGCGACCAAATTTAACTACATTGTCGCGCAGCTTGAGTCGCAATACGCTGCCGAAGTGGAGGATATTATAGTTTCGCCACCAGCTACCGACAAATACAAAAAACTGAAGGAAGAGCTGATCAAACGATTGTCGGTTTCCCGGCAGAAAAAAGTGAAGCAGCTGCTGAGCCAGGAAGAATTAGGAGATAGAAAACCCTCCCAGTTTCTCCGCCACTTACGTAACCTGGCCGGGCCAAACATTCCAGACGAGTTCCTATTATCAATCTGGACATCGCGCCTCCCAAACAACGTGCAGTTTATTATCGCGTCGAAGCCCAATGATTCACTTGAGGAACTCGCCGATCTAGCCGACCGTGTGTACGACGTAGCCAGTCCGCAAGTCGCCGCAACATCCGCACCAGAACCACTAATGGCTACTCTTATGCGTCAAGTTAGTGAGTTGACCAGGGAGATGAAGGCGCTGAAAACCCAGCTTAATAGTGGTAGGCCGTCGCGATCCAAAACCCGCTCATCCAGCCAGTCACGCAACCGTTCCAGCTCACAAAGGTCTCAGTCCAGTTACCGAAAGTACCCCGAATGCTGGTACCACGCAAAGTTCGGCGAGCGGGCTACTAAATGTGTAAAACCTTGCGACTATCAAGCGGGAAACGAACAGGGCACTCGTTAATGGCGACCGCCGATTGTCCTAGCACTGGTCGCTTATTCGTCACTGACCAAACGTCAAAGATACAGTTTCTCGTTGATACAGGAAGCGATCTCTGTGTCTTCCCAAGGTCAGCGCTCAAAAATCGACGACAACAAACTAGCTACCAGTTATGTGCAGCAAACGGTTCAACAATAAACACGTACGGCTATTTACACTTAGTGCTGAACCTAGGCTTGCGCCGCGACTTCGCTTGGCGATTTATCGTCGCGGACGTTACGAAGGCGATTATCGGCGTGGATTTTCTGTCGTTCTACAACCTCATCGTAGACTGCAGAAGCAAGCAGCTGATTGATAAAACCACTAGTCTCTGTGCCGTGGGTTTGCCTGCGTGTTCGTCGGTCGAAATTTCTTCAGTCAAAGTATTCACGGGTGAGTCAGCCTATCATCGCATACTACTAGAATACCCCGACATCACTCGCCCATCCGGCGTTCATCGGGTTCCGAAGCATAACGTTCTCCACTACATCAGAACAACTCCAGGGCCTCCTGTGTCTTGCACTCCTCGACGGCTGGCCCCGGACAAATTAAAAATAGCTAAGGACGAATTCTCAGCGATGCTTCAGAACGGCACTGCTCGACCGTCAGAATCACCTTGGTCTTCACCGCTACACCTAGCCCCCAAGAAGAACAATGGCTGGCGTCCTTGCGGTGATTACCGAATGCTCAATGCGAGGACTATCCCGGACAAATATCCCATCCGTCATATCCATGACTTTTCTCATGATGTTTCTGGTTGCCAGGTTTTCTCCACGATCGACCTTGAGAAGGCGTACCACCAGATCCCCGTGAATCCAGAGGATATCCAGAAGACCTCTATCACCACACCATTCGGCTTATACGAATTTCCGTATATGACATTTGGACTTCGAAATGCCGGCCAGACCTTCCAGCGGTTCGTGGATGAGATGGTAAGGGGACTGGATTTTTGCTATGCCTATTTGGATGATTTTTTGGTGTACTCAAAGGACGAAAAGGAACACAAAGAGCACCTGCACCAGCTGTTCGCCAGATTTGAGGAGTACGGGATGGTGATCAACACCTCCAAATGCGTCTTCGGGGCCTCAGAGGTCACATTTCTGGGATACTGCATTTCAGCCGAGGGCACCAAGCCACTGCCAGCCAAGGTCGAGGCCATTAAAGACTTCCCAGCACCAAAGAACGTGAGAGAGCTGCGCAGATTCCTGGGAATGGTTAACTTCTACCGCAGATTCATTCCAGGTGCAGCGATGTTCCAAGCTCCACTTAATGCACTGCTGACCGGCTCGGTCAAGGGTTCTCATCCTATCAACTTTGGGGCTGAAGAAAACGAGGCTTTCATTCGTTGCAAGGACAGCTTATGTCAGGCTGCGCTGCTAGCGCATCCGAATAGCCAGGCTAAGCTGGCCATAGTCACGGACGCTTCAGATTCTGCCATGGGTGCCGCACTGCAACAATGCGTTGACGGAGAATGGCAACCTCTGGCATTCTTCTCTAGAAAACTAAGCCCTACGCAACGTAAGTACTCACCATATGACCGGGAGCTTCTGGCTATTTACGAAGCTATCAAGTACTTCAGGCACATGGTCGAGGCTCGAGTCTTCGTAATTTACACAGACCACAAGCCAATCTGTTATGCATTCAACTCTCGCAAAGATAACTGCTCTCCCAGGCAATTCAGGCATCTCGACTACATAGGGCAATTCACCACCGACATCCGACATATTTCGGGTAAGGACAATGTGGTGGCAGATACTTTGTCGCGCATAGATGAGATCACACAGCCCATCGACTTAGAGAAGCTAGCGCAATCCCAGCTTGAGGATCCAGAACTGCGAGAACTCCTACACAGTGACACTTCACTACGCCTGAAGAAGCTCAAGTTGCCAGGTACGCGGGCTGAACTGTACTGCGACGATGGCGACTGCACACTCAGGCCATATATCACAAAGGAGTTGCGTAAACAGGTATTCCAGAGCTTGCACTCCCTTAGCCACCCAGGTGCCAATGCCTCGATAAAGCTCGTCACAGACCGTTATGTGTGGCCGGGCATCAAGAAAGATTGTCGTGAATGGACTCGTGCCTGTCTGCCATGTCAGAGGGCTAAAGTCAGTCGGCACGTTTCTGCACCGCTGGGCACCTATAGATTACCAAGAGCAAGATTCATGTATATACACATAGACCTTATAGGCCCCTTGCCAATGTCTCAGGGATTTAAGTATTGCCTCACAGCCGTCGATCGTTATACACGTTGGCCTGAGGTGGTACCACTACAAGAGATCACGGCAGAGGCCGTAGCTAGAGGACTTCTGCATGGTTGGATTTCTCGATTTGGTTGCCCCAATGACATCGTGACTGATCGTGGTAGACAGTTCGAGAGCAATCTATTTAAGCATCTGTCTGAGCTAGCTGGATTCCAGCATCGGCGCACCACTGCCTACCATCCAGCTTCTAATGGCCTCATAGAACGCTTCCACAGGCAGTTGAAGGCCGCCATTACTTGCCACGCAAACAGCAACTGGGTAGACTCATTACCCATAGTCCTACTCGGGATACGCAGTGCGTACAAGGAAGACCTCAATGCCTCGACTGCAGAACTCGTCTACGGGGAGCCATTGAGATTACCGGGAGAGTTCATACATGGCAAGGCATCAGATGACACTATGATGGACGTAACTGATTATATCGCAAGACTGCGTAAGTTTGCCCAGAACCTCACTCCTGTGCCAGCATCGCGTCATACCAGCAATAGGAGAGTTTTTGTATATAAGGACCTTAAAACAGCCACTCACGTATTGCTCAGAGACGATACCAGCCACCCACCACTACAACCAGCCTATACTGGTCCATACGAAGTCTTGGAACGAGGTGACAAAGTGTTTAAGTTGAAAGTGCATGGTAAAAGTGTCAAAGTGTCCATAGATCGTGTTAAACCAGCACACATACTGGCTGACTCAGCAAATGTACCAATTCCTATCCCACAGTTTCAAACTTCTCCAGAGACTGACAATAGTGGCAAAACTATACAAAAATCTAAATCGGGACGCACAGTGCGTGTCCCAGATTATTATTAATCACTATCGCCCTGGACGGTCTCTGGAGGGGGGTGATGTGGGGTCGGTTCCATATTAATTAATAATTTATTGCGTAAATTTCAATAATTAATTGATCAAAAATAATAATTTCAATTATATACATTTTATATAGTTATACGTAGGTATAACTCATATTAAGATTATATAACATATAAATAAATTGGTAATCGAATAAAATAATGTACAATGTAAAACTTAAATTTCTAATATTATAAACTCACGAACAAAGCGACCGAATTTGTTATTAGATATTTAGCGCGGAACCGGTCTGATGACCGGCCGTCGCAGAGGTGATGCATTTGTCCGGCGCTCGCGCGCGCAGTAGCTAATTGATCTCGACGCGAAACGCATGCGCCTCTCATGTTAACGCTGCTTACTTGTTCGCATACATATTTTGATACCTAGTGCTTATGACTGTCTTTCCGCTTTCGCTTTCACTCCTTCTAAATTGACTATTTGTGTATTGTGCTAACTGTTTCTACTGTGTGCCGTGATAAACAATAAATAGTGTATACTTGTGAATATCGGATTGCTTATTTACGCCCGCATCCACCTCCGAGTACCGGCCGCTACGGACATCATTAAGGCAAGCATAAACACCGCACAATACCTACAATACCTAGAATAATTAGGAATATTATACTAATCAGTGTCAAGACATGAAATACTATAGTCACACCTCAAGATAGAAGTAGAAGTAGGTAAGCATAGTGTTATAGTCCGCGACTTCCGCAATTTAGGAGGTGTCATAGTTTGCCACAATCTCCGTTTGTAGTTTTGTAAACATGGTGTGATTCTAGCATTGTTTACTGTTCCACATTTCCATACAAATCTCCTCACGATCGGTCTAAAAGTATGGTGACATTAATGATTTTAAATGTTTACATTCACTGGGAGTGTTGTGTTGGTTTACAAATACAACTTATGAATGATCTGTTACCAATGACGTGGCTTCATGGATTCAGTTTAGCAGTGTTCAAAATGAGTATTAGCATCGTGCAGTCTGTGGATATTTTTTTATTAAAGATCTTAAACATGAAACGGTTGAGCTTGAATTATTTACTTGTAAGGTCTGTAATTTTGATCTTGGGTCGTATACAGCCACCAGGGACTTATGATTTCCAGTAAAAGGTTCACCGTCAATCAATTAACATTCGTTCGTTAGTTAATTGACAACCCATTTCATTTGTCGCATCGATTTCAGGTTGCGGATCTGTTAGTTTTGCGGACCAGTGTCCATATGAATTTCATTTGTTTTATACAAATATGGACGCTGCAGGTTCACAGCGGGGCGGGTTTTCGAAGCGTACACGTATACTTACGTACGTTTTATCATATGGGACGCCAGAAAATGTGTTGTTTTTCTTCAGAAAATGCGGGTGAAAATGAATGAATCCCACTTTAGCCATTCCAAACTCTGCCATATAAATAACCCCGACTTTTCTCCGGACCACCGGCTAGCCGCTTAAAAAAGACTTTTGTCTTCCGCTGTCTATTCCCGTACCTTCACTAAAAAATAAAAGTCACTATATCTTCAAACGGTAGCTCTTTCTCCGTTGATTTAGAAGATATTTTAGCTTGGCGTGTGTAAGGATAGTTTGTCGGACCATATGGACCGTGTTGTGTTGACACTTCGAATTACAGACCATACAACATTAGTCAAAGTTATCTAAGCTCCTATAGTAAAGCAAACAAGGGTTATAATTGCCTGACTTGTGCAATAATTACTTGGTCGGTATAACTTTTGTAAACATAATACTTCTGTTATTGCCCTGTGTCGATAAAAAGGGTTTTTGATCCTGTAATAGATTTTGAAGGGTTTCTCACACTGTGGATTAAAAAAGTGATCCTGTAATAGATTTGGAATGGTTTCTTACACTGTGGATTAAAAAGTACTTCAGTTTAATGTGATTGTTAAAATAGGCCACCCAATTGTTGAAGGGTGTTGTTAAAGTCAACAAGAACATCATTGTGAACTGTTTATTTTTAATTGCATGTCGGTATTTTTAAGAAAGGGTTGTTTTCGACCATATGTATTTAGATATGTTGCACCATGCATTTTCTAAATCGACGGTGGATGGTATTTTCTTTTAAATTGTTGACATGAGCACAACTGCTCGATCAATTAGAAGCGATCTTCTTTGCGCAGCTACTGTAGCTAGTATGTGTTTTGTTCACATCACGGGTAAAAGTGGTGCGCATCTTCGTATATTGTTCTAATATTACCTAACTAGCTTCCGCCCGCGACTTCGTCTGCGTGGACTCAGAATAAAAACTATCCTATATTTTAATCCAGGCTATTAACTATCTTCGTGCAAAATTTCATCCAAATCGGTTGAGCCGTTTAAGCGTGATTGAGTAACAAACATCCATATATCTAAACATCCAAACTTTCGCATTTATAATATTAGTAGGATGGCTTCGATGGTCATTGGACTCGGGGGGCTTCCAATTATTTAGTAGTCAAACAATTTTACTAAGCTCTTCTTCTGTTCATTCCAGGTTTTCCCTAGAGATGCGTCCCGGCGGCCTGGTGAAGATATACGACTCGGCCCTGATGTCCTCTTCCCAGTACAAGTGCCTGCTGACCAGTGAGAGGACGACGGCTGATGAGCTGCTAACTATTCTGCTACAATGCTATAATTCTGCTGAGGGCGTTGAGCGGTTCTCTCTGTATGAGGTAGGTTGAATAAATGTATGTAAATAAGTTGTCGCCTATATTCCCAAGAGAGACAGGCACAGCGCATGCAATTCGATTTCAGTTTCATAACATTGTAGGTTTAAAAATGGAAAAATTGTGTTTGCCCATCGCATACAACACGCATCCACTATATCCGGTAGTCGCCTCTTATGACACCTAGGGGTGGAAAGGTTGAAGCTATATTCGTCGATACGACACGGGATTATTGTGTACTTATTAATGTAAGCTTTCGAAATAAAAGTGTCAAGCAGTTAAAAGCCCTATGGGAATCCGTGAATATTATTATTCTTTTAAGATTATTTCAATCATTGCACATTAAAAAATAATTAATGATCACTACCTAGTAGTGGATCAAACTGAGATTCGAACCCACCATCTCCCTATTTACTGAGCTTGTGCATTATTCAGTGTTTATCAAAGCTGGCGCCTATAGATTTGAACGCTATTCACTCGCTTTAGGAAACACGTTGCTATACAAAAAATTGAAGGCGTCTCATTTAAGCCAGACAAGATCAAAATTCCTCCTAAATTTTCATTTATATTCCGTTCGCTTTCCAGGTTTGTCCCTCACAAGAGTATGAGCGCAAACTCCACCCCGACGACCTGCCACTGCTGGTCAAACGAGCGTGGCCCGCCGACAGCGACTGCCATTTCCGCGTGCGCCGCAACCCGCGCGCGCCCCCCCTCCCACCGCGCACCATCCCCCCGCCCGTCCAAGAACCAGAGGACGAGCCTTCTCGCTCCCTCTCCGCTCTCTCCCTCGAGTCAGACAGCGACAACAGGAGATACAGCCCCGTCTACAAGTTCCCCAGCATCAGCTATTGCAAAGAAACAAAAAACGACTATCTCTACATCTGACGAGTTTAAATGGTCAATGGACAGTGAGACTTCTGCAGTGTACATAAGACTTGATTTCGTGTGAAGTGTAAACAGCTTTTACCTCAGGACGATGTTTCTAGGAGTGAAACCAAAGACAGTATGGCTTTGATTAATGACACGGGATACTAAACTGTATTGACAATGCAATGTAAACTTCTGTTTAATCGACGGGGTGGAATACGATGTAACGTTCCATCTTCATTTATGTATTTGAATTTGTTAAGGATAATTATTGATGTAAAGTAACAATTTATTTTCTAGTCTTGTAGTATTTCACCTCGAACTAAATAAAGCGTATCTTTCGTTACCAAAATTTGGACAATAATGGAATTGGTAGTATCGATGTAAATTAAACTTGTAAATAACTAATATAATTTGTTAGCTAGTAGACACCAAAGAGGCAAGCGAAAATATATGAAATTAGAGTTATTTTCCTGTTATGTATTGTAATGTTTAATTTATTTATGAGAGGAGGACGGCCGCATGTCGACGAATTTACTTCAACGCCTGTAATAAAACGCAAGGTTTTCATAAAATGTGGACTTTATTTCACCCCAAAACCTCCCCGATTACAATACAATCCGTATCAAAGAAAACGGCCACGGTTCGATATAAAGTATTTTATTTACAAATGATCGCAACAATGAAGTACAGACGATGCAATATAATTACAGAGTATGTATGTTCAAAAAATGGGAAATGGATAATATCTAATCGGTACTAAAATTATTTTTATGTAAAATTTATACATTCCACGCGAGCTCCTCTTCGAGTGCGACAGTGTTACTAGCCTAAATACTCTCTCTGGCGCCGCACGCGCGGTCTGTGGCGACACTAAAGCTCAGCGGGCCGGGGCCGCCCCGCCCGCGCGCGGGCCGGCGTGAGGTAATCGCGGTTGGTACTGCGCAGTCCCGCGGCGGCGGCCGGCCCCGCTGCAAAACAACCGTCTCAAGCACCACTCACTAGCGGCGGGGGCTGCCCGCCCGCGCGCGCTACACGGCGTTGAGCGCGCGCCGCGACGGCCCGTACTCCTCCGAGGGCTCGCGCTCGCGCCGCCCGCGCTCCTCGCGCGCGTACTCCCGCCCGTACTCGCGCCCGTACTCCCGCGAGTACTCCTCGCGCGCGTACGCGTCGCGCGTGTAGTCGTGCCCGTACTCGCGCCCGTAGCCGTCCCCGGAGTAGCCCTCGGCGTAGTCGCGGCCCTCGCCGCGGCCGTAGCGCGCGTACCGCTCGCGCGGGTCGCGAGCGTCCCGCATGTCCCGGGGGTCCCGCAAGTCCCGGGGGTCCCTCAGCTCGCGCGGGTCACGCGGGTCCCGCGGGTAGTACTCCTCCTCGAGCCGCTCCGGCCGCGGCTGTCTTGATCTTCCACCTGGAAAAAGTGCGGAGCGAGATTAATGCGTGCCGAGTCGTTTTTGATGCGAGGAGTCCGCCAGTCGAGACTTTTTCTGATTCACACTTCACACAAATTAGGTTCCTGGTTAAACGTTCGACTTTTGTGATTTCTTGTAAAATATCACTAACTAACATAGTCAGCCGGGATAGCGTTTGTCGCCGACGTACATCACACGTCTTCTACGAGCACTATCGTTGAATAGGCGGACGAATACTTCACGATGTCGACAAACACTATACTGGGATAGGGTATCTGAGATATATTTAAAGGTATATTTAAACGTGGGATAAGAAAACGTCTCAGCACACAATGATCAATCCAGCACACTGCAAACATCACACGGGCGCCGGGAACACGCTTGGGGCACGCGCACTTACGGCCCTACGACACAAGACTGAGGGAGATCTGGATGATGGCTTCTCCGGACGTCCGTACTTTCCCCGGACACGGCAGCACGTATTCCGCACAGGGCGGGGTCTCCGGCGTCGCTGTGGAAAAGCACGCGGTCAAGCGAGAGGCGAGGCCCTAACATGACCAGAGTAGCAAAGCCATGACTACACGCTGTTCGAGGTTTGTCGTCGGTCCGAGGGTATCTCTCGGTAATGGATCGTCGCGACAAGCCTCAGAGATCCGATGTCGCTCCAATGAGTGTTTTCAAAAATACAAATGACAGCTTAGGTGCCTGAACCTCGCGTGCTGGCATCATTCAAAATCTCCATCTTTTTCGCTCGATCAATGCAAGAGCAATAGAGATGGAGTAATAGTAACATCAGTATTCGAATTGTTTGGTATCAGCCATGGACCTGCCGCCTCGTTGCTGCCTAAAAGGTTTGCGTTGGAGGTACTTCAAGGATTAATCTCTTTCGCAAATTTATTATTTGGTAGTGAAGGACGAATGGTTTAAGTTCGATGTAAAAACGATCATGCTACCAATGATGCACGTTATTTCAGAAAACCTTCATTGAACCGGACAGCGGTATCGATCTTCTTGCCTGAATGTAGAAGTACAGTAAGCTGCAGAGAAAAGTAACCACAGCGTTGTAGTAGGTGGTTATTTTTCCATAAGGCTGTACAATCCATCTTGAGAAACCTAAGCGAAACAGTTAGTAAGCGCCACCCTCAATCGGCTAGTCAAGCGGGTTATGCCGCTAGAAAGTGTTTGGAACCTGTGGGGCCGGCTGTTTCTGCTATATAATGTATACTGGAATATATGGTCTTCAACTCGATGTTAGTGCGCCTGTCCTGACGCTTGTACTGAAATGAACAGGGTTGTCAGTGGTACAGTGCTGGGCCGGGTGCTGTGGGATTAGCTACAATTGACACAGAGGACAAAGAAATTTACCACGTAATGCATTAGGACATAAATCTTAAAGACAGAAAGACATACTGCCTATAGAGAAACATGTACAGAACCTACTACTAGTTTCTGTATAGCTTGTTGATTCTTTATTTTCATTTAAACATAAACGTAAAGTTGTCCAAGAGCTATACCTAACCACGAAACTCTTAATTCGAAATTAGGGTATCTCCGTCTCTATCGCACTTACAGTACTTGAGTGACAGGGGTTCGTGTCTGGAATATCGATTTTCGTGGTAGCGCCACAAAATAGATCAGTCAATAGCTATTGAGAAACTGGTAGTATAATAGCTAAAAGGTACACACAGATACACAGTTTAAGGTTGTGCAAACTACTGACAAACATACAATTTAGTACATAGGTATAGATATGATGTATATCCTAACTACAAGGTACCTCGTGCAGTCCTAACGAAGACAACGTGCTAGTAGTCGAACCATTTTGAATTCCACCGAGTATCAGACTACAGATGAAAGTCATACGGTGATGTCTTGCCTTAATTGGTTTGCAAATATTGTATTCTTTATAATTTCATTCAGGAATCAATCGGGAGGTCTATTTGCGTTGATATGAAATGAATGCAAGCGACTAATATCATACCAATATCGTGGTTGAGTCAGATAGACCTCAAAAATAACTTAGGTACTAGAAGTTTACACAGAGAAAAAACCTTTCATGATTTTGGCAAAACGACACCGTGCGAACTTCAGGTAAACTAAACTGTATTCCATCCCATATAATCTGGCATTCTACATAAAGATAAACGGGATCAACAAACTAGAAATTCAAACAATTAATTTCGATTTCAAAGCGTGTTGTATTTATTGCGCTGTATCTGGGATCCACTGAGAGGCAGGGATTCCAGAGGTCCATTTCATAACAGTGGCAATTTAACAAGGCTTAACTGGCAACAATGAGGTGCTCGACCAATGACTGCCCATTTGACTATTGTTGCCCGTTTAGATTCGTAAAATCGTAGGATGTGCCAAGCGGATGCTTGCAATACAGATTACATTGTTTTGAAATGGGCCAGATGTAAGCAGCCTGAGCTTGGTCTATTGATCTCAAAGAATATGCCAGATCACACTGAACGGACACATGCATCTAACGTTAGTCCAAGAGCTATAAGCGGGTTACCTCGCTCCCTGTCGTAGCTGTACGAGTCAGCTCGGTCGCGTCCTCCGGAGTGCGTGGGGGGATCAACAGAGGGAACACACGGTTACGTATGGGATTATCGATACTCCGAAATGACTTTGAATGTGCCGAATAAAGATCAAAGCACACAAGAGAAATTGAGCGCGTACTAGTGTAGCGGACCGAGAACCGAACTCGGTGTCAGGGACACCCAGAATTGGGAATCTTGAGGGATTCCCGGGTAAACGCGTATATCACTCAGCCATCGCTACAATAATTATGCTGCCGAATTTTTCCTTGTCACACATCATAGATGACACTTGCAATCAACCTTTCTAATATCCTGACCTGCCTATATCTGAAAGGTTTATGCAAATGATGGTATAACGCATACGATAGTTTGAACGTGCTCTTTGGCGAAGTTTTAATTGTTTGCAGGCTTTTATAAATATTATCATAGAAATCGTATTAGGTTAGTTTTTATAATAGTCTCGAATAGTTAAAGGTTTCAGAAAAAATGCGATCGGATTTTTTTTGTGAAACGTTCATTCGGAGGAATGATAGGTAACCCACACACATGTTAGAGCTTAATAACATAGGGACGACGAGAAATTGAATTACATACTTAGTGTGTTGGAGTGTGCATGTCAGTGTAAGCGAAGATGAGTCAAGAATCTTGGAATGTGAAGCAAGCATTCAATTTTACAATAAGCCTAGAAATTATAGCTTAGAAGTAGTATTACCAGACACCTGTGCACTGTCAGAAAATAATTATTAATAGGTAGTTAATTTATTACAATAAAAGCGCAAGTTTACTTCAATTATTGGAAATAATATAGGTACTTTGTTAAATTATCATTTGAACTAAAGTAAATATTATATTTATCTATTAGTCTAAGGATATTTGGTACCGAATCATAAGATTAAGTAGGCAGTACCCAGAATTATGTAAGCTTACGTACAACAACAACATTAGGATTAGACCACATTTGTACTTGAGAGCCAGAATGATCCTTTGTTTCCTTTTTGGACAACGAAATTCAAAACCAAACGTTTCTTTTAAATTATCGCAATACGGTAAAAAAAATATTTTTGAAAATTCTTTATTGAGCTGAGCCTGGTAATCGATAGATGGGACTCCCCCCTTCTACAGAGATGGACTAAGCTCCACACTTGAAGGTTTATTACTCTACGTTTTTCATTTATATTTCTTAAGTAACAACTAACACTACCAACACCTATCGATTCCGTCCGAAATAAAAGATTTATTATTATGAAATCCCAGGGATCATCATTCAGAGCAACGCAAATGGATATAATTTTGTACAGCGTAGGTATACATATAGGTCTCTAGTCTGTACCCATTCTCTAACCTTTTTAGGGTTCCGTACCCAACGGGTAAAAACGGGACCCTATTACTAAGACTTCGCTGTCCGTTCGTCTGTCTGTCACCAGGCTGTATCTCAAGAACCGTTCAGAGTTGAAATTTTCACAGATTATGTATTTAACCCAACATACCAAACCCGCAACCCGCTATAACAAAAAATCCTAAAAAACCGGCCAAGTGCCAGTCGGACTGGGGCTCCCATACAACAGACACGAGTTTTTATAGATAATGGTACGGAACCCTTCGTGCGCGAGTCCGACTCGCACTTGGCCGGTTTTTCTTGATTGATGTAAAAAAAACTTTACTATAACATAGTAAGTAGGTCCGTTTCTATACCTGTCTCCCATTACAAATTGACTGAGAAATTATGTAACATTTTGGTTTTTGAATTTCGTTGACACCTCGCGGTCGTTACTTATATTATTCTGTGGCCATGTTTCCTGTGGACTCACCAGGTTGCGCGTGCGACGACGCGTGCGCGTGCGTGGCGTGCGGCAGCGGCCGCGGGACCTGCGACTGCGGCGACTCCGTCGGGTGCGTCGCGCTCCAGTACGCCTGGAAACCCGAAACCGAAGTTATAACTAAAAGTTTAGTTGGAAAACAAGTCAGTAGGGGGCACGTTGACGCGACGCGTTTTGCGTTTGTTATTGGAAAGCAATAGGAGATGAATGAGGTAAGCCGTTATCGCAGACGCATGAGGTCACACTGCATCGAGGCTTTTGCGTAAGCTTAAGACGTTAAATAAATCAATATTATTAGGGGACAATACGTTTCAATAAAAGATAAAAATGCGTGGTTTTGATCAAACAGGAATAAGGACTCTGAGGATCTCCGAATAAACTATAAACTATCCTACTTATAAATGCGAAAGTTTGGATGTTTAGATGTTTGTTACTCAATCACGCATAAACGGCTGAACCGATTTGGACTGAAATTTTGCACAAAGATAGTTTATAGCCAGGATAAAAACGTAGGATAGTTATCCCGGGTCTACGCAGACGAAGTCGCGGGCGGAAGCCAGTAAACTATATTCGGTTGGTCGGATTGATGAATAGTCAAATAACAAGTTTTAACTGACACGTCGCCCCTACACTCTAGCCTCTACAGATGATGTGTATGTGTTAGTATCGTCGTGGTCCACTGGGTGTCATCATGGTTTACCTCTAAGTATTCCGCGATGTGTTCGCAGGCGTCCTCCAACTGGTTCTCATCGAGTATGACATCAAACATCTCTGGCGGACATTGGGACAGCTTCTCTGCGGCCACCATTTGCACAGAGAGACTCTTGCTCTGGCCCTTGCCGCGGGACTTTATTAGCCGTTGTAACACCTGGAAATTGTTGGATGGTTCATTAACACTGGCTCCCAGAGTCGAGGCAGAATATGAATCTACGCTGGCTACAATATCAGACGTCTTTCGTTCATTCACTCATGCACATGAGGCAAAGTGCTCTTGACACACACTATATCTAATTTTTTGGTCTGTCTGAGGTCACCGAGCTCATTCTTTTCCGCGTTTCCCCTGCCCTTCCCTTTTCGAGCGTATGTATGTATGTATGTATCTATCTATGTGTGTATGTCTTATTCTTTGGCACGCCCTGCAGAAACCGTTTGATGGATTTCGACATATGAGGTGTCGTTGGATTCCTTTTAATCGTGGAAGTGACATAGGCATTTGCAAAAAAGCAGTTGGGTTTTTGAAAAATCTTTTAATTCCACTTGTTGCTATCATCATTATCATATTATAATTATAACACATCGATATCACAACTGAAAAACATTTCCAGGACAGGTTACCATCGACCACATTGTGAATTGTGAGGGTGAGTTGCATCTACCACACTTTACTGACTGTTAAATGTTAAATATGTACGAAGCTGTCATACAGAACTTTCAAACTTCCCATGCTATGTGGGATATATGTATCTAGGATGAGAGAGAGTATCGAATACACATAATTAATACAGTCGCTATAAACTATCGCAGCGGATATTCTTCAAAGATAATCAAATAGGCCCCACCGTCCGTAACAGTCAATAAATGGAATGCAATTTGTTTTGGGGTAGTATTTATAAATATTGAAATAATAAATCTGACTCACCTTAGGACTAGAGATCTTCAGGTACACTATGGTGGGCGCGAGCGAGGTCTTGGCGAGCTGCGATGGATGGTTGATGGTGTCACAGTCCAAGACGACCAGCTGTAAGCCTCGTGCCAGGTCGAATATCCTCTCGATCTCCGCCTGGGGGAGCCAGCGGTTAGCAGGGTATCTAGGCTAGGGAGAGAGGCAAGTGGAACAGACCACTGACGTGCACTCCAAATGCTGAATTCTACAAGTTCTCAAGGAATAGCAATCCACCTTCACAAGAGGTAAGTGCAGGTCATGGCTGGAATAATCCAGCACTATACTGCTGGAATGGAACGCCAGGAATGACAAAGACCTTGTATCACAGTGCTTGTACCATTACAAGCCGTCTGTTACGAGCTTCATGCTTTCCTGAAGTAGGGACTTGGGCCGCTTTTCATTTGCCTTAATTGACAAAAGGAGATGTCCTTGGAAAATCGCTTTCCTTTCATATCTTTGTCTTTCGCACTTGGTCCACATGAAAGTGGGGATATCCGTATGTCATGCCGTGCCAGGGACTTGACTTTTTGAATGTCGAATCGTGCCCAGGCATTTTGCTTATCCTCCTAAGACCCAAGATAGAATTTAAAGGAATTTCAATATTTTCAATTGACACAGAGTTGCATTTGTTTTGTTTCGTTAATTTTGTGAAACAAACGAAATTCAATTTTATCTCTTACATAAGATGATTCAAAATTGGTGGACCTTAGGAGGCTATGCCAATTTTGTCTGGGTTGCCGTGGTTACACACTTGTGAAAAGGGGCCTGATAAAATTGATAAACTCGTCCAAAGGTATATATGGCAACACACGCCAAATTATTCACACATCTTTGGATCTAGGCGCTGCCTATTATTTCTGAAGGGCAACTTAAATAGGGCAATTTGTCACTATGCCGAAGCGAGTACAAAAGATAACGTAATCTTTATGCAGCTTAGGGGGCTGCAAGAATGGATGTTTAATAAACTTAATGTGGTTAGTTATAAATGTAGTGATCAAGGTAGCTAATGTGAAAGAAATTCTCAACAGCTGCAACACAAATTATTTCGGCAACTGCAAGCTTAATGAAGAGTGCGTATTTCAATTTTCAACCAGTCAATGTAATTGTTGTATCGATATTATGTATTGGCAACACTGCGACGATATCTGTCAAAGAATATACTAGTATACGGCTGTGTATCCAATGTGCTTTGCACGCGTGGGTTCGAATCCCATCCTCGTCGCCAAATGTTATATCGGGTTTTATTGTGTAATTAATTAATACACTCAAATTGATCAATTGAGAAAACCACACTTATTTTTCGAACGGCTCTGTTACAAGTATATTATTTGACAGATATCGTCGCAGTGTTGCAAATACATAATATTGATACAACAGTAATGTATAGTTTAATAACTTCAGACATGATGCAGTAATCGAATTTAAACTTTCGTGATTCATAATTAAAGTTATACTAATAATTTTACAGTAAAACTCACATAGATATTAAACGACACTACGGGCGATATGTTTCGAACTCTTTGGGAGTACTTCTTCAAGGTGTTCTCGCGGCCGTATCGCCTCACGCACTGTGGGACATATCCTGAAGAAGAACTCCCGTAACCGAACCAGTGACATTAATAAATAGCTGTGAGTGTAACCGTATATTAGTGTAACTTGATGCAGTGTTGTAAAGTTGTTTCGATCTCAGAGGAGCACTCTTGTAGGGTCGTAGAATTTTAGCCTTTATTAATCAGATTTCAACACCAGATTAGACTTTTGACCCTAACTACGACACAAATCACGTGTGACATGCGTTAGGTAACGACAATCAGGCAAAACGGTCATGTTAGGAATGAAAGTGTTGTGAGTCAATGCATTTCCAACCCAAGCATTGCCGCGTCTGTACTCCGAGGTTTCCTTGCTCGTGCTTGCAAGTGTGATGAGTTTACGACTGTTTAGTTTTATAAGACGTTTAATCTTCCACATAATAATTAGGGATCATCATCATCATATCAGCTGAAAGACGTCTACTGCTGGACATAGGCCTCGACCAAAGAGTGCCGCAATGTCCGGTTCTGCGCCACCCGCATCTAGCGGTCACCAGGTCATCGGTCCAGGTCATCAGTCCACCTACCCACGCTGCGCCTTCCGATACGTGGTCGCCACTCGAGAACCTTTCCACCCCAATGGACATTGCTTCTACGTGTAATTAGGGGTCATACAGATTCAAAAAAACAAAAGTCGTCACGGTCCATTGCTAAAAGCTTACGTGTTTATGATTTTGTCGCATAAAATTATATAAGAGGGGACGCCATTTATGCAGATAAAGAGTCTGAGTTCAGATGTCCCGTAGATTGAGATTGAGAACCTCTAGTCAGAGGTTACTTTTTAACCCCTCACGCAAAAAGAGGGGGTATATCTGTGTATCTGTGTGTCTGTCTGTGGCATCGTAGCTCCTAAACGAATGGACTGATTTTGATGGGGTTTTTTTGTCCAAAAGCTGACGTGATCGAGATGGTTCTACGTTTCAACAAAATCGGTACAGCGGTTTTTGAGATATTGAACTTTGAAATGAAAAAATCGGGGATTATTCAACTTTGTAAGTTGTAGTTATTTTAACATATGCTGTAAATCTGTGATTGAATCGTGTGAGTGTGCATGTTACCCTGGTCATAATGTCCAGCACAAGCAAGGAGGTATCCACCGAGAAGTACAGAGCGCTGCAGTTAGTACCTACTAGCGTTATCTACGATGAGTACGAATACAATCACCGCACCTGAACCTCGGCTAAACAATTCGATCTCGAATTTGACCTGTCCATGATCGGTTTCTTTGGTGGATTATTCAATAAGGAGCGTTTTGCCAGCGATATGTCCGCTGACACCCGGGTGATGATGATCCTGGAACACAAGTGGAAATCATTACCTGCACTTCAGCTAGACACGAGGAACGTGAGTTGGATCGTTCCATGATAGCTCGTTTCGATGGGTTGTTCAGCAGCGATCGCTTCGCTAGGGATATGTCGGCCATCACTCGAGTTATTATTATCCTGCAACGTTAATTTCGCTTGACGTATGTTTATGGCCGAATCGTCTAGGTCAATCAGTTCTAACGTTAGTCTTCTAGTTTCGACTACGGAGGCTATCACCATCTAAAATCTAGCTTCCAACACTAATCTATACTTCACAGACGGGTCTACAGCTATCTATTGTAATTAACAGAACTATTGGAAAATCACTATCTAAGTTAACCATCTCCCAACATCTAAATCTATTTACGAGGCAAACCTTATATTAAACTAGACTCCAAGAGTATTATTAAAAGTACAAACACTCGACCGTGTTTGAGTCGCATCTGTGTCTTCAGAATTACCAGCGTTATAGTATCTTTGAGACCTCACCTGCCCTCGAATTTCCTCTTCAAGAAATCGAACAGCGCTTTCTGCATCATGTCCGTGACCTCGTATCCCTTGAGGGAGGGCCCGACCAGAACTACGGGTCGCATCGAAGGCACTACGTCGTACGGCGTGCAAGCCTCTTGTTTCTTGAAGAAGGGTTTTCGCTTCTCCTTGTTGGCGGGGAGGGCGCCTGCGCCGCGCCCGCGCCCGGCTGAATCTGAGTCTTCGCCTGTGGATTTATGCTTGTTAGAAGGTGAATACGACTACCGCTTTAGCCTAGTTGGTAGTGACGCTGCCTACGAAGTTAGAGGTCCTGGGTTCGAATCCCGATGAGCACGAATATTTGTTCCTGAGTCATGGATGTTTTCTATGTATTTAAGTATTTGTTTATCTATATAAATATGTTTATCGTCGTTTAGTACCAATAGTACAAGCTTTGCTTAGTTTGGGGGACTAGGTTGATTTGTGTAAGATTGTCCACAAATATTATTATTATAATAAGTGTTTTGTGTGTGTTTGCTTGAGGATTACTACACGGTGATTTTTAATTCGTGATCAGGAAGCGTTTTTTTCTAATTCAGTTATCGATGCCTAACATGTTAATTTCGTAGTTACCTAAAACAAACGTTATTTTTTTCTGAATTAGGTATTACTTTTTAATTCACATCATTATCGCACTAACAGTAGTTTAATTTTATGGAACAAAAACCTTTAAAAAGGGCATTGGCAAAAGTGTTGTAATTTTTTTAGGTAAACGGCCACTCGTAAAAGTGATAGATCTATGCAAAAGAAACATAAATGAATTAGCTCCACAGGTCATATTGAAAAGTCATAAACAAAACCAATGATGTAATATAAAAAAGAGGTAGATATGGTTGTCTAGACAAAATCCGTGTTTAAAAATGGCTGCCAAATGTGACATATAAAACACGAATTGACGACTCGAAACTGAGGCAAGTTGAATCGACTCAATTTTAAGCCTTAATCATACTGACGGGCAATAGTAAATTTGACAGCTAACGGGAAGTTTACTATCGACCGCCGCGGCCAGGCCGTGCCAGTCTGTGAGAGGCTTGTGTGTCACTTTTGGGACATCTAACTTTTTTTTATATTACATCATTGATCAAAACTTAAAAATCTCGGCTCCGATATTTCTTAAACGCGTCGATTTAATTTTATTTATTTATTTACTACACGAAAAATAACAAAAAATGCAACATTACAGGTAATATCCTAAGTCATTACATTTTTTTAAAATCATGGTAACGTTAGACACATTAACCGACGCAAAACAAACGATATTTATTCAATTTTTTATTCATTAGGCATGATGACTCATGTTAAAATTGATATCATAGTGTTGATAAATGGATAGTAAACCATCAAATTATTGTAATAAAGTATAAATTAAAAAATATAATTAATATCATTAAAAGATATAAATCTAGAAAGTTTAGAAAAAAATGTTTTTTTTTATTGTCCAAGTGTAAATCTAAAGCTAGATTTACGCTTTTATAGAAACAAAATTGTACGACAACTATGGTCCTAAATGCAGTATTTCGCGACCAAAACAGCAATTTACTTGATTTCCCTACAATGATTAGTTCAAATAGCAACGTGTGACGTCATACTTTTGAGTCAATCTGTATGAAGCGTTTCGGCTGCCGCCAGCGAGGTTCATCTTTAGCTCATTTTTTTAGGTATTTACCTATGTTGTTTAATTGTAGTTGCTCCCATATTTGTTCCTCTCCAAAAACTGGTTCAAATGGCATCATAAAAAAATCGAAGATCACAAGCCTATTGTGAGTAATAAACTGACAATTTTACTGTCACATGCACGACAAGAAGATGTAGAGTTTATTGAAGACCTAACAATATTTTTTCGCCCAAGCGCTGACTGGTGTAGGGTGACCATAAATTCAGTGGATATTAGTGTTAACACTACCACCTACCAAATTTAATTAACTAAACAGTGACGTCGAATCACTAATTTCAGTGTCGAATCACTAATTTTTTCAGGATTTCTAGTAGTCTGTATTTGGGTATCTCCTAGCAGGGCTGGTAACCCATGGAGTCTTATTACCATCCCTCCTTCTTCACCGAAGGAGAGGCCATTTAAAATTGAATGTAAAAATTTAATAAAAATAAGTAAACAATGTTGTAGCAAATTAAAATTCTTATGTAACAAGGTATTAATAATCAATAAATGGCTATTCTAATTCTAATTCTAATTCTAAAACAGTGACGTAATTGCGTGAGACCTCATCCATTGAAATCGGTTTTGGCTGGTTATTTAATATGTTTCGACTCGACCACTGATAAAAATCACCGTGTAATATTTATCAGAGTAAGTGTCACAAACTAGTGTTTTGGTAAATTAATTTTGGCTTTCTCTTAAGTTTAGGACAATATATTATTAATAGTCTTAGAATTAATTTGGGTCGTGCATTTAAGAGAAGTACATTATAGGCTTATAACATTTTACAGTTGGCAACGTTGCCCAGTGTAAAATATACTTTGATGTGTAATTGTTTATAGATATCATTTATGAATGTTGCAATGTTGTGTATAAAAAAGGTTAGGTGTAATATTTAGAAATCAGTCATAATTTGTTGAGTAAGTGACGTGAGGTATTTAACGTATTTCTTTCACAAAAATATTTCTTGAGCATGGTAATAGTTGTTGACTAATTTTATGGCGATCGGATCCAAAAAAAAAACATAAGTTAACACAGATGGGAAATTACAAGAAATTATAACCGTCAATAATACATTTAGTTCAAGACATTTACATTTTGAAAGCTAACATCTACAAGAGAACATGTTAAGATAACAATCAGAACCAATAAATACTGAAAAAAGACCTTCTCTGTACATAAAGTATCATATGATGTCCAAAATACTGTAAGGAAATAAAAGGTAAATAATTATCACATCATATCGGTAACACCACACAGGAAATGGAATGAGAATGGCAGGCAAAGATGGTAAAATAATTATTAATAGTATAAAGATTATTAATAAAGTAAACATTAACATAAATAACGATAATAACAAGGCCAAATAAAGAGGGCTGGTGAAAATTGGTAACATTTCCTGATGTTTAAGTAATGGGTGAAAGTGAGCTTACCTCGATCGAAAGAAGTGGCATCTGAAAACATGGCAAGAGTGAGTGCAACTGTCCACTGTATCACAAGGCACCCACAAGACCCGAGCAAGACGACAAATCCAATTAGAATCAATTAATAACGATAATCAAATGCTGCATACGTACTGAAGATAGTCTAAAAAGATTCGTCGGCCAAAGTTAAAATTGAATTGGAATTGAATTGAATTCAAAACGTTGTACATATGGTAGAACATTAATTTCACTAACAATTCTGTAAATCAGTCCAAACTAGCTTCTATTACACTGTTTAGTTTTTTGTTCTTTTTTTGCAAAATTATTTTTTATATTCGTCTGTTTTATTAGAGGTATACAGTTCTCGGCACGGTTATATATTTTGCAATAAATTTTATACACAATAAATATACAATACAAAATTGGCCAGTACCTACTGTCAAATATACAAATTTACTCTGTAGAAATAAGGTCCATGCCTTCGAATTCTTTATCAACTCAGGACAAACGAACTCACGTGCACATTGATATTAATTTGGATGTTGCACATTGTCTTCAGTCGGGTCAAACAGGGTGTCGAGTGACACTGGGCACTGGTCAGGAAATCCCAGCAATTTCCACCCGAGTCATTAATGGGAATGTGAGATGAAATGGTAGTACAAAGCAGTTATACATTCCATACATAATTATTAATATTTGTATAATTACAGGTCTAAATATAAAGGAGAATTTTGATTCGCTACTGAATCACAAGTGACATTGGACGATGATTTAGATAGAAAGAGAGCTAATAGGTACAGGGGTAATATCTATATCGGTACAGTTAATTAACAATACAATACAAATATAAATCTAAATTATACTGAACAATATATAATAGAAGAATTCAACATTAGATGAAGAAATGCCACTTGCAATTTAGATTAAACTTTACTCAATATTCACAATACAGCCAATAACATCGAATCACGACTACACATACACGATCGCCTAGCTTTTCTATTAGTAAGGTTATTTGGTAGTTTTGTTATTAGAAAATTAAATCAGTGACATATCTAGGAATTAGAAAGAGCCAGACGATCAGTTAAGAAGATACAAACAACTGCGTTGTACGTAACGCGCCAGACAAAACGGGCGTATCGTCAGTAATTAATACATTCAATATGATTGTATTTATGAACATACAGTTAATCTGATTTTTATAACTGAAATGAACGTTAGATATCGTATCTTCTTTACAAACGAAAACATTAATGATGATAGCCATCAAGTTAACTGTATTTTCATATATCCAGAAAAAAGTTAGTTACATGCGTATCAAAAGGATTTTTTTGCAGCAAGAGTATTATTAGTTATCTCGTTTTGTCCGGAGCATGATATAAACGGTCCGTGGACGGTCAAACTTTCTGCCGGAACCCCATTAACAGAATAATTTGCTCAAGTTTCTTCCAATAATTTAGTATCATCTGATGGCCTTTCAAAACTGAATGTTAATCAAGAACATCAACGCCGAAGTCTGTTCTTGTGAGTGTGTTTGTTTTTTTTATTAAACACTGTACAATCAATGAGCTGCTAAACAGTCCTTTGAAATACATCAGATCAAAATGATCATATCCTATTTCATCGCGTAATAAGCAGATATTCGTATTTTTTAACTTAAAACATATCAGAAAGAAGGGCTTCTATCATGTCTTAGATAACATTTATTTGCAACCAAGTACTTAAAGCTAAGATACATGGACCTTGGAAGGGTGTAGCAACAATCTTGTATTGTCTAAGACCAAGAAAACGCAGCCCTTCGAGAGGGTTGGATCAAATTTGATTTTCTCTTAACACCGGGTTTAACAATGCCTTCTACGAAAGACCGAAACAACAGAAGAACAATTGTTAAAGAGAGGGTGATTCGGTGAAGGGATTACGACCCTCCGGAATGTGGGATATGACGCGAGCAGAAGGAAGATCTTGTCTTTATCACGCAGCAAACACGACCATGATAATTATTCCCTCTAGGAAAGGACTTTTTGACAGCTCACTACAACCCGGAAACTTGAGCAAACGCGATGGCGGCTCCGGCAGCGCCACCAGACCATCAACGTCCTAACGTGAACGTACCGGGCGTGGGAGGGGTGCTACCTCGGCTGGCGTCGGGCGCGAGGCTGGCGGAGGCGGGGCGCGGGTACCGGCCGCGGGTCTGCCCCACGCGCACCGTCTCGAGCTTCACCGGCGACGGGATGAAGCCGATGTCGCAGCCCTCTTTCACGAGACGCCCGATCCACCAGTTGTTGTCGTACTTCTCCTGGAAATGCGAGAAAAAGTTTGGGTGAAACGTTAAGCCCGTATGGCATTCGTTGGAATTGAAAATACTCACTAGGGATCATAAAATCAGTTGGAGATTTCTTCACTGGATCAAGTTCCTTGCAGGCAGGAAATATTTGCAGGAAGATTGCTAAGATTACGACTAGCTGATGAATGTACTTTTTTATATACGGACGCACCTACTTTCAGCTGTATTACGTTGTATTTGTATTGAAATTGTACGTTACATTTGCACTCTTATTCTTCATTTAGGGTAATTTTTACAAGTAGTCATAAATACAAACATTTTAAACTAAGTTAATCGTGTACTAATTATTCTTGGGAGATTTTCTTATCTGATTTGGAATTCGTTTCGGCGTTCATACAACAAAAAACTCAAATTATTTATTTATCTATTACCAGTGGTCAGCACAGTCCAATGCTATAACAATAGACATTGGTTTATCGATCGCTAGAGACATATTTTCAAACGGACTAAACAAAGGGACAGTTTTAGTTTCACTTGTATCCTGTCTGGGATACCAGAGCCACGGATAAGTTTATCTTAATTGGCAGAAAAAGCATCCCTTCGATAAAGGTTATCCAAAATTACTTTTTGTCATTTCATTCGTTAATTACGCATAGCAGAATTTCCATTCAGGTCTTTCTACACTTTTTGTTTTCTTAGTCGATATAATTCATACTACGCAAGTGTTTACAAAAGGATTGTTTTCTAGTCGCAATGCTACTGGGCAACTATTAGTAGTGCTATTGTCGTATAACGATTTACCCACGTCTGATACTGTTGTACTACATGAAGACACGGCACTGAAACGTGGTCGCTTACTATGGGCCTCAAAAGAAGGCTCAAAGTCATCCAAAAGAGCTATATGGGGAATTTCTCTGCGCGATCGTGTCAGAAACGAGGCTATCCGCAGCAGAACCAAGATAACCGATATAGCCTCCGAATCGCTAAACTTAAGTGGAAGTGGGCGGGGCACATTGCACGTAGAACCGATGGCCGTTGGGGCGGAAAGGTTCTCGAGTGGCGACCACGCACCGGCACCGGAAGGCGTGGCATGGGTAGGCCCCCACAAGGTGGACTGATGACCTGGTAAAAGTCGCGGGAGTCCGCTGGATGCGGGTGGCGCAGGACCGGTCCCTTTGGCACTATTTTGGGGAGGCCTATGTCCAGCAGTGGACGTCTTTCGGCTGATATGATGATGATGATGACATGAAGACATACCTTGATGTGCAGGAACTCCCGCACGTCGAAGGAGATGGCGCTGCCGTGGACTGGGGAGTCGTCGTCCACCGCAGCATCGTAAGACACATTGGTGCGCACGGCGAACGCGACAGGCTTCGACTGGAAATTGCAACGTCATCTTATAGACCTGTATTCACTTTGATTAGTGCGAATGCAGGTAATTAGTGCAGGTGCTTAGTGATTAGGAGTAACCACGTATGGACAGCGATTGATTAGTGCGAGTGATTAGTAACCAGCGTAGTGAAGTGATTAGATTACACGCGTAGAAGTGAGAAGAGAGCGTGTTCAATTTTTTTGCGAGTAGCCCCGTCCCTCGCGCCTCAGTCTTCCCCCTCACTCGCAGCGTGCCTGTCACTAAACACGTCTGGACAGGTAGTGTTTAGCGTTTCACGTCGGACCGTTCCGATTCCGAATGGTCTTCGGTTTCAGAAACCACCGCGTTTAATATCTCTTTTAGTAATTCTTGCAATTGCAAGCGCACTTCTTTCAACTGAATTTAAGCCACTAAACCGAATTGGACACTACTTGCACTACACACCTGCACTAATCAACCGCAATTACTAATCACCTGCACCCGCACTAATCAAAGTGAATACAGGCCTTTATCAGTAATCATTGTAAATAATGGAGTTTTCCTGACATAGCTTTTATTATGTATGTAAATACCGTAAAATGGGGTGAGTAGGGATAGGGATTGCGATGACAGTTGGGTTATGTATGGGGAGAGAAGGGATGGCAGGGAGGTGTAACCACGACCGAATAGCCTAGTGGTTAGTGAACCTGACTATGAAGCTTGAGGTCCCGGGTTCGATCCCCGGTCGGGGCAGATATTTGTATGATGAATACGAATGTTTGTTCTCGAGTCTTGGATGTTTAATATCTATTTAAGTATCTATTTATCTATATAAGTATGTTTATCCGTTGTCTAGTACCCATAGTACAGGCTTTGCCTAGTTTGGGACTAGATCAATTGGTGTGAATAAATTGTCCCACTATATTTATTTATTTATGTAAAAGCTACTGCTACCTAAATAATGTATTCTTATTACAAATGGAGCTATAGTAATATTCATGATAAAAAAAATCGATCACACAATTTTCCAAAATCACCTTTGTATAAAATCCCACCTCGCCCCAACTAGAGGGTGAGGTGGGATGTCTTACTTTTCTGTGTTTATCTTTAAAGTTATGAAATGGAACTACCTGAATATCATAAAAGAAACTAAAATACAAAAAGCCGGAACACTTATTAATAAAATTAAGTTAATATAAAATGTAAAAATAAAATGTTATCGAGGTTTGAATGTCAGTTTTGTCCCTACTCACCCCATTTTACGATATAATAATTACACACTCTTTAGTATATTAGTATAGAAGAAGATATAGATAAGAAATAAGAAGACAACGATTTCTTAAGCCAATAATAGACGCTGGAAACCATTATTTCCATTGTATTTTCAGTACGCAAGTATAGATAAGAAGTAACCAGGCAACATTTTCTTTTGCCAAGAATATGATACTAAATTTCATTATTTCCACTGTATTTTTTTAAAAACCTTGGCTAGTCATAATACTACACCCAGTTGGCAAAGAGAGCCAAAACATCGAAAACAAAAGGCCAACATTAATTCACTCTTTTTTTCCTTCACTTTGTCTACTAACAAATGCTTTCGCAGAACCCCACATTGAAAATGACTTATATGTCCTATGGAAACCATTGTATATAAGTTCTTTTGACTGGTAAAGGACAATGGGGGTGTTGGAATAGTGCCAATTACTTAGAATCAATACCGGTCCAGCTGCGGCTTGTTTGCGGAATGGCACTTTCTGCTTAATGGCCCGTAACCTGAATGTAGTTTAGGCCTCGTTCTAAAGCGGTTAAGACTTAGAGCATAGGTAACTGGAGTAGCCTTTCAGTAACTTACCCCTCTGTGGAAAACCGCACAATGTGCAAAAAATCATACAAAGACAATTTCACAATCGATTAATGGTCATTCACAAACTCGCCTCGCAAGAGAACACTGATCATAAAAATGCCCGCATGTTGCTGTAAGCACTTGATATTATAAACGTTCAACCACTTCAAGCTTTCAATATACAATTGAGTTTCAATATCCTATTAAGATGCTCCCCCCCGCCCCCACAAAATTCGGCAGACATTTTAAATAGTACGCAAGTAGACATAAGGCTACTCCAGTTATGTATGCTCTAAGGGTTAGAGGAGGTTGAAGTTAAAGACCCAATCAGAGGCCAACATAAATCGTCGATAATCGTAAGTACCGTCCGTTAAAATCTGTTTGCATGGAAAGTTCGACAGCTCTCTATAAGATGACAGTTCCTGGGGCCATATTTATTAACGTTTTCTTGTCTGTAGTGTGACCGATGCAACCCGCCCTTATGAACAAGATCGAATCGAGGGTTCCTAAGAGACTGTCAATTTAAGGGTCCGGGGTAAAACTCAGGAGCAAGCGGTACGAAGCCTCTGACTTTGTATAAATGCTTTGATGAAGCGAATTACAAGATTTGATTTATAATTCATTTAGCTGGCTGGCAGTGCCTATCTGCACTAATTTTCTGGTAGAATCACTCAACACATGTCTACTAGGTGCCTCTATTTGAGTATAATTTACTTTGTACTTTTTCTTCTTTTGAACCTGGCTGTTGATTTATAGGCAAAGCCTAGTAAAGCGGTTGGAATGCGTGGGGAAATAGCCTGGGGAAAATCCAGGGGAAACATTTGGTGTTTGTACCCCAGTGAGATGGTTGAGGCTCCGTGAAAGTGCTATCGTTGGTTCACTAAACCAAGCGTAACTGAGAATGATGTTACTTTTCACACCTTTCATTCGGAAAAGTAAGTTTTGCTCCACTACGAGAGGGATCAAAATGTTACTTTTCTGTTCAAGCTACTTTTTTAATTTATTCATTGGCATGTAGCATTTACGCAATGTGCCAATTGAACACAGATCTTAATAAAATAATCGATTGTAATTTCATCGTAATCGATTACAAATGAACATATTTCAAGTTTTAACTTTAACAACGTTACATGAAAATCGATGTATTTTTCTTAGCATTTAAAAAATTGTCACATTCAATTATACTTTGAAATCAAAACTATCGATGACTGTTATATTTTCCTCATAGTCGGTGTCAAAAATTGTATGTGTCACTCAGGAGCAAAATTATTTTCGTCATGGGCGTTAATGCTTGAATCCTTCTCTCTGGATTCTTTGTACCGCCCTCGCCGTAAATACATCATTTTGCTCCCTTGAGACACAAATAATGTACAATAGCTATGACAAATGTATATACCCGAGCCTTGTCGAGCTGCGAGAGTGCCTGCGCTTCCTTCTCTCGGCGCACAGCCTCCTTGTCGTCGTCCGACAGCTCCGACGAAGGTTGCGAATAGTTTGAATCCGCTGAGCCCTGGAATTGACAAAGTATTCGTATTAAGAGCCAATCTTATGATAAAAGCATTAATTGTATAGCCGGACAAGTTTCTTTTTCACCCTACTTTGCGGATTTTTTTTACTGGCAAGGAGACAACAGACGTTAGAAGACGTTAAATGTCACCGATGTAAACAAACAGCAAGGAAAACGAAATACATCGCGATTGTAAAATAAATTACGTCTGTCGTAATCGCAATGCAAATAATCGCAGGTGGGTCGTTCTTCTTTTTTACCGACAATGATCCGAGGTTTTTCTGTTTTTTTGGTTTTTGAACTATCGAAAATTGTGGTTTTGAAGTGCGATTTAAAAAAATGCATAGGTTTCTTCATTAGAACTAATTAAAGTTTCCTTTCTGGCCAATATAAATGTTTATTTACGGTTGGTTTCTAAAAAAAAACATGTGACAAAGTGGACTCTTTCAGTGGGGACAACATTTTGGTTTACCACTCTGTCACGGCATTCTACGAAAAAAAAAAACATTAAAAAAAATGCTAGTTAGAGAAAGTGAAATATTAAACATCACTAATTAATAAAATAATATGGACGTTCATTCGAACATTATAAAACCGTAAACATCATTACTCAAATGAGATGCCGTAATAAGACGAGGGACAGGCTATTGTCGGTCGAAAAGAAGAACGACCCGTGTGTTTGTGGCCAGAACCAAAGGTGAGGGCTAGATAAAAAGAGAGAGGTAAATATGCGATCTGGGGCTTTACGAATTACCGCCCGTGGTTTGTCTAAAGTTTTACGTCTTGCCTTGGCCAGAAATGAGATCTTCTCCTCGCGTAGCGGGCAGAAAATCCCATCACTCACGGCCTAGGGTGACATACATAAAATAAATTACAATAAATAAGCCGAAAGCAATCCATACATAGGTCAGGAAGCTTATTTTATAATAGAAGTGACCCCTCAGAGTCAGAGTCTTCGGAGTCACAATCTGAAGAACATTTAAATATCGAATATGTACTTAGAATCAGATATGAATGATGTATTTATTATAAACTATAGAATTTTTACGTTTAACAAACCACTCAAAGCCAATACACACTGGCCCGACTATACATGACGTATGTATAGTCGGGCCATGTCATGCCCTTGCCAGACAAAGAATGAATCTCTTTGGTAACGGCTACCCGCAACCAAAGGAATTCAGGGTGCTCCCACTGAGCTGCATCATCCGCTTTGTGGAAATGATGGAGCGAGCTTGGGAGTAGCTATAAAGGGGAGGGCAAATGCACAAAAGATCCCACTGGGTCGAAGTGTATCCGAAAGGGCCCTCGACTAGATAAGATAAGATAAGATACATGACGTATGTACACTATTGCCATATATTATGCGGCTTACAGCGAACAAATATAACTAAAACTAAAGGTAAAAAAATTAACCCAGATCGCTGCCAGGCGGTAGTGTACCCAGAAGGCTGGCAGCATTGCCACGTTGTATGGCAATGCTGATCCTCTGGGCGAGGTAAAAGCCAGCCTTCTGGTCACGCGAAGCCTCGACCAAGCGCTTGCATAATCCATTGAAGATACGGTGCGCGCCTGGCCCCCACGGTCCGAGAGTCTCTACGCCGAACGGCTCAAATATGAAGCCACTGTCGATGGCTCCATACTTGCGCCGTTTGAGACTAACATTACAATTTTTAACATGTGGAAACTACCCAATTCTGGGCACTGAATGTGTTACCACATTTCACTGCTGCTATGAACCCGCCTAGCGAGCGCCTACGCCGTAGTCGCTTTCCGCTTTCCGGAGAACCACGGGATCGGCCACGAGCGTAGCGCGTAGCGATTCTTGTTAGTGAATGTGTTAAAATCTTTGTGTACACACAGACCGTATTAAAATCGGTCCATTCGTTTAGTAGCTACGATGCCACAGACAGACACACAGATACACAGACACGTCAAACTTATAACACCCCTCTTTTTGCGTCTGGGGTTAAAAACAATCAAAATGATGTTTAAATATTTAAAATTGATACTGAATTTGGTTGTTTTCGAATTAACTGATTTGAACGTCGTGATACCTTTGAAATGTCTCAAAATCACAAGCAATGTCATCAGCAGCGAAATTAGCTGTTCAAATATAGATCAAATAATCTAAGCAAGAAGGCTTATATTTTAATGACACCGTAAATGTTCACTAATTTCAAGCATAACTGCATTATTGGTGCAGAGAACCGGCGCGCGCACCAAGCGTCGAATTATTAAACACGTGCCAGCTAGGCTTTGATAATCAACTGTTACCGCGCATGCTAATTTAAGCTTTATTTAGTACTGTATAAAGTCTAATTAGATTTGACAATGGTAATAATTTTCAATTGCAGTGATAGTTTTTGTCTTGCGTTTGATGTTGATGTATAAATGATGTGCTAGGCTTCATTTGCCGTTAAAATATAATTCAGTTGATATGGAGTCGAATCGGTTACTCATTTTACACATAAAAGAAGAGTGCACAAATTCCGCAATATGTGTAGTCAGGATCATAATACTTAGTAGCACCCAAAGCAGCCAAATATTTCGGTGCCTACCTACACGCCTTTATTACTGCAAGTGTAAGGATATATTCCGCAGTGCCTCAAGACGAGAGTCTTTGACCAGTGTGTGTTGCCAGCGATGACATATGGCACTGAAACGTGGTCGCTTACCATGGGCCAAAACAACTGGCTGAAACAGCTGGCTCTAAACAATAGCCTACGTGCTTAGTTATTATTTGTTAACTGTTCAGACACATAAATAAAACGGTGCTTCTAGAAGCGATTTCTGAAAAAACAGAGACAGTAGGTAATAAACTTGGCAAGTGAGCTACGCTATGTAATTGTTATAGAAAAATATAGTTCACAATGAAAAAAATACTCCGACGAATTGAGAACCTCTTTTTTTGAAGTCGGTAAAAAAGAGTTGTGATGGCTGAAAGTAGTGATTATTTTAGCGAAGTAAAAATAGTGTTTTACACCTTTATTGGCGTAGATATTTCTTACTATGTCACACCATTTTTTTTTGGAGACGGGATTGGTCCTGTCATGTTATAGACAGACGTTTCACACCAGCTATATGTGACTGTGTCTGGGAGAAGGGACCACTTTAGCGGTATAGCGTTATTAATATCTTCTTAAACTAAGTAAAATTGGCTATTCATTGAAAAAAGAATCATTTTCCTAGGTGCATCCATTATTTTTTTATAAATTTTTAACCTGCCGTAGGCAAAATGTACGAATTGAAAAAAATAATTTTTAAAGTTTATGCTCGTGAAAAATACACTTCTACTAGGAAGTTATGGAATAATTGGTAGGTACCAAGTTAATCTACTATCATCAACGATATATGATATAAAGGCACTTGTCCCACCGCCGGCGATGAGCGATGAGCTATCGGCGATTTTCTCACCCAAGAAACGAACAAAAGATAATCGCTCCCGTGTAAATAAAAGAGAGAGATATAGTTCATCGCGGTGTGAACAGCCAGCGATGAACTATAAATATATATCTCTCTTTTATTTACACGGGAGCGATTATCTTTTGTTCGTTTCTTGGGCGAGAAAATCGCCGATAGCTCATCGCTTACTCGCCAGCGGTGGGACAAGTGCCTTAAGGCATTAATAACCGATTAGCAATAAAAACCCATTCTACGTAATTTTCGACTAATTTTTAAAAATGCATATAACTCTGAAACTAAAATCCTCAAAGTGCTCCCTTTTACTAGACACAGTCACATATTATCTGTTTACAAAATTTTTATGTTAAAAATGCATTCTCGTATAACAAAGATAAGCCAACTAAATTCGTACTGAAGAAATCCAAAACTCAAAATAGGCTTGTGACATAAGATTTTTTTACGATGCCATTCCAACTAGTTTTTTGAGAGGAACAAAGGTTTGTATGGAAGCAACTACACTAAAGACGGACCTCGCTGGAGGCAGCCGAAACGATTCAAACTGATTGACTTAAAAGTATGACGTCACACTTTGCTATTTGAACTAATCGTTGTACGGAAAATAAAGTAAATTGATGTTGCGGTCGCGAAATACTGCGTTTAGGTCCATAGTTGTCGTACAATTTTGTGTATTCTATTAGTATTAAAACTCTTGGACAATAAACAAATATGCATATTTTTTCTAAACTTTCAAGGTCCTTATCTGTTTGTGATTTTAATTATATTCTGTAATTTATACTGTATTACAATAATTAATAGTGGGCGGGCCACATTGCACGTAGAACCGATGGCCGTTGGGGCGGAAAGGTTCTCGAGTGGCGACCACGTACCGGAAGGCGCAGCGTGGGTAGGCCCCCCACAAGGTGGACTGATGACCTGGTAAAGGTCGCTGGAGTCCGCTGGATGCGGGTGGCGCAGGACCGGTCATTGTGGCACTCTTTGGGGGAGGCCTATGTTCAGCAGTGGACGTCTTTGGGCTGATATGATGATGATGATGACAATAATTTGATGGTTTACTATTTACATTACATTGGTTTACATTTAGCAACACTACGTTATCATATCAAGCCAATTTATATTTGCATGGCGTAGCACACTTTCATTGCCAGGGACCCGCCTAGCGGGGGCCTACGCCGTAGCGCCGTACCTAGTCGCTTTCCGCTACGTACGGGAAAAGCACGGGATCGGCTACGAGTATAGCGTGTAGCGATTCTTGCCAGTGAATGGTTTAATAAAAGCTTCAACAAAGTGTCCTTACCAATGGCTTGTAGTTGGTCATTGGGTGCTGGCGGCTGCATGCAAGGCACACGGACAAGGAATCAGACAAACATGCCCATTCGAGGTTGTTATAGAAATAGACAGTGAGAAGTAACGGCGTGGTTCATAAAGTCAGTATACTTAATTAACTCTTATATTGAACTTATAAAATACACATTTTTTATGCCTTTTGGCATTGCTATGCAAACATTTTTTTTGCTCTACACGGTGCAAACGAATTGAAGTCATGTTTTTTTATAAATGCCAAGAAAAGGCTCAAAAATCTTGCATGCATGCTATCAAATTAAATTCAGAACATTTTTAAAACCTGTACAAGACATAAGACATTTATACATATTCTTTAATTGTACAAAGAAAAAAGAAGACAAGTTTTTTGTAAAGAATGTAGGTTTTTTCGCTAAATGACTTCCGAAATGACACGAAGTGTAGCGAAGACGATGAAAACAATTTAACATTGATCTAATCTATTAATTACTAGATAAACACTGAGTATAAGGGTAGTTATTACTAAATTTCTATTTTATATAATATAATTCATATGTTGGATTGATTAAAACAAGTAAAAAGTTAGCTAACGATTCAAATTATATTCTCTATTCGTATAATAATTCCTCACTTTCTAGATAAAATACGCTAGTGAGAGACAGAGAGGTGATATATATGTTTTTATTAATTTATTTCAATACAACCATACATCACTAAAGTATTAAAAAACTAAAATTTTGAAAAGACATTTATGACAAAAAAGAGATGTTTGCTTTATTCTGGGAAAGTGTCATGCAAATAATTTCCAAACTGATTTTATTGAACCACTATGAAAACTGTCTGTGCTAAGGTTGTAGAGAATACTTGCAAAAACTCAAGACAAGGAAAATAGTCGATATTTTTTTATTACGACATCATACCAGATTTTTAAATATAATTATTATAAATTGTAACGTGAAAAAA
The DNA here is from genome assembly GCA_932294315.1 of Epinotia nisella. NCBI lineage: Eukaryota > Metazoa > Arthropoda > Insecta > Lepidoptera > Tortricidae > Epinotia > Epinotia nisella. The sequence continues at coordinate 1,806,713 of OW028677.1, forward strand.
AATTGTCATGGTTTCAAAAATCTGATACAACATCGATAGATTTGAAATATCAATTGAAAATTAATAATACATACCTATTGTGTAAAATGTCATAATACACAACATAAGTATTGTTATTCTACAATGAACTATGCAAACTATGCTAACATTGATTAGAAACATTCACTGTAATGTGGTGAAGATATACTAAATTAACAAATAAAATCTAACAACTATCTGCAGTGACGTGAGACTACCGACTACCCGCAACTACTTACCTTAGCTACAGCTCAACAGCAACATAAAAACAAAAGACTATTTCGAATTTAGAACACCCGTTTCAATTTTCTGAAATGTTTTCTTTCCGGCCAGCCATCTAGGCTCGGCTGATCAAGAGGTCTAACTGGAACTGGAGGCACAGGGTTTCGGCGGCAGAGTGGCGGGTCGAAGCCGTGACGTCATCACCCCCCCGCGCCTCCCCCTCCCTGAATATTTTACGCCCGTTTTGGGCCGAGCGGTATTTTTCGGTGACATTTGTCCGCTATTCTGTTGTGAATGCAAGTTTTTGCCGCTTTGCGGTTGTTTTTCCAAACATTTGTCGCGTTGGTTGGGTCAGAATTGATTTGCGGTTTTTGTCGCGTGAAGAACGACAAACGAGTTCCTTCAATAATTGTTTAACAATATACAGTACTTTATGTACAATTAATAGGAATGAAAAAGTGTACACTTTGGGAAGAAAAAACACGTACATGTAGGGCGCCTTACCTTATCTGAAATAATAAGCTACACTAGTTTTTGCTAAATATCGGTCAAAATGATGTACGTGATCCTAGTTATAGTATTTACTTCTATTATTAAGTGTACAAACAAACACAATCATTGTATTCGTCATGAATAAATATGTGGAATTGAATTGAATTGAATTGAATGAATGAAATCGTTTATTCACAATGAACATATGTTAACATAAGATCTTAAATAACAAGCATTGTTTCCCGTGATATATTAACAGAAACGGCTCGATATAAAGGAAAAAACAGAGTCAATGATGTAATATAAAAAAGAGTTAGATATGTTGTCTATACGAAATTCTGTGTTTAAAAATGGCCACCAAATCTGACAGCCAACGGTTCCATTGACGACTCGAAACGGAGGCAAGTTCTGCCAATTGACTCAATTTTAGTGTGAGATTTTTCGAGCGCGTATAACCTATCTACCTCTTTTTAGGGTTCCAATACCTCAAAAGGAAAAAACGGAACCCTTATAGGATAACTCGGTCGTATGTCTGTCCGTCTGTCACAGCCGATTTGCTCCGAAACTACTGGACCGATTGAGTTGAAATTTGGTACACATATGTAAATTGGTGACCCAAAGATGGACGCGTAAAGTAAATTAATGAATTTTGAACAAGGGGGCCACTTTTGGGGGGTAAACTGGAAAATTAAAAAAAAAGTTTTGCAAACTGTATTGTGTGACATATGAAATGAAAGGGAAATGAAATTGTAAGCATGTCAGATATTTTTTTTTAATAATTTTAGCAAAAACAGATTTGAAGTAATTTAGGAAAAAAGACGAAAATTGACCATTCCCCCCTTATCTCCGAAATTTCTAAGATAAAAATTCTGAAAAAAATATGGAAAATAGTTCCTTGCCTAAAGATTACAGGAAAACCTATAAGAAGTTTAAGTATTCAAAAACACTTATGAAATTTAGATTATATACGGAACCCTCACCACGCGAGTTGAACCCGTTTTTTATATTAGATCATTGAACAGGGTGATCACAATTCCCTCCATGGTCAATTAGTTAAAGTGCGAGTTGAGATATTTTTGACTGCAGAGTATAATATATTATATGGTACTATACTCTGTACAAATACGACGACCCGATAAAGTCATGTAGTAAAACTAATGTTGTCATTACATTTTTAATCTAAGTTTTGTGACGCATCGATGACTTACTGTAATGTCATGTAAACGTGTTAATAAATAAAATAGGGGTGCAGACTCTAAATTTATTATAACTTCAAAAGAAAGGAGGTAAAAAAATATGCCTGATGACGAAAATCCCATTCAAATATCTCAAAAAATTACGAAGCTACGATCGTTTTAATATTGCTTGTTAGAGAGAAAACGCTCGTAGATTGTGACGTCACGACCGTCGGGCGTCATAGTAAATGACAATCGTTTCATATGAACGTGCGTTTTGCGGAAAAGGGGCAGAACATACCCCTTCTTAAAACTTTGGACACTTATAACTGTGTGATTATTTAACCTTTTGCGTTGTTTTATTCTTCATTTGACTACATTTTTAATCCTTTTTCGAGAAAATACATTATCGGTTATTTTATTTAGTGTCTACACCCCTATTATATGTTGTTATGAATAAAAAACTCTTTCAAATTGTTATGAAATAGTCCCAATAATATTGTAAATGTGAAAGTATGGATGTTTCTGCATGTTTGGATGTTTATTATTGTACGAATATCATGCAAAAATTACAAAATAGATCACTGTAACTTTGGCATAAATCTAGTCTCAGTTGAAACATGGCTATCTTGACAAGATGGCCTTGCTCGACGCTCGTGCTAACTATCTTTGTGGATTTTATGTTTAGCATAAAGTCTGTTGAACGTGTAGACTGTACAATACAATACAATACAAATACTCTTTATTGCACACCTCACACAAACAAAGCAGTTACAGAGAGAAACAATACAATAACATGCAGGTAGAGGTAGACAACAGGCGGTCTTATCGCTGAAGAGCGATCTCTTCCAGACAACCTTTGGGTATCGGAGAAAGAGATAAAACTAGATTATGCAGTAGGTGGTGGTACACCGTAGTTACACCTGCTGCCATAGCATACAACTACCAGAACGGCGTACTTACGTGCCCGCAATGGGCACGGAATTTCGCCTCGAGGATAGGCTACTTGAGCCATCTTCGAGCGCACGAGCGCTAAAACTAGATAGGAGTCGGAGTGGTCGCCATGGCCGAAAACGGTCGGACAGATCATCATCGTCATCATCAGACAGCGTCGCCTACGCTTGCGACTTCAGAAGAATCATAAGTGCGTTGCCAACACTTTATTGATTTGAGGATTCATTGATACCTATGTGTGATCTTATGAACCAGCTTTTCCCCGCGGCTTCTCCCGCGTAATAAGTGTAATTTTTGCAATTTAATTGTTGAATTGTTACGCCGGCGACGGCCTACTACTACTTACTTTGCCTATGAATAACCTTTCGTCGTTATATACGAACTTTCAAATTTCTTAGTCTTTAAACTTCATCTCAGTACAACTCCAATTTCACCCCTTCAGGGGGCAAGTAAAAAAAAACTGGATAGATCATACATATTAGAAAAGAAACCTACTGTCCTTTTATGTTACTAGCAACATTTTATCATTAAAAATCAGACATTAGGTACTTATGTGAACGTTCAACCCCCATCTTCTTCAAGGGATGAATTAGAAAAAATGCCCTTATAAATGTTTTTTACGGTCCATTAGGAGCTTGTGACCGAAGTTTTAAACATCTAACTTTAAAAACGACATGTTTCCTGTATAAACTTTCAACTCTTTTTTAACCCTCTTAGGGGATGAATTTTCAAAATAACGCTAAACCATTTGTTTTTCTTTTTAGTAAGGAACCTTCTTACAAAGATTCAACTTTCCAAATGAACGATTTCCATACAAGGGTTCAACCCCTATTTCACCCCCTTAAGGGTTGAATTTAGAAAAATCCTTTCTTATTACACGTCAACGTACTGTTTGGAATATATGTTCCAAATTTGCTGCCTATATCTTTAGCGGTTTAGGCTGTTGCCGTCTGTCAATAGACCAGTAACGCAAGAGTTCTATATACCTACATAGATAATAGGAATGTAAATTGTTGGCACATTTTTAGAGCTGACCGTACAATGAGTCATCTTTTATGGAAAACCTTATTGGCAACGTTCAGCTGCATAATTGACGTCATCGGAGCAGACGTCAACTAGGGCCTAGATTAATATGTGAGCCTGACTTGTGACCTATTTCCTTAAGAAACTAGGCGCCAGTAGTCCGCAATAGGGCTTGGATTTACAAAGCTTATTTTTAGGGTTCCGTACCTCAAAAGGAAAAAAAAACGGAACCTTTATAGGATCAGCATAAAATAAAATCCTGCACTAGAAATCTGTCGTAAAATAAATAGGCTGTCTACTGTAGCAATGTAATTTTAAAATTTTATAATACTGATACTGAAATGATATATTGTATACTGTTTTGAAAAAATGACACCTCGCCGAGTTTTTTACGCCGGTTCTTCTCGAGGCGGAGGTTTACTTTCCGAACCGGTGGTAGTTTATCGACATTCATAGGTGCATGTAATATGCCTAAATTGAAGAATAAATCACTTTGACTTTGACTTTGATCACTCGTGCGTCTGTCTGTCATAGCCGATTTGCTCCGAACCTACTGGACCGATTGAGTTGGAATTTGGTACACGTATGTAAATTGGTGACCCAAAGATGGACGCGTAATGTAAATTAATGAATTGAAAACAAGGGGGCCGCTTGTGGGGGGTAAACTGGAAAATAAAAATAAAAAGTTTCATAAACTGTATTGTGTGACATATCAAATGCAAGGAAGGGGTTGTTGTAAGCATCTCAGATATATATTTTTTAATAATTGTAGCAAAAATAGATTTGAAGTAATTTCGGAAAAAAGACGAAAATTGACCATTCCCCCCCCCCCCCCCCCCCCTTATTTCCGAGACTACTAGGCGTAAAATTTTGAAAACCTATGAGAAGTCACGGAAAAATTCTCAATATTATTTGTGTGGAGCGCCTGGTGCTTAGAGCATGGCAATCCGATTAAAAAACACTTACGAAATTTAGATTAAATACGGAACCCTCACCACGCGAGTTGAACTCGCACTTGTCCGGTTTTTTTTTTAATGCTGGATCTCGTGTACTACAGCTCACAGAGCTACTAGTGTTAGTATAGATCAGGCAAAAAGTAATTAACTAACGGAGGGATTTGATAAAAACATGGGTTGGGTTATTTACGTTCACTGAAAATTACATTCATTCGCTCTGCCTACTCCTTTTGGAAACAGAGGCGTGATTTTATGCTTGTTTATGTGTATTCAATACCTACTATTTTTGCGTCCAGATCTTGCGTGTTTTCAGCATGGTGGGCAGGCATAATCGATATTTGCTATAAACAATCCAGCTAGACCCTGCATAATGGCACATTGTGCGTAAATAGGGTATCATGTTTAGCCTACAAATTTAAACTTTAATGAGACGAATTAAGATTGATTATGGAACGATAATGTTCGTGAGTTACTGCATTTCAGCCTGTAGTGCGTGCGGAAGTTGCAGCGTTGTTTAACTGCCCTATTTCACACTTGTGGCAACTATGAAAAGTTTACAAGTACTGCAATATCGCTCAAAACAGGGCATGCATTCTGTGACACACATTCCAATACGTATATAACCTATAAGGGGCGTCCGACGGCTATATAACATGGAAAGCACTTTTAAGATTGAAGGTAAGTATAAGTATGATGATTTGCTTCGTCGAGCGATTCAGTCGGGTGTGTCTCACGAGATATAACAACAAAATATATAATTTCATATTAATAACGTTCACAAGATATAATGAACGTTAGCTATAACAACAAAACCAATAATTTTATAAGGAATAACGTTCAGTTGACATAGTATAAATTTTATATAACGTTTTAATTTTATATATTTTTACCCGGTTTAGTCTAGTGACCTGGCACGAGGCTGAAGGTCCTGGGTTCAAGTCCCGGTAACGGGCGAATATTTGTGTAATGAGCATTAATGTTTGTTTCTGAGTCTTGGGCATTTTTTGCGTATTTAAGTACCCATATATAATCGTCTAGAATGACACGACACACGGTGGGCTGAAAATCGGCCTCCATAGAAATAGAAACCGAAGTCTTAAATTTGTTTTTTTTTTATTGGAATAGATTTTGTTGGGTTTTATTATGTCCCAAAATTAATCTTAGCTAATTTGATTGGAAAAATAATTAATTATATTTTTTTTCAAAATCTTTGTATGGGCGCGTATCAGAAAAATCGAGTTTACTCCGAAAATAAAAAGTTAACCGTAATATCCTGACAGACGATTTTAAAACCAATTATTCTTGATTTTTCCACATAATTAGTTTTTTTTTTAAATCGATATATATATATATATATATTTTTTTTTTTTTGAATACGGTTATACTCGTTATTTTGACTACAAAAAGTGAATTTGAGTTTGATCGAACCAATAACTTACGCGTTGTAAATTTTTGTTCTAAGCAAATGTATGGAGGAGCGTACGAGTAAAACGGATTTAAAAAAAAAAATTAAAGGTATACTGTAATATCCTTGCAGATGATTTAAGTAGCAATTATTCTTGATTTTTCCACATAATTAGAATTTTCCAACGGGGTGCACTTTAAAAAAAATCAATATATATATATTTTTTTATTTTTTTATTACGGTTATACTCGTTATTTTGACTAGAAAAAAATGAATTTGAGTTTGATCGAACCAATAACTTACGCGTAGTGAATTTTTGTTCTTAGCAAATGTATAGAGGTAAATCGGATTTTTTTTTCAAAAATTAAAGGTATACCGTAATATCCTTGCAGGTGATTTAAGTACCAATCTTGTTGAAGTCCAACTTGTGAGGGCCTACCCATATATATCTGGCTTTAAACAGATTGAATACGAATTGTAAAGCTTGTCGGAACATTTTGGCTCTGAATTTATACTACCAGCCTTGATATTGAGCATGTTTTGCCATCACTGAGTTAGACTATTTCCACCAGACATTCTTACAGTAAACATTACAATGGAATGTACATCGTAAACCCCATCCGGCATGATATCAGTCTGTATTTACCCGCATATTGTTTTATAATTAGCAATCCACCGAACATTTTTTTAAATCTAAATGCCATGGAATCATCATTACCTTTAATTCAATATACGGAGTGGGCCCTGTAACTGGAGCAAATATTTAAAAGGACGCATCCTTAGAGCATCTGTAGTATCCAATTTTTTATTTTTATTTGGAGATATTTTCATCTAAGTTTATGACCTCGAAGTAATGTATCTTGGCACCACGAGATCATAGCACAGTAGTCAATGCAGGTTTTGAGGTAACATCATGTCAAGTCATAATAGTTTTTGCATTTTTGTTTTCAAAATATATTTTCTGATTTTTGTTTTTTTTTTACAGAAGATGAAAAAGTACACGTAAACTAATATAGAAAAAAAATTTTTTCAATGAAAACCACTTAAAAATAATTGCTCACAAGCTTAATAATCTACCGTTTAATTTTTTGCTCCTGTTACAGGGCCCACCCTGTATAATGGATGGCACACGTTAATATCATTTTGCAACTTGCTTTGCATTCTTGTAAATATAATTAAGTAGAAGTCATGAGGTTAGGTTGGTTATGCAATAATGCTAAGTTTACTATTTAAGAAAAAATTGCACTAGGTCTAATGAATCATTAGGTCCAATGAAGCATTTAGGGCTAAAGTAGTTAGGTCTGACGAGGGAGAACCTCCATATCCGGTTTCACAGTCCATCCAGGTTTTACTTTACTTATCTTTTCTCTTTCAGCTCTCCAAAACAAAGTCTCGTGGGTCTGTCTTACTTAAGTGTTTCAGAAGAAACAGTGTAAGCAACTCACACTGATAATTCTGATAATAAGGTAGAAGTACTAGTGCCCGAAATGTCAACAGAAAATACTTATTTGAATCACGATATTATGCTCATTAAGATGTATTAAACAGTTTCATACGGTTTGGGAGACGAGGTATTTGCTCAAGTTACTGATAGGGAATTCGTTTCATATGGTGATCTTATAAAAAATCCTGATAATATAAGAATTAGGTAATCAATCCGAATGTACGAGTAAATGGCAGGCGGTTGGCAGTCCCAATAGATGTCATTTCAGTACAAATGTCATGAATGACAGACTGACATTTATTGGGACTTAAAGGTAACTCATTGTCCCAATTGATGGCAGCTGGTTTTAACAAATATGTTCATAACTTATAAATAAGTTATTTGTCTTGAAATTGTGATAAGAAATATTGAAGTCACTAACATTTAGTAACATAAAAATGATGTCATGATCAATCTTAGTTTATTATTCGCTAGTTAAATTATATTCGTCGAGTACTAGTACCGCGTCGGGCACTAGTACTTCTACCTTATCACCTGGTCATAAAATGGAAATTACCGTCTGCTATATAAGGCAGAAAATCCCACTTCTCAGCAAGGGGGAGACGAATTTTTTTTTGTATATACAAAGAGCGATAGGTACTAAAAAAAGCCTCAGATTGCAAATGTATTTCACTTGCGATCTGAGACATGGTAACTAGATATTGTACTATTTAAGAGGTAAGAATTTTGACAAACATGTTTCTTTTTCTAGGTTAGTGTAAGAATGTTTTACAAGGATTTTTTTTCAGGATTTTCTCTACTGAAGCATATCTAAGGGAATTTTGAAAGGATTTGAGCTGTTTTGGCTCGTTTTGGCAACACACTGAACGCATGATGTAATTCTAATGATTTTGAACAAACACTCGATGCTGGTTGGTCAGTAAAACGATGAAAATAGTTTCATGTAGGTAGCCTCTTGTAATGCTTTGTTTGGTTTACAATTTAATGGAATTCTTCAGTTTTACGGTAGGTACGCTTTTCAATGTTTGGAGAATTTCTCAATGTTTCAAATAGTTCGTTCTCTACAGTCTATAAAAATGCATATCAAGCGTCATTCCTGTTTCATATCTACAACCTTATTTCGCTTCAACCTATAAAAGGCTACCATATTGACTCCTGTAAAATTCCGTAGTAATGTAAATTGCATGGAAATATTTCCGCATTACAGGCAGACGCCGCGCTCGACGTAAAACGACGCATCTCTACCAAAACACGCGCCGACATACGCTCTTCTGCCAAAAGGAAACATCCTATCCCCTTACATGTAATTACCAACACGCCCTATCAGCACTCGACGTAAACAACGCGTCGACCTCATTATGAAAATGTACTACATACCAAAGGCGACTTATCACAAACACAACAAAGAAACACTTAGCACTAGCACTGCGCGCGCACCTGCGTGAACAACTTGTTGTATCCGTGCCCTTGGTTATAGATCATGGTCCGACATGGCGGTTGGTGGCCTCTCTGGACCACCAGAGGTATCGCGTCCGGGTCGGCCGTCGTGGACGCGCCTGGCGGCCCGCTCGGCCGCGGGCGAACAGCCGAGCCGACAGAACCGCCCCTCCATGAATGGGTGCGCGCGCAACACGGTTCATCAACCGTACGCCAAGATTAAACGATTACTGGAGTGACAACTGGGTCACCTTAGATATCGCTGTTCCTGTACGCACGTCCTTTACAGTGCGTGGTGGAAGTTTTGGAAAACAGCGAATGACGTTTGGGCTACGCAATGCACCTGATACGAGATTATACCAAAGTGGATGTCACTCATGCTAGGTTATCAGGATAAACAGATAATGACACAATGAGGAGGCAATAGGTTACACTCATGAAAACAAAACATATCTCTGCAAGAAAGTTCTCGGGAATATTACTTGAGCTGTCCCCATTGGTGGCACCGGCCGTAAACCATAACTTTATTGTGAATATTAATTTGAACTTATTAAGGAACGGATACGCGCGCGTGGGCGGGGCACGTTGCACGTAGAACCGATGGCCGTTGGGGCGGAAAGGTTCTCGAGTGGCGACCACGTACCGGAAGGCGCGGCGTGGATAGGTGGACTGATGACCTGGTAAAGGTCGCGGGAGTCCGCTGGATGCGGGTGGCGCAGGACCGGTCACTTTGGCACTCTTTAGGGGAGGCATATGTCCATCCTCTTATGTAGTTGATGAAATTTTATGCAGTTGACTCCTGCCTAGCGTCTCTCTCGCTCGCATCTACAAAGATGCTAGTAAGGGACGAATGCTTAATGTCCGACACAAATGCAATCATGCTAGGCTGTCGATGTTTTATGTCGACTCCTGACACTCATGTATAAAGTCCCCCCGTTTCTTCGCTTCGAAACACGAAACCTGAAGAAGCTTTCCTAATGACGTCACCCTAAAAGCCTTTATCAGTACTCAATTATCCTCGAGTGTGCTTCAGTGGGTTGTGTTAGACGCGCCTGTTGCGAAAATTGCGTCATCGGAGACAAATTGATAAAAATATAGGTCAAACGGATCAGGTTCACCGACGCCTATTGTTGATTTTGATTTTTATTGATGACTAGCCTTTCCCCGCGGCTTCCGCGCGTGATAATTTTTGCAACAACTGTTGAATGGTTACGCCGGCAACGGCCTACTACTACCACTTACTTCCCCTATGAATAACCCTTTGTCGTCATATATATACGAACTTTCAATTTTCTAAGTCTGTAAAAGAACAAGGATAATAAAAACAAACAATAAAACAACAACTTTACCTACAAAGACAATAAATTAAAACATAAAGATAAAAAATTGGCCCAGATCGCTGTCAGAGGGTAGTGTGCCCAGAAGGCTGGAAGCATTGCCACGCTTGATGGCAATGCTCACTCTTTGAGCAAAATATAGGCCAGCCCTCTGGTCACCGCTGGCGTCTATTAGGCGCGCCGACAAATCCTTATAAAGTCGGCGCGCGCTTGGACCCCATGGTCCCAGTGTTTCGACCCCAAACGCCTCAAATAAGTTTGAGGTGTTCGGCGGAGGATGCAGCCGAGCCAGCATTGATTCTGGTGCCCGAATGATGGGTCGGCGCCAAAGTGTCTACACACGTAGCGTCCCATACCAAGGGATGATCCAAATTCCAGGGCACCAGCGTCATGCCGTCAGGCCTCTTCCCTTCTCCTAGTCTTTAAATGAACTGAGTCTTCCTGGTACAACTCCTATTTCACCCTTCAAACTCAAACTCAAAATGAGCTTTATTCAAGTAGGCCTAGTAACAAGCACTATCAAATCGTCAGTTAATTTTTTAGAGTAATTTATTAAACATAAAGAATAAAAAATATATAAAATAAAAATTGTATAAAAAATACTAGTAGAATGTTTCTAAACAATCTTATGTCAAAAACAAAATATTACGAAAAAAATAGATTAAAAATTCAGTCACAATTAAGAGGCAAGTTTAAGAAAATATATTTCTGGACAGATCTACATTACCTGTTGTCCTTCATGTTTCTGGCCACAGTTTATCATTAAAAATCCTTCAAGGGTTGAATTACAAAAAATGTCCTTATCAATGTCTTTGACAAAAAAAAGTCAAAGTCAAAGTCAAAGTGATTTATTCTTCAATTTAGGCATATTACATGCACCTATGAATGTCGATAAACTACCACCGGTTCGGAAAGTAAACCTCTGCCTCGAGAAGAACCGGCGTAATAAACTCGGCGAGGTGTCATTTTTTCAAAACAGTATACAATATATCATATCAGTATCAGAGTATTATAAAATTTTAAAATTACATTGCTACAGTAGAAAGCCTATTTATTTTACGACAGGTTTTTAGTGCAGGATTTTATCGCTGCCAAATATCCCTATCCATGATGTAGTCGTTTATCTTATAATATGCTTTTGCAATGAGTGTCCGTTTTACGACAGATTTGAATTTAGAGTCAGTAAGTTCGGTAATGTGTTTTGGAAGTTTATTGTAGAATTTTATACAATTTCCCAAGAACGACTTTTTCGCTTTTACTAGCCTGTAAAAAGTTGTTTTGAGCTTCCCTGCGCTTCTGGTAACCTTGGGCCTATCAGTGTTTGTTGGGTAGTTGTATAAATTCTTCCTAACATACATTATTATTTCAAATACGTATAGCGACGGCAGTGTTAGAATATCTGTTTCCTTGAAAAATTCCCTTAATGACTCACGCGACCCGAGGTTATAAATTGCTCTAACAGCCCTTTTTTGTAAAATAAATACAGTCTCAATATCTGCCGCTGATCCCCATAAAATAAGACCATAAGTAATTATACTGTTAAAGTAAGCGAAGTAAACTAACCGTGCCGTTGCTACATTGGTAAGCTGCCTTATTCTCCTGACTGCAAAAGCAGCGGAACTCAACCTACTTCCTATCGCAGTTATGTGGGAACCCCACTGCAGTTTAGAGTCTAACGTAATACCTAAGAATACAGTTGACTTTACAAATTCTATGGTTTCACCATTAAGTTTAATATTTGAGGCTATGTTTACATTTGAGTTCGCTAGTGTGAATTTTATACATTTCGTTTTTTTCGGATTCAACACTAAGTTATTGGCAGCAAACCAGTCAGATATCATAGACAGTACATTAGGAGCCTGTGACCCAAGTTTTAAACGTCTAACTTTAAAAACTACATGATTCCCATACAAACTTTCAACTCTTTTTTAACCCACTTAGGGATCATTTGATTTTTGATTAATTATATTAATTTCGCTATCCAACGTAGAAATGCCGCCAGTATCATGGGAACTTTTGTACCAGGAACGGCTGTGGGTGATTAAAGCTCGAGTTAGGTAATTGTTGTAATATGTATTATTGTAGTATTTTTTAAATGTACCTATGTGTAACCGCTAATTGATACTGTAAACTAAACGTAGTTAATTAATCTATAATCCTATCCTACTAATATTATAAACGTGAAAGTTTGGATGGATGGATGTACGTTCCACTTAATCTCAAAAACTACTGGACGAATTTATATGAAACTTTCCAGTTATGTACCTTATATATCAGAATAGGACATAATTTATGCCAAATTTCATCCCTTTTAGGGACGAAAAATGCTTTGTATTGCTCGTTGCCTTCATCAGGCGCTGAGTCTCAAAATGTATGGGAAAACTATAATCCGACTCGCATTTGACCAAAATTCTAATTGATAGGAGTTCAACGCGGACGAAGTCGCGGGCAGAAGCTATATTTATTATAAATGCGTAAGTGTGTCTGTCCTGTCTGTTACCTCTTCACGCTTAAACTGCTGTATCGATTTAGATGAAATTTGGTAGAGAGACAGTTTGAGTCCTGGGGAAGGACAAGATAGTTTTCATCCCGGAAATCAGACCCTAAGGGGCTGAAATGGGTGGGGTGAAGGTTTGTATGGAGCTACGATTGAAACGAGTTCCACGCGGACGGAGTCGCGGGCAGAAGCTAGTAATATTATAAAGAAGAAAATTCTGTGAGATGTAGATTTGTAAGTTTGTATGTTTTGGTTAATCTCCGGAACCGCTTATCCGAGTTCAAAAATTCTTTCACCTGCATGTAGAATAGACTTTCTGGATGGTTATAGGGTATATTTTATCCCGCTGGTTTCCCTGCGTTCTTTGCAATACGCGGGCGAAGCCGCGCGGGCATCTAGTTATATTAAAGAGGAAAAGCCTGTGAGATATTAGCTTTCTTAATTTGTATGTAAGTTCCGGAACATCTAATTCGATTTAAAATAATCTAGACGACTAAAAAGTTCGTATAACTTAGAAAAGTTGAAAAACCCCCGTGTTTTTACATTTCAAAGTTCAATATCTCAAAAAAAGCTAAACCGATTTTGATGAAACATAGCTAAGAGCACTCGGGTTAAAATTATCTATCACACAAAAAAAACCGCATTCAAATCGGTCCATCCGTTTGGGAGCTACGTTACCACAGACAGATACACAGATACACAGTTAAACTTATAACATCCCTCACTTTGCGTCGGGGTTAAAAAATCTTTAACAGTGCACTTCTGAAAGTGCGTCTTTAATATGGTTCCACATAAACACGGGAACTCGTGTATGCCCGCACGGCAATATAGAAATTTGGAAGCTATAACATGGTTTTCAGTCTGGATGATATATCGATAAAATCCTGCGCTAGAAATCTATCGAAAAATAAATGGGCTTTCTACTGTAGCAATGTAATTTTAAATTTTTATAATACTCTGATACTGAAATGATATATTGTATACTGTTTTGAAAAAATGACACCTCGCCAGGTTTTTTACGCCGGTTCTTCTCGAGGCAGAGGTTTTCTTTCCGAACCGGTGGTAGTTTATCGACATTCATAGGTGCATGTAATATGCCTAAATTGAAGAATAAATCACTTTGACTTTGATGTTGGTTCAAGAATTTATCATAACCAAAATCGACACATTATCAACTTCAAAATATACCAACAGATTTTGTTATAAAACGCTTGGTAGACCAATAAACAAGTGATCGGTGTCCGATATTTATACGATGACGTCACACGTTGTAAGGTCGGTCGTTAAAATAATTGCGCCTACGCCGTCAGGGCGGCGCCTTCATAAGATCCATAGCTATGTCCTGTAGCCGCCCAAAGTCCTATTAAAAGGCTACCAACGGGATAGGGAATATGCATGGAGCTTCAATTTTGAATAAATTGCACTCAATCGATGTGGATATACGTAGAAATATCATACAACAGAAATATATATTTAAAAAACTACCTATTGTATTGAAATAAAAATACAAGATTATAATTAACATTAACTAAGATAAATTAAAACTAAGTTAAATCTAAAAAAGGCCCTCGAGGCATTGTACCGAGGATGCTGGCGGCATTTCCTCGCTAAATTGCAATGCTGATGCGTTGCGCGAGAAAGCCGCCAGCTCTTCGGTCGCCAGTTACATCGACCAGACGTTTCGCGATTTCTGCGTATTTCCTATTGTATTGTTATTTCACGTTAAAATCACTCAATATTTTTTTTTAATTTTTCGATAAAATTACATAACAGTAAGACAGAATATTGAATTAGAAATGACATTTTGTTTGACAAGTATATATTTAAACGCAAATTTTAAGGAGATAACTACAAAAGAATGACTATAACTACTTTTAATGACTGCTTTGTTGGTGGGAGGTGTGCAATAATAGTACATTATTGCCGTGGCCGGGAAGGAGGCAATTGCAGGCTGAGTATTTATTTAAACGGACGAGCTTGCGAGTCCGTTTAATTATAATTCGAAGCCTGCAATTGCCATTCCGGCTAAGGCTAATATAGTGCTTTTCTCAAAAATGGGGGAATAATAAACTTTAAATATTTGCACAACGTGAAAATATTAATGATTTCCCGCCGTTTTTCTTTTTAAACCGAAACACAAGTGTATTTTTCCACCGAAAAACGCAAACTATTTGAGACACATAGAAAAACCTCGCGTTTGCAACAGAAAAATACGAGTTGAATTGGCTGAATACGACCTGTGCCGTCTTTTATATGCCGGTTTCGACTTTTTAAAAAGTTTGGTACTCGACAAATAAAGGAATTTATATGTAACATTCCAGACGGCCTGCAATGTTTTTTATTTTTTAATTTTGATCTGACCTGAAACTATACACTTTACCTTCCAATATGTAGCGGCTAATGTACACTTTGCGGGCCATTTTTGAGAAAAGAATATTTGTATTGTATTGTATTGTATAACGGAAGACCAGCGCTGTGGCATTATTAATTGTCAGAGCATTATGCTGAGTGGTGTCCACTTGCGGCCACTATAGCAGCACCCCACCAGTCTTCTTTTTTACAAGCTTTATATTAACTTGACTTGTTCGTGTGTAAGTATAAAGTATGTATGTAAGTTGTCCGTCAAAATTTGCAATCCATTTTTCAGTCACTTGCCGTTATCCGATTGAGCTGAAATTTTGGGTAGTAGTATGGTTTGGATGACAATTCAATATTATAGTGCCATCGAGCTGATCTGATGATAGAGACAGCAGGTAGCCATGGCAATTCAGTATTTATCTGACGTAACCACGTTGTATTTGGGCTCGTTAGAATCGTCTCAATGAGTAGTTGATGATGGTATACAGAAAAGTACAGTCGGTAATAAAAGCTTGTACCAAAAATGAAATTTTTGACAGAAACTTATCATCTGTTGTTTTTAAGTATTTGTTATTCTTGTAGGCCTTATGTAGGTTGTATAACGAGTGTGAAGAGGCTTTTGACCTCAAGTTAAAGTAGTTTTTTTAAATGGATAATAAACCATCAAATTATTGTAATAAATAAAGTACGAAATATAATGAAAATCATAAAAAGATAGGAGGGTCGTTCTTCTTTTCGACCGACAATAGCCTGTCCCTCGTCTTATTACGGCATCTCATTTGAGTAATGATGTTTACGGTTTTATAATGTTCGAATGAACGTCCATATTATTTTATTAATTAGTAATGTTTAATATTTCACTTTCTCTAACTAGCATTTTTTTAAATGTTTTATTTTTTCGTAGAATGCCGTGACAGAGTGGTAAACCAAAATGTTGTCCCCACTGAAAGAGTCCACTTTGTCACATGTTTTTTTTTAGAAACCAACCGTAAATAAATATTTATATTGGCCAGAAAGGAAACTTTAATTAGTTCTAATGAAGAAACCTATGCATTTTTTTTTACATCGCACTTCAAAACCACAATTTTCGATAGTTCAAAAACCAAAAAAACAGAAAAACCTCGGATCATTGTCGGTAAAAAAGAAGAACGACCCAGGAACCTTGAAAATTTAGAAAAAATATGAATTTTTTTACTGTCAAATGGGGAATGGATGAAAATTTTAGAAATGCCTGATTATTTTTTTGATGATAGGAATAACATTCCTTAGCACCAGAAAAAAGTTTCAGAATTTTCAGCTGCGACATATATTTTTATATTTTTCAAAAAAAACTTTATATTTTTCAAAAAAAATTGACGCAGCTGAAAAATCTGAAATATTTTTCTGGTGCTAAGGAAGGTTATTCCTATCACCAAAAAAATAATCAGGCATTTCTAAAATTTTCATCCATTCCTAATAGTAAATTGAAAGCTACCAATAGAATCCTTACGCTTTTATAGAAACAAAATTGTATGACAACTATGGACCTAAACGCCGTATTTCGCGACCGCAACAGCAATTTACCTGATTTTCTCTACAATGATTAGTTCAAATAGCAAAGTGTGATGACATACTTTTGAGTCAATCAGTATGAAGGCTGCCGCCAGCGAGGTACGTCTTTAACTCAATTTTTTGGGTATTTATGTTCTTTAATTGTAGTTGCTTCCATACAAACATTTGTTCATCTCCAAAAACTGGTTCGAATGGCATTATAAAAAATGTTAGGCCACAAGCTGTCTAGGGTTGCCTTATTCAATTAACTGACCCAGTTCTAAAAGCTATTCGATGAACGGAGACGACCCTATTTGGAATGTTATTTTGGATGGCTTGACTTGTCATTGGTCGAATTAGATTCTATTTTTGTCATACCTGTTTTCGTGGCAGGTTTAATTTACGTAATTACTTGGAATATCAGCAACAATTAGTAAATATCAACTTATCTTTTATAAATATCCGTTAGAACTTATTTGTTAAACTTAACTTTCCGAACCGGTGGTAGTTTATCGACATTCATAGGTGCATGTAATATGCCTAAATTGAAGAATAAATCACTTTGACTTTGACTTTTTTTTGACTTTGACTTTGAGTCCAATATTTAGTTATATTAGTATTATTTAGTTACACGTACCGGAAGGCGCGGCGTGGGTAGGCAGACAAGGTGGACTGATGGCCTGGTAAAGGTCGCGGGAGTCCGTTGGATGCGGGTGGCGCAGGACCGGTCACTTTGGCACTCTTTGGGGGAGGCCTATGTCTAGCAGTGGACGACTTTCGGCTGATATGATGATGATGATTTAAATATCAATAAAATCTCCAAAATGCTCATACGCGCCCCTGATGACCATAGGGCTGGCTCGTTCCTCGCTCAACGCATTGGCATTGCCATTCAGCGAGGAAATGCAGCCAGCCTTATGGGCACCCTACCAGCAAGCGGCATCGATTTAGGGGATATATGTAAATATAATGTAGGCCCCATAGGTTAAGTTAGTTTTAGTAATTTGTAGTTATTTGTAATTCATTGTATGCTATTTTTATCTTAATAAATTTATTTTATATTGAAAAGTCACGCGGTGATTTAGTAATATGTTTGCCTCTGCCTGAACTTGGATTCGGGACAGCGAATGGCAATGCTAACGCATATAGTTTATTTTAGTTAAAATGACAAAACTTTTGTTCCAACTCTAATTACTTCTTTTGTTGCTAAATATGAAAGGAAAATACAACAAAGAGACGTCATAAAACTTACCGAAGTGTGGCACGTGTACGGGAGTTGCTACTGTTTGTTCTATTGTTTATTCACAGTAAGCTTTGGGCCCCCCGTCACCCGCGTAATTGTTTTACAACCATACT
The DNA here is from genome assembly GCA_932294315.1 of Epinotia nisella. Taxonomy (NCBI): domain Eukaryota; kingdom Metazoa; phylum Arthropoda; class Insecta; order Lepidoptera; family Tortricidae; genus Epinotia; species Epinotia nisella. The sequence continues at coordinate 1,824,917 of OW028677.1, forward strand.
TGAAGATAATAAAGAAAGAATAAATGTCGGTTATGGTTGGTTTTAAGCAATTTTCGTGATCTAAACTAAAACAAACTATATATTTCTAGAACAATAATGTTCCAATTGTATAATGAAGTCAATGAGAAATAAACATAGTACCGAATAATAAACTTGTCATTTCCCAGAAATTACGAAAATTGCTTTCTCAAGGTCTAAGGGTGTGATTTCTAGGAAAATTGTAGGCACGAGTCATAATTGTTTTATGCGAGGCTAGTATGAGATAACAATAGATGTTTTCAGGGTTCCGTACCTCAAAAGGAAAAAACGGAACCCTTATAGGATCACTCGTGCGTCTGTCTGTCCGTCTGTCACAGCCGATTTTCTCCGAAACTACTGGACCGATTGAGTTGAAATTTAGTACACATATGTAAATTGGTGACTCAAAGAAGGACGCGTACAGTAACAGATTTGAAGTAATTTAGGAAAAAAGACGAAAATTGACCATTCCCTCCCTTTATCTCCGAAACTACAAGGATTAAAATTCTGAAAAAAATGTGGAAAATAGTTCTTTGCCTAAACATTACAGGAAAACCTATAAGAAGTATGAGTATTCAAAGTAACGGGAACATTCTCAATATTTTTGAGTATTATATACGGAACCCTCACCACGCGAGTTGAACTCGCACTTGTCCGGTTTTTTTTTGTCACCTAAACAAAACCAAAGGTTGTCTGGAAGAGATCGCTCTTCAGCGATAAGACCGCCTGTTGTCTACGTCTACCTACATGTTATTGTATTGTTTCTCTCTGTAACTGCTTTGTTTGTGTGAGGTAATAAAGAGTATTTGTATTGTATTGTATTGTATTGTTAGGCAATTAGAGAGGGCTATGCTGGGAGTATCTCTGCGTGATTGCATCAGAAGTCAGGCTATCCGCAGCAGAACCAAGGTAACCGATATAGCCCTCCGAATCGCTAAACTTGACCACTGTCACTACGTGCACTGTGCCCCGCCTACTGGCGCACATTGCACGTAGAACCAATGGCCGTTGGGGCGGAAAGGTTACCGTACCGGAAGGCGCAGCGTGGGTAGGCTCCACAAGGTGAACTGATGACTTAAAGGTCGCTGGAGTCCGCTGGATGCGGGTGGCGCAGGACCGGACATTGTGGCACTCTTTGGGGGAGGCCTATGTCCAGCAGTGGACGTCTTTCGGTTGATATGATGATGATGATGATGAACCATTCAGTGAAAACATTTTGAGAGATTTCTTGAAGACGTGGGGCTCTCGTATAACTTTCAACTCACTTGGTAACCCATTGTAAAAGAATAGCGTCGCTACTAAGACGTCTGAGAGGCAGCGGCAATAGCCTTCGTGTGTTGGCGGAGAGGCTCGACTGTCCACTCACCAAATATTGGACTGAGGTGGCTATCGGGAGGGCAAAATAAGCCCAACCCGATATAGTAAATAAGTAGTAGTAGTAAGTTAACCGTCACTAACATAGATCATAAGTCTCTGTAACTAACAAAATATGGATCAATGTAGGTCTGAAATACAGATATTTTATTTATTTTTATTGTTAACTGATAACGTATGGAGTGTTTAGCCACTTGCAATTTCGGACAAAAACTGTTGCTAATGTTATTTTTCGTGTTTCTAAACGATCTTGCCTTTCCTCCTCTGTTTCATGTAGATTTTTAACAAAAGGTGGTACAGACAGACACACATATACACAGTCATGTTAAACTTATAACAACCCTCGTTTGCGTCGAGGGTTAAAAATAGCCATGACTGCCCTGGTGCGTGCGTGTGTTGTTTTGTTTACGCTGCGCAGTCAATGGGAATTGGCTTTTGACATTTCGCTGCCCGCTTTAGGGTTGAATTGGGGGTGGAACGTATGGTTGTATTAGAATTTGAAAAAAATGCATGGCCCCGGTTTTTCTATCGTTGGCGTTTTTTTTTGTCAGAATTTAATACATTTGGTAGGCTTGAGGAGCTCGTGATTATCTGCAATATACAATACTCGTATCAAAATGTGTACCTAAAATGTTGTATTAAAAATCCCGTGTTCAAATAATAGGCTTGTCCTAGTTTTAGGTTTCCGGTACCTCAAAAGGAAAAAACGGAACCCTTATAGGATCACTCGGTTGCCTGTCTGTCCGTCTGTCACAACCGATTTGCTCCGAAACTACTGGACCGATTGAGTTGAAATTTGGTACACATATGTAAATTGGTGATTCAAACATGGACGCGTAAAGTAAATTAATGAATTCTGAACAAGGGTGCCACTTTTGGGGGGTAAGCTAGAAAATTAAAAAAAAAAGTTTGCTAACTGTATTGTGTGACATATCAAATGAAAGGGGTGGTTGTAAGCATTTCTTATATATTTTTTTATAATTTTAGCTAAAATAGATTTGAAGTAATTTATCGCCCCCCTTATCTCCGAAACTACTAGGCTTAAAATTCTGAAATAAATATCGAAAATAGTTCCTTGCCCAAAGATTACAGGAAAACCTATAAAAAGTTTGAGTATTCAAAGTAACGGGAAAATTCTCAATATTTTACGGAACCCTCACCACGCGAGCATTTCTTATATATTTTTTTATAATTTTAGCTAAAATAGATTTGAAGTAATTTATCGCCCCCCTTATCTCCGAAACTACTAGGCTTAAAATTCTGAAATAAATATCGAAAATAGTTCCTTGCCCAAATATTACAGGAAAACCTATAAAAAGTTTGAGTATTCAAAGTAACGGGAAAATTCTCAATATTTTACGGAACCCTCACCACGCGAGTCAAACTCGCACTTGGCCGGTTCTTTTTAAATTTATTGATTAAGAAGACAAACAGAAAATACATGATATACAAGTTATTTTATCTGTGTCTGTTGTTTTGTGAATAAGAATCTCCTAGTTATCCGAAATAAACAAATTATTATTATTAAAAAAAAAACATTTATAAATCGGCCATGTCACGAACTGCTATGAGAATGTCATGAATACAGCTTCATTAAAAAAAATGTTCATTTCAAACATAAGTATATTTCGAGGCTTCGCAGCGCTACGAAAGACTACGGCGTAGCTTGTAGCCGTAGCGCGTAGAAATGCCGCAGTGGCAATGCCCTCGTAGCGGCATGGTTACTAGGGCGGGCTACGGCAACCCTAGGGCTGGCGATACTACTTAAGTATATACATTAGTATATTTCGAGGAGAGTGGACGTAATTGTAATTGTAACAAAATATTATGAATTATTACTAAATTAATTATCGTGACATTTTTAATATAGTTATAACTTATATGAATTTTTGTACTGTAATCTCTAATTGAAGAACTGTATGCTAACATGAGTGCAATAAATGTTTTTATTTTATTTATGGCTTCGTAGCACTCCAAGCGTCTACGGCGTAGCGCGTAGAAATGCCGCAGTGGCAATGCCCCCGTAGCGGCATGGTTACTAGGGCGGGCTACGGCAACCCTAGGGCTGGCGATACTACTTAAGTATATACATAAGTATATTTCGAGGAGAGTGGACGTAATAGTAATTGTAACAAATTGATATTATGAATTATTATTAATTAATTATCGTGACATTTTTTATCTATAACTTATATGATTTTTTGTACTGTAATCTCTAATTGAAGCACTGTATGCTAACATGAGTGCAATAAATGTTTGTTTTTTATTTTTTATTTAAGGCTTCGTAGCACTACGAGCGTCTACGGCCTAGCGCGTAGAAATGCCGCAGTGGCAATGCCCCCGTAGTGGCATGGTTACTAGCCTAGGGCGGGCGACGGCAACCCTAGCGCTGGCGATACTACTTTTAGCATTAGTTCATTTCGAGGAGAGTGGACGTAATTGTAATTATAACAAATTGATATAATGAATTATTATTATTCATTATCGTGACATTTTTATTTTATTAATTATGTGAATTTTTGAACTGTGATCTCTAATTGAAGAGCTACTAATATGAGTGCAATAAATGATTTGAATTTGAATTTGAGGCTTCGTAGCACTATGAGCGTCTACGGCGTAGCGCGTAGAAATGCCGCAGTGGCAATGCCCCCGTAGCGGCATGGTTACTAGGGCGGGCTACGGCAACCCTAGGGCTAGTGATACTAATTTTCTATAAAAAAATATATATATATATGTGTGATGAGTCAAGTATTAAAGTCAAATCTATACTAATATCACTAGTGTCTCTGTGAGCTGTGATCTAGCGTGCTTATATTTTTGTTTGAAAACATTTTTTTTCGGAGTACTGAATTGACAAAAAAATCTATATAATTATGAAACATACAAAATTTGACGAGAATCGGTTGAGAAATGCGACTTGTAGAGGAGAAAAGCCGGACATACGAAATGGTTTTCTTTTCCGCTTCGCTCGCTAATCGCTCAATAAACAGGAAAAGTCTGTGAGATTGTTGCTTTGTTAGTTTGTTTGTAACGGGTAACCTCCAGAACCAACTATCCGTTTCTAGGGTTCCGATACCTCAAAAGGAAAAAAACGGAACCCTTATAGGATCACTCGATTGTCTGTCTGTCCGTCTGTCACAGCCGATTTGCTCCGAAATTACTGGACCGATTGAGTTGAAATTTGGTACACATATGTAAATTAGTGACCCAAAGATGGACGCGTAAAGTAAATTAATGAATTCTGAACAAGGGGGCCACTTTTAGTGGTAAACTGTAAAATTAAAAAAAAAAGTTTCGCAAACTGTATAGTGTGACATAACAAATGAAAGAAGTTGTTGTAAGCATCTCAGATATATTTTTTAAATAATTTTAGTATAAATAGATTTGAAGTAATTTAGGAAATAAGACGAAAATTGACCTTGACCTTTCCTCCCTTATCTCCGAAACTATTAGGCTTAAAATTCTGAAAAAAATATGGAAAATAGTTCCTTGTCTACAGGAAAACCTATAAGAAGTTTGAGTATTCAAAGTAACGGGAAAATACTCAATATTTTTGTGTATTTTGTATGGAGCGCCTAATGCTTAGAGAATAGGAATTTTACGGAACCCTCACCACGTGAGTTGAACTCGCACTTGTCCGATTTTATGATACGCGGGCGAAGCTGCCCGGGCCGCTAGTCTCATACAAAGTTATCTTTCTGTTTGAGCTTTGTATATAAAAACAAAAACATATAGATATGTAATTTGGTACAGCGCAATTTAACAAAGGTAAATATTAACCTTTATAATTTAATTTGCCTTGCAATAACAGATAAAACCTGCACATACACAATGTATACCACGCCGTAGCGTGTACCTAGCAGGATTTTACCGCCTTGTAGCGGAATTCGCTCGTAGGGGCATGACTTATATCCTACACGAGTAACATTTGTATATGAATATGTATATTTGTTATCACGTTCTCGAAAATGAAATTTTTAATATGGGGGCGATATCGATCTAGCTAGATCTCATATTTAGGAAAAATCTTTTGATCCGTGATTTAATTCGCCGAGAGACCGTAAGTAATGGGCCTGGAATGAGTTAGTGCTTTTACTTATATATACCCTTCTAGTATCACCCTTAGAGTTACAAAGTACATCATTTCTGATACATTCAACTAAAACTAGGACGATTTACACCAGAAACTATTGTTTTTTCCAATATTGTACGTACACAAACACATAAAAATAAGGGAAAATCCTACGCTGCAAAAATCCAGAGACCCGACCCATGGTCGAAGATCCTCCGTTTTAATAATAAATTCACCCAAACTTTACACACTTCCACACAACCCGCGCAAGCGAAAATCAACCTTATACAAACGCCACAAAGCACTCTCAACCGCACAAGCATCTGCAACACTAAACATATTTAAAATTAAACCCGCGCCAATAGAAAAGCAACTGTAATATGTAAACAATAAAACTCATAACAGTTGCCGTTGTAAATTTGTAATAGACATGCGGTACACGGGAACTCTCCCATCGCCACCATTCTAAATTAAACCTTATGCAAATAGTTTTAGGGTTGTTTTCAGGTTGTAGTGTTTTGACAGGAACACGCATGCGCGCAGCTGGATCGATGGCCGCTGACCTAGTTGCGGCAGACGAGTCCGGGTGAAAGCGGCAGCGAGTGTCGACGACACAAATACCCGCATGACCTCACTACACCTCGGTCACGGCGATGCGCGCTGCCAAGCGGATACCACCCTTATCACGAACGCATAAAGTCGTTACCGACTGCACTTTTAGCGCAGTTTGTTTTTTCGGCCGCTGCGTTCTAAATCCAACCGTAAATTTTAAGGAACACGGTTCAAATTTAAATAACAATTGGATAGAGCTAGTGCGTTTTGGAATTGTTCGCAAGCTTTCAGCGATCCTGTAGTAGAGTACTTACAAGGATAGTTTTGCGCAGAAGTTTGCTTTAATTTTAGGGACAAGCTTTTTGCATCTATAGACGTCAACCCGTTGAATGCGCGGGACGACTTAAGTCGACAGAACATGCCAAGACGGAAAGCGACTATGTAGGTAGTTGATCGAGAATTGGAAGGATACATGAGTCAATTACCTCAGGATATGAAAATTATTGGCGGTAGTTTAGTTTTTTCGAAATGACATAAAACTAATGAGTTGAATGTAAGGTAAAATTGATAATGTAGTGGATAGTAAACCATCAAATAATTGTTATTAAGTATAAATTACGAAATATAATAAAATTCATAAAAAGATTGAAACTTTAGAAAAAAATTGCTTTTTTATTGTCAAAAAGTAGATTTAAAGCTATCAATAGAATGCTTACGCTTTTATAGAAACAAAATTGTATGACAACTATGGACCTAAATGCAGTATTTGGCGATCGAAGCATTAATTTTCCATACAACGATTTAGTACAAATATTACACTGTGACGTCATGATTCAATGTTAATCAGTATGAAACGTTTTCGGCTGCCGCCAGCGAGGTCCGTCTTTAACTCAATTTTTTGGGTATTTATGTTTTTTAATTGTAGTTGCTCCCATACAAACATTTGTTCCTCTCCAAAAACTGGTTCGAATGGCATCGTAAAAAAAATAGGACACGAGCCTATTGGAATTGTTCCCGGGTACAGCAGGTCGATCACGTAACGCATTGTACGTTATTTATTAGGTAGATCTAACTGTCAATTTTTATATAAAAAAAACCGGTGCGAGTTCAACTCGCGTGGTGAGGGTTCCGTAAAATATCGAGAATTTTCCCGTTACTTTGGATACTCAAACTTCTTATAGGTTTTCCTGTAATCTTTAGGCAAGGAACTATTTTCCATATTTTTTTCAGAATTTTAAGCTTAGTAGTTTCAGAAATAAGGGGGGCGAATGGTCAATTTTCGTCTTTTTTCCTAAATTACTTCAAATAGGTTTTGCTAAAATTAAAAAATATATATATATCTGAGATGCTTAGAACAAGCGCTTTCATTTGATATGTCACACAGCACAGTTTGCGAAACTTTTTTTCCAGTTTACCTCCCAAAAGTGGCCCCCTTGTTCAGAATTCATAAATTTACTTTGCGCGTCCATCTTTGGGTCACCAATTTACATTATGTATACCAAATTTCAACTCAATCGGTCTAGTAGTTTCGGAGCAAATCGGCTGTGACAGACGGACAGACAGACGCACGAGTGATCCTATAAGGGTTCCGTTTTTTCCTTTTGAGGTACGGAACCCTAAAAATGGCAGTTGGATTGTCCTAACGCGCGTTCGAAATGTTACGTGATTACCCCACTCTACTGCTTCTAAAACTGGGATAAAATGTACGTCACAAAGTTGACTACATAGTGTAGGCATTATTTTATGGCGTGAACCTTATAATTGTGTAGATAATGTTGTCGTGAGACGTCAAGACGAGAGTCTTTGACCAGTGTGTGTTGCCATGTGTTGACATATGGCACGTAAACATGGTCGCTTACTATGGGCCTCATAAGAAGGCTCAAAGTCACCCAAAGGGCAATGGAGAGGGCTATGCTGGGAGTATCTCTGCGTGATCGCATCAGAAATGAGGCTATCCGCATCAGAACCAAGGTGACCGATATAGCCCTCCGAATCGCTAAACTTAAGTGGCAGTGGGCGGGGCACATTGCACGTAGAACCGATGGCCGTTGGGGCGGAAAGGTGCTTGAGTGGCGACCACGTACCGGAAGGCGCAGCGTGGGTAGGCCCCCCACAAGGTGGACTGATGACCTGGTAAAGGTCGCTGGAGTCCGCTGGATGCGGGTGGCGCAGGACCGGTCATTGTGACACTCTTTGGGGGAGGCCTATGTCCAGCAGTGGACGTCTTTGGGCTGATATGATGATGATAATGATGTTGTCGTGGGCTGTAGACTGTTATATGGGTGTCTCGACGCCCTTAATAGTGGGGGACAAGGAAGGAGCGATGTCTCGTGGGCAGCGGCCGCTATCAAGTGTGCTTGAGTGAGGGTTGGGCGCCGGTGACGGCGTTGAGTAAAGGAACAACGTAACGCTATTATCCTACTAATATTATAAAAAAAATTTGAAGCCTATCGTCTAAATATTCATCATCATCATCATCATCATATCAGCCGAAAGACGTCCACTGCTGGACATAGGCCTCCCCCAAAGAGTGCCAAAGTGACCGGTCCTGCGCCACCCGCATCCACCGGACTCCCGCGACCTTTACCAGGTACTGTAAATATTCAATCCTTATGTTATTTGGCTCGCGTAAAATGTAGTATCCTATCATACTAATCCTATCCTGTTCTACTTCCTACTAATATTATAAATGCGAAAGTTTGGATGTTTGTTACTAAATCGCGCTTAAACGGCTAAAGCGATTTGGATGAAATTTTGATTCATTGAGACGAATGTGACAATCTATAATTGTTGTTGCAAGTTGTTAACGGTTAGATAGCAGAAGGAATTTGTAAACATCTCCAGGTACTCACATCTTTACCGACTAACTACCGGTTAGCCTAATGGGTAGTTAGTGACGCTGCCTACGAAGCTGAAGGTCCTGGGTTCGAATCCCGGTAAGGGCAAATATTTGTGTGATGAGCATGAATATTTGTTTGTGAGTCTTGGATGTTTTCTATGTATTTATACCTATTATATATATATCGTCGTTTAGTCCCTATAACACAAGCATCATTGAGCTTACTATAGGCCTGGTTCGATTTGCGTAAGAATGTCCCCTAATATTTATTTATTTATGTCTCCCAAATGTCAATATAACCCCTTGTATGTCTTGGTCAGCGATTTGTGTTTTGTGTGTGCTTTAAATAAATGTTTTTTTTCTCTCTCCTTCTTATCTTCTTATTAATAATAATAAATAAAAATAAAAATTGTTTATTTCGGATCATATAAAATCCATAGTTTGTTAGTATGGCTTACAATATATGTTAATTTACTCAATTACTCAAAGAAAATTAAACTTTCTGAAACGAGGGGTACTCATTGGTCGTTTTCATTTAAAAAATTATATTATGATCTAACTAACATACATTCAAAAAGTCACGCAATCGACCAGCTAGCTGGTCGCCACTGATCCACGCTGTCAGTGGAGCCCAACCTAAAATGTTACTAACTGGCAAGGTCTTCAGAGGGGCATCTCTCGTAACTCAAGTATGCACTCTATGCACTTGAGCCAAGGTCTAAAACAGCTTGAGAGCTTTTCAAATATTACCAGTATCAAAGTTTCTTGATATTTTTGATCTTGGGCTCATTAGCTCAAGTATGGTTGGCTGGCGGCTGATTGTCTGTTTTAGGTTCTATAGAGTATTGTGACCGCATTAGCTACCCGCACGGCTTCAACCGCGTATTGCAAAGGACGCAGGCAAACCCGCGGGATAAAAATGACCATGAATATTTGTTTGCGAGTCTTGGATGTTATCTATGTATTTTAGTATTTATATCTATTATATGAATAGAAATAGAAATAGAAATAGAAAAACATTTATTGCACAAAAGAATCTTAAATATAGAATACCTAGACAAGAGAAAATAATTATAATAGCTAACAATTAATAATAAGAATACATGCCTGTGTGTGTGTGTGTGTGTGTGTGTGTGTGTGTGTGTGTGTGTGTGTGTGTGTGTGTGTGCGCGCGTGTGTGTGTGTGTACGTGTGTGTGTGTGTGTGCGTATGTGTGTGTGTGTGTGCGTGTGTGTGTGTGTGTGTGTGTCGCTACGAGGGAGTATACAATCTGATTTGCACTGTGATTAGATGCGCTTGGACTGATCGCTTGTATTTTGGCAGCGGTATGGGTTCTCGTAGGGGTGGTGGCAGATCATTCCAAACTTTGGCGGCGGCAAATTTGAAACTCCCTCTATAGAATGCTGATTTGTGATGGGGTATTGCAAGTTTAGTGCAGCTTCTCAATGACCTGAGCCTTGTATCTTTGACCCATTTTAGTTTTTCAAAAAGGTAGTAAGGCTTTTGAAAATCTAAGACTTTTCGGACCGTATACGCCAAATGTAGTGTTCTCCGGTTGTCCATATTTAGCAGTTTCCTTTCATTCAAATATGGTGTAATATGCGCCCGTTTGGGAACCTCGTAACAAAAACGTACACACGCATTTTGTACTCGTTGTATGGACTTCTTAGTTACAGCTAGGAGTCTTGGTCCATAAACTATGTCGGCGTAATTAAAATGCGACAAAACTAGGGATTCAACCAAAGTTTCCCTGACCTTCACTGTGAGATATTTACGAATCCCGTACAGCACTTTCAGTCGGTAGAAAGCATTCCTTATCTTTATGTTCACATGCTCTATATATTGTAGTTGCCCATCCATGATTAGGCCGAGGCTTTTTGCATTTTCCACTTGAGAGATAGGCTCGCATCCAACTGCAATACTAGGGTTTTGTTCTTTAATTTTAAGTCGCTGCCATTTATTTCCCATAACTATGAATTGTGACTTAGTCGGGTTTAAAAGGAGGTTATTTTTATGGGACCAGTCCGCTATCAGCTCCAAATCCTCGCTAATCTTGGCTAGCGCGCTGTCTAGATTATTCGGTGTAAAGGAATGGTATATTTGGGTATCATCGGCGTAATAATGTGCATTACAAAATTTTAGATGTTTTACAAGGTCGGCTGTGTATAAAATAAAAAGCAATGGACTTAGAATCGATCCTTGTGGTGTCCCGCGACTAATTGTTCGAACGTCTGACTTGACCACTTCGCCTTGATCCGTTTGTATTTCTACATACTGTCTTCGGCCGATGAGGAATGACTGGAACCATTTCCGTGAAGACGGAGAGATGCCGTAGTATGCCATCTTAGAGAGCAGCAATGATGGATTGAGACAGTCGAAAGCGCGTGAGTAGTCTAATAATACAAGAATAGAACCCATTCCCTTGTCAGATGCTGCAATAATGTCATCTGTAACGTTTGCCATCGCGGTAGCCGTACCGTGTTTGCCGCGGAACCCTGATTGTGTGCTGGGTAGCAGATTATTTTCCTCTAGATATTTTGTAAGTTGCTCGCAGACAACTCTTTCGATGATTTTAGAGAGCACTGGGAGCACACTAATAGGGCGTAAATCCTTATAGTTCTCAGTCCTGTTTGATTTTGGTATTGGCTTGACTCTGGCCAGTTTCCAAGCGTCAGGAAAGGTATTAGATGAAATAGATGTATTTACGATGTGCGTTATTAGTGGCAGAGTGACATCTAGAGTGAGACGAATCATTCCAACCGTTATACTGTCATGGCCACTCGCATTCGTTGCTATGGACGAGATAATTTTAAGAATCTGATTTTCTGTGCAACTTTCTATGTTAAATGTATGATCATATATATCGTCTATATATATATACGTCGATATATATATCGTCGTCTAGTACCTATAACACAAGCCTTATTGAGCTTACTATAGGCCGAGTTCGATTTGTGTAAGAATGCCCCCTGATATTTATTTATTTATTTATTGTTAATAAATACATTTCTACTCAAATAAGAAGCTTGGTGTGATTCCACGTGTTTTCTATCGTACTTTTTTTTATTTGTTGATTAATACAAAAATAAAACTCGCCTCGTATAAAAACAATGTTGCCTCGTGCCTACAATTTTCCGAGAAATCACACGCTTAGACCTTGAGAAAGCAACTTTCTTCATTTCAGGGAAATTACAAGTTAATTATTCGGTATATAATGTTTATTTCTAATTGACTTCATTATGCAATTGGATTGGAACATTATTATTCTAGAAAGATGTTTTAGTTTAGATTACGAATTAAAACTTGAAATAAGTATGTTCGTTTTTAATCGATTACGATGCAATTACAATCGATTATTTTATTAAGATCTGGAGCTGTAGCATGGTTGGCCTTATCACGCGACAAGTGACAAGATAAGAGCGTCGTCTCGTTCTATCGAACGGTGTCAGCCAGTGACGCACGCTCTATCCTATCACCTATCGCGTGACAAGGCCAACCATGCTACGGCTCCAGTGTTCAATTGGCACATTGCGTAAATGCTACATGGCAACGAATACATTTAAAAAAAGTAGCTTGAACAGAAAAGTAGCATTTTGCTCCCGCTCGTCGTGGAGCAAAACGTACTGTTCCGAATGAAAGGTGTGAAAAGTTTATTTAACATGTCCTGGAGCCGTAGCATGGTTAGCCTTATCACGCGACAAGTGACAAGATAAAAGCGTCGTCTCGTTCTATCGAACGGTGTCAGCCAGTGACGCACGCTCTATCCTATCACCTATCGCGTGACAAGGCCAACAATGCTACGGCTCCAGTGGTCAATTGGCACATTGCGTAAATGCTACATGGCAACGAATACATTTAAAAAAAGTAGCTTGAACAGAAAAGTAGCATTTTGCTCCCGCTCGTCGTGGAGCAAAACGTACTGTTCCGAATGAAAGGTGTGAAAAGTTTATTTAACATGTCCTGGAGCCGTAGCATGGTTAGCCTTATCACGCGACAAGTGACAAGATAAGAGCGTCGTCTCGTTCTATCGAACGGTGTCAGCCAGTGACGCACGCTCTATCCTATCACCTATCGCGTGACAAGGCCAACCATGCTACGCCTCCAGAAAATGTTACGGTTTCAGTAAAATACACTTTTTTGGAAAATGATGATTATTGCAAACGCTTATTGCAAATGAAAATTATGAATATTGAAGGTATTCTATGAAGGTGAAATAATTAATTAAGGAATCCCGGTGATTGTCCCCAAGCTTCATTTATCTTACACGATTTTTTTAGGGCTGTTAGAACGAGCCAGATATTTTTGCCCGCTTTGTTATGGCTGATATTAAAGCTGGTGTCATCATCATCATATCAGCCGAAAGACGTCCACTGCTGGACATAGGCCTCCCCCAAAGAGTGCCAAAGTGACCGGTCCCGCGCCACCCGCACCCAGCGGACTCCCGCGACCTTTACCAGGTCATCAGTCTACCTTGTGGGGGGCCTACCCACGCCGCGCCTTTCGGTACATGGTAATACTGGTAATGGTCTCTGTCTATAGGTACAGTGTAGGTCTATAATAAAAAATAATAAATAAATATAATAAATATGTATGGAATCCTTACTGTTCCTGGTTTATATGTCCTTATAGTACTCAGTGATCTGATAAAAAACCTGAATAATATTGAAACATTAGAAGAGGCTAAAACGCCTATCTACCAGAAGGAGGGACCTACCACAAACAATAAACAGCAAATTAAATATTGTCAAGCACTCCTCGGGCCATCAGGCAATTGCCCGCTTTAATAAGTTACCTGTTGAGTTGAAGTCCATTACGAGTTTAAATATGTTTAAAAGGAATCTCAAAACTTTTTTGCTCAGAAAGTGTCTCTATTCGGTAGACGAACTTACTTTATCAAATTGATGTTCAGTAGTTGAGTAGGTAATATATTTGATACAGATAAGTAGTTATTTAGTATAGTATCAGTAAATTGTCATTGTATCTGTTATGTAAAATCATATTTGACATCAGAGAATTTAATTATTGCTTTAATTTATTCAAATTGACATGATTCTAATTTACACATTCTACTTGTATTTTTATTTTCTAGTTGGGCATTATTATTATATTTTCTCATGTTGTCCTAGTTTCCCATTGTAATCATATTTGACATACTTTATATAAATAATATAAAGGATTAATGTAACATTGTAATGTAATTATAACATGTATTAATTGTTTAAATTTGACAACTATTACATATAATCATATGGGTGTATGCATGGAATCATAAGTTGTAACTGTGTCTTACGCTAATAATTCAAACACAATGTATATTGTTCAATGAATAAATGACTAATGACTATATATAATATCTTTTGTATTGTAGACATAATTATTACATCATAACCGATGCCGCAATATAATAATGAACATAACATTACAATAAGAATATGCAAATAGCTTGGCAATGGCGCCAGCCTCACACGTCCCCTATATGATTGGTCGGTCGTGAGCCGTCTGTCTGTCACATATTACTTTAGTCACACTTTTACATATATATGGTGTTATATGTTACGTGTGGAACGCTCACGTCATGGGGCAATCGACTGTACCATTTTTTACAGCATCAATTGTAAACTGATTACGTAATTTGACGACCGAATAGCCTAGTGGTTAGAGAACCTGACTATTAAGCTTGAGGTCCCGGGTTCGATTCCCGGTCGGGGCAGATATTTGTATGATGAATACGAATGTTTGTTCTCGAGTCTTGGATGTTTAATATCTATTTAAGTATGTATTTATCTATGTAAGTATGTTTATTCGTTGTCTAGTACCCATAGTACAGGCTTTGCTTAGTTTGGGACTAGATCAATTGGTGTGAATTGTCCCACGATATTTATTTATTTATTATTTATTTAATTTATTATTGCATTTGAAAGCCACCAGCCAATATAGCCCTCCGAATCGCTAAACTTCAGTGGCAGGTAGAACCGATGGCCGCTGGGGCGGAAAGGTTCTCAGTGGCGATCACGTACCATTTGTACAGAATCTTGTTAAATTTACAATTTGGGATTTCTTTAATTGATTGAGGATGTAACCCTCTAACTGCCAAATGTAACACTCTAACTGCGCAGGGTGGTAAGCAAACACTAGATGCTAAAGGTCTTGCCGGGACTAGTCAGACAAAATGAGAGATTCTCAGGGGACCGTGAGCTCCCTGTCCAGAGTGACATTACACGTCGGTCCTACTTGATCTGGCTTAATTAGAAAAGAAAAGAGAATGTTGGACGCCAGGTGCTTTAACCTAAAACTAACACCAAGGTTTGATATTAAATATTAAGGTGAAAAACTTAATAATACACTAAATTTTTTTCTGAACCTTGCAGTTTTTTGTTGTTTTTCTACAACAAGACGGTCACAATGTCTCGTATTGCGTGGATTTAAATCTCTTGCGGTTTTAAACAAATTACTATGCTTTCTTACAAATTTGGAGACTTCATAAATATACAAACACGGGAGTGGTAGTACACCTAATTGAAGAAATAAGCGTTTACAGGATTCTAATGGTAGCATAATCGCATATGCAAAACATTTTCCATTTCGTGGTAAAAATGGGCCGCCCGAAGTCATTATTACTAATTCACACAAATGGGTAGGAATTTTTAATTGTTTTCCCTGAAAATTCAGGCAAACGTCGCGTGCCCCGTCACTTCCGGGCGCGCACTGGTTATTGGCTGAGCGCCCCACTTCCGGTTTCGTGTCGTGGTTTAAAGACAACCTTTTGGGGGTCTATTTCACTACGCATTAAATTGGAATTGGGTATGAATTTGTATCTTGTTGTTTTCTCCCGCAAATACTAGTTCCTACGTCAATAAATAGCAAACAAAACCTTGGCTCCTTAAGGATACAAATTGTATACTCGTAATGCTAAAGATGAAGAAATTGGGGCTTATTCTGTCACTTCACTATATCTTGCACAGTTGGGTAGTTTCCTCATTTTAAAATTGGCAACGTAGTGTTGCTAAATGGATAGTAAACCATCAAATAGTTGTAATAAAGTATAAATTACGAAATATAATTAAAATTAAAAAAACATATGGCCCTTGAAAGTTTAGAAAAAAAAAATTGTCCAGAAGAAAATTTAAAGTTACCAATAGAATCCTTACGGTTTTACAGAAACAAAGTTGTACGACAACTATGGACCTAAACGCGGTATTTCGCGACCGAAACAGCAATTTACTATCCATAACTAGGAAAAACTGTGACATACATAATATTAATACTAGAAATAAGCATAAGCTCGCGGTGCCCACCACTCGGCTCCAAAAAATTAAAAAATCATTCATGGGTAAGTGTGTAAGGTTTTATAACAAACTTCCAGGAAACTTAACTAAGTTATCTATTAATAAATTCAAGAAATATTTGAAGCGTAAACTTATCTCGAAAGCTTATTATAGACACAAGACTACCTACATGAATGATAAAACTCCATTTTGACTGAATTTTTAATCTATTATTTTTGTAATATTTTTTTTTGACATTAGATTGTTTGTCTAGAAACATTCTACTAGTATTTTTTATACAATTTTTATATCATATATATTTTATTCTTTATGTTTAAAAAATACTCTAAAAAATTAACTGACGATTTGAAAGTGCTTGTTACTAGGCCTACTTGAATAAAGATCATTTTGAGTTTGAGTTTTTGAGTTCATACAACGATTAGTACAAATATTAAACTGTGACGTCATACGTGTGTGTGTGCCTGATGGTAAAACATAGAGATACACTATATAAATAATTGTAAGACCTATGAACCTATGTTTACAAATAAATATTTTGTCTTTGTCTATTAAATATGAAACATTTCGGCTGCCGCGAGCGAGGTCCGTCTTAAACTCAATTTTTTGGATATTTATGTTCTCTAATTCTAGTTGCTCCTATACAGACATTTGTTCCTCTCTAAAAACTGGTTCGAATGGCATTGTAAAAAAATTAGGACCAAAGCCTATTCACGATGGTTCTTGTGTCTATCTACATAAGTAGCAGAATTGGGTACTTTCCTGGGTAAAAAAATATAATTCAATTTGGTCCGTCAGTTAAATTACCAAAAACGAACGAACATGACCCGTTAAATGACCAAAAACGAATGAACATGTATTTTTTTGTCAATAAACCAAAAAAATGATCACATGAAGTAACTAAGTACCTACTAACAGTACCTACTTAATGCTCTAAACCAAAACCAAAAACTTCCCTGAAACGAATTAAGTGGGTCGTTCTTCTTTTTTACCGACAATGAACCGAGGTTTTTCTGTTTTTTTGGTTTTTGAACTATCGAAAATTGTGGTTTTGAAGTGCGATTTTAAAAAAAAATGCATAGGTTTCTTCATTAGAACTAATTAAAGTTTCCTTTCTGGCCAATATAAATATTTATTTACGGTGGGTTTCTAAAAAAAAACATGTGACAAAGTGGACTCTTTCAGTGGGGACAACATTTTGGTTTACCACTCTGTCACGGCATTCTACGAAAAAAAAAACATTTAAAAAAATGCTAGTTAGAGAAAGTGAAATATTAGATATCACTAATTAATAAAATAATATGGACGTTCATTCGAACATTATAAAACCGTAAACATCATTACTCAAATGAGATGCCGTAATAAGACGAAGGACAGGCTATTGTCGGTCGAAAAGAAGAACGACCCAATGTTCAAATATCATTAAATTGGCCATCGCAATCCAGCGCGGGAATGCTGCCTGCCTGCATGGAACCATTCCTAGGGGCCCAAATTTCGGTTTTAATTTTTAATGTTTAGTTTAGTTTTTAATAGTTTTATAATCTTTTCCTTAAAAATATATGTTTTGTATTAGTTATTTATGTTGATAAATTGTTTCTTATTATTATGTATGCCAAAAAAAAAATGGTTCATTTTTAATTATCTATCTGTCAAGATGACATTTATGTTTGCGAGAGGAATGAATGTGCATGTCTTTGTAAGATGATAAAACACGTTTGTACTAAAGGCCTGTTACGTTTTATGAAAGAAATACTGTGATAAACATAGTAATAGTATCACTGACATTGACATATTGTTCCCATTATCATTCTCAAGAACCATCTACACACAGTAAGTGTTAATGGTATGGAATGATCCACGTTTTCATCTCCACTCAAAACCAAAATCTGAGACCCCATAAACACTAACAAAAACATACCATACAGTCTCATTCACAAGATTCTATAAAAATATAGACTAAGGAAAAATACCCCATGTTTGCCGTTAAAGTGACGTAGGTTCATGGCCTCTCCCTCTTACTGAGCATAAGCGTGAGCGAGATGGAAGTGCGTGTTCGGAAGCGCGGATGTCATGTTTTTTTTTTTTTTTTTTTAATTGTTTGTGCGTTTAAATAAATAAAAAAGTAATAGCTAAGTTGCCTCAAACATGATTGCCGATATTTAGAACCAATTTCAATATGTTTAGCTTTTATGCATAATTTGTTACGAATGTTTTAAGTGTATTTTAGACCTATGTTCGTGATTTTATTCGATCCAGCGAAAGTCAAAAACTCAGGATACGAATAGCTATAGTATCTAAGAAAGGGCTCAAGATTGCTAATTAAATTTAGGGTAGCCGTATTATGACCCAAAAAAGTGCTACGATTTTTTTTAAATCCGTTTTCTGGACGTAGGTACGTCGTCTTAATCCAATCTTTCAAAGAACACGATAGTTGGAAATGATTTAGGATCTATCTTACCCGCCTCCTCCCAATCTTGTACAGGCGTTGCCGCCTCAATCGATCCATCGTCATAAGCACATGTCACTTTTTGAAATCACTATTGCATTATAGTTTTGTACGAGGCGACGGCACGGGCGCTCGGCGCTATAAATACTGACGCGCGCGCAGCGAGTACATCGATCCGTTGCGTGGATCATTGGGGATCACGGGAACTTACTGCCAAGGCGCGTCGCGCGCGACAACGCCTGTCTCACTCGTATTGCGGATATTAGAAAGAGGGTAGGTATAGTCTTCTCGCGTCGCGAGTTGTGCTAGCATTGTCTCGCTCGTATTGTGCGTTGTCAGTGTATTAGAAAGAGGATGGTAAGATTTACTCGTCTCGCGGCGTGGATGAATATTTTCGGAGATTACCCTCTACATACAAAATTACTTTAAATTAGAAATGTAGAAAAACACCCAGATTTTTTCATTTCAAAGTTCAATATCTCAAAAACGGCTGAACCGATTTTCTTAAAACGTAGCTAAGAGCATCTCAATCACGTCAGCTTTCAGACAAAAGAAACCCCATTAAAATCGCTCCATTCGTTTAGGAGCTACAATGACACAAACAGATACACAGACACGTCAAACTTATAACAACCCTCTTTTTGCGTCGGGGTTTAAAAAACATGTAACGTACATTTCACAAATATTACCTGTTTATTAATTAGTAAGTATAAATAGGTATTTATAAACTAACTATACAGTTTATGTTCAATTGGGTAGTTTCCACATGTTAAAATTGATAGGTAACGTCGTATTGATAAATGGATAGTTAATCATCAAATAAAAGTAATTAAGTATAAATTACGAAATATAATTAAAATCATAAAAAGTTACAGACCTTGAAAGTTTACAAAAAATATGAATATTTTTTATTGCCCAAAAGTAAATTTAAAGCTACCAATAGAATCCTTACGCTTTTGTAGAAACAAATTTGTATCACAACTTTGGTCCGCAGTATTTCGCGACCGAAACAGTAATTTACTTGATTTTCCATCCAACAATTAAGTAGTACAGATATCACACGGTGACGTTATGATTCAATGTTAATCAGTATGAAACGTTTTCGGCTTGCCGCCAGCGAGGTCCGTCTTTAACTCAATTTTTTGGGTATTTATGTTTTTTTAATTGTAGTGGCTCCCATACAAACATTTGTTCCTCTCCAAAAACTGGTTCGAATGGCATCGTGAAAAAAATTTGTACATAAGCCTATTCCGAAATAATGAAGGTAGTTAAATTAAAGGAAACTGAAACACGTAATAATAATAATAATAAAACCATTTATTTCAGGCCAATTTGCCCATAGCTTGTTAGTAATATACACTTACATTACTAGTATTAGTAATACTTGTAACTATTAACTCCTTGTTGTCATAGTAGCGAAAATGGTAGGTACGTGTTTCAATTTCCTAGACTGTAGATCGCAGCAATATTTTCGCAGATCGCTACCGGCTTTCTGCATGCTAGCCAACAACTCTATCACTGCTGCGATACTATCTCTTATTCCTACACAATAAGGTCAAAACTCGTTCGTTTTTCAGTAAAACATTCGTCTGGCCAGTAACGCCGCGTTTGCATGCGCGTTAGCTGCTCGCACAATGACTTTAGGTTGATATTCGTTTGTTGGTCGTTTTTATAACTTTGTTTTGGTAGGTTAGTGTAGCCAATAGTTCCGGATTGTGTGACATTGATCGGTACGTCTGGGGAGTGTCCTATGAGCCCGCGATGCATGGACACATGTCTTTGGAGATTTAGATGTTTTCAATGAAATTCAGTGTCAGAGTCAAGTCCACGGGCAAAAAGGCAAGTGACGTAAACAGAACAATTTATAAATATTATGATGTAGTTTTTTCATGGAACTTATTGGTTAGTAAAAAGCGTTTATAAAAAAAAGTGTAGGTACGTGAACTTCTTTTTTCAGAATTCGATTTTTTTGGGTTATCTTACTCAGAATCGTTGATAATATTGATCCTTATACAAGAAAAAAGTTGTCCCAGATTTTACTATGTAAATATTTTCTTCCAGTGCGTCACGACCATATAGATAAAAAACCGGCCAAGTGCGTGTCGGACCACGCAGAACGTAGGGTTCCGTGCCTATTAAAAAGGTCGTATCGTCATTGAAATCTTACGGCACTTACGTCCTTTTCTTTGAGGAAGGCAGTTTTTCAGCAATATCTCGAAAACCTTTGAACCGATCTTCTTCAAAACAATTTTCGCTGAAAGAATTTAATAAGCCCTACGTCCATGATTTTTTTCATATTTTTACAATGCACGGTTCAAAAATTAGAGGGGGGGGGACAGAATTTTAGTGACTTTCGGGACGATTATCTCTGACTCTATTCACTTAATCAAAAAAATTGCTGAGAAACTTTACATTTATTTTGAAAGGCCTATCGATTGATGTGCCACACGGGGGGTCACAATGAAAAAAAAATTTTGACTTTTAGTTTTATGTATGGAGAGCACCCCTAAAAAATTTTTTTTTTGTCATTTTAATCACAAAACTATGTAGCGGCTAACAAAATACACCTATCCTCAAAATTTTATTCAAATACACCTTATAGTTTTCGAGTAAAATGCCTGTGACATACGGACAGACGGACAGACGGACAGACGGACAGACGGACATGACGAAACTATAAGGGTTCCGTTTTTGCCATTTTGGCTACGGAACCCTAAAAAATACTGCATACAAAAATTTGACGATCTGGAATGCAATATTTGGACACTTTTTTTCTTGTATGAGGATCGATAGTGTCAACGATTCTGAGTAAGAAAAAACCAAAAAAATCGAATTCTGAAAAAAAAGTTCATGTACACTTTTTTTTTAACGCTCAAACACTTAGATGAGTTAACAAGAAAGGATACTTTTTGACTTTTTTGGAATAAATAGGTACATGCGTACCGAAACCTCAATTCGATAACATAGGGTAAGAGCCAAGGGACATAATTTTGAAGATGATTTTTGCACCTGACTGTGGTTATGTAGGTACAACATGTTGATAAAACAACTACACTTTTGCAACCACAGCATGCGTTACAATTTTAGCATTGAAATTGATGCACTAACTAATTATCTAAGCTTAAAGATAAACTGAATCACATCAGTCGGACTATGATTCAAGGTTCAACAACAAATCCCTGATTTTGCATTTGAAGCTATTATGGGAGTCACAAAAAATATCAATATTTTCCTGTTCTGTAACGAGATCATTACATTGTAAGCACGCGATAGGCGAGGTACAGGTGAGTGCTTACCAAAGTTGGTCTTACAAAAAGGAACGTGAAATAAGGCACGACGAGGCATGCGAGGTATTCTAGTCGGGACGCTTAAAGATAATTTATCAACAATTTGAGGCGAATCAATTAGATTGTTCATGATTTTATACAAGAAATTAATTTTGTCTAGATAAGATTTTACAGTGTCTCAAGACGAGAGTCTTTGACCAGTGTGTGTTGCCAGTGATGACATATGGCACTGAAACTTGGTCGCTTACTATCATATGAGCCTCATAAGAAGGCTCAAAGTCACCCAAAGGGCAATGGAGAAAGCTATGTTAGGAGTTTCTCTGCGTGATCGCATCAGAAATGAGGCTATCCACAGCAGAACTAAGGTAACCGATATAGCCCTCCGAATTGCTAAACTTAAGTGGCAGTGGGCGGGGCACATTGCACGTAGATCCGATGGCCGTTGGGGCGGAAAGGTTCTCTCATGGCGACCACGTACCGGAAGGCGCGGCGTGGGTAGGCCCCTCACAAGGTGGAGTGATGACTTGATAAAGGTCGCGGGAGTCCGTGGGATGCGGGTGGCGCAGGACCGGTCAATTTGGAACTCTCAGGGGGAGGCCTATGTCCAGCAGTGGACGTCTTTCGGCTGATATGATGATGATGATGATGATGAAGATTTTACATGGCTCGGTGGTTTATATCGGTACGACAAATGCTTTAGCATTTTTTTTTGGGTCCTCTCTATTCTGTTAATGTAGATTTTATACCTACACGGGTGACCAAGCGGCACAACAGTACTCTAATTACAACTATTATATAGCACTAGCTTTTGCCCGCGGCTTCGCCCGCGTACTAAGAGTAATGTTAACCGTCTACAAAAAAGGTGCATCTCAGTTTCAGTCTTTTATATATTTAGATCGACTCTACATAGACTCTGCATATCGAACATAGACTCTACATATCGAATCTACATATCGACTCTACATATCGACTACATATCGACTCTACATATCGACTCTACATATCGACTCTACATATCGACTCTACATATCGACTCTACATATCGACTCTACATATCGGCTCTACTTATCGACTCTACATATCTGGACCCTCATATAAAATTTCACCCCCTCTTCTAAGGGGTTGGGTGCAGATTTCCAAAAAAAAATTATGCACGATTTTTTTGTTAGTCACAAATAGTCGCATACCAATTTTTAGCTTTCTACCTTGAAAATTGCGGAATGCTCCATACAAACTTCCACCCCCCATTTTGGGGAAGTGGGGGGTTAGAAAAAGACAAAAAGTAGCCTAAGTCACTCTCCATCCCTTCAACTATCTCCACTTAAAAAATCACGTCAATTCGACGCCCCGTTTTGCCGTGAAAGACGGACAAACAAACAAACACATACACTTTCCCATTTATAATATTAGTATGGATATGGATTAGTGAGGTAGAAATAGTTTTGAATTCCTTTCCATTTCAAATAACGAAACCTAACGATTTATTAGCTGATGATATTATATTATCAATATGGGTTGTAAATTTTAGTTTTGTATCAATAATTACTCCCAAATCACGAATGTACGTGACTTCGTTTAGTGTCGCACCTGCAATGTTGTAAACACTTCTTGTTATGTTTCTCTTCATTGTGAATTTAATGTGCGAGCATTTGATTGGGTTCAAGTACATCTAGTTACGGTTGCACCAGTCATGTAATTTATTGATATCTTCTTGCAATAAGACTGCATCCGTCATACAGCTAACAGGACGTACTTATTAGTTTAAGATCATCCGCATAAAGGTAACAAGTGGAATTTGAGAAAATGTTTGTGATATCGTTGATGAATATGTTGAAAAAGAGTGGTCCTAAATTGTGCATTGTAAGTTAAATAAAAGCTTATATAAAATCCCTTTACACAGGCCAGTGAAAATTATATTCAATCTTATGTAAATGTCACAAAGAATTTGAAAAGCAAATACATATCTCACATGTAGGTACTAGGTACAGTTGACGTTAAATAAATTTTTATTTTTATTATAGTAGAATTAGGTAATTTTAATTAGTAAGAAGGCTCGGACTCAGGCTAGCAACAATTCCATTAAAATATATTTCAAAATATTATATTTATTGAGCTAAGACTTGCAAGAAAATCAAAAGTTCCGCAAGCAGATAAAGATTCCGTTTACTAAACTTGACACTACTAGCGCCATCTGTTAAACATTGTTTGAATACGTACAGTAGTACGAGAACCAAAGAGCGCGCTGCTTGAGTTGGAGCAAACTCGTTCGCGAGCGGTTTTCAGTTTATACTGCTAGAGGGCGCTAAAGCTAAACAGCTTGTATGGTTTTAGAATGTTTGCATAGATGGCACGACTGGTATAATTATGTTGACAAAGTCTCTGCAAAGTTATAATGATAGGTACTTTATAGACCAGTGTTTTTCAAAGTCTTTTAAAAGGGTTCGCGGCTACTCGTATTTAGGGTTCAGGACCAAAAAGGTCGACTCCGTCCGTCTGTCTGTCTGTCTGTCTGTCTGTCACAAAGTCAAATATCTCAGGAACTACTAATGCTGTGTATTTGAAATTTGGAACATGTATAGAAAATGAAAAAAAAAATATATATATACATAATATATATTTAATTTCTATAAAAATGGACAGATAAAAGGTGGGCAATATTAGGCCAATTTTTCTCAGGAACGCGTGGAGGTATCAAGCTAAAATTTATCAAATTCTTAAATCTACTGTTCCTTGGAGCTGTGAAAAAATAAAGCTTCTAAAACAACGCAATCAAAAGATACAGCCGTTTATGCATCAAATTTCCGCAAATTTTCGAAACTCGCAATGTAATCAAAACCTACAGGGTACTTCCCGTCAACTCAGAATCTTAAAATTTGGTACAAAGTAACGTCTTATAGCACAGATAAAGGAAAAATTGCAAAAACCGTAAATTTTTAGTTACATCATGTAATAATTTACTTATATACATACAGGTTTGTACGGAACCCTCGGTGCGCGAGTCCGACTCGCACTTGGCTGTTTTTTTTTAACTTAGCTTCACCCAATCAGTCAAACCCTCCCTTACTCAATTACAACCAAAGTCAATCACACTCAAATATCAACAAACAAAAACAAAATCCAACATTCAATGAAAGGACACCCATAAAGATCACTTCTTACTCATCGCCGTTTAATTTGGCACGGTTCCAACTGGTGTTTGTACCGACTTGCGTTAGGACCGTGTCGCTTGCGCAATAATCCCAACTATTCCGAGCTAATATAAAACTTACATTAAAATAGACGAGACTACAATAATTGTGTTATTATTGGAGGAGATAGTAACTGTATCGCGTGGACGGCATTGGATTCTAGTCAGTAAGCACTTTGACAGTTGCATATGAAATAATTTTACCAGTTTCTTTTATAATACCGTGGTGGCAAACAAGCATACGGTCAGTCTGGGGATAAGAGGACAGAGGAGTCAGAAGTGCGTTACCGAATATTTCTTAAATGATTGATAGTCTGTGAGGTTTCAAGAATGTTTGGGGGTAATCTTTGGAACTCATCGGATTTCAACATTTCTTTCACTAGTATATAGAATAGACCTTCAGGATGGACATTGACTATATCTCCACGGCTTCGCCCGGTTTTTCTGTAACACGTGGGCGGAGCAAGCAATGGCCAGCTCATTTTAATATCGTGAATAAATTGGCGCCCAACGTGGGGCCCATTTGAATTGACGAAAACAATTAGAATTAATTCTTAATTTCAGAGCAAATTGTCCTTTAAATGCAAGTTGCGTAAGCATCTCTTTCCTACTATTTAAGATTGATGATCCTCGTGATATCTTTGTGCGGGTACATAAAATTGTATGTATTTAAATATGTATAAGTAGTTGTATGAATTATATAAGTATGTATATTCATGAAATTAATTGATTTGTGTTTCCATTCTAGTTTCAGCATTTAAGATCCTGCACCACTAAAGTTTCTGTTTAGCCCAATGGTTGACTGGTAGAGAATGCCTGATGGCATTAAGTCCGCCAATTGTACTTTTATTTGTATATTTGTGCAATAAAGTTTAAATAAGTAATTAAAATAAATAATTAATTGAGCTTACTTATGGACTAGGTCGATTTGTGATTTGTGAAGATTGTCCTCTAATATTTATTTATATACTACATACGAACTCGTAGAAGTTACATACGAACAGGTCAAGTTAATATAAAGTTTATAAAGCTTGTAAAAAGTTGTAAAACTCCCAACTTTTCATTTCGAAGTTTCAATTCAAAAACGGCTGAACCGATTTTGTTGAAACGTAGCCAAGAACCATTGCGATCACATCAGCTTTAGACAAAAACACCCCATTAAAATCGGTCCATTCGTTTCGGAGCTACGATGCCATAGACAGACACACAGACATACGATTCTGGGGCCTACACGTGGAGAAGTTGGCACTTGGAGAATACGCAAGAATCTAAAAGTTGAAGATCTAGTGTCCGAGCCGAATATCATAGGAGAAACGAAATTCCACGACTCCGACGGCTCGGGCACGTAGTCCGCATGGTGCAGTCTAGAGAGCGTACTTGGGACGTCCATCTGGTCGAAGATGCGTCCTAGGTACCGGGAGGGGGGTGACGACGTCCAAAAAGACCTTAACGAACTCCGGACAGTCGATTGGACAGAAATGGCATTGGACAGGGAAGCCTGGCAGTCTTTAATGTCAGGGCCAAGAGCCAAGATCCAGTTTGAGTCGTTGCGCCACAGCATGTAAGTAATTTTGAGGAGTTACTAAGTCCATAGAATGTGCGTAGCTCAGCAATGCATCACCAATGGCTTCTAGCTTAATTGTAATTGACATTGCCGCTCTTGCTGCGTTGTAAGTGTCGCTTGGGGTTGAATGAACTTTCTATTTCAGACGTCGTTACATGCAGTTGGACAAATTCAGTCTAATGCGACTGTCGCTGCATTTAATTCACTAGAAAAGGGAATAGAACACGCGTTATAAGCGAGTTAAATAAAAATATTTTTTTTTGAAGCGAAAGCTCTTTTGAAGAGCCGGCGAAAAAAAACTGAAAAATCGTGTTCTTATATTTCAATATTAATCTGAATGTTTTTATAGTAGCATATTAAATAAATACTTTAATAGGCCAAAATTATTCTTAAGAAGAGGTTGTTTAAAAAAACATTGTTAGTGATTTAAAACTGAAAGGGACATCGTCGCAGCACTTTCCAAAAAAATGGTTGTTAATTTGTCTAAAATCTGCTTATTGTAAAATAATCATTCGTTATGAAGATGTTATTTTTTATTCAAATGTCACAAGTTGATCTGTGTGCGGGTGAGATATTGAGCTGACATAAATGAGCAAGTAAGACATAATTTTGGGGGCTACAGTAGCTATAAAGGTTAACGTGAATGATAATTACCACCTGTAAAACTACTTGTGAAATTGCAATAAACTATTGAGTATTGAGTATAATCAAAAATATCCAGGAGACCTCTGTCGGTCAATAATAGTTGCTTGACCATAAACGATACCGACTTTGCATGCCTACAGCCTACACGTAGGATAGGCTACAAGGGCTTCTGATACAAACAAAGTGGAATTAAAAGATTTTTCAAAAACCCAACTGCTTTTTTGCAAATATTAAGAGGAATCCAACGACACCTCATATGTCGAAATCGGTCAAACGGTTTAGGCTGCGGGGCGTGCCAAAGAATAAGACATACATACATAGATACATACATACATAGATACATACGCTCGAAAAACATAACCGGGTGTTTTTCAAAAAAAGTGTATAAGAACATTTTTTTCAGAATTCGTTTTTTTTGGATTTATCTTACTCAGAATCGTTGATACTATCGATCCTTATACAAGAAAAAAATTGTCCCAGATTTTACTATGTAAGTTTTTTCTTCCAGTGCGTCATGACCATATAAATAAAAAAACCGGCCAAGTGCGTGTCGGACCACGCAAAACGAAGGGTTCCGTGCCTATTAAAAAGGTCGTATCGTCACAGAAATTGTACGGCACTTAAGTCCTTTTCTTTGAAGAAGGCAGTTTTTCAGCAATATCTCGAAAACCTCTAAACCGATCTTGTTCAAAACAATTTTCGGTGAATGAAATTAATAAGCCAAGAAATGAATTTTTCCATATTTTTAAAATACACCTTTAAAAAATTAGAGGGGGGGGTCAGAATTTTAGTGACTTTCGGGGCGATTATCTCCGACCCTATTCACTTAATCAAAAAAAATGCTAAGAAACCTTATATTTATTTTGAAAGGCCTATCGATTGATGTGCCACACGGAGGGTCACAATGAAAAAAAAAATTTGACTTTTAGTTTTATGTATGGAGTGCACCCCTAAAATTTTTTTTTTGTCATTTTAATTACAAAACTATGTAGCGGCTAACAAAATACACCTATCCTGAAAATTTTATTCAAATACACCTTATAGTTTTCGAGTAAAATGCCTGTGACATACGGACAGACGGACAGACGGACAGACGGACAGACGGACAGACGGACAGACGGACAGACGGACATGACGAAACTATAAGGGTTCAGTTTTTGCCATTTTGGCTACGGAACCCTAAAAAGGACTGCATACAAAAATGTGACGATCTGGAATGGAATATTTCGGACACTTTTTTTTCTTGTATCCTCATACAAGAAAAAAAAGTGTCGATAGAGTCAACGATTCTGAGTAAGTAAAAGCCAAAAAAATCAAATTGTAAAAAAATATGTTGATGTACACTGTTTGTGTAAGATGTAATGTAAAAACGCTCAACCCTCCTTTCCTTCGGCAGTCGGGTAAAAATTTACAGAATTTAAACAAACCAGCAGCAATCACGAAACAACTGAACATTGAAAAACCAAAACATTCGGAAGTAGGCAGATAATTTGCGTCAAGACACTCGCTATTAGGGCGCGGGGACGTCGGCGCCTCGCGTGCGTCCTTAATTGCTGGTAGTGCCATGTTTTACGCATTATACGGCTTAAGGAGGTGCTGGAAGAAGGCGAGTCTACTTGCCAGCTTACTTGACTAGTTTTGTTATCATCATCATCAGCCTATATACGTCCCATGTCATGAATGAGAGGGAACGGGCAGTAGTCCCCACGCTGGCCCAGTGCGGATTGGGAACTTCACATACCTATTTGAATTTCTTCTCAGATGTATGCAGGTTTCCTCACGATGTTTTCCTTCACCGAAAAGCTAACGGTAAATATCAAATGATATTCCGTACATAAGTTCCGAAAAACTCATTAGTGTACGAGGCGGGATTCGAACCCACGACTGCCGTTTGACAGCCGCATGCCTGAACCACTAGGCCTCCGTAGCTTATAGTGCTTTGTTATACGGTAGATATATTGTTAGCTTTGTTATAGCATTGATAATCTATTTGAGTAAAGGAAAAAATGAACCTCTATGACCCAAACGTGAAAATTACAAAATCTGAGATGACAATCCAGAGATTTCGAAAGTTAGCCCAAAAATGGATAGCAGCTGATATAAATATCCAAAACGCCACTCCAAACGATAGGTGAAAGGACCCTCTTTTTAATCAAAATGTCATTTCATATGGAAAACCTGAATTAGTCACTTTTATGAAACGTCAAAAACGCTCTGTTAGTAGAATAGTTAGAAAGAAATAGGAACATGTGTGTGACATCATCAGTTTTTTGGTTAAACATTATTATAATATAGACTGATGATGATAATAGATTATCTCACTGCTGGGCAAATGCCTCCTTTTCTTCCACTGCTCTCGTTTTTGAGCTTGATCTGGGCAGTTCTTTCCATTCAGTCCAACTCTTCCGCCACCGCAGACGGGATCGCGTCACCTTTCCGAATTCTGAAGTGTTCAATTCTTAGTGCTCTTTGCCCATAACTCGACGGGCATACGACAGAGGTGACCAGCCCAGTCCCACTTTGACATGGCCACTTTCCGGGCTACATCTACAATTTGAGTCTGCGAGCGGAGCGTAGTGGTCTTGGTTTAGTCAAGCAGTTTGTAAGTATTTCGAGGAACTTTTTTTTTGTTTTCAACTAACGTATTGCGAAGAAAACTTGATACAAGTATCAGGAGTTACCCAATCTCAGCCCCGAACTCGAACACCTTCCAACTTGCCGTTCAAGTAGCTCGCCCCACCCAAAGCCAGCCCGGCTATGCGTGTCGCTCGCCAGGCTCGGCACGCAGGATTGTGTGAAGCAGATACCGCGTCTCTCCCCGATCGAATGATAGGGCAATTAACTTCCTGACGTACTAGTTTTAGGGTTCTTTTGAGGGCATTCGTGTTGTGCCCCGTGAAAGATTGTAAATTTTAAAGTCTACGTAAGTGTTTGAAGATATATGAACAGGCTCTAACGGCTGTGAATTTGATGAGGGTTATAAGTAAGAACGGAGAGATAGGCCATAGCGGAATGTCATAGGTCATATTTGGAACATACCAACTGGGAAAGTACCTTCATCTTTTTATATAGAAAACTCCCGTGAGAATCAGACATATTAAAATATAATGAAAACAGGTCACTCACGTATTTAATCGCTCGACATGTTTCGAACCGATTCGCGGTTCTTAATCATGAGCACACGCGGCTGGTTCTACGCCGGCGACTACTACGCGTGGTTCAGGTGCGGACGAGACATTAGCAAGTGACGTAGTAGTAGTAACCCGACATTAAACAATTTTGAAGAAAACGAGGGTAGATCTCGCCTTCTGCGCTGACCCCGCCTGCGCCGGCGCAAACCAGCCGAGCGAGCAGGGCCCGGGGCCGCAGTGCTAAACGCGCCGGCAACAAGTGTGCTCATGATTAAGAACCGCGAATCGGTTCGAAACATGTCGAGCGATATTCGACATTCAATGCGTGAGTGACCCTTTTTAGGGTTCCGTAGCCAAAATGGCAAAAACGGAACCCTTATAGTTTCGTCATGTCCGTCTGTCCGTCTGTCCGTCTGTCCGTCTGTCCGTCTGTCCGTCTGTCCGTCTGTCCGTCTGTCCGTATGTCACAGGCATTTTACTCGAAAACTATAAGGTGTATTTGAATAAAATTTTGAGGATAGGTGTATTTTGTTAGCCGCTACATAGTTTTGTAATTAAAATGACAAAAAAAAAGTTTTTTAAGGGTGCACTCCATACATAAAACTAAAAGTCAAAATTTTTTTTTCATTGTGACCCCCCGTGTGGCACATCAATCGATAGGCCTTTCAAAATAAATATAAGGTTTCTTAGCATTTTTTTTGATTAAGTGAATAGGGTCGGAGATAATCGCCCCGAAAGTCACTAAAATTCTGTCCCCCCCCTCTAATTTTTGAACGGTGTATTTTAAAAATATGGAAAAATTCATGGACATGGGGCTTATTAATTTCATTCACCGAAAATTGTTTTGAACAAGATCGGTTTAGAGGTTTTCGAGATATTGCTGAAAAACTGCCTTCCTCAAAGAAAAGGACGTAAGTGCCGCAAAATTTCTGTGACGATACGATCTTTTTAATAGGCACGGAACCCTTCGTTTTGCGTGGTCCGACACGCACTTGGCCGGTTTTCATTTTTTAATATACCTTCATCTTGTGGAAGTGGCCAATAACATAACTACTTGCTCTGTAGATTTGCTCTGTGGAGTGGAGTAAGCCACCAGAGCTCTCGATGATGCAATGTGTCAAGAGCGAGGGACCTGCATTTGTTTCTAGCTGTCCATCCAAAGAATCCTCAAATCTTTACGTTTTACTTTTCCGGTTACGCATACTAAGGTAGGTACAGTCACGAACTTTAATTTGGGACCCACCTAAGGTGGAATATCGTATCATACTGAAGACATTTGGAGCTAATATTTTAAAGGAGTGTCATAAAATTTGCCATAGACAACTTACGTGTATACGTGTCTAGGGGCAACTGCTCAGTGACGTCAACCGGGCGGACCGAGTCAAACGATCATTTCCGATTTTTTCCGACGAATTGTCACTCGTATTTTTGACCCTGTCTTCTATCCGACCATATTTGTTATTTGCAAATAATGTTTCGCGAAAAATTACAGTTTTCAATAAATTTTCTTGTCTGACACTGACACATGTTCGTAATTAGACCGTAAATGATAGCTTTTGGCAAAGAGGTTATCAATTCAAGGGCCTATTCGATAAGACTATTATTGAACTGAAGTTTTCGAGCTTATTGCATTATCAATGTTCTAACAACATTTGAAGGAAATAGGTCCCAAATTAAAGTTCGTGACTGTACCTTAGTTTGGTGCGTGTTGAATAGACGCAAGGAACTTCGCGAAGCTTGAAAGTCTTGAAACGTGTGTTGTGGTTTTTTCTTTCGACAGTTAGCGGTTGAACAATGCGA
Organism: Epinotia nisella; assembly: GCA_932294315.1. Classification (NCBI taxonomy): domain Eukaryota; kingdom Metazoa; phylum Arthropoda; class Insecta; order Lepidoptera; family Tortricidae; genus Epinotia; species Epinotia nisella. The sequence goes on from OW028677.1 coordinate 1,857,115, forward strand.
GACGTTTTATAACTGTCAAATAAAGTTTTGTATAGAATTTATGAGAATGAGGAAAGTTAGCAGTGGTATTGTTTACCAGACGTATACAATATCAAAAACCGGCCAAGTGCGTGTCAGACCACGCAAAACGAAGGGTTCCGTGCCTATTAAGAAGGTCGTATCGTCATAGAAATCTTACGGCACTTACGTCCTTTTCTTTGAGGAAGGCAGTTTTTCAGCAATATCTCGGAAACCTTTCATCCGATCTTGTTCAAAACAATTTTCAGTGAATGAACTTAATAAGTCCTGTGTCCATTAATTTTTTCATATTTTTAAAATACACCGTTCAAAAATTAGAGGGGGAGGACAGAATTTTAGTGACTTTCGGGGCGATTATCTCCGACTCTATTCACTAAATCAAAAAAAAATGCCAAGAAACCTTATATTTATTTTGAAAGGCCTATCGATTGATGAGCCACACGGGGGGTCACAATGAAACATTTTTTTTTGACTTTTAGTTTTATGTATGGAGTGCACCCCTAAAAAAATTTTTTTTAGTAATTTTAATTACAAAACTATGTAGCGGCTAACAAACTACACCTATACTCAAAATTTTATTCAAATACACCTTATAGTTTTCGAGTAAAATGCCTGTGACATACGGACAGACGGACAGACGGACATGACGAAACTATAAGGGTTCTGTTTTTGCCATTTTGGCTACGGAACCCTAAAAACTAGTACAAATGAATATAGTTTTATGTAGGGTCAGTAGAGGCAAGTGCGCCACCGGGGTAAGTGCGGTTTTCATCAAAACAACATTATACATCCGTGATCCATGTAATAACCTTGTTTTACTTGGTTCCCTATGGATCCAACATCCATATGTAACGCCTTGGCCACGACTTTGGTCTTAAGCGACCTGCGGCAGCGGTTTTTCTAATTCATTGCGCGTGATCCCAACTAACCACAGTGCGTTGCGCGTCTCGACCGCGCAATGAACAGATAAAACGCTGCCGCAGGTCGCTTAAGCTTAAGACCAAAGTCGTGGCCAAGGCGTTCGAGGTCGCTAGTTGTGTAACATCTGTAGATTTCGATATTTTTGATGAAAGGCGCACTAACCCCGGTGGCGCACTTGCCCCTATTGACCCTAATTCAAAGTCTAGGAAAAATTCTGTGATATTCTGTCCCCAATATAGTAAAAAAGAAATTCAATGTTACAGTACAAATGCAAAGTTATTTACTTTTATGTAAAAGCACTCCTAAAGTAATTCGTATACCAAGAAAACATACATTAGAGGCAGTAAAAATAACCATTACATTCCACTATACTGGCACTGATCACGCAAAACTAAAGCCCTTACAAATGTTAGAACGCAAATGCTTTATCGATTCCACCAACTAACAAGTTGAGAACATTGATAGCCAGCAATTATTCAAAGGGACCTACTGTACTCCGAATACAAAACGACTTAAGTTTCAAGACATTCCCATTAAAATAAGTCATTTAACTTTACGCTACGCAAACACCTTCCCGGTACCACAAGCGCAAATCTTCGCGGGCTTCAACTGTTTTCACGCGGCACGCGATTTTCACTGTCTGTCTTGTGTATATCTAACTTTTAAGCATCGTAAGTTAGCGCTCAATGGATGCGTGTTTTACTGGTTTTTAGACAGGTGTCGGATTTACGCGTCGGCGATTACATCGCGAGTTATGGCGGCGAACACCTCGGGTTTTACGGGTCTGCTGGAGTCCTGAAAACGCGCGTTTTATGGTTAGGAGGGCAACGTGTACAGACGAACTCAGAAGTAGCTGAACACCTTGATAGTTGATACTTTGTCGTTTTCACCCGATCCACAACTTTGTATGATAGTATAAACACGACGTTTAAGCGACAATGTACAAGTGTTCAACCCCTTGTCCGGTACTAAGTTATATAGCAGTATTGTTTATTTTGTTATTGAATTTGCATGCAGTTAGGATTTATATTGTTGAAAATTATACATAGGTGGTGCCCTTGCCAGACAAAGAATGAATCACTTTGGTAACGGCTACCCGCAACCAATGGAATTCAGGGTGCTCCCACTGAGCTGCATCATCCGCTTTGTGGAAATGATGGAGCGAGCTTGGGAGTAGCTATAAAGGGGAGGGCAAATGCACAAAAGATCCCACTGGGTCGAAGTGTATCCGAAAGGGCCCTCAAATAGATAAGATAAGATAAGATACATAGGTAGTCGAACTTTTTGATATATTCAATAAATATTACCTCTATAATATATCATAATAATGTATGAGTATCTGAAGCATAAATTATCTTACAGAACAATACTAGGGGTGCAAAAATTTGCAACGGCAGCCCCATAAAAATAAATTCATGAATTATTCATTGATATATAGACTTTTCTTGCCATCCTTTTTGACGCGTTATGTGGGGTTATGAACAAAAAGGGGGATTTGGATCCATTTGGTGTCAGGAAATGTGGCGGACCACAAACGAGGTTGGTTGACGACATCACTTACACTACCAATAAATCGCAAGAGGTGACGCTGGACCGGTCAGAGGCAGAGGCTGGGGGAGGCCTTCACTCGCGTAGAAGTCCACCAAAAATTGTTAATAAGATAAATTGTGTTATTAAATTAATAGAATAATTAGATTTACTTATACATATAGTGCTAAGTAACGGTCTGAAATTAAAAGGCTTTCTATTTTTTATTTTTAAACAGACTTTTGTACCTACAATACCTATGTATTATATGTCATATACGCCGCTTTTTTCGGAAAAACACTTTATTTATTTATTGATATTTATTTTTATCGATTATGATCGCAGGTAAAGTTATCTGGATTTTTGCCAATATTGCCCATGTCGATACTGACGCAAATATAGCTCTTATAATGTTGAGACAAGCGAGACTAAGTCCAAAATTTTGGGCAAACATGGCGTTCCATTTGAACATCTTTGGTCTTAACTACGCAAAGTTTAACACGATACAGTAGGCAATGTTACCTGGGTATTTTCATTCTTCGCTATACGAGTTATACGATTACGTACATACATACATAACACCAACCGAAAAAAAAATAGAACATTTAAAAATATTGTTGATAAATTACTCAGGATTTTTATTCATGTTCAAAGTTATGTCCTCTGGAAAAGTTTCAGCGATAACATAGCCGGAGCTAAGCTATTCTTTTAAACGTTTTAATAGCCGTATTACGATATAATCCCTAACAAGAAGATCGTCTAAACCCGTACATAAAAATCAAACAAGACATAAAACTAAACCTAATGAATACGGAAACGGATTTGTCGCGTGTCGCGTGTCTCCAAAAACGTACTCAAGAGTTGAACGAACTCTCCTTAAAGGGCCACCGATTTCCAACAACATCGCCGTCCATTGCTTCTTCAACGAAATAGTTATAGTAAGACACAGTAACATGGCCAGTAATGCACGTGAAAGTTATATTTACGCCCAGCAGTGTCATGTTACGCGACGATGGCCCTTCTATTTTGTCAAATTGTAGCTGAAATAAAACGGGTGTGTAATAAAAATACCACGCATGTATGTCTGTACGTGTGTGTGTGTTATTGCAGATGAAAATAGCGCCGACATGGGATGTGGTATGGGAATGCAGTGGCAAGGAAAATAACCGTAGCACATACGAAACGATTAGTGCGTTTACGGCGCGCTGATATCGCTTTTCTTAGGTACATACCTAATATCTCTATTGTATCCATCTAAAATTTTGTATCTGTGCAAACTGTTGAATCTATATAAAATATTGTATCTATGTAAAACGCTTTATCGATGAAAAATGTTTTCAATGTAGACGCCGTTACCATTTTAATTTTATTTGTGTCCTCACAACCAATTTTGACAACAACGGTATCTTGGAACACTTATTGGGAACTTCATTAATATTATAGGCACACTTACAGCAACTGTGACTTTTGCACACAAAAACAATCTGAAGATTAATAGTGTATGTTCGGTGCACGATATAGCCAGAGTCCAGACCCTATCCTAGTCTAGTTATTTACGATACAAGTGCAGAAAATAGGAAATTCGCAACGAGTGGCGATAAATTAAAACACGACGAAGGGAGTGTTTTAAATCGACACGGGTTTCGAATTACCTATTCGCACGTGTATCGTACAACGTTTTACAGTACATATGGCTCTTTAAAGTTTCAACATATGCACGGAAAGTGCTCATTTCCGCACTAGTGCGGAAAAGTAACACCATGTGTACTGTAAAATATTTTTATTAAACAGTGGTTAAATACTTGTCTCTTTCAGGCAAGAAAAGCCGATGACAGAGAGACAACTGCTGATAAACTGAATCCTATTATGTTTGAGGAAACGTGTGCGTTTTATTAAATGTACCGTTATCATCATCATCATCATATCAGCCAAAAGACGTCCACTGCTGGACGTAGGCCTCCCTTAAAGAGTGCCAAATTGACCGGTCCTGCGCCACCCGCATCCAGCGGACTCCCGCGACCTTTACCAGGTCAACAGTCCACCTTGTGGGGGGCCTACCCACGCCGCGCCTTCCAGTACGTGGTCGCCACTAGTGAACCTTTCCGCCCCAACGGCCATCGGTTCTACGTGCAATGTGCCCCGCCCACTGCCACTTAAGTTTAGCGATTCTGAGGGCTATATCGGTTACATTGGTTCTGCTGCGGATAGCCTCATTTCGCGGGGAGAAACATGTGCGTTTTATTAAATGTACAATTACGTTTGACTGTAATTGTTTTGATAAATCCCCAGACAGTGAACGCTGAACGTTACATTAAGTACTCACTAACACGCAAAATACACCAACTTCAACGAATAGTTAACATAAAAAGCTGACCGACGAAAAAACTAGACGCTCAGTAATTATAAACTTGTATTACATGCGATAACCAAGATTCAATCAACATGGAACGTTATAGGAAACAATTAATATAATAATCCACCCACATATCTTCCTTACCCTAAAAAAGACCTAAATCACACCATCAGTATGGGGCATACTACCTTTTGGAATTATCATATCATAGGTCGACAAAGGTCAACGTTCGAGGATCATAAAACTAAAGCTAACATTCGTTGCAATTCAAGAGTATAAAGAATTATAGAAATCAAATTACTTATCCGACCAGTTGCAATACAATTCACGGTCGTTAACTGCAAAGAAACTGCAGCCAAAACGTTAAAAAAACAATAATTTAGCAAAAACACTCTTTAACCGACCTCAAATCAGTAGCCAACTGCATCAAGTTTGCCTATAAAATTTGAATCCTCCCCTCAATTTCTCCAGGATCCTATCATCAGAACTGGATTTTGGTGACAGCGGGACCAATGGAGCCGTAGCATGGTTGGCCTTGTCACGCGACAGGTGATAGGATAGAGCGTGCGTCACTGGCTGACACCGTTCGATAGAACGAGACGACGCTCCTATCTTGTCACTTGTCGCGTGATAAGGTTAATATATGCTTTCAAACAAAGAAATAATTTTTCAAATCGGTTCATAAATTACCGAGTTATCGCGTAACAAACACAAAAAAAACATACAATGGAATTGAGATCTCCTCCTTTTTTGAAGTCGGTTTAAAACCGATGATGCCCTCTTCATAGAAGTGACGAGAGTTTCAACCGATCAGGAAACTACAAACTAAAACTACACAACTAAATTATAGTGTATGAACTATCAATTTGTTGTAAGTGTCGCTTGGGGTTGAATGAACTTTCTATTTCAGACGTCGTTACATGCAGTTGGACAAATTCAGTCTAATGCGACTGTCGCTGCATTTAATTCACTAGAAAAGGGAATAGAACACGCGTTATAAGCGAGTTAAATAAAAATATTTTTTTTTGAAGCGAAAGCTCTTTTGAAGAGCCGGCGAAAAAAAACTGAAAAATCGTGTTCTTATATTTCAATATTAATCTGAATGTTTTTATAGTAGCATATTAAATAAATACTTTAATAGGCCAAAATTATTCTTAAGAAGAGGTTGTTTAAAAAAACATTGTTAGTGATTTAAAACTGAAAGGGACATCGTCGCAGCACTTTCCAAAAAAATGGTTGTTAATTTGTCTAAAATCTGCTTATTGTAAAATAATCATTCGTTATGAAGATGTTATTTTTTATTCAAATGTCACAAGTTGATCTGTGTGCGGGTGAGATATTGAGCTGACATAAAATGAGCAAGCAAGACATAATTTTGGGGGCTACAGTAGCTCTAAAGGTTAACGTGAATGATAATCAAATATATCCAGGAGACCTCTGTCGGTCAATAATAGTTGCTTGACCATAAACTATACGGACTTTGCATGCCTACAGCCTACACGTAGGATAGGCTACAGGGGCTTCTGATACAAACAAGTGGAATTAAAAGATTTTTCAAAAACCCAACTGCTTTTTTGCAAATATTATAAACCTATGTCACTACCATGATTAAGAGGAATCCAACGACACCTCATATGTCGAAATCCGTCAAACGGTTTAGGCTATATACATAGATACATACATACGCTTGAAAAACATAACCGGGTGTTTTTCAAAAAAAGTGTATAAGAACTTTTTGTCAGAATTTTTTTTTTTGGATTTATCTTACTCAGAATCGTTGATACTATCGATCCTTATACAAGAAAAAAATTGTCCCAGATTTTACTATGTAAGTTTTTTCTTCCAGTGCGTCATGACCATATAAATAAAAAAGGACTGCATACAAAAATGTGACGATCTGGAATGGAATATTTCGGACACTTTTTTTCTTGTATGAGGATTGATAGTGTCAAGGATTCTGAGTAAAATAAACCCAAAAAAATCGAATTGTGAAAAAATAAGGTTGAAAATCGCTCAACCCTCCTGTCCTTCGGCAGTCGGGTAAAAATTAACAGAATTTAAACAAACCAGCAGCAATCACGAAACAACTGAACATTGAAAAACCAAAACATTCGGAAGTAGGCAGATAATTTGCGTCAAGCAAGACACTCGCTATTAGGGCGCGGGGACGTCGGCGCCTCGCGTGCGTCCTTAATTGCTGGTAGTGCCATGTTTTACGCATTATACGGCTTAAGGAGGTGCTGGAAGAAGGCGAGTCTACTTGCCAGCTTACTTGACTAGTTACTAGTGCTTTGTTATCATCATCATCATCATCATCAGCCTATATACGTCCCATGTCATGCATGAAAGGGAACGGGCAGTAACCCCCCGCTGGCCCAGTGCGGATTGGGAACTTCACATACCTCTTTGAATTTCTTCTCAGATGTATGCAGGGTTCCTCACGATGTTTTCCTTCACCGAAAAGCTAACGGTAAATATCAAATGATATTCCGTACATAAGTTCCGAAAAACTCATTGGTAATTGCCGGGATTCGAACCCACGACTGCCGTTTGACAGCCGCATACCTGAACCACTAGGCCTCCGTAGCTTAGAGTGCTTTGTTAGATTTGTTATAGCATTGATAATCTATTTGAGTAAAGGAAAAAAAATGAATCTCTATGACCCAAACCTGAAAATTACCAAATCTAAGACTACAATCCAGAGATTTCGAAAGTTAGCCCAAAAATGGATAGCAGCTGATATAAATATCCAAAACGCCACTCAAAACGATAGGTGAAGGGACCTTCTTTTTAATTAAATTCCTACAAAATAACATTTCATATCGAAAACCTGAATTAGTCACTTTTATGAAACGTCAAAAACGCTCTGTTAGTAGTATAGTTAGAAAGAAATAGGAACATGTGACATCATCAGTTTTTTGGTTAAACATTATTATAATATAGACTGATGATGATGATAGAGTGTCTCACTAATGGGCAAATGCCTCCTTTTCTTCCACTGCTCTCGTTTTTGAGTTTGATCTGGGCAGTTCTTTATATTCAGTCCAACTCATCCCGCCACCGCAGACGAGATCGCGTCACCTTTCCGAGTTCTGAAGTGTTCAATTCGTGGTGCTCTTTGCCCATAACTCGACGGGCATACGGCAGAGGTGACCCGCCCAGTCCCACTTTAACATGGCCACTTTCCGAGCTACATCTACAATTTGAGTCTGCGAGCGCAGCGTGGTGGTCAAGCAGTTTGTAAGTATTTCGAGTTTGTCATGAGCTTAGTATATATTAGGTAATGATTTTTGACGTGATAACGTCTTCTAAACGCCGGCTGCACGCACGAAAAAGTGTGACTCATTCTCCCGTTCCGTTGACTGACATATCAACGCACATTCACATTCATCAATGTTTTCTTATGACGTATCACGTAAAATTATCGTCCGTAAACCGACTTTACAAATAACCATTTTTTTTGTTTTCAACTAACGTATTGCGAAGAAAACTTGATACAAGTATCAGGAGTTACCCAATCTCAGCCCCGAACTCGAACACCTTCCAACTTGCCGTTCAAGTAGCTCGCCCCACCCAAAGCCAGCCCGGCGATGCGTGTCGCTCGCCAGGCTCGGCACGCAGAATTGTGTGAAGCAGATACTGCGTCTCGCCCCGATCGAATGATAGGGCAATTAACTTCCTGACGTACTAGTTTTAAGGTTCTTTTGAGGGCATTCGTGTTGTGTCCCGTGAAAGATTGTAAATTTTGAAGACTACGTAAGTGTTTGAAGATATATGAACAGGCTCTAACGGCTGTGAATTTGATGAGGGTTATAAGTAAGAACGGAGAGATAGGCCATAGCGGAATGTCATAGGTCATATTTGGAACATACCAACTGGGAAAGTACCTTCATCTTTTTATATAGAAAACTCCCGTGAGAATCAGACATGTTAAAATATAATGAAAACAGGTCACTCACGTATTTAATCGCTCGACATGTTTCGAACCGATTCGCGGTTCTTAATCATGAGCACACGCGGCTGGTTCTACGCCGGCGACTACTACGCGTGGTTCCGGTGCGGACGAGACTTTAGCAAGTGACGTAGTAGTAGTAACCCGACATTAAACAATTTTGAAGAAAACGAGGGTAGATTCTCGCCTTCTGCGCTGACCCCGCCTGCGCCGGCGCAAACCAGCCGAGCGAGCAGGGCGCGGGCCCGCAGTGCTAAACGCGCCGGAAACAAGTGTGCTCATGATTAAGAACCGCGAATCGGTTCGAAACATGTCGAGCGATATTCGACATTCAATGCGTGAGTAACCCTTTTTCATTTTTTAATATACCTTTATATTGTGGAAGTGGCCAATAACATAACTACTTGCTCTGTAGATTTGCTCTGTGGAGTGGAGTAAGCCACCAGAGGTCTCGATGATGCAATGTGTCAAGAGCGAGGGACCTGCATTTGTTTCTAGCTGTCCATCCAAAGAATCCTCAAATCTTTACGTTTTACTTTTCCGGTTATGCTTACTAAGGTAGGTACAGTCACGAAGTAATTTGGGACCCACCTAAGGTGGAATATCGTATAGGTATAGCATACTGAAGACATTTGGAGCTAATATTTTAAAGGAGTGTCATAAAATTTGCCATAGACAACTTACGTTTATACGTGTCTAGGGGCAACTGCTCAGTGACGTCAACCGGGCGGAACGAGTCAAATGATCATTTCCGATTTTTTCCGACGAATTGTCACTCGTATTTTTGACCCTATTCTTCTATCCGGACATATTTGTTATTTGCAAATAATATTTCGCGAAAAATGACAGTTTTCAATAAATTTTCTTGTCTGACACTGACACATGTTCGTAATTAGACCGTAATGATAGCTTTTGGCAAAGAGGTTATCAATTCAATGGCCCATTCCATAAGTCTATTATTGAACTGAAGTTTTCAACCTTATTGCATTGTGAATGTTCTAACAACATTTGAAGGAAATAGGTCCCAAATTAAAGTTCGTGAACCTTAGTTCGATGCGTGTTGAATAGAGGCAAGGAACTTCGCGAAGCTTGAAAGTCTTGAAACGTGTGTTGTGGTTTTTTCTTTCGACAGTTAGTGGTTGAAGAATGCGAGACGTTTTATAACTGTCAAATAAAGTTTTGTATAGAATTTATGAGAATGAGGAATGTTAGCAGTGGTATTGTTTACCAGACGTATACAATATCAAAAACCGGCCAAGTGCGTGTCAGACCACGCAAAACGAAGGGTTCCGTGCCTATTAAGAAGGTCGTATCGTCATAGAAATCTTACGGCACTTACGTCCTTTTCTTTGAGGAAGGCAGTTTTTCAGCAATATCTCGGAAACCTTTCATCCGATCTTGTTCAAAACAATTTTCAGTGAATGAACTTAATAAGTCCTGTGTCCATTAATTTTTTCATATTTTTAAAATACACCGTTCAAAAATTAGAGGGGGAGGACAGAATTTTAGTGACTTTCGGGGCGATTATCTCCGACTCTATTCACTAAATCAAAAAAAATGCTAAGAAACCTTATATTTATTTTGAAAGGCCTATCGATTGATGAGCCACACGGGGGGTCACAATGAAATTTTTTTTTTGACTTTTAGTTTTATGTATGGAGTGCACCCCTAAAAAAAATTTTTTTTGTAATTTTAATTACAAAACTATATAGCGGCTAACAAAATACATCTATACTCAAAATTGTATTCAAATACACCTTATAGTTTTCGAGTAAAATGCCTGTGACATACGGACAGACGGACAGACGGAGATGACAAAACTATAAGGGTTCCGTTTTTGCCATTTTGGCTACGGAACCCTAAAAACTAGTACAAATGAATATAGTTTTATGTAGGGTCAGTAGAGGCAAGTGCGCCACCGGGGTAAGTGCGGTTTTCATCAAAACAACATTATACATCCGTGATCCATGTAATAACCTTGTTTTACTTGGTTCCCCATGGATCCAACATCCATATGTAACGCCTTGGCCACGACTTTGGTCTTAAGCGACCTGCGGCAGCGGTTTTTCTAATTCATTGCGCGTGATCCCAACTAACCACAGTGCGTTGCGCGTCTCGACCGCGCAATAAACAGATAAAACGCTGCCGCAGGTCGCTTAAGCTTAAGACCAAAGTCGTGGCCAAGGCGTTCGAGGTCGCTAGTTGTGTAACATCTGTAGATTTCGATATTTTTGATGAAAGGCGCACTAACCCCGGTGGCGCACTTGCCCCTATTGACCCTAATTCAAAGTCTAGGAAAAATTCTGTGATATTCTGTCCCCAATATAGTAAAAAAGAAATTCAATGTTACAGTACAAATGCAAAGTTATTTACTTTTATGTAAAAGCACTCCTAAAGTAATTCGTATACCAAGAAAACATACATTAGAGGCAGTAAAAATAACCATTACATTCCACTATACTGGCACTGATCACGCAAAACTAAAGCCCTTACAAATGTTAGAACGCAAATGCTTTATCGATTCCACCAACTAACAAGTTGAGAACATTGATAGCCAGCAATTATTCAAAGGGACCTACTGTACTCCGAATACAAAACGACTTAAGTTTCAAGACATTCCCATTAAAATAAGTCATTTAACTTTACGCTACGCAAACACCTTCCCGGTACCACAAGCGCAAATCTTCGCGGGCTTCAACTGTTTTCACGCGGCACGCGATTTTCACTGTCTGTCTTGTGTATATCTAACTTTTAAGCATCGTAAGTTAGCGCTCAATGGATGCGTGTTTTACTGGTTTTTAGACAGGTGTCGGATTTACGCGTCGGCGATTACATCGCGAGTTATGGCGGCGAACACCTCGGGTTTTACGGGTCTGCTGGAGTCCTGAAAACGCGCGTTTTATGGTTAGGAGGGCAACGTGTACAGACGAACTCAGAAGTAGCTGAACACCTTGATAGTTGATACTTTGTCGTTTTCACCCGATCCACAACTTTGTATGATAGTATAAACACGACGTTTAAGCGACAATGTACAAGTGTTCAACCCCTTGTCCGGTACTAAGTTATATAGCAGTATGGTTTATTTTGTTATTGAATTTGCATGCAGTTAGGATTTATATTGTTGAAAATTATACATAGGTGGTGCCCTTGCCAGACAAAGAATGAATCACTTTGGTAACGGCTACCCGCAACCAATGGAATTCAGGGTGCTCCCACTGAGCTGCATCATCCGCTTTGTGGAAATGATGGAGCGAGCTTGGGAGTAGCTATAAAGGGGAGGGCAAATGCACAAAAGATCCCACTGGGTCGAAGTGTATCCGAAAGGGCCCTCAAATAGATAAGATAAGATAAGATACATAGGTAGTCGAACTTTTTGATATATTCAATAAATATTACCTCTATAATATATCATAATAATGTATGAGTATCTGAAGCATAAATTATCTTCCAGAACAATACTAGGGGTGCAAAAATTTGCAACGGCAGCCCCATAAAAATAAATTCATGAATTATTCATTGATATATAGACTTTTCTTGCCATCCTTTTTGACGCGTTATGTGGGGTTATGAACAAAAAGGGGGATTTGGATCCATTTGGTGTCAGGAAATGTGGCGGACCACAAACGAGGTTGGTTGACGACATCACTTACACTACCAATAAATCGCAAGAGGTGACGCAGGACCGGTCAGAGGCAGAGGCTGGGGGAGGCCTTCACTCGCGTAGAAGTCCACCAAAAATTGTTAATAAGATAAATTGTGTTATTAAATTAATAGAATAATTAGATTTACTTATACATATAGTGCTAAGTAACGGTCTGAAATTAAAAGGCTTTCTATTTTTTATTTTTAAACAGACTTTTGTACCTACAATACCTATGTATTATATGTCATATACGCCGCTTTTTTCGGAAAAACACTTTATTTATTTATTGATATTTATTTTTATCGATTATGATCGCAGGTAAAGTTATCTGGATTTTTGCCAATATTGCCCATGTCGATACTGACGCAAATATAGCTCTTATAATGTTGAGACAAGCGAGACTAAGTCCAAAATTTTGGGCAAACATGGCGTTCCATTTGAACATCTTTGGTCTTAACTACGCAAAGTTTAACACGATACAGTAGGCAATGTTACCTGGGTATTTTCATTCTTCGCTATACGAGTTATACGATTACGTACATACATACATAACACCAACCGAAAAAAAAATAGAACATTTAAAAAGATTGTTGATAAATTACTCAGAATTTTTATTCATGTTCAAAGTTATGTCCTCTGGAAAAGTTTCAGCGATAACATAGCCGGAGCTAAGCTATTCTTTTAAACGTTTTAATAGCCGTATTACGATATAATCCCTAACAAGAAGATCGTCTAAACCCGTACATAAAAATCAAACAAGACATAAAACTAAACCTAATGAATACGGAAACGGATTTGTCGCGTGGTGTCCAAAAACGTACTCAAGAGTTGAACGAACTCTCATTAAAGGGCCACCGATTTCCAACAACATCGCCGTCCATTGCTTCTTCAACGAAATAGTTATAGTAAGACACAGTAACATGGCCAGTAATGCACGTGAAAGTTATATTTACGCCCAGCAGTGTCATGTTACGCGACGATGGCCCTTCTATTTTGTCAAATTGTAGCTGAAATAAAACGGGTGTGTAATAAAAATACCACGCATGTATGTCTGTACGTGTGTGTGTGTTAATGCAGATGAAAATAGCGCCGACATGGGATGTGGTATGGGAATGCAGTGGCAAGGAAAATAACCGTAGGACATACGAAACGATTAGTGTGTTAACAGCGCGCTGATATAGTTTTTTGACGTGATGACGTCTTATATCGAGGAACGCCGGCTGCACGCACGAAAAAGTGCGACTCAATGTCCCGTTCCGTTGACTGACATAATCAACGCACAGCCCAAACCGCTGGTTCTAGATTCCAAATTTGGCAGTAGGTTCCTTATAAGGTCTAGGGGTGCACTAAGAAAGGATTTATCAAAATTCACCCTCTAAGGGGGTGAAATGGGTAACTCCATTAATATTATATTACTCTGATACTGAAATGATTATATTGTATACTGTGTTGAAAAAATGATACCTCGCCGAGTTTTTTACGCCGGTTCTTCTCGCGGCAGAGGTTTTCTTTCCGAACCGTAGTTTATTTACATTCATAGGTGCATGTAATATGCCTAAATTGAAGAATAAATCACTTTGACTATTGACTTTGACTGTGACTTTTGCACACAAAAACTATCTGACGATTAATAGTGTATGTTCGGTGCACGATATAGCCAAAGTCCAGACCCTATCCTATTCAATATTTTTATTAAACAGTTGTTAAATACTTGTCTCTTTCAGGCAAGAAAAGCCGATGACAGAGAGACAACTGCTGATAAACTGAATCCTATTATGTTTGATGAAACGTGTGCGTTTTATTAAATGTACCGTTATCATCATCATCATCATATCAGCCAAAAGACGTCCACTGCTGGACGTAGGCCTCCCTTAAAGAGTGCCAAATTGACCGGTCCTGCGCCACCCGCATCCAGCGGACTCCCGCGACCTTTACCAGGTCAACAGTCCACCTTGTGGGGGGGCCTACCCACGCCGCGCCTTCCAGTACGTGGTCGCCACTAGTGAACCTTTCCGCCCCAACGGCCATCGGTTCTACGTGCAATGTGCCCCGCCCACTGCCACTTAAGTTTAGCGATTCTGAGGGCTATATCGGTTACATTCGTTCTGCTGCGGATAGCCTCATTTCGCGGGGAGAAACATGTGCGTTTTATTAAATGTACAATTACGTTTGACTGTAATTGTTTTGATAAATCCCCAGACAGTGAACGCTGAACGTGACATTAAGTACTCACTAACACGCAAAATACACCAACTTCAACGAATAGTTAACATAAAAAGCTGACCGACGAAAAAACTAGACGCTCAGTAATTATAAACTTGTATTACATGCGATAACCAAGATTCAATCAACATGGAACGTTATAGGAAACAATTAATATAATAATCCACCCACATATCTTCCTTACCCTAAAAAAGACCTAAATCACACCATCAGTATGGGGCATACTACCTTTTGGAATTATCATATCATAGGTCGACAAAGGTCAACGTTCGAGGATCATAAAACTAAAGCTAACATTCGTTGCAATTCAAGAGTATAAAGAATTATAGAAATCAAATTACTTATCCGACCAGTTGCAATACAATTCACGCTCGTTAACTGCAAAGAAACTGCAGCCAAAACGTTCAAAAAACAATAATTTAGCAAAAACACTCTTTAACCGACCTCAAATCAGTAGCCAACTGCATCAAGTTTGCCTATAAAATTTGAATCCTCCCCTCAATTTCTCCAGGATCCTATCATCAGAACTGGATTTTGGTGACAGCGGGACCAATGGAGCCATAGCATGGTTGGCCTTGTCACGCGATAGGTGATAGGATAGAGCGTGCGTCACTGGCTGACACCGTTCGATAGAACGAGACGACGCACCTATCTTGTCACTTGTCGCGTGATACGGCCAATATATGCTTTCAAACAAAGAAATAATTTTTCAAATCGGTTCATAAATTACCGAGTTATCGCGTAACAAACACAAAAAAAACATACAATGGAATTGAGATCTCCTCCTTTTTTGAAGTCGGTTTAAAACCGATGATGCCCTCTTCATAGAAGTGACGAGAGTTTCAACCGATCAGGAAACTACAAACTAAAACTACACAACTAAATTATAGTGTATGAACTATCAATTTGGGTTTTTAATACGGGTGTGATTGGTTTTTATTATTTGGTGGATTGCGATATTTAGCGGAGGCGGCGACGGGCGAGGCGAATTGACAGCTAGTCTGCAATGTATGAGTTTATGATAAATCGGTGTACCTGTATTGAAATCGGAAGATTAGAGACCAGCGATAGACGTGGCAATGGAGTAAGCTAACGACCGTATAGCCGAGTGGTTAGAGAACCTGACTATGAAGCTTGAGGTCCCGGATTCGATTCCCGGTCGGGGCAGATATTTGTATGATGAATACGAATGTTTTTATCGAGTCTTGGATGTTTAATATCTATTTAAGTATGTATTTATCTATAACTAGTACCCATAGTACAGGCTAATTGAAAATAAAAGATGTTCTTTGAATTTGAATTTTAAGCAGCTTGCGGATAATAAGAAAATAAGTTTCTGTCAATTGTTTCTGAGTCTTGGATGTTTTCTATGTATTTATTTATATCTATTATATATATCGTCATGTAGTACCTATAACACAAGCCTTATTGAGCTTACTATAGGGCTAGTTCGATTTGTGTAAGAATGTCTCGTAATATTTATTATTTAATTACTTCAAATCTGTTTTTGCTAAAATTAAAAATAAAAATCTGTATTGCTTACAACAACCTCTTTCATTTGATATGTCACACAATACAGTTTGCAAAACTTTTTTTTAAATTTTCCAGTTTGCCCCCCAAAAGTGGCCCCCTTGTTCAGAATTCATTAATTTACTTTACGCATCCATCTTTGGGTCACCTATTTACATATGTGTACCAAAGTTTAACTCAATCGGTCCAGTAGTTTCGGAGAAAATCGGCTGTGACAGACGGACAGACAGACGCACGAGTGATCCTATAAGGGTTCCGTTTTTTTCCTTTCGAGGTACGGGATCCTAAAAATGGATTGCATTGACGGACAACTTACTTAGTTACATACGAACAGGTAAAGTTAATATAACGCTTGTAAAAATAGTTATAAATTCCTCATATCTACGATAAAGTTCATCTAACTCTCAACCCATACGCTACACCTGGTTGTTTGTATGATGTACCGTTTTTAATTGCTCCTTATTCCGAACGTATTGAGGCTGCAACCGCCATTTTGTTTATGTTGATTACAAGCAATAGATCGCAAACTGGATTGTATTGCAAAAAATACGTTGTAAAAGATTGGTTATAATTATGGAATGAATCAATAAAATATATTTTTCAATTTTACGACACGTTTAATGTAGTAAGCAAATTAACACATCGGTAGAATAATACAGTCAGTGTTTATTGTTGTACGTTGATTGCGTGTAGAAAATAAAAGAATGCAACCAAGTCTTCGATGATGAAATAAAAAGATAAAAAATACGTTTTGGATGAAAAACATAAATTAGCTGTATTTTTTTACTATGGTATCTGAAGCTACATAAATTAATTACAGACCTGAATATACCTTAACTTATTCTAAGTACAAAGTTTCAGAGCAAACTAGCTAGTCGTTTTAAAATGAGAGCGTAACTACGTTTGTATGGAAACCGAGCTTACTGCGGACTCTTAAACACTGTGTATCACATCCAATCTGGAGCCGTAGCATGGTTGGCCTTGTCACGCGATAGGTGATAGGATAGAGCGTGCGTCACTGGCTGACACCGTTCGATAGAACGAGACAACGCTCCTATCTTGTCACTTGTCGCGTGATAAGGCCAACCATGCTACGGCTCCAGGACCAAGATGGCAACAAATTTCTACCTAATTAATATAATTCCTCCGAATGTATCATGGCCACATCATTACTTATACGAATGATTTTTTTGTCACTGTTGCTTTTCAAGATTGTCCAAAGATTGTTAAAAACTCGACATGTGGTGAAACTAAAAGTCGAAACATACTGATTCCCTGAATCCTGATCCTGGCGGGACTTTCCTGTTTTTTGTCCTGTTGTAAAATTGATGAAACTATAAGTGTTATATTAGTAAGTACCATTACCTATAATAAAATTAAATGAGCTACTTTAAGCGAGTAAACAGTCTTCGAGGAATTGGCAGTTTGCCTAACGCACATGTTTATGAAAAAAAACTTTGTTTTCAGGTCGATTTTTATTTCATGAAGTATGTCTTCAGGTAAATGAGAACAAGTATACATAGCAATATGTATGTTCCCATTTGCTTTTCTGTTTCTTGCAATTTAGAGTATGAGAAGACGAACGATAATTTGATAAGAATCAAAGCCAATAATTAAGTATAATACACTAGCTGCCCGTGCGGCTTCGCCCGCCTATTGCAAAGAACGCAGACAAACCCACAGGATAACATATAGCCTATACCATCCAGAAAGTCCATTCTTCACGCAAGTGAAAAAAAATTTGAAATCGGTTAAGCTGTTCCGGAGATTACCCATTACATACAAACTTACAAAGCTAGTCTCACAGATTTTTCCTTTTTATAATATTAGTAGGGTCAGTAGGGGCAAGTGCGTCACCGGGGTAAGTACGCCTTTCATCAAAACAACTTTATACATCCATGTTATACATTCCCATGGATGTGAGTGATCGTTAGTGGTGTAATATCTGTAGATTTCGATATTTTTGATGAAACGCACTTACCCCCGTGGCGCACTTACCCCTAATGACCTTATAGATAACTTTAGCATAGTTTCTCTTCGCATAAAATACAGTCAGATACTAAGTACTGATAATACAAATAGTCTGCTCTAATACGTATGACATACCTACATATATTGATTATTTTGGATCTAAAAAACTTCTGTTCACATTTAGAATGCCCTTCCGAGACGACATAATACTGTTTAATAATTAATAACCCTGAAAGATTAATCAGTAAAAATAAAAGTCTTATAACGCGGGTGGCACCACAGGCAAAGCCAGTCATATATAAAAAAAAGTATTCTCAGTAATGTAATCCGTATTGCGCACACACTATTAATACGCGCACATTTCTTATAATTTGCGTTTGTCACGCGTGCGCTAGCGCCGGACATACCGCCATCTTTGATCTATACTCACTTGTTATTTTAAGTGTGTTATTCACACGTACATCTATCTGGGGTTGTCATACGCAGAATTAGATACGGAGTTATCCCTTCTGTTGCTAGTGTGTTTAGTGATTGTAATTTCTGAGGAGGTAAAACATTCCCCGATACTTCAGTTCTAGGGATCGGATACCAGTATTTTCACCATACAAAATCATTTCTGATCAGGCAGTCTAATAATACGAAAATGTTACCTGAATACATGATAGAGTCCTACATTAAGAGCCTAAAATAATTCAAAATATTAGACTACTTCGGGGATTTTTGAAAAAACCGGTTCCGATCCCTGGTTCTAGCTTTCAACGAATCCTCAGATAAATAAAGGGTTGGCAACGCTCTCATGACTCCTCTGGTGTTACGTGACGTCCGCTTTAGCCTCGTTGGTAGTGACCCCGCCTCGCCTACGAAGCAAGAGGTCCTGGGTTCGAATCCCGGTACGGGCATTTATTTGTGTGATGAGCACGAATATTTGTTCCTGAGTCATGGATGTTTTCTATGTATTTATCTACATAAGTATGTTTATCGTCATCTAGTTCTCATAGTACAAGCTTTGCTTAGTTTGGGACTAGGTCGATTTGTGTAAGATTGTCCGCAAATATTTATTTATTATTTATTTATTTATTTACAAGCGTCTATATGTTACGGTGGTTTCCATATGCTTGCTTTTAAAATTTTAAATTAGTTGATTAACCTACTTATTTTATTTCTCATCACGTCAATTCATCAGGTAAACTTTTCATATCGATTTTTTTTATTTATATCAAAATATTTTTTTCTACTAAGCTCGGATATGAAAACATATAAATACTTCAATTTTCCACAATACTGTCAAAGTACAGAAACAGTATAATATTGAATAAGAAACACAGTAAGGCACTGTCAACGATACATATATACGTTTACTTACAGTTTCCATCTCTTCATGAGTGCAATATTTTTCATCGTGAAACTATCGAACCAACAAAAAAAATGCCCCAGCACCAAAAATAATATTTCAAATAATTATTAACTGTTAAAATCTCTATGAAATTAGTTAATAAAAACGCCGCAGTAAATATAGAAGCAGTAAATCAGTTGTCTAATTACAAGCGGTGCCGAGTCTCGCGGGTAACGTTACATACAAACTGGTGTAATTATACTTAATCACGTAATTCTTGGAAACTAAGAAAAAAATTCGTTGAACAATTTGACTAAAATATTAAATTAACAAGATTCTTAGACGTAATGACATACTTACTACGTATTTAGTTTAAAAACCTCAAGTGAAAAATTCATAGTGCAAAAAGCTAAGAATTCTTAGTCCCAAAGTGTGGGCACTAAGAGTTCAGTGCATAATGCTGAGCCAGTGTCCGGTTCACTGCCGCAGAGACACACTTTGTTTCATGTTTTATATGTTTCTATTGTTTGTTTTATTGTTTAATATGTGTGTCCTGTGTGTTTGTGAATAAATCTATCTTTCTTTCTTTCTTTCTATATTGGATATCTCTGTATTATTCTTAATCAAGTAATTCTTAGGAACTAAGAGAAAACTTCGTTAGAACAATTTCACTAACATATTTACAAGATTCTTAGACGTAATGACATACTTACTACGTATTTAGTTTAACCCTTTAATTCGCAAAAAACCGCGAAGGTCCTTAATTCAAGTCTCGGTGACGCTGAATAGTCCAAACGATTCTGGTTAGGAAAAAAATACAAAAAGACGGTCTACGGTGTTAAGCCGGGTAGTCGTTGCGAATTAAAGGGTTTAAAAACTCCAAGGGAAGAAATTCATAGTGCAAAAAGCTAAGAATTCTTAGTCCCAAAGTGTGGGCACTAAGAGTTCAGTTCACATTGAATATCTCTGTATAAGTAAAGTTCGTTTTCTTCTTCTCACATTCTAAATATAGTAAGGACCCGGAGCATCTATCGACACATTACATCTCCTGATAAATGTCTGCCCGGAGGGGTCATTGCGTTACTTTTCGAACGAGCGTTAGAACAATTCAACTGTCATTTTCTAGTACAAAAATAACTTTTAGGTCTACCTAATATACATACCTACGTATGTACGAGACGTTTCTCCCTGGTATCAGATAACTGGACATATTTTCATCCCCATTATGAAAAGCAGCATGAATAGTAGATTGTGTTTCAAGGTAGCAAAATACAGTGAGGGCGGTATATTGAATGCTGAGTGAAGCGAAAGATTCTACAATAAAATGCCAAGCGTAACGCGGGATTCTAAAGTAAGAATTAGTGAGATTAAAGTGTTTACGCCCAAGAAGGAAATAATTTAGCTTGTTCTACACACTTTCTATGAGGAAAATTGAAATCCCTCAGAGATGACTTTTTTTGAAAAGCAAGACTGAGAAGGAAATTTACGACTTTGATTCCTCATTTGAGAGCAGCAATGATTCTTTTCTGAATATCAGGTGTGAAAATAAATTTTATAGACTTAGTAGTGAAAATTCCATTCTCAGGCAAGGATAGTTTCCAACTAACTTCTAAGGCGTTCATTCTCACCAGTTTTAGATGGATAGATAGATGATAGATAAATCATTTATTTGGCATTTTGCAACATCCCACAAACAAAATTAAAAAGTACACAAAAAAAGAAAAAGAGAAAAAAATGTAAAAGAACAAGTAAAAACAATTGTGTTACGAAAAATATTAAATATAAATTAAATAAAGACATACTGTGCGTTGCAACGATGCCACAAAGTTTTGTTAGTACAGTCACGGACTTTAATCGCTGAGCCATTTAGGTGTCAACTAATTTCGGTTTTTAATAGTTAAGCTATGAATATCCAGTAAAAGGTGAGCTCTAAATTGCTCAACGATTTAAATCCGTGACTGTACCTAATGCTTATTTTTCTGTCCATGAGGAGTCAGAACTAAATATTTCGGCTAAGCTGTCCGACTCGCGATGCGGCACGTAGCCACAGGATTAAACCCACATATTTACTTGTAGCAGGCGTTAACTAATTGAAACAGAGAAAATACTTAGAGGGTCTATTAGAACGGCTATTCTTATGGGACCAGCAAAGTCAATGCTAATTGTTAATTCTTGTCGTGAAAATGTTCATGTATCAAATCTGTTTCACATATTTGGACTCCGGGGCGTCAAGATACAGGCTCCTCAGCCTAGTTTGGGGTCTCTGTGTGTTTTGTTACTTGTATTTATTCAAAATATAAACTTCTGCTACTACATTTATTGTTTTATTCTTACTGAAGCCTCAATTAGGCTTATGTGTAAGAATCAGTTGCGACTTAATTATTTTTTATATCTAGTCCATAAAATAAGTCCCATTGTACTAAAGATCAAGTTGTAAATTATTTTTCCAAAATGGTGGCGCACTATTTTCGCCGTTATTGATAAATCGAGAAGTAAACAAACCCGGAATGACATCAGACATCATTTGCACGCGAAACATGCGAATTACTTTTTGTCTAATTCTAGAACACATGAGTACTCGGGTCATTTGGCTGGTAGTAATTCAAAATAAGAGGAATCTGCCAAGATTTTTTTCTATTGCACACGTAATTGCTGATTGTTAGCGCTTTGACGATATTTTGCTACGAAAAGCAGTTTGCTGCTTTTCGTAGAAAAATACCGTCGTAACTTTTAATATTGTTTTCTTGCAAAGTAAATCATAGATTGCACTCATTATAATCTCGTGTTCCCAAAAATCTGACATTTGGCAGAATATCTCTGGTTGGTTCTTTATTATTTGTCTAACACGCGATAAGCGTACAGTAACTAATACCTATGCTTTAATTCGTCATCATCATCATCAAATCAACCGACAGACGTCCACTGCTGGATATAGGCCTCCCTCAGAGAGTGCCAAATTGACCGGTCCTGCGCCACCCGCATCCAGTGGACTCCCGCGACCTTTACCAGGTCATCAGTCCACCTTGCCTTCCGGTACTTAATTGTTAATTATAAAAGAAGAGGAAAACAATTGACATGCATTAATTAAGCAATTGACATGTAAAATTTTATATTTTATTTATAAATATTTGAATTTAAAAACTGCTTAAACTCGATGGGGTACGCGTATAGACCACATTATAATTTTAAGTGTAGCAAAGAGCGATGGATATCATGATAAAGCAGAAAAAGATTAATCAACCAAACTTGGCTAAGGTTCTTTTTGAAAATTATGTAGGTATTTCAATTCTGGATCTACATTGTTTCTAAAATACTTTCAAATACCAATATACATAATCTAAATGAAAAATTTGTTACATAATACATAGCAGTTATTACGTATTAGGTGCTTGCATGGAAAAATAAAACCCATAAAATTTTATATTATATGAATTAGTTGCGCCTAACCGCCGGCCGTTGGGGCGGAAAGGTTCTCGAGTGGCGACCACGTACCGGAAGGCGCGGCGTGGGTAGGCCCCCCACAAGGTGGACTGATGACCTGGTAAAGGTCGCGGGAGTCCGCTGGATGCGGGTGGCGCAGGACCGGTCAATTTGGCACTCTCTGGGGGAGGCCTATGTCCAGCAGTGGACGTCTTTCGGCTGATATGATGATGATGATGATGAACCTAACTATATGTCACGAATTATATCTAAAGCTCTGGGTGGCAGTGGCATGCGCTGTTGCTTTTAATACGAAAATAAACTCTAATACTGTATAAGCTTATTGCCAATAAAAAGCAAAATAAACCCGCCAGATGAAACAAACGGAACATTAAATTATCAATGGCATTGAATCGGCTAACAGAAAATATTCTTCGGTTGAGTTTGTTTATACAAATTAGACTGAATAGTTACTGAAAATGTACTTTTCACGCCACTGCTCGGAAATGTGGCAAAAGATGGTCAGAATTCAGGTTTCAAAGCTGGGGTTAGTTGGACGTCGCATGAACAGGCCATCTATGACTTCAAACTGTCCAACAATGTTATTGTTGGACAGTGAACAGCAATCGACCAATCACAGGGCACCGCGCGTGCGTGCGCCCGTTCCTCCTCTTCCGCGCCGGGCGCGAGGCAAGCGAGCCTGTTTAGTATTATGATCTTCAATTAGTTACTTAATTTTGATTTTAAATTATAATTATTTGCAATTTCCTCGCAGGAGGCGTGAAAAGCACTGTGTTAAGCCTCGGCCGAAAGTGCAATAGCCTCTTCAACAATGTACTATATAATGCCAATGCCTCTTTAACCATTAAATTGGTGCGTAGGTAGGTTACTTACTTTAACAGATTCCTTATCCTACTGCAGCGGACGAAAAAACCATAGAAGACGAACTCCTTACAAATTTCTACCAAAACACGTGCCTCAAACCCGGTATTGCGCATGTTCGAACTAAACGGCTGCTTGGCATCCTTTTGGCACCCGCCCCCACCCCGCCCTCACGCCCATACGTCCGCTTAATGGCAATGGGCATCCTTTTTGTGGGGCGCTCGTTAGACTTCTATGGTTTTTCGTTCGGTGTCCTACTGCAAGTTGATACGAGACTTCGGCATGAGTCATATTTGACTCACGTAGCAGAGAAGTCACTGCACATAATTACCTACTACAAATTCGAGTTCAACGTTAGGTGTGAAATGTGAAGGTTAACGCATTCGCTGCCGAGCCACGCCCCCTAGAAAAAAACTTGTATGGAGGCAAACGCACATATGCGTCTATGGCAGTGAATGCGTAATGTATGCTTGTAAAGTAAATTGAGCTGACATTATACAATACAATACAAATACTCTTTATTGCACACCTCACACAAACAAAGCAGTTACAGAGAGAAACAATACAATAACGTGTAGGTAGAGGTAGACAACAGGCGGTCTTATCGCTGAAGAGCGATCTCTTCCAGACAACCTTTGGGTATCGGAGAAAGAGATAAAACTAGACTATGCAGTAGGTGGTGCAGAGATTATTATTAATCAAAAATCAAAAATTATAAAAATAAACGCACATAAATACCTCTATATATAAACATACATACACAATCTTACATATATACAAATAACACAAACACAAATATAATGATATATAAACAAACGATGTCAAAATGTAAACCAAACTACGCAAAACTCAATTAGCACTAGTAATAATGTAAGGCACAGCTATTAGATTAAATATAATATCGTATAGTAGGGCCGTTTATTAGAAGTGAAGACCACAAACACTCCAAGTCAAAAAGTCATATGTTAATAAAGATTAGTTTGAAGATAAGACTCATTGGTTAAACGACATAAAAGTAACAAATATATCGTTCAGCGGGCGCGTGAATAATCTTAGAAGAGATAAAAATTTACCGAGACACGGGATGAGCGAAGATCTAGGGCTGTTGTAAAAGGATGCGGTATGTGTCTTGTGATGTAAGATTTTTTAACAAAGTCATCCTCCTCCTAACCTTGTCCCGTATCAATCGGGGTCGGCTACTTAATCCCAAGATTCGGCGTAGGCACTACTTCTTCCGGAAGCGACTACCATCTGACCTTCCATCCCCGAGGGGAAATTAGACCCTTTATTGGGATTTAGGCTTTGTTAAGTGAGTGGGCAACTCGACTGTTAGAAGTTCTTAAGCCGCCCGAAAGCCTCTAACTCGGCTTAACGACTACTGTCATAGACAGCAGCGAGGATCAACTGCTTAACATGCCTTCCAAAGCACAAGCATTTATAGTAACCACTCAACAGGCGGTCACCAGTCCAATGACTGACCGCTGCCATCTTTGCTTAACCTGCGTTATCGTTCCCGACTCGCAGGCGCCGCTAGGCTACAACCGCTATTTTTTAACAAAGTAACCTCGAAAAAATCGGAGCTGTTCAAAACTGGAATTCTCTAAGAATTTGCGTTGCAGATTGGTTCAGGTGGTGCGTGGACTCACGATGACCATATCATGTCGCGATGACTGAGCTATTAAAGGTCTTGCTTTCGGGAGCCTAATTCGAGATTCAAAATGTGACATTTACTATCTTAAAAATAAGAATAACGCAGACGTGAAGCAAACGTGATACGTAGGGATGTCTTCTTCTGTAAGTTAAGACAGATGGAATTGCGGCCTTGATCGTTTAGTCTGGGTGGGGCGTGGGTTGAACCTTGAACCCCCCGATATCTTCTATAATACAATATAGGTATATAGCAAAAAAACCTATTCCACAGGCCAGCTGAAATCCAATCTTATGTTAATGCCGTAAATACTTTGGCAGGGAAGAACTTTTAACATTTTATCTGTACCACCAGGCAGGGATCGGATACCGGTATTTTCTCCATACAAATTAAACCGGTATTATTTCGTTCTTTGGTTATTATACAATTTTTGATCGGGCAATCTAATAATACGAATATGTTACCTAAATACACGATAGAGTCCTACATTAAGAGCCTAAAATAATTCAAAGACTACTTCGGGGATTTTTGAACAAACCGGTTCCGATGCCTGCCACCAGGTCGGCCGCTCTTGCCGCTTCAGACAAACTCGCGTTTTTTACTAAGGGAGCAACCACATTACTGCTCAAAATACGATGACGCTCCGTAAACGCAGCAAATTGTACGAAGAAGACGACACCGCGTACAACGCGTCAATGCGTTTACGCAGCGTCACGTCCACGTGTTGTAATGCCGCATCCACACGCTCAATCATCGCGGGCGCCGCGAGTGCATCCACCCACACGCTCAGTATTATTTCGGTTGACTTTCCACATACTAGTGAAATATGCGCAAGCATTGCTACGCACAATTTATAAAGATTACCACCGTGGAATGTTTGTAGTTTGGAGACAGTTAGACAATCGAATAGTTTTGTATGCTTATAGGTTTGCTTAGGTTAGGAGTATAGTTAGCTTCAATTTCAGCCCTGAGAGGCCCGATAATACTGTTGATAATTCTGTAATAAAAGATACCGATAACACACTCAAATGACTTAGGATGTATCTTTTAACAAATTTTCACTTAGGCAGTATTTCTTTTTGGGAGCATTTCTTTGTTAAGATCACAGGAGAAATCTGTATGTTGTTAAAATGTTGCGACGCTTAATTATTTCGCTTACTATGGGCCTCATAAGAAGGCTCAAAGTCACCCAAAGGGCAATGGAGAGGGCTATTATGCTGGGAGTATCTCTGCGTGATCGTATCAGAAATGAGGCTATCCGCAGCAGAACCAAGGTAACCGATATAGCCCTCCGAATCGCTAAACTTAAGTGGCAGTGGGCGGGGCACATTGCACGTAGAACCAATGGCCGTCGGGGCGGAAAGGTTCTCGAGTGGCGGCCACGTACCGGAAGGCGCGGTGTGGGTAAGCCCCCAAGGTGGACTGATGACCTGGTAAATGTCGCGGGAGTCCGCTGGATGCGGGTGGCCCAGGACCGGTCACTTTGGGGGAGGCCTATGTCCAGCAGTGGACGTGTTTCGGCTGATATGATGATGATGATGCCCTATTATTTAGTATTTCATTGCCCATTCTTTACAAATCGTCCGATGTTTTTTGCTTAAATCGTGATATCAATCTCCAAACCTGTTAAATATAAAAGTTACTATCAAAATAATCTGCATAATATTCCATCAAACCCTCTTCCTCTATATTTCCTCAACTCTCTTAAACACGTGTCGTGTCCAAAACCCACGAACCTGTCACCGTTTCAAGTCAAAAGATCGTAAGTCGCCAAGCCACGCGTACTTCGATACGACTTTTCCAAAGTATCGGCAGTTGTGAAAAAAAAACGCGATGCCACGTGCTTCCCTCGACGGAAACGTATCCCCCCCTCGTCTATGGCTATTTATATTGCGACAGCAGAGACACTTACGAGTACACTTACTGGATGTGTGACTCCTGCGCAGAGTTAGAAACAGGCAGAACCGGCGATTTGATTTCTAATCAAACAGTGCGAATAGTGTCTGTTACCTAATAGGGTAGTTTCCTCGTGTTAAAATTGATAACGTAGTGTTTCTAAATGGTTAGTAAACCATCTAATAATTGTAATAAAGTATAAAGTAATGATAATAAATATTACCATTTTCACCTTTCATCGGTACAAAAATTTGTTTCTGCAATTAACAGCAAGTAAATAATGCAATTTTATTTTATCTTTAAGGAATCATAAAACTATTTTAATTGTTTAATTAAATTTACTTTTTGTTAAGTTCATGCATGTAGGCATGTTAGATAGTTTATAAAAAACACTCCAGTTCTAAATATGATGTCTTCTTTAAACCAATATCGTGTACAATAGTAGATTTCACTTTATATATATATATAAATATACATTATACTTTTTATATATTATAATATATGAGAGTCTTGTCTGAGCAATCATAATGATATTAATTTATAAGTGGAAACTGTTTTGGCTTTTGTATTGTCTAAATTTAAGTATTCATGTGTGCTATTTTTAGCTGTTTGATTCCCATGTTTAAATAAATAAAAAAAATAAAAAAATGCGAAAGTTTGGATGTTTAGATGTTTGTTACTCAATCACGCCTAAACGGCTTGGATTTGGATGCAATTTTACACGAAGATAGTTTATAGATGGGATTAAAATATAGGATAGTTTTTATCCCGGGTCAACGCAGACGAAGTCACGTGCGGAAGCTAGTAAACTGTATTCGGAAATGTGCTTATAGAAAGAGTCAATATACAATTAAAAAGGAATCATTTTCGTGAGCTTTATTTATGGGTCATTTAATAATATTTTCTTTTTAACAGTGATCAACTACCGTATTGCCTAACTTTTCGAACGACCGTTAGGATATATCAACTGCCATATGCGATTAGTAAAACGATGCCAAAAGTACAGTTGATATGTACGCTCATTAAAAACGTTACGCATATCTCGCAGGTCTATGAGTTTCCTAGGCGCGGTCTCGCGGCATGCGCCGGAGTGGCTCGCGGCGCATCCGGCGCGGACGAAAACAACTCGCGCACGCGCTATCATGTATCTTTGCATACAGTACAATTCAAGATTTTTATATCAGAGTCTGCCCAGGGGTTGGTGTCATAGCGATTTTTTTCAAATTCTCTATATATATACATGTAACTGTGCAAAGGTAGCGGAGCGGTTTTTAATAGAAAAAGCCACTAATTGGAATAGATGCGTGTGCGATGATAGAATTGCTATTGGTGGTGTTTTCCTCGCTCAGCTCTAGTGAATACTTAACCTCATAAAGATATTCAATTATTTTACAAATTCGCCTGACAGCTCGCGAGACGAGCCGCTTCAGCGCCTATCTATAAACATGGTATCCGAAAGAGATTTCGAAAACACGCGCGATAAAATCCCTATACTCTAATTGATCTTTATAGAAGCCGACCAAGTGCGAGTCGGACTCGCGCACGAAGGATTCCATACCATTAATGGGAGCCCTCTTAAATATTTATTTTATTCTGCTTTTTAGTATTTATTGTTATAGCGGCAACAGAAATACATCATCTGTGAAAATTTCAACTGTCTATCACCAGTTCATGAAATACAAACAGACAGACAGACTTACGGACAGCAGAGTCTTAGTAATAGGGTCCCGTTTTTACCCTTTGGGTACGGAACACTAAAAAAGCTCTTCATTCTCTGACATCACTTTACCAGGAATTCATACACTCATTAAATTCGACTTCAATGTATACAATATCCAGTAACATCAATAACATCATATAAGCAAGAACTCCATTGTAACTTAAGACATTATTACATTATTACGTAGTCCTTATACTTGTTTTGTACCTACTTGCACATAGCTGTTACTCATCGCAGTGAGTAATGAATCTGGTATTTTTAATTTATATTTGTGGTCAAATATTAGTACAGTCAACCAATTTGAATCCTAGGCCACTGTAGAACCTTTTCACAGTAAACGTCAAAGTGACTTATATGGCTAATACATAAATAAATAGCAGAGTGTCAATAAGACAGGGTTCTAGTGTGGCCTAGGATTCAAAGACCGTACCTCTAGTAGAGATAGACGATAATTATGTATCACCAGCTTTCGCCCGCGGCTTCACCCGCGTAGTAGGTGTAATTTTTGCAATAATTAGTTGAATTGTCACGCCGGCAACGGCCAACTACTACTTACTTCCTGTATGAATAACCCTTCAGTACGAACTTTCAAATTTCTAAGTCTTTAAACAAACATTCAACTCTTTTATAACCCCCTTAGGGGATGAATTTTTAAAATAACGCTAAACCATTTGTTTTTCTTTGTAGTAAGGAACCTTCATACAAAGATTCAAGTCTATGACTTTCCAAATGAACAATTTCCATACAACGGTTCAACCCCTATTTCACCCCCTTAAGGGTTGAATTTAGAAAAATCCTTTCTTAGTACACGTCCACGTACTGTAAAGAATATAATGTTCCAAATTTCATGCCTATATCTTGAACATATCGTGAACTGTGAATTCATTGAGAGTTAATGTATGGAACAGCTGTTTTTTTTTGCGATTTCGTGATCGGACCCATGGGAAAAGTTGTTCAGTATGACCATCTTATTCGCTTTTGGTCTACTTGCTCCACGACCCCTATTTCACCCTGTATATATATATATATATATATATATGTATACGTAGATTATGAGTTAAATTACCAATTCATCCGAGCTAGAAGTAGCGCCGACTATTTAATTTTATACTGCCTACCCTTTTGGGAATAGAAGCGTGAGTGTATTTATACAAAGTTAACTGAACGAGTCACCGAGAACACCGGAATCACGTGTGCATTAACTTTTACTTTATTTTTTAACGTCCGTGTGTGGTCTATCTTAAAGAAAGAATATTTAAAGGACAATGATTCACCGACACGCCGTACGTGCGCTGTAAAACGTAGCTTCCCTTTTTGAGCCTGCTGTTCATGATTAAAAGGCATTTATTGGAGTACCGAGTATATTTAAGATTGGCTGCACGGCTATCACAAGACGGCGCGCGAGCTCTCTCGATTTTTCTTGCACTATACCTCTCTTTCTAAGTTTCCTAACTCTCTTTCTACGTGCTGCACGGCTACTATTTACATTAGAAAGACTTATCTACATTCAGAAAGACTTATCTACATTTAGAAAGACTTGCCTACATTTCGAAGGACTTTTATCTACATTTAGAAAGACTTATCTACATTTAGAAAGACTTGTCTACATTTAGAAAGACCTATTTACATTTAGAAAGACCTATCTACATTTAGAAAGACTTATCTACATTTAGTAAGATTTATCTGCATTTAGAAAGACTTATCTACATTTAGAAAGACTTATCTACATTTAGAAAGACTTATCTACATTTTACAAAACTTCAATCTCACAGACTTTTCCTCTTTATATTAATATTGATTTATTCATAAAACTTAAAATGCCTCTGCTAAATAAAGTATGCTTTGTCCCTTTCTTACAAACACAAATGTCAGATAAAGACAAACGAATTTTAAAGCAGCTTGAGATATTATTTTAGAGAATCCGCAAAGTCCAACTTAAGTAATTGTCTAATGAACACAGTAATGATGTAAGGTCCCATAAGGCACCGCCCACGCACCGTGCGCGAGCGCAACCTGTTTAATTAAAATAAATTATCTCGACCGGCCGCGACATCTTATAGAGCTATAATCAGGTGGAAGCGACAGCGGCTTTTATATGAGTGGTTCCGTAGAACTTTTTTAGAAAACGAGATTTACAAGAATACCGATTTTTCTCATTTCTTATAACCTAATTGTAGTATGTAGTTTCCATACAATTTAATGGTCTTTAAGCTAAAGAAAATTTCACTTTGTAATGAATTATCCAATGAACTGTATGGAAAAAGTTTTCCTTGATTTCTGAGTGATTAGTACTCTAACCTTAGTTGGTCTCCAAGAGTATTTTAATCCTTGAAAAAATAGAACCGATTGGCATTAAAAAAATTACGCAAATCTGTCGATTTTCTCGCTGACTGTACATTTTATCAAAAATCTGTGAATGTCGATTGTCATCACTTAAAAAGTTAGTAAAGGTCTCCTGAGAGCATTTTCGCGTAGCAGCAAGGGATCTAGTAGCTGCCCTTACTGCCCCGTCTCAACTTTCCACCCTGTATAGTCCACTGGCAACTACGGTACAAAAGTAAACTCTTTCGTTTCAATCAATACCGATACTGTAAGTATTAGTGATTTTATATGTTTTTATTATAAATGATGTTATTAAGTTCGTCTTTAAGTTCACCCATGGAAATAATGTCACAAGAGCAAGTAAATTAGAATTAATTTGGACCATAATTGGGCGACCTGGGGTGTAATCACGTAACGTACCGAACGCGCGTCTGACAGTTAAATCTCAATCTAACTGTCATTTTTCCATATAAAATTGACGTTTAAATCTTACAGACGTTCGTAAGAAAAGTTACGTGATCGAACCACTGGACTCTATCGAGGGCTGAGCGGTCAAACCCGATAAGTCGCGTAATAGGTTTTTTGAAAATAGAACCATGTGTAACGCATGTTGAGTTCCTATTTCAAAAAGCAATCATCTCGATTTATCGGGTGAGACCGCTCAGCCCTCGATATGTAGTTGTGTGTCTTAACGGTACCTAAGATATAAAACCTCCAAATATATAGTTAACATGATCACACGTCTGAGGAACCCCAATGATGTTTGTCTCTGTACATTAGTTTTTACCGTAACTTGAAATAGAAGATACCTGCACATTATGGAGGCGATGTTCGACAATTTTGGAATTTTAACGTTCTGTCGCCATCTTGTTTCCGCCACAAACCTGTCCTGACAATGATAATCGACCATTTTATTTATTTGTTAATTACTTACTTTGCTGCTCTGTTACATACCTAACCTAACAGTACCTAGACTGCACCGTTAACCTTTTGAGAGCTAAAGACGGCTGTGGACGCGGACGAAAACTCGAGCCACTGAAGCCACGGACGGCCACAGCCGCACGTGCGCTTTTTCGTTAATTTTATGTAATAAAAAGCTTTACAAGTAACTTGACCCATTTTTTTAATAGTTCATGATACGTACATTAATTTTGACATGACAATATTTATCAGAAGTTTCATTTTATTCATATTTTGTCTGGCTATTGTTTTTGTTCTGGCCTCAGTTGGGCACCGTTTTGTTTTGCACCCTCGCTGTCAAAAGGTTAACACGATTGAATTGAAGGATTTCTCGAAAATGTAGAAGTTTAAGTGTTGGAACCCGACTGCAGACAGCAGCAGACGTGTCGCGGCGACACGAATGGTTTCTATGTATTTCTATGACAGTTAACGCCCGGCGACGTGTCGGTGTCGCTAGCTACGAAAGGTATATCATAGAAATACATAGGAACCAGTCGTGTCGCTACGACACGTCTGTTGCTGCTGTCTGCGGCCGGGTTTCAACTTGTAGGTACCTTAACTCTAATTTCAAATTTATAGCGACGTTATTGAAATCTTTACGTGTACAATAACATAACGCATGATTCGGGATAGTTTTTGGCACCTCATGACATCCCTCGAGCTGCTCTTCAAACAAGAGAACTCTAAAATTGCAATATTGGTAACTAACAAGAAAAGCACAAAAATAATAATTTACGCTTGCTTAATTGTTTGTAAGTAGGTACTTTTTAACAGACTTCAAAAAAGGAGGAGGTTATATGTTTCACCGAATATTTTTTTTTTATGTATGTTCGCCGATTTCTCCGTCAATTGTGGACCGATTTTAAAAATTCTTTTTTTATTTGAAAATGTATACTCCTGAGATGGTCCCATTTTCTCCAAGTTAGGATCTGATGATGAAATCCTAGATAAATCGAGGGCAACCCTCAAATTTTACAGGCACGTACTACATGTTAAATGCATTTTCTAAAGCTATTCAGGTATTTGCGTCTGGAAGTCATCACTTCATGTTTGTGAGCTGATGATGGAAGGTACAACTCCTCAACGGTTGAGAGTTGGAGGATATTTTTTGAAATTTTATAAGTACGTATAGACCTTTAACCGTATTCTTTCAAGTTATTTGGGTGAGCACAAGTCAGGATCTGATGACGGGATCCCAGGGGAATTGAGGGCAACCCTCAAATTTTATAGGCACGCGTGTAGTGATTTCGGTATTTTCTATTATAACTCGTGTATTTACCCTCGGAAATCGCAATTTTGGTGAAGTGGAACTGATGATGAAGACCACAGATGACTTATGGAACTGCTCAAGGATGTAAAGTACCTACGACAAAGATTCTGACATGATTCCTTTGAAGTAGCAAATAATGAAGTGTCAATTCTGAGATCCTTGAGGAATCAACGGAACTCCTCAAATATTGTCAACCCACATATAGCGACTTGGTTTTTCCTGTAATAATCAACGCATTTGCTCTCGGAAAGCAGTTCATGTGGTAAATTGGAATGGAAATGTGGAATTTTTTAAGTACCTACGTGGCTTGGCGGAGTACTGAATTGAAGTCGGTTTAAACTTTGTTTTTAAAGTAAATTATTTAAATTATTAATTTAATGCGGCATTATCGGGCCGCCACCTGAGGCGTCGTCCTAATTGGCAGCGATCGTACGATGGCCGTCGTGTGCGATGAGTTCTCTGTGAAAATTGTTTGAAATTGCCAATTAGGACGACGCCTTAGAGTAAGATACAAACAATATACTGCTACTTGCTACTTTTAATGCATATCTCAGACTTGGCCAACCTCGGTCATCATGTAAATGTCACATTAATCTTCGATTCCAAATTCACCAGGAATTATATTGGTTATGTTAAACAGGTACTTTAAGATAATCAAAATGGTATCAAAGTAGGTGCGCCCAGTTTATTAGGCCATCATAAAAATGCATATTTATCATCGCCGATTTTATAGCATTGCGTGCAAATCCTAGCATTAATCTAAATTCATCGAATACGAAGCAAAGTTTAATTACATTGATATTTACGACCATTAACTTAAATTAGACGACACATAATGTATGTAAAGTGGCCAATATACATTTAAGTATATGTGTATTAATAGGTAACAGTAAAGTTCGGAAACTGGTACGATTACTGTCTTTTATATTATCTTTGTTGTAGGTACTGGACTGGATAAACGAAATCCACACTATTTGTATTTTATACGCGTAATTATAGATCGTAAGAGAGTCAGAACTGCGCTCAATGGTCCACTCTACGAATATATATATATACATATGAGGGGCACTCTTACACAAATTGAACCATCTCCATAGTCCATAGTAAGGCATAAGGCTTGTGTTATGGGTACTAGACGACGATTTATTTAAGAGATATAATTACTTACTGAGAAGGGTATGTTAAGGTGGTTTGGGCATGTAGAGAGGATGGATGAAAGAAGATTAACGAAGAGAGTGTATATAAAAAGAGTGGAAGGGCATGTCGTAAGGGGAAGACCTAGGCGAACTTTCTCCGATCGAGAAATCTTACAACAAGGCCAGGTCAAAAGTACCCTAAACCGACGCAATGGCATCTAAGTTGTCTAAGTGCAGTGCTTTAGTGTCTACTAATTTTACCGTTATTCATTTTGATTCATCATCATCATCATATCAGCCGAAAGTCATCCACTGCTGGACATAGGCCTCCCCTAAAGAGTGCCAAATTGACCGGTCCTGCGCCACCCGCATACAGCGGACTCATCATTCGAGGGTTGCCTGGTGAAACCTGATAAATCGCGTAAAAGGTTCCTTGCAAATAACCATGCATAACGAATATTGAGTTCTTATTTCAAAGTAAAATTATCTCGATTTATCGGGTCTTACCAGGCAATCCTCGCATTTTGATTGCTCGACAAAAAAAAACTGCAATTTGAATAATTGTAAACGTTGAAATCCACCGAAGCACCGGAAGAAATAGTAGTAATTGTTGAAAATAGGCACAGCACTACGTGATGCTTTGATAAACACATCCAGATTAAAAGGGATATGCTTGTAAGTGTCTCCGTTCTCGAAATAGTCCTTGTGACATGTCATTTGGATGTTACGCCTGCCTTAACAACTATAGCTCCGAATATAGCTTCAAATGAATGAATGGCGGCAGTAGCATGCTTAAACAATGTTCCATATTAATATACGGATTATTGTAAAGTCGCGAATTGAAAACGTTCGTCACTTTTGAACCTTAGCACCATTAGAATAAAGTCGAAAAGTGAACTTTTTCATACCTCGACTACACTTACATAGTAAAGAGCAAATATAATGATAATGGAACTAATTTTAAAACGACAATTCACTATCGACTTCACACACTGGTAGGTAATATATTGAAAGATAGCAAGCGATATACTTAGCGTATAGAAGCGACACTTTCATTTTAGGTGTGCGTTGACGTTTATTTAGTTTGGCTGAATTATTTGATAGGGCTGCCATAACTGCGATATATTTTTAATGGTTGTCATAGATACTTGTAAAAAAACGTATTGAAAATATATGAAATCTACGAATTAAAAGCAACTGTATAAAATAGCACTAAAACTCGTTAGCAAAAAGTCTTAACCCTTAAATGCATAATGATGTATATATGCATCGTATATTTGATGGTCCGTGGCTCAATATGCAGCTATCCACTTCAGCTATCCGTCAATCTATACAACATGACACATCTATTTCAATTTATTAAAAAGTTATACAAAAAATCATGCATTTAAGGGTTAACTTTCTAAAACACTTCAAATAGACAAGAATTTATTTTAAAATTACGTGATAAAATCGAGTCTTTATTTTAGGGTGATAAAAAACTATTTTAACTTTGGAATAAACTTGCCTTCCTGATGATTAATACCTCATCTCTTAAATGTATTGCTTTAAACTTCATATAATATAATACCGTGCAATGTCAAAAAACTGAAAATGTAAAAAAAAACAATTTCGCAGGAATTTCGTTTCACGGGAAAAAAGCGATGGCATGATGATGACCACAGAGTTAAGAGTAAATATAGGTACCTCTTTTAACATCCTACTTTGTTAGATTTTTTATATTAAACATTAAAATTTGGTTAGAGATCAGAGAATGAATCAATTTTGAGATATTATTCATAATAAAGTGTCCCCATATTTATCACATTTTTAAAAGAATACTGGCATAACTTTGCCAGTAGGTATGCTTTTTATTGGTCCCATCTATTTTGCCTACTAACACTTAGCTTTTTTACTTTACGTACTAACAAACTATGGATTCTTGAGTCTGAAATAAATGTTTTTTTTTTGGTTGTAACTATTGGCATTCATTCATTTCATAATTTTTTAATTATTATTTCATCAATCTCTAAAGGTTATATTTACTCTAAATCTGTGACAATGTGACTATGCCACTTACCTTAGACGATATAAGCGTCAATGTGGGCGAGGATTCCTGCGAAACAAACGATAAGTAGCCTGCTTTAATTGTTTTTTTTTTTCAAAAAATCTGCGACGATATAATAGCACGCTTTTTTGCCAAGTCCCAAATGTAAGAGAGAGATGTCAAATTATCAGTTAAGTAGGTATTGATTTGTTAAAACGTCGTTATTAGGCTTTCGGTGCAAAAAAATATTTCGTAAAAATAATTGGAATATTAAAGACTACTTCGAAATTCAGGACCTAAAAAACTGGATGTTTCAAGCATAAAATTCTACTAGTCAAATCAGTCAGGACTTTAGAGTAATGAATCATACGAGTTATTTTTTCAGCGGGAAAAATTTAATAATTCAAAAACTATGGCAACAAATTGTGCCACGATATCATAGATAATATGGGGACTTTTTATGTAATTAATAAAAAAAAAATGATACATAAAGTCAAAGTGATTTATTCTTCAATTTAGGCATATTACATGCACCTATGAATGTCGATAAACTACCACCGGTTCGGAAAAACAACCTCTGCCTCGAGAAGAACCGGCGTAATTAATAACTCGGCGAGGTGTCATTTTTTCCAAACATACGGAACAATTACATACTTATAATGAAAACGAGTGTAAACTTTTGATATTTTTCAATTTATGTAAAAAGCGTTATTTACTGGGACGTTGTACTTAAAAAAATTAAAGTGTAAATAGAAAATTAAAGACGAATGAATAATAAAGACGAGTATTATAATCTTCATCGCCGAAGTCGAATATTAAAAACATTTACACAACCTCATTATTTTGCGTCAGAAGTGCAATCTGCATTTATGGTTTAGATTATCGAATGTGGCCGACTTTTATAAAACTATCACTGGAATTGGAATCTACTACCTTGGACGGTAGAGTTGCTTTTAGAATGGACTACTTTGATGCAAATCGGCCAACTGAAATAATACCAAGCATAATCTGGAATAAGCAGGGGGCAGATCAGATGAAACAAGCGTTAGTGAGCAACTATAAGCCATATTCATGGGCGGTATTCAAAAAAAAGTGTACATGAACTTTTTTTTTCAGTCAGATTTTTTAATTTGTTGTTACCCAGAATCGTTGACTGTGAGTATCCATCCTTGTACAAGAAAAAGAAATGTCCCAGATTTTTTCTTCCAGTGCGTCACGACCATGTAAATAAAAAAGACTGCATACAAAAATGTGACAATCTGGAATGGAATATTTGGGACACTTTTTTTCTTGTATGAGGATCGATAGTATCAACGATTCTGATTAAGAGGATCCCAAAGAAATCGAATTCTGAAACAGAAATTCATGTACACTATTTTTTAAAAACGCTCTCATATTTATCTGACGTGATGCCTTCTGATGCGCTCTGACGCCGGACAACAGCTGTCACGTCAGAGCGCGTCGGATAAATGCGAACATAACTGCAATGACATGGTTCGGTTGCGTCGCAGCACGACACGTCAGGCAAATATGAATCTATACACTTTGGTATAAGTCGGAATCCCTTTTCTAGAAGTACGACAATACCATTGTTTAGCCACGTGCCTCAAACGCTTCGAAATGAAAAAAAAATACTTCACTCAAATAGTGGCTCTATGTTAAAATAGCAGTAAGTAGGTTTAAATTATTAGTAGTTGCAGCATACTTAGTACAACGTAAACAATTAGCGGTTACACTTAAGAATGTAATACAATGGCTTTGTCTTCTTTTGTGCCTAGTACAAAGAAAAGCGAATTCGTTCTAGAAAAGGGTTTTGTACTAGCAACTACA
Organism: Epinotia nisella; assembly: GCA_932294315.1. NCBI lineage: Eukaryota > Metazoa > Arthropoda > Insecta > Lepidoptera > Tortricidae > Epinotia > Epinotia nisella. The sequence goes on from OW028677.1 coordinate 1,895,696, forward strand.
GCAACGAGAACTACAGCCTCTCCCAAAGATGCTAAAATTCACTGCTGTATTTAACGTCGTGTCTATTTCACACCCCTATTTCAACTTACCCCGGCCTCTTTAATCGGTCAAAACTAATCAAAAACTACAAGCGATTAGTTACATAATGCAAACTCACATACTACATTACAAGTAGATACAATTATCAGCCAAAATTCCTAGAAAACAAGTTAAAAAAATTGCCACTACAAGTAAATATTATCTTTGGAAATCCAGCAGGAAGCAACTCAGGATTATATCTGGGGTGTTCACAGGTCACTTCGGCGTCAAGGATCTCTTGGCCAAGATGGGACTATCGAACAGTACAGACTGTAGAATGTGTGGCGAGGAGGATGAGACTATGGAACACTTACTGTGTGAATGTCATGCCCTTGCCAGACAAAGAATGAATCTCTTTGGTAACGGCTACCAAAGGAATTCAGGGTGCTCCCACTGAGCTGCATCATCCGCTTTGTGGAAATGATGGAGCGAGTTTGGGAGTAGCTATAAAGAGGGCAAATGCACAAAAGATCCCAATGGGTCGAAGTGTATCCGAAAGGGCCCTCAACTAGATAAGATAAGATAAGATAAAATAAATATTATTGTATATAAACGGTATCGTATTGTGTTTATATTTTTAAATCTTCATTATAAACAAGTTCATAATACAGTTGTATTTGCCGTTGCCTAGTCACAGTCAGACTTAAACTGTAGGTAGAAAAAAACACGATGATTTTTAATTAGTGATCACGAGCCATATTTATTAACTAATTCTATGATTGATGCCGAACACGATTAACTTGAAGTTACCTAAGACAAACGTTCTTTTTTTTCTGAATAAAACTGAATAAGGAAAAACTTTATAATTCAAAATCGTTGTCACCCTAAAACGGTAGTTTAAATCATCATCATCATCATATCAGCCGAAAGACGTCCACTGCTGGACATAGGCCTCCCCTAAAGGGTGCCAATTTGACCGGTCCTGCGCCACCCGCATCCAGCGGACTCCCGCGGCCTTTACCAGGTCATCAGTCCACCTTGTGGGGGGCCTACCCACGCCGCGCCTTCCGGTACGCGGTCGCCACTCGAGAACCTTTCCGCCCCAACGGCCATCGGTTCTACGTGCAATGTGCCCCGCCCACTGCCACTTAAGTTTAAATCTATGAAACTAAAATCTCCTTAAAAATTTATCCATAAACCAACCTACAAACCCTTGTACTATTATATAATCTGTGCCCTTGTGTCAAATCAATGTAAGAGTAATAAACTGTCAATTTTCATATGCATATGGCAAGAAGATGTTAGAGTTTACTGACGTAAGGCCTATCAAGTTTCCAGCCAAAGCGAAAATTTGATGTACGTATCTAATCAACTTCAAAAAATGTATGGTGACCAAACATTGGACATTAGTGTTAACATTATCATTAAATTTAACTAACTAAACAGTGATTTAATTGCAAGACACCTCATCCATTCAATATTTTTCGACTCCTGGAGCCGTAGCATGGTTGGCCTTATCACGCGACAAGTGACAAAATAAGAACGTCGTCTCGTTCTATCGAACGGTGTCAGCCAGGAGCCGTATCATGGTTGGCCTTGTCACGCGATAGGTGATAGGATAGAGCGTGCGTCACTGGCTGACACCGTTCGATAGAACGAGACGACGCTCTTATCTTGTCACTTGTCGCGTGATAAGGCCAACCATGCTACGGCTCCAGTGACGCACGCTCTATCCTATCACCTATCGCGCGACAAGGCCAACCATGCTACGGGGCCTGATCACGGATTAAAAATCACCGTATATATATATAAGATTATTTTATTGATATCGACTCCATTACAACATAATACATAACTAATACAGAGTCTAACAACGCAACGCACTAATTTCATGGGCAATCCTTTAAAAACTTCCATGATGTTAAAACAACAAAGTAAGCTTTTATTAAGCTTTTACTAAGCCGCTATTACTCAACTTTATGACTCAACTCAAAGCACAAACATTAGCGAAATCCCGTTTCGCGGTAGAAAAGCGAACGCTAGCCTACAGGAAAAATGTCGCATTATTCCGGGATACCATTTTGCATCCATATTTATTGACTAACGATCGATTCCTAAGAAAAATCCAGACGAAACCGCTTAAATTATATTGATGAACGAAAAAAATAACTAACGACCCAAAACATTGCGGCGCGTAATTATACCAGAAACAGGTATTAAAACCAGTGTTTATTACAGTACGCTTAAACGTACATAAATAATGATTCCAAACAAACCACCGCAAAAAAAACTTCAATGCTAGCAAAAACAAAATCGCATGATCTCGAGTTGACGAGCAAAAAACCACTCTTCCTTTCTAAAATTATCCTGTCACGCTCACCTATAAAATGCAATTGGTTTTAAAAAATCCAAACTCAAAATTGGAACTCGTTAGAATAACGTATCGCGAACCCAGAGCGTTCGATCAGGCGTAACAAAACCTTATCTCCACGGCATAGACACTTTTCCATCAGTAAAACAAAAGTGGTGGTTTGTCGGGTGTCAGGTTGCGCACACAATAGACGCTGGCGCATGTACCTGCGCGCAAGGTGACCCGCATGAAGGGCACGAGACTGCCCTTGCGCACCCTCCCCCGCCGCCCGCGTTTCTTGCATTCGCATGCGTTGTCCGACACGCCATTACTGAAATGACCGGCTGTAGGGAGGTGGGGGTGTGTTTACATTTTATATTTATCGATAAAATAGTAACAACAACAATAAAGGGCTAGCTTGTAATCATATTATGTAGATATTTCCACAGTTTAATTGGTATCGTTGTTAATCGTCAATTATTTTATAACGTTGTTGATCTATAAGATTATCCTGATAATGTCAAAATTGATTATTTTTTGTTATGTAGGTATGTGCTGATGTATTGTAATACCGGTAAAACTACACTATGGTCCAAAATAATTGTCATATTACTTGCTCAGGTGGGACTGTTTTCATGGGTGAACTTAAAGACAGGCAATATAATAACACAAATTTTAATTATAACCTATAAAATCACAAATACAAAATCGGTATTGATAGAAGGTAGTGGACTATCATTGTCTAATTAGATTTAGAGATGATCATTCAAGCAATCTATGATATGTCATAATAACATCAATAATATTGAATGACATTAACTTTGATTACATAAAATTGAAATTTGTTACGAAATCATTGAAGCAGTCATAAAAAAACATGTTAATGTGTATTACGAACGTATGATAATGGCATTTGAAACGTATAATAACTGCGATTCTCACGTATTTAATTTCTGACGCTTTTAAATAGGGAAGTCAATTAAGGAAACTGATTACATATGCCGTCTTATGAGGACACTGATGATTTTATAGATTACGATAAGTTTATATTAAAAGTGTACCTATTTAATTTATTTTTCTTCGCGAAGTGAACAATCAGCCTACTGCCTTCTCCTAAACGATTGTTTGTCCTAAACGAATTAAATGACATATTTTCAATTTTTTTTAATTTTTTTTTAGGCAATATTAGGAATTTTCAAATTGATTTAGGTAATATTAGGAATTAATGAAAATGAAAATGAAAAAAGTTTATTCGGTTATAAAAAGGATTATTACCAATAGCCAAGGTTGGAGCCTCCTAGTAAGCAATTAATTTTGCTTGTGTCAGGAGACACCGCTCTTTCAAAAACAAGAAGTGGTAAGTTTAACCCATAATAAACTACTATTTGGTTAAGAGATTAAGATTTTTGTTGAGCCTGTTTGGGAGTTTCGATGCTACAGATAGACACAGATACGCAGACACACAGAGATACATATTAAAATTATAACACGGTTCTTTTTGTCGGGGGTTAAAAATGAGACAACAATTCGTCAATATAATTTGATTATTGGACTAGACGAATCACTGAACTCTATCGACATCGATACTTCCAAGCACTCGACAACCTTGGAGCTGTCAAAATTCGCGAGTCCTGACAGCCAGGCTCGAAGCGACAGGTGCTGTTCCGACCTAACACGAATCATACCGAAATTAGGACGGCAAAAAGCTAATTATTGACCGCGTACAGGCGGCATCGATACGGTGGACGTGAGCGGTGCAATTTACTCGACGTACGATTGCAATCAAAGGCTAAACTTCCAATAAGAATTGTATAAATCGGATTCATTTAACTCGTCATGCGTCGAAGCGAACACGCGAAACGCTTTGAAAATATTGAAATCAGATCACATCCGGGAACGAGAAAGTGCTTATGGGTAATTATTTGAGGTGTAAGATAAATGGTACAGAAATAAAAACACACATTTTGATGTGGTCTGTTTTATTTTGAACATAAGGATATGTACCGATAAGATGCTTTATATTATAAGAGATCGATAAAGTTTATTTTGGTTAAAAAAAGCAAAAATCCAATTTTAACGGTAACAAAAATGAGCACCGAGACCACGAAAAAGAACATTTTGTTTATTTTAAAATCTTATAAATCTTATAATTGTACTATTTGAATGAAAATCCGATCATAATGAGAAAACGAATAAGCATTATTTAATTAATCAGGTATCAACAGAAATAGACAATCGATGTCTATATAAAAAAAAAATTAAACTTGACCACGAAAATGACGACTTCAAATTGTCATTTTTCTAACCTTTTAAATAGAACCTAGAAATAATTTAATTAAAGTAAGATTAATAACTTCAACTCACAAACAAAAACAGCTTTCAGCTTACACTGTAAAAAGCAGATACTTATATCATATTATGAACATTCAATCCATGTTTCAAACAGCAAGTTTTTTTCTATACCTTGTATTTTTTACAATACTACAAAGTAGTCAGGGATAATCCGAACCTGACCACATAACTGACTTTTGTGCAAAAATTTAAGTTATTGTGGAAAAAAAGATAAAATAGAATAAAACGTATTTACCACAAGTTTCAGTGATAATATCCTAAGCAACTTAAAAACAATAAACGATATATTTCTAATTTTATAACTGAAAATTTGAGTCTGAACACAATTGAACCTCTCGAAATAATAACCCTTATAGTAGTTTTCCGTATAGGTATTTAGTTAGTCTTTCGAGTAGGTATTATATTCTCGTACCGTCCCGAAATAAACTGTTAATTTTTTTTTAACACACATGTCAATTACTCGTCGAGTGGGTTCCAATGAGCCCAATCACGTCGAGTTTATCTTTTGTAGTTTAGATGTACTAAGACCATCTTAATTTAATATTTAATATATAATACGTTTTAATTTAATTTAATTACAAAGAGTCAAAATATAGTACAGTATGGTTGGCAACCATACCAGACACGATAATTTACGATGAAGAGATAGGACATTGTTAGTCACTGAGTACCTACCATAAATACGAAATCGAATGAAAATAAAACTGAAAGTAAACTGGTTTGCTATAATTCGTGCAATTTCGTCGGAAATGCCGGTGACTCACGGGATTCTGTGAGCAGTTCCCGGGAACTTATTCAGAAGCGAGAGAGGATAATGTCAATGAGTGTAGCCATTCTATACTAGTTTCTGCCTGCGACTCCGTACAAACTTTCAACCCACATTTCACCCCTTTACGGGATGATTTCCGGGCTAAGAAATACGCTATGTCCATCTCTGGGATTCAAACTATCTCCATACCAAATTTCATCTCAATCAGTTCAGTGGTTTAAGCGTGAAGAGGTAACAGACAGACAGACACACTTTCGAATTTATTATATTAGTAAGGAAGTGTTTGGCAGCTTGTAACATTGCCAATCGTAGCCTTGTGATCTCAGAAACATTGAAATACATTACGCGCGGTCTTAGTTTTTAAACGCCGCAGAAATGTGGCTTTCTGTAGCATTTAAAAACAACCATTATCTATTCTTTAGAACCACCGTCAATGTAATAATTATAATTAATTACGCAAACCGTAGCCAACGTGAAAACAAAACTACCCCCGAGTCCCGCCCTGCACTATTCACAACGCTTCCAGCAAAACGCCTCAGTAGACCCAGCAAAGTCTGAACTGTGAGAACTTGGTAAGATTAATAAAAGCTCGCTATCTATCTGAATCTGAACATGTTTTATTGCAACAGTCCGTTCGCCATATTTTTTTCTCAATACATTGTTTTGTTTCTTCTCATAAACAAAAGCAAAGCGCAGGAAGAGGAAGTGTCAGCGACACAAACAACTCATAGACAAGTCTTCACATGAACTCCGTTTTTTTAATACTTTGACAAACAAGCGTGTGACCTGTGTGATGAATAACTATCCGTCTCTTTCTAATTAGAACGCTTAGAAAGAGATGGATAGTCTATGTCGCCGCGACACAACTGGCGGGCCTTTAATAGCCGGGCAGAGGAGTCATAACCCGCGTTGATTTATTTATTTAAGGGTTCTCCGAGTTGCTAGCAAGTGATAAATGCTGCACATTGCATGTAGAACCGATGGCCGTTGGGGCGGAAAGGTTGTCGAGTGGCAACCACGTACCGGAAGGCGCGGCGTGGGAAGACCTGAAGGTGGACTGATGACCTGGTAAAGGTCGCGGGAGTCCGCTGGATGCGGGTGGCGCAGGACCAGTCACTTTGGCAGTGTTTGGGGGAGGCCTATGTCCAGTAGCGGACGCCTTTCGGCTGATATGATGATGATGATGATGATGATAAATAATGCCTCCGCTCTAAACACAGCATCTCTCATCTTCGGGAGCTCTTTCGACGTTAATCATCATCACCCTCAGCATGATCACGTTTACGATGTATACGAAACATTCGTCCTTTACTAGCAAGTACTGGTGCGAGAAGGACAAATGCTTTACGTCCAACATAAACGCGATCATGCTAGCTAGGCAAGAACACAAGATTATTTGAGTTGGCCGTATTGCATCAAAGTAGTCCACTCAAAAAGCTACTCTACCGTTCAAGGTACAAGATTTCAATTTTATGTTTATGACAGTTTTATAAAAAGTTTCAACCATACATACAGAGCAAGTAGGAAGTGATAGTGTAGCTCAAGTTATACTAAGTGTAAGTAATAAGGGGGTGGTAGTCTTGTTGCGAACAGCATAGTTGTTAAGTGGAGACATACAGTGAAGATTATATGCAAGCCTTCGAATAACGAAGACGTAACGAACTCGACGCTAAGCGCGAGGAGTTGAAGGCTCGACCACCTGCGGCCATCCACTACAATTTTGTCGGAGGGGTGCTAATCTGTAGGGGATGTGGTCGCACATTCTCTGCAAAGATAGGCTACGTCAGTCACCTGAGAGCTCACGAACGACGCTCCGTTAGCCAGAATTCTTTTCTTTTTCCAGTCACCGTGGTCGAAATCGGCCAGGATGATGGGTCTAGCTGCCTCGGGGTAAGCCAGTCCTGTAAAACTGGTCTAATTTGACAGACATTCAGATGTACTCTATGAGTAATGATTGCAAAGATAGAAACAGAATAGAAACAGGATGATGATGAGTTGTTATGTATATCCTCCTCTCGCGCTTTATTTTTACGATTCCTGCCCCGCTTATTTTAAGCTCACCTCAACGCTCATTCGTAGTAAGGCTACGGTCGTACTGTACACGCCGCACGCAGCCGACAACGTCCCGTCGCACTGATGGAAGACGCTGGACGCAGCCGACAGCGGGTGTTTGGTCGTTTTGAGACCGTAGCCGCCACGGCCAGTCGCGGCAGTTTCCGAGGGTTTTTGTAGCGAACGGATGTGTGTGTGTAGTATTACGATGGAAAAAACTCTAGCGTATTTACTGCTTAAGGAGGAAGATGATGAGGACATTTTATTCATAATATCAAGGAAGCAAAAGAAAAAGAAGAACAATATATTTAAAGCTAGACAAACGGAGGGTGCCTACAATATTTTGGTGACTAGGCATTTAAGTGATAATGAACTAAAATTTGTGGAATATTTTCGACTATCACGGGCGGAGTTTTCGACAGTACTAAGATTGATTGACTTTACTAACTCGATCAAAAACTCGTCTTTTTCTTTCGTAAATTTCTCCATTTCGAGCCAGCGTCCAGCCGCAGCAATGCTCCAAAATGACTAAAGACGCAATGGCCAGCGGGCGGCTGCAGTGGGTGGGGGGGGGGGGGGGGGGACGCCGCACGCAACGGGCGAAAACGACCACTCCCGAGCATTCTCGAACACACCATTCAGACGCTGCGTGCGACGGGACGTTGTCGGCTGCGTGCGGCGTGTGCAGTACGACCAGGGCCTAACTAAAGCGTAAGTAGAGGTCTAGTTTCGTTAGGCGTGACGGCCACACCGGCATATTTCAAGATATACTGGTGAATAGGGTGGTAGTGAATACAGCTGGCATACATCACGGCGGGCGAGGCCGGAAGCGACCCAGTTCCATGTCCGCCTTTCAATCAGGCACTGAAAGAGTTTGAGAGGGAGTTGATTCACGCTTTTCAGTGTGTAGCGCAATTGACGGTTTTCCATTGGGAAATATTTAATAGAGCCGCAATACTGGGAATGGGTCAAATACAACATCACAGGGGGTAAATCTATAACTTGTTCAGAATTCATTGATTCACTTTACGCCATCTTTGGGTCACCAATTTACGTATGTTTACCAACTCAATCGGTCCAGTAGTTGTGGAGCAAATCGGCTGTGACAGACAGACAGACAGACAGACGCACGAGTGATCCTATAAGGGTTCCGTTTTTTTTGTATTCCAGTACGTCTAGCACAACTTGCTGCTCAGTCGCTTCTCGCGCGACTAAGCGTCCCCTATCTCACTCGCACCGTACAAATTAGAAAAAGGGAGGTAGAGCTTTCTCGACTCGCGTCGCGGTGCGCGTCAGTTGCGCTAGCCCCGCTGATCGTCACATTTTTGTATGCAGTCTTTTTTTATTTATATGGTCGTGACGCACTGGAACAAAAAACTTACATAGTAAAATCTGGTACACTTTTTTTCTTGTACGAGGATCGATAGTATCAACGATTCTGAGTAAAAAAAACGAAATCTGAAAAAAAAGTTCATGTACAGTTTTTTTGAAAAACGCTCCTATACTAATATTATAAAGAGGAAGTGTCTGTGAGATGGTAGCTATGTAAGTTTGTATGTTTTGGGTAATCTCCGGAACCACTTATCCGATTTCAAAAAATCTTTCACCTGCGTGTAGAATAGAGTTTCTGGATGATTATAGGCTGTATTTTATCCCGCGGGTTTGTCTGCGTTCTTTGCAGTACGCGAGCGAAGCCGCGCGGGTAGCTAGTCCATCATATTAGAACCCCGTAGTGTGCTCAATTAGGCTTGTGAGGTTCCCCTTTTTAGGGTTCCGTACCCAAAGGTTAAAAACGCGACCCTATTAGTAAAACCCCGCTGACCCTCCGTCTGTCACCAGGCTGTATCTCATGAACCGTGATAACTGTCTAAACAGACAGTTGAAATTTTCACAGATGATGCATTTCCGTTGCCGCTATAACAACAAATACTAAAAAATTAAAATTATGCTGATTACACTTATGTTTATTTTCTCTTCTCCTCTCCCACATACTTGTTATGTATTGTTAGATTAGGTACAAGCTTGCAAGTTAATATAGACCAACTATGTAATTTTAATTTAACTTTTTCGGAGTACTTTTGCATAGTCTACGGCCGGCCCTTTACTGAATTCCAAGATGGCGGCCTATAGGCCTGACAGAAAACGGCTTGTCTTTGATGACGGCATTGACAGCTGTCATCTCGGTACAATAAACGTCAATGATGACAGCAGTCAAATATTGGATGTAAGTGCATTTTCACTATAGGTATGTAAGTAGTAATGCTTGACATAAACACTTATTTATGTACTAGCTTTTGCCCGCGGCTTCGCCCGCGTACTAAGAGTAATGTTAACCGTCTACAAAAAAGGTGCATCTCAGTTTCAGTCTTTTATATGTATATTTAGATCGACTCTACATTGACTCTGCATATCGAACATAGACTCTACATATCGAATCTACATATCGACTCTACATATCGACTACATATAAATATCGCATCTACATATCAACTCTACATATTGACTACATATCGACTCTACATATTAAGATAGATGTCCACCGTGTACTTAGATAGGTGTCGACTCTACATATCGACTACATATCGACTCTACATATCGACTTTACATATCGACTTTATATATCGACTCTACATATCGACTCTACATATCGACTCTACATATTGGCTCTACATATCGACTACATATCTGGACCCCCATATAAAATTTCACCCCCTCTTTTAAGGGGTTGGGTGCAGATTTCCAAAAAAAAATGATGCACGATTTTTTTGGTAGTCACAAATAGTCTGCATACCAATTTTTAGCTTTCTACCTTCAAAATTGCGGAATGCTCCATACAAACTTCCACCCCCCATTTTGGGGAAGTGGGGGGTTAGAAAGAGACAAAAAGTAGCCTATGTCACTCTCCATCCCTTCAACTATCTCCACTTAAAAAATCACGTCAATTCGACGCCCCGTTTTGCCGTGAAAGACGGACAAACAAACAAACAAACAAACAAACATACAAACACATACACTTTCCCATTTATAATATTAGTATGGATGTAGCTTCGCAGGTGTTAGTAGACTTCCTAATAAAACAATGACTGGCATATATATAACAAACGTCAGAATTGGGTTTGTTTTATGATAATAACCGTGCAGAGTTCAAAACGAACGGCAGGTGCGCCCGCGTCGCGGATAAATCACTTTTTGCGAACAACTCCGACTAATCCGTTTTCGTTTTTTGTGATATACTAATATTGTTAGTTTAGTACCTACAGTCAGTAGTAGAATATACTGTTTGATATATTTAACTTTGTGTGCTATGAACTTTATAATTACTAATATTTAAGCTAAATATTTACTAACAATAATGATCCATGTAGGTCTTTGAATAAGTTAATTGATATGAATTGAATGTTTGTATGTCATTAATCTCCTGAGTTACTTAGCTAATTTCAAGCATTCTTAAATCCTACTATCCTTATTATAAACGTGAAAGTTTGGATGGATGGACGGATGTATGTTCCGCTTAATCTCAAAAATTACTGGACGTATTTACATGAAACTTTCCAGTTATGCACCTTCTATATCAGAATAGGATATAGGCTATAAGTCATGTCAAATTTCATCCCCTTTAGGAACGCAAAAGGGGATGAAACTTTGTATGGAGGCCAAATGATTTTACTCGTTGACTTCATCAGGCGCTGGGTCTCAAAATGTATAGGAAAACTAAAATCCGACTCGCACTTGACTATCTATATACCTTAAGTATTTAATAACACTTTGTAAATGAAAAACTATGTCTGTCTACGTGTCCCGTTTTCTCGCCTAAATGGCTATATTGGCTATATCGATTTATGAGGATGAACGTAAGATAGTTCTTTTACCAATACTCACATTTTAAGGAGATGAAATAGGAAATTAAACGCGGACGAAGTCGCGGGCGGAAAGCTAGTCATGTAAATGTGCGAGAACGTTGGGCAGATGAGCGTTTTTCAAAAAAAATGAACATGGATTTTTTCCTTTATTCCTTTATTATAAGGATCTATAGTATCAACGATTCTCAGTAAGATAACCCCAAAAAAATCGTTTTTCAAAAAAAGTTAATGTACACTTTTTTTGAAAAACGCTCATCTGACGGCTATTTTACGAAGCTTACCTATAGCTTCTCTATAGTCAATCTGATATCTGATATACGATTTTGCATACGATGGATTGGGGTGGGGTTGTACTTTGATTCGGGGGGTGACTTTGATCAAATAGGTTTTTCTCCGAAATCATTGTTTTTCTTGTGGTTGAACTGTGGCAGTGAATATATTAGTATTCTATCTTGCTGTGTACTCGATTAAATCTTCTTAATTTCAAACAGTTCTGATTTAATACTACCTACATTCTAAATGTTCAAAGTAGCCCCAATTTTTCCTGAAGTTACACCATTCCATGGTACTCGTTGTTGACCTGGCATTCGATGTATAAGAAGGGAGCTACGAGTACATAAACTTACGTAACATGTATATAAACTACATTTTAGTTACGACCATAAAGCGTACTACCGACGCACGCCAAAATTACCCGGCGGTGTTTAAAGGGCTACAAAACATTCGTGCCCCACCCCGTACCCCTCCGAGTGGCAGTTAATCGTAAAAGTTACCCTATTAAACGTTTACAGCCTTCTAAAACTTTACGCAGTGTTAGTGCTGCACCCACACGAAACCGAAACGGCGTAAGGCCACATTTATTTAAGCATGTGTACCGCTTTTTTGTGTTTAGAGATGGTACTGTAGCGGTAAAAAACGCGGAATAAAGCATACGGAATATTTTGGTTGGGATAATAATATGTGGAGTTGAATTATTGTTTTAGTGGCGTGGGTTACTGGGAAGCGACGTTCTGAATTTAAATGCTTTGAGCTGTTCGGCTGGATATTTGAGCGCTGGGTAGGTTTAGAACCTAAAGGGTTAACGTACAAGTTTTATATTGTATACAATAAATCTGCGATAGTTGCTCGTATAACAGACATAGGTACATATTAGGGGACATGGGTCGTTCTTCTTTTTTACCGACAATGATCCGAGGTTTTTCTATTTTTTTGGTTTTTGAACTATCAAAAATTGTGGTTTTGAAATGCGATTTTAAAAAAATTGCATAGGTTTCTTCATTAGAACTAATTAAAGTTTCCTTTCTGGCCAATATAAATATTTATTTACGGTTGGTTTCTAAAAAAAAACATGTGACAAAGTGGACTCTTTCAGTGGGGACAACATTTTGGTTTACCACTCTGTCACGGCATTCTACGAAAAAAAAAAACATTTAAAAAAATGCTAGTTAGAGAAAGTGAAATATTAAACATCACTAATGAATAAAATAATATGGACGTTCATTCGAACATTATAAAACCGTAAACATCATTACTCAAATGAGATGCCGTAATAAGACGAGGGACAGGCTATTGTCGGTCGAAAAGAAGAACGACCCACATACTTACGCAAATCAACTACGCCTATAGGAAGCTCAATAATGATTGTGTTATATGTAGGTACTAGACGACGATATTTATAATAGATATAAATACATAGAAACGTAAATACGGTTCTGTTATAATATGTCATAAGTATTATCCTTGACTATACTTATGAACTTTTAACAAACGTAGAAATAAGTCTTACTAACATCTTTAATACCTGAAGGTCCCTTAATCCAGTCATATATAGTAGTTTTATGGAATGCAATAATATCCGGAAATAAAGTTTTTTTTTAGGGTTCTGTACCCAACGGGTAAAAACGGGACCCTATTACTAAGACTTGGCTGTCCGTCCGTCCGTCCGTCTGTCTGTCACCAGGCTGTATCTCAAGAACCGTGATAGCTAGAGAGTTGAAATTTTCACAGGTTATGTATTTCTGTTGCCGCTATAACAACAAATACTAAAAAACCGGCCAAGTGCGAGTCGGACTGGATGGAATAGTGGTACGGAAACCTTCGAGCGCGAGTCTGACTCGCACTTGGCCGGTTTTTTTATTATTTATATTTTTGGACTACATAATACATATCTTTCCACGCTTAAACCGCTGAACCAAGCTTTGTCGCGGCGAAATAGACTATCCGTATCTTTGTAGATACGGATCTATCTCGCCGCGACAAAGCTCGCACGCGGTCTTGTGGTAACCGTGCAACTGCAACTATATACGAGTAACGAAGATAATATCGTCTTCGGATTCCATAACTCTTGGCCATTCAATAAACCAATTTAAACGTACTTTATTGCACATATTATGTATTAAATATATCCTGACTTTTCGACCTTCGCTTGTGTTCGTGGGTACATAAATACCTCAACGATTGATACATTTATTATATTATTATTCTCACATCCAACACACTGCTCTCGGCGGTCAGAGAGTGGGACGCCAGCCCGCTACATGAGCGCTGGAGGGAGTACCATAGGCCGGTCATCGCGGGATCGGGGTGACCCGCGATGGCCCAAAGGTCTCCCTGTAGTACCTAATTTAGTTTAATATATTATTTGTTTCATTTTTTATTTTATTTTTTATCTTTTTTAATTTAATTCAATTTATAAAAATAATGATATAATACTGTATATGGACTACTATGTTTCCGGAATAAATATTTTTCATTCCATTTCATTTCAAAACCCTGTTCTGATGGTAAATTCCCTCGATCAGCCCGCGGTCAAAATAAGTTATAAATTAAATTCGTAATCTCAATAAAACAGGTACTCATCTCGCCAATTAACTTTCAAAAACATTAGAACCAATAAAAATCAGGTAAATAACACTAATTAAACGATACCGAAATTCTGGTACCGACGTACACTTATCTCCGCTCTAGAAGTTTATTTTTATTAGCGGGATCCTAAATATTGTTTAGGATTGGTGTTATAACTGGCTGTAAAAATGTTTACGTGAAAAAAGTAGTAAGTTGCAGGGCTGTCGAACCTTTTTTCCACCTTCATGATTTTAAAAGATAGGATTACACGAAGCAACGAATAAGGTCTTAACTTGTTTAAAAATTGAATATTCACAACTCGTTCTTTAGTTAGTTAGTAGGGTTGAAAACAAAGTTGAAAAGTTAAGTTCGTGTGCAACTGACGTGTTTATACGTCGTTTTGGCGTTGGTGGGGTTAAATCGGGAGCCAAGGACGCCCGGTCGGCAATGTGACCCATTGCGCTACATTTGTTACGTGAATTTTGAGTTTAGAGTCGGCTATTGTTTAATAAGTGGTGATGGTGAAGTTTTTGTTGTAGTGGTTTCTAAGCATTATTGACCCAATGAGATAATATTATGGAGGTCTTAAAATAGCTACTAATACTTACTTACTTAACTACAATATTAGTTATACCTACCTACTACTACTACTTACCTATAGAAGTTAGAAGTAAGCATAAGTAGGTATAAATACGAGTAGATTAGTTTAGATTTATTTATTTCTTATTGAAAATTGACATTATATTTTACAAATTTTCTATGCATATAAATAAAATGAATTCTCAGAAAGCTCGTCAGGTGCATTCAATAAATTTGTTACAATAATTTCTAACAATAATAATTAACAAGGAGAGAAAGAAATAGTTAACAATTCAAAACAATATTGATCTGAATGATGTCAAAATATAATAAAATGTCAGAACTAGAAAAAAAAATATGGTTACATAATATCTCTCTAGGGTCTCCTAGTATATATTTTATATTTTTTTTATATTTCTTGTATGTCAAACGTACAAGAAATATAAAACGGAAATTACAGTCATAATAATAACACCAAAAATAATGTATCTAGGGCATCCTAGATTATGATAGAGTCAGAAAAAATCAAACAAAAAAATATTCTTAGTTTACTATGACACAAAGCTTAGGCCTTTCAAACACATCTTTATGACTCAAAAGAAATAGGTAACTTGTAGTATTGATACCGAAAAAGTAAAATAAAATATGATTTCCGCTAAACTGCTTCCAAATATAATGTCTCACCCCGTCTCTACCTGCTCAAGAGTCAAAAATCAACGCCGTCTCAAGAAATAAAACGTCACGAAACAATTCCCAAGGATAAATATAATCCCCATTAGTACACTTCGCGAACGACCCCTATGTATCTACTCTGTCTCGCTTGCACTCTGACAAAAAACTAGTACCTACGACGCGAGACGCGCAATGCGTTGCATTCCATACCCTGCATTAGACACCATTAAAAATCCACTTAATCACACTAAAACGAACTGTATCAGAATGCAATAAGAATCAAATGAGGCGTATTACTAAAGTGGCTTATTTATTTTTTCTCGCCAAGTGCGAAGGGTCCAGGCAATTCGGCCAGCTCTGATACCCGTAAATAACAATAACAAGTCGGGTCGGATTTTCGAACGCATTCGGCGATTATGTATGACACACGATTGGGAACGCTTTTGAATTTTAAAATTGGAACGCGGTTTTCTTTTTCAGCAGTTGGCATGGGTGTGGCCAGTATTTTTACTAATTTCACTAACTCGAATCAGATTCAGTCGATTCTTTTATATTAATTAGCAAAATATACATCTCACATTAAACGAATCAATTTAATTTAATTTATTTGCCTGTGATTTACGTGTATAATTGTAAGATAGTAAACTTTATAAGCATAATGAATAATCAGATGGTAATCTTCCATCCAACATTTTCGGAGACACAAATCCATTACGATAATTAGGTAATTTATTTACCGAATAAAAATAATGTCAACATAAACCGATCTTACCTTGTTTCGACAATTTCAAACGAGATCTTCGCTGTACCGTTAAGAGATAAAATTTAGAAATGTAGAAACTAGAGATGCGCTTAGTGTTCGACTATTTTAGTTTTCGTTACATTAAACATATTTTTCAAATTTTGTCGTATAATTTACGAATCTATTATTTAAATTACGAAAGAATATATTTGGTGACTGATAATAGGAGAATAAAATAAAACCTGGTAAGACCGCGAATTTTGACCAATGTGACATAGAATTGACATAAAAAATATACGTGACGTTATCATAAAACGTAGCATAAGTTGTCATAAAACTTAGATCATACTGGTAAATATTCTCATTAGATAACGTAGATAAGAAAAAAGGAATGTTATAATATAAAATGAAGTTTTATATTATAACAAACAAATAATTATATTCACGTAATGTACTAACTAATCAATACGATAGAGAAGTGTTATTAAATTGGAGTTCAGTTTCAAAAATTTCTAATTCGAAAAACATTTTTTTATACGAATAATTTATAGTAAGTTTTTATTTGTCATAATAATGCTCATATAACAACCTGTGTATTATCATTGAAAATGTAATAAATTCTTATTTAAGATACTATTTTTTGTATGCATTTCCCTTTACCATTTTTTTCGTTACGTTATATAAAAATACGTTGCATTTTGCAAAAATGTAATGTAATCGTAACGAAAGTGTAACACAAGTGCTAGCAAGTATGTTAGTGCAAGCGGTATGAATGCTTTATGTCCGACTAAGTAGGCTAGACTAGGCAAGGAGCTTTATTGATTTAACACATACATAATAAGTCTATTTTGTTGAATGACACTCAGAGATATTCTAAAAGGATTACGAGTATATATATTTTTCTGCGATACAACCTGCTCTGGAATGAATACAATATTCTTTCTTTATATTTCGGTGAAACCCGCTTGCGCATCACTAGCGCGCAGCAGATTTGCGCGGGCGCACATATCCATAACTACTTGAACTCTACTCGGCTAATGGTCGATATTTACATAAAAACGTGATAATATCCACAATTGCCGTCGCGTCGTGGAATTATACGACACCCATTTTTGTGATGATAATGTTAGTTTTTTACAGTAATAGATTGAATTGTGTGGCTGCTAATAAAAAAATACTGGTTTGTTTATTACTTTTCACAAGTAGATACGTAAGATGATATGGTTAATTCAAAATTATTTATTCGCTTTAACACGCAAGTATAAACAAACTGAGATATCCGGCGGACCCCAAACTAGGCTGAGCCTGTATCTTGTATCTTGATTGGTTAATGATAAAGTTGTCAATGAAACGTACCTTTGCTAGATACTAGCTGCTCGCGCATGCTTTTTTTAATATTTGCCTTTTGGATCTGACATTATGTTGATCGTAAGTACCAAGTGAAGTAAATGTGAAAATCGACTTACAAGATTTAATTACATTGTTAAACGTTCGTTACACGCCATACGATTAATTAAATAAATTACATTGTTAATTTTATAATTAAGTCAATATAGACGAAAACTTAAGTAAGGCTTGCATGCAGTTGTGGAATGTTCGAATAGGCATCTGTT
This sequence comes from Epinotia nisella, assembly GCA_932294315.1. NCBI lineage: Eukaryota > Metazoa > Arthropoda > Insecta > Lepidoptera > Tortricidae > Epinotia > Epinotia nisella. The sequence goes on from OW028677.1 coordinate 1,913,547, forward strand.
TTGTTCAAAATCAAATAAAAAAAAACAAAATTTCTTTATTTGCCAGAATATGGTAACAGGGTAAGGTCTTAAAGCTGAATTTGTTCATGCATATTCAACCTGCATCCTGTTTGAGTTACAAATAATGTATATATATATATATATATATATATATATATATATTACAATGTCTATTCAATCACAACTATGTAGCTATACTTACAAGATCCTTTCTTCAGTTTTACGTACACATAGCTTGTAATAATAAAAAGCCGTAGATATTATTACGACATTTAGCCACGATTCACAGCATGCATATAACAGTAGGTATACTTCAAAACAGGTATTCACATTATACATACGTTACTTCACACAATTAACGTTACTTGGTAAAACATCTATTTCTCAATCTGGCCAGTATCACGGAAATACCGAGGTGATTCAGACTGTAATGTAATTGGAAACATTGAATATTTTACTCGCTTATCTCAAATGGATAATCGATTATGGCGTCATCTTACTATAGAGTACATTAATGTTTTAGTACAATTGACATATGGAACTTTTTAACATCGTCGATAAATTTTGTTACAATTTAGGAAGGTACCTATATCGTTTTTTACTTATATCATAATTTTTCATTGTGAAATATTCGTTTAAAAGTGAGTAGGTAATAATATTTATTATTATTTACTAATGTTTACCACAAAATACACTATATTTTAAAAGCGATGTTCTTAGCAATATATATTTTTTTAATGTTATCTAGAGACGCAGTTGATTTATAAAAAAATAGAATAAGCTATTTTTTTACTCGAGGTCATCAATGAACACGCCCAAAAGACGTAGGTGGGCCAAAATTCTTTTTGATGCCTATAAAACGTTCCTTATACATTTTAACCCATAATTTTTTACTTATTCGGATAATCTTCTAATAAAATTATATTTTCTAATTCACAATGACATATGCATAACCGAATGATGACCATTATCGAAATATTTGGGCTCAAAATAAAATAAAATAAATGTTTCGTAACGCAGTGGACATTATTTTTTAGGGGTCATGGGGACTGGTAACGCAGTGGTAATTTGAGTACCAAATGTGACTTTATTGTAATTAAAAACCCAGGGTGGTGGGAAAATTCATAATAAACAATGAGGCCAGGTTGAGAACTAACGTAACACTACTAGGAAAATATTTCGAGACATCTACATTTTTTATAAGTGATTATAAGTTTTTATCTCTATTTTAGGCACTAAAAAGAATTTTGGCCCAGGTATGTATATAGGTATGCTACGACGTAAAAGTAGCAAGTGCAATATATTACGAGAACAATATTCCTTTGCTATTCCGCTAAAAAACGTGCAGGTCGATCAGCGGAGATCAAATGCAACTATTTGCGTATAAACATGCAAATAATTACAGCAAACCACCACCAATAATGAAAAAACCTTTTGAGGTTCTTTAGCGGAATAGCAAAGGAATATTGTTCTCGTAATACATCATGAATTTCCGCAAAGTAACGCCTGATTCAATAAATTATTTGAAAGTGCAATATGGCTACGACTCGATCAGGAAGTCTATTCCACTGAACGAATTGAATTGGCATCGGAGTTGTATTTGACGCTCACGCTCAGTACTACACAAGCCAACGCTCTGGAATAATCAGACTAGATTTTCCTGAGGGTTTGAGTAGAAATAGCATCCCTAACTTACGACATCGACACCCCTTCAAACTTGATTTATCTTGGATTAAAAAACACATTTAAATAAGTATCTAAACAGCGACATGAACTAATGTCACTGGCCACGCACTATTAAAAAAGTACAGTTATCGCATCAGCCATGTAGCTTCTTTACATAATTAGAAGTTTCTTAGAACAAAATAATTGGTTGTTAATGCGAAACTTTTTATGTTTTCGTATAAATGTGCCCGTTTCCGGAGCTTTATTAATTAAAAAAAAGTATCTTTACGAACCAGCCACATTAGCATACTGGCCGTGCAATATTGAGATTACCAGCACTTTACATAAGCGGACTAGTTAGTTTGTGCTGAATTAGACCAGTTCTTGTTTTATTGTTTCATTCTAGATTCTTCGTACGCTTTCTTTATTGCCCTGACTAATAAAATTCTTCGTGTTTTATCATCCTTGTCCTTTTAATATTTTTTTCACATTTTAGTATTTTTCCCTACTGCCAGGGGCGGTTCACTCTTTGATTTCGTCGCGCCGCACAAAATCTTGTCGGCCGGCCGCCTTTAGGCGGTCTATCAGCGGTTGCCGCAAGCTGTTACGGTACGCACGCGTTCGCGCTTTGCATTGCTTCGTTATTCACCGCGTAAAATAAATATGCCGCGTCATCTATTTATATAGGTTAAAAATATATTTTTTACATTATGTTTATGTATGTAGGTAACCCAGAGTTGTGTGGCTCCGTCTTACATTTTGCAGAAACAGCCATATTTGATGTCATAACCTAAAGGCAAATTACACAGCTTTTGTGTAGTTGGGTGATCCTAAGTAAATAAAGAATAATCGTAATATCGTTCGTAAAATACACTATTATATTAACCTACCTATAATTTAATAGGTTGAGCTGGCGGTAACCCTAGCTCTAAGGCTCCGCCTCCGAAAGAGCGCGTTGCATGCGATAGGAAGAAATGGCCACATTTAGGCACGTTTGGCGTACCTAAACAGGGAATTTGTTGACAGAGAACCTTCTGTACGTAGTACTAATACTTGTTCTGTGCTACTGCTTGAGCCTACCTCGTTTCATGAATTGGCGTAAGTACTAGTCTTATCTAACCAATGTAATCTAATTTCTAAACAAAACAGCATCAACCCAAATCCCCCTAACCTAACCTAACCTACCTATAATTTAATAGGTTGAGCTGGCGGTAACCCTAGCTCTAAGGCTCCGCCTACGAAAGAGCGCGTTGCATGCGATAGAAAGAAATGGCCACATTTAGGCACGTTTAGCGTACCTAAACAGGGAATTTGTTAACAGAGAACCTTCTGTACGTAGTACTAATACTTGTTCTGTGCTACTGCTTGAGCCTACCTCGTTTCATGAATTGGCGTAAGTACTAGTCTTATCTAACCAATGTAATCTAATTTCTAAACAAAACAGCATCATCCCAAAAGTTAATTAATTCCAATAATAAAACCAAAATTCACTTCCAAAGTCGTAAACGAGTCCCTCAAAACGGTTTAACCTAAAATCGTAACAAAAAAAACTGTAAGTCGAAAAGGTTTTTTTCTGCCGGGAGCAATGGTGGCCGCATAGACAATGGGCCCCATTATGACGGACAGTGCGCTCATTACCGGGTTTTTGCGTTTGAATTTGGAACAGGCATTGTTCGAACGCGTCTACCTGTGTGTGTGCAACTATTCTAAATCGACCGTTAAATTGGAATGGGTGCGTAAATATAACCTTTACATTTTTTTACAATTATAATTGAACTGCTGTCGTATAGGTACTATTAAGTTTCAAAGTTGTGAATTCATTTTCTGCACCGAGCCTCGATGTGCAATGTATTTTTATCCAACTGCCGAAGGAAAGGTTTATGTTTTTCGAGCGTATGTATTTATGTATGTGTGTATGTCTTACTCTTTGGCATGCCCTGCAGCCTAAACTGTTTGACGAATTGCGACATATGAGGTGTCGTTAGATTCCTCTTCATCGTGGAAGTGATATAGGCTACAATATTTGCAAAAAAAGTAGTTGAATTTTTGAAAAATCTTTTGATTCTACTTGTTTGCTAAGTTCCTTCACCCATTTTTGATGTTCCACACCAATATTGCCAAAAAAATCGTACTCGCATGCATCCTAAACCCGTTCAAAAATAATTTGAACTCTAAACCTTAAATATCAGGTGCACATTAAAAAAAAAACCTAAGGTAGGTACTTAAAACTGATACAAAAAACAACAATAGCCCAGCATCCAGATAACCCCTAAGCATTTACAACCATTATAATACGTCGCGTTAAAAAATAATGCCGCATTAAACCCTCACACACACATACAGCGCAATAAGATAAATTCCATATATAAATTCGGCCGGGTCGTTTTTTTGGTGTCAATTAAAAATTACCGCCCCGCAGGTACTCGACAATACTGACCCACGCTTTTAACCAATTGAAAAACGCCTCAACGTCGCCCGGATGCCATAGACACTTATGTTTTTTTTCACCGGAGCCGGGCGAGTGAAGATTCTGTCTCTGTCTAGTTGCATTTGAAACGTGTTCGTTTAGAAAAACAATCGTAACTCTCATTCAGTAGTGGAGCGAGTATGGTAATATAATTTTGTGGAAAGTTTTAGACAGCCTATCATGAGATTAGACATAATAATCTGCCTATTATAGATATAACAAGTCAATAAGAATGTAAAAGTGTATAATTAAAACATTCGCTTCTACTGAATTTTACAGTCTTTTGCAGCCGAATTGCAAATTGGGACCGAGGGCGACGACAGCGCCACGTGACAGGCGGCCATTATGGACAATATTGTCACCGCTGTCAAACAAGAAGTAAGTAAATATTGTGAAAAATATTAATGAAATCTTGTGTTATTACAATTCACAACAACACATCTTACCAGGACCATATTTTTATCTCAAAAACGATTAGAAAATGTTTACTGCAATATGGATTTGACAGCTCAAGTCAGCGACAAAAATGACAATTTTAGCCGTAGCGAGCGCTGTGATCGTTTAGGCTACCCCCTCCACCCGCTTTGCACTCTGCCAATAAGCATAATTCATTCTTTTGCATAATAAGTATGCAATAAGTACATATATATACTAATAAATGTGTGTAGAGATATGAAGAATAGATAGTTTTAGAAGTTTTTATAGCCTAAAATAGCTAGAACAATTGTCTTAAAAAGTACTTAGATATAAAATGTATGTAAGAACTTTGTTGTAGGTAGGTAAGTAGACAATAGCAGGTTAAAACATAGGTAATTATACATGACATATAGAATTAAAGTAAAAAATCTTATGCGTATAGAAATTAGTTCTCATAATTGTCTACATTTGAGGCTTTAACTGAACTCCTGAACAACTACCTATATATCTTATACAAGTTAATTCTCAAATTTATCAACTCACAAAAATATTCCTTAATCGGAAACCGCGTTAAGCATGAATCCAAAGTGATCCAAAGTCATACGTCTCCCGCGGGTACCTGGCATACGAAAGCAATTAGCGCCGGTACCTGCGCGTACGCATGTGTGCGTGCGCATGTGTGCGTGACACTTGCGCAAACACTTGCGTCCCTACAGATAAATCTTCTAATGGAATTTGGAAGTTACAACGTTATTCGGTGCATTAAATTACATTAGTTGTTTTTTGTTTAACTCAAGGTGAAGCTTTAAGTTAAGCTCTATTATTAGCTTAATTTAAAGCTTAGAGACCAATTATTAACCTTTAAGATTCGCTGAAAACAGGCTTAAATTAACATTACAAAACTAGCTCAGTATTTCTCTAGAGACTTGTTCGGTTAAGCGCCTAATACCTCATATCAATATCTTTCAAATCACCACCCCCATACAATTCTATTCAAACGTTAACTTATAACACAACAACGCTCTGTAAAGCCTGTCAAATTGACCAAAAGGAAAGTGCTCACAGCATGGTGGCACAAAAAATCGGGCAACGCAAAAAAAGCAAAACAGAAGCTTTGCCATTTGCCGGTATGGTACTGACGGGACATATGGTCTCGTAATGGGCAATTAAAATGTCTGAACAATTTTTTGACCGCCACAAGTCTTAAGGACGCGACACAAGTACCAATAGTTTATTAACCGTCTGGACCGCTAACAACAGCGTCTTCCGCAAGGACGCTTGGCTGATTAAACATTTCAAACTCGAGCTATTTTAATGTAGCTCGCACGGATAGTTTTCAGACTATAATACGGAAAAAATATAGTCTTCTTACTAAGTCGTGTAAGGCATAGTCCCAGTCCCAAAAGCATTCTACAGGAAATTGCTGACAGGTATGATTGTCCAATCTTAAAACATTGGTCCGGCCAAATTAAAAGTATTGTCCAATTTTAATATAGTTGCCTATATGTGTATTGTGAATTGTATAAATACTAACACTAGTTTAAGATATTTGTTATGTTTTACTAACACTCTATGGATACTTGTATGTCCGAAATAAAGAAATTTAATTGAATTTGTTTTTTTTCTGGCTTATATAGCAGTTTAGTTAAGCCACTGGCCAATTATGGGTGTCTTTTTTACTATCACAATTAGAATTGCAAAAAGCCAGTTACTGTTACCGCAAGATGCCGCGATCACACTTCACTAAAAACGTTAAATATGGCACCCCACCTGGCACGTCATAGGAAACTGACAAACTTCCCATACAAGCAGATTTTAATGGACGTAACTTACGATTAAGTACCGACAATTTGAAACGACCGACGAACGCCTTAGTGTAATCTTAGATGGGCTAATGGACATAAACAATTAAAAATCAGTGTCTTAAAGCCTATAACCCTAATGCAAAGTAAGAAAAAATCGTTCGTTCAAGTCTCGTTTGCGCTGTATAAAGTGCCAACAATCATTTTAGAACAAAATGCAAAAAGGCAACTAATTAATGTGTGCATTTTAGATTCTCTGTCAATTTAAGGTATAAATTGGTAAAACAAACGATAGCGCAACATAAAAGTACATCAGCGCCATCTATCACTAAATTGAACCAGCATTTTACCAACATTTCGGAACTCGACTAAAACTAGTTATATTATAACTAATTAGAAAGTAAGGTCCTGTCCGTAATCGCGCGCCACCCGCGGCGAACAAAACGCTCAAATATCCGCAGTTGCAATTACCGCCCTTACCCAAAAATTTATGCGAATCCAAATAACAGGGCGCCACCATTGATTTACGAGCGTTATACTTAGAAAAACTCAGGTAAAAACTTACTTGTTTTAATCGCGTGCAGTCATGATTCATTTATAGAGTACCTAATACATGTGAATCAGACTAGACGCGAAAAAAATGTTAAGACTTATTGACGAAGGCCGCACTGGCTGTACGACTACGCGCCGTGGCTTGCGGCAATTAAAAATAATTAGGAACAAGATGGCTTCTTGGAAGGCCCAGCGGTACATTTACATACGATCTAAGTATACGCGATTAGGGGCACTAGTGATTGAAAAGGGTAAACGGGCAGTATTAATTTCGAGTTATTTGGGGCTCTAAAGTTTTTATTTGTTTTCGTCGGCCGTACAAACTTCTTAGGGAACGGGTTTCGTTTCGTGTGCATTATATTGTAAAATCGAATGTATTGTATAATGGATTAACTACGTAGCCCAATAAAGTAAAATATCAATTAAATTCATTTCGGACTTACAGAGTATCCATAAAGGTATTCATAGTATTATAAATACGGTATCAAACTATACTTTCCATCAGGTTCAAAAATTGTATTTATTCAGAAGCATTGAACCCAATACTTTAAATAATAAAACGTACCCGGTGCTCAATAATTTTGGCCAAGGCTGTATGAAGATGCCTGAACTGAAATCAATTTAATTTGAAAGTTGTATACAGCGTGTATTTTTAATATTACCTCAAATTGTAACCAGAGGTAGGTGTTAGGGCTGTGAATATCGGTTCATAGCAGCTCTAACACCTACCTCTGGTTACAATTTGAGGTAATATTAAACATACAGGCTGTATAATTGTTTAAACTATTTTACAGATGCAAACTTCGCTTAGTTTTGACCTAGGCGATTTTAAGTAAATTATCACAACACTCATTTTTTATCATTTTTTTTCTAAAGTAAATACAAGATGATGATTAACATTAACTAAATTAAATTAAAACTAAGTTAAATCTAAAAAAGGCCCTCGAGGCATTGTACCGAGGATGCTGGCGGCATTTCCTCGCTGAATTGCAATGCTGATGCGTTGAGCGAGAACGCCGCCAGCTCTTCGGTCACCAGTTACATCGACCAGACGTTTCGCGATTTCTGCAAATAACTTATGCGCACTGGGACCCCACGGACCGAGCGTCTCGACGCTAAAGGGTACAAAGTCGTACTCTCTGCCGAGGCCTCTGTATTTATTACAATTACAAGCACTTATTAAGTTACAGATAAACTATAACCGTCATAGTAACCTAAACCTCCAGTTACTTTGGAATATTAAATAGGCCATTTCTTTTTGCCCCGTATAGTCGGCCAGTAGGTCGGCTGCTTGCATTCACGCTGCATTCTCGCAATTTGAAAACTGGTCCTCCATTCACAGTCTGAGCTGTTATTCGCTACGCGCTCATGCGCCTCACCCCACGCGTCACGCCTAACGAAACTAGACCTCTACCTACGTTTAGTTACTACGAATCGCGGCGTCAAGATATATTTGTGGGTAAGCGTTGAGGTGAGCTTAAAACAAGTTACAGAATAGGGGCTGTATGCGCTGAGTTTTCCTCTTTCACCCTCGCGATGCCAAACGCCCTAAGTATATCTACTGCTACCCAATTTTAAACTGTATAAACGTGGTTTTAAGTCATCATTTCAGTCGTTTTGTGTCGGAATTATGACATTAGTGGTGTAAATAAATAGTTGTAAATTTCCTGGTAAAATGACGGACTGCAGTGGATTGCGTGAAAGTGTATCAAAACGTGGGAATTCAAAGCGCAATTATTAAAGTTTTACTCACTTCATTAGTGTGAGTCATTCCTTGTTAAAAATCTGCTTTTACGTAAAAAACAATGACGCATTTTATTCTCACCGGACTGAGGCATTACATTAACAACTCATAGCTTGATGTATAATACCTTGGACTAAATAAGCACTTTCTGTTTCTAGGATCCGTGATAGATATTGCATGTTAATTCTTGGCTACTCTACTACTTATCAAAATTATGGATCTAGTAACTACAGAAACCAAAATCGGAACTTTATGACAACCTATCTTTCTATGTGAAAGTTCATCAAACGAATTTAAAAGCTTCCAGTCCAGGTGACTAGCTTAGTAAACCTGATTGTTTTTTTTATGCCTTATTTTTCCTAAATTGTCAATTTTCTGACATCCGATGATAACACAAGACAATATGATTTATTACACTGGGTCTGAATATAGTATCTATGTGTTCGTTTTAGGGTTCCGTACCAAAAGGGTAAAACGGGACCCTATTACTAAGACTTCGCTATCCGTCTGTCCGTCACCAGGCTGTATCTCATGAACCGTGATAGTTAGACAGTTGACATTTTCACAGATGATGTATTTTTGTTGCCGCTATAACAAAAACAGAATAAAATTGATATTTAAGGGGGCTCTCATACAACAAACGTGATTTTTTTGCCGTTTTTATAGATTATGCTACGGAACCCTTCGTGCGCGAGTCCGACTCGCACTTGGCCGGTTTTTTTAGTCCTTCGCAAAGGCTTAGGACTTAGGACCACCTAGCTATATCCACAACATCGATAAATCCTTCACCCTTGGCTACACTCGTTGCTCATCGGTCCACAATTATAGCTGCATCCCACTGCACACAGGTCTAGACTAGATCAAAGCTGCTAAAACGTCTTTCATGTGCAAACTTGCAGGCAAATCGATGGATAACCAAGCTTTGATCGTGGTGCAACAAATAGCATTGTTTTGTCCTTGCCGTTGGAGCGAGCGCCTCTTTTGTTTTGCTTGAGTTCACCGTATCTAGTGATTGGCCAGTATTCGACTTGAAAAGTGTTTGGCATGTCATAGGGATATCCTAATCCGAATTTAGTATTCGACTTGAAAAGTATTGACCGGGCATGTCATAGGGATATCCAAACTTAGAAGGTATTCGACTGAAACGTGTTGACCGGACATGTCGTAGGGATATACTAACTTTGAATTCGACTTGAAAATATTGACCGGGCACGTCATAGGGATATCCAAACGTAGTAGGTATTCGACTTGAAATTATTGACAGGGCATGTCATAGAGATATCCTAACTTGGTATTCGAATTGAAAAGTGCTAACTGAATGGGCATGTCATAGAGATATCCTGACTTAGTACTCGACTTGAAAAGTATTGGACTTGCATGTCATAGGGATAACCTATTTTAGTATTCGACTTGAAAATTATTGACCGGGCATATCATAGAGATATCCTAACTTAGTAGGTATTCGACTGGAAGAGTGTTGACTAGGCATGTCACAAGGATATCCTAAGTTAGTATTCGACTTGAAAAGTGTTGACCGCGCATGTCATAGGGATATCCAAACTTAGTAGGTATTCGACATGAAATTATTGACCGGGCATGTCATAGAGATATCCTAACCTGGTATTCGACTTGAAAAGTGTTAACTGGGCATGTCATAGAGATATCCTAACCTGGTATTCGACTTGAAAAGTGTTGACCGGGCATGTCATAGGGATATCCAAACTTAGTATTCGACTTGAAAAGTATTGAACTGGCATGTCATAGGGATATCCAAACTTAGTATTCGACTTGAAAAGTATTGAACTGGCATGTCATAGGGATATCCAAATTTAGTATTCGACTTGAAATTATTGACCGGGCATGTCATAGAGATATCCTAACCTGGTATTCGACTTGAAAAGTGTTAACTGGGCATGTCATAGAGATATCCTAACCTGGTATTCGACTTGAAAAGTGTTGACCGGGCATGTCATAGGGATATCCAAACTTAGTATTCGACTTGAAAAGTATTGAACTGGCATGTCATAGGGATATCCAAACTTAGTATTCGACTTGAAAAGTATTGAACTGGCATGTCATAGGGATATCCAAACTTAGTATTCGACTTGAAAAGTGTTGAACTGGCATGTCATAGGGATATCCAAACTTAGTATTCGACTTGAAAAGTGTTGAACTGGCATGTCATAGGGATATCCTTAGTATTCGACTGGAAAAGTGTTGACCTGGCATGCAATACAGATATCCTAAGTTTCATAATATGTCGGTCTCTCAAAGTAGAAAGAGAGACATGAACGGATAAGCATAATTTCCAACTCTACGGGTTACTGTTTCTATAAATTCTCAGCTCTACAGATTATTTACTATATAATTACCACACATTCCCGTACAGATCTTCGTTTTTGCATCTTATCAAGTAAGAATCGTAAAAAGTTGACAATAGTTTGCAGTGCAAAAAAGGGGACGCATAAACGTCTCTGTCTGTAGAAACACTATATTTAACTAGGCATATGAGAATATTGACACACTGACAATTTTTAGGGTTCTGTTCCTCAAAAGGAAAAAAAGGAACCCTTATAGGATCACTCGTGCGTCTGTCTGTCCGTCTGTCACAGCCGATTTGTCCCGAAACTACTGGACTGGACCGATTGAGTTGAAATTTGGTACACATATGTAAATTGGTGACCCAAAGATAAACGCGTAAAGTAAATTAATGAATTCTGAACAGGGGGGCCACTTTTGGGGGGTACACTGGAAAATAAAAAAAAAAGTTTCGCAAACTGTATTGTGTGACATATCAAATAAAAGGGGTTGTTGTAAGCATCTCAGATTTTTTTTTTAATAATTTTAGCAAAAACAGATTTGAAGTAATTTAGGAAAAAAGACGAAAATTGACCATTCCCCCCTTATCTCCGAAACTACTGGGATTAAAATTCTGAAAAAAAAATACAAAATAGTTCCTTGCCTAAAGATTACAGGAAAAGCTATAAGAAGTTTGAGTATTCAAAAACACTTATGAAATTTAGATTATATACGGAACCCTCACCACGCGAGTTGAACTCGCACTTGTCTTTTTTTTCTTCCTTCTTACAAACTCTTTGCAAACAATGACAACATAGTTCACTTAGTTCAAAAAGCAATACAATAAACACAATGCTATTATACGTCGGTGTAATCTGCACTTTTTCTTATTGAACATTACGTTCGTACATAATATAGGCTCCAGGCAGTATCTTAACTCATCCATATAAATAAATAAATAAATAAAAAAGTCCCACGATCCACATATGATTCATGCCTATACGAGTTTGAACTAAACAGTGACATGAATACATCAGCAAAAATGAAACAGACCAAAACCAATGACACATTTGCCGAGAAATGTATAGAGAGGGATTCACAGCTTCGACCATGTGCAAAGACACAAAAAGGGCATCCGTGGATGTCAATACCATGTGTGTAAATTGTTACCTTTATTTTTACTACGAAGCTGAAGGTCCTGGGTTAGAGTCCCCGTAAGGACAAATAGGTATTTGTTTGATGAACATGAATATTTGTTTCTGAGTCTTGGATGTTTTCTATGTATTTAAGTATTTATATCATTTAAATGTATTTAAATTTATCGTCGTTTTGTACCTACCATCCCCTAATATTTTATTTATTTATAATTTTAGTCTTAGTAAAGATAAATACGCTAAGTAGATACTAATTAAATTCATCATCTTCATCATTCATCATTCTTTGGGAGAGGCCTATGTCCAGCAGTGGACGTCTTTCGGCTGATGATGATGATGATGATGATGAAATTCATCATTATATTAGCAATCCTGAGAATGATGGCAGAGAGGGACTCTGATATAATCACTAATGTAGTTTTATAATTGTTTTTGTAACTAACAATCTATGCATCTGAGGTATCTGAAAAAAAAAATATTAATTTATTTTTTTGACTTATAATTGCATCCACGGTGACATCCATGGCTGTACGCACAAAATGTGATTGACCATAATACTGTGCGTACATATAGATTGTGTATGTATGTTTTTTATGCAGTCTAAACGCCTTAGCGGCAAACCGACTGTGAAGTTAATACTTCGCATTGCGGACGGGGTCGCTCATGCATTGATACTTATTCATTTGTAGCTTTTATGCATTAATCTTTCGAGTTATTTATATTTATTTGTAAAGCTTCTCAGTTTGCGACTACCGCTTTTTATGGGTTAAACGGCAACCAAAAGAAATTAAGATAATCATTTTTTACCACCGACGCAAACCCCTCTCGGTGTTATAAGTTTAACGTGTCTGTGTACCTGTGTATATGTCTGTGGTATCGCAGCTCCTAAACTGATGGACCGATTTGAATGCGGTTTTCTTTGTGTCATAGACAATTTTAACCCAAGTATTCTTAGCTACGTTTCAACAAAATCGGTTCAGCCGTTTTTGAGATATTGAACTTTGAAACGAAAATGTCGGGGGTTTTTCAACTTTTCTAAGTTGTAGTTATTATTGTAAGAGGTTATAAATATTAGGTACCTATGTACAGTCTGACCTCTTAAGAACAATAATTTTGTTAGTTTGTATGTAAGGGATAACGATAAAAAATATCCGTAAAGTCGGTTCTGCTCGCTGTAACACCTTGGCCACGACTTTGGTCTTAAGCGACCTGCGGCAGCGTTTTATCTGTTCATTGCGCGGTCGAGACGCGCAACGCACTGTGGTCAGTTGGGATCACGCGCAATGAATTAGAAAAACCGCTGCCGCAGGTCGCTTAAGACCAAAGTCGTGGCCAAGGCGTTAGGGTCGCAGTTCTTCCTAACACTCCTCTTCGCTTCGCTCGTCGTCGTACCTACACCAACCTGTCTTAGAGTAGCATAGGTAGGCAATCCGATATCCAGAGGCAAAAGGAAAATATCATTGGTAAAAGTCAGAAATCTTGTATTTTTTTATAAATTCCTTACATTTCTAAACCCATGTTGGTAGATCGTAACATTGACCAAAAGCCATCGGTAAAAGTTAGAAAACTCGTTATTTTTTGAATGAAATCTTTACCAACCCAAGTTGGTAAATCTTAGGTTTTACTGGTAAATTCTCGGATTTACCGCACTTCGGGTTTTTACAGTGACATATAGATATTGGAGCAGGTATCGGAACCGGTTTTTTCCAAAATCCCCAAAATCGTCTAATATTTTGAATTATTTAAGGCTCTCAATGCAGGACTCTATCATGTATTTAGGTAACATTTTCGTATTATTAGACTGGTCAAAAATGATATCATAAACAAAAAACGTATTAATACCGGTATTTCTGTATGGTGAAAATATCGGTGTCCGATCCCTGTATTGGAGAACTCAACTGTATCTCCGTTCTTTGTAAAACGCAGGCAAAGCCGCGCGGGCACCTAGTATTAGTATTCAAGTACAGATGTTAAAGTGTTAATAGCACAGTTCAGTGACCGAGTTTCGCTAGCATTCACCTCAGTAAATGTCGCCATTGAAATTCACACATTTTCATGCCACAGCCGGCATTTAAAATGCTTATGTTGTCTACGTTCGTATCGTTTGTACTTTCAAATGCGTTCACCGATCGAGATAATCACAATCCTTATTCACAAAGCTTACTTACAACAGTTACAACTCACAACGCCTCAGTAACCCATTGCCACGCGCCATTTTGCGCTGCCAAATCAGGAACCAGGAGCCGTAGCATGGTTGGCCTTGTCACGCGATAGGTGATAGGATAGGATAGAGCGTGCGTCACTGGCTGACACCGTTCGATAGAACGAGACGACGCTCTTACATTGTCACTTGTCGCGTGATAAGGCCAACCATGCTACGGCTCCTGGAGCTGGCCTTATCACGCGACAAGTGACAATGTAAGAGCGTCGTCTCGTTCTATCGAACGGTGTCAGCCAGTGACGCACGCTCTATCCTATCACCTATCGCGTGACAAGGCCAACCATGCTACGGCTCCTGACAGCTGTCCGTGACAAGTCAGTACAGATTCTTTACTTTTTTAGGGTTCCCTACCTCAAAAGGAAAAAACCGGAAACCTTTTAGGATCACTCGTGCGTCTATCTCCGTCTGTCACAGCCGATTTGCTCCGAAACTACTGGACCGATTGAGTTGAAATTTGGTAAACATATGTAAATTGGTGACCCGAAGATGGACGCGTAAAGTAAATTAGTGGATTCTGAACAAGGGGGCCACTTTTGGGTGGTAAATTGGAATATAAAAAAAAAAGTTTCGCTATCTGTATTGTGTGACATGTCAAATGAAGTTGTTGTTAGCATTTCAGTTTTTTTTTTATAATTTTAGCACAAACAGTTTTGAAGTAATTTAGGAAAAAATACGACAATGGACCATTCCCCTCCCCCTTATCTCCGAAACTACTAGGCTAAAGATTACAGGAAAACTTATAAGAAGTTTGAGTATTCAAAGTAACGGGAAAATTCTCAATATTATACTCAACCCTCACCACGCGAGTTGAACTCGCACTTGTCCGGTTTTTTTTTTATAAAAGACTGTCCAGTGAATGACCCTCACTGGTTCAGTAATAGCCTATTAGTAGCGTAGATTTCAATCTCTGGGTCAAGTTACAATAGAGACGGTAGAAGAGTCGATGACAGGTTTTGAATCGGCCAGCACATTTGGGAGTCAAAATGATTTAGCGAGTTCAGAGTTCAAGGGTTCATCTGAGATATGAAAAATGTTACTTAAAGCTGTGTAGCGGAGTTGGTATCTTGTTTATTTTGTAGCCGTGACAGTAATTAATTCTTCTACATTATCCTCCTAGTTTAATTGTTGTTTTAATAAGGCCAAAAACCGGGCAAGTGCGAGTTCAACTCGCGTGGTGAGGGTTCCGTAAAATATTGAGAATTTTACCGTTACTTTGAATACTTAAACTTCTTATTGGTTTTCCTGTAATCTTTAGGCAAGGAACTATTTTCTATATTTTTCTCAGAATTTTAAGCCTAGTAGTTTCGGAGATAAGGGGGGGGGAATGATCAATTTTCCTCTTTTTACCTAAATTACTTCAAATCTGTTTTTGCTAAAATTATAAAAAATATTATATGAGATGCTTACAACAACCCCTTTCATTTGATATGTCACACAATACAGTTTGTGAAACTTTTTTTTAAATTTTCCAGTTTACCCCCAAAAGTGGCCCCCTTGTTCTGAATTCATTAATTTACTTCACGCGTCCATCTTTGGGTCACCAATTTACATATATATACCAAATTTCAACTCAATCGCTCCAGTAGTTTCGGAGCAAATCGGCTGTGACAAATGGACATACAGACGCACGGGTAATCCTATAAGGGTTCCTTTTTTTCCTTTTGAGGAACGGAACCCTAAAAAACAACTAGAAAAGCGTTATCGCACCGACACGGATTGCATCAGCCTTGGTTCAGAAGGCATTAGATCAGTGTAAAGTAGCCTATTAAATACATATGTGGACAGTACCACAAATTACTAATTATGGGCCTCATAAGAAGGCTCAAATTCACCTAAAAGGCAATGGAGAGGGCTATGCTAAGAGTTTCTCTGAGTGATTGCATCAGAAATGAGGCTATCCGCAGCAGAACCAAGGTAACCGATATAGCCCTCCGGATTGCAGTGGGTGAGGCACATTAAACGTAGACCGATGGAGGTGGTCTGATGACCTGGTAAAGGTCGTGGGAATCCGCTGGATGCGGGTGGCGCAGGACCGGTCACTTTGGCACTCTTTGGGGGAGGCGTTTGTCCAGCAGTGGACGTCTTTCGGCTGATATGGTGATGATACTAACAATATAAAGAGGAAAAGTCTGTGACAAAGTTTGTATGTAATGAGCTAATGAGTAATCTCCCGAACCGCTTATCCGATTTCAAAAATTCTTTCACCAGCGTATAGAATGGACTTTTTGGATGGTTATAGGCTATATTTTATCTCATACGTTTGCCTGCGTTTCTTGCAATACGCTGGCGAAGCCGCGTGGGTATCTAAACCAGTAAAACTAAATGGAAAAATATTCCATATGTCCACACTGGTGGGGATATCGCAGTAGGGATATGTGGAACAGGGGTAAATGATAAAGTTCTACCATATAGTCCTGTCTTTAGTTAATAGTTTTAGTATGTAATCAATGCAACACTGATAATAACTGTAATGTTGCATACTTAATGATTCAATAAATAATAAATAAATACACAACAGCACAAGATACAACAAGCACAGCAACAAAACACAACAACAACAACACAAGTACAAGTTTTACTGAGAATTAGTGAGACAATCAAACACAATAATATAATGACATTACATTGTCAATATGTCTATGAAAACCTTTTGTATGTACATAAAAACATTGTCAATTTTAGGAAAAACTGTGACATACATAATATTAATACTAGGAATAAGCATAAGCTCGCGGTGCCCACCACTCGACTCCAAAAAATTAAAAAATCATTCATGGGTAATTGTAAGGTTCCATAACAAACTTCCAGGAAACCTAACTGAATTATCTATTAATAAATTCAAGAACTATGTGAAGCGTAAACTTATTTCGAAAGCTTATTATAGCACACAAGACTACATGAATGATAAAACTCCATCGAACTAATTGTGACTGCATTTTTAATGTTTTATTTTCGTTATATTTTATTTTTAGGGTTCCGTAGCCAAAATGGCAAAAACGGAACCCTTATAGTTTCGTCATGTCCGTCTGTCCGTCTGTCCGTCTGTCCGTCTGTCCGTATGTCACAGGCATTTTACTCGAAAACTATAAGGTGTATTTGAATAAAATTTTGAGGATAGGTGTATTTTATTAGCCGCTACAAAGTTTTGTAATTAAAATTACAAAAAAAATTTTTTTTAGGGGTGTACTCCATACATAAAACTAAAAGTCAAAAAAATGTTTTTCATCGTGAGCCCACGTGCGGCACATGAATCGATAGGCCTTTTAAAATAAATATAAGGTTTCTCAAGAATTTTTTTGATTAAGTGAATACAGTCAGAGATAATCGCCCCGAAAGTCACTAAAATTCTGTCCCCCCCCCTCTAATTTTTGAACGGTGTATTTTAAAAATATGAAAATATTCATGGACGCTTATTAAGTTCATTCACCGAAAATTGTTTTGAACAAGATCGGATGAAAGGTTTCCGAGATGTTGCTGAAAAACTGCCTTCCTCAAAGAAAAGGATGTAAGTGCCGTAAGATTTCTATGACGATACGACCTTTTTAATAGGCACGGAACCCTTCGTTTTGCGTGGTCTGACACGCACTTGGCCGGTTTTATAGATACGATACGGAACCCTCCGTACGCGAGTCCGACTCGCACTTGTCAGTTTTTTGATATTAGATTGTTTTTCTAGAAACATTCTACTAGTATTTTTATACAATTTTTATTTCATATATTTTTTAGTCTTTATGTTTAATAAATTACTCTAAAAAATTAACTGATGATTTGAAATTGTGCTTGTTACTAGGCCTACTTGAATAAAGATCATTTTGAGTTTGAGTTTTGACACGTTCACATCGCTTGTAATATTAACATGGATTCTTCACCATCCTGCGGGCCTAAGATGGTTGTCATTTTGACACTTATCGCTGTGGATGTATCCGTCACGTTCTAACGAGTACGAATGAGAGAGTGACAGACGTCTTATCCATAACCATCCATCCCTTGCAATTTCCATGATAATATCACAAGCGATGTGAACGTGTGTTTGATTGTCTCAATGTTCAGAGGAAACACCGGTGTCGCCTCAACAGAATTCGCACAGGCCACGGAAGGTGCAACTATTTTAAGTACAAGTGGGGATGGAGCGAAAGCCCATTATGTGACTGCAGCCTTGAGGACCAAACTGCACACCATATTGTAGAGCGCTGCCCAAAACGGTGCTACCAGGGTGACCCGGGGACCTCTATACAAATGTGACACCTGACGCTGTTAACTGGCTGCGCAACCTGGATGTTGACTTATAATAGTTTTTAGTTTTTTTCCTACAATGTATATACGCCACGCCATACGATTTAATTAATAAATTGTCTCAATTTTACGACTCGTTTTTCGAGCTCGGATGTGTAAAATCCACACGCTGCCGTTTATTTAAATACCCCTCAGCGTTAATAATAAAACCCGTATATGCATCACACGTAATACCCGACTTCCGAGAACACGCACTCTCTAACTTTGTCTATGAAAAAATTGCCCAAATACCAGCCCAGCTATTCTGTAACTTGTTATAAGCTCACCTCAACGCTCACCCACAAATATATCTCGACGCCGCGATTCGTAGTAACTAAGCGTAGGTAGAGGTCTAGTTTCGTTAGGCGTGACGAAAAGTGAGGCGCATGAGCACGCAATGAATAACAGCCGCCGTTCTCAACGCTTCACTTCAATTCAACTCGGGCAAACCAGAACAAGTCTTTGAGTTGGCCGAATTGTATTAAAGTAGTCCATTCAAAAAGTAACTCTATCGTCCTAGGTAGAAGATTCCAAATCTAATGAAACCTTTATATAAAGTGGGACATTCGATAATCTCAAAGTCAAGCAGGTTACTAGAGGTGGACGACGGGGTTAGGTGAGCCAAGTTGTGAATGTTTTGTGCCGGTATCGTGACAGAAATGTAATGCGGACGCCATGTTTGTTTAGGATGCCAATAGTTGGGGTATTTATTTACTCTAATTATATGCCCTTGTATTACTTTGCTATAATATGTCTTGCGACGTATTACGTTATGACAATCGCCATCGCTGAAATAGCAAGATTGCAATTATGATTATTTTGTTACTAGACTTAGGAAGCCTAGTAACAAAATAATCATAATTGCAAGCCGGCTGCACGCACGAAAGTGTGACTCATTGTCCCGTTCCATTGACTGACATGTCAACGCACAGCCCAAACCGCTGGTTCTATAGATTCCGAATTTGGCGTAGGTTCCTTATAAGGTCTAGAGGTGCACTAAGAAAGGATTTTTCAAAATTCACCCTCTAAGGGGTCGAAATGGGGATCCAAAGTTAGTATGGGGAAAAAAGATTAGATCGAGTATTTTATTCGAAACTTCACAGGTGTATTCCGAACGATAAATGAGTAAATACGCGTTATGCAATTTTTCATCAATGTTTTCTTATGACGTTATCACCTAAAATTATCGTCCGTTAACAGACTTTAGGTACAGACAACCACTTTTCATTGTGTCAATGTATATTTACATTGAGACAATATATCTCGATTCGGTCTTCGATCGGTCGATCACAAATAGGAGTTATCACACAAAACGTTGTTTATGTATGTAAATGATAAATATCCCAGTGTCATGGGATGAAACAAGTCCGCTGGATGCGGGTGGCGCAGGACCGGTCATTGTGGCACTATTTGGGGGAGGCCTATATCCAGCAGTGGACGTCTTTCAGCTGATATGATGATGATGATGATGATCATACAAGGTGCCCGCGCGGCTTCGCCCGCGTATTGCAAATAACGCAGGCGAACCCGCGGGATAAAATATAGCCTATAACCGTAGAGATTCAGAAAGTCCATTCTACACGCAGGTGAAAGATTTTTTTTATTCGGATAAGCGGTTCCAGAGATTACCCAAAACATACAAACTTACATAGCTACGTCCAATGATGTAATATAAAAAAAAGAGGTAGATATGTTGTCTATACGAAATTCCGTGTTTAAAAATGGCCACCAATTCTGACAGCTAACGTTTCCATTGACGACTCAAAACTGAGGCAAGTTGTGCAATTGACTCAATTTTGGTGTGACATTTTTCGACCGCGTATAACCTATCTACCTCTTTTTTATATTACATCATTGGCTGCGTCTCACAGACTGTTCCTCTTTATAAAAAAAAAGAATATTGGGGGACATTCTTACACAAATCGAAATAGGCCTATAGTAAGCTCAATAAGGCTTGTGTTATAGGTACTAGACTACGATATATACCTACACTCACCGGCAGAAAATTTGGCCCAAAAACTTTTCGTGATTTCAAACTATACCTAAATTGAACACATTAAATAATGTTTTTCTGTATGATAAACTTTTTCTAATTTGGGCCAAATTTTCTGCCGGTGAGTAAATAATATATATAAATACTTTAATACATAGAAAACATCCAAGACTCAGAAACAAATATTCATGCTCATCACACAAATATTTCCCTTTACCGGGATTTGAACCCAGGACCTTCAGCTTAGTAGGCAGCGTCGCTTACCCACTAGGCCAGGGTCGGCAAACTTTCTACCCAAAGAGCCAATTTCAGTAAAAAAAAAAAGAACCGTACAGAGCCGTTTACACAATGTTCGATCTCACATTTCCTTGAACCTATCTTTATGAGGGGTCCTCGAAGAGCCGCAAATGACCCTTCAAAGAGCCGCATGCGGCTCGCGAGCCGCGGCTTGCCGACCCCTGCACTAGGCTAACCGGTCGTCAAATTAAGTATAGGATACATGATTTAATGTATTTCTATTGGTGGCAGAAAGCGAAAGCGATAGCAATTTCATAAGTAAATCATAACACGATATTATGATATGGTGTTGGAGTAAAAAAATGTATTGTAAAGTTATCGGGGTGAAAATAAATAGCGGGCAAATGCTACTTTTGTAGACTCAGGTAGGACTTGAATCTGTGATGTTGTTTTTATTCGCGGTCACCTTTGTGAGGAATAATGAAATAACTGAGTGAATGTTTTAATGTACATACGCTCTTTTTCAAATAACGTTGCAGAAACGCAAGAAGTTTGTATAACTAAAGTGTCTAAACGCTGCGCCTGCGACATTATTATAGCTGTAGCTTTCATTTATGACGTTTTGAAATCAAAGACTGTGTATATTAGACTGTGTAGAACCCATGGCCGTTGGGGCGGAAAGGTCCTCGAGTGGCGACCACGTACCGGAAGGCGCGGCGTGGGTAGGCCCCCCACAAGGTGGACTGACGACCTGGTAAAGGTCGCGGGAGTCCGCTGGATGCGGGTGGCGCAGGACCGGTCACTTTGGCACTCTTTGGGGGAGGCCTATGTCCTGCAGTGGACGTCTTTCGGCTGATATGATGATGACTGTGTATATTTAAAACAAAATGGACCTTGCAATCGAAGCCATGAGAATCAAGGATTTTTTATCAGTTCCGTGGCTTAAGTAACCTTGTTCAATTTGCAAAAAATACCTGTATTATTTGATTCAGATGCAAAACTGGTGAAGCGAAGTTAAATCGTGATTGCGGCTTAGATCAATACGCACCTATAACCAATTACGTTCGATAATTATCTAATTGTATAATTACAAAGATCATGAATTCGTCTGAGCTCGTGTTACGTGTAAACTTGAATTCAAGCAAATTAACATTATTTGTTCCTTACGAGCTGGTAACGTAACTATGCATATTTGAATTTTATGGTACTTAATTTTTTTTGCTTTTGCATTCCTTTGTGCTTTTGAACGCTTCAACTGCCTACTAAATAAATTGTATATTTTATGGCGATGTTTTGTCCAAAAAGATTTTTTCTGTTTGTAAAATCAAACATCATACTAGCTTTGAATTACTGCAAGGAGCCGTCTGCCAACTAAATAACAAATAAATCAAATAATATTTCACTTAAATTCTTGCAAATTCAATCTCATAAGTTTAGTGAAATCAAGCCTCCCCATTTAAAACAGCAAGCTAATCCACATACCCACAAGCAGGTCAAGTCAGTACAACTCACTAACAAGTGCCAACTTTGCCAAGATAAAAATGGAGATGCAGAAACGCCCTCATGTTTGAGAGCGCCACTGAGCCGACCCAGTTTCGTACAAAGCCTGCTCAGCCTAGACTACACTGTGACCCTGTTTGCTTAGCATTGAGAGATGCTTACGTGGTAAAAGCAATTTGCGTTTTGCAGCTGTACCATTTCGGTGGTAATTTTGATATTATACAGCGTGTATTTTTAATATTACCTCAAATTGTAACCAGAAGTAGATGTTAGGGCTATGAACATATATATTGCAAGAAATGTCTCTTAACTACCAACTTTTATGTCCATCACACTAATATTATAAATGTGAAACAGTGTCCATATGGAAATCCATGTGGTCAAAGATACATAATAAAGTAACATCGACGGAAATTGTATTTATACAACTAACGTTAAAAACTTCAATAGTGCGATGCAGAGCTTCACACATTTCCAGGCATATTCTAGCCGTAGTAGGTAATTCTTCCGATTTTTCTATGCGTTTAAACTCTGCCAAACCATATGAGAACGTATAAAAAAGAGTTTGATGGAGTTTAGGTATCGTAGACAGAGTTTGAGAAAAACCGATTTATGAATACATCACCAGCGCCATCTTTTGGTAATCAGTAGAAACACGGATTCTTCTCTAATGTGGTGTAGTGGCGTCGAGGACAAATTAAACAAAAATATGCGAACCGATTTTATTGAAACTTTCCAATATTGTTGTTTATACCTCAGAGTAGGATATAGCGTGCCGTTTTTTTAGATATAATTACTTCAGAGGGTGGAATAAGGAACCAAAGATTGTATGGGACTTAATTTTTTTTTTTAAATAGAAACTTGAAACTTCGTAGATTGATTTTATATCAAAATATTAGAAAACTAATTTCTGCGTTTTTGAAAATTCATTCTCTAAGGGGGTCAAAAGGCGTTTGAGAATTTGTATGAAAAAAAAACGGTCACCCATCCAAATATTGACCTCACTCGACGTTGCTTAACTTTGGTGATTGTTGCGAAGTGTTCAACGCTATTAGACTACGTATTATAGGCAAGTAGTTTCTGAAGGTTACATTATCTTTTAATGATTTTTATAATTACAATATCAGTGTTTTTAAAATAAAACTGTACTGTTTACTAGAAGGCGACATATTTATATAAGTCAGCTACTGTCTCAAAGCATCACGCGTGTGGACCAAGGTGGAAAAGTTCCATCTCACGACAAACATGCGAGTCCAGCTGTTTGATGATGTAGAGTTAGGTGCGTATGCTCAAAAATTGCTTGAGATAGGCGACGGTCGATTAAAAACTGATGATGAAGGTATGATTCTATTCACCAACCAATTTTGTCATGTTGTGGATTCGGAAGACGAGCTTATTGCTCAAGTTTTTCCGAATCTGCAACAAACTATTCTGGATGAAAATTGGTTGTGTGAAAGAACCATACTGGCACCAAAAAATGAGACAGTATCAAAAATAAATAAAAAAATCTTGGAAAAAATATCAACCGAAACAACAGTTTACAACTCCATAGATACAGTATGGACATCCGACGTCAGCACCAGTTACCCGGTTGAGTTCTTAAACTCTCTGGAGCTATCCGGGGTACCTTCCCACAAACTCGAATTAAAAGTAGGCGTACCCGTAATGTTAATGCGCAACTTAGATGCACCAAAATTGTGCAATGGAACAAGATTACGGGTCACTGAATTGGGAAAATACGTAGTAAAGGGCACAATCTTAACTGGTGAAGCGAAAGGAGAAGATATACTCATACCCCGTATTCCAATTATGTACCTAATAACTTGCCATTTAACTTTTATTTATTATTATTATTATTTATTTTCGCTTAGGTGCTTTATTGTCTGACAATATACTAGACCGTAAGCAAAGTATTTTTTTTAGTTTTAATTTTAAATAGCGTGCAAAAGAAAATAATCTCTAGAGGGGGTAAAATAACAACAATTTGTGTAGTGAAACGAATTCTACGCGGACGAAGTCGCGGGCAAAAGCTAGTATAAAATAATTCAGCACCCAATGGATCACTACTTTGTCTTACTGACGCAACGTGACAACTGTCACAAGTGACGCTTCTTCCATGAGTCAAATGAGTGTACGCAATACCATTCGATAAATTTTCAAAAATTAATTACGCTTCGGTAAGTTAAGATTAAATTCAAATTTTCTTGCAATATCGGTTCACAGCCTTAAGCTAACATCTACTTCTGGTTACCATTTGTGGTAACATTAAAAATACACGCAGTATATATTATTGCAAACTTGCGTGCAGTCTACCTGATGGTAAGCGTTAACCATAGCCTATGGACGCTTGCAACTACAGTGTTACATGTGCGTTGCTAACTTTTGAAAATTTAAATATTTTTCGGATTATTGGTAGGTATCTTAAAGTATGTACCTAATTTAAAGAAACCATCCGAAACCATTATATTCTAATAATTTTAGAAAGAAATAAAGAAAATACATTAAAGTCACAAATTACACAATTAAACAAACAAACATGCAAAAGAAAAAAACCATGTAAGAGGACGTTAAACACCACTCAGCATAAACTCACAGCAAGACAGCCAGCTGAGGCGCTGATTTTCGGTCAGCCGGGTATTATAAATGCGTAAAAAAAAAGTTTGGATGTTTAGATGTTTGTTACTCAATCACGCTTAAACCGCTCAACTGATTTGGATGAAATTTTGCACAAAGATAGGTAGTTTATGGATTTAAATATAGAATAGTCTTTATCCCGGGTCCACGCAGACGAAGTCGCGGGTGGAAGCTAGTTTCATATAAGTAAATTAGACTACTTGCTGAGGTCCCTCTGTTATGTAATACGCTATGTCAGCATCGTGCGCTGTTTTGCTAACGTCGTGGTGTGAGATCAATATGACTTCAAACATTTACAATTTCTCACCAAAACTACACATGCATCTAATGAACCATGCAACGCAACAGGTCAGCTTTACTCCTTTGTATGAAAATGGCGTAAGTCTATTCAAAATTTCTACACAATTACACCGTTCCAGAACCATGAATAAAGAACTACTACAAGAATAAGAATAAATAACTGGGCTTATGTCATTTCACAACTGGCATGGCATTCGCCATCCTAGAACTGCCATTCTCAAACTATCTCAACTCCCTGCCCCCAGTATATCTAGACACCGAGATGATAAAAACTGCATATACAGAAACCAGATCTACACTGGTTTGCCTCATTCGAGTGGTTAGTAGTTGCGAATACCCACCCTCAAATCGATCGACAAAAAATCGCACGGTCCACATGTCGAGTTACACGTGCATGCGATCGAGTCTGGGAGAG
This sequence comes from Epinotia nisella, assembly GCA_932294315.1. Classification (NCBI taxonomy): domain Eukaryota; kingdom Metazoa; phylum Arthropoda; class Insecta; order Lepidoptera; family Tortricidae; genus Epinotia; species Epinotia nisella. The sequence goes on from OW028677.1 coordinate 1,939,218, forward strand.
TATTCTCACGTACGGCGACATTCGCACAAAGCGAACGTGATTTATCGGGCGACCCGAATCGCCCCCGCCCTTCGACACGGCACTGCCGGTGCGGACGGCGGTTTGGACATTGCAATTTGCATTAGATTATTAGACATAGAGTCCTGGGCTGTTATTCGCTACGCGCAAAGGCGGCTCACCCCGCCGGTCACGCGTTACGAAACTAGACCTCTACCTACGCTTAGTTACTACGCATCGCGGCGTCAAGATATATTTGTGGGTGAGCGTTGAGGTGACCTTAAAACAAGTTACAGAATAGGGGGCTGTTGAGGTTGCCACGGTTCTGTAGCGCGTCGGGGATGTTTGCCGAGGCGTGCACCGACGACTTTTATGCGATAAGTCGAAAGCGGGTTGCATCTATCCTTAATTTTAACAACAGGATACTGAAGGTCATCGCTGATAGAACAGACGGTTCCATCCTGTGTGACTGGATTAACATTATTAATTTATTAATTAAGATTGTACCACCTTGACATTTTCACATCTATTGCTCTGTTGACATGAAATTATTATTGTATACCTATGACTATAAGTTGTATCTAATGTTTTAAATAATTTTAATGTTATTTTTATGTAATGGAATGTTCTGAAATAAAGATATATATATATTATTACATTACAGTCCAAATCTTGGGGCCGAGAGAGAAATTATACAATTTCGCTCGGTCTTTTCCCCAAATCTGAAAACAATTCGAAGAGCGTAACACACAATATGTACTAATCTGCAAAAATATACACGTTACTAAATGAAATCACTAGGAAAACAATGACGATAAAAATAAGAGTGAAGATCAATTATAAAGAAAAAATAGTGTAGTCAACTGTACATATCTACTTATTTAAATAAGAACTTCCAAGCCGAAATGAATTTGTTTTTCATTACAAAATGCAAGCATTCTATTTTCCCAACTTTCATCACACTTAAAGGTGAAAACTTCTGATGCATTCGAATAACTAAAATGGTTCGTATTTATTTCAGCCTCGTCAACTCATTAATCTATAAAGCTAGGTAAAAAGCAGAGTGCCGAATCACATCACATAAATGCGAGCACTCCCACCCCCGCGTCCATCGACCATCGCGCAAAAAACTAACGCAATCGCACACAACGTCAATATCGAGCACATTTCCTGGTACATCTACAAGTCAAAATGAACCTTAAAACTTGATAAATAGGATTTGTAATCGTTTGACAGTCTATGTTTTCTTAAACGTGTCTGATGCATAGATTTTGTTAATATTTTGATGGAAATTCAGGAGATAAGAAGGGACTATTTTTTGTAAGGGCATATGTGAATGGATCTACTCTGAAATAAATTTTACTTTACTTTACTTTACTTTTACATCTGGGGGCAAGGTAGTGCCCCCGCCAAGTCAAGCCAAGCGAAGCGCAAGAGCACTACCTACCTTTTCTCGAAGCACTTCGTCGTTTTCTTGAACCCTCATACATAACTTGGGTTTGATTTATACCAGATAAACAAAATTCTCGGAATATGATGACAATAGTGGAATTATTAAACAAATAAAGTTTCAATTGCATAGCTCTTATACTTAAGATTTTATTGGTATCCAAAAAATCATCAAAATTCTTAGGGTACTTCCTGAACTCCTAGAAAGCTGAAATTTGGTATGTAAGCTAGTATAAGTACACAAACAATAATAAAATCCAAAAACTTGGAACTTTTATCCCTTAGCCCTCAATTTAGGGGATGGAATTTTTCAATGTGACTTCCGCAAATTTGGATGCTAGAGGTCTGAAATTTTATATAGGGACTATTTGTCATTAATAATAAAATACATAATTTCAAGATTTTTAGTAAATCACCCCCCACCCTTTAAATTAGGAGATGAAAGTTTTTATTGGTTTTCCCATACACTTCTTTAGAAATTACCTTACAAAAAGGAATGAGATAATAAATAATAATAATAAATAAATATTAGGGGACATTCTTACACAAATCGAACTAGGCCTATAGTAAGCTCAATAAGGCTTGTGTTATAGGTACTACACGACGATATATATAATAGGAATAAATAATTAAATACATAGAAAACATCTAAGACTCAGAAACAAATATTCATGCTCATCACACAAATATTTGCCCTTACCGGGATTCGAACCCAGGACCTTCAGCTTCGTAGGCAGCGTCACTACCCACTAGGCTAACCGGTCGACAAGTCCCACTAAAAACATGCCAAGACTCCCTAGTCCCTAGCAGTTAATATTAAGATATATTATCAGATAGCAAGTAGCGCCAACCCACGCTCTACAAATTTTATATCTTGGCTAAAAAGTATAGACCCGTCGCTTATTACTATCATCATAGATTCATACCGTATGTACGCGGCGACCTATATTTATTTTAATCTACCATAGTTGCCAAAGTTAACGGTAAAACATCACATAAACAATCTCACGAAACACTTAACGTAAGTATTAATTTATGACACTTTCTACATAAACTCCATAAACTCGCCGTATATTTGAAATTAAAGAAATTATAGTTATAAATTACAATCAAACTGTCACATTTTGTAGTTACGCAAACACTTAGAAAGCTATGCTAATACGCACAGTCGCACATACACTTGAATCTATACACCAACTTAGACTTACATATCACTACACGTGCAACCATAATCATCAATCTAATCAACACCTTAGTGCTATTAGAATAGAGTTGATATATGACGCGTTACGTTTGCCAGCGGCAAATGGAGAGATGTTCTGCGTTTGGGTAAATCACGGAATAAGCTATTTACATAAAATCAATTCGATATCTGCGTTGGTACGATGTCCGTAATTTGAGCACCCAGCTGACCCTTATTATAAAAGTTGAAGAAATTATTTAAAACAAACAACGTACATTGCTGGGTAGGCAAGGAGTGTTACTGTGCCTGCGATATCTTAGGCCGGCATTGTACAGTCGAGGAAATTGAATGTTTAGCACTTTTGGACCTTAACGTCATTCAAATAGAGTCCAAAAGTGCTAAACATTCAATTTCCTCGACCGTACATTAAACCGTGATTATACCTGGTTTAGATTATTTCATGTGGCCGACTATTTACAAAACTATTATTGGATTTGGAATCTTCTATCTTGGACGGTAGAGTTACTTTTTGAATGGACTATTTTGATGCAATAATAATCTGAGGAAAAATATAAGTTTCACATAAATAATAAAAATATACAGGAGCTTCGATCTTCATTATGATCGTTAATCTATCAAAATAAGTTTCTGTCAAAAATTTCATTTCATTTTGTATACCGTCGTCAACTACCCATTGAGACGATTCTAACGAGCCCAAACTCAACGGGGTTACGTCGGTTAAGTACTGAATTCCCATGGCCACCTCTGTCTCCATCATCAGATCATAATATTGAATTGTCATCCAAACTATACATAAACCCAAAATATCAGCTCAATCGGATAACGGCAAGTGACTGAAAAATGGATTGCAAATTTTGACGGACAACTTACATACCTTACATACGAATAGGTCAAGTTATTATAAAGCTTGTAGAAAGTTCATAAATACAGATCTGATATTCGTAGTGAATTCATCTAACCTTACTTTGACTTATAGGTAAGTTCATGTCACGTACATTGACACAAAATTAAAACTGATAGAACCTAAACTAACAAAAAAGGACCGCCCCCGATCGGTGGTGGCCCGAAAGTTCCCATGACACTGGCGGCGTTGCCGCGCTGAATGGCCAAGGAAATCTGTTGAGCCAGGAACGATCCGATCGCAGCCCCTATCCCTAAGCCGCCGTCCCAAATCCCGTATGAAGTCTTTGGCCTCTGTACCCCAAGGTCCCGCAGTCCAAGGCAGAGTTCTTGGCATGTTTAAGTCGAGTCAGCGGCCGACGCCGCGGATCTGATGGTGTGGCCCAAATGGGACGGGGCAAACGTGCTAACACATGTAGCGTCCCATAAGAGGCACCGGCACCGCCCCTTCTGCCATGGAACTAATGTTAGACCATCAGGCCTCTCCCCATTCGTGCGGCACAGCCCCGGAACCAACCTTACTTTACATTTCTGGTGTTTAAAACTCGCAAACTAAAACGTGGGGTATACGTTTTACCACACGAAGACCACAAAACGGTGTCATCACAACTATTAACTATTCTAAAGTAGAAATTAATCTAGCAACATAATACTTGACACGGCGATCCCTACCCGAGATCGTAACCCGATATTGTGCACACGACTCACACAAAAACCACACTCAAAAGGTCATATATCCAATCAAATCCGATACAATCATACGTTGTTATAATACTTAAGCGCATGCACAGACAATACACCATGTTTTTATCTAAAAGGATTTCGCCTGCTTCATATCTAATAATATGGCATAGACAAAAACATTTTTTTAACGAAAAAAAAAAGGTTAAAAGCATTACTCGCAGTACCTGAATCGGACGCAAAAAATATGATTAATGAAGGTCAAAATTAAATAATCTCGGGGCAGGTAAAGTGGCGATTTTTTAACCCGCGGGCATTGTGCGTGCGACGCGCAGCGTAATTATAAATCGGCTGTTTAATACCTGCGCGTGATTCACACGTTTGAATCATGATCGTGGTGCAATTTAAGTTTTGAGCGATTTATACGCGCATTCCGCGTCGTGTAGTGACGTGGTGGACTGTGAGAAAAATTGTATAGTTGTCGTTGATTTATCTATGGGTGAGTCGAGTTTTTTTTAAGTTGGTTGCCATGGTTACGTCTACTGGATCACTTTTTAATCCACCAAATGTTACCTTTTTACGGGCAATCTTCTAAGAATGTTAGAAGTCCGTAGCAATTTTTCTAAGAACCTAAGTATTTATGTTGGGAGTAATATACGGAACTACTTACTCATCTGACAAAATAATATTATATCATTACTGTATTGTAAAGAACAAACCCGAAAATAAAACAAGTGCGAGTCGGACTCGCGCACGAAGAGTTCCGTACCATTATCTATAAAAACGGCAAAAAAATCATGTCTGTTGTATGGGAGCCCCAGTCCGACTCGCACTTGGCCGGTTTCTTTGTATTTGTTGTTATAGCGGCAACAGAAATACATAATCTTTGAAAATGTCAACTCTCTATTTATCACGGTTCTTGAGATACACTGGCCTGGTGACAGACAGACGGACGGACGGACAGCGAAGTCTTAGTAATAGGATCCCGTTTTTACCCGTTGGGTAACCTATATCTATCTAAAAAGTCCATCCTATAGGGCCTAGCCACATGTCTGCGGTGCGGCGCCGCAACGCAAAATTCCGCGGCGCGCGCGCCGCAAAACCCGCGTTTCTCGGTACTAAACGCGGGTTTCTGCGCGCCGCAAAGCAAACATGTGGCCAGGCCCATACAGAGGTGGAAGATTTTTCTGAATCGAATAAGTGGATCTGTTATTAGTGCTTCGCTTAATTTTATTATGCACTACATACAACATTACTAAGCTACAACCTTACAGACTTTTCCTTTTTAGGGTTCCGTACCCAAAGGGTAAAAACGTCACACTATTACTAAGACTAAGCTGCTGTCCGTCCGTCTGTCTGTCTGTCTGTCCATCTGTCTCCAGGCTGTATCTCATAAACCGTGATAGATTTCACAGATGATGTATTTCTGTTGCCGCTATAACAATAAATACTAAAACGCAGGATAAAATGGTACGGAAATCTTCGTGCGCGAGTCCAACTCGCACTTGGCCGGTTTTTAGGGTTCCGTAGCCAAAATGGCAAAAACGGAACCCTTATAGTTTCGTCATGTCCGTCTGTCCGTCTGTCCGTCTGTCCGTCTGTCCGTATATGTCACAGGCATTTTACTCGAAAACTATAAGGTGTATTTGAATAAAATTTTGAGGATAGGTGTATTTTGTTAGCCGCTACATAGTTTTGTAATTAAAATGACAAAAAAAAATTTTTTAGGGGTGCACTCCATACATAAAACTAAAAGTCAAAAAATTTTTTTTCATTGTGACCCCCCGTGTGGCACATCAATCGATAGGCCTTTCAAAATAAATATAAGGTTTCTTAGCATTTTTTTTGATTAAGTGATTAGGGTCGGAGATAATCGCCCCGAAAGTCACTAAAATTCTGTCCCCCCCCCTCTAATTTTTGAACGGTGTATTTTAAAAATATGGAAAAATTCATGGACATAGGGCTTATTAATTTCATTCACCGAAAATTGTTTTGGACAAGATCGGTTCAGAGGTTTTCGAGATATTGCTGAAAAACTGCCTTCCTCAAAGAAAAGGACGTAAGTGCCGTAAAGTTTCTGTGACGATACGACCTTCTTAATAGGCACGGAACCCTTCGTTTTGCGTGGTCCGACACGCACTTGGCCGGTTTTTATACCTAAGTTACTCAACAAATTATTTGACGCACATCACGTTTTGTCAAGTAAATTCCGTTTGTTAGGTGGCTATAAAAATTTACAATGCCCAAAATATCATGTAGTTAGCACTTGCTTCTTAAACGGCAATGCATTGAAATCTCTACATAATTGGCGCGCTCATTGCTTTGATCACGAATAAGGTGTATCAAATTACAAAATACCAGTTAAAGAAAAATCAACTTTGAAGCACTTTATATAACACTCAAGATAGCCAAAGAAAGATGGTACATACATCCTTTTCGCTGAGAATTTATGAAGAGTTTTGACACCTAGAGTTACGAATGACAACTAGATATTTATTGAATGAAACGTTACTGCGCATGAATATAATCACTATAAAATGTTTAATAAACCCGCTAATAAATACAGATAAGTCAATTGAGTATTCAATGTTTATGTAGGTAAAGAAGAAAAAAGTACACGGATGATGTGCAAGTTTTCAAATATGGTTTCCGTAAACTATGTGTGACAAAAAGTCTTCCAATCAAAATCAAAGTTTATATACACAAACAAACTTATATTTCTAAACTCACAAAGCTACACACTTTACATCTCGTATAGTATCAGTAAAAAAGTATAGAATTCGCTCTTGGCCGGTTTTTTTCTAAATATTATCATAGTCTATGTCCCTCCCACGATTATGAGGAATCCAACTACGAAAATCCATCATTAGTTTGGACTGTTTATAGAAATAGAAATGTTTATTTGCAAGAAATAAGAATACGAAAGTACAAAGGTGTTACAATATTTTAAACATAGTTCCAGTAATCAGCCATAGCAGCATGCAAATGATTGTAGCCAATAATATAAAATTTTCTTTCCTCATAAAATATGTATGTATGTGGTAAGAAAATTTGTATGTACCTTCTGAAGTAGTCTGGTAAAAATACCTTAAACCAGTTCGCAAAAACAAAAGCCAAATTTTCTTCGGCTTATCTCCGCGCCAACCACTGAGCACCCTAAAGTGGCGTAACACCCACCGTCACCGATATGTTGGCACTGCGGTCAGGGGGCAAAGAGGCAAGAAGAGGGGGCAAAGGGAGCAAAGAGGTCGGTAATTCGACCCGGCAGATGGCACGCTCCTTGCACTTCCGAAAACCGTTCGTACCTTACCGCTGAGGCAAAAAGTATGGAGCGGATTAGAAAACGGGCAGGGTTCTTCCGAAATTATATTCTGGACTAGCGTCCGCCCGCGACTTCGTCTGTGTGGACCCGGGATAAAGACTATCCTAAAAGGGATGACATAAATTATAGTCTACTAAATAATATCAATTAGAATTTTGGTCAAGTGCGCGTCGGATTTTAGTTTTCCCATAGATTTTGATGGCACGCCTGATGAAGGCAACGAGCAATGTGGTCTCCATACAAAGTTTCATCCACTCTTTCCTCCCTAAAAGGGATGAAATTTGACAGAAATTATAGCCTATGTCCTATTCTGATATATAAGGTACATAACTGGAAAGTTTCACATAAATTCGTCCAGTAGTTTTTGAGATTAAGTGGAACGTACATCCATCCATCCATACATCCAAACTTTCACGTTTATAATATTAGTAGGATAGGATTTTACTTATGTGACTTAAGTACTTTATTAAAGTAATGTCAGAGCAATACGTTTAATGATACGAACAAAACATTGTACTTCTAGCACATTTTAAGAAAAAAAAAAAAAAGATGATCGTCAAAACCCACTTGACGTCAATCCGTGGAACAAAAGTACAAGAGGTAGTAAATTGAAAAAAGGTACATCATTTTAATTCGACCAAAACCAAAACCAATTGAATTTGATCTGGTCTAGACTAGAGATAAAAAGTATTACTAACAAGAATTACATTTATATGGCACTCTACCCATCTTTATACCTAATTTATTTAAGATTTCCTTATAGTTACCACATTCAAAGATAAAATGCTACCCGTAATTTCCCGGTACCGAGATACATTACGGTTACTCAGTACAGAGTGACTCATACTTGCGGAGAGCTCTCACTGCAATTATTGAGGTAAATACGTACGTTAAGTGTAGAAATCAGATGACATCACTATTTAATTGATATACAGAATACAGAATTTATTGGTAAAATAAGCATTTTACAAGTCACAATTTAAATACAATATACACCCAATATTTTAAGGTTTTTACCATGCAACATATTAATATTATTACAGTTATTTATTCATTTGATTTCCGTTTAATACGGCGCTGGGTCAATGATCCGTCCGTTTATTTGTAAATTTTTTATAAACTCATCTATTGAGTAATAAGCCTTCTCATTGAGCAATAGCATGAGTTTGTTTTTGAAAATTTTGTCACTTTTTGAGTCCTTTATATCAGCTGGAACTGAGTTGTAAATGGTTGGTGCCATGATGTCGAGACTTGGCAAGCCGGCGCCTCGGTACGCACAGCAGAGGACGCCTTCGGGTCGGGCGATCTGAAGTTGGCGCGGTAGTTTTGTATATATCCATATTTTTTCTCACATACATGCAAGCAGTTAGTACATATATACACGGTAAGGTTAATATTTTATGCTTTATAAATAAAGATTGTGCTGGGTAGTCAACAGGTTTTCCGTCAATTATACGCACACATATACAAATACATACCTATTATATAGATTTCGTTGTCAAGGAATAGGACGAAATTTATGCGGAGTAAAAAGACATGATCCCTCCACCATAATCAAATCGGTTCGGCAGATTAAGCGTTAACATATTTGGACCGCCTTGCTGCTTTCTCCTCCCACTCAGAAGGTTCTATTTTGCATCTCTTCAGGTGTCTTTTGCGAACATCTTTGTAACGCAGGTACTGGCCACCACACTTACGTTTACCATTCTTCAGTTCTGAAAAGAAAATGCGCTGCGAAAGGATGGATATACGGTAGGATAAACTTCGGCGAAGAGTGGAAGGGCAAGTTGGAAGGGGAGGACCTAGGCGAACTTTCTCCGATCAAATTGGAGAAATCTTACAAAAAGGCCAGGTCAAAAGTACCCTAAACCGACGAGCATGTATGAGAAATGTTATGAAGGTGAGTGAAGCGAAAGTGGTTTGTCAGGATCGTAGCAAATGGTGATCCTTGATTTCTGCCTACCCCTCTGGGAAAGAGGCGTGATTATATTTAGGCCCGTGTGTCTTCTGAGTTTTTTCTAAACGCGTGAAACCACGCGGGCAGTTAGTTATGAATTCATGGCTGTATGAATCACCACGGATCCCTAACGTGGCACTCGGTAACATTTGGCACATCCGTGTTACTGCAATGTCGCACATCTGCTTTACAAAAACACTGTCTCTAATGAACTTACTCCAGTCGTGTTGTTTTTATTTCATCAGTCAGTTAAACATAGACAAACACTTACTAACTTTCTTCTTATTACAGTGAATTTAGGGCTATGACACGAGAGTTCGTCATTTCTCGTTTGTTTGTATACTCGTACCATGGCGGTTGGTGGTGACGTTTCCTGGTGCAGGAAATGCGCTTGGGGTTGAAGTGGCAAGAGTAACCTAAACTGCCAAAAACTAAGACAAATGGAGCGGACACCGTAGCCTTAGAACGCTTCGGGCTCCAGAGGGGTCATGAGCGCGTTGCCGTTGATTGATTGATGATATTGATTTAAGTAAAGAGTGCGAAATACCGAAGTCCTGAGATGAGCCCATGTCGGTGGCATTGAGGCCTATCTAACACATCGGCAAAATCTACATACGAAGAGATGCAACATTGAGCCCTCTCAATGGGAGTGTTTGGCAGGACAGCGGTCAGAATGGCGCAGGATGGTGAACATCCAAGTTCGCGAGTTCGAGGATCAGCGCAAAGTTGACCTTCACTATAAACGCGACCAGTTAAAGGCCCGCCCACCTGCTGCCATAGCATACAACTACAGAACGGCGTACTTACGTGCCCGCAATGTGCACGGAATTTCGCCGCAAGGATAGGCTACATAAGCCATCTTCGAGCGCACGAGCGCCAAAATAGATAGGAGTCGGAGTGGTCGCCATGGCCGAAAACGGTCGGACAGATCATTATTTTTTTGTACAGTAAATTCTGACAATGGTCATTCACTTTCTATACCATTATCGTATTTACATTATAACAAGGTGTTTTACACTTTTTAGAATATCATCTGACGAAAAGGTTACATTAGTAGGATATCAATGGATTATTAAAAAAAGTGCTGTTTCTTAATAAGCAGTTGGGGGGAAAACATACTAGATCAGGTATGCCCAGATTTTATCCCGTTCATTCTATTCCTTGTGTCGACAGCTAAAGACAAATTTATGTCTCTAACTCTCAACAAAACTCTCTAGCGACTATAATCACGACCAGCCCCCTATTTCACCAACTTGACAAATGTCACCTGACAACGACAACTCTCCGTACATTGCTGGTTCCACAAGTAACCTCGCAACCACCTCAACTTCTAGAACAAGCAATGTATGGCGAATTGTCATTGTCAGGTGACAATTGTCAAGTTGGTGAAATAGGGGCCAGGAACACCCACGTACTTACCTACAGAGCGAGTACTGGTATTACGCTGCGTTCTTCTATAACTGTTTCTATTTCAATACGTTAAGCCAAATAGTGCCACCGCTATTTTTTAAATAAATGCCGAATAACTACTATCGAGTTGAATAAGTCATTTGTAAAAGTGTCTGAGACAACCAAACAAATTATCAGATTTGTATCAGCAGTTATCAGTAGGTATTTGACCCGAACTGGTGTCAAACTGGTTAAGGTTTACCAAAACCCGTGCCCGCACTGCCGCTATTCATGACTATTAATGAACACTAGTGATATGGCAGACGTGCGGGAAATTATGTAACATGCCCATGGTTCACTGGCAAATGAGCCTGTTATTCAAATAATGATATTTTTTACATCATATAAAAATGATGAATGCCGATTATGTCAATGATCTGACATAATATTTTAAATAAGCTGTGGGTATTTACAAGAATGTTGAAGTGGGAGAAATCAAGGTATTAGTACAGAACTGTCGTTGGTGATTAGAATTGAGTCACAAGATGCCTCCAATTAGCGGAAACATAAATCCTGTTTATTTTTTGAGCTTTCACGAGTGAATTCAGATTCAGATTCGCTGGAATGCGTACCAGTGAACGCCCAAGTGTAACAAAAATTTTGACACTTTTCTGATGACGGCCGCCGGCGCCATATTTAACTTTAATCTGGTTGATCGCCCCTCACTACGAGTTAAATAATATCTTTTGTCAACAAAATCATTTATAAAGTGTAAATTAACCCAAAAGTATCTACGAAGCCAACATTAACTATATTCGGTGTCACCCGTGACCTATGACGAAGTAAGTATACCGTTACCGAGAAAGAGAACATTTAGAAAAATAGAAGCGTCTGAAAATAAATCTATCGCTCGGCTTAATTAATATCATTTTATATGCAATCCGAATAAATTAAACCAAATCGTTACCAATAAACCACGCTTGGAATGGCAACTCACGAGCGGACATCTTGTCTTCAAACGCAGCGTTTTTAGTAGGTACGAAGCGAAATATTTTCATTACATCATCATCGTTATCAGCATATTATCTACTGCTGGACATCATCACCATCATATCAGCCGAAAGACGTCCACTGCTGTACTAAAGCCTCGCCCAAAGAGTACAAAAGTGACCAGTCCTGCGCCACCCGCATCCAGCGGACTCCCGCGACCTTGTAGGAGGCCTACCCACGCCGCGCCATCGCCACTCGAGAATTTTTCTTCCCCAACGGCCATCGGTTCTACGTGCAATGTGCCCCGGCCACTGCCACTTAAGTTTATCGATTCGGAGGGCTATATCGGTTACCTTGGTTCTGCTGCGGATAGCCTCATTTCTGATACGATCACGCAGAGATACTCCCAGCATAGCCCTCTTTATTGCCCTTTGGGTGACTTTGAGCCTTCGAGCTGCTGGGCATAGGCCTCTCCAATCACACGCCACTGAACACGATCCTCGGCTAATCTCTCTCAGCCCTTCATGTATCGTCGTCCTAGTCTGAGGGCGTGTACCTACTACATTTTGTAATTAAACATAATATAGAAAAATTCTAACAAGGCAAAGACCTCGACGGCTGATTATTTTGTTTTTTAAGGGGCTACCTGGCAAGGTGATAGAGAGTTTAAAACCCTGCATAAGGCACATTTCAATTTCGGGTATATAAATGCACTGTTCTCAGATAAGTCAACGTCTCTGGGTACTCGTATTGAATGGTGAAATATGTGCAATATATACTATCTTTGTTGATCCAGTTCAAGTTACGAAATGCACCGGTTTTGACGACCGGTTAGCCTAGTGGATAGCGACGCTGCCTACAAAGCTGAATCCCGAATTCGAATCCCGGTAAGGGTAAATATTTGTGTGATGAGCATGAACATTGTTCCTGAGTCTTGGATGTTTTCTATGTATAAAAAGTATTCTATATGTTAATCCAGGCTAATACACTATAATTTATACCAAAATTCATGTTAATCCGTTTAGCCGTTTCTGCGTGATTGAGTAACAAACATCCAAACATCTAAACATCCAAAAATCCAAACATCTAAACTTTCGCATTCATAATATATAGTAGGATAGTAGGATTTTATTTACAGTAGAGCATTAAAAATTCGCGAGCGCGCGGAACACTTTGAAAACAAAACTAGAATGCCAAATGTATCGGGTATACCACCAGTCGACAAAACACAGCGATTCTTCGCGCAACTTCGGCCTGTATGTGCCTAGTCACTGCGACGCTGTTATACCGCTAATGCGGTCGTAATAGCCAAGTGTTTCCGCTACAAGAACTGGTATAGATGGAATCAGCATATAAATTAAGCGCACTTTGGCCAGTAACGTCCTCGATGAAATTGGAAAGTGCAATATTGGGAGCGTCTACTGAGATACGCGACCATCTTTAATTGCTACGTGTATGTGAAAGATTTTAATGGTGAATAATAAAAGAGGTGTGGGAGCAAGTGCCGTGGAATTTGAATGTGTAAAGAAACTTGTTCATTTTTATAATCTAACATAGATCAGTTCGACATTTATGATGGTAACTGTGAACCAACCGCGTAAATTTTTACTAAAATGAGGTACTGGATAATTGTAATAGGAATTTCTAATATGTCGATATATTAGGAATAGGAAGAATATAATAAGTAAGTACCTATCTATACAGTAGACATACACCATATAAACGGTTTAGAAGATATATCACACTAAAATATTACATGTAAAGTGATTGCCAAGACTCCCTAGGCGTCGTCCTAATTGGCAGCGATCGTGCGATGGCCGTCGTGTGCGATGAGTTCAACTCTTTGAAAATTGTTTGAAGTTGAACTCATCGCACACGACGGCCATCGCACGATCGCTGCCAATTAGGACGACGCCCTAGCCCATAGCGTTAAAAAGATTATGAGATCGCAAGTAGCGCCAAGCCCCCTCCACACGGCTTAACTCTACCAGCCACGCTCTACAAATTCTACATCTTGGCTAAAAAGTATAGCTTTGTTGGGCACATCCCGGTCGCCGCATAGACTCTCGCGCGTGCACACGCTATGAATTTATGATGATATTAATAATCGACTGGTCTATATATGGGTCCAAAAAAACGACGAAGCGCTTCGAGAAAAGGTAGGTAGTGCTCGCCCTTGCGCTTCGCTTGGCTCGTCTTGGCGGGGACACTACCGTGCCCCCAGATGCCACAGGACGTTTCTTTGCAGTCACCAGCCGATGCTTGGAGTCTATTTCTACTCCAAGTTCTATTGTATATAGTTATATAGCATAGATATTCTTCAAATACCAACTTATATACCAACTCGTTCATAATGTTATGCTGCGTCACGTGTAGCTTGTGTTTAGTTTAAATAAATTTAACAAATGCTACAGTTTGTAAAGTAAACTTTAGATGCTGTAAGGTTGAAGTACTAGTGCCCGACATGTCAACAGAAAATACTTATTTGAATCACGATATTATGTATTAAACGGTTTCATACGGTTTGGGAGACGAGGTATTTACTCAAGTTACTGATATGGAATTCGTTGCATATGGTGATCTTATAAAAAATCCTGATAATATAAGAATTAGGTAATCAATCCGAATGTACGAGTAAATGGCAGGCGGTTATGCTGGCAGTCCCAATAGATGTCATTTCAGTACAAATGTCATGAATGACAGACTGACATTTATTGGGACTTGAAGGTTTAACTCATTGTCCCAATTGATGGCAGCTGGTTTTAACAAATATGTTCATAACTGTCTTATAAATAAGTTATTTGTCTTGAAATTGTGATAAGAAATATTGAAGTCACTAACATTTAGTAACTTAAAAATGATGTCGTGATCAATCTTAGTTTATTATTCGCCAGTTAAATTATATTCGTATAGTACTAGTACCGCGTCGGGCACTAGTACTTCTACCTTAACTAAAGGATAAATTAGGTTTTTTTTTTTATTGGTACGTAGATGATATGAACCGCAGAGGAGGATATAATAATTCTTATCAAGGTAATCCCACAGGGGTCAAAAGGGATCTAAGTTTCTATGGGAGTAAGAATCGCAAGAGTTGGTTGCGGGACTTGCGGGCGAAGCCGCGGGTTAAGCCAGTACTTAAATACAATACAATACAATACAAGTACTCTTTATTGCACACCTCACACACACAAAGCAGTTACAAAGAGAAACAATTACATGTAGCTAGAGGTAGACAACAGGCGGTCTTATCTTATCTTATCTTAATATAAAGAACGATCTCTTCCAGACAACCTTTGGGTATCGGAGAAAGAGATAAAACTAGATAAATACATCCAAAGACAATAATTTGTGTTTTCTATTTAGATGCATATTGCCATCTCATTAATTATTCGTTTGAATGGAAGCAAAGCCTCTATAAACTTGGAAATGACAAAACTTTAAGTGCATATTTAACGCTTCCTTGTGCAAATTTAAATTGGTTTTGTTTCAAAGTTAGTTGTGCAAGTGTGTATTGTGCAAGCTGATGCATCTTTTGTTGCTTCTCTTTCTTAATACTCGTAGTACTAATACCTACTTTATATAGAGAAAGGAGTACTGCATTAAAAGTAATCAACTGTAACAAAGTAGATAGGTCTGCCCATGAATATAGCTAATCATCATCATCATCATCATCATCATATCAGCCGGAAGCCGCTGGATGCGGCTGGCGCAGGAGCGGTCAATTTGGCACTCTTTGGGGGAGACCTATGTTCAGCAGTGGACGTCTTTCGGCTGATATGATGATGATGATGATGTTTCGATGTTTGTTACTCAATCACGCTTAAACGGCCAAACCGATTTGGATGAAATTTTGCACGAAGATGGTTTATAACCTGGTTTAAAATATAGGATAGTTTTTATCCCGAGTCCACGCAGACGAAGTCGCGGGAGGAAGCTAGTCTGTATATATAAATTTAATCTAATGTAAGAAACCAAGGGCCACATAGAGCTAACAAAAATTACACGGGCCGCACTTCTTACTTGCGCAGTTACAAATTTCTGAATTCAACGATCTTTACATACAAAACAGCCAGGGAAGCTTGCGGGCCGCCTGTTGTCGACCGCTGCTCTAATGCGAACCTTATAATTATACCTAGATATTTTTCTAGCAGGAACAACATTTGTTTAGTGCTTGCCACAATAAAAATATCGACAATCCTGTTATCGATACGTACATACAACCACATACATATATTGGCTATCTACCTAGACGCCGCGTGCACCTACACTGTAACCATGTACAGAGACACAGGTTTTTTTTGGGACCAAAAATGGGTTTGGGAAAAACTACATGTTGTGACATTCTGCGTCGATTTTAAAGACAATTTCGGTGTGTGTGTTATAAAGTAAAGTAGGTGATAATTAATTCAGTGACACGAAGAAAGAAAGTTACGAAAGTATTGCAAATTGTTTTCTGAAGTATGTAAAATATAAATAAATTGATAGTTTTGTTATTATTATCAACTTTTAACGCACCCTATTACCCTATATATATTTGTATTTATTTACCTCTATGACGTTGAAGTGGTACTTATCGATAACAGGACTGTCGATGTTTTTATTTTGTCAATCACTTACAATAAGTCGTTCGTGCTAGAAAAATATCTAGGTATACTTATAATATACCCGATGTCATGTTGCAATAGTACCAATTTCCATGCAACGGTGCTTTCCCGTTTCCTAAACACGCTTCAATGGCTGTTGCCGCCATTGATCTCCAAGTTCCATAAATCACAAACGACGATTAATTTATGGCCCGGCATTAAACATATCAGCGTCCTAAACTAACGTAACAAAAGACGAACAACGCTCGCAACTTCCCATCAAAAGATAATGAACCTTCGACTTTGAACTTTACCTATACGTGATATAGTCTAATTTTATCTGAGTGAAAAGATCGGATGAGAGTTTGCTAGTGGTTTTGTTATGTCACTTGGAGTTAGGTGGAAATTTGTGTAACATAAGTAATGAGGTTTTCTTTTTTATTTTGTGGCTATCCAAGACAATAAATTGGAAAGTTGGAGGAGGTTCTATTAATGAAGGCTGCGTGCGCGCAATTAGTCTTGTCATGTGAGGTCTTACATAAGTGTTGTTATTTTTGATATTTACGTGTTATAGGTACCTTCCTATATCTTTTTGGCCTCCTATACCTTAATCCACAATTTTATATCGTGCGTAGTAACGTCATGAGATTTCCAGGAAAATTATATTTAAGCGTAAAACAATTGCAATATTATGTTCGAAAAATTATGAATCGCCGAAATAACTAATGGAATAGTTTTCCCGAAAATATACTACTGACGTGCTGACAAATGCTAACAATGAAATTCATCGTGCTAGGCAAACAGTTCGAGTATTCATTGTAAAATTATTAAAATTAAATTATATTTATGGAGGTAGTGCAAATAGCTTACGCAAGAGGAAGAAAAACCTCCCATGGATTCTCTCCCTCTTGCGTAAGCTATTTGCAATACCCTCCAGGACATAATAATTTTATTTCAATCATTTACTTCTATTTTAATTCTATATTAAACGCCCATAATTCCGTATTAAACGCCCAAGTGCTCGACGGTGAACTAGTGAAGACATGGGCACCTTATGTCAAGGCAATATGGGTTGAATTCGAACTAAGAGGATTTTTCTTCATTGGAATTTAAGCCATGTCACTTTGACATAGAGTGCCCATGCCATACACTAGTACACCGTCGAGCACTCGGACGTTTACCTTATATGATGTCACTACGTCAAGCGTTCCGACATTGGCCCCTCATTAAAGCCCACGGACCCCCAATATCATTACACTACCAGCACTAATAAATAACAAACGTAAAGCAGGTAAACCCGGGGCGATACTGATTGTAATTGTAACCGGTCACGACCGCCCCTAACCGGTTCGAACCAGATCAGCGCTATAAATTTACGTGTCCAGCGCCGGGTGAAATGTATGTGATAGATATGGTTTTATCGCTTTGTTTATCGATTCATTAAAAATGTATAAAATGTCCTAATGGTCGTCGAAATGTCACGTGTCATGCATATGCAAAAATGCTTGCCGTTTGGAATTTTAAGCGTGTGAAAAATGATGATTTTCTGCTAGGTTTTGAGAAAATGCATATTAATTCAATTATTAGTACAACGATACTGTACCCCTAGTTCTGTGTTTTGTATTTATAACACTGTCACTCCGAGTGTAAATAAACTAGTCTTAAACCGTTGAACCGCATCCAAATCGATTATTAGGTATGAAGATTTTTTGAGACGCGTAAATTAGACAAAGTAGGGAAGCTTTTCATCGCGAAAATTAACTTAGAAGTAACGAAGTCGCGGGCAAAAGCTAGTATGTATAACAGGCAAAACTTGATGAAAGTCTACGCAAAATAAAACTAAACATTTCTTCTCAAAATTCTAAAACATCATTAACATTGCTAGAAACGTGTTTACCGTCTTTAATTGGACAACTATAAAATAAACTCTAATTCTGATCAACAAGTTTAGTATATCGGTTGTTAAACCCGCATTCTACGGAAGAAAGTTTCCCATAAGACACTCAGCTATGCTCTGAATCCAAAAAGGTGTAACTCTTCATACACCCAATACGGGCTCTTGCGTTTTCAATAAGCGCTCAAAACCAGTAGCGCATTTACGACAAATTCTTCACTATTTGTAACACAGTTATCGCCAAATTGAATATGTATTTAGGGTCATACTACCGGCGTAGTTCGGTGCGGTGAATTGTCATGGATATTACTTTGGTTTGACGTTTCTGGAGTTTTATCAATGTTCAATTTTTTTTTTATTAGCCTATTTTGTGTCCCACTGCTGGGCAAAGGCATCCCCTTTTTTCCGCCACTCGTCTCGGTCCTGTGCTAATGTTTGCCAATGTGTAAAACACGTATCATAGTCGTCCCGCCAACTCCTTTCCGGTCTGCCTCTACCTCGGAAGCCATCTTGTGGGGTCCATTCGGTTGCTAATTTGGCCCATCGCTCCGCGTGCATCCGACAGACATGTCCAGCCCAGTCCCAATTCAAATTCAATTAAATTGATTATTGAATTGAATTTGAATTGGGTTCTACGTGCAATGGTTTTTAAGTATTTATATATATTAAATATATCGTCGTCTAGTACCCATAACACAAGCCTTATTGAGCTTACTATGGGACTAGTTCGATTTGTGTAAGATTGTACCCTAATACTAGTATTTATTTAGTTATTATGAGGCATTGTTTAATCAAATGTAAGCTGTTGTTTAAAGAAACACTTCATCATTATCATCATCATCATATCAGCCGAAAGACGTCCACTGCTGGACATAGGTCTCCCCCAAAGAGTGCTACAATGACCGGTCCTGCGCCACCCGCATCCAGCGGACTCCAGCGACCTTTACCACATTACTTTTACTCTAAAGCAACACTTAAATAAAAGAAAATATAGTATGAAGTTCAAATGAAATCTTGGCCAATGTCACAGCAATAGCGATAGCAATAGCAATGTCTATGAAACCCGTGTTCCCGATGGTTAAAACCGATTGGAGTAATATGGTCATGAATAATTTATCATTTACTACCCGATAAAATCACTTAGTGACGTTTAATTAAATTTAATCCTGAAGTTAATTTATATGTAGACGAGGGCATTGTCTCAAAGTAACAAAGTCAGCGAATTTATTGGACACATCCGGATCGGAATACGATCCGGTTTTCGGTTTTATGAGTTTTGTGACCATAGAGCTCGATCGAGACATTCTTAGAATACTTTATTTCGTGATGTGTCTTGAATTCTTTCTTTATTTGTAAGTAGCTCCGCGCTCGGCTTTGCCTACGTATTAGGTACTAGAAGCCAGGCGGTATCGCAGGATAAAAACACGCCTAAGTCCCTCCTGCAGGTGTCTGTCTGACACCTCGGCACAATGCTGAGACAGCGACCGTTTCACTGCCGCGAAGACACACAATAGGTGTCAATTGTATTGTATGTCTACTCCTTTGTCTCTGTATGTCTTTTGTGTAGTGAATAAATGTCTTCTTTTCTTTTCTTTTTTTCTTTTCCTGAATGTCCATTCTATATTCTAGTGAAATAATTTTTGAAAGAGGTTAAGTAGCTCCGGGGATTATTCCTACATACAAACCTACAACCCTGCAGCCCCACAGACGTTTCCTCTTAAATAAGGAAAGAAAGAAAGAAAGATAAATTTATTCACAAACACACAGGACACACATATTAAACAATAAAATAAACAAGAGAAACATATAAAACGTGAAACAAAGAAAATAAAATAAGACACAATTGTTATCGGCAAGAGCGTAATATAAGTAAAACCGGCCAAGTGCTTGTCGGACCACGCAAAACGGAGGGTTCCGTGCCTATTAAAAAGGTCGTATCGTCACAGAAATTTTACGGCACTTACGTCCTTTTCTTTGAGGAAGGCAGTTTTTCAGCAATATCTCGAAAACCTCTGAACCGATCTTGTTCAAAACAATTTTCGGTGAATGAAATTAATAAGCCCTATATCCATGGATTTTTCCATATTTTTAAAATACACCGTTCAAAAATTAGAGGGGGGGGGACAGAATTTTAGTGACTTTCGAGGCGATTATCTCCGACTCTATTCACTTAATCAAAAAAAAATGCTAAGAAACCTTATATTTATTTTGAAAGGCCTATCGATTGATGTGCCACACGGCGGGTCACAATGAATTTTTTTTTTGACTTTTAGTTATATGTATGGAGTGCACCCCTAAAAATTTTTTTTTTGTCATTTGAATTACAAAACTATGTAGCGGCTAACAAAATACACCTTATAGTTTTCGAGTGAAATGCCTGTGACATACGGACAGACGGACAGACGGACATGACGAAACTATAAGGGTTCCGTTTTTGCCATTTTGGCTACGGAACCCTAAAAATGGCCTATAAAACCATTACATATAGTATTACAGGCCACAGTATTACATTGTTACTTAGTATTACAGGTCATTTTTACAAGCTTTATTAACTTGACCTGTTCGTATGTATGTAAGTTGTCCGTCAAAATTAGCAACTCAATTTTGAAACAGATATCTTTAACCGATAGAGCTGAAATTTTGGGTAAAGGTATAGTTTGGATGACAATTCAATATTATGGTACCATCGAGCTGATCTGATGACGGAGACAGAAGGTGGCCATGGGAATTCACCGTTGAGTTTAGGCTTGTTAGAATCGTCTCAATGAGTAGTTGATGACAGTATACAGAAAAGTACAGTCGGTAATAAAAGCTTGTACCAAAAATGATTTTGACAGAAACTTATTCCAGACATTCATTTGACTTCCTTCCATTGCCTATCGACATTTTGGTGAGATTTTTACAATAGACATTACGTCAATAGAGATCATCTCTATTAGACATCATCTCGATCGACCCGAGAATAGGGGTGGTGACATCAAATAAAATAATCAATAATGTTTAATTTTCTCGAAAAATAATTTAAAATATAGTCACACGGAGAAAAAAGTAACACAAGACAATAGAAAGAAAGAAAGAAAGAAAAAACATTTATTCGTGACAAAACACATGAAAAGAAACTGTAGACACAATACACACAAACACATTTGCCACGAAGTGGTCACAACTCAGCGTGATGCTGGCAGCGCCAGCGCTGGTCTTCCGTTGTGACACGAACAATGACGACAATAAAGAATCACAAACCTATAAGTGTCCAAAGTTTTGAGAGGATATAGGCACTCTGTCCTTTTCCGCAAAACGCACCTTTCACATGAAACGATTGTCATTTACCATGACGCGTGACGTCACGGGTCTCGAGCGTTATCTCTCTATCAAGTTATATTAAAACGGCTGTAACTTCATACATTTTTGAGATAATTGAAAAGGATTTTCGTCACTAGGCATATATTCTTGCCTTCTTTCTTTTGGAGTAATAATAACATTGAAGTCCGCAAACCTATTGCGCTCCTGGTCAGAAACGCCTGGCGATTTTTAACCTCGGAAGCCGTCGAGTTGTTGCGCCATAGCCGTAAGTTAAAGTACCCTCGAAAAATCAGGACCGATAAACAGATTGTATCGCGTCAAATACCCCCAGTTATTACCTCCCTAATAAAACGTTTATGGGCCGCATACATCTGATCTGATAATAGACTTACTTTCCAATAAAAACTGTTTACCGTGAGATAGGGCCACCGAATAAGTGTTCGAGTTTTATGTATGGATTTTAGGGTTTCGGGGGAGGGTCTTCTGAGATATATCTATCTATTATATCTAGAGAAATGAGGCTATCCGCAGCAGAACCAATGGAACCGATATAGCCCTCCGAATCGCTAAACTTAAGTGGCAGTGGGCAGGGCACATTGCACGTAGAACCGATGGCCGTTGGGACGGAAAGGTTCTCGAGTGGCGACCACGTACCGGAAGGCACAGCGTGGGTAGGCCCCCCACAAGGTGGACTGATGACCTGGTAAAGGTCGCTGGAGTCTGCTGGATGCGGGTGGCGCAGGACCGGTCATTGTGGCACTCTTTGGGGGAGGCCTATGTCCAGCAGTGCCGTCTTTGGGCTGATATGATGATGATGATTATATCTAGTCATATGGATATGTCATATGGTAAGATTGTTACAAACACGAGTCATCAGAGCCCTCCGCCTTCGGCGTCGGGCTTCTAATGGACTCTTACCTTACTTGTAACACAATGTACTATTACGCGTTCTTTTCTTTTCATAAAGGTACTTCTCAGATATCATTCAAGTACCTAAATGATAATTTAATTAATGTCAACATTATGAAATTGACTAGATTTCAGTTCTAACCAGAGTGGCTTGATTAATAAAGGAAAAACATAAATATCACCTGTGAACGATATACAATACGATCATTAGCGATGAGGGTTTTTTGGCTCAGTAGTAAATTATAGGAACTATTTTTAGTAGCGATCACCAAATACCTAAAAAATCGGAAAGATGTGTAAGAGGAAAATAATTGGCTAAATCCAGAACCCATTAAGCTTTGATTATTTGTAAAGTTCAATCATTCATCACCAAGACTAATTTAAAAAACAGAACATTGCAGGCATTATTTTTAATTCAAATCATTAGTGTTTCTAAAAACGAGTCCATTATCTAATAGGACGCAAAACAATTTTATGTTACCTAAATTACTACGAACTATCGATTGATACAAAGATTTAAGTGTAAAGAAAATACTGAATCATATTAACTACCTAGTAGACAATTTAGGAATCGAACCCAATACCTGCGATTTACCGGGCAGCATATTATACCACCAAAACCATTAATGTTTACATATGTAAATAACTACAACTTAGAAAAGTTGAAAAACCCCCGACATTTTCATTTCAAAGTTATATATCTCAAAAACGGCTGAACAGATTTTCATGAAACATGACTAAGAATACTCGGGTTAAGATTATCTATGACACAAAAAAACCGCATACCAAATCGGTCCATCCGTTTAGGAGCTACGATACCACAGACAGATACACAGACACGTTAAACTTATAACACCCCTCTCTTTGCGTCGGCGGTTAAAAATACCATATATTAATCCAGATTTTTCTGTAAACTTGGGAAAACTCAGAGAGGTTAATATTAATTTTCCTTATAATTAGGTAACCATACTTTTTTACTGTGCTTTGATTGTCTATCACATAAATTACTTAGGTACACCAAAATGTTACTTTCTGGGCTGTAAGTTAAATGTCCCATTGCTCGACACTGGGCCAATACTTTACACTTTTTTCATTTGTACCAATAACGGTGACAATCATGTAAGTAAGTAAGTAAGTAAGTAAGTAAGTAAGTAAGTAAATAAATAAATAAGTAAGTAAGTAAATAAGTACGTAAGTAAGTAAGTAAGTAAGTAAGTAAATATTTATTTTTGATACACAGGTTAAATAATAGATGACAATAGAATAAAAAAATACAGTACGCTGTGACCTACAAAAAAGGTGTAAAAATGTTCAGCCTTACAAGAACTAAAGAAACAACTAATTCTAATTTTTATTTTTATTTAAAATACATATCCGTAGAGGAACATTCTGTAATTATAATTATATTAACATATTTACGAAACTTCTATCTAAAAAAAACTCATCAATGGTGTAATATGCTCTCTCTATAAGTTTCAATTTTAATTTGTTTTTAAACATTGACATATTTAATTTCTTCAGGCTTTCTGGTAAGAAATTATATATTTTGGAAGCCATGCCTAGTACACTCATGGTATTGTTTATTTCGATTTTACCTTTATACGGAACCAAATAGAGTTATTAGTTAGTTAGTAGTTCACAATCGACCAAAACTCTCATCGTAGATTTTTAATCGTCCTACTAATTAACCGGCCCGTACCTGAGTATAAAACAATGTTAATAAAAATTCTAACTCGTTAAACTTACAATAAACTTCATGGCAGCCGTAAAACATACATAAATCGGGTATTAATATGGGGAAAACAAAATACTAATGTCTGGTTGGTGTTGGTAAGTTTTTATAGATGATGTTAAAAAGTTTGCGCGTTTAAAGTTAGAGATGGCTGTTTGTCACGATTATTGAGTAGTAGTAAAATGGGAATGTTAATAAAAGTTTTACTCTAAGACAGGTAAGAAAGCAAGCAATCAAATTAATAGTATATTTATGTCCGAATTCATAAACCTCCGAACTTTTTTTTAGATAAAATGCCCTAAAAGTAGTTTAGTTAGTAGTTCTCTTTATATCTATCTATGACATTTCAGTTTGTGCGAAAGAGACAAAACACATTTTCATATACAAAGTTTTGTTAAGTTCTCTGAATATGGTATTGTTTAGACAAGGCCAGTATTTTTCATGAAAAGTTACGGATTGTTATAATTGAATGACGAACTTCTATAAGCAATGTTACCCGTATAATTTAACAGAATGTGCATTTGAGTGTAATAAAAGGAATAATTACACCGTAAATCCATTAACAACACGCAACAGAAATAACTGAAGAAGGAATTTTCGATTCGAAATCAAAATGTGACCAAAATTATTACACACGCCACAGCCACAGCGGTTTTTTTGGTATCACGTCGTCGGCAAACAAGCATACATACGTCCTGCACACTGTAACCTACGGACGCTTGTGACTCCCAAGCACGTTGCCGGCCCTTATTTATTTGAGGATTCACTAGAGTCAAATCCCAGTTCCTTTACTCTCAAAAGAACTCATAGCAGAAATACCAAGGATGCTTCGTCTTGGTCTCTAGTGTAGAAGTACCAAAACGCACACTTTTTCAAACAAGCAAGTTAAGAACGCCGCGGAGCAGAAATATCTGAACAACGAAATTCCAAATTCGAATACAAGCTACCGGCGTGAATTTCTAAATGCCACAGAGTAAAAATAATAAGAATACATTCCTTAAAATGAGCCGAATGTAAGTACCAACGAAAAGAAATAATTTACCGTGTCATTGCGTGTGGTCCAATTAAAGTCTTTGGTAATTTATTCGTCCTCAACATATGTACCTACTTGTTTCGTGATCAGATCACCCAATGCGCGGGAGTTCCATTACATATTTAAGAAGGAATCCATCACAGAATAAATAATACGAGTAGTACTTCGTACAGAAGGTTCTCTATCTAACAAAGTCGATGTTGCAAACTCAAATTATAGCTCCCTTTGTACAGTCAGCATCAAAAGTAACTACGCATTCAAAGACGTCAAAAGCTCTTATTCCCTTTTAATAAAGACTTTTGACGTCGTCGTTTGCGTAGCTACTTTTGATGCTGACTGTACACTATATGAATGAATGAATGAATGAAACGTTTATATCGGAAACAGATCCATATTGGTTAGTAATTTATAATGTCTTATTAAATGTTAATTAATTCATAAAAACAAGTTTCCATCATTTAGATTTTAAATTTCAAGTCAAAAATAATAATATTTATAATTACAAACATGTCAAAGAGAGATAAATAGCATGAATAAAATGAAATGTGAATTAAATTAAATGTAAATTTATAATTCAATTTAAAAATGTCAAAACTGGAATAAAATTTTACTAATTACATAAATACTTGAATTTTAAAATTAAAACATGTCTAATTATTTATAACTTAGGTATACATTTCAATGTGTTGGCTGGGGTCTTAAATGGAGTTTATTAAGCAATTTAGTAAGTGGACAGTCCATGCAAGTGTTGGGGCTGTGTGACACAAGGCAGTGCAGACTCTGCCTTGAAGCAGAGGAGACGCCTACACACATCCTAACCGATTGCCCTTGTCTTATGCGCAGCCGTAACTCCATTCTGGGCAAACACCTCATGTGCCCGGAGGAGATCAAGTTTCTTGAGTTCAACAAAATCCTGCAATTCTTCGAGTTCGCAGGACTTGACCAAGAATTGTAGTAAGTGGCGATCACAATAGATCAGCAATGGTCGCAGTGATACAATAGCCACTACCAGAATAATAATAAAGTGGACAGTCCAACCTATTCGCCAATGCGTTCAGGATGCTGTTCGTGCTGGCCCGCGCCCTGCTCGCCAGCGAGGCGACGCGCTTGCGCACTATGGCGTGGAAACCATATATAGCACGTATAGCACGTGCTCTTTCACCTAGTAAGCTTGTCACGTTTTTTGTGACACTGGCAGTGACGATGCCAGCCGTCCAATAAGTAATGACAGTAACAACAATGGCATAATCAAAAAGCGCCATCTAGGGAGATTTTTAAATATGCAGTGCAATACGCGAAAACTTAATGCAAATGCATTTACTGTTGGTTTCACACACAAGTTATAAAGTCCCGTGAGAATCAGAAATATTAAAATGAAGAAAACGACGGTAGATTCTCGCCTTCTGCGCCGGCGCAAACCAGCCGAGCGAGCGCGAGCCCGCAGTGCTAAACGCGCCGGCAACGCGTGTGCTCATGATTAAGAACCGCGAATCAGTTCGAAACATGTCGAGCGATTCGACATTAAATACGTGAGTGGGTTTCATTATATTCTAATAAGTTATAAAGTATCGGATAATCAAATAACTTATGTTGCTTGTTATTTTTCTAGCCTCCGACCATAAACTCAAGATTTACGACAGCTGTCATAGTAATAAGCGAAAATTCCAAATCGACTCTAAAAAAATTGCAATTACCAACAAAAAACTCATAGACATAAATCTTTGTAACAAAAGAAGAGGCAAAGCGGCTCCACTAATTGGGCGTCACCATAACCGCAGCCATCTTGGAACACAAAAGTCAATTCCATCGACAAAGAGTAGAAAAAACTAACGGACGGTAACACAATCCCGTACCGCGAAAGAACATAAAAATCGTTTGGCTATTAGATTCCGCGGCAGTAATAACGTACGACATTTTATTTTGAAAGCGGCATGTATGCAGTTATAATATTGCCTCACAGTACCTTGACTTTATGCGAGGTTTAACATGATCTTATAACTTCTAACTGCCCATCATATGACATACATACATACATACATATAATGACGCCTCTTTCCCAGAGGGGTAGGCAGAGATCACGGATCTCCATTTGCTACGATCCTGACAAACCACTTTCGCTTCACTCACCTTCATAACATTTCTCATACATGCTCGTCGGTGTAGGGTACTTTTGACCTGGCCTTTTTGTAACATTTCTCCAATTTGATCGGAGAAAGTTCGCCTAGGTCTTCCCCTTCCAACTTGCCCATCCACTCTTTTTATATACACTCTCTTCGTTAATCTTCTTTCATCCATTCTCTCTACATGCCCAAACCACCATGATTATAATTATTATCACAGAATGAACCAACTATAATAGGAAATAAAACTAACCCAACTATGGGTCTCGCTTATAGGTCACCGCGCCACGGTGCGAGACGAGAATATCCACCCTTCTCATTCTATTTTTCTCAGCGAGTGTGAACCAAAATTGCTCAGTTAGTTCAGGCAGAAAGTTGCGCTGGACCTCCAAGTGGATGTGTCACATGGCAAAAATATTATTTAAAATGATAACAGGTTTTTACGGTTTTACGTCAATCTCGAATTTAATATTTTTTTATACTTATAACCTTTTTTAAAGGGATACATACATAAATACATACATGTAGTTATACATGTCTATCAGACTACAAAACTTCTGCTGTTTCTAACTTTTTGGTTTGACACATCAATTTATATCTAAGAATACATAAATATGCTCGAGGCATCTCTCTCATATATACATAAAAGTAACATTTAAGTTTCATAACTGTATTGGGTTTCAACTATCAAATGCACTTACAATGAATGCAAAGAAACGTAAAACCACCCACGCCTATACAAAGTCAATACACTGACAATACTTTATACGCGGCATGCGCGGGCGCACACGGACGCAGGTATAAACAAATGTGCTAAGTAAAAAATATTATTATGGTATAATGCCCCATAAAACACGGCGCGAGCGCGTCGGCTCTCAAACCGTAGCGCGTAGCGCGTAGAGGCGTAGCGGTGACGTCACTGACGTCTGCTACGGACGAATCAATCGATATTCTTTATACAACGGCACGACTTGCACAAGTCCGCGAGCAAGCTGCCAAGCTTAAGAAAAACTATCGGTCTTTTACTGAGTGTTCTAATTAAAAAGAAACGGATACTATATGTCGCGCGTAAAAAGCTTGATCGCGGTCTTGCGCTAGTCATGCTGAAGTGGTGCTAGTACCTACAACTGACGCCACGACACGTCGCGAGACGAGAAAATCTACCTCTCTCTTTCTAGTTATTACACTGAGCGTGAGACAAAAGTCGCTGTGGCGCGTGCGACGCGCCTGACCAGGAAACTCTGTCAGCTCGGTTTCAAACCTCGTTTGTATAATTATTGTAACACGTTTACACGTATATCTAGTTATCTACAATTTAATTAAAAAGCCATCATAAGCTCGTTAACACTGCGTGTCCGCGGCAGCACCAACGGCATCCTGAGCGCAGTTGCGGCAGCATATGACAGTCCAATATTCTGTCACTGGACACCATCTCATAGCTCACATGTGAGCTATGAGAAGTGACCATAGAATAATTTAGTACTTACATAATACCTACACTAACATGGCTTCTAAGTTCTGAAACTAACAAATATGGATGTACCTTTTATCCGAAATAAACGAATTTTATTTTATTTATGTATAATTATTAAGGCAGTCACAAAAAAGGAATACAAAAACACTAAGTTTGAGAACCGCCAGAAGATGGTACTTTAACATAAACAATGTTAGTGATTTCTATTAAAACCATTCGGCATTTCGATTTACAAATTATATTAGAATAACGTCTGGGAACGAGTATCTGCGCAATGTGCAATAAATAACCTAGCCGGGCAGGCGCACGCGCAACCAAAACACAACTTTATCACTCACAAAATATAGTCTCTTTTTTAATGGCTTCTGCTAGTTTATTTGGTAACTATGGGTAATAAAAATTGTTAGAATTTGGTAAGCGGTATGCATCATCGAAGCATGTCTCATACAATCTAGTTTATTATTGTTTATTTATTTAAAGTATATGTAAGTAGGTGGTGTAACAGTTTCCGCTATTTACGTACTTTTTTGGTGTCGCTCTTTATTGAATGTAGATACGTATCTTTTGCTTTGTTTGTGTATCGATTGTTTTTTTTTATCTGAATTTTGAAAGTCAAATCTAACATCAATAAGGCACTATGACTATTAGCATAAAAAATATTGTAGTCTCCAATGACGACCCTGAAATACATTTCACATAAACGATTGTAAATGTCATGACGAATTTTCAGTATAACACTGAAGGAAATACCATCTTTGGAAAGAGAAAAAGTAGGAAAAAAATCTTAAGAAATATTCAAAAATAAATACACATTATTTCAGGCATTTGTACACACATGCATTTCAGAGATTAAAGTTAATATTTTTTTACAATACGCATAGTGAACATGCAAGACATACAATTTTATGCTACAGTGCAGTGCATATTACAAAGCGTAATAGGTATTGAGATAAAATAGGCAAAGTTAGCAAAAATATCTGCGCTACGAAGTACTAAAAATATGTTATCATCGATTCTATTGTATTCGCAAAATTACTAACCAATAGATTAAGTGTAGGTAAGTCAGGTGTATGATATGTAGGTATACATATAGTTTTTTTTGTTTCAAAATGGAATCTGATATTAAGGGGTTGTATAAATTTGAGATCGGACGATCCTAATATACTTTTGTCTACGTTTCAAAAATAAATATTGAACAAATGTTATTTATTTTAATCATGAATTACTTTTCAAACAACATACTAATGTTATTTTCCTGTTTAAAACTGTTTCCCTTGAAATCGAGGAACCAACAAATTTCCTAATATAACAAAAAAGAAACACCCACCACTTAGTACCCACATTATAAAACCACTGTTTTGTATCACCACTTTTAGAAAAGAGTGTAAAGCAGTGTGTTTAAAACTACTTAAGTAGACTGATTTTTAACAGGTAAAGCAAGGATGGCCGACAAGAGGTAGGTACTGTTAGTTTAAGTTCCTATATTTTACAAAGAATAGGTAGCAATCAAACATACAGATATTAATACCTACCTTTATACAAACCAAATGCATTCTACAATTAGACTGGAGACAAAATAGCTCCTTGTCTCTTATAAAGGCATATAACATATAAGCGATCTAGTGGTAATCAGCATTTTACACTAGTGGAAAACAGTCTTAAAATTCAGAGCTGCTAAATCAGGGCAATTTTGCGTATCTAAACTGGTATAGAGTTTAGTGTTTAAGTCAAGGACAAGATCGTATCGCAAAAATCGGCATTCTATTAGATGGTGTCTCAATCACAGAGCCATTATTACCAAACCGCGATTAAAATGAAATTGGAGGTTACAGTTTTACCATATTCATATGTCAAAGTTTGTAATAAAGTCCATTACCAAACTTATCGCGGGTGAAAAATAACAGCTTTTCAGCACGACTGGTATCTTCGACTTTAACACTAAAGAACGGAGTACATTTCATAGGGACCGGCCAGCAAGCGTTCAAATAATATACGAACCCAGCCGACGTTGAGGTTTGTCTGCAGTCGGAAGTTGAGCTCAGGGTCGGAGTGCGCGCCGCTGCGCCCCAGCGAGCCCGAGGTGCTGGACCCGGACGTCCGCTGGCCGCGCCCGCCGCCGCCGCCCTGCGTCACCACCAGCGTCAAGCGCCGGCCATGATCACACACTTCGACTGCTTATAACCCGGCTTCCCTATACTGACTGCTAAAACCTACTGGATCTGCTTATAACCTGCTTGGACTACTTGTAACCTGGTTAGCTACCCTACACTTGGACAGCTTGTAACCTGGTTAGCTACCCTACACTTTGACTGCTTGTAACATGCTCAGATGCTGCTACTACACTTGGACTGCTTGTAACCTGGTTGACTACCCTATACTCGACACCATGTAACATACTACTCTTGCAATACCTAAAAGCTTCAGTGCTAGCTATAAAACAATGACTGTTTTAAGCTTGTTAAATACTTTATGCGGACTACAACGTATACTTTAAATGCTTCAAACTTGCTTGATTACACTATTCTATGTAATCTACTTCAGTGTTCTCTATTCACTAGGCACCTTATTACTTTAAGTACTATTATAGTAACCCTCTGAGTCTACTCTGGCTACCAGCTATAAAATACCCTTAAATAACTGAACAAATTCAGACACAACATTCATATAAAGTATACATACAAATTGGAACCCACTACCACTTTGGGGAGTAGGTGGGTCTTGTATCAAAATAGGGAAAGGTTTAATCAAGCAAGTACCAGATAAGGTTTTATGAGACTTAATTTAATTTTTGTTTTTCTCAAAGATAACTGCGCTACTGGTGATGGTCATTTAGTGGGGTACAGATTGAACTATAACGGGGGTAGCATTATTTTAAGAATACTTTAATACTCATAAAAAGGACCTTTTCAATGGGATAAAAAACGAAGTTTGTCCCGGAGCGAATCCTGTGGATAAATGATGGCGTCAGAGGTGAAACACAAAATGAGGACAGCACGAATAAATGGAGGAAGGAAGAACTATATCAAGAATGCAGTTCTAAAGGTGGTCGGCTACTTGTGTTTATCGTATGTACACTTCATATAATAGAAGAATGTGTTGCTAGTATTTCTGTCTAAGTACTAGCATACTACTAAAGATGTGACAGAAATATCAGCATTTCAAATTATATAGAAATTTAAAAATACATTTTGTCTTGTCTTAGTTTCAAATAAAATTCGCTACGAAGGTCTTCATAGCAAATGTAGGAATGTGTGGTGGTATTTGAAACCCAAACAATTTAAAGTGTATTAAGTCTTTCTAAGAATCTATAATCTATCCAATAAATTATAACACCACATGAAAATTAATGAAACTTCTCTCAATTTACTATTTAGTGAAAGCATCCCATTGCTTCAAGCATTTGGTTCTTTACATCAAGTGCCCTTATATTTAGCAGTGTTATACTTATTGGAACAACCCTGTGCCAGTGCCTAAGATAAAGCATCGAAATGTGTGATCATGTAGCGTCTAAAAAAGCAACTATATCTATCAATAACTATATCTGATCATTCTTTAGCGTTTGCAAATTCTCGTGGTTAAAATCGGCGTAAGCAAAATTAGTGTAAATTCTCTATTTTCAGACATTAGTTTTACTAAAGGGAACTTCATCACGGATAACTAAATGTTAATTTGCGCGCAATTGCAACCGAGGACGTCTGTCCAAAGCGTCGAGTAGCTCAAAGAGGTAAATTAGGTTTAATTATACGCAATTAAATCCCATTAGTGTAATTCTGATCCCTGACTGATTTTTGTCATTGTCAGCTAGGAAGACACTTACAAAGACACTCATAAGCAGCTATGTATGTTAGTTAGTAATCTCCTAGCCGATATGAATAACTGATTTATTTACTATTGGTTACTATAACAGCAAATAAAAACTAAAGCGTAACCATTTGTTTGATACCACGAGAATTAGCAAGAAATACGAAGGAAGTAAACGTTAAGCCAAGAAAAAAGTTGAAATTAACTAGATTCTAGTTTGAAAAAATCTTTAAAGGATAACATTTACTTCTTCGGTACAATGTAAATGAAAATCAGAATCAGATCGCTGCAATGCTTCCAGAAATAAAATAATAAACATTATGTAGGTATTCTCGTATGTACAAGATAAATGATCCACAAGAGTAATATCTGTAAAAATAGTCCAGTGAAGATTTTTATCGCGTTAAATATATTTATAGAAAATTATTAAACGACTTAAAAAAGGAGTAGGTTATATGTTCCTCTGTATTTTTTATGTATGTTCGCCGATTTCTCCGTCAATTGTGGAAAATGTATACTTCTGAGATGGCCCCATTTTCACCAAGTCAGTATCTAATGATGGGATCCCAAGGAAATCGAGGGCAACCTTCAAATTTTACAGGCACGTATTACGTGTTGTTCGAGTCATGTGTCATGACTCGAACAAAAATTAGGGCTTTATATCCCATTATCTTGCAAACGCATAACTTAGTTGAAAAATTGTTTTAGTAAACCCATAATACTTTTCAACAAGCTATCCAACCCCACACTATAGGCTTCACGAAAAAAAAAAAACCTCACCAATTTACATGTAGGGGAGGTACCCTAAAAATTTTATACTACTGTAATGTCGGCGTGATTGGTTTATATACCCACGCCGAATTGCAGTTTTCTAGTTGTAAGGGTTACTGAGCTGAGCCGAAGACGGACAGACAGACAGAAGACGGACGGACATGGCGAAACTATAAGGGTTCCTTGTTGACTACGGAACCGTTAAAATGCATTGTAAGCCGTACATCAAAATATGGATTTTATATGGTCCGAATTAAACGTTTTTTTTTATTACTTCGGTGACGTTGTACACTGTACATCAAAGATTCTAGTCAATTTTGCATACAATTTATATGACATTTGGAAAACTTTGATGTCAGCTGCACGTGATCTTATAATTTGTGAATCATCTCGATTTTGAATTCCAAAGTATTTGTGACTTTTTACTATCGTATTCTTCCCGTCCTAGTGCGTAAAAGTGACAGAAACACGTATTTATGGGCATAGAGCGCGGCCGCCTACGCCACATACATCGGTTCACTTCGAAAACTGTTAGAACTTCCCGTACTTAGAACCAAATGGTCTAAATAAGCCTTTGGATACATTGGAGATATGCCTTAAGGATTATGCTGCAAAGTATAAACGCTGAATTAGGAGCATGGCCGTAGAAGGCGAATCAATTTGAATTTAACATTTTAACAGAGATGAGTGACTATGAGAACTCAATACTCATAGAACACGAGAACTGGGCTGTTATTTGGAAGCGCTAATGCGCGCTCACCCTACGCGTCACACCAAACGAAACTAGACCTCCTACCTACCCTTAGATACGCATCGCAGTGTCAAGATATTTTTGTGGGTAAGCGTTGAAGTGAGCTTAAAACAAATTACAGAATAGAGGGGCTAGGCTGTTATTCGGAAGCGCTAATGCGCCTCACCTCACCCATCACGCCTAATGAAACTAGACCTCTGCCCCGCTATTCTATTCTGTAAAATGTTTTTCATCACACTTCCTCGTAAAGGGCTTTATAACGCGCAGGCATACAAAGCTACAATAGCCTTTATTACGCCTAAGGGCGTAATGGTTTTTTATTACGCCTAAGGGCGTAACGTATTTCTATGAGTTATTGTGTGATCTGACTGGTTTAAGCAAATCTAGTTGGCTGCTCTGTGATTGATTGAAAAAAATCTAGTTGGCCACACGCCACAAGAATACTACTGCACTGCTCCGTGATTGGTTGAATGAAATATTGAAGTTGCGCGCTCCACTCCCACTGATGTGGAAGTGAAGTTGTCAAATTTTTGATTTATATCAAACATAGATTTTTCTTTATGTAGTTATTTATTTCCTCGCAAATATGATGAAAAACATTGTATGCGACACGTACGGTAAGAATGTTACAAACTCGAGTCATCAAAGCCCTCCGCCTTCGGCGTCAGGCTTCTAATAGACTCTCGTTCGTAAATCATATCTTACCGTACTTGTGGCATAATGTAC
This sequence comes from Epinotia nisella, assembly GCA_932294315.1. Taxonomy (NCBI): domain Eukaryota; kingdom Metazoa; phylum Arthropoda; class Insecta; order Lepidoptera; family Tortricidae; genus Epinotia; species Epinotia nisella. The sequence goes on from OW028677.1 coordinate 1,974,204, forward strand.
TAACCTACCTCTCTGAAGCTTCCCGACGTTTCGTAAGTGATAACATCATTGGTCACGGGGCGAAACGCATGGATGGACGTCCGAGAGGGAAATAAATAAGTTAATTTCATCACACTTGCTCGTCAATGGCGTTATTACTTGCGAGCGTACAGTTTCAAGACAAATAACTTATTATAAATAAGTTATTTGTCTTGAAATTGTGATAAGAAATATTGAAGTCACTAACATTTAGTAACTTAAAAATGATGTCGTGATCAATCTTAGTTTATTATTCGCTAGTTAAATTATATTCGTCGAGTACTAGTACCGCGTCGGGCACTAGTACTTCTACCTTATATACGCGTTGGGATCCCGTTTATTAAATGTGTTACGTTTACCTTTCTGTATGCCATACAACTAAACAAATACCGCTAACAATATTAAATATCTAAATATCTAACGTATTTCCCGTCCGAAATGATTCGAAGAACAGCTGCATATGGCGAAAACAAGATGATTTAAATAAGTAAGTATACATTACCGGGCTAGACGGAGAATACATTAAGGTGAAACCGACGAATGGCGGAAACGACACATCACAGTTAGAGTCAAACCTGTATTAGTAATGTACGTACAGTCCGCTGCGAATAACACTTTGTATTTTTCACTCCTCATGCTCGAAAAGTGTGTCATATTAGGCTTAGCAAGCGGGGCTGAAGTAGTACATGTAGCCCCTAGGGAAAATATATTTTTAAAACATTTAATTTGACCAATCAAAACACTTAACTGTATTAAATCCACCAATCACAACTCTTTCAAAGAACATTTGTATTTGCTATCAATTAACCAGATTACAGCTAATATTAAAAACAACCAATCAGAAAATATAATTAATTTCAAATATCAGGTGTTTTTTAGTCCCTAATTCACAATAATTAAAACAAAAAACGCCTCTGGCCGTCAACGACGCGCCTGTAGACGGTCAGGCTGCCAATACACGGTGATTAAATACTGATGATCCACTATAGCTGTCTCTATCTATAACATGCAATGAGAAAGAGACAGCGCGTGGATCGCGTGATAATACTTCACCGTGTATTGGACGCCTCAGAGGCGTTTATTCGTGGTGTCAATATTTTGTATCTGTGTCACGGCAGTTTATTAAAAAAAAAGTTGCCGCTAAATTGAACAATCTCTTCGCCGTGGAATTTGTTATTGATTGTGGATGGATAATCTTTGTTTTACTATTTTCTCGCAGTCGAAGTGAAAAGTAGAGTGTATAACTCGGGTCTAAAAGCCATATTGCCCCTCGAAATATTTTCGATCACTTCGCTCGGGAAAATAACAATCTCGTTGTAATATGGCTTATTTTAGCCCCTTGTCATACAATCTACTATTGTATTACGATTTTTTTGTAATGTGCATGCGAAATTTTGTTGCGTTATTAGGGCGAATGCGTACCTCAAATATACGTCTCTGTCGCTCTCTCTTAGCTCTATATGCTGTGATTAAATGTCACGAAAAATTAGTTTTTAGTAAAAATTAATGTATTTTGATACCTTTTTAAAAGCAGTAGCGAATTGAAAGTTGAAAACTCTCAGTGTATCCTACTATATCCTACTAATATTTAAATGCGAAAGTTTAGATGTTTGCATAATTTTTAGATGTTTGGATGTTTGTTACTCAATGACGCCCAAACGGCCCAACCGATGTGAATGAAATTTTGCACAAAGATAGTTTATAGCTTGGATTAAAATATAGCGAAGTTTTATTAATTAATTTAAACTAGTAATATTATAAATGCGAAAGTTTGGATGTTTAGATGTTTGGATATTTGTTAGGTACTCAATTGCGCTTGAACGGCTCACCGATATGGATGAAATTTTGCACGTAGATAGTTTACAGCCTGGTTTAAAATATGGAATAGTTTCTATTCCGGGTCCACGCAGACGAAGTATGTATATACAAATAAATAAAAACCTAACAATTAAATTAAATAGCAATGGTTAACGTAGGTATATATTTTATTAATGTTAGAGCCTTAGGCCTTAAAATTAGACATTTCGCAATATTAGGTACCTAATTTATAGTAATTTACTTGTATCTATTTATTTCACGAACGTAGGTACCGGTGTGCATACTAATTTCCACTCAAACTATCTGACCTTTTGTTCACTTAAATGCGGGCGACTGTACCTAAATTATAAAAAATACGGGCCATGCCCACGTTGGACTATTATCGTTCCATACTCATAAGATTCATTACACTTATTGGACGGAGCGAATAAAACCATTTTTTTGTATTAGCTAGGGATGGAATGGAGCGCCCTGTAGTCCGGGCATTAGAAAACGGCTACGGTGTCCCCTGCCTGTCGTACAAGGTAACTAATAGGGGTCCTCAGGGTGGTACAAGGTTGCAGTTGGGGGCTGCAATCGTAGAATAAAAAAAGGTAGGACCCACTGAGGCATGACGCTAGGGCGGCACTGGTGCGTTCCGTAGGAGATCCCAGAGCCATCCGAAATGCGTCGAAGAGGACCATCGGGGGGTTTTCAGTCGGTGCGAGTCCGACATAACCTCCGCGCTATATCCGTGGCGCGGAGGTATCCATAACGGATTTTCCTCCCATAAAAAAATGGTATGGAATGGAGTTAATATGTAGGTATCGATATGGTGCATCAATTGTTTTATTGAAGATTTCAAGTTTTCAACTGAAATATTCATTTAAAATAGAGCCGGACCTATTTTATCGTGGCATGTTAAAATAATTTTAAATGCATGACCGTGACCATGATATATCTTCTTTTTACATTTGTTTAACATTGAACCCATTAATGTAATTGATAAATCCCATAGTTTGAAACTGAATTATTTATGTCTTGCCTTTACGGTTTCTGCATTATTATGTCATATGATAAAGAAATCGAGATTGATGAGCAAATCTTGTCACCAGATGTGGTATTTGGTCCAAACTATAAAAAAAGCTCAGCTTAAGATCAATTGATAAATACATATTTTGGTTTAAAATACAGTTTACATTCACAGCTTACCAAGTTTATTAACTTCTAAAGACCTGCTCCTACTTAATTATGAAGTCAGGTTTGCAAGTTCAATTAATAAATATTCAGAAGATTCTTTGTTACGATAGAGTCCTGCAGAACCTGCCAAAACTGTTTAATTTTACAAATTATTGTCATAAAATTTGCAAATATTGCAGATTTATTGAAAAATCCTACAAACCATCGCACTAAAATGTCTAAATGAAAACCTACTTTCAACAATTAGATCGTCTTTAAACGAATAGCAGACTACGTAACATTCACTAAATGCATATCAAAACCGATGGACGCGATAAGATCGTATCACGTTTCGGTAATTCATCGACAGATTCCCATCACTAGTGGAACCAGTTCGCGTGTTAATTGCGGTACCGAATCGGTATCGAGGCGATTTGAATATCGGTAATTTATTGCCGCGACATCGTAGAGTACATCTCTACTTGTGATAATCCTGCTAATGTATGCGCATACACTCGCCAGTTTATCTGTGACGGTTTCTGTAAGTTCTATATCTTCGTAATAGGAGTTATTTTAGCATGGCTGGTGTATTCAATTTAGTTGGTTTGGTGTAGGTGCGTGGTCAGTAATAATAGTCGGTTTTACCTACTTGCGTAAATATGAATAGCGTTCGTTTGGAAACAGGTTGTGACTGCGAGAGTTACAATTAGATGTGTTTTGTGACCTTTATAAAATAGCTCCGGCTTATTTGTATTTGACGATGAATTAAAATTAATGTGCATATTCGATTATTATTGCTTTTAAAGTTTTTTTTTTTAATGTTATGGGTAAATCGTAATACGTGTGCATACACGTATAAAATATCGTTTTTAGAGTTCCGTACCTCAAAAGGAAAAAAAACGGAACCGTTATAGGATCACTTTGTTTTTGGTCCGTCTGTCTGTCGCGACCCTTTACCTCGAAAACGCGTGGAAGTATCGAGTTGGAATTAAAATCATATAGACATGTCTACAGTTCCTTGAAGCTGTGAAAAAATCAAACTTCAAACTTAAATAAAAAAAAAAAGATACGGTTTTTTTTGTTTTTTTTTTTTTATAATCATGCTGCAAAAAACGTGTATTTCGACACTCTCAAGGGAATCGAAATTTATAGGATACTTCCCGTTGAGTACAGGGAAAAATCCGAAAACTATATATTTGTAATTTTGTACGGAACCCTCGGTGAGCGAGTCCGACTCGCACTTGTCCGGTTTTTTTTAACATTTAACAGGAAATTTAAATCACAAGGAATAAATCGGTAATGTTCAAACATTTCCGACGTGTTCAAATAATTGAATCCTAAATACCATATGTACATACATACATACATATAATCACGCCTCTTTCCCAGAGGGGTAGGCAGAGATCACGGATCTCCATTTGCTACGATCCTGACAAACCACTTTCGCTTCACTCACCTTCATAACATTTCTCATACATGCTCGTCGGTTTAGGGTACTTTTGACCTGGCCTTTATGTTAATGTGTCTTAAATATCTATAGCAGTCTTGTTTTTTAAATTTATTAGGACTTTACTGTTTCTGGCTTTAAAATTAATCGATTCCGAGCAAATAACAAAATTATACCGATTTGCTCGTAATATATAATTGTACCCATCACTATGTCTAATAGAGCATGCACAAAATGTGGCAACACCCAGTTTAACCACTGCTATAACTTATACTTATATATCTTTAATGTTAGCAAGCGAAATGCAACCATACACGAAATAAATTAAAGTTCATATTTTATTAAACTGCAAAACAATATACGACAAAGCGACAGGGACTAGCATCTTTTTCCTTTGAAATTAAACAGCGCATCTCCGCCGTCTGCAAGTACAATTCTAGACTTTAAAAGAGAGATGTTAAGGCGTAAAATAGATTGGCTGTTATTGTCAACATATTTCATTAAAGATGACTTATGTCGTTGGACTGTTGATCTTAGGATGGATCGTCTAATTTGCATAATGAACTCGGTCGAGACATATACATATCATTTGGAGACATATGAGAAATTGAACACACGCACATACAAATTATATTAGGTATTGCTTTGCATATACTAAGTATAGAGCGAAGTAAATGGCACTTAGAAATGATTTAGTCAATCAAGAGCTCCTGCTTTTGTTTAAGTATCCTTAGCAATCGATAGAACGTATCTTCATATCTTATAGAGTTCACAACGCGCCTTTGACTCCTTTAGGCTACGGTGTCAGTTTACTACAAAAAAATCTCCCGAAGAACCATTTCCATATCGTAACTTACTTTGCATGGTGTGAGTGACCTAATCGAACTATAACAGTTTCGTAGGCAATTATCTCTATGGTTGATGCAGTTAATTTATTGACGTTCATGGGTTTCCATAAATTGCGTTGGGGTCGTTCTTCTTTTCGACCGACAATAGCATGTCCTTCGTCTTATTACGGCATCTCATTTGAGTAATGATGTTTACGGTTTTATAATGTTCGAATGAACGTCCATATTATTTTATTAATTAGTGATGTTTAATATTTCACTTTCTCTAACTAGCATTTTTTTAAATGTTCTTTTTTTTCGTAGAATGCCGTGACAGAGTGGTAAACCAAAATGTTGTCCCCACTGAAAGAGTCCACTTTGTCACAGGTTTTTTCTTAGAAACCAACCGTAAATAAATATTTATATTGGCCAGAAAGGAAACTTTAATTAGTTCTAATGAAGAAACCTATGCATTTTTTTTAAATCGCACTTCAAAACCACAATTTTTGATAGTTCAAAAACCAAAAAAACAGAAAAACCTCGGTTCATTGTCGGTAAAAAAGAAGAACGACCCATTGTCATTAAGTTTTTAGGTATTATAGTTAACTAGCATCTGCCCGCGACTTCGTCCGCGTGGAACTCGTTTATATCGTAGCTCCATACAAACTTTCGCCCCCATTTCGCCCCCTTAGGGGATGATTCCCGGGATAAAAGTATTCTATATGTTAATCCAGGCTATATGTATACCAAACTGCACTGATGCATAAGAGTGTTTTGTGCATGGCACCCAAATTGTTTAATAAAATACCTTTAGTTTTAAGAATGTTACCTTTACATGAATTTAAAAATAAGCTTTATAAACTACTTATTAGTAAGTCCTATTACTCAATTTCGGATTTTTTAATAGACGATTTAACTTCATTTAGTAGGTAGGATGACATAAAATTGGTTTTTTAATTGGATTGAATTAATTAATGTATTCCTGTATTATTTGACATTTCACATTTTATTTATATTGACCAAGTTTTTTAATTTTAATTTTTACTTCTTTTTGTTGTGATATTGTTATGTTTTTAATGCATCTAAAATTAATTAATTTATAAGTTTAATAATTCTAATGATTTTGTACGCCTCCAGGCAAAACATAGTGTTCCACAACCCATTTTATCCACCAATGTATAGCACCTATGTTTACAAATAAATCACTATGACTATGACTATGACTATGACAAAATTCATCTTAATCCGTTCAGCCGTTTTTGCGTGATTGAGTAACAAACATCCAAACATCTAAACATCCAAACATAACATCCAAACTTTCGCATTTAAAATATTAGTAGGATTAGTCGGATAATATTACTAGGATTAGTAGGAATTTGCTGTCAATCGCTCTCGCAGACGTCCAAGACACAGGCTCAGTCTAGTTTGGAGTCTGATAGATCATTGTTTTTTTTCTGGCTTTACCAAGTCATGTTGATTTGAGTAAAAAGTTAGGGAAACAAGAATAAAACGGGATGATTTCGGAAATTTGGAAAGGATTTGGATATCGTTTTTCTCTATATACTTTTTGGCTAATAATATAGGTGGCAAAAGTAGTTCGTAGGAATCCCAATACTCGAAATAGAAACAATCTCCTTCCTTCAGGTTAAAGAAATCTTATGTATGGAATAGAATCTAAAATCGGTTGCCAAAAGACTAAAAGCAATTGGAAATATCAGAAAACATATTTATAAGTAAACTTAAGCAATACTTGACAGATGAAGCATTTTACTCTTTAGAAGAATTCAAACTCAAACTGATCTTTATTCAAGTAGGTATTTGGATACTACATGATTGGAAAAACTGTCGACACCTTAAATTAGGAACTGATTTTTGAATATTTGTTTGTGATTTGTGAACATGTAAAAACCGGCCAAGTGCGAGTCGGACTCGCGCACGAAGGGTTCCGTACTATTATCTATAAAAACGGCAAAAAAATCATGTCTGTTGTATGGGAGCCCCAGTCCGACTCGCACTTGGCCGATTTTTTTAGTATTTATTGTTATAGCGGCAACAGAAATACATAATCTGTGAAAATTTCAACTCTCTAGCTATCACGGTTCTTGAGATACAGCCTGGTGACGGACGGACGGACAGACGGACGGACGGACGGGCGGACGGAAAGCGAAGTCTTAGTAATAGGGTCCCGTTTTCAACCTTTGGGTACGGAACCCTAAAAATTACCTTAGAGTGCATCATGGTCCCACATTTTGGCCACAGTAGGTAGGTACATTAAAATCCGACACCGTATATCTTATCTAAGTAGCGATATATGTATTTTCTAATTAGGTAGGTACCTTATGTTTAATCAATTGATCAGAGCTTTATACTGGCAATAAATAATTGAAATAACCGGTAATGTCCAATATAATAATCTCATTCAAATATGACGTTCTCTGATAAAAATCTATACAACTGGCGTTTGGCTATAAAATTATAAAAAAAACGGTACATCACTCTCCTAACTTCGCCTACGCAAACAAAATAGTGGGGTTCCTTATTCGAAAAAAATAAAAAAGCTTTTTACCGTTTTCGGCCAGTATCATTGGTAAAGTTTTTTATAATTATTTACGGCTGGCACAATGCAACGAATCATGACTTCGAAGATAAATGAAATAAACCTTTTTGAAAAAAAACGCGTTGCGACGTCGATTTGAGGACCGGGGTCGCATAAAAACGAAAGTGCATCCATTGTTCGACCACGAAACAGGTCGATACGGATGCGGCAGTATAGGGATTTCAATTGTTGTGGTATTGTGCAATAAAAATGTTTTTTTTTAATATAACTTATTTTTAACGCAACTTTTTTGCTAACAGACTATACTTTTTAGGACATGGTTATCGGATTGCGTGAGTAGTTTTAAATTTGACGTAGGATATATATATAGGTATTATCAAATTGTTTAGTTCTAACTTTGCCAGAATTTTTTAATTGGTTTTTCTTTAGATTTATTAGAATCTGTAAATGCTGTAATATTTTTTTCTTGACCTCTGTGTCCAAATTGACAATTTCATTAGTTGAATGTAATATAAGAAATAGGAGACCAATGCACTTGCCACTTCCAAATATTACCCGATCCACAGCAAGATTGGTAACAAGATATGATATAATTTTTTGTACGGACCGGCACGGGGGTGGCAACACACACATACTTACTTGTTTCCTTAATTTTTTTGTGTGTGCATGAAATAATTCGGAAACTAATGCATAAAGTTGTATGCAGGATACAGGTAGACGTTAGTTAATGATGGTGTGTTTTATACCCAAAAAGAATTGGATAGCAGCGTCGAATTCAGACACATCATATTTTAAAAATACTTAAATTCAAATTAATAAAGTGAATTTATACACTCACCGGAAAATTTGGCCCAAAAACTTTTCGTGATTTCGAACTATAAATTGAATAAATTAAATAATGTTTTTCTGCATAGTAAACTTTTTTCTAATTTGGGCCAAATTGTCTGCCGGTGAGTATATTTTGACCAAAACCTGCCAAGTGTGGAGTGAACCTGAGAATTATGTGTTTTTGTGTATGTCATTATGTAGTTAACTAATGTCGTATTTATGCATAGACAATACAATACAATACAAATACTCTTTATTGCACACCTCACACAAACAAAGCAGTTACATAGAGAAACAATACAATAACATGTAGGTAGAGGTAGACTTGATAGACGCCGTGCCGAAATGTTGAATGTATATGTTTTTTTTTCTGTAACCTAACTAATTAGCACCGTATGAAAGACACAATGGTTCGATGCTTTGAATGCTTATTTAAAAACGCCACAAGAATATTGTAAAATATACATGTTGTGTTAACTGCTGATATCTAAGTAACAAAAAACACCCCTATTTCCACCCCGTATTACCTGCACAAAGAATCACGTATTACATGTGTGCATAGAACATTCTAACGCTTCGTGTGTGAACACATTATTTGTATGAATCCTTGTATGTGTGTGTCAAGTCAGGTGAATCCTTACCTTTGCGTAGTTCCTTGAAAAAGGCGTATGTGTTATTAGTTTTTGTTGAGTTAGGACCTTTTAAGGGCAATGTTGCCACGTCACGGCAATGTTGCCATATCGATAATTTATGGGGTTGCGAGGGTACGTGTGAATTCGCGGCAGGTTTTAGTATGGTGGTGAAATGTTTTTTTAGGATTAACGTTCTAAATATTTATAGGTGTAAATAGTTTTAGCAAATAATGGAAACTTTGAGAAGTCTGTACAAGCCGTACGTAGTTTATTAGTCACCTCGGTAAAACAAAGAATGTCTAGATCGCTGGGCGGTATTTGATGCCCGAGCCGAAGATAAGGACGATACATACTGTAAGATAGTCTCAATGCAATGTTTGCCTTAATTCCAATAATTACATTAATTACCCTGTCGTTCACAACGCAATACAATACAATACAGTCAGCAGCAGAAGTAGCTAAGCGGGCCGGGTGTTCAAAATAACCTACACACGCTCTTAATTTCTTAAGAATAAAGTCGTGTGCAGGTCATTTTGAACACCCGGCCCGCTTAGCTACTTCGGCTGCTGACTGTACAAACACTCTTTATTGCACACCTCACACAAACAAAGCAGTTACAGAGAGAAACAATACAATAACATGTAGGTAGAGGTAGACAACAGGCGGTCTTATCGCTGAAGAACGATCTCTTCCAGACAATCTTTGGGTATCAGAGAAAGAGATAAAACTATATTTCGACTAAAATCCATCGACATAATGGTAGTATATATTGAATATGTAGTAGTATATCTTTTTGTATGTATCTTATATATTTTTATTTATGTATGTCTATATGTAGTGTATAATACATTTGTTTTGTTTTCCTCTCTCCTCAAGTATATTCGTAACAGAAATTATCATACTTTTTTCTTTGCACCTGTTATAAGTCTCTGTTTAGCCCAATGGTTAGCTCGTAGAGAATGCCATCTGGCATTAAGCTCGCGATTTGTACATATTTTTTTGTATTTTGTGCAATAAAGTTTAAATAAATAAATAAATTGTGCAGTTGGTGGTGCAGAGATTATTATTAACTAAAAATCGAGATAATTATAAAAATAAAAATACATAAATAGCCTCCTGTGATGTTATTAATTAGATTAGATTAGATTAGATTCATTTATTGCTCCTTGAAAATTGACATTTAATTTTACAAATTATCTTTGTATATAAATAAAATGAATTCACAGAAAGCTCGTCAAGTACATTCAAGAGAAATAGTTAGCGATTTCATAACAATATTATCTTAATAATAATGTCAAATAATAATAAAAATGTCAACAACTATAAAATTAAAAATACGGTCTCCTAGTATAATGTCAATACATAACAATTTTATGTCAAATACGTGAATACAAATAAATGTCATGTGTGCAAGGACTATAACACAGAAATAACAATAAAAATAATTTATCTCTAGGGCATCCTAGATTATTATTAAGTCAGGAAAAAAAAAAAAAAAATTAGGATTGTATGTGCATGTCAAGCGCTGGATCGTTTCCTTAACACATTTTGCACTCAATAATAAGGTAAAGATTGTTATGTTACTGTTAAAGGTGAACTTCCGACCAGCGCGGCTCCGGTGCCACTAACGCAGCGACAGTGACGCGGCGATAGAGCGATAGTAATATACAGTACCGTAAAAGCACACAACTATAGTCCACTACCCCCACTATGGTCCAAAAGTAAACTCATTCGTTTCTATCAATACCGATTTTGTATTTGTGATTTTATAGGTTTTTATTTAAATTTGTGTTATTATATTGCCTGTCTTTCAAATTCACCCATGAAAACAGTCCCACCTGAGCAAGTAATATGAGAATTAATTTGGACCATAGTTGGGTGACCTGGACTATAGTTGTGTGCTTTTACGGTACGGAAATGTATGAGGGAACGTTCGAGCGCAGCGTCACCGTAGCGACAGCTGACGCTGTACTGTACTGTATAATACTATCGCTCTATCGCCGCGTCACTGTCGCTGCGTAAGTGACGCCGGAGCTGCGCTGCACTGCTAGCATAACTTGACTCTCTACTCTACTCGCGCGCGTGGTAGACTATCTGTCACTTTTTATTAATCAGAAAGTGACGGACAGTCTATCTTGCGCACGCGAGTAGAGTAGAGAGTAGCATAACTTGACTCTCTACTCTACTCGCGCGCGTGATAGACTATCTGTCACTTTTTATTAATCAGAAAGTGACGGACAGTCTATCTCGCGCACGCGAGTAGAGTAGAGAGTAGCATAACTTGACTCTCTACTCTACTCGCGCGCGTGATAGACTATCTGTCACTTTTTATTAATCAGAAAGTGACGGACAGTCTATCTCGCGCACGCGAGTAGAGTAGAGAGTCAAGTTATGCTAGCAGAGCTGGTCGGTAGTCCACCTTAAGGATCGTGTGAGATTTCATGATACCGGTATCGGTAGGGTTCGGCCGGCGGCGGCGGTGACGCGGGAAGAATGTTAATGCGACTGATATTTGCGCTTGCGCAGGGCTGATACAATCCATATCTTAATACTTAATCCCGCGGCTCTAGGTACTTGGTTCTTTGTAATAAGAGCGCGGAAACCGGGCACCTAGTCTATACTAATATTAGAAAGAGTTAAACTCTGTGAGAATGTAAGTTTGTATGTAACTTGTTATCTCTGAAACCGCTGGACCAATTTCAAAAATTCTTTCACCTATGTGTAGAATAGACTTTCCAGATGGTCATAGACTATATGATATCCCGCGGGTTTGCTTGCGTTCTTTGCTATACGCGGGTGAAGCCGCGCGGGTAGCTAGTGTTATTGTAAATGTGAAAATTAGATTGGCTGTCAGTAGTGTCAGTCAATTTTATTGTTTCCCTTTTACTCTTTAGTAACATAAAATCTATTTAAATCTATTTAACATAGATATAAGAAATTTAAAACTCATTAGATTAGGGTGATTCCACGAGCGTTCCAACCGCCGTCAGTCCGCTGATCGCATTATTGTCAATGTACCTTCCAGGTACCTGGCATGGCATGTTCAGGATTTTTTTACAAGTCCAGAACTCTCACAAAATGGATTGGAAATGGGGATCCAAAACTGCAAGAACTTTGACAATAATGCGATCAACGGACTGATGGCGGTTGGAACGCTCGTGGAATCACCCATTAACTAGAAACCGAAATTTCATAGATACCTACAGGTAAAACGGTTATTGAGTTATTAACATCTAAAAATCGGCATTTTTATCACTGACTTAGGTACTATACTATTGACTTATTAGCTGACGGATAGATCAAAAGCCTAACCCACTTCCAGATGACCTAGAAAGTTAAAATTTGGCGTCCAGCTGGGTAATTGTGTGTTTACAAATAAAAAAGTCAAAAAATGGAGAATTTTAAGTATTATTTATTATTATTATTTATGTTTGTTACCTCAGAACTCCATCATTTATAAACCGATTTGAAAAAAAAATTTTTTTCTTGAAAGGGACTTCCGAAGTGATCATCTGGTCAAAGTCTGGTCATTATTTACACAAAGCAGGATAATTGAGGATAAATTGATGCTCAAGACTAGACTTGGCTAGTTTTTACAAGCAAGCCAAATTTTTCGAAGAGTAAGATATTACCTTACAGTATATAAACAGTAACCTGGTAAAGGTCGCTGGAGTCCGCTGGATGCGGGTGGCGCAGGACCGGTCATTGTGGCACTCTTTGGGGGAGGCCTATGTTCAGCAGTGGACGTCTTTTGGCTGATATGATGATGATGATGATATAAACAGTTACTTACGTATAAAGATGATAGGTTGATAAGCCAGATATCAGGTATCTTGAATGTAAAAACTAGCCAAGTCAAGTCTTGAGCATCAATTTATCCTAAGTTATCTGCTTTGTGTAAATAATTCGAGTGTTCAAATTTAAGATATCACACTTTTATTTAGCAAAAAATAAGAAATTGTATGTTCTTAAGAATACATTTTATTTTACGACTGTCTATTGAACTTGGCACCTATTTAGATCTCAATTCTTTTATCGGCGAAGTTGACAACCACGATATTATTAATATTGAACTTGGCTCCCATTTTCACATTTATGTTTTTGGTGGAATTTTCTTTAAGAAGAGAATTTTAATAAGAAAATTACGGATATATACAGGTAAATTACTTTCGAGCCGTTTTTGCATTTGTAGTTGTTACGTCTGTAGCCAGCCTCACACACACACATACATGTGTCTGTATACGTCAACGTGTAGGTACAAATACTACTACAAATGCAAAAAGTCTCGAAAGCAATTCCTGTAATTTGTGTGTTACTTACTAAGTTCCACATTTACTGAAAGTTATATATTTTAAATGATGCAAATAAATCCTAATTCTAATCATAATTAATGAACACTCGACAACCCTACGCGTACTTGCAGGTACTCTTATCGCGCCATCTTTCCACTCCGTATTATGTTTCCCTACCAACTTCTGTCACAATTGACCGATCGAAAACGACCCTTACGTCTCAGCTTTAAGGTTCATGTCAAATGGGTGATAAAGTTGGTTTCAGGGCTGTCACGCCGTGTGACGTTTCATTAGAGCTTTGAGATTAACTTATTTAGGTGTGGTTTTTTTAGGGTTGCGCCTTGGCGGTGCGATCCGATCCAATTGAAATAACTGGAAACTCGATAGGGTTATGATCTCTCGAGGTTTTATGTGATTGCAATCATGTAACCTATTTGGTTTTATGTGTATATAAAAAAGAAGCCGTGGAGTAAAAGCCTTGTCCATCTCGACGGTTTGTTTACTCTATGTCATGGTGAAAGGTTTATTTTAATCGGATGAGTGGTTTCGGAGATTACCTTATACCTACATACAAACTGACAAAGCTAGGAAATTACATTTCACATTAGTATTAAGGTCCCACGGCTATGCCACGTGGAGGGAAAATTACCTTGAATGTTGTAGATGGAACATTTTATTGAAAGAAGATATTATTTTGATTCAACATTCAAATTCAAAATATTTAATTCGGACAACGTGATCCATAGTTTGTTAGTAATTACAGTATCATTTAAGACTAGGGTTAATATTTATGAAATAAAATAAAACGATTTAAAATCAATAAAAAAAAACAATTTAAAAACGGCGCGTTGGAGCGGCGACAGGCGTGTGCAGCTGCGCATGCCGCCACACCAGCGGCGAGTCCCAGCGCTGGGCTAGTGTGCATAAGATGCCGTTTGAGCTGCCGCGGCTGCGGTTGAGGAGCGAGGTACTTCGTTTTCTTATGATAGCGTAAAAGCAGTCTGTCTGAGCATCGGCGAACATAGCCGAAGCACTACAGTACCGCGGGAGCCCAAACAGCATCCTGAATCCATCATTATACTGGACGCGCAGAGCGCTTTACGCCAGCTTGGTAAAGCTAGTCCACAGACCGCACGTGTAGAAGGTTTGACAAAAGGCTTTAAATAGAGTTAATTTAACCTCCTTTTTACTTTTTAATTTAAAAAACAATTTAAACTGCATTCATAGATTTTTAAATAATTACATGGTTGAACCGGGAATTTTACCCGCTACACGAGAAAAAAAAAACCCTGTAGAGCTTATCATACCGATCGAAAGGCTTCGTCATAAGGATTATTTTTTGCTAAATAACATAGTGTCAGAAATAAAAGGAAACAAGAACTCATTTGACAATATTTTTTTCGGGAATCGTATTTGTCTATCTAACATAAGCTTTGCGAGACTAGTTTGACTGTCAACTGATATTTATTCACATCATTTCAAAGACGATAATAAACAATTGACAGTTGCTGTTTCCTAACTTAATGTTTTTTTTTAAATAGTGCAGGCAATGAACTGACAATTTGTATGGAAAAAATGTCAAATTTGGAAATAATTTATTTAATAGCAAATTTTTTTAATGTAACGGATATATTATCAATTAAATTGTTACCTAGAGGTAAAATCCAACAAAAAATCAGACATCAAAAAAAATATTTTTTAATAAAATATCTTTATTTAGGTTTAGGTTAAATTAAAAAAAAAGACAATGAATGTTTAATTTAAATCTATATAATTACTTCCGGGTCGAAAGTTTGTTGGATACTTGAATAAAGCATCTTAAAATAACTTTTTAGAATGAAATAAAAAAAAACGCTATTATAAATGAATGTGAATTAATGTAAAATAATGTGTTTTACCAATAAAATTCTGATTCTGATTCTGATTCTGAATGTTTTTCGAAACCGTATTTTGCCTGGAGTATAAACAATACATCCTTTGGCAAGCCTCAGGTGCGCTACAGACAGCCTGCGCCCGCGCAGCGTAAATCAGCGCGTGTCGCGCACCTGCCGTCGCTAAAAATAGCTGCTCCGATTTTGGTGAAACTTATAACAGGGATTACGAACTGGTGAAGGAGGCGTTGAAACAATTTGATCGATTTGTTTAATCCACGTATCGTGTATGATTTTTCGTATGGATAGTTATTTATCTATACTCGGATACTTTCGATATCCATAATTTCATTTGCCATAACACCAGTGTTTGCCATAATCATAATTTGCCATAATTAAAAGTGATTTTCTTGAAACCGTAACATTTTAATCTGAATCTCAATTTATATAAACTTTGTGGCACTATACAGTAGTTAGGTTAGGTTTATTTTATAACAATCCTGATAAGTGTACAGTTTCTGAGAAAAACTAGTTAGGGCAAATGATGGTTATTGATTATGACAAACGTTACATATATGGCAAAATTAATTACGGATTTCATTAGTAGGTACTAGAGGTGTGCGCCGATGGCAAAATCATCGGCGGCGGCGTCCGGTGGAATTTTGATCGGCGGCGGCGGCGTGATCGGCGTGAAATCGGCGTGGTACTTTTTTTTCGGTTTATGGTTAAATAACTATAAAGCGTAAATTCTCATGATGAAATAATACAGTTTTAAGATTTTCAGAAATTTAATGGCACCAAAAAAATTAAAAAGATGTAAGTATCAATTAGGAATTTTGATTTTTCTTCTTCTTTGTCGGTTTCTCAAGGATGAGGGTCGTGACTACCAAGAGCGCAGTTCTTCAAACCCTTCTACTTTGGGCTAGTTGTATTACGCCTTAGATATTGACGCCCGTGGCATCGCCGAATACATCATCTATCATATGGGTGCTCTGTCTCTACTCCTCTTTCCTTCAACGCAGCCAACCATTATCATCTCCTCCAAGCTGGACTGGTCTTGGCCGGCCACGTGGCCAAATAATGTCATCATTCTCTGGAAGCATGTAGTTGAAAGCTGGATGTTGATACAAAGCTCTTTGAGTATCGACACATAAGTGCGCCGTTGTATACATGAGATGATCAACATATTACGCCAACACCAATTTTAAATGTATCTTTTTTTGCTCTCAAACCTGGCTTCTAAGTCCATGTTTCAGAGGCATGAAGAAAAATGGAGAAGATAAGGGTGCGCATAAATCTGACTTTGTGTTGGGGTAGATGTTCCTGTTCCTCCGTATATTTTTCAAGCGCTTTACTGCTGTTTAAGCAATTTTCGATCTTCTGATGACCTCTTCATACAGTCTCCGTCGTTGGAGATCTGTGAGCCTAAGTAGACAAAGTTTTCTAAGTCTAAGTCCAGGTAATATAGTTCCTGTGCCCTCTGCATCAACCCAGCTATGTCTATGAACATTAGCTTCATTTTTTCCTGGTTAAGTGGAGGCCGTATTGTGCACTGATCAATTCGACTTTCTTTAGAAGTGTAGCTAGCTAGTTCAGTCTCATAGGCAACTATGTATTGCAAATTGTTATTCACTAATTCGGATGCCGCCCTGCCAGCTCTCAAGCACTCTGCGCAGTCCGCGCATTATGTGTTCGCCGACCAAGACGAATAGTTGCCGGGACAGTATGCAACCCTGCCTCGATTGGTCTTAATGGGATTGGACTCCATGTCTTCCAGCCGGACACGACATTTGCCGTCCAAGTATAGATTTTCCACCAAAAAGGACTGATGTTCAGACATAATACCCATTTCCCCAAGCACTTCAAACATTTTTCGCTAATCTTTGCAGTCAAACGTTTTGGCGTAATCGATGAAGCAAAAGGCCATGTGATTAACTGCCTGATATTTAAGATCCTTCCCTTGTGCCTCTACCTTTAACAAAGCCCGTTGGCTCTATTGCGATTTGTCTGCTTCTGTAGTACTCCAGACGTTTGTTTAGAATAATATACAATAGAACTTTACCAGCACGGGATATAAGTGAGATAATTAGTTGGATAGTTGTCACATTTACGGGTAGAGCATTTCTTATGTAGTGAGACAACCATGGAATCTGCCCTTTGTGGTATACCCAGATCCAGCCAGAGGTATTAAGGAACAGATTCTTCATGGAATGAGTTAAACAACTTTTAGTCACTGGAATATGCCCCAGTTGATTATGATTATAGATTGTTAGCTGAAATAAGATCACGTGCTCAAGAATTAGAGGAACGAATGCACATTTACTTATTGGGTGAAGTCGCAAACCTTTTAACTCTATCTGATCCAATTTTACAGGAGGCACAAAAAAAACCTATTTAATTTACACCACAATAAAATTAATGAAATAAGTAAAGATTTGCAGCAGTAGTACTTATAAATAGCATTACATACCATTAATACATTAATTGTTCTTATTTTCTATTTTATTCATGACGTTGACGTCCCAAAGCACATGTTGTATTGTATAACTGTGCCAAAGCATGATTAAAAAAATGGAATTAAGAGGTTTGTGACTTTAGCCGACCATATCTGCCATGGCGTGTATGTTCGCAAGAATGTTATAATCATGCGTGTATACTCGTACATATACCTACTGCAGAATTGGCGAATTTTATTTTATTTCGAAGCAAATTAAGCAAACTCTTTAATCTAGAAAATTACAGAGTTTACAAGTGCCGTAGAGACTCCTTATTCGGCATTGGAATTAGAGTTACTTGAATAAATTGCATAGAATAATTATCACTTTTCCGAAAAAAACGAAATTACGCCACGCCGATTTCACGCCGGTCAAATCCATCGGCGGCGGCGGCGTGGAAAAATCGTCGGCGGCGGCGGCGCGGCGGCGCGGCGCACACGTCTAGTAGGTACCTAACCCTTCTATACTATATGCTAATATTCTAAAGAGGAACATTCTGTGAGGTTTTAACTTTGCATATAAGATATACAGACATAAAAAATGTAATTATACTTTATTATATGACGTGTAAAATTATATGTTTATACGACTGTTTTTATATTGTATTAAATCAAAAAAACTTTAAGGATAGTCATAGAACATTATGCCACAAGTACGGTAAGATATGACTTACGAACGAGAGTTTATTAGAAGCCCGACGCCGAAGGCGGAGGGCTTTGATGACTCGAGTTTGTAACATTCTTACCGTACGTGTTTTTCATTATTTGCGAGGAAATAAATAACTACAAAATACAGAAAAATCTATGTTTCATACCACCACACCAATCAAAAATTGACGAAATTGACAACTTCACTTCCAAATCAGTGCGTACAGTAGTAGTATTGCGGCGCGTGGCCACCTAGTTTTTTTTTAACCAATCACAGAGCAGAATTCTTATGGAGCACGGCCAACGAGATTTGCTTAAATCAATCAGATCACTCCCATTACGCCCTTACGCGTAATAAAAAATCATTACGCCCTTAGGCGTAATTAAGGCTATTGTTAGCTCTGTATGCCTGTGCGTTATGAAGCTCTTTACGAGCAAGTGTGATGAAAACAATCATACTCAAGCAAAGTCTGTATCATCTGTATTTGTATGTTTGTATCACGCTGTATATTGGCGATGCGCAAGAGTGCATAAATCGGCGCGCGCACCTGCCGATGCCGCTAATAATAACAATTATCGCGTGCAGAGGTGACCCTGGCGATGCCAGCGCAGTACTTACGGGAAAGATGCACACTTTTGTAAACATTCACAAATCACACCCAAACTGTTGAAATAATTGAAAACTAGGGAGGTGAGAGGGGTCTCTTATCTACTTCGTAATGTACAATTTCATCACAATTGCTCGTACAGGGCTTCATAACGCGCCCATACAGAGCTACAATAGCCTATATTATGACCATGGGCATAATGGTTTTTTTTTTATTTGTCTATGTCACTCGTGCGTCCGTTGTAAAGCAAGGAGGTTTTTAGTCAAATATACGATTGTAAAGGGTAAAGTCTACCAGTTAATAACCTAGTTAGTATGACAGAGAGAAATATTAATCCTATGTATATGTAAGAGCGAAGATAAAATAAAGACACTTCCCAAGATGTCGTTGTTTCAATAGCCATATCACGATGTTGGAAAACGTATTTATAAATAAATCTAAACATAAAACACTAATGAAACATGTTTAACTTAATTAATATATGTGATTTAAAAATAAAAATTAAGTAACTAAAATATTTTTAACAGTGTTTTTTAATCGTGGCTGCGTGCTGGCCCCGTAGCATGGTTGGCCTTGTCACGCGATAGGTGATAGGATAGAGCGTGCGTCACTGGCTGACACCGTTCGATAGAACGAGACGACGCTCTTATCTTGTCACTTGTCGCGTGATAAGGCCAACCATGCTACGGCTCCTGAAGGTTCTTTGCCTCACGCGCCTCACGTTAAACTTAACAGTATGTCCGATTTGGTACCTATTTTTTTTTCAATTAATATTAATTTTGTTTCAAATGCATTTGCTTCCTCGCAAATGTGATGGAAAACATTGTGTGCAACACGGATGGTAAGATATTTTCAAACTCGAGCCACCAAAGCCCTCCGCCTTCAGTGTCGCACTTCTATAATATACTCTCGCTCGTTAAAAACGACTTACCAACTTCGTGGCACAATCTTTTATTACATACACAGATACCACTACTATTACATATATATTTCGTAGCGCTACGCTCGTGGTCGATAACATGCGAAAAGCCGTATGTAGAAAAAAGTGCCTACGAATAGCGCGCACCTAGAGGGTTCCTGGTTCTGAAAGTGTTAATTATATGGTTGGTACATAACGATTATGATTGTATAGAATCGAAAAGAAATTACAAAAAAAAATGTTTTTTGAAAGATATTTTTTTATTATTATTTATATAGGAAAATCAGCAGCTAATGATTTAGCATGGGCTAACCTACCCTAAAATTAATTTCAGCAATAACAAATGCATTTATAATAATTTTATATCAGCGACTATACTATACTGTCTTTTAGTGTTGTTTATACAAATAGCCGTAATTCTAAAGCAAAATGCAAACATAACTTGAAGCGCAATTTAAAATAACTGACCTACACCAAACAGTAATTGCTTGATAGCCACAATTTGGTTCCCGAAACAAGATGGCGTCCTGGCAACTCCGCGCATGCGCCAAGGCCGCGCGGGCGCCGCAAGGGCACGACCCACTCTCACAGCCTTCGCATCTGCCGCGCTTAGGCCACGGTCTCGTTCACTGATGCACGTTTTATGAAACGCTTTTGTCTTTTAATAAAAAAAAACACTGCAGCTTGACCCCGCTGAGGCCTTTCGGAACGTTCTGTCCGTTTCCCAAAACACCCGTTCCCAAAACATCCGTTCCCGTCACCACTTTTTCCCAAATAATCCGTTTATCGATATAAGTGTTTCCCAAAATGTGCTTCTCCCAAAAGATACGTTTGGCTTGATAAAAATACCTAATCCCAAGACGACAGTTCCCGTCACCACCGTCTTCTAAATAATCCGTTTTCCAGAATGTGTTAACTCCAAAACATACGTGCGCTTGATATCTGTTTTCCAAAATACCCGTTCCCAGAACATTAGTTCCTGTCACTATTATACGGGTGTCATGAGAAACGGATCTTTTGGCATACGGATGCTATGAGAACCGGATGTTTTGACATACGAATGCGATGAGAAACGGGATTTTTGGGCATACGGGTGTCATGAGAGACGGGTCTTTTGGCATACGGATGCTACGAGAACCGGTTTTTTGACATACGGGTGTTATGAAAACAACCGGACAAGTGCGAGTTTTGAATACTCAAACTTCTTATAGGTTTTCGAAGGCAAGGAACTATTTTCCATATTTTTTTCAGAATTTTAATCCTAGTAGTTTCGGAGATAAGGGGGGGGGATGGTAAATTTTCGCCTTCATCCTGAATTACTTCAAATCTTTTTTTTAAATTTTCCAGTTTACCCCCCAAAAGTGGCCCCCTTGTCCAGAATTCATTAATTTACTTTACGCGTCCATCTTTGGGTCACCAATTTACATATGTGTACAAAATTTTAACTCAATCGGTAAAGTAGTTTCGGAGCAAATCGGCTGTGACAGACGGACAGACAGACAACCGAGTGTGATCCTATAAGGGTTCCGTTTTTTCCTTTTGAGGTATCGGAACCCTAAAAACGGATCTTTTGGCCTACGTTCATTTAAAGAAACTGATATTTTGGATCGGGTGTTTTAGGAAACGGACAGAACGTTCCGAAAGGCGCTGAGGTTGGATTTTGGTAAGGACTAAGGACTCAGATTTTAGATTATGGGGGGCTGCAAGCCCTTAACTTCTGACATGATCTGTATGAGACTCTCCCTGTTGAAGCCAAACACTTGGCATCCATTTTAAGAACGATCAATGACATTTCTGGACAACGTTTTTGTTTAAATCACGTTGCAAACATTCCATTGAAATTCGTATTGTTAGGCACTGTGATAGCTATACTCTGAAGTCGCAAGCGTCCTTAGCCTGCGGTATCTGCTCGACCAGGCAGGCCGTTTGCTTATGTTCACGGTTTGCTTTATATAAATCATGAATTTTGAAGCAGCGCTGTCAACAGCGGCATCAATGGGTGACCAACGTCTAAGCCAAAAAATCCTCCATACATTTTTGACATGCGTCTTTTTGGCTTAGTTGTGCATCTGCCGCCCTTGTATACATTGTTATATATGCAACATAATAACTTAATATGGAGTGTTTCAATTTGAATTTCGACGGCAATTTATGGCTCGGTGACTAAGAATTATGTTAGTCGTTTTCTGATAAATGGGCTAGCAACCCCCTGGTCTAAATAAAAAAAAAACTAATTTTGCAAGCTTTTATTTAGTTCCACCTGTCCCGATGTTTGTCATCAAATCTTGCAAATTAAATTTGATCCACTTCCCGGTAACCGATTGAGCTGAAATTTTGCATACATATGTAAAACGCGTGACAATGCAATATTATGATGACATGGTGCTGATCTGATGATGGAGCTGGCAGGTGGCCATAGGAACTTCGCAATGAAACGACACAACCTCGTCGAGTTTGGGCTCGTTAGAATCGTCTCAATGGGTAGTTGATGACGGTATACAGAAAAGTACAGTATGCAAGAAAAGCTTGTACCTACCAAATTTTTTTTTTTGACAGAAACTTATTTAAAATAAGACGCATTATCCGGAAAGGTTCGATATTTTTTTGATATACGTCCCAATGCACATCGTAATTCCTAACAGTTGGCACCTATTCTTCACCTCTATTGTTTTGACATAAGATTGAAAGTATCAAGGACCATGCCAGTGGCAGGCACTGGGGCATTTACCTTATAGCCAAGGGCGTAGCTAGGATTTTGATAAGGGGGAGGGGGGGCATGAGCGATGGGACTGCATCTTCTAGGGGGTGCCCCACCCTGCCCGTACCTCGGTACGCCCTTGCTTATAGCACGCGGTTATCACAAGAAAGTACAGCGCGAGCTGTGTCGCGGTGAGAAAGACTATCTGTCTCTTTTTAATTAGAACACTTACACAGAATAAGTAATAGTACTACGTACAGAAGGTTCTCTGTTAACAAATTCCCTGTTTAGGTACGCCAAACGTGCCTAAACGTGGCCATTTCTTTCTATTGCATGCAACGCGCTCTTTCGGAGGCGGAGCCTTAGAGCTAGGGTTACCGCCAGCTAGACCTATTTAATTGTAGGTACGTTAATATAATAGTGTATTTTACTAACGAAATTACGATTATTCTTTATTTACTTAGGATCACCCACCTACAAAAAAGCTGTGTAATTTGCCTTTAGGTTATGACATCAAAACTGCCTGTTTCTGCAAAATGTAAGACGAAGACACGCAACTCTGGCCTACCTACGTACATAAAAATAATGTTAAGAAAGATTATTTTCAACCAATATAAATAGACAACGCTGCATTTATTTTTAGGTGAATGACGATGCAATGCAAAACGCGAACGCATGCATCTCGTAACAGCGCGCGGCAACCACTGGTAGACCGCCTAAAGACGGCCGGCCGGCATGTTTTTGTGGGGCGCGACGAAATCAAAGAGCGAACCGCCCCTGACACTTAGAAAGACACGGATAGTCGTTGCGACATATGTAAATGTAACTCGCGCGCCGTCTTGTGATAACCGTGCAGTAGTTACTACGCTGTAAAAGCGGGCACAGCCGCGGGGACAGCCATTACAGTGTAAGGGCGTCATAAGTTAGCTAAGCGATATCGCTAATGCATCCGCCACATGCACCGTACAGACTAAGTGCTGTAATAATCCCGTAGGAGGTTAGATTAAACTTGCGTATCGCATTTTACTTACTAATACATTTTATTAAGTACATTACATAGCAATATGGGGATATTCCCTCTTTCCGTGGTAGTTTAATAATGCGTAGACTTTAGAACAGAAAATTATTAAAATTCCCATATTCCCATCATAACCGGGGACAGTTTTTAGATGTGTTCTTGTTTAAAATTCTTAAAGGTGTGATACACTGTCCAATCACATCTTTTCGTCCAATATTCCGCAGTGTCTCAAGACGAGAGTCTCTGACCAGTGTGTGTTGCCAGTGATAACGTATGGCACGGAATGCTACGGGCTATGCTGGGAGTATCTCTGCGTGATCGCATCAGAAATGAGGCTATCCGCAGCAGAACCAAGGTAACTGATATAGCCCTCCAAATCGCTAAACTTAAAAGGCAGTGGGCGGGGCACATTGCACGTAGAACCGATGGCCGTTGGGGCGGAAAGGTTCTCGAGTGGCGACCACGTACCGGAAGGTGGACTGATGACCTGGTAAAGGTCGCGGGAGTCCACTGGATGCGGGTGGGTGGCGCAGGACCGGTCAATTTGGCACTCTCTGGGGGAGGCCTATGTCCAGCAGTGGACGTCTTTCGGCTGATATGATGATGATGATGAGGCCATATTTGTGCATTTTCACCTGTCAGTTTAGTTCGCCTAATTGTGGATTAAATTTTAGACTGAGCCTGATTTTATAATTTAATACTACTTAATTTGGTCCACTCTTATCTATATATATATCTATCACTAAACTTCATTTCATTACTGTATCCATTTCACTATTCTTACGCACCAAAACACCAATCCACCTTTGTCGCTATAAAAAACCTTCCACGCCGTCATAAAAAACACAAACAAAGTGCGTTCTTTCAAATCCAGAATCGAAAACCGGCTCACGCACGATCCCGTTGCGTAGCGGGACTATAGTGCGTACACGCACAATATGGTGAAAGCATTTCGCCGGTGCTACGAAATGCTACGAGTGCTACGGCGTAGCTGACCTTCAATTTGAGTATGTAAGTAATCATCTAGTCAAATTGTTCCTTGTAATTGTCTCAATTATTTTGATGTAATTAGTGTTTCTGACGATAGATGGCGCTTAAGACAATAAGCGTAACGGTAAAAATAAAATTAGAATGTTTCCCGCGTCTAAATATAAGTAACTGGTGTAGTTTATTCGAACATAACTCTATTTTATAAGCAGCACTCATTAAGGGCCGTTGCATTGGACTCGGGTTTAATTAACATCAAAGGTTCAAGTTAAATGTATCGTGTTGTAATTATTAGCGAAGGGATGCGCCCGCCGGACCGAAATAACTCAGTAAAAATAATAAACTTGCACTAATGACACGCCTCGTCCCTCTCTAGCTTACAATTGTAGAGAGGGACGAAATTGCAAGCTTACATTATTCATTAGTGCAAAAGGAACAAAAACTGTATAAGCAAAATTAAATTACTTTGACGCTTTGAAATCGATCCGCGTTATGATCGCGTTGCGTCGCGTTCATTGCTTGTCTTGCTGAGCGGGCGCTCAGACTTTCATTAGCTGAAGGAGCAATGTATGATTAATAAATTAAGTTGTTGTATTGTAGATTGATTTAGGAGTGTGTTGTGGTGGGGGACAGACGGCGAGGTTATTTCGAGTGCGGCCGCCGAATCAAGCGATATTTATTCAAGTAAAGTGTAAGGACGAAAGGATACAGTCTTGTATTTATTTTGGAAGGGATTTAATTTCAGTTTACTCTCGGATCATTTTGAGGGTTTCAATCTGGATCCGCTTTACTTAAACCCAATGTACGATTGCAATTCATACTTCGTAGTTATTTTACCAGTATTTTGGTGGGTACTACACATTTTAAGCTCCCAGATTGAAGCAAACGATACAGTAAATACAAGATGCAAGTAGAACGGCGAACTTACTTACAGTTGTGGCTAGATAGTTAGGAACAAGATTTTTTTCCCCATACAACTGCATACAAATCAGGAATCGGAACCGGTTTTTTCAAAAATCCCCAAAGTAGTCTAAAGTTTTGAATTATTTTAGGCTCTTAATGTAGGACTCTATCGTGTATTTAGGTAACATATTCGTATTATTAGACTGCCCGATCAAAAATGATATTATATCCAAAGAACGAAATAATACCGGTTTAATTTGTATGGAGAAAATACCGGTATCCGATCCCTGATACAAATATGACTTTTCAAATTTAATGATGATTTAAAATATGTTTGGCCAATTTCATTTCTGATTATATGGAGGTATACCTAAAGCTTCTGTAAAAGTTGTGCTTAAAAAATATGGATGGTCAAATGGACAGTTTTTACAAGTTCATACTGTAATTAGGGACAATGTATGAACCTTTAAAGTGTTGTTTGATCGCCTGAATTTTTTAAGTCTAAATTTTACAGAAGCTGTATGTGCATGTGTGTTTAAACACGGTTACATCAGTATAATAAGAGACAAAATTAATCAAACACATTATAAATTATCATCAAAGAAAAGTCATAACTGTTTGCAACTGTATGAGACAAAAATCGTGTTCTTAATTATCTGGCCACGACTGTATATAGCAAATCACAACGGTATTCCCAATTTTATCCTCTTTCTTTCAAAGGTTAAACGCAAGGGATCTGAGCAAACGGAGTTCTCCGCCGCTTCAGCTTGGGCCAAAAAAATCGTATGTTCGGCGTCTGTCCGGCTGTTCCCCTCTATAGGTCGCATTCCTCAATCGATTCTCATATTTTTTTGTGAGCAGGGGTTCAATAATTATATACAGGGTGATTTCGGGGTCGTGATCCCAACCATTTTTTTCTGACTGAGTAAATGATTGCGATGCTACCTGTATTTATTTTAATTGAAACAAAGATGATTCGTTATTTACGTATTTTTATTAAAAAAATATTATTGACTCAAAATGCGTGGTCACCCTACTTTTAATATTACACCTTTTTAGAAAACAAACTCTCTGATAGAATGCATGCACTTAACATAAGTTTTCTTGGGAAATAGTAGGGTGACCATGATCTCGAATTATCGCAGTTTTTTTTTGCTGACTAAAATAAGTCGCTGGTGTACTGTTAGTCCTAACCTATCGTGATCCTTAGGAGAAAGTAAGTTAAATGCTTCTTTCTTGCTCCACGACCCCGTAATCACCCTGTATTATAGTTTTTTTTATAGATACCCTTTAAAAAATTGTATACTGACCCGCGAGTTCAACAGCTCACATGCAACTTAGTTTAAGACGCATGGAATCGTGCGCCTGCGCGTTATTTTTTAACCCCTGACGCAAAACGAGGGGTGTTATAAGTTTGACGTGTCTGTGTGTATGTGCGTCTGCCTGTGTGTCTGTTTGTGGCATCATAGCTCCGAAACGAATGGACCGATTTTAATGCCGCTTTTTTGTCCGAAAGCTGACGCGCTCGAGATGGTCCTTAGCCACGTTTCAACAAAATTGGTTCAGCCATTTTTGAGATATTGAACTTTGAAATAAAAATGTCGGGGGTTTTCAACTTTTCCAAGTTGTAGTTATTAAAGCGTTATATATTGGTGTCAAAACTTGACAGAAAAGCACTAAAGATCTTCATTGTCAAAATATCAAGGTAAGCGCTACGTTGCCACTCAACGTGGGCAGACGTTTGTCATAAACTTTATTGTGGGTCAATGACCTGCGTCCGCGCCGATTGCCGATTTAATAGTTCGCGCAATCGGATTTATCTCGGCAATTAGTTGTCTTAGCACTCATTAAACACTTATATTGTGGACAAGATTAAAATTGGGCATTCACCTAGGCGGCGCGTAGAGCTTTTTATCTCGGCGCCAAATGGCTGCATCCAAATGGATGACTTCTTAAGGGTTGCCAAGGACGCTCGACTCTCCATGCCAACGTAGTCGAATCAGGTACTCATTTTAAAACGGCATGCTAGAATTACATGAAACTTTGTACATAATGGAATCTGCCATATCTAGGTCTTAAACAAATTTCTGTTGCTACAAAAAAAAAACGAGCGAGTAGAACGTTTTTGATACATAGTCTTTAATCGCTTAATTTTTTTATTATTGATCCTACTTCCTACTAATATTATAAATGCGAAAGTTTGTTTGCATGTTTAGATATTTGGATGTTTGTTACTCAATTACGCTTAAACGGCTTAACCGATTTCGATGAAATTTTAAGTTTAGCGATTCGGAGGGCTATATCGGTTATCTTGGTTCGTCAGATGGTTCTTAGTTATCATGTTTGTTCTGTCGGGTTGTTTTCACTTTTTTACATGGTTCAGAAATAATAGGTATGAAACATGCAGGTCGTTTCCAAGACAATATGCGGGTTATTTCATTTAAAGCACACGGACACTAAAGATTTTGCCGAATTTGTTCATTATTAAAGTTTATTACGTACATAACGTCAGAGCCGACGATACCGGCGCCGCATTTAAATTGCCCTAAAATCAAGTGAACCTTAGTCATGAAGTTTAATATTCAAGGTCGACAATCATAAACCAAACTGTACCCAAAGCCCACTCTATATTACATTAGTTGTAATAAATCCAGTTTGTTAAGTAAAATCCATTGGTTTCGTGTTGAAGTTGAAACACAATCGAAAAAACGAATCTGAAAGTGATATTTAAATTCAACTCGCAAAGTATTTCATCATCATCATCATCATCATATCAGCCCAAAGACGTCCACTGCTGAACATAGGCCTCCCCCAAAGAGTGCCACAATGACTGGTCCTGCGCCACCCGCATCCAGCGGACTCCAGCGACCTTTACCAGGTCATCAGTCCACCTTGTGGGGGGCCGCGCCTTCACTACGTGGTCGCCACTCAAGAACCTTTCCGCCCCAACGGTCATCGGTTCTACGTGCAATGTTTCTGTGCAATGTGCAATGTATTTATTTGTATATAATTAACAAAAGAAAAATTTACCGTACAGAAGGCGAAGTTAACTTTTTAATTTAATAGCTATCACAAAAGCAACAAGCCATATTAACAGCCATCACTAAAACAAATCGAATCGCGGCCCCAAAGTACGTAGCAGACCAAAGCGCGTACGCATTTGGGCATTACACGTAACTAACATTATTTATAGGCCGTAAATCTCGCTAACTCATTAGCCCGTGTGTGGGCACCTTTATGAGCGGGACTTAAAAGGTATTTACTTTTTACCACCCGTTCTACATTCGTAGTGACAATGGTTTCCTTCATTGCTTTGTGATGGTGAATTAGCCGAGAAATAATGATTTTGATGTTTTCATACCATTATATATGCTCTTAAAAATATAGATACGTTCCGTAAAATGCATAGTGCGAGACATAAACACAAAATTGCAATAACCAAGTTTCGGGTTAGCAAAGTCAGCAAGTCCTTTTTGGGTCAATGCATACATTTCTATAATAAATTACCCAAGGAAGCACTAAAGTTACCCTTTCCCAGAATAAAAACATATTTAAAGACTTTTTTACTGAAAAAGGCATTATTATACCGTTGAAGAGTATTTAAATGATAAAGGTGACTGGCCTCTTATAGGACTATAATTCTTTTTTTTTCTCATGTATTAATTAATTAATGAAATAATATAATAATTGAAATGATGAATACATTGAATAAACTTAGAATTAGATGATATATTAATTGATTAATGAAGCAAGTACAACAAATAAAGTGGAGACTCATTGATTTTTAAACAGATTAGTCTGCTAATGAAGTTAGTTAATTAAAATTCAACGATTCCTGCATTTCGTTCATCCACATTAAAGAGGTCGCCTCTAAACATAAATAAGTTTCTGTCAAAAACAGTTTTTTTGGTACAAGCTTTTATTGCCGACTGTACTTTTCTGTATACTGTCATCAACTACTTACTGAGACGATTCTAACGAGCCCAAACTCAACGGGGTTACGTCGGTTAAGTACTGAATTCCCATGGCCACCTTCTGTCTCCATCATCAGATCAGCTCAATTTTTTTTTATTTTTTTTTAAACAATATATGTACACAAATCGACCTAGTCCCAAACTAAGCAAAGCTTGTACTATGGGTACTAGACGACGGTAAACATACTTATATAGATAAATACATACTTAAATACATAGAAAACATCCATGACTCGGGAACAAATATTCGTGCTCATCACACAAATAAATGCCCGTACCGGGATTCGAACCCAGGACCTCTTGCTTCGTAGGCAGGGTCACTACCAACTAAGCTAAAGCGGTCGTCAATGATACCATAATATTGAATTGTCATCCAAACTATACCTTTACCCAAAATTTCAGCTCAATCAGTTGAAGATATCTGCTTTGAAATTGAATTGCAGGATTCTACCCGAACAAATATAGTTACATTACATTGCAACAATAATTGAATTAGTTCAAGTCGATGCCAAATGCACCATGTCAACACAACAAGTCTTGCTCGATTAAATTTCGGGATTGTATAGATTTTACTACCAAAGTACCGAACAGTGAGCCATCTTTACCATGGCAATAAGCTAAAATTTTACAAGTCCAAACCAGCAACACGCTCTGGTCTTGGTCAATGTAAGTTTAGCAAACATCAAGTCACAAGTAAATCTTTGTCATTAAGCTATGTTAGAAATCCTTCTTATAACTATTTTAGTTCTATTCCCAAGAAAACCAGGCGAGCATTCCATTTCAAAATTACAGTAAATCAAAAAACGAGCAAGGCTAGTCCGCATAGCATTACTAATAACAGTTAAGCATTTAAACAGCCTATAAAAAACAATCGGCGTTGTTTCGACCGCCATTTTGGGATTTAATTGACTTAGAAAAATGTCCGGAATAATGTCTATGGGAGAATAAATTTAGCAACCGTGCATCGGCTCAAAAAATCAACCCAGAATAGAACTCTAACTCTCACAATTGAAGGTTGAATTTGGAGTAAACTTGATAGTGTCATATGGGTATTTGGACACAATTCTTTGGTTGTGGTCTAGTGTTTTATTTTTCGAGTGTTGCCGAGCACACTGTCTCGTTTCCGCGTCGAATTGTTTCGAGAAATGGTGCGTTCGCGCATACAAGGTGTATAGAAGTGACAGTTTAATAAAAATAATATAAAATTGCAGGGTTTAAAAGCTTTATGTAAAAAGCATTATAAATGGAAGTCAATCAGTTGCAGTGCATAAAGAAGCATTAGGAAAAATAACTTATGTACTTTATATGAAGAAAAATAAATTTCATTTATTCAGAGACCAACATGGATCATTTTTGTTAGTACATACTTAAATTAATATTAGTAATCATACAGTTCATATATAAAGCTAATTTGTAGAAATAATAATACATAATAAATAACTAGCAATTAAATAGACTAAATCAAACACAAACAGCTATAATTTAATGTTTTTAACATCCGATATTCGACAGCTGTCATCCCGGTACAATAAACGTCAATGATGACATTTGATGACATAAATTTTACAGGGATGACAGGTATCAAATATTGGATGTAAGGGCATTTTCACTATAGTAAGTACCAAAGACGCAAGCTTATCTAAATAGGTCATTTACCAAACATAAGGGTCCGCATAGAGTGAAAAAAACATATACGTCTTATTTCATGTGGTCAAAAGTTAACAGGTTATGCACCGTAGAACCCTATCGCAATAAGGTGACATATCACTCGAGTTTGAGTGACGGCGGCCTGGAAATTGCGACAGGGTTCTACGGTGGTACGTGAATAGATTTCCCTTACTGTACATGTAAGTTGCCGCTTATGCGGACTATGAATCTACTCAAACATAAGCGGTAGGTGTGTCTAAGATACACACAACACAAAGCCGCGAAAAAGCGCGAAGCGCGAGAAAAACGCATCTGCATGGACCATAAACCATTTCGACAGTCAACGAAAATTTTCAAACACACAACACACGTTACCAAGTTCTAAGAAATTCGAATTACAATGGTCTAGATACAGTTTATCCTCGCCGACCACAAACAAAAGCAATGTCAAGGCACGACGCAAACAATAGTCGACTTTTTACTAAACTAACTGGACGGAATGTAGAGAGTACCGCATAATGAACCCGCCAAATTTATTACATAGCCTATACCTTTCTGGGAATCGCGGAATAATTCGCGGCGGTATGCGACCGCACAAAACAAGGCTATTGCGACTCGCTCGCGCTCGGTCGTGAAACGGGATGGCTTAAAGTATGTTGATGAAATAGGTTTGTTGTCGGCTCCCGTGTTACAGAAATGAACTTAAGTGATACAGATTTCTTAATCGATACGACCTTTTCTGTGGCCATGATCTTACGTAAGCGAAGCCGCCGATGGGAGATAAGTGGAGGGTTTTATGGGATCATTATCTTGGATGCTTGGGGATAAATAAGCAATGGGATATAATTGAACTTTTAAATGCGTTCGGGTTAAGTATTTTTGAATCTGTATTTGGTGTTTATTGTTTGGGATCAGTATTGTTTTGGTGTTGTTCAGCACTGTTGTACAGTCAGCATCAAAAGTAACTACGTAAGCGAAGACGTCAAAAGCTCTTAGGCCCTGGTCTCCTATAAATCACGCCGTACGCTGCATCACAATGCCTACTATGGAGATGTACTGATGTTATCGTCGGCCACATCAGTACATCTCCATAGTAAGCATTGTGACGCAGCGTACGGCGTGATTTATAGGAGACCAGGGCCTTATTCCCTTTTAATAAAGACTTTTGGCGTCTACGTTTGCGTAGCTACTTTTGATGCTGACTGTACACGCTATCTTACTCCGAGACTGAAGAAATCATTCAAAGATAAGTAAATTTAACCATAGAACTAATTTATAAATGCGGGCTCACGTACATCACACACGCACACACACGCTCACTGACACGCACACAGACACACACACACACACACACACACACACACAAACACACACACTCATACTGTCATTTGTCTCAATAGTGTTTCCTTTTCTCTAGACTACATAATGTTAAGTGTTAGATGCGCTGATGTAGATGTAATACTCATTCTGCTATTGTTATTATTATTATTTTCTGTACTCGATATCTTACTGTAATTAATAATAAAGTACGATCCGATCTTAACCGCACTCGCAGAGGCTCAGCCTAGTTTGGTCACTGACAGACAGCCTCGATTCATTGTAATATTTGTTTTTGTGAAATAAACTATTTTGTATTTGTATTTGTATTTTGTAAACTATCACCAAACATTGTTTCATTGCTCATAATTTGAGCGGGACAATACATACGATTATAATACGAACAGACGAAGTGGGAAATAATATCCCTTGTACTAGGGTTAAATTAAATTATTGTAAATGGTGAATATGCAAAGGATTGTGACGTTTCACTCACTTCTTAACGTATATCCCAAAAAATCGAGTAGAGGCTAGATGGCTAGGTTTCTTGAGCCTATAAGTAGCTTATAAGTATTTGGTGCCTTCTCACTTTTACGAAGGTATAGGTACTACTACGCTTCCAATTAAATATGAAAATGTCATTATTGCGTTTGAAGGCACGATTGGGGGTGAGGTGGCTTGTAGAAATTGTTCAACTAGACATTTCAGAAGTAGTTCTGACGTCTACTAGTCATTCATTAATATCTGATTTTAACATTCACAACTCATTCACCATAAGCCATTCAACATCTCACTCATCTGAATGAATGACCGAATCACGCGCAATGAGCGAACGCGGCCGACCTATTCCAAAATGACGTATGTACGTTCCAATTCTCTTCGCGTTCGTCTCTTTAACCCTTTAACGGGCAAAGTTAAAATTAATTCATAATTCAAGTGTCTTGCTATTGTGTAGATCTAATAATTCTGCACCGTAAAAATACAAAAAGGTCATTTTTGCTATGAAATTTAGAAGTTGCCCTTCCTTTAAAAGGTTAAATTATACATCTAGCACAGTATTGAATTCGGATTACATTTCGTCACCAAAAAAATCTGATTGTCTCTCTTTTATACTGTGCACTTTTTGACCGTCGGCGCGTAGCGTTCTAGATTGAGCGGCGCATGCGTCGTTGTTGAATGAACAACGGGACGATATCAATGGGTCAGCGGCGCCGGCGCAGCCACGCCCACAGGCCCTCCCCGCCGTAATGATCCATACTTCCATACTTACGAGTATATAATAAATGCAACAGTAACTCTGTCTGTCTGTCTGTTACATTTTCACGTTTGAACCGCTGAACCGATTAAGATTCAAAGTCAAAGTCAAAGTCAAAGTGATTTATTCTTCAATTTAGGCATATTACATGCACCTATGAATGTCGATAAACTACCACCGGTTCGGAAAGTAAACCTCTGCCTCGAGAAGAACCGGCGTAATAAACTCGGATTAAATTTTGTGTCGAGATTGTTTAAATTCCGGGAAAGGATAAAGGACACTCCGGCTCGTATCATCATCATCATCATCATATCAGCCGAAAGACGTCCACTGATGGACATAGGCCTCCCCCAAAGAGTGCCAAACTGACACACTGACTGGCATATACCCCCATGGAAGTTACAAAGAAACCGGCTCGTATACTTCTATGTAATAACAGTCGTTTTTTTTTTGATATCAGTTTTTATTGCCTACTTTACTTTTCTATACCGTCATCAACTAACTACTCAATGAGACGATACTAACGAGCCCAAACTCAACGGGGTTACGTCGGTTAGGTGCTGAATTCCAATGACCACCTTCTGTCTCCATCATCAGATCCATAATACTGAATTGTCATCCAAACTATACTTATATACAACAATTCAGCTCAATCGATTGAGATTGGTTCAAAATCAATATCCAAGATTTGTCCCACACTAACAAACGAACACGTCAAGACAAAAAATATTTAAAACATGTAAAAAGGGAGTGGAAGTTTATATAGGAGCGCGATAAATAGGGAATGCTGTGTTTTTTTTTTCAATTAAAACCACTTGGAAATAATTGCTCACGTGCTTAATAATCTACCGTTTTTTGCTCCTGTTACAGAGCCCACCCTGTATATTTTTTATTTATTTATTAAGGTTTGCCAACAGATGTAATACAATAAAAAAACTTATTTACAACAGATAATGAACTACTGCTAGAATATTTCATTTCACCCAATTACAGGCAAACACGGCATGCACTAAACATAGTATCATTGTAAAAACTAATTTCGTACACTAAATCCGAAATAAGCTGTAAGGTAAGTTACTTGTAAGAAGGCTAGGAACATTAAAATGTAACAAAGCAGAAAGGCAAACTAAAAGAAACAGAAAAAAAATAAAAAATATCAGTAAACTTGGAGATTATGACTCATAATGCATCGCATCAGCATTGCAATTCAGCGAGGAAATGCGGCCAGCATCCTCGCTACAATGTCTCGAGGGCTTTTGTTAGATTTAACTTAGTTCTAATTTAATTTAGTTAATGTTAATCATAATCTTGTATTTTCTTCAGAAAATAAATGGATACATTTGACCTTTGTTTACAGAGATATGTTTTGAACTGAATTTTTGACATGCTGAGTATATCAACCCTGTTCTTTTTATATTGGGACCGAGCGCGACGACAGCGCCACGTGACAGGCGGCCATTATGGACAATATTGTCACCGCTGTCAAACTAGAAGTAAGTAAATATTGTGAAAAATATTAATGAAATCTTGTGTTATTTTACTATATTACACAATTTTGGACAATGATAGTCAGGACCATATTTTTATCTCAAAAACGATTAGAAAATGTTAACTGCAATATGGATTTGACAGCTCAAGTCAGCGACAAAAATGACAATTTTAGCCGTAGCGAGCGCTGTGATCATTTAGGCTACCCCCTCCACCCGCTTTGCACTCTGCCAATAGTAAATTATGCTCTATAAATGTTGACCTATGATTTTAATTAATCAAACTACAATTTTAGTCAAGAATAATGTAAGTATATTGATGCTCTTAATTTTTTTGGTATTTCCAAATGGTAATATGCGCTCAATAGGATTAATCCATTGACCTCAAAGAACAATTATTTTAGTGACTAACTCTAACCTAAAAGCAATTAATTTATCTGTGGTTATTTTTCTAAGAACACGTTCGGTCGTACCCAAGTATGGCCGTACGTTGACGCCTTATAGCCGAAATTGAAAAGTGATAAAACTTACTAATGTCTATGGTACATGTAACTTTTTAAAACCGTATGGTTGTGATATGTGTTCTTAGGTAATTGCGGATTTGCGAATTGGAATTTTAATGGTTTTTAGCCGGAAAGGTGATTCTCGCTTAAGGTCAGGTTTAGTGTTTTTTGCGATAGGTGATTGTACACGAGTATACGGTCGGCTGCAGAGAAACGTGACCCCCTCTGAATATATGTTTTGTATGCATCTTTTATTTAGGCCTCCATAAGGCCTAGTTTGACGTATACATACCTACATTTATTTATTTAATTTTTATTGCACAATATAAGAGAAAGTACAAATGTCGGAATTAATGTCATAAAGCATTCTTTAACAGTGAAACATTTGGGCTAAACAGAAACAAAAATATTATTAATGTTGTTGGGCGAAAAATCTAAACTACTTAAAATAAATAAATATTAAGGAACAATGTTACACTGTAAGCTCAATAAGGCTTGTGTTATGGGTACTAGGAGACGATATATTTAAGATATATTTATACGATATATGTATACAATAGTTAAATACATAGAAAACGAAAACAAATATTCATGCTCATCACATAAATATGTGCCCTTACCGGGATTCGAACCTAGGACCTTCATCTTCGTAGTCAGCGTCACTATCCTAACCGATCGTCAAAACGACTTAAACCTAAACGTGATCTTTCGCCTTTTTTTAAAAGCTTTATAATATTGACCTGTTCGTACATATATAAGTACTAGCTTCTGCCCGCGACTTCATACGCGTATAAATTATGGATGACATGATATTCTTATGTTTCACCATACGATACCTACTACACTGATAAATTAGATTATTACGATTTCATTTCTATAAATTATGCGTGTAACAGTTCAAATCCTCATAAACTTTGTCGTCAATAATATTTAATTATATTGATTTACTTAATCTTTATTGCAAACGAAGTACCTAAGTAGAAGAAAAATTACCAAAACCGGAATTTAAATATAAGATTTCATAATTGAAACAAATGGACCGAGGGCGAGACCCCAAAGATACTCTATATCTCCGGGTGTCTTGTCAAACTACCCCTGAGAGCCAAAGTCCTGAAGGTAAACGGGGAGGCAAGCGAGGCCAAAGGCTGAGCTTTTCGTAGGAATGAAAGGCCCAACGTACCCTTATAGATAGCGCTCCATATGCGAGCCAGAGCATCGAAGGCCCGAGGGCGAGACTCAATGGATACTTACTATCCACAGGTGTCTTGCAAGCGAAACATGAGCCTTAAGTCCCAAAGTTGAGGGGTGAGGCAGGCGAGCCCAAAGGCCGAGCTTTTCGTATGAATGAAAGGCCCAACCAAACCAACCCTTCAGAGAGCGCTCTCTATGCGAGCCCGAGGGCCGAAGGCCCGAGGGCGAGCCTTCACGAACACTAACTAAACCCAGGTGTCTTGCAAGCGAAACCGGAGACCAAAGTCCCGAGCGAGAGAAGTCAGAAGAAGAGCGGCAAGGCAAAGAAACCAAAGGCCGAGCTTTTCGTTGGAATGATAGGCCCAAAGAACCGTTTAAGAGAGCGCTTCCTATGCGAGCCCGAGGACTGACGCACACTATCTCCAAGTGTCTTGAAAGCGAAATCTGAGTTCCAAAGTCCCGAAGGTGAGTGGCGAGGCAAGCGAGCCTGAAGGCCGAGCTTTACGTATGAATGAAAGGCCCAATACATCGCTTCTATGCGAGCCCGAGGGCCGAAGACCCGAGAGCTAGCTCATGCGGACGCTCACTATACCCGAGTATTCATAATAATATTTCTGAATGTCACAAACGCTGAAGTTTTATACATAAAAAAATGGTACCTACTTAATTCTCCGCGGAATGCCGTTGTGTCCAAATTTTATACCCACATCTCTTGACGTTGGTGAACTATGCTAATTCGACGTAAGTAATAAACTCAACCTATCATACATCTTTAGATGACCTCTGAATTCATAGCAATTATATAGGAAGACGAAGATCAAGGTTGCTGGATTTCAATATTAACAGCGTCGTTGTCAGCGACTGAGTTTCCAAAATAATTAGGTTTCTTATGTCTAACAGCTACCATCGGTTGAGATATCAAACATTTTTGGTTATTATAGATAGTCTTTAGCCATCTAGCACTCATTTTCATCCCGTGGTTTTTCACGTTTTATCTATATTTTTTTATAATGTTTGAATGGAGTTCTTTTTACTTTCCAGTCAAGTGTATGTTTATCAATTTTCAAGTCTAAAGTAATTTGAGGAGTTCCCATACAAAGTTTTGCCCCATTTTTTACCCCCTTTGAACTAATTTTTATCATTTTTACAGCCTATGACCTGGCCAGGGATTTTCTCGACCGATTAAGTAAAAGTTGCATCAAAATCCTCTATTCACTAAGCTTCTCTGCGTTTTTGAAAATATACCTTTTCAAAATATACATTTACAAAAACGCAGACACAAAAAAATTAAAACTACAAAAAGTGCATGCTGCTGGGTTTGAACTCGGGGACACCGACTCCGTAAGCTATGGGTCAAACCACTGGACTAACTCTCAGTTGTAAGAAAACGATGAATTTTCGAATATATTGACGACATGTTACCATGGTAATGATACTGTTATAACCCCGCTCTTGCAACATTATATAGTTTCTAGTCGCCTCAGAACCTATTTTCATCCCATATTTTTCACGTTTTATCTATACATTGCTAAAAGTTTGAATGGGGTCGTTTTTACTTTCCAGTCAAGTTTATGGTCACCAATTTTCAAGTCTGTAGCTCGTACATTCAAGGAGTTCCCATACAAAGTTCAACCCCATTTTCTACCCCCTTTGAACCCTAATCTTTAAGATTTTTGTAGCTTAAAACCTATCCGGGAATTCTCTCGACAGATTAGTAAAGTTTGCATCTAAATCCGTTCAGCCGTTTCCACGTGATACTCTGACAAATAAACAGACAAACAGATAAACAGATAAACAGATAAACAGACAAAAATTCTAAAAACTGTTGGAACGTGTTCTGTTATCAATTCTAAGTATCCCCAGCCATTTTTTTTTCGTTTATCTTCCATGTACAGACTTTCGACCCTCTTCAGCTTTATTATATGTATAGAATAGATAGATGTAAGTTGTCCGTCAAAATTTTCAATCCCTTTTTCAGTCACTTGCCGTTATCCGATTGAGCTGAAATTTTGGGTATTGGTATAGTTTGGATAACAATTCAATATTATCGTACCATCGATCTGATCTGCTGATGGAGACAGAAGGTGGCCATGGGAATTAAGTATTTAACAGACGTAACCCCGTTGTGTTTGGGCTCGTTGGAATCGTCTCAATGAGTAGATGATGATAGTATACAGAAAAGTAGTCAGTAATAAAAGCTTGTGCCAAAAATGAAATTTTTGACAGAAACTTATTAATTCACCAACTCACGTGTACTGTACCTACTTAAAAAGCACCAGTTTATTTGTTATATAGCGATCCCGTTTCCCTGGAAACGACACAAATAATCCGAATATCGTATTAGTAGTCATACGTCAAGCTGTGAAGCCATGACAGTTAACCCCATCACCGACCACTCGCTCCGACAATAAAAGTTATCGACGCCATTAACACGGCGCGTGGGTGGCGCGACGACACTTCGCCGCGAATCTTATAATTGGTCAATTCTTTATCTATGTGTCAAGTTTCAATAATGTTGTTACTTGCAATAATTGAGGACGTATTTTTTTAGTTTGTGAACATGAAAAAACCGGCCAAGTGCGAGTCGGACTCGCGCACCGAGGGTTCCGTACAAATCTGTAGGTAAATTATTAACAATATTTTTATTATATGATGTAACTAATAATTTACGGTTTTCGCAGTTTTTCCTTTATCTGTGCTATAAGACGTTGCTTCGTACCAAATTTCAAGATTCTAAATTCACGGGAAGTACCCTGTAGGTTTTGATTCCCTTGCGAGTTTCAAAAATTTGGAAATTTGCGGCATAAACGGCTGTGTCTTTTGATTGCGTTGGCTTAGAAGTTTGAATTTGTCACAGCTCCAAGAGACAGTAGATTTGAGTATTTCATATAAATTTTAGCTTGATACCTTTACGCGTTCCTGAGTAAAAGGGTCTTGACAGACGGACGGACAACAAACTGACCCTATAAGGGTTCCGTTTTTTCCTTTCGAGGTACGGGATCCTAAAAATGAAGATGTATTATAAACCGATTGATTTTTTTAAATATTACTCGGCCGAGACTTTCAGTGGCAGTGGCAAATTCGATGTAACAGCTTTTTTTTTTAAATTGCGTCTGCCCTTCGTCTAACCTATGGCAAAGTTGAGACAAGGATTAAGACAGATTACGGTCATCCAGAAAATGCCCGACTCCTGCCTTGAAGACATCTAGGCTGACCTAATAGTAGACTGAACTCGTTACAATTGACTCGGCAGAAATCATTAGTTTAGGATATTTAGATATTTGTTTAATGCCAATCGTGGTCTGGGGGGTAATCACGTAACGTTCCGAACGCGCGTCGGGTAGATCCAACT
The DNA here is from genome assembly GCA_932294315.1 of Epinotia nisella. Lineage (NCBI taxonomy): Eukaryota > Metazoa > Arthropoda > Insecta > Lepidoptera > Tortricidae > Epinotia > Epinotia nisella. The sequence goes on from OW028677.1 coordinate 2,014,653, forward strand.
GTCATTTTTCCATATAAAATTGACATTTAGATCTACCCGACGCGCTTACAATGCGTTAAATGATCGCCAACTGCAAAGATTCAATATCTATAAAAAGAGAATGTTAAGAAATTACACATTATTCCTTTTTTAAGTTTAGAATAAAAATTACCTCGCATCTGTAACCCAAAATGTCTTTTTTTAAACTGCGAATCAAACTGTGATTGCGATCGCGTGTTGACCATAATTTCGGGACAACTCGGACAGCGCGTGCGCAGTGTCCAATTATTGTGTACGCATCGGACACGAGACGTGTGGCTACAATTACTGTCTCCATCCGCCTTACTTAAGTACAACCTTAATACAACTAACCGACGGCTCATTTGACATTGACTTCTCGTGATTTATTCCTTGATTTATTTTGACATGGTACTGTCTGCAATTCAAATTAATTGAGCACAATTTCTTTGTAGACAAGTTTTTGTTTTCGTGACGCGTGTTTGTTTTTAACTTGATTGAGATTTAGGCGAGTGTTTAATATTTGTAATTGAACGTATCAATGCGTAGGTAGGTAAATTAATTATGATTTACCTAACATCAAAATGAAGCTGTTTAGGTATACACTTTTTTTTCATATATCTACAGGGTTCCCCTAGTTCGGGCGCTGGTCTCCAACGCACAAGTTTTAATTATAAATTATCATTAATGTTAATACTCACTGTATAAACTGTAGTAGAGCGAATGAATACACTTTATAGGTATTTTTTTACAGTTTACCTAAATTGTTACTCGCACTGCATTTTTCTGCTTACAGTGTATGGTTGACTAAATGTAATTTGCACCAATTCGCCATACAATTTGTACGAGGAATTGGTGCAAATCGTATATCATCAACTATGCCGGTGGATGCGGTTAATTACAGTTTACCTATACGTCAAATAACTGAAGTAGGTAGGTGGTTAATTATAGTTCGGGTCATACACAGTGCTCAAAACAAAATTCACCTTTCCGGTGGTCAATAGTTAAGAGCTCTCGTGCATATAAATAATGTTTTTATCGCATAATAATACATAAGAGAAGACACCGTTTATGCGGATTAAGAGACCAACCAAAAATTAGGCTTTGTTGCCCTTAACTTTGACAATGTCCACAGGAAACACGCGAACCTAAATCTGTGCATGACATGTTTACCTAAGTGCAGTTCCTTTGCACTGCAATATCTTTTACGTCACCCTAGGCCGTAAGTGGGACTTTCTGTCGCTATGCGAGGAGAAAATCTCACTTCCTGGCCAAGGCAAGACGTAAAACGTTAGACAAACCACTAGCGGTAATTCGTAAAGCCCCAGATCGCATATTTATGACCCTCACCTTCGGTTCGGGCCACAAACACCTGCGATCTGGGGCACTCATGAATTCACCGCCCTAGGTATGTCTTTTAATTCTTTTAATTCACAGTTCACCTAAGTTACCTAACTGCAGTACCTTGCATTTATATATTTTTGCCCCATGACATTTCAGATAACCCGATGTTAATAGCAGTTTATCGAAGGTTAATTATAGGTGTAGGTATAGTTGCAGTTACTCGCACCGAACAAGTCAATTGCAATTTACTTGATGTTAATTACATTTTACCTAAGGTTACCTACTTGCAGTTACTCGCCATTTTCACCGCACGAGTCACTTGCAGTTATTCTGATGTTAATTACATTTTACCCACAATTCCCTTCACATAAGTTTGTCAAGTTTGTGGATAATCACCAACCTAAGGTTACCTAACTGTAGTTAGTCGCACTGCATTTTGCCCGTCACGAGACACTTGCAGTTTACATATCGTTGATTGCAGTTTACCTATGAGTTACAACACTGAAGTTTGTGCTTAAGGGGCTCCCCACGCTTTTTGTCGAGTTTTGACGAGTTTTGAGTTGTAACTCCTGCGTCAAAACTATAGATATATTTGTGGCACAAACGCTTATCGATTCTTCAATCCTTCATCTACATTTGCGTCGTTTTTTTTGAAAAATAATGAATATTGTTTTTTTTATGATTTATTCAAATATAGTCCAAAAAAGCTCTGTTTTCGATATAAGTATGTTGTTTATGCACTTTCATATATGAAATCTACATATTACTGTTTCTTATTGACGTCTCTAACAACCCGTCAGAGATTTTTATTTTTAATTCATTTTCACAAAAGTTACATTTTCAGAAAAATGAGTTTTGAAGTAAATATGGGATACTATTTCGGTAAACCTCGTTGTTCTTAATGCGATAAGCCATAACAAACATGAAATAACGGACAGTTACAGATCGAAGGTCATTGGGAGCCGGGAGCCCCTTAAACTCCTGCTGATAATTACAGTTTGTAGTTGATTTTTTTTGAACTGAGCCGATCTACTTATCTTCAAAACAATAGCATTCAAGTTAAACAATACGATTGTGTGTTCGACGCGTGCCAACAAACAATGAAGGAAAATTTCTTGTTTATACCTGGCTCGTCCATTTTGAATCTATTGAATAAGACGATCGAGTTCATTATTCAATGAACATTTTATGCGGCGGTAACCTCTTTTTTGCAAAGTTTGACACACGCCAACCACACAATCGTATTGTTTAACTTTAATGCTATTGTTTTGAAGATAAAAAATTTCAACTATACCTTAAGCTAGTGTGCAGTTACCTGTTGGCGGTGAGAGCGATGTTGGCGCGGTGGGTCGCGGGGCTCCGGCGGGCGCGCTACGCTCATGCCTCAGCGCCGCCCCGCATGCCCGCCGCGGCCCGGGCGCCGCGCTGTGGGCAGGTCATCCTGATTATTGGTAAGGTAAATGTTGATTAATGTGTGTAACTTGTGTAACTATTATTTATTTATTTAAACTTTATTGCACAAAATACAAAAAAATATGTACAAATAGCGAGCTTAATGCCAAATGGCATTCTCTACCAGCTAATCAAGAGACTTATAACAGGTGCAAAGAAAAAAGTATGATCATTTCTGTTACGAATATACTTGAGGAGAGAGGAAAAAAACAAATGTATTAGTATCTTAAGTATATACAAATAAATAAAATTAAATAAATAAATATTAGGGGACATTCTTACACAAATCGAACTAGGCCTATAGTAAACTCAATAAGGCTTGTGTTATAGGTACTAGACGACGATATATATAATAGATATAAATACTTACATACATAGAACACATCCAAGACTCAGAAATAAATATTCATGGTCAACACACAAATATTTGCCCTTACCGGGATTCGAACCCAGGACCTTCAGCTTCGTAGGCAGCGTCACTACCCACTAGGCTATATTGGTGAATGTATGATGGATTGTGGCGTTACGTAATAAATACAAAATGTGGCGTTACGTAATAAATATAAACATAAAACTTTGTCATGTCGGATCTGAAACATTGACTGGTTAGTTAACAATCCACATGACATGACATTTGACTACTGTTGAATCTCGCAAAGTGTCAAAGATTAAAAACTCAATGGCACTCAAAATTATATGAAACTGGGTCTCAAAGATTGAATTGAAGGATTTCGATTCTTGAAAAGCGTAAAACAAATACAAATTAATAAGAAAGTTGTTTTCCCTCTTCATTTCAAACTGATAATACATTTTAAATTTTTACGTCATTCCTGGCCATAAAGTAGCAATTACCGCACACTACGCGTTCGGAAAATCCCACTTCCTGGCCAAGGAGAGATGTAAAACTTTGTATTCACCACGGGCGGTTATAAAGAAGCCCTCAGATCGCATATTCCCCTCAGTCAAATAACTGCGATCTGAGACATTCTTTGTTTCACCACCCTAGGTAAGTAATGTACTATACCATTCACCATATTTCTCATTAAAATTCATCATCATCATCATTATATCAGCCGAAAGACGTCCACTGCTGGACATAGGCCTCCCCCAGAGAGTTCCAAATTGACCGGTCCTGCGCCACCCGCATCCAGCGGACTCCCGCGACCTTTACCAGGTCATCAGTCCACCTTGTGGGGGGCCTACCCACGCCACGCCTTCCGGTACGTGGTCGCCACTCGAGAACCTTTCCGCCCCAACGGCCATCGGTTCTACGTGCAATGTGCCCCGCCCACTGCCACTTAAGTTTAGCAATTCGGAGGATCATTAAAATTATATCATTTAAAATGTGTTATGACGTTATAAGTTGATAGTAAAGTTTTAAACGAAAAGTTTTTTTTTTAGCGCATTTAAATAAATGCTTGTTTTTAAAAAGTTTTTTACTTTTCATTTATTATTTACTTTTTAGTCATCGCTGGACATGTTTCTCAGTATATTGTCCGCCATATTGGATTTACAGTGACGTCACTTTATTTTTCGAGTTATTCTCAGCAAGCCCTTTCATTTGATACCCATATTGTAGGAGTGCATTAAAAATTAGGCACTAGTACTAATACTTCTATACTAACAACTTGCCAAGAAAACATTGCAACAGACCTTGATGTTTAATTTTGACGAAAAAGCAGGAAAGTAAAATCAGAGTAAGCTAAAGGTAAGTGCTACGGTCCCGCAACGGGGGTTATTTCTCCCCGTGGGGGTAAAACAGTTATTCTTTGGGGAAAACAAAGTCGGTGATTAAAATTGATGAATACTTAGATAGGGCGGTTTTACCGGTTATTTAAATTAGGGTTAAATTATAATACTAATACATCACGCGGTTGACATATCAATGACGAATGAATAAGCTTGCTTTAGAATAACTAAAAATAAACTGTGCTGATAATAGGTGTATTGACCGAGTCTGATTTAATTTTAGCCGATTAGGTGACCTGATTGGCTATTTTCGAAAATCAAAAAGCTTATTCCTAGATTTAGACTGGCCCTTAAAATTTGATACTGTATTGTCTTAGTAAGTAGGTTCCTACTAACTAATCTAATTACACTGGTCCCGTAAAACAATAGTACATTATTGCCGTGGCCGGGAAGGAGGCAATTGAAGGCTGAGTATTTGTTTAAACGGACGAGCTTGCGAGTCCGTTTAATTATAATACGAAGCCTGCAATTGCCATTCCGGCTGAGGCTAATATAGTGCTTTTCTCAAAAATGGGGGAATAATAAACTTTAAATATCATTGCACAACTGATTTCCCGCCGTTTTTCTTTTTAAACCGAATCGCAAGTGTATTTTTCCACCGAAAAACGCAAACTATTTGAGACACATAGAAAAACGTCGCGTTTGCAACAGAAAAATACGAGTTGAATTGGCTGAATACGACCTGTGCTGTCTTTTATATGCCGGTTTCGACTTTTTTAAAAGTTTGGTACTCGACAAATAAAGGAATTTATATGTAACTTCCAGGCGGCCTGCAATGTTTGTTATTTTTTAATTTTGATCTGACCTGAAACTATACATTTTACCTTCCAATATGAAGCGACTTATGTACACTTTGCGGGCCATTTTTGAGAAAATAAGTATTCTGACTTATCATCATCATTGTCAGCCTTTAATCGCTGGGCATAAGCCTCTCTTCGAGTACGCCACTTATCCCGGTCCCGTGCTAGTCTCATCCAGAAATGACCCGCGGTCTTATTTACGTCATCAACCCGTTCGAGCTAGTGGACGACCGACGCTTCTTTTCCCTATAAGTGGCCACCAATTCGTTAACGTTTTCGCCCACCTACCGTCACGCTGCCTGGCAATATGTCCTGCCCGACTCCATTCGAGTTTGGTTATGACTTCTCCGACGTCACGCACCTTAGTGCGAAAATATGATCCAAGACCTTTACCATGCTTCCTTGCAGATAGGTCTCAGGATGAATATGTCCAAGGTTATGGCTTGCGGTTTTCGATTCTGACTTATAAATTGCACTTTATTTATCTGTATTTAAAAAAACGTGACTTAAGATTGAAAATAAATGAGATATTTGGCACTTATCTCAAACTTTCACGTTACATAGAAAGCCAACATTAGCAGATACTAAAACAAATACTTGTAATATATCGCAAGGTGACAATCCGGGCATCGAACCTGGGGCCAGAGGTTAACGGCGGTGCGTATATATTCGAAAGTTGACTATCCACTTTGCTATACCGACACAATTTGAACCTTATTGCTTTGAGATAACGTCTACTCGTGGTGTTGTGTCGTCCGTACTCAGTGTCAGTTTTTGATTACCGGGTCAAGTATTTCCGAATAAAAAATCGGCCAATTGCGTGTCGGGCGACGATCTAGGGTTCCGTAGTTGCCTATCTGTCTTTGTTACATCGACACGCAATTAGTTTCCTTCAGCCATAGTCAGGATAAGGAAGTCGAAAGACGGATCCAAAATGCTTTAAAAGAACTACTCAAGGGAGACCTTCCTTTAACCCTGAAGCGAAGACTCGTCGATAAGTTGCCCAAACGTGAGCACTCACTGAGGCACAAAAGACCAGATTGAAGGTTTGCCAACGAGCTATGGAGCGTAGCATGCTGGGTCAAACGGATCGATCGGGTTCAAAACTCTACGCTACAATCAAAAACTGGCATTGCTGACGTTGGAGCCAAGACCGCCAAGCTGAAATGGAAATGGGCTGGCCACGCTGCCGCATGCATCCCCAGAGATGGGCAAGACTAGCCACGGAGTGGGATGCCACACGATGGGGGCCATGGGAGCAGGCCGTGATGGAGATGGTGGGACGATCTTGACATATTTCACAACGATTGGCCAGAGATTTCTCAGGATCGGGAAGAGTTGAAATCAAGAGGCGAGGCCTTCCCCGGCAGTGGGACGCTTTAGGCTTGATTTCCTCCTACGCTGATCTCGGTCGCTGACGTCGGTCGGTTGCTCAGCGGTCAATTTCGCACTTAACGCGTCAGCGCACCGACGCCCGCGGCGCTGACGAGCGAGGCCGACGCGCGCCATCAGCGACGCGTAGCATATCTGCTGCGGACGTCAGCGTGACTGTGCGGTGTCCCATCGCCCGACCAACGTCAGTGACCGACATCAGCATAGGAGGGAATCAAGCCGATATGGAAAAATATCTCGATTGTCGCTTGTTGACGATTTGCATGTAAATATAACCGTTTTCTGTAAACATTTGGATGATTTTATAATAAATTAAACGGCGGGTCACAGTTGGAGTTATTTAGGGAAATGGTAGAAGGTTTGTGACTTTGAGAAATGGTATGTCACTGGTTGGTTCGCTTGTGACATTCGATAGTTTTAAAGATATAGGTAACTTAGGTAACTAGGCGCAGCGTGGGTAGGCCCCCCACAAGGTTAGGTGGACTGATGACCTGGTAAAAGTCGCTGCAGTCCGCATGATGCGGGTGGCGCAGGACCGGTCATTGTGGCACTCTTTGGGGGAGGCCTATGTCCAGCAGTGGACGTCTTTCGGCTGATATGATGATGATGATTATGATGAGGTAACTTACATGACAAATATTGTCATGGAAATGACAGATAATATTAGCTTAAAATATATTTTTAAGTAAAAAAAAATGATTTCATAAAATTCGAATCTTTAAAGACTTGCATTATTCTTAACATAGTCTATAAGATTGATATCGATTTTAAATATAAATAATCACTTGAACACAGACCTTATCAAAAAATCAAGTCAATCATCAACCTACTGATTCATACTTAAACATTTTTATTTTAATACCACAGCATGCTCATAACATGCAATTTAAATAATACTACTCAACTAGACATGCCATAATTTCTAGACTTTTTGTACCTAGAAATGATGTAACGTCAATAACATTAATTTCTGTACCAATAAACGCAAAAATACAGTACAGGACTGTACTGTCACTAACATAAAGGCATGTACAGATATTTTTGTCTTTCGTTTTGTACAGATATCAACATTGTTAACTGTACTGTACGTAAGCTAGGAAACTGTTTATATTTTTATAAAATAATTGACGCAGCTGTAAAATCTATTTTTTTTTCTGGTGCTATCACCAAAAAAATAATCAGTCACTTCTAAAATTTTCACCCATTCCCAATAATGTTGACAATTTACATATGAACAGCAAGTTAAATAAAAGCTTGTAAAAACTAAAATCAGGTATCCTTTCTGTTTACCAACTCATCTATGTGGTCGCAGTCTGACAAGCTAAATCAGATGGTCAATAACCGGCGCAATCACCCTACGTAACAGGCGGGTAAAGAGTGTTGATATGGGCTTGTTAGTCTGATATCTAAAATGCTATCTGGTGCAATTGCACTAGTATTAAATTGTACCTACTCTGGCTATACCCTTAGTAAATAATAGGTACAGTAAGGGAAATGTATTAACGTACCTCCGTAGAACCCTATCGCAATAAGGTGACATACCACTCCAGTTTGAGTAATGGCGGCCTGTCAATTGCGACAGAGTTCTACGGTGGTACGTGAATACATTTCCCCTACTGTAGTACCTATTTCTATATTAAGTAGCGAAGCTCAATATAAACGATCTAACTGAAACCTTGCCAATACCATTTAAATTCTAAATCCTTCAATAATCATTGGCCACCTGTCCACTAAAGTGCATTCAACCCGACTAGAGATGCCATATATCACCGTCCCCATCTAATTCACGAACTCAAATTTCAAATTTCCTTCCATTTTCAAACTACATAGTTCGATTTTCAGACGCATGCCGTCCCTGTCCCTCCGGTTTATGGCTGACCTCGAAATTGTCACATTGATAGGCCATCTCGCACCCTCGCCAGTTAACGGTGAACTGTCGGCGATGAAGTATGCGCCTTATGATTATGAGGTTAGGGATTAATTTTAAACGTGCAGAGGTTTTGTTACGATGGCGGACGGCGACTGCAGCGCCGCGCGCAGGCTTTCTGGGAAATTGGTCAAGGTCACCGCGCCTTGCTCACTGTTTTAGTGAAAATTGCTGCAAAATTTTCACTAATACTGCTTTTATTACACTTTTAGACCACTTTTATACTTCACTATTTTAGAATCTCATTTTGATACTCGCGTCTTGACGATTTTAAGAAACATCTACCTTATACCTACAGTAAGTTTCTTAATACATACATTTTGTCTGGTAGCTAGTAGTGAATTATCTCTAAGCAATTATGTTGCAAAATAATCATAATAACCGTCTCTTTTTAAAACGAAATAAACGATAAATAATCAGGTTTGAAAGCCTTAACTTTCAGCTTTTGTAGTCAATGTAAATAAATCTACCACGAACAAGCATTAAATTTGTGCCAGAAGAAATTTATGTTTTAATAAACTGTTAATTAACACCTGTTAAGCTGGCCATTAGCCACAAGAACCATTAAATGTAAAAAAAAACACATGACGCAAAGCAGCCTTTAGGGCGCATGCGCAGAACCTCCCTGTAATTCTATTAAAACATTTTCTAAAATAAATTGCAGAATTTGCACAGCTACTGCTTCCACAAATTACTAAACCGAATGCCCAAGTCTACATGCAGTAAATAAAATAAAATCTAACGCTGAACAAAGATACTGTAAGTGACAAGATTGACAGATACTTCAGGTTATTGATATTTCGTGCTAATAACGTAAAAAAAGAATAGAAAAGGGTGTCGACGGATGAAATTGGAGTATCTAATGCGAACTGAACCCTCAACAACAACATAATAGGTCTAATCCATTCAAAAACTGAAGATACTCTATTCTAAACAACCCTCTAAAATACTTACACTACACACAAATATCCACGTTAAAAACAGTTCTCACGTACAAATAGCCACTGGCAAATATCACCGCACTGTACGTCTCATCACACCGATGCACTTTCCGAGGGATTTCCACGGTTTTCACCAAAGCCTGAAGGCTGTTGGGCTGTCTCCTGACATTTGTCATGTGCAGGAGATCGGGGGCGCTCGGGGGTGTTCGGTCGGTTTCGTGGCCGTTCGGGGGAGGTCGGGTGGGTTCGCAGTATTGATCGGGCGCGGTCGGCGCCCGGCCGCCGGCCGCCGGTGGCGCCCCCGTGCTAATGAGAGCTGATAGCTGTCCATTATTTAGCAGCCTCCGTCCATGCGGTACGCGAAATTAATGGCGATTTTATTGATTTATTGTGGCGAAATTAAAGATTGATTGGAGTTCCTTGAAGGTTTGGCGTTAACTTTATGGCTGCACGTGGTAGCAGACATGGGCTATACGCATATAGTATGTATGTCTGTAAGTTAACTATCTTTGCTACTCTACTGAACACCAATGACAAGTTTCTTAATAAGAACAAACTTACCCATAAAAAACATTCCATGTAAAAAATAGGCCAAGTCTCGAAACTCTTCCACCGTAAAAAGTTGTGAGATATTTCGTAGAGCCAAGTCAGACATTCTTATTAATCTTTAATTGCTTGCTAAATAACATTCTGCATCTTGGGAAACACACTTTTTTCATTTCATTTATTTATTTATTTCATTTATTTATTTATTGCATACATGTTGTTAAGATTACATGGTGTTACACTAAGCTTATGTACCAAACATGTACCCTGCAAGGGCATCGCAATGTATTAATAATTACAACTATAACTATTTTCACAGTTCCGGAATAATTCTAATACAATTTTATGAGACTGTTAAATAAACATTTATTGTAAATTAAGATATAGAACATTATACAATTTTACTATTTCAATTTCAATTTATTAATTCCATATCAATTTTACTATCGTGTCGGACATACAATATTTACAATTTTTTACAATTTAATAATCAGATTTAATAAACATGCGGATTATAGTCAAAAAATTCATTCAATGAGTAAAATGCATTTTGTCCCAAAAAGTCCAACAAATATTTCCTAAAAAGAGGCATTTCGGATTGTCTTATTAAATTGGGTAACTTATTATACAATTTGGGTGCCATGCCATAGACACTTTTTGCACGCAAGGCTGTTTTTGATTGCTGATTCGAAATTTTGTGTCCCTGCCGCGTACTATTATTAGCAGGAAATTGATTAATATTTAATTTGATGTACATAGCAATTTCAAATATATATAAACATGGCACAGTTAGTATTTTCAGATTAATAAAATACGGTTTGCATGAGTCAGGTATCTTTAGTCCACAAGCAGATCGCAGACACTTTTTTTGAGCCTTAAACACCAATTCTCGATCGGTTGAGTTACCCCAGAACATGATACCATAACGCAATGTAGCTGTTACATAGGCGTGGTAAGCAGTAAGTACCTCAGACCGATTTAAAACTTTATTTAAATTATATAATGCATATGAGAAACTATTTAACTTTTTACATATAGTGTCAATCTGGGATTTCCAAGTCAGTTTATTATCTAAATTTAATCCTAAAAATTTCGTATTATCAGTTTCCTCAATTATATAATTATTGTATGTCACAGTTATATCTTTAATCATGTTATTGGTTCTTTGGTAAAAATTCATAATTAGTGTTTTCCCTAAATTTATATGTAAATTATTGTAATTTAACCAATTTATTATTAATTCCAATGTATTATTTATATTGATTTTACATGTCTGTGGATCTTCTCCAGTCAATATAACCGTGCTGTCGTCGGCAAAGAGAACCATTGGGTGGTCAACAGCTTGTGGCAGATCATTTATATAAATGAGGAATAATAATGGACCTAATACGCTTCCCTGCGGAACGCCACACAACTTTACTAGGTTCATTTATTTTTGCTTACCTAAAACTATGTAATATTGTGCGATTACCAAGTCACAAAATTTTATTTAGCAAGCAAAGAGATCGGGAACCGGAAAATATAATCATCGAACTTTTTTTACTTACATACATTTTTAAGTTATTGTCCAAGACACTCTGTCGTGGTTTTTACAGATTTTTTTATATGCGGTTTTTATTAAAAAAATATAGGGGACAACCGTACATAAATCGAAATAGCCCCATAGAAAGTTCAATAAGACTTGTGTTATAAGGTTACTATGCAACAATATATTTTACGTTTAAAGTACTTTCAGGGAAGCGGTGTTCGTTAAAGTCATGTTTTAAGGAAAGTTTGACAGGTTTCTATGGAATGACAGCTGCCAGCGCCATATTTAACGTTGATCCGTCTGTAATCGTAAGTTGGTGCAGCCCGCCGTAAATCTCGAGTAAAAGGCTTTGAGTAATTATGTAGGACATCTCGACTTCTCAACTAGATTTTTTGTAACACCAGTTAGAGCCAATTGTCCCTAACGCGTTCAGTCTGTGCCGGATGGCCGTGGCAGCTCGACGCATTGGAATGAGAAGTGTTATCACTTTTTTCTTTTTTTTGCGTACATAATTATTCAAAGGACATTTCACAGAGTGAACAGTGTCATCGCATGAATCCGAATCAAATGACAATTTATAAATAGTACTAGCGGCCCGCGCGGCTTCGCCCACGTATTGCAGAGAACGCAGGTAAACCTGCGGGATTAAATATAGTCTACAACCATCCAGAAAGTCTATTCTACATGCTGGTGAAAGAATTGTTCTGATACTGAAATGATATATTGTATACTGTTTTGAAAAAATGACACCTCGCCGAGTTTTTTACGCCGGTTCTTCTCGAGGCAGAGGTTTACTTTCCGAACCGGTGGTAGTTTATCGACATTCATAGGTGCATTTAATATGCCTAAATTGAAGAATAAATCACTTTCACTTTGACTTTGTTGAAATCGGATGTGCGGTTGCGGACCGCGGTTCCGGACCCAAACATACCTTATAAATTATAAGCTTCGCCTCCGCATCCGTTAAGACGGAACTTCCGTTTGGTTTTACACGTTCGGATCCGCCTCCGTCTTCGCTATTTTTTTATTTCACACCTCCGCCTCTGCCTCCGCCTTCGTTAATTTTTTACCGAAGTTATACCGGAGCTGAAGGTATTGCATTTGTCGAGGCAGCGCGGCACACGCCTACAAGTTTTGATGTGTCTTGTTAAACTTGCCCTTCAATACATCAACCTTCCACTTAAAAGGTACTCGACTCCGGCTCCGCCTCCGGTAAACCTCCGGATCCAGCTCCTTGACGACCGAATAGCCTAGTGGTTAGAGAACCTGACTATGAAGCTTGAGGTCCCGGGTTCGATCCCCGGTCGGGGCAGATATTTGTATGATGAATACGAATGTTTGTTCTCGAGTCTTGGATGTTTAATATCTATTTAAGTATGTATTTATCTATATAAGTATGTTTATCCGTTGTCTAGTATCCATAGTACAGGCTTTGCCTAGTTTGGGACTAGATCAATTGGTGTGAATTGTCCCACGATATTTATTTATTTATTTATTTATTTATATCCGGATCCGGATACGGCTCCAACTTCGCCTCCGGCTCCGGATCCGACTCCGTTAAATAAAAAAAATAAACTCCGGATCCGACTCCGGCTCCGGTAAAGCCGCCTCCGTAACATCCCTACTTATAATAAACTTACGACGCAACAATCTCACAGATTTCTCCTCTTAATAACGTCTGTATAGAAGTATAGATTATAATGCCTATTTCATTCGATAAATTATAGAGCTAGAGTCAGTAGGGGCAAGTGCGTCACCGGGGTAAGTGCGCCTTTCATCAAAACGACATTATAGGTACATCCTGGTCCATGGAATAAACTTGTTTTACTTAGTTCCCCACGGATCCAACATCCATATGTAAGAGGTCGTTAGTTGTGTAATATGTGCAGATTTCGATATTTTTGATATAAATTATATTGTTATGTCCCTGGGCGACCGAGCTCAGGTGAAAATAGAGAAAAAACGGAGAAAACGAGTTTTCCCAGACATGAGACCTAGCTAGATCGAATTCCCACCCCCGTGAACCCTAATATTCCAAATTTCATCGAAATCGTCAGAGCCATTTCCGAGAACGCGATTGCAAATATATATACAGGGTGGAAAGTTAAAACGGGGCAGTCAGGGCAGCTACTAGATCCCTTGCCGCCACGCAAAAATGGCATTAGGATTTCATTCCTAACTTTTTAAGTGATGGCAATCTACATTCACAGATTTTTGAAAAAAGTACGGTCAGCGAGAAAATCATCAATTTTGACGATATTTTTTTTAATGCCATTCGATCCCATTCCTATTAAGGATCAAAATACTCTTTGGGACCGACTAAGGTTTGACTACTAGAACGCCCAGAAATCAAAGAAAACTTTTTCCATACAGTGAGTATGGGAATCCCAAAGCTAATTTTGCTCATGTAGTTTTTTATGCCGCTTCTGGTTTTATTTAATGACGGCCAGCTTTATTCTGTAAAAAGTTTGTTAGTATAGCTCGTTTAATAGTATAGGATTGATATTTATGACTTTATGTAAATGTACTTTAATTTTACCAATAAATAATCTGAATCTGAAAGGCGCACTTTCCCCGGTGGCGCACTTGCCCCTACTGACCTTATATTCCTAATTAAATTCCTTTTCCAGCTATCTCACCTGACTGTTTCCCTGACGTCAGGCGCGTCAATATCATACGTTTGCCCTGACAAGTTCAGCTGAAGATCTGTGAACCACGAACGCATGCTACGGTTCCAGAAGATTTTCCTCCCGCGGACTGGCTGATGAATGGGCTGCCTGGTCGAGATTTTCCCAAGGGACTACAGTATGGGAGTGTTGTTGTGTGGTTGTCTGGAAGAGATCGCTCTTCAGCGATAAGACCGCCTGTTTGTCTACCTCTACCTACATGTTATTGTATTATTGTTTCTCTCTGTAACTGCTTTGTTTGTGTGAGGTGTGCAATAAAGAGTATTTGTATTGTATTGTATTGTATGGGATTCTTCAGGAATGGAATGCACAGGTTTTGAGGTAAACACGTCAAAGCAATGAAGACTGCTAAGCTACGCTTCGGCAGCTACGCCGTAGCCCGTAGCATTGTTTTTTCGGTCCTGTCATAGTTTTGTAGCGTGGAAGCTTTCCTTGAGTATTCGAGGCCACGCATCGCTACGTGTGCTACGCCGTAGCGCGTAGCAGCGTTTTTCCGCTCTGTAGCGGAAATCACACGTAGAGACATGCCTCATATGTTGAGCCACTGGCCTTGAACGGGTTAACTAGTGGCTCTTATCTGAGAGCTACACAACTCGCGAGCCAGAACATGTATCTATATATTTTTATTCGAAAAACTGAATTCACAAAAAAAACACGATAATTACTGAACCTGCTCACAAAATTTCACGAGAATCGGTTGAGAAATGCGACCCGTAGGTAGAGGAGAACCGCCGGACATCTGAACATCCGGACATACGAAAAAAATTTGGTGCAAGCTGAAACAGAGAAATTCGTTCGCTCCGCTCGTTCAATTAATTAATATGAAATTCTTCATAATGTGTGTCAATCAATCGATTTTTAACCGACTTCAAAAAAGGAGGAGATTCTCAATTCAACTGTATGTTTTTTTTGTGTGTTTGTTACGCGATAACTCGGTAATTTATGAACCGATTTGAAAAATCTTTCTTTGTTTGGAAGCATATACTTCCAGATTGGTCCCGTTGTCACCAAAATCCAGTTCTGATGATGGGATCCTGGAGAAATCGAGGGAACTCTTCAAATTTTATAGGCAAACTTAAAGCAATTTGGGTACTGATTTGAAGTCGGTTAAAACTTTGTTTCTAAAGCAAATTATTAATATGAAATTGTGCTTAATATTTTAATGATTTGCACACCTACTCGCAAGCTAGATACACTGTGCGTAGTCTATAACAACTTTGTAACTGTACCTAAGCAAATAAAATATCTGATTATGATTGTAAAACGCCAAAAATGACCATCATACATGACACAAAATCCTTCGAGCCATCTAAAACATCACAAGGCGAAAATACGGGCCATAGCCGATCGACTGGCCAGATCGAGTGCACTTGTTTTTCACTGTCTGCGGAGCTAATTGCGCAATTTTTCATTCCGGGCCCTTCCCCCCTTTCCCCCTTCCACCCCTGCCCTTTCCACTGCCCCCCATTCGGCCATTACAACTACTTATTTCTGCAACGTCGTACGTTTTTGCTCTTTAAAATTGAACCGTAGTTTGTGAGGGGTAAGGTGGGTTTTTGATTGGGGCGGTTAAGTGGAATAGGAGATTGATGGATTAAGAAGACGATTTGATAGAATAGGGCGCTTCGCGCATAAATATTAACGCGGTGCTTAGTGTTTTGTTTTACGATACAAGAGTTTCCTTTGAGGAAGTGCGGGGGTTAGCTGCACTATAAGTTAAATAGAACAGGGCCTCAATTTAATGTGTTTTTATGAGAAAAACGGCAAATTTGAGAAATGCTATCAATATACCTAGCAACAAATCGCAGTCAAAGAAATATATTTTTTTTGCTATATGAAAAAGGAATAAGCTGCAAAAGTGTAAACATATCTTTGACTTCGACTGTACTACCATTTTTCAGGGTTCCGTAGCCAAAATGGCAAACACGGAATCCTTATAGTTTCGTCTGTCCGTATGTGACACAGGCATTTTACTCAAAAACTATAAGGCGTAGGTATTTGAATAAAATTTTGAGGATAGGTGTATTTTGTTGGCCGCTACATAGTTCTGTAATGAAATGACAAAAAAAAATTGTAGGGGTGCACTCCATACATTTAATGCCAAATTGAATCACTGGTCAAAAACTCTAGTCTTGAGACTAAATATTATTCCAAAGTTTAAAAGTCAACGAAATTCCCATCACATAAAATACATAGTTCAAGATGTCGGTAGCTCAAACACAAAGAGAGAATCCTGATAAAATTTAAATGACGATAAACATGTCTGTCGGCATGACAGACAATCACCGGCAATCAAACATGTCATGAAGTTGCTCCTGCGACTCCCATTCATTCATACAAACACGATCAACTGATCATTTGCAGTATCTTACTTGTATAAACAAGCATATACCGACAGTTCTAAAAACTGTAACCCGATACAGCAAAGTAACAAAAAAAAGGTTTCTTTTTAGGGTTCCGTAGCCAAAATGGCAAAAACGGAACCCTTATAGTTTCGTCATGTCCGTCTGTCCATCTGTCCGTCTGTCCGTCTGTCCGTCTGTCCGTATGTCACAGGCATTTTACTCGAAAACTATAAGATGTATTTGAATAAAATTTTAAGGATAGGTGTATTTTGTTAGCCGCTACAAAGTTTTGTAATTAAAATGACAAAAAAAAATTTTTTAGGGGTGCACTCCATACATAAAACTAAAAGACAAAAAAAAAAATTCATTGTTGCCCCCCCGTGTGGCACATCAATCGATAGGCCTTTCAAAATAAATATAAGGTTTCTTAGCATTTTTTTTGATTAAGTGAATAGGGTCGGAGATAATCGCCCCGAAAGTCACTAAAATTCTGTCCCCCCCCTCTAATTTTTGAACGGTGTATTTTAAAAATATGGAAAAATTCATGGACATAGGGCTTATTAATTTCATTCACCGAAAATTGTTTTGAACAAGATCGGTTCAGAGGTTTTCGAGATATTGCTGAAAAACTGCCTTCCTCAAAGAAAAGGATGTAAGTGCCGTAAAATTTCTGTGACGATACGACCTTTTTAATAGGCACGGAACCCTTCGTTTTGCGTGGTCCGACACGCACTTGGCCGGTTTTTTCATACATAAGGTAGTATATCTCACCCGGTGCATAATTTCGAATCGATTGGCACCTCATTCGCTACGGCGGAACTCGCGTAAATACAAACATATTAGACTGCTGAAAACATATCTCTTCCTTTCGGCTCCGCCATAGTCCGGCAAAAAAGACCGGAATCGGCTGGTGCCAGACTCCAATAACATATAGCGTGTGTTACTGGTAGATATAATATACGACAAATTGTATTTCAGATTTAGAAATAAGTAACAAAAGCTTGGAATTAAAAATATCTCTGGTTCCATGGAGGTTGGGACGGATGCTTGTGTGGGACGCTACATGTGTAGACACACTGGCACCGTCTCACCTCCAACGGACTACTTCTAAAGCGGGTGCAGCGGCGGAAAACGCCGAAAATCTGAAATGTAATAAATATAGAGGCCTCGGCAGTGAGTACGACTTTGTACCCTTTGGCGTCGAGACCCTCGGTCCGTGGGGTCCCAGTGCACATAAGCTATTTGCAGAAATCGCGAAACGTCTGGTCGATGTAACTGGTGACCGAAGAGCTGGCGGCTTTCTCGCGCAACGCATCAGCATTGCAATTCAGCGAGGAAATGCCGCCAGCATCCTCGGTACAATGCCTCGAGGGCCTTTTTTAGGGTTCCGTAGCCAAAATGGCAAAAACGGAACCCTTATAGTTTCGTCATGTCCGTCTGTCCGTCTGTCCGTCTGTCCGTATGTCACAGGCATTTTACTCGAAAACTATAAGGTGTATTTGAATAAAATTTTGAGGATAGGTGTATTTTGTTAGCCGCTACATAGTTTTGTAATTAAAATGACAAAAAAAAATTTTTTTAGGGGTGCACTCCATACATAAAACTAAATGTCAATTTTTTTTATTCATTGTGACCCCCCGTGTGGCACATCAATCGATAGGCCTTTCAAAATAAATATAAGGTTTCTTAGCATTTTTTTTGATTAAGTGAATAGGGTCGGAGATAATCACCCCGAAAGTCACTAAAATTCTGTCCCCCCCCCCTCTAATTTTTGAACGGTGTATTTTAAAAATATGGAAAAATTCATGGAGATAGGGCTTATTAATTTTATTCACCGAAAATTGTTTTGAAGAAGATCGGTTCAGAGGTTTTCGAGATATTGCTGAAAAACTGCCTTCCTCAAAGAAAAGGACGTAAGTGCCGTAAAATTTCTGTGACGATACGACCTTTTTAATAGGCACGGAACCCTTCGTTTTGCGTGGTCCGACACGCACTTGGCCGGTTTTTAGATTTAACTTAGTTTTAATTTATCTTAGTTAATGTTAATTATAATCTTGTATTTACTTTTAATAAATAAACATTCACAAAATATGAATTAGGTACGTCACTTTTAACATTTAAAGTGGTCGCTATTTTGGCTAATTTTAAATAAAAAGTATAATTTTAATTTACTTAAGTACGTTAAAAAATATAACCACTGTATAATATTTCACCTACAATACGCTATCGATAGGTACGTTGTTACTAGTAGTATCAGTATTTAAATGGCAATTTATCAATTCATTCCAGCATGCTTTTTTTAAATGTGAACCAAACTAAGTTTGTGTGGATAGTCGACCGTCCTGGGGGCTCTTAAGGCAGGGTAATTACGTAATTTTTCAAACGCGTATTAGAACATATCAGCTATTTAGCGATTAGAACACCTGTTGTCTACCATAGTTTTTATCTAGGTTAAGTTTCATATACCTGTATGTTTTCTTTGTATACAATAAAGAGTGTTTGTGCAAGATTGCACAACTTTTTATAGTTTTTTACCTTTTTATATCGTTTATTGTTTTTGTTTTTTATGTGTTTTTTATTGTAAAACGAGTGTTTTTAAAAAAAAGTGTACATAAACTTTTTTTTTCGGAATTCGATTTTTTTGGGTTTTTCTTACTCAGAATCGTTGATACTATCGATCCCCATACAAGAAAAAAAGTGTCCAAAATATTCCATTCCAGATCGTCACAGTTTTGTATGCAGTCTTTTTTTTATTTATATAAAACCTGGGACACTTTTTTTCTTGTATGAGGATCGATAGTATGAACGATTCTGAGTAAAAAAAAAAACAAAAAAACGATATCTGAAAAAAAAGTTCATGTACAGTTTTTTTGAAAAACGCTCAAATTTGACTTGCGGATTATAGTTTTGTTTTCTCATTGGAACCAGTGCCTTTAGCTTTCGTCCTAAATAGTATTGTTTAAGCAACCATTTTCAAAATGTAATATGTCCTATCGCTCGCTCAAAAAGTAATGTAACTGCCCTGCACGAGCGTTTTGCGTCAAGTCAATATACTGGTTGTAAAATGCATATTGATTCGATCATTCATAAATTTGAGATATGTATCCGGTGCGCCCGCGCCGGTAGCTAATGAAACTGATAGAATTAAGATAATTGAACGCAACTCCTTGATTATTCTAATAGAAATATAATTGCCGCCATCGATGCGATTGTAGGAGATTGCGTTCCCACAGTTTAGTGTTTTTATCGTTGGTATGAAGTATTATATTGGCTTTAATGGTCGGTCAATGAATCTGTAATCAGGGTGAAAGCATTTGAAAATGATTACTATTGTATAAAATACAGAAAAAACTAGTAGACACTTCGTACCTTAAACTGAATGGAAGGAATTCATTAAAGAGCAAGTACTTAATCTAATTTCTGAAGTGGACGACCGTTCCATTGGATAGCGTGTCCATACACCTAACATAACGGCAGTCAATCATCATCATCACCGTCGTCATCATGATCATTATCACCTTGTCCCGACAATCTAGAAGTTCTCTCAGCTTTAGCAGACAGGGGTTTTAACTTCAGTTCCCGCACAATCTGAACTAAAGAAATATAAAACCATCGACACGAGAAGATGCTTTAGTTCCAAAATCTCAGCCTTCCCTATTTTCACCTTTGACTTTGCCGTTAACTTGCCGTGATGAGAAAAAGGGGCTCTTTTCAACACGTTTTAATATCAACTCGGAATATTGCTTGTATGACAATTTGATGTCACATAAACCATACAAGTACTTCAACTTTCTATGACTCAAGATGACCGGAAACAACACTGCTAATAACACAAAATAACTCTTCCATTAAATGTATACATGAGTGAATATTTTTTAATACAGTTGCTCAAAAAGTGCTACTTTACGTAGCTGTTTAGCGTGCGGAAAGTTGGTTTTCGCGAACTAGTGTTTTTCACTTTTCCTTGTACAAATTGTACCATTAATTATTATGTCAATAAAAAATAAATAAAATAGAACTGTATTAAAATAAAATATTTTTGTACAGCTTCATTATTTTTCAACTGTATTACAATTATGTTATAGAATTAATAATTTAAAAGTTTCGAATTCCTTACTTGTTGTTTTTCGTATTTTTTCGCAACTGTATTAAAAAACTTCGTTCGATACACGTGCGGAAATGTCATTCTTCACTCGTCCCGAGTCTATCTATCGAGACATCTCGGTGCTCGTGACGTAATGACATACTTTCCGCACTAGCATCGAAATGTAATATTCCCTATCTTTATAGCCAGTGCGTTTTACGTTTAGGCATTTGTGTAGGTAAAAGCAGTTCATTATTATAGCAATAAAGTGCATTATAATTCCAAATTCACCCCCTAATACAAGCGGATCATTAAAATTAAACGCAAACTCTAATAAACCCGCCATCAAAATAATATCACGACGTCAATTAGGCCTTCTAGCACCGCCCTAAAACTATACCGACCACTTAGCAAATAAAACATCGTTCAGACCCTTGGAAAGGTCGAAGAACACTTCTTAAAGGTCGTCGGTTACGTCCTTTTGGGAGTAAATAGGCCCTTGCTTGCAATAACTCGCCAGATGCCGTGACGGAGAGGCATTACCGAAGACAACGCTAGGTGCGGCCCGGTCCTATTGACCGCGGGTTTACGCGTAAACACCGCACCGCACCACCAAACCCTCCGGAACTAACCTCACACACATCCTACGCAACCACACAGTACACTGAACCGTTGTCACGCAACGGCGAAAGATGAGTCCACGCAAAACGAGAAATGGTTCACGTGGCAAGCGATTTGTAAACGTCCCGTTTTAAGTTAGCAAGCCGCAAGCTAACCTCCAGATGAGTGCGTACAAATCACGTTTCGCGCGAATCAATACTTAAGTTCAGGCGATCGTCCCCCTACAGGGGGGTTAGTTGGGGGCCCCCCTGCCCACCTGACCATCACTAATCAGCACATCCCACAGACACCTCGAGTAATTGTACGCAGTTTATTGCGATGTCGTTTGATCTACGGGTAACTCGGTATTCGCTTTGAGCACGCGAAGTTTTGTGCGGTAGATTTACATTGCAGAATGTTTTGAGTTACGAGATGGGTTTACTGTGGATGTTTTTAATAAATTTTCTGATTCGAATAGTTTTCAACTTAAATTACACTTGTTTACGTAAAGTTAAAATAATTCTGTGCTGTCTGTGTTTGTTTATCTGACAAGAAGGTAAATTTTGTCTCACAGAATTAGTAGAGATGCGACAAGCGTGTCATATATTTAATCGATTTTTTATTTTCAGGATTTCTTCTTTATCACGTAAAGATCCCGATAAATGAAAATAATTCGAAAGAATGGACTTTACCGAAAACTCATAGGAATTTGAAGCAAAAATTACATTGAAAAGTTATTCAGAAAATTATTTTTGATAAATAAAAAAAATACGCTAGATACTGGTATCGTTATACTTTTCCTGTAATATTAATGTTATTCTTAATCATATATACCTAATAATTTCAAAATTTTCGCTTGGTAAACTTCGGAGATTAGAGGGGGGGGGGGGTGGTATTTTTTAAAAACATTTTACTTAATAAATCAAAATTTCACCACACTAGAATAATAAAAAAAACGGTTTTAGAAAGTGCATTTTAAGGCCTTTCATATTTTATGATATACTAAACCACTCTAGACTTTGAATTTTCAACCCCCTTCATATTTGTCATTTTCGCAGAAAACAATAATGAATATTCAAATTTCTCATTTTCTATATACTCGTACCTTCTTTACTATTGTTCCAAATTGATAGCATTTGTATTTCCTGAAATGTATAACGTTATGATAGACGGAAAGAGTCAAATCATAAGTCTACGAAGCTGAAGGTCCTGGGTTCGAATCCCGGTAAGAGCAAATATTTGTGTGATGAGCATGAATATTTGTTTCTGAGTCTTGGATGTTTTCTATGTATTTAAGTATTTTTATCTATTACATATATCGTCGTCTAGTACCTATAACACAAGCCTTATTGAGCTTACTATAGGCCTAGTTCGATTTGTGTAAGAATGTCCCCTTATATTTATTAATATTTATAAGGGTTCTTTTTTTACCTTTTTGGTACAGAACTCTAAAAAGAAGTGGACAATATTCTTGTGTTTACTGCATTATCTCCACTGCCGCAATGACCCACTAAATGACCCAGTTTCATATCAAGATTATAGGGAGAGTGATTGTTATTTCTCCCTGATAGTTACACTTTATTTAGACGTTTTATAATTAGGTAGGTACTATTCGAACGAGCTTTATGACATTAGTCCCTAGGCAACCCAGCTCTGCTCGGGTGAAAATACGGAGAAAACGAATTTTCCCGGACATGATTGAGACCTAGCTATATCGATTTCTCGACCCCGTAAACCCGCATATTCCAAATTTCATTGAAGTTAGAGCCGTTTCCGAGAACGTGATTGCAAATATATATATTGCTAGTTTAATAGTATAGGATTAACATACAATGCTTGTAATATGAATTACTAGCTTCTGCCCGCGACTCCGTCTACGTGGAACTCTTTTATATCATAGCTTCATACAAACTCAACCCCTATTTAACCCGCTTCCAAAACCCTAAAATTACTTTTCTTGTATTGTAATAACGAGTCCATACACAACGTTTTAAGGTTCTCACTTAAAATTTTACTCCATCTCCATAAAAACTTTCAACCCCTTTTTACCCCCTTGAGGGTGGAATTTTCAAAAACTTATTCTTAGTGGGTATTTTCGTTATATAAACTACCTATTGTAAAACAATCAGCTTTCTAGGTTCAACGGTCAGTCAGTCAGGACTTTTACGTTTATATTATATAGATTATAATATCCTTACGCGCGTTCGAAATATTATGCAGTTGTACCTAGTGACTAAAATCAAATCAAACAATTATTCGTAACACAACACAACATACATTATTACAAGACAAAGACACAGGAAAAAAGTGAATCTGTGCCGTGTCACGAAATGGGCCCAACTCAGCATGATGCTGGCTTTGCAGCCTGCGCTGGTCTTCCGTTGGGTCCATCCAGTGAGGACACGGTACGTAACACACTACTGATCTGACGGACTGTATATATTTCAATTAAGCGTAACTCTTAAAGCTGGAAACAGTGCTCGATCGATGGTCACCGCGTATGCTCGGTCGGGCGTAGCTATCGATGTAGAAAGCATACTGTGCGTTCAGTCCGATGCTCACTGGTCCAGGCAAAATACGGTTTTGAAAAACATTAATTTATAATAGGGTCATTCTTCTTTTTTACCGACAATGAACCGAGGTTTTTCTGTTTTTTTGGTTTTTGAACTATCGAAAATTGTGGTTTTGAAGTGCGATTTAAAAAAAATGCATAGGTTTCTTCATTAGAACTAATTAAAGTTTCCTTTCTGGCCAATATAAATATTTATTTACGGTTGGTTTCTAAAAAAAAACATGTGACAAAGTGGACTCTTTCAGTGGGGACCACATTTTGGTTTAGCACTCTGTCACGGCATTCTACGAAAAAAAAAAAACATTTAAAAAAATGCTAGTTAGAGAAAGTGAAATATTAAATATCACTAATTAATAAAATAATATGGACGTTCATTCGAACATTATAAAACCATAAACATCATTACTCAAATGAGATGCCGTAATAAGACGAAGGACAGGCTATTGTCGGTCGAAAAGAAGAACGACCCAATAGCGTTTTTTTGTTTATTTCATTCTAAAACGTTATTCAAAGATGCTTTATTCAAGAATCCAACAAACTTTCTACCCGGAAGTAATTATATAGATTTAAATTAAACATTCATTGTCTTTTTTATTTGATTTATATTGAATATTTTAAAGCAAATGTAAATGAACCTAAATAAAGACTTATCCGGACTTTTTAGGAGCTAATCAAATATTGTTTTTTTTGATGTCTGATTTTTTGTTGGATTTTGCCTCTAGGTAACTATTTAATTGATAATATATCCGTTACATTAAAAAAATTAGCTAATTCTAATTATTTCCAAAATTGTCATTTTTTCCATACAAGTTGTCAGTTCATTGCCTGGACTACACCGTCAGCGCGTATGCGGCCATAGTGAAACACGCGCGACCGACCATACGCGCTGACGGCGGTCGAGCACTGTTTCCACCTTAAAACGCACCTGTAACTGATCGATGTACGGTAAGGGAAATGTATTAACGTACCACTGTAGAACCCTATCGCAATATGGTGGCATACCACTCGAGTTTGAGCGACGGCGGCCTGTCAATTGCGACAGGGTTCTACGGTGGTACGTGAATACATTTCCCTTACTGTACGTACGCCATTACGCCGTATGCGTGGAGAAGGTGGGTAATGCTGGTAATTTCCTCACGGAAGCGAAGGGCATGTAGTAGCGTAGCAGTCACGCGACCGACGTGAACGCAAAAGGGGTTATGTGACTGGCTTTAAGGGGGTTTCGTGTTGCTTTCCATAAGTTTCGGACTGCATTGCTTAATTACAAACCATTTTAGGGTTCCGTACAAAACAAAAAATGGAACCCTTATAAAAAAATAAGCTGTTTATTTCAATTTTATTATTACAAATTATTCTACTAAGCAATAGGAGCATAGCTATAGGATCACTTTGTTGTCCATCTGTCTGTCTGTCAAGACCCTTTATCTCGGGAGCGCGTGGGTATACTCAAGTCTACAGTCCCTTGAAGCTGAGAAAAAAATCAAACTTCAAAGTTATCATAAGAATCAAAATATATAGGGTACGTTCCGTTGACCTAGAAATATGAAATTTGGCAAGTAATGGGTCGTTCTTCTTTTCGACCGACAATAGCCTGTCCTTCGTCTTATTACGGCATCTCATTTGAGTAATGATGTTTACGGTTTTATAATGTTCGAATGAACGTCCATATTATTTTATTAATTAGTGATATCTAATATTTCACTTTCTCTAACTAACATTTTTTTAAATGTTTTTTTTTTCTCGTAGAATGCCGTGACAGAGTGGTAAACCAAAATGTTGTCCCCACTGAAAGAGTCCACTTTGTCACATGTTTTTTTTTAGAAACCAACCGTATATAAATATTTATATTGGCCAGAAAGGAAACTTTAATTAGTTCTAGTAAAGAAGCCTATGCATTTTTTTTAAAATCGCACTTCAAAACCACAATTTTCGATAGTTCAAAAACCAAAAAAACAGAAAAACCTCGGTTCATTGTCGGTAAAAAAGAAGAACGACCCTAATATCGTCTTATGCTACAAGTACAGGAAAAAATCTGAAAACTATACATTTGTAATTTTGTACGGAATCCTCAGTGGGCGAGTCCGACTCGCACTTTTTTATTTTATTTAGTCAATCACAGTACGGTTTACAACTTACTTTATTCACGAAAAGTTCAAATAAACGAGTCGTGTCAAGACACGCGAGACTGCAGTTTTTTTGGAAAATTTTTTTTTTCAAAAAAGTGAATCGACAAAGAAACACCATATAATTATCGAAACTGCTTACAAAATTTTACGAGAATCGGTTGAAAATGATGCGACCTTTAGAAGAGAACAGCGGGACATGCGGACATACGAAATCATTTTAGACCAAGCTAAAACGGAGAACTTCGTTTGCTTCGCTCGCTCGTCCAGTTACGTAGTATTTAGTACAATCAATTCAAATAATAACCTAAAAAAACACCCAAATTTCTAAACATACAAACCTTCAAGCCAAGTGACAGACAAGGGTAACAAACCAAATTATGTTCAGTAGTCGCACAATTACCGGCGCACGCCACCAAATAAAACCGTTTTTAAAACGACATATATGCCGTGTGATTTGTGTATACATAATCCTATTTTTAAGATATTCCTTCGTGATTGCTACGCGGTAATTGGCGTCCTATTGCAATGATTACACGCAATCGAGAAACGAAATTAATTTCATGTTTTCAGGGTACCTACCGTTTGACGCTCGGCAGGCTTGGTAAAATATATACGAAGGTACTCAATACGATGCACGATACCACCCCCTTACCATTTCACCCCCTTAGGGTTTGTATTTTGAAAAATCCTTTCTTAGTGCACCCTTAGACCTTATATGGAACCTACGTGCCAAATTTGGAATCTCTAGAACCAGAACTCCCAAAATACCATAAAATCGACACCCATATTGATATTTTGGACATTTCAACCCCATCGCATCCCAACAGGGAGATGGTATTTCACGTCCACCATGTTGGATTTTAGAATAGCTCTCCTCAATGTCATGTCCATTGATGCCCCGCAGATTGACGTATTTGCGGACAGTGCAGGTAGTTTTGGCAGGAAATGCTTAAGAAATCTTAATGAGTATCTGGACTAGATTTGTAAACTTTGACATTCTATTTTTAATTTTTTATATGTTACACAAATATACGAAGGCACGCAGCAGAACCAAGGTAACCGATATAGCCCTCCGAATCGCTAAACTTGAGTGGCAGTGGGCGGGGCACATTGCGCGCAGAACCGATGGCAATTGGGGCGGAAAGGTTCTCGAGTGGCGACCACGTACCGGAAGGCGCAGCGTGGGTAGGCCCCCCACAAGGTGGACTGATGACCTGGTAAAGGTCGCTGGAGTCCGCTGGATGCGGGTGGCGCAGGACCGGTCATTGTGGCACTCTTTGGGGGAGGCCTATGTCCAGCAGTGGACGTCTCTTGGCTGATATGATGATGATGATGACTCAATATGAGTTTATGAAAATAAAATAAAATGTTTGACTTTTTTAGTGTGACTGTTAATTAATTTACTGAAGACATTTTATTTACCTACCTTAATTATTATTTTTCGTCGTACTGTCATTTTAAATTATGATTTGTATTTTTTATTTACATCTAAGTTATTTTCTGTTTAGTGGTTTTAATGCAGAACATATACATATATGATGAGAAAAACTTTATTTAATAAATAAAATAAAGGAACAAAGAAATAATTATAAATTGATTATAAAATAAATTAACCTAACTAACCTAACCCAGTCATAGAAAAAATACCCCGTCCAGCAGTTCCGTCTGCGGCATGGAGCCGACAACGCTGGCGGCGTTACCTCTCTGTATTGCTAATGAAATACGTTGCGAGAGGTAAGCGCCAGCCCTATCGTCTCCTGAAACGTCGACGAGCCGTTCAGTCATTGACCTCATGAAAGATTTCATGTCAGCTGACCAGGGACCCAATGTTTCTACCGCAAGCGCCGCAAACTCGTAGTCTATTTAATTGAATTTTTGACATATTTGCTTATTTTTTTTGTGTAAAATATAGTTCAAGCTACGAACTAGCTACTGACTCTGAATAGTTCAACGATTCTGATCAGAAATAAAAACCAGCCAAGTGCGTGTCAGGCCACCGCGCAGTGTAGGGTTCAAATACCTGTCTGTCTTTGTTACATCGACGCGCGCGCACCAACTTAACGTTGCGCTTGCGTCGCCCGCAGTAAATAATCAGTACTGATTTGACTGACAGTTGACACTGACAGCGTACTGATACCGCACCGAGCCCACACCGACAAGTGATTTTACATACAGTGTGTAAATTTGATGACGACTAGAGTCGGTCCTAAACAACACAATATGGTACAGCACTATACAGGGTGAAAAAATCGAATGCAACATGGATGGAAATGTCTTCTTTCTTTCTATAGATTAGGTACTAATACTAATCTACGGCGAAGAATTTGTTGTACAGTAAGCTATCTGCTCAGCTTATCCGTAGCCTTAGCCCACTGGTAGATAACGTATCGGCTATATTTGGGTGCGGAACGTCCAAAACGGCAACCTTCTATTCTATAAATAGGTGTGCTATTTTTAGACCTTCAATTAGGCCGTATTATGTTGAGTGGACTCCGTTTTTGCACCCAATCTTAATTTTAATATAGCATAGCATAGTGTAAATAGGGATTAAAATGTGGAATAAAGTTTTCTGTTCCATTCTATTTTATTCAATATCTAGGTATACTATTGTCAGT
This sequence comes from Epinotia nisella, assembly GCA_932294315.1. Lineage (NCBI taxonomy): Eukaryota > Metazoa > Arthropoda > Insecta > Lepidoptera > Tortricidae > Epinotia > Epinotia nisella. Next base: position 2,043,358 of record OW028677.1, read on the forward strand.
ATTATGAACCAGGGGCGACCGAGCTCTGCTCGGGTGACAATAGAGAAAATACGGAGAAAACGAATTTTCCCGGACATGAGACCTAACCAGATCGATTTCTCGCCCCCGTAAACTCCTACATTCCAAATTTCATTGAAATCGTTAGAGCCATTTCCGAGAACGTGATTGCAAATATATGTATATATATACCTACAAATATTGCTTGTTTATTAGTATAGGATACAACCACTGAAACTCATTCCAAAAGTGAAAATAGTAAGATCTGGCAATAAATTGTTGCGTTGCTAAGTGGATTATGGTATCAATGAAATGTACATTAGTAAATACCTACATTAGTAACGTCCTTGCATTTGCTTAAAACCGCGACACAGTTTTTAAAAGTGTGATGAAGCTGTAGTTACGATAGATGCCTGCCCACCCGATTCCGCCTGCGTAATGTAAATAATAATAAATATTAAATAAATCAAAATTCGGGGAAATTCTTACACAAATCGAACTAGGCCTATTAGTAAGCTCAAGGCTTGTGTTATTAGGTACTAGACGACGATATATATACTTAAATACATAGAATACATCTAAGATTCAGAAACAAATGCCTATTCATGCTCATCACACAAATATTTGCCCTTACCGGGATTCGAACCCAGGACCTTCAGCTTCATGGGCAGCGTCACTCCACTACGCTAACCGGTCGTCAATGTAGCGCCTGCAAAGCATACCTCTGTTAATGACAAAATTGCTACTAGAAATTATCGATTCTTCGATTTTATTTGTCACCGATTACTTAAGCACCCAATAGCTTCACAATAGACTGTATTTTTCTGGCCCCACTATTTTACTGTCTTCATAAAAACCGCATCAAGTATCTGCTTCAACAAAGGCCGAACCGGGAGATATAATTTTGAAGGCTTATTTACGACTATTGATACAAATTGTCGTGTTTACGCTCTAGGGCGTAAACAACTGTTTTATTAACGCTATCACGCGGAGATCACTGATTACGGGCCTATTTCCACACTTACAAATATACCCATGGATAAAGGGAACGCAAAAAGAAACTTAATGTTTTAGTTATCATAATACGCGCTGGCCGTTAACCTTAATTAATAATTTAAAAAGAATTGTTTTGAATGCTGTTAGTTTCCGACCATCATTAGTTTAAAATGTAAATTACTGCCCGCAACGCGTGCGGAAAATCTTACTTAGGTACTATAGGTAAATGTAATAAATATAGAGGCCTCGGCAGAGAGTACGACTTTGTACCCTTTGGCGTCGAGACCCTCGGTCCGTGGGGTCCCAGTGCGCATAAGTTATTTGCAGAAATCGCGAAACGTCTGGTCGATGTAACTGGTGACCGAAGAGCTGGCGGCTTTCTCGCGCAACGCATCAGCATTGCAATTCAGCGAGGAAATGCCGCCAGCATCCTCGGTACAATGCCTCGAGGGCCTTTTTTATTAGATTTAACTTAGTTTTAATTTATCTTAGTTAATGTTAATTATAGTCTTATATAACTTACTATAGGTAATTAATACAGTTAAGTGTAAAAATATGGGTGCATACAACATACATATAACTCATAAATATGTCCCAACAAAATTGAAATATTTATTCTGCAAATAATGGTATCGTATTTTCTCGTCCCATTCGTTTTTCGTTCAATTCTTATGTCGTCTCGTTCTGTATTCAAAACTCATACTTCATTTGTCTTGTTCACTATTCGCCATTATCTTCTTGTCAAAATATTCATGTAATTAGACTCTCTCTTAATAAATGAGTAAATACGTGTTTCAGGTTTTTTGAGAATTCAACCCCTCAAAAGGGGGAAATGTGGTGACAAAGTCTGAAAATCAACACTCATCACAATATTCTTATGACGTTATCACGTAAAATTATCGACCGTAAATCGACTTTACAGACAACCATTTTTTTTAAATTATCAATTCCTAATTCTTAGAGATGTATAGCTTACTTATTAATGAAAAGGTTGTCTGCATTCTACAATGAAAATCTATACATATTTTTTCACTCTTTACATACCTACTACGTATTCCTTTACATAGTCAGATTTTGAATTGAATCCCAATAAACGGTAAAACACAGTTTGACTCAATCACCCTCCAACACTTTACGAAAACGCAGCGGCGGGGTGGTGCCGAATGGTACCGCGAGTGAGTCATAACATAACCGATGGGCTTTCGCTGATTCACACACCTCAGGGTACAGTTAAGTACACCTTTTTAGTGTTCACGGAACCCTTATAGGATCACTCGGTTGTCTGTCTGTCCGTCTGTCACAGCCGATTTGCTCCGAAACTACTGGACCGATTGAGTTGAAATTTGGTACACATTATGTAAATTGGTGACCCAAAGATGGACGCGTAAAGTAAATTAATGAATTCAGAACAAGGGGGCCACTTTTGGGGGGTAAACTGGAAAATTAAAAAAAAAGTTTCGCAAACTGTATTGTGTGACATATCAAATAAAAGGGGTTTTTGTAAGCATCTCAGATAAAAAAAAATATAATTTTAGCAAAAATAGATTTAAATTAGGAAAAAAGTAGTAGGTAATTTAGGAAATAAGACGAAAATTGACCACCCCCCCCCCCTTATCTCCGAAACTACTAGGCTTAAAATTCTGAAAAAATATGGAAAATAGTTCCTTGCCTAAAGATCACAGGAAAACCTATAAGAAGTTATAGTATTCAGAATAAGGGGAAAATTCTCAATATTTTTGTGTAGTGATTGAGTTGAACTCGCACTTGTTCGGTTTCTAACCTACCGTACCTACTTATATTCGCCAAATATCTTTCAGTTTTCGACACCATTGAAGCTAGGCTTCCCGAATGGGAAAAGTTGTTCAGTATGACCATCTTATTCGCTTTTGGTCTTCTTACTCGACGAACCCTAAATCACCCTGTATATTTGTTTATGTGACTGTTTGTATTCTAAATAAACTAAAAAAGGAAACAAAAAAGTATGGGCCGTTTTTGCGGGCGTTAGCTATGTTGGATTTTGACTCCGATTTTTGCTTTTGGTTGTGCTCTGATTGTAGTTTGTCCCATTACAGACTTAAGATTGATTCTGTCTAAATACTGGTTCGAATGACGTCACGAATATACTGTCCAAGGTCTTAAATATATCCTTCTGTAGAGTGTTTCTAAGCATGGCGCAGACACCATCAGACAAGCTCAGCAACACCCCAGCGGTTTAAAAATCAAAAACAAATCTCCGAGCATTCCCGATCGCACCCGATTCCCCCCGATCTAACTGTAGCTGTGCACTATCGTATTTTTCCAACACACCTCCTAAGTCAGGGAGAACAAGTCAGCTTCATTACACCCCCCCTACCCCCCTTCGGTGCGTCACGTACAGGGAGGGGTGTGAACTAAGTGAACTTCTATTTCCTACAAAACTATTTATACCGCAGGCGGAAATAGAGGGATATATCTTTTGAGTTACATATAAACGTGCGATGGGAAATGGACTAAATTGTAAAAGCCCGCGACTTCGTCTGCGTAGACTCGGGATAAAAACTATTCTATATTTTAATCCAGGCTATAAACTATCTTCGTGCAAAATTTCATCCAAATCGGTTCAGCCGTTTAAGCGTGATTGAGTAGCAAACATCCAAACATCTAAACATCCAAACTTTCACATTTATAATATTAGTAGGATTAGTAGGATGTATTTGAAATTATATTATCAACAATTAAGTACTAGATATATAACCTGAACAAAAACAATTGTTAGCAAATACTTTGATTACTTGCCGAAGTTAAGTCAATTGGCAGAGTGCAAAGCGGGTGGAGGTAGCCTAAACGATCACAGCGCTCGCTACGGCTAAAATTGACATTTTTGTCGCTGACTTGAGCTGTCAAATCCATATTGCAGTAAACATTTTTTTATCGTTTTTGAGATAAAAATATGGTCCTGGTAAGATGTGTTGTTGTGAATTGTAATAACACAAGATTTCATTAATATTTTTCACAATATTTACTTACTTCTTGTTTGACAGCGGTGACAATGTTGTCCATAATGGCCGCCTGTCACGTGGCGCTGTCGTCGCGCTCGGTCCCATTCGTTCAAGTATGTGACATTTGCCATTAGCTTTTCGGTAAAGGAAAACACTGAATACACCTGCGAAATTCAAAGTTGTATACAAAGGTGTGTTGCACTAGGCCAGCGAAGGGACTGTTGCTCACTCCCTCTTATCCATGAGGCCGGTGGTTGTTTTTTTTTTGTTGTTACCCCGGAGCTTTATTATTCTAAATCGATATTATTAACTTCCTTATCCACACTCTGAAACACCGGGATGGATTATGTCGGACCTGAGCTCTATTGAAGGGTACTTAAGAATAAGAAATCGATTGAATTCATTAAATATAATAGCAAAAATAACAGTTAAAAACAAGAGAATTAACAAACTAACTAAACCTATCTTAAACTACCTCAGTGTAAGTGTAAGGCCTGAGTGGACGCTCCGCTGTGAGCGGGGCGTGCAGCGTCCATATAAATTGCATTTGTTTTATATGGACGCTGCACGCCCCGCTCACAGCGGAGCGTCCACTCAGGCCTTACACTGGCAGAACTGCGACCTTACAGCGCGCAAGCCGAGCGAGCGAAGCGAGCGTGCGGCGATAGCGGCCAGCGAAGCGCCAGAACCGAACATGTTTTAGGATCGCAGTTCTGCCTAACACTCCTCCTCGCTTCGCTCGTCGTCGTACTTATCGTCGACCCAAAAATAGCTAGCTGTAATGTAATACGGCGGATTGCCGCTATATTGCAGAATGTATCGTAATGACTCCCGCTAATCGATTAGCGGCTAGTAGTCAACCCGCCGTATTACAAAACAGCGCTGTTTTTAAAGCAGCTAGCTGTAATGTAATTTACAAAACAGCGCTGTTCTATAAAACAGCTAGCTGTTATGTAAAACGGCGGATTATACTATTCCACTGCGACATTTAATGTAATAGAGGTAGGCACAGATATACATACGGCGATTTGGATTGTCTAATATGATTCACTTGCCCTCGGAAGGCTTCGATATGTCCGGGTCATATACGTCATTTAAGTTACCATGAAGTTTCTCAGTACCTAAGTTATATTGGAAAAATACCACTATGTATCTTTAGATAAATTAGACATAAAACATATTCAAAATGTTTGGTGTTCTTCATTGTTATGTATTGTAGGTAGATTATTTATTTATTTATTTATTACACTTGGTAAAAACGTTTTGAGTAACTTGAATCATTGCTTACAAGTATTACTGTTGGTAGGTACCATCGATACAAGGATCAAAACACCAAAAAAACTACAATTACAATTCCCCGTCAATTGCTGATTCCACAAGTAACCTAGCGACCACCTTAACTTCTAGAGCAAGCAATGTATGGTGAATTGTCATTGTCAGGTGACTATTGTCAAGTTGGTGAAATAGGGGCCAGATTGATAATCGAACTCATGTCTTCGGATCGCCGGTCCACTGCGTGTTTACCCTTGTGGCAAAACAAGTGGACCGGTAATCTAAAGATACCTAGTTCGATTCTTAGTACTCAACTTAAATAGTACTTGTAAATTTTTCTTTGTGTTTTGATCCTTGTATCGATGGTACAGTCAAGAGCAAAAGTAAGTTATCACTTTTGTACCTTATTCCATTGCGATAAGGTGAAAAAATGATAATCTACTTTTGCTGTTGACTATACCAAAAAAAAACTTGTATTTTCCACACAAATATTTAAACAAAAGCTTATTAGATACTCAACTTTGAGGGTACCAGGTAAGTATTAAGTCATAAAAATGGAACTATAATTTAAAAAAAAGTCGTAGATGAAAGTTTTAAAAACGAATTCCATCTTAACGAAACTAAACATTTTTTTTTGAATCAACACGAGATTTTGATTAGGTATCTACTAACAACTAAAAGATGCCTCCTGAGAGCCATTCTTGAAAAAAAAATTGTAAATATTTCAGTACGTACTCGTAATTAATATTGTGTACGGAACAAATTAAGAATCCAGTGTTCGATACGATAACTGAAATTCAGAAAGTCCTTCGCATATCGAATCTGACACATTTCGTCAATTTTAATATGTCCCTAATAAAGTGCCTGGGAGACACTTGGTTCCGTGACGGACGTGGGGGCGTTGTCCCCCGCCCCCAGATTATTGCGCCGTATCGTGGGGTCACTAGTGCCGCGGGTTAATGCTCGGATTTAGGATGCCTAGAGTGCCCTTTAGTAGTTTTATGGGCATGTGATCGGTAATTGATGGAGATGCTGGGATAGCTGGGTTTTTATGGAGTAGACGAGCAAACAGATTGCAAACTCTACATCTAATATCCAGAAATCATTTTTATATACTAGTACTTTTTTCCAGCTACTTTTCTCACGTTTCACGAACGCGCGACTGTAGCGAAACTAGCCACAGATCACCTTATTGCGTTTGTATGGACGTGTGTAACAGATCTGACTCTCCCACTAAAACAGTGCGAGCAGTGATACACTTGGTAATAATTGCTAAACCTTTCCCGTTCACAGTCAACTTCAATGGAAACCACTAAATTTAGTTTATGTACAAATTATTATTATTTTAATCCGATTGCTTTTTTACAAATATTAGGTACACCCATGTGACTCTCACGACTAAATGGATTTTAACGACACCTCAATTGTAGTTAATAAATACAACAAATCATGCTAATCCAGCTATACATTGACACGTTTTAAAACTAACCAATTAGCGCAATTGTATCTAATGAAGCTGATATTACCTATACTACAAGCTACGGTAGCCTAGTGGTTCAGGCATGCGGCTGTCAAGCGGCGGTCGTGGGTTCGAATCCCGGCTCGTACCAATGAGTTTTTCGAAACTTATGTACGAAATATTTATCGTTAGCTTTTCGGTGAAGGAAAACATCGTGAGGAAACCGGTCTAATCCTTTCACGCAAAATATTTTGCGGAAAATGCCCTGTAAAACTAACTAACTAACTACCTATACTACCCATACATACATTACTACAAAGTTAAATTATCCAACCCCCAAAAACGTACACTAACCTAACTACTAAAGACCGCCGTTCATTACCAATCGCAGCTCCGTCTAACCATTAAGCCAAAAAGCCTTATGTCGCCATGAAACCTGCGAAGTTACAACTTTCCGGCCTAGAGCGGTAAAGTAACGATTGCACCCCCCGTAATGCGCGCCGCTCACAGCGCACGATTACAGTACAACTATCATTACGGCACTATTGATTCCTAATCCGCACTTCCGGGCGGGCGAGCCGTTTGACGGATTGCCGGGCGGGTTTTGTTTTGCGATGCTTTCCGCCCTTGTGTTTTATTTGAAAATGGAACGATGGTTGCTGTTAGTTAAAAAGCCCATGGGACTGAAGTTTTTTTTTTCTATTTTTGTTTGTTTGTCTGTACTAAACCACGTTTAATAATAGACTAATGAAATACTAGCGATCTGTACCGGGATTTGCACGAATAATTCGGTAAACAAGAATTATCAAAATGAAAACCGCATTTTCCGACTAGGTATGCTACAAACTTATGCAACAATTTTGAGCAGTTAATCAATCGAGATATGGGAAGATAAAAATACTTCAACAACTTTACATCATCATCATCATATCAGCCGAAAGACGTCCACTGCTGGACATAGGCCTCCCCCAGAGAGTTCCAAATTGACCGGTCCTGCGCCACCCGCATCCAGCGGACTCTACAACAGATTTTATGATAAGAAAATTCCTTCAAACCTGAATTAGTAGCGATTCAAAATAACGGGTGTCCACAAACATCTGAATACGAATGTATTCTCCAGGCATTAAAGCGTGCGACTTATTAAACTTTCACGGATTTCACGCATTATTCCAAACAGGACTTAATTGCCTTAAAATCCCTATCATAGGTCCTCAACCCTTGGTATAATGAAAAGTACCTTAAATTACTTCTTATGTTTCAAAAATATCTAATTTTACGTAATTGAGCGAGCGAAGCGAAGTAAGTTTTAGAAATAAAAAAAACCGGACAAGTGCGAGTTCAACTCGCGTGGTGAGGGTTCCGTAAAATATTGAGAACTTTCCTGAATAGGTTTTCCTGTAATCTTTAGGCAAGGAACTATTTCCCATATTTTTTTCAGAATTTTAAGCCTAGTAGTTTCGGAGATAAGGGGGGGGGATGGTCAAAAATCGTCTTTTTTCCTAAATTAGTAGCTCTATAATTAAACTGAGGCTTGATTACAACTTTCGCGTCGTTTCACACTTCAATTAGTTTCGCCTGCTCGGACTGACACGTGAACTCGGCACGTGTGGAAGCGCACACACGAAACACATTGAAACACTGACCATAAAAATTCCGTAAGATCAAGTTACGTTAAGTCAATGTGTTCTTTAGTTTTGTTTTTTTAGTTTTATGTTTTAATAGCTGTAGATAATAGAAATTCAACGCGCCCCACGATTTTATTTTAATCTGATCTAGGGCATGCAATCCCGGTATTTATTACTACTACAATACCGGGATCCCGGGATTGCATGCCCTAATCTGATCAATGCCGATTGACGAGGAGAGGGGCATGATAACTAATACAATACCTACGAATTATATTTTAGCTTTTAGTACCTACATTATGTACAGCTTTATACTCCTTCAAATAAAACCGTTTAACTTAAAAAAAACTATTTTTACTTGTTTTATTTTCCAGTTTGTAGCATTTTATTTACTTACTAGCTTCCGCCCACGACTTCGTCTGCGTGGAACCGGTATAAAAACCATCATATATTTTAATCCAGCCTATAAACTATCTTTGTGCAAAATTTCATCCAAATCGGTAGAGCAGCTTAAGCGTGGCGTGATTGAGTAACAAACAATCAAACATCTTAACATCCAAACTAAGGATTTATAATAAGTAGGTATTAGTAAGATTAGTAGGATAGGATTAAATTTTACTTTATCTTTTCGTCTAGTAGTACCTACCCATAACAATACAATACAATACAAATACTCTTTATTGCACACCTCACACAAACAAAGCAGTTACATAGAGAAACAACACAAGCTTTATTGAGCTCAATGTGAGACTAGATCGATTTGTCTAATGTCTATTGAATGTATGAACCCAACAAACACTGATAGGCCCAAGGTTACCAGAAGCGCAGGGAAGCTCAAAACAACTTTTTACAGGCTAGTAAAAGCGAAAAAGTCGTTCTTGGGAAATTGTATAAAATTCTACAATAAAATTCCAAAACACATTACCGAACTTACTGACTCTAAATTAAAATCTGTCGTAAAACGGACACTTATTTCAAAAGCATATTATAAGATAAACAACTACATCATGGATAGGGATATTTGGCAGCGATAAAATCCTGCACTAGAAATCTGTCGTAAAATAAATAGGCTTTCTACTGTAGCAATGTAATTTTAAAATTTTATAATACTCTGATACTGAAATGATATATTGTATACTGTTTTGAAAAAATGACACCTCGCCGAGTTTTTTACGCCGGTTCTTCTCGAGGCAGAGGTTTACTTTCCGAACCGGTGGTAGTTTATCGACATTCATAGGTGCATGTAATATGCCTACATTGAAGAATAAATCACTTTGACTTTTTTTATGTCTAATGAAGTATTAGATGAAGTTATAACTTATCTCAACAACTAAACTCCTTATTCGTATAAACTTCATTCAATTTTTATCAGTTAATAAAAGCGTAAATCATAAGAATAAATTAATCTATCTTTGAGCGTGAAAAATCTGATAGTTTAATGAAATCTCTAAGAGTCAGACGGATAACTCTACCATATTAAAACGCAGCACGGTTGTATGAACTTTTAGTAGAGTTGGTGCATTTCTCTTTTGGACAGGTAACACGGGCTTACAGACAGTTCGCTCTGACACCTCCGATGAAACGATTTAATATCAAATACTACTGTCGTCACAAAATGTAAAATTGTGTGTCCATTTATGGACGTTCTCGATAAAAAGTTTTATTGTAATACAATCAGAAATGAGGCTATCCGCAGCAGAACCAAGGTAACCGATATAGCCCTCCGAATCGCTAAACTTAAATGGCAGTGGGCGCCACATTGCACGTAGAACCGATGGCCGTTAGGGCGGAAAGGTTCTCGAGTGGCGACCACGTACCGGAAGACGCAACGTGGGTGGACAAGGTGGACTGATGACCTGGTAAAGGTCGCCGTAGTCCGCTGGATGCGGGTGGCGCAGGACCGGTCATCGTGGCACTCTTTGGGGAAAGCCTGTGTCCAGCAGTGGACGTCTTTCGAATGATTGATGATGATGATGATGATAATCCATAAATTTTGGGTACTATTGATTTTGATAAAAAGTGACCTGGATTTTTCAATGCATTTTAGGTTTCCGTTTTGTGACAATGTAGGAGAAACGTCACAAAATGGAAAAAAATGGTGACACTTATCGGGGTGACAAAAAGTAACATAACACTTTTTATGGAATAGGAACTCGTGAAGACTGCAATAAGATTGAATTTGACTTAAAAGGATTTTTTACCCGACTGCCAAAGGAGGAGAGTACCTAATGTTTTTCGAGTGTATGTAAGTATGTATGTATGTATGCATGTATGTATGTATGTATGTCTGTTTCTTTGTGGCCTCCTGTAGCCTAAACAGCTTGATGGATTTTGATGTATGAGGTGTCGTTGGATTCCTCTTAATCGTGGGAGTGACATAGGCTATAATATTTGTCAAAAAGCAGTCAGGTTTTTCGAAAATTCTTTTGATTTTACTTATTGTTCTAGGGAAATGTTTTTATTAAATTCAATAAATGGTAAGTTTTCAAAGTATACATACTCGTATATACCTAATATACCTTATATCCGCACTCTAAGTTGTCTTACAACTTACGAGTATACTTAATTTGTTTAACTTTGGCAAATTATTTGTTATTATATTGCAATAGATTCGTTTATTATGTAATAATTAACAATTAGCAATTCGGGTCGTTAAACTGTTGTTGATGAATGTTGTCAACAAAAAATAATCTTATGGCTTTAACTTAATTACAAAATAATTTGATTAAAAATTGGTTTTTCATATAGGTTTATCAATTATCTATACTAATATTACCATTATAGCCCTCCGAATCGCTAAACTTAAGTGGCAGTGGGCGGGGCACATTGAAAAGAAAAAAAAAAAGAAAAGAAGACATTTATTTACTACACAAAAGACACACAGAGACAAAGGAGTAGACATACAATACAATTGACACATATTGTGTGTCTTCGCGGCATTGCGCGTAAAACCGATGGCCGTTGGGGCGGAAAGGTTCTCGAGTGGCGACCACGTACCGGAAGGCGCAGCGTGGGTCCGCCCACAAGGTGGACTGATTACCTGGTAAAGGTCGCCGGAGTCCGCTGGATGCGGGTGGCGCAGGACCGGTCATCGTGGCTTTGGGGGAGGCCTATGTCCAGCAGTCGACATCTTTCAGCTGATATGATGATGATGATGATACTAATATTATAAAGAGGAAGTGTCTGTGAGATTGTAGCTTTATATGTTTGTATGTAACAATCTCTAGAACCACTGGACCGATTTCAAAAATTCTTTCACCTGCGTGTAACTTGGACTTTCCGGATGGTCATAGGCTATATTTTATCCCACTGGTTTGCCTGCGTTCCTTGCAATACGCGGGCGAAGCCACGCGGAAAGCTAGTATCTAATGTTAAATTTCCACGCATTATTTTTAAGAACACCTGGCTTCTTATATAATAGCTCATTGTTTATTTATTTAAGTATTCATTTGCAGTAGAATTATTTATGAAGAGGAATTCAGTAAAAAATAAATCGAAATGAAACTAATAATGTAACTACCTATTACGATCAAAAAAAAACTTGCAATTACTTAAAAACAGTAATGATTTTTTGAGATAAATTAGTTTCTTTGTCATTGTGACAAGACTTTTGTTAATCTTATATTAATTAATAGTGAGACAGCAAGTAAACACGCCGTATGGACAGCCTCGTAATTCCAACATCAAATCAACATCAATTCCGTCTTTATAATTCACCTAGAGAAAAATATCGCGTAACGTTCAAAAATAAGATCAGTAAATAAAACATGCGTTCGTATTCGTGATTTTAAAGTGTAATGTGATAAATTCGCAATCACGGGTGCGTTGTCCTGACCTGACCGCCGGTCCGGCGGTCCGGCGGTCCGGCGCGGTCCGGCGGCCGGCCGTGGGCGGCCGCGGTGGGCGTGCAGGCTGCACCGCCCCCCGCCCCGCCGCGCGCGCCTCACCCCCGCGCGCCCCACGCTGTTTATTCTCAGCCCGACTGGCGGGGCGCGCGACAGTCGCTCGTGTCACGCTGTAACAACCGCACGCGCGCGCGTTTCGCACCGGACACGGTCCGACACAGCGGTGCATTCGCTACCGGACATTGCAAAATAAAGTAATTGTGTTTCTCGTTACTGATCATAGTTTTAAACTGGAATTTCGTTGGTGGTGTCGGGGGTGCAGGGTTGCGTGGAAATGCATTTTCCGGGTGCATGGCGCAGGCGGGCGCCGCGCGGGGAGGGGAGGGTGCATGCGATGATGGACATCGTATTGATTTCTATCTGCCCGCGCCTCCCCTATTGTGGTGCACGTATCGATCGCTGCACCGGACTTGATTCAGTGTTGAGTGTCCCCTAATGTGTTAATCTTACGTCACTCCGATGCATGTACCGTGAGTTATTCTGAACGCGTAATTGTGGAAAGAATAATTACTTTATAATAGTTTTTCGAATTATTGCATTTGTTGTGTTATAGAATTGGCTATTAAAAATGATTTAACTTGATGTCGGACAATTGGTTACAAGTTATTTGTTTTGTTTCAATTAAGGCAGTTTTAAAAACATCTAAATACGCATTGATGCATTCAAACACGTTTATACTGCATCTTCGTTTATATATAAATTTATTACAACGCACTTTTTTTGAGGCTACATCCGGTGATTTGTTTAAAAATAGGTAAAAATAAATAGCAATAAACATTCGCTCGCTTCAATGAAATATTCAACATTCGCACCCTCCGCCGTAACTCAGACACGCGAACAGACGTACTAAACCCGCACCCGGAAAATATACCGGAACAACCCTTAAACCCGACACCAATAGTTTTCGTATTCGATGCATAAATAATGAGATTATATTTATTTGTAACATTTTTGGCATCGAACCAACAGTAGTAATAGTAAACTACATCACCGCTCGTAAAAATAAAGTTTTTTCAATAATCGAAAACGAAAACTATTCAGCCAGTGCTAAACGTCGAAACTTTTTCAGCGTCAAACAAAACAGGAACGGACAGAACAAGCTTTAAGCCGCAATTAATATTTACAAATTCAAAAAAGGAACGCAAGCACACGGAGCACTGAAAAGGCCAGAGGAGGCCCGTAACAGCCTGTTCGGATTTGTTTGGGACCAGGGAGCAAGGAAGGTGTGAAAGTGGCGGCGTTGTTAGCGCGCGCGGAATGCGCGGGAGTGGAATTTAGCGCGCGAGCACGCCCCGACTCCGCCGTGCCGCCCTCCGAACTGCCGGCCATGGCGACCGAAACTGGTAAGTACCTACAGTACACAAATATAATTCCTTAACAAATAAAAGAAAATATATCGTCGGGTGACAAGCAAAAGTCACTAAATACAGAAAAATAATTTAAGAAATAGCAACTGTGTTAACGTAGTAATAAGGTGGAGTTCTCCTTTACCTCTTACGTGTAATTAGTGACTTTTGCTTGTCACCCGACGATATAGCACAAAAGTTAGTGTAATCCCTGTAAAGTATCGTTTATTATGAACTAACTTTCGCAAAATTTAAAATTCACTCCGGTAGAAATGTTGTACATACAATACTTTTGTAATCGAAATAAATAAAAAAAATCTATGAAATAATTCACGCTCGTACCGTAACTCAGACACGCGAAATCTGGAAATCGAGAAACCCGGAAAAACAGAAGAGTATAAAAGATGAATATAAAATAAGCTGTGTTTGAATTTGAAATATGACAAGCAGTCTTTTAGACTGCTTGCCGGTTGCAAATAATTTAACATTAACTGGGGAAAAAAAAAACTTCCTCATCAATCTGCCAATCACGCACTATTCTTGAAATAAAAATAGGAAATCAATGATTATTTAACTAAGACAGTAATTATGTCCGGAGATATGTACAATTTCAAATAAGATTAACTGTGCAATTATAACCTATGTGAAATGTGTCTCTTTCGTACAGTTCTGCTCTACATTTTTATCTTCGTCCTCATAATCTCCGATTTAACAAAATATAATTAACTTTAAATAACAAATAAACATCCTAATTAGCAAAATAAACAAGGAAGTCTGTAGGTATTTTTCTCGTATAGTGCATATACCGGAAGTGCTACGAGCACTACGTAGCGCCGGGAAGAGCTTCCGGTAAAGCTCCGAGCAAGCTTACACGCGAGCTTCGATGTGTTTTATAGCGGAAATTAAAGTAACGATAGAACGTTATATTATAAATGGAGAGTATCATTATTAATCCCGTGGTAAATGTTATTTCAGAAAAATACGCGATTGAATGCATTTATGAATATTTCAGAAACTAAAGACTAAAAATTATGCCATTATTCAAAATAGCTTAGAGTCGCTTTTTTCTCACAAATTCTTGATCACACTTTAGGTATTTGACTTCGGGAAATACAGCTATACCCAAATAATATGAACATTTAAGTTACTAAGTATAAACTATCATCTAAGTATATTCCATCTAGTGAATAGTTTGTCTTGAAGTTATGAATCTTTTTGTGCACACACTGTTTAGAATTATAGTCCAGATCTAGACACTAAGCTTCTTATGTTACTGTATGAATGACTGTGTGAGCCTAATAAATAAATAAACTTGTCTATTTGTCAAATAAAGCAGTCTAATTTCACAAGATAAGTTTAGCTAAGATCCTTGAAGCCCCCTTAAACACAAGACAAATGCAATATTTATGCAGCCGTAAACAAATGCAAATTAAAAAAAGTTGCTTATTCAAATGCCGAATCCGAACATCCCCGGTACTCAATTGTTTACTAACAAAATGTATACGTACGTCATACGCACGGCACGGGACATGAGTTCGTTGATATTCACCCCCCAAAAGGGGGGAGCCACCCGGCAGGATAACCCCCCTCGGGGGATCGCCACAGCTCTCGTTTAATGACGTTTCTGTCTTTTATTCCACTTTTATAGGGTGTGATTTTGTTTTTCGGGCACATTTTCACTTTTGCGGGGCATTTGTTGTTTTTATGATGTTTCGTGACACGGTACGCGGTAGTCGGCGGCAATCAGATGTGGGTGTCGCGAATTATAAAGCGGATTTGTCTATGGTAGTGAATAATTTTTTATCGACTTCATTATTTTTCACCATTGCCTATTGACGCTGGCAACTTCTTGCGTCTTCCGCTTGCTGTTTCTTACTTTCACGGACCTTCATAATTATTTTAATGGATAATGGTACACAATATTTACTACTAGTTACTAATGTTATCTACTTAATACGTATTTAATATCGATTTTCCATGATAGGCTAATCGACGCTTGATAGGCTTCTGACATCAGATGAAGAAGACGTACGTATGTACGGACTCCAACGATTACGTACTAGTGATAAATTAAGAACTTTAAAACAAGTCTAGTAACATTTTGTTATACCAGCTCTATTTTTAATACGATAGTTGCGCGCGGTACCTTATTTTCTAATAACGCTCCAGTAAAAATTGCTTACATATAATATTGTATACCTACTCACATCATTTTAAATACAAATGGCTCTGGCGGAAATCGTATAATACGCGCGGCATCATGAAATAAACATATATATATATAGGTTTTTTAACAAATAAGGATTAAGTAAGCATAAAGAAAATAATAGTACCTATCAATGGATAGTTAAGTCGAGGGATAAAATGGATCATTTATGCCCGAGTTATTACACACTGCTTTTCACTTAGATTGCGAGAAAATAATAAATATTTGCAAAATTTAATACAATTATAGTTCATTCCCGCTAATTTACTTTTTAAAGTATTTATGTTTTATTTTCCATTAGGTACTTCAATGGTTCTATACGTTTTTAAAATAAATTTAGTAATATAAATAAAACACGGATAACAATTTATTAAAGCAAATCAAATACATTGACAAGTATATTCTACGAAGTGTTATTGTGCGTGTGGCTGTTAGGCCCGGTTATCTTAGTCTTTAAAACAATTTTACTTTGTGCACTAGAGCAGAAAATTGACATTTTGTGCAGCACAAAGACGAACTTTGCAAGGATGAGAAGTGAAAATAATATTGCCTCCTCCTCCTTTAGGACACAATCGGGAATAACGCTAGGAGAATCATGATGATGATAGGGAATAAATAATATGTACGGGATTTTTTTTTATTTCTTAAGAAGTATTTTAATGCTACTTAGTATTTATAAAATGCCGCGTTTGTATTATAAAATGTATACTTAATCATTATTCATACAGTGGCATACTATGTAGAAATATAATTTATTATTTTGTAGTTATAATTTTTTTTTGTTATTACAGACGAAATTTTATAAAAAAAATATAGTAGTTTCAACATTACCTCTTTCTCGTGTTTGTTTTTAATAAAGCTAAACTAAAGCTAAGCTAAGCTTTTCAAAATGACTTGTTTTAATGTTCATGTTTTTTTTCAAGTATATGGTGAAATTTGTTGGAACTAGCTTGAATATTCTGACTTAGGTAGGTACTACCTATTGAAAAAAAAAGATCGAAACAAGTGGTTGCAAAAAAAAACACATTAGAATTATTCGGCGAATGTACATAGGTACCAAAATGTGAACATGTTTATAAAATCAACAATACCTAACGAATTTTTTTAAATATTGCATTAATAAGTACAAAAAAAAATTGCAATTTCTCATACTATTATATATTATATTATAATGTTGGTATCTATTGCATTTTTTTTATCACAATATTTATTCAAACTTCATGGTTATCACAGTTTTAGACTCTGATTGAGCAGCAAGTACTGTCACAAACGTTTGAATTTTTCCATTTTTCTTACTACTATGTTACATGTCAAACAAACCGTCAAATTACAATTGCCTATTGCGTCTCTACGCACTTCGTTTTCACCTAGAGATTTTGATTTTTTCCGGTACTCAATACGTATCTATGTATTTTTTATTTATATTTTAAAGTTGACTGGTTGTAGTAGGTAGTTGATAGGTGCTGCCATCGTCACTATGACGAAAGAAGCGAAATAAACCAAGATTTTTGAAAAATTCCGAGACTCTAGCGTCCATTGCTATGTGGTCACGTTAACCCACATGTAACCCTATTTAAACTTGCGCATACGTTTGCCCCAGGACAAAGAAATTCGCGTCATTTGAAACCCAAATGTATTCAGGGAGCAAGCAACAGTGTAACAAACAAGCGGCAAAATAAAATGGCAAACGGCAAATTTCAATTTCAACGCGGTATCACAGCGGTCGTTTACCTGAGATAGGGGTACTAGTCGCGGCTTTTCAGGCCGTATGTGTGGGCCGACTGCCGATTTGATAGCCGACTTAGCCGACATGATTGCGATGATTTGGCGTAGCACCAACAAATTGAGAGGTTTAATGTGTCTAAGAACACGCCATCAGATATATCGGAGCGGCTGTAGTGCTTACAAATGTCTGAACACGTCTCTATTGTTGAGGCATTAGCGACGTGTTCAGATTTGTGAGAACTTTGACCGCTCTGATATATATGACGGCGACTGTACTACTTAGTTGACGCAGCAGGGGGTTTCATTCCGATTTCATTAGGTACCTATCTGAACAAGTTTTTGTGAAAAGCTGGACAACATACCTATATAAACACATTATTACACAAATAAATGCAAGCAATTTTCAAAGCCTTTTTTTTCTCATCGATACGAGATATATTATTACTCATATAAAAAATATAACTTAAAACTACTACAAAAACTTCGCCAAACTGCGAGGCGGTTTGTTCATACACTCATTCTTTGCTTAATTTGCTCTAAGAACATATTATTATGCTAAAACTAGGGGTATGTTTAATTGTATAACTTGTTAACTGAATATTATTAAATGAATTTCAAAGTCAAAGTCAAAGTGATTTATTCTTCAATTTAGGCATATTACATGCACCTATGAATGTCGATAAACTACCACCGGTTCGGAAAGTAAACCTCTGCCTCGAGAAGAACCGGCGTAAAAAACTCGGCGAGGTGTCATTTTTTCAAAACAGTATACAATATATCATTTCAGTATCAGAGTATTATAAAATTTTAAAATTACATTGCTACATTAGAAAGCCTATTTATTTTACGACAGGTTTCTAGTGCAGGATTTAATCGCTGCCAAATATCCCTATCCATAGTCGTTTATCTTATAAATCTTATAATATGCTTTTGAAATAAGTGTCCGTTTTACGACAGATTTGAATTTAGAGTCAGTACCTAAGTTCGGTAATGTGTTTTGGAATTTTATTGTAGAATTTTATACAATTTCCCAAGAACGACTTTTTCGCTTTTACTAGCCTGTAAAAAGTTGTTTTGAGCTTCCCTGCGCTTCTGGTAGGTACTTAGTAGCTACTTAGGTACTAAGATATAAAAAATAAATTGATGTTTTTCATCACACTACTTTCAAACTTAACAATCAACGTAAAACACTAAAAACGCAAAATCGATAATCATAATCAGTCACCCCCTAAATTCTACGCACGTACATACCTATATTCCGATTAAGTAGCGACTGAAACGAATTCCGCTCAAACATAAAACAGTCCCCCGTTAATTAGTCATTGCGACAAAGCCCGCCGGCGACAACTGAAGACTTGCCACTTCGTTACTGTCTCAGCTAGAATTAAACTTGCAAAGATAAAACAATATAGATTGTTAAATCGACGAGAACTCGCCCCACGCGACGAGAGGGCACACACTATTTAATTTTGTGTAGAAGCGCCCCATTCCTTTTTGCTGCGTTGCGCGTTGAACTCTTGGAGCTAATATTTATTTACTGTGTGTGATGTTTACTGTTTGTGCCAGTTGGTGACACGGCACAGATTTTCTTTTTTTTTCTTGTGACTTTGTCTTGTAATAATGTATGTTGTGTTACGAATAAATTTTGCGAGTAATTAATTGTATGTCATAATTTTTGTCTATTAACCGTAATAATGTAATTTTAACGTAACTGGTTTTTTAATCATAAGTTAATAAGTAATTGTTAATCGCTGTCGCAGACGTCCAAGATACAGGCTCAGCCTAGTTAAGTATGGATATGTTTTGAATGCCAATCTGTTTCTGCTAAATAAACTATTTGTATTTATTAAGAAATATTAATAATCGCGGAAACCAAAAACAATTTATTATGATAGTGAGTGTGTTAAACCTACAAGAAGGATTATTTAGATCGTCACAATGAGCCAGGATATGGCATACCAAATTATTTTTATTTTCATCACGGTTAAACTTATAAATTCGCAAAGCAATCAGTAAAGATTCATAACAAACTTAACCGATATCTAACAAAAAACAAATACTCAACGTTTTTTTAATGTCCTTAATTTTCAATACCTATGTATCCGTTGTGTGACAACCTTTAACTGCATAGAAAACATCAAAAAAACTGATAATTTATTGTCTTTTACGAAATTAATAGTAGGTACTAAGTAATAAAATCCCACAAGGTACCTATTAAAAAAAAGTAAACAACACTTTAAAATGAAAATGTCCAATTATAAAGATTTCCTGAAACATGGACAAGAGTATTCAGATATTTCTAACTAAATAAACTACCTAACAGTTTCTTTACCAACTTTAATAACTGCAAATAACTAGTGCTTATACAGAATTGCATTTAAATTCTGTCCGTAATTAGAGGAAGTCAAAATCACGATACAATGTTATGTACTGAAATTATGTGGCTTTAAAATGTTGTAAGAGAAGTATATAGTGAATTGGGGACATACACATTCAAACCCATAAATCTAAAACTGTGCAGAGCCTGCAGTGAAGCCGTGAAAATCCGATTTCGCTGGGATCAAAGAGACCCTCGCAGTGATTGTAGATCAGAATTAATCCATAACTATCTGAATCACCGGATTGTGAAAACACGTCCAAATGGAAAATTTGGACTGCCCTGTACCTGAATAGGTACTGTTTTACAAATGACGGAACAGAGGTGTTTAGGGTGTAGGGATAAATGTTCCCATTTATTTCCAAAACGGCTTGACAGAATTAGACATGGTTTTTTACGTACTGATTCATGATTGGTGACGACAACATTTTATTTTACCTGCATAATTTTTTAGGGTTCCGATACCTCAAAAAGAAAAAACGGAACCCTTACAGGATCACTCGGTTGTCTGTCTGTCCGTCTGTCACACCCGATTTGCTCCGAAACTACTGGACCGATTGAGTTACAATTTGTTATACATATGTAAATTGGTGAATTCTGAAGAAGGGGGCCACTTTTGGGGGGTAACCTGGAAAATTAAAAACAAAAGTTTCGCAAACTGTATTGTGACATATTAAATTAAAGGGGACGAAAATTGACCATTGCACCCCCCTTATCTCCGAAACTACTAGGATTAAAATTCTGAAAAAAATATGGAAAATAGTTCCTTGCCTAAAGATAACAGGAAAACCTATAAGAAGTTTGAGTATTCACAAACACTTATGAAATTTAGATTATATACGGAACCCTCACCACGCGAGTTGAACTCGCACTTGTCCGGTTTTTTAATAATATCTACCGTGAATATTTGAAGTATCTTTCTGAAATCGGTTTTAAAATTCCCATGTGTTTCAAAGATTCTCCGCAAAAAAATTCAAAAAAAAAACAATTAAACTATTATGTTTTCCGCCTTAAAACTGTTGTTACTAAACTATACTGCCGTGTCAATCCTATCTCATGTATCTTGAGATATATCAGTTACGCGTAACAGGTCTAAATCTGTTTATTTTCCATGCCTTTATCGACGTACATACTCAGGTTTTTTAATTTAACTTACCAATTCCGTGTAGCTCTGTTTTTACCATAGTAAATCATGGCTAAATACTGTACAAAAAAAACTTCAAACGGCGTTTTCTCAAAACTATGCTTTTTGAGATACATGATATAGGCTTGACACGGCAGTATACCTACCTACATTAGTGGGAATTTACGTACCTACCTACAGTCAATGTTAACGATATGATTACACTTTTGCGCCTTGTTCCAACATTATCTTTGAGACACGCGGGTTGTAAAGGGTCTGCTATACGGTCGCCAACAAGCCCCTCCGTTCGAGCAACCTTGGTCGGCGCCGACCGTGTATACTTGTTTGCAGCAAAATTACATACTACTTACAAGGGTCGGTGCTGGCCAAGATCGCTCGGTCGGAGGGGCTTGTTGGCGACCGTCTAGCAGAAGCTCAAGTCATGCCTCACGTGTGACTGTGAATCCCAACTGGTCGCCATTTGCAATGATTGGTTGAGGAAAATGGACGAACTGTAACTGCGATCAGATAACATCTCCAACGCCTTGACATTAGGTCTTCATTAGAATAATGTCTATAATGAGATCACTTTTCGCCGATCGCTCATTTTGGACGGTTGTTAGCATTTTTTGTTTTTTAGTTTAATTTACGAACATTTTTAGGTTTCACCCAATAACTCACAGACTAGTTCCCGTTGACCTACAATTATAATATTTTACACGCAGTGCGCGCTTAAGTGGCAGTGGGTCGGGCACGTTGCGCGTAGAACCGATGGCCGTTGGGGCGGAAAGGTTCTCGAGCGGCGACCACGTACCGGAAGGCGCAGCGTGGGTAGGCCCCCCACAAGGTGGACTGGTGACCTGGTAAAGGTCGCGTCATTCTGGCATTCTTTGGGGGAGGCCTATGTCCAGGAGTAGACGTCTTTCGGCTGATATGATGATGATGAAGGTTTTACACACAACACAACTACATTACAAGTAAAGGAATAAGTAATTCAGACTTTTGTGAAATTGTAACATTTATATCGTATAAAAATACTGTCTGAACGAAACCAGCGTAAAGGGACACGCAGACGCCGGGTAAACACTTCGCGACGGGAGCTCACTATTTAGACACGCAACAAAATAAAATTTACCTACCTAATTAGCTACAAATCACGAGAGTCCGGCACGGAACCCTCGTGCGCGAGTCCGACCCGCACTGGACGGTTTTATTCAATATTTATTAGTCATTTTGCTGATAAGTAGATAGGTAATTATTCTTCTTGAATTAATGGTATTTTCCATTAAAACTGCCGCGAAAAGATTAGGTACCTACTGTAAACACGAACACGTCCAAAGTTTGATAATTTCATTATTTCATTGCATTTTCTTTGCGATCTGAACCTAAATGTAAATTCTACATGTTCTTGGTCATCGAAGTTATTACACCATAAATGAATTTATAAAATTTATAAATTAATTTATGGTGTAATAACTTCTATGACCAAGAACATGTAGAATTTATTGAGCCTGTATTTATTTAATCATATGGTGTATATACGTTGTAGGAGGTGGTCTAAAAACTATCATAAGTCAACATCCAGGTTGCCCAGTCAGTTAACAGCGTCAGGTGTCACATTTAGGTATATAGAGGCCCTCCGGGTCGCCCTGGTAGCACCCTGCCTGATTGAGCCTGTGCCCAGCAGTGACATGTAAATATACTGCGAATGATGACGATTATCCGATTATTTAAACCTTAAAGTGACTATGCAATATTAACACGCAGTACCTATACCTAATTAAATATAAAGATAAAGATAAAATATAAAGTCATTTATTTGTCCAACATTGGTTACAGGATGTTACAGAATTATGGTCAGTTTCACTATGTGGCGCCAAGATCATATGCATATGATATAGGCGCCACATAGTGATCACATAGTGACATATACAAATATGTCATGTACGTGAGCCCGATTATTTATTGAGTAAGTATTTTCTTCAGGCGGCGCCGCGGCCGGCGCGGGCGCAGGCGGCGAGCAGCAGTACTCGCTGCGCTGGAACGACTTCCACTCTGCCATGGTCTCCTCGTTCCGGCGGCTGCGTGACGAGGAAGACTTCGTTGACGTCACGCTAGCCTGCGCCGGGGCTACGTTCACAGCGCACAAGGTACCCCAGAATATGGTTCCCTAGTGGAATATTTTTTAGCAATAGCCGAATTTAAGTACCAATACGATTAGACAGCGCATGTTTTACCAATTCATCTAACAACGACACTTCACGAGTGCAACACTGGCTTAACTACAGTCGTCAGCTGATTTTTATAACTTAAGTAATCAATTAACATTGAGCATTTAACTTTTCGTCCAATATTCCGCAGTGTCTCAAGACGAGAGTCTTTGACCAGTGTGTGTTGCCATTGATGACATATGGCACTGAAACTTGGTCGCTTAATACGGGCCTCATAAGAATGCTCAAAGTCACCCAACGGGCAAAGGGCTATGTTAGGAGTTTCTCTGTGTGATCGCATCAGAAATGAGGCTATCCGCAGCAGAACCAAGGTAATCGATATAGCCCTCCGAATCGCTAAACTTAAGTGGCAGTGGACGGGGCACATTGCACGTAGGCCGTTGGGGCGGAAAGGTTCTCGAGTGGCGACCACGTAGGCGTGGCGTGTTTAGGCCCCCCACAAGGTAGACTGATGACCTGGTAAAAGTCGCGGGAGTCCGCTGGATGCGGGTGGCGCAGGACCGGTCAATTTGACACTCTTTAGGGGAGGCCTATGTCCAGCAGTGGACGTCTTTCGGTTGATATGATGATGATGATTTATTTAAAACCTGTATTAATTCGTCAATTGTTTTTGTAAGGTCGTGCTATCGGCATGCAGTCCATACTTCAGGAAACTGTTGAAGGCGAACCCCTGCCAACACCCCATCGTTATACTCCGGGATGTCCACGATAAGGACATGGAGAGCTTACTCAGGTATAAATATGAAAGACTATTGCACGTGCTTATTCCATCTTGGGCTTGCGCACAAATCACGCGAGGTTCGATAGATAGATAGGAGGGGCAGAAAAAAATCACGACAGATCACGTTGGGGGAGGGGGAGGGGGGATATAAGGAGACGTCACGTGTATCGATAATAAGTATAATAAATATATCATCACATTCATAAGTAAGATACGAAAAAAAATACGATAGGTTATGTGGGGAGGGGGGATCAAAAAGTAGCCGAAAAAACCTCGCGTGATTTGTGCACAAGCCACTTCAGTCAAAGGAAAATGTCCCAAAAAGCGGAAATTGAAGAATTACATGTTCTAATGATTGGATATTGGATACTCAATCCAGTCACGCAAAAACTTGAATAAAATATAGCTAATAAATACAAAAATGTATAGCCTGGATTTAATAAAAGCATACGTTTTATCCCGATAATCACTCCCAAGTGGGATGATAATTGACGGTGGAATTTGCTACGGAAATTCACAAGTATATAGTAGCTATCTAGTTAATATCTAATAATTAACTCATTTGACAGGTTTATGTATCAAGGCGAAGTCCACATAGGGCAGGAGCAGCTAAAAGAGTTCCTGCGAGCTGCACAACTCCTACAAGTCCGAGGGCTGACCGACGTCCCGCCGACTGCGCCAGTGCCCACGCTTGACCAGAAAGCTTCACCGGTTGGTCACAGTTTTCATTATCAATAGATGATCTAACAAGTTAAAACAAGAGTGATTGGCAGTTCAATCTGGATTTAAAGCCATGACGTCACGACCAAGTGCGTGTCGGGCCACGCGCAGTGTAGGGTTCCGTAGTTTCATGAAAATTGGCCATTCCAAGTACAGTATTAAGTTGGTCGACTATTACCTACTCGGTAACTATAGTTATGCCTGCATAATCGATATAGTTTTCCTTTTAAATTCTTTATATGAACTACTGCCACAATTTTTTCACATTTCCAGTATTAGCCATTTAGACGGCAGAGGGGAGGGGGGGAAGGGGGGGGGCACTTGTCTCGAACAAAACTTAGGGCTTTAAAGCCTAATATCACGCAAATGGATCACTGAAATTAAAAATGGATGGCTTTAATAAGAAAAAAAATACATCCCCACTTTAAGTGTAGGGGGAGGTACCCTACTTTTTTATGATTTTATTCTGTCGACCTCTCCTCTTTTATTTTGAAGACCAGTTAGCTTAGTGGGTAGTGACGCTGCCTACGAAGCTGAAGGTCCTGGGTTCGAATCCCGGTAAGGGCAAATAGGTATTTGTGTGATGAGCATGAATATTTGTTTCTGACTCTTGGAGGTTTTCTATGTATTTAAGTATTTGTATCAATTAATATATCATCGTCTAGTACCCATAACACAAGCCTTATTGAGCTTACTATGGGACTAGGTCGATTTGTGTAAGATCGTCTTCTAATATTTATTATTATTATTTATTTATTTATTCTAACATTTTGTCGGCGTGATTATTTTTATATACCCATACCGAATTACAGTTATCTAGTAGTAAGGGTCACTAAGATAAGCCACAGATGGACAGACGGACATGGCCAAACTGTAGTTCCTTGTTGACTACGGAACCCTAAAAATGCTTTGATCCTTGCAACGAGCTAAGCTCCGCCCCTTCCTACAAATAATGCGAGTCAAGGCGATTGTGCAACATTCCTAACCTTACATCATCTGCAGCAATCAAATACATCTTGGACGGAGACGGGGTCCGGCGGGTCGCGGGAGGGGCGGGAGGGCACGGTGCGCGAGGGCCGGCGCGCGCGCAGGCCGGAGGAGGGCGCGTCCAGCACGCCGCCGCCCAAGAGGGCCAGATCCTCCGACCTGTACCAAGCGCAGATGAAGACGAGGTGAGGATAGTCCTATTTTCTATAAACATTGTCTATATAGGTACTATTAGAACGGAGCTTTTTCACTTCTGCAACTTTGCAGAATTTTTAAAAAATAACTATAGCACCTAGAGACATGAATCTTTCACCAAAAGATAGCGTATGATCTGTAGTATTAGGAACTACTCTTAACTCCATATCGACAAAGTGGGACCTTTTCCCAAAAACCGTCACATATAGCGTATGTCAATCCTAAAGCATCCATTGTATAAGTGCCGGTGATAAAAATGTTGAACCTGGATAAGTAGTTATGAAGCTTACCCTACGAAGTTAGAGATATGTTGACACGTTTCCACCTTATTCCTTTGTAAGAACATATATCGACTTTCCTGAATCATAAAAATGTAGACAACTACCTATTCATAAGACCGGCAGAGGGTCTGACCCCCCGCTCCTGTGAACTCCCCAACAGCAAGACTTAGGTGAGCACTCAGTCGAGATCGAAAGCACTTCTTCTTCGGCAGTTTCGCTTTAACATGGCTACGCCCTTTCTGACAGTTGAGAAAATCTTCCGATATTTTTAACATATATATATATATTATGATCTTATTATGTGGTTACGTCCATACTAATGATCCTGTAACCGTTCCGGGTGTAGGACGGAGCAGCTTCTAGCGCAAAGCAGCCCGGAGCGCAACGGCCACGAACATCTGTTCGGACCGGCGATGGACCAGAACGCACACCTCTCTGCCAACCTTTCTAACAACCTGGTAAGCACACAACATCCAGTATTTTTATGCTACGAACAGGGCCTGGCTGATAATAAGAGGACGCCGTCGCCTAATAGACTATTCTACATTTTTTTTATATATTTAAAATGTTCGTATAGAATAGATTCGATAGTCAACTTTTGTTTTTATTAAACGAAGTACCTACCTCGCTCCTCAACCACAGCCGCGGCAGCTCAAACGGCATCTTAAGCACGCTAGCCCAGCGCTGGGACTCGCCGCTGGTGTGGGGCATGCGCAGCTGCACGCGCCTGTCTCCGCTCCAACGCGCCGTTTTTAACTTGTTTTTTTTTATTGATTTTAAATTGTTTTATTTTATTTCATAAATACTAACTAACCCTAGTCTTAAATTATACTGTAATAACTAACAAACTATGGATCACGTTGTCCGAAATAAATATTTTGAATTTGAATTTATTTCCTCAAAATAATATATATAATGGTTAAATTTGAACGTTATTTATTCGCGCCAAAAAGGCAGCCGCCATCATCGTGACGTCATACTAAGAAGACACCATGTGCAGAAACATAGAAACGTCAAATGTTGTTTACAACGACAACTTGTTTTTGGATTTGCTATTCTGATGTAACTCACAGCTCAGTTCGTGCAATTATCTAAACTCAAATATCAATTAAGTCACGCTCATTCGTTTTTCAGCACCTAAAGACACCACAGTCAACGTATTCAAGTTTCCTTTCCCACAGTCTGGAGATGGCGAGGAATCGTCATCGGACGCTGGTGCCAGCGACACGGAGGGGGAGCCTCGCGCCAAACAAGAGCCCATCGACTATGACGATCCAGCTCACGTGGCCAACACCAACGGGGCGATGCCGCACAGCTTCCCTGGACTGCTGAACCTGCAAGGTATGGCAAGTAGGCCTTAGAAAGTCCAGGTCAATTTACCCTGGAGAGACCTAGGAGTCATCGGTAAATAATGATAACCCTGTAGGAAAGTAACGACACGTTTCGTCAGTAGCTAGGATGCCCTGGCGTGGATATTTGATCAGAGCTTGCTCTGGTAGGAGCAAAAGGATCACAAATACCTATGCAGTTAAATGGGTCATTCCCATCTTCCAAAGCTATCCAACCCAGGTTCAATATGCAACCTGGGTTGGATAGGTTGGAAGATGGGAATTGCCCCGTTAAATGATGCGCTGTTGCAAATTGAATAGAAATTAACTTATTAAAACGCAATTTTTTTATCAAAATCATGACAATAACCTTTCAATTCCAGGATTCCCCGGACTCCCTGGACCATCAGGGATACCAGATAACTTCGGTGAGTAATGTACCTATCGCATTCTACTTCTTTGTAACAATATTGCCTCCCTAACGTGACTCAATAATGAATCAATTTTTCCAAGTCGCGGTAAGAAAACAATTAGACCCGACCAGAACATATTTCAATTAAAAATTAATGACAATTTATCGATTAGCGGACAACCGAGTCAATCGCATCATTAAGTACGCGTTATTGAGTCATGTATGTACCGCATGCCGGCCGATACCTAACACTAACATTCTATTAACGAGAGCGGCAGGCGCTCGAGCACCCCAATAAACGGTCACAGTGACCTCGGTCCCCCGAGCGGTTAGGGAAGTCGACGCAACAATGGAAGCGAGAGAACGCTCTCGAGCGAGTCAGGCGTCCGGTGGTTAGGGCGAGAGACGAAAATGAACGCGAACTCCGTCTGCCCCAGGAGCGACCTGGCCGGGCGGCGGCGACGCCCAGCCGGAGCACTTCCCCCACAGCGGCACGGGTGAGCCGCACAAGCCCGCCTGCCCCGCCTGCGGCAAGCGCTACTCCAACAACTCCAACCTCAAGCAGCACCTGCTCAACGTGCACGCCGCGCCCGCGCAGCCGCACCGCTGCCCCGCCTGCGGCCGCGCCTTCAAGACGCGCCAGTACATGCAGATACACATGAACTCCATCCACGGCATCAAGCAGCGCCGGCGCGCCTCCCCCGCGCCCCCGCCCGCCGACCTCGGCCGATACACATACAGTAGCGCTTAGTGTGACGTGTGGCGATGTCTCTAACCGCCGCCTCTGTGTTACAGGGGCGGCCCTGGCGGGCGGGGCGCTGGGCTACCGGCCGCAGTGTCCGCTGTGCGGCCGCGTGTACTCGTCCACCTCCAACCTGCGCCAGCATATGCTCAATGTGCACTCGCAGACCGACCGCGACCAGTGGTTCCCGTGCCAGCACTGCGGCAAGAAGTGCAAAACGAAGCACTACCTCATCAACCACCAGCTGCAAGCGCACGGCATACGCCAGCGACAGAACTCTTAGAGACGGCGAGTCGGCGCGGAGCCTGCGCCCGCGCCCGTGGCGCCCGCGGCGCCCTCCGCGGTGGCGCCCTACCCGCCGCGACCGCCGCTCGCCTGGTGGTGTCGCCCCGGCCACGCGGCCCGGGGCTGGAGCGCACTCGTCGCCGACGACTAGCGCGTCGCTCGCGTGTAGCGGGGCGGGGGCACCGTCGGTTTTGCCACGTCTGACTAACTGTTGGCATTGCAGATGCCGCGGCCGTGGCAAACCCGGCGGTGGGGGGGTGTCCGCTGTGCGGCGCGGGCCTGCGCTCGCCGGCGGCGGCGCGGCGGCACCTGGCGGCGCACTACCCGCGCGACTCGCCCTACTGCCCGGTGGCCAGCTGCGCGCGGCTGTTCGCGCACCCCAACAGCGTGCGCAACCACATGCGCCTGAAGCACCGCCCGCAGTGGGAGCGCATGAAGACGCTGCGCTGGAGCTGCGGCTGGGCCTAGCGCCCGAACGGACGGCTGTGAACGAACCAAGTGCGACTTAAACCGGAACGATCTCGACGCATTTCTCGCGCGCGCGCGACTAGGATATATCGACTGAAAATTATTTTTGTAGTAGATTAGACTGATATTGTTTACGTAAGGTATAGGTATTAAGCGCGTAAATAAGAAATGTGATGTTTGGTGCCATTGATAGATAACCGAGTGCTTAGGAGTGACGATCGTTCCCTCGACTTCCTGACGCCTGTACTCTTCCATTGTTGCTTCGACACTTCTCCCGCCGACGTTTCGTGTCCTCTAGACAGTGATCCTTTCGTTTCGGTGTCGTCATATTGTAAAGAAGAGCCGTGCGGTTATTGTTCGACTTGTAAAAATGCCAATCTATTCCTACACAAAACGCCAAATGCATTTTTAGTCCACGGCAGGTAAGCCGTAGGCATTTTTGCTGAAGTTAAACAATAATGGCATTTATATTTTCATAGGAAGCCGTTTATAAGAATGTGTTCATGAAATAGACTAACTTATTTTAACCGACGCGACGCCATGGTTGTTCAAATGAAGATACCAAATAGTGCCAATATTAACCCACCTCCGCGCATGCAAAGATCTCAATTAGCGAAGTTTTAATAAGAAATAATCGCCTCTTAACAGTCATAACTGAGATGCTAATGGGTGACTTGCTTGTAAGTGAACATCGTTGGCTAATGAGATGATGTCACGCTACTTAACTACTTACCTAATTTATAGAATAACGTTTTGGACGAACCATCGCGTCGGATACTCTATGAAAAATTAAAATTTTGTCTCGCGACATACTGCGTGCGTACTTATGTATATTTTCGACCATAGTTAAGACAATACGAAATAGAATTAAAAATCAAATGCCTTTTAGCGCAATAGGTACCTAATATACGTTCAACCAGCATAGGGTTTATTTTTAAAAAGTTGAAGTACTTGGCGAGCACAATCAAAACATATCTAGTCAATGTAGAAAGTACGGAGGGTTTATTTAATATAAATAACCATTTTCCATTCGCATATATTTTCGTATTAATGAATGAAGAGGGTTACGAGTAAGTTTTATAGAATTTATTCTTTTAATGAAGTTTTAGTGGATGAAGTGCTTAGACTGGACGATTGTTATACATTATGCATAATTACTATAGATAATTTGTCATTCCTTGATTGTAGCTTGTTATTCCATAATTAAATTACCCGTAGCATATAAGTCAGACGTATTAGTGTCGTAGTCTTCCAAAAAAAACGTTTAATTTTCTATTTGCTTTATTTTTACATAGACGGCCTAGCGTAAAGTCCAGTCTGAAACTCAATATGTATATAAAAATAGCATAACAATAATGGTTGCCTTCAAAATATATGCGATAGGAACCCATGTCGAATAGATCTCAAAAATTAATATTGGTAAATTAGCGAGTAGTGAAATTGTTCCTGACCGCCTGTGAGGCATTGTCTATATCTATGATTATATAACTATTTTTAAGCGTACAACATTGTAAATTAGTCAACCCAATAACCAAAATGTTCAATGTGAGTAAACGATTCTAGTTGCGATTGTATTAGTGATACGATATATACGTAATAATTTAATTTTTACCCGAAAAAAGTGTCTGCTTATATAATATACTATACAATAAAACTACGAAGTAGAATAGGCGTATTTCACTAACCTAACGCTCACACTTCTAGAATACTGATATTATAAAAGGTAAGATCTGCCACACCACTGACAATCTACTCTGAACCTTAGCGGCATATACTTAAGGTGTGGTTTTCAGGTGGTTCGCGGCGGACGCAAGACCTCCTGCGCGTGCGCGCCACGGACCCGCGGCCGTGTCCTAAGTGCGGGAAGATCTACCGGTCTGCGCACACGCTGCGGACGCATCTTGAGGACAAGCACACCGTCTGTCCTGGCTACCGGTGCGTAACATAAGGAAATTGCTGACAATCCGGCTCGAAGGACCAACACTAATGGCTCTTTTTCATTACAGTCATGATTTGTTGACTATTTATTAAAGTAAATGAATCAGTAAACTGAACATAGTCTCATTAGGCTCACACAATATATCTTAGAAAAGGATTCTGCACATCCAGAAATACGTCAACATCCTGTAATTTTGTGCTGACCAAAGCTAATATGACTTAGATATATTCTCAACAATACTCAATTTGAACTTGTAGTGTAATAACTATTGCCCATCAAAGTTCCTTAGTTTTGTCACTGACACACTCACTGACTTACCTACCTACTGACTGATCATCATAATTCTAATAAGGTACATCTAGTAGACCCACAAGCTCCAAATTTTAAACAATAGTTTTTAGCCTATCAATTCATAAAACACCTAAAAATATTGCTATTAGAGTCATGTTTCAGAGATATACAACTGCATAAGTATGTAATCCTACACAAATACATGCGATTGCAGAGTTACTTTTGTAGTTCCTGCAAATAGTAATAACAAGGGAGGTACAGTGCACTATACAAAGCACCTACTCAGAAATATGCAGATTCAGACGCTTATCCGACAATAGCTATTTTTTTCTTTTTGATCCTTTTACTGTCATCTTCATCATCTTCCTGTTTCCCGGTGGTGTTCGGTGGTAGGAGCCCGGGGTCCACTTTGGCACCTAATCCCAAGATTTGGCGTTGCCTTCGTAAAACTACGAAATGCCACAGATGGCATGTTTCCCTCTGGGTTGGAAGGTCAGAAACATGACCGGTTTCTAAAACTAGACCGGTTTCCACACGATGTTTTCCTTCACCGAAAAGTTACTGTTACATCATCATCGTCACCATATCAGCCGAAAGACGTCCACTGCTGGACATAGGCCTCCCCCAAAGAGTGCCAAAGTGGCCGGTCCTGCGCCACCCACATCCAGCGGTCGTTTACTATGGGCCTCGTAAAAAGGCTCAGTCACGCAAAATAGAGACGGCTATGTTGGGAGTTTCTCTGCATGATCGCATCAGAAATGAGGCAAGGTACTAGTGTTACATATCAAATGATATTTCGTATATAAGTCATCGCCAACTACTGTCATGTCATAAATATGTCAATTTCATTGTTTCAGGTGCGTTCTCTGCGGCACTGTGGCCAAATCCCGCAACTCGCTGCACTCACACATGTCTCGGCAACATCGCGGCATCTCCACCAAGGACCTGCCCGTGCTGCAGATGCCCACGAGATTCGATCCGGAACTCGCCAGCCAGTAAGTATAACTCAATGTAGTAACAAATACAAAACCTCTTAGCACGAGTTATAGAAGCGCAAGTCTGTTTTTAATGAAAGGAGAGGAAAAAAAACTTCCGCGTGTGCTAAAAATTATTAACCCAGAAATGTGCACATAGTTGCATCTTATGCCCGGGATTATAGGGTCCCAAGTCTCCCAAGAATTGGCGGACACTAGATTTTTGCACCCTAATCTTTATAAATATACTGATCCAACTATCTTTCCTCAGACTCCTAGCGAAAGCCGGTCTCAAAGTGTCACCCGAGCAACTGCGCGCGCGCGCCTCCCCCACCGGACCACGGCGGTGCGACATCAAGCTCGACGCCAAGTCCGCGGCTTCAGAGAGCAGCTCGATCTGCGGCGACAACGACAACGATGACCTCAGCCAGTCGCGCTACGGGGATCTGCCGGTGTCTCCGCCTCGTAAGTATTCCCAATAGATGGCGTTGTAATATATTCCCTGACAATTATGATCTACGTACCTCTAAGCAAGAGTGAACACGCTATTAGTGAAGGAGCTTCGTCTTAGATTCTGTCGTCACTTACCATCAGATGAAACTAGGGTCAATCCCTGATCAAAAATCATTGCTTGGTTCCGCGCGCGTTGTTAATCTGTTCGTAA
Source organism: Epinotia nisella (assembly GCA_932294315.1). Classification (NCBI taxonomy): domain Eukaryota; kingdom Metazoa; phylum Arthropoda; class Insecta; order Lepidoptera; family Tortricidae; genus Epinotia; species Epinotia nisella. The sequence continues at coordinate 2,076,605 of OW028677.1, forward strand.
TGCAAGATCATAAAAATTTTATTTGATATACCATGACCAGTATGAATCAACGTGATAGTCAACGATCTATTGAATCTCGTGTCATTCGGTAATGCGTAAGGGCTATTAGACAATCTCCAGAGGACTCACATGCCCATCAACCCTTGATTGATTTGACGATTCGCTGTGTTGACAACCCCAACTCCCCTGCCTCCCCCCTCTCCCCCCACTTTCAACACAGCGTATCCTCGGGAGCTCTGGCAACCTCACTCACCCACCAGGAACAAAACACCACATAGAGATACTAGTTTTCTGCAATGTGAAGGTAAAACGCGCCCGAGCAAGCAAGATTATTGTCAGCTGTGTCTAGATGTGCCATGTCCTCAAGTATTCTTATTATGGCGGTCTTCCGCCAGCTTACATTAACATGTTTCTTCCCGACAGACATCAACAGCCTGGCCAACACGACCATCACAAAGGTCCCGGCGGTCCGCGCGCTGGCGGCGCGCGCGGCGGAGGGCGCGCACGCGCACGCCCCGGCGCCGCGACGCGATGACTACCCGTATAACGCCAGCTCTACGCTCATAGACACTTATCTGCAGTATATCGGTGAGTCTCTTCATCAGTTTCAACATGGGGGTGGGAAGCTAAAATAATGGGTTTTATCTGATGCCTGGAACCATCCTAAAACTGACGTATCATCGCTGAATGAAATATATAAAGGGATGATATACTCTTAGCTACATGTCCAGCCAAATTTCAATAAGTCCTTATCGGGATGTGCTTACACGTAAAGACATAATCAATACTAACCTGACGCATTATTACAGGAATGCCAAACATAAACCACCTCGCCAACCTGAACGCGATGCACATGGACCGCAAGACCTACGACGAGCCCTCCCCGCAGATGGGCTCGCTCCCCCCTCCCCCCGCCACCCTCGCACACCAGAGCTTCCTCAAGCAGATGCAGAGGAAATACACCGACATCGGCAAGCCGGACATCACGCGCGACGTCGACGAGCCGCTCGACCTCGGCAAGGAGCGGCAGCGGGGCGGAAGCATGGGAGACGGAGATGACAAGGAAGGTGAGAAAGAGTATTACGGGAAGGACTTCAACGCGGAGGAAGACCGGCGCGACGAGGAGGACGCGCCCGACGACCCCGGCTACTCCGACGAGGAGAGAAAGGCGTCATGAAAGACGTTTTGTTGATCACAAACGGTGCTTGAGTGTTATGTTTTAGCTGATTCGTTTCGCAACGTAATATCGGTTTGATTGTTGACCCGTGGAATGTCGTTGGTGCCATTTCCGATGTAATGTAAATTTTTAAATTAGGTTTAAAACGGCGAGCGTTAGGTTGTGTGAGATCACTGTAGGTCCCCGCCCCGCGTTAGTCCGTCGGCGCCACTTGATCGTGAGATTGTTTTAGTAGTAACTAGTATCCTGGTCAACGGGCACAATTTGTAACGACACCCCCTTTAGCCGTCCTTGGTGCTTTGGCATTGTTAATGAATTTTGCTGACATTCGGTAAGTCAGGAGTACTAGAGAATTAGACCCCTGATTTACTGACCTTGTTAATGAGTAATACAGCATCACATAATACCGGCGAATGTAAGGGGCAGGCTCGTTGACCGGTCTATAGTGGGTAGTGTTTTTGTACGTGCATGTAATGGACCCTGTCACATAGTAGGGCCTTACATCATAATTCCATCCAACTACCTCAGCATCGGGCCAATCCGGCGTGTAAAAATTAAAGAGAAAATATATCCACACAAATTGTGAAATTCCATCCATCTACCTCACTTCAATAGATTTAATTTAATATTTTATACAATTTATAGATATAAATAACTGTTGTTTTATGCATTTTGCAGATTGCATTTATATATACTACGTAGAGCATATAGTAGTTAAATATACGCAAGTCATTAGGTGATTGTTAGTGCTGCCCATAGATACTCGACATTCTCATTGCGTTGTGTAGTGCGCACTCACTAGAGAACATTAGACTGTCCGTGTCCGCGCCGCGCCGCGCTCGCCGCCGCGTCGTCGCGGAGTCGTCCCGGCGTCGTGACGGGAGCGCGACGAGCCGCGCCACCTCACCGTAGCGTAGCCACGTAGACTCCGACATCGAGTGAGCTCGCGACTAACCTATATCTACGATATCTTGTATACGAACAAACGACAGAGCTTAAAACATACTATTACTGATAAAGTGTGCGTCACGTCTGCATCTTCAACTGCCTTGAGACTGAACACTATTTCCAGAGATACTTTGATGTCGCATGAAATTTTGCGAATTTATTGAAAATGAAGTTCAAATTTGAAACTTAACAAATCGTAATACAATATACCTACCTAATATTGCATTGTATATAAATTCGAGTGATATGTAAAGTACATAATAAATAAACAGATAGTAACAAAAAGCAATAAATAATGTATACCTTGATGTTGCCTTCGGAGTGTTGTATATAGGAGGCGGACGAACGTCGGCCGTAGCGCGTCAGATGCCGTCGGCTAGTCGTCGGCCGGTCGTCGGCCCGTCGTCGGCCGGCGGTCGGCCAGTCGTGCAGAGACGCAGAAGGTTTATTTTGTAGTAATGATGTGGGCTCGTTACTTATAACAATTACTGTGATTACAATCTCATAATAGCCTTCAATACTTATACATATTTTTTAGAGTACAATGTTATAGTTATTTAGTATATTAATAAGTATATTTGTAAGCGAGTCACAAAATTATATTTACTTCCCTAAACATTAGATTTCACGTTGTTTAAGTATTTAGAGCAATAGGTGGAGCATTTAACCTTTTATATGAAAGATATTAAAGCGTTTAGGGATTTTTTTTTGTGAATCTAATGAGCTTCATTATACAACAAAACCATGAAAAGAATGCACATCCAAACAAGGTGAATGTTTAAATCGTTTCTGTGATACTAATTAAAGATACAGGTGTGGGTTACTTTGGAACTATTGCGTAACTTTGACTCGGGGCTTTTTCTAGACTGCCCTTTCGCATTTAATTTCAGTTTCCTGTTAATGATTTTAGAATGGGCCAAAGTTGCCCGCCAAATACCGAAGTAACCCACACTTGCCCCAAATACAAATGTCAAAGTAACAAATAAGAAAATATTACGCACAGTACCTAAAGTCAAAATTGCCAAAAGTTTCAATTTGGATGCAATTTTTTTTCTTGTTCTTGTATAATGACGTCATAGATCCGAGTTTTTTTTTAAGTGCGAGTGAGATGCATCACTTCGGTTTGTACCTATACTTGTTGACCGTTGACAGTGTTGCCATAGTTAGTAAACTTGACTGTATATAAAATAAGTTTTGTTTAGATGAGTCTCGTACTTAAGATTTGCAAATTATTATGTTTTTATTTAGATTCATTTACTGTTCAATAATAAATGTATACTGTTTCACACAACACAAATATGTTATATTAGCCAATAGCCAGTTACCAGAATGTGATTATGAATAGATATTATATTTTTTCAATACAACCGATTGCCACAGATAATAAAATATGACAAAGCAATTCAACAGTTACCATGGTACCATATATCCTATCCTATCCGCCATACAAACAAGCTATTAGTTGACATATATAGGGTTAACACTTTCAATGTCAACTGCCGATACTGACACAAAATGAACCCGCGTCGCGTGTAGTAATCATTGTTACTCAAATCGACTGATGCAAAAAAATTGCAACTCAGTTGATTCAGAAACCACAAATGTTCCCAGCCAAAAAGCACTAATTTGTCGGTGTCAATAAGGCGCTATCGAAATTAGAAATAGTCGATATTGACACCGACAACACATTAGCTTTTGCATGGCAACGACATAAATAGCCCCTATAAGATCTATATTATCTTTGCACACCACAATACCAACATCGTAACTGTTGCGTTGTAAAATAATATATGTATATATATAAGCAAACCAGTGAAACGTGTAATTAGTACTATAAGTCTCAATTTAAGGGTCGTATCGAACGATCCGTCTCTCTTACTCTATAGCTGCAAAACGATGAGTGAAAGAGCCGGCACGATTCGAAAGATTCAGGACATGCGTTAGTTACCTTAATGAGCTTAGGAAGTTCGTTTAGTTTCTTTATTTACCTACTTTACCTCACTAGCCATGACAGTTCATGTAAAACTCAATTTATTAGTTCTATTGTTGTTTATTAGTCCAATCAAGCGGTGTCGCTCCAACCAGAATTCTCTCATGGACGGGAGTATTATTGCCAGGAGTCACGCCTTCTTGATTGGTGTTGGTCGTTAATTTAAGTACTTGAATCTATGTCAATTCTAAATCGGTCATCTGTGCAAATAACGTAGAGTTGTACCTATAGCGGAGCTACATGATACCATCCTAAATGCTTAGCACACTAGTCAGCTAAGATGGCTCTATATGTATAATAAAGAAAGAAGGGTTTAAAGTGAATGAGGTTCTTTATAATAATAATAAATAAATAATAAATATTTGCGGACAATCTTACACAAATCGAACTAGTCCCAAAGTAAGCAAAGCTTGTACTATGGGTACTAGACGACGATAAACATACTTATATAGATAAATACATACTTAAATACATAGAAAACATCCATGACTCAGGAACAAATATTCGTGCTCATCACACAAATAAATGCCCTTACCGGGATTCGAACCCAGGACATCTTGCTTCGTAGGCAGGGTCACTACCAACTCGGCTAAAGAGGTCGTCATTAGCAGCAAAGTATACAAAAAAAAACCGGACGAAGGGTTCCGTGCCTATTAAAAAGGTCGTATCGTCACAGAAATCTTACGGTACTTACGTATTTTTCTGAAGGCAGTTTTTTAGCAATATCTCGAAAACCTTTAAACCGATCTTGTACAAAATAATTTTCGGTGAAAGGATTGAATATGACTTTTTTTTTCATATTTACACCGTTCAAAAATTAGAGGGTGGGGGGGGGGGGCACAATTTTGTGACTCGGGGCGATTATCTCCGACTCTATTCACTTCATCAAAAACATTGCTGAAAACCTTACCTATATTTATTTTGAAAGGTTTATCGATTGATTTGCCACATATGAACTTACATATTTTTTTGACTTGCAGTTGACCACATGTACCTATTGCCACCCCTAAAATATGTTTTTAGTCATTTCATTACATAACTATTTAGCGGGTAGCAAAATACACCTATCCTCAAAATTTTATTCAAATACCTACACCTAATAATTTTCGAGTAAAATGCCTGTGACATACGGGCAGACGAAACTATAAGGGTTCCGTTTTTGCCATTTTGGCTACGGAACCCTAAAAATGGGACAGAAATCCCTTATAAAATCCATACCTTCCGAAGATCATAGTTAATGGCATAACATACATAATGATTAGCAGACTGATTTTTGTTTTGCCATAATGGATTTACAAATACAAAGATGATGATCCTTTCTAACTATATTGAGCTAAAATATATTTGGATATAAAACTACAGAGATATTTACATATCTTGATTTTATGTCAATACATGATGTGACATCTTAGCTGACGAGCGTGATATATTTATGTATACGAATTCACTTGCATTTCAATATATCATTTCCAAGAGGAATATACACTGTTAATCATTCAAACTGTGGTATCATGTGTCTCTTTACCTCCACAACTAAGACCACCGTGATTAACACCTTTTTTGAACCCGCCTCGCGGGTCTAATTTGACACCAAGGACCCGTCTCACGTGTCCAGTCTTAGTTGTGCAAGAACAGGAATACTAGAATCTCATAGCGAGCACAAATAATTAAGTTCGGTCTGATAGCTGTTAGTTTCGGGCATGTTTGTTTGACGTATTACCACCGGTTATTATTAAGCATTGCTGTCTTGTTATGTTTCTACATTGAGGGCCGTGGAACTTTGAATTAAAACAAGTTAATAGCTCATATGATTATGCGGTTATATTTAAACTATTGGCATTTGAGTAGAGCTCGTTTGCGGCAATATTATGAGTAAGTTTCGTATTTACCATTTTGTTAAGACATTTCCTTTTAATAGTGAATGCACCGGTACCTAATACTTTATCTGCCAACAACCCGCGGGGCGGGTTCATATTTCGAACATTGTCATTGGCAGAGAAAGTGTTGAGCAGTTCCACGGTCCCGTTGTTTTTCTCTAAATTGTTAACCCTATCGCCGCCGGTGGCCACTGTATACGACTACTGCATTAGGGCTGCCATTCCGCCATATTTATTTGCCCAGGGCTGTCGCAATCTTTGCGCGTTGAGCCGCAATAATTGAAATTATTATGCGCGCAAGGATTGCTTCAGAATGATTAGTGATAAACTTGATTTGTATAATTTAATTGGATGGCCACGCCTTCGCCATTGTACATTAGTGTACTAGTAGTACGCCGCTTAAATTCATTATTATATACATGAATAATAAAACTAATTGTTTTGAACTGTGTGGTCTCATTTCAACTTGGATTTTCATCGTACATTATACAAATACTAATTATATATATTCCGTCCGCGACTTCGTCTGCGTGGGCCGGGGATAAAAACTATGTCTTGCCCACATACTTACATACATAAGCTCGAAAAACACAACCTACTTCTGGGGCAGACGGGTAAAAACGAGTCCTAACGTTATTTTACTCGAATAGTACAGTCACGGACTTTAATTGTTGAGCCATTTAGAGCTCACTTTATACTGGACACTTAATAGCTTCATAACAACCAAAATTATTTGACACCTAAATGGCTCAACAATTAAAGTCCTTGACCGTACCTACGCTGCATTACCATTTCATTATTAACCTTTTGACAGCGAGGGTGCAAAACAAAACGGTGCCCAACTGAGGCCAGAACAGAAGAATAGCCGGACAAAATATGAATAAAATGAAACTTCTGATAAATATTGTCAAGTCCAAATTAATGTGAGTATCATCACAGTAAAGTAACGAAAAAGCGCAAAGCGCACGCGCGGCTGTGGCCGTCCGTGGCTTCAGTGGCACGAGTTTTCATCCGCGTCCACAGCCGTCTTTAGCTCTCAAAAGGTTACCTAATAATAATAAAATAAATTTGTTCTTTATTTAGGTAATTACTTCCTAATTTAAATAAATTATTGGGGCCAATCAACAAATTCTTATTGTTATTCTGCACCGTTAGCCGGGAGATAGTACGGCAGAGCGTCTTAGAATTGCAACAACATCCAACATGCTTGGGAAATAATAAGTTACTTTAATAATAAGTTTCTGTCAAAAATTTCATTTTTGATACAAGCTTTTATTGCCGACTGTACTTTTCTGTATACCATCATCAACTACTCATTGAGACGATTCTAACGAGTCCAAACTCAACGGGGTTACGTTGGTTAAATACTGAATTCCCATGGCCACCTTCTGCCTCCATCATCAGATCAGCTCGATGGTACCATAATATTAAATAGTCATCCAAACTATACCACTACCTAAAATTTCAGCTCAATCGGATAACGGCAAGTGACTGAAAAATGGATTGCAAATTTTGACGGACAAACTACCTACATACTTACTATGTTACAAACGAACAGGTCAAGTTAATATAAAGCTTGTAGAAACAGTTTTCATCGACTTCAAATCAGTAGGTACCCAAATCGCGTCAAAAAAAAAAAGCCTATAAAATTTTAAGTTCCCTCGATATCTCCCAGGAAGGATAAGCTTTCAAACAAAAAATAATAATTTTCGAATTCAGTTCATGCATCTTCAAGTAGGTAAACGGGGAACATATGTATAAAAAAAAATCCGACGAATTAAGAACTGATTTTTCCTTTTTTTTGAAGTCGTTTAAAATGTCGACAAAAACATTTGTTTTTTTTTTAAAGGGAAACATAGATTTAAATATATTCTGTCAGTTGAGACGCAACAACGGCAACTTGCAACAGAAAAAAACGCCCAGTGCTGACTTAAAAACGGACAACGTAAACCGGAGTAAAAGGTAAAACATGCAACTTAACAGTTAACATACGAACTGTATCGAAACAAAATAAATTTATTTAATGGAATCCATCGACACATCTATTTGTAATAATAAATATCATAAATAACAATGCTCTTACAATTAAATAGTGCCTAAAATTATAAATTTAAATACAATACGCATAAACATGGGGCATACAGAGTTAACCCTTTTCCAGGCAGAGGCATTAAATAATAAAAAATAAATAAATATCGTGGGACAATTCACGCCAATTGATCTAGTCCCAAACTAGGCAAAGCCTGTACTATGGGTACTAGAGAACGGATAAACATACTTATATAGATAAATACATACTTAAATAGATATTAAACATCCAATACTCGAGAACAAACATTCGTATTCATCATACAAATATCTGCCCCGACCGGGAAGCGAACCCGGGACCTCAAGCTTCATAGTCAGGTTCTCTAACCACCAGGCTATTCGGTCGTCGATTACTTGACATACATTACATTGACAACCATACTGCCTGTCAAACATGTATGTCAATAAATAAGTATAGGAATAACCTTCCTTAGCACCAGAAAAAAGTTTCAGATGTTTAAGCAGCGCCAATTATTTTTGAAAAATATAAATGTTTCCTCTCTTACGTTTTGGGCCAAGGACGGTCAATAGACACTTTCCTTGATCCGTCTCATAATATGAAAAATATCTTCAATATCTGTGGTAAATTGACACTGGTAATGACAAATATAGCTGCTGCAACTGTCAATATCATTGCCAGTATCAGTTTCCCACAGATATTAAAGTTTTTTTTTTGTAATATGAGACTGATCAAGGAAAGTGCAGTCCTTGATCCAAAACGTAAGCGAGGAAACTGTTTATATTTTTCAAAAATATTTGACGCAGCTGAAAAATCTGCAACTTTTTACTGGTGCTAGGGAAGGTTATTCCTATAACCAAAAGAATAATCAGGCACTTCTAAAATTTTCATCCCTTCCCAATTGGGGGCACTCGGATGAGGAACGTGTTAAATAAGACGCCTGGGTCGTTCTTCTTTTCGACCGACAATAGCCTGTCCTTCGTCTTATTACGGCATCTCATTTGAGTAATGATGTTTATGGTTTTATAATGTTCGAATGAACGTCCATATTATTTTATTAATTAGTGATATATAATATTTCACTTTCTCTAACTAGCATTTTTTTAAATGTTTGTTTTTTTCGTAGAATGCCGTGACAGAGTGGTAAACCAAAATGTTGTCCCCACTGAAATAGTCCACTTTGTCACATGTTTTTTTTAGAAACCAACCGTAAATAAATATTTATATTGGCCAGAAAGTAAACTTTAATTAGTTCGAATGAAGAAACCTATGCATTTTTTTTTAAATCGCATTTCAAAACCACAATTTTCGATAGTTCAAAAACCAAAAAAACAGAAAAACCTCGATTCATTGTCGGTAAAAAAGAAGAACCGCCTTTTACGTGAGTCTGACCAAGAATTAACCTTTTCACGCCACTGCTCGGAAATGTGGCAAATGATGGTCAGAATTCAGGCTTCAAAGCTGGGGATAGTTGGACGTCGCACGAACAGGCCATCTATGACTTCAAACTGTCCAACAATGTTTATTGTTGGACAGTTTGAACAGCGATCGACCAATCACAGGGTTCGCGGTCGCGCCGGCGTGCGCCCGCTATTCCTCCTCCGCGCCGGGCGCGAGGCAAGCGAGCCTGTTAAGTATTATGATCTTCAATTAGATACTTAATTTTGACTTAAAATTGTAATTACTTGCAATTTCCTCGCAGTAGGCGTGAAAAGCACTGTGTTAAGCCTCGGCCGAAAGTGCAATAGCTGGACTCGTACTTTCTACGCGACTACGCGTCGGCCCTCGAACTAACTCGTCCATCTATTGCTTACTTTCTAGCCTCTTTAACAATGTACTATTATAGCCCGTAACTTTAACAATGACCACAGGAGAGGGGAGCCTCTGTATGATCCGCATATACACTATACTAAATCTACACTACAATCGATAGAAACACAGAATCCGTCGGGTGAAAAGCGATTCTTATTTTATTGATGTCAGTCTAGTGTTTTGTACAATGCACTAATAATCATATTAATGTAGCACTAAGTCTGATACCGCTCTCAAGTGGTCACTCACGTGAGACAAGTAAATTATTACTGTAAATTATGTCTATATAATCTAATATTCTAAGATCGGCTATACGGGGTGTTGCCTATAACAGGAGCAATAAATTAAACGGAGGCTTCCTTGCTGCATTTGTAGTAACCCCTTTTGTCCATTTCTTTACAAAAAAATTTAACTCGGGATAATTGATCTAAAGTTATGACCTCCGAGTAATGAATCTTGGCACCACGAGATCATAGCACAGTAGTCAATGCAGATTTTGAGGTAACATCATGTAGTGAGTCATAATAGTTTTTGCATTTTTGTTTTCAATAGATATTTTTGTGATTATTTCAATTTTTTTTATGTTCTTAAAATAAAAAGTTACTTATATCACTCCAGAAGAGTAAAAAAGTACACCAAAACTTAAGTTGAAGAAAAAAAACTTTTTTTTTTAATGAAACCACTTACGAAACAATTGCTCACAAGCTTAATAATCTACCGTTTAATTTATTGCTCCTGTTACAGGAAACACCCCGTATAGCGTTTCTTTAAAATAATGCCCGCTGTGGTTAGTTTCACTTTAGAGAGGTTTCTGTACCGTTCATTTCTGCTTATAATTGATATTATTTGAGTTCGCCGAATCACGTTAAAATAGTCCATTCAAAAAGAAAACCTACCGTCCAAGGTAGAAGATTCCCAATCCAATGAAAGTTTTATAAAAAGTCGGCCACAAGTAATATCAACCATAACACAATAGCGCGATCCCGCGAATGTGTAAACGGCAGTTTCACGACGATACATTGACAGGAATGTTTCGGCGAGCGGCGAAGCGGCAAGCACGAATGTGTAAAAGTGACGTAGGTTCATGGTCTTCTGTCCCTCTCACTGAGCATAATCGTGAGCGAGATGGAAGTGCGTGTTCGGAAGCGCGGATATCATGTTTTTAAATTTCAATCTTTAACACAATAGCGCGATTCTGCGAATGTGTAAACGGCAGTTTCACGATGATACATTGACAGATAAATATCAAGATATTCCTTTGGAACCCTGAATGCTATGCATCTGTTTCCGCGGTCGCGAACTGAAACTGTGACTATTTGAGTGTGGTATCAGAGTTGAGAGCGGTATTAACACGGGGGGAAGCCGAGAGATCGGCCTCAGCCCTCTTTGGTCCTCTTCTTTGTGAGGAAGTAATGAATGCCGACCGCAACATTCATTCTGAAAAGAAACAAGTGTAAATTAAGAAATGAATAGGCATGATGACTAAACATTTTTACCGATGCCATTCGAACCAGTTTTTGGAGAGGAACAAATGTTTGTATGGGAGCAACTACAATAAAAGAACATAAATACCCAAAAAAAATTGTTAAAAGACGGCCCCCGCTAGCCGCACCTGAAACGCTTCATACTGATTGACTCAAAAGTATGACGTCACACTTAGTTATTTGAACTAATCATTGTAGGGGAAATCAAGTAAATTGCTATTTAGTTCGCGAAATACTACGTTTAAGTCCATAGTGGCCATACAATTTTGTTTCCATAAAAGCGTAAGGATTCTATTGGTAGCTTTAAATTTACACATGGACAATAAAAAAATGCTATTTTTTTCTTAACTTTAAAGGTTTATATCTTTTTATGATATTAATTATATTTTTTAATTCATACTTCATACAATAATTTATTTATTTAAACTTTATTGCACAAAATAAAAAAGAATGTACAAATGGCGAGCTAAATGCCACATGGCATTCTCTACAAGCTAACCATTGGGCTAAACAGAGACTTATGACAGGTGCAAAGAAAAAAGTATGATAATTTCTGTTACGAATATACTTGAGGTGAAAGGAAAAAACAAATGTATAAATGTAATAATTTGATGGTTTACTATCCATTTAGCAACACTATGTTATCAATTTTAACATGAGTCATCATGCCTATTGTATTCAAAAACGAATGATATAATTAATGAAAACAAGATACTTACCTATGTTTTTCTGCCGACTGTACGTATCTGTATACCATCATCAACTACTCATTGAGACGATTCTAACGAGCCCAAACACAACGTGGTTACGTCGGATAAGTACTGAATTCCCATGGCCACCTGTCTCCATCATCAGATCAGCTAGACGGTACCATAATATTAAATTGTCATCCAAACTATAGTAATACCCTAATTTTCGGCTCAATCGGATAACGGCAAGTGACAGAAAAATGGATTACAAATTTTGACGGACAACTTACATATTTACATACGAACAGATCAAGTTAATGTAAAGCTTGTAAAAATGGCGGACTGTCAGTGTGTTGCCAATGTGAGAAAGTAAATTACCCTACTAAATTGCACTATTTTCGAATCGCTAAACTTAAGCGGCAGTGGGCATTGCACGTAGAACCGATGGCCGTTGGGGCGGAAAGGTTCTCGAGTGGCGACCACGTACCGCCCCCCACAAGGTGGACCGATGACCTGGTAAAGGTCGCGGGAGTCCGCTGGATGCGGGTGGCGCAGGATCTGATATGATGATGATGAATTTAATTATGTGTTGTGACATTGCCATATATGCCCTAACGGGGCCCATTTGAGACTCAATGTACCTAGTTATTAAGATCTGTACAAAACTATGGATGCAATAAATGACTATGACTATGACTATGACTATGTCCAGCAGTTCTCTACAGGTCGTATTTCTCAACCAATTGGGTAGTTTCTACATGTTAAAATCGATAACGCAGTGTTGCTAATTAAGTATAAATAAAGAAATATAATTAAAATTATAAAAAGATATAGACCTTGAAAGTTTAGAATAAATATACATTTTTTTTTTATTCTCCAAAAGTAAATTTAAAGCTACCAATAGAATCCTTATGCTTTTATAGAAACAAAATTGTATGACAACTATGGTCCTAAACGCAGTATTTCACGCTGAAACACCAATTTACTTGATTTTCAATACAACGATTAGTACAAATATCACCCTGTGACGTCACGATTCAATGTTAATCAGTATGAAACGTTTTCGGCTGCCGCCAGCGAGGTCCGTCTTTAACTCAATTTTTTGGGTATTTATGTTTTTTAATTGTAGTTGCTCCCATACAAACATTTGTTCCTCTCCAAAAACTGGTTCGAATGGCATCGTATAAAATTTTAGGACACAACCCAATTATCGTGAAATTTTGTGAGCAGCTCGACAATTATATGGGTTTTTTGTCCATTATGTTGTAGGAAATTAAAAAAATATATACATATACGGGCGAGGCCTACAGCTCAGAGAGCCAGTAGTTAGATAGATTGAAAATGTACTCACAGCAGGGCTAAGTGCTATTTCCTGGAAGCCAGAGCTATCCCGAGCCCGACGAGGCCGCCGATGGCGATGACGGCGCCCCCCGCTACCGCCATACCGATCAGACCCTCCTTCTCCATGCGTTTGTTGATCTGCCGCTGTAATCAATCATCATTATTAACCCTTTGAGAGCTGAAGGCGGCTGTGGTCGCGGACGAAAACTCGCGCCACTGAAGCCACGGACGGTCACATGAAAATATTGATAACTATTGTCATTTTGACATGACAATATTTATCAGAAGTTTCATTTTATTAATATTTTGTCTGGCTATTGTTTTGTTTTGGCCACAGTTGGGCACCGTTTTGTTTTGCAACCTCGCTGTCAAAAGGTTAAATCATTGCCAACTTTGGTATTAGAAGATAGTAAGATAGTCGCTTTCAAAGAAAGTTTTTGCTCCTGTGCAACAAAATGTTGGGACAATTGAAGAAAAAAAATTGACTTTGGGTCGTTCTTCTTTTCGACCGACAATAGCCTGTCCTTCGTCTTACTACGGCATCTCATTTGAGTAATGATTTTACGGTTTTATAATGTTCGAAAATGAAGGTCCATATTATTTTATTAATTAGTATTAATTTAATATTTTAGTTTCTCTATCTAGCATTTTTTTAAATGTTTTTTTCTTCGTAGAATGCCGTGACAGAGTGGTAAAATAAAATGTTGTCCCCACTGAAAGAGTCCACTTTGTCACATGTTTTTTTTTAGAAACCAACCGTAAATAAATATTTATATTGGCCAGAAAGGAAACTTTAATTAGTTCTAATGAAGAAACCTATGCATTTTTTTTTAAATCGCACTTCAAAACCACAATTTTCGCACTAAAAAACCAAAAAAACAGAAAAACCTCGGTTCATTGTCGGTAAAAAAGAAGAACGACCCCTTTGTCAATTGAAGAAAAAAAATTGAGGGAAGAAAAGTACAACTTTGATCCCTTAATTGAAGGCAAAAATGACTCTTTTCTGAATAGCAGGTTCAGAAACCATTTCTACTTCTTCCATTGCCCGTAAACTGGAATTTTCCGGTTAGCGGGCCGTAATTGCCGCTCTAAGAACGAGAGTGATATAAAGAAACTAACCTCCAAAGCCAAGACCTGCTGATTGGCAGGCTCAATCTCCAGGAAAGCCTTGACGAAGTGCAGCGCCTTGTTGTATTCTTTGATCCGAGCATTGCCGATGGCCAGGTAGAACAGGTAATCTCGTTTGCCCTCTGGGTGTGAGTTGAACAACTCCTTTAAGAGCAGGATACCCTGGAAAAATCATCAAAAGTTCATGATTGTTGAATGGTAAGGATGAAGGATTTTGGGTTGAAACACAAAATCAGGGGTGTCTCCAGGGGTGTCCATAGCATACTATTACCACTTACTATCAGGCGAGATGTATGCTAATGGCTGGCATTTCACTAAAACGGTCCCTGTGATATGACTAACTAAACTAGGCAATATAACATATTCCAATTTAGTTATTTTAAAAGCTTTTATTTAACTTGCAATGTATATAACGATGTTACTATGTTTGTTCGGGAGGAATCTTGCAACTCAATTTTGAAGCAGATATCTTCAACCGATTGAGCTGAAAATTTGGGTAAAGGTATAGTTTGGATGACAATTCAATATTATGGTGCTATCGAGCTGATCTGATGATGGAGACAGAAGGTGGCCATGGGAGCTCAGCACTTAACAGAGTAACTCCATTGAGTTAGTATCGTCACAGCAAGTAGTTGATGACGGCATACAAAAAGTACAGTTAGCAATAAAAGTTTGTACCAAAAATGAAATTTTTGACACAAACAAATTTTTCTTCATTACAGTCTATTGTATATTAATAGTTAAATTTATGGTTAAATGTATAAAACATTAGCAATATTATTATTTATTATTACTAGAGATGCGCGGAATATTCTATTATTATTCAGTATTTGGTATATTTGGCATGTTTTTTAATGTATGGTATTCAGCTGCCGAATATTAACCATACATTTAAGACGTATTTGGTGAAACCCATATTTGATGCATCTATAATAATTACCCCCAGGATAGAAACTAACTTACTTTACATGTTTATGATATTTGTATTTATTTTTAATTTCCAGGAGTGCTGCATTAAACGGGAGATTTCTAATCAATAATCTTTCCGAAAAGGCCATAAAAATGTTTTGACTGATCATTTGAAAGCATGCAAAAAATGATGATTCATTCAAATTTGATAGATTTGATTGATGATTCAAATGATATACATTTGCAAATACTTAGTCACTTGTAACAAAGATGTTCTTAGAATCCAAAGTCCAATATAATTTAACATCAATAAATTGTAAACAATAGTCCATCTTATCACTACTTTCAAGAGTTTAGATAACATACAATTTGACTGTCAAGTATAAACAAGAACTGGGATAAAATTGTAAAAATTTGCTATGAATAGAAATCAATCTCTACTCTGCTGATTCATGGTGTAATTGATCAAAACACATGTCTCTGATTTAACCTTGAAGAAAAGCATCGTAGCGTCACACGTAAATATAACTCTTTAAACTACGCGACTAGCGAAAAAGTATTAATACAGTCAATTTTGGACATACCTTCTTGATGTCTGTGGGGTAGCGGCTCCGGACGAGGCACCACGCGTATTCGAACTGTGCCTTGTGCGTGACGCGCTCCTGATGCAGCTGCTCATGGAACACTTTCTCGAACTTCTGCACAACAACAAAACAACTCAACGCAATGCACCAGTGACTCACTCAAGTTATAGCACAAAAAGGATCATTACTTGCAAATCTTCCGAGGAAACCACCTCGTCCAATACGTCTTCCATGGTAATCAAGAGATTTGGTTTACGAATACAAAACGATTTTATGAGGAATCTACGGGGAAAATAACAATATCATTATTTTTGCGTTTATCAGGCGAAAAATCTGACGGTCAGTCGTGAATTGTATTGTAATGACAATTTTGACAGTTAATTTTTTTTTAATCATCACGTCGCGCTCTAAATACCCGGTTTTTTGCTTTTATTTTTTTTATTTTATAAATAATATTTATTGAAAGTAAATACAAGATTATGATTAACATTTACTAAGATGAATTAAAACTAAGTTGAATCTAAAACAGGCCCTCGAGGCACTGTACCGAGGATGCTGGCGGCATTTCCTCGCTGAATTGCAATGCTGATGCGTTGCGCGAGAAAGTTTTTGTAAGTTAATTCTATTTTTATAAAAATAAAACTGATAAAGCATTATGTAACCATGGAACCCAGTTAAAAATAAAAAAATGTTTGAAAACTACTCAAAAATGGTGCAAAGTTATTAATTATTCAATTTTGCCATTGATTTCTGAACTGACTACTTATGTCATTCCTTTATGTCAAACGAAAAGTGAGTTTCCGTACGGCAGCGGGCAATTTAGTGCGTGTGGTATTCTATTGTTCGGCTAAAGGAAATATTGTTATTACCTTTTGTTTGGCTCACAAAAGCGCATAGTGCCCCGGTTGTATAGACACCGCTCATAATGCAAAGTGTCATCAACACCGTCAAGGGAACCGCACTGGGAGTCGCGGGCTACCTCACTCCCGTGCTAAAGGTGAGTTTATCACGTACTTCTGTTGACTTCCCTTGACCGAGACCGTATCAATATAAATGAGGTTGATTGATTCATATGTTAATAACGCTCAGGCCATGTTCTGAAGATTGAATTTACTTTGTAACACTATTTTTAGTTGCGTTTATCAGTGTCCCATTATTAATTGATAAACAATTATTACAGCTTGAACATTTATTCTTACAGGTATTTTCCAGTATACTTTAACTCCTGTTAACCTTTAAGTCACTATTGGCTCCGTAAGCTGTAGAACTCGGAGCCAGGCTTCTGAATAAAAAATAATTTTTGAACTTATAAATAATGACTCGACAAAAAAACAATATTAACGAACCCGCTCACAAAATTTCACGAGAATCGGTTGAGAAATGCGGCCCGTAGAGAAGAACAGCGGGACATCAGGATACAAGACACTGGACAAACGATTTTCGGCCCAAGCTCAAGCATAGAACTTTGTTTGCTTTGGTCACTCATTCGATAATGTGATTGTGTGCGTGCTATAGCTGGGATAAGCATTAGGGTAAGCTGTAAGCCCTATTTTAAGGAAATGGGCATATTAACTGTTCCCTGCTTATATATAATGGAATGCCTAACTTTCATAAAGAAATATGACGACCGTTTTCAGAAATATCAAGTCAACCCTGAACGTAATCTTAGACCAAGAGATAAGTACACAATTCCACGAGCACACTGTGCACTATTCAGGAAAAATGTTTTTTATATGTCAGTCAAACTGTTCAATAAGTTGCCGGAATCTCTGAAAACGCTACCAACTAACAAATTTAGAAATAGAATAGGTAAAATACTTAAAGATAAATGTTATTATGACGTACAAGAATATTTAAATGACCGTGTCTTATGACTGAAATCTATTTATATTTAAACTGGCTCGACTAAGGATTTTGTAATAATGCTTATCAAATAATTTGTAATTAGATTGTTACTCGTACGTAAGGTGATAAAAATCGCCTGATTTAAAATTTGTATGCCGTTTTATCGGCAAAAAGTGGAGATCCTTTGAATTGTCACATAACACCTGTTGTTAATATTACCTACTTTTTGCACAAATAAACTTTTGACTTTGACTTTGACTTTGACTTTGTGTCCTACAGGAATCAAAGTTCCAAGAGACGGGTGTGCTCACTCCGGAAGAGTTTGTGGCGGCGGGTGACCACCTGGTGCACCATTGTCCGACATGGCAGTGGGCCAAGGGAGAGGAGTCTAAGCTCCGGAGTTACCTGCCGACTGACAAGCAATTCTTGGTGACAAGGAATGTGCCGTGCTACAGGAGGTGTAAGCAGGTATGGTTTGTTCCAACACAGAAAATTTAATGAGAACTGTTGAGAAATGCGACCTGTAGAGGAAAACTGCCGGACAGTGTGACATCGTGATAGACACTGGACAAACGAATTTCGTCCCAAGCTGCATAGAACTTTGTTTGCTTTGCTCGCGCGTTCGATAACATGATGCCATGATGCGGTAAGTTGACTCTCCCAATTGCACCATGTGTGGGGTGGTGGAAGATGTTTCTACTAAATATAAATAACAATGATCTCACAAGGATAAATAGTATATTAGCTACTCCAACCTCTGAAGAGGCAAAATCAGTGTGCAACTTAGTTAAGATTATATTAAAATTATGAAGTAAAGAGAACCACTATTCCACCCTCGCATTTGTAAAACCCTTGTTAAATCCCACTAGTTTGGATGTTTAGATGTTTGTTACTCTATCATGCTTAAACGGCTGAACCGATTTGGATGAAATTTTGCAGGAAGATAGTTTATAGCCTGGATTAAAAAGGATAGTTTGTATCCCGGGTCTACGCAGACGAAGTCGCGGGCTAGCTAGTAAAATAAAGATAATAATAATTATTTATATTTTCAGATAGAGTACTGTGAAGACAAAGAGAAGGTGATAGAAGACGATCAAGACGGAGAGGGGGGGTGGGTGGACACCCACCACTACGATAACACTGGCTCACCCACTGTTGAAGAGAAGGTAATAGTTTATATGTCAAATGTATATTAGTTGTAAGAAGCCGTGGAAGATCACCAACCGTTGGACTAATGCAGTGAAGGACATCTGCAAGGGAAACTTGCAGATGTCTATTCGGATCAGGGATCGGATACCGGTATTTTCACCATACAAAAATACCGGTTTTATTTCGTTCAATTTCGTTGGTTGGTTTATAATATCATTTTTGATCAGGCTGTCTAATAATACGAAAATGTTACCTAAATACATGATAGAGTCCTACATTAAGAGCCTAAAATAATGCAAAATATTAGACGACTTTGGGGACTTTTGAAAAAACCGGTTACGATCCCTGACTCGGATGGCTGAGAACCGACTGGCCTGGAGAGCAAAGGTGCAGCAGCAGCTTAGCATGAGGTTGGGACTAAGAAGAAAAGGTAAAAACCAATTTTACCAAAGTAAGCGAGCATTTGCGCCGCGAGGCAGTCTTGGCAAGATTGCACGATCAGTATGTACTGTTTGCCGTCGAGGCAGATTCACACATTTGTGCCCCCCCCTTCGAACCTCGCGTGATTTGTGCGCAAGCCCTTATTCGAAATTTAAAAAGAAATGCTTTTTAGGGTTCCGTACCTCAAAGGGACAAAAACGGAACCCTTATAGGATCACTCGTGCGTCTGTCTGTCCGTCTGTCACAGCCGATTTGCTCCGAAAGTACTGGACCGATTGAGTTGAAATTTGGTATACATATGTAAATTGGTGACCCAAAGATGGACACGTAAAGTAAACTGGAAATTAAAAAAAAAAAGTTTCGCAAACTGTATTGTGTGACATATCAAATGAAAGGGGTTGTTGTAAGCATCTCAGATAATTTTTTTTATAGTTTTAGCGAAAACAAATTTCAAGTAATTTAGGAAAAAAGACGAAAATTTACCATTTCCTCCCCCCCCTTTTTCTCCGAAACTACTAGGCTTAAAATTCTGAAAAAAATATGGAAAATAGTTCCTTGCCTAAAGATTACAGGAAAACTAAAAGAGTATTCAAAAACACTTATGAAATTTTGATTATATACGGAACCAATGATGTAATATAAAAAAGAGGTTACACGCGCTCGAAAAATGGCACACTAAAACTGAGTCAATTGGCACAACTTGCCATAGTTTCGAGTAGTCAATGGAAACGTTAGCTGTCAGATTTGGTGGCCATTTTTAAACACGGAATTTCGTATAGACAACATATCTACCTTTTTTATATTACATCATTGTACGGAACCCTCACGACGCGAGTTGAACTCGCACTTGTCCGGTTTTTTTTTTAAAAAGACAGGTTTGCGAGTTTGTTTGTATATTTGTATGGAAAGTTCACACTAACATCTACTCTCAATGAGTGTGACTCTTTGTCAATGTATATAAACCACAGAACACTTTATACTATTAGAAAGGCGATGTGGGCGTGGCACGCGCGCCACTCGATTGAGTATTGCGCTGTTAGCTTTCGCGCCAACGTCACCTGATCGGCGTGCAGTCGCTCACAAAGTCGTAGGCGACGTGGAGGGGATGAGGCGACACCGCTCCCGATACAAACCGCGCTTGATACCCCTTCTATATTATTTTTCTACTCCTGTACCGTTATCTGTCATTTATATATGCGCTGACTCAAATACAATAACATCGATAATAAGTCGTCGATAAACTCTATGCTCTATGGCCCGTAAACGCACTGTTTAGCGTACTTTTATGGTTCATAAATTTTTCATAAAAGCACTGTCAGAATGAGAACTGAGGGCCTACCGCGAAAACCATTCGAAGTTTTCCCTCTCTGTCAGACTTGCGAGTTCGTACTTAAGTGCAACAGAGAGGGAAAACTTCGAATGCCGTTGGCGGTAGGCCCCCAGTCCAGTCAAGCTTTTTAATTTAAAATCATTGCTGCCAACAGCGCGAAAGAAAGCACACTACAAACGATACAATTTGTTTCCCCATCTAGCGATAGTTAGAATGAAAGGTATATAGTGCTGTTTCATTATAACTATAGCAAGTTGTTGTTACAAATTGCTAGGTGTATAATGGCCTTAAACCATAGACAGATTTGTATCTTATTTTAGTTTGTGGACTGACATTTGAACTTCACTTGTTTCCCGCTACTTTGTCCTCCTGGCGTAATTTGTTGGGTTGAATAGGTAGAAAGTGCTAGTTTTATGTAATTTTAATACTAATAAAAGTAGTCGTAGAAAAAGTATTGTATGCAACGGTGTATAACTGGTCTAAAAACACTCGTGGCGTCTTAAGGCTCGCATCGCAACCCACGCCACTCGCGTTTTAAGACCCTTCTTATACAACAGTACGTCTAGCACAACTTGCTGCTTAGTCGCTTCGCGCGCGACTAAGCGTCTCCGATTTCACTCGCACCGTACAAGTTAGAAAAAGGAGGGTAGATCTTTCTCGACTCGCGTCGCGGCGCGGCGTCAGTTGTGCTAGCCCCGCTGCTGCATAAAATACTATTAGTGTTCTGCGATATAAACGTTGTCAGGTGTGCGAGATGACGCTAGAAGCGGCGGACACTGGCGACAGCGACGGCGAGGCGGCCGACCCCGACAACGACGACGACGACGACGAGGACGACGACGACGACGCGGAGGACATGGAACAGTTCCAGGAGTCGGGGCTGCTCGATGAGGTGGACCCGGTGAGTTGATGGCCACTGCACCATGCCTTGACTCTTCTCAATGATGTACTGGACAGCGACTGCAAACTGGATATGTTTCACAGCACGGAATCTCAATTTCTCTTGACTAGCAGCAGATATTTGGAGTCTATTACGACTTCAAGTTCCATAATTTTTTGATAGTTAGTCCTAAGACCTAAGAACCTTGTTGTTTAATATCCTCCTGTACAATTAACATGCATAGCCTGTCTGTTAGTGTACATTTAAGGAATTAATAAATAAATAAAAATTCCGGCCGATTTCGGTTTCATCGACTCTATGTAACTGGAGCCGTAGCATGGTTGGCCTTGTCACGCGATAGGTGATAGGATAGAGCGTGCGTCACTGGCTGACACCGTTCGATAGAACGAGACGACGCTCCTATCTTGTCACTTGTCGCGTGATAAGGCCAACCATGCTACGGCTCCTGGATTGAGTATCATTTTTATGGTTCCTTAGCCAAAATGGCAAAAACGGAACCCTTATAGTTTCGTCATATGTCGTAAGTCTCGTCATTTTACTCGAAAACTATAAGGTGTATTTGAATAAAATTTTGAGAATAGGTTTATTTTGCTAGCCTCTACATAGTTTTAGTAATTAAACGACAAAAACATTTTTTTAGGGGTGCACTCCATACCTGAAACTACAAGTCCAAAAAAAAAGTCCACGTGTGGCTCATCAATCGATAGGCCTTTCAAAATAAATATAAGGTGTTTCACCATTTTATTTGATTAAGTGAATAGAGTCGGATATAATCGCCCCGAAAGTCACTAAAATTTTGTTCCAACCCTCTCTAATTTTTGAACGGTGTATTTTTAAAATATGAAAAAAACCATGAACAGGCTTATTAAATTCTTTCACCGAAAATTATTTTGAACAAGACCGGTTCAAAGGTTTCCGAGATATTGCTGGAAAACTGCCTTCCCTATAGAAAAGGACGTTGATACCGTAAGATTTCTGTGACGACACGACCTTTTTAATACGCACGGAACCCTTCGTTTTGCGTGGTCCGACACGCAGTTGGCCGGTTTTTTGCACTTTAGATTTTCACCTTATAGTATTTCGTATTGATTGTGTATTTATTTCACTCTGTCTGTCAGTCGACAGACCTAGCAGCGCGCAAGGAGGTCAAGCCGGCGCGCAAGCAAACACGCGGCGACGACGATATCGTGCACACACGCACATACGACCTGCACATCACATACGACAAATACTACCAGACGCCTCGCCTCTGGCTCATAGGGTACGACGAGGTGAGAACAGAATAGTTAAGGCTACTTGTGTGTGTTGCCACGTATGGCACGAAGACGTGATCGCTTACTTTGGGCCTCTTAAGGAGGCCAGTGATGACGTATGGCACGAAAACGTGATCGCTTACTATGGACCTCTTAAGGAGGCCAGTGATGACGTATGGCACGAAAACGTGATCGCTTACTATGGACCTCTTAAGGAGGCCAGTGATAACGTATGGCACGGAAGCGTGATCGCTTACTATGGGTCTTTTATAGAAGTCAGTGATGACGTATAGCAAGGACACGTGGTCGCTTACTATGTGCCTCTTAAGGAGGCCAGTGATAACGTATGGCACGGAAGCGTGATCGCTTACTATGGGCCTCTTAAGGAGGCCAGTGATGGCGTATGGCAAGGACACGTGGTCGCTTACTATGGACCTCTTAAGGAGGCCAGTGATGACGTATGGCACGGAAGCGTGATCGCTTACTATGGACCTCTTAAGAAGGCCAGTAATGATGTATGGCACGGAAACGTGATCGCTTACTATGGACCTCTTAAGGAGGCCAGTGATGACGTATGGCACGAAAGCGTGATCGCTTACTATGGACCTCTTAAGAAGGCCAGTAATGATGTATGGCACGGAAACGTGATCGCTTACTATGGACCTCTTAAGGAGGCCAGTGATGACGTATGGCACGGAAACGTGATCGCTTACTATGTGCTTCTTAAGGAGGCCAGTGATGACGTATGGCACGGTAGCGTGATCGCTTACTATGGGTCTTTTATAGAAGTCAGTGATGACGTATAGCAAGGACACGTGGTCGCTTACTATGGGCCTCTTAAGGAGGCCAGTGATAACGTATGGCACGGAAGCGTGATCGCTTACTATGGGCCTCTTAAGGAGGCCAGTGATGACGTATGGCAAGGACACGTGGTCGCTTACTATGGACCTCTTAAGGAGGCCAGTGATGACGTATGGCACGGAAGCGTGATCGCTTACTATGGACCTCTTAAGAAGGCCAGTAATGATGTATGGCACGGAAACGTGATCGCTTACTATGGACCTCTTAAGGAGGCCAGTGATGACGTATGGCACGGAAACGTGATCGCTTACTATGTGCTTCTTAAGGAGGCCAGTGATGACGTATGGCACGGTAGCGTGATCGCTTACTATGGGTCTTTTATAGAAGTCAGTGATGACGTATAGCAAGGACACGTGGTCGCTTACTATGGGCCTCTTAAGGAGGCCAGTGATAACGTATGGCACGGAAGCGTGATCGCTTACTATGGGCCTCTTAAGGAGGCCAGTGATGACGTATGGCAAGGACACGTGGTCGCTTACTATGGACCTCTTAAGGAGGCCAGTGATGACGTATGGCACGGAAGCGTGATCGCTTACTATGGACCTCTTAAGAAGGCCAGTAATGATGTATGGCACGGAAACGTGATCGCTTACTATGGACCTCTTAAGGAGGCCAGTGATGACGTATGGCACGGAAACGTGATCGCTTACTATGTGCTTCTTAAGGAGGCCAGTGATGACGTATGGCACGGAAGCGTGATCGCTTACTATGGGCCTCTTAAGGAGGCCAGTGATGACATATGGCACGGAAGCGTGATCGCTTACTATGGGCCTCTTAAGGAGGCCAGTGATGACGTATGGCACGGAAGCGTGATCGCTTACTATGGGCCTCTTAAGGAGGCCAGTGATGACGTATGGCACGGAAGCGTGATCGCTTACTATGGGCCTCTTAAGGAGGCCAGTGATGACGTATGGCACGGAAGCGTGATCGCTTACTATGGGCCTCTTAAGGAGGCCAGTGATGACGTATGGCACGGAAGCGTGATCGCTTACTATGGGCCTCATAAGGGGCCCAATGACGGATGGCAAGTAAACGTGATCACTTACTATGGGCCTCTTAGGGAGGCCAGTGATGGTATATTGCCTTTTCGGCGAAATATGTTTCCTTCCGGTACACGGTACACGGCCATCCACTTTCAAGCTCACCACACAGAAATTTGCCTTTACCGGGATTCGAACCCAGGACCTTCAGCTTCGTAGGCAGCGTCACTACCCACTACAGAAATAGTTGATTGACCCATATATGTGTGTCTGTGTGCAGAGCCGAGCGCTGCTGGGCGTAGAGGCGATGTACGAGGACGTGTCGGCCGAGCACGCGAAGAAGACCGTCACCATAGAGGCGCACCCGCACCTCGCGGGCCCCGGCATGGCTTCCGTGCACCCCTGCAGGTCACCTCACACTCAATCATGCACCCAATATCAGTAACTACAACTTGGAAAACTTGAAAAACCCCCATTTTTTTTCATTTCAAAATTCAATATCTCAAAAACGGCTGAACCGATTTTGTTGAAACGTAACTAAGAACCATCTCGATCACGTCAGCTTTCGGACAAAAAAAAACAGCATTAAAATCGGTCCATTCGTTTAGGAGCTACGATGCCACCGACAGACATACAGACACACAGATACGCAGACACGTCAAACTTATGACAACCGTGTGTTGTGTCGGGGGTCAAAAAGAGTAACTAAAATAAATTCGACCAATCACGTGGCGCCTTTACTGAACTATAATGAATTTGACCAATAGGACGTCGCGTTGACTCCAATACAAAAGACATCGACGACATTGAGCCGGCGCACTTCTGACTTGCACTTCAGCAGGGCTTAGATTTTCATTAGATACCAAGTCTGTTTAATTATTTCTGTTGACTCGTATAAAAATTATCATATACAATAGTTACATATAAGTATGTTTATCTGTTGTACCCATAGTACAGGCTTTGCCTAGTTTGGGACTAAATCAATTGGTGTGAATTGTCCCACGATATTTATTTATTTTCATCACACTTGCTCGAAAATGGTGTTATTATACGCAAGCTTACTGAGCTGTAATGGGCTATATTACGCCCATGGGCGTTATCGTTTTTTTTTTTAAATAATAGAACCCTCTGATTGGCTTAAGCAAATCTGGTTGCTGTGTGATTGGTTGAATAAAAAAATCTAGTTGGTCACGACGCCCCGCCCCGCAAGAATACTGCTCTGTGATTGGTTGAAATATTGAACTGCGCGCTCTACTAGCACTGATCTGGAAGTGAAGTTGTCAATTTTTGATTGGTGCTGCTGTATGAAACTTACATTTTTCTGTCTTTTGTTGTTATTTATTTCCTCGTAAATGTGATGAAAAACATTGTGTATAACACGGGCGTAAGAATATTGCAAACTCGAGTCATCAAAAGCCCTCCGCCTTCGGCGTCGGGCTTCTGATACACTCTCGTTAGCAATATTCCACTTACGGCCCTCGTTAAACAATGTACTATTTCATCACACTTGATCGTCAATGGCGTTATTACTTGCGAGCGTACAGAGCAGTTATAGCCGTTTTACCTCCCACGGGCAGTTAAGTTTAGTTTTAAAATAATAGAACCCTCTGATTGGCTTAAGCAAATCTAGTTGCTCTGTGATTGGTTGAAAAAAAAATCTAGTTGGTCAAGCCGGCCCCGCCCCGCAAGAATACTGCTCTGTGATTGGTTGAAATATTGAACTCCACTAGCACTGATCTGGAAGTGAAGTTGTCAATTTTTGATTGGTGTGGCTGTATGAAACTTAGATTTTTCTGTCTTTTGTAGTTATTTATTTCCTCGCAAATGTGATGAAAAACATTGTGTATAACACGGGCGTAAGAATATTGCAAACTCGAGTCATGAAAAGCCCTCCGCCTCCGGCGTCGGGCTTCTGATAGACTCTCGTTAGCAATATTCCACTTACGCCCCTCGTTAAACAATGTACTATTTATATGTTACAGGCACGCTGAGGTGATGAAGAAAATAATTGAGACTGTAACGGAAAGCGGCGGCGAGATGGGCGTGCACTCGTACCTTATCGTGTTCCTGAAGTTTGTGCAAACCGTCATACCAACCATAGAATATGATTTCACGCAGAATTTCTCGATGAATTAACCCTATAAAGCCCAATTACAATAAAATCGGCCGTGGAATTTGAATCATTTGTACCGTCAGGGAAAAGGCACCTTATGGCTTTTCTATAAACAAATTCTTTGGTTATTCTGCTAATGAAACCACAAAAAAAAACGCAAATCGTTCAGCGAAATTCAGAATAATTTGTAAATTCAGAGTAACGTATCATGGAATTCCGCAGAGTAGCGCCTGACTCAATCAATGATTGTTGGCGCTTGCGCCATTATTTTAGCGCCATACCATTTGTATTAGCGTGTCGGAAATAATGGCGCGCGACAATAACGCTCCTTTACCATGAGGACACATTTGGTGTAAGAAATATAATTACAATGGGGAATGGATGAAAATATCAAGTTCCTGATTATTTTTTGGTGATAATAACTTTCCTTAGCGCCAGAAAAAAGTTTCAGATCTTTCAGCTGCGTCAATTATTTTCGAAAAATACAAACAGCTTCCTCATTTACGTTTTGGGTCCAGGATTAGCACTTTCCTCGATCCGTCTCATATTACAAAAAAAATCTTAAATATCTGTGATAAACTGACACTGGCAAAGTAGCAGCAGCTATATTTGTCATTACCAGTGTCAGTTTACCACACATATTTAATATATTTTTATGTAATATGAGACCGATCGAGGAAGGTGCCGTAACTGACCCAAAACGTAAGTGAGGAAACTGTTTATATTTTTCAAAAATAATTGATGAAGCTGAAAAATCTGAAACTTTTTTCTGGTGGTAAGGAAGGTTATTCCTATCACCAAAAAAATAATCAGGCATTTCTAAAATTTTCATCCATTCCCAATTGTGGCTCTCATAACGATCGAAACAAATGCAGCTCTTTGACACGCGGAAATGATTTGAATTCCATTTAAGAAGATAAGTTTGTAGGTGCTAGATTAAAGGCGATACTACCGTGCCAAGCGGCTAGCTTTTAACTGGCCATGCATAAAGCTTATTGCAACTGGCTAAAGCTTATTGAATGTATGGAAGCTCATTTTCCCAGTTACATCCCAGTCGGGTGAATATTTGGCGTTTTTTCGTCATTATTATCTCAGCTAATATTATTAAAATAAAAAATGAACAGAATATTTTTTTGTTAAGCAAGTTTGACAATACGCGCTGAGTTTTATTTAAATGAAATTAATGAATTCCATTCTGCAAAGTAGGCCGCAATTGGGTACTTTACTGGGTAAAAACATATAATTATATTTAGTACGCCAGTTAGATTATCAAAAAATATTGGACACGTATTTTTTTGTTTGTTAATTAAGCAATAAATGATGAAGATATAGCCGGTTAAAGTTTCGCGTGACGTCACATTATGCAAAAAGTCTACCATAGTGTGACGTCATGCGGAACTTAACGGGCTATATCTTCATCATTTTTTGTTTGACAAACAAACAAAATACGTGTCCAATATTTTTTGATAATCTAACTGATGAACTAAATGTTTTTTTTTAGGAAAGTAGCCAATGGAACTTTTGCAAGTCAAATTCTACCAGTGTTTCTGAAAAAGACCACTGTCAATAAAAAAACGCCGAAACACACTCCAGTCAGTCATCTTTCGCCAAAAATAACCTTATGATAGTACTTCATCATCATCATCATATCAGCCGAAAGACGTCCACTGCTGGACATAGGCCTCCCCTAGAGAGTGCCAAATTGACCGGTCCTGCGCCACCCGCATCCAGCGGACTCCCGCGACCTTTACCAGGTCATCAGTGGTGATGGTACTTAACCTACTTAAATTCTGCCGTTTTGTCACACTTTACGGCGATAATTGTGAGGTGATAATGACTAGAACCGAACGTTTCAAACCGCCGCGATTCACCCAGTTGTTTTGGCTACATGTACAGTTAAAACTGATGGTGTGTAACACGCTTAACCTTTTGACAGCGAGGGTGCAAAACAAAACGGCGCCCAACTGAGGCCAGAACAAAAACAATAGCCGGACAAAATATGAATAAAATGAAACTTCTGATAAATATTGTCATGTCAAAATGTACGTATCATGAACTGGCCCCGTAGCATGGTTGGCCTTGTCACGCGATAGGTGATAGGGTAGAGCGTGCGTCACTGGCTGACACCGTTCGATAGAACGAAACGACGCCCCTATCTTGTCACTTGTCGCGTGATAAGGCCAACCATGCTACGGCTCCTGTTAAAAAAATGGGTCAACTTACTTGTAAAGCTTTTTATTACATCAAATTAACGAAAAAGGGCACGCGCGGCTGTGGCCGTCCGTGGCTTCAGTGGCACGAGTTTTCGTCCGCGTCCACAGCCGTCTTTAGCTCTCAAAAGGTTATCTCTAATTATCTGACGCGATGCTCTGACGCGCTCTGAGGCTTGGCATAGCAGCCGTCACGTCAGAGCGCATCAGATGAGTAAAGATCTGGCTTTAGACTTGGGTTGCGCAGCTGGTACTGTCAGCATCGAGCATATATTTTTGGAAATGAAGAGCACTAAGCAAGCTTTTACAGTCTTGCCGGCGATACGTTTCTATGTATGTTGTGTTGTTCTATTACGGGTCAATGATACCCGAAATAAACGTTTTTTTTATGTACTTATACAGGATGTATCATTCAAAGGAAACTATAAGATATGCGGAAAGTTATTCGGAGTCACGAGGCCGATGGTAGAAGTAATTAAAATTGCATTTGAGGCTTTATACGCGAACGCGGTCAAATCTGGCTAAAACTCTAAATTCGGTTTATTACGGAAATTAACCTTTTCAATGCCAAAGAGAAAAGTTGTCTACCACACGCCAAATCAACAAGACATTTAGTGCGAAGTTGAACCTTATCCTTGACGCATATATCAGTCGTTGGCCCTACGGTGCGGAAATATGCGTCGTTGGCGTCGAAAAGATTAATAGTGCTGGTTGTAAAGACATTTTTATTAAATATATTTATAAAGTTCTTTTAGATTCGATAGTCAACTGGTATTTTAATTTCCTCGAATTAATATCGCTTTATGCAGGATAATAATGTTTAAAAATTTAAATATTCGCGCTAAAACGGCAGCCGCCATTATCGTGACGTCATCAGAGCAGAAAGAATAGTCCCATCTCACCTGTACTAAGGAAAGAGGCAAGTGTTTGTCTCGCTCGCGCTATAATACATAATGGTGTAATGACATCACTCACGAGAAAAAAATGGCGGTCGGCGTTTTCGGTCACGTGACATACAGATATTAAAACTACGATTTTAATTTTGAAATAAAAACTATTTACTTATGTTTTCATAACAAAATAGTATTATATTCGTATTTTCTAAAGTCAAAATTGTATAAATAAAGGAATAAAATAATAAAGAAATATTGTGGGACAATTCACACCAATTGATCTAGTCCCAAACTAGACAAAGCCTGTACTATGGGTACTAGACAACGGATAAACATACTTATATAGATAATTACATACTTAAATAGATATTAAACATCCAAGACTCGAGAACAAACATTCGTATTCATCATACAAATATCGGCCCCGACCGGGGATCGAACCCGGGACCTCAAGCTTCATAGTCAGGTTCTAACCACTAGGCTATTCGGTCGTCTAATAAACAAAAATCATAAAATCGTCTAAAAATAATACAATAAATAATTTTCATAGTTTAATTGTGATAGACGAAAATAGCCTACTGTTGCCATGGGACCCTGTATCAACGATCACAGGAAAATGCCGTATTTCATAGTTATATTCACATAAAAACATCTACCAATACTGAGCCAGACTGGTTAGTTGTATAGATAATTTGAGATTTTCTCTCACTGTCCCGTTTGAATAATACATCCTGTGTAGATGGTTTGAACTAATCTGAGTACCTGTGGCGGGGTGTTGTACCAAGAACTATTTCTTGCCTATTTTGATATATTATACCAATGATGTAATACAAAAAAAAAGGTATGTTGTCTATTCGAAATTCCGTGTTTAAAAATGGCCACCAAATCTGACTGCTAACGTTTCGATTGACGACTCGAAACTGAGGCATGTTGTGCCAATTGACTCAATTTTAGTGTGCCATTTTTCGAGCGCGTATAACCTATCTACCTCTTTTTATATTACATCATTGTATTATACTGGCACTGTGATTTTCGCATTTGCACATAGTAGTTTTAATATTCCTGTAAAGGTTATTTTATTTTATTTTACTATTATACTGCACTATTTCAATAGATAATGTTTTAATCAGACTAATTTAATGAAATAGTGTCATTTCTTTAATGTTGGAGAAATTCATCATCATTGACGTTTATTGTACCGGGATGACGGCTGTCAAATATCGGCTGTTAAAAAATATAATTATAATGACAAGTTCATTTTTTTTTCGTTCCTCATGCTAACCGTGCACGGCTGGTCTGACGGATATGTGTAGCTAATATGTCTTGCATTTTATGTTATTCAATTAAAATTGATGGAGAGCAATATGTTTTTATTAATTCCATGTCATAAAACCCTTTGAGTACAATTTAGATGCATAACCTATAAATAAAGCTCAATTGACGACCGAATAGCCTAGTGGTTAGAGAACCTGACTATGAAGCTTGAGGTCCCGGGTTGGATTCCCGGTCGGGACAGATATTTGTATGATGAATACAAATGTTTGTTCTCGAGTCTTGGATGTTTAATATCTATTTAAATATGTATTTATCTATATAAGTATGTTTATCCGTTGTCTAGTACCCATACAGGCTTTGCCTAGTTTGGGACTAGATCAATTGGTGTGAATTGTCCCACTATATTTATTTATTAGAAAAAGCGAAATTCAGCTCCATTTTCTTAACAGCTCCAATTCAAATTTCACTGTAAGTTGGTCCGGGCGGAGCGAGAATATTCCCCGTCTACGAGACGGCTCGTGTCGTGTAGCGGCAGGCCGCGAGCGAAGGCCGTGATGAGACCCAGCGCCTGCGCCGGCTTGTCGTAAGGTACCGCGTGCCCGGCGTCCAGCACCATCACCTCCGTTAGGTTCCCCGCCGTCTTGTAGTACCTGGGTAGGTACAAGGTCAGTCAATAGTTCAGTAACAAGGCAAAACAAAAGAATTCGGTAAACCGAACTGCTTTTTAGGGTTCCGTACCAAAAAGGTAAAAACGGAACCCTTATTAGTCCAGGCAATGAACTGACAACTTGTATGGAAAAAATGACATATTTGGAAATAATT
Source organism: Epinotia nisella (assembly GCA_932294315.1). Taxonomy (NCBI): domain Eukaryota; kingdom Metazoa; phylum Arthropoda; class Insecta; order Lepidoptera; family Tortricidae; genus Epinotia; species Epinotia nisella. Next base: position 2,108,664 of record OW028677.1, read on the forward strand.
TATAATAGCTAATTTTTTTAATGTAACGGATATATTATCAATTAAATTGTTACCTAGAGGCAAAATCCAACAAAAAATCAGACATCAAAAAAATCAATATTTAATTAGCTCCTAAAAAGTCCGGATAAATATTAATATTTTTTTTATCTTTATTTAGGTTCATTTACATTTGCTTTACAATATTTAATATAAATAAAATAAAAAAGACAATGAATGTTTAATTTAAATCTATATAATTACTTCCGGGTGGAAAGTTTGGTGGATTCTTGAATAAAGCATCTTAGAATAATGTTTTAAAATGAAACAAACAAAAAAAACCGGCCAAGTGCGTGTCGGACCACGCAAAACGAAGGGTTCCGTGCCTATTAAAAAGGTCGTATCGTCACAGAAATTTTACGGCACTTACGTCCTTTTCTTTGAGGAAGGCAGTTTTTCAGCAATATCTCGAAAACCTCTGAACCGATCGTGTTCAAAACAATTTTCGGTGAATGAAATTAATAACCCCTATGTCCATGAATTTTTCCATATTTTTAAAATACACCGTTCAAAAATTAGAGGGGGGGGGGACAGAATTTTAGTGACTTTCGGGGCGATTATCTCCGACCCTATTTACTTAATCAAAAAAAATGCTAAGAAACCTTTTATTTATTTTCAAAGACCTATCGATTGATGTGCCACACGGGGGGTCACAATGAATTTTTTTTTTTCAACTTTTAGTTTTATGTATGGAGTGCACCCCTAAAAAAATTTTTTTTTGTCATTTTAATTACAAAACTATGTAGCGGCTAACAAAATACACCTATCCTCAAAATTTTATTCAAATACACCTTATAGTTTTCGAGTAAAATGCCTGTGACATACGGACAGACGGACAGACGGACAGACGGACAGACGGACATGACGAAACTATAAGGGTTCCGTTTTTGCCATTTTGGCTACGGAACCCTAAAAACGCTATTATAAATTAATGTTTTTCGAAACCGTATTTTGCCTCGGCTATATGGTGCGACTCTGTCTCTCTGTCACAAAGTCAAATATCTCAGGAACTACTAATGCTATAAATTTGAAATAGTTGTAAACAAAGTTAATCCACGTTATATGGAACATGAAAAAATTAAATATATATTTTTAATTTCTATAAAAAAGGATGGATAAGAGGGGGGCAAAAATTCAAAGGTTAGTAGGCCAAGTGGGGTATCATATGAAAGGGCTTGAATTGCACATTACAAAACAGTTTTTCTTTTTTTTTCTACAGTGGTAAAATTTTGATTTATAAAGAAAAATGTGGAAAAAAAATACCGTCAAGCGAAATCGAAACTCTTACCCAGCGAGTTTGTTTCCATGGTACCAATACTTGCGGGTCGCGTTCTTGTAGTCCTGCGAGCCGGAGAACACGAGGGAATTGTATGTGTTCACGGACGGATGGTACGCCACTATTATGTCGAGGTGTCCACTGAAATGAGATATTTTTTTCACACCTGAGGGGTAATCACGTTTCAAACGCGCGTTAGGACAATTTAACTGTCATTTTTCCATATAAAAAGTGACATTAAATTTCCATATAAAAAGAGGCGAGAGTGGACTGTTTCCACACTACTATGCGCAAGCGATGTACATCCCTGGTGCGTAGGGTACGGGCCAGTGCCAACAGCATCCTGAAAATGATCGCTGAACGGATGGACTGTGTGTATCTAAACCACTGCTGTATGATGCACACAAACATACATGTTAATTATGAGGTCGCATAACATTTGACATTTTTGAGATTTAAATGAATTATTTAATTTGACATCATATGAATTTTTAATTTGATTATTTAATGTAAACTATTATTTTCTTTATTATAATTGACTGTGTACCTTTCATGTAAATTTCAAACTGACCTAAATTATATTATTATTATTATTTCTTTAAATGAAGGTATGTGACCTATTATTATGAACTTTGTGATTATATACTAACATTAGGCTAAGTTCTACTAAAAATAATGATCCATGTTGGTCTATGAATAAAATGAATTGAATGAATTGAATTAAGATCTAGGTACCTGACGCGCGTACAATGCGTTACGTGATCGACCTGCTGCTATTCGGAAAAGAGATAGTTTGTTGCCCTCACCCATTTGGTTTCAATTTTCCTCAAACAATTAGGTACCGTGGAATGGGGTTACTTAAGGAAAAACTGGACAAGTGTGAGTTCAACTCGCGTGGTGAGGGTTCCGTATATAATCTTAATTTCATAAATGTTTTTGAATACTCAAACTTCTGATAGGTTTTCCTGTAATCTTTAGGCAAGGAACTATTTTTTCAGAATTTTAGTTCTAGTAGTTCCTAAATTACTTCAAATCTGTTTTTGCTAAAATTATAAAAAAAAATATGTCTGACATGCTTACAACAACCGCTTTCATTTGATATGTCACACAATACAGTTTGCGAAACTTTTTTTTTAATTTTCCCGTTTACCCCCCAAAAGTGGCTCTTTTGTTCAGAATTCATTAATTTACATTACGCGTTCATCTTTGGTTCAACAATTCACATATGTGTACCCAATTTCAACTCAATCGGTCCAGTAGTGTCGGAGCAAATCGGCTGTGACAGACGGACAGACAGACAACCGAATGATCCTATAAGGGTTCCGTTTTTTTTTCCTTTTGACGTATCGGAACCCTAAAAAATGGGGCTACTTTGATCATTTAGAATGTAGTATATAAAAGCAGAACTATTCGAAATTAAGAGGATTTAATCGAGTATACAGCTAGATAGAATACTAATATATTCACTGCCACACAGTTCACCCACAAGTAAAAAACAATGACATCGGAGAAAAATCTATCAGATCAAAGTGGCGACCTTTACCAGGTCATCAGTCCACTTTGTGGGGGGCCTACCCACGCCGCGCCTGCTTGGTACGCGGTCGCCACTCGAGAACCTTTCCGCCCCAACGGCCATCGATTCTACGTGCAATGTGGCGCCCACTGCCACTTAAGTTTAGCGATTCGGAGGGCTATATCGGTTACCTTGGTCTGCTGCGGATAGCCTCATTTCTGATGCGATCACGCAGAGATACTCCAAGCATAACTCTCATTGCCGTTTGTTGTCGCCAATAAAGACTCGTAATACTGTACCTTGTAGCTTCCTGACACGGAACTTATCTTATCTTATCTAGTTGAGGGCCCTTTCGGATACACTACGACCCAGTGGGATCTTTTGTGCATTTGCCCTCCCCTTTATATCTACTCCCAAGCTCGCTTCATCGTTTCCACAAAACGGATTATGCAGCTCAGCGGGAGCACCTTGAATTACTTTTGTTGCGGATAGCCGTTACCAAAGTGATCTATTCTTTGTCTGGCATGGGGATGACTTACTTATAAAGCATCACCCTGTAGTTATCCAGAAGCTCCTCTAGCCACATCTTAGCGCTGTTCATGATGTCAGGAACGAGGTGGCCGTACACCATGCCTATCAAACTAAACGCGGTGTCGCCGACGTGCAACGCGCGACGCACTTTGCTGCGCTTGAGCAATTTCAAAAAGCGAGAGCTGACACTCGTAGCCCTGTTCGGCCGGAGGAAGTTGTACACGCTCTGGTCAGATCCGACCCTGATTGTATCTAAAACATTATGCATGGCCTGCAAAAATAACACAATATAAATAATAGTACATTATTGCCGTGGCCGGGAAGGAGGCAATTGCAGGCTGAGTATTTGTTAATTATAATACGAAGCCTGCAATTGCCATTCCGGCTAAGGCTAATATAGTGCTTTTCTCAAAAATGGGGGAATAACAAACTTTAAATATCGTTGCACAACGTGGAAATATTAATGATTTCCCGCCGTTTTTCTTTTTAAACCGAATCGCAAGTGTATTTTTTCACCGAAAAACGCGAACTATTTGAGACACATAGAAAAACGTCGCGTTTGCAACAGAAAAATACGAGTTGAATTGGCTGAATACGACCTGTGCCGTCTTTTATATGCCGGTTTCAACTTTTTAAAAAGTTTGGTACTCGACAAATAAAGGAATTTATATGTAACATTCCAGGCGGCCTGCAATGTTTTTTATTTTTTAATTTTGATCTAACCTGAAACTATACACTTTACCTTCCAATATGTAGCGACTAATGTACACTTTGCGGGCCATTTTGGAGAAAAAATTATTGATTGTGCCAGTTTCGTTTATAGTCTTGTCTTACGCGTAAGATTATAAACTATGCTCACACACTAGCGAAGTTCACAATTGAATAGTGACTTATATTTGCGATCCGAAGCTTACATAGAAAGCCCGGAGCATGTCGCCCTGGTCGATGTACTTCATAACTTCCAGCTCGAGCTCCCGCATGGAGTCGGCGACATTGTCGTCCACCAGCCCGATCTCGCGCAGGAAGAAGCTGTAGCGCATCAGCGACTTCGGGTCGATGAACCCATTGCCTATGGCTAAACCCTGGAAACATTTTAATTAGTTAAAACATGTTTCTTACAAAATGTTGCATTTTTATTAAAGCAAATACAATTTTAATTATAAAAGCAAATTTACATGTGTCAATAGAATCACACTTAGCCAAATAAACGGCCCCGTGTCGCTCCGGGTGCAAAGGTGCCCATCACACTCGCCGCATTGCCGCGTTGAATCGCGATCGACAACCTTTGCAACAGGAATGACCCGGAACGGGAGTCATGCCCTCTCAGTCGCAAACGGCGCCCAACTTCCGCCAAGAATGTTCTGGCCTCTGAGCACCAGCAACCCATCGTCTCCACTGCCAGAGGGACAAACGAATAATTGGTCAACGCGGAGTTTCTTATTGTATTTTCTCAATGTCGGTCATGTGGGGTTCCAGGCAGGGGAAACCAGCGTCCCAAGTCACACGTTCTCTGTACTCCTGTGGGGTTGAGCAACTGATACCGCCAAGAAACGAGAAAATCTACCCTCCTTTTTTCTGATTTGCACTGCTTGAGTGGGCTGTCACTTGGCGGCAAGTTGTGCTTGCTCTATCTGCCCTGTCTCGTCGCTATACCTGTAGATTGATCGGCTGGTCTCGGTCCTCCTCCCTGTTATGCAGGATCTGGATTCCAATGGATGGTATATGTTTGCCAGCGTACGAATAGCCGGCGATCGTAAGGGGCGCTTTCCGCAACTCGGGGAACATGGTCAGGAACTGCTGAAGAGCTGTGTACAGGTTCTCACCGATCTAAAGTCGATAAAGAATGTTACATGATTACAAAAACGTTTCATCATACCAGCCGAAAGACGTCCATTGCTGCCCACAAAGAGTGCCAAAGTGACCGGTCCTGCGCCACCCACATCCAGCCCGCGACCTTTACCAGGTCAAAAAAGTTTAATCGAAATGGAAACAAAATCGAGCATTCCACAAATTAGGTGCCTCTACCTCGCTTTATTAGTTTCTATAAACAGTTGGAAAGCGGTCAGCTAATGCGTTGAAGTATTAAATTTTGCTGCAAACAACTGTTTACGCGGTAGGTGCCGACCAAGGTCGCTCGGTCGGAGGGGCTTGTTGGCGACCGTCTAATAGCGTACGCTTATGTTTCCATATTCTAATCACTTATCTACCGTAGTCTGGTTAGTGGCATATCCCCGAGTGTCCGATGTGAAACTAAATCCAGTCCCGACGGGGTTGTCTATGAACAACAACGAATGGTTCTTGCCCCAAGAATATTTCCGTTCTGAAACAAATAGTGCATCAATAGTAATTTGTGAAAAATGAGAGCAGTTTTTTTTGATGCGAGTGCCTTTTTTGAGTCACAAGTAAGCGAAAGACCCTAAATTAGGATTGTTCATTTTTTTTAACCCCCCATTTTTATTTTATTTTTCGAAAATATAGAGTAATTCAAGAAACTAATTTCAACATTTTAGCAATTCGTCGCTTCGTTTATTTTTTATAATTTTTTGAAAATATGCGATACGACTTCTCGTAAATTACATGTAGTGGCTGAATCTATGTATAGCACCACGCCCAATATAAAAAAAAAAATATTTAAATGTCAATCGATGGTTTGTAGACATCTGTCAATGTCGTCATTGTCATTCTAAACGTGTTCATTTCTCATTCTGAAATTTCTGCAATAAATTTAAAACCCAAATACAATACCACAGCCTCTGTTTTGTGTTGCTGACCCATGTTTCGAAGTAACAAGGAATGTTATCTTAGTATGGGAAACTTTTGATGCATGTTACATAAATAACATCATTAAGCATGCGGAACAGTTTTGGGAAACCTATTTATATAGTCACTAGCAACTCAAAGCAAAAAAGTGGCATTACATGTAAACGATGACAAAACAAAAGTAATGACAAACAACCTATACAGATCATGCTAGATTCTTCACGGGAATATGTTGAAGACTACATTTATTTAGGTCACTTAATTTCCTTTAAATCAAGCACTGAAAAAGAAGTTGATAGATGAATAAAACTCACATGGAGTAAGTATTGGTCCCTGAAGGAAATTTTCAAAAGTAAAATGCCTACTAAATTGAAAACTAAACCCATGAACACCTGCCTACTCCCATGTCCCACTTATGCATGCCAAACCTGGCCCCTAACCAAAAAAACGCTGTACAAACTGAAGGTATGTCAGAGAGGAATGGAGAGAAGCTATGTAATGTTCATGTAATTTTCCATGTCTTCCATTAAATTAATCACAAATAACGATATTTAAAGTCAGTTTATTTATAGAGTGGCTTGACAGAAGCTTGACAGTGACGGTACCACAGGTTCGATAAGTGTTTATCTTTTAATGACCAAAGTCTTTTCTGATTCAGCCACGAGGGAGGTCCACAGAAGGTCAAACAAAGGTCACACGTATATATGCTGAAATATCTTTAATCATCCATTATTTTGATAAAGTAAATGTCGGAAACTGTTTGAATACCTCATATCTCGAAATGGTTTTCGAAATAGCACTTAAGAAAAAAAATGAACAATCCTAATTGGTCACGAGTGCAAAAGTTCGAATTTTAAGCGCAGCGAAGGCCTCATAGGGCTGCAAATGACTTTGCTCTTGTTAGACACATACCTTACTCGTACTTTTCATCACAGCAGTGAGAACATGAAATATATTAAGATAAAAAATATCATATGTTTTTTTGTATTTGTACCGTAATTCTAGGGAAGTATTTAATTGCTTCCCAAAAAAAGACTGACAGCGCACCCAAAAAAAATCTGACCTACCTCATCAACATTTTACAATTGCACTTCAAAACCGAATTTTGATGAACGATTAATATTTTTTAGGTTCTTGGTTTTTTTATGTGCCTTTAAATACTAGCCATCATAAATGAGTGAGCAAATTCACTTTTCGAAAGCAATATGTTTACCTAAATATATAATGTTCTAATGCTGTTGACAATGCTGTGTCGGATGCCTCTCATCTACACCAAAGTACATTTTCTCATGGAAAAAAAATGTCGTGGACAAAGATAATCATTAAGTTATCTTTGTCCACGACATTTTTATATATAGATAATCAGTAAGTCTAAACGCGTAAAGGCCGACGCGGTGGACGACCGCTTTAGCCTAGTTGGTAGTGACTGGTGACCCTGCCGACGAAGCTGGAGGTCCTGGGTTCGAATCCCGGTAAGGGCATTTATTTATGTGATAAGCACGAATTTGTTCCTGAGTCATGGATGTTTTCTATGAAGTATTTAAGTATTTATTTATCTATATAAGTATGTATATCGTCGCCTAGTACCCGTAGTACAAGCTTTGCTTAGTTTGAGACTAGGTCGATTTGTGTAAGAATGTCCCCACATACGTATTTATTTATTTATAAAGGCAGGTTATTTACCTTCTCGGGGGGCGTCGTGGTGACATGCTCGCGATTAACGGCAGAGACGGAAACGCCGGAGTGATTTTAGTGGGTAGACTCCCTCTCCCCTCTCATTAAATAGAGTTGGCCGGAGGGCGAGAGTCCCACATACCCCCCTATATAGCTTCCCCAGGCTGGGGGGAAGCGTAAGTGTATTTCGACTCCGTCAAAAAAAAAGGTTATTTACCTTCTACAGTTTTGTTTCCAGTGACAACGATGGGCCCAATTTGGTTGAAGAGACTGTACAACGATGAGACACCAGGCCCACCATCCAGCCAGATAATCCAGGGAGTTTCTTCAACCTTCTGCGCCACCGGGAAATACCAGAACCAGAGGTTGGCGTTGTACTCCTTGTTTACCTAAAAAACAAGATACGTCCGGTGTAGTGCGGTAAGATCAGAAGAAACAGTAAATAGGTGGGAACTTGGGAATATTAGACAGAGATACCTACATCTGTTTTCTTACCCAGGCTACAACGATTGCCATGAGATTTACAATAAATTTACAATTGCAAAAAAATGTTCTAGCTACGAGTAGATCTCATCTCTTTGCTGCAAAGCTTGGTCTCCTACGTACTACAAAAAACGAGCAACGTTAGGTGCAGTGGGGTAAAACCAGAAAAAAACAAACACTGAAGGAATATTGGACCTATACCTACTAATACCAGTTCTAAGCCGAACGTGTGCACTACAACTTAGTGCTAGCGAATGTATTTTTCTCTCGCGGCGCGTGCATCTTGTGCTAGCTGTGCTAATCTTAATCTTGGCGTTAGTTGTGGTTTTCTGGAGCCGTAGCATGGTTGGCCTTATCACGCGACAAGTGACAAGATAAGAGCCTGGTCTCGTTCTATCGAACGGTGTCAGCCAGTGACGCACGCTCTATCCTATCACCTATCGCGTGACAAGGCCAACCATGCTACGGCTCCTGAGGTTACTTCAACCCTGGATATAATATATATCGCTATCCTCGAGATAATGTGTAACTTGCTCAACAAGATCGATGCTAACTTAGGTTTTAAGTACCTAAGACTAGATTTCAAGTAAAGGAAGGTGATACTAATTTTGAGAATAATACCCCCTTAATAGCCAGTCTTCCTCTACCCCCACACTGGCTACCTGCACACTCTGCATCAGCAAAGGCCAACAGAGTTCTGCATGAGAAAAAAGCGCGAAAAACGAGGGGCTCATATTATTAGCTCAACAGTGTTGATAGGTAAGGGTTGCAACTTCACACGTCAGTTAGGGCTTTCCGATATAAAGACGGTTTAACTCCGACGGTTTCACTGTAACCCTCATGTGACTCACTCGCAGTGAATGTTAGCCCAGTAAGCTGTGCTCTATGTTCGCAAACTTACCAACTGACGACATTCGAATAAAACTTCACACTGTCAAAACACAACGTTTCCGATTTACCGTTAGATACCCAGCATAGCTGTTCAAGCCCGGCAGTATATGACGGGAGTCGACCTTGGCCGCATCCCTGGCCTCCTGCAGTTTATTCTGCTCGATGAGCGGCGTGAGGAGCAGGGGTTCCCCGGTGTCCCCGTCGGACTTCCCCCAGCCGGTCTTGCCTCGGTCGGTCTTGTACGTATCCTCCAGAAGCTTAAGGAAGGCGTCATGGGTTCCGTCGAGAGGCAGTTCCGGTCTGGAGTACCGGTCGGAACATAATGCTGCACAACTAAAACACCACACAAGAATACTTAACAACCAAAACAAGAATACTCCACTATTTTATTATTAACGAGACCATTAATTAGGTTTACCCTTGAATTGCCGACAGATATTTCGTCGAATATTATTTCGTCGACAACATTTCAAGTATTTTCATTTTATCGACGAGTCATTGCGTCGAAGAATCGATACTACAACAGACATTTCATCGAATAGTATGTCATCGACAACGTTTCAAGTATTTTCATGTCATCGACAGACAAGGTCGTACGTCGATGAAATGAAAATACTTGAAACGTTGTCGATGAAATAATAATCGATGAAATGTCTGTCGGCAATTTAAGGATAAACCAAATGACTTGTCGATGAAATGAAAAAACTGTCTCAATTCTAAAGACAGTGTAGTAGAGAAATACTAGTAATGTAGTAGAGATTATAATTAAGACAGCATAGCTTGGTCAATCGTTATGTTACTATTTGGCATTTTTATTCGATACTTTTTTTTAACTTATGGCCTATTGTATACTTTCAAGAGTCATTAGTTACGAGTTCATAGAAAGAAAGAAAGATATAATTTATTCAGAAACACACAGGACACATATTAAACAATAAAATGAATAAGAAAAACATATAAAACATGAAACAAGTGTGTCTCAGCGGCAGTGAACCGGACACTGGCTCAGCATTATGCTGAGGAGTCAGACACCTACAGCGCTGAAAGGTAGGTAAAGGTATTTGTAGCAATTGCGAATAATAAGTATATTTAATGCAAGCGTCCGTGGGCTACGATGTATGTTTAACATCAGGCAAGCCGTGTAGGTTCTTGTTTGACATTTTCGTGGTTATAAAAGAAATAAAAAATTCTGTGAAACTAATTCACGATAACAAATACTCACATCAAAGAAAATATCCAAAGTAGCAACATTCCTTCCTTAGTAGTTAAAAGCACCGTTTCTGCAGTGGACAGTACTTATCGACAGAGTTCTTGTGGTAGCGTGTAGCGTAGCCGGAGCCAGACTGTTAAATTAAGTTCAAATCGTGTTAGAATCCATACTATGTACCTATATACTAAACTTAATACCATAATATACCTACTATTATCATCATCATCATCATATCAGCCGAAAGACGTCCACTGCTGGACATAGGCCCCCATAGAGTGCCAAATTGACCGGTCCGGCGCCACCCGCTTCCAGCGGACTCCCGCGACCTTTACCAGGTCATCAGCCCACCTTGTGGGGAGCCTACCCATGCCGCGAGGCCGTTTTCAGCCGTGTTTGCGTGATTGAGTAACAAACATCCAAACATCTAAACATCCAAACATCTAAACATCCAGACTTTCGCATTTATAATATTAGTAGGATTTATATCATAGCTCCATACAAACTTTCGCTCCCTTAGGGGATGATTCCCGGGATAAAAAGTATTATATATGTTAATCCAGGCTATACACTATATGTATACCAAAATTCATCTTAATTCATTCTGCCGTTTTTGCGTGATTGAGTAACAAACATCCAACCATCTAAACATCTAAACATCCAAACTTTCGTATTTATAATATTAATAGGATTAGTAGGATAATGATAACTTCGATCCACTGGTTAGTAATTAAAAAATCTTACAAAACTATTAAGTACCTACATATTACTTCATTACACTACATTATAAAGAACTTATGAATTATTTTAATTATTATATTCATTTATTTTCTAAAGTAAATACAAGACAATGATCAACATTAACTAAATTAAATTAAATTTTAATTATTATTTTTAATCACTTTTTGTTAAATCTACCTACTACCTATGTTTTTCACTTTTCATACTTCCAAAGTTCGTATTTATGTTGTACGTAGGCTACATATATTGGCTATTAATGCTCTGAGGTAGGGTCACAAAAAAATACGATATTTTTACCTTAATTATATTTCACTGTTGTTTTATTTGCTAGAAATCAAAGTGAGAAGCAAATAATACCTACATGTTGTATATAAATCAAAAGGGGCAGTGAGGGAAAATCTGAAACTATAAGAGATACGGAAATTGGTTCTTATATACCTATAGGAGTCATGAGACCGATTTTATCTATTAGATATATTTAACACAAGCCTTATTGAGCTTACCGTGGGGCTAGATAGAACCCGGTCAAATCTGTCCATAAATTCAGAGTTCGTCTTATTGCGGGAATTAATATAAGTAAGGAACAATTTGTTGCTAAGGAAGCGTGTATCCATGATCACAGTAAAATGCCATATTTCATAGTTTTATTCACGTAAAGGGATCGCCTCGTACTTTGAACAGATTTGACAGGGTTAGATTGCCGGCCGTGAGTGAGGCTTTATTAAAAATCAGTAAATGCAGTTTTTACTTTTTCTTAAAATGGACTAATGACTCCTAAAAAACAAAGGTTGTTGTACAAATCACTAACCTGAACTAGTAATTTGTTAAAATTAACAATAAATAGTAATTTGTAACAATGAACAATAAATATAGCAACGCCTACTTACTTACAATTTTTTGTTTTTTTTTAAACTGTATCCGGCGTTGCGACGAAAAAGCAAGTGAGGGTCGTGTTACAACGAATTACTGGATCATATCAATTATTCTCCATTGTTTTAATTAGTGTATTAATAACAATTTGATAAAGTTAATGAGAAAAGATAATTGTTGTGTTTTTATACGTAGGTACCTATAATAATGATCGGATTTATCATACTGAAACAAAAATTATGAATTAAGTAGTTAAGGCACTATAAAACCTATATGCACCTTCAAAAAGCCAAATAAACTATTTTGTATTTATTCATATTAATTGCATCGTATTTATGTTTATTTCTCTCTCGCCTATCCCAATAATATATTAGTATGTAATTTATATATTAAATTTGTATGACGTTTCCGTGAGTCACCAACGGCACTGGCTGAAGATGTCTGACACCTCAGCATAATGCTGAGCCAGTGTCCGGTTCACTGCCGCAGAGACACACTTGTTTCATGTTTTATATGTTTTTCTTGTTTATTTTATTTTTTGATGTGTCCTGTGTGTTTGTGAATAAATGTATCTTTCTTTCTATTTTATATTTGCCTATTTGTATTTTGTATTACCTATCTATGTAGTAATAAGGTGATAAAATACATATTTTTATAGTTGACTGTACAAACTTATCAAGCTGACGTTTGACCTTATTATGTTACAAATGCTACAATAAGGTTAAACTGACAAGTTAGCTGTTATCGGAGCAATCCAAGCGATAACCTCAAGGGTCGCGTACACCCTGGAAAACATGGTAAAACCCAATGCGACGTGAGTTGCTGGAAACTGGAAACCCATACATTTATGACACCGGTAGATTGTGTTAGTCTAATCTATGCTTTAAGTTTTTCTATTGTGTAAGGCGCGGCGTGGGTAGCCCCCCACAAGGTGGACTGATGACCTGGTAAAGGACGCGGGAGTCCGCTGGATGCGGGTGGCGCAGGACCGGTCACTTTCGCACTCTTTGGAGGCCTATGTCCAGCAGTGGACGTCTTTCGGCTGATATGATGATGATGATGATGATTGTGTAACGAAAGTTATGTAATTGCCGTTACACAATGGAAAAATGTTAAAGCGTAGGTAGATTAAAACTGTGTACAAATTTTTGGCAATCCACCCCAGTGCCTAAATTTATTATTTTAGTTCGATTACCATGGTAATGATAGGTATCTGATTGCAATTAACAATAATTAATTAATAGGGTAGGGTAAAATTCCTGTTGTATTGTATTTCGAATACAAATTACGAAATACATTCATATGCCTTTTTATTTGTCCAGTACCCGTAAGTAGTTCTTTATTTCGCAATTGGTATAGTCTGACTAGCGAGAGAAAAATGCAGTAATGTTTGAAAAAAAAACGCATGCCCCGCTCCTATATCATATTTGTATGTTAATTATGTATTTTTACTGATTAAATTTATCAAATTTATTAATGCAATAAAATAAAGCCAGACAGTATACCTAATTGATATAATCGAGTAGGTATATTTAATAACAACATACAAATTTCGCACGGTGGGAGAAATTATAAAAGTGGGAAAATTTCGTCGTTCTTCATACACTCTTTTGTCCCCACGTTGGATACAGAGTTTTACAAAAAAAATTGTATGTATATTTTTCCATTATTTAATTCCTAACAAAATAAATAACATACCTAACGCTCAAAAGAAAGAAAACTGTCACTTTTATTACCAATTCGTTGGCCTCTGACTATTTAGTTGAAAATTGTTATTACATTTTGCATGTCGAATCCAATATACTAGTTTCTTAGTCTTACACATTATTTTAGATATCATAAAGTACTGTAAATAAACATCTATACTAATTTTATTCATTTATAGGTTAATGTACAACTTAGATTAAATTAAAATGCAACTAATATTAAATACTAACAAACGAAATAATTAACACTGATTACAAAATAAATGTTCCGTCCAAATATTCAATATTTCTAAATAATACGATTATATCTAAAAAACCGACAAAAGCGAGTTCAACTCGCGTCGTGAGGGTTCCGTATATAATCTAAATTTCATAAGTGTTCTTGAATACTCAAACTTCTTATAGGTTTTCCTGTAATTTTTAGGCAAGGAACTATTTTCCATATTTTATTAAGAATTTTAATCCTAGTAGTTTCGGAGATAAGGGGGGAATGGTCAATTTTCGTCTTTTTTCCTAAATTACTTTAATTCTGTTTTTGATAAAATTATAAAGAAAATATATCTAAGATGCTTACAACAATCCCTTTCATTTGATATGTCACACAATACAGTTTGCGAAACTTTTTTTTTTAATTTTCTAGTTTACCCCCCAAAAATGGCCCCCTTGTTCAGAATTAATGAATTCTGAACAAGGGGGCCATTTTTGGGGGGTAAACTAGAAAATGAACGCGTAAAGTAAAGTAATGACTTTACTTTACGCGTTCATCTTTGGGTCACCAATTTACATATGTGTACCAAATTTCAACTCAATCGGTCCAGTAGTTTCGGAGCAAATCGGCTGTGACAGACGGACAGACAGACAACCGAGTGATCCTATAAGGGTTCCGTTTTTTCCTTTTGAGGTACCGGAACCTTAATAAAAAAGGACTAGTAGCCAAATCAAGATAAATCAAACGTTGCTGAATAAGCCATTTATCTCGATTTAAAGTAAGTATAGTTTGGTGTCATAAAGTGACATGGCTGAGCTATGACACTTTTCCCAAAAAATGTTTTGTATTGTTTTGTTTTTATGTAGTTTTGTTGTATATTTCACAGGCTAACTACCATCTTCAGGCCACAGGAACTGCCGATAGGTACTGTCCACAGAAGAAACTAGTGACTGGGATTTGGGAAATATTTTTTACGGAACAATGAAGAGGGTTCCTGACAACTAAGAAATGTTGTTAAGTTTGGTATTTAGTTTGTTGTGAGTATTTATTATTATAAATTAGTAGAGATGCGCTGAATATGGGTTTCACCGAATGCGGACATTCAGCCGAATATTCGTCCAGCTCGTCGCTGCGCTTACACAAATCGCCATGTGTTTTGGACCTACTTTACAGGAGACGCAAAAAACTAGTTTTCTCGGTTATTAATAACAACAGACGAACAAGTATTTTTAAGGCCATTTCATGTGATTTTTTACGTAATATTACGTAACTTCTAAAAAAGTGATATACAAAATAAAATTAATAAAAAAACTTTTTCATTCATTCGGCACATAGCTATTATTGTTTTAGTCGTCCAATAACCGCTAAGTGCCTAACTAGCACATGACTACATAAAATTTAGCTGTGTCAAATCAATCAGTCTTGATTTTTGTTCCTTATTGTCACATAATTAGTTTCCGAAAGTCATATGATTAATAAATAAAACGAAAATAACATAGTACGAAATCCATTTTATTACATCCAAATGGAATGTTGTCCGAACTAAGAAATAATTAAATTCTAATTACTACTTTATTTTGTGTATAAATAGACATTAGATGCAGTCGTATTGTATTTTATTACTATTTAGCATAGTACCTAAGTAGCGTGTGCCTACGGAGCATGTTATGCATGATCACGAATATTGGTTTCTGAGTCTTTAATGTTTTCAATGTATTTATCTATGTATTTATCGTCGTCTAATAGCCAATTACATAAGTTTCTTTGAGCTTACTTATCTAGGCTAGTTTGGTTATTTACTCTCCTCTGTGGTAAAGATTCCCAGTTAGAGTGACGCAGTTTGTATTTAACCTCACCATTGACATAAAATAGCCCTCTGATGTCTATCACAATGGGATCACCAGTTTTTCTACCGTGTCGTATATACTTGTGAAACCACCTGGAACATCTTCATAATTTTAGAAAAACAAGAAATCCAAATGATGGACAGTATAAATAAGGTTGTGAAAGTCTAGCTTGTGACATCCGAGAAATATAATCAGATGAAGTAAATATTAGTGTTTTGAACTGCTTTTCTGGGGACGAGAAAACGCTGGCCAGTTCCATCATTGTAAGCCCCTTTTCAAGAATGATTTGTTAATAGCAATCCCCATTGATTGACGCACTAAGATTAGCTAATGAACTGCACAACACTTTATTTTTATTTTGATAGCAACAACCATCTGACATCAAAAATACTGTTCCATAGGAACTACAATATTTTTTTATTAAATCAATCATACGAGCAATAAGTTTTGAGAATCGGCATGATTACGTCTCATTATAATAATTTCTGATTGTTGGTCATACTGTGTCAGTATTCATTAATACAGTGAATAAATAAAAAAGGTTAGTAGGTATTCTTGTTCTTCTTTAATAGCTAAACAAAGATGATGGTATAGAACAAATTCTGAGGTCACTTAAATGGGAGCATATTTTGTTACATGTTAGGGGCGGTGTTGGCAAAATTCTGGTGTGATGCTCCCTCATGCCAAACATATAAATAGGCATCTTTAGTATTTTGTATACGAAAAGTATAGTTATGCATAGCCAATTTGATTTTATAGTAAGTACCTACCTACTGCTCTGAAACTAGTAGTTTCGGGCACATTAAAACGCTTTGCGCGCATTGATATGGTGACGATATCATCTGAAACTTGCTCCACCCGCCTTAGCTTTCGCGTCGCGGGCCTTCTTACCATCCTAAAACCCGACTGTTTCACAAACAAGTACAAACATTTCGCTATGTGCCAAAAATTACATATCGGGCGCAAATACTTAATTGTTATGATGATAAAATCAAACAAAAATATCGCTATGTGTCGAGAACTACATAACGGGCGCAATAATTGAATTTTTGTTAGTTAACGAATGTAGACATGTGATTTAGGTTACTAAGCGATTATAGTTAGGACAGTAAATAATATGAACATCACATACCGACATTTTCATAACTCTGGAAATATTTAAATAAGCACACCGTTGTTTTTGGAGCGTATGCGTTGGAAAATAAGGTTCAAAATGGCTTTAAAATACAAAAATCAATAAAAATCACATAGCGATTTTTGTAGACGCAGCGACGAGCTGTTGCCGAACACAATATTCGACCGATTTATTCGGTTCAACTTAATGCCTTCATCCGTTGTACTCCATGCAAAATACGGTTTCGAAAAACATTAATTTTTTTTTTTTGTTTATTTGATTCCAAAACGTTATTCTAAGATGCTTTATTCAAGAATCCAACAAACTTTCCAACCGGAAGTAATTATATAGATTTAAATTAAACATTCATTGTCTTTTTTATTTTATTTATATTGAATATTTTAAAGCAAATGTAAATGAACCTAAATAAAGATTTAAAAAAATATTAATATTTATTCCGCCTTTTTAGGAGCTAATTAAATATATATTTTTTAATGTCTTTTTTTTTGTTGGATTTTGCCTCTAGGTAACTATGTATATAATTGATAATATGTCCGTTACATTAAAAAAATTAGCTATTATAAATTATTTCCAAATTTGACATTTTTTCATACAAGTTGTCAGTTCATTGCCTGGACTATTGTTCTAAAACAGACTTATTCAATGGATTTTTTTTTTATTATAAAAGCGAAATATTCACAATAAAGCAAGTTAAATAACAATAATAATGGTTAAGAGTATGAATTTCATTTCTTGTAACTTGTGACAATAATCTTTTAAAATTAGGCCTAAAAAAACAGATTTTCGCTCGCAGCCACCGTACCTAACTAGCATTCCCCGCCAACATTATGGGGCGCTAATATATTGTACATAATATAAGTATGTTGTAGACTTGTAGGTAAGTTGTCCGTCAAAATTTGCAATTCATTTTTCAGTCACTTGCCGTTATCCCATTGAGCTGAAATTTTGGGTATTAGTATAGTTTAGATGACAATTCAATAGGTACCATCGAGCTGATCTGATGATGGAGACAGGAGGTGGCCATGGGAATTCAGTATTTAACCGACCTGCCTATCTCATGTATCTCAAAAAGCATAGTTTTGAGAAAACGCCGTGTGAAGTTTTTTTTTGTACAGTATTTAGCCATGATTTACTATGGTAAAAACAGAGCGTGAGTTACGTGACAGGCTCGTATAAGGAACTGGTAGGTAAGTTAAATTAAAAAACTGAGTATGTAGGTCGATAAAGGCATGGAAAATAAACAGATTTTAGATTACGCGTAACTCATGTATCTCAAGATACATGAGATAGGATTGACGCGGCAGCGACGTAACCCGGTTGAGTTTGGGCTCGTTAGAATCGTCTCAATGAGTAGTTGATAATGGTATACAGAAAAGTATTGTCCGCAATAAAAGCTTGTACCAAAAATATATTTTTTGACAGAAACTTATTTTCTACCAGGTCAAAAATGTTTTCATTGTGTTTATGATATTTGTTTCAATAATAACAAAGTGGTGGAGTATTCTACTTTAACAAATGATAATCGGGATTAAACATTAATATTTTCGTAAATAAAAATAATGTTTTAGCTGTGCAGTATCATGTTCCGATCGGTACTCCACACCGGAGGTGCCTCGCGGCCGGAGCTCAGACGTTCTCCTCAAACTTATGGAGGATACGTACAAGACCGACCGAGGCAACACCGGCCGGGTGAAGTCCGACGGAGACGCCGGGGAACCCCTGCTCCTCACGCCGCTCATCGAGCAGAATAAACTGCAGGAGGCCAGGGATGCGGCCAAGGTCGACTCCCGCCATATACTGCCGGACTTGAACAGCTATGCTGGGTATTTGACGGTAAGTGACGATTATTTGGAAGTATCTGGGAGACCGAGCCTTGCTTTTTTGAGCTTTGAGCAAAGAGATGAGATCTAGCTATAGATTCATTTTTTCCAATCGTTTATTGTAAAGCTTGTAGCCGGGGTAAGAAAACCGGTATCTCTGTCCAATATTACTAAGTACCTACCTATTTACTGTTTCTTCCGATCTTACCCACTCTAACGAATATTGTTTTTTAGGTAAACAAGGAGTACAACGCTAACCTTTGGTTCTGGTATTTCCCGGTGGCGGAGAAGGTGGAAGAAACTCCCTGGATCATCTGGCTGCAGGGTGGGCCTGGTGACTCATCGTTGTTTGGTCTTTTCAGGGAAATCGGCCCCATTGTTGTCACTGAAAATTATATCGTAGAAGGTTCGTATCGTAGAACTTGCCTTGACGCGTCTAGAGATTAATATGTGGAGTTTCTTGTAAGTATAACTTAACCCCGGGCTTTGTACGTACTCGAGTCGAGATTTAAGAAAATCTATTTAAAAAAGTAGATGAGAGTGGTCGTCAGTTCTATTTCTCTAAGGGCATGTTTATCAACGTGTTTAGCACGGCAACTGCGTCGGAACATGCGCAAAACAACCTATGTTTTTTTAAACCTGTAATAGGTAAGTCACTAATGCGAAAGTTGTATGTGTTACACGATAGCAAAGTTATTAACATCTCGTGCCTTTGAGTCCCTCGCTTAGCTCAAAATTATAACTTACGCTTGCTCAAGACTCAAAATCAGTACTTTCATAAAACAACAATGCTCTCTTATTTGACAAATAAAACGAATGCTGCCCTATTTGTTTCAGAAATGAAATATTCTTGGGGCAAGAACCACTCGTTGTTGTTCATAGACAACCCCGTCGGGACTGGCTTTAGTTTCACATCGGACACTCGGGGATATGCCACTAACCAGACTACGGTAATGAGAAAATTGGAAAATTCCGTTGTTTTTTTTTTAAATATTTTTCCAACAACATAACACAACATGTTCTAACATAACAAGTTCACGGACAAAACATCATTCTCAAAAAAATCTATTGCCCCGGACGGACGGCCTGCCATACGAGTATCACAGGTTTTGTCAATTATTTTGTAGTTGAGTCCCTCGCAGTTAATATGCTAATTTCTTATGAACAAAGATGGCCAAACAGTTACGTCTACAGACGTATTAAGTATGTCACAGCGCGCGTCTTTCCCATTATGTAAGATTTAGGTGACCCCTGAAGCTTTTGTTGCGGCACTAGAAGAATTTGTGATGTGCAAAAATGGTACAGGTGGCCGGCTTTTTATAATTCCTTGTCCTATGACAAGCTCGCGTCTGTGGACGGAGCAGCAAGATACCGGAAGATCACCAGCCACAGTGGTAGTGTCGTATCACGAGGTCATTTAGGTACGTCTGTGGCCGTACTGTTCATAAATGTGTTAAGCAAGGTTTACCGACCGATTGAAATCAAATTTGGTAAACACATGTAAATTTTATTGGTGACCTAAAGATGGACGCGTAAAGTAAATTAGGTAATGAATTCTGAACAAGGGAGCCACTTTTGAGGGGTAAACTGGACAATTAAAAAAAAACCGGCCAAGTGCGTGTCGGACCACGCAAAACGAAGGGTTCCGTGCCTATTAAAAAGGTCGTATCTACACAGAAATTTTACGGCACTTACGTCCTTCTCTTTGAGGAAGGCAGTTTTTCAGCAATATCTCAAAAACCTCTGAACCGATCTTGTTCAAAACAATTTTCGGTGAATGAAATTAATAAGTTCTATGTCCATGAATTTTTCCATATTTTTAAAATACACCGTTCAAAAATTAGAGGGGGGGGACAGAATTTTAGTGACTTTCGGGGCGATTATCTCCGACCCTATTCACTTAATCAAAAAAAATGCAAAGAAACCTTATATTTATTTTGAAAGGCCTATCGATTGATGTGCCACACGGGGGGTCACAATGAAAAAAATTTTTTTGAGTTTTAGTTTTATGTATGGAGTGCACCTCTAAAAAAAATTTTTTTTGTCATTTTATTTACAAAACTATGTAGCGGCTAACAAAATACACCTATCCTCAAAATTTTATTCAAATACACCTTATAGTTTTCGAGTAAAATGCCTGTGACATACGGACAGACGGACAGACGGACAGACGGACAGACGGACAGACGGACAGACGGACAGACGGACATGACGAAACTATAAGGGTTCCGTTTTTGCCATTTTGGCTACGGAACCCTAAAAAACCACAAACTGTATATCAAATGAAAGGGGTTGTTGTAAGCATCTCAATTTTTTTTTATAATTTTAGCAAAAACAGATTTGAAGTAATTTAGGAAAAAAGTGCCGGGTCGGGCTATGTGACCAGCAAGAGAGACTTTGATGGCCACGGCTACCGTGTTACCACACTGACAGCGATGTGGGCCATTCGTTGCAGTCCCTGAATAATATAGACACTCATTCTTGAATTTAGATCGGTGACAACCTGTACACAGCTCTTCAGCAGTTCCTGAACATGTTCCCCGAGTTGCGGAAAGCGCCCCTGACGATCGCCGGAGAGTCGTATGCTGGCAAACATATACCATCCATTGGCATCCAGATCCTAAACAACAGGGACAAGGACCAAGACCAGCCGATCAATTTACAGGTATAGTACGCGACAGAGCAGCATAACCTGCTGCCAAGTCATGATTTACGATAGCATATTTACATTTTAGTCTAAGCATTTTACGGTCCGCTAGTATGGCGAAATGGAAATAATTTGTAATAGCTGTCTTTTTCTGCGTAACAGATAAATCATAATTATAGTAATAACGTCGAGACTAAATCCAACAAAATATTAGTGATTTAGATATTTTAATAAATAATTGAAAATTATTAAATTCCTGAAAAAACGGTAAAAAATGTTAATAATCTTTTTTCTCTTTATTTTGATAAATTAATATTTGCTTCGTAACTTTGATGATAAATCAAGCAAAAAATGTTACCGCATATTTACCATTTACTTAGTTAGACTCAACATTTTTTTCATTTTCCATATTTTCGTGTCTAAAAATAATTATTGACTGTAGGTTCCGTTATTGCTTCTTGAATGTAGTGGACACAAACATTACAAACGAATCAAGCACTAAACAACAACGGAAGGTGGATTTTAGGGGGTAAATACTAATAAAAAAATAAAAAAATGCAAATAGATCAGTAAGGTTTGGGATTTTCATTATCGGCACTATTTAATTGAATAATGTACAAATCGACTCATAAAATACTTTGCAACTAATGTTTTTACAAACACCTCTTAAAGTAGGTTTAAAAGTGCCGCACGCGAGCCGCAGAGCAAACGTGATTGGCCGGTTGCATGCAGCGGGGCACCGCGCCGTACGCCCGCTCGCCGCGTAGGTATATATATGTCTAAGTAGGCACTGCACGAACCGCAGCGATTTGAGTTTTGTTTCGGTTTAAAGAAATTTATTTTAATTACAGAATTCACTTACATGAGAAAGTTTACAAATTAAAACTAAATCTAAGCATACAGTGTAGAAAACTAAGATAAGTACATATTAAAAACCGGCCAAGTGCGTGTCGGACCACGCAAAACGAAGGGTTCCGTGCCTATTAAAAAGGTCGTATCGTCACAGAAATTTTACGGCACTTACGTCCTTTTCTTTGAGGAAGGCAGTTTTTCAGCAATATCTCGAAAACCTGTGAACCGATCTTGTTCAAAACAATTTTCGGTGAATGAAATTAATAAGCCCTATGTCCATGAATTTTTCCATATTTTTAAAATACACCGTTCAAAAATTAGAGGGGGGGACAGAATTTTAGTGACTTTCGGGGCGATTATCTCCGACCCTATTCACTTAATAAAAAAAAATGCTAAGAAACCTTATATTTATTTTGAAAGGCCTATCGATTGATGTGCCACACGGGGGGTCACAATGAAAAAAAAAATTTTGACTTTTAGTTTTATGTATGGAGTGCACCCCTAAAAATTTTTTTTTGTCATTTTAATTACAAAACTATGTAGCGGCTAACAAAATACACCTATCCTCAAAATTTTATTCAAATACACCTTATAGTTTTCGAGTAAAATGCCTGTGACATACGGACAGACGGACAGACGGACAGACGGACATGACGAAACTATAAGGGTTCCGTTTTTGCCATTTTGGCTACGGAACCCTAACAATGTGGGTAGAAAAGTATTACAATCATTATTGCGTTGAG
This sequence comes from Epinotia nisella, assembly GCA_932294315.1. Classification (NCBI taxonomy): domain Eukaryota; kingdom Metazoa; phylum Arthropoda; class Insecta; order Lepidoptera; family Tortricidae; genus Epinotia; species Epinotia nisella. The sequence goes on from OW028677.1 coordinate 2,131,604, forward strand.
CGCTCGGACCGTATCTCCGCGTTGCAACTGACACTACAACTCGGCGATGTACGAACAGAAATACGATGATGCGCTTGGTTGGATGGATGTGGCATATTAGGTAAGTTGAGAGGTGTGCTTCTATTGCATAGTCAGGTTTAAATGTTATTATTTTTAAAAGTAGCCAGTACTGCCATTATATTTGATTGTTTACATTAATACTTGTAGTCTAAGTAGGTTTATCAGTTATTATTATGTAGTTTTGTGTGCAAAAGTAATGTTAGACAGTATTTAGTATATCGTTATGAAATGGTGATTTGTGTAAGATTGTCCTATAATATTTATTGTTTCATTTATATATAGGTTTGTTTTGCGACACGATCTATAATGGTCCGCGAGCTAGCAACAGATTTTCGTGACCAATCAACTCCCGTGCCGTAACTTGTGAAAAGGTCACAGACTAATACAGACCCGCAGAATTAAGCAAGACAATGTTTCATATAGTTGTCTCTGTTACTTTTTATGGTCAGCTGAGATGAGTTAGAATGAGACAAATAGTACAGTATTTTGAGGCTATTAACGAATTTTCTCCATGAACTGCTCACCACAGTGTTTAAAAAACCGGCCAAGTGCGTGTCGGACCACGCAAAACGAAGGGTTCCGTGCCTATTAAAAAGGTCGTATCGTCACAGAAATTTTACGGCACTTACGTCCTTTTCTTTGAGGAAGGCAGTTTTTCAGCAATATCTCGAAAACCTCTGAACCGATCTTGTTCAAAACAATTTTCGGTGAATGAAATTAATAAGCCCTATGTCCATGAATTTTTCCATATTTTTAAAATACACCGTTCAAAAATTAGAGGGGGGGGGACAGAATTTTAGTGACTTTAAGGGCGATTATCTCCGACCCTATTCACTTAATCAAAAAAACCGGCCAAGTGCGTGTTGGACCACGCAAAACGAAGGGTTCCGTGCCTATTAAAAAGGTCGTATCGTCACAGAAATTTTACGGCACTTACGTCCTTTTCTTTGAGGAAGGCAGTTTTTCAGCAATATCTCGAAAACCTCTGAACCGATCTTGTTCAAAACAATTTTCGGTGAATGAAATTAATAAGCCCTATGTCCATGAATTTTTCCATATTTTTAAAATACACCGTTCAAAAATTAGAGGGGGGGGGGGACAGAATTTTAGTGACTTTCGGGGCGATTATCTCCGACCCTATTCACTTAATCAAAAAAAATGCTAAGAAACCTCATATTTATTTTGAAAGGCCTATCGATTGATGTGCCACACGGGGGGTCACAATGATTTTTTTTTTTGACTTTTAGTTTTATGTATGGAGTGCACCCTTAAAAAATTTTTTTTTTGTCATTTTAATTACAAAACTATGTAGCGGCTAACAAAATACACCTATCCTCAAAATATTATTCAAATACACCTTATAGTTTTCGAGTAAAATGCCTGTGACATACGGACAGACGGACAGACGGACATGACGAAACTATAAGGGTTCCGTTTTTGCCATTTTGGCTACGGAACCCTAAGAAAAATGCTAAGAAACCTTATATTTATTTTGAAAGGCCTATCGATTGATGTGCCACACGGGGGGTCACAATGAAAAAAAAAAAATTGACTTTTAGTTTTATGTATGGAGTGCACCCTTAAAATTTTTTTTTTTTCATTTTAATTACAAAACTATGTAGCGGCTAACAAAATACACCTATCCTCAAAATTTTATTCAAATACACCTTATAGTTTTCGAGTAAAATGCCTGTGACATACGGACAGATGGACAGACGGACAGACGGACAGACGGATAGACGGACATGACGAAACTATAAGGGTTCCTTTTTTGCCATTTTGGCTACGGAACCCTAAAAAGTAAACAAAAGAACCGAGACGTCAATGTCAAGTCAACGTCAAATCTTTAGGACAATTGGTTATTTGAAAAATATTATGTTTTAAAACTGTATATTTGTGTCGGAAGTGTAAGATATAATTTATATGTAGTGGCAAGGTCTTGTGCAGTCCCGTACTGTCGGAGTTACTCTAGATTAACGAAGAAGACCGGAGAAAATACCGGTTTCCATCGGTAAGAACCTTTTGCTTATTTTTCAAATATTGCATGTACATTACGCAATATAATGGTCTGGGATTTCTGCAAATGCTGGATGCTATCAAATAAGTACTTTTTACATGGTTCCAAGTTGATCTTATTGTGATTTTTGGTAAAAATACTATTGTCGTAAACACGGGTAGTGTTGTAACTTAATTAAAATGTATATATCGATATTTTGTCGACCTGAATTATTTATGTAGGCGTTAAGACAAAATATTTTGATGTTACATGTAGTTAACTGTTAACTTTAGAATTCCGGAAAATAACAAAAATCTTGTAGAAAAATGGATTGACGCAGTTTAATTAAAAAGACACCTTACCAAATTTACCTTAAGTGATTAATATCGAGCTTAGACTTTTCCCATTGTTTCCATTAATTAGTGACACTCGATGACTTTTTAATCGTTGCCATTATAACTTACTTTAGAAACAAAGTTTTAACCGACTTCAATTCAATACTTCGCCAGAGCCACGAGAATATTTCCACATTTTATTTCCACATTACCACATGAACTGCTTTCCGAAAGCAATGCTTAAGTCACTATGAAAAATACCCAAATCGTTAGTGTGCCTATAAAATTTGAAGATGTCCCTCGTTTTCTCCAGGATCCCATCATAAGATCCTGACTTGATGACCATGGGACCAGCAGGAAAGGATACCCTTCCAAACAAAAAAAAAACCTAATCGGTCAGGCGTCTTCGAGTAATCGGGGAATATACTACATGAAAAATAAAAGATTCAGACGAATTGCCAAACTCCTCCTTTATTGAAGTCGGTTCAAAATAAATTAATTCCACTTAAAACCCACAAAATGGCGATGGTTAAACTAACTTGTCTGACTACCTATGTATTTGCATAACTGAATTCTTAGCGAATATCTGAGTCTTGAATGCAGTTTATTAGTACTTAATGGTTTTTTTTTTAAATTGGTAAGTTCCATGTGACGTTTGGTATAGTATGGATGGAGATACAATTTACTTACGAGTATCGCATATTACAAATTTATTAACAGTAAATATTGATATCGATAACTACTACATTCAACAGTAAATTGATTTATTTGACCATCAACAAAGCCGATCGATAACTTGTATGAAAATATCTTTCGCTGCACCAAATAATGAGCGAGCAAGAGAGCGAATTATGTCGTGCGAGCGAGAAAGCAGAGACAATGACGTATGAAGACCTGTCAGATAACATGGTTCTATCCCTTTCTTACTCGTTGTTCAGTACGAAAGTGCGAAGAGATCGGATGTATAGAAAACGTTCAATTTATTAGGGCCTATCTGTATATTTCTGTAATCTGTGTGAGAAGGTTAAGAATGTTGTATCATGAACATACGTCGTTATCGCGGGTGCAAAAACGATTTGACAGTACAGAAAGATTATGAAAAACAAGCAATAACAGACGCGAAACTCATTTTGAGGAACATCTACATCTATGCCTACTCCTACGAGTTAAATTTTTTTATAAATTTAAATTTCCATCGTTTCAAGTACGCACCTACAACAACAGTTGATGTTGAAAGATCATTTAGTCAATTAGAATGGATATTTACTGCTAGACGCCGCAAATTGACTGTAGAAAATTTAGAAAAAATCTTTGTAATCTATTACGAAAATCAAATAATACATGTCAAAAATACACGTTAGTAAAAATTACACACGTTTTTTTTTATTTTTTAAATAGACTTTCTTCTAAGTAGGTAAGCGTTTAATTAGCAGACGATTACAATTATCTTCACACAAGTACGTATATATTGTTAATTTTGTTAAAAAAAAACGTTAAAATTAAAATATACTTATTTCCTATGTATAAACTTGTTAACTAAACAGATGACAACAGTTTAACCCATACCCCTATGCCGCTGTATTTTTTATTGATCTTTTCTAGAGAAAACTCTCCACATGTAAAGAGCTTCTTAGATGCTTAGAAGCTGTAGGCAGAATACGTCCGATTCTACCAAATAGACATTCTGTTTTATTTGCTCTTTATCTGATTGGTAATTGTACCCGCGATAACGACGTATGATCATGAAGCCCTGTGGACGTCAGCTGCTGGTGGGTTGACCAGCACCCTCCTCCCAAAGATGTAAAAAAAAAATTGCCTATTCCTCCCGATTCATTTTATCATCAAATGATAGTTAATCCAATATTATGACGAAAAACAATCGTCAGCTGACTGAACAGTGGTCGAAAGTCCGTCAGCTGGTCATAAAAACATGTAAAAAAAATATTTTTTTCATCCATTTCCTCCCAACTGAAATTTTGTCAGATGACAGTTTATATGTTTATATAAATATATCAACGCGTCAGCTGGTTCTATCGCGGTAGAAAACTCGTCAGCTGATGCCCTGAAGTTTGTAACGCAGTAGCCCGCGTACTAGGCAGAATTTTTTGTCAGTTACTTTCCCCTGTGCACAAACTTGTGAGAAGGTTAAGAATGTTCTATCATGAAGCCCCGTGAGCGTCAGCTGCGGCTCTGTTGGTGGGTTGACCAGCAGAAACCTCCCAAACATGTAAAACAATTTTTTTTCAGTCATTTCCTCCCAACTGAAATTTTGTCAGATGACAGTTTATATGCTATTATAAATATATCAACGCGTCAGCTGGTTCTATCGCGGTGGAAAACTCGTCAGCTGATGCCCTGAAGTTCGTAATGCAGTAGCCCGCGTACTAGGCACAATTTTTTGTCAGTTACTTTCTCCCGTGCACAAACTTGTGAGAAGGTTAAGAATGTTCTATCATGAAGCCCCGTGGGCGTCAGCTGCGGCTCCGTTGGTGGGTTGACCAGCAGCAACCTCCCAAACATGTAAAAAAAAAAAATTTCAGTCATTTCCTCCCAACTGAAATTTTGTCAGGTAACAGTTTATATGCTATTATAAGTAATTGAATGCTTCAGCTGGTTCTATCGCGGTGGAAAACTCGTCAGCTGATGCCCTGAAGTTTGTAACGCAGTAGCCCGCGTACTAGGCACAATTTTTTGTCAGTTACTTTCCCCTGTGCACAAACTTGTGAGAAGGTTAAGAATGTTCTATCATGAAGCCCCGTGAGCGTCAGCTGCGGCTCTGTTGGTGGGTTGACCAGCAGAAACCTACCAAAGATGTAAAACATTTTTTTTTCAGTCATTTCCTCCCAACTGAAATTTTGTCAGATGACAGTTTATATGCTATTATAAATATATCAACGCGTCAGCTGGTTCTATCGCGGTGGAAAACTCGTCAGCTGATGCCCTGAAGTTCGTAATGCAGTAGCCCGCGTACTAGGCACAATTTTTTGTCAGTTACTTTCTCCCGTGCACAAACTTGTGAGAAGGTTAAGAATGTTCTATCATGAAGCCCCGTGGGCGTCAGCTGCGGCTCCGTTGGTGGGTTGACCAGCTGCAGCCTCCCTAACATGTAACATTTTTTTTTCAGTCATTTCCACCTAACTGAAATTTTGTCAGATGACAGTTTATATGCTATTATAAATATATCAACGCGTCAGCTGGTTCTATCGCGGTGGAAAACTCGTCAGCTGATGCCCTGAAGTTCGTAATGCAGTAGCCCGCGTACTAGGCACAATTTTTTGTCAGTTACTTTCTCCCGTGCACAAACTTGTGAGAAGGTTAAGAATGTTCTATCATGAAGCCCCGCGGGCGTCAGCTGCGGCTCCGTTGGTGGGTTGACCAGCTGCAGCCTCCCAAACATGTAACATTTTTTTTTCAGTCATTTCCACGTAACTGAAATTTTGTCAGATGACAGTTTATATGCTATTATAAATATATCAACGCGTCAGCTGGTTCTATCGCGGTGGAAAACTCGTCAGGTTCTGCCCTGAAGTTTGTCCCTTACACCATGTAACGGAATTAAATCCATGTTCGAACACCTCGATTAAATTTAGATATGTCGTAAGTAGATAGTTGTTATGATTCTGTAAGGAATGAAATAAATCAGCCGACAAAATGCCGAGGGAAAACAGATCAGATGGATTTAAATACGCGATAGATACTCCACTCCATTCTGGCTCCTGCGTTATAAACTTTAGGGCATCAGCTGACGAGTTTTCCACCGCGATAGAACCAGCTGACGCGTTGATATATTTATAGTAGCATATGAACTGTTATCTGACCAAATTTCAGTTGGGAGGAAATTACCGTAAAAAATTTTTTTACTTGACAACGTCTTATAATATAATTCGATGGAGCCGGCTGCAAGCACGAAAATACATGACTCATGCGGCGTTACCTCGCTCTGAGACGTTCCATTTAAGGCTTGAAGTGCAAGCGAGAGCGCGGAACGAGCGACAAAGAGGCACAATCGGCCTTCGCGTTCGGCAGCGTTCAACATCTGTCTCTCTCCTACTTGAGTGAGCGATGCGTCCGCGTGGACAGCTGCTATATATATTCCATCAGTATTTTCTTATGACATTGTCACGTTCAACTATCGTCAGTAAACCGACTTTAGAGACAAACGGTTTTTTGTTTACATGTTCGTATGACCAGCTGACGGACTTTCCACCAATGTACAGCCAGCTGACGATTTTATTTCGTCATAATATTGGATTAACTATCATTTGATGTTAAAATGAATCGGGAGGAATCACAATCTTTTTTTTTACATCTTTGGGAGGCTGCTGTCGCGAATGATAACAGTCAATGGTGTCCTGATGACTGTCGTGACAATCACTTCGCGATGGATCCACTTCTTTTGGTTGTTGGGAGTGTCGCGAATCATGATATCGAGATGATATCGCGATGACTTTAACTCGTGATCGGGTCGTGTAGTACCGCCTTAAGAGATTATTTGCACTGGCAAGGTTATGATATATTTGTGACTATGGGTAGACTAAGGTTGTAGTCTTGGGATATTTAAGCGTGTGTTCCGTTGGAGGAGCCTCATTTGATGGTCTACCGTTGGCGAGTGTCGAAGAAGAAGTCTGAGGTGTTCTCGCCAAGGAGCTGGAGGCGGAGGACTACGCAGCCGGTGTCAGAAAGCTAAGTGTCTCAGTTTCTCAGCACTTTATTATTTCTTCTATTTGCTTTATTGTTCTACGATAAATGTGTTCTATAATTCCGCTATCCAACACAAGGAGTCTCGCATGCCCCACCTGTGGGTAAGAGGGTTTTTATGACACCACTGTCGCTTAGGTCTTAGAACTCAGCACCTGCGGGTTCCAACTACCAAGCAAAACGGAGTTGAGCAATGTCATGTGATTAGATTAATCACCCTACCAGTCTCAATTACATGATACCAAGCCCTTGTGCTAGGTATAGGAGGTTGGCCACACACCATGTGTGTGCTTTCTACTTCCTCATGTTCTCGCCTATCGGCCGAGCAACTATGAGCCTCCTCTTATACTAAACTCGCTCTCACAAATAAAGGATTATATACAAGTAGTCTCAAGTAGCAGTCTGAGATGACTTCATATTAGCAACTAGAATATATTACGTCATCACAATAAAGAGGTCATCCTTATGGGCTCGATAAGTAAGTCAGTCAGTCTCGTTATTAGGTATTACTAAGCCCAACTAGTTCCCATCAAGCTATTCTCCACGAATCTATCGGTGCCTGCCAAGGCTGCCTCTACATTCGAGTCGTCCTCCTTACCAAACCTATGAGGAACATGGACGTGGCCGGCCAGTCGCTACAGCGCAACTTACTGCCTGCTTACCAGGTCTTACAGCACTATACCTATGCACCCCCGGGCCAACTCCCGTGCAAGGTATCAGCTTCAGAACGACACCCGACTACCCCCGTTCCACTGCCACCGTACCATAACCGTGTCCATGCTCTCCAGCGATGGTGGGGAGGCCTTATGTCCTCGCCTTTACCAGAGATGGTGGGGAGCCTTATGCCCTCGCCCTTCTCTCCAGCGATGGTGGGGGGCCTTATGCCCTCGCCCTTACCAGAGATGGTACGGTGGGGTCACACCCGCTTCCGGGTTAGACTAGGATCCCTTAGAGCCATCATGCCACGTAATACACATATCCTACGGTGGCATGGTAGTGTCTCACCTCCGTGTAAGACTATCAGGGATAAAGCTAAGGGAACCTACATCCGTCAATATCAAGAAGTACCATTAACAGAGAGCTTTACCTACTCAACACCCTAATGGTGGCAAAATCGGGGTAGTATGGTTTGGGTAGCGAGTTATAAAGTTACTGTAAGTATGAGCGTAATTGAGACATTAATAACAGACGAGATATCAGGATATTGAGACACTCAGTTGGCATGAGACATAGATCAATATCATTACGCATAAATCATGACTCATGATATGAACCATCTGGGTATAATACGTAAATTATAGAACACATTTATCGTAGAACAATAAAGCAAATAGAAGAAATAATAAAGTGCTGAGAAACTGAGACACTTAGCTTTCTGACACCGGCTAGTCCTCCGCCTCCAGCTCCTTGGCGAGAACACCTCAGACTTCTTCTTCGACACTCGCCAACGGTAGACCATCAAATGAGGCTCCTCCAACGGAACACACGCTTAAATATCCCAAGACTACAACCTTAGTCTACCCATAGTCACAAATATATCATAACCTTGCCAGTGCAAATAATCTCTTAAGGCGGTACTACACGACCCGATCACGAGTTAAAGTCATCGCGATATCATCTCGATATCATGATTCGCGACAGCTGCTGCTGGTTAACCCATCGACGGAGCCGCAGCTGACGTACACGGGGCTTCACGATACAACATTCTGAACCTTCTCACAAGTTATGGCACGGGAGAAAGTAGGTAACTGACAAAAAAATGTGCCTAGTACGCGGGCTACTGCGTTACAAACTTCAGGGCATCAGCTGAAGAGTTTTCCACCGCGATATAACCAGCTGACGCGTTGATATATTTATAATAGCATATAAACTGTCATCTGACAAAATTTCAGTTGGGAGGAAATGACTGTTTTTTTTAGGGTTCCGTAGCCAAAATGGCAAAAACGGAACCCTTATAGTTTCGTCATGTCCGTCTGTCCGTCTGTCCGTCTGTCCGTCTGTCCGTCTGTCCGTATGTCACAGGCATTTTACTCGAAAACTATAAGGTGTATTAGAATAAAATTTTGAGGATAGGTGTATTTTGTTAGCCGCTACATAGTTTTGTAATTAAAATAACAAAAAAAAATTTTTTTAGGGGTGCACTCCATACATAAAACTAAAAGTCAAAATTTTTTTTTTCATTGTGACCCCCCGTGTGGCACATCAATCGATAGGCCTTTCAAAATAAATATAAGGTTTCTTAGCATTTTTTTTGATTAAGTGAATAGGGTCGGAGATAATCGCCCCGAAAGTCACTAAAATTCTGTCCCCCCCCTCTAATTTTTGAACGGTGTATTTTAAAAATATGGAAAAATTCATGGACATAGGGCTTATTAATATCATTCACCGAAAATTGTTTTGAACAAGATCGGTTCAGAGGTTTTCGAGATATTGCTGAAAAACTGCCTTCCTCAAAGAAAAGGACGTAAGTGCCGTAAAATTTCTGTGACGATACGACCTTTTTAATAGGCACGGAACTCTTCGTTTTGCGTGGTCCGACACGCACTTGGCCGGTTTTTTTACATGTTTGGGAGGTTGCTGCTGGTCAACCCACCAACGGAGCCGCAGCTGACACCCACGGGGCTTCATGATACAACATTCTTAACCTTCTCACAATTTTGTGCACGGGAGAAAGTAACTGACAAAAAGTTGTGCCTAGTATGCGGGCTACTGCGTTACAAACTTCAGGGCATCAGCTGACGAGTTTTCCACCGTGCCGCGATAGAATCAGCTGACGCGTTGATTTATTTATAATAGCATATAAGCTGTCATCTGAAAAAAATTCAGTCGAGGGTAAATTACTGTTTTTTATATTTTCGTGTGACCTGCTGACGGGTGGTGGAAACCACTGTACAGTAAGCTTTTTTTCGTCATAATATTATATTAACTATCATTTGATGATAAAATGAATCGGGGGGAAATGGCAATATTTTTTTACGTGTTTGGGAGGCTGCTGCTGGTCAACCCACCAACCGAGCCACAGCTGACGTCGACGGGGCTTCATGACACAGCATTCTGAACCTTCTCACAAGTTATTGCACGGGGGTAGATCGGTCACGAAAATCTGTTGCTAGCTCGCGGGCTATAAAGGATATTTAGTTAAGCTCGCGATTGCCATGAAAAATGCTTTCGTATATCTGGCCGTCAAGCTGTTCCCTCTAAAGGTCGCAATCTCTCAGCCGATTCTCGTGAAATTTTGTGAACGAGTTCGATATGGGGTTTTCTCGGTTTCAGCTTGGCAAAAAATGCTTTCGTATGTCCGGCTGTCCAGCTATTTCCTCAATAGGTCACATCTCTAAACCGATGCTCGTACAATTTTGTGAGCGAGTTCGATATTTATAGGGCAAAAATGCTTTTGTATGTCCGGGGCTTTGATATCTGTCAAAAAGCCGACAACGCTGCGTGCGGCCGAACAAAACAACCGTCCACATAGGCTGCGGCAAGCAGGCTGCGGCCCCTTCGATCTCGACCAGATAGAAGAGCTCAAAAATGGGCTATAATTGAGACCTTTTTAATTTACCGTAAAACATTCGATAATGCTCATATTTTTTTATGGACGTAATAATACGCTAACAGTTAACTAATTTTAGTGGTATAGTTCTATTATAATACATTTGAACTCTACACTCGTTTTCTTTAATTTAATGCCTATAGTGAATTACCTACCAACTTCAGTTACTACTGCAGTGCAAGAATTTGCAAATGGATCTCGTACTACGAACTACTCTGGTAAGCTAACATTAAACTACCTATCTAGTAGAAAATAGTTGTTAGTGTTGGCAATGACATATAGGTATCATACCATCATCATCATCATATCAGCCGAAAGACGTCCACTGCTGGTCATAGGTCTCCCCTTAAGAGTAGGTATGATAGGATACTCTTTAGGGGATATTTAATAGTAAATATTTTTCATGCATTGTGTCATTACATTATGTCAAGAAACATGAAATAATATTCTTATTATTTTTTGACTAAATTATGATTATTTTTATAAATTGTTCGTGCTTTTACCGTTTACGTCATTATTACGCCGTGAATCGTCGCATGAATGCTAGCTACTAGCGCATCGTAGAAAACGATACAAATTATCTGCGTGCGTAGGTAGGTTTTGTGTCTTGAGGCCCGGGAAGCGCAACCTTGAATGCTAACGTGTGCTAACATGTCAAGGTCAAGGCACTCGTAGCGCGCGGACGCTGCGAGCGAATGTGATCCTTAACACAAGCGGCAAAAGTCAAGTTCAGTTGTAGAATTAAACAGGACTATTCAAATGTGTATTATGCTTGACTAAAACCTTTTTTTTGATCGATTTATGTTCTAGTTTACTAATCTATATAATTACGTTACATTTAGACACAAATTGTTTCTATACATATATTTTCCGGTAGTTTATTGGAGTAAATGTATTTATATGCCTTACTAAAGAAAAATCAATTCGCGTTTTAGGAAAATAGGTTCATCAATTATTTTTATGAGCATCAATTCAAAGTACTACTTATTACTAATTATTTCTACCAACTTATGGCACCTATCACCCGAGCCATGCAATTTGTTAATATATTGGTTTTACGTGTAAAGAAATGGTTGGATTTCACTTTTTAGAGGTTAAAGACAATAATATTGTTGTGTTGACGATTAAAAACAGCTATTACTATTTTTAGTTTAAAAAATCGGCGTTTTTTTGGCACTATTTTTTTATACCTACTTCCGGGTCGAAAGTTTGTTGGATTCGTAAATATAGTATCTTAAAATATGTATTTATGACGGAGAAAAAAAAAAACGGGCTATTATAAATTAATGTTTTGCGAAACCGTAAAATGCTTAGACTATTTATGACGATGTTAATAATGATGTCTCAAACAGCCGATTTATATCATGTAGCAACACCTACAAGAAATCATGTTTATAATGTGGACGGGTAGGCGAGTAGTGCAGATTTAGAGCAGATTAGTTACGAGTACGTGCAGATTTGTAGTATTAAATTTGGAGGAAAACCAGGGTGAGCTCTTTCCATAATCACTTTCGATGCACACAGATCGGACGATGACTGTTTATGATGTGATGTATTTATGTGCGGCTACATGTCTTATTCTCTTTGAGAGGCGTGACGGTTTATCATGTATATGAATAAGGTTTTCCTACAGATCACGTACAGTAAGGGAAATGTATTTACGTACCACCGTAGAAACCTGTCGCAATTGACAGGCCGCCGTCACTCAAACTCGAGTGATATGTCACCTTATTGCGATAGGGTCCTACGGTGGTACATGAATACATTTCCCTTACTGTACATGCGATAACACAGTTCTTAGTGTGGAGTTCTTTAGTGTGAGAGGATTAGTAACAAGTGTAACAAAAGCGTCTCAGGTTCGGTAGTCTCAGCCTCAGTCCATATCAGTATCAATCAGGGGTGCACCCGGGTAATTATAACTGTATCAGTAGCGTGTGGATTGGAACAGTATCAGTTGTGTGGTTAGGGATGTCTATAAGGGGAGGTTGGAGGACATTCTCGGGGACAAACACCTCATATGGAGCTGGTACGCACGAGGCGGCAGCCCATATGTCAGATATATAAAGGATTCCGCAAGTTGTTAGAGTATGTTCATAGATGCATATGTATGTGCTAATTAATGCATTCACCTAAGCTAGAGTACTCATTCGCGGCCATGAGAGTGATCAGAAGTGGCTTCGCGACAAGTCGCGTCTCGTGCAGCTCAGTGACATATATCTCACTCGCGCAAAGCCACTTAGAAAGAGGAAGGTAGATTTTATAGTCCCGCGTTGCGGTATTAGTTGTACAAGCCCCGCAGGAGGGCGGGAGACGTACGGTTTATTTTTTATTTATTTATTTATTCCATGTGATGTGAGCGCGCTGTTTTCCCTGCCTGCGACCCCAGATGACCGCATTTTTTCGATTGACGAGCGACATTAAGAAAATTTCAATGCAAAGGTAAAATGGTAATCATCAACTAAAATGTTTTCAGGGCCTAGCGATAGGCAATGGGTTCATCGACCCGAAGTCGCTGATGCGCTACAGCTTCTTCGTGCGCGAGATCGGGCTGGTGGACGACAATGTCGCCGACTCCATACGGGAGCTCGAGCTGGAAGTTATGGAGTCCATCGACCAGGGCGACATGATGGAGGCATTTGAGGTAAGATTCGGATCGCATATATACGTCACCATTACATTCATCATCATCATCATCATATCAGCCGAAAGACGTCCACTGCTGCACATAGGCCTCCCCCAGAGAGTTCCAAATTGACCGGTCCTGCGCCACACGCATCCAGCGGACTCCCGCGACCCTTACCAGGTCATCAGTCCACCTTTTAGGGGGCCTACCCACGCCGCGCCTTCCGGTACATGGTCGCCACTCGAGAGCCTTTCCGCCCCAACGGCCATCGGTTCTACGTGCAATGTGCCCCGCCGACTGCCACTTAAGTTTAGCAATTCGGAGCCATTACATTGTGAACATACAATCTTACGAACGCTGTGAACCGCTAGAATATGTCAATAAATGTACTTAGGTATGCAAATTGACCTTTAGGCCCATGCCTACAGATTTCCAATTCTACAGATTCTCATGTCTACAGATTCCCAATTCTACAGATTCTCAAGTGTACAGATTCCCAATTCTACAGATTATCATGTCTACAGATTCCCAATTCTACAGATTCTCATATCTACAGATTCCCAATTCTACAGATTCTCATGTCTACAGATTCACACCTAAACAGTAACATATTTCTACTGATTCTTAATTAAATAGATTCCGAACAATACAGACAGATTATCAGCTGTACCAATTCTTTATTCAGATTCTTAACTCTACAGAGAGTACCATTATTAAAAATAACCAAATTTTGCTTACTTTTCTCTTGCAGTAAAGAGCTTTATTATTATTCTTCTTATTTCTTATTGTCCTATAGGGAATCCGTAAAATTGGGAATCTGTAGAATTGGGAATCTGTAGAATTGAGAATCTGTATAATTGGAAATCTGTAGAATTGGGAATCTGTGGAACTGGAAATATGTAGATTTGGAAATCTGTAGAATTGGGAATCTGTAGAATTGGGAATCCGTAGGATTGGGAATCTGTAGAGTTGGAAATCTGTAATAGAAATCTGTAGAATTGGGAACAAACCCATTTTGATAACAACTTTAACTGGAAAACTCACATCACCGCTAAGGGAGGACCGTCTTGGCTCTTTAAAGTTAAAACTTAAATTTGTTGTAATATATTTGTAATTCTACTCTACTCCTCACAACCTTTATTAGAATATAGTTCAATAGCATATCAGTAGTAAGTAAAGTCGTTATCTTTAGCAATTAGTTACACTTGTTTGCATGTGCAAGAATAGTCAATAATATAGATTATAGGTGTAGCATAGATAAATGTTTGTATAAACATAAATTGAGTGCAGTGTCGCCAACCAACTGTTCTGGCGGTTTGGCGGGTAATTTAATATAATTATGTATAATGCTATGTACTACTTAAAAAAAAGATAAAAAAAGTGTAACATTAAAGGTGATTTGAGAATTCGTCTTGTTGATAGCAGGTTCCTCGCTCTCAACACAGCGGAGACCTCTAGCACATTGCTCACTACCCGAAGCATAATTGCGTAACTTTTCGGACGAGCATTAACATAACTCCACGGTCATCTTTCCATGCAAAAAAAGATATTTACATCTACCTAAAGCACGTACAAACATCAGGAACACAACACTCCATGCATACCTGCAGAGTAACTAATTGGTAGTGATTTATGGCTGCAGTGGTTTGTAAGGTGGATGTATATGGGTCGTTCTTCTTTTCGACCGACAATAGCCTGTCCTTCGTCTTATTACGGCATCTCATTTGAGTAATGATGTTTACGGTTTTATAATGTTCGAATGAACGTCCATATTATTTTATTAATTAGTGATATTTAATATTTCATTTTCTCTAACTAGCATTTTTTTAAATGTTTTTTTTTTTCGTAGAATGCCGTGACAGAGTGGTAAACCAAAATGTGGTCCCCACTGAAAGAGTCCACTTTGTCACATGTTTTTTTTTAGAAACCAACCGTAAATAAATATTTATATTGGCCAGAAAGGAAACTTTAATTAGTTCTAATGAAGAAACCTATGTATTTTTTTTAAATCGCACTTCAAAACCACAATTTTCGATAGTTCAAAAACCAAAAAAACAGAAAAACCTCGGTTCATTGTCGGTACAAAAGAAGAACGACCCATTTCCCGAGTTCTGCCGCCTCAAGGAGCAAAACCATAAGTGACAAAAAGTAAGTTTCGAGATAAATCCAAAAAACTTTACACTTCTGTTAAATTGGTTTTAATTCAAAGTACAAAGCTGAAACTTATGTTTTTAATGAAACATAATTGGTAGAATTTTAAAGCAACTCAATTTCTTTAATAATCATTTTACTTGAATTAGATATTTAGACAAAAAATAACTTTTTCTTTAAAAAGAACATTTGATAGTAACGTTTCGAAGAAAAAGAACACAAGTGCGCACTTATGTTTATTGTGTCAACTTTGTACTATGGAATCTAAGAAAAAAACAGCACAAGTACTCACAAATGCTTCTATTTACTGTTTGGTCTAGGAATAGGAACTTGAAAAAGCACAAATGGGTTCTTGTGGTTTATTTAATTGGTCACAGTTTTATTATTGATAAAAATCACGAACTACCAAAATATGTATGTTTCATCTTAAGTTTTTTTAACTTAGTAATTTATAACAAAATGAAACTATTGTTGTTTTTTATGATAAAAACTATAGGCACACATCCAAGACAAAGATCCAAAAAAACATAGGTTACTTAATACTTTTTTGCCTATGAACATGAAATTATGACTTTTCTACTTCAAACAGGAAGTAAACTTAACAAAATGACATGAAATTATCCTTGTCTAAATCCTGGTTTATTAGAGATATCCATACCCCTGCGAGATAGGAAAATCACATTTTCCCCTGAGACTGTTAAAAACTCAATTTGACAAAAATTTTCACTTATGGTTTTCTTTCTTAAGGCAGTGTTTGGGCTGTTTCAAATACGAGCGAGACGAAATTCCGAGGCGCCTAATAAGAATTTATAGTGTTACAGTAATACACAGAAATTTTTAACATTAAATAAATAAAATCGTAATAATATTACACATAATCCATACTAATATTATAAATGGGAAAGTGTATGTGTTTGTTTGTTTGTTTGTCCGTCTTTCACGGCAAAACGGGGCGTCGAATTGACGTGATTTTTTAAGTGGAGATAGTTGAAGGGATGGAGAGTGACATAGGCTACTTTTTGTCTCTTTCTGACCCCCCACTTCCCCAAAATGGGGGGTGGAAGTTTGTATGGAGCATTCCGCAATTTTCAAGGTAGAAAGCTAAAAATTGGTATGCGGACTATTTGTGACTAACAAAAAAATCGTGCATCATTTTTTTTTGGATATCTGCACCCAGCCCCTTAAAAGAGGGGGTGAAATTTTATATGGGGTTTTATATGTAGAGTCGATATGTAGAGCCGATGTAGAGTCGATATGTAGAGTCGATATGTAGAGTCGATATGTAGTCGATATGTAGAGTTGATATGTAGATTCGATATGTATAGTCGATATGTAGAGTCGATATGTAGATTAGATATGTAGAGTTTATGTTCGATATGCAGAGTCTATGTAGAGTCGATCTAAATATATAAAAGACTGAAACTGAGATGCACCTTTTTTGTAGACGGTTAACATTACTCTTAGTACGCGGGCGAAGCCGCGGGCAAAAGCTAGTAATATTATAAATGCGAAAGTTTGGATGTTTGTTACTCAATCACGCAAAAACGGCTAAACGGATTAAGATGAATTTTGGTATACATATAGTGTATAGCCTGGATTAACATATAGAATACTTTTTATCCCAGGAATCATCCCTTAAGGGGGCGAAAGGGGTGTTGAAAATTTGTATGGGGCAAGGGCAGAAGCTAGTAATAAATAAATATTAGGGGACATTCTTCCACAAAAACTAGCCCTGTAGTAAGCTCAATAAGGCTTGTGATAAATTCATTGTTTTATTTTTGCAGATCTACAGCCACCTTTTATTTAAAATTCAGATCCAGGCTCACCTAAACCACTATTACAACTTCCTCCGGCCGAAGATCAATCTCGGCGGTCCCCATTTGGTATTCCTAGAGCGCAGCGAAGTGCGTCGCGCGTTGCACGTCGGCGACACTGTGTTCGGCCCGGAGAGCATAGTCTACAGCAACCTCCATCCTGACTTCATGGGCAGCGCTAAGATGTGGCTAGAGGAGTTGCTGGATAACTACAGGGTTATGCTTTATAAGTAAGTCCAACGCGCAACGTTGGTCACTCCCGGTCCTCATTGGTCATCGTTGGCAACACACACTGGTCAAAGATTCTCTTGAAACACGTAGCTTCCCGAACTGCCCAGCTGAGTCGCTTTCGACGATTGACTTCCTTCTCAAAGTTGGACCTACCTAACTGGATAGTCTGTTCCAGGTATATACCAGGTGTGGCCTGTAGTAGGAGCAAACAATTTAAAGAATGACTCGATAATGATATCCGCAGTTATTCTATGTTGGCCCAGTGTTTAAAAATTATTGAATTCGGAAAAAATGATAGTTGAAGTGATAATGAAGTTTGACATCACGATATCGTAGCATGTAACTCACTAAATATCTTGCTTGTTAGATCACTGGGCACTTATGTCATAGTGATTAATAGTGTCTTTGTTTTCTATAAAAAAAAATAACATTATGCAAGATTTTTTTGTATTTAAAATGTAAAATAATATTGTTTTTACTTTTTAGGGTTCCGTAGCCAAAATGGCAAAAACGGAACCCTTATAGTTTCGTCATGTCCGTCTGTCCGTCTGTCCGTCTGTCCGTATGTCACAGGCATTTTACTCGAAAACTATAAGGTGTATTTGAATAAAATTTTGAGGACAGGTGTATTTTGTTAGCCGCTACATAGTTTTGGAATTAAAATGACAAAAAAAAATTTTTTTAGGGGTGCACTCCATACATAAAACTAAAATTCAAAAAAAAAAATCATTGTGACCCCCCGTGTGGCACATCAATCGATAGGCCTTTCAAAATAAATATAAGGTTTCTTAGCATTTTTTTTGATTAAGTGAATAGGGTCGGAGATAATCGCCCCGAAAGTCACTAAAATTCTGTCCCCCCCCCTCTAATTTTTGAACGGTGTGTTTTAAAAATATGGAAAAATTCATGGACATAGGGCTTATTAATTTCATTCACCAAAAATTGTTTTGAACAAGATCGGTTCAGAGGTTTTCGAGATATTGCTGAAAAACTGCCTTCCTCAAAGAAAAGGACGTAAGTGCCGTAAAATTTCTGTGACGATACGACCTTTTTAATAGGCACGGAACCCTTCGTTTTGCGTGGTCCGAAACGCACTTGGCCGGTTTTTAAAAAAATTTTTTTTCCTTGTTTTAGGGTTCCGTACCTCAAAAGGAAGAAAACGGAACCCTTATAGGATCACTTTTTTGTCCGTCTGTTTTTTGAACGCTACAGTCTACAGTCCCTTGAAGTTGTGAAGAAATCAAACTTCCAAGTTGACGTAAAAAAAAGATACGTGCGTTTATACCGCAAAAAACGAATATTTAGATATTTTCGACACTCTAAAGGGAATCAAAATTTATAGGGTACTTTCCGTTGACCTAGAACTATGAAATTTGTATGTTTTCTTAAAGTACAGGGAAAAATGTGAAAACTATACATTTGTATTTAAATCACCGAGGTAGGAGGATATTTGTATGGAACGCTCGGTGGGCGAGACCGACTCGCACTTGTCCGGTTTTTTTTTGTTGAACCACTTGGAACTGCTTGCTGATTGGCTTAATAATCCACCATTACATTTTTTGCTCCTATTACAGGCCACACCCTGTATATATCGTCTACAACTTCGAGCGTAAAGTGTCCGATTGTAATTTGAGTTGGTACTAGGTACATGGACATTTGACATGATCTTCGTCTTATCCAATCCATGTTTATCCTTAGCCCAACTCGCTAGCTCGTTATGTACCTTATAAAAATCTTTAAGAAGCTAAGTTAATGCATGATATTTTCTGAGTATTTAATAGTACATTGTTTAACGAGGGGCGCAAGTGGAATATTGCTAACGAGAGTCTATCAGACGCCCGACGCCGAAGGCGAAGGGCTTTTGATTACTCGAGTTTGCAATATTCTTACGCCCGTGTCATACACAATGTGTTTCATCACATTTGCGAGGAAATAAATAACTACAAAAGACAGAAAAATCCAAGTTTCATACAGCCGCACCAATCAAAAATTGACAACTTCACTTCCAGATCAGTGCTAGTAGAGTGCGCAACTTCAATATTTCAACCAATCACAGAGCAGTACCTATTCATGCGGGGCGGGGCGGCTTGGCCAACTAGATTTTTTTTCAACCAATCACAGAGCAACCAGATTTGCCTAAGCCAATCAGAGGGAGGGGGTTCTATATTTTAAAACTAAACTTAACAGCCCGTGGGAGGTAAAACGGCTATAACTGCTCTGTACGCTCGCAAGTAATAACGCCATTGATGAGCAAGTGTGATGAAAATGACTTTTATTACTTATATAATCTACCATTTCAGTGGACACCTCGACATAATAGTGGCGTACCATCCGTCCGTGAACACATACAATTCCCTCGTATTCTCCGGCTCACAAGACTACAAGAACGCGACCCGCAAGCATTGGTACCATGGAAACATACTCGCTGGGTAAGAGTTTCAATAACTAGAGCTAGGTTCACTAAGGGACAAGCGAGTTGGAAAATGTATGCACTAACAAAGTGATCGAAAACATGTGAACATGACTTTATTGTTTAGGGCTTAAGGTTGCTCGCAAACTTTTAAAGCATTGGGAAAGTACATATTATTTTTATGAAACAAATCGCCAGCGACTCATGACATGTCGTTGTATCAAATCACAACATTTCGCTTAAAGCGCAACATCACGCGACTCGGCTTCAAACCTATTACTAAGACTTCGCTGTCCATCCGTCCGTCTGTCTGTCACCAGGCTGTATCTCAAGAACCGTGATAGCTAGAGTGTTGAAATTTTCACAGATTATGTATTTCTGTTGCCGCTATATTAACAAATACTAAAAAACCGGCCAAGTGCGAGTCGGACTGGGGCTCCCATACAACCGACATAATTATTTTGACGAGGTGGTCTTGTTGTAGGTACTACAAGACGGCGGGCAACCTGACGGAGGTGATGGTGCTGGGGTCAGGCCACATGGTGCCTTCAGACAAGCCGGCGCAGGCGCTCGGCCTCATCACGGCCTTCGCCCGCGGCCTGCCGCTATCCAACACGGGCCGGCCGGTAGACGAGGAATAATCATCGAGGCGCTATCAGCTGCTCAGCTTCCCAAATCCTTATGACGCCCAATAAATGTCAGTGAAATTTGAATCAAGTTGTTTAGACAATAGAGCTCAATAAAAAAAATTCTAATATCGGAAGAAACAAAAGAATTGCATTTTCTATTAATGTTTTAAACTATATTGAAATAGAATAGACATTGGACGATACGAGGCCTTTTTTCACTTTAGGGGCGTCCATTAATTCCCCCCTTGTGTGATGTCGTGAGATTTTGCTCATCCCCCAACCCATCCCCCAATCTCACGTGAGATTACGCGTTAACAAACGACGGGCTACTGTACAACATTGCAGCGTTCGCAAAATCTCGTTAAATATTATTGGCGATGATTTGGCAATATTTTTGTAAAGAAATATGTTTTACTTAATTGAATATTATTTTCTCGCAATTTTATTCTGTTTCTTGTGGAAAAAGAATGACGTGATATTTTAGGACCGGTCATTGTGGCACTCTTTGTGGGAGACCTATGTCCAGCAGTGGACGTCTTTCGGCTGATATACAATACAATACAATACAAATACTCTTTATTGCACACCTCACACACACAAAGCAGTTACATAGAGAAACAATACAATGATGATGATGATGATAGTTTTTAACGCGGTACAGTGTATCGCTGATACTATATCGGTTACCTTGGTTGTGCTGCGGATAGCCTCATTTCTGATGCGATCACGCGGAGATACTCCCAGCATAGCCCTCTCCATTGCCCTTTGGGTGACTTTGAGCCTTCTTATGAGGCCCATAGTAAGCGACCACGTTTCCGTGCCATACGTCAACACACACACTGGTCAAAGACTAGCGGAATTACCATATCATAATTATCTGGAATAACCGATATCGCATATCAGCAACAAGTCAGTACCTACCTAAGTATACTAACGTCACCAGAGGAGCTATATAAGGGGCTCAGAACCATTAAATCTATCGACTTCGCTGCAGCAAGCTTGGTGTTCGATTGGTGCACTAATAAAAATAATATTATTAAACTAATAATATTTGTAAAAATATTATAAAAATAATAAGATTTAAAAAGTAACATTACCTACCACAACATATTGTAATCATGTTCCGATTCCTGAATGTGTGTCTTATTTTATGTCTGGGTAAGTTTATTTTTTTCGTTTATTTTGTTCAAATGATTATCCGAATAACAATATTTAAACAGCAATGAGAATAGTATAATAAATTAAATTATTTAATTAAATTTAAATTCAATAACTGTAATTATTAAATATAATGTATAAAATATTTCCTAGCTTCAGATATTCATACAATTTTGTAAAAGCGGCGCTGTAGACGCTTCTGCCATTGCTGAATATTTTTCATTAATTTTCAGCCCTAGGATCGAATCGCATCACTTTCAAGCCATTATTACTTAAAATTACCGACTTTCAGAGTTTGACAAATGAAAAATAACTTTTACGTCACTCTAGGCCGTAAGTGGAATATTCTGCCCTCTACGCGAGGAGAAAATCTCACTTCCTGGCCAAGGCATGACGTAAAACTTTAGACAAAACAATTTGTACAAAGTCAAACTTATCCCTTTAAGGGATCCCTTCCAACTAGCCTTTGAAAGCATCTTGGCCTTTCCCATTTCGGCAAATTCTGAGACATACGACGGCCAAGTTTCAATTATAAATTTACGTGTTAAAAGTGCCGATTATGTAGCAGTTACCTTTTGCAGGGTCGCAGTATGTTGCCGGTAATCCAGTCACCGACTACGTGTACAATCAGAACGTGGACGCGTATCTGCGCCTGCACACTGAGCCCGCCGCATTTTGGGACGCCCACGACAACTGCCAACGAGAAGGTATCACAGCTTGCGTCAACAATTTTTGCACACACTTTATTTTCAGTTTGTACCACGCCTAGCTATAACCTGGTACTTGCAGGTGGTGTCCTGGCGTCCCCTGCCACCGTAGAGCTGGTCCGGGAGATGCGCGTCATGTTGGCTGAGCACAAGCTGGACTCCGGCAGAGTGTTCGCCGCGATTGCCGCGCAGGCCAAAGGAGACCGGGCCCAAAATAGTAAGTTCGTTGAAGCCGTTTTTTTGCTGTCGTAAACCATGATCCGGGAAAGAGACACGCTTAAATCTTGCACGAAGACAGAAAGACATGTGACACTTTTCAGGAATGGCTTATTTAGAGAAGTATCGATGAAAACTTAACTTGTAAAGTTTTTTTCAAAAGTTATTTGATTGTGTAATTATAAAATGCACTGTAGCACTCTTTGGGGGAGGCCTATGTCCAGCAGCAGTGGACTTCTTTCGGCTGATATGGTGATGATGATGATATTGCACTGTTTGCATTGGCTGAAGTAAAAACGGAAAATAAGGACTAAAGTTAGATTTTTGATAGAGTTTTTTAACAGGATGACGAGAACTGCCTATCTAACAAAATGTGTTAAATGTGCTTGATAGATCTGATACTCGGCAAAGCATCGCTGGTGTTGGCCAGCAACGAGCCGGCCAGCGCTGCCCCCGGCGACCATTGCCTGGCGCTGACCGGCGCGGGCGCACTGGCCGACGTCAGCTGCGCGCACGCGCACCCCTACTTCTGCCGCAGGGAGAGTACCCACAAGTGCGGTGACAAGGGTATTGGTTGGTATTATTATGTATCATAATTAAGCCAAATCCTACCTTTTACAGTGCCTCTGAAGTAATAGGTAGTATACTAAAAATAATTGAAAAAATCACAAAACTATCTTTTGAAAAAAAAAGCAAAAACTAGGTATTATGACTCACTATATGATGTTTGAGGTAACATCATAATCTGCATTGACTACTGTGCTATGATCTCGTGATGCCAAGATACATTACTCGGAGGTCATAACTTTAGATCAATATTTCTCCGAATTAAAAAAAAATTGAAAATAAATGGACAAAAGGGGTTACTACAAATGCTCTAAGAAAGCCTCCTTTTAAATATTTCCTCCTGTTACAGGGCCCCGTATATGTAGAAATGTCATGTCAATACCTGTATGAATACGACCAAGTGACGTACATAAATTCGAATTCGTCCGTGTAACCTTCCGAAGCGTCACACCTCTTGAATCATTGCATTTATTATTGCAGGGTATGAGTACGACGCCCGCACCGGCAGCTGCTACAAGTTCCACCGGAACGCGCTCCCCTTCCGTCCCGCGCTGGCCACGTGCCACGCCGAGGGCGGGCTGCTGGCCGTCATCAACAGTGACACCGAGTCCAATGTACTCAGGGAAATCTTCAAGAAGAACCCAGCTGAAGTGATCACTGGAGCAGATGACCCTACATATGCCTTAGTTGGCTTTAGGAAGTATGAAGATGGGGAGTTTGCGACCCTATATGGTAAGAATTTGTACGAAAACCGAGCCAATTCATATGTAATTTCAGCTGATTATCGGTTACGTGCTTGCAAAAGTGAGCACGCTACCAACTCGTTTCTCATATACCTCTCGGTGCTCTTGGTAAATAATTGTTTCATCATGTCATAACGAAGGAAGTTAAAGTCACATTGTTAAGGGCTTATTGCCAGACCTTCTACACCAGCAGCCTGTGGGTGATTCATACTCAGCGCACGTACAATACGCTCAGGGTCCAGTTTTTTTTTTTTTTCTATGTTTAATCTGCAATCAGTCTCCAGGACTATAAGCGGATGTATTGTAGAAGTTGTGGCATGTAGAGCGAGTACTCCATTGAGCACATTCACTCGTCTTTAAATGGCTTTAGTAGCGCTGGTCCAGTTTTAGGATGTCATGTCGTTTCAGCCTATTATTGTAGTCGTGGCGTCAGGGTCCAGTATAATAACATATTCAGGATGCTGATGAAACTGCCGCGACGCTGCAGCGCGTCAGGTATGTTCGCAGAGGCGCACACTGATGGCTTCCACGCAATCAGAAGGAAGAGAGTTGCGTCTCTGTTGAGCAGAGTGCGCGGCAGTTCTAACACCACCCTGGGTATGTTTGCTGAGCGACTGGACTGCCCTATGACAAAACACTGGGTAAAGATCATCACTGGCCAAATAAAGTAATGATCTTTACCCAGTGTCGCAAGTATGTAATAGTGATTATTTATGTTAAATTCTTTTTTATGATTATTATGTCAATTGCTATTGTTAAAATGTAAAACCGGCCAAGTGCGTGTCGGACCACGCAAAACAAAGGGTTCCGTGCATATTAAAAAGGTCGTATCGTCACAGAAATTTTACGGCACTTACGTCGTTTTCTTTGAGGAAGGCAGTTTTTCAGCAATATCTCGAAAACCTCTGAACCGATCTTGTTCAAAACAATTTTTGGTGAATGAAATTAATAAGCCCTATGTCCATGAATTTTTCCATATTTTTAAAATAGACCGTTTAAAAATTAGAGGGGGGGGGGGGGACAGAATTTTAGTGACTTTCGGGGCGATTATCTCCGACCCTATTCACTTACTCAAAAAAAATGCTAAGAAACCTTATATTTATTTTGAAAGGCCTATCGATTGATGTGCCACACGGGGGGGCACAATGAAAAAAAAATTTTTGACTTTTAGTTTTATGTATGGAGTGCACCCCTAAAAATTTTTTTTTTGTTATTTTAATTACAAAACTATGTAGCGGCTAACAAAATACACCTATCCTCAAAATTTTATTCAAATACATCTTATATTTTTCGAGTAAAATGCCTGTGACATACGGACAGACGGACAGACGGACAGACGGACATGACGAAACTATAAGGGTTCCGTTTTTGCCATTTTGGCTACGGAACCCTAAAAAGTATGGGTTCTGCCTGAAATAAATCAATTTTATTTATAACAGGTGACACGCTCGCACAAGCTGGGTTCTCGCAGTGGTCGGCGGGCGAGCCCAACAACGCCGGAGGGAACGAGTTTTGCGGCTCCATCCATCGCGACGGACTCCTCAACGATATCTCGTGCACTAGGCCATGTCCATACATCTGCGAGATTAAGCCTTAAAAAAGATTAAACATTTGTTGCAATCTCGTTATTTTCTATAAAGTTTTATATTTTTCTCAGGTTTAATCAACATGGTTAAAATTATATTTGGGTATAAAGTCGTGTACATATATTTATGCCTTTAAAAATATGTAGGTACTTAGTTTAATAAGAGCAGAATAATAAATCATACAATTCATTAAAGCTGTTGTTTCACTAAAATCACTGTATGTGGGCCGATAATATTTGAGGAGTTCCGTCTATTTGTCACACTTGACATTTCAAAATCAGTAAGTTTACAGTTTTAAGTACGAGTTCCAAAAGTCACCTGTGGTCTTCATCGTCAGTTCCACTTCACCAAATTTGTGATTTCCGGGTGTAAATATACTATAGTTATAATAGAATACCGAAATTACTACATGCGTGCCTTCTATATTTGAGGAGTTCCCTCAATTCCTCATGGTTCCCATCATCCAACTGAAGTTATAAGATAACAATGGGACCAATCTGGAAGCATGTATGTACTTTCAAATAAAAAAATGTACGAATCAGTTCATAAATGACGGTTCTGAGGAACAAATATTAAAAAAAATAAAAATACAATTGAATTGAGAACCTGCTCCTAGGGTTTGCAATCCGGATCCGACTTGTATGTAAATATCCGGATCTGGATCCGCGGATCCGGATATTTACATACAAGTCGGATCCGGCGTGCAAACCCTACCTGCTCCATTTTTTGAAGACGGTTAAAAATAGGTAGATACTTTATTCGGCCGTGCCAGCTATTTATTTCATTACTAGCTTCCGCCCGCGACTTCGTCTGCGTGGACCCGGGATAAAATCTATCCTATATTTTAATCCAGGCTATAGGTAAACTATCTTCGTGCAAAACTTCGTCCAAGTTGGTAGAGCCGTTCAAACGTGATTAAGTAACAAACGTACAAACTTTCGCATTTATAATATTAGTAGGATATTATGAAAAGAAAAAACCGGCCAAGTGCGTGTCGGACCACGCAAAACGAAGGGTTCCGTGCCTATTAAAAAGGTCGTATCGTCACAGAAATCGTACGGTACTTACGTCCTTTTCTTTAAAAAAGGCAGTTTTTCAGCAATATCTCGAAAACCTTTGAACCGATCTTGTTCAAAGTGATATTTTTTTATAATGTTTGAATGGAGTTCTTTTTACTTTCCAGTCAAGTGTATGTTTATCAATTTTCAAGTCTAAAGCTCATGGATTTGAGGAGTTCCCATACAAAGTTTTGCCCCATTTTTTACCCCCTCTGAACTAATTTTTATCATTTTTACAGCCTATGACCTGGCCAGGGATTTTCTCGACCGATTAAGTAAAAGTTGCATCAAAATCCTCTATTCACTAAGCTTCTCTGCGTTTTTGAAAATATACCTTTTCAAAATATACATTTTCAAAAACGCAGACACAAAAAAATTAACTACAAAAAGTGCATTCTGCTGGGTTTGAACTCGGGGACACCGACTCCGTAAGCTATGGGTGAAACTACTGGACTAACTATCAGTTGTAAGAACACGATGAATTTTTGAATATCTTGACGACATGTTACCATGGTAATGATACTGTTATAACCCCGCTCTTGCAACATTATATAGTTTCTAGTCGCCTCAGAACCTATTTTCATCCCATATTTTTCACGTTTTATCTACACATTGCTAAAAGTTTGAATGGGGTCGTTTTTACTTTCCAGTCAAGTTTATGGTTACCAATTTTCAAGTCTGTAGCTCGTACATTCAAGGAGTTCCCATACAAAGTTCAACCCCATTTTCTACCCCCTTTGAAGCCTAATCTTTAAGATTTTTATAGCTTAAAACCTATCCGGCGATTCTCTTGACAGATTAGTAAAGTTTGCATCAAAATCCGTTCAGCCGTTTTCACGTGATGCTCGGACAAATAAACAGACAAACAGATAAACAGATAAACAGATAAACAGATAAACAGATAAACAGACAAAAATTCTAAAAACTGTTGGAACGTGTTTTGTTATCAATTCTAAGTATCCCCAGCCAATTTTTTTTCGTTTATCTTCCATGTACAGACTTTCGACCCTCTTCAGCTTTATTATATGTATAGATGTATAGATAATATCATGAGTAACTTTTGATTAGCTACAAAATACAAAACTTTAAACTCTTGCGCTTTGAGTACATAGGTAGCTACCGTAAACCCAGGTTACTTTAGCCCTGGCGGATAACTTTGGGCTGCGCGAACTCTGTCCACATGTGGTATTGCTATGTGCGTTTCTTATGTGGGCCAAAGTAACCCTCCATTGGGTCAATGTAGCCTGAGTTTACGATGCCGTAACTTTTAAATGAATACACGGCGTACGCCGAAGTAATATCGCGTGAGAGCCGCTGTAATATGCAGTTTATTTTTATAATTATAAATATTAGTATACAATCTTACACAAATCGAACTAGTCCCATACAATACAATACAAATACTCTTTATTGCACACCTCACACAAACAAAGCAGTAGCCCATAGTGACCTCAATAAGGCTTGTGTTAGAGGTACTAGACGAAGATATATTTAATAGATATAAATAATTAAATACATAGAAAACATCCAAGACTCAGAAACAAATATTCATGCTCATCACACAAATCCCTTACCGAGATTCGAACCCAGGACCTTCAGCTTCATAGGTAGTGTCACTACCCACTAGGCTAACCACTCGATGTGAACCTTAATATAGAAATAAATAAAGTAAGTACCGTAAAATGGCCCTACTTTGCTCCTGGGGTGGTAACTATGCTCCAACAAAAAAAAAGGAATGTTCCGTTCCAGCTAAGTTGCAACAAAGTTCAAGCTAATATAAAGGTAAAGAGCACTTTTCTCCGATAGAATCATTACAGTACCATAACTCCATAATTATAAAAGTTGCGAAATAATTTGTAAAAGTGGAGCCAATTTTGGAGCAAAGTAGGACCATTTTACGGTAATCTTAAAAGATTACCGTATATTAAACCGTACCGTGTATTTAAAAATATATATTATATAGCTAATTCACAATATTTGTCTCCTGGTTAAAATTGTATAAGTGCAAAATGTTCGTATTCTTTATTCCGTTCTCCAGCGATACACTGTAGGGGAGGAACTCATTAAGACTTTATGGGGTATAAGGGGTATTGACATAAATAAATGAAGCTCCATTTTAAAAAGAGATTTATTAAAATTTCGTTAATTAAGATTAACATTAATTCAATGTAGTTTAAAACGTTCATAGAAAATGCTATTCTTTTGTATCAATTCAAAATTCAGCTCGATTATCTAAACAGCTGGATTCAAGCTTCACTGCCTTTTTTTTGGCGTCACGAGAATGATGGCAGCGGTGATTATTCGACGTCTACCAGCCGGCCCGTGTTGGATAGCGGCAGGCCGCGGGCGAAGGCCGTGATGAGCCCGAGCGCCTGCGCCGGCTTGTCTGAAGGCACCATGTGGCCTGACCCCAGCACCATCACCTCCGTCAGGTTGCCCGCCGTCTTGTAGTACCTAAGGTGCGACGTCAGTCAGTGAGAACATTGGATAACGGCGTGGCTACGACTGCCAGCGGCAGCGGCTTTAAGACTAACCAACCAAGCCACCTCTTCATCATCCTCCTGTTTCCCTAGTTATATCGTAAAAGGAGCCCAGGTTCCACTTTGGCACCTTATCTCAGGATTTAGCTTAGGGACTATTTTAACGAAAGCGATTGACATCTGACCTTCCAACCCAGAGGGGAAACTAGACCTTAGGATTACACCGGTTTTCTCGAGATAAGATGGTAAATATAAAAATAAAAAATTATTATCATGGGACAATTCACACCAATTGATCTAGTCCCAAACTAGGCAAAGCCTGTACTATGGGTGCTAGACAACGGATAAACATACTTTTATAGATAAATACATACTTAAATAGATATTAAACATCCAAGACTCTAGAACAAACGTTCGTATTCATCATACAAATATCTGCCCCGACCGGGGATCGAACCCGGGACCTCAAGCTTCATAGTCCTGACTATTTACTAACCACTAGGCTATTCGGTTATCAAAAGCATAATAATACAAGGATATAAAAGGTTAATATGAAAGGATATCTCGTCGTTTGTGTTTTGAAAAACCAGGGGTTCGAACCTCCAGATTAAAAGTCACCTGCCTGCTTAATTCTTGGCTCTCCAACTAAGACAACTAGACAAACGAAATTTAGGTATAATGTAGCATAATTATTATATTCTGAGCCAGTTGTCGACATTGCTTCACGTAGAAGGGATCTAGAGCATGCGGTGGCGGACGTGGGATCGAAACTCGATGGTCGCTTGTCAGCTCCCGCGGCGACATTACCTACGCCTGTGCGTATTTATACGCGGCCTAGATTATGTTTACGCTAACATTATATAAAATAACGCCACAGCGCTTTTGACACTGGCTCTTAGCAATGTACAAGTTGCACAACATTATCAAAATATCAGGGAAGTCCTCAGAAATTTCCGGAAACTTACATGAGAATTTAAAAATAAGTTTCCTCTAGAAAGTTTCTGCTGGGAATTTTTCATGAATGGATCATTAATTACATGTACAATCTATTATTATTTAAGCAGACAAATTAAACAGCTGGTAATGTATGATGTATCCAGAGAATTGTTGACACGTTTTCAGTCTTTATAAAATTTAAGTTCTGAAAACATTCCTTAGAATTTTCGCAACGTTGGAAACTTCTCCGCGGTGTATTGCTACTGGCTCTATGTTCTGGTCTAACCATAACTTAATATGTTCTATTAGTTGCGATTGAAGCCAAATGATGCGATTTCATATGGAATTGCTGGCGACAAACGTTACTGGCCATTTGTCCAGTCGTCTCTTCAAACATTCTAAGCAACCCTTTACAATAAAGTCGTATTCACATATTTTTGATCACTTTGTCTGTGTATATGTTTCCAAACTCGACTGTACCTTAGTGAGTCATAGTAATCAAACCTCTTACCCAGCCAGTTTGTTTCCATGGTACCAATACTCGCGGGTCGCGTTCTTGTAGTCCTGCGAGCCGGAGAACACGAGGGAATTGTATGTGTTCACGGACGGATGGTACGCCACTATTATGTCGAGGTGTCCACTGAAATGAGAGAACATTTTAGTAACAAAACTCACGTTCACATATTATATACCAACATCACACATTAACATAAATTTGCTATTTAAAGATTTTTTCATCACACTTGCTCGTAAAGGGCTTCATAATGCGCAGGCATACAGAGCTGTAATAACTTTTATCACGCACATGTGCGTAATGGTTTTTTTTTTTCTTAAATTGTATCTGTCACTCTTACGTCAGTTATAAAGCAAGGAGGTTTTAACTCAAACAAAATGTTTGAAAACGTATTTATAAATTTATTTAAACGTAAATACACGAATAAAATATGATTAACATAATGATTTAAAGATTTAAAAACTTAAATGTAGCAATTTAGTGTCCATGTAAAAGGTCTTTGCTCTAAGCGCCTCATGTCAAATTCAACAAAATGGACGACTGACATTTTGTAGTTTTTATTAAGATTAGTTATTTTAAAAAATTTAGTTAAAAATGTATTGGTTTCCTCGCAAATGTGATGAAAAACATTGTATGCGATACGTATGGTAAGATTGTTACAAACTCGAGTCATCAAAGCCCTCCGCCTTCGGCGTCGGGCTTCTAATATACTCTCGTTCGTAATTCATGTCTTACCGTACTTGTAACACAATGTACTATTATCGGGTAGGTTATATGAGTGCATAATGATCAAAACTCATACAGGGCGTTTTTGAAATTTGCTGATTTGACTTTAATTAAAATGCCCTTACATCCAATATTTGACAGCTGTCATCCCAGTATAATTTATGTCATCATAATGTCAACATTGACTTTTATTGTACCGGGAATGTTGAACTGTCAAATATTGGATGTAAGGGCATTTCAACAACAACAGTCAAAATCCCTTTTACTGCAGGTCTATTTGACTTGACGTACCCCTCGCCCTGTCTTATCACAAGCGAGGTCTTTATAAAGGGTTCGACCAAAGTTGCGCGTTGGACTTACTTATAAAGCATAACCCTGTAGTTATCCAGCAACTCCTCTAGCCACTCCTTAGTGCTTTCCATGATGTCATAAATAAGATATCTGTAAACTATGCCCCCCGGGCCAAACGTAGTGTCGCCGACGTGCAACGCGCGTCGCACTTCGCTGCGCTCTAAGAATTCCAAATGGGGACCGCCGAGATTGATTCTCGGCCGGAGGAAGTTGTACAAGTGGTTCACGCGAGCCCCGTACCTAATTTCATCTAAGATGTTGTCGTAGGTCTGCAATAAACAATATTAAAAATTACACGTGAATTGCTTTAACATTATTTATAGAGGCACAGTGGAAGATCATGTCATCTCATGCTGAGTGGAATCCTTTTTTTGAAGCAACTAACTATATTGTATATTTTTAGGTCTAATAATTCTGTAAATTGAAACTTTGTCTGCTTATGTTTTTTTTTTAATTATTTTAAATTATGTTAAAATATTTTATAACATTCTTTGACATGAATCTAATTATGTGTTGTGACATTGCCATGCCCTATCGGGGCCCATATGAGACGCAATGTACCTAGTTATTAAGATCTGTACAAAACTATGGTTGCAATAAATGATAATGACTAATGAAATTGTTTCTGTTGTTGTTTCAAAATAAAGATTATTCATTCCAGGCAAGGCAAGGCAATACCTTCACCTTACAGAACACTGAGAATACTGAGGACATAATAACACCACTAGGTATGTACTTGCTCTGCAGGTATGCAGTATGATCGGGGGGCGTCGTGGTGGAATGTTCGCGATCCCATGGCGCCCCCCTTAACGGTAATGCGGGTGACGCCGGTATGTTTTTAGTGGGTATGCTCCTCGGATGGCGGCGGGAGGAGAGAGTCCCACATAACCCCCAAATGGGCCTTCCCCGGGTCGGGGGTATGCGTAAAGCATTTTCTCATCGTCAAGAAAAAAAAAAGGTGCAGTATCATGTTTCTGCTGTTCGATTGCGTAACGTTTAGAACACACTTTTAGCACCTTTTAGGTAGACCTAAATGTCCGGTGAGTTGTGCTAACGCTCATCCGAATATGTAGTTACACAATGACGACTGGTTTGCCTAGTGGGTACTTTGATAGTGACACTGCACTTGCAATGCACAAATTGAATTTGAACGAACTAAAAAAACCAGAGACAATCAGATACACGTACCATTTATGCATTTGGAGGTTTAAATAAGTAGGCCCTAAACTTTACTTCACCGAGGATCGGGCATTGAAATCACCCTGACCCACGTTGTATATTATTTTTTATCTCCGGTGTTTTAACACATTTACCTAATACACTATATATTTTTAAAAACAGTATATGATAGTGTCTTTTATGTCATTTTTTGTAGTTTTAAAAAACCGTATGTACCGTAGATTTTTGTAGTTTATAGGTGAAAAGGAAAAAAACGGAACTTATTAGGATCACTTATCACTTTGTTGTACGTCTGTCTGTCTGGTTTTTATGGTCAAACTTACCCCCCCTCCCCCCTCCCCCACTAAATGCTAAAGACTACCTAACGATCAACTGCGCCAAGTTTCAGCGCATAGTCAAATTAGTCAAAAAGTACAAGGTTCCCATACAACAGATAGCAATAGCACACCAGCTTTGACGTAGGTAGATATGCAATCCGAATCTTACCTCAAATGCCTCCATCATGTCGCCCTGGTCGATGGACTCCATAACTTCCAGCTCGAGCTCCCGTATGGAGTCGGCAACATTGTCGTCCACCAGCCCGATCTCGCGCAGGAAGAAGCTGTAGCGCATCAGCGACTTCGGGTCGATTAACCCATTGCCTATCGCTAGACCCTGTAAACATTTAACTAAGATGGTTAAAACAATTTCCTCATCGTATTTTCTTAACGCCCCTCGCGTCAGTCAAAAAAATTAGGTCATCTGGGGTCGCAGGCGGAGAAAAACACCCGCACACACGTATCTTGTAGTTCTGTGAAACAAAAAAATCTACAATACAAATACTCTTTTCAAAAACATGCAATGAAACATCGTCATTACGTGCGTTATAACAGGCTTCAAAGTACTCGGGAGAACTGTAAAGGAATTTCATACAAAATTGAAGGCCTAGGCCGGGAAGTATTTTTAAAAAAATTTAATGTATACATGGCGTCTGTGTTCATGAACAGGCTAAACAGCTGATTTATATTTTTTGAGAGGTGTATTTTTTTAATTTCATTGCATATGTTTGAGAAAAGCACTATACATGCCTGGACGTGAAAAGGGCTTGCCGGCTTCGTAATCTTCGTATCACTATCCGTATACCTACACACCCGGCTTCTTTCCCGGCGTCTGCAGTAATGTACTATTATTGCACACCTCACACACACAAAGCAGTTACAGAGAGAAACCATACAATAACAAAAAATCTTTCCTCTTTCTAATTTGCACTGCGTGAGTGAAACGGGAGTCCCTTAGAAGCACGAGATGCAACAAGTGGTGCCAACCCATCTGCCATGTATCGTACTATTGATTACCTGCAGATTGATCGGCTGGTCTTGGTCCTTCTCCCTGTTATGCAGGATCTGGATGCCAATGGATGGTATATATTTGCCAGCGTACGACTCTCCGGCGATCGTCAGGGGCGCTTTCCGCAACTCAGGGAACATGGTCAGGAACTGCTGAAGAGCTGTGTACAGGTTCTCGCCGACCTAAATTTAATAAATAAAAGATTACTTTTTCTTGTGCTAGGACTTCAAATACATTAAGAAATCATACATTGCATCGATGGTCGGATTGAGAGGATTTTTAAAGGTCTCGTGGTTCGATCGATCGGACAAGATGAACTTCTAAAATCCCGTTAGTCCGATAGTAGGACTACAATGCTTTGAAAAGTCC
Organism: Epinotia nisella; assembly: GCA_932294315.1. Taxonomy (NCBI): domain Eukaryota; kingdom Metazoa; phylum Arthropoda; class Insecta; order Lepidoptera; family Tortricidae; genus Epinotia; species Epinotia nisella. Next base: position 2,166,017 of record OW028677.1, read on the forward strand.
TTATTATCCGATCGATCGAACCAACAGGAAATAAAAAAAACGTGGTCCGATCGATCGGAGAAGCCGGTCATCTAAGGGGAAAAACTGTTGAAGAACGTTCAGGTTTGTTTCCGTATTTTCCCATTACCGTAGTCTGGTTAGTAGCATATCCTTGAGTGTCCGTTGTGAAGCTAAAGCCAGTCCCGACGGGGTTGTCTATGAACAACAACGAGTGGTTCTTGCCCCAAGAATATTTCATTTCTGAAACACATAAGTAGTGCATCAATAAAAAATTGTGAAAGCAAAGTGTTTAATAGTGCTGATTTTGAGTCTCGAGTAAGCAAAATACCATATCATTTATTGCGTAGCGTTATATTTATTAGCGTAGCTCAAAAGTTATGATTTTGATCGCAGCGAGGGACTCAAAGGCAAGTACAACTTTTCACCGCAGTGAGAAGCGAGAGCATACTTAAGGTTAAAAATAAATATCATAGCTTGTATTGCGTATGTTCCGATGCGTGCGCCGCGCCATCGCACGCCCTACTTGTTCAAAAAAGTTAGTCTTAATTGCTTTTTTTTTATCTAAACAGCCCACACTTCAGTTGACAATCACAGTTGCCACAGTCAGTACAGGGGTGCGCAAAGTTGGTAACAATGGTTGCCACAAACAAGAGAGTAGTTAGAGAAAATCTCTAAGTTAAGTAAGTTATTCTGTTAAGATTCATGCATTATTCTCTAGACGGGTAAAGGCAGATTGTTTACCCTCTACAGTATTGTTTTGAGTGACAACAATAGGCCCGATTTCCCTGAAAAGACCAAACAACGATGAGGCACCAGGACCGCCCTGCAGCCAGATGATCCATGGAGTTTCCTCCACCTTCTCCGCCACCGGGAAATACCAGAACCAAAGGTTGGCGTTGTACTCCTTGTTTACCTAGAAAAAAAACAGCTATGTCAGGTGAAGTAGACTAAGACCGGACGAAGCTTCTTTTCTTGCCCCGGGATGAAAACTTGTTCCGAAAACGGTGAATTCGACGTAATGTCACGTTTTGGGCACTACCGGGTACAACGCTACAAGGATAGGATTTAGGCTGGGCTCACACAGTCTGAATTCATGCACTGAATCACAATCTGAAACACTCACGTGCAAATAAAACGGTACACTTTGTGCCGAATTGCTTCAAGAGGGTGTACCCTTTTTTTGCTCTTGAGTGGTTCAGTGTGAGCCCAGCCTTACAATATTTTTACGGTGGCGAAAAATCAATCTAGTTACATCTCATTTGTGGGTAAAGTCGTTTCTGGACTCGTCTGCTCGCTCTGCTGCAAAACTCGGTTTTCTAAGCTATTTCCACCGTCAGCCACTTACCGTCAAATACCCAGCATAGCTGTTCAAGCCCGGCAGTATATGACGGGAGTCGACCTTGGCCGCATCCCTGGCCTCCTGCAGTTTATTCTGCTCGATGAGCGGCGTGAGGAGCAGGGGTTCCCCGGAGTCTCCGTCGGACTTCACCCGGCCGGTGTTGCCTCGGTCGGTCTTGTACGTATCCTCCATGAGTTTGAGGAGTACGCCTGGGGACCGGCCGCGAGGCAGTTCCGGTGTGGGGTACCGATCGGAACATGATACTGCACAGCTAAAACAACAATAATCTTCTTACTCACGAAAATCTTAGTTACTATTGAAACAAAGATCATTACCACAAAGACAACATTTTTGACCTGGTAGAAATAAAAGCAAGAAACTTTCAATTTAATATTTTGTTTCCATAAACATAACTTAATGGCCTGTTTACATTTTTAATAGTAATTACTTAGTGCGAGTTCAAATGTTTGTTGCAATTGTTGAATGAAAGCGTCCTCCATAGGCTACGCGTCTTGTTACTATCGGTAAGCCGAATATACTTGTTTACTGTCGTGGCTTTTTTGTCATGAAATAAATAATCTAATCAGATTAGATTATTTATTTTATTTCAAATTTGCATACATGTCAAAAAAATAAGAATTCTTATTAATCTAATAATAAATACTCACAATAAACTAAATATCAAAATCAACCACATTTCTTAGTTGTTTAGGATTAACTAGAAAATATTTCCCAAATCCCAGTCACTTGTTTCTTCTGTGGTCTGTATCGGCAGTTCCTGTTGCCTGACGATGGTAGTTAGCCTGTAAAATAAAGTTTTATTACCTATATTAGAAACCTTTTTAAGATACTCCTTTCCATAAATACAGTCAGACAATTATAATAATATCTTCTGCAAGTATTAAAAGTAAAACTGATTTTTATAAAAAAAAAAAACTAGCTTCCCGCATACAGACTTTCATTCCCTATTTCCTATTTCATCTCCTTAACATGTGAATTTTGGTATAAGAGTTATCTTACGTTCATCCTCATAAATCAATATAGCCAATATAGCCATTTAGGCGAGAAAACGGGACAAGTAGACAGACATAGTTTCATTAACAAAGCGTTATTAAATAATATCAATAAGAATTGTGGTCAAGCGCGAGTCTAATTTTAGTTTTCCCATACATTTTGAGACCCAGCGCCTGATGAAGGCAACGAGCAAAAATATTTGGCCTCCATACAAAGTTTCATCCCCCTTTTCGTCCCTAACAGGGATGAAATTGAACATAAATTATAGCCTATGTCCTATTCTGATATTTATTTAAAATATTTTATGATATCTTAGTTAATGATTCGACGTGCAAAATTTAATAACAATTTTCAACTGAATAGTCAGAGGCATACGGATTGGTAAATTAATGTCAGTTTTCTTTGAGTTATTAACTAATAGTTAATAGGAAAATATACTTACAAACTTTTTTTTCTCAAGACTGTATCCAATGAGTCCCCAGTACACAGCAGTATGGGAGGAACGACAAAACATTCCGGCTTATATAATCTCTCCCACATTGCGGAATTTCAATGTTGTTATAACATTTACTTCATTATATCAAACTGCAACTTTAATCAGTTGCATTAATTAATTCGATAAATTTAATGAGAAAAAATATCTAATTAACATGTTATTATTATTATATTAGGGGCCGGCAGTATTTCAATAACTGATGCGGCAGACAGGCCGTGAGCCCACCTAATGAAAAAGCCAACCAAGCTGCCTGGAGTTGGTTGTTTAGCCACGATGTTCTGAATGATCTCATCCATCGGGCTCTCCACCCTGCAGTCATCCCATCCACATTGGAGCCTGTAGGTCTGTCCACGGCAGATGGCAAAAGGCCTGACGGGTGGTCACCTATCCTTACGTGAGGACTTTGAATTTAGAGTTGTTTTATAAGCAGGTAATTATCAATGATGTAATATGAAAAAGAGGTAGGTAGAGCACACTAAAATTAAGTCAATTGCACCAACTTGCCTCAGTTTCGCGTCGTCAATGGAAACGTAAACGTGTCTTAGCTGTCAGATGTGCCTGGCCATTTTTAAACAGGGAATGTCGTATAGACAACATATATATCTACCTCTTTTTAGGGTTCCGGTACCTCAAAAGGAAAAAACGGAACCCTTATAGGATAACTCGGTTGTCTGTTTGTCCGTCTGTCACAGCCGATTTGCTCCGAAACTACTGGACCAATTGAGTTAAAATTTGGTAAACATATGTAAATTGGTGACCCAAAGATGGATGCGTAAAGTAAATTAATGAATTCTGAACAAGGGGGCCACTTTTGGGGGGTAAACTGGAAAATTAAAAAAAAGTTTCGTAAACTGTATTGTGTGACACATCAAATGAAAGGGATTTATTGTAAGCATCTCAGATATTTTTTTTATAATTTTAGCAAAAACAGATTTGGAGTAATTTAGGAAAAAAGACGAAAATTGACCCATTCTGCCCCCCACCCCTTATCTCCGAAACTACTAGGCTTAAAATTCTGAAAAAAAAAGGAAAATAGCTCCTTGCCTAAGAATTACAGGAAAACCTATTTATATTACATCATTGGTAATTATGATGTTTATAATATATATGAGAGTCTCAGCTAGTCGCGTCAAAAGCATATGTTTTCTTCTATTCTTTCATATGGCAATATATTTACCTATGAAATATGCTGTCTTTTATAAAGTACCTATTGCGCCGCCGTACATTTCCAAATTAGCTGCCCCTTTCTTGTGACACGATTGGCTGGTCAGATGTACTATATGTTTTATAAATACAGTAATTTCTATTTTATTTCTAAAAAAATCTGCCACGGAAGTATTTTCTAGCACATAGGTAATTTTAATATAATACCTTAATTTGTGGGGGGCCTACCCACGCCGCGCCTTCCGGTACGTGGTCGCCACTCGAGAACCTTTCCACCCCAACGGCCATCGGTTCTACGTGCAATGTGCCCCGCCCACTGCCACTTAAGTTTAGCGATTCGGAGGGCTATACCGGTTACCTTGGTTCTGCTGCGGATAGCCTCATTTCTCACGATCACGCAGAGAAACTCCCAACATAGCCCTCTCCATTGCCCTTTGGGTGACTTTGAGCCTTATTATGAGGCCCAGGCGTCGGTAGGCCCCCCACAAGGTGGACTGATGACCTGGTAAAGGTCGCGGGAGTCTGCTGGATGCGGGTGGTGCAGGACCGGAAACTTTGGCACTCTTTGGGGGAGGCCTATGTCCAGCAGTGGACGTCTTTCGGCTGATATGATGATGATGACCTTAATTTGTAATCGAAATACAATGTAACGGGTAAATATTTGGCCCAACCCTGCATAGGTAGATGTATATGTAATGTAAATGCATGTTGTTGAGTATTTAAGTACCTTTATTTCTACAGCAATCACATGTATTTTATCGTAATCGAACTAAAATAATGAATTTAGTCACTGGATTCAATAACTTCAATTATTTAGACCTTATCTCCGAAAATGTGCGCGGAATAAAATCTGTGTTATACTGGTTTATTTATACTCACTGAAATAAAAACTCTCCTCATCACATTTTGAGGAGTTACATTCGCAGCAAAGCAAGTTTACTTTCAATGAATTCGACTAGAATTGATTCTGGCAATTATTGAATATGTAGTACTATTATTTATTTATTGACAAATACGTTTACATGACATTACAGTAATAACCAATGCGTCACGAAACTAAAACAACAAATAATACTATGTAGGCGACGAAACGGCGTGGCCGTGTTGCATCGTCATCTCAGGCCCCGTAGCATGGTTGGCCTTGTCACGCGATAGGTGATAGGATAGAGCGTGCGTCACTGACTGACACCGTTCGATAGAACGAGACGAGGCTCCTATCTTGTCACTTGTCGCGTGATAAGGCCAACCATGCTACGGCTCCAGGTGTAGGATTATAATAGGTACGCAGCAGGAGCCGTAGCATGGTTGGCCTTATCACGCGACAAGTGACAAGATAAGAGCGTCGTCTCGTTCTATCGAACAGTGTCAGCCAGTGACGTACGCTCTATCCTATCACCTATTGCGTGACAAGGCCAACCATGCTACGGGGCCAGGACGGCATCACTGATGCGGCGGATGGGTGGCAGCGGTAACAGTATCCTGAGGACGTTGGCTGCGAGGCTGGATGCTCCATTACCTAGGCACTGGAACACTGCATGTGTAGGAACCTATGCGAGGGGATGGAGCATCGAACTCTACTAGGATTAAATTAGTTTGTGTAAATAACCTTAGTTGATAAGTCGTGCTTGTATACTAACAACTTATGGATACTTACTGTCCGAAATAAAGAATTGAATTGAATTATATCTATTCTTGTATGTATCATGTATTTTTTTGTGCAGTTGTGTCTATAAATTGTAGTATATATATAACGCGTTTGTTTTTTTTTCTCCATGTTTTCTTAATGTGCGTCATACTTTTCTCTTTGCGCCTTTTATAAATCTCTGTTTAACCCGATGGTGAATTGGTAGAGAATGCAATAAACCATTAAGCTCACAATTTTAATGTCAAGCTTTCAGTACCTGCCCGTTTATTATTTTCCTGAACTTTATAGTAATTAGAAGAAAATCAGTTCACAAATATGACGGCAAGAGAATAGGATTGATTTCAGCGTGTCGCGTTCGGCGACAAAACTCGAACAACGCGAGTACTCACGTTAGTAAAGTTCACGATTGTTTGTTTATTGCAAGTTGGGATACAATACAAATACTCTTTATTGCACACCTCACACAAAAAAGCAGTTACAGAAAAAAACAATACAATAACAAGTAGACAACAGGCGGTCTTATCGCGATATTATTTGATTTTCAGGAGATCTGTTTATTGGAAAATTTTCTTTTGGCGGGAAACTGTCAATATGTTTTTTGACAGGCATTGTAGGCATACATAGGCAAAGGACCAAACTGATCAGAAAGTACTTTATATTATTGTGGCACATTCTAAAAATAAAAATTGAACCGGTTATGTTCATGTCAAACACACTGTACATGTTTAAAATAATTCATTGACACCAATTAATCACAATGACTGTAGTAAAACTCAGGGGCCCCGCGGAAGTGCTCGAAGAGTTGCATATCCAGGGTTTGGAGGTTTTCAGCCACGCACGCGTATTTGAGGTATTCTGGAGGTGGTAACAAGTCACTAGGAAGCGCTATTAAGAAATTATCTCTCAAGTTAAGGGACGTTAGATTTTTAGTGCTGAAAAATAAACCCTCAGGAAGACTTTCCAAGCTGTTATGACTGACATCTAGCAGTCGAAGGTTAGTGGTGTCCGAGAGGAGGTCGTTAGGCAGATTGCGTAGATACTGGAGTCGAGTTAATTTGAGAGAAGTCAAGGATGTGCAGCCAGCTAGCCAGTGCTCGCTAATGTGGTCCAGGTCTCCGCCTTGAATCGTCAGCTCCTCCAGATTCTTGCAGTGTCCGAAGATACTCCCCGTTGCGTAGACGTCCAGGAAAGTAGCCACGCGCAAGTTTGGCATCGGGGCTAGCCCTGCATCAGGCGCGCGCAAAACCAGCTCATCAAGAGCTGGGGCTGTGCCAAGCAGCTGAGCATCCTCTAGCATTGGCTCATGCAGCTCCAGCCGATGTAAGTCCGAGAACTCACTCAAATTCACCACTCGCGTCAACCCAGTATCCTTTAACGTCAGGGTCCAGATCCTATTTATACTTATCAACTGCTCAGTGCTGATTGGAACCCCACGTAAGCTTAAATGTTGTAGGGAGTTTCTAGAGAAATAAGGTTGCTTGTTTATATTGTATCTATCCTTATGTAGCTCCTCTTTCGATGGCCATTGGATGTATTGTGGTTGACTTGAGATAGTTAGGGTTTTGACGTTTTTGCTGGACAGCGTGAGTTTTCCGAAGAGATCTTCGTAAGACATAGAGGGGATGGTGCAGTTTATTAGTTCGACATCCTTGGCGATAAACGGTAACCAGTCTGAGAAGTGGGGAGCATAGAAGCTGGTGGGATCACTGCCCCAGCACGTCCAGCGTATCGCGTCCGCGTGAGTCGCCACGGACATCCGCTTTCCTGTGAAAATAGTATATCATGTCTCAAGAGAGCAAAATTATATATTAACGGCGAGGGCCGTATATTGAATCCTGGGTGAAGCGCAAGATTCTACACTTTATATTAATTTATTTTCTATATGGATAATTTTTTCCGAAATAAAAACTTTGAATTTGAATATTGTAATGTAGAATCTTGAGCGTATCTAGAGATTGAAGAGTTTAAGCCCAAGACGGAAATTATCTGGCTACAGACTGGCACATACTGTTTTTAAAACCTTCTGTTAAGGCTACGCGCGCACTGCGGTGCGGCGAGTTGCGGTGCGTTTGTAAAATCGCAAATTCTTTTGTTATTTTATTTTCCGCAGTGCGCGCACTTCAAAGAAACATACTTCACAGATTTTGCGGAAAAAAACGCACGGCAGAAATCCGCAGTGCGCGCGTAGCCTAAAATTGAAACCATTTGAGGGCGACAATAGCTCTTTTCTGAATATCAGGACAAGGGAAGAATAATACAACTTTGATCTCTCATTTAGTGTATCTGTCTATAAATAAACATTAGGGGACAATTTTATATAAATCTAACTAGCTCCATAATAAGCTTTATCTATAATTATGAAATCTATAATTATGAGGTCGCGGGAGTCCGCTGGATGCGGGTGGCGCAGGACCGGTCAATTTGGCACTATTTAGGGGAGGCCTATGTCCAGCAGTGGACGTCTTTCGGCTGATATGATGATAATTATGAAATTACCGTCAACGAGATAGTCGTTTGAGTACCAGCCGTCGTCGTGGTCATGGCCGTTCTCGTCGCGTGCGCACCTGCTGCTCTTGCACGCAGGCAGCTGGAACCGCGCGGCGCCTGCGCACGCTAGCGCGCACGCCCACAGCAGCACCTTCATTGCCCTGAAACAGACAGATAATTCACTGAGACAAAAACAATGGGATGTTGACACCAAATTAATAAACTAATGGCCCTGTGAGCTGTGGAACTCTAGAAAAATTTAATTTTGGGGTTCCGTACTATAAAGGTAAAAACGGAACCCTTATGGTGCGACTCCGCACTCCGTATGTATAGATACGAAACTGGGTCCTGTAACACAGGGTTTCCTAGCTCAGGACTCAGGGTCGTGATTCATATTGTAATGCTGCTCTTGTTTAATAAACTTTTTCATTTTAATTTTTTTTCCGACGTCTGTCTGTCACAAAGTTAAATATCTCAGGAACTACTTGACCGGTTTTATCTAAATGTCACTCTTTAAATGGGAAAATTACATTCGAGCTGTCCCAACTTGCGTTAGAAAACTTACGAGGGTCGGCGGGGCCATAATATTGTGTTGTCAACGAAATTCCATAAGTATGCCAAATGTCAACTCATTGGAGTACCGACAAATGGGTAGAAAAAAATAATTAAGGACAACTTGCATACTAAACTTAGACGCGAACAGTGCAAATAAAATAAAAACTGTACAGTAAGGGAAATGTATTAACGTACCACCGTAGAACCCTATCGCAATAAGGTGACATACCACTCGAGTTTGAGTGACGGGGCGGCCTGTCAATTGCGACAGGGTTCTACGGTGGTACGTGAATACATTTCCCTTACTGTACGTAGCTGATTTGGACATATTTCAATAAATACCTAACTTCGTGAAGTTTTAATCATATTTCATTTAGTGAGATTTTTATGAGGTAAAATATCATACTATTTATAAACTTGATTGTGTCGTAAAATAATGGTATTATTTGAGTAGGTTGAGTTAAAAAAGGCAATATAAAGACACAACTTTTTTTCAGTCGAGGTAATTTTAAGCAGTCGTGTATCGATTAAATCAGATAAACAATCGTATAGTCAAGAATCATATATCTGAAAATGAGTCCTTATTGTGTCCTAAATAGTCATAATCTAGTCAGAAAGGCGCGCCCTTAACAATGCGTTGATTACTAACCTGTTGCTGGTAAAGCTTTTGGCTGGACGACGACACACAGTTTTGTTTATAAAGTAGGTATATAATGGTAAATAATGACAAGACTGCTTTCCAGTCAGCACGCAAAGCGATGACTGTTTCGACTTGACTGTGGTATCATTAGTAACAAAATACTTCCTTCCTCATATTGTATTTATTGGAATAATTTTAGCTTCACTGCGATAAAATTGTTTTTACATTTAGCACGACATACCTAATACGTTTAGGTAGGTATGTACAGTCACGGGCTTTTAGAGCCATTTAGAGCTCACGTTATACTGGACAGTTCATAGCTTAACTATAAAAAAACGAAATAAGTTGACACCTAAATGGCTCAACAATTAAAGTCCTTGACCGTACATGTTTAAGAATTTAAGACAATAGGTCACCGTTACTTCAATTAATAATGGCATTGTGCAATTAACAGCAAGTAAATAATACAATTTTATTTTATCTTTAAAGAATCACAAAACTATTTTAGGTAATTGTTTAATTGAATTTACTTTTTGTTAAGAGGAGTATAACAAAAAACACGCGTAATTGTAAGTTTTTATCGTCAAAATTACATACCTTCCATTCGTTTTTTTAAATAACAACTAGTTGGTGAAGATAGTTTGATTTCTCCTTTACAATTGAAGCATGATAATTGACCGATAATCTTTTTACTGATTTAGTAATGATTTTTCTGCAGCGGCATGTTTCAGCTAAATCTCGTGAGAGACCTCATTTCGGAGTGATAATTGGTCAAATCAGTGAAATAGTATGCACAAAAAAAATCTGTTACAATCACAAGTACCCTGTAGTTTTATCGAAGTGATTAAAAGTTTAATTTTTATGAGCCATGAGCCATGGGCTGAGAAAAAAATCTGAAACGAATTACATTTTGCACCGAAAACGGTCAAAATCAAGTCATGATTTCTCAAAATCCCTGCATTGATACCAAAATGATTTCCAGTATCTGTTTATTCTAACTTTTTTATATGTACCATGACGGCGGTAAATGAGTGCACGGCCTGCCCGATGGTTTTATATGCACTGATAATAATGATATTTTCAGTAAATAAATATTATTATCCTACTATAATATTACAAATGCGAAAGTTTGGATGTTTAGATGTTTGTTACTCAATCACGCTTAAACGTCTCAACCGATTTGGATGAAATTTTGCACTAAGATAGTTTATAGCCTGTGGGTCGATCACGTAACATTTCTTACGCGCGTTAGGTAGATTTAACTGTCATTTTTTCATATAAAATGTGAAATTTAGGTCTACCTGACGCACGTACAATGCGTTACGTGAGTCAATCTGGAATCTTGGAATCCATACTTACTTATAATATTATAAATGGGAAAGTGTATGTGTGTGTTTGTTTGTCCGTCTTTCACGGCAAAACGGGGCGACGAATTGACGTGATTTTTTAAGTGGAGATAGTTGAAGGGATGGAGAGTGACATAGGCTACTTTTTGTCTCTTTCTAACCGCCCACTTCCCTAAAATGGGTGGTGGAAGTTTGTATGGAGCATTCCGAAATTTTCAAGTTAGAAAGCTAAAAATTGGTATGCGGACTATTTGTGACTAACAAAAAAATCGTGCAACATTTTCTTTTGGAAATCTGCACCCAACCCCTTAAAAGAGGGGGTGAAATATTAGTTATATGGGGGTCCAGATATGTAGTCGATATGTAGAGTCGATATGTAGAGTCGATATGTAGAGTCTATATGTAGAGTCGATATGTAGAGTTGATATGTAGAGTTGATATGTAGAGTCGATATGTAGTCGACATGTAGTCGATATGTAGAGTCGATACATAGAGTCGATATGTAGAGTGGATATGTAGAGTCAATATGTAGATTCGATATTTATTTATTTATTTATTTGAAGATATGTATACATGCCCTTACAGAACTATTCCAATTCGACATGACACTTAAAATTAACATATATAAATACCGACCGACCTATATAAATCAAAACAGTTTCCTCTCCATCGTTTGCAGGGAAAGTATTTTTATTTATCAATTTATTTATCTGGGCTAAATGTGTAGTTATTCCGACTCACCCAGATACCAAAATAACTTGGAGATCCTGCATCTGCCTCAATCTATTTAATCAAAGTAAAAGACTCACTGTACTTAATTGTTTAAATTTCTGAATAATCTTAAAGAAATTACAAAGTTAGCAACTGATTTCTACAAAATTATCTATACGGTGCTCAGACAAAAGGCGCACTTATGGTAGTCGGCGGTACATTAGTCCGTATGCCGCACATATGCCGCGTACAACTGTCTTAAAAAAATATTGAGAGACTCTAGCTAAATTACTATTTATAACCGACTTCAAAACAGGAGGAGGTTCTCAATTCGACTGTATGTTTTTTTGTGTTTGATACGCGATAACTCGGTAATTTATGAACCGATTTGAAAAATTATTTCTATGTTTGAAAGCATATACATGCAGATAGGTCCCGTTGTCACCAAAATCCAGTTCTGATGATGGAATCCTGGAGAAATCGAGGGAACACTTCAAATTTTACCTATAGGCAAACTTGAAGCAATTTGGCTACTGATTTGAAGTCGGTTATTGCTAATATGTTTAGTGTGACGCTGCATACTCTCAATCGTGAGACTCGTCTTCTAATAAACAGGGTCGCCATGATGTGTTACATAAGGTAACGGTGATGTTAGTAAAACAGCAGGTTCGATAAATACGTGATCTATTTCTGCTCTAATTTTGCTAAGTATACGTTTACATAGACACCTTTCGTACCAACTAAATACTACATCCATTTGTATTTGAATATGTATGTATACAACAAAAGACCCCGACACTTAACTATTCAGTTGACGACTGACCCATTGTTGTCATTACAATCGAAGAAAAAGGAATAATATAAAGAAATAAAGTATTGATCAACAAATAATATGTATAATGGGTCAGTATGGTCGAGCTCATGATCGGACATCGATGTAACGTAAGCACAGTAGAAATTAAAGTCAAGAAATTAACTCAATACTCAATTTATTCTTTAAATAATTTCAATTAGGTACAAATCAGAATAATCAGATTAATTAGATAGGTATGAACGAAACGCGGTACAGACGCAGAATGATCGTCTACCAGGTTCACGCTACAGCTCCTAGACTCCGTACAGCGCCACAGATGCGCTTGCGTTCCGCTGCCGCTTCAGTCATTAGTACGGACTCAGGAAAACTACCGTACTCATGACCAGGATGCGACATGTATAAATTAATAGTTTGGGGTAATCTCGCAGATATATGCAAATGATTTAGTGCACGAGAGGTCGTTAAGCAGTCCGTCTTGAAAGATGGATCCACAATACTCCCCTCCGTCGTTGTTGGGCTCATTTGCCGACCAGTACTGGAATCCAGCTTCAGCTAGCGTGTCACCTGGAAACAAACAGGTTTAAAACAAAGTATGGCGCGTAAATTGAAAAATGATTTCTTCTCTTGTTGGCCGGATTTCTCAATAGTTCAACATTTGCTGAACTATTGACGACTTTTTATTTTTATTTCATTGCAAGTTTGAGAAAAGCACTACACAAATCTCGACGAGAAACGGGGTTGCCGGCCGCTTATCCCCTATCTATATCTACTTGGCCTGCAACCCTTCGTTTCCCGGCCTCTATAGTAATGTACTATTACGTAATATACCATCTTACAATAAGTTATGAGTAAAACCAGCCGAAAATTATTTTGAACAAGATCGATCGAAATGTTTTCGAGATATTGCTGAAAAACAGCCTTCCCTATAGAAAAAGACGTAAGTGCCGTATGATTTCAGTGACAATACGACCTTTTTAATTGGTACGGAACGCTTCGTTGTTCGAGAGCGACTGCACAGCGATCTGGGGGGTAATCACGTAACGTTCCGAACGCGCGTCTGACAGTTAAATCTCAATCTAACTGTCATTTTTCCATATAAAATTGACGTTTAAATCTTACAGACGTTCGTAAGAAAAGTTACGTGATCGACCCACAGGTGATGGTGGCGCATGCTCAATCGAGTGACGCGCGTGGCACGCCCACATCGCCTTTCTAGTAGTATTTAGTGTTCTGTGGTATCTAACTACATACTTCTATAATTCCTACTCGACGCAATATTAACTCGTTGATAAGTGATCCGTGGCTCGCTTTTTTACTTCATGGTCCTCAATTTATAAACTTAGTTCAGAAATCTCTTCTCTCTCGTACAAAGCACGAGAAATAAACAACTTTGACCAAACAATCATCTCACCAAATACAGTCGCCCACTCGCCATCTTCATATTTCTTGAAGCCGACTATGGCATATTTCCGGTCTCCTGTTTCAGCAATCGTGTTTGGTGGGATCCTGTTGAATATCTCTCTAAGCACAGAGGACTCAGTGTGGCTATTGATGACGGCCAGCATCCCGCCCTCAGCGTGGCACGTGGAAAGCGCGGGTCGCCAGGGTAGCGCGATGCGGTGGAACTTGTAACAGCTACCAGTGAGAGGGTTCCATTCATACCCTGGAAGATGATCATCAACCTATAATATACATCCTACTGGGTATAGGCCTCCCCTTATGGGTAGAAGGGAATGGGCAGTAGCCAATTTTGAATTACTTGGCACATGCAGACAATATCCTAGTTTCATCACATCCGTATGGCCACCGGCTCACCGTCATGACCACAATTCCACTACAGGCATTCTAAAGTCGTGGATTGAATGTAAAATAACTTCGTTGGGTTCCATGCTGTCCTACCAATCGAACTTAATTCCTGGCCGTTAGTGCAATGCTTAAGAGTTACCATAGACGCCGCAATTTTTGACGCTCTCCCTGCGGCAGAAGTAGGGGTGCGCGCGCGCGCAGCTGACGTCGGCCAGTGCGCCCGCGCCGGTCAGCGCCAGGCACGGCTCGCCGGAGGCGTTACTTGGCTCGCTGGCGGCCCACTCCAGGGAGGTGTTGCTAAAAACTTCAAAAACAGTAAAGTATTCGTATGAAGCCGTCGAAACACTTATACCAATAAGCTCGGCTATATTCACATAATTATTATTGTAGCAACACGTTTTTTCTAACTGCCTTAGCAGTTTGAAGGGTTTGTTCCCAATTCTACAGATTTCCAATTCTACAGATTTCCAATTCTACAGATTCTCATGTCTACAAATTCTCAATTCTACAGATTCTCGTGTCCACAGATTCCCAATTATACAGATTCTCATGTCTACAGATTCTCACGTCTACAGATTCCCAATTCTATAGATTCTCATGTCTACAGATACTATAACCAACCAGTATTTATTAATCTAGAAATAGATTTTATCTCTTCGGAATAAAGGTACAAGCTCCGAATTTTATAAATGTTCTCATTCTAATCACATGATCACACTTGTATGTATCTATATTTTGAGATAGTTATACATACTAGAATTGGGAGTCTGTAGAATCAGAAATATACAGAACTGGAAATCTGTAGAAATGGAAATCTGTAGAATTGCGAATCCGTAGAACCCTAAATGACCCCTCGCTACAGTAGTAGGTACTAAAAGAGGTATGTTCAGTTCGTGATTTTTGTGCCCATTGATCTAAAACTGGGCATTTACCAGAGCGCCGCGCCGCACCATTATTAGATTATAGGCTACGCACGAATATATGTGTACCTGAGTCATATAAGTTTATTTATTTCTCATTAGTTTGTTTATCGTCGTCTACTACCCATACCTAGTACAAGCTTAGCTTAGTTTGGGACTATGTCAATTTGTGTGAGACTTTCCCCTCAATAATTATTTATTTGTCTCCGTGACTAATGAATGCATCCAAATGGATGGAAGTAATATTTTGACTAGATCTACGAGTGTTGCTTCAACGTTTATTCATCATTTTGTCCCCGCGACAGTTGGATGCATACAGATTGATTGAATTAATATTGTTCTATTTGGATGGCATGTTGGCACGTCACGATGGATTTCCATCCGTTTGGACATCCAGCGGGCCGCGCCAACTTATTGTACCAACAGTCGACGCCAAAATTACGTTTACACTTTTGCACCTTATTCCATTGCAAGAAGGCGAATAGTGTAAATGTATTTTTGGCGTCGACCGTACGTTGCGCATGTGCCATCGAGCGAGACAACCTTGATAGTTGATATAACTGACAGGGTCGCCATGTAACATGGTACGTAAGGATGGGGTTGGACAAACAATAGCGTCGAGAAACTTCTGATTTATTTCTGCTTTAATTCAGCTAAGCACATGGTTATACAGGCCTTTGTTTACATAATTCACCCATTTAATGTAGTAATTGTATACAAAGCAATACAAAAGTAAGATTCCGAAACTTCACCAATCAGTATATGACGGATCTATTCTTCGCGAAAATAATCCTACTAATATTATAAACGTGAAAGTTTGGATGTATGGATGGATGTACGTTCCACTTAATCTCAAAGACTACTGGACGAATTTATGAAACTTTCCAGTCATGTACCTTATATATCAGAATAGGTCATAGGTATTTATGTCAAATTTCATCTCTTTTAGGGACAAAAAAGGGGATGAAACTTTGTATGGAGCTTTGTATTGTTCGTTGCCTTCATCAGGCGCTGGGTCTCAAAATGTATGTGAAAACTAAAATCCGACTCGCACTTGATCAAAATTCTGATTGATATTATTTAATAAGGTATAATTAATGTCATCCCTTTTAGGAGTTCGAGTTCTACGCGGACGAAGTCGCGGGCAGAATATTATAAATGCGAATGTTTGGATGTTTGTTACTCAATCACGCTTAAAGTTTCAACCGATTTCGATGAAACTTTGCACAAGGATAATTTATAGCCCGGATTAAAATATAGGATAGTTTTATCCCGGGTTCACGCAGACGAAGTCGCGGGCGGAAGCTAGTAGTAAAAGTAAAAATAAAAGATACTACAGGAAATATAGGGATGACAAAAGATTGAACATGAATCATTCGTAATTTGGGGTAATCTCGCAGATGTATGGATATGGCTTAGTGCACGAGATGTCGTTGAACAGTCCGTCCAGAAAGATTGAGCCACAATACTCTACTCCTCCGGCGTTGTTGGGCTCGCCAGTCGACCAGTACTGGAATCCGGCTTCGGCAAGCGTATCACCTGAAAATGGAGTGAATCTTTTTAATATTCAATAGCATAAGTGGTCATGCCTTAAGAACGAAATAAAATTGACCATAGATGCGAAGCGAAGACTAAGAAGTATGCGGGAAAATGATACATGATATGATATATGAAATTCCAGAGAATGACCCAATTAAAGAACCGCATCAGGAGTTCCCATTCGACGCGAGATTGACTCGTTATTTTAGTAGATTTTTTTTAGTATATATCTGTAAACTTACACGTAAATTTTGAACCATTTCTGTAAGTCCAGTCCAGTTAAATTTGTGTTCACGTTATTGAATTCTGGTGATAATGCAATGTAATATACTGTCTTAATTGTTTTTGTAATTGATTCAAATTTTTTTGTTTATTATTTAGTATTATTTCATTTTAATTTAATTGATATATTCGTATATTTCATGGAAAAATAAAACAAAGAAATAGAAGTAATAGTACTTTGAACTGGTCTGGTAATGGAAGGTGGCCATAGAGAAAATGGTATGGTGGTGGTGGTGGTTGTGGTATGGAATGGTATTTCTATAGAAACTCCTAAATTACGCGTGACAAAACAGTCGTTTCAGGGATCTATAGAATTTTCTGGGCGAGTACCTGACGACTGACCACCGGAAGGTAGATTTTCGACTATGTTATTTCATAAACCAAGTTCAGAAATATTTTATAAGCACGAAAAATTAATACTGCTGACATATTTAGGTTACTAAGGTAAACATCCTATTTGCCGACGGTGCACTAATGTATGACATGGACACTTTATGTCAAAGTGACATGGCTTACATTCGAAAGACGAAAAATTCTCTTAGTTCGAATTTAACTCATATTTCTTTGCCATGTCATACACTAGTGCAAGGGCAAGGACGTTTATACTTGAATTTTTTTAATCTACTATATCTTCAAAACAATAGCATTCAAGTTAAACAATACGATTGTGTGGCCGACGCGTGCCAACAAACAATGAAGGAAATTTTTTTGTTTATACCCTGGCCCGCTGTAAGCGGGGTTTTTTTTATCTTGTAGTCCATTTTAAATCTATTGAATAAGACGATGGAGTTCATTATTCAATGAACATTTTATGTGGCGGTAACCTCTTTTTTGCAAAGTTTGGCACACGCCAATCACACAATCGTATTGTTTAACTTGAATGCTATTGTTTTGAAGATAAGTAGATACCTTACTTCTTCTTTGTAACTCTTAAAACGATTATATCCTCACCATATATAGTCGCCCACTCGCCATCTTCATATTTCCTGAAGCCAACCAAGGCATGTCTACGGTCTTCTGTTCCAGTAATCATCGCTTCTGGGTTCCTGCTGTATATTTCTCTAAGCACAGAGGACTCAATAGGGCTGTTGATGACGGCCAGCATCCCGCCCTCGGCGTGGCAGTTGGAAAGCGCGGGTCGCCAGGGCAGCGAGATCCGGTGGAACTTGTAGCAGCTACCGGTGAAAGGGTTCCATTCATACCCTGAAGAAACCATCATTATCATCATCAGCAAGCCTTTATCCATCACACTGCTATGCAGGACGACATAGCCTAGGTGCGCAGGACGACGTAAAGAAGATTGTTTTTATTTTTGTTAACATAGAATAAGTTTGTTTTATAGTTTAAGTCCTAATTTGTAAATAAACATGATCTCACCTCTTTTATTCTCCCACCAAATAGTAGGTTTCCAATAGGAATCCTATTAGATACTGCCCGCCCGCCGCCCTATAATAGACTGAGGGCGACTGTTTTTTTTTTTTTTTAGAACCTGACTGTTGCTATAATAGGACGGACCCAATATAGCTGTCGAACTGCATGGTTGGAGAGTATCCTGGGGAAAATCCAGGGGGAACTCTCCGGCACGACCACGCGGGGGTGAGGGCGACTGTGGGGGAGGTAGGCGATATATACCTCGACGGTGGGGGACGAGGCACGTAAATACTCGCCGATCTAAAACCCAGCACCCAAAAAGAGAAAGCATTTTTATGCATTTAGTGACTTTTGCTTGTCACCCGACGATATACAACACAGTATTCGCCCACGACTCGACCCGACCACATCTCCAGCGACTCCAGCCTGCTCCGCCCGCCCATAGAAAAAGTATTGCCTAGTTTTCCCTTCGACCTGCCCTTAGTCATACCCACCAATCATAGGTGTACATAGGCGTCCTGTACACTAAGCAAAAGCCTCCTCTTATTGGAATGAGCGGTAGTCCGCACGCAAGCCCAGTTCGGGTTGCTACACATACACATTTGAATTTCTTAGCAAGTCTTGACACATTGATAGAGTCATTAAAAGCCTTAAAGCATTCACTGCGCGCGTTCGTTTGCCTTCATACAAATTTGTTCCTAAGTAGGCGTGGCTGGCAGCGAATGCGTTAAGTGACGTGGCCGACGTGTCAGGCTATAACCACTTTAATTTTCCATGTTACAATATTGCCGAATTGCTAAATTGTACATAAAGAATGGCTTATTCTCTTCGCGCTGTTATTTAGACTTATCGCACACACCAGGTCCCTGGTTCTGATTCAACAGCTTTCAAACTGATTTTGATACTACTATGGGTAAAAATCGGGAGTCCGCTGGATGCGGGTGGCACAGGACCGGTCAATTTGGCATACTTTAGGGAGGCCTATGTCCTGCAATGGACGTATTTCGGCTCATATGATGATGATGATGATGATGGGTAAAAATAACACTGATTTCAAGATCCTGTCGTCGGGGGGCGAATCTCCTAGTGTTTGAACCACTCGGTTCTAACGTCATTGTTGGCTCAAAATTATTTCAGCAGAGGTAAAACATACCGCGGAAACTTTAATCAAACAAGACTCAGTACTGGGTTTTGGCTTATGACTTCATCAAAAGAGGACCTTGATGTTCGTCCCTTTTAATAGTACTTGCTGTCGACGACATTGACGCACAAAATGCTGAATATTCACGCCGATACACATATGACGCTCAGTAGCTCTAGTGCGCGTTTACAGTGAGTCGGAATACGCTAGCGACTATCGACAAAAGTTAAGGCGGTCACTCACAGAACTAAAAATCTAATCGGTACCCCGAGTCCCTTATAAGTATACTTTTCTCGCAACGGTTAACTCGATTGTACGTATAGTTTAATCGATTTTTCAATATTCAGCCTTAAATCACAAGCATTTATCGTTTCAATTTAAATGCTAGCGTTTGTCGGTTATGTCGGTTATGATATTACTAACATCCTATGGATCATTCTGGTCTGCAATAAAAGATTTTTATTTTATTTTTATATTATAGAATACGCGCATGGCCAACGTCGAAAAATTCCCCAACGCCAAAGTTTTTTAAAGACTTTAAAGGAATCTATACCTTAAGCTTAACGACATTAAGTATAACTTTAACAGTGCGCCGATTCAGTCCACTGAATCAGTCGACCCAATATGGCGGAACGTGTGCCAATTATTTGCATTTTTAAATACAAAATACGCGACAATCCGAATTTTGCCGATATAAGTTGTCGATTCAAAACCCTTATTTTTATAAGTTCTTTAATTTGAGATAGGTATCGATCGGATCTACGGCAAATCTTGACGGAATAATACGTTATCACGCGCCATTTTTCAAGTGAAATAGTAAACTACAGACGCTACGGTATTTTTCGATTCGAAATGTCAAATTTGTGTCTCATGGTACGAATTGGTAGTACGAATCGAAAGTTTAGATTACGCATCGAAAACTAGACGCTAGCGAGTAACGTTTTGTAGTTGTTTTCGGAGTATATTGGCACCATGAGTACGACGCATTTGACAGCTCGAACTTGCGAGAATCGAAATCTACACGAAGCGCGTTTGTTCGATATCGAGAGAAGTTTACTATTGTATGTTTTCGATAGCCACTCATGGTAAGCGTACTGAGCGTGTCTTCAACTCTCAAGCAACTTGCTACATTTGAGTATAATTTCATAATTATTTTATTTTTGTTATAAGGCATGAACTAAAATAATTGTACTGCCCCAAATAATGTTAAAGACATATAGAAACTGTGAGACCTAGGTTAAGATGTACTAACACTAGTAATGTAAGTCTGTATATTACTAACAATATATGGGCAAATTGGCCTTAAATAAAGGATTTATTATTATATTATTAAGGATCCTAAGAATAATGAAATTCCTTGGTAGTTTAAAATTTACAAAAACTTCACTTCATCATATAAATAATACCACAGTGCAGGATTATATATGTGAGTTAACATTAGTATTAATAATCTGAGGTTACCTTTGCTATAGGCGCGGCAATTGTTGCCATTGTTGGCGCTCTTCCTGCGGCAGAAGTAGGGGTGCGCGCGCGCGCAGCTGACGTCGGCCAGTGCGCCCGCGCCGGTCAGCGCCAGGCACTGCTCGTCGGCGGCGTTCTGTCGCTCACCGGCGGCCCACTCGAGGGACGTGTTGTTGAAAACTTCAAACATCCATTTTAGTTTCCAATATACACGGAAATATTGACATAAATATTATTATTATTTATTTATTCAGATAACTTAGATCCACTGGTTAGGAAATACAAAATCTTACAAAACTATTGTTAAAACTAAACACTACATTATAAAGAGCTTAAACATAAAATTATTTACAATGCACAATGCCTGTCACCAACTTGATGAGTGCCAATCTATTTTCGATTGGCAATCATCAAATTGCTGACACGAAGATATTTGAAGCAAACATTCCCAGAATTTTATTGGAGCTGCTCCGCATTCTACGCACCAGCGATGCGGTTCTCTTCCGTAAAATGGCGTCAAACCCATCCGTGTGAGCTTCGGCAAACATTAGTGATGCGCTACAGAAGCGGGGCAGCCCCAACAGCGCCCTAAATCCGTTGTTATATTGGACTTTGAGGGCACTAAGCGATTGTTGAGTACAGTTAAGCCACAGGCTGCTCGTGTAAAAACTCTGACAGTACGCTTTGAAAAGGGTGATCTTTACTTGGGTGGATATACTAGCAGCAGTATTTGCTTGAAATAAGTACCTAAATCCAATATTAATATTAAAAGGGGGGAGGTGGGGGTAATCTCTGAAAATACCCATACATACATTTTCATTAAGTCTTCCACTAGTTACAATAAACGGCTGCGTTCTTGACTTTACTTAGTTGCGTTCTTACTGCAACTAATTAGGTACTTCAAGTTTGACTATCAAGTCCCTTTAAAGCAGTAATAAATACCCATGTGATAATTCTTCTCACCTCTATACGTGCTGACCCCTATACATCACCCATGCAATGAATTACGACTGAGGGATCGTTCTTATACAACGAGACTACGCGATTATCGCAATTTCGTGCGAATTTTACTCGCTAACGCGCGATCAAATATTGGACTCGAATATTTAGGTGTCTTTATTGACAATCGCGCGAACAATTAGGACACCTTTTCGAGTCCAATATTTGATCGCGCGTTAGCGAGTAAAATTCATGCGAACTTGCGATAATCGCGGAAATATTGGTGCTATGTTTAGCACGTTTATCAGGTGATTTTAGCATTTTTTAAAGAGTGCAGAGGGTTAGGGCGCATAACGTCCCACTCGAAAAACGTCCCTCCACCAAAATTACATCCCATTCGCAAAACGTCTTCTCTGCAAATGGTCCCTTATGTAAAATACCCCATTCGCAAAACGTCCCTCTCTCAAAAGGTGGGACCCCTTTCGCAAAACGTCCCTTCTGAGAAAGCCCCTTTCGCTGAAAGTCCCTACTGCATGACGCCCCTTTCGCTGAAAGTCCCTACTGCATGACGCCCCTTTCGCAAAACGTCCCGTCTGCGAAATGACCCATTCGCAATATGTCTAGTCTGGATAAAGCTTGTTTAAGTAGAGACTGGAAGTCTTCTCATGGGATAAGAAATGGCCAATAATAGATAGAAATCATTTTGTGATCGGGTCATTTTGTGAAAGGGACGTGTTGCGAACGGGTCATTTTGCGAAAGGGACGTTTTGCGAATTGGACTTTATTTATGTGAAGGGACGTTTTGCAAACGGAGCTTTTGCAGAAGGGTCGTTTTGCGTAAGGGACATTACGCGAAAGGGACAAAGGGACGTTCTGCGAGTGGGACGTTATGCGCCCTAACCGCGCAGAGTATGCTAGTGTAGTTTTATTTACTCGTACCATTGGACATAAGTACCTTTAGTGTGTAGGCAAATATTTTCCAAGGTTTAAGTGAGAAAAAATAATCATGTCATGCATATATTAGTAATTAGCATTATTCAGGTTATCGCATCAATTGTCATCAAACAGGCAAGACGCTCACGTAATGAGAACTAGTTTTAGTTATGCCACAAGTATGGTAAGATATGATTTACGATCGAGATTCTATTAGAAGCCCGACACCGAAGGCGGAGGGCTTTGATGACTTGAGTTTTACCGTACGACGCAAACAATGTTTTTCATCACATTTACTAGGAAATAAATAACTACAAAAGACAGAAAAATGTATGTTTCATACAACCGCACCAATCAAAAATTGACTAAATTGACAATTTCACTTCCACATCAGTGCGAGTGGAGCGCGCAGTTTCAATATTTCATTCAACCAATCACAGAGCAGTACAGTAGTGTTCTTGCGGCGCGTGGCCAACTAGTTTTTTTCAACTGATCACAGAGCAGAATTCTTGTGGTGTGCGGTCAACTAGATTTGCCTAACCCAATCAGATCACACACAAACTCATAGAAAACCATTACGCCCTTATAGGCGTAATAAAAACTACTGTAGCTCTGTATGCCTGCGCGTTATGGAGCCCTTTACGAGCAAGTGTGATGAAAATAGTATTTATAACTCGATGAATAGGACTTACTACTCTGTGACTTGTCTCCATTGGCCTGTCCAGCCATCCCGGCAAATACACCGGCCGGGTCCAGATTATGGTCGGCCATCGCAGCACGCATCGCGTTGGCCATGGCGTCGGTCGTGGGGGACGCCAGGACACCTCCTGCATATTACATTCATAGGGACAATAGGCTTGTGTCCTAAATTTTTTTTACGATGCCATTCGAACCAGTTTTTGGTGTGGAACAAATGTTTGTATGGGAGTAAGTACAACTAAAGAACATAAATACTCAAAAAAGTGAGTTAAAGACGGACCTCGCTGGCGGTAGCCGAAAACGTTCCATACTGATTAACATTGAATCATGACGTCACAGGGTAATATTTGTACTAGTCGTTATATGGAAAATCAAGTAAATTGCTGTTTCGGCTGCGAAATACTGCGTTTAGGACCATAGTTGTCATACAATATTGTTTCTATAAAAGCGTAAGGATTCTATTGGTAGCTTTAAATTTACTTTTGGACAATAAAAAAAATGCATATTTTTTGTAAACTTTCAAGGGCCATATCTTTTTATGATTTTAATTAGATTTCGTAATTTATACTAAATGCATTTATTTGAAGGTTTACTATCAATTTAGCAACACTGCGCTATCAATTTTAACATGAGGACACAACCCAATTGGAGATATTGTCCGTTCTAAGTCCACGAATCGGATATACCAAGGTGCAAAACAAACGGAGTAATTGATCTCTGTTCGTTGGTGCTCAAGATGTTTTCACACAAAAATCAACTTTTTTTTACATGAAAATATAAAATATGTGTACCTACCGTAAAGACAAAAGATTCGCCAAACTGCGGAGTAGTTTGTTGGCGATGAGCTCGCTTAATTTGGCGAAAGTATGTATTTACGGTACACGTGTTTTATATTTTCATGTTAATTAAAAAAAAAAAGATATTTGCCTTCGCGTTGACAGTTGACGTTGGCGTCCCAATAGACGGCGGGCGCGGTGTGCAGGCGCAGCCACGCGTCCGCCTCCCGGCTGTACGCGTACTCGGGCACCGGGTCACCGGCGGTGGCGCCATACCGTGACCCTGCAAAGCAATCTTCCTCAGAGCAGGCCCCTATTTCACCAACTTGACAATTGTCACCTGACAATGACAATTCTCCGTACATCGCTGGTTCCACAAGTAACCTAGCGACCACCTTCTATAACAAGCAATGTATGGTGAATTGTCAAGTTGGTGAAATAGGGGCCTCGTAACAGTCTTAAAAATCCAATCTGTGAAGCTCGTTTCATCTTATCTTTTTTTACTTCGTCTTTTCCCAGTTTGTACTTATTGCCTCGTAAGGCCAACCGGCCTAGTTTTAGGATAAAAAAATCAGGCTCAACAGCAACATATTCGTTTTTAGGGTCCCGTAGCCAAAATGGCAAAAACGGAACCGTTATAGTTTCGTCATGTCCGTCTGTCCGTCTGTCCGTCTATCCGTATGTCACAGGCATTTTACCTACTCGAAAACTATAAAATGTATTTGAATAAAATTTTGTGTACTTTGTTAGCCGCTACAGTTTTGTAATTTAAATGATAAAAAAGATTTTTAGGGGTGCACTCCATACATAAAACTGAAAGTCAATTTTTTTTATTATTGTAAGCCCGGCACATCAATCGATAGGCCTTTCAAAATAAATATAAGGTTTCTCAGCAATTGTTTTGATTCAGTGAATAGAGTCGGAGATAATCGCCCCGAAAGTCAATAAAATTCTGTCCTCCCACTCTAATTTTTAAATGGTGTATTTTAAAAATATGAAAAAAATCATGAACATAGGGCTTATTAAATTATTTCACCGAAAATTATTTTGAACAAGATCGGTTCAAAGGTTTTCGAGATATTGCTGAAAAACTGCCTTCCTTAAAGAAAATAACATAGGTGCCATAAGATTTCTGTGACGATACGACCTTTTTAATAGGCACGGAACCCTTCGTTTTGCGTGGTCCGACACGCACTTGGCCGGCATTTTTGTATTAAAATTCGAACTCTATTTATATACGGGATAGGACAGCTTACCTTGGGCCGTTATTACATTAGTAGTATAAAAATAGCTTGGACCTTACGAGGATAGATATAGATTAGGATTTACATTTATTGGAACGAGCATAAAAAGTTCAAAACAACTGTAAACCGACTATGGAAAAATAAACTGAAAAAAATTATGATATTGATACAAAATGCCTATGTCACCAGCAGCATAATTTTGAAACGATTGACGCCTCATTAATCAAAATTGGTTTAGTATCTTAAACGAACGGTGGAACAAGAACATACAAATAAAGACTGCTAACTAAAATCATATCCCTCCCTTTCGGCTCTGCCAGGATAAAAAGAGGTACCTATCCCTCTTTTTATCCTGTCAGAGGATAATTTCAAATCCACACATTATTTCAGATTTGGTAATTACTGATATCTGATACTGATATCATATTTCTTAATTGTTAAAATTGTTGTGAATACAACTACATTGGATCTAATCAAGAATTTCTAGTAATGGTGAAAATAACGGGAGTAAGTTTCAAAATCTTCCTACTTTGCCCTAGAAAATGTCAAAACTTCCTTAAAATTACAAAAAATATACACGATGATTTTTAATCCATGATCAGGAGCCGAAAAAAGATGAGGTCTCATGCAATTACATCACTGTTTAGTTCATTAACTACATATAATGATAATGTTAACACTAATATCCTAAATGTTTGGTCACCCTATATTTCAGCGCTTTGGAAGAAAATTTGATAGGTATTACGTCAAAAAACTTCAACATCTACTTACTTGTCATGCATCAATTGTGACAATTGACAGTTTATTACTCTTAATTTAATTGGATTTTAGTCTCATAGATTTGAACTACCTATGGGTGACAATTATTTCTAGTTAAAAAGTAATTCCTAATTCAGTCTTATTCAGGAAAAGAAGAACGTTTGTTTTAGATAAACACGACTTAATCGTGTTTGGCATCAATGACTGAATTAGAAAAATTGGTTCCTGATGGTACCTACTTACCCATAAACAAAATTATAGACATATATTTAAAACAATACCTACTTATTCCACGATCGAATATGAGTTGTAAATGTTTCGAAATCATTCCCTATTCAACCCTAGAAATTATCAGAACATCACTGAAATAACAAAAAATAAACTTACCCATAAACAAATAAGACATGAATTTAAAATCAGGAGCATTTTGTTCAACTCTACTGCTTATTGTATATATGAGTTGCAATGAAAACTGGTGAAGTCAAATCTAACCTACTTTAAGATCTCACATTTTTAAATAACAGCAATTGTTATAGGTAAATGTTAAATTAGAACTAAAACTAAATTAAAATAACTAAGTTGCAATGTTAATATGTAACTCTATATTTCGAAATCATTCCCTGTTCAACCCTAGAAAGTATCAGAACATCACTGAAATAACAAAAAATAAACTTACCCATAAACAAAATAAGACATGAATTTAAAATCAGGAGCATTTTGTTCAACTCCACTACTTATTGTATATATGGGTTGCAATGTTAATATGTAACTCTATATGATTTACTTATTAGCAGTACACGTGAAGCAATCAGAAGAATGGATAGACTGATTCCGCTTATCACCTACCTGTCTTATATTTATACCTCGTCTAACAATACAGTAGGTAGTACCTACACTATAATGAATTGTATACTAAGCAACGTAAAGGCAGTGGGGTACGAATATATTCAAAGGGAATAAGTAGAGAAATGCCGTTAATCAGGTTATTTTTACAAAAAAAAAACAGATTTTCAATTAGTCTAAGACAGAAAGTCGCTACACTATATCTTTCTCATTGTATTTTTTTTTAAGAACTTATTTTTTTATTTATTAAAAGTGATTACAAGATTATAATTAACATTAACTAAGATAAATTAAAACTAAGTTAAATCTAATAAAAAAGGCCCTCGAGGCATTGTACCGAGGATGCTGGCGGCATTTCCTTGCTGAATTGCAATGCTGATGCGTTGCGCGAGAAAGCCGCCAGCTCTTCGGTCACCAGTTACATCGACCAGACGTTTCGCGATTTCTGCAAATAACGCGCACTGGGACCCCACGGACCAAGGATCTCGACGCCAAAGGGTACAAAGTCGCACTCTCTGCCGAGGCCTCTATATTTATTACATTTCAGATTTTCGGCGTTTTCCGCCGCTGCACCCGCTTTAGAAGTAGTCCGTTGGAGGTGAGACGGTGC
This sequence comes from Epinotia nisella, assembly GCA_932294315.1. Classification (NCBI taxonomy): domain Eukaryota; kingdom Metazoa; phylum Arthropoda; class Insecta; order Lepidoptera; family Tortricidae; genus Epinotia; species Epinotia nisella. The sequence continues at coordinate 2,193,551 of OW028677.1, forward strand.
CAGTGTGTCTACACATGTAGCGCCCCACACTAGATGGATAAATTTAGTTACATATAAAATAATTTAGAATAAGTAGGTACTTACACTGAACACACTCTTTTTTACTTACACAAGAACTCAACGGTGTTAATCATTAGAATTAGTTAGTGAAATAGTTAAATTTATTTAAATTAAATTACCTGCGTTAAATAAAAGTAAAATAATATCCTCAAATTAAAATTTGTTCTGTCCTAAATAATGCATGTAGGCTTCGCAATGATTTTCTTTTTATTGCAATCTAATCAAATATTTTTCAAGCAATCCAGTATAAAGGTGGTTATAACATGTTTCTAGTTCCCACGATACAGGCCTAGCCTAGTGCGGGGGTTGCCAATAAATCGTAAATTTTAATGTTAATCATTTTTTGGTAAATATTTTTTTTCCTTTTTTTTACTTAGGTATTATTAATTAAGGCTACTGTAGCCTAGTGGTTCATCAGGCACGCGGCTGTCAAACCGCGGCGAGTATTCGGAATTTATGTACGGAATATCATTTGATATTTACCGTTAGCTTTTCGATGAAGGAATAACATCGTAAGGGAACCTGCATATATCTGTGAAGAAATTCAAAGGTGTATGTGAAGTCCCCAACATGTACAGGGCCAGCGTGGGAACTACAGCTAGCAGCGCCGGCAGCGGGGCGGGGCCTAAGCTACCGGTGGTCAGGGCGACAGAGAGAGGAACATCCTGACTATCCGCGCCGTGTCTTGGAGTACCGCCTTCTGTATCTGACCCTTGATCCAGCTATCTAGCGAGAGTCTCGAGCAGCACCTTGCTCGAGACTTTTCGGTATTAGACCGTTCGCAGAAACGACTACCGGGACAATGATCGTCGAATCAACATCCCACATGACAGTTACCTCGTAAGCCGTCAAGGTTTGTCCTTCTCAGCCTTTACGAGGTTCTCGTCATGGGGGATGGTGATGTGATGTGATGGAATGGGATGGAAAAGTCACTTTCCACGCTAGATGATAAATGGACTTTTGCGCACAGATTTGAGCGATAATGCAAGGTTTTCTGAACTGGTGAAGAGGAAAATTGATTTCTGTTAACGTTTTCGACTTCATTCCTGTACCGTGAGTGTGTCGAAACGACCATAATATTAAGTGATACGCGGGATACAAACAAGTGGATGACTGAGGTCCTATTTAGAAAAAAAAAACTGGTTTTAATGGTAGGTACCTGCCTACGATGCCGTAAACAGCTGATTTGCATTTTCAGCCCGACTCGCGACTACGAACGTCATGACACGTCATATCCTTTAATAATTAATTATAGACATAAGGTATTCAAGTGTTTCACGCACGACCTAACCGATTATGATTGTCACGAGCTATTCAAAGTACTCGCACACGATATAAGGCTCCCCACGTAGTCGTACCTGTACAGGTTTGAATTACGCAACCGAATTCCGTTGTCGTCAACGGAACTCCCTGGGCTATTTCCGATCCGCCTACTTCATATACCAGAGATCTGCGGATGATTTCCGCAGCGGAATTTATCCTCCTGTGGTAGGGCCATAGATGTATGGAGTAGTTGCGATCGGATCAATAAGATCATGGGCTTTGGCGAAAGAATATACGTAGTAACGTTTTAACAAATAAATTATATCATATAATCATATAATAAAGATTTTATAACTTTTTTGGCTTTCGCTCCTTGCATATTTTGGCAACGGGTACCTACCTATTTCTCCAATGTCAGCGTGTATTAACATTTCACACAATAGGAGATCTTCATCCCTATTTTTTTTTGAGGAGGATATTTATGCTCTAAAGAAAACAGTAAGGAGACAAAGTTTTAGTTTAGGTCCACTACAAGGTTAATATTACCTTAATATGATAGTTATTTTTATGTACAAACTCAATAATCCAACAGGGTCAGCCCAGCAGAATTCAGTCCGTAAGTGGCGAGCCTGTGAATATTGTCAATGTTGAATATCGTTGTTTCGTTAGCATATTCAAGAGCATAATGCAAGACCTAAACAGTCTAAACACGACAAATGCGGTAATGAACAACATTAGTTTTTTTATAAAGAGCTAGTTTTTAAGGTTCCGTAATCAACCAGGAATCCTTCAGCCTGTCACAGACTGACGTGGCCTGCGGTGGCGGCTTACCGCTGAGCATTAGACAGGCCACGATGATAACACACTACCACGGCGGCCTACGTCTGCCTATATACCAAACCATTTTCGCATCTGTAGTGCACGGTGTTAGGGAGCCGTAGCATGGTTGGCCTTATCACGCGACAAGTGACAAGATAAGAGCGTCGTCTCGTTCTATCGAACGGTGTCAGCCAGTGACGCACGCTCTATCCTATCACCTATCGCGTGACAAGGCCAACCATGCTACGGGGCCAGTTCCTTAGAATCCGTGCAGACAGGAAGGATTCACCGGAGTTCTGCGTTCTGCGTTCCATTTAATCCAATGGAATGCGAACGCAGAACTCCGGTTGAACGCCTTCTGACCCCTATTTCACCAACTTGACAATTGTCACCTGACAACGACAATTCTCCGTACATTGCTGGTTCCACAAGTAATCTAGCGACCACCTTAACTTCTAGAACAAGCAATCTACGGCAAATTGTCATTGTCAGGTGACAATTAATTGTCGAGTTGGTGAAATAGGGGCCTGTCTGTAGCGACACTTATAAACGGTGAAATCGCAGAATTGGGAATGGATGAAAATTTTAGAACTGCCCAATTATTTTTTTGGTTATAGGAATAACCTTCCTTAGCACCAGAAAAAAGTTGCAGACTTTTCAGCTGCGTCATGTTCTTTTGAAAAATATAAACAGTTTCCTCACTTTTGTTTTAGGTTTAGGACGGCGAATAAGACACTTTCCTTGATCCGTCTCATATTACAAAAAAAATCTTAAATATCCGTGGTAAACTGACACTGGCAATGATATTGACAGCTGCAGCAGCCATATTTGTCATTGCCAGGGTCAGATATTTAATTTTTTATTTGTAATATGAGACGGATCTAGGAAAGTGATTCACCGTCCTAAACCTAAAACGAAAGTGAAGTGGTTTCTAGTGCTAAGGAAGGTTATTCCTATCACCAAAAAAATAATCAGAAATTTCCAAAATTTTCATCCATTCCCCATTGGATGAGACCCCAGGTCCCAGTATCTATCCGTCAGTCCAAATCGGAACCGAAAGAGCCAAATCCCATTTTACGTAGGTATTTGGATTGTATCCTGGATTGTGTGCAATTGTGCGTGGCTGTATTTGACGACCGGTAAGCCTAGTAGGTAGTGACACTGCCTACGAAGCTGAAGGTCCTGGGTTCGAATCCCGGTAAGGGCAAATATTTGTGTTATGAGCATGAATATTTGTTTCTGAGTCTTGTCTAAATTCTGTCACTGTTAGGGCCTGGCCACATGTCTGCGGTGCGGCCCATGTGGCCAGGTCCATAGAATGTCATTGTTGATTTGAAAATTGATTCATAATTATTTGCCTTTACTTATTATACTATCGCTAATTAACGAGTGCGCTGTTTGTTTGGACCTGCAGCTTTTTCGGGGCCTTGATTTGCTTCGTGATTGGCTTATTCGTAATATCAGTTATGCCTCGAGTTGCTTCAATTTCATGAATGTAATTCTTCGAAGACCTTCAAGATATATAATAAAATTCTTAGTTTGTTTTTATTATCTTTCATTTATTAATCAAACTGACAGTATTTTGAATTGGCGTTTTGCAATAAGTTATCGCAATTAAAGTGCGAAAGATTTACTTCCCAAAGCTCAATCCAGTTGAAATTTTGTACACTTTTGTACCAACGTAGAATGCAATATTATGATACCATAAATCTGGTCTGACGATGGAGACAGGTGGGCAAAAGAGAAAACAATCACGAGAAAACGTCATATTTTGGGCTCATCAGATTCCTCTCAATTTTAGTTGATCACTATGCAAAACCTTGTTCCTACCTTTTTTTATTAATTTGAACTGTTGTTAATTTGAACTGTTGGCTATTTTAGCGTCCACCATCACATGTGCCTGATTAGGCCTACAATTAACAATGGCAATAAGGACAACGATTTAATGAGTATTTTAATCTTTTAATTATACATAATGGCTAACTAGTATGTGCATTTAGTATGCCTAAATATAAGAATAAAGAACATTGACGTTCACTTTGATTTTTTTGTACATGTATATTTCATATCAAAAGTATGTCTTTAATAAGAAATCACAAGTTGTATAATAGAGTAGTTGTTAGCACCACGAATACTTTTATACAGTTAATTAAATAACTATATTACACTGTATTTCATTTTGCAATAACTTCAACATTAATATTTAGCTTGTTTGGCAATAAATATTACCTAAATAGAAACAAAATTACAACTTTCTGATTCAAAACTTTTCTGATTTAAAACAAAAACCGGCCAAGTGCGTGTCGGACCACGCAAAACGAAGGGTTCCGTGCCTATTAAAAAGGTCGTATCGTCACAGAAATTTTACGGCACTTACGTCCTTTTCTTTGAGGAAGGCAGTTTTTCAGCAATATCTCGAAAACCTCTGAACCGATCTTGTTCAAAACAATTTTCGGTGAATGAAATTAATAAGCCCTATGTCCATGAATTTTTCCATATTTTTAAAATACACCGTTTAAAAATTAGAGGGGGGGGGGGGACAGAATTTTAGTGACTTTCGGGGTGATTATCTCCGGCTCTATTCACTTAATCAAAAAAAATGCTATGCCTTATATTTATTTTGAAAGGCCTATCGATTGATGTGCCACACGGGGGGTCACAATGAAAAAATTTTTTTTGACTTTTAGTTTTATGTATGGAGTGCACCCCTAAAAAAAATTTTTTTTGTCATTTTAATTACAAAACTATGTAGCGGCTAACAAAATACACCTTTCCTCAAAATTTTATTCAAATACACCTTATAGTTTTCGAGTAAAATGCCTGTGACATACGGACAGACGGACAGACGGACAGACGGACAGACGGACAGACGGACAGACGGACAGACGGACATGACGAAACTATAAGGGTTCCGTTTTTGCCATTTTGGCTACGGAACCCTAAAAACGATTAATGATTAAAATCAAATCACTATGGTAACTAAACCCCATTCCTCCTATTTCCAATCCCTACTGAACACCAAAGGGGTAATGGTAGGATATCCTCGTAATATCATCCGATACGTAGTGCAGATCCTGGTAGGCCTTCACCATCATCTGCTGGTTGACCAGTGCGAACGGCCTGGGGGAGATACTCTCTATCGAAGGCAGTGGCCGCAAGTCCAAACTCGGCAGAGTCTCTTCCTTAGGCCTCGCTGGCACGTACGAGGCCTGCGGTACCGCTGGGACGGTATAACTTATCATGTTGTTGTACATGATCTGGTCCGAGTAGCTGAATGGTATCTGGTAGGTTTGTTCCGGTCGGGGCTCTTCGGGCTCCCTGTATGGATTGAAGGCAGCTATGTCAGGCCGGTTCTTCCGCCGCGGACGATACTTGTAGTCGGGGTAATCCTGCATATGCTTGATGCGGAGACGTTTAGCCTCGTCTATGAACGGTCTTTTCTCTGTCTCGTTCAGGCTCTTCCACTCCAAGCCGAGCCGTTTGGAGATCTCCGAGTTGTGCAGCTTGGGGTTCAGTAACGATATCTTCTTCCTCTGGAGCCGTGACCAAACCATGAAGGCGTTCATCGGCCGCTTGATGTGGTAAGGGTTTGGGTTGCGCGAGAGCTTCTGCACCGGTTTCGTTAAGGCGGAGGCTTCTATCGGATACGCCATGACAGTATAATCACGTGGCTTTGTGGATGTGTGCTTGAGTCATTTTTCGCGGTCTAATTCTGATTAAAGGAGATTGCTAGTATTTAAGTGTAGTTTCGATGACCGTCCGTCAGCCGGCCGGGCCCAAACTGCTCGGGCGAACTGAACGCTGTCATTAGACCAACAATGCCGGCCATACAATAGGAATGACAATTTTCCATGTATTATTTGCCGTTGAATAAAGAGCGGCGACAATGCACTGATTGCTCACAAATTGTCAAATGATACTGTATGTTTTGTGCGAGGCGCACCGGGCTGGTTTATTAAAAGATGATCCTGTACACTCCGCCCGAGAATATACACGCTGATAATTATATGGACTACTAGCTTCTGCCCGCGACTCCGTCCGCGTGGTACTCTTTTATATCGTAGCTCTGTACAAACTTTGCACCCATATTTAACCCGCTTAGGGTGGGTTTTTCCAAAACCCTATAATTACTTTTCTTGTATTGTAATAAGGAGTCCACACACAAAGTTTCAAGTATCTAACTTTAAATTTTACATTACGAGAACAATATTCCTTTGCTATTCCGCTAAAAACGTGCAGGTCGATCAGCGGAGATCAAATGCAACTATTTGCGTATAAACATGCAAATAATTACAGCAAACCACCAACAATAATGAAAAAACCTCGACACGTGTTTCGCCTCTCTACGAGGCATCATCAGGAGATGCTGGCAGGAGATGTTCCTTGCGCCACGTCCACTGAGCCACTGAGTACTTTTGTTTGTTAGCGGAATAGCAAAGGAATATTGTTCTCGTAATATATCATGAATTTCCGCAAAGTAACGCCTGATTCAATAAATTATTTCAAATTTTACTCCATCCCCATACAAACTTTCAACCCCATTTTTAGCCACTTGAGGGTGGAATTTTTAAAAATCCCTTCCTAGTGGGTATTGACGTTATATAAACTACCTATTGTGAAAAAATCAGCTTTCTAGGTTCAACGGTTTGGACCGGGCGTTGATTTAAGTGAGTGAGTGAGTCAGTCAGTCAGTATACAATACAATGTTGATATTTAAATCATACTGCAGTACTGTGCAGTCGGCTTTAATATCCAACGCATCGTGTGAATGAAAACATGGTGTCAATACTTGTACGTCGAGCGCCAACTCCTTGGGGTTAATCCGATTGGAATGCAAAATTGACGGACTCAAAAATACCACTGCGGCACACGCTTCACACGACTGCGCGCAAGTCGCGCACGTCCATTGTCACTTAATAATGTAATCGTTGCCGTCGACGACTCGGATGACTGACCACACTAGAATCTTATAGCAACGCGATAAGGTCTATATTTGGGTAGTTTTACGATGCTGCTATCTGTACTGTGACAAGTGTGTGCTGACGAATTTACGCACGAAAGGCACGTGGGCAATATCTACTCAGATAAAATAAGTACATAGTGCCTGAGATATTTAACGTTGTGAAAGACGGACAGTGTTACACGGTGTAACTTACACCATAAGGGTAAGTTTCATTCGGTACAGTCAGATCATAAACATGTATACACTTTTCGACCTTATCTCCAAGCAATAAGGTCCTAGAATGTGTACATGTTTATGATGCTGACTGTACCTTTTTGGTACAAAACCCTACAAAACAAAAGTCGTATTTTCTGTGGTCGTATGGTAGTATAAATAACCTATGCTGATTATTAAGAGTCCAACTAAAAATTAACTTTGGCAATATCTACAGAAAAGACGCGAATCTCTTCTACTGTCCACTCGTACAGATTAAACTAAATCGGAGATATTGCACAAAAATGCCTCTAGACGTAAATTTAATCAGTATTAATTCAGACAACAGCATTTTATATGGTTACAAACAAATCACATTCTATTGGCGTGTACAATTACCTTAAAAATTTGTATGATGACTACTTTGGCCGAGTTGGTAGTGAAGTGAACCTGCCTACGAAGCAGCTTTCCCGGTCCCGCTTGTCATACCGGTAAAAGAATTTATTTGTAGGATGTGCATTAATATTTGTCTTGGTTGTTAGGGTTCCGTAGCCAAAATGGCACAAAATTCGTCTGTCGGTCTGTCCGTATATCACAGGCATTTTACTCGAAAACTATAAGGTATATTTGAATACAATTTTGAGGATACGTGTATTTCGTTAGCCGCTACATATTTTTGTAATGAAATAAATAAAGAAAAAACCGGCCAAGTGCGTGTCGGACCACGCAAAACGAAGGGTTCCGTGCCTATTAAAAAGGTCGTATCGTCACAGAAATTTTACGGCACTTACGTCCTTTTCTTTGAGGAAGGCAGTTTTTCAGCAATATCTCGAAAACCTCTGAACCGATCTTGTTCAAAACAATTTTCGGTGAATGAAATTAATAAGCCCTATGTCCATGAATTTTTCCATATTTTTTAAATACACCGTTCAAAAATTAGAGGGGGGGGGGACAGAATTTTAGTGACTTTCGGGGCGATTATCTCCGACCCTATTCACTTAATCAAAAAAAATGCTAAGAAACCTTATATTTATTTTGAAAGGCCTATCGATTGATGTGCCACAAGGGGGGTCACTATGAAAAAAAAAATTTGACTTTTAGTTTTATGTATGGAGTGCACCCCTAAAAATTTTTTTTTTTGTCATTTTTATTACAAAACTATGTAGCGGCTTACAAAATACACCTATCCTCAAAATTTTATTCAAATACACCTTATAGTTTTCGAATAAAATGCCTGTGACATACGGACAGACGGACAGACGGACAGACGGACAGACGGACAGACGGACAGACGGACAGACGGACATGACGAAACTATAAGGGTTCCGTTTTTGCCATTTTGGCTACGGAACCCTAAAAATCGGAGATAGGAGATGTCCTCTCTAATTTTTGAACGTTGTATTTAAAAAATATGAAAAAAAATCATGGACACACGACTTATTAAATTCTTTTACGAAAAATTATTTTGAACAAAATCGGTTCAAAGGTTTTCGAGATATTGCTGAAAATTGTTTTCCCTATAGTAAAGGACGTAAGTGCCGTAAGATTTCTGTGACGATACGAACTTTTTAATAGGCACAGAACCCTTCGTTTTGCGTGGTCCGACACGTACTTGGCTGGTTTTTTCTATGTAAAGTTGCATGGGATTTTAATGCCTGGCATGGCATGGTTGCTGACTGTACCCATTTTCGCTAAAGTCGGCCATTCATCTACAATCTATGTGCATTGTACGAATTAGAATCGAAGGCGCGGTGAACAGGAACTAGAGTACCCTGTAAATAGTTGTATGCCCATTCATTGCTTTGGTTTAGCTGAAGGCGAGGCTAACATAATAGCCTCGTGGCCCAATGGCACAGATTAATCGTGGAAGTCCATCTGACTTGACGTATCGATATGATATTGGTATGAAATTTTTCAGGGGCAGACGACTATCCGTGTCTTTCTAAGTGTCAGGGGCGGTTCACTCTTTGATTTCGTCGCTCCACACAAAAACATGCCGGCCGGCCGCCTTTAGGCGGTCTATCAGTGGTTGCCGCGCGCTGTTACGAGACGCACGCGTTCGCGCTTCGCATTGCATCGTCATTCGCCTCGTAAAATAAATATGCCGCGTCGTCTATTTATACAGGGTGAAACCGGGGTCGTGGAGCAAGAAGACCAAAAGAGAATATGATGGTACTGAACAACTTTTCACATGGAACCGAGCCCGAAATCGCAAAAAAAATCAGCTGATCCATACATTAACTCTCAATTAACTCACAGTTAACTCTTAATTGGCTCTTATTTTTTTGCGATTTCGTGGTTGGTCCCATGGGAAAAGTTGTTCAGTATGACCATCTTATGCGCTTTTGGTCTTCTTGCTCCACGACCCCTATTTCACCCTGTATTGGTTGAAAATATTTTTTCTTTACATTATGTTCCTAAGGTAACTCAGAGTTGTGCGTCTTCGTCTTACATTTTGCAGAAACAGGCAGTTTTGAAGTCATAACTTAAAGGCAAATTACACAGCTTTTGTGTAGTTGGGTGATCCTTATTATTTTTTTACACTTTCAGATATTTTTTTATTATTTTTTTACACCTAGAAATACTTACAATAACTTAGTTTTTAACAAAAAACATTTAATTCGACAAAAAGGTATCTTGGGCATTAAAGGGTTAAAATCTTTTTTTTTTAATTCGAACATTTTGTCTACTGCATGTTTAAAAATTTATAAAAAAATTGTGATTGCACCTAGGAAAATGGTTATTTTTTCACTGAATAGCTAATTTTACCTAGTTTTAGGAGATATTAATAACTCCATACCGCCAAAGTGGTCCCTTTTCGCAGACACAGTCACACATGATTTATAGCCTGTAGCAATTTAATTAGCCTGTCAAATACCGCATTTTTGCTTTTGCCGCCATTTTTCAGGGACACGACTTGCTTGACAGCTAGACTCTAACAACAGAATTTATTAGGTGCCTATTCAATTCATACCTACTGTGACTAATGGTAATGATTGGTAAGCCGCCGCCAAACAAGGAAGTGAAAAATAATTCGAAAACTATTTTCCCATGAAACCTATTTATTTCACACCAAAAGAAATTAGTTCTCAACGCCATCATACGTCAAATCAAGTCAAACTTACGAACATTATTTTGCTCACCTCCAGACTATTCTGCCAATGGTTGCTCGCTCGCTAAATAATAACGTAAAAGTACACTAGATGGCGCAGCTCCAGAAAGTTAGTTTGAATCAAGCTGAATAAAACCGTTTAAAAATAGATGGCGCTCGAATTTATGAATAAGTATCCCATAAAAATATAAACGAAAATAAAACAATGATGGGTTGAAACAACTTAAGTAGGTACACATTATATAATACGCAGGTAAACATTAAATATGTTGCTGGCAACAATAGTCCTACTAATCCTACTAATATTATAAATGCGAAAGTTTGGATGTTTAGATGTTTGGATGTTTGTTACTCAATCACCCTTAAACGGCTCAACTGATTTGGATGAAATTTTGCACGAAGATAGTTTACAACTTGGATTAAAATGTAGGATAATTTTTATCCCGGATCCACGCAGACGAAAACGCGGGCGGAAGCTAGTAAGACATAAAAGACAAAACGCTTAAAAGAAAAATATTTATACCGGTCCACGACGCAGTATCAGTGTATGACACAAGCACATGTAAATTTAATGGTGGTGGTAATTTTATGTTTTATGGTGATGACTTAAGTTTAGTTCAGGGAGAGAGGTAAGGCATGGGGAATGACATCTTGTTCTTATTTGGAGCAACCCAGAGAGCAGCTCAACAGGGGAAGTAAGAAGCGTGTAGCATTTATAATATTAGCAGACATCGTTAACTTTGTAGCATTTTCGGTGTAGCGTAGCGTAGTGTTATGAACGGAATTGGTACCTAATTGTTGTATATAATATTTTTTCGCCGAAATCGTTACGCATAATATCGATTAATGATTCCTAATTGTTGTTGTGCATAATATTTATTGTGTCGAGCATCGAATTATCGAACGCTTCATGTTCGTAACTTTACAATTCCTAATATTAAATGTACTCAAGAACAATTAATATAAACTTTAAATTAGTATACCTAAATAATTTGTACTTAATGTTTAATTAGCGTTAATATTAACCTTAATTATCAATTTTGTTTGATATTGTCTATACCAACATAACATCGTTAACACAACCATGCTGCACCGAAAATGCTATAAAATGTACGATGTCTGATGATTAGGTTAGGCGCGGCGTGGGTAGGCCCCCCACAAGGTCTGATGACCTGGTAAAGGTCGCCGGGAGTCCGCTGGATGCGGGTGGCGCAGGACCGGTCAATTTGGAACTCTCTGGGGGAGGCCTATGTCCAGCAGTGGACGTCTTTCAGCTGATATGATGATGATGATGATGACGCGTCCATCTTTGGGTCACCAATTTACATATGTTTACCAAATTTCAACTCAATCGGTCGAGTAGTTTCGGAACAAATCGGCTGTGACAGACGGACAGACAGACGCACGAGTGATCCAATAAAGGTTCCGTTTTTTACCTTTTGAGGTACGGAACCCTAATTTTTTTTGACAGAAACTTATTAGCGTTCTAATTAGAAAGTGAAGTATAGTCAATCTCACCAGGACACAGCTCGCGAACCGGCCGTGATAGCCGTGCAGGTACTCCAACATATTTCCCCTTCAGTATTCAATCGTTGTTAGCATATCCTTTCTCCTATCTTTAAAACCTCCTCGTTTGTTTCTTTATAAACTCTGCACAACCCAAATATTCAAACCACAAAGCGCACAATCTAATCTGTCCCCGCAATGGCGACACTTTGTAAATCACGAGCGACATAAAGGGCGAGTGTTTAGCCGCCATATTTATGGAAATAAGACGCCGTAAAGCTATAATAGAAAATACAAAACCTACCGTCGTGGGGCGGGGAGGCCCTTTACATCTCCCGACGCATCGGAATGGAGAAGTGCAGTCGCGAAACGGGATTGTTGAGCCACTTGACACTTTATTTACACTTGCCCTCAACCAAAGTGACGACTCATAAAACCATAAGCTCGCTTTATCTCTTTTGCATTGTCTTTCATTGTTTTTCTTTATGGCCTCAGTCGTCACTTCATTCTCCACCACATTCTCTAAGCAGTAGGCGCTCCATACAAAATACACAAAAATATTGAGAATTTTCCCGTTACTTTGAATACTCGAACTTCTTATAGGTTTTCCTGTAATCTTTAGGCAAGGAACTATTTTCCATATTTTTTTCAGAATTTTAAGCCTAGTAAAATAAAAAAATATCTGAGATGCTTACAACAACCCCTTTCATTTGATATGTCACACAATACAGTTTGCGAAACTTTTTATTTTTATTTTCCATTTTACCCTCGAAAAGTGGCCCCCTTGTTCAGAATTCATTAATTTACTTTACGCGTCCATCTTTGGGTCACCAATTTACATATGTTTATCAAATTTCAACTCAATCGGTCCAGTAAGTAGTTTCGGAGCAAATCGGCTGTGACAGACGGACAGACAGACAACCGAGTGATCCTATAAGGGTTCCGTTTTTTCCTTTTGAGGTACTGGAACCCAAATATGCCCGCATGTTGCTGTAAGCACTTGATATTATAAACGTTCAACCACTTCAAGCTTTTAATATATAATTGAGTTTCATTATCCTATAAAGATGCTCCCCCCCGCCCCCGCAAAATTCGGCAGACTTTTCTGTACGCAAATACGACATAAGGCTACTCCAATTATGTACGCTCTAAGTACCTGATATAAAATCGTGAGTAGTAAAGGACCCTCTAAGCCGTAACTTATTGTTATGGCGGACCCGAGCCTGTTTTATGTGGGCGGCGTTGTTTGTGTGGCTCCATACAATTATTCGCAAAATGGCGAAGGCATTCGCTGTATTGGAAGGTTGCCTTACAGCCGGTAACATATCACAATCACGAAAATTCGCAGTGAAAATTGGCCGTGTGGATAATTCGTGTCCGCGAATGAGTTGTTTGCCAAAGTTTCAATCGTTTTTTTTTCTGAGACCATTGCTTGCGCCACGTCCACTGAGCAACATCTCCTGCCAGCATCTCCTGATGATGCCTCGTAGAGAGGCGAAACACGTGTCGAGGTTTTTTCATTATTGGTGGTGGTTTGCTGTAATTATTTGCATGTTTATACGCAAATAGTTGCATTTGATCTCCGCTGATCGACCTGCACGTTTTTTAGCGGAATAGCAAAGGAATATTGTTCTCGTAATATCTCAAAAATATGTACACAGACCTTATTTCTGCAACAATAAAGGTTGTAGTATACATATTTTAGAAAAACTTTGAGTGAATACAAATTGGTGCCCTTGACTGTACCTCCATGACACACGATCTTAATCAAATGTTAAGTCAATAAAGTCGTGTATACATATTTTTGTAACTTTACATAACCTTATGCAAGCACTGCTTGACTACTAACTACTGTTAATTATTAGCCACTGTAATTGAGGTTCAAACCCTGGCACGTAGATACACTGGGTAAAAAAAAACTTATGTACGAAACATCATTCAATATATTTTTTTTCGGTGAAGGACTATGAAGCTTGAGGTCCCGGGTTCGATCCCCGTTCGGGGCAGATATTTGTATGATGAATACGAATGTTTGTTCTCGAGTCTTGGATGTTTAATATCTATTTAAGCATGTATTTATCTATATACGTATGTTTATCCGTTGTCTAGTACCCATTGTACAGGCTTTGCCTAGTTTGGGACGAGATCAATTGGTGTGAAATGTCCCACTATATTTATTTATTTATTTTTGGTGGTTGTCAGATGGCAGTCGCGTTATAAAACTTACAATCACAAACGTACAATCTGGAAAAAGTAAAGTAAAAAAATATTTATGAGTATTGACCAAAAATCATCATCATCATCATCATCATATCAGCCGAAAGGCGTCAACTGCTGGACATAGGCCTCCCCCAAAGAGTGCCAAAGTGACCAAAATTAAAGAAGATCGGCAGCCCCCACCTAGGCTAGGCTTTAGAGAGGAGTATACCAGTTTGTTTTATCCTTTTTTCCTTGTTTTTATTATAATTATATTTGTGGTCAATTTTACACAAATCGACCTAGTCCCAAACTAAGCAAAGCTTGTGCTATGGGTACTAGACGACGATAAACATGCTTATATTGATAAAGGCATACTTAAATACATAGAAAACATCCATGACTCAGGAACAAATATTCGTGATCATCACACAAATAAATACCCTTACCGAGATTTGAATCCAGGACCTCTAGCTTCGTAGGCAGCGTCACTACCAACTAGGCTAATAAAGCGGTTGCCTATTTAAATACAGTCCAACAACTGTGAGACAGGATATCAACACCTAAACAATAAGAACGCTTGGGTCACCTTACATGTAAAGAAATAGTAGGTACGGTCGACGCCAAAAATACGTTTACACTATTCGCCTTATTGCAATGGAATATGTTGCAAAAGTGTAAACGTATTTTTGGCGTCAACTGTACATTACTACAGAGGCCGGGAAATAAGGGTTTGCCTGCCGAACGTCATATATAGACCCGGAAGTACGAGGCAGGCAATTCCTAGTTCCGGCCGAGGAACCCTTAACTCCTTACTTAAACAAAAATCCTACGTTTTTTTTTTAAATTTCATGCATGTTCGAGAAAAGCACTATACATAGGTATATGTATAGTGCTTTTCTCGAACATGCATGAAATTTTCTTAAAAAAACGGAGGATTTTTGTTTAATGGCTGAACGCCATGATGTTGTTTCACCAATTGAAGGTGAAACAAAAGCCGATCACTTTGCAGGCCTAAATATCGAATTTAACATGAAATTTAATTATCTTGACCTCTTGTCTAGCCGCACCTGTAAGGTGACACTTTGCACCCTATTATAAATTACGTAACGTTAATATTTTATTGCATGTTTGCAAAAAAATATTAACTCGTACAACATTCAATAGTTCACTTTGTAATGTGTTAGAAAATCGCATCAGCTGAAGCCAGCAACTTATAACGTCGTTATTTAGAATTTTCTCCCATACAGTGTCACATTGTACGTACAAAGTTATGTAAATAGTGATACAAAGCGCTCGTATTGAGCGGGAAATAAAAATATCGTATCAATAGTGGCATAAAAGACCCGCGCGACGCCGCTACGAGGGAGTCGCGGCGTGGGAGATGCATCTCAAGATAAGTAAGTGTGCAACTTACTTACTTACTGTGTGAATGTCATGCCCTTGCCAGACAAAGAATGAATCACTTTCAACCAGAGGAACCAAAGGAAAGGAATTCAAGGTGCTCCCACTAAGCTGCATCATCCGCTTTGTGGAAATGATGGAGCGAGCTTGGGAGTAGCTATAAAGGGGAGTGTAAATGCACAAAAGATCCCACTGGGTCGAAGTGTATCCGAAAGGGCCCTCAACTAGATAAGATAAGATAGGATGAGATAAGATAAGATAAGTATGCAACTCGCATGGTGAGGGTTCCGTATATAATCTAAAATTTCATAAGTGTTTTTGAATACTCAAACTTCTCATAGGTTGTCCTGTAATCTTTAGGCAAGGAACTATTTTCCATATTTTTTTCAGAATTTTAATCCTAGTAGTTTCGGAGATAAGGGGGAAGGGGGGGGGGGGGGGGATGGTCAAAATTCGTTTTTTTCCCTAAATTACTTCAAATCTGTTTTTGCTAAAATTATTTTTAAAAAATCTGACATGTTTATAACAACCCCTTTCATTTGATATGTCACACAATACAGTTTGCGAAACTTTTTTTTCTAATTTTCCAGTTTACCCCTCAAAAGTGGCCCCCTTCTTCATAATTCATTAATTTACTTTACGCGTCCATCTTTACGCAACAACAAAATTCTTTATTAATATAAAGACTTTATCTTTGGGTCACCAATTTACATATGTGTACCAAATTTCAACTCAATCGGTCCTGTAGTTTCGGAGTAAATTGGCTGTGACAGACGGACAGACAGACAACCGAGTGATCCTATAAGGATTCCGTTTTTTCCTTTTGAGGTATCGGAACCCTAAAAGTATTATACTTTCGTACGTTGGAGTTTTACTCTGTTACTTAGGACAGAGAGACTAGCAGCAGCGAGTCTTCTCGCACACTCTCCTTCTTAGTGGTGGCCAGGTCAGAACTATGTTCTCTTTGGCGAGTAGAGACCGCATGTCGACAAACGTAATATAGGGCGCCCTGTAGCTAGGTGGGGCGCCCTATTACCTGCCTTACATTCGTAAGGATTGGTGGAGAAAGGCTGAAAACCGAGCTCAGTGGCGTGCCATGGGATATGTCTTGGGCCTAAATATGTCCAGCAGTGGACTGACACAGGCTGACGATAATGGGTCTAACGCTATATTTATTTACCTTTACATCTGACGTTTTGACATGGGTTTTCAGATGACAAGTAACCAGTAAGCTACGGTGGCCTAGTGGTTCGGGCGTGCGGCTGTCAAACGGCAGTCGTGGGTTCGAATCCCAGCTCGTGCCAATGAGTTTTTCTGAACTCATGTACAGAATATCATTTGATATTTACAGTTAGCTTTTCGGTGAAGGAAAACATCGTGAGGAAATCTGCATACATCAGAGAAAGGATTCAAAGAGGTACGTGAAGTCCCCAATCCGCACTGGGCCAGCGTGGGGACTACTGCCAGTTCCCTCTGATTCATGAGAGGAGGCCTGTGCCCAACAGTGGGACGTATACAGGGTGGAAAAAAATTAAGGGCCCTGGAGGGGAACTACCTTAAATCCTTTACTTAGCTCATTTTACTGAAAGGAAACATTCGTTCATTTTTTTAAAGAAACCAAACTGCATTCAAAGATCTTCTAAAATTTGCTTGTCTGACCCGGGAATCGAACCAACTAAAAATTGAAAAAAAAACCGTCGCTATTTTATTATACGAATCGGTAGGATTATTGTTCAGGATAAAAAAATAACGTTGAGGGATATTAAGAAGAGAACCCTTAGATTTAAACCCTCCAGGGCCCTTAAATTTTTTCCACCCTGTATAGTCTGATCATGATGATGATGATGAAGTAACCATTTAAATATCTTCAGACTTATCTCAATAAACTGCGCCCGCGCGCCGCCCCGTCCCCGAAGACATTCTATTATGACGGCGGGAATAACATTTTCCTTTCTACCCGTTGGTTGTTTGTGCGAACTGTGAGCTCATACTGGGTTCTTTCTGTCCTTCCATTGAGACTTCTAAGTCCTTAGTTAGTAGTGTTTGATATAATCATTGAGAGCAGGGACCAGTTACTGGTCTTTAAGTATATCTTCCTCAATGAATGCGCAATTTGTCTTTGATATTTTAAAGTGTATTGAATGTCTCTGAAAATGAATACCGGTGTTTTTTTTTTTTTGTTATTGGTTGTGCACAGTTCATCTTCAGGAGCCGTAGCATGGTTGGCCTTGTCACGCGACAAGTGACAAGATAAGAGCGTCGCGTCGTCTCGTTCTATAGAACGGTGTCAGCCAGTGACGCACGCTCTATCCTATCACCTAACGCGTGACAAGACCAACCATGCTACAGGGCCTGTAATTTTAAGTTTCAGGAGGTCAATTTAACTCGTAATATTGCATATGATATTAATGTGTTACGTGCGCTAGCGTGTTTTCCATTGCTCCATCAAGTTTACTATTGTCCGAGGATGGGAGAGGATTTATGCTTAAGTTCTTTAGCGGTGTTAGAAATTAAATAATAATAAAATTGGTACAATTCCAACCACCATACTTTTTTTTAATTTTGAAACTGTTCATTTTCGATTTTAATTATCAAAGTAATATGACAGACAGAACGTTAAATAAGGTTTTTTTGGAATGACATTTAGAGTGGTCACTCGTTCGGAAACACTTTTTTTTTATTTAAATTATGACACGTTTTTTTACGGAAATGTTAAAGAATTGAGTCTCCACTCAATTTTTTTTCAGGAGATAATACTATTTAACTAATTAAGGTAAAAAATAATTGTTTGATCAAGTTTAATAGTTTTAGAAAAATCTCATATTTCAAGAATTCGGTTTTTATTTTTTTTTACCGGCTGAACCACTGGGAATATTTCAACTAAACTTGGCACACGTACATACTACTTATACTTATAAGTAACTATGAAAAAAATCGACATTTAATCATGAAGGGCATTTTTTCTGCCCTTATTTTGCTACAGCCTTTGAAGGGTTAAGTTTGCTATTGACCGCCACCGCAAGCCGCGCCAGTGTGTTTCCGGCTTAAAACGCGTGTTTGTATCGATGCTAAAAGTCGCCGTGCAACCGATCTAACGCCTTTGCTGAACTACTAAACACAGCTCTTGCTTCCGAAGCAGTAATGTAGATTTATAGTGGCTTGGCTGGAGACACTAACTGCGCTGGCCGGGGGCCTAATTGCTATCAGCGCACAACCGGGCAAGTTCCAGGGGACGGCTAGACACTTGCGCACTGTATTCTACTTTTTTTTTATTTATTCAGAAAAAAAGTATGGTACGATTACATTTGTTTAAATTTCGCCAAACATTACGTTTATCGGCGAATAGTACACTCACTTCCATTTATGTACCAACCAGTTGACTACGTAACGCTCCGTACGCGCGCCAATCAGGTCTAACTATTATTTTTAGTCATGGAAAGTGATATATAAATCCACCTATATACGCACGCCCGAGAACGTTACATAGTCAACCCGTTTATCTCATCTAATGGCTGACCACAATCTGTGTATTTATTTATGTAATTTATCTATTTTTTATTGTGTATTTTATTGATCTTACGTTGAGGTGTTCAATAGCAACTTTTTGAGTTTGATCTTAAAGATATTTTTGCTGCTACACTCTTTGATGTGGATTGCAGCAATACTTTTAAAGCTTTGTCAATTAGATGTCGATTTTTTATCCATTAGCGGGAGAAGAATGCGAGCAATAAGGATGTGGACTGATAATGAAATCAGCAACTTTTTATGATTCGCCGAAAATGCTCTGCTATTGTGGTAGGTAGTGTAAGTGTAAGGCCTGAGTGGACGCTCCGCTGTGAGCGGGGCGTGCAGCGTCCATATAAATTGCATTTGTTTTATATGGACGCTGCACGCCCCGCTCACAGCGGAGCGTCCACTCAGGCCTTACACTAAGTGTAAGGACTGAGTGGACGCTAAGTGTAAGGCCTGAGTGGACGCTCCGCTGTGAGCGGGGCGTGCAGCGTCCATATAAATTGCATTTGTTTTATATGGACGCTGCACGCCCCGCTCACAGCGGAGCGTCCACTCAGGCCTTACACTTAGTATGTTAAAGAAGTTTGTCAGAGTCGTAGTTTTTCTATGGCCAAAGGGCGCCATTGTTTATCGTTTTTACAAAGTCTAATAGAAATTATTTTGACGGTCAATTTGACAAGAGCTTCAAATAACACTGCCATTAGGGTCTATATTTATTATAATCTTCTTACATATGACATAAAAAATAGCGATAGTAAAAAACATTTGACATGAAAGTAAAATAATATATTGTAGCCGGTTCGTTTTACTTCATAATAGAGAGTTCGTCTCCCGTATTCACTTCATGCACAGTCACCATCAGGTATATCTGAGCGGCCAAAGTGCTCACAAATATCTGAACACATCTCTAATGTCCCGACAATAAGTAATAATAATGACTCAAATTGGTGAAATACATTGGTAATCAAATTTGAATACGAAATTTTAGTGCTTTATCGCCCCACAGTTTTGTTACGAGAAATCTGTGATAAGTAAAGAATACACTTCCTGTGAACGTTTAATTTGTGTCAATAGAAACTAGACCAACTAAAATAAAGACTAAACCAAAATAGATATTGTATGCCCGTAGCGATGGGCACCTTTGCACCTGGAGTGACTCGGGGCGGGTGCCCCGAGTCACTCCAGGTGCAAAGGTGCCCAATTATTTGATTCTTAGTTTTGGGTTTAGCTAAGTAGTACATTTTAGTTTTAGGTACCTATTGTATTGTAAGTTGTAATATTTTGACTACGTTTTTCTTTAATAAAGTGCATTATTAAAAGATGTGGACCTTGAAAGTTTAGATAGAGATTTCTATTTCTAGATGTTATAATATAGCAGACGGTACACTTATCCTTACATTCACTCTGAAAAATTACGTGAAAAAGTAAAATTTTATACATCATATTTCAATATCGGTGCTCAATTATAATCTGGCATAAGTACCTATGGTTAACTTAGGAAGAAATTCGCTCTCTTATAGAACATGGGTGAAAAATTACGTGAAAAAGTTCAATTTTATACATCCTATTTCAATATCGGGGCTCAATTATAATCTGGCATAAGTAGGTACCTATGGTTAACTTAGGAAGATATTCGCTCTCTTATAGAACATGGGTGAAAAATTACGTGAAAAAGTTCAATTTTATACATCCTATTTCAATATCGGGGCTCAATTATAAACTGGCATATATGGTTAACTTACAATGACATTCGCTCTCTTAATATAGAACATGGGTGAAAAATTACGTGAAAAAGTTCAATATTATATCTCATTTTAATATCGGGGCTCAATTAAAATCTGGCATATGGTTAACTTAGGGTGACATTCGCCTATAGAACTTCACCCATAGATTAAAATTGATCCATTCCAAAGTGAATTACAGTTTCATTTATATACCACCGAAAACAGTAACATCCCATTTTGGTATCGGCCTCAATTCGGTTCGTAACATTTGCTTACCAATCGCATTTTAATATGTTTCCCGCGCCTGTTCTAACAAGTCAGTAATCAACAAAATAGCGCTCACACACACTTCATTATGAGCTCACACAAGAGAAAGCACCTAATCCATGCAATAAAAGTCATAAATGAACTTTTCGAAGTGTAAAAACTCTGCGAAAAGTTCCAGAATTGTGCCCCAGGTCGAACATTCCTTTTCTCTCTATTTATCGTTAACAAAAGTAACCTCATCCTTTATTATCCCTCGTAGACCTCGTAGACAACGGAAACAAACATGGCGGCCGCGTAGCACGATATTGAGCCCGGCGGCTACGCACGTTCGTAGCCATGGACCTATAATACTCAAGACAAGCGAATGGCTATAATAATACCTCGTCCGAGCGAGATGGTAGCATACAAGTGTGACAGAAAGTGAAACAAAATTCGTTGTCCGTCATAGTTCCACTTTGCTTTATTTGCCACAACTGATTTAGTATGAAGTTGGCAAATAAACCATTACCCACCCAAATTAACTGGGATGTTTATGGTAAGCCATCAGCTATTTTAAGACCAGTTCTATAGCTACTGTTACACATGCTCTGTAGTAGCATGCTTTTTTGAGCATGCTCAATTGGGAATGCATGAAAATTTTAGAAATGCCCGATTAATGATTATTTTTTTGGTGATAGGAATAACCTTCCTTAGCACCAGAAAAAAGTTTAAGATTTTTTCAGCTGCGTCATTTTTTTTTTTAATATAAACTGTTTCCTCACTTACGTTTTGGGTCAGTTACGGCACCTTCCTCGATCGGTCTCATATTACAAAAAAAATATATTAAATATGTGTGGTAAACTGACACTGGCAATGATATTGACACTTGTCATTACCAGTGTCAGTTTACCACAGATATTTAAGATAGTTTTTTGTAATATGAGACAAATCAAGGAAAGTGTCTATTTACCGTTCTTGACCCAAAACGTAAGTGAGGAAACTGTTTATATTTTTCAAAAATAACCTGTCGCAGCTGAAAAATCTGAAACTTTTTTCTGGTGCTAAGGAAGGTTATTCCTATCACCAAAAAAATAATCAGGCATTTCTAAAATTTTCATCCATTCCCCTTTATTATGTATGCAAATAGCATGCTCCTTAATAGCAACTTTCCAAATACACATGCTATTGGCTTGAAACTAGCATGCTTTCGTGCCACTAAAGAGCATGTGTAACAGTACCTCTAGCAAGTATACCTTTAAGCGCCAGCTTAAAGGCTATTTGTTGACGCTCCGAAAATCCCAACCCTAACCCATCCAGCACTTTTAACGTCCCAACCGTGTCGCGTTTCATGCTTTGTGTTTTCATCCGACTGTTTTATATTTAAAAAAAATCAGATTTATTACATTAATTATTTATTTATTATGTGTCTACTATCTAATAGTATGCTGTGTTGCGTTCCGTGGGTCACTTACGGTGCTGTCTGAAAACCAGCGCTGTAGGTGTCTGTCTGACACCTCGGCACAATGCTGAGACAGCGACCGTTTCACTGCCGCGAAGACACACACAATGTCTACTCCCTTTATATCTGTGTGTCTTTTGTGTAGTGAATAAATATTTTCTTTTCTTTTCTTTTCTTTTCTTTACCTTTAATTTAGCTGCATAGGAACCTTTCCATCGCTCATTGTAGCAACACGTATAGCTTGTCCAGGAGCCGTAGCATGGTTGTCCTTATCACGCGACAAGTGACAAGATAAGAGCGTCGTCTCGTTCTATCGAACGGTGTCAGCCAGTGACGCACGCTCTATCCTATCACCTATCGCGTGACAAGGCCAACCATGCTACGGCTCCTGAGTATTATAGGTCCATGTTCGTAGCGCTGCTGTGCCCACGTCATCTAGTTATTTGACTAGAATTTTCGGCCCGTTATAGACGACACTTGCAGTGCAAGGAGCCCGCTACCGAGGCCACGCATCGCTACGCTACGTGCGCGTAGCAGCGTTTTCCCGCTCTGTAGCGGAACTCGCGCGTTGAGGCATGGCTCATATGCGAGTCATTGGCCTTGAATAGGTTAATCTGGCGCGTTCCTCTCTCTACAAACGGTTTTTCGCACGTCAACGAAATGTAGAATAGTGTTTTTTAGGGTTCCGTAGCCAAAATGGCAAAAACGGAACCCTTATAGTTTCGTCATGTCCGTCTGTCCGTCTGTCCGTCTGTCCGTCTGTCCGTCTGTCCGTCTGTCCGTCTGTCCGTATGTCACAGGCATTTTACTCGAAAACTATAAGGTGTATTTGAATAAAATTTTTAAGATAGGTGTATTTTGTTAGCCGCTACATAGTTTTGTAATGAAATGACTAAAAAAAATTTTTTTAGGGGTGCACTCCATACATAAAACTAAAAGTCAAAAAAAAATTTTTCATTGTGTGCCCCCGTGTGGCACATCAATCGATAGGCCTTTCAAAATAAATATAAGGTTTCTTAGCATTTTTTTTGATTAAGTGAATAGGGTCGGAGATAATCGCCCCGAAAGTTAATAAAATTCTGTCCCCCCCCCTTTAATTTTTGAACGGTGTATTTTAAAAATATGGAAAAATTTATGGACATAGGGCTTATTAATTTCATTCACCGAAAATTGTTTTGAACAAGATCGGTTCAGAGGTTTTCGAGATATTGCTGAAAAACTGCCTTCCTCAAACAAAAGGACGTAAGTGCCGTAAAATTTCTGTGACGATACGACCTTTTTAATAGGCACGGAACCCTTCGTTTTGCGTGGTCCGACACGCACTTGGCCGGTTTTTATTTTCTTATTGTAATCCATACTATTATTATAAATGCCAACCACTAAACCGATTTAGATAAGGTATGGAGATAGTTTGAGTCCCGGGGAAGAACAAAAGATCGTTTTTATCCCGGAAATCATCCTCTAAGGGGGTGAAATGCGGAGTGAAAGTTTGTATGGAGCTACGATATAAACGAGTTCCAGTGCCGCGGGCAGAAGCTAGTATGTAATAAATGTACGAAATTTGCAGTGCCCTAGCAGGGTAAGTATCATGTACAGTCACGGACTTTAAACGCTGAGCCATTTAGGTGTCAACTAATTTTGGTTTTTCATAGTTAAGCTATGAATATCCAGTAATGGGTGAGCTCTAAATGGCTCAACGATTAAAGTTCGTGACTGTACCTACTCATTATTACAACCATTGTATAATGAACATGATTATTACAATAAATTAATTGTATTGAAATCTTTGGCAGTGAATGCAGTGAGAGCATAACGAAATAAACGGATTGGCATAATATTCTTTTGCTTTAATATTGATTTTGGATTTTAAAATGGAATCCTACATTGCTTTTTAACCCCCGACGCAAAAAGAGGGGTGTTATAAGTTTGACGTGTCTGTGTGTCTGTCTGTGGCATCGTAGCTCCTAAACGAATGGACCGATTTTAATGCGGTTTCTTTTGTCCAAAAGCTGACGTGATCGAGATGGTTCTTAGCTACGTTTCAACAAAATCGGTTCAGAAGTTTTTGAGATATTGAACTTTGAAATGAAAAAATCGGGGGTTTTCAACTTTTCTACAAAGCCGCTTATACCTCCCTTGGCAACTACAGTTGCCACAATCGATAATGGTGTTTGCGAAGTTGGCAACGGTAGTTGCGAGGAAGTTAATACATTTTTAAACCACATAAAATTTTAACACTTTTTTGTGTCACTCGTGGAATCGCAATATAAAATTTACACCATACAATAATAACGGTTTTATTTCGTTCTTTGGTTTATGATATCATTTTAGAGACCTACATTAAGAGCCTAAAATAATTCAAAATATTAGGACTAGTATTTAGGTGACCAGCGCTGTAGGTGTCTGTCTGACACCTCGGCACAATGCTGAGACAGCGACCGTTTCACTGCCGCGAAGACACACACAATGTGTCAATTGTATTGTATGTCTACTCCCTTTATATCTGTGTGTCTTTTGTGTAGTGAATAAATGTCTTCTTTTCTTTTTTCTTTTTTTTTATTTCTGAAAAAACCGGTTCCGATCCCTGATATAAATGTCTTAATGGCTCAAAATGTCCGATTTTACACACAGAACCGTGGCTTCGAATTCGTTTAGTCTCATACGTCGCCGTAATCAGTATAATTCCCGCGTGGGGCCACATTTGCATGAGACTGCCGCAAACACCCCGTGTGAATGCGCGCTAATGCGGCCTCTGTCCGTCACTATGGTCTGCGTCAATAGTACTATAGTGATAGGAAGAAGGTTGACGATACATTGTGTTAACGATGGTAAGATTTGGTCAGGAGCCGTAGCATGGTTGGCCTTATCACGCGACAAGTGACAAGATAAGAGCGTCGTCTCGTTCTATCGAACGGTGTCAGCCAGTGACGCACGCTCTATCCTATCACCTATCGCGTGACAAGGCCAACCATGCTACGGGGCCAGGTGACGTCACATAATATAAAGTACATTTCGATGCTAGTGCGGAAAGTATGTCATTACGTCACGAGTACCGAGATATCAAGACTCGGGACGAGTGAGGAATGACATTTCCGCACGTGTATCGAACGACGTTTTTTAATACAGTTGCGAAAAAATTAGAAAAACAACAAGTAAGGAATTCGAAAATTTTATATTATTCATTCTGTAACATCATTGTAATACACTTGAAAAAAATGGAGTTTAATACAGTTTTAAAACAGTTTAATACAGTTTACTTTTTATTGGCATAAAAATTAAAACAGTATTTACTTTTTATTGGCATAATAATTAATGGTACAATTAGTCCAAGGAAAAGTTAAGAGCACTAGTGCGCGAAAACTAACTTTCCGCACGCTAAACAGCTACGTAAAGTAGCACTTTTTGAGCAACTCTATTAAAAAGAATTATCTACACACATACTATAAACCCGTTAAAATGCGTTCAGAAACTGGCAGTATGACCAGCATTATATCAATAAGATTTATAAAAATAAATCACATGTCTCTGGCCGTAGGTAATTTCGTACGTATTTTCATTAAGATATCGATATTGGTAAAATAATAACTTTCAAATATCGAAGCGCGGCCCAGAGGGAAAAGCCTTCGATACTGTTCGATGGAAATTTAGTTGGCCTTGATTTGAAGTACAATGGCGGTTATTCTAATGTTTCCCGAACACATCATTGAGGATTTAGTCAGATATTGGTGACCATACCTACCTAAAACTTGGACGACCCAATAGCCTAGTGGTTAGAGAACCTGACTATGAAGCTTGAGGTCCCGGGTTCGATTCCCGGTCGGGATAGATATTTGTATGATGAATAAGAATGTTTGTTCTCGAGTCTTGGATGTTTAATATCTATTTAAGCATGTATTTATCTATATAAGTATGTTTATCCGTTGTCTAGTACCCATAGTACAGGCTTTGCCTAGTTTGGGACTAGATCAATTGGTGTGAATAGTCGCACGATATTATTTATTTATAAAAAGTTAACGGTCAGATTGACATTTACTAGGTATTTGTTAATTCTATTATACCAACATCCACACTATGTCCATCATCAGTGTGTGGTCACATTAGCATGAGACAGGCCGCCGCAAACACCCCGTGTGAATGCACCCTAATGGTGCGTCGGGCGATCCACAGATATGTGTCTGGGTAGATCGTGCAAACGCACCACACATTAGCAAAATTATTTTTAAGCTACTAAACTCAATAATAAAATATAATTAATATTACCACGTACCGGAAGGCGAAGCGTGGGTAGGCCCCTCACAAGGTGGACTGATGACCTGGTAAAGGTCGCTGGAGTCCGCTGGATGCGGGTGGCGCAGGACCGGTCATTGTGGCACTCTTTGGGGGAGGCCTATGTCCAGCAGTGGACGTCTGTCGGCTGATATGATGATGATCCATTAAACAGATGGGTGTATAGGTCGTGCTAGTATGAAACAGCTCTAAATATTATGTCTGCGTGTCCACTACTGCATATACAAAAAGACTAATGTTCATAAGATAACTTCGCCGTTTAATGCCTTATTCAAAAACGTTCAACAAACCTATTTTAGCTA
This sequence comes from Epinotia nisella, assembly GCA_932294315.1. Taxonomy (NCBI): domain Eukaryota; kingdom Metazoa; phylum Arthropoda; class Insecta; order Lepidoptera; family Tortricidae; genus Epinotia; species Epinotia nisella. The sequence goes on from OW028677.1 coordinate 2,220,597, forward strand.
AAATGCCGTTAAAATTCGTTTTTTATAATCCTATGAAAATTTGTCGCCCGTGGACGGAGTGGCAGATTTGTCGCGGTGAAGATCACCGGCCGCAGCCGTAGTGTCGTATCACGAGGGTCTCAATTTACGCCTGTGGACGTGTTAAACTAATGGCAATTAGCGTATACAATAAAAAAAAAGAAAAAAGAAATGAAAAATTAAAAAATATGCATTTAAAAACAACCCTTGGTTTAACAGCATTTTATTCTATACATGCTGTCAAACAACTTGAGCAAATGACCTTGCCTGCGCAAAGGCGAATTGTACGTGCAAACTGCCCCCCCACTTCGTCCCGCGTGTTCAAGTTGTTTGACGGGAAGTGTACCTGCAGGACAGTTAGTTGGCAGGAAAGGATTAACAGATTTAATAGCTAATTGATTTTGCAACGTTTATTTGATCAGGGGTGTTCCATCGACGTATGTACACTTTAGTACAAACGCCGACACAGTTAACTGATCCTGTGTCTATATTGAACCTTATTGCAATACATATAAAGTGCACGGATGGTCAGTTATCTGTTGGTACGTAGGTACCTGGCATGAAATGACGGTCGCAGACTCAACGCAGATTGGAACAGAGCAGCGCCTGATTCGGTTACTGCCGTGTACTTTCGCGCACACAAGTGCTACTACATAATGTTGTAGGTAACTTGTATGTGGCGTTACTCCTCCTTTGGTTTGTGTGTGCTGTTTTATAATTTTCTCAATTTACCTTGTATCTCTGTTGTATTACTTATTTTTCATTGTTATGTTATAAAATAAATAAATATTAGGGGACATTCTTTCTTACACAAATCGAACTAAGCCTATTGGCAGAGTGCAAAGCGGGTGGAGGGGGTAGCCTAAACGATCACAGCGCTCGCTACGGCTAAAATTGTCATTCTTGTCGCTGACTTGAGCTGTCAAATCCATATTTCAGTAAACATTTTCTAATCGTTTTTTATTTTAATATTATTGGCAATAATGTTACTGACTACCATTGTCCAAAATTGTGTAATATAGTAAAATAACACAAGATTTCATTCATATTTTTGACAATATTTACTTACTTCTTGTTTGACAGCGGTGACAATATTATCCATAATGACCGCCTGTCACGTAGCGCTGTCGTCGCGCTCGGTCCCAATAGTAAGCTCAATAAGGCTTGTGTTATAGGTACTAGACGACGATATATATATATAATAGATAGAAATACTTAAATACATAAAAAACTTCCAAGACTCAGAAACAAATATTCACGCTTATCACACAAATATTTGAACCCAGGGATTTGAACCCAGGACCTTCAGTTTTCTGTAAGCTTCGTAGGCAGTGTCACTATCAACTAGGCTAACCAGTCGTCAATGTATGAACGTATGATTTATTGGGGTCTGCTTGTGGTATTTACTCATGGCCGGTTTGGAGGCCATGCGTACAATACAATACAATACAAATACTCTTTATTGCACACCTCACACAAACAAAGCAGTTACAGAGAGAAACAATACAATAACATGTAGGTAGAGGTAGACAACAGGCGGTCTTATCGCTGAAGAGCGATCTCTTCCAGACAACCTTACCACATGCACCGTGACATTTCACCTTGGGTCTCGCCGGAAGATCAGCGCCGGCTCTAGAGTCGGCATTATGCTGAGGCGGGACCTTTCCGTGACATGTGTGTTAATTTTGTTGTGTTTTATTTTAATATTCCTTTTTTATTATCTGTCACGAATAGATGTTTTTTCTTTTTCTTCTAAGTCAACTTTCTTTGGAAAATTAAAATCGTGGCTTCTCATCCACTCTTCCTATTACATTAAAGATTTTTATGAGTTATCTCAAAAATAATGAATGGTTATAACTTTTGGCGGTATTCATAAACGTCCAACAAATCTATTTTAGCTAAAATGCCGTTACAATTCGTTTGTCTTTTTCTTTCACTTTGACTTTTGTGTTCGTAAGAAAGAGACAAAACATATTTTTTTGTTTTATGAATAAGGAGGCTAAGTAGTATGTAAATTTAGTTTAATTTAAGAATGATGAAATGTAATATTTATGATATTATTAATAAATGAATGAGACTTAATAATTATTAATTTATTTTTTTATTTTGTATTAACTAAGGATTAATGTAGGTAGTGAATTCAGTGGCACACACAAGAACACGTCTCTCGGCAAATAATTATGTATATTGCTCAGTTATTTGTCTGTACAGATATAATTATGTCATTGTAAATATATTGCTAAGCTCCTAGTTACAGTAAGGGAAATGTATTCACGTACCTTTTTATGCCTTATTGTCATAGTAATAAGAGCGAAAAAGGTACCTACGTGAATACATTTCCCTTCCTGTACCTACAAACTGGTACGATTTTGTTTATTGTGTGTTACTTTGTGAAATAATGTTTTTAATAAATGCAGTTTGTCAAGTTAACTTTTATCATATCTAAACTTGTCAGACAACAATTTGTCAAATTATAATATTATAGTTTTTGTCAAATGTTGTTTTAAAATTATTATATAAATTATTATTTTCAATATTTTTTTATTACTTGCGAGATGGCGAAAATTAGGTACCCAATTTAGTTACTTTACGTATAATTTATTATAGCTTAACATATATTCTTTAAAAAAAAAACTTGCATCATCAGTGTGAAAATTGTCAAACGTTTTTTTGTCAAATAATGGAAACCATACAAATTAAGTACTATTTGCCTCTTCAGTTTTTGCAAGTGTAGGTACAGTCAAAAGTAGACACTTGCGCGCACGCCGGTACCGCAGACAATCCGCCGCGCGGACAATATCACATTACGCGCCATTTTGCCGCCGCGCGCGCCGCAGGCTAGTCGCCTTCAGACACAAATTATCATATTTTATTAAAAACTCCAAGTTTTTGTTAAAGTAACTTTCCAAAAAATTCACATTTGTAACTTTGTTATAGTGACAAGTTATGAAAAGAAGGTTTTTTTTTTTATTTAAGCTTTATTCCACAAAACCAAAATAATGTACAAATGGCAGACTTAATGCCAAATGGCATTCTCTACCAGTCAACCATAGGGGTCAAACGTATTAAGGTTCATGGTGGCCTACTGTTATTCCTATTCGCAAAACGTCGTTGATTGACCTCTACTAGTGGACTTTAATTGTTGAGCCATTTAGAGCTCACTTTGGATTCATCCGCGGATCTAGATCCGGATATTTACATACAAGTCGGATCCGGATTGCAAACCCTATACTGGACACTTCATAGAAAACCAAAATTAGTTGACACCAAAATGGCTCAACAATTAAAGTCCTTAACCGTACCTTACCTACTCATAATAAAGAGTGAATGTCTGTATAGGGTAGGGTGGTTTAAGACTGCGCACTTAACGTATGATGCTCTAAAATAAAACTAGACAATATTACATAAATAAATTCTCATTATTTTTATTACTTAATCATTACACAAAATTATTTTAAACGTTTTTTCTTTCAGTCATACACCTGGTTGTGTAAGATTGCGCAGCTACATCGGTAAGACTGCGTGGGTGGTATAATACTACGCAAGTCTAAATAAATAAATTAAATAAATATCGTAGGACAATTAACACCAATTGATCTAGTCCCACACTAGGCAAAGTCTGCAACCTTTTTCTGGTGCTAAGGAAGGCTATTCCTATCACCAAAAAAAATCAGGCATTTCTAAAGTTTTCATCCATTCCCCATTGCGAAGTGTCATTTGTCCGTAACATTTTTTTTTCCGAATTGCATTATTCTATCCTCACTAAGTATAATAAAACATTAAAATCACTACACTACACTGCCATGTAAATGCCTGATTCAGCAGTTTCACCGCAACATTCACGCTAACAAAATTGGCATTTTCGCCAACGCCCGGGGCACGTAACCGCGTTACACAAAACTACGTTATACCACGGCGATCCTGCCGCGGCCCACTCTACAATCTGGTTGTTGACGTGTTGTGTCCAACAACAACATACGATGGTTTAACAACAAATTGTTGGAGTTGCAACAAAAGGCAGTTTAAGCTCTCGCGCTTTTTACCAATATCTAAATATTATCATAGTATTTTAAATAGTCTGTTACATTTTATATTGGCAGAGTGCAAAGCGGGTGGAGGGGGTAGCCTAAACGATCACAGCGCTCGCTACGGCTAAAATTGTCATTTTTGTCGCTGACTTGAGCTGTCAAATCCATATTGCAGTAAACATTTTCTAATCGTTTTTGAGACAAAAATATGGTCCTGGTAAGATGTGTTGTTGTGAATTGTAATAACACAAGATTTCATTAATATTTTTCACAATATTTACTTACTTCTTGTTTGACAGCGGTGACAATGTTGTCCATAATGGCCGCCTGTCACGTGGCGCTGTCGTCGCGCTCGGTCCCAAAACTACCTATAGCCATTAACTTTTAAATACTTACCATGTCTCGTGAGTAGTTATTAAAAAAAATTGGAACTGTTTATTTAATAAAAAATACAATCTTAACTACTAATCTTAAATGCTACTTGTTTATTAACCGTGGTTTAGGTTTTGTAGTATATTCATGAAAATCATGAACTTACGTTAGTCATTACGAGATATACTTTTTATTTTCCTTCTCTTAAACTCTCTCAGACAATCCAGCAGTAAACCACCCGAAAATTCATCTCAATTCATTTCATTACGCCACCTCTCCAAATGAAATCAGCGCGCGATCTCGCCAAGTTGCGGGTTAAAAAGAAATTTAATCTGCTAATAAACATGCAAACAAGAACGCAACGACTACCTGTTGCGGGCGCGCGAGTCGGCCGTCGTCTCCGCCAATCAGGGCCCAGCGGCCGCCCATGCCGCGCGCTGATTGGCTGGCGCGCAGAGGGGGGCCGCGCAGGGGGGAAGCAAGGCCGAGGTCCCGTCGTTTTAAACATGACATTGCCAAGAAAAGCACCGCATTGAGCTTTCGGGAGCTTTTCACGCGTCGCGTTCGAAATTCGAAAACAAATGAGTTTGAAAATAATGCAAAGTGTGTTCGATATTTGAAAAATTCGAAAATGTCGTTGGGGAAGCAGCCGGTGGAGCATATAAAGCGGCCTATGAACGCTTTTATGGTGTGGTCGCGTGGTCAGAGGCGTAAGATGGCTCAGGACAATCCGAAGATGCACAACTCGGAGATCTCGAAGCGGCTGGGAGCGGAGTGGAAACTGTTGACGGAGATGGAGAAACGGCCGTTCATAGACGAGGCCAAGCGGTTGAGGTGAGCGAACTCTTGTTTTATTTTTAATTTATTGCTTAAGACAAAAAGAAAATACATGATTATAATACAATGCCCATCTAGGCAAAACCTTGAACAGGTTTGTTTGCCGATGGGGAGTTCATAACTGATCTAATTGAACGTTTGTTGGGGCGGTTTTATTTAATAACATTTTACGCAGTTTTTTTTAAATTGGGATGATGTAAAAAAAAACTAACATTATAAATTTTAAATTGGGATGATGTAAAAAAAAACTAACATTAAACATTAAATAAAATAACATTACTCATACTACCTATTATAACAATTTTTGTGTAGTAGGTATTATGTCAAAATTAAACTTCTGAATTAAAACCCTCCATATAAAAGTAGGTACAGTCACAGACTTTAATCGTTGAGCCATTTAGAGCTCACTTTTTACTTTTTACATAACTTAACTATTAAAAACCAAAATTAGTTGACACCTAAATGGCTCAACGATTAAAGTCCGTGACTGTACCTACCTATAGTTGGGTAGGTGACTTCTGAAATTGTCCCTAAAATCATTTATTATAACTAAGTATTGAGTTTAGTTGAGTTGTTGTTTGTAAAAAATAAAAAAATAAATAAAAACTACTTTGGAATGTTTCTAAAAATATATTTGAAATAGATAAGGAACACTTAACTTCATTTTACATTTAAGTACCTACCAAATATTTTTTCTTACTAAATACTAACATTAATACTTATATATAAAAGAGCCTCAAGCCTACCGACTTGCATAAAAAAAACCTTATTTCAGAACATTCCATTCCATAAAAATTACATAAAAGACTTAAAATAAAAAAATTTTTAAAACATTAGATACTACTTTTATTCATAGGTATACAATAATAATTTCATGTCAACAGAGCAAATATATATTTGTTTGTGTGGACCATATTTATTTGTTTTTTTACAAGCTTTTATTAAGTTTCACATGGTTCCACCTGTCCCGGTGTCTGTAATTAAATCTTGCAAGTTAAATTTGACCCACTTCCCTGTTTCCGATTGAGCTGAAATTTTGCATGCACATGACAATGCAATATTGTGATGATATGGAGCTGATCTGATGCTGGAGCTAGAAGGTGGCCATAGGAACTCCGCAATAAAATAACACAACCCCATCGATTTTGGACTCGTTATAATCGTCTCAATGAGTAGTTGATGACGGTATACAGAAAAGTACAGTCGGCAATAAACGCTTGTATCAAATATGAAATTTTTAACAGGTTATTTTTATTTTGAAAGTGAAGGTTCTGTTATAGGTAAGTAGAAATAGGAAATTCGGGTCGGTTATGGTATATTAGGTAGGTACGTATACTTTCTGCCTACGAAGCTGAAGGTCCTGGGTTCGAATCCCGGTAAGGGCAAATATTTGTGTGATGAGCATGAATATTTGTTTCCGAGTCTTGGATGTTTTCTATGTATTTATATCTATCGTCGTCTAGTACCTATAACACAATCCTTATTGAGCCTACTATAGGCTTTAGTTCGATTTGTGTTAGAATGTCGCCTAATATTTATTTATTTCTACATTCTCAAGAATATCAAAACATTAAATAAAAAAATGGCATCATACGAAGAAAATAAATTAAAAGTCTCAATTTGTACAAACTTGTTTAGAAAAACGCATGGGTACTTGTGTGCTAAATATGTTTGATAAAAAATTATACGAGTTTTCCTTAACCCAAGGGCGCAAAGTTATCGCAACACAAGCATAACTAAGCCATAATGACTGGCAATATTTTGAAACAGAAACAGAAACAGTAAATTTATTGTCACAAAAAATAAGAAAATAAAAAACTTACAAGAATAATATAACAGCGCATCGCATCCATTGTCTTATCGCCTCCCCGCCAAAAGAAACAATCCGCCGCCGCCAAGAAAGGCGGGGCGGAAAATGGCCGGCCCGGCCGCCATTGTTGCCCCTCGCGATGCATGCAGGTATAGGTACTTACTCGAGAAAAATTGTCCTTGGGTAGATTTAATTAAAAATTAACTGGCGACCGAAGAGCTGGCGGCTTTCCCGCGCAACGCATCAGCATTGCAATTCAGCGAGGAAATGCCGCCAGCGTCCTCGGTACAATGCCTCGAAGGCCTTTTTTAGATTTAACTTAGTTTTAATTTAATTTAGTTAATGTTAATCATCATCTTGTATTTACTTTGGAATATATAAAGAACGTATTTATTTCATTAAAAAATATGTACAGTCAACGCCAAAAATACAATACAATACAATACAAATACTCTTTATTGCACACCTCACACAAAAAAGCAGTTACAGAGAGAAACAATACAATAACATGTAGGTAGGAAAGACAACAGGCGGTCTTATCGCTGAAGATCGATCTCTTCCAGACAACCTTACACTACACCTTACAAAATACGTTACACTGTTGCACCTTATTCCATTGCAATAAGGCGAATAGTGTAAACGTATTTTTGGCGTCGACCGTACCTACAATAAACAACGATATGTAATGTAGGTACTTAAAAAAACAATTGTGTGCACTTTTTAATGTGAATTTTAACGGAAGTTTTCATTCTTTCATTTTCTTTTTTCACTTACAAGAAAGCGAAAAAACCGGACAAGTGCGAGTTCAACTCGTGGTGAGGGTTCCGTATATAAGTAATCTAAATTTCATAAGTGTTTTTGAATACTCAAACTTCTTATAGGTTTTCCTGTAATCTTTAGGCAAGGAACTACTTATTTTCACATTTTTTTTTCAGAATTTTAATCATAGTAGTTTTGGTGATAAGGGGGGGGGGGGAATGGTCAATTTTCGTCTTTTTTCCTAAATTACTTCAAATCTGTTTTTGCTAAAATTATAAAAAAAAAAATATCTGACATGCTTACAGCAACCTCTTTCATTTGATATGTCACACAATACAGTTTGCGAAACTTTTTTTTTAAATTTTCCATCTTACCCCTCAAAAGTGGCCCCCTTGTTCAGAATTCATTAATTTACTTTACGCGTCCATCTTTGGGTCACCAATTTACATATGTGTACCAAATTTCAACTCGATCGGTCCAGTAGTTTCGGAGCAAATCGGCTGTGACAGACGGACAGACAGACAACGGAGTGATCCTGTAAGGGTTCCGTTTTTTTCCTTTTGAGGTATCGGAACCCTAAAAATTGATACATACTTTTTTACTCGAATATACTTACGTAGGTACAGTAAGGGAAAGTATTCACGTACCTTTTTCGCTCTTCTTACTATGACAATAAGGCATAAAAAGGTATACGTGAATACATTTCCCTTACTGTACACAATTTAAGGGTTTAATTAGTCTGTAATGAAATGTATTCCACTGGGAAACGAAATACCTACCTACTATTAAGTAGGTGTAATTTGGTGTAATTACATATACTGTAATTCAGAGATATCAATGTTTTTGAACGAGCGAGAGAAGCGAACGAAGTTCAATAATTATTATAGAATTTTATTGTCAAACCAGTTTAGGTACATACTAAAATTAAAAATTAAACTTTTTTGAAAAAAAAGACAATCTCCCTAGTTCTACAGCTCACAAATCGGTTAAGCCGTTTAAGCGTGATTGAATAACAAATATCCAAACATCTAAAACATCCAAACATCTAAACATCCAAACATCTAAACATCCAAACATCTAAACATCCAAACATCTAAACATCCAAACATCTAAACATCCAAACATCTAAACATGCAAACTTTCCCATTTATAATATTAGTATTAGGATAAAGGATTTATTTAAAATACATGCGTCGCGAGGAGTATTGATATGCGACAAGAAAATATGGCAATAAAAAATAATGCCATCCGATATAGACCCATCCAAATGAATCTAAGACAAATTGTTCATATTCTTGAAATCTTCATCCTATTTTCATTAAAAATATATTTAATATCGATTTTGCAAGTTTCGCGTGCACGAGCAAAGAGGACGACATATCGAGCTAACGTTAGCAAGCGAGCAAGACAAAAGTCGGAGGGTGAATGTAAACTTAAATTTGCCTTTTTGATGAGGTAAATTGAATGGAGCAGACAGCCAAATGATGAAATACATTTTAGGCCAAAAATGTGTGTGACCGGCGTACGCACCTCAGCCTTATGTTAAGCCTCTCACAGACTGGCGGGGCCTGCCGCGACGGACAATAGTAAACTTGTCATTAGCTGTCAAATTTACTATTGACCGCCACCGCAGGCCGCGCCAGTGTGTTGCAGGCCTTAATATCACAAGAATATGTATAATATAAAACCTGGATAGGTACCTACTTGTTTACCTACTTTTATAACATTTTTATCTCATTTATACCTACTTCAAAAACCACTTTATTAGTCCTTATCAAACAAAAGCAAGGGCTTATAAACTTTATTGTTAGAAGCCTAAATCTCAAGCAGCCACGTCTTTATCTAATTAAAAAAAAACATCCGGCTGCACTATTTGTCTCTGGCACACTAGCATAATTACCAACTTAATAACGTATCTAAAGGAGTCGCTAGCATCGAAACTGTGTTGGTAAATAGTAGGAAGTTGAGATAGTTTTCTTTTTGGCCACACGCATATATATGTTTGTATTACCGGTGCATACAGATAAAGAAAATTTGGCCGTGTCAGTCTTTATGTCATTGATATAAGGTTGAATTTCAACAGGCCTGTGCAGGTTTTTTTCGGTACAAATGTAGCGTTGGTCTGTTTAAATAGTTTTTGTTGTAAAATAATTATAACAACAGGTGCGATTGTCTTTCTGTGTGTTCGAGATAACGAGATAGAAACGCGGAGACAAATTAGATTAAATAGTGTGAAGTAGGGTGCGAAGTGGGTGACTTTCTCTCTGTTGATCTGATGCATGCTTCCAAGTGTTTTAACTGTATTTTGTCTGTTTATTCGTCACTTACAATCAGCACCAGTAACAGGACAATGGACGTATCATTTTATGTCTTCCTTTTAGTTACGGTTTTGGTATAATAATTTATAATAGCAGATTTTTTTAATGTAACGGATATATTATCAATGGGGAATGGATGAAAATTTTAGAAATGCCTGATTATTTTTTTGGTGATAGGAATAACCTTCCTTAGCACCAGAAAAAAGTTTCAGATTTTTCGGCTGCGACAATTATTTTTGAAAAATATAAACAGTTTCCTCGTTTACGTTTTGGGTCAAGAACGGTAAATAGACACTTCCCTTGATCTGTCTCATATGACAAAAAACTATTTTAAATATCTGTGGTAAACTGACACTGGTAATCAATCAATATAGCTGCTGCAAGTGTCAATATCATTGCCAGTGTCAGTTTACCACACATATTCAATATATTTTTTTGTAATATGAGACCGATCGAGGAAGGTGCCGTAACTGACCCAAAACGTAAGTGAGGAAACTGTTTATATTTTTCAAAAAAAATTGACGCAGCCGAAAAATCTGAAACTTTTTTCTGGTGCTAAGGAAGGTTATTCCTATCACTAAAAAAATAATCAGGCATTTCTAAAATTTTCATCCATTCCCAATTAAATAGTAACCTTGAGGCAAAATCCAACAAAAAAATCACACGTCAGAAAAAAATATTTAATTAGCTCGTGAAAGTCGGAATAAATATCAATAAATGTTTTAATCTTTATATTGGTTCATTTACATTTGCTTTAAATTATTCAATATAAATCAAACAAAAAAAGACAATGAATTCTTAATTTAAATCAATATAATTACTTCCGGGTGGAAAGTACCTATGTTGGATTCTTGAATAAAGCATCCAGCTTCGTAGGCAACGTCACTACCCACTAGGCTAACCGGTCGTCTATACCTACCTAAACAGCTGTGACCGAAAGCCTACTCATTAAAGGTATTCAAAAGAAACTAAATCGCAAATTCTAAAACAAAAACATCCCCTTTGCAAATCAATTTAATCTCCATAAGTGAAGCCAACCCCATCAGTAGTTATAAATGTTGTAATATCTTCATTGTGCCTCTTTGTGCCCTATCGCGGCGCGCAGGGCTATAAAAAGGGGCTTTCGGCTCTAAACAGAAAACAGATTAGGCAAAGCCATTGGAAATGGGCCGTTTTGAATGCGAGTAAAGGTGGATGGTAAATCAAAACTTGGGAATAGAGAGAAAAGTTATGTAACTTCATCATACCTTTCAAAAGATACTCACAACTGTTTCGCTAGGTATACAGGGTGAAATAGGGGTCGTGGAGCAAGAAGACCAAAAGCGAATAAGATGGTCATGGGCTGTTAGAGCAATTTATAACCTCGGGTCGCGTGAGTCATTAAGAGATTTTTTCAAGGAAACAGATATTTTAACACTGCCGTCGCTATACGTATTTGAAATAATAATGTATGTTAGGAAGAATTTATATACAACTACCCAACAAACACTGATAGGCCCAAGGTTACCAGAAGCGCAGGGAAGCTCAAAACAACTTTTTACAGGCTAGTAAAAGCGAAAAAGTCGTTCTTGGGAAATTGTATAAAATTCTACAATAAAATTCCAAAACACATTACCGAACTTACTGACTCTAAATTCAAATCTGTCGTAAAACGGACACTTATTTCAAAAGCATATTATAAGATAAACGACTACATCATGGATAGGGATATTTGGCAGCGATAAAATCCTGCACTAGAAATCTGTCGTAAAATAAATAGGCTTTCTACTGTAGCAATGTAATTTTAAAATTTTATAATACTCTGATACTGATATGATATATTGTATACTGTTTTGAAAAAATGACACCTCGCCGAGTTTTTTACGCCGGTTCTTCTCGAGGCAGAGGTTTACTTTCCGAACCGGTGGTAGTTTATCGACATTCATAGGTGCATGTAATATGCCTAAATTGAAGAATAAATGACTTTGACTTTGACTTTGACATACTGAACAACTTTTCCCATGGAACTGACCACGAAATCGTAAAAAAATAAGAGCCAATTAAGAGTTAACTGTGAGTCAACTGTGAGTTAATTGAGAGTTAATGTACATAAGGAACAGCTGATTTTTTTTTGCGATTTCTTGGTCGGTCCCATGGGAAAAGTTGTTCAGTATGACCATCTTATTCGCTTTTGGTCTTCTTGCTCCACGACCCCTATTTCACCCTGTATATAATCATAATAAGAATAAAGCTTTATTTAATTCCACACACATACAGGCAGAGTAGTAAGAAACAAAATATACATGTAAGATAATTAGGAAAGTAAAGTGATTCAAAGAAAAATTATAAGAGCTAAAATTAAGTCATATACTTCAAAATAGCAAAGTGTGACGTCATATTTTTATGTCGTTCAGTATGAAGCGTTTCGGGTGCCGCCAGTGAGGTCCGTCTGACGCATTTCTTTGGGTATTTATGTTATTTAATTGTAGTTGCTCCCATACAAACATTTATTCCTCTACAAAAACTGGTTCGAAGGCATCGTAAAAAAATCCTAGGTCACAAGCCTATTGTCATTTTTGCGCATTTGCTTTCGTATGACTTGGAGCGGGTTAACGAAAGTCATATTCAATTATATTTGTCCATAAATACATGCCCAGTTGAGTTTCCGATCCTCCTCGTCAACATCAATTTAAGAGCTGGGCTCTTGTCGTTTCAGCTTGATGCGCGTTGTTTTTCTTTCTTTGCCGGTCCGCGAGGCCAGCTTCTTGATGTCCTGGTAGTACGACACGACCCTCATACATGCTCCTTTCATCATTGTCATATCAGCCGAAAGACGTCCACTGCTGGACATATGCCTCCCCAAAAGAGTGCCAAAGTGGCCGGTCCTGCGCCACCCACATCCAGCGGACTCCTATGCACACATAGACTCGGTCATGCTCCTTTAGGTACTTAGTTAATAAGGCTTATCCACGAAAATAACTGACGATTTGAAAGTGCTTGTTACTAGGCCTACTTGAATAAAGATCATTTTGAGTTTGAGTTTGATATTTATATCTGCAGATTTCGAAATCTCTGGATTGTAGTCTTAGATTTTGTAATTTTCACGTTTGGTTCATAGAGGTTCTTTTTTTCCTTACGGGGTTACTTTGATTCGGGGGGTGACTTTGATCATATAGGTTTTTCTCCGAACTCATTGTTTTTACTTGTTGGTGAACTGTGGCATTGAATATATTAGTATTCTATCATGCTGTATACTCGATTAAATTTTCTTAATTTCAAATAGTTCTGCTTTTATACTACATTCTAAATTATCAAAGTAGCCCCATTTTTTCCTAAAGTAACCCCGGTTTACGGTATCGATGCTATATCTACTGTTCTGCGAATATCTTTCCAGACTCTTAGTTACCGTATGCAGGTCAAAAATTGTTTTAAATCATGCCAGAAGTAGAAAAATTTCTATGCAATCATTTTAGCTTTAAGCCTTAACTTGCATTATGTAGGATTTCACAACTTTTAAGGAAAAATTTATGGATTTTAGATTCTTACACATAAAAAAGAATACTCAGTTGGTTATGTAATTGGGAATGGATGAAAATTTTAGAAATGCCAGATTATTTTTTTGGTGATAGAAATAACCTTCCTTAGCAGTCTTAGCACCAGAAAAAAGTTTCAGATTTTTCAGCCGCGTCAATTTTTTTTTTAAATATAAACAGTTTCCTCACTTACGTTTTGGGTCAATTACGGCACCTTCCTCGATCGGTCTCATATTATAAAAAAATATATTAAATATGTGTGGTAAACTGACACTGGCAATGATATTGACACTAGCAGCAGCTATATTGGTCATTATCAGTGTCAGTTTACCACATATATTTAAGATAGTTTTTTGTAATATGAGACAGATCAAGGAAAGTGTCTATTTACCGTTCTTGACCCAAAACGTAAATAAGGAAACTGTTTATATTTTTCAAAAATAATTGTGGCAGCTGAAAAATCTGAAACTTTTTTCTGGTGCTAAGGAAGGTTATTCCTATCACCAAAAAAATAATCAGGCATTTCTAAAATTTTCATCCATTCCCCATTGCGGTTCGAACTACCTAGACCTACAGGGTGACAGTGGAGAAAAGTTTTCGATGGCTACTTTTTTTCGTGAACAAGCCTTATCTTTTCCTCGGTCTTTCTCGCCATCTCTTTCCAATAACTCTTACCGAGTGGCAGATGTAATCAGAAGAAAGAAAGAAAAAACATTTATCACTCAGATTAATCAATTCACGCCCCACTTTGCTAACGCTTTTTAGAATCACAAGGACCATTTTTCCGTGAACCTGTTATGTTGACGCGGATTCTAACCCTCTTTTCTTAAACAGGAAACTTCGTTAACGGTAGCTCATGTTTCAAGTCGGATCGGAGAGTACAGTCAACATGTAATATATCTATATACTTTATTTATTTGCGTCAGACAACAAGGCCCATATTTACAAATACCTGACAACATAATATTATGTTCTTTTGGAAGTCACACACTGTATATTATTGATATATAGCTATGTTAGTATGTAAGGTATTTGTAAATATGGGTCTTGTTGCCTGACGCAAATAAATAAAGTATGTAGATATATTACATGTTGACTGTACAGTCCGATCCGAATTGAAACATGAGCTACCGATAACGAAGTTTCCTGTTTAAGAAAAGAGGGTTAGAATCCGCGTCAACATAACAGGTTCACGGAAAAATGGTCCTTGTGATTCTAAAAAGCGTTAGCAAAGTGGGGCGTGAATTGATTAATCTGAGTGATAAATGTTTTTTCTTTCTTTCTTCTGATTACATCTGCCACTCGGTAAGAGTTATTGGAAAGAGATGGCGAGAAAGACCGAGGAAAAGATAAGGCTTGTTCACGAAAAAAAGTAGCCATCGAAAATTTTAAGGGCTGAAAGCATAAGCCCTAATGAACGTAAATTGATTGGTATCTCTAGTTAAAAAAATCCGGACAAGTGCGAGTTCAACTCGCGTGGTGAGGGTTCCGTATATAATCTAAATTTCATAAGTGTTAACTTCTGATAGGTTTTCCTGTAATTTTTAGGCAAGGAACTATTTTCCTTTTTTTTTCAGAATTTTAATCCCAGTACTTTCGGAAATAAGGGGGGAATGGTCAATATTCGTCTTTTTTCCTAAATTACTTCAAATCTGTTTATGCTAAAATGATAAAAAAAATATATTTGACATGCTTACAACAACCCCTTTAATTTGATATGTCACACAATACAGTTTGCGAAACATTTTTAAATGAATTCCAGTTTACCCCCCAAATGTGGCCACCTTGTTCAGAATTCATTAATTTACTTTACGCATCCGACTTTGGGTCACCAATTTATATATGTGTATTAAATTTCAACTTAATCGGTCCAGTAGTTTCGGAGCAAATCGGCTGTGACAGACGGACAGGCAGACAACCGAGTGATCCTATAAGGGTTCCGTTTTTTTTCCTTTTGAGGTACCGAGTGATCCTATAAGGGTTCCGTTTTTTCTTTTTGAGGTATCGGAACCCTAAAAAAACGGTATTTTTTTCATACAAATTAACACGGCACAATGTATCGCTAACAAAGCTTACAACAGTAACATTTGAAACTAGCTCTGTCTCTCTAAAACGTCTAAGTTAGCAGTAGTTGATGCTCGAGAAAATTTAAAAAAATTATAAGTTTCCATTACAAGATGTAATTGTTATATTTTCTCAGCACTATCGTTACTTAAAATGTAGGTATGTTCTAATGGATGTCATGTCACACGCTGTGTATAAAACTTATTTATTTTATTTATTTATTGACAAATACGTTTACATGACATTACAGTAATAACCAATGCGTCACGAAACTAAAACAACAAATAATACTATTTAGGCGACGAAACGGCGTGGCCCCGTTGCATCGTCATCTCAGGTGTAGGATTCGGCAGATTGGCCCGGAACTGTCGAAACACGACACCCTTCGGCCAGAAGTCAGCACACGCGATGGTCTCCTGCAGCGGCGGCTTATAACACAATAACACATAATATATTACTGTATTATTAATATTATTATATCAATAAATAAATAAACACGCTCAGACGGCGACGCGCGGCGCATGTTTTGGGTGTCAAATAGCCGGCCTCGAAATCGCCGGTAAAGTACACCCTTCGGCCAGATCCCCTCCTTCATGAAGGTGGACAGCTTGTCAGTTAGCACTCTCACCACAAATGAATTGAAACCATAAATATCTGGACATGATCTATGATCTCTAAGGGCTAATTTTCATTGGCCGTTATCTACAGCAGCATAGGGTCGGCAACTCACAAGCGAGTCCCCCAGAGGGGTAATCAGTAATCGCGTATCGTTTCGTTTCGAACGCGCGTTAGGACAATTTTAACTGTCATTTTTCCATATAAAAAGTGACATTTATACATATATATATATATAATAATAACGTTTATTTCGGAGTAAAGTACATTTGACGATCGGTTAGTGGGTAGTGACGGTGCCTACGAAGCTGAAGGTCCTTGGGTTCGAATCCCGGTAAGGGCAAATATTTGTATGAGCATGAATATTTGTTTCTGGGTCTTGGATGTTTTCTATGTATTTAAGTATTTATAGCTATTATATAATATCGTCGTCTAGTACCTATAACATAAGCCTTATTGAGCTTACTATAGGCCTAGTTCGATTTGTGTAACAATGTCCTCTAATTATTTATTTATTTATTTATTTAGACCTACCGGACGCGCGTAAAGGACTTTAATTGTTGAGCCATTTAGGTGTCAACTAATTTTGGTTTCCTATGAAGCTAATGAAGTGTCCAGTGTAAAGTATCTCTAAAATTCTAAATGGCTCAACAGTTAAAGTCCGTGACTGTACAGTGCGTTACGTGAGCTGCTGGACTTGCAAGCGTCCATAGTCTACGGTAACCACTTACCATCAGGTGCGCTCTACGCTTGTTTGCCACCGACTTGGTATAAATCAAAACACAGGAAACATGTTGCAATGCATACCTATCAAAGACATTGTTTGTGGAATTATTTTAAAGTTCCCATATCAGTTATCGGTCACAATGGGCGACGCCTGTTTGTTTACGGGTTTTATCGTGTGTTTGATCGACATACAATATCCGTTGGCTTTGAGATACAATTGTGGGTTTTTGATGGACGATGCAATATCATTCCGAGAAACTGAAGTCACGTCAGTCCTGTCCCTTGGGGCAGGCCCTTGCGGGATCTCGCTCACCTTATTCGCCCGCGAACGCTTTTAAATAATCGCTATCTTACTGTAGATCTTTATAAGGAAGCTGAAGTGCTAAGCGTGCGTAAATAATTCTTGAATCAAAGTCAAAGTCAAAGTGATTTATTCTTCAATTTAGGCATATTACATGCACCTATGAATGTCGATAAACTACCACCGGTTCGGAAAGTAAACCTCTGCCTCGAGAAGAACCGGCGTAATAAACTCGGCGAGGTGTCATTTTTTCAAAACAGTATACAATATATCATTTCAGTATCAGAGTATTATAAAATTTTAAAATTACATTGCTACAGTAGAAAGCCTATTTATTTTACGACAGATTTCTAGTGCAGGATTTTATCGCTGCCAAATATCCCTATCCATGATGTAGTCGAGCCACCATCTTCACTCATAAGACAATTCTACAACTTCCATCATACCCTGACCTGCTAAAGAAAAGTTAATTATGATACAAGTGCGGAAAGTAGGTAGGTACCTACCTAATTCCCAACGAGTGATGATGACCAAAAATACGACCGTCAAGGAGTGTTTTTGATCGACACGAGTCGGGAATTATCTATCCGCACGTGTATCAAGCAACATTTTTTTTTATTTATTCAGAAAAAAGTATGGTATGGTTACATTTGTTTACATTTCGCCAAACATAACGTTTATCGGCGAATAGTACACTCACTTCCATTTATGTACCAGCGGGTTGACTACGCAACACTCCGTACGCGCGCCAATCAGGTCTAACTATTATTTTTAGTCATGGAAAGTGATATATAAATCCACCTATATACGCACGCCCGAGAACGTTAAATAGTCACCCATAGCTTATCTCATCTAATGACTGACCACAATCTGTGTATTTATTTATGTACATACATTTTACAATGCATCACGCAAGTAAATAAAAATATGTAAATAAAAGGTGAAATTTTAACTGTCATGAAGAAAGTCCACTAGGTAGGTACCTATGTATATAATTCCAGAGTCATAATTTCCCAAAACCGTGTTCCAATGAAGGAATTTTTGATTTTTCAGGAATCATCTCCATACAAGTTGACGTTTATCGAAAAAAGCATTCGGAATTTTAAAATTTTGGAATAATGATGGGTTCGG
The DNA here is from genome assembly GCA_932294315.1 of Epinotia nisella. Taxonomy (NCBI): domain Eukaryota; kingdom Metazoa; phylum Arthropoda; class Insecta; order Lepidoptera; family Tortricidae; genus Epinotia; species Epinotia nisella. The sequence continues at coordinate 2,239,088 of OW028677.1, forward strand.
AGTTCGGACCAATATGACTCTTCGGAATTTCTGAATGTTCCCAAATTTACTATTGACCGCCACCGCAGGCCTAAGAGATACTAACGTATCAGAAGCAGTGCCGTGGAATGGGGTTACTTTAGGAAAAAATGGGGCTGCTTAGATCATTTAGAATGTACTTAGCATAAAAGCAGAACTATTTGAAATTAAGAAGATTTAATCGAGTATACAGCAAGATAGAATACTAATAATATATTCACTTCCACAGTTCGCCCACAAGTCATCATCATCATCATCAGCCTATATACGTCCCACTGCTGGGCACAGCCCCCCTCTCATGAATTAGAGGGAACGGGCAATAATCCCCATGCTGGCCCAGTGCGGATTGGGCACTTCACATACCTCTTTGAATTTCTTCTCAAGGTGTATGCACATGCCCCCACACAAGGCCACAAGTAAAAACAATGATTTCGGAGAACAACCTATTTGATCAAAGTTGTGCCGTGGCCGGCGTTATGCCAGTACGATGACACGTAAACGTGTCAGCCGCGGCAAAAATTAGTGCCTGCACCATTTTTTGGAACTCATGCAGGCATTGTTTGCAACCGGAATAACGATAAGATGAGGAGGATTGACCTGTGACACTATAGTGAAGAAAAAAAAAACAATATAGCGACAGCGCCGCGGGCGCATTAGCGTGGGGAGACGATAATTGTGTTCTTTATACGCTTCACTTTCAGAAGGTCAATCTGAAGCAACATTCATATGCACTTATGATCATATACCAATATGATCTTAATTCTCTTCGTTCGTGGCAGCGTACCGTCGCCGAAAACGTGCAACACAGCGATATCAACTTATATGCGATATGTCGATACCTATATAGGATCCTTAAGCGCATTTGACAAAGCCAAAGTAGGGGTTACCTTTCTATTATGACTTATGACACGAAAATAAAGTAAGATACCTACTTATAGAGTAGGTACTCGCATCGCAACATACTGCAGCGAAATGTTACCTTGGCTCTGCAGTTCACGGTAATAACAACCAGGTAAGGTAAACGTCCGAGTGCTCGACGCAGTACTAGTATATGGCATGCGCACTCTATGTCAAAGTGACATGGCTTAAATTCGAATGAAGAAATATCCTCTTAGTTCGAATTTAACCCATATTGCTTTGACATAGAGTGCCCATGCCATATACTAGTACAGCGTCGAGCACTCGGACGTTTACCTTATACTATTTAGGTATAGGTACTTAATTCTATGAAATAATGAATATCAGTTTAGAATAAATCTTACAAACACTACTAACACAGTTTAGCACACTGACTTTAATATACCTATCCACAGACCAGCCCCCCTATTTTGTCACTTGTTTTAAGCTCACCTCAACGCTTACCCACAAATATATTTTGACACCGCGATGCGTAGTAACCAAGCGTCGGTAGAGGTCTAGTTTCGTTAGGTGTGACGCATGGGGTGAGGCGCATGAGCGCGTAGCGAATAACAGCCCAGGTGAAATTCAATATTAAATCAATGATATAAAAGAACCGAACCGGCGTCGCGATAGACCACGTAGGAGATGGCGAGACTAGCTTGACGTCTTCGATCAAGAGTTGTGAGAGGCTGCCCAGGGCAGGGATATGAGGAAGAAAAAGAGGGAGGCCTTTGTCCAGCAGTGGGACACTTAGGGCTCTTAATAAAAATAAATAAAATACAACCTTTAACAGGAATGACTTTTCGCATCTTATTTGTAGGTATAGTGCGAGTGCTCTTAGAAATAATCTCTAATTTTGATTGAAATTGTATGAGCAAGCGACAGAGCAGTAGATAGATACAGACCCTAAGATTGTTTGAGAAAAAAATGGTATCGGAGCAAGAATAGGTAATCACGTCAGACGATTCACCCCCTTTTGTTCACTCCAGACAAACAACAGAAACTTTTATCCCCCGACGATATCAAATTTAGCAACAAAAGTGCCACAATGAAACGTCACCGGCCAAAATAATATTATTTATGCAATAAAGCGTACAATTGTCGCGCGCGCCGCCCTTAAAACAACAATGTCGGCCCAACAATGCGCGGATTATTGCATTGTCCCAGTCACAATCGCGTGTTATTCCGTTCCCATCACTATGTCGCTCTCCAGCGCAATCGAATTGCGATCTTGCATGATCGTGTTAAGGCTCAGATTTAAATGTTAAGTTTGGTGATTCCGGCGTATAGTGTTGCGGGGGCAGTCGACATAGCGTCCGATTATGCGAGCTTTGTGATAGAATCGCGATTGTCAGCGAGTCGATTGTAATTATCCGAGTGGACGGGGAGATAGTTCGCGCCCGCGATGTTTGGACGAGCGCTTGTTTTGCGGATGATTAGGATCATTGTTCTGGGGTGAATCACGTCATAACGATGCCGTCGCGATTATGGGAATGAGTGTATTAGCGGATATGTCAATGGTGCACGTACGTACTGGCAACAAACTTGTTCCAATATGTGTTAACAAAACTTACCACAAAAATATCGCATGCATCTACACTTTGATTCTCATATTCATCTCTTGAACTTTAATAAAGGAACTGAAGTAGGTAGGTATAACTTTTATTATATAGGTACTTAAAAATAAACTAGAAAATAAGTAGTATTAAAAGATTTTTCAAAAAACCTAACTGCTTTTTTACAAATATAATAGCCTATGTCACTCCCACGATTAAGAGGAATCCAACGACACCTCATATGTCGAAATCCGTCAAACTGTTGAGGCTGCAGGCCCCGTAGCATGGTTGGGCCTTGTCACGCGATAGGTGATAGGATAGAGCGTGCGTCACTGGCTGACACCGTTCGATAGAACGAGACGACGCTCTTATCTTGTCACTTGTCGCGTGATAAGGCCAACCATGCTACGGCTCCAGGGCGTACCAAAGAATAAAACATACACATAGATCTCCTTTCCTTCGGCAGTCGGGCAATTATGCGCAATTCACCCGTTCTTGGCTAGTTTTACATATACCAACCATCTCAATTGGCGATTAATAGGACCTAAATAACTTCCAGGAGCCGTAGCATGGTTGGCCTTGTCACGCGATAGGTGATAGGATAGAGCGTGCGTCACTGGCTGACACCGTTGGATAGAACGAGACGACGCTCTTATCTTGTCACTTGTCGCGTGATAAGGCCAACCATGCTACGGCTCCAGCTCGCTTATTACTTTTATTGACTTAAGGCAAATTGTTTGCTGCAAGCATATAGAACTAATACTAATAATTAAACGGTTGAGCTCACGTATTAAATGTCACAATGGGCGACATGTTTCGAACTCTTCGGGAGTCCAACTGGGGAGCTACCTCGACCTTGCTGAACACTGCATTTACTGTGTTAACACCACAACATAATTCTGTTGTGAGTAAAATCGTCAGAGCTCCCGAGGCGATGCGTTGAGAGTGAGGCTTGCATTTGTTTTTGCTATTTATCAACACAACGAATCCTCAAAACTGTAAAGGGTCGGTATCGGGCCTAACGCCTTGGCCACGACTTTGGTCTTAAGCGACCTGCGGCAGCGTTTTATCTGTTCATTGCGCGGTCGAGACGCGCAACGCACTGTGGTTAGTTGGGAATTGGGATCACGCGCAATGAATTAGAAAAACCGCTGCCGCAGGTCGCTTAAGACCATTAAGTCGTGGCCAAGGCGTAAGACTCTTATGGAGCGTTCATATAGGCTACGTCTCTTACCATTAGACAGGCCGTCGTGCCGAGGTCTTAGAGCATACATACCTAACTGGAGTAAATATGTCGTGTTCGCGTACAAAAATGTCTGCCGAATTTTGCGGAGGCGGGGGGAGCATCTTAAGGATATTGAAACTCAATTATATATTAAAAGCTTGAAGTGGTTGAACGTGTATAATATCAAGTGCTTACAGCAACATGCGGGCACTTTTATGATCAATGTTCTCTTGCGTGAAATTGTCTTTGTATGATTTTTTGCACATTGTGCAAGGTTTTTTACAGAGGGGTAAGTTACTGAAAGTATCCAGTTATGTATGCTCTAAGGCAGAGGTCGATTGCGATATAAAAACATGACAAAGGGCAAACATCCAGTCTCGTCCCCCTACAAGGAAACTCGACACCCAAACAGATAAACGAATGCACAATGCACATCCTCTGTTATTTTTCGCAAGAACACCCGTGAATATTGTCGCGTTATCACTTCTGTTGTCCCAGTGGACATTTCGTAAGATCGATTCCGACAAAAACTCGGGTCAACGGCCGACCACTATCAATTCCTTCATTACTCTGTTGACCAAGCAAACACGATACGGAGGATACAAAATACACAATATCTGTAGAAAAAACGTATCTTTTTATCGATATTTTCGTCAAGCTAATCGAAACGGTAAATAAGTGATATGATTCGATATGAAGGAGCGCTTTATGTGGGTTCTGGAGGCAATAAAGTTGCGATCTTGTTTTTTATTGCGTGTAATATAAAAACGTTATCGCGTGATCTGGTTATTATTCCAAGTGGACCTTATATGCATTTTTGCGAATGATTTGATTACTTGATAAAAAAAATACCGGCATAATTGAGCTTGTTATTGTTGCAACCATGTTGTTTAGGTATTGAAATACCTGCAAGATGTTTCTGATTCCGAGAGTTTTCATCTACATGAAAGCTAATTAATTAAGGAGTTATGAATATCAGATGTATAGGCATTGCTATACTTTTACGCCACTTTTACGCATTTATGATCATCATCATCATATCAGCCGAAAGACGTCCACTGCTGAACATAGGCCTCTCCTAGTGAGTGCCAAATTGGACCGGTCCTGCGCCACCCGCATCCAGCGGACTCCCGCATTACAAAATTATTTTTGTTCCAAATAACAACATGGGTGTGGGTAAAAAAATTAAGTAAAGCCCGTCTTGTGTTGTGTGTCAGTGGTGACGTGTTTGAATAGACATTACCTACCTACATACTTAAAATCTTCAACACCAACAAAACGAATGCCTATTGGAACGCGTTACCGCTACATACATATTTACCTACATACAAGAGGGGCCTTAGGGGAGATAGGGGAGCATTGGGCAGTCGGGAGGTTCGGGCACCACCTTGTAAGTCGGGTCGTATGAAAGGTACTTAATTTTGTATACTGTGGTAGTTTAGCTTACTAACTGGCAACACCGCTCAGGCTAATGTCATCTGCCATTTTGATTAGTTGTCAGTGTCACATGGTGTCGACCGTTTCGTGCGTACAAAAGTAAATATTTTGATGTGATTTCGAAGGAAATAACAACGTGATCTGCGTAAAGCCGTAAGTTTCTGTATTGTCATCTAGTTATGTGTTTACGAAAGCTAATATTAACGTATAAATTAAGGTAAAACATTAGACTACAAAAAACATATTTGAATTTATTTGTGAAATGAAGGGGTGGGGAGCATTGAGCACTAATTTTAAAGGGAGGTTTGGGCATGCCCAATGCTCCCGCCACTATTGTTTGTTTCGGCAATCGCTGTAAAAAGTAAGTTCTGTTAAAAGAAAATTATTTCGACGGGTTTAAATTGCGTCATGCGTGTAAATATTCAATTTGAATACTAAATACTTTTGATGTTTTATTATTGTTTGTGTTACTAATTATTATATTATTTTTTTCTAGAAAAATGCCGTTTGAATTTAAAAATAAAAATAAGCGACGCGAAATCCCTAAAGAAATAATATTACGTGCCATAGAAGAAATTACAAAGGGAGCAAAAATTAAAGCGACTGCAAATAAATACGACATACCTAGATCAAATCTCCAAAGATATTTAAAACAAGGCACTGTAAAAGATGTTTCTTCTAAATTCATATCTTGCCAAATATTCGCTGAAGATGAAGAAGCAAAACTGTCAGAGTACCTCATAACATCTTCTAAATTGAATTATGGACTTTCAAAAGTGCAAACGCGTCAGTTGGCTTATTACTATGCATGTGCATTAAATAAAAAAATACTAGAAAATTGGACTAAAAATAAAATAGAATCATTGAGTACTAAATCTTTAGTATTTTTTTGTTTTAAGTACTTATAGTTTAAAACAGTTGATTGTTTGTTGATTTTATTGCAAGTTTTTATGATTATATTATTTAATATTCAAGTAATTTACCATTAAGTGGCCTATTTAATACAGTGCCCAAACCTCCCATTGAGGTGCCCAAACCTCCCGACCATTGGGAGGTTTGGGCACTTTTGACAGTATTCAGAAAATCTCTTGCAATTTTGAGACTGATTATAATTGTATAAGTGTTCTTCGTTATAATTGAAGCCAAATATATGTGCTACTCATATAAGAAGTAAAAAGTTGATTTTGTTAAAAAATTGCATTTTTATTAAGGCTTAAGTAAAAAAGTGCCCAATGCTCCCCTATCTCCCCTACTTTTTTTTTACCTATACAACGGAACTCTTATAGCTAACCCTCATTTTTACCCCTTTGATGAGGTTAATTTCTGGGACAAAAAGTGTCAAAACTTTTGTGTGCCAAATGTCTTCCATTTTTTGCGAACCTAATTCAATAACGTCCAATCGAAACATATCGACTTTAACACAATAAACTACCAACTTTCCTAACTTACCCCTTCCTTCCAGAGCCCTTCACATGAAAGAGCACCCCGACTACAAATACCGGCCCCGACGGAAGCCCAAAGCGCTCGTGAAGAAGGAGCCTAAGTTCGGATTCGGTATAAGCGGCCTCATGGCTCCCATGCCGCGGCTGCATCCGAGCATGCCCCCGCCGCTGCCCATGTCGCTAATGCCGGACAAGCCGGAGCTGGGAAGAGCGCTCTTCCCCCCGCTGCCATACCCGTTTTACCCCTTCGCGAAGCTGCCGGCAGATGATGGGAAACTGGCGGCCGAGCTAGCGCATTTGCAGGTAATGGCTAATGTATGTGAAACTTTATTTTATTTTTTAAATTGATATATGTAAAATTAACGTCCTAGTCCTCAACGTTGTAATGTAGAAGTACTAGTGCCCGACGCGGTACTAGTACTCGACGAATATTATATAACTAGCGAATAATAAACTAAGATTGATCACGACATCATTTTTAAGTTACTAAATGTTAGTGACTTCAATATTTCTTATCACAATTTCAAGACAAATAACTTATTTATAAGTTATGAACATATTTGTTAAAACCAGCTACCATCAATTGGGACAATGAGTTAAACCTTCAAGTCCCAATAAATGTCAGTCTGTCATTCATGACATTTGTACTGAAATGACATCTATTGGGACTGCCAGCATAACCGCCTGCCATTTACTCGTACATTCGGATTGATTACCTAATTCTTATATTATCAGGATTTTTTATAAGATCACCATATGAAACGAATTCCATATCAGTAACTTGAGTAAATACCTCGTCTCCCAAACCGTATGAAACTGTTTAATACATCTTAAATGAGCATAATATCGTGATTCAAATAAGTATTTTCTGTTGACATGTCGGGCACTAGTACTTCTACCTTACTAGTGTATGACATGGACACTTTATGTTAAAGTGACATGGCTTAAACAGTAGATTTTAGTAATGTTAATCAAATACAGAGTGTAATCGTTTAATATCAAGTACACAGCAAGTATTTCTTAAAATTAAAGCTACAACTAAGAGGTACCTACAGTCACACACTTAAAAATAAATTAACCGCATTCTGACACTTATATGCGACTTATGTATAGGATTAATGGATAAATAAAAGTAGAATAATTCAAGTAACTACTGCTATTACCTTGCCACAACCTAAACTAAACTATACAACCTCCACAGGCGTTATACGGCGGCGCGCTATACACCAACGCGCTCTACGGCAGCTCTCTGTCCCCCTGCGGCTGTCCCCCGCGGCGCTCCCCCTCGCCCCCCGCCGACGTCAAGCGGCCGGTCGCCTACGTCCTCATGAAGTCCGACGAAGAACCCCCCCAGCACGTCATATGAAGGCCGGTGGCGCTCCCGGCCCGGGCCTGGCCTGGGCCTTGGGAGCGGCCTTCTACGAGCGTGACAGAGAGGGACGCTGACTCTCCGGATAGCATTTAGAGTCCGACCAAGCGACGACTGGCTGAAAAGGTAGAGGACGGAACTATACGATTTAATAGGAGTATTAGGCGGTGCTGGTCAATAGTAAACTTGACAGCAATTGGGAATGGATGAAAATTTTAGAAATGCCTGATTATTTTTTTGGTGATAGGAATAACCTTCTTTAGCACCAGAAAAAAGTTTCAGATTTTTCAGCTGCGTGAATTTTTTTTGAAAAATATAAACAGTTTCCTCACTTACGTTTTGGGTCAGTTACGGCACATTCCTCGATCGGTCTCATATTACAAAAAAATATATTAAATATGTGTGGTAAACTGACACTGGCAATGATATTGACACTTGCAGCAGCTATATTGATCATTACCAGTGTCAGTTTACCGCAGATATTTAAGATAGTTTTTTGTAATATGAGACTGATGAAGGAAAGAGTCTATTTACCGTTCTTGACCCAAAACGTAAATGAGGAAACTGTTTATATTTATCAAAAATAATTGTAGCAGCTGAAAAATCTGAAACTTTTTTCTGGTGCTAAGGAAGGTTATTCCTATCACCAAAAAAATAATCAGGCATTTCTAACATTTTCATCCATTCCCCATTGCTAAATTTGCTACTGACCGCCTCAGGCCGCACCAGTCTGTGAGAGGCTTTAGGAATCTCGATTCCTAAAGCTTGGTAGTCGAGTGTGAAATTTCAGTAGCCTGACTCATGAAGATAGAAGTTAAGATTTTAACGCGTAAACGGGCAACACTGATGGAATGACCAGTCGTTATTGGTCAAACGCCAACAGTGTTATACTCCATTTCATTTGCGAAGGCCCGATGCTAGTTGAGACGGTCATTAAATAAATAAATAAATGAATGAATATTAGAGGACAATCTTACTCAAATCGACCTAGTGCCATAGTAAGCTCAATAAGGCTTGTGTACGACAATATATTTACTCAAATACATAGAAAACATCCAAGACTTGGAGACAAATGTTCATACACATCTCACAAATATTTGTCTTTACCGGGATTCCAACCCAGGACCTTCAGCTTCGTAGGCAGCGTCACTACCCACTAGGCTAACCATTCGCCATTAGAGAATAATAATTTTATAAGAACCATCCCCGAAAGTTTTGCACTCAACTACCAAGCTATACCTGTATAAACACATCATACCTACCTCTCATTCTTACATATAGAAACGTCGTTTACCAAAACGGCTCTTACGCCTTGGCCACGACTTTGGTCTTAAGCGACCTGCGGCAGCGGTTTTTCTAATTCATTGCGCGTGATCCCAACTAACCACAGTGCGTTGCGCTTCTCGACCGCGCAATGAACAGATAAAACGCTGCCGCAGGTCGCTTAAGAGTCTTAAGACCAAAGTCGTAGCCAAGGCGTTAGGAGACCGTTCTAGACTCGTCAAAACTGAACTGAACCTTAGTGCAATGACAAATAGACACTGTAAGTGCTTAAAGTGCTCGAGTGAATAACGAATGAAGTGCTAAGTGCAATCTTATGAACCGTGCAATGTAAGTATCTTTGAATAGATAACATATCATACTTAAATTTAGTTTAAGCTAAGTGTTAGTAAAGTATATGTCAATTTGTAAAAAGACTTTCAGCAATACTCTGCACTGTATATTTAGAAGCAATTTGTGAAAATCTTAACTGTTGTTTGTATAGTTCGGATTATCGCTCAAATATTAAAATATGATATTGTTCATATTGATTACTACTTTCATGATATCGTATTTTTGTTGTGGTATTTTTACACTTACTGTTGGACTAAATTCAACAACATAATAGCATGCTATGTAGTGTGCTATACCGCATTCTATATAAGATTAGAAAACCGGCCAAATGCGAGTCGGACTCGCGCACGAAGGGCTCCGCACCATTATCTATAAAAATCACGTTTTTGCTCGTTTTTATAGTAATTTTATTGTTTTTACAAGTTACTACATTTCGACTCTGTATGTACATAAAAGCACGTTCCATGTATCAGCCGGTAGGAAAAGTAAATATTATGATCAATGTCCATTAAAAGTTAGGTTTGCTAGATTTAAGAATTGTTTACTAGTGTTTATATCGAGAGTCGAGTAGATGTTTCTGGTGGATATTTTATTTTGTTTTAATTCGTTTACAATAAATAAAATACAAATTCTCTCAGCAGATGAAGTCAAACAGGACATATTTTTTAATTTTTTCGACGCAACGACGCATACGACTGATATATGCGTCAAGGAGCCCAGCGCGATAGCAACCTTCTTGCATTGACATAAGGTTTAACTCCGCACCAAATGTCTTGTTGATTTGGCGTGTGGTTGACAAGTTTTCTCTTTGACAGAGCGTTGAAAATGTTAATGAATGCAGCTACCTACCAGTCCAATCTGCGCCATAGTATTTTTTTGTGATATAACATTTTTAATCGCAGGTCCACAAAAAGCAAAGTTCTTTCTTAAATTACGACTCATGGCAGTTAATACGTGTAATTAAGTATAGTACAATAACCAGTTAAGTAATTAAATGATAAGTAATTGTTAATGAAATAATCGTTTTCTTAGTTTGTCACATACAGTGCGGATAGTATAACACCTTCACCTTTACCTTAAAGTAATCATAGGTATGAACCTTAGAGCATACATAACTGGAGTAGCCTTTCAGTAACTTACCCCTCTGTAGAAAACCTTGCACAACGTGCAAAAAATCATACAAAAACAATTTCACAATCGATTTTAATGGTCATTCACAAAATCGCCTCGCAAGAGAACACTGATCATAAAAATGCCCGCATGTTGTAAGCACTTGATATTATAAACGTTCAACCACTTCAAGCTTTCAATAGGTATACAATTGAGATTCAATATCCTAATAAGATGCTCCCCCCCCCCCCCCCCCCCCCGCCCCGCAAAATTCGGCAGACATTTTTGTACGCAAATACGACACAAGGCTACTCCAGTTATGTAGGTATGTTCTAAGGTATGAACCTATGATTTTACATTCATACACTGGAGTGATACTATGCATTGATATTATCATAATATCACAGAAATATAATACCTACTTACCAATATATATCGCTCATAATATTTACCAATCAATGGGTCCATACTCGGGGGCGGAGTCAATTCGTGCATTTTCGTGTAACTACTCTGTGTGTGGTTTCTATCAGGAGCGAATCTGTAAAGCTAGCTACTTATTCATGAACGCTTACAGCCGAATGGAGTATAGTAGCGCCGCGTCCAAATCGGGCCATGAATGTAAAAACTGTAGCGTTTAATAGTTTGTTGTTTTTGTTTAACGAGGGGCGTAAGTGGAATATTGCTAACGAGTCTATCAGAAGCCCGACGCCGAAGGCGGAGGGCTTTTGATGACTCGAGTTTGCAATATTCTTACACCCGTGTTATACACAATGTTGTTCATCACATTTGCGAGGAAATAAATAACTACAAAAGTCAGAAAAATCTAAGTTTCATACAGCCGCACCAATCAAAAATTGACAACTTCACTTCCAGATCAGTGCTAGTGGAGCGAGCAGCTTCAATATTTCAACCAATCACAGAGCAATATTCTTGCAGGGCGGTGCGGCTTGGCCAACTAGATTTTTTTTCAACCAATCACACAGATTTGCTTAAGCCAATCAGAGGGTTCTATATTTTAAAACTAAACTTAACAGCCCGTGGGAGGTAAAACGGCTATAACTGCTCTGTACGCTCGCAAGTACCTAATAACGCCATTGACGAGCAAGTGTGATGAAACATTAGTTACCTAGGGCGGTAAAACAAAGAATGTCCTGAGACAATCGCAGGTATTTGACGCCCGAGCCGAAGGCAAGGGCGATAAATATACGATCTGAGCCGTCGAATTTATTTTAGTTGTCTAGACAGTTGTGAAAATATGTTTTTCTGTTAAGTTGGAAGCTCCATAGAAAAAGTATGTGATTATAGTTTAGTGTACGAAGTCTTAATTCAAACGTTAAAGTCGACGAGTATAAAAAATACATTATATCGCATTCTGTGTGTGACAAACTTCACGATTTCAGTACGAGAGCAAATATGACATTAACCTTGAATTTTAAGTTGTGATTACGTGTAATTTGAACGATATTTCTTTCCCACCGTAATAAATAATTAATACTATGATAATTAAATAATTGTAATATTGTTTATTGCCTATATTGATGTTGTGAAAATGATTGTTTATTGTTATTATTTTAATTTAAAGATTAAGGCTTCCAAAGACAAGGACATGAAGGTTTGTTATGTTTTACGAGTTGTTTAAGTTTCCTCTTGTGTTTACATCAGGGTTTTAGTTAATTTAAAAATAATGCAATAAAAGAATAAGGAATAATGAACCGTTTTTATTTTCACACAATGTTACACGCTGTTATAGGGGGAATTTTCACAAAATATATAGGTACTATTAACTATGTGTGAAGCTGTGTCAAATATGTAACAAGTGAAATCAAAAGAATTTTCGAAAAACCCGAGTGCTTTTTGACAAAAATTATGGCCTATGTCACTCCCAAGATTAAGAGGAATCCAACGACACCTCATACATCAAAATCCATCAAGCCGTTTAGGCTACAGGAGGCCACAAAGAAACAGACATACATACATACATAGTTACATTCACTCGAAAAACATTACCCTCCTCCTTTCGCAGTCGGATAAAAACACAGCTTTGCACGTGGATATTCAATCTAAGCCATATCATGATTTGAGCATCGAATTTGTGTACCTACCTTCAGACAAATATGTATCTAATCTATATTTTTATAGTTTGTTTTAGTTCAGATGATGAAATGTTCTTAAAACCAACCATTACCGACATCTATTGTTTAACTGTTCTCTACAATTATAGGATTAGTATTATTGAATTTAATTTTAAGTCGAATTGTTTTTTTTATTTAATTGTGATTTTGGTTGTTTAATAAGTATAGGATTGTAAAACAATTACGCATTAAACATTAGAACAAACAGTAGCTAGCTACTCTAGTACACGTGCCGCACTTCGATCAGTTATGTGACGTATCTTTGTTATATTTTCTTCACATATTTAGCAACAAAAGAAGTTGAATAGTTGAATTAAGTGCATTTTCGTCATTTGAACTGAAACAAACGAATCCTACTCATTCAATACTCAAAGAGGTAATGTTTGTAAGTAAAGTAGCTGTTATCTGCAAAACTACTCACCTGATTTTAAATAATAAAGACTTTTTAAAACTCTTCAATCGGATTTTAACACGTTCACGGACAATACGGCCACAGGCGTAAATGATGCGACACTACGGCTGTGGCCGGTGATCTTCTCCGCGACAAATCTGCCACTCCGTCCACGGGCGACAAATTCTCATAGGATTATAATGAAGGCGGACATGTTGTGCCGCTTTAGGTACATTACAATTTTTCCTAGTACCGCAGCAAAAACTTAAAGGGTCACCTCAATTTTACAAGAGGGGATGACGCGTGCTGTGACACAATACGTCTGTAGACGTTACGGCTGTGGCCGTGCTGCCACAAGAGGAGAGTTTGTAACAAATCACAATATTTGCCTAAACAGTGATGTGGCAGTACGCCCGTATATTTGCCTAAATAGTGATGTGGCAGTACGCCCGTGGCAGTACAAAAAAAAATATGTTTTTTTTATGTGCCACATCACACAATTTTCAGAATGATCATAACTATAAACATTTCATTGTCAATTTTTTGAATGGCGGGCTCAACTCAAAATCGGTTCCAAGATATGTATTTTGACTACATTTTTTCATTTATTTCATCATTATTGCACAAAATAATAACTTATTGTATTTGTACAAAAGGCGGAGCATAAAAATAAATAAAAAAATATAAAGTGGGCACTACTAACTTTAAAAACGAAAAATCTTTAGCAGGTCTAAAGATAGGATGGATAGCATGATACAATATTACGTTATCATCATTGATATTTTAGCTACTTACCTATAGTTCCAACCTTTTACTTTGTTAATCTACATATGTTTACTGGTGGACTGATGACCTGGTAAAGGTCGCGGGAGTCCGCTGGATGCGGGTGGCGCAGGACCGGTCAATTTGGAACTCTCTGGGGGAGGCCTATGTCCAGCAGTGGACGTCTTTCGGCTGATATGATAATGATGATGACATATGTTTAAACCAAAATAAACTATTTTTCATTTTCATTTTCATTTCATTTTCAGTATGTCTGAAACAATCGAAGAGCTGTCTTATTAAGTTCATTAATTAAGCGGATCTAAGCGAGCTCGTTGGCTCAAATTCAATTAAAGCTCGCGACACGCGGCGTAGGTCATTATCCCTTTATTTGACAACTAGATGAGCCCGCGGCTCCGCCCGCGCTCCACCAAAACCCTTTTATGGAGGTGATTATGTAAGTACCCGGTCATTCTGAAGGTTCACTTTAATTATTGGTGACTTGTTTCGTTTCGTTGTGGTGTTTCCTAAGTAAATATTTCTTTAGATCGTAAAGATCAATGCAATACTTCACCGATTTAAGGTTTATGGGCGTTTTCCAAAAAAAAAAGTTTACAATACATGAACTTTTTATTTCACCAAACAATTTTTTTTCGATTCTTGATACTCAGAATCGTTTTAATAATGGCTGTTCTCATAGATATCTACAAGAAAAAAGTATCCCACAGTGTCATCGCGATTTTTTTTTATGCTGTCTTTATTATTTATATATACAGGTACTGTAAAAATAGGGATGGAAGACAAATTATTCATAATAAAATCGGTTCATTTTTTTCACCCAAAGGGCAATGGAGAGGGCTATGTTAGAAGTTTCTCTGCGTGATCGCATCAGAAATGAGGCTATCCGCAGCAGAACCAAGGTAACCGATATAGCCCTCCGAATTGCTAAACTTAAGTGGCAGTGGGCGGGGCACATTGCACGTAGAACCGATGCCCGTTGGGGCGGAAAGGTTCTCGAGTGGCGACCACGTACCGGAAGGCGCGGCGTGGGTAGGCCCCCCACAAGGTGGACTGATGACCTGATAAAGGTCGCGAGAGTCAGCTGGATGCGGGTGGCGCAGGACCGGTCAATTTGGAACTCTCTGGGGGAGGCCTATGTCCAGCAGTGGACGTCTTTCGGCTGATATGATGATGATGATGATGATTTTTTTCTTCTTGATAATGATTATCAGCGGTTCTGAGTAAGACGAATCAAAAACAACAATTCAAAAAAAATGTTCATTTACTCTCTTTTTGGAAAACACCCATAAACCGTAAGTAGTTGAAAGCACCCTAGCGGATCTGGTACTGATAGTGTTAAATGAAATCAACCAAAACATTTAACAACAAAAAAACATTTAATATCATAAAAAAACCACTTCACACCCCCGCGTCACCTGAGGCGTATCCTAATAAACTGGTGATTAAAATCGATATCTAAATCCATTCACAGCCAAGATTAAAACTGTAATGCAGGACGACATGTGCATCGTGCACTCGAGAACCTACTGGACTTTAAAAACAGGGGTGGCGCACAATTATTCCCGAATAAACACTCGGTAGAGCGTCGAGTGTCTTTCATTCACAATCGCAAACAACCAGTTCGCCACGCGCATACCAGTGTCAGTCGGAGCTCCAAACACGAATTATTGCAGGTAGAAGTATACGGGAAAAAAATGGTTGTCTGTAAAGTCGGTTTACAGACGTTAATTTTACGTGATAACGTCATAAGAAAACATTGATGAAAAATTGTATAACACGTATTTACTCATTTATCGTTAGGACTCCTGTGAAGTTTCGAATAAATAGTCAAACTAATCTTATTTCCACACACAAACTTTGGACCCCCATTTCACCCCCTTAGAGGGTGAATTTTGAAAAATCCTTTCTTAATGCACCCCCTAGACCTTATAAGGAACTTACGACCCTTTGGAATCTCTAGAACCGTGCGTTGATATGTCAGTCAACGGAAGGGGACAAGGAGTCACACTTTTTCGTGCGTGCAGCCGGCGTTCATCGATTTATAAGACGTTATTACTTCAAAAACATTTATGATCTCCAGACACACTACAGAGGACAGTAAGCAACATCAAGGCACTCACTAACTTTTTAGAGGAGCTGGAGTGGTTAGAGTAGCACTACCCCCTCTTTTCACGCAAAATCTAGACACACTGGATGTCGACTTGCGGAAAATGCCCAGTTAAACTAAACTGCCCGCGCCATATTTAACGTTGGTCCGTACAGACCGACCAACGTAAAATATGACGATTACAGAATCGTAAGTTGGTGCAACCTGCCTTAACACGTTCACGGACACAGCACCATTCTGAAAATTGTGTGATGTGGCACATAAAAAAATCATACATTTTTTGGCAGCACGGCCACAGCCGTAACGTCTACAGACGTATTGTGTCACTTGTCACAGCACGCGTCATTCCCCTCATGTAAAATTGAGGTGGCCCTTTAAGCTTTTGCTGCGGCACTAGGAAAAATTGTAATGTACCTAAAGCGGCACAACATGTCCGCCTTCATTATAATCCTATGAGAATTGGTCGCCCGTGGACGGAGTGGCAGATTTGTCGCGGAGATCACCGGCCGCAGCCGTAGTGCCGTGTCACGAGGGTCTCAATTTACGCCTGGGGCCGTACTGTCCGTGAACGTGTTAAGTCGTATTTTCTTTGGTCGTTGGGTCGGACATACCCTCGAGGACGGGATAGCAATGAAAGTGAAAGTCATATGTCGATAGCACACTCGTTTTACCGAGATCTTTAGGCGCCCTTTGACGCTTTTAATTCACATGGAAAAAACATACTACAGTTTTTTTTTCCGTCTTGTCATTGACATTTGGGCTGGCAGCCTTTACGCGCTCATACGCCTCACTCCACCCTTCACACCTTACGAAACTAGACTTTTACCTACGCTTAGTTACTACGAATCGCGGCGTCAAGATATATTTGTGGGTGAGCGTTGAGGTGAACTTATAATTACAACAAGTTACAGAATATCGGGGCTGGCGCCTAGAGCGTCCACTCCGTTCGCTCTACCCTCCCTATCGCCCCATGAAAATACACCTTAACGTATCTGGTGACGTAGTTTTAGTTGATACTGGTTCACAGTCGAGTTTGTAACGCTTTGTGAATAACGCCGTGTTAGACACGCGAGACAGAAGCGTTCAGAATTAGTTTTAGGTGGGCTAATAGATTGGATTTTGTCGAGACGGTGGAACAACATCGCCGTCTGTCGTAGTCTCAACAGTAGTCTGCTCAAACACTTGGCTAAAAGGTCAGGAGTGTTCTTTAAAACGATTATATCTTTTGTGGCGTCGAACGCCTTCAGCTCACTGATCACCTCAACTCTCACCTCACCTGTCACCTCACGGTCCATCTCTCAAGTGACAAAATTTGTCACTGCAAGTTCCATTGACGGCGACTTTAGTGAATATTTAATATTCAGTAAATTCGCCGTCAATGGAACTTGCTAACTATGTAAACAAACAATGTATTGGAATTGACGTTTTAAATGTCAATTCCAATACATTGTTTGTTTACATAGTTAGTGTATTAGCAAGTTCCATTGACGGCGACTTTAGAGATGTACGGAGATGTGTTGTCATATTTGACACCTCGAAAGCTTGACACTTTAATGTCAAATGTATGACATACCTCCGCACTTCTTTATCGTAAAATGACACTAATATTTAGCCTGACTACGCCCGTGCTAGGCAACCACACTAAAATAATATTCACAATTCATACAAAACACCAACAAAGTAGGTACAACAAGTATATATTTCAAGATTTACAGGGTAAACGTCTCAATAAACAAAGGTAATAATCATTTATTTTCTAAAGTAAATACAAGATGATGATTAACATTCACTAAATTAAATTAAAACTAAGTTAAATCTAAAAAAGGTTCTCGAGGCATTGTACCGAGGATGCTGGCGGCATTTCCTCGCTGAATTGCAATGCTGATGCGTTGCGCGAGAAAGCCGCCAGCTCTTCGGTCACCAGTTACATCGACCAGACGTTTCGCGATTTCTGCACATAACTTATGCGCACTGGGACCCCACGGACCGAGGGTCTCGACGCCAAAGGGTACAAAGTCGTACTCTCTGCCGAGAACTCTATAGGTGTCAACTGTTAGAAATTGAAAACATTAGCACGTTTATCTTAGTTATCTTAGGGTGGGATGCACCAAACCCTCTGGAATCGTAGGCTGTGTTCGTTAAAATCTGAATATATGGAAAGTTTTACAAGTTTCTATGGAATGACAGCTGCCAGCGCCATATTTAACGTGGATCAGTCTGTAATAGTCAAGGACCGGAATTCTTCATAGCAAAAATCAAACTGTCAGAGGGAATGACCTAATTGTTTTATCGACAATTCCACTTATCGATGTTACGGAATAATATCGCATAGAGTCTGTCTAATGAAAGCTGAACCTGAAAAAAGCGGCAGATTCCAAAAATCATGACAGGGTAACACAGGGCACTCACACAGCCGCAATTTTTTCAGAGAAATTTAAATTTGACATACGTCATGACACCTCAGATAGACAAACATAGAGAAAAAGTGTTATAACTACTAGGTTCAACTTTCATTAGACAGACTCTATCGACTTATACGATTATTCTGTAACATTTGACCTCTTTGATAAGCAACCTGTATCTCCATATTAAAATAAATCATGCCCACGTCACGTATGTCATTTACGTCGCTTGATTGTCATAAGTAATTTCCGTGTAAAATGGTTGATAAAAATATTTTCTGTTTTATTCCTTACCATTATGCTTACATACATTGTATATATCCAAAAGCCTGATTTCATTACTTTGACGATGCGTCATCAAGTGACATTTATTTATCGATAGTCGATAAAACACTTTGGTCAAACCCTCTGACAGTTTGATTTTTGCTATGAAGAATTTCGGTCCTTTGTAATAGTAAAACTCGCCCTCAGATATCAAGTTTCAATAGTACAGCCAGCTGCAAAAAAAACGGACTAAAAGTAGAACGTAAAGTTCAAGAAAATATACATAAACAATATGAACCATAATCAAAACAAACATTTCAGAAGTATTTCGCATAAAGATAAAACAATAAAAATCACTTATCGGTGAATTAAAAATTATAAAGCGTCAATAAAAAAACAATAATGACAGTTTATGTATGAAATCGGTCCGCTTAGCGATTAGCGAGGGGAGCTAGATGTAGGGTGGCCATGATGCTCGGGTGTTGCGGGATAACAATGACGCAAGTCTCTTTTTCATTGCGACTTTTTTATTGGATTTTTTTATGTAGGAGGCTCTTCTTAGGTAAGTATTTATTTAGTCATTTGCTACGAGTCAGATCAGCCGGCAAATGGACTTGGTTACACCTTGATTTATTGTGCGTTTTATGGTTCAGGAGAACGCCTAATCTATTTGTTACATTATAAAAAAACTACAGCAACATGCAGATCATTTAAAGTCGTTTATTTTTAACTATCCCTAATTATTATAATAATACGCTGCCATGACAAGAATTAACAGTTCTACTGTAGCAATGTAATTTAAAAAATTTATAATACTCTGATACTGAAATGATATATTGTATACTGTTTTGAAAAAATGACACCTCGTCGAGTTTTTTACGTCGGTTCTTCTCGAGGCAGAGGTTTTCTTTCCGAACCGGTGGTAGTTTATCGACATTCATAGGTGCATGTAATATGCCTAAATTGAAGAATAAATCACTTTGTTTTTTTTTGACAGTTGTGTATTTAAAAGCGCAAAGCTTTTCTGCGATTAACGTAATCAATCCACAATTGATAGTTCATTCTGTTGAAAAAAACACAAAACTAACTAATAGTATTTCCACAGATAAAACGGTCACAAATACATATGATGCACCCTTAATATCTTTAGCGTGATACATTTTGAACATGAACATAAATAAGCTAGAGAAATACAACAAAAACCCCGCTAGTATTAAACCTAACGTAGACTTTAATACATTTAAAATAACGTTCACTTTTGATAAACCTTCTTGATTCATTTTATACAAAACATACAAAACTCTCAAATACAAAATAAAAAGTATTGAAAACTCTACAGTTGTAAAATACGCTAAACGTATTTCAGTCAAGAATTTAAGCAACTGTAACAAAGCGGGTAAAGTCCATCCCAATACTGTGGCTTTTAAAAACTTGTGCTCAGTAAGACTGTTATGATCAAATACGTTACGTCTAAGTAGAACATTACCGTTGCCACGATCAACCAATGGTTGAATGCTAAATGGAAATAAGTAGGCGCTTGGATAGAAATCGTTGTAAAGAAACACAGACACATGCAGATGGATCCAGAGAGAAGAATGTTAAGGAACACATAGTTACGGAACTGACGCCACTTGGATATGATAATCCATGAGAGCACGCCGAATGCGAGAGTAGCAATTGAGAGAATGACAACACTGAACCAGAAGCACTTGAAGTATACTATGTAATCTTGCAGCGGTAGATTGTAGTATGCTACTTGAGAATCTGTTGAATTTTCTAATAATTCCAGGCTTGTATAATTAATTACAGTTTTGTTCATGGTTTTCCTTTTTCTCTTCCTGTTCACTATAAATAAGTCATTTGTACTCTTCTGTGGCTTCAAGTTTAGTGATAATAATTTCTTTCAACCGGTTCTCTAACCACTAGGCTATTCGGTCGTCGGTACATATATCTAAATTATTACTAAACAAACAACATTAAATGTAGTAATCTTAACAATCTATTGACAATTGAGATTTTATTAAGAAACTATCCCTCATTCTCCACAGTGTGGTCGCCCTACCGCCCCCAACACACCCTTTGGCAACTAATTGTGGAGGTGGCGATCCAGTTTTTATCGCCCATAAATCGTCTGATTTACTCCTGCGCTTTATTTGCGATATACTGTTTACTGTGGCATCTATCGCTTTTATCGAGATCAGAGATAAAACTGCGAATTTATCGGGCTCTTGAAAGATACGCTTTTTTGATGTTATTATAGAAATTTATTATTTAAATGTATATCCGAAGTGAAGATGAAATGTAACAATAGTATTTTTTTATAATCGTTACACAATAAGGGTTCTTAAAGTCGAGTACCGTGTTTAGGCCACGAGGCTTGCCGAGTGGCTTAAGTAAGTTACGAGAATAAGAGCTAATCGTGTAACCATTGTATACAATACTTTCTATACGAGTCAATAGAAATAATTAAACAAACCTAGTATCTAATGAAAATCTAACATATTCATATCTGACGACAATCTAAGCGGCTCTAATATTAGTAATAAAATATATAGTACACTAAAAACAGTCATACATTGGTTATCATCTCTTAATTTAAGGGTTAACTTAGATAAAACAAAAATAATACAGTTTATTAACTATAAACAGGAATCACAGTGTCTTAATATAAATATGGATGGCACAAAGGTAGAGCAAGTTAGTAGTACCAGCTTTTTAGGGGTTACTCTAGATGAAAACTTAAACTGGAAGTTACACGTCCAGAAAATAAATAAAAAAATAGCCAAGAGTTGTTATGCGATATCAATATTATCCAATATAACTTCAATAGAAGTTGTAAAACAGGCATATTATGGTAGTGTGTATCCTCTTCTTACTTATGGTGTCATATTTTGGGGCAACTCAGTAAATGTCCAGTCCACTTTCATACTACAAAAAAAGTGTTTGAGGATTATGTTTAAGATAAATAATAGGGACTCCCTTAGACCAATCTTCAAAATGTATAAAATATTAACGTTGACGTGTATATTCATACTAGAGATATGTTTATTCGTTAAAGGTCGCAAAGATGTCTTTATAAAAAAATGTGACTCTAAGGTAAACATACGCAGTCAGTATAGGCATGATTTATGTACAGTCTGGCCATCTAGTCATATTTTAAATAAGAGCACATACTTCACTGGAATAACAGTATTTAATAAATTACCCGAAATAATTAAACCACTAGAAGGAACACAATTTAAAACAAAACTCAAAGAGTGGCTTTTAGGCAAATGTTTTTATAACTTAAATGAATATTTTTTATGAATTAATATTTTTATACTAGTTTTATTATTGAATTATATTTTAATATTGTTTTAGATGAAAATTTATTTGAGAATATGATTATTGTTATTATTTCAAAAATTTAACGCCATGAATATTGTACGTCCGAAATGGGCAAACTGTTGATGCTATATTATTATTTTTTTCACCACAATGTACACAGTTCTGACAATAAAATTATCTTATCTTATCTTATCTTATCTTATCTTATCTTATCTAAGCCCTGCTGAAACTAAGTGCAAGTACAGGTGTACTACATAACATTAAACTTCTCCAAAAGGCCTCTACGTGTTGGATCTGTATCCCCACGCAGCCCTATCAAATGACCGGGCTTTAAAAACCCGTGATTTTATAAGGAGTAACAAATAATAATAATAATAATTTCTTTATTTCGGATAACTCAGGAGATCCATATTGACAAAACAAAAGACATAATAACAACAGAGCTCTAACCGAAAATAAACTTAAATACTCAGTAGTACTTATAGACCAGGGGAAACTTCATAAATACAGCTACCACAGACTATACATTACGTAATGCTCTTTCGCCTGTCAATGGGCAGGTAAACGGTCCGAATTGAGCGATCGGCGCGTCGTTTCGCAAATCACCGTCATCGGGAGTCTTGGACATTTACATGAAATTGTGGTAATACTAGCGCCCGCCATGTCGTCTGTGGAATTTTCAGTTGTCTTAGTGAATGAAATACTTGTTCAGATTTAGAAATACAATAAGTATTCAGGGAGGAAATGCCGCCAGCATCCTCGATACAATGCCTCTAGGGCCTTTTTAGGGTTCCGTACCTCAAAAGGAAAAAAACGGAACCCAGGATCACTCGTGCGTCTGTCTGTCCGTCTGTCTCAGCCGATTTACTCCGAAACTACTGAACCGATTGAGTTGAAATTTGGTAAACATATGTAAATTGGTGACCTAAAGATAGACGCCTAAAGTAAATTAATGAATTCTGAACAAGGGAACCACTTTTAAAGGATAAACTGGAAAATTAAAAAAAAAAGTTTCGTAAACTGTATTGTGTAATATATCAAATGAAAGGGGTTCTTGTAAGCATCTCAGATATTTTTTTTATAATTCTAGCAAAAACAGATTTGAAGTAATTTAGGAAAAACTACGAAAATTGACCATCCGTGGTCCGTGGGGTCCCAGTGCGCATAAGTTATTTGCTGAAATCGCGAAACGTCTGGTCGATGTAACTGGTGACCGAAGAGCTGGCGGCGTTCTCGCGCAACGCATCAGCATTGCAATTCAGCGAGGAAATGCCGCCAGCATCCTCGGTACAATGCCTCAAGGGCCTTTTTTAGATTTAACTTAGTTTTAATTTATCTTAGTTAATGTTAATTATAATCTTGTATTCACTTTTAATAAAATATATTATATTTTATGCTAATTCATTTGGGTATATTACTCACAAAGCCATAGCTAAGTACGCAAAACAATAATGCAAAACACTATAAATAATTTGACAATTTGAAACTATAGTAATTTACTTTAAAAACAAAGTTTTAACGGACTTCAAATCAGTAGTCAAATTGCTTCAAGTTTGCCTATAAAATTTGAAGAGTTCCCTTGATTTCTCCATGATCCCATTATCAGGAGCCGTAGCATGGTTGGCCTTATCACGCGACAAGTGACAAGATAAGAGCGTCGTCTCGTTCTATCGAACGGTGTCAGCCAGTGACGCACGCTCTATCCTATCACCTATCGCGTGACAAGGCCAACCATGCTACGGGGCCAGAACTGGATTTTGGTGACAACGAGACCAATTTGGAAGAGTTTGCTTTCAAACAAAGAAATATTTTTTTTAAATCGGTTCATAAATTGGTTAGTTATCGCGTAACAAACACAAAAAAAAACAGTCGAATTGAGAACCTCCTCCTTTTTTCAAGTCGGTTAAAAAGTACTACGAACTACACTTCTGAACTAAATATAAAATACCCCACCCAGTTCATCCTCGTATTTCGATTTATAATGATTTATCGTAATAATCAAGTGCCAAATTAAATGAAAATTTTACATATTTTCAATAAGAATTAGATATAGTTACCTATTAAAAACCAAGAAGGACGTAATAACATTACTAATAACATTTATAATTATTAATACCTAATAACTTTTATACTTATTAATGTTAATAAAAAGTCTCAATTTTTTTATTCTAACGGACGGGAGAAACAGCCTCGAAAACTAATTTTCCCATCATCTGCCGGCAGATTAAAATGAGATATTGTGAAAATGAAAAAAATTGCCTCGTCGTCCGGCCTAATTGCAATTTACTCTCAATTTTTACTTAACTTCATTATGTACCTTCAGAGATGTCTTTCAAATATATACCAACCAATGTCAAAAGTAGATTACGCTTGGTATATATTACGGTACGATTAGGATGGGCCCTGTAACAGGAGCAAATATTAATGAAAAACCGGACAAGTGCGAGTTCAACTCGCGTGGTAAGGGTTCCGTATATAATGTAAATTTCATAAGTGTTTTTGAATACTCAAACTTTTTATAGGTTTTCCTATAATTTTTAGGCAAGGAACTACTTTCCATATTTTTTTCAGAATTTTAAACCTAGTAGTTTCGGAGATAAGGGGGGAATGGTCAATTTTCGTCCTTTTTTCCTAAATGACTTCAAATCTGTTTTTGCTAAAATTATAAAAAAAAATATCTGAAATGCTTGCAACAACCCTTTTCATTTGATATGTCA
Source organism: Epinotia nisella (assembly GCA_932294315.1). Taxonomy (NCBI): domain Eukaryota; kingdom Metazoa; phylum Arthropoda; class Insecta; order Lepidoptera; family Tortricidae; genus Epinotia; species Epinotia nisella. Next base: position 2,263,882 of record OW028677.1, read on the forward strand.
CACAATTACAGTTTGCGAAACTTTTTTTTTATTTTCCAGTTTACTGTTAAGAATTCATTAATTTACTTTACGCGTCCATGTTTGGGTCACCAATAATTGTGTACCAAATTTTAACTCAATCGGTCCAGTAGTTTCGGAGCAAATCGGCTGTGACAGACGGACAGACAGACGCACGAGTGATCCTATAAGGGTTCCGTTTTTTTTCCTTTTGAGGTATCGGAACCCTAAAAAGGACGCGGGTCGTTCTTCTTTTTTACCGACAATGAACCGAGGTTTTTCTGTTTTTTTGGTTTTTGAACTATCGAAAATTGTGGTTTTAAAGTGCGATTTTTAAAAAAATGCATAGGTTTCTTCATTAGAACTAATTAAAGTTTCCTTTCTGGCCAATATAAATATTTATTTACGGTTGGTTTCTAAAAAAAAACATGTGACAAAGTGGACTCTTTCAGTGGGGACAACATTTTATTTTACCACTCTGTCACGGCATTCTACGAAGAAAAAAACATTAAAAAAAATGCTAGATAGAGAAACTAAAATATTAAATTAATACTAATTAATAAAATAATATGGACCTTCATTTTCGAACATTATAAAACCGTAAAATCATTACTCAAATGAGATGCCGTAGTAAGACGAAGGACAGGCTATTGTCGGCCGAAAAGAAGAACGACCCACGCTGCCTTAGAGCATCCTGCAGTAACCCCTTGTGTCCACGTTTTAATTATTTTTTTTAATTCGGAGAAATGTTGATCTAAAGTTATGACCTCAGAGTAATGTATCTTGGCACCACGAGATCATATCACAGTAGTCAATGCAGATTTTTAAGGTAACATCATGTAGTGAGTCATAATAGTTTTTGCATTTCAGTTTTCATAAGATATATTTTCGTGATTTTTTAGAATAAAAAGTTACTTATATCACTCCAAAGGAGTAATATAGTATATAATTGGATGGAATTGGCACTCGAATATAATTGCACACAAGCTTATTATTTATTTATATATATTTTTAGTGATTTTAATTTTATTAAAAATATTACAAAGATGGTAAAGACAACCATTGTGCGTTTAAAAAACCGTGAGAATCACCAAATAACATTTCAAAAGAGTCTAACTAAATCTCGTATGTATTTTTTACGTATAACTACCAACAGGAATCTACTAAAAATAGACAGAAAATATCCTTTCAGCTACTAACCCGTCGCAAACCGGCACAATAAATCCGGCGAAAAGACCGAATTATGAATAGACTCCAACTAATGAAACTGAACACCCGTCTATAGCCAATAAAACGCTAAACTTAGTAAAAAACCCTCAAAAGATTTCCTCTCTTCGTATAAGTTTTCATCGGAATATTAAAACGTGTGTAAACTGCAGCCGGGTTCGAACCTGAACCCTTCCATTCGGATTCCGCCGCCGTCACCGCTCGGGGCGTCAAACAAATAATACAAGTTCAGGAATCACTATGATTGAAAGAGAGCGCTTAATACGTGTCGCCATGGAGTTATACCTCATTCCATATTATACTAGTTAGTGGCTCCAATGATGTAATATAAAAAAGAGGTAAATATTTTCATCATCATCATATCAGCCGAAAGACGTCCACTGCAGGACATAGGCCTCCCCCAAAGAGTGCCACAATGACCGGTCCTGCGCCACCCGCATCCAGCGGACTCCAGCGACCTTTACCATGTCATCAGTCCACCTTGTGGGCGGCCACCCACGCTGTGCCTTCCGGCACGTGGTCGCCACTCGAGAACCTATCCGCCCCAACGGCCATCGGTTCTACGTGCAATGTGCCCCGACCACTGCCACTTAAGTTTAGCGATTCGGAGGTAGATGTGTTGTCTATACGAAAATCCGTGTTTAAAAATGGCCACCAAATCTGACAGCTAACACACGAATTTACGATTCGAAACTGATTCAAGTTGGTGCAATTTAAAAAAAAACGTTAGTGAGGAAAATGTTTATATTTTTCAAAAATAATTGTCGCAGCTGAAAAATCTGCAACTTTTTTCTGATGCCAAGAAAGGTTATTCCTATCACCAAAAAAAATTCCCCATTTGACTCAATTTTAGTGTGCCACTTTTGGAGCGATTATAACCTATCTACCTCTGTGTAAAAACATAACACATTTTTATATTACATAATAGGGGGTAGACACTAAATAAAATAACCAATAATGTTGTATTTTCTCAAAAAAGGATTAAATATTTAGTCAAATGGAGAAAAAAAGCAACGCAAGAGGTTAATTAATCACAAAGTTATAAGTGTCCGAAGTTTTAAGAGGGAGTATCCTCATTTACGTTTTGGGTCAAGAACGGTAAATATACACTTTCCTTGATCTGTCTTATATTACAAAAAACTATCTTAAATATATGTGATAAACTGACACTGGTAATGACCAATATAGCTGCTACAAGTGTCAATATCATTGCCAGTGTCAATTTACCACACATATTTAATATATTTTTTTATAAAATGAGACCGATCGAGGAAGGTGCCGTAACTGACCCAAAACGTAAGTGAGGAAACTGTTTATATTTTTCAAAAAAAATTGACCCGGCTGAAAAATCTGAAACATTTTTCTGGTGCTAAGGAAGGTTATTCCTATCACCAAAAAAATAATCAGGTATTTCTAAAATTTTCATCCATTCCCAATTGTCATTTACTATGACGCTCGAAGTCATGACGTCACAATCTACAAGCGTTTTCCCTCTCTAACAAGCAATATTAAAACGGTTGTAGCTTCATAATTTTTAGAGATATTTGAATGGGATTTTCTTCATCAGGCATGTTTTTTTGCCTTTTTTCTTTTGACGTTATAATAAATGTAGAGTCTACACCACTATTGAGTGGCTCTGTGAGCTGTAAAACTCACGAGACTGTCTTAAAAAAAAACTTTGTAGCAAATGGAAGAATAACCTACATACATTGGTGCTATTAGCTGCTTCCTTGTCAATTGGGTAGTTTCCACATGTTAAAATTGATAACGCAGTGTTGCTAAATGGATAGTAAACCATCAAATTATTGTAATAAAGTATAAATTAAAAAATATAATTAATATCATAAAAAAACCTTGAAAGTTTAGATTTTTTTTTTATTGTCCAAAAGTAAATGTAAAGCTACCAATAGAATCCTTACGCTTTTATACAAACAAAAATTTTATAACAACTATGGTCCTAAACGCAGTATTTCACGACTGAAACAGCAATTTACTTGATTTTCAATACAACGATTAGTACAAATATTACACTGTGATGTCACGATTCAATGTTAATCAGTATGAAACGTTTGCGGCTGCCGCCAGCGAGGTCCGTCTTTAATATTTTTTTTTGGGTATTTGTGTTTTTTAATTGTAGTTGCTCCCAACAATTGTTCAACTCTCCAAAAACTGGTTCGTATGGCATCGTCAAAAAATTTAGGACACAACCCAATTGCTCTGATAAATTTGTTTGTACCTATGATGCTCATGTCTACTGTCCGCATACGTAATAGATCCATAGTCCAAACTCCATCGGGCACAATCCGCCCGCTGCGGCATGCTTGTCACGTCGCCGCCGCGCGACACAAAGGCCTCAAATTTGCACGTCGCGGCCCGATTACGAGGCACGGGCATTCATCGCATTCAGCCGATGTATACGAAAAATTGCCATTATGCCGCCCCCGCGCGCGGGCATGACACCCCGCGTCCGTTCGGAAACGCCTTTGTTGGAAGAAAAAAAGTTATTGTCTATGTTTTGTAAGGTTCGTTATGCGAGTTAGGGTTGTTTGGTTAAATAGTGGATTAGTTAGATTTATTAATTTAACTTCGACTTATTACACAAATGGAAACCTTACGATTAACGACAGACTTCTTTACCTGTTAACCTTGTCGCAAATCTTATTTGAAATTAAAATTTTGAATGTGTATACTTTGTACGCTGTACCAATAACTACCTAACAATTAGTTATTTTATGTAGGTATACGCTCTTTCTGTCTTTGTTGCGCGACTTTGTCTGCGTGGACCCGGGATAAAAACTATTTAAATCCAAGCTATAAACTATCTTCGTGCAAAATTACATCCAAATCGGTTAAGCCGTTTAAGCGTGATTGAGTAACAAACATCTAAACATCTAAACTTTCGCGTTTATAATATTAGTAGGATAGGATTAGTAGTATTATTGCTCAACCAGCAACCCAGCACGCCACTCGTTCATAGGATGTAATAAATAGCCAGTATTACGCAAAAAAAACCGTTTGAAGGGAACTTCACAGGAGCTTAATTAAAAGTATTTTCTGGAGATTAACAAAGATAAGAGGCTGCAGCAGTCATCTCATTCATCCGATTAAACCTACCATAGCATAGGATTAGTAAATATTATTGCTCAACCATAGCAACCCAGCACGCCACTCGTTCATAGGATGTAATAAATAGCCAGTATTACGCAAAAAAAACCGTTTGAAGGGAACTTCACAGGAGCTTAATTAAAAGTATTTTCTGGAGATTAACAAAGATAAGAGGCTGCAGCAGTCATCTCATTCATCCGATTAAACCTACCATAGCATAGGATTAGTAAATATTATTGCTCAACCATAGCAACCCAGCACGCCACTCGTTCATAGGATGTAATAAATAGCCAGTATTACGCAAAAAAAACCGTTTGAAGGGAACTTCACAGGAGCTTAATTAAAAGTATTTTCTGGAGATTAACAAAGAAGGCTGCAGCAATCATCTCATTCATCCGATTAAACCTTCCATTACACTTCATAAGGCAGAAGAAGCTATGTTGGAACTTAGAAGAACAAACGTGCAGTTGGTTAGGTAAGATTTTACATAAATGTGTTGCTAAAGATAACTCTGGCGGAGCGCCCATACAAGCCGATTCCCACCGGCTTGACTAGGTAAAATTCTTGCTATAATTACCAAACTCGTAAATCATCAAAAACAGCCCTTTTTTACTCCGGCTTGTCCAATGGAAATTCTCACGCGCCGCCATTGAAATATAGCCAATAAACTATCAAGTCAATCAAAAAAAAATTTTGTTAGTAGTGTGTATCCTATCTCGTAACTGTTCGAAGAATATCGACGCCTCGAACAAATCTTGTTTGCCCGATAGCGGCGCGCCCAATTTCCATTAAACAAAACACAAAAGGCCAACCAAACACTAGACTACCACCGATAACTTTTATTTGCTCGACTACAATAATCTTTAGAAAGGAAACGGGTGACGATCCGGCCCGATAGTGTCACAAAGAAGCTTATTTCCGCTCAGACTACGGCTGTGAAAAACCACATTATACTTACCCTTAACAAAAGAAATGCTACGCCATTCCCAACCCTACCCCTTTGACTTAAAGCGGTCGTTTCCCTTTGTGTGTCGGTTAGGTATTTGTCTAGGTGTATCGTGAAAATAAAAACTGAACAAATATCGCGATAAGGTTGTAAGGGCGCGAGGTCGACATTCAATGACGAGACGAATAAATATTTGCGGTGGTAATCTAATACTTGGTCGTGTTTGTGCCTACGATGTAGCGGCATCAGTGAGGTAGTGGGAGGCAATTGCTCTTGACACAAATGTTTTGGCAAAGATAATCTTGTTGCAAGAAGCTTTTTTCTTTTTACAAGCTTTTTTACTTGCAATGTATGTATGTAACTATGTTTGTTCGCGTACTTGTTTTAAGCTTACCTTAACCTTTCGTATGCTTAGTAGCAGATCTGCACTGATCAGGGCTATCGAAAATTTAATCTGTGTCAGAAACAAAAAAAAACAAATTCCTTTAGCGCTGTAAGTGTCCCAGCATACAAAAGGTTAACGCTCACCCAGAAATATTCTTCGTAACTAAGCGTAGGTAGAGGTCTAGTTTCGTTAGGCGTGAGGGGCGAGGTGAGACGCGTAAAGAATAACAGCCCTGGGGTGGCGGTCAATAGTAAATTTGTCATTAGCTGTCAAATTTACTATTGACCGTCACCGCAGGCCGCGCCAGTGTGTTGCAGTCCTAATTCAGGCCTTAGTGTGATTGAGACACTAATATAAAACAAGTTGGTGTGACAAATTGCATCATTTGTTACAAATTGCATGTTTTTCGGTTGCATGCAACAAACATGTACCCACCAATACCATAGTGCCAGTCTGGGGCACCATAGACAAGGGAACACCGGCAAAAACGGAGTGGGAGCGATAACACCAGACAATAGCAGCCAGTGTCGCCGACAATGCTTCGTTTGTGCCGATTCTTCCCGTAATGGCGGCTCGCGTAACTCGATAAAGGCTCTTTCATTACGAATTGTGGCCCGATAATTGACTTAGCATTTTGTTTTTGTTGCCATAGACAATTAGCCTAGGGGCAAGTGTTATGTTAAGCGTCCATGTGACTTGTTGCTATGATATTTAAGTCTAATTTAACCAAACATGTGTAACGTGAGGTGTGTAGAAATGCAAAGATGTGCATTTCAATGCGACGCCCTTTGCAGAGGTGTCTTTAAAGTTTTTATTGAACTCTAATGTAACGCCCTGACAACCTATGTTTACTAATAAACAATTTGAATTTAATAGAGGTTTGACACGGTTACTTGAGTGGATTGCAAAAAAATTGTACATAGTTAAGAGCTTTAATCTAATCTATGCTTTAATTTTTTACAGTTTCGTGACGGCAATTACCCATATATTTTATATACAACTATGTACAATTTTTATGCAATCCACTCACTTACGTTTTGGATCAAGGACGGCACTTTCCTTGGTCCGTCTCATATGATTACAAAAAAATATTTTAAATATCTGTGGTAAAATGGTAAATACATAAAAAACATCCAAGACTCATCACACAAATATTTGCCCTTACCGGGATTAGAACCCAGGACCTTCAGCTTCGTAACCTTTCAGAAATATCTACAAATAGTCTTTATTGTTACTGAGATAAGATGCATGTGTAGTTATTTCTGAAAGGCTTTGTGTATAGATATTGGAGAACTCGACTGTACAATTAATTTATTGGTCTTCCTACAAGTACACCTAACTCCATACATCAAAAAATTAAAAAAAAAACAAATGAATTGAGAACTTCCTCCTTTTTTTGAAGTCGGTTAATTATAACAAATAACAGTATAGGTACAGTCAGCATCATAAACATGTATACATTCTATGACCTTATTACCTAGACATAACCGTTTCACTGCCGCGAAGACACACACAATGTGTCAATTGTATTGTATGTCTACTCCCTTTATATCTGTGTGTCTTTTGTGTAGTGAATAAATGTCTTCTTTTCTTTTCTTTTTCTTTTCTAAAAGTGTATACATGTTTATGATGCTGACTGGACATACCTAACTACGACTTAAATGAGTTAGGCATCGATTACTGAATTAGAAAAATCGGTTCCTAACTTCCTACGGGTCGATTACGTTATGTTTCGTTCTTACATAAGTACATTACGTACTTACTCGTAGATCTAAATATCATTTTTTGAATGGGGGAATGACAGTTGAGTTGTTCTGTTTGAAAAGTTACGCAATTACCCCTCAGATCACCAATAAAAAATCATACTTAGTGTGAAGTTATTTAGTTGTATTCTTGTATCAAGACGAGAGTCTTTGACCAGTGTGTGTTGCCAGTGATGACGTATGGCACGGAAACGTGGTCGCTTACTATGGGCCTCATAAGAAGGCTCAAAGTCACCCAAAGGGCAATGGAGAGGGCTATGCTGGGAGTATCTCTGCGTGATCGCATCAGAAAATGAGGCTATCCGCAGCAGAACCAAGGTAACCGATATAGCCCTCCGAATCGCTAAACTTATTAAGTGGCAGTGGGCGGGGCACATTTCACGTAGAACCGATGGCCGTTGGGGCGGAAAGGTTCTCGAGTGGCGACCACGTAGTCCCCCCCCCCCAAAGGTGGACTGATGACCTGGTAAAGGTGGTTGGAGTCCGCTGGATGCGGGTGGCGCAGGACCGGTCATTGTGGCACTCTTTGGGGGAGGCCTATGTCCAGCTGTGGACATCTTTCGGCTGATATGATGATGATTCTTGTATTATCTTCGAATAAACTCTAATAAACGAAACCATTTTCAAATTTTACCACCCTCTGTTAAACCCCCAGACATTATTGACTGACAAGAAGCCCCTTAATAAAAATACAATAAAACATATTAAAGGCGTATTAATACGATTTGCATAGCCGATTCAAAACCGATACCATTGTGCTATTCACTTTGAGACGCTAAAGCCTTTCCACGCGACGGCTCACAATCGCTGCGATTAAATGTCGCAACAAAAACGCACAAAGACCTGAGCGTACTCGTATGGAGGCCTAATCGGATGATCGCGTCAAAGCATCGCCTGTTGTATATCCGGTGGCTTCCTGACCAGAGAGACACTGTTACTGGATGGAACTATAAACGTTTCATTATAGTCGACCCAATCAATACTGAGCGTAGGCCGCTTTTGGAGTACGCGCGATCCTGACCTGAGCCAATCTTATCGATGTTAATATTCATCATGGACCTACATATGATAGGACACAGGTGATTATATTCGACGTGATTATATTATAAAAGACGACCGCTTTAGCCTAGTGGGTAGTGACGCTGCCTACGAAGCAAGAGGTCCTGAGTTCGAATCCCGGTACGGGCATTTATTTGTGTGATGAGCATGAATTATAGTTCCCGAGTCGTGGATGTTTTCTATGTATTTAAGTATGTATTTATGTATATAAGTATGTTTATCGTCGTCTAGTACCCATAGTACACGCTTTGCTTAGTTTGGGACTAGGTCGATTTGTGTAAGATTGTCCGCAAAATATTTATTTATTTATTTAAAAATATTTATATGTCCAGTGAGATCACTCAGGTGATCCTATTGAATGCCATGTCCAGCACGGTCCCCTGGGTGATTTTAGTGGACATATGTATATCCAGTAGGATTCCCCAGAGATCAAAAACAGGACAAGTACGAGTTCAACTCGCGTGTTGAGGGTCGAAAGGAATACGGAATGGTCAAAATTCGTCTTTTTTCCTAAATTACTTCAAATCTGTTTTTGCTACAATTATAAAAAAATATATATCTGAGATGCTTATAACAACTACTTTCATTTGATATGTCACACAATACAGTTTGCGAAACTTTTTTTTTTTAATTTTCCAGTTTCCCATCCTTTGTTCAGAATTCATTAATTTACTTTACGCGTCTCTCTTTGGGTCACCAATTTACATATGTGTACCAAATTTCAACTCAATCGGTCCGGTAGTTTCGGAGCAAATCAGCTGTGACATGACGGACAGACAGACGCACGAGTGATCCTATAAAAGGGTTCCATTTTTTCCTTTTGAGGTACGGAACTTTAAAAATCCCCAAATCTTTGATCTCTGAGATCAAAAATCCCCAAATCTTTTACAAAACGTTCATCGTTTGTGGTATGTGTGGGTCGAATCTTGCAACTGAATTTTCAGTTACAGACGTAATTCGATTGAGCTGAAGTTTGGCATACTTATGTAGGTAACCTTTGGTGAGAACGCAATATCCTGGTACCATCGACAAATCCGATGATGGAGACAGAAGGTGACCATACCAATTCCTAAACTACTCAAGATAAACGCAGCGTGTTTATGCTCTTTGGAACCCCTTCAGAGAGTAGCTGAACTGTGCAAAAATATGTCGGCAGTACAAGCTTGTACCAAAAGTGAAGTTTAAAACAAAAATACTTAGGTTTCTGTTTAAAACATGCAGTTGTGGCCAGATAATTAAGAACACGATTTTTTCCCATACATTTGCATACAGTTATGACTTTTCAAAGATTATAATTTATAATGTGTTCTCATTATGCGAATGTAACCGTGTTTAAACAGTATTTAATATAGTGCAGATACCTACAGCTTCTGTAACAGTTAGACTTTAAAAAATTCAGGCGATCAAATCAACACTTTTTATAAGCTCATACATTGTCCCTATTCCCTAATTACAGTATGAACTTGTTAACTTGTTAAAAAATACGGATGGTCAAATGGACAGTAATTTGACCATCCGTATTTTTTAAGCACAACTTTTACAGAAAGAAGCTTTATCCTACTAATATTATAAAGCGAAAGTTTAGATGTTTGGATGTTTGTTACTCAATCACGCAAAAACGGCTGAACAGATTAAGATTAATTTTGGCATACATATAGTGTATAGCCTGGATTAACATATAGAATACTTTTATCTCGGGAATCAGCCCCTAAGGGGGCGAAATGGGGGCGAAAAGTTTGTATGGAGCTATGATATAAACGGGTTCCACGTGGACGAAGTCGCGGGCAGAAGCTAGTCAGAAATAAAATTGGCCAAACATATTTTAAATCATCATTAAATTTGAAAAGTCATATTTGTATGCAGTTGTATGGGGAAAAAAATCTTGTTATTAATTATCTAGCCACGACTGTAATGTGTCATTTCCAGTGGCTCAGTGTCGCCCCGTCTTGGCACGGCCACTGGCGCCCCACATTGACCGCACGGCGCCTGGGCCCGAATGCGGGAATAAAAAGGTATTAGGGCCCAGTTAGGGACGTGCCTTTGTGTTCGGCTTAGCTACGTCACTATGCGTACTTGTATTTTTAAGCGCGCAGTACTGGCCACTTTGGGACCATTTGTTCTAAAAATAATGGTGTATTGAAGCAATCTGAATTATTGCAACAAAATAAACCGTCAGAAGTCGGAATAACTTCATATTGTTTTACGAATTGCACTTCAGGGTCCCAAGATTCAGTCTCAGCCTAGTTTGAGGTCCGCCTGGCATCTCATTTTATGTAAACATGTGTATTGTTAAGCAAATAAACGATTTTTGATTTTGATTTTTGAAGAAGCACCTACCTCTATTGCAAAAGTATAGCAACTAAGGCCTCTCACAGACTGGCGCAGCCTGGCCGCAGCGGACAATAGTAAACTTGTCATTAGCTTTCAAATTTACTTTGGACCGCCACCGTACATGGCCGCGCCAGTGTGATGCGGACTTAACGCGGAAATATCTAGGAAGACACATACAGCCAGAGGAGATACACTGATGACTTCGGACCAAAGAGGCTGGATTTTATTGCTTCTCGCAACTGATCTAAATGCAATACCTATATACACAATGCACAATCATGGCACGGGACAGGGACGCAGTTATGCGTTGGAATGCGATGGAAGTATATCTTTCTCCCCTTAAAGCATATGTGCGTCCTGTATGACCATGATGGCCCATTGTGTGTGCCTTAAGCAATGAACTGTGAAAGGTTGCCATAATTCAATTTCTGGTCGAAGCGGCACATAGATTAGTTGTGTGAGAAATTTGACAGTAGGTACCTACCTCTGATGACAGCTACCGGTGTAAGGTCTCTCGCCGACTGGCGCGGCCTGGCCGCGGCGTTCAATAGTAAACTTGTCATTAGCTGACTTTTTGAAATTTACTATTGACCGCCACCGCAGGCCGCGCCAGTGTGTTGCAGGCATTAAGCCTCTCACAGACTGGCGCGGCCTGGCCGCGGCGTTCAATAGTAAACTTGTCATTAGCTGTCAAATTTACTATTGACCGCCACCGCAGGCCGCGCCAGTGTGCAGGCATAATATTTAACGTGAACTGAGGGGTAATCACGTAACGTTTCGAACGCGGGTTAGAACAATACATATGTCGTTTAACCTTACTAAAAGTGACATTTATATTCACCTGAAGCGCGTAGGTACCATACGTTACGTGATCGACCTGTCTTGCAGGTCCGTCAAATGTGGTTGCCGCAACCCGCCCGTAGTCAAGGTTCACTAAGCAACATAAATAAATAATGTAACAATATGTCAGCAATCCCACCTTCCAGACCTGGAAATACAGTACTGCTAACGCCATCCAGTGACAAATAGATGACCTAAACCAATGGGAATAACAGTACTGCTGCCACCATCCAGTAGTGAATAGATGCACTAACCACATGGGAAATCGATACACCTAGCGACCTCCCTCGACGAGCGCCTGTACTAAAATAGTACCGAATCCGCCAGAAGATGTCGCTATCACCAAAGCTGCAACGCGCTGTTAAGATTTTTCCTGATTTGGTTAGGTTCGCCGACTGAGAGAACCGATTATTCCTAGGTATAGCCCCCTGCTTCCCTTGCTGGAACTACGTGCTCATACCTAGCTATATTCCTCTATCGTGCATCCGCGTCCGCGCCAGTATCTTTACTCCTTACCTACTGGCTGTGGAACACGACGCTTGCCCTCTCTTATACCGTCTACCCTGTAATTTTCGTGTAAATTTAATACACGCCTTTTGGACATACGCTTTTTCCTTCACCCCGCACGCACCCTCGCTACAATAATAAATAAATAAATAATAATAATAATTTATTGATAAAACACACACGCGCACACACACACACACACACATGCAATGCAATAATGTTATTCACATGCAAAAAATTATAATACAATATCATTCTTATTGAATATAGTACTAATTAGGAGCTTATAACCTATGCGGTATAAAAGATAGAACAAAATTATATTAGAACGACAAATAACTTCTCTGTATCGTCATAAGACATATTTAGTAGGGCTTCTCGTAGCGTTGATTTACATAAAGAAAGTTAACTAAACCCTCCTGTTTTCTTTGTATACCTTCCTACAACACGAGATAACTAAACGTTAAGTAAGTCCCTAAAATCGAAAACCTCAAAACCACATTGTCTATGGCACCGCGGCACTAGCTGATATCCGGATGTTTCGGTGCGGAAGCCCGGGATATCCAGTTTCGCGCCTCCGTCGACAGTTCTCAATATTTTACTCTTATTTACCGATATTATTTATGTTGTTCATTCTTCTCTAGCCGACGGGATAGCTAGCGGGATGTGTCGGTATTGTGGTGGTGTTTGCGTTTTCCGATGCTTGTGTTTGGTTAGAAACTATCACAGCATGATCGTATTGTTTTTTCTAAAGGTTAGCTTTATGATAAAATAAATAAATAAATATTAGGGGACAATCTTATCTACACAAATCGAACTAGTTCCATAGTAAGCTCAATAAGGCTTGTGTTATGAGTACTAGACGACGATATATTTAATAGATATAAATACATAGAAAACATCCAAGACTCAGAAACAAATATTCATGCTCATCACACAAATATCTTCGTAGGCAGCGTCACTACCCACTAGGCTAACCGGTCGTCCAAATAATAATAATAATGAAAACTGACACTGGTAATGACAAATATAGCTGCTGCAACTGTCAATATCATTGCCGTGTCAGTTTACCACAGATATTTAAGATATTTTTTTGTAATATGAGACGGATCAAGGAAAGGGCGTCCTTGATCCAAAACGTAAGTGAGGAAACTGTTTATATTTTTCAAAAATAATTGACGCAGCTGAAAAATTTTCAACTTTTTCTGGTGCTAAGGAAAGTTATTCCTATCACCGAAAAAATAATCTGGCACTTCTAAAATTTTCATCCATTTCCCAATTGTTTAGGTATAAAGACATTTTTTAGACTAATAAAGTTTCCACAGTTCTCCAGTTTTATCTGAAAATTACAATCTGCATCCACAATGTATTTAAAAGCAAGTTAACACTATACATGACAAATGGAACGCAGCGACATCGTAAAAACAATTTTCTTGGCTGTGGAAACGTCTTTTTTGTGCGCGTCACAGCCACCCCTCTGTTTCGGCCATATTGATTTCTTTCATTTTCTTTTTCTGCCCACAACCTAGCCGTTTTTATTCCTATTTGTCCATTCACAAAGCAGTCTATCCAAATTTCATTTGGATAAAACTCCTACGTGAGCGGTTTATACGCCAAACCCTGATGAGAGCGGGATTTTTATTTAAATTCCACGGATTGAAGTCTTGGCCCCATTCCGCAAATTCACAAAACTGAAATCTATCAGCCTAAAATTCCAATTCTGGTTAAAAGTTTTTAAAAGTACATTCATTTTTGCTTTTACGCTGACTTTAAAATGGTAGATTTTACAACAAGTGCACAATACAAGCCATTTTAACCGAAACATTTTCATGCAGCCTACATATACTTAAATCACAACTTTTTAAATCCGTCAGCAAATTAACTTTTTTAGCGTCGCAAAATCTTGAAACCGTTTCCGGCTGAACGGCGAAAGTCATTTACACTTAAAACAAAACGGCATTATCTATGCCCCATTCGCTGGCCGGAACCGCAGGGGAGCGCGCGAGATTTGAAATTGGAACCAAATAGGCGTTAAATGGCGGCGTGCGCTGTCATAACGTCATTTGGCGTTCATCAGGAAAACAGCATCCCGGTTGGTGCAGGTTTTATTAGCGTAAGAAATGGCGCGCACACTGGCCCGGAAATTGAGATTTGCATGAGGAAAACGGTGAACTGATTGCATTTTGTGCAGCGCCTAATTCTACGGTCCACGGTGCCCGGTGCATGGCTTAATGCAATGCCAAATTGTAATATTGGAGTTGATTGCGAGATTTGAGCTAAGGCCAGAACTAGGAGCTAGAGCTAAACCTAGCAATAACAGATTTATCCTAAATTAATTTTGCAATGAACCTTCTAAAGTCACTTAAGTAGTACGCACCTACGTACCTATGTACCTACTTATTAAAATGAGGAAGAGGTTAGGTTTTGTTGGAAATTGATTGCACAATAAAAAAAATAATTTGATTAGTCACAGGAAGTTTCAGGAATGAGAACTGAGTTTTTGAGTGTACAGTCTGTAGTGAAAATAAAATAAAAATTTCACATACAACAACACGTAGAATTTATTTAATATATAACCAAACGCACTAGGAAAATTCACTGTTAATTCACACACAATTATAAAATTTAACCGTTACACAACCGAAAGAGTTTTACAGGCCGTAAAAGCTACGCGGCGAGGCGGACTCACGGTCAGTACTGGAATATCTGAACTAGATTTTTAAGGAGTGCAACAGCGGTGTCGCAATCAGTTTGCCGGACCTTTCGTTCTTAAATTTACGTTGAAAAGAACACCTTTGATAGGAGGGGTGATAAAAGATCAGGGTGGCAGATGAAAATGGGATATGAGGTTATGTATGATGATAGAAGGGAAATGGATGAACGCCAAAACAAGAGGTCAAAAGATTTAAACGTTGGCGTAATAACTGCCTTTAAGAATTTTGGGAAATAATGTGTAAGGGCGACAAGGTCCCCATCAAAGGTTGAATTTACTGAAGGGAAAAGACAACCTCAGCAATGTTCAGCAAGATGTACAAACAAAACTACGTTAAAAATCTAGTTTTTTCCCTTTTTAACAAGACGATTAGATCACCAGTCGCTCCGCTCAGCGCGCGCGTCTTCGAGGCCCGTTCCACGATGTGATGACTCCTTCAGTAGTACCAGTAACCGCTCAATTAGGAACAGGTAATGCCGTGGTTGGTAGGTCTCCGTACACGCACGTCCAGCAGTGGAGGACGTCGATGCAAACACTTGCGTCGAACTATTGCTCGCACTCCGAACCCGAAAGCTAGGAACAAAATTATGTCATAAGAACTACGTTACCACAACTACTTACGTCTGTGAACCAACGTGAGACAAAAACAATTAAACAAGGCTTACCCAGATCGCTTTCCACGACTGGCCTCAGAGTAGAACAACCAAAGACGTGTCCAAAAGGAATTTCTTGCTAGGAACTGGGAAGTGGACTGTCCTCCCCGCCAACTTTCAGAAAATCCGCCGAAGCGACAGACTAGCACTTTTAAATTAACAAAAACTGAGCTTAGAAGCCCCAATTAAAATATATCAAAGAAATGAACTGAAATCCCACAAAAAAAGATTTACAATGGAAAAGCATACTGAGAGCTGTTTTCAGTACCGCTTCACAAGAATCAATGATTTTTTTCTTTTCAAAACTGTGGCTCTCCGAAATCCGAATCTAGAATAATTCATATTTTAAATTTCAAATAGTCTTTATAAAAACCAACCAGTACACAACTGCCCATACAAAACAACTAGAAGGTTATATAACATCAACACGTGAATAAATGTACGACGCCACCTACAGGGGAAACCAAAGAGTTCTAGCCGCAACACCTGAATCAAAGCAACACAAAACACAAGCGACCACGAACCCTGAAGGAAAAAGTTCATGTAAAATGCGTTAGATGTCGTGGTAATAAACCAACTGCCAAAATTCGTTAAAATAGAAATGAACAAATATTAAAAAGGAGTCGTTAAGCGACGTCTGCGAGTTCACGCTGCAGATATTCCCCAAATAAACCAAAGAAAAAAATGACTTGACTGTCGATCATCCAACGAAGAATTGACCATCCTGATAATAGTTCCGTAGACCGGACAGTAGCCTCACGAAACACACAAACTCCTAAACAAACACCTTAACCTAAAACTTCCTTAACCCCCACCATCAGATGAAGCCTGAGACGTTAGTTAACTAACACACTCTCAAAAGCCTACTAGCCGAAAGTGACCTACAACTAAGACTAAACGCTAAAGTAAGAACAACGAAGATCAACCAACCCTAGACACCTAAAACGAACTTTAACATAACCTCAGCTAAGAGGGAAATAAACATTATATACAACATTTACAACCATGATTGAGAACCGAAGATCACAACCATGAGACCAATCCGAGAAATACTCATAAGCCATGGCCCATAGGCGTATGCGGAACGCAAGGAACCGAAGTAAGTGTCGTTGTCCGGATAAGTAACCTTCCCCGACGGGGTGATACAATATTTCAACTGTCGAGTGCTAGCCCACAGACAGCGAATGGACGATCTCGACGGACGAAGTCGAAGAACGTAGCCACAAAGTCCCAATCCAGCATAAAGCTGAATAAAGTCACGTCCGGGAATATATGTGCTACATTAGCCCTAACCTAAACATATTAACCTACCTTAAAACTATAGGTTGACCTTCGCCGGGTATGATTACAAAGCTAACCTAAAACAGTAACTCACAGTCGATCTGTTAGAAGGTTGTAAGACTGACAAAAATAAAAAAAAAACGCTAATACCAACAGGTCGCGACATTATAGGCAAAATCCGACCGTCGATGACCTTTTCAATCGACGCCCTGACCCATAAGCCTATAATACTAAGAACTAATGACCTGAGGAAATTAATTGACCCAAAATAAGCCGATAAAAAGAAAGAAAAAGTGTATGGGCTGAAGTCTGGAATACTGACTTCAGTAGAATAATCGGAGCGCAAACGCAAAATAAGGCCTAAACAAAGAAGCGAAAAAATATAAATATAGGCGTGCAGCTTGTCTTTCAGAATTTGGAGGATAAAACAATAGCAACAAAAAATAAAAATAAAAGAACCTACGACGACAAAACTCATTATTTGAGGATGTCTTTGATGTGATATGTTCCAGCCACTTCGGTTTCCATATCCACAAGCTCGTAGACCTGAGGAGAAATCTGTCTCACAACACGACACTGTATAAAGCGTGGTGCGAATTTACCACCTCTAGCTTCGTCAGTTGTCCTGCGCTGGAAGTTTCTGCGCCAAACAATCTGATTTATGGTCAGAGAAACCGGCTTATGACTTAAGTTGAATTTTATTGCATTTCGATGAAAAGCTAAGACCAACGAGTCCGCCACCTTGGCATATACGTCACGTAGGCTAAGGAGATTCACCGCGCGTTCAGCCCGACTGAGTCCCACTTCCTGGTCCACAATCTGACGATCAACACGCTGCAGATCCACCATCACCTCACGTTCATACATTACGAGGCGTCTCGCGGAGCGACTCTTCACCGTTCGATCGCGACATACTAAAAGAATAACCGTAACCGAGATCAAAAAAAAGGTGGTAAGTCCCAAAAAATTAACGATTAACAATCGATCACCAACAGCCAACACAGACCCTCGCTTAACCACTACCTGAAGCATAAAACAACAATAAAAGTAGTAATATTTAACTAATCGCAACCAATCGAACTATCTTCTCAAAATCGGTTCAGTAAATATTTGGAAGGACGGCTTTAATTAAAGTTTACACCTTACACGCAACCTATACTAACCTATCAATCCGTTACCTAGCAACTAACAGGTAAATAGGATTGATCAAACAACGCGTGACAATGCTGGTTGTCAAATATCAATGTAAACAGAACTATGTCAGAAATAATTTACGCTTGTACAATAATTATTAAAAACATTACAGAATACCGTGGAAAATTGTGCTTCCTGACCAAAGAAACACCAATACAACCTAAATCTGGGCTAAAGCGGACTACACGAAACGGAAACGAGACGAGCAACCGAAACACAATGCCAACCAAGTAAACAACAAATCGAGCCGGAACGAACGAGCCAAGAAAAAAATACAGTTGTAGAACTAAAATACAGCTAAAACGCTTACCTGCAGTGGTTCCCTATTTCTACGGGTTCAAACAAGGGGTAAACAAGTCTACTAAATAAGTAACTAGGGATATTTTAGTTGGATATGAGAATAAAAATCACAGGAAAAAAACAGTTTTGTTTCATTTTAGGTGTAAGTACGACAAACAGAGTTTCAAACAAAGTTGTAACGTGTACGTTCGGTCGGCGTTGACGAAATCCGTGTCTCGTGGCTGTAGAAGGGTTAGACGTCAATGAACTGCCTTGGTAGATGGGCAAGAATACCGGAAAGGTATTCGTTGACTAAACAGTATCTAGAATCAAAGAAAGGTTAGAACATAGCGTCCGGAATCGGACGGACCCTCCCCCCAGTTAAACGAAAGAAAAAAAATAATTCAATATGTAACAAAGAATAAACCAGGGTACTTACCAGCTGTATCGGGCGCCAAAATTGTAGTGAAAATAAAATAAAAATTTCACATACAACAACACGTAGAATTTATTTAATATATAACCAAACGCACTAGGAAAATTCACTGTTAATTCACACACAATTATAAAATTTAACCGTTACACAACCGAAAGAGTTTTACAGGCCGTAAAAGCTACGCGGCGAGGCGGACTCACGGTCAGTACTGGAATATCTGAACTAGATTTTTAAGGAGTGCAACAGCGGTGTCGCAATCAGTTTGCCGGACCTTTCGTTCTTAAATTTACGTTGAAAAGAACACCTTTGATAGGAGGGGTGATAAAAGATCAGGGTGGCAGATGAAAATGGGATATGAGGTTATGTATGATGATAGAAGGGAAATGGATGAACGCCAAAACAAGAGGTCAAAAGATTTAAACGTTGGCGTAATAACTGCCTTTAAGAATTTTGGGAAATAATGTGTAAGGGCGACAAGGTCCCCATCAAAGGTTGAATTTACTGAAGGGAAAAGACAACCTCAGCAATGTTCAGCAAGATGTACAAACAAAACTACGTTAAAAATCTAGTTTTTTCCCTTTTTAACAAGACGATTAGATCACCAGTCGCTCCGCTCAGCGCGCGCGTCTTCGAGGCCCGTTCCACGATGTGATGACTCCTTCAGTAGTACCAGTAACCGCTCAATTAGGAACAGGTAATGCCGTGGTTGGTAGGTCTCCGTACACGCACGTCCAGCAGTGGAGGACGTCGATGCAAACACTTGCGTCGAACTATTGCTCGCACTCCGAACCCGAAAGCTAGGAACAAAATTATGTCATAAGAACTACGTTACCACAACTACTTACGTCTGTGAACCAACGTGAGACAAAAACAATTAAACAAGGCTTACCCAGATCGCTTTCCACGACTGGCCTCAGAGTAGAACAACCAAAGACGTGTCCAAAAGGAATTTCTTGCTAGGAACTGGGAAGTGGACTGTCCTCCCCGCCAACTTTCAGAAAATCCGCCGAAGCGACAGACTAGCACTTTTAAATTAACAAAAACTGAGCTTAGAAGCCCCAATTAAAATATATCAAAGAAATGAACTGAAATCCCACAAAAAAAGATTTACAATGGAAAAGCATACTGAGAGCTGTTTTCAGTACCGCTTCACAAGAATCAATGATTTTTTTCTTTTCAAAACTGTGGCTCTCCGAAATCCGAATCTAGAATAATTCATATTTTAAATTTCAAATAGTCTTTATAAAAACCAACCAGTACACAACTGCCCATACAAAACAACTAGAAGGTTATATAACATCAACACGTGAATAAATGTACGACGCCACCTACAGGGGAAACCAAAGAGTTCTAGCCGCAACACCTGAATCAAAGCAACACAAAACACAAGCGACCACGAACCCTGAAGGAAAAAGTTCATGTAAAATGCGTTAGATGTCGTGGTAATAAACCAACTGCCAAAATTCGTTAAAATAGAAATGAACAAATATTAAAAAGGAGTCGTTAAGCGACGTCTGCGAGTTCACGCTGCAAGTCCCAGTAAGCTAGTGATGTGTCGATGCCAGTGAAGCATTTATTTACAGCAGCGGAACTGTCTTCAACTTTATGACCGATTTTTTTATCTCTTAAATTTTCGTCACCGAACCTGGTTCACAATATAAGCATTTCTGTGATAAAAATCAAGAGAAAATACTATTCACGTTTCTTGTATTACCTACACCACAACCACAGGCAATATTCCCGGCAATATTGGCACGGTATTCCTGGGAATATTGCCGGCACATCAGTTGTCCCGGCCAATAAACCACGCTTCTTCAAGGCAAACGCAATCAGCCGCGACAGTAAAGATCTCATTACGCTCAGTATAAAACGGCTACGCGCGCTTTCTTCTAAATTTCATTCCGATTGAATCGATTCCTTCACATGGTTTTATTTCAAATCTGGACTGTTTCAATTGATTACAGGAACCCAATATGGTAGTAGACAAGAGTAAAAGTAAATTATTCTTACATTAGGGCAAACCTTGGCTAATCGGTGATAGTTAGGTTTTTTGACCATATAATATTAACTATCAATTCAATTATTTCTGAAGTATTACTTAGTAAAAGTTCATGAATTTGTCTACCATTTCTGAACTTCTGATTATATGTATGATGTACCAAATTAATTTAATAAACATTTTTATTGACACATGACAAAGTAGATAATTCTGTGATATTCAGGTCAATGTGTGACATGTGCTTGGTGCAGGATTAAAAAATAGGATATTGTTACTTTTACAATTCTAAAAATAATTGATGTGTTTAAACACTATTACCCTAAAGGGTTTATCTTTAGTTTTTGCCATATTTTCATTTGTTTTTCTTAAATATTTTTTTTTACACCTTGCACCGATCAACTAAAATCGTTAGACATTACATTAAGAGGGCGTTACAGTGCACACTAGCGCCACTGGTAAATAATTGTGATTATTAAAATTTCACGATAGATATTTAAAAAAGGAGGCCACTACTCATTGTATTTTGTAATTAAGTACCTTCTGAATACACCAAACTAGTTTTTATGTTGCTGGATTCTTCAATCTAAGCGTCCAAAGTTAAAACGGCCGTTTTTCTTTCGAGTTCATAGATCGACGAATCCAGCAACATAAAAACTAGTTTGGTGTATTCACAAGGTACTTAAATACAAAACACAGGGAGTAGTGGCCTCCTTTTTTAAATATCTATCGTGAAATTTAAATAATCACAATTATTTACCAGTGGCGCTAGTGAGCACTGTAACGCCCTCTTAAACTTATTGATTTGTTTGACTTTTTTTTTCTTATTTTTGACGGATGCGTTCGGATAGTTGCTGCACGTTGGCATGTTGAATGACAGTGCCGCCACCTACTGGAGATTATTACAAGCCGTAAAGATATCGAGTAATTCCGCTATTAGACCATAAGTAACTATTACCGAATTACTTCATATCACCGATTAGCCAAGGTTTGCCCTACCAATAAATAAAACGCACAATGATATTTTTATGGTTAAAAAATGGACGCTGCATAGAAAATTCAGACGTCATTTATATAACTTTTCTTAAAAAGATTTTGTGTTTTTAAGAAACGTTTTGGAAAGTGGAATTAACATAATTCTAATACAATCTCTCTCAATCTAATAAACTAGCTTTTCGGGATCTCTTCCATTTATATTATGACTAGTTTCTGCCTGCGACTTCGTCCGCGTGGAGCTCGTTTATATCATAGCTCCATACAAACTTTCGCCCCCAATTTCGCCCCCTTAGGAGATGATTCGCGGGATGAAAAGTATTCTATATGTTAATCCAGGCTATACACTATTATGTATACTAAAATTTATCTTAATCCGTTTAGCCGTTTTTGCGTGGTTGAGTAACAAACATCTAAACATCCAAACATCAAAACTTTCGCATTTATAATATTAGTAGGAAGTAGGATACTCCTTCATAGGTAGGTATAATACAGGAGTAATCTAAATTGTCAAATCCGTTGACTCCCCAATGACGACGTCACATATTGGTTGAAAGGTTACCGCAGGCCCTGAAGGTTGTCGGCGCTGTACAAACTAATTTACTGTCTGTGTGCGATATGCCTTCGGGCGCGAGCAGGGGTCCGTGCCACGGAACCCAGAACCCTGTTGTGTGCAGCTGGAGTCTGGCTAATGAAAGATGAGCGTGGAGTGGAATTAAAAGATTTTTCAAAAAACCCTCTGCTTTCTTGCAAATATTATATACTATGTCACTCGCACGATAAGAGGAATCCAATGACACCTCATATGTCGAAATCCGTCAAACGGTTTACGCTGCAGGGCGTGCCAAAGAATAAGACTTACCTACACCACATACATACATAATCCCTATTTATATTTCTTCTTAATCACTTGTGTAATTGGGTCGTTCTACTTTTCGACCGACAATAGCCTGTCCTTCGTCTTATTACGGCATCTCATTTGAGTAATGATGTTTACGGTTTTATAATGTTCGAATGAACGTCCATATTATTTTATTAATTAGTATTATTTAACATTTCACTTTCTCTAACTAGCATTTTTTTAAACGATTTGTTTTTCGTAGAATGCCGTGACAGAGTGGTAAACCAAAATGTGGTCCCCACTGAAAGAGTCCACTTTGTCACATATTTTTTTTAAAAACCAATTGTAAAAAAGTATTTATATTGGCTGGAAATGAAACTTTAATTAGTTATAATGAAGAAACCAAAGCATTTTTTTTTAAATCGCACTTCAAAACCACAATTTTCGATAGTTCAAAAACCAAAAAAACAGACAAACCTCGGTTCATTGTCGGTAAAAAAGAAGAACGACCCAATTTGTATTAACCGTTCTTGTGAAATAAATAAATAAATACATTGGTACATACATACGCTCGAAAAACATAACCCTCCTTTCCTTCGGCAGTCAGGTAAAAAGAGTAGCAAATTTGAAAAAAAAACAGCGGTTTGCAACACCGTGTATATCGCGATAAAATAATTCAAAAATAGCCAAGTTAAATATTTAACTTCATTGTTTTATCGATAGATCGACATAGATTGTAAAAAATTGTTATATGTACCTAAATACTTTTTTATAATTTAATTTCAGTAATAGGTAGGTACCTACCTACAGAACTTGGCATTAATTTAGATCTCAAATCTTTTGTCGGCGAAGTCGACAGCCACGATATTGTTAATATTGAACTTGGCTCCCATTTTCACATTTATACCCCTCTTTTAAAAAGCAAAAAAAAATGCTCTTTTCTTCTCTTTTTTTACATTAAGTAGCTATACCACACGATCATGCATGTTGTATTAGTGTTAATTTTTATAAGGTGTAATTTTAAGTTAATTTTTATAATTTATTCGGTTTAAAGAAACTTTATTGTCTAAAGAAATTACATATTTCACTTACAAGGCAACTTATAAATTGTTACCTTATCTAAAACTATTACAATTCATTAACAACTATTACAATTTATTATTTCTCATTATTTTTATTAGTTTTTTAGGGTTCGGGCCACAAACACCTGCGATCTGGGCATTCACGAATCGCCCTAGGTTTGTCTAAAGTTTTACGTCTTGCCTTGGCCAGGAAGTGAGATTTTTCTCGTCGCGTAGCGGGCAGAAAATCCCACAGGGTGACGTAAAAAATATTGTAAAGCCTTTCGCCTCCCACCGACTCGTGCTTGTCGCCCCGTTCTTTAATTTCTTTCTATCGCCTGTTGACTCGGCCGAGTGTCATTAGCGGGGTTTGCTGCAATTTGTCCGATAATCAACTTTTAATTCCATTAACTGACTCAGAACCTATTCGGATGTTCAATACATTTACCGACACATGTATTTAATAGAGTTCAGCTTTGGATCTTTAAGTGGGAATAATATTTGGTTGTGTGTTTGCGGAACGGTTATGTTGTTAGGTCGTCGGTGGGAAAGCTTAGTATGATAATTTTTGGGTATAAGCGATGTTATCAGACGATTATGTACTGAAGTGAGTGAATGTTTTAAAGAATTAAATATTCGTCTTTTTAGGGTACATAAAATATTAGCAAGATTCAACATTCCGTTAATGAATACTGCCATATAAGTAAGTATCGCGAAGAGTTTCAGGCAGCCTAGCCTACTTATTATTACTTAAACTCTGAATAAAAATGTGATTTTCACATGAGAGGTCACAGGTCAGTCTAAAGATCTAAACTGTAAAGGAATTTCATACATAATTGGAGGCCTAGGCCGGGAAGTATTTTTTTTTTAATTTTAGTGTAAATATGGCGTTCATAAACAGGCTAAAAAGCTGTTTTTTTTTTTTGACTGTGTTCTTTTGTCTTCGGTTACCGCGATTTATTTTTTGAGTGGTGTATTTTTAGGGTTCCGTAGCCAAAATGGCAAAAACGGAACCCTTATAGTTTCGTCATGTCCGTCTGTTCGTCTGTCCGTATGTCACAGGCATTTTACTCGAAAACTATAAGGTGTATTTGAACAAAATTTTGAGGATATTTTTATATAGGTGTATTTTGTTACCCGCTACATGGTTTTGTAATTAAAATGACTAAAAAATTTTTTTCTAGGGGTGCACTCCATACATAAAGCTGAAAGTCAACATTTTTTTGGGTCGATCACGTAAGGTTAGGTAGATTTAACTGTCATTTTTTAAGTGACAGTTGGATCTACCCGACGCGCGTTCGGAACGTTACGTGACTACCCCCGTCGCGTAAACGGCGAAATGACCCTACTTAAAAAGTTTTAAACACATTTACAACATATTTTAAAAGCTTCATGCCACATTACAGTATTTAATCTTCATAAACCACGTATAACAACTTTCCACACTGCCAGCATAGACGTCTTTATATATCCAAACATCCCGTATGAATCGATCTCCTTTCTGCTAAATCTAATTTATGGAACACATTACCAAAAGATATATACAGGTGTTTGGCCGAAGGCGGTGAGCCCAATTTAATTTGTTCAAAATGGAAAGCCTGTCTGGGGTCGATGAGGTTACCCCCCATTCGAGTTGCCTCCTTTCGATGGAGGTATAGAAAGGCCCTGAGGACTAGAGCAGTGTGTTCTAGATGGAATGTCGTGTGTTAGTGTGGGCTGGTAAACACTTTGAACGTTACGTTATGAGTGCAATGTGGTCCCTGTTTTAGGTTTAATTCTGTTTAAACTTTTTGAATCTACGATCTTAGGTAAAAGTGGAATAGACCATGTAACGCGGACGATGGATATTGTCCTATTGGGTACATGTATTGATAAAAGTCACAACATTGCTTGAAACCGTAATGTTGTGACATAGGTGGGTCGTTCTTCTTTTCGACCGACAGTAGCCTGTCCTTCGTCTTATTACGGCATCTCATTTGAGTAATGATGTTTACGGTTTTATAATGTTCGAATGAACGTCCATATTATTTTATTAATTAGTGATATTTATTATTTCACTTTCTCTAACTAGCATTTTTTAAATGTTTTTTTTTTCGTAGAATGCCGTGACATAGTGGTAAACCAAAATGTGGTCCCCACTGAAAGAGTCCACTTTGTCACATTTTTTTTTTTGAAACCAACCGTAAATAAATATTTATATTGGCCAGAAAGGAAACTTTAATTAGTTCTAATGAAGAAACCTATGCATTTTTTTGAAATCGCGCTTCAAAACCACAATTTTCGATAGTTCAAAAACCAAAAAAACTGAAAAACCTCGGTTCATTGTCGGTAAAAAAGAAGAACGACCCAGGTACCTAAAATAATAATAATATATATCGTCTGTATTAATTTTCATGGACTGCAAAATTCTGCCTTTTAGCATTTATACTAGCTAAAAACGTGTGATGCATGAATGTTTTTTGATCGTATGTTTGCAAATAAAACCATTTTTAATAAATCTCGATAATATACTAAATCATATAAAAAGTGAAATACAAATTGAGTTACATCCCCACAAAAAAAAAAGTTATAGTCGCTTTGAGTTCATTTTTTGGTTCCACGACCGCATTTTCATGTCTCATTAGACTATTAGAAGCTGACAGCTATTTTTACCAGCAAAGTTGGAATATAACATATTCGGCAGTTAACATTATTTACAGTATAATTACCATACCGACTTGTCCATTAGACATCATTTTGATCACCTTTTCGAAAAATATCGACAGAAAGTACAATATTACCGTGAACGTCAACAAAAAAATAAATCAATTAACGTTTGTCACCGCGTCGGCGCCCACTTGTACAAATTATACAAAATGCGGGCACAAAGCGTATAATTTACCCTCTGTTTGCGCGCGGGTGATCTGAGATTACCGGGCGGTAAATAAATACTTACCGCTTTAATCCATTTGCGCCCTAATTCACGATGAAAAATGGACGGGAACGCGCATTCTTGGTAGTTTTTGGACTTATTTAAAGTGTATCACGTGAGCTCTAGAACTCGCGAGCCTGTCTTTTTATTAATTTAATTTTTTTTATATAAAAAAACTGAATTGAAAAAATATGCTATAATAATTATTGGACCTGCTCACAAAATATCACGAAAATCGGTTAAGAAACGCGATGTCTTGTAGAGGTGAAAAGCCGGACAGCTGTACATCCGGGAAATACGAACGACTTTTGGCCCAAGCTGAAACGGCGAACTTCGTGATCAGAACATTTGTTCTTGGGCCAAATTTAAGCTATTTCCTATATATTTAAGCATTGAAATCGAATAAATTTAGTATGTATATCGTTATCAAGTACAGTCGCCCACACTCCTAACTGACCATTCGTGAACCTTATATCAGTGACATAAGGTTTACAAATGGTCAGTTAGGAGTGTGGGCGACTGTACCCATACCTAATACAACCCTTATTGAGCTTACGCGCTATGGAGCTACAAATATTTCTGTCCTTATTTATATACAAATGTTGCTTATTGCTCACAAGTAGCTACATAAAAAAACACAATAAATTATACATTTTACTGAAATCAAAACTATCGATGACTGTTATATTTTCCTCGTAGGGTTTCAAAAATTGTATTTGTCACTCAGGAGCAAAATTATTTTCGTCATGGGCGTTAACGCTTGAACCCTTCATTACGCTCAGGATTCAATCGTAGAGTCCTTCGCTTCACTCTGGATTCAATGTTCAAACGCCCTCGCCGTAAATACGTCATTTTGCTCCCTTGAGACACTAATAACTATGAATTTTAAAAATAGAGTTATTTCCTTTTTGAACAAGACCGATTAAAATGACTTGGCATTCCTACTTAACAGCTATTGATCACATTTGCTGCTACACAAGCCATAATTTTACATAATCGCCGATAATACTTCTCTACAAAGTTGTACTGGATGTGTTCATAAAACTCATAAAAGCAACTCTTAGTATCAAGACTTGTTAATCCATTATCTTTGTCCACCAAATTAAATGCGGATAATTAAGTTAACACTGCTCCGCACCAATGAAGGCCGTAAGTATTCGAAATGACCTAGCCAGTTACTCCTTTTAAGGCCTAGGCCGGGAAAGTGAACAAAAACTTTACAACAATGTGCAAAACA
This sequence comes from Epinotia nisella, assembly GCA_932294315.1. NCBI lineage: Eukaryota > Metazoa > Arthropoda > Insecta > Lepidoptera > Tortricidae > Epinotia > Epinotia nisella. The sequence goes on from OW028677.1 coordinate 2,291,637, forward strand.
GAATCATTTTGTTCTTACACCGAGCTATTGCGCTTTGAAGCATTTGGAAAACAATTCGGATGAAGAGTGAAAGGAAATCGTTAGACTCGCAGACACTCTATATTTGTATTATGTTTAGTTGTCTATGTAATTCGCCAAAAGTATTGAGCGCCCCACGTTTTCCTTTGTAACTTATGGATAAAGTATTATTTTTCAATTTCATAAATACACGAAGACGTAAAATATAATAAGTGTTTCCATGTGCAAAATATCATTTTGAAGATTGCTTTGCGTGTGATAACTGAAGCTAGATAACTAAAGAAAGAAAGTCAGGGTTTAAATTAAAGGTTTAATTGTATATATTTTTCACAGAATTTCCTTTAACGTCAATAAATATGACGATTTTTTCCGATAGATACACATCTTTCTATTATCAAATCTATTAAATGCATTTTTTAAAGTTTGACTTTTGTATGAAAACCGCATGGGTGTTAAAAACTTTTGACTTAGGCTGTATGTCTCGACGACAGCTTTAGCCTACCTAGTTGCTAGTGACCCTGGTCTACTAAGCTGAAGGTCCCGGGTTCGAATCCCGGTAAGGGCATTTTTTGTGTGATGAGACATTCTATGTATATGTGTATCTGTTTATCCATGTATGTATATCGTCACCTCATAGTACAGTCAGCATCATAATCATGTATACACTTTTCCACCTTATGTCTGAATAATAGGTAAAGTGCTAGAATGTATACATGTTTATGATGCTGACTGTACAAACTTTGCCTAGTTTGGTACTAGATCGATTTGTGTGAGATTGTGCCCAAATTTTTATTATTAATTTTTTAATACAAATTACCTTTTACTCTTTAATACCAATAATTTATCGTATGAAAGCGAGTAATTATAAAGGTGATAATTATTGTTTTATGGTTCTTCACAATCAGCCATTAGGTAGCTATATGACGTATACTAATGCAATATTAGGATTCTATAAGCTTGTCATTGAAATGTAATACATTAAACTAACTCAGTATAACACTTATAAGAAGGTATGAACATCAGGCGGTCTTATCGCTAAAGAGCAATCTCTCTCAGGCAGCCTTTGGGGTAGCGGAGACATTGGAACAATTGTATTAAAAGTAATAAAAGTAGATGGCAAAATAAAATTTTAAAAATAAACTTAACCTAATATATAGATAGAGATCTTAGAGCATACATAACTGGAGTAGCCATTCAGTAACTTGCCCCTCTGTAAAAAAAACCTTGCACAATGTGCAAAAAAACATACAAAGACAATTTCACAATCGATCACAAAATCGCCTCGCAAGAGAACACCGATCATAAAAATGCCCGCATGTTGCTGTAAGCACCTGATATTATAAACGTTCAACCGCTTCAAGCTTTTAATATATAATTGAGTTTCAATATCCTATTAAGATGCCCCCTCCCCCCCACCGCAAATACGACATAAGGCTACTCCAGTTATGTATGCTCTAAGATAGAGATCCATTTTCAATAACCTTCATTATATAAATGACACCAACAGTTGAAAGTGAACCGAACCAACGCCCTAGAACATTCCAATTCACATTTTAAAATAAGAATATTCGCCAAACTGCTCAAGAATAAGAAGTAATAAGCAGTTTTCTCTTTGGCGCCAAAATTGTCCGCCATAATAGCGGCGCGAGATAGCGCGCGCCATAAAAAGAGATAAACGACTTCTCTCTATTATTTTTGGTCTTTAACAAAGGGGATGTGTGCATATGTTCGTCCCGCTCCTTCGCGTGATCTCCGCGTATAACGCTCCTTGTCTTTGGCGAAAAACAAAAATGTGTCGCTCGCCCCCACCGCCTAATGTTCGTAAGGTGAAGGAACGCTCGCCTCCTTTGTAATTTGCCGGGGAAAAGTAATACGTGTCAATTAATGTTTTATTAAAACCGCAAATTGAGAACACTTGAATGTGCAAGTGCGTTATTAATATTTTAATAAGCTGAGCTCGAGAAATTTGATTATACATTGTAGTAAATAAAATACTTGAACGATATTGTGTGCTCGGGAAATCTTCATGTGCATAAGGTGGGTGTACTCAGTCTGAATAAGTAAATAATGATAGGAACACATTAAACGTTTGTGTGTAGGTACTTGACGAATTTGTTGATAAAGAATAGTGGAATACTAATCGGAACGAGGTCATTGGTACCAAGTGATAATAGATGGTAACTCTTCATATTATCCCGCAACGAAAACGAGGGCTAAAAGTTAAACATGTTTATCTGTGTGCCTGTCTGTGGCATCGTAGCTCCCAAACGGATGAACAGATTTGAGTGTTTTATTCGAAACTTCACAGGAGTATTCCTAATGATAAATGAGTAAATACATTTTTCAGGTTTTTTGAGAATTGAACCCCCAAAAGGAGGAAACGTGGTGACAAAGTCTGAAAATCAACATGGGTATTGTTTCTATGGTTTTTCGGGTCGCTGATTACTGATTAAGGTTTTCTTATGACGTTATCACGTAAAATTATCGTCCGTAAACCGTAAAAAATAACGAAATCCTCTCTTAACGAATACAATTACTTTAGTTCCTATTCCTAACCTGTATGGAACCAATACGACATAGGTGCCCGGAGACCAATTTGGTTCATCGCTTCGTTGGCAATGTGATTTCATTAGCTATCTTTTGAGCTTCCGAACCAAATTCGTACTGTAGGGAAAGAGGTAGAGTAATAAAACAATAGACTTTTCACCTCACTAGCTCGGAAAACCCTTTTTTATTCTTTAAAAACAGGTAGCAAAACTGCATTTTATCAACAAGAGTGCAAAGAAATTTAAATTTAATATTTGAAATCCAAACGTGTTAATCCAGTCCAGATAGGACAATTTTCGCCCATCTGATTTAAATTCAGGTGGTGTGGGACATATTTCCTTTTTGCTTCTTTTTGTCCTTTTTTTTTTTATTTGACTTTTTTTTACTTGTTTTTTTCTATGTTGACATATTTTCCGTTGTAATTATTTTATAGTATTTTCCTCGCTTTAGTTAGGTGAAAAGATTTGCGGTGCAAAGTTGTGTATTTTATGTCCCGTGTGTTGCAACACTCGCTACGCTCAGGATTCTAATTTTGAACCAATCGCTTCGCTCAGAATTCTATTTTCGAACCATAGAATCCATTCGCTAGCTCGTGTTTCAATTCCACACTCGTGGTTAAAATTCAGCTTTGCACCCTTGTACCTATAACAAATAACTATTTAACAAGTTTATTCAAGTACGTTGCAAGAGGTATGAGATTCGTGGCGCAGAGGCCAAAAGCCTCAGGGGGACTGCTTGACGTCTTTGAATCTTTTTGTATTTATAGACTTACCGACAGCTTGATTTTAAATGAGAATAGTGCTTCACAGCCAGCACTGTAGTGGTTGCATTAGTTGCATAGACGACATCTACATACAGTACTGACAAACTCTCTCTAAAAAAACCGGCCAAGTGCGTGTCGGACCACGCAAAACGAAGGGTTCCGTGCCTATTAAAAAGGTCGTATCGTCACAGAAATTTTACGGCACTTACGTCCTTTTCTTTGAGGAAGGCAGTTTTTCAGCAATATCTCGAAAACCTCTGAACTGATCTTGTTCAAAACAATTTTCGGTGAATGAAATTAATAAGCCCTATGTCCATGAATTTTTCCATATTTTTAAAATACACCGTTCAAAAATTAGAGGGGGGGGGACAGAATTTTAGTGACTTTCGGGGCGATTATCTCCGGCTCTATTCACTTAATCAAAAAAAAATGCTAAAAAACCTTATATTTATTTTGAAAGGCCTATCGATTGATGTGCCACACGGGGGGTCACAATGATTTTTTTTTTTTTTACTTTTAGTTTTATGTATGGAGTGCACCCCTAAAAATTTTTTTTTTGTCAATTTAATTACAAAACTATGTAGCGGCTAACAAAATACACCTTTCCATAAAATTTTATTCAAATACACCTTATAGTTTTCGAGTAAAATGCCTGTGACATACGGACAGACGGACAGACGGACAGACGGACAGACGGACAGACGGACAGACGGACAGACGGACATGACGAAACTATAAGGGTTCCGTTTTTGCCATTTTGGCTACGGAACCCTAAAAACCGGACAAGTGCGAGTTCAACTCGCGTGGTGAGGGTTCCGTAAAATATTGAAAATTTTCCCGTTACTTTGAATACTCAAACTTCTTATAGGTTTTCCTGTAATCTTTAGGCAAGGAACTATTTTCCATATTTTTTTCAGAATTTTAAGCCTAGTAGTTTCGGAGATAAGGGGGGGAATGGTCAATTTTCGTCTTATTTCCTAAATTACTTCAAATCTGTTTTTGCTAAAATTATAAAAAATATATATCTGAGATGCTTACAACAACATCTTTTATTTGATATGTCACACAATACAGTTTGCGAAACTTTTTTTTAAATTTTCCTGTTTACCCCCAAAAGTGCCCCCCTTGTTCAGAATTCATTAGTTTACTTTACACGTCCATCTTTGGGTCACTAATTTACATATGTGTATCAAATTTCAACTCAATCGGTCCCGTAGTTTCGGAGCAAATCGGCTGTGACAGACGGACTGACAGACAACCGAGTGATCCTATAAGGGTTCCGTTTTTTCCTTTTGAGGTATCGGAACCCTAAAAACGAAACCCTTATAGGAACACTTTGTTGCCCGTATGTCTGCCTGTCAAGACCCTTTATCTCGGGAACGCGTGGAGCTTACGAGTTCAAATTAAAACCCAGGTCTACGGCCCCTTGAAGCTGTGAAAAAATCAAACTTCAAAGGTAGCGTAAAAAAAAGAAAAGGCCGTTTATGCCGCAAAAAACGTATATTTCGACACTGAAGGTAATCAAAAGTTATAGGGTATTTTCTGTGGCCTATAACTATGAAATTTGGCAAGTAAATAATATCGTCTTATATTACAAGTACAGGGGATAATCTGAAAACTGTACATTTGTAATTAAATCCTAAAAAATGGAGTCTTTAAAGTGCGCAACCCTCGGTGGGCGAGTCCGACTCGCACTTGTCCGGTTTTTTTTTAAATAAATGAACAAAAATATTATTAATATAAAACTTGTACCTAAGCCTTTTACGTACTATGGGTACTAAGAGACGATATAATATACGTAAAGGTAAACGTCCGAGTGCTCGACGCTGTACTAGTGTATGGCATGGGCACTCTATGTCACAGTGACATGGCTTAAATTTGACTGAAGCAAAATCCTCTTAGTTCGAATTTAACACATATTGCTTTGACATAGAGTGCCCATGCCATATACTAGTACAGCTACTAGTATAGTATAGTACAGCGTCGAGCACTCGGACGTTTACCTTATATAAATAAATAAAATCTAGAACATACAGAAAATACCCATGACTCAGGAACAAATAGGAACCTAACTATTTAACCAGGATTAAACCCAGAATCTCTAGTTTGGTAGGCAGGGTCACTACAAACTAGACTTAAGCAAAGCGGTCGTCGAATAAAAACACACAGAGCACATTTTACAATGCACTTACTCGTATATTTGAAATTATAGCAGTTGGCCGAATTGCATCAAAGTGGTCCATTTTAAAAGCAACTCTACCGTGCAAGGTAGTGGATTCAAATTTCAATGTCAGTCTTATAAAAAGTCGGCCGCATTGAATAATCTCAAATATGTGGTTACGTTACGACGGAATAAAGGCACAAAGCGGCTCCGCCTTTATCAGTAACCGCCATTATGGCGGAATCTCCCCATTCTTTAAAACGATAGGTACCTACCTAACTTTAATACCGACGTCTCAGCCCGGGTGATAGTCTCAATATCATGGCGGGACAATGCCGTTTATGTATTGTTCGAAATATCTACGGACTACTTTCCGCCCGCAATTGCACGCATACAAACCGGAGCATAGTATTTATCTGCTTCTCTTTAGTAATAGTATTTGGACTAATTACTTATGACCAAAACAAACTAAACAGAAGCTCTTATTTTTTCGATGACACAATTATAATATATTTTACGGTTGTACATAATTTTAATAGAGAATCATTTAATATCGATACCTTAATGATAAAGTCAATACCGGTACCGCTTGTACCCTTTCCCATAACCCGCGACAAAGCGCGACAAAGCCGTTATCTGCCGCCATCATGCCGCTTAGTACGAAATAGTGCCTACGTTGTGCCACGAGGTTGGTAAGCCGTTTTTTACGAACGAGTCTATTAAATTTCATGGCTCGAGTTTGTAAAAAATCTTACCATCCGTGTCGCACACAATGTTTTTCATCACATTTGCGAAGAAATAAATAACTACAAAACACAGAAAAATATATGTTTCATACAACCGCGCAATCAAAAAATTACGAAATTGACAATTTCACTTCCAGATCAGTGCGAGTGGAGCGCACAGCTTCAATATTTCATTCAACCAATCACAGAGCAGTACAGCAGTATTCTTGCGGTGCGTGGCCAGCTAGATTTTTTCAACCTATCACAGAGCAGAATTCTTGTCGCGCGCGGCCAACTATTTGCTTAAACCAATCAGATCACATCGCGTTATGAAGCCCTTTACGAGCAAGTGTGATGAAAACGAATGAAAGTGGTGAACATTCTACACTCGATGATACAAATGCCTAACATGCGCATATTTTACAATAGTGAACCATTTAACGTCGATGCCTAAATGAATTCATTTTACGGTAAAGTCAATAGATACCGGTACCGCTTCTACCCTTTCCCGTAACCCGCGACAAAGCGCGACAAAGCCGTTATCTCCCGCCATTATGCGGTTATCGCGCGCCGCGACACTTCCCTTTTTCTTTTACAGTCACGTCTGGCCCAGGTGGAGATAGCTGGCTACGTGTTTGTTTCCTCGAGGCTCGTAAATTTTGTTTACGTTGGGAAAGAAGGTCGTACTTAACTTATGTTTTTCATGGATAGGGATATTTGGCAGCGATAAAATCCTGCACTAGAAATCTGTCGTAAAATAAATAGGCTTTCTACTGTAGCAATGTAATTTTAAAATTTTATAATACTCTGATACCTACTGAAATGATATATTGTATACTGTTTTGAAAAAATGACACCTCGCCGAGTTTTTTACGCCGGTTCTTCTCGAGGCAGAGGTTTACTTTCCGAACCGGTGGTAGTTTATCGACATTCATAGGTGCATGTAATATGCCTAAATTGAAGAATAAATCACTTTGACTTTGACTTTGACTTTGACTTTTTTTCAGACATGCTATTAAATATCAATTGGCGTGACTTATGTTTATCATAATAGGCTGCGAAGTAGGTATGACGTTTCGGTGGCGGCGAGATGAGAGGCCCATATTAAAATTCAATATAACAATTCAAGGTCTGCAAAGTGAATTTTGTGAAACAACATTAATCATGGCGTTCAGCCACTGAATTTTTTTTTGTGGTTTTATTTGATAAAAGCACTAAGTATGCATACCTTACGCCATTTTACATTAAGGTAGAAGTACTAGTGCCCGACATGTCAACAGAAAATACTTATTTGAATCACGATATTATGCTCATTTAAGATGTATTAAACAGTTTCATACGGTTTGGGAGACGAGGTATTTACTCAAGTTACTGATATGGAATTCGTTTCATATGGTGATCTTATAAAAACTCCTGATAATCGCTAGTTAAATTATATTCGTCGAGTACTAGTACCGCGTCGGGCACTAGTACTTCTACCTTATATTATGCACTTCTACGAAACAAAAACTGCAAAAACATGGTCCTGTTTTTAGCAAGTGCAATGAGAGGAAATTAAAATTGCTCGGCCTTCGCTTACTACAAAATGATAGCATGAAATTCTTTATTCACCTAATATCCGATAGTTAGAATGTACACTTACCTAATTTCTAAACACAAACCTTTTTTAAATAACTATTGTAAGCTTGAAGCAGTGTGCAGCTTTCATTTTCTAAACAACTTAGAAAAGTTGAAAGTTGCGTAGCGATTCTGGGCACTGAATGTTACGTGGCAGTGATTGTGTTAACTAGCTTAACACAATCACTGCCACGCTACGCGCTACGCTCGTAGCCGATCCCGGTGGTTTTCCCGCTAAGTAGCGGAAAGCGCCTACAGCGGGTTCCCGGGTACGGAGGGTGTGAAAGTGTTTAAGAGTGCTTTTCTTCCTTGTTGCATTGCATTGCCTTGGGGCGCCCTGTAGGTACAGTCGCCATCAGATATATCAGAGCGGCGAAAGCGCTCACAAATATCTGAACACGTCTCTAATGCATCGACAATAGCGACGTGTTCAGATATTTGTGAGCGCTTTCGCCGCTCCGATATATCTGATGGCGACTGTACAAACATAATAAAATATCGTAATTTTATAATTTCTGACTAACTTGTTCTTTTACTCGTAAAATCAAACATAAACAAATCATATATTTTTTTATAAGAGGTTATTGCACCGTATAAATTCGGCATTCATCCAAGAAATATTAAACTGCGTTCAATCAACAAGATAATTCGTCCTCGGCGTGAATCAGCTAATTAAGGAAAAGAAAACGCCAAGAAAAGCTGAGAAAACTCGGCGAAAACAAGAAATTTTCCGGAGTGGCGCAGGGACGGACTCGATCGGTCGGGAATAATGTTTTTTTTGACGTTTGCGAGAGGGTGTTATAAGTTTAACGTGTCTGTGTATCTGTGTGTCTGTGTATCTGTGTATTTGTGTATCTGTCTGTGGTATCGTAGCTCCCAAATTAATAGACCGATTTGAATGCGGTTTTTTTTGTGTTATAGATAACTTTAACCCGAGTGTTCTTAGCCATCTTTAATCAAAATCGGTTCATCCTTTTTGAGATATTGAACTTTGAAATGAAAAAATCGGGGGGTTTTCAACTTTTCTAAGTTGTAGGTAGTTATTCCGATTCCATTTACGCTCGTCATATTTTTTTAAAATTGTTTTCATGCGATAACAATCGCATAAAAAAGTACAAATAATAATTTGTGTTTTATTTATTACGTATAGGTTACGCATTTGACCACTATCTCACCTGATGGTAAGTGATGTTGTGGTCGAGGATGGTATATGCATACCTAGATAGTGCCTATTCACTCTCGTCTTGAAAAAATCCAAGTTATACGTAGCTGGGAAAAGGTTTTCCGGATGTAAGTTCCACACTTTAGCTGCCCTCGCGAGAAAACTGGAAGCAAAAGCGCTTCGTGCGAATCAGTGGTGAATATGCAACATAAGGGTGGAAATCATGAAATACGATATTCACCGTTGGCATGTAAAAGTGCCCTTGTGGCCTTTTGCAGAATAAATGTTTGATTTTTGATTTTATTCTCTTTTTTGTTTTATTTTAATCAACTGCCCGCACCTACAAGCTTTTTTGTTTAGCCCTGTGGTTGACTGGTAGAGAAGGCCTTAAGGCATTAAGTTCGCCTTTTGTACTTTTAGGGTTCCGTACCTCGAAAGGAAAAACCGGAACCCTTATAGGATCACTTTGCTGTCCATCCGTTCATCCGTCCGTCTGTCAAAACCCTTTTTCTCAAGAACGCGTGGAGGTATCAAGCTAAAATTTATATCAAATACTCAAGTCTACTGTCCGTTAGAGCTGTGAATAAATCAAACTTCTAAACCAACGCAATCAAAAGATACAGCCGTTTATGCCGCAAATTTCCGCAAATTTTCGAAACTCGCAAGGGAATCACAACCTACAGGGCCTACTTCCCGTGAACTCGGAATCTTGAAATTTGGTACGAAGCAACGTCTAGATTATAGCACAGATAAAGGAAAAAATTTCGAAAACCGTACATTTTTAGTTACATCATATAATAAAAATATTTTTAATAATTTTAAAGTTACTACCCCTTTCCTCATGAACGCGTAGAGGTATTAAATTAAAATTCCAATCAAATACTCTATAATACCATTAAGCTGTAACAAAATCAAACTTCTACGGACTCGCACTTGGCCTGTTTTTATTTATATGTGCAATAATTTTAAATAAATAAAATATTAATACAAAGTGTCAGAGTCCGCGCCCCGCTGGAGCGTCCGTGTCCTCCCCTGAATGGCCGCTAACAAACTCTTTCACAAAAACACAATAATTACTTTAAGCCGTATAAAAACGCTTTCTCCGCGACAAGGGCCTTAATTCACCTCCAGCGTTATTATATTTCGGCACAAAGACGCTTTGTGACAGCCCTGATTTCTGGATTTAATTTTAAAATGTTTTTAGGGCTGCGCCGAACCTTGGAGCGTTTTGTTTTTGGGTCGATCAACTTTTTCTTATCAGAAATGAGGCTATCCGCAGCAGAACCAAGGTAACCGATATAGCCCTCCGAATCGCTAAACTTAAGGGGCAGTGAGTGGTACATTGCACGTAGAACCGATGCCCGTTGGGGCGGAAAGGTTCTTGAGTGGCGACCACGTACCGGAAGGCGCGGCGTGGGTCCCCCACAAGGTGGACTGATGACCTGGTAAAGGTCGCGGGAGTGCGCTGGATGCGGGTGGCGCAGGACCGTTCACTTTGGCGCTCTTTGGGGGAGGCCTATGTCCAGCAGTGGACGTCTTTCGGCTGATATGATAATGATGATGATGATGAACTTTTTCTTATTGTTATATTTTCCCGGTAAGCCAAGAGGCAACAGTGACAGAGTTTCTTAAACTAAATATTATAAATTGGACTCCTATCATACTAAGGAGATGCGTCACCATGGATTAGGTTTACCAATATAACAAAAACACGTGTTTAGTGGATTCAAATCCCATAAAATCTTAGTTTTAAAGAGTGACCCAGGAGATGCAACGAGCAACAAGAAATAGTTGATTGGCCCTTTTAACGTTTTTAATTGCAATATATTAAGTACATATGGCGAGAGTTAGTCATAAAATTCTCAAGTAAGATACCTACGTAAGAGATTTTGAATAAAGAAATACAGATAGCGGAGCTGCCGGCGCAGTTTTCCCACCGTATTACAAAGAATGAAGGCAATCCCACGGAATATGTCCATCCATTAAGCCCATTCTATAGTACACAGACATACATTTTGAAAACGGATCTGTGGTTCCGGAGATTACCCCTAAAATAGAATCACTGTCCAATCTATGAATGAATGAATGAATGAATGAATGAATGTCGTTTATTCACCAGAAACATATGGTACATACAGATGTTACAATCAATTAGCGTCCCTAAATATGTTTCGCCAAAACAGGCATGTGAAAATTTTATGTCATAAGTTAAATTAAGAATTGTAATATAAAAATTAATGAATCCAATTAAAACTGAGTACTTATGCTTTGTTTGTTCAAAATTAAAATTAAAATATATCAATCTGTTTTCAAAATCAGCATGACAAAATAAGTTAAAATAAAATTTGGTAAAAAATTAATAAACATTGTAGATACAGTTCTTAATATAAATTAAAACATGTCAATCAAATTAAAAAATAAAATGGTAGATAACATAATTACATTAAAAGAAAATAATACAAATGGGTTAAAATGGCCAAATTTGTGCATTTTTAACCCCCAACGCAAAGAGAGGTTACAAGTTTAACGTGTCTGTGTATCTGTGTGTCTGTGTATCTGTCTGTGGTATCGTAGCTCCCAAACGGATGGACCGATTTGAATGCGGTTTTTTTGTGTCATAGATAATTTTAACCCGAGTGTTCTTAGCCATGATTCATCAAAATCGGTTCAGCCGTTTTTGAGATATTGAACTTTGAAATGAAAAAATCGGGGGTTTTTCAACTTTTCTAAGTTGTTACCTGTCAGTTTAGTTCGCCTAATTGTGGATTCTATTTTACGTAAATTTTTACAAAGCAATCTCAGTAATTTTTTCTCTTTATAATATTGAAAGTAAATTCAAGATTATGATTAATATTAAAACTAAGTTAAATCTAAAAAAGTACCGAGGACGCTGGCGGCATTTCCTCGCTGAATTGCAATGCTGATGCGTTGCGCGAGAAAGCCGCCAGCTCTTCGGTCACCAGTTACATCGACCAGACGTTTCGCGATTTCTGCAAATAACTTATGCGCACTGGGACCCCACGGACCGAGGGTCTCGACGCCAAAGGGTACAAAGTCGTACTCTCTGCCGAGGCCTCTATATTTATTACATTTCAGATTTTCGGCGTTTTCCGCCGCTGCACCCGCTTTAGAAGTAGACTTTTATAATATTACCTTGAGTATGGAATGACTGCTGCGCTGATGAATTGATGATGGATACAGAAGCCACTCCTGAATAACACATCATAAAACCATCATGTTTGACCCCATTAGAACCCGTTTTAAGATTATTTGAATTTTGATGACCGCAAAGAAGTACAGTCCAGGTCAAAAATTATGTTTATAATAAGATGAAAACGTATACATATCTTTGACCTCGACTGTTCCAAAAATGTATTTTATTAGAAACTTATTAAGGTGTTTTAGATTCATTCATCAGCAATATCTCTCTCAGCCAGCCGTGAGCGGCTGCGGCATATTTCCCAGATACCACGAAGTCCCGTTTTATAAAAGCTAAAAATATTTGCTAAACATTACAAAGCACTTTCAACATTTCATCCATTCATGCAGCTTATGAACGCGCGAGCACCATTAAATTTCTAACTACTTCGAGAAACTCGCAAACGAACCGCCATTGAGGGGCTTTTGAATTTTATATTTGTCTGAACGCTGTGTTTAGAACTTACTGACCGTTAGGCACTTAAATATGTATTAAGCATTGAATTTGGTATTTAATCATTTTGAAATCCAGAGTTGAATTTGGAAGACCAGCACTGGCAGAAAAGCCAGCATCGTGCTGAGTTGGGTGCGTTTCGGGACACGGCATACGTTGACTTTTTCTTGTCTTTCTAGTTTGCTTGTTAGTGTCGCGAATAAATGTTTGATTAGGTCTGATCCAGAAATTATCCTAAATATTAAGGTTATTTAGAAGAGCCAATGTAGCTGAGCGGTAAGGGTACGCGACTTTCAATCTGTAGGTAGTAGGTTCTAAGATTTCTAACCCCTCGGGTCGAAACCCTGCTCGTAGGCACTACTGAGTTTTCCAAAAACTTAAATACTAAAAATAGGAATCGGGTATTTGGACATACTGAGACTGGACCTTTATGGGCATTGGATTTTCAGTCACGCATCATCTTCATTAAAATCCTGCATCGAATCGTCTCTTACACAATCCATACCTTTTTCTTGGCCTACGTCATCATAACATATTATGTCTCTGCAATTTCTAAATGATACTGCCACCAAAAATTGGGTGTGCATAGTAGCCTAGCAGCCGAGGACGGTTTTAAGACACTCAAAGCTCTTCATATAGAAGAAGTGGACCTCGGGCTGGACCAAAAAGCTCTGGAAATCCAGCAGGAAGCAACTCAGAATTATATCTGGGGTGTTATCAGGTCACTTGGGGGTCAAGGATCTCTGGGCCAAGATGGGACTATCGGATAGTGTAGACTGTAGAATGTGTGGCGAGGAGGATGAAACTATGCGCACCCTTAGAATGAAACCGACCGAACTCAAAAAATCGACAAAATGAGTTAGCAACACATATCGACTCAAAATTACATACTGCATCAAGATGTGTTGCTAACTCATTTTGTCGATTTTTGAGTTCGGTCGGTTTCATTCTAAGGGTGCGTATGGAACACTTACTGTGTGAATCTCATGCCCTTGGCAAACAAAGAATGAATCACTTTGGTAACGGCTACCCGCAACCAAAGGAATTCAAGGTGCTATTTTCAATCTTATATCAAAACAATAGAGGTAAACAGTAGGTGTCAACTACTAAGCATTAAGGTGTCGAGCATTGGGACATTTGGGTTAGTTTCTTTGGGCAGTACCTCTGAAGGAACGCGAAGATAATTTACTCGCAGTAGTTGCTTCCAAATGAACTAATGCGAACAACCACCAAATCTCAAAATGATTAAAGCTAATAGCTGTGTTATTTACGAGTCGGTGAACGCGCGCTACAAAACTTTATAATAACAGCAACACATTATGCAGTTTGGTGGAGGGAGCGTAAATTCGGCTTAATTCATTAGGAGCTCGACAGACGCTAAGTGTAAACTAGGCTTAAGCACTTACAAGATGTTGCCGATGTCGAGATAAGTCACACTGGAAGTGACTTAAGGCTGCATATTCGAGAAAAGGTTTTCCTCTTTTCGACTTTATTTCAATGCCCAGAATGTTCAAAAGTAAGGAACTTTATTCCGATACTAAAATAGTTACCTATTTGTGTCTCAAGGCAGCAGAATGATGTATTTACGGTGAGGGCGGTACATTCAATCCAGAGTGAAGCGAAGGATTCTAAGTTAGAATCCTGAGCGTAATGAAGGATTCAAGCGTTAACGCCCATGACGAAAATAATTTTGCTCCTGATTACACGTAGGTACAATTTTTCACACCGACTATGAGGAAAATATAACATTCATTGATAGTTTTGATTTCAGTAAAACGGTATAATTTATTGACACAATTTATTTAAATATTACAAAAAATTCATAAATTTTCATATAGTCCTCATCGATTTCGATGACGGTGACCCTAGCAATTACGGATTTGCCCTATTGTGAGCTCAGATGTGGCTGGCTAGGCCAAACTTACTTTTAAAAACTCTATTGCCAGGGGGACAGTAGAGTTGGCCAATTGTGTTATAGTTGTACACGTAGGATGGTTTAGGCCTCTCTTTTCGCAATTGGCGTTTTGCATTCTAATGTTGCCAAGCAGTTCTCTATTTTATTATAACCTGTGTTCAACTGGCACGTTGCGTAAATTCAACATGCCAATGAATAAATTAAATAAAACCGGACAAGTGCGAGTTCAACTCGCGTGGTGAGGGTTCCGTATATAATCTAAATTTCATAAGTTTTTTTGAATACTCAAACTTCTTATAGGTTTTCCTGTAATCTTTCGGCAAGGAACTATTTTCCATATTTTTTTCAGAATTTTAATTCTAGTAGTTTCAGAGATAAGGGGGGGGGGGGGGTGGTCAATTTTCGTCTTTTTTCCTAAATTACTTCAAATCTGTTTTTGCTTAAATTATAAAAAAATATATCTCCGATGCTTACAACAACCCCTTTCATTTGATATGTCACACAATACAGTTTGCGAAACTTTTGTTTTTCCAATTTACCCCCCAAAAGTGGCCCCCTTGTTCAGAATTCATTAATTTACTTTACGCGTCCATCTTTGGGTCACCAATTTACATATGTGTACCAAATTTCAACTTAATCGGTCCAGTAGTTTCGGAGCAAATCGGCTGTGACAGACGGACAGACAGACATCCGAGTGATCCTATAAGGGTTCCGTTTTTTCCTTTTGAGGTATCGGAACCCTGAAAAGTAGCTTGAACAGAAAAGTAGCATTTTGGTCTCTCTCGTCGTGGAGCAAAACTTACTTTTCCGAATGAAAGGTGTGAAATAGTATAATTATGTAGTCAGAGCTTACACATACAATTACAATTTTCTAATTAAGTATATGCAAAGATTTGTTTTCTGATAGAATTAATTTCAAACAGCAAACGAATGTGATACGAAGTTGAATGCTTTATTGTGATTTGCCATTTAGGTACCTACAGTCAGCAGCAGAAGTGAATATTCAGGGTTTCCTCTGGTGAGCAACCCTAGAAATTGTGTGCCACATCCGGCACGCATAGAGCGTGGTCCCGCGAATTTCCCCGCGATCTAAATTACGTTGCAAGTTGGTGCTAATCGGGCGCAAGTTTTTCAATAAACCACCGCTATCGCGCGCTGATTTACGCGCGGATGCGTCGCGTCGTGCGGGCTGTGATCGCGTTATGATTTACAAATTGAAATTTATACAATGTTTGCTACAGATCTCTGATTTGGTTTTTACAAACACAAAAAATACACATACAAAATATTTTATTTGTTAAACATAGGTATGTATATCGGTGTTTAAGTTTATGGATTGTATCACCATGTCTTGCCTGTTAACACGTTCACGGACTGTACGGCCCCAGGCGTAAATTGAGACCCTCGTGATACGGCACTACGGCTGTGGCCGGTGATCTTCACCGCGACGAATCTGCCACTCCGTCCACGGGCGACAAATTCTCATAGGATTATAATGAAGGCGGACATGTTGTGCCGCTTTAGGTTCATTACAATTTTTCCTAATGCCGCAGCAAAAGGTTAACCCACCTCAATTTTACATGAGGGGAATGACGCGTGCTGTGACAAGTGACACAATACGTCTGTACACGTTACGGCTGTGGCCGTGCTGCCAAAAAATGTATGATTTTTTTATGTGCCACATCACACAATTTTCAGAACGGTGCTGTGTTCGTGAACGTGTTAAGGCATACAAATAGCCACAAAATTGCAGACTTACGTACTAAATATAAAATCGTTAATAGAGACCTAAAACATCTGCCAGGCCTTACTTGCTGTACATTAATACTGAAAAATATAGATTATATTTAGGTAGCTACCTACATTACAGTTTACAATGCATCTCTAGATTAAACTTGCGCTACAAAAGGAAAACTAAACAATCGTAATAACAGACATTGCTTGCATATATATAATTGGGTATATTTTTTTTTATTATTTAAATATATTCTTAGAATTAGTTAAGATACAGTGTTACATTCTTCATCTTTTCGTCCAATATCCCGCAGTGTCTCATCTCAAGACGAGAGTCTTAGACCAGTGTGTGTTGCCAGTGATGACATATGACACTGAAACTTGGTCGCTTACTATGGGCCTCATAAGAAGGCTCAAAGTCCCCCAAAGGGCAATGGAGAGGGCTATGTTAGGAGTTTCTCTGCGTGATCGCATCAGAAATGAGGCTATCCGCAGCAGAACCAAGGTAACCGATATAGCCCTCCGAATTGCTAAACTTAAGTGGCAGTGGGCGGGGCACATTGCACGTAGAACCGATGGCCGTTGGGGCGGAAAGGTTCTCGAGTGGCGACCACGTACCGGAAGGCGCGGCGTGGGTAGGCCCCCCACAAGGTGGACTGATGACCTGGTAAAGATCGCGGGAGTCCGCTGGATGCGGGTGGCGCAGGACCGGTCAATTTGGAACTCTCTGGGGGAGGCCTATGTCCAGCAGTGGACGTCTTTCGGCTGATATGATGATGATGATGATGATGACAGTGTAAAGCCATTATTTAACAACCTGGGAGGTATAATATTCGCTACCTACCAGCCGAGCTCTATCATCAATCGCGTCGCAAAAGTAAAGCATTCGTCCCTCACACGAATGTATAAATGTGAGAGAAACAGATACTATACGATTATGTTGGGCATATACTCGATCATGCTGCATTCAGCATCATAAACATATATACACTTTTCGGTAATAAGGTCAAAGAATGTATACATGTTTATGATGCTGTTAATAATATCTTTGTCACTTCTCATGCTCGAAAAGTGTGTCATAATATTAGGCTTAGCAAGCGGAGCTAAAGTAGTACATTTAGCCCCTAGGGAAAATATGTGTGTGTATAGATTTGAATACAAGTGGTCAATACCACTCGTTTTTCAATTTTCTATTGCTATTTCAAAATAACTTTTCATACTTTTAACCCCCCACGCAAAAAGAGGGGTGTTATAAGTTTGACGTGTCTGTGTGTCTCTCCGAAATGAATGGACCGATTTTAATGCGGTTTTTTTTGTCCGTAAACTGACGTGATCGAGATTGTTCCTAGCTACGTTTCAACAAAATCGATTAAGCCGTTTTTGATGTATTGAACTTAGAAATAAAAATGTCGGGGTTTTTCAACTTTTCTTAATTGTAGGTATAGTTTTTAACAGTTTTCGAGTTGAAGAGTCGCTCGAAAGTTAAAAATCGGTCCCTTGATACGTTACGCGAGAATGCCGCCAACTCTTCGGTAACCGCTACATCAACCAGACGTTTCGCGACTTCCGCGCATAACTTAATGCGCTGTCTAATTGAATACAAGACATCTCAATCTATGCATCTTATTGAAGCCGGCAAATCTAACCCGAGTTCGGTTGATGGGTAAACTTTTATCTCTTAATTAAGCGCGCGGAGATGAACCCAGATACCATCAAATACATCGCCACTTCGTAGCGGTGATTAGCGTTCGTGATATAGCGATATTTATGGAGTGGAAGTCAGCAGAGTATACAACGTAATTAATCTAATACTAATATTATCTATACTAATATTATAAAGAAGAAAAGTCTGTGAGATTATACCTTGGTAAGTTTATAAGGTAACTAGCTTCTGCCCGCAAATTCGTCCGCGTACGTACTTGATAATTAAAAAAACCGGACAAGTGCGAGTTCAACTCGCGTGGTGAGGGTTCCGTATGTAATCTAAATTTCTTAAGTGTTTTTGAATACCTAAACTTCTTATAGGTTTTTCTGTAATCTTTAGGCAATGAACTATTTTCCATATTTTTTTCAGAATTGTGGCATTTGACAGGTGGTAAATTTTCGTCTTATTTCCTATATTACTCCAAATCTGGTTTTGATAAAATTATAAAAAAAGTACGAGTTGGATTTTAGTTTTCCCATACATTTTGAGACCCAGCGCCTGATGAAGGCAACGAACAAAATTGACACAATGGTCTCCATACAAAGTTTCATCCCCTTTTTCGTCCCTAAAAGGGATGAAATTTGACATAGATTATAGCCCATGTCCTATTCTGATATATAAGGTACATAACTTGAAAGTTTCATATAAATTCCTTGATCCCAAATATGTATATTTAGACACTAAGTTTGTGATTCTAATTGATTTAGAACTCGAGATATTAATAATTAACTATAATTCGAAATGGCCGCCATAAAAATTAAAGATGGCCGACGGAGGAGTTGGTTCCTATCAAAAACTTAAAGCTATGGATCTAACAAGTAGGTACCTGAAAAAAAAATGGTGCTTTTGTCCAGCGTGTCCACATTATCACCTGAAACTGCCCTACTAAAGGTCCGGCCACACCGATGCTCAAAAAACGGATACGGTACGGAATCGCAGTGACATATGACGTTATTGACATGGAATTTCATACTAGGTAGACCCGTATCCGTACCGTCACTGTTTTTTGAGCACCGGTGTGGCCGGACCTTAATAGAGTCATTCTCGTACTATTAGGTCACTCGGCAAGCCTCTTGGCCTAAACACGGTACTCGACTTTAAGATGTCAAATCAAAAACAATCAAAATTCTTATTATGTTAATGTTATTTTCTAGGGCTAATACGTGAATTAGTTAGGTAATTTATTAATTGAATATGTTATAGTATAAATAATCTTCACAACACATTTAATTATATTATGAATCTAGATGTAAGAACCACAAATATTGAGTGTCCTTTACAGGGTGTCATGTACCTACCACCCTATACTCTTAACACCTCAATGTACTATGAACATGACTACAATATAATATAATAATGAATAAAGAATAAAGAAAGAGCCCTCATTGTGTAACGATTGTATAAAATTGATTTGATTATAACAAAAATAAAACCATACACATAAATTTTATTGATGTTCCTTCTAGGCAAAAGAAATTAGTTTATTTAGTATCAATCTCACAGATGAATGGGCTTAATAGGTCACAGGGAGCGAAGAAATAGGTACATTTGTTTACTGAATACAAAATAACTTTATTGACGGTCCTTGTAGCCGGATGATTGTAAACTGAGTAGATATCAAATTATTTCGGATTAATCTCACAGATGAACGGGCATATTTGTTCACAGTAGGCATCGTTGAGGAGTCCGGTCCGGTGTATGGAGCCACATAACTCGATCCTATTCCCAGTGCCTGTAGTAGGTTCTCCGCGGTCCCAGCCTGTGAAGCCAGCTTCCTCAAGTGTGGCTCCTAGAAATGGTTTCAAATAAATATTGATAACAATCTTACACAACCCGACTTAGCCCCATAGTAAGCTGTATAATATAGTAATTTGAATAAAAAATTTATGAAAAAAGACGTTTTTGGAAAAATTACATTAATGGGTCGTTCTTCTTTTTTACCGACAATGAACCGAGGTTTTTCTGTTTTTTTGGTTTTTGAACTATCGAAAATTGTAGTTTTGAAGTGCGATTTAAAAAAAATGCATAGGTTTCTTCATTAGAACTAATTAAAGTTTCCTTTCTGGCCAATATAAATATTTATTTACGGTTGGTTTCTAAAAAAAAACATGTGACAAAGTGGACTCTTTCAGTGAGGACAACATTTTGGTTTACCACTCTGTCAGGGCATTCTACGAAAAAAAAAACAGTAGTTAGAGAAAGTGAAATATTAAATATCACTAATTAATAAAATAATATGGACGTTCATTCGAACATTATAAAACCGTAAACATCATTACTCAAATGAGATGACGTAATAAGACGAAGGACAGGCTATTGTCGGTCGAAAAGAAGAACGACCCTAATACTTACATAGGTAAAAAAAAATTGCAGTTAAAAAATAATTAAACAAATAAATAATTGAAAAGTGCAGGAGTGAAGTGTTCAGGCATTGTCATGTTTAGTGTGTAAGTTAGTGTTTAAGATTATATGTAGTTCACATAGCATACCTAACATAGTTTTAACATAGGTACTTAACACTAGTTAAAATGAGCGCGGTCTCGCCAACAAACTGTTATCGCAGTTTGGCGAGTAACATAACATTGTTAATTGTTTTGTACTTTTGATAAATTAATAAAAAAATAAGCTTAATAGGGCATGTGTAATGGGTACTAGATATATTAAATAGATATACTTCATACATAGAAAACATCCAAAGACTTGGAAACTAATCATCATGTTCATTAAACAGATATTTGCCTTTACCGGGATTCGAACCCGGGACGGTCAGTTTCATAGGCAGAATCACTACCCACTAGGCCAAACTGGCCGTTAAACATATCCACAGTTATAACTAACTCGTAAATGAAAGCCTATTAAATAATTAAATAACGTCAATTAGAATTTTGGTCAAGTGCGAGTCGGATTTTTAGTTTTCCCATACATTTTAACACCCAGCGCCTGATGAAGGCAACGAGCAAAATTGACCCAATGGTCTCCATACAAAGTTTCATCCCCTTTTTCGTCCCTAAAAGGGATGAAATTTGACATAAATTATAGCATATGTCCTATTCTGATATATAAGGTACATAACTGGAAAGTTTCATATAAATTCTAATAGTTTTTGAGATTAAGTGGTACGTACATCCATCCATACATCCAAACTTTCACGTTTATAATATTAGTAGGATAACAATCAAATCCTCACCATAAAGAGTCGCCCACTCTCCGTCATCCCATTTCCTGAAGCCAACGAAGGCATGCTTCTGTTCATCTGCCCCAACAATCGTGCCGTCTGGGTTCTTGGCGTAAAGTTCCTTGAGCACGGTGGACTCTGTGGCGTCGTTTATAATGGCAAGATGGCCGCCCTCGGCGTGGCACGCGGCCACGGCCGGACGCCAGTTCTTCGCGACCCGGTGGAACTTGTAGCAGCTGCCGGTGCGTGGTTCATACTCGTACCCTGGAGATAACACTTGTTTTAGAGTATTTTTGGAAAATTTAGTATCAATTATGTACGCGAATAAGGTAAAGGTTACTGTAATAAAAGAGGAAAGTTAAAAAAGTATGCCATGCCATTAACATTGGTAAAAACGTATCTAGAAATGCTCTTTACTCTGCTGTACCGTAATTAGATGTTGACATCCAATGGGCGGTAAAAAAAATGCTCAAGGATATATTTTCAGGCTCAGAGTATATTTCCTGTTACCACCACAGACTTAGACTGAGAGTGTTTGGAAAGTAGGTACATATATTCATAGACTAAATGATATACTATCTACTTCCCTTCGGAAGCCGGCCGAGCGGTAAGGCCTTGATTGTAGACAAACGACTATGGAAATGATCAAGAATGTACATGAAATGAAATGATTTACTTGCGCACGGTGTTTTACGGTGGTCAGCACTTTCGCTATAAGGACGTGCTCAAACGACATCTGAAAGCCTGCGCTACCGATCCTGCGTGTTGGGAGGAGCTAGCTGCAATCAATATTTCTACAATCTTTAGAAAGGTTAAATCTTTTGAAGAGAACCGCTTGACATCATTAGACACAAAACGCCAATTGCGAAAAGGGAGGCGTAAAAAGTGTCCAACTGGCCAACTCTACCGTCCCCCATGCAAAAGAGTTTCTAAAAGTAAGTTTGGCCTACACACTACAGTTAGACACAATGGGACAAATCCGTAATTGCTAGGGTCGCCATCATCGAAATCGATGAGGAGGACTATACATATACATATATATATGGCGTTGACATGATATATGGCATTGTTTAAGTCAGCAACGTCATATATCTTCGTGTTTGATTGATATCCAAGGGCCCACACCGTCATAATTGTCGTGCCATAAACGCCTACTCACCCTTAGAAAGGCATCTGGTGTCCTTGCGGCAGAAGTACGGCAGCATGCTATGGCAGCTGACGTCGGCCAGTGCGCCCGCGCCGGTCATCGCCAGGCAATCCTCGTCCAAGTTAGAGTTGTCCGGTTCGCCGTCGGCCCATTTTAGCTGCATGTCAACGAACGGCACCCCTATCGAGCACAAAACAGTTACATGTAAACGTATTTCCAAAAGGAGTAAGCGAGCATATGGGATTACATTTTCAGTGCCACTTCAGGTAGTTGAAGATTTAAAATTGAGACAATTTGATGTTGTTTGATGATGCTGATAGGTAGCTTATCATCCGAGTTACCAGGATGAATTGCAAAACAATTGTACATAGTTAAGGGCATTAATGTAATCTATGCTTTAACTTTTTCCATTGTTTAACGAAAGTTACTTATTATAAATTATATGGGTATTTGCCGTTACACAATGGAAAAAAGTTATAGCGTAGATTAGATCAATTCTCTTAACCATGTTAATTTTTTTTTGCAATCCACCATCGTCGAGATTACCTTCCCCAATTAAGTAGGATGTTTATGGTAAGCTGTTAGCCATTTTAAAGCTAAAGTTTTCAATTTAGCTGCATATGAGCTTTTCCGTAACTACGGTAGCCTAGTGGTTCAGGCATGCGGCTGTCAAGCGGCGGTCGTGGGTTCGAATCCCGGCTCGTACCAATGAGTTTTTCGGAACTTATGTACGGAATATTGACCGTTAGCTTTTCGGTGAAGCAAAACATCGTGAGGAAACCGGTCTAATCCCAATAACGGTTAATTTTCCCTCTGGGTTGGAAGGTTAGATGGCAGTCGCTTTCGCAAAACTAGTGCCTATTGCCTAGTGCAACAACCTGGGCAACCTTACTGTCGTTTCGTAGATCTCACGGTTCTAAATAATACACTGATAAAA
This sequence comes from Epinotia nisella, assembly GCA_932294315.1. Taxonomy (NCBI): domain Eukaryota; kingdom Metazoa; phylum Arthropoda; class Insecta; order Lepidoptera; family Tortricidae; genus Epinotia; species Epinotia nisella. The sequence goes on from OW028677.1 coordinate 2,314,895, forward strand.
ATGTATGTATTTTAATTGCCTTACGATAAATAAATAAATAAATGCCAAATCTTGTGTTTAGGTGTCGAAGCGGACCCCTGAATAACGCTAGGAAGATGACGTTGTGCTTTTCCGTCCCTTACGGTGGCAAGCGAACGGCTTCGCTTTGGGATTCTTCCTTTAAGTATCATCATCATCGTATCAGCCGAAAGACGTCCACTGCTGGACATAGGCCTCCCCCAAAGAGTGCCAAAGTGACCGGCCCGGCCCTGCGCCATCCAGCGGACACCCGCGACCTTTACCAGGTCATCAGTCCACCTTGTGATGGGCCTACCCACGCTGCGCCTTCTGGTACTTGGTCGCCACTCGAGAACCTTCCCGCCCCAACGGCCATCGTTTGTACGTGCAATGTGCCCCGCCCACTGCCACTTAAGTTTAGCGATTCGGAGGGCTATATCGGTTACCTTTGTTCTGCTGCGGATAGCCTCATTTCTGATGCGCTCACGCAGAAACCTTGATTACTTGAGATTATTTAAGTTCTTCAAAGTAGTCCATTCAATAAGCAACTCTACCGTCTAAGGTCTCCCTCATCTAACTACAGTTTTATAGAAGGTCGGTTACATTAAAATAATTTCAACTATAGATTCAGAACTTACCCTCAAGAGATGTAAAGTTTTCCCTGACGAGGATGGAGTTTATACCAGTGAACACGCCGCGTGTCAGCTGGTGCTCGGCCATGATGGCTATCATGGTCTGGGACATGGCACTGTTCGTGGGAGACGCCAGGATCCCTCCTGGAATCGTGATATAATGACCTTAGTTACCCCGCAGAAGTTGGTAAAATCGAATGAAACAAAACAAATACAACTTTCTTCCGATTTAGAATCGTATAAATTCCATTGAGTAAGAGGATGCATTTTAAGAGCCGCCGCGCACTGAGACTCTAGTGCAAACTGCGGACGGGTTCTTTTATACATTTTGAATAGCATCGGCGCATACCGAGCGTTTATTGGCCGAGTCCGAGTCACAAATTGTGGGATTGGCTCGCCCTCGCTATTATGCAGGCTATACGCGTTACGGTTGGCCGGAGAAGTCTACCTGTGCGGGTATACATGTGCAGGTCGACCGAAGCGTGTATGGGAACTGACCTGTGCAGTTTTTTTCACCTGTGTAGGCACCCGAGCCAAACCAAAAATCAATCCTTTCGAGTGACACTGCCCGGACACCGGAACGTCCCCACACACGCTGCTTGACCTGCGCGGGTAGCCTGCACAAGTAGACCTCTCCGGCCAACCCTGACGTGTATGGCCAGGAACCGTAGCATGGTTGGCCTTGTCACGCGATAGGTGATAGGATAGAGCGTGTGTCACTGGCTGACACCGTTCGATAGAACGAGACGACGCTCTTATCTTGTCACTTGTCGCGTGATAAGGCCAACCATGCTACGGTTCCTGCATTATAAGAACCAGTGGCTTAATGCGCGGCAGAGTGGTCACGTTTAGTGGCTGTAATATGCAGTGGCTCTTCCTTTGGGTAGCTAGAGGTTGTTAGCCAAGAGCGGCTTAACCTAGTGCAGGAGGTGCGGTGCACCCGGGCGCCGAGCGTCATTGCACAGAGCGCCACTCGCCGGGCGGCTAGCGCGCTAGGGGGAGGGCGCCAGGGCTACATGGGCTAGAGACGCCTCTATGTTAGCATAACTTTGAAAGTACCTTCGAGGTAGCAGCGCGTGGCCGCGTCGCTCCAGGCGGCGGGCACAACGTGCAGGCGCAACCATGCGTCCGCCTCCCGGTAGTACGAATACGCGTAGCCTCTCTCAGCAGCTCCATATCGTGCTCCTGCTAAAAAAACCGGAGAAGTGCGAGTCGGACTCGCCCACCGGGGGTTCCGTACAAAAAAAATATGTATCATTTTCAGTTTTTTTTTGTACTTGTAGTATAAGACAATATTTTTTTCACGTTCTACAACTTTTTGTATAACGGGAAATCTTGAATCGCTGTGTAAAAAAAGTTATGGCAAGACAAAAAAAACATTCCATCAATATGATTATTTTTAACCGACTTCAAAAAGGAGGAGGTTCTCAATTCGACTGTATGTTTTTTTCGTGTATTTGTTAAAGAAAAGAAAAGTAAAGAAAAGAAGACATTTATTCACTACACAAAAGACACACAGAGACAAAGGAGTAGACATACAATACAATTGACACATATTGTGTGTCTTCGCGGCAGTGAAACGGTCGCTGTCTCAGCATTGTGCCGAGGTGTCAGACAGACACCTGCAGCGCTGGTTTTCAGACAGCACCGCAAGTGGCCCACGGAACGCAATGCAACACAGCATTAGATAAAAAGTAAGTAGACACAAAATAAATAAATAATTAATGCAAAATATTGAAGAAAAAAAATTATATATATATATATAGAACAGTAGCACGACGGGATGAAAAACACAAAGCATAAAACGCGACACGGTTGGGATGTTAAAAGTGCTGGATGGGTTAGGGTTGGGATTTTTGGAGCGTCAACAAATAGCCTTTAAGCTGGCGCTTAAAGGTATACTTGCTAGACGCTCCTTGGATAGGTGGAGGGAGATCATTCCAACACTTGGACGCCGCGAACCTAAAACTTCCTCGAAACGCCGCGGTCCAATGCTCTGGCACCAGAATCATCGCCTTACACCTACGCGCACTCTTGGGCCATGCAAGTCTACTCAGCAAATATGCTGGGACCCCAGATCGTACTATGCCAAAGAGAAGAGTGGCGAGGTGAAGCCGTCTGCGTGCAGGCATGTTCAGCAGACCAGCGGCGTTCAAGTAGGGAGTGATATGGGAGCGAGGTGGGACTCGGAAACAGAAACGAATGCATGCGTTTTGCACTCGTTGTATGAGCTTTTTTGTACGACCAGTAATGCAGCCAGCATAGACAACATCACAATAGTTTAATCTTGACAATATCAGCGATTCACAAAGGTTAACACGCAAATCAACACTTAAGTAATCGCGAACATTGTAAAGAACTTTAAGGCGGTGTTACGCGGTAACTCGGTAATTTATGAACCGATTTGAACTTTGTTTGAAAGCATATACTTCCAGATAGGTCCCGTTGTCACCAAAATACAGTTCTGATGATGGGGTCCTGGAGAAATCGAGGGAACTCTTCAAATTTTATAGGCAACTAAAGCAATTTGGCTACTGATTTTGAACCTTTTTAAAGTAAATTTTTATTGTTTTAGGGTTTTAGTTCTGTACAACGGTTTCTAAAGAGCGGTAGCACGTAGTCCTAGCTCTTCGCACTCTGATATCTTCTTTTGTATATACCACGCTGGCACATGACGCATTTATTATGTCGTTCATCCATGATCAATTAATATTAAGTCAATCGTGCATTAGATTACGGAGTCCGATAACAAAGCCAAAGGTCAAGAAGTCGCAACTTCGCAAGAAAGTAACAAGCGATAGTTTACAGAAAACCAGAATATTAACAAAGACGGAAATGTGCAAATCCATTTGAATAGTTAAACCGGAATGATACAAAAACAAACATATGAATACGCATAAAAAACAAAAACATGACACGAAATCATCGGCGGTTACAAAATCTTCATAGTCTGTAAAGCGATAGGTACAGGAACTTAGTATCGAAAAAACCTACATAGTCACCTACTATCGTTTCAACTCAAACTACTTTATGCAGCGATAACATTTTTCACACAAAGATTTGGGACTACATGCCATAGTCAAAGTTTTAGAACTTAGAATAAGCTATCAAGTGATATATCGCTTGATTGGACAAATAGGCAAATTTTCCCACCCTCCTTTACCTAAACTAGACTACTAGCGGTATAGAGACCTCGGCAGAGAGTATAACTTTGTACCCTTTGGCGTCGAGACCCTCGGTCCGTGGGGTCCCAGTGCGCATAAGTTATTTGCAGAAATTGCGAAACGTCTGGTCGATGTAACTGGTGACCGAAGAGCTGGCGGTTTTCTAGCGCAACGCATCAGCATTGCAATTTAGCGAGGAAATGCCGCCAGCATCCTCGGTACAATGCAAATTAGTTAATGTTAATCATCATCTTGTATTTACTTTAGTAAATAATAACTACTAGCGAACTTAATATCCTACTTTTATGTGCATAAATTGCATAGTATTTTTTTATCTTTGCCCGACATACAGGATCCTATGTACCTAATGTACCAAGACGTACCTATTTATTTAAAACAGATAGAACTACGTCTTTGTTCAGTTATAAAGTCGATAGGCGAAAATACTTACCCAAACATAGAATAAGACACAATAAAGCAAACTCCATTCTTACGATGTTACCTTTAATATTACTTAACTATTATTTTACGATTAAACAGATGCCCGACTGATACACAACTTCACTTTACAATCGCGAGAGCATAAACGATAAGTGATGGAGGACTGCTGGCCTTATATACCTAAGATCAGATGAGGTGCAGAATATCATTAGATACGCTTAGGTATGCTTTTCAGTGGTGAAACTGCTGCTGATATACAAATCGATACTCAAACCTATCTGGACTTACGGCATTGAGCTATGGTGACCCGCTTTTAATTGCAACATCGACATCCTAGAAAGATTCCAAAGCAAAACACTAAGGACAATGTTCGGTATCCCCCAGTGCATCAGTAACAAATACATGTAGGTACCTAGACATCGGCATAAAAACTGTCCGGCAAGAAATAGCCAAAAGCAGTCTAAAATACCAGAAGAAGCTAACGACCCACGTTAATAAACTTGCCCAGACGCTGAGCGGAACAGGAGGACTCCAATACCCCCGACTAGAGAGACATGACATCCCTAATCTCACCAAAAGATTTTCACAATAAGACAGAGAGAGTATGTTGGAAAGAAATTTTTCAATAGTTTATGGCTATCGACGATTACATTTTAACAGATATTTATCAGCAAAGAAAGTGGCTTATTGTTCTTAGAACAGATTGCCATGTAGCAGAAACATTTAAAAAAAAAGTGGTGAAAAAAACCTGGCGCTAGCATTCAAAAGGAATTGTAAATATGTAAAGTGTCCAGCCATTAATCGTATCGCTATAGCGATTTTTCACTTCCCGAACGTCCGAATCTCAAATGTCGTTTGTCCAAATTTTCATTTTGGCAAAAAGCCAGTTTTTTCGAAAAACTAGGTACTCGCCCGAATTCTTTCACCTCTTTCACCAGTAGGTACTGTATAGAATGGACCTTCTGGATGGACATAGGCTATATTTTTATCCCGCGGCTTTGTCTGGGCTCTCTGTAAAACGCGAGTGGAGCGGCGCGGGCCATTGAGGTCTGCGCACACTATATCAACTCCACGCCACTGCGGCAGGAACTCTACTCACACTTTCGATGACTAAGTCAACTAGTTGATCCACCCAATGGTCACTAATGGACAACGCGGTGTCAGCGAGTGGACGCCAGATGGTTGTCCGTCACGCGTCAGTCGCAAGCGCATAGTCGCCGCGGGGACGACGTGTGGTCATCGCGTGACCTGGCCCCGTAGCATGGTTGGCCTTGTCACGCGATAGGTGATAGGATTGAGCGTGCGTCACTGGCTGACACCGTTCGATAGAACGAGACGACGCTCTTATCTTGTCGCGTGATAAGGCCAACCATGCTACGGCTCCTGTGTACGACGCGTAGACCACACGTCGTACACTACTTTAATATCATTTTTTTGAAATTAAACCTAGATAATATGACATAGGGCTTAAATTTCAATATTTGGTATAGAATCGAGTCGCCGTTGAGTTGTTATAATGTGCGAAGACCTTTAGTAATTTTACAATTCGCATTGTGCCATTTGATTTTTGACACATTAGTAACACCCCTACATTCCCTACAACGTCAATTGGCAGTGCTCGGCGAAATTAAAAAAAAAACCCGGTCAAGTGTGAGTCGTACTCGTGCACTGACTTGTAAATATTTAGAGAGCCGTATTTTTCGCTTTGTAAATTTCGGGGATAAACTTTGGAAAAAAAAATTGTCTTCATATAAATCAAGATACATCGTAACAATAATTTAAAAAAATGTATTCGCTTGTGCTAATGAATGAAGCGTTTTCATAACCTACGGTATCCCACATGATAGAGTCGCCTCACTTTAAAATTCGGACCCACCTCGGAGCCTAGTTTTGGTGATTTAATTTTACAAATTCCGTTTTCCGTTTTGAGATGTTATGCTATAAGACCTTGTTTCTTGTGTTTCATGATTCCTGGTCAACGGCAAGTACCTTAGGTTTTGATTTCCTTGCGAGTGTCAAAATATGCGCCAATATGATAAGCAAAGCATCCAAAATATCCATCTAAATATACATCTTTTGTTTGCGTTAACTTAGAAGTTAAGGCGTTAATACACTGTACACCTACGCAATCGCATGCGAAATTCTGCCAAAACTGTAGGTTGTATGGCAGTGTTTCGCATGCGAACGCGTAGGTGTGCTAAAGGCGTTAAACTTTTTCAGAGCTCCAGGGATGCATTCCATGATTAAACTTGTATGTTAACCTTTTTGTTAAGCTATACTATGGTAATTAATTATTTATTAGTACCTAAGCATTATTTTGAGACTGAAACCAGACTCCACAGTCAAACGAAATAATTCGTTTTGTGGAGTGACGTGTTTTTATGTAAACGCAGTTGTAATAAATAAAATAAATAAAAGTGACTGCAGACCTGAATATTTGATTTTCATCAACTTTTTACCCAAACGCGATCCTGAGAAAAAGAGTATTGACTTGACAGACGGACAGACAGACAACGAAATGATTCTATTGCTCCTTTTTTCCTTTTGAGGTATGAAATTTAATTAACGATAGCTTTTGACCTAAACACGCTAAGATGTACCTTAACTCTTTTTACGACAATGAATAGTTAGGTAGGTATTTTTTTTTGTAGGATATGAAGTGAAATATTTCGTATCGATTTATTCTTTTTTCATCTCTCATACTCTGAAAGTAGGTCATTGTTTATCTGAACAGCGGGTTGAAAGTGAGGCATGTCGCCCCTAGGGCTGAAAAGTATAAAAAAAAACAATGACCAATGGCAGAAACCTAAACAGCCACACTTCGTTAAACTGAATTGTTTTTTTGATGTTTATTGTGGTAACGTTATCTAAAAAGTTGTAATTTAATTCAATTAAAGTTATTTAAGCCATTTAGAAAAGTAATAAATACATTTAATGCATTATTTACATAATGCATTCAATTTATTCAAGCGCGGCGCGGCGCAAAAATGGTCCACACACAAACACAACTTTAAAGTTGGTCTACACTTGTTGAGCAACGGCAAAACCTATATACAGCCGCATTTCAATATTTTCAATATGTGATCTTGGACTACTTATATTTTTTTAGTATTTTTTTCCTGTGTGTTGTTTATATTCCTATTATTCGAAATGAAAAGTAGAGTGTTTAACTCGGATGAAAGCCACCCATTTCAGTCTCGAACTATTGGCTAAATATCTCGCTTGAAATGGGTGGCTTTCAAACCTTGGTTGACAATCTATACTATTAAATATACCTTTGATGCGGATACTTAATCGGTTATCAACTTAATACCTAATTATAAGTGACTGGAAATGTAAACAAGTTTGTTGTCACTAAAAATAGCTTAGTTTGCGGCTCCGTAATTATGATGAAATACTTGTTTACATCACGTGCCATTCATTCCTGTTTATCTACTGCTAATATTAAGCATTAAAAAAAAACATAGCTAATATGCTCATGCTGTGGCTTCATATTTGAGCCGTTCGGCGTAGAGACTCTCGGACCGTGGGGACCAGGCGCGCACCGTATCTTCAATGGACTATGCAAGCGCTTGGTCGAGGCTTCGCGTGACCAGAAGGCTGGCTTTTACCTCGCCCAGAGGATCAGCATTGCCATACAACGTGGCAATGCTGCGAGCCTTCTGGGTACACTACCGCCTGGCAGCGATCTGGGGCAAATTTTTTACCTTTAGTTTTAGTTATATTTGTTTATTCTTTTCTTAGTTACGTATATCTTGTAGTAATAAATAAATTGTTTAACAATAAGATATCAAATAATCAGTAATAACTACTACATTCATGGTAGATATATATTGATAATATCATTAATATTACATGTCAATTTATTACAATGCTAATGTAGATACAAACATAATTATAAAGGGTGTATATTCGCCAACAAACTGTTATGCAGTTTGGCGAAGACTTAGATTAAGTTGTTCATAATTTTGTTATGTAACAAATAAATAAAGTTTTTACTTTATTTATTTGTTACATAATACAAGGGCAATTTTAAATAGTAGTTATTGCTATATTTCTGCAGAAGTGTTTAAACTGCTCATGAACAAAATCAATTAATTTCAGATTAAAATGTATACCTAGAAGAATACAGTCGATTCAGTTTCACACGCATCATCATGCGCCTTTATTTCATCTTTATCTTTTATTTATTTTTTACTGTAATAAATCATAGTTAAACACTATTGAAAGCTCAATATTGTATCTCGACTTGTAACAATTGTTATTAACAGTAAATTTCATTTAAATTATACGATAACAGTTCTTTAGGTACAATGTCACTTGCTCTGTAAGTGCGCCATTATATTGTTCATCAACATAAACATGGGAACTCCACTAAGCCCGCGCAGCGGAGGGGGGCGGGGCGGGGCCGTGCGGGAATGGATTTCGGGCCAATCCTATATTCCCACACACGTGCGAGAATGACTCGTGTCGATCAAAAATACTCCTTAACGGTCGTGTTGTTGTATGTATTGTGCGAGGAAATAAATAAATAAATATAGAAATGTCAATTTAAAATAGATAGGTTAAAATTATATTTACCTAGGTTGTCAGGAACTAATTATCTGGAGCTGCATTTAACAACTCCTCCATATCCATTATTACAAATTTTATAGAATTACTTCATAAAACCATTGTTTTGTGATTAGGAAACGCAATTAATTTTGAGTAACTAATTATGTTCCACATCAAAAAACACTGTACCGTTGTCCTAAAAAACAATCTGAAAGTATTGGAACGGAATAAATTATTACTAAGTAAATTGTTATTATCTATTGATTAGCCACTTTTTACTCGACTTTTTCAACCAATTTAAACTACAAAACAAATAACAATGGTGGGCTTTTTTGTTTTAAATGCGCGCTCAACATAAATGTGCAAATGCCCGCCCTGTTGTATCGCAAAAGGCATAAGCGCACTATGCGTTCAGCCAAACATAAATCGCATTGGGTTCTAGCATGTAATGATAATTGTATGTATAGAAATAAATAAATAGAAGAAATGTAAAACACACATTCACACTACACTTTAAACTTGTTGAATAAATGTATTTCTTTTAATATACCAAAAATAAAATTGTATACAAAAGAACTTTATCCGATCCTTTAAAGAACTAGTGTTCCTTCTAGGTGAATGAGAATGAAAGAAAAATAGGTAATAGGTATTTAGTATTAATCTCACAGATGAATGGGCTATTAGGTCACAGCAATATGTACATCAGCAATATGTAAAAGCAAAAAGAAAACTTTATACAAAATAAAAATATTGATGGTCCTTATAACCGGATGATTAGAAATTAAATTATTTCGGATTAATCTCACAGATGAACGGGCATATCTGTTCACAGGGGGCATCGTTGATGAGCCCGGTCCGGTGTATGGAGCCGCAGGACTCGACTCTATTACCATTGCCGTTACTAGGCTCTCCGTGGTCCCAGCCAGTGAAGCCAGCTTCCTGAAGCGTGGCTCCTGGAAGTGATTTAAAATAAATCATTATTAGCGGACAACTTTACACAAACCGAACCGGCTTGTGTTATGGGTGCTAGGCGACGATATATATAATAGATGTACATACTAAAATAGGTACATTGCAAACATCCAAGACTCAGAAGAGCGTTTATCAAAAAAAGTGTACATGAACATTTTTTTTCAGAATTCGATTTTTTTTGGCTTTTCTTACTCAGAATCGTTGACACTATCGATCCTCATACAAGAAAAAAAGTGTCCAAAATATTCCATTCCAAATCGTCACATTTTTGTATGCAGTCTTTTTTTATTTATATGGTCGTGACGCACTGGAAGAAAAAACTTACATAGTAAAATCTGGGACACTTTTTTTCTTGTATGAGGATCGATAGTATCAACGATTCTGAGTAAGATTAACCCAAAAAACCGGCCAAGTGCGTGTCGGACCACGCAAAACGAAGGGTTCCGTGCCTATTAAAAAGGTCGTATCGTCACAGAAATTTTACGGCACTTACGTCCTTTTCTTTGAGGAAGGCAGTTTTTCAGCAATATCTCGAAAACCTCTGAACCGATCTTGTTCAAAACAATTTTCGGTGAATGAAATTAATAAACCCTATGTCCATTAATTTTTCCATATTTTTAAAATACACCGTTCAAAAATTAGAGAGGGGGGACAGAATTTTAGTGACTTTCGGGGCGATTATCTCCGACCCTATTCACTTAATCAAAAAAAATGCTAAGAAACCTTATATTTATTTTGAAAGGCCTATCGATTGAGGTGCCACACGGGGGGTCACAATGAAAAAAAAAATTTTGACTTTTAGTTTTATGTATGGAGTGCACCCCTAAAAAATTTTTTTTTGTCATTTTAATTACAAAACTATGTAGCGGCTAACAAAATACACCTATCCTCAAAATTTTATTCAAATACACCTTATAGTTTTCGAGTAAAATGCCTGTGACATACGGACAGACGGACAGACGGACAGACGGACAGACGGACAGACGGACAGATGGACATGACGAAACTATAAGGGTTCCGTTTTTGCCATTTTGGCTACGGAACCCTAAAAATCGAATTCTGAAAAAAAAGCACTTGTAAACTTTTTTGAAAAACACCCAGAAACAAATCATGATGCTCATTACACAAACATTTACCTTTACCGGGATTCGAACCCTTTTATGCAGGGTCACTACCCGCTAGGCCAACCCATCCCGTCAAACTTAGCCACAAATACCTACTTACCATAAAGAGTCGCCCACTCTCCATCATCCCATTTCCTGAAGCCAACGAAGGCATGTCTGTGCTCATCTGCCCCAACAATCGTTTCTTCTGGGTTCTTGGCGTAAAGTTCCCTGAGCACAGTGGACTCTGTAGCGTCGTTTATAATGGCAAGATGGCCGCCCTCGGCGTGGCACGCGGCCACGGCCGGACGCCAGTTCTTCGCAACGCGGTGGAACTTGTAGCAGCTGCCGGTGCGGGGCTCATACTCGTACCCTGGAGAAAACACTTACTTTTACAAGTATTATATTAACTTGATCTGTTCATACCTATGTAAGTAGGATGTAAGTTGTCCTTCAAAATTTGCAACTCAATTTTTAAATAAATATCTTTAACCGATTGAGCTGACATTATCGGTAAAGGTATAGTTTAGATGACAATTCAATATTATGGTACCATCAATGGTACCATAATATTGATCTGATGATGGAGACAGAAGGTGGCCATGGGAATTCAGTACTTAACCGACGTAACTCCGTTGAGTTTGGGCTCATTAAAATCGTCTCAATAAATAGTTGGTGACGGTATACAGAAAAGTACAGCCGGCAATAATAGCTTGCACCAAAAATGATTTTTTTGACAGAAATGTATTAATCTGCTGTGCGGTAATTAGACGTTGCCACCGAAATGATAAGCATTCTGTTATTGCCCATATATTTGCGTTCAGGTGGCTTCTAATCAGGGGCCCGCCCTGTTGCATGCGTCGCCTATCCTTAAATGTCTGCTCACCCTTGGAGCCGCATCTGGAGTTCTTGCGGCAGAAGTACGGCAGCACGCTATCGCAGCTGACGTCGGCCAGTGCGCCCGCGCCGGTCATCGCCAGGCAGTCCTCGTCCGAGTTTGCGTTGTCTGGCTCACCGGCGGCCCATTTCAGCTGCATGTCAACGAGTGGAACCCCTGTCGAGTACAAATTATTAAATATTCTTAAAGTTAGCTACTGTTTTTGTATGCATGCATTGCACATTTCATATAATTACACGCACTCCGTTCGTCAAGTGGCGCATCTCTAGAAACAAACGAGTGCTGATGCTAGCTCGCGTCACGAGAAATCGTCTTTGTCACAACTCTCCTCTGTCTCTACTCTCCTAGGTTTCCCCTACATACATCAAAGTAATCAGATCTGTATTCTAAAAAGGGATAGGCAAAGCGCATGGGAATAAATTTTCAGTGACATTTGAAGCAAATTGATGTTGTAGTGATCCGTTCCTAATTCATCGCCCAAAATCAATAAGTAAGTAGGTACCTACACTTCAACCCAGTTCCCACAGTTCCCACATGTTGTAGAAAACTTTGATATCATTTCATAACTTAATACGTAATCGGGGACTGTAGGCATTCAGTTAATCATAATTAAAGAAAACCCTACAGAACTTACCTTCAAGGGAAGTGAAGTTTTCCTTGACGAGGATGGAGTTTATCCCGGTGAACACGCTGCGTGTCAGCTGGTGCTCGGCCATCATGGCTATCATGGTCTGGGACATAGCACTGTTCGTGGGAGACGCCAGTATCCCTCCTGAAATCGTGGTGTATATAGTCCTTTATTTTCTAAAGTAAATACAAGATGATTAACATTAACTAAATTAAATGAAAACTAATTTAAATCTAAAAATTTGCATTGTACTGACGATGCTGGCGGCATTTCCTCGCTGAATTGCAATGCTGATGCATTAAGCGAGAAAACCGCCAGCTCTTCGGTCACCAGTTACATCGACCAGACGTTTCCCGATTTCTGCAAATAACTTATGCTCACTGGGACCCCACGGACCGAGGGTCTCGACGCCAAAGGGTACAAAGTCGTACTCTCTGCCGAGGCCTCTATATTTATTACATTTTAGATTTTCGGCGTTTTCCGCCGCTGCATCCGCTTTAGAAGTAGTCCGTTGGAGGTGAGACGGTGCCAGTGTGTCTACACATGTAGCGTCCCACACAAGCATCCGTCCCAACCTCCACGGAACCAGAGACACACCATCAGGTATTTTGCCATCATCTCTGACAATGCCAGGCGGCTCAAGAAGAGCAGGCACATTGGTGCTGGCAAGAGACCGGCGGATTATGTCATTAAGTGTCGCATATCTTGAAAAGCGGCCTGCACTTTTTTGACAACAAAGTCCATGGTGACCCAGTCGGTCCACGTCCGTGCCACAAGGGCATATGTGTGGAGTGCATACTGTGACCCCAAGCCGCAGACCAGTCGCCAGACGAAGGGAGGTCGGATCTAGGAAGGTACCTGTATAGTCCTTTTAGTAACCCCGCGAAACTTGTAGCTCGACATCGTTGGTTTGATCTTTTCACACGCACACATTAAAACATTGTATATAACTATGTTTGTTCGGATAGAATCTTGCAACTTAATTTCAACCAATTTGGCTGAAATTTTGGATAAAGGTGTTTGGATGACAATTTAACATTATGGTACCATCAAGCTGATCTGATCATGGAGACAGAAGGTGGCCATGGGAATTCAGTAGGTACTTAACCGAAGTTACCCCGTTGTCTCAATGAGAAGTTGACGACGGTATACAGAAAAGTACAGTCGGCAATAAAAGTTTGTACCAAAATGAAATTTTTGACAGAAACTTATTTAATCGTATGAAACAAAGGAAATTCAACGCTGCTCCTATTTAGAAAGGTATACATTCGATTGAGGAGGATGCCTGTTAAAGATACCTTCGAGATAACAGCGCATGGCCGCGTCACTCCAGGCGGCCGGCACAATGTGCAGGCGCAGCCAAGCCTCCACCTCTCGATTGTACACGTAGCCTCTCTCAGCGGCTCCATTTTGTGTTCCTGAAAATAATAGTCGGTTGTAGGAATAGTATCATAACTCTTCATTGTACAAAATAAGTCAGGTACATGGCAGAAGTTATCCCTTTGAGGGATTTTTTGTAGGTACCTATGTAGGTATGAAACAATCTGATCTTACAAGTCGATTTTCGCCCGTCCATTAAGTAGTCGTGTCGATTTAAAACTTTGCAAGTGTTAGATAACTTAGTATTTATATACACATAAAAACACAAATTACCTACTTAGGTACTATTTTTTCCTGTACTTCCGAGATCTTGTGTCCAGGCCGAATAGTTAGGTAGGGAAACATGCTATTAAGTACTAACTAAGTATTAAGTAGGTACGTAAGCACATTGTTAACGCTATCAATTAAGTTTTCGTCAAATAAATGTTTCTCAACGACAAATATCGCTTACTGTTTTCTTAAAACAGATGGAATTGCTTTGTTGCTCAGTTATAAAGTCGATAGACGTAAACACTTACCCAAACACAAAATAAGACACAATAAAGCAAACTTCATTCTCACGATGTTATCTTTAATATTACTTATTATTTTATACAAACTACAAATGTGCCACGGATGAAGCACGACTGCACCTCACTATCGCGGCACCGTCCCCTTGCCTTATATAAGGTCAGGGTAGTTATTCGCTACGCGCTCATGCGCCTCACCCCACGCTTCACGCCGAACGAAACTAGACCTCTACATACGCTTAGTTACTACGCATCACGATGTCAAGATACATTTGTGGGTGAGCGTTGAGGTGAGCTTAAAACAAGTTACAGAATAGGGGGGCAGACGAGGACGACGCACCCGAATATCGTTTGATGTTTACTATTATCTTCTCGGTGACGGGATAAACCCTGGGAAAACTGCATGCGTCTGCGATGACACTCTAAGGGGTATGGAAAATCCCCAGGTAGGATTCCTGTCCTATCGCAATGACAAAATTTCATTTCTCCGAATTTTCATTTCGGCGAAAAGACAGTTTTTTGAATAAGTAAGTATGTGGGTACCCATACCATTTTTTTGTAATGCATCGTATAGATTAGAACCCATTTTAAATTATGTTAGGTTAGGTTTGTTTTATAATAATGAAAATATCGTGGTGCCTAAATGAAAATTCGGACAAACAATATACCTATTTGGGAGACAATAATATAGGTAAGTACCTGTTTACGTGCATTATAAATCACAACAACTATCCAGTCTAATCTTCAAAGCTTTGTGTCATTTGTATTGAGGTGTAGGTTTTATGGAGAATCAGTCAAAGGCAGTGAAGTAATATGACGACCTAATACTTAATTCTTCTGGACAGCGCTCGGGATGCTACGGGCACATCTTTTCGTCCATATAAAAAAAATCATTTATTTCAAGCTACACATTATGGGCTCATATAAGTTAGTCATCAGTTAAGAATTACATTAAGACACAAATCATTTAATAATTAACATAAAAATTATCCTACACCAGTCCTTACATGCCTGTTGCAACAGTGCATGATATATCTAATGACAGTCCAGTCTGTCATCGCTAGGACGGTGTTGGTGCTGGCTCGCACGCGCCGGAGCAGGGACGCGGCCCGCAGTCGCATATTCCGCAGTGTCTCAAGACGAGAGTCTTTGACCAGTGTGTGTTTCCAGGAGGTTGCCAGTCGTCATCACTGGCACGTGATCGCCACTCCAGAACCTTTCCGCCCGAACAGCCATCGGTTCTACAAGCAATGTGCCCCGCCCACTGCCACTTAAGTTTAGCGATTCGGAGGACTATTACCTTAGTTCTGCTGCGGATAGCCTCATTTCTGATGCGATCACGCAGAGAAACTCCCAGCCTCTCTATTGCCCTTTGGGTGACGTTGAGCCTTCTTATGTATGAGGCCCATAGTAAACGACCACGTTTCGGTGCCATATGTCATCACTAGCAACACACACTGGTCAAAGATTCCCGTCTTGAGACACTGCGGGATATTGGACGAAAAGATGTGCAGGAGCTTCCCGAACGCTGCCCAGACGAGTCGGATTCGACGATTGACCTCTTTCTCGAAGTTGGACCTACCTAACTGGACAGTCTGTCCTAGGTATACATAATCGTCTACAACTTCGAGCGTAAAGTGTCCGATTGTAATGGGAGTTGGTACTACATGGTGGTACCTGTTACGAATAAATAATGTCATATCAACACGGATCCAAAAATGCCTCATTAACTTACTTAATTCCTGGAACAAAAAAAATGAACGCTAGTATTTCCTTGTGAACTAAACCTTAGTCTAAAGAGTGCAAAAGAAAACTTGACACTTCACGAACGTCACATTATTAAGGCGTGTTACCCTTGAGATTTTTAACTTGTAAATTACGCTAAAATGGTCATACTTTGCTCCAAAATTGGCTCCACTTTTACAAATAGTACATACATACATACATACATATAATCACGCCTCTTTCCCAGAGGGGTAGGCAGAGATCACGGATCTCCATTTGCTACGATCCTGACAAACCACTTTCGCTTCAATCACCTTCATAACATTTCTCATACATGCTCGTCGGTTCAAATAGTTCCCAACTTTTATAAATTTGGAGTATGGTACTGGTAATTATTTTATCGGAGAAAAGTGCTCTTTACCTTTATATTAGCTTGAACTTTGCTGCAACTTAGCTGGAACAGAACTTAACTTTATTTTTTGTTGGAGCATAGTCACCACCCCAGGAGCATAGTAGGACCATTTTACGTACTGAAATAATTGAATATCTCGAAAATTAGGCTTTATACAGCAATGTAAACTTTTTTCTGGTGCTAAGGAAGGTTATTCCTATCACCAAAAAAATAATCAGGCATTTCAAAAATTTCATCCATTCCCAATTATATCCAAGGTGATACCTCCGTCGGTACAATAAACTTAAGGGGAAGTCGGAGTAGTCGGCACTCGGCGGTTTATCAGTCCGCGTGCCGCGCATGTGTGCGTAGAACTGATTGTAAATGGAGCGCAGAGGGCCTACCGCGAAACGAAATTCGTTTTCGTTCATGTATCTCCATCTGTGTCGCACTTGCTAGTTCGAGCGACAGAGACGGAGATACACGAACGAAAACGAATTTCGTTGCGCGGTAGGCCCTCAGGTTAAAAAAGGTCTTAAGCGACTAGTTGAGATACTATACTATGACGGTAGTGACTCTGCCTACAAAGACGACGATCCCGGGTTCAAATCCTGGTAAGGGCATATTATTTGTGTGGTGAGCACGTATATTTGTTCCTGAGCAGCTGAGTCATGGATGTGTTATATACGGGGTGGGCCCAGTAACTGGAGCAAATATTTAATCTGGAGAAATTTTGATCTAAAGTTTTGACCTCCAAGTAAATGCATCTTGGTACCACGAGATCATAGCAAAGCAGTCAATGCAGATTTTGAGGTCAAAGTCAAAGTCAAAGTCAAAAACATTTATTGCAAGTCACATTACAGTTAATGAGATGGAATTAAGAGTAGGTATACATGTGACGCCCTGCAAGGGCACAGCAACATAGGTAAGAGGACTAATTTATAACATAATTTTTACTTAAGTATACTACTATCTATACAAACTACTGTCTATACATATAACAAGTTCCTAAAACTAGAATGGCACAGAGAATAAAAGAAAAATTTATAGCTATCAAAGCAGTTAATAAATGAATTCTGAGTGAAGCACTAACTGTTGCTTAAACATTAAAGAAATCTGTTAAATTATAAAAACATCTATCGATGAGGTATTTTTTTAAATGTTTGTTGAATTGTGTATTTTTTTCAATGTTTTTTATAGAGTTCGGTATATGATTATATATTTTGATTAGCATGAAATGGGGGCTTGATGTTACTATTTTTAATCTAGAGAATGGTAATTTGAGTTTATTTAGGTTACGATCGTTTCTTTTAATTTCGGTTATAGGCGTGAATAGATGTTTATGTTTCCGGACAAACTTACATGATTCGAGGATGTACAAAGAGGTAAGGGTGAGTATTTGAAGTTTGATAAAATGGGGTTTGCAAGATTCCATTTGATTAATATTTGATAGGATGCGGATACATTTCTTCTGGAGGATGAATATTTTATCTACGTCGCAACTATTTCCCCACAGTATGAGGCCGTATGTTATTTTTGAGTGAGCGTATGCGTAGTAAGCCGTTGTCGCAGTTTGGAGGTCAGTTACTCGTTTGAGGTGGTGGAGTGCGTAAATAAAGGAGGACAATTTTTTCGACAGTTTTTGAATGTGTGTTTTCCAGCTCATATCGGTGTCAAGATCTATTCCCAGTACGGTAGCTGACTTCACGGTTTCAAGAATGGTATTGTTATAGCTAAAAGTAGTCGGAAGTGGGGGTTTTTGGTAAGGTTTAAATTGGATTAGTTTCGTTTTTTCTAGGTTAAGCTTAAGATTATTGGAGTCTAGCCAGTTTATGATTTTTTCCATTGCTAAATTTAATTTTGTTTGAGCTTCGTCGGCGTTGGAACAGGAAAACAGTACAGAAACGTCGTCCGCGAAGAGGACGTTGTGGTCATCTAACACATTTGGTAGCTCGTTTATGTATATAAGAAATAAAATACAACCTAATACGCTTCCTTGTGGGATGGAGCCTGTCTGTAAAACTCTATCAGATCTAGTGTGGTGTATCTTGCCTGTCTCAAAGTTTGTGGTTTCGATTTGTACATATTGTGTGCGATTACTAAAGTATGACTTAAACCATTGATGAGCTATGCCTCGAATTCCAGTGTTATACAATTTGTTCAGTAACAGGTAACATCATGTAATGAGTCATACATTACGATTAAAATCAGTTAACTACTGACATTTGGCATTAATTCACTCGATACTCTATCTTAACGTCAGAATATTAGAGTTTATTTTGTAAACACGCTGCCTATAAATATAACGGTTGTAATAAAGACTTAATTACATTGGTATTAAGGTAGAATATCCCAAGGTTTGATCCAATCTGTCAGTGGTTAACTGTTTTTAATCAAGGTGTAACAGTTTTTGCATTTCTGTTTTCAAAAGATATTTTTTTTATTTTTAAAAAAGTAAAACTTTAGGTTACTTATATCACTCCGGAAGAGTAAAAAAAAAGATTTTATTTTCATGAAATATAATAAAAAAAAATCAATTATTATCACTTGGAAATAATTGCTCACAAGCTTAATAATCTACCGTTTAATTGTTTGCTCCTGTTACAGTGCCCACCCTGTATATGTATTTAAGAATATTCTACATATGTATCTATTAACCCCTCGTATGCATATTTTTACTACCCGACTACCTAAGAGGGAGGGTTGTTTTTCAAGTGTATGTATGTGGACAAGAAAATTCTCTTTCACTGACTATAGTCCAAACAGCTCGATGGATTTTATGTATATTATGAGGTGTCGGTCGTTGGATTCCTCATAATCGATAATATTTGAAAAAAGCTTTTGTTTTTTGAATAATCTCTTGATTTCACTTGTTTATTATCAAGGATTATTTATTATCACCACCAGTAGTACAGTCACGAACTTCAATCGTTGAGCCATTTAGAGCTCACCTTTTACTGGATAATCATAGCTTAACTATTAAAAACCAAAATTAGTTGACACCTAAATGGCTCCCAGATTAAAGTCCGTGACTGTACGTATCAGTGCTAAACATTCGAATCTAATGAGATTACTATGGGGCTGGTTGGATTTGTGTAAGGGTGTCCCCTAATATTTATTTATTTTAATTAAAACAAACCACATAAAACCCGATTTTTATTCAACAATAAATAATTCAAATAAAAAAATAGCTGCAAAATATACAAATCACCTATATCACTTTGTGCGCTTAAATAACTTTACTTACTACTTATAGACTACATCGCACCAGACATTTTTTTTAATACTAAGCAAACTCCAATAACATTTTCCCACCTGAAATCTTGCAAGGGGCAATCATTAAGTCGGACTTCTCACTCGCACCATCTGTCTCGCTCGCGATCGCTGTCTCTTCAGTGCATGTATTTATTTATTTATTTCCAACAAAAGACAAGCAGTGCGAAAGAGAGGTTTGACTTATTGTTGCATGCCCGCATTGGGAGGATGACAGTGTTATTATTTCATTTGTGACAAGGCCTAGACGCGATATGTCCTAGACGCAAAATGTCTCAGACGCAAAATGGAGTAAATTTGACAGGCTAAAGTTTACTAGTTCAAAATAGTTTCAGTATTCTACTGCGCGCGAGCCGAGCGAGCAAAGCGAGCGTGCCGCGCTAGCGGCCGACGAAGCGCCAGAACCGAACACTTTTTTACTACCTAATACTTACATATTATATAAGTACAATTGAGTACTTTCCTGGGTAAAAAATTATTAGCTATTATTTTTTTAGGAAAGTAGCCAGTTGCAAAGCGTGATCTGCGTTTAGGACATTATGTGTTTAGGACATCATACGTTCAGGTCATTTCGTTTAAGACATTTTCTTGATTGAGGCCTTTTTGCGTCAAGAGGATTTTTGCTTCATAGAGAAAAACATTGATAGAGTAAAACCAATCTAACTAGTGTAATAGCGGGACTTAATTTTAACTTTGTTTTTAAGACTGGTTTTACTCAACATATAAGCCTCAAGTTCAAAGTAGATATTTATATTCAAGTTTGAACTCTATGTGTAGGGCGGTAAGGAACAGCGGGGCAGCGAGGCGCTAAGCTAACGTGACTCTCTGCTTTTCCAACTGCCGCGACATCAGCCTCTGGTCTGTAGATAGCTTCTCGCCTCGGAACCTTTTGTATCTGCAACAAGAACAGATTCGTATTTTTCTATTACCTAGTATAACGCTTGTTCACGATAAAAAGTAGCCACTGTTGTATAATTCAGTTTTTCAATATAAAATGACTTTTTTAAGAATTTAATAAAAAGAAGGTCTAATGTTTTGAGTGGCGTTATGGATATTTATATCAGCTGCTAACTAGTCTGCTAAGTAGTCTTAGATTTTGTCATTTTCACGTTTGGATCATAGAGGTTCATTTTTCCTTTGCATGTAATCACTTTGACTTTTGACCAGGGGCGGTTCACTCTTTGATTTCGTCGCGCCGCAAACATGCCGGCCGGCCGCCTTTAGGCCGTCTATCAGTGGTTGCCGCGCGCTGTTACGAGATGGACGCGTTTGCGCTTTGCACTGCATTGCATCGTCATTCGCCTCGTAAAATTAAATATGCCGCGTCGTCTATTTGTATTAGGATGAAAATATTATTTCTTTACATTATGTTTATGCATGTAGGAAACCCAGAGTTGTGTTTCTTCGCTTTACATTTTGCAGAAACGGGCAGTTTTGATGTCATAACCTAAAGGCACATTACACAGCTTTTGTGTAGTTGGGTGATCCTAAGTAAATAAAGAATAATAGAAATATCGTTAGTAAAATACACTATTATACTAACGTATCTATAATTTAATAGGTCGAGCTGGCGGTAACCCTAGCTCTAAGGCTCCGCCTACGAAAGAGCGCGTTGCATGCGATAGAAAGAAATGGCTACATTTAGGCACGTTTGGCGTACCTAAACAGGGAATTTGTTAACAGAGGACCTTCTGTACGTAGTACTATTACTTATGACTCTAACTAATGACGTACGGTAAAATGAGGACAGGCAATTGTGTCAAACTTACATCATATCGTAGAAAACTCGCTGCTCCTTAGACAACGAAGGTTTCGTTTCGAGAAGCGCGCTCTCTATGTCCGTCTGTCTCATCACCACGGTCTCCAAGTCTTTCTCCACGCCGCTCAACTGCAACAATACCGTCATGTCAACGTTTTTGGGCTTGTGCACAAATCACGCGAGGTTCGATAGGGGGGGGGGAGGGTTTTTAACGTTGTCACGCATGGTTTCCATGGTACCCTCACCAGTTGCTTCTCCAAGCTGCCCAGCTGAGCTGTGACTAGTAGACTCTTGAGGTCTGCCGGGGAATAACCTTCAGTGACCTCTGCTAACTGCTGGAGGTCCACGTCTTCTAGCACCACGTCTTTGCTTAGGGTGTTCAGCACTTCGAATCGATCGCTCTGTGGGATAGATATGACAAGATTTATTTTCTATATTACAATTACATTAATTAAATTCTGACGACCGAATAGCCTAGCGGTTAGAGAACCTGACTATAAAGCTTGAGGTCCTGGGTTCGAATCCCCATAAGGGAATTTATTTGTGTGATGAGCGCGAATATTTGTTCCTGAGTCATGGGTGTTAAGTATTTATTTATCTGTATAAGTATGCTTTGCTTAATTTGGGACTATGTCGATTTGTGTAAGATTGTCTGCAAATATTTATTTATATACCTAATGATGACGACCTACTTGTTATGTATCGCGGAATACTCGGGTCGTGAGCGTGATTATATACTCTCATAAACAGAGGTTATCACGCAGACTATTACTTTAGATTATTATAATGTATGTTAAGGAATTCCCGCCGTATTTGGACAGAAAGATGTGTACAGTCAAAGTCAAGGTGATTTATTCTTCAATTTAGGCATATTACATGCACCTATGAATGTCGATAAACTACCACCGGTTCGGAAAGAAAACCTCTGCCACGAGAAGAACCGGTAAACACTAGGCGAGGTATTATTTTTTCAAAACAGTATACAATATATCATTTCAGTATCAGAGTATTATAAAATTACATTGCTACAGTAGAAAGTCTATTTATTTTGCGATAGATTTCTAGTGCAGAATTTTATCACATGCTTCGAAATATCACATCTTATAATATTCTTTTGAAATAAGTGTCTGTTTTACGATAGATTTGAATTTAGAGAGTAAGTTCGGTAATGTGTTTTGGAATTTTATTGTAGAATTTTGCGCAATTAGAAAGCTGATATTTGGCGAGTTGCAGACTAAATGCATAAATAAAGCTATAAAAGGTGTATATCCTAATTAAATGTGGCAGTAGGTACTATAGATAATAGGACGTCAAGGATTTTTTCGCTCAAAGAATCGTGTGGTGTGCAATTCAGAAGCTAGTAAACTTTAAGTCAAAATGGACTTTGTGAATCTTGTTTTACTTACAATGTGGGCATTCAAATTGTATTTTTATACCGTATAACGAATGTCTTTGACCAGTGTGTGTTGCCAGTGATGATATATGGCACTGAAACCTGGTCGTTTACTATGGGCCTCATAAGAAGGCTCAAAGTCACCCAAAGGGCAATGGAGAGGGCTACGCTGGGAATATCTCTGCGTGATCGCATCAGAAATGAGGCTATTCGCAGCAGAACCAAGGTAACCGATATAGCCCTCCGAATCGCTAAACTTAAGTGGCAGTGGGCGGGGCACATTGCACGAAGAACCGATGGCCGTTGGGGCGGAAAGGTTTCCAAGTTGCGACCAGGTACCGGCGCGGCGCGGCGTGGGTAGGCCCCCCACAAGGTAGACTGATGACCTGGTAAAGGTCGCGGGAGTCCGCTGGATGCGGGTGGCGCAGGACCGGTCATTGTGGCCAAAACGTATTTTTGGCGTCCACCGTACGATTTTTTGCACATTGTGCAAGGTTACAGTGGGGTAAGTTACTGAGAGGCTACTCCAGTTATGTATGCTCTAAGCCATACCCGGTCCGGAGGCGCGCAGTATATGTGCCGCTGCAACCTGCCGGGCCGCAGCAGCGCGGGGTCGAGCAGGTCGGGGCGACTGGTCGCGGCGATGACCGGCCCCCGCGCGCCGCCCTCCGCCCCGTCCAGGCGCGCCAGCAGCTGGTTCACCACGCGGTCGGTGACGCCCGTTGAGTATGAGTTCATACCCGGTCCGGAGGCGCGCAGTATATGTGCCGCTGCAACCTGCCGGGCCGCAGCAGCGCGGGGTCGAGCAGGTCGGGGCGACTGGTCGCGGCGATGACCGGCCCCCGCGCGCCGCCCTCCGCCCCGTCCAGGCGCGCCAGCAGCTGGTTCACCACGCGGTCGGTGACGCCCGTTGAGTATGAGTTCATACCCGGTCCGGAGGCGCGCAGTATATGTGCCGCTGCAACCTGCCGGGCCGCAGCAGCGCGGGGTCGAGCAGGTCGGGGCGACTGGTCGCGGCGATGACCGGCCCCCGCGCGCCGCCCTCCGCCCCGTCCAGGCGCGCCAGCAGCTGGTTCACCACGCGGTCGGTGACGCCCGTTGAGTATGAGTTCATACCCGGTCCGGAGGCGCGCAGTATATGTGCCGCTGCAACCTGCCGGGCCGCAGCAGCGCGGGGTCGAGCAGGTCGGGGCGACTGGTCGCGGCGATGACCGGCCCCCGCGCGCCGCCCTCCGCCCCGTCCAGGCGCGCCAGCAGCTGGTTCACCACGCGGTCGGTGACGCCCGTTGAGTATGAGTTCATACCCGGTCCGGAGGCGCGCAGTATATGTGCCGCTGCAACCTGCCGGGCCGCAGCAGCGCGGGGTCGAGCAGGTCGGGGCGACTGGTCGCGGCGATGACCGGCCCCCGCGCGCCGCCCTCCGCCCCGTCCAGGCGCGCCAGCAGCTGGTTCACCACGCGGTCGGTGACGCCCGTTGAGTATGAGTTCATACCCGGTCCGGAGGCGCGCAGTATATGTGCCGCTGCAACCTGCCGGGCCGCAGCAGCGCGGGGTCGAGCAGGTCGGGGCGACTGGTCGCGGCGATGACCGGCCCCCGCGCGCCGCCCTCCGCCCCGTCCAGGCGCGCCAGCAGCTGGTTCACCACGCGGTCGGTGACGCCCGTTGAGTATGAGTTCATACCCGGTCCGGAGGCGCGCAGTATATGTGCCGCTGCAACCTGCCGGGCCGCAGCAGCGCGGGGTCGAGCAGGTCGGGGCGACTGGTCGCGGCGATGACCGGCCCCCGCGCGCCGCCCTCCGCCCCGTCCAGGCGCGCCAGCAGCTGGTTCACCACGCGGTCGGTGACGCCCGTTGAGTATGAGTTCATACCCGGTCCGGAGGCGCGCAGTATATGTGCCGCTGCAACCTGCCGGGCCGCAGCAGCGCGGGGTCGAGCAGGTCGGGGCGACTGGTCGCGGCGATGACCGGCCCCCGCGCGCCGCCCTCCGCCCCGTCCAGGCGCGCCAGCAGCTGGTTCACCACGCGGTCGGTGACGCCCGTTGAGTATGAGTTCATACCCGGTCCGGAGGCGCGCAGTATATGTGCCGCTGCAACCTGCCGGGCCGCAGCAGCGCGGGGTCGAGCAGGTCGGGGCGACTGGTCGCGGCGATGACCGGCCCCCGCGCGCCGCCCTCCGCCCCGTCCAGGCGCGCCAGCAGCTGGTTCACCACGCGGTCGGTGACGCCCGTTGAGTATGAGTTCATACCCGGTCCGGAGGCGCGCAGTATATGTGCCGCTGCAACCTGCCGGGCCGCAGCAGCGCGGGGTCGAGCAGGTCGGGGCGACTGGTCGCGGCGATGACCGGCCCCCGCGCGCCGCCCTCCGCCCCGTCCAGGCGCGCCAGCAGCTGGTTCACCACGCGGTCGGTGACGCCCGTTGAGTATGAGTTCATACCCGGTCCGGAGGCGCGCAGTATATGTGCCGCTGCAACCTGCCGGGCCGCAGCAGCGCGGGGTCGAGCAGGTCGGGGCGACTGGTCGCGGCGATGACCGGCCCCCGCGCGCCGCCCTCCGCCCCGTCCAGGCGCGCCAGCAGCTGGTTCACCACGCGGTCGGTGACGCCCGTTGAGTATGAGTTCATACCCGGTCCGGAGGCGCGCAGTATATGTGCCGCTGCAACCTGCCGGGCCGCAGCAGCGCGGGGTCGAGCAGGTCGGGGCGACTGGTCGCGGCGATGACCGGCCCCCGCGCGCCGCCCTCCGCCCCGTCCAGGCGCGCCAGCAGCTGGTTCACCACGCGGTCGGTGACGCCCGTTGAGTATGAGTTCATACCCGGTCCGGAGGCGCGCAGTATATGTGCCGCTGCAACCTGCCGGGCCGCAGCAGCGCGGGGTCGAGCAGGTCGGGGCGACTGGTCGCGGCGATGACCGGCCCCCGCGCGCCGCCCTCCGCCCCGTCCAGGCGCGCCAGCAGCTGGTTCACCACGCGGTCGGTGACGCCCGTTGAGTATGAGTTCATACCCGGTCCGGAGGCGCGCAGTATATGTGCCGCTGCAACCTGCCGGGCCGCAGCAGCGCGGGGTCGAGCAGGTCGGGGCGACTGGTCGCGGCGATGACCGGCCCCCGCGCGCCGCCCTCCGCCCCGTCCAGGCGCGCCAGCAGCTGGTTCACCACGCGGTCGGTGACGCCCGTTGAGTCGTGCCCACGCCTAAAAAATACGACTTGTGTTTGACGCCTCAGTATAATTTACTGTACAGTCACGAACTTTAATTGTGAACCATTTAGAGCTCACTTTATGCTGGACACGACATATCTTAACTATACAGTAAATAACCCCTGTGTTTTGGCAAGCCTGGGGCTGCACGGCCCAGTTTTGCGTCCCTGTCCCCCGGGCATGAGCGCGCTGCCCGCGCGGCGCCCGCGGCCCCTGTTCGCGGGGCCGGGCGCGCACGCGCCGCGCGGAGAGCCTCGCTCTCCTCAATGTCATGTCCATTGATGCCCCGCAGATTGACGTATTTGCGGACAGTGCAGGTAGTTTTAATGAGTGAATGTTAATGAGTATCTGGACTAGATTTGTAAACTTTGACATTCTATTTTTAATTTTTTATATGTACCTAATTTTTTTTTTTTTTAATTGACATTGACAACGAATTGTATTTTAAGGAATTTGAAATTGTATCTAGTATGTAAGCGATTTGGTAATCATTACTGTTATGCCTTTATATGTTGTGAAATAAATAAATAAATATATTAAAAAAACAAAATTAGTTGACACCTAAATGGCTGGTCAATTTAAGTCCTTGACCGTACATAAAACATAACAATATAAAAATAAACAGAAATCCCGGCTAAGTGCGTGTCGAACCACGCACAACGAAGGGTTCCAAGCCGAAAGACGTCCACTGCTGGACATAGGCCTCCCCCAAAGAGTGCCACAATAACCGGTCCTGCGCCACCCGCATCCAGCGGACTCCCGCGACCTTTACCAGCACATCAGTCCACCTTGTGGGGGGCCTACCCACGCCGCGCCTATAATTTATTAGTATAACTTAAAACATGACTCGGACTAAATTCAACATGTCGTCGACTGCGACTGAACCAAAAAACTCTGGAAATCCAGCAGAAAGCAACTCAGAATTATATCTGGAATGTTCACAGGTCACTTTGGGGTCAAGGATCTCTTGGCCAAGATGGGACTATCGAATAGTGTAGACTATAGAATGCGTGGCGAGGAGGATGAGACTATGGAACACTCACTGTGTGAATGTCATGCCTTTGCTAGACAAAGAATGAATCACAAGGAATTCAAGATACTTCCGCTGAGCTGCATCATCCGTTTTGTGGAAATGATGGAGGGAGCGTGGGAGTAAGTATAAAGGAGAGGGCATATGCACAAAAGATCCCACTGGGTCAAAGTGTATCCGAAAGAGTCCTTATCTAAGATAAGTAGTCGACTGTACGCAGAAGTAAGGCACTTACAACGCGACGACTTACTTGGGCGCGAGACTGTCGAACTCGTCGAAAAACAGGATACACGGCCGCTTCATGTCGGCTCTGAAACAATGTGTTTAGTTAACAACAAATAACAACTAGGGACCGAACGGGACTAACATCTCGGCCACAATCTCTAGCGGCGGCGGAATAGTTCATACAGTTATTTTGAAGAATTGTTTTTTTATTGAAAATGGGAAACAAAGAGCCAAAAAGTTCGACAATACAAAAGCCAAAACCGTTTCCACTTAAATATAAGTAATTATCATTATGATTGCTCAGACGAGACTATAAAAAGTAAAATCTACTATTGTACAGGATATCTACTATTAATAGGGTTTTGGCGTTACTCTGTTTAAAGCCTTCACTCAGTCATTTTACTCGAGCAGCCTTTGGGTGAAGTACACTAAAAGAACCTATAATGCCCTACGAGTGCAGTATAATAACGCGCTCAGAATGTTGTTGGGGCTGCCCACATGGTGTAGTGCATCTCGTATGTTCGCCGAGGCCCATACGGACGATTTTTACGCCGTTATACGGAAAAAAATCGTCTCGATGATGGGTCGACTTAGGGGCAGCTCCAACAGCATTCTGGGGGTGATTGCGGGCCGCTATGATAGTCCAATCTTGGCTCACTGGATAGGTATGACGAAGAGCCTACTATCATATAGGAAATAAGTTTTATTTATTTAGTATTATTAGTTACTAACACTAGTCTTAAGTCTTCACTAACAAAATATGGATGTGATATCTGAAATAAAGATTAAAATAAATAAAATTACTTATTTCATTCCTGCCGTTATTAATTTCATAGACTGATATAATTTATACCTACGCACTTTCTCACTTTATTGTTAATATATTTTATGTCCATTAAGCAGTATCCTACTTCCTAAAGACTGGTGAGGGCTGAACACTGTGTCTGTGTGTCTCTGTCCAACATACTCACTTGTCGAACACATCCCGTACCGCCTTCTCGCTCTGGCCGATGTACTTGGAGAGCAGCTCGGGGCCCTTCACCACGATGAGGCTCGTGTTGTGCAGCCGCGCCAGACTCGAGCCCACGTGCGACTTGCCGGTGCCCGGGGCTCCGTACAGCAATATCCCGCAGGACTGGGACGGGAACAGGGCTGGATACTGTGGATAATTATATAGTGTTGCGACGGTCCAACCGCGCATACCAGACCGCGGCGGACGCGAGGCAGCCGCACCACCACTGCCACCGCCGCGCGCGCCAAGTCGAGGGTGCGGCTACACCGATACGCAACGCGAGCACCGACCGTGTAAAAGGGAGCGCGCGCGGCCACCCGGCCACGCAACCGTGCGTTGTTCGTATTAGGAAGGCTTGGGCCGATGATCAACAAGTTTAGTAAAATGTCACTTAGAAATAAGCAGACACTCTACAAGACTTGCGTTCGTCCAATCATGACATATGCAAGTGTAGTATTTGCTCACGTGCCTATGTCATCACTCAAACCGCTTCAGGTCATTCAGAATCGTTTCCTCCGTAGGTGCCCCGTGGTACCAATCGAACCTCAGCCTGCACCACGACATGGAGATTAGCACCATGTATGGTTTCTTTAAGCAGGCTGCCATACGTTATTTTGACAACGCTCCCCACCATAGGAATCCGTTAATTAGGAAGGCTGCTGACTACGTTCCCGTCTCTCCCCCCTCTGTCGTTACTCGACGTTCACTGATTAGGGGCCGCACGGTCCGGCGTCCTAGGCACACACTCACGGACCCGGACGACGAAATCACAGCGTCCACCGAAAGATGGAACGCTGCGCTTTCGGCGTCCAACTCATCGCGTACACTACGGCGCCCCCGCGACAACACGGACACATATAGTCCCTACTCGTCCCGGTACCGCCGCATACCGGGCACAGTCAATCCGACGCAACCCGACCCGGGTCGGGCCTAGCTGAGTTTCTTGCTGGATTCTTCTCAGCTAAGGTAGGTTTAGCGAACTTGCAAATCCCAGTAGTTCATCACTACTCACACATCAGATTCGGTTGAAACCGTTCAATCAATCTCACTGGAGCGCAAACTCTTAGAGTATTCCAGTGTTATACCCCCCGCGTGGTCGTACCGGAGAGTTCCCCCTGGATTTTCACCGGGATACTCTCCAACCATGCAGTTCGACAGCTATATTGGGTCCGTCCTATTATAGCAACAGTCAGGTCCAAAAAAAAAAAACCACCCGGCCAGCTGGTCTTTGCCGCTGCTCCGAAGCGGACGCAAGGGCTAACTGCACCTAGCGCGCGGGGGCGTTTCTCATGCCTACGCGCGTTCCTGAATTTGCTAGAGGACCCTCGACGAGCGCGGGACTTTACCACGCCTTCGTCCTGCCGAGGCTCCTCGGCCGACCGCGTTCGATCCGGAAATCGAATCACCGCCGTAACCCGTGTTACCAGCGAGTCCTAAGGGATCTTTTTGTACGGAGTTGCAACCCCCGATTTAGCGTCAGTGTTAGTTAAGCTTTTAATTGTTAAATAAAGGGCATCACAGTCCCATCTTAATCGACCGTCAACCTTTTTTCATTATTTACCCTAGTGGAAATCCCTTCTACCCCTGAGCTAGCTAGAAACTTCACTACGCCCCTCAGGCGGAAGGATTTGTGTGGCTCGCCCTCCACGACGACCATCACAGTTTGATGGATAGGACCCGAAAAAGTAAAGATCTATCCAACGAAACTTTGTCTTAACAAAATTACAAAATTGTTAAAAACTGAAAATAATTCATAACATAAACGTTCCTCAAACCTATTTTAGCTAACTTCGTGTGTTATCTGTCACTTTGACGTTCGTGAGAAGAGACAAAACACAATTTAGTTAACAGAGGTTGTTAAGTTTTGTGCAATAGGGAGTAGATATAGTGAAAAACTATTAGACTTGGTATTTTGCAAAATAAAACACTTGTCAAAAAAAGACAAAAATTCAAAATTATTTATTCGCTTTAACACGCAAGTATAAACAAACAGAGATAACCGGCTGACCCCAGACTAGGTTGAGCCTGTATATTGGGGCCCTGGAGTGCAAATATGTGAAACAGATTTGGTAGATGAACATAGAAACAATCTAACAAGAAAAGGTACAATACGAAGCGACAAGACAAGTGCACGAGCAGCGGTGTGTGTGTGTGTGTGTTACCTGTTGAGTAGTGTTGAATGGCATGCCCAGAAGTTGTCTATAATTTGGTAAGTTTGTTATTGCCGCATGAGCTCTAGCTACTGCTGCTGTGTGGACGTGTATTTCACAGGACGGCTCACCATGAGGGGCCAGAAGATGCACTCGGTAAGTTCTCTCTCGACCTCCCTCATGCTCAGATGTCGGACCCATCGTTTTGCTTCGTTGATTGCGTCACGCTATCTATCAGACGTATGAGAACGTGTAGCTCGCAGGATGGCCATATAGATATAGTAGATATAGTCAGACACATACTTATTTGACGTGTCGTGTCATGAAGCGACACAACTAGGGTTGCCAACCGTACTATATTTCGACTCTGTGTACTATATACTGTTGAAGAAATATATAGTACGCAAAAATATTATATTTTGGGGGTCTTTACGAAGTACTTCAAATTGCCCAGGTATCTATTCATTATCATCATATCAGCCTAAAGACGGCCACTGCTGGACATAGGCCTCCCCCAAAGAGTGTCAAT
The DNA here is from genome assembly GCA_932294315.1 of Epinotia nisella. Lineage (NCBI taxonomy): Eukaryota > Metazoa > Arthropoda > Insecta > Lepidoptera > Tortricidae > Epinotia > Epinotia nisella. The sequence goes on from OW028677.1 coordinate 2,345,849, forward strand.
GCGACCGGTCCTACGCCACCCGCATCCAGCGACGCAGGTTTCAATAAAATTTTGCTAAATAGCAACATTGCCCAGCCACGTACTATGTTTTTTTACAGTATATTTTTGTCGGGTTTTTTCTGGAAAATACATCTTCCCCGAAAAAAAGTTGGCAACCCAACACAACGGATATTTCATACATTTAGCACGCCTAGATACACACTCATCTGATGCGCTCTGACGTGACCACTCCTTAGTCAGTCAGGAGTCAGAGAGCATCACGTCAGAGTATGAATCCGGCTTAAGAGGTACCTTAAACTCACCATGAGAGGCCAGAAGATGCACTCAGTGAGCTCTCGCTTGACCTCGCGCATGCCCCCGACGCCGCCCCAGATGTCGAACTCGTCGTTTTGTTTCGTCGATTGCGTCACGCTATCTATCAGGCGTGGCAAAGGCCCTGATGGATTCGATTCTGCAGAACAATACGGATTGTATTATGTGGATAAACTGCGCTTAACCAACGGCCATATCACCGGTGTAGCCGTTTAGACTTCTAAAATTACAAGAACGCATTTAAACACAAGCTGTGTCTGTCTGTAACTGGACATGCAGCATGCACTTCACTTAGTTTAGTATAGATAGCATGCCTTCATCATCATCATCATATCAGCCGAAAGACGTCCACTGCTGGACATAGGCCTCCCCCAAAGAGTGCCACAATGACAGGTCCTGCGCCACTCGCATCCAGAGGACTACAGCGACCTTTACCAGGTCATCAGTCCAGTCCACCTTGTGGGGGGCCTACCCACGCTACGCTTTCCGGTACGTGGTCACCACTCGAGAACCTTTCCGCCCCAACGGCCATCGGTTCTACGTGCAATGTGCCCCGCCCACTGCCACTTAAGTTTAGCGATTCGGAGGGCTATATCGGTTACCTTGGTTCAGCTGCGGATAGCCTCATTTCTGATGCGATCACGCAGAGATACTCCCAGCATAGCCCTTTGGTAGCATGCCTTATATAATTGTAACTTTGTACTGTCTGTTGGCAAACCAAATAAAATAAGTTTCTGTCAAAAATTTCATTTTTGGGACAAGCTTTTATTGCCGACTGTACTTTTCTGTATACCATCATCAACTCATTGAGACGATTCTAACGAGCCCAAACTCAACGGGGTTAAGTCGGTGCAATACTGAATTGGGAAACGATGAAAATTTTAGAAATGCCTGATTATTTTTTTGGTGAAAGGAATAACCTGCCTTAGAACCGCGCGACCTTCTCGAGCTTTCCAAGCGGAACTGGACTTTTTAGTATGTAGATAAATTTTAAAATTATTTGACACTGAAAGTGCTCGCCGCGCCCTTCGGCCCTTACACCTTACTTACTTTTCTTCTTAACAGCCTGGAATATCCTCCTATTGAGCTGGTCAGTGAGTTCTCTGACGCTGAGACCAGCGGTGGCGGCGCCTAGTCGTGTGAAGTCTTCCTGTTCCACTAAGAACTGCTCTCGCAGCTTGTTATTGATCAGGTGCTTGAAGAGTTCTATCCTTTCGTCCTAGGAAAGATAAGGTCACATAGAATAATAGTAGGTTTTATGAGTATCCAAATTGAAGTATGTTAATCGTTATACAAAATTATAATTTACGTGTTTTTTTTCTTTTAGTATCCCTCGGTACTAAAATATTGAGTTAGGGCACCTCAAAGTTGTCACAAAAACGACCAAGTTTGTTGTCAATGTTCGCAGGACTGCCTGACGCTAAGGAATGTTGATTTAATGGCGGCATTTTATCGCCATTTCACAAAATAGGCTATTCTACGATTTTTTTATATATTTGAAAATGTTCTGGTATTTTTATTTCCTCAAAATAATATCGCTTTATGCAATTAAATAATGGTTGAAATTTCGTGATGATGATGATAATGAACGTTAAATATTCGCGCCAAAAAGGCAGCTGCCATTATCGTCACGTTATAACTGCAACACCAAACAATAGACCATAGACTACTAAGAAGATACTATGTGCAGAAACATAGAAACGTCAAATGTGCATGTCCGTCTACGCTTTCTGATTTTTGCATTTGCTGTTCTGACGTCACTCACAGAAGACAAAATGGCGGTCGGCGTTATCGTTAACATACAGATAATAAAACTAAGATTTTATTTTTAATTTAAAAATAAATCTTGTTTTCATAACAAAATCCTACTAATATTATAAATGCGAAAGTTTGGATGTTTAGATGTTTTTAGATGTTTGTATGTTTGTTATTCAATCACGCAAAACCGGCTAAACGGATCAAGATGAATTTTAGTTTACATATAGTGTATAGCCTGGATTAACATATATAATACTTTTTATCCCGGGAATCATCTCCTAAGGGCGCGAAATGTGGGGCGAAAGTTTGTATGGGGCTACGATATAAACTAGTTCCACGCGGACGAAAACTCAGGCAGAAGCTAGTAGTGTTATATTCGTATTCGTAAAAACTATTTAAAAAAATACTTTGATGATTTAGTTTTGATAGATGAAAATACCCTATTGTCATGTCATGAAACTATTGCGATATTTTAAGCTCTATATACAAGTACTTAGACTAGACGATGAGCGTAACCATAGCAACCAGCTACAAGGCACTCAAAGCTCTTCATAGAAGGAGTGGCCTCGGGCTGGACCAAAAAACTCTGGAAATCCAGCAGGAAGCAGCTCAGGATTATATCTGGGGTGTTCACAGGTCACTTCGGCGTCAAGGATCTCTTGGCCAAGATGGGACTATCGAACAGTACAGACTGTAGAATGTGTGGCGAGGAGGATGAGACTATGGAACACTTGCTGTGTGAATGTCATGCCCTTGCCAGACAAAGAATGAATCTCTTTGGTAACGGCTACCCGCAACCAAAGGAATTCAGGGTGCTCCCACTGAGCTGCATCATCCGCTTTGTGGAAATGATGGAGCGAGAGAGACAATACAATACAATACAAATACTCTTTATTGCACACCTCACACAAACAAAGCAGTTACATAGAGAAACAATACAATAACATGTAGGTAGAGGTAGACAACAGGCGGTCTTATCGCTGAAGAGCGATCTCTTCCAGACAACCTTTGGGTATCGGAGAAAGAGATAAAACTAGATTATGCAGTAGGTGTTGCAGAGATTATTATCAATCAAAAATCAAGAAATTATAAAAATAAACGTACATTAATCCTTCTACCGTCGTCAACTTAACTGGCTCTCCATTCGCCGTCGTAGATCCCTCAGATTACTTTGCACCCTTTTTTCAATCTTGTCTGAGCCTTCTGCTCCAGGATACCTCAAAAGTAAATTTATTTTCGATACCCCTCGCCCAGGCTGTGAGCTGCGTACCTCCCGTGTCCTCAAAATATCCATACCTTCGCACCGCACTAGTTTTATGACTCACTCCTTCGCCGTACAGGCAAGCCGTCTCTGGAATTCACTCCCTCTCAACATCAGACAAGCCCCAAGCAAGTTTGCTTTCAAGCGGATGCTGCGTAAGCATCTGCTTAAACAAGAATTCGACTAAAATCCATCCACATAATGGTAGTATATATTGAATATGTAGTAGTATATCTTTTTGTATGTATCTTATATATTTTTATTTATGTATGTCTATATGTAGTGTATAATACATTTGTATTTTTTTCCTCTCTCCTCAAGTATATTCGTAACAGAAATTATCATACTTTTTTCTTTGCACCTGTTATAAGTCTCTGTTTAGCCCAATGGTTAGCTGGTAGAGAATGCCATCTGGCATTAAGCTCGCCATTTGTACATATATTTTTTGTATTTTGTGCAATAAAGTTTAAATAAATAAATAAATAAATACCTCTATATATAAACATACACACACAATCATACATATATACAAATAACACAAACACAAATATAATGATACATAAACAGTCAGCCAAAAATACAATCAGGGTTAGGGGAGAGACAAATAATGTTCTTTAAGAAGGGATTTGAGGTTGCCGATAGATTTTGCTTGTCTGATGTCAAGAGGGAGAGAGTTCCACAGTCGGATAGAATTAATAGTGAACGAACTATTGTAAAATTTGGTAGATGATGAAGGCACAGTTAATAGCAAATTGTTAGAACATCTAACAGAATTTAAAAAACTAAAACGTTCTTTGAGATAGCGGGGAGTTGCAGGGTTAAAAAGGATAATATACAGAAGCGAAATAATGTGAGAGTTACGGCGATAACGGATAGGGAGCCACTTGAGTTTATGAGACCTATAAAGGGGAGGGCAAATGCACAAAAGATCCCACTGGGTCGAAGTGTATCCGAAAGGGCTCTCAACTAGATAAGATAAGATAAGATAACCAGCTACAAGATAAGGTTAGCACTCACCTGCTGCAGCTCTGGTACAGTAAAGTGTGCGGTGAACAAGGGCTTCCCGCGAAACTGCTTTAGGGTGGGGTGCAGCTCGTTGATACCGGAGGCCGTGAGCAGCACACACACACCCGTACATGTTTGGAGCATGTGCTTTATCACCACCGCCAGTCTAATTTAAAAAAAAAAGTTTTTGAAAAAAAAAAACAGGGTCAGCCAAATAAAAGCGGTTGCTTAATTTAGAGTTAAGTAGATATGAGTACAGTAAAGAAAGAAAGAAGAAAGAAAAAACCGGCCAAGTGCGTGTCGGACCACGCAAAACGAAGGGTTCCATGCCTATTAAAAAGGTCCTATCGTCACAGAAATTTTACGACACTTACGTGTTTTTCTTTGAGGAAGACTTGCCAGTTATGGAAGAGCGGGGCATCCTAACACAGGTTTACTTACCTAAAAGGAAGCCCCAATCACTGTATATTGTACTTTAAAAACAAAGGAAAAATAAACAATTTTTCATTTTTCATTTTTTCATTTTCATTTCATTTTTCAAGGCAGTTTTTCAGCAATATCTCGAAAACCTCTGAACCGATCTTGTTCAAAACAATTTTCGGTGAATGAAATTAATAAGCCCTATGTCCATGAATTTTTCCATATTTTTAAAATACACCGTTCAAAAATTAGAGGGGGGGGACAGAATTTTAGTGACTTTCGGGGCGATTATCTCCGACTCTATTCACTTAATCAAAAAAAATGCTAAGAAACCTTATATTTATTTTGAAAGGCCTATCGATTGATGTGCCACACGGGGGGCACAATGTTTTTTTTTTTTGACTTTTAGTTTTATGTATGAAGTGCACCCCTAAAAAATTTTTTTTTTGTCATATTAATTACAAAACTATATAGCGGCTAACAAAATACACCTATCCTCAAAATTTTATTCCAATACACCTTATAGTTTTCGAGTAAAATGCCTGTGACATACGGACAGACGGACAGACGGACATGACGAAACTATAAGGGTTCCGTTTTTGCCATTTTGGCTACGGAACCCTAAAAAGACATTTATTCACTACACAAAAGACACACAGAGGGAGTATACATACAATACAATTGACACATTGTGTGTGTCTTCGCGGCAGTGAAACGGTCGCTGTCTCAGCATTGTGCCGAGGTGTCGGACAGACACCTACAGCGCTGGTTTTCAGACAGCACCGTACGTGACCCACAGTAAGGGAAATGTATTCACGTACCACCGTAGAACCCTGTCGCAATTGACAGGCCGCCAGTCGATAAAACTCGAGTGATATGTCACCTTATTGCGATAGGGTTCTACGGTGGTAACATCTACTTTTGACAGTTTATTAATCTTAATTGTGTCGCTTAACTTCAAACTCAGATAAATCCATTCGACCCTCTCTGCAAATATCTACCCTATTACCTTTTCATAATACCAAAATCGCATGATCTGACAGATGGATTTACCCGAGTTTGAATTTAAGCGACTCAATTTAATAATTGGTCACAATTGGTTCGTAGGTTGGTTTATGAAACAAATTTTTCAAGGTTTTAGGTTCATAGATTTAAACTACCATTAGGGTGACAATGTTCTTTTTAAATAATTCCTAATTAAAATTTATTCAGGAAAAAAGGAACGTTTGAATTAAAAAAATTGGTTCCTGATCACGAATCAAAAATCATCACGTGGGTCGTTCTTCTTTTTTACCGACAATGAACCGAGGTTTTTCTGTTTTTTTGGTTATTGAACTATCGAAAATTGTGGTTTTGAAGTGCGATTTAAAAAAATGCATAGGTTTCTTCATTAGAACTAATTAAAGTTTCCTTTCTGGCCAATATAAATATTTATTTACGGTTGGTTTCTAAAAAAAACAAGTGACAAAGTGGACTCTTTCAGTGGGGACCACATTTTGGTTTACCACTCTGTCACGGCATTCTACCAAAAAAAAAACATTTAAAAAAATTCTAGTTAGAGAAAGTGAAATATTAAATATCACTAATTAATAAAATAATATGGACGTTCATTCGAACATTATAAAACCGTAAACATCATTACTCAAATGAGATGCCGTAATAAGACGAAGGACAGGCTATTGTCTGTCGAAAAGAAGAACGCACAGACATCAAAAATCTGAAAAAAAAAAATTTTTTTTTAAGTAAAACTTACCTCTGATAATAAGCGACGTCCTGCGGCGAGGAGCCCTCCAGATTGGGCGGCACCAGGCTGTCCACGTCGTCGCATATCAGCACGGCCGGGCTCCGCTCCTGGCACGTCAGGACGGCGCGCCCTAGGGCTTCGGGGATGTCCTTCCGGCCCTTAAGGGAGCGGCAGTGGAGAATGTGCGACCAGACGGTCAGGTCCTTCTGGACTATGTGGCAGAGGGCGGATTTGCCTGTGCCGCTCACGCCTGCAAACAGGTTTTATACTATTATCAAACGCTTTCATTCAAACCGAAGGAATAGGGGTGGAGACTAAGATTGTTCTACGATGCCATTCGAACCAGTTTTTGTAACAAATGTTTGTAAGGGAGCAACTACAATTGGGTTGTGTCCTCATGTTAAAATTGATAGCGCAGTGTTGCTAAATAAACCTTCAAGTAAATGCAATTAAGTATAAATTACGAAATATAATTAAAATCATAAAAAGATATGGGCCTTGAAAGTTTACAAAAAATATGCATTTTTTTATTGTCCAAACGTAAATTTAAAGCTACCAATAGAATCCTTACGCTTTTATAGAAACAATATTGTATGACAACTATGGTCCTAAACGCAGTATTTCGCAACCGAAACAGCAATTTACTTGATTTTCCATATAACGACTAGTACAAATATTACCCTGTGACGTCATGATTCAATGTTAATCAGTATGGAACGTTTTCGGCTACCGCCAGCGAGGTCCGTCTTTAACTCAATTTTTTGGGTATTTATGTTCTTTAATTGTACTTACTCCCATACAAACATTTGTTCCACACCAAAAACTGGTTCGAATGGCATCGTAAAAAAAATTAGGACACAAGCCTATTAAAGAACATAAATAACCAAAAAATTGAGACAAAAATTGACCTCGCTGCCGGCAGCCCAAAACGCTTCATGCTACTTGACATAAGGTATGACCTCACAATCTGCTTTAAGATTAAGACCAGGTTCGGTAGCGTATTGCGATTCCAAAAATGCATACACAAGCAGGAACAAAAACAAATACTTTGATGAAAACATAAACAAAAATTTCAATGTAAAAATAAAATAAAATAAAAATTCATTTTTGGAATCGCAATACGCTAACGAACCTGGCCCCGTAGCATGGTTGGCCTTGTCACGCGATAGGTGATAGGATAGAGCGTGCGTCACTGGCTGACACCGTTCGATAGAACGAGACGACGCTCTTATCTTGTCACTTGTCGCGTGATAAGGCCAACCATGCTACGGCTCCTGGCCTTAATGGGTTCACACCCCACTTTTGTTACACCCTGTATATAAAAATATTATTCACAGTTACTGTTCCGTAGTCGAGATACAGTTTTTTTTAACCCCCGACGCAAAAAGAAGGGTGTTATAAGTTTAACGTGTCTGTGTATCTGTCTGTGGTATCGTAGCTCCCAATCCCAAACGGATATACCGATTTGAATGCGGTTTTTTTTGTGTCATAGATAATTTTAACCCGAGTGTTCTTAGCCATGTTTCATCAAAATCGGTTCAGCCGTTTTTAAGATATAGAATTTTGAAATGAAAAAATTGGGGGGTTTCCAACTTTTCTAAGTTGTAGTTATTTAAAGTTTTTATGCTTGTGTAATTCAATAGTTCTCAGCGTAATATTTCGGGGCGGAAAGGTTCTCTCATGGCGACCACGTACCGGCAGGCGCGGCGTGTGTCCCCCACAAGGTGGACTGATGACCTGGTAAAGGTCGCTGGAGTCCGCTGGATACGGGTGGCGCACCGATCACTGTGGCACTCTTTGGGGGAGGCCTATCTCCAGGAGTGGACGTCTTTCGGCTGATATGATGATGATTGATGATTTTTTAGGAGACTCACCAGTTACAAGAACGTTGCTCTTTATTTCGGAGACATCTTTAAACGTCGCCTCCCTGTGTATCTCAAAGAACAGATGCGACACAACCCTTTGGACCAATGCCTCCGTCGATTTCAGCCCACGACAGTAATTCTTGCAATCATACTCCAAACTGGACGTATTCACTTTAGGAAACTCGAAATCCGTATCCCTTAGACATTTCGCTGACACCGTACATTGCCGGAAAGATTCAGAGTCAAGCAATGTATATTTCATCTTTTCCGGTTTCAATTTGAATTGTAGAAAGCCATTGCTAACCTGAAGATTCTGTTTAAGCATACCATCGTTAATTAGAAACTTTTTACCAGAATGCGTGCTGTTTACAACACAGTTCTTGAACTTTTCTATGACATCCGCTTCTTTTTGCGTTTGTTCAGAATAAGTCACTATGTTCACATGTTCTGGTTGTTCTATATGATCTCCTATAATTGTAAAAGACATTCTCATTCCGTTTTCAATATTAATGATAGCATTTAAAGACTTTGGTATAAGCGCTGTAGGTATATGCTTGTTGTATACTTCATGGCAAAGGCTTCTAAAAACTATATTGTCTACGGGAACTATTTCAACGCATAAATCGTTGATTTCCCTACGATCGGTCTTCTCCTCATTGCTATCTTGTATTATGGAAGGTATATTTTTCATTGTAGCTAATATAATGGTACTGTCTTTGTACTTGGCTTCTAATAAGTCTTCGTGCATAAAAACTGTGTACGGATGTATTAAATTTCGTTTCCCATCGCTGTCTATTGGTAGAGCTCTGAGATATAACCTCTTTGGTGGATTTAAATACGGTCGGAGCATGCCTTGATTGATTATTCCTATGTTGTTGAAGCGAGTCTCTTTTTCTTTAGTTAAATTCTGCACTGGTACCTGTAAAAAAAACACTTACTAAATTAGAGTAGGTAGTTAGTTGGTCAACGCCTTAACGTTACAAAGCAAGAACATAAACAAATGCGCTACCGAATATGCCCTTAATCGGTTCGCACCCCATTTTTGGTACATAGTAAAAACATTTGACTATAATACCGTACTGTGACGAAAGACTTGAACGCGTTAACTGCCAACTGTTAGCCTCGTAGCTTAGACTGAAAACGAACGAATCTTAATATCCGCTTCTTTATTGAATTTTGGCAGTTTAGTTCATACCTTTTCGATTTTTATTTGAATTTTGTTAAACTTTCGCTGATGTGCAGTTAATTTGTTCTAGACCGAAATTGGTCGATATTTGTCACTGCGAATTGTAATGTTCTTTTTAATTCGTCAAGTCGACCGGTTAGCCTAGTGGGTAGTGCCGCTGCCTACGAAGCTAAAGGCCCTGGGTTCGAATCCTGGTAAGGGCAAAATATTTGTGTGATGAGCATGAATATTTGTTTCCGAGTCTTGGATGTTTTTTATGTATTCAATTAAGTATTTATATCTATTATATATATCGTCGTCTATACCTATAACACAAGCCTTATTGAGCAAGCTAGGCCTAGTTCGATTTGTGTAAGAATGTCCTCTAATATTTATTTTTATTTAAAAGTATAGCCGATATAGCCCTCCGAATCGCTGAACTTAAGAGGCAGTGGGCGGGGCACATTGCACGTAGAGCCGATGGCCATTGGGGCGGAAAGGTTCTCGAGTGGCAACCACGTACCGGAAGGCGCGGCGTGGGTAGGCCCCCCACAAGGAGGACTGATGACCTGGTAGAGGTCGCCGGAGTCCGCTGGATGCGGGTGGCGCAGGACCGGTCATTGTGGCACTCTTTGGGGGAGGCCTATGTCCAGCAGTGGACGTCTTTCGGCTGATATGATGATGATGATGATGATTTAAAAGTATGATTTTGACTAAGAATACTATAAGTAATACCGTATTGTGATGCAGCGTGTTGAAAGCATCAACCTTGACGAGGATTCTGCTCTGAACGACCAGCAGCCCGGTCTGCTTGGGGGTGAAGACTATGGGCAGCGAGACGGAGATCCAGACCACGCACTTCTGGCCGGCCGCCACCAGCCGCAGCTGGTCGAGGATGCGCAGCTGGAGGAGCTCGGCATTGTGTTCCTGGAATTTATTATAATTTTTATGATAATAGGCTTGTGGCCTAAATTTTTTTACCATGCCTTTAGAACCAGTTTTTGGTGAGGAACCAATGTTTGTATGGGAGCAACTACAATTAAAGAAGATAAATACCCAAAAAAGTATGTTGAAGACTCGCTAGCGGCAGCGGAAAAAACGCTTCATACTGATTGACTCAAAAGTATGACGTCACACTTTGCTATTGGAACTAATCAATGTAGGGAAAATCAAGTAAATTGCTGTTTCGGTCGCGAAATACTGCGTTTAGGACCATAGTTGTCATACAATTTTGTTTCTATAAAAGCGTAAGGATTCTATTGGTGGCTTTAAATTTACTTTAGGACAATAAAAAAATGCATATTTTTTCTAAACTTTCAAGGTTTATATATCTTTTTATGATCTTAACTAAATTTTGTAATTAATACTTTATTACAATTATTGGTGGTTTACTATCCACTAAATAGTCACGAAAATTGAGAAGGGTATGTTAAGGTGGCTTGGGCATGTAGAGAGGATGGATGAAAGAAGATTAACGAAGAGAGTGTATGTAAAAAGAGTGGAAGGGCAAGTTGGAAGGGGAAGACCTAGGCGAACTTTCTCCGATCAAATTGGAGAAATCTTACAAAAAGGCCAGGTCAAAAGTACCCTAAACCGACGAGCATGTATGAGAAATGTTATGAAGGTGAGTGAAGCGAAAGTGGTTTGTCAGGATCGTAGCAAATGGAGATCCGTGATCTCTGCCTACCCCTCTGGGAAAGAGGCGTGATTATATGTATGTATGTATGTATGTTACTATCCACTTAGCAACACTACGTTATCAGTTATTAATTTTAACATGAAACTATCCAATTAATACACTAACCCATTCTCAGCTAGGCTTTTAGTAGCACTAAAGTTTGCACAGTCCACGTGACAGACACACACATGTATACATTCTGACAAGCTTTTATTTAACTTGCAATGTATGTAACTATGTTTGTTCAGGTGCAAACTTGCAAATCAATTTTGAAGCAGATATCTCCAACCGATTGAGCTGAAATTTTGGGTTTGAGTATAGTTTGGATGATAATTCAATATTATGGTACCATCGAGCTGAGCTGATGATGGAGACAGAAAGTGGCCATGGGAATTCAGGACTTAACAGACAGAACCCCCTTGAGTTTGGGCTTGTTGGAATCGTCCCAATGAGTAGTTGATGAAATTTTTGACAGAAACTTATTATAATCGATATTCGCCTTATTACCATATTTGACTTTAACTCGTTATGAACAGAGAACCCCTTAAATATTAAAATATTTTTTTATTTCGTTGAATGAAGTGCATAATGGCTTCCATATTGGTTAAGAGCAATCACCCTGGTATGCTATTGCTTCAACCTGAATTTGAAGCGACAAATTCAGGTTGAAGCAATGATTTTTAATTTACCTTTCAATTTCATCATCACCATCATCATCATGATGATGACTGACTGACATGATGGTGACTCCTTTCCTTCGGCAGTCAGGTAAAAAGGAAAAATGTTGAGAACCAATCAAATGCTGAGAACTGTTGTTTGATATGTTATCATTACATTATTTTTACATTATTACATAGCTGATCTAGAGATGGATTAAAAAAGTGATTATATTATTTATATTTAAGTTTGGTCAGTGCTGACCATGTTGTATTGTCTGTTGCTTTCCTCAACTTATCTTTTTATTTGTGCTCTTTACTTCAGTATTATCAAAAAAAAACTCACCAATATGTCCTGATCGTCAGGACTATCAGTGTCAACAAACAGTTCATCCAGCACCTTCACATCACCATATGGAGACACAAACACCTCGGCCCCCTCATCCAGCCCGAGCAGCCGGGCATGTATGGAGTTGCATGCCAGGATTCCCTCGGAGACACCACTGCTGTACACCACCCACAGCAACAGCTGGCGGTCTTTGATGATCACTTGGATGCTTTGACCCTGGAAAATATAAAGCAATAGGCTTGTGTCCTAATTTTTTTTTACGATGCCATTCGAACCAGTTTTTGGTGTGGAACAAATGTTTGTATGGGAGTAAGTACAATTAAAGAACATAAATACCCAAAAAATTGAGTTAAAGACGGACCTCGCTGGCGGTAGCCGAAAACGTTCCATACTGATTAACATTGAATCATGACGTCACAGGGTAATATTTGTACTAGTCGTTATATGGAAAATCAAGTAAATTGCTGTTTCGGTTGCGAAATACTGCGTTTAGGACCATAGTTGTCATACAATATTGTTTCAATAAAAGCGTAAGGATTCTATTGGTAGCTTTAAATTTACTTTTGGACAATAAAAAAAATGCATATTTTTTGTAAACTTTCAACTTTCATATCTTTTTATGATTTTAATTATATTTCGTAATTTATACTTAATTTATTTGAAGGTTTACTATCAATTTAGCAACACTGCGCTATCAATTTTAACATGAGGACACAAGCCTATTTGATGACCAGTTTAGCTTAGTGAGTAGTGACACTGCCCACAAAGCTGACGCCTGGGTTTGAATCCCAGTAAAGGCCAATATTTGTCTGATGAGGCTGAATATTAGTTTCTGAATCTTGGATCTTTTCTATGTATTTAAGTAATTAAATACACAATCATCTAGTACCTACCCATAATACAAGCCTTATTGAGCTTACTATGTGGCTAATTTGATTTGTGTTAGACTGCCCCTTATATTTATGTATTCATTGTTTGTTTACAGTTTACTTGCGAGTGCGTTAGTGAGTTCGGGTCAGGCAAGCATGGCAGACGTGGGCGCAGAAGTTGTGACGGCTTGTTGCGTTTGGCTTGACAACGTTGGAGCCAACGTGTGAATACGTCGCAAGCTCCCTTTGATCTGTCTTCAAAAAGCGATACTAGCCCGGATCGCGACAAGCTCACGCAAGCCAAGCCAAACAACCCCGTTCACACGCTTGTGTTTGTGGAGGCTTGTCGAGACTTGCCAAGCGTGTAAACGTACCATAATATTTTTCAATATATTTTATTTGAATTTTCACTATTTCCACATATCCTCAGACCATGGAATTTGCGAGTTTGCCCTTGCCAGATGTACGCGCGGGCATCGGACGACGGCGGGGGTCGGGGCGCGGGAAGGGAGCAGATCGGGCGGCGGCGCTCAGTCGGCGAGCCACACCAGCATCAAGCGCGTGTAATATTTAAATTACGTGCTAGTTTTCAATAAATGTGTATTTCGAAGAAAACTGCATTATCATTGACCTCCACCTGGACACCAGACAAAGAATGAATTACTTTGGTAGGCTATCGTAATTCAAGGTACGAGTACTTCCGCTGAGCTGCATCGTTTGTGGAAATGATGGAGGGAGCTTGGGAGTAGGAGGGGGCCAATGCACAAAGGCACCGACAAACAAATATCATCCTCGAATCCTAATCTGTATGAAAGTTAGCTGTCGTATTTATGTAAGTAAGTACAATCCAGTATCAGTATCCATTATTGTATTGCAAAATCATGGTAGAAATCTTATATTTGAACAAAATTGTCTAAGTAAACCACAAACCACAGTTTAAAACATTCACAATGACAATGTCAGATTACTTAAGTCATTACTTTTTTTTCCATCAAGATTAGGCTAAGGTAAGGCATCTATTCTGTCGTAGAACTATAGTTACGCCATTTTGGAATAAGTACATATTAATAAATTAATCATATTAAATTAAATTCAAGTTCTAGTGAAAAAAATAAACTATTAGCGTATTCCTCTTTTCAAAGAGAATACAGAGAGCCAATAAAATAGGCTAAAAAATATGAAATTTTTGTCAATTAAAAAGGTCAATAAATTTATGAATGAATTTCCAAGCATTTCAACCACATGATTTCTTTGGTTGATGAATCTTTACATATTAATGGTTTTCTATGTATTTTGTAGGAGTCACAGAGCTCAGAATTACTATATATACCATAATAGATACTTACTTTAACATTTATGTAGTCAGAGAACTAGGGTGGCTTAAACAATAAACATGAATGCCTAATGTGTTGTTTATTTAAAATAATTGGTGTTTTTTACCCAATTCCATGAATCGCAACCCATTTAATGAGGCAGCACTGCTATAGAATTATGATTATAATGTAAGATCTACAATCTTTTCAGTGGAATAACACTCTTCTTTAACATCTCTTGAATATAGGAAGCCAGCCCTGCTTAGGGTTGCCATATGGAAGAATTAAATGTCCTGACAAAAATCCGGACATCACCCTAAAAATCCTGACATTTCTTCTAACAGAGATTTGGCGTAGCTTGAACTACGCACCGGCGGCGCGCTGCGCTCTGCGGTGTACTGTATAGTGGATACAAGCCCCTGCTAGACGGTTGCCAACACGCGCCTCCAACTGAGCGACCTTGGTCGGCACCGGCCGCTGTAGTATGAAATTTTACTCCAAACAACTAAACTGTTTTTTTATGAGGTCATTCCTGAAAATCCGGACACTGCTCAAGTCCGGCCGCAATCCGGACAAAGGGTCAAAAATCCTGACATGTCCGGACAAATCCGGACGTATGGCAACCCTAGCCCTGCTAGCATAACTTGACTTGCTACTCTACTTGCGCGCGTGATAGACTATCTGTCACTTTTTGACAGCATTAATCAGAACAGTCTATCTCGCGCGCGAGTAGAGTAGAGAGTCAAGTTATGCTATCAGGGCTGGAACTATCCCTATATATAATAGTCTACCTTTGCTAGAGTCCACTTAAATAATGTTCTGATCGATAGGTAGCTATAAGGTGTGTTGTCATTATAATAATAGTCACCAATTATAAAACCTTTGGACTTTGTCATTGACCTAAAATTCTAATTATAAAGACGGAAATAATATTCATAACATGTTTTTAATTTTAGTAGTTTTATAGCAGATAATAGTATGCCAAATTACGATAATTTGAATGCATGAAAAGATAAGATATCGGGTACAAAAACAAATAGGTACTTAACCTTTAAACTTGAATTATTAGTTGATTAGTAAAACTAGTCAATTATTATTTTTCTACTTTGTATAAGAATATAAACTTGTTACCTGTTCATTATTGGTGCAGTATTTTGAACTTAAATAAGCAAAACAAGTCTTTTCGTGTGTGTAAGTAACTTGCAATCTCACTCCACCCAGCATTTTATTCACCCAAAAGTATATATAAAGCTTTTATAGAACGAATACTACAAACATGTAACGTGACACTATAATACCACCATTATAAAACAAAAGTAAGGAACTTTAATGATATTTAAGAACATGTTTTGTATTCAAAACCAAGTATTATTTACTGCCGAAATTACCATTCAGACTGTCACTGTCAAAAAAATGTTGCCAGATTTTTATTGCAAAATCCCTTGGTTAGAGCCGCGGGTCATGTAACAAAAAAACCCGCCAAGTGCGAGTCGGACTCGTGCACAAAGGGTTCCGTACCATTATCTATAAAAACGGCAAAAAAATCATGTCTGTTGTATGGGAGCCCCAGTCCGACTCGCACTTGGTCGGTTTTTTAGTATTTGTTGTTATAGCGACAACAGAAATACATAATCTGTGAAAATTTCAACTCTCTAGCTATCACGGTTCGTGAGATACAGCCTGGTGACAGACAGACGGACGGATGGACGGACAGCGAAGTCTTAGTAATAGGGTCCCGTTTTTACCCGTTGGGTACGGAACCCTAAAAATGCGGCAGATAAAAAAACCGCATCCAAGTAACACGAAATGCGTAGCACAATAGCGGTGTAATATACTTATAACTGGCAGCTTATTTCATCGGTAACATTGTAGCCATATAGACGATAAAAAAAATTAACCAGATTCGCTGGCCAGGCTCTATTCTTAATAGACCTATTGTTTTCTTGCCCTGTAAGTATGTAGATGTAGTGTTATGCTTTTGGAAGTCCCGAGAATGCGTGTTGTGTTGTGTTTATCTGCCTCCAACGATCTACAGTACTTTGGTCACATAGGGGAAAATTAAAAGAATGAGACCAAAGGGAAGAGTCCCACCCAACGCAATGGTAAGATCAGAAACCCGCCCAGCTGGAGATTGCTCTGAGTACCGCTCTTCACATTGGCACCAACAGGGAGAAGTGGAGAGCTGCTTATTACAGAATATAGTTTTTTTTCTTTCTTTTATATAGGTTGTCCCAAAAGTCAACGTCCAGCTACTAACGGGTGAATGTGATAGACCTGAGGGCCTACCGCGAAACGATGTTCGTTTTCGTTCGTGTATTTCTGTCTCTGTCGAACTTGCAAGTTCGAGCGACAAAGAGGGAGATACACGAACGAAGTTCGTTTTCGTTTCACGGTAGTCCCTCAGAACATAACAGTTATATAAAGAAAACACATGTCTTAATTTATTTTCTTTACTCTCTGAAAATTGAACTTTTAATTTCCTATGCAATATTACACAATTGACTACATGCATCTGACACTCCTTTAAAAAACACATATTTGAGGAAAAAGTATAGTTTTATTTCAAACGTAGGCACTTGTGTTTTAACTTTAGTATTTAATTTACAAAAAGGTTATTCACGGTTACATAAAAAAAATGAACTTGCATAGTACTTAAACCTTGATTGAACATCAGTACAGGGTGTCCAATTTTTTAAATACCTGTATTTTTTTGCTCTTTTTTACTTTTTTTTGATACATGATATGATTTGGCCTATAGCCCGTTTTCAGCTTGACGTTGAGTTTTGGGACACGTTGATGTATACGTATACCTACCCATCTTATAAACTACTCAGGGCCTATTCTATGAAGAAAACTAACTCCCAGTGAGCAGGTTTATTATAAGTTACAACAGCGTATGTAAGTATATTTAATATGTATAACAGAAAAAATATCATGGCCGCTAAAAATCTTATTCGACGATCTCTGTAGCCTAGTTGGTAGTGACCCTGCCTACGGAGCCGGCCGGAGGTCCCAGGTTCAAATCCCGGTAAGGGCATTTATTTCTGTTATGGGCACGAATATTTTGTTCCTGAGTCATGGATGTTTTCTATGTATTTAAATATTTATTTATCTATATAAGTATTCATCTAATATCCATAGTACAAGCTTTGCTTAGCTTGGGACTAGGTCGATTTGTGTAAGTTTGTCCTCAAATATATTTTTTTATTTATTCAACATAACTACTAAAAAAGAATACCTATTGTATCTGTCCTTTTTTGAGTCAGAGGGCCTACCGCGAAATGATATTCGTTTTCGTTCGTGTATCTCCCTCTTTGTCGCTCGAACTAGCATGTGCAACAGAGACGGAGATACGCGAACGAAAACGAATATCGTTTCGCGGTAGGCCCTCTGAAGTATTTGGTACGTACACATTCCACGTAAAGATTATGCTGTTATTTTAGCCATGGACTAGGAGCACATGCAGTGTGCAAGCCTTACCTTAAAAATCTATAATTGGACGGTATAGTTTTACTCTGGTATCACTGTGTCCGTTCGGAATGTTACAAAAAATGTTATTATGAGTATTTGGATCCACAACTACAACTAATTTTTCAATATTTTTATACAGTAACATTTATTGTAATATTAACATGAAAGTGCTGTTAATCATCTTATTTTTGTTGCCTGAAATGCTGAAGATCTGTATAATAATAAGTTTAACTTAATTCATTATAATTTAACATAACTAGAAAAGCTTTTCGAATGTACATCCTGACGTTCCGTTCCGAGATAGTAAAGTAAATTTACAATAAAGTCTGATTATTTATAAATGCTCATAATTATATTATTATATTTTCATTACCATGGTTTTAAGTTAAATTGTAATTGCGGTTTTCAGAGCACAGGTTATGTGCGTAACTCATGTCGCTCTGCAAACAAATTCACAGTCGCATACACTTTAAGGTTCCGTAGATTGGAGCGTTAATTGACAAGCTTTTCTGCCATTGGCCAACTGGGTGCCCAATAAAATTTTAAAGCAACGGTTGGTGTTGGAGTTCAGTCCGGTCTCAGGCTGGACTTTTGTTAAGTTTAGATAATATTTTACATTTCTTAGCAAATAATCGGGACGTGCAACTCCGTAAATATCTATTAAAGTAATACACAACGGCCTCCGCCGTCTAGAAACGTGAGTATTCGCAAATCATTAGAAAACCGTTTGACGCTGTCCCAACGGGCAGACGTTCGCTTGTTTTGCCTCCATTTTTAGACGGTTAGACGTGATATCTTCGAAAGCCTTGTTTACATGTTATCGTTCGTGTTCTATGGGTTCATTTTGAACTATATGTGTTAAGTACCACGTTGAAGCAGTGCACGTGAATTGGTAATTGTTTTTCAGTGCGTAATGGCGCCAACCAGGTTGGCATCTAAGCCAATCGGCGTCAACGAGAACTTGCACGGCATCCTGAGCAATGGCATCACGACGAGGAGTAAGCAGTTGGCTACTCTGAAGAGCTATAAAGACAGTATGAAGATGCCAAACAAGAGGAAAGCGGACAGTCCGCTGAAAGATGCGACGGCGAAGCGAGCGGCGTTCGGGGACCTCACCAACGCGTTCAACAAGTCCGCCGCCCCCGACAAAGCTGTTCCTCTCAAAAAGGTTACAGTGGAGTCAAAAATGCTCCCCACACTTAAGGTTAACCATAAATATCATATGTTATTTTTTTCTGTTAGGAGGGTACTTAAATTCATGATTATTCTTTGACTTATATTGTTTAGCGTGCCTTTGTTATGTAGATTTGCAACTATTATGGTGAATGGTTCAAAGTAGGGTTCTATTTACATCCTACTACAGGTCAATGAACTTTCCCTCCAAAATGTTTTAGTACAGCAATTCCCTAACTTTACTCATTTACAATCTTGAAACATATACATCTTAACCTATTTAGCTACAGCTACCATAAAAACCACATCCATGAGTAATTTTAAGCTACCAGTCTTTCATTTTTAACATCATTTTTAGAATGTCAAACCCCATATCACACTGGCAATCAATGGCAAAACATCAAAGACAAAGCAGCTACAGAGAGTAGCCAGCAACGCCATAGAGTCTGTACAGAAGCACTTTGCCAAGGACCCGCCCAAGCCTGTGGCGACACGGGCCCAGAACGGCATCCTCAAGAACATTGAGAAGAAGGTGCTCAAGGAAACCCAGAATCAGAGCCAGAGCTTCAACTCGGCCAAGTCTTTAAGGAGTGATGTCTCCGGAGAGCCCTCACTGTATATGACTGCACTAGAAACTATGTAAGAGAACATTTATATTTGGCTTAACATATTCACGAACAAAGATAGCATTAGAGTGACTGATTGTCTGTGAATACGTTAAACTATCTCCAAGTTCAACCAAAATGGCCTAAAAAGTAATGCTTAAAATATTACATTAAACACTGCTTAGCTGCTTACCTCCTGACTTTCTAGTGTCTATGCCAAACTTGCCGAAGTAATTTGATTCAATTTCATTTGCAAAGTTTTGGCCACAGTTCGTACAAAAACTTTTGATAAGATGTCCTGATACTGGCCTTGAACTAAATTGTTACAAACTCCCTCGCAGCTGATTGCAGATTTCATAAAAAACAATCTTACACACATAACCAGATTAATAGACCAGTACAAGTTAATATTTTCAAGTGGTCAAGTACGCCAGTTTGTATCCAATTCAAACGAAAATTTTACTGGTTTGTATCTCATGTCAAACACCCTTACAGAAGCCCGTTAGATCCCACTAAAGAAGAATGCAAGGTTATCAGCGAGAAACTAGACAAAGTGAACTTGGATGACAGCTCCATCAACAAATCCCTGGACGATGAGCTGGACGTCCACCAGGCTCCTGCGGGAGTGGCCGACTTCGACAAGGAGAACTGGACCGATGTGTTCCAAGTGTCACAATATGCTATGGATATATTCAACTATTTAAAAAGCAGAGAGGTGAGTTTCACATTGTTTTTTAGGACTATTTGTTATCTGATGCAAAATATACTTTGTCATTTGCAAACGGAGGCATCAACAGTGAGATGTTTGTTTGATTCATATGTTTTTGAAGAACAGCAACTTTGTGAAAATTTCCTTTATTTCCTTGCTTTACTGGCAAATGGTACATGCAGTAAAAAAAAAAAATGGTGGTGTCATATTCATAATTATATATTAAAGAAATTATAAAAGTGTGGATTTGAAGTGTCCACTGCACTGGGCCACCATGAAATCTAGGTTTTCCTATCAAGCAGGTTTGTGCCCAGCAGTGTAACACTGATGATTATAATTTATTAACCTTTTTAACACTCTGTCAAAGAGAAAAATTGTCAACCACCTGCCAAATCAACAAGACATTTAGTGCGGAGTTAAACCTTATGCCAATGCAAGAAGATTGCTATCGCGCTGTGTTCAGTTGTTGGCGTTGAAAAGATTAATAGGGTAGTTTCCTCATGTTAAAATTGATAATGTAGTGCTGCTAAATGGATAATAAACTATTAAATAATTGTAATAAAGTATAAAATACAAAATATAATTCAAATCATATAAAGATTTAAATTTTAGAAAACAATGTGCATTTTATGATGTGATAACGTCTTATACATCGATGAACACGCAACACGCACGAAAAAGTGCGTCTCATTGTACAGTTCCTGTTCCTTTCGTTGACTGACAGACATAACAACGCACAGCCCAAACCGCTGGTTATAGAGATTCCAAATTTGGCACGTAGGTTCCTTATAAGGTCCAGCGAAACTTAGAAAGGTGAACTTAGAAAGGATTTTTCAAAATTCACCTTCTAAGGGGGTGAAATGGGGGTCCAAAGTTTGTATGGGCAAACAAGATTAGATGCACAAACAAATGCAGCATAATGTTTTCTTATGACGTTATCACGTAAAATTATCGTCCGTAAACCGATTTTATAGACAACCAATTTTTTATTGTGTTGGAGTAAAAAGTTACCAATAGAATCCTTACCTTTTATAGAAACAAAATTGTATGACAACTATGGACCTAAACACAGTATTTCGCGACCGAAACGGCAATTTACTCGATTTTCCGTACGAGTAGTCCAAATAGCAAACTGTGACGTCAATTAGTATGAAGCGTTTCGGCTGCCGCCAGCGAGGTCCGTCTTTGACTCAAATTTTTGGTTATTTATGCTCTTTGATTGTAGTTGCTCCCATACAAACATCTGTTCCTCTCGAAAACTGATTCTAATGGCGTCATAAAAAAAATCGTAGGTCACAAGCCTATTACCTATATATGCACCATTCCAGCACCTATTCCCTGTGGAGGACTACCTCACCAAGCTGAAGGGCATCACCTCCTGGATGCGAGCGCTCCTCGTGGACTGGATGGTGGAGGTCCAGGAGAGCTTCGAGCTGAACCACGAGACGCTGTACCTGGCGGTGAAGCTGGTGGACCTGTACCTGACCAAGTCCTCGCTGAAGCAGCCGGAGAAGGACCACCTCACCAAAGAGGAGCTGCAGCTGCTGGGAGCTTCAGCGCTGTTCATTGCTTCCAAATTCGATGTAAGTTTATCAAATACTCTAGTAATGCTTCATCATCATCATCATATCAGCCGAAAGACGTCTACTGCTGGACATAAGCCTCCCCCACAGAGTGCCACAATGACTGGTCCTGCGCCACCCACATCCAGCGGACTCCAGCGACCTTTTCCAGGTCATCAGTCCACCTTGTGGGGGGCCTACCCACGCCGCGCCTTCCGGTACGTGGTCGGCACTCGAGAACCTTTCCGCCCCAATGGCCATCGGTTCTACGTGCAACGCCCACTGCTACTTGAGTTTAGCGATTCGGAGGGCTATATCGGTTACCTTGGTTCTGCTGTGGATAGTCTCATCTCTGATGCGATCACGCAGAGATACTCCCAGCATAGACCTCTCCATTGCCGCTTTTTAGTAATGCTTATTCATAAACATTTATCAAACCTATTTTAGGTAAAATGAAATAAAAAATTGTCTTGTCTTTATATGTCACAGTAGTTGTGACTTTTGTGTTACGATACTTTTGGACAGTTTTTTTTAAATATTAGTATGTCCCGAATTCATCATCATCATATCAGCCCAAAGACGTCCACTGCTGAACATAGGCCCGAATTCATACAGACTCGTTAAACAAGTTAATGCACGAAATTACTTGGGTTAATCTACTTTCAGGGTTCCGTGCCTCAAAAGAGTCAAAAGGACAAAAACGGAACCCTTATAGGATCACTCATGCGTCTGTCTGTCCGTCTGTCACAGCCGATTTGCTCGGAAACTACTGGACCGATTGAGTTGAAATTTGGTAAACACATGTAAATTGGTGACCCAAAGAGGGACGCGTAAAGTACCTAAATTAATGAATTCTGAACAAGGGGGCCACTTTTGGGGGATAAACTGGAAAATTAAAAAAAAAAGTTTCGCAAACTGTATTGTGTGACATGTCAAATGAAAGGGGTTGTTGTAAGCATCTCAGATATTTTTTTTGTATAATTTTAGCAAAAACAGATTTGAAGTAATTTAGGAAATTGACACCCTTTCTTATCTTATCTTATCTAGATGAGGGCCCTTTCGGATACATTTCGACCCATCAGATCACTACTTAATACAACTATGTAACTAATTCCAAGTTAAACTAAATTATCATGCCTTAAAACTTAGTGTTAATTGGGTCGTTCTTCTTTTCGACCGACAATAGCCTGCCCTTCGTCTTACTACGGCATCTCATTACAGTAATGATTTTACGGTTTTATAATGTTCGAAAATGAACGTCCATATTATTTTATTAATTAGTATTATTTAATATTTTAGATTCTCTAACTAGCATTTTTTTAAACGTATTTTTATCGTAGAAGTCCGTGACAGAGTGGTAAACCAAAATGTAGTCCCCA
The DNA here is from genome assembly GCA_932294315.1 of Epinotia nisella. NCBI lineage: Eukaryota > Metazoa > Arthropoda > Insecta > Lepidoptera > Tortricidae > Epinotia > Epinotia nisella. Next base: position 2,369,143 of record OW028677.1, read on the forward strand.
CTGAAAGAGTCCACTTTGTCACATATTTTTTTTAAAAACCAACCGTAAACAAATATGTATATTGGCCGGAAAGGAAAATTTAATGAGTGTTAATGAAGAAACCAATGCATTTTTTTTTAAATCGCACTTCAAAATCACAATTTTCGATAGTTCAAAAACCAAAAAAAAAGGGAAAACCTCGGTTCATTGTCGGTAAAAAAGAAGAACGACCCAATTGTGATGCACATCCCTTTTTCCCACCATAACATCTAAGTTATCGCCAACCGTAACAAGGGAGCAACGTTGCCAAAACCGTCAATCTGCCAATTTATTTGCACCCCAACCCCATTTCAATAATCTTAAGAAAACCACCCATGCATTGCTCTGAATGTCAGTCTCATTTACCTGACGACAATGGGTCACCCCTCACCCCTGTAAAGTCTAACAGACAATATATTCATTCCTTATGCACCCTAACTTCAGCTGTGATATTTACTCTTTGATTAAAAACTCGAAATCTCACGCCCTGGTAGAGGTATCTTTTTAAATTGGGTTTTGCTGTAAGTGATTTGTTAGGTTACACGCTTACACGTTATACACAATTTGCGTTTCCGCATAGAGGTGTGCAGAGACTTTTGAGTCTCACATAATTTCGTCGGGCGACGACCAACACTGACTAATCACACGTAATAGGTAAAGGAAAACTCGATCTCATACCTACTTCAACACGGTTAATAATTCTTAATTTATTTTTAGGGTTCCGTACCCAAAGGGTGAAAACGGGACCCTATTACTAAGACTTCGCTGTCCGTCCGTCCGTCTGTCTGTCACCAGGCTGTATCTCAAGAACCGTGATAGCTAGAGAGTTGAAATTTTCACAGATTATGTATTTCTGTTGCCGCTATAACAACAAATACTAAAAAACCGGCCAAGTGCGAGTCGGACTGGGGCTCCCATACAACAGACATGATTTTTTTGCCGTTTTTATAGATAATGGTACGGAACCCTTCGAGCGCGAATCCCACTCGCACTTGGCCGGTTTTTTATACTCGTCGACTTTAATGTTTGAATTAAGACTTCATACTCTTAACTAAAACCACATACTTTTTTCTATGGAGCTCCCAACTCAACTATAATAATTATTATACAACGCTTTAGACAACTAAAATATATTCGACCAAACACTGGCGCCTTTACTGAACTATAATGAATTTGACCAATAGGACGTCGCGTTGACTCCAATACAAAAGACATCAACTACGTTGAGCCGGCCCACCTCTGACTTGCACTTCGTTTCAGCAGGGCTTAGATTTTCATTAGATACCAAGTCTGTTTGAATTATTTCTGTTGACTCGTATAAAAATTATTGTATACAATAGTTACACAATTAGCTCTTAAATTCTCGTATCTTACTTAGGCCACTCGGCAAGCCTCGTGGCCTAAACACGGTACTCGACTTTAACGACCCTTATTGTGTAACGATTATATAAAATACTATTTTTGCACTGAGCGAATTCACCTGACGATTTAACGTGGTTAGATACTGTTCTTGATCTCGCGTTGGGCGGCACAAATAGTAAACATGGTGATGTGTAGGCATTTATGTACAAGCGTATGCGTTTTCATACACGCCTGACGTTCCGCGACTCGCGTCGCTTCAAGCTCCGCTCGTCTATAAACAAAGCCTAACTTGAGTGCGCCTTCTCAGTACGGAAATTACGGGATGTCGAGTCCGCCATAATCTACAAATATATTTTTTCTATCAAATCACAAATGACCTTAAGGCTTGTTCACGAAAACAAGTAGCCATCGAAAACTAAGTCTCCACTGTCACCCAGTGGGTCTAGGTAGTTCAAACCGCCATTAGATAGCCAACTGAGTATTCTTTTTGTGTAAGAATCTAAAATCCATCCATTTTTCCTTAAAAGTTGTGAAATCCTACATAATGCCAGTTAAGGCTTAAAGCTAAAATGATTGCATAGAAATGTGTCTACTTCTGGCATAATTTAAAACAATTACCGACACCGACGACGACCGCTTTAGCCTAGTTGGTAGTGACCCTGCCTACGAAGCAAGAGGTCCTGGGTTCGAATCCCGGTAGGGGCATCTATTGAGCACGAATATTTGTTCCCGAGTCATGGATGTTTTCTATGTATTTAAGTATGCATTTATCTATATAAGTATGTTTATCGTCGTCTAGTACCCATAGTACCCATAGCTTTACTTAGTTTGGGACTAGGTCGATTTGTGTAAGATTGTCCGCAAATATTTATTTATTTATTTATAATTTATGACCTGCATACCGTAATTAAGAATCTAGAAAGATATTCGCGGAACGTTATAGCATCGATAATCTATTTGAGTAAAGGAAAAAAATAACCTCTGACCCAAACGTAAAAATTACAAAATCTAAGACTACAATCCAGACATTTCAAAAGTTAGCACAAAAATGGATAGCAGCTGATATCCATAACTCCACTCAAAACGATAGGTGAAGATACTTTCTTCTTAATTAAAATCTTTTAAAAATGTCATTTGATATTGTAAACCTTAATTATATAACAGTGGCTACTTTTTTTTCTGGACAAGCCTTATTCGAAGGTGAGATTTGACAAAGATTACGCGTACCGTGACCGCGGCGAAGACAATATAAAATGTAGGTAAAAAAAGTTTTATGCAAGAGGGTCTTTACTTACGTAAAGCAAAACCGTAGTAGCGTTGCGTATAGGGGTGACGTGTTCGAATGCACATTTGTTATGTTTGTGTTAGACAATTTAAATACGAGTATGTAATATCTATTTGAATTCGTTCGAACACAGTTAACTGACCATCCGCGCACTTTATCCGCATTGTAATAAGGTTCAATATAAATACAGGATGGTCAGTTAACTGTGTTGGCGGGCAATACAAGAAGAGCTTTACTTAAGTTTTTTACCTATGTTAGTATCATTCACATGTTCACGTAATTTACGTTGTGACAAAAATCAATCACTGGAGCCGTAGCATGGTTGGCCTTATCACGCGACAAGTGACAAGATAAGAGCGTCGTCTCGTTCTATCGAACGGTGTCAGCCAGTGACGCACGCTCTATCCTATCACCTATCGCGTGACAAGGCCAACCATGCTACGGCTCCTGAAAAAAAGACTATAAATTATAACTTAAAGATAAAAAAATTGGCCCAAATCGCTGTCAGAGGGTAGTGTGCTCAGAAGGCTGGCAGCATTTGCCACGCTGGATGGCAATGCACACTCTTTGAGCAAAATATAGGTCAGTCGTCTATTAGGCGCGCCGACAAATACTTATAAAGTCGGCGCGCGCTTGGACCCCATGGTCCCAGTGTTTCGACCCCAAACGCCTCAAATAAGTAACCACTCCCTAGGGAGGCACACTTGCGGCGTTTGGGTCTTCGGCGGAGGATGCAGCCGAGCCGGCATTGATTCTGGTGCCCGAAATATATTACACATAATACACAAGACATAAAAACACACCCATTCCTCTCTTCTCTTAGCATTATGCTGGTCACATCCTAAAAGAACCCGGGGTTTTCTAAGCTTTTTAATCCCGAGATATGCATAAATGTATTAGTTTTTGCGAAAGCAACTATAAACAGAGTCGGACTCCGGAGTCGGTCCGAGGGTTCCGTACAAAATTACAAATGTATTGTTTTCAGATTTTTTCCTGTACTTGTAGCATAAGACAATATTACTTGCCAAATTTCATACAGTACCGGTGAAAAGTTTAAGTTCACTCTTTGTTTTAGGTACATATGAGTACTTTTGGACAATAATTTTTTGCAGTTCGGAAGCCGAAATTTGTTTCCAACTGATCCGTTATTTTTTCCAGAGATTTGTTTAATTAGTCAGACACAATTCACGTACATTTCTAAACAACGCATTCCCTAAAATCTCATAGGAATGACGGCAAAGGCTGGGCCATATATGGGCTTGCCACTTAAAACGTACAATGATCAGATACGATGTTGGTTTTTAGGGAATCAGTTGTTTAGAAATCTACGTAAATTGTGTCTGACTAATCAAACACATCTCCGTAAACAATAACGAATCAGTTGGAAACAATTTTCGACATCTGAACTGCAAAACATTATCCCATAAAGGTACAAACTTTTGACCGGTACTGTAGTTCTAGCTAGTTCAACGGACAGTACCCTATAAATTTTGATTCTCTTGAGTGTGTCGAAATATACGTTTTTAGCGGCATAAATGGCCGCTTTTTTTACGTTGACTTAGAAGTTTGACTGTTTTACAGCTTCAAGGGACCGTAGACTTGAGTATAATGGTTTTTATTTCAACTCGACACCTCAACGCGTTCCCGAGATATAGGCACTTGACAGACAGACAGACGGAAAACAAAGTGATCCTATAAGGGTTGCGTTTTTTCCTTTCGAGGTACGGGAACCCTAATGTCATGTGAAGTATGTGTATTTATCTACAGGAACGCATCCCCCCGCTGGTGGATGACTTCTTATACATCTGCGATGGCGCGTACACACTGAGCCAACTCCTCAAGATGGAGATGACCATCCTCCGCACCGTGGACTTCGACCTTGGCGTGCCGCTCTCCTACCGCTTCCTGCGCCGCTACGCTAGGGTCAGTACTGCACGTGGTACACACTGAGCCAACTCCTCAAGATGGAGATGACCATCCTCCGCACCGTGGACTTCGACCTTGGCGTGCCGCTCTCCTACCGCTTCCTGCGCCGCTACGCTAGGGTCAGTACTGCACGTGGTACACACTGAGCCAACTCCTCAAGATGGAGATGACCATCCTCCGCACCGTGGACTTCGACCTTGGCGTGCCGCTCTCCTACCGCTTCCTGCGCCGCTACGCTAGGGTCAGTACTGCACGTGGTACACACTGAGCCAACTCCTCAAGATGGAGATGACCATCCTCCGCACCGTGGACTTCGACCTTGGCGTGCCGCTCTCCTACCGCTTCCTGCGCCGCTACGCTAGGGTCAGTACTGCACGTGGTACACACTGAGCCAACTCCTCAAGATGGAGATGACCATCCTCCGCACCGTGGACTTCGACCTTGGCGTGCCGCTCTCCTACCGCTTCCTGCGCCGCTACGCTAGGGTCAGTACTGCACGTGGTACACACTGAGCCAACTCCTCAAGATGGAGATGACCATCCTCCGCACCGTGGACTTCGACCTTGGCGTGCCGCTCTCCTACCGCTTCCTGCGCCGCTACGCTAGGGTCAGTACTGCACGTGGTACACACTGAGCCGACTCCTCAATATAGTTAGCTGCATTTTCAGCCACTGCACCGGCCTCTCTTACCGCGTGGGCGAGATGAGTAGGAGCGAAAGTACTCACACACGTAGCATCCCAAAGCTTTTCCCTTTGCCCATGGAACCAGTGTGAATGTTAAATTGAACGTGGTTTAATATTTCAGTGCGCCCGGCTCTCGATGCCGACGCTCACGCTGGCGCGGTTCGTGCTGGAGCAGTGTCTGCTGGACTACGCCCTCGTGCGGCACTCGGACAGCAAGATGGCCGCCGCCGCGCTCTACATCGCGCTGCGTATGAAGGCGCTCGGACACTGGACGCCCACGCTCCAGTACTACACAGGTGGGTATAGCTCACCAGTGGTGTGTGCCCATGGACCTATAATACTCGGGACAAGCTGTGGTAGTAACAATACCACGACCGAGCGAGATTGTAGTGTAAACAAATCTCAATAAGTTTCATAGACAGGGATTATATCATACCCCTTCCCTCTGACTGACCTGAAGGTGTTAGACGTGTCTAAGTCGCCGCGCCAACTGGCTACTTTCCTAAAAAAAAGTTATTAGTTTCGTCAGTTAGATTATCAAAAAATATTGGACACGTATTTTTTTATTTGTTAATTAAACAAAAACTGACGACGATATAGCCCGTTAAAGTTTCGTGTAACGTCACATTATGGTACACTTTTTAGCATAATGTGACGTCACGCGGAACTTTAACGGGCTATATCTTCATCATTTTTTGGTTAATTGACAAAGAAAAACACGTGACCAATATTTTTGATAATCTAACTTTATTTATTTATTTATTTAATCATATGGCAAACAGGACGAAACAGTAGCAAATACACATAATCAATTACAGATTAACATTAAGGCTAATCAGCCATTTGATGGCTTCGTCGCTAAGGACGATCAGGTCTTCTGGAGGGCCACCGGCGTAGCGCGTTAAGGGGCAGTCCTCGATGATGTGCTGGATGGTCTGTACATCGGCACCGCAGGGGCAAGCTGGTGACTCTACCCACCCGCAACGATGTTTATATTGAGCGCAACGGCCGTGGCCAGTACGTAGCCGATTGATATTGCACCAATGTCGTCTTGGAAGATCTGACCCTTCTATTGTGGAACCTGGAATGATCCCGGAGCCTAGCTTGCCCGCCATTTCCTAATCTAACTGACGCATTAAATAGAATTATATATATTTTACCCACGAAAGTACCCAATTGTTACTCATTGAATAAATAAACATTTAACATTATTTAATTCACGTGAGAAATTAGGAGCGCATAAGTTCGAACAGTTACCGTTACCTACGCTGCGGACCGGGTGAATGCTACGCTGCTACGACGTCACACGCCTCATCTGCTACGCAGCGCCCAGCGCTACGGCCTGTTGTCCACTTATGCGTTCCTGGTACTGCGCTAGTATATGTTGAGAGTGCGAGTACTTTTTTTTTGATCCCTGACTGTTGCTATAATAGGACGAACCCATAGCGGTCGAATTGTGTGGTTAGAGAGTGGCCTGGGGAAAATCCAGGGGAAACCTCCGGCACGTCCACGCGGGGGCGGGTTGTACTATCGCCCAAGGGTACGGGTTCACACATTCTGTTCAAAATCGTCTGCACATGCATAGCGAACGCTCGAAAATGACCCTAGAGGTGTATACCCGTACCCTTGGGCGATAGTACACTGGAATACGTACGTAGAGTAAGAACCAGGACGAGGGTCGCAGCCCTTTTCCCTCAAGCGCCGCCCAATGTCTTTGACGAACTTCTTGGCCTCGGTACACCAAGGCCCAACACAATCATACACCGGTTCAAGATTGGCGTATTTATCGTACTTACATTTATTTAGCCGCATCCACTAAAACTAAGCTACGGTGGCCTAGTGGTTCAGGCATGCGGCTGTCAAACGGCGGTCGTGGGTTCGAATCCCGGCTCGTACAGTCGCCCACACTCCTAAGTGACCATTCGTGAACCTTATATCAACTGATATAAGGTTCACGAATGGTCACTTAGGAGTGTGGGCGACTGTACCAATTAACTTTTCGGAACTTATGTACGGAATATCATTTGATATTTACCGTTAGCTTTTCGGTGAAGGAAAACATCGTGAGGGAACCTGCATACATCTGAGAAGAAATTCAAAGGAGGTATATGAAGTCCCCAATCCGCACTGGGCCAGCGTGGGGACTACTGCCCGTTGATGAGAGGAGGCCTGCGCCCAACAGTGGGACGTATATAGGCTGATGATGATGATCCACTAAGACTGTATTTTCTCAAATTCCAGGCTACAGCTTCGAGGAGATCCTCCCCATAGTGCTAGAACAGAACGCGTCACTCCACAAGAAGCCCAAGTCCGCCATCAGCACAGTCCGCAACAAGTATTCCCACCAGATATTCTTCGAGGTAGCCAAGGTGCCACTTCTCGACGACGCGACACTGAGCAGCTGAGGACGGGGTGGCACTTTACTCGTACAGACTATACTCAGGTGGGTCCGCATACTTTGATACAGTATCTCGCTACGTAATAGTAACGGTACATATCTCTTTCTTATGCTTAGCATTGTCATGCTAAATAAAGAGATGGGTATCTTCAGCTATTAACCGCTGGCTAGCCGGATAATATTAATTCTATCAGATTTAAGGCCTATCGACAATCTTCGTTTTTGTACAGAATGCAACGCCGGATTCATATTTGTCTATCGTGTCGTGCCTTGACGCGATAAATCGATATTGGTATACATTTCTTACGGTTATATTCAAAATCATATGAAGCACGGATTTCGGTTCTCGCAACACAGGCTCGGACCTAGTGTGAGGATCACTGATACTTTAAGACCTATCATAATTTGGTGCGGCTTTGGTAAATAAAGTTATTTGTAATCTGACATGACAGCTCCTGTTGTGTCAGACGTCAGAGCGCATCAGAGAGCATTAGAGAGCTTCACGTCAGACAAGTATGCATCCGGTTTAAGATGGCCACCGAACAAGAAGACTCGTACATTACCCCGTCATTGCAAAACACGTTGCGCGGGGTTATAGCCTGGCTAGGAGCTAATTCTCTTACGCTATCGCCCCAATAAGGGATGGAGCATTTTATTAGCTGCTCTGATACTGCCATAAATAGGGTATATGACAACAGTGAAAATATAGTGATGTGCATATTGCGGAAAGTTTCCAAAATGTCGATAAAGTTCACGGAAATTTCTAGAAAGTTTCACAAAGAATTAAGGAAATTTACGTACCTCTTATACATAGTGTATACGAGTTACAGTGTTATGTTTCTCAGGTACGGAATTTCCATGTTGGAAATGGAAAGTTTCAATTCCTATACAAAAATGATTTTCCTATGTTAAATTGCAGAAAAATTTCGCATTATAGGAAACTTTCCGTCGGCACATCAGTAGCAAACATTACGAAAATGTATTTATGTTTGCTATTTTAAGATTTTAAATTCACAAAAACTAACAATAAAGTCGTTTGATTGTGACGTCAAAGCAAGTACTCGTAATCTCTACAAATTCCATACTAATGGAGCGCTTTTGACGTTTCATAAAAAGAAACTAATTTGACTTTTGTTAAATACCCTATTGGTGACCAAATGTGCGTATACGTACAGTAAGAGAAATGTATTTACGTACCTTTTTCGCTCTTCTTAATATGTCAATAAGGCATAAAAAGGTACGTGAATACATTTCCCTGACTGTACACATTATCATTGTACAGTCAGCAGCAGAAGTAGCTAAGTGGGCCGGGTGTTCAAAAAGACCTGCACACGACTTTATTCTTAAGAAATTAAGAGCGTGTGTAGGTTACTTTGAACCTACTTCTGCTGCTGACTGTACCAGAACGAGACGGGTCAGTGAACGAGATTGTTTGCGGTCGGTATTTGAATGAGTCTGAAAGCAGGTTTTCAACTGTCAGAAGCGAGGGCGAGATATAGCGGTAGATAGTCGATAGTTGCTATAACGTTGGTACAGTCAGCATCATAAACATGTATACATTCTATGACCTTATTACTTAGACATAATGTCGGAAAGTGTATACATGTTTATGAAGCTGACTATACATTTGAGTTCGAAAATATGTGCACGGACAAACTGATCAAACAATGTGAACACCTATGTTTAAGGGCATAAGGTTGCTCAGGTGTTATTGAGCCTTTGAGAACGTACATTTATTTACGAACTCTACTGAAATACTGTACTTGTATAGAATTAGCTCAGACAATCAACTTTCAACAGTTCCAGTGTAATAATATTGCAAATTTTGTACAAAAACAGCGGCTAGACGTAAGAATTAAATTGGTAAGAAATATTCAAATTGAATATGTTTCAACGGTGACTTTACGAGAGAAGTTGTTTTATAAATAGCTTTGTCGCATTGTTACAATAACAAAAGTTAAAGTGCCACAACGCTATTTAACTCTAGGTTAGGATGTGACCAATTAATTTTAGAAAAAATGTTCTCGTTATGATAATAATTGTATGTATACGTGTAATGTAATGTAAGGCGGCCGACTGAGCGACGCTATTGGCGGAGACGAGAGTAGGATAATTGTAGTTACTTGAAGGTTCACGTCGAGAGCGGAAGCATGACAATTCGAATTGTTATAACCAGAGATCGGACAAATTTGCGTCATTGCTCGCAATAATGTGGACATGACTCCAAAATTAATCAAAATGTTAATCAATTGATTAATTTCTTACTTGACATATAATTTCATTCCTAATTTAATTTCTATTATAAATACACAAGTTTGTTAAAGTATAGATGTATTAAAGAATATAATCAGTATTTTTTCCAAATTTTCTGCAGTCAGTCTATTTCTTATCACATCAAGAATATACTCAAGTGCTGAAAAACTCCGCTCGCAATCGACTGATTGTGTAAATAATCGTGTCACCTTAAAATCGTAACTTCTTTATTATGTAAAAGATATTTACGAAAACGATAACCACTTTAAATAACATTTTGCTAATAATTATAAGCACGTATAAACTATTATCTCCCGAAATTCAAATTTTATTTCAAGGAATAATTAATTGATTAACATTTTGATTAATTTTGGAGTCATGTCCACATTATGGCGAGCAATGACGCAAATTTGTCCGATCTCTGGCTTATAACGCTTTAAAGTCTTTATAATATTTGCTTTTATATGCAAAGTTTATTTACAATCTTTTTTTCGTGAAGATAACAAAAATCCGAAAGAACGACTGACACTTTTTAATGTTAAGGTATTATTTTACCTACTTTTGGAAGAGCTACTTAATTAGTTAATGTGCCATATGTGTGTATGGCCAACATCTGACCACGGCAGTTCACAAAATGAAACTAAGTTTAACAGCTGAAAATTTCATTGTGTTGTCCCAAACTGTTTGAAAAAAAAAAAACATGAACCAAAATCATTGCAACACTAAACTTGTCCGCCTTCCCGCACAAATTTACAGTAAGTAGATGGAATTTTACCAAAAAACTTATACCTAATAATATTACCCACATTCCAATGTTTTTCCGCTGTATTCTTCTATAAATATTATTTAGTGTTATTGTCTTCCTATAGTAAATTTTAGTTATAATACGGTATGATTAAATTAAGAACTTTAATTCTCTGATGCTGGAATGCCGTAGATACTAAAGTATGCTAATGTTTGGAGGCTCCCGGGCGGCAGCGAAGCGATGGTTTCCACGATGGTGATGTTCTTACTTTAACTTTGCTATCATTTCCAAATAACATTACACACACTAATTTTGACTGTAACTGAAAAATTATTAGTAAATGAAGCAAATGCGGTTTTAAAGTGAACTCACACAAGAATCTTTGCTCGCCCGAGCGTGTCGTCCAGGAGCCGTAGCATGGTTGGCCTTATCACGCGACAAGTGATAAGATAAGAGCGTCGTCTCGTTCTATCGAACGGTGTCAGCCAGTGACGCACGCTCTATCCTATCACCTATCGCGTGACAAGGCCAACCATGCAAATAGTACGCTTAACGCTAGATGTAGTGAGCGACCCCAAGGCATCCCTCGAGACGACAGACCACACCCATGGACGTACCCATATGTTTTTATATAAAATATGTACTTGGCACGCTTTGCTAATACTCTTTTAATTATAACAATTATTATTAAATGGATTTTTGTAACATTTTAATAATAAACTTTACATAGTAATTATTGTGAGATTATTCACAGCGTTTGTCGTATGTTTTGTAATTTATCACATTTTAAAGAGTACAAAATATTGGAATGTTATAATAATAATGTTGTTCATTAATGATAAGTTTTAGAATAATTCAATTTTAAATGCTGTTTTTACCTAATATCATTTGTCGTCTAATTATACAAAGCTAATGTAAAACCCCAACTTGTAAATAAAGTGATTTTGGTTTGGTAACTAAGGATTATTAATGTGTACAAAATGCAACTCAATTTCATTTCCTACTACAGGTAAGAATATATTGTATCAGCACAATTTCGGAAAGTGTCAGATACATTACGCATATTTTTATCTCCAAACCCAAACTAACGATTAAGATACGCGTTAGTGCTACACAACGGAGAAGCAGTGGGGCTAGCGCAACTGACGCCGCACCGCGACGCGAATCGAGAAAGCTCAACCCCCTTTTTTTAATTTGTACGGTGCGAGTGAGATAGGGGACACTTAGTCGCGCCGAGAAGCGACTGAGCAGCAAGTTGTGCTAGACGTGCAGATAATCAAAACATGTACTTAAAGTTGGGGTGGCTAGCAAAAAAGTAAGTTTAAGTATCGACAAAATTGTAAAATTGTAGACCAAAATAGCATAAATCCGTAGTAAAATTTACAAACTATACCCGGCCCGGGGAACCTTGATCCCTATGGCAATTGTATCTCAGTACAATTTCACGTTTTAAGGTTATAAATTGTACTGAGATGACAGCTGTCATAGGGATCAAGGTTCCCCGGGCCGCGAATAGTGACCTGTTTTGACAAGTACAGTCAAGTGAAAAGGCTTGTGTCCTAAGATTTACTTATGATGCCATTCGAACCAGTTTTTGGAGAGGAAGAAATGTTCGTATGGGAGCAAATACAATTAAAGAACATAAATACCCAAAAATTTGAGACAAAGATTGACCTCTCTGGCGGCAGCCGAATCGCTTCATACTAATTGACATACAAGTATGACGCAGCTTTCTATTTGTGCTAATTGTTGTATGGAAAATCAAGTAAATTGCTGCTTCGGTCGCGAAATACGGCGTTTAGGTCCATAGTTGTCATACAATTTTGTTTCTATAAAAGCGTAAGGATTCTATTGGTAGCTTTAAATTTACTTTTGGACAATAAAAAAACGCATTGTTCTAAACTCCAGGTTTAAAAAAAATTATATTTCGTAATTTATACTTTATTACAATAATTTGATGGTTTACTATCTATTTAGCAACACTACGTTATCAATTTTAACATAAGGAAACTACCCAAAATAAAAATAAAGATTACAATATTGAGGGTACTCTCAAAAAGGAGCTAGTTTGTAATAAGTGCCATTTAACCTCTTCATATGTAATTTAACAGTCAGTACCTCCTCCGTGTGAATTAAATGGGTGAATCAACTTTTTTGGTCTTTGGTCTTCTGGGTCACTTTTTAAAACTGCGATTTCATGGGTTTTAGTTCACCAAATGTAGGGTTTTCTTGTCATATTTGACCCCTTTTGGCACGGACCATCTTCTAGGCATGTTAGAACTCCATATTGTAACATTTTTTTTTCTAAGAAACTCTGTAATTTTGTCTCCTGGCTAACGGTACAGAATAACAACAAAAACTGACCCAAATACATATATTACACTAGCTTCTGTCCGCAACTTCGTCCGCGTGGAACTCGTTTATATCATAGCTCCATACAAACTTTCGCCCCCATTTCCCCCAAAGTATTCTACAGAGTGGGCCCTGTAACAGGAGTAAAAAATTAAACGGTAGATTATTAAGCTTGTGAGCAATTGTTTCTAAGTGGTTTTGATTGAAAAAAAAAAACTTTTTTGTTTTTTTTCTTCAACTTAAGTTTACTTGTACTTTTTTACTCTTCCGGAGTGATATAAGTAACTTTTATTTTAAAAACACAAAAAAAATTGAAAAAATCACAACAATATCTTTTGAAAATAAAAATGCAAAAACTATTATGACTCACAACATGATGTTACCTCAAAATCTGCATTGACTACTGTGCTATGATCTCGTGGTGCCAAGATACATTACTCGGATGTCATAACTTTAGATCAATTTTTCTCAGAGTTAATTAAAAAAAAAAGAAATGGACAAAAGGGGTTACAACCAGGGATCGGAACCGGTATCAAAAAACCAAAATAATAATGGTTTTTAACGGTTATTACTTCTGTTCTTCCGTATACCGGTTGTTTAGGTCACCAGTATTCGAGAGAAACGAAATATAACGTTTCCGTTGAACATTATTAAACTGGTTAAACCCAGCCGCGCGTCTTGATTGGCGCGTGCCGTTTTCCTCGCGCTATCTCTATTCCACATGAAGAAAAGTTTGTATTTCTGTTTCATTCGGTTCGCCGCGGGAATCTCCACCTGAGACGACTTGTTTATTTATGTTTAAATGCGCTTTGACCGTTTAGTTACAACTTTCGAGGTGCTGTGCAAGTTTTAGGTAAAATTGTTTTTAGATAATTAAAATCATGGGAAGAAAAAAACAAAATCGAATATACTCCATGTTTAATATTATAAATGGGAAAGTGTATGTGTGTGTTTGTTTGTTTGTTTGTCCGTCTTTCATGGCAAAACGGGGCGACGAATTGACGCGATTTTTTAAGTGGAGAATCTAGTTGAACTCCTCAATGGCTACTTGTATACCCCTCGAGTTTGGTCTCTTTTGTTTTGTTTTGACGAGTTCTACACATTACACTTGGTGACGATGGTCTGATGATGGAGTCAGGAGGTGGATACTGGAACTCCTCAATGGCTACTTGTATACCCCTCGAGTTTGGTCTCTTTTGTTTTGTTTTGACGAGTTCTACACATTACACTTGGTGACGATGGTCTGATGATGGAGTCAGGAGGTGGATAGTGGAACTCCTCAATGGCTACTTATATACCCCTCGAGTTTGGTCTCTTTTGTTTTGTTTTGACGAGTTCTACACATTACACTTGGTGACGATGGTCTGATGATGGAGTCAGGAGGTGGATACTGGAACTCCTCAATGGCTACTTGTATACCCCTCGAGTTTAATCTCATTTGTTTTGTTTTGACGAGTTCTATAATAACACATGGTGACGATGGTCTGATGATGGAGTCAGGAGGTGGATAGTGGAACTCCTCAATGGCTACTTGTATACCCCTCGAGTTTGGTCTCTTTTGTTTTGTTTTGACGAGTTCTATACATTACACTTGGTGACGATGGTCTGATGATGGAGTCAGGAGGTGGATAGTGGAACTCCTCAATGGCTACTTTTATACCCCTCGAGTTTGGTCTCTTTTGTTTTGTTTTGACGAGTTCTATACATTACACTTGGTGACGATGGTCTGATGATGGAGTCAGGAGGTGGATAGTGGAACTCCTCAATGGCTACTTGTATACCCCTCGAGTATTATTAAGGCTGATGTTTTTAAGGTTTTATAAATAGTGACCCAGGGGACGTGCAACAAAAAAATACCATAAATTGGGCTCTTTTCATGGTAAGGAGTTGGTGGGCTTGATAAAGTCCGATAAATTCATAGTTTCAAATAGTGACCCATGGGACGTGCAACAAAAAATAGTTGATTGGTATGTACGTAACTTTTCGAACGTACGTTAGAACAGCCGAACTAAGGTACGTTGGGTGAATCAACTTTTCCTTGTTGTTAAATAAATACCATAAATTGGGCCATAAATCATAGTTTCAAAGAGTGACCCAGGGGACGTGATTATGATGTTTTTGTTGGTTTAAGGAACATCAAACAAACTACTTGGTTGTATGGAGTATTGTCTATGACATGTATACTTCAGTTATATTCAAATAAATTACTCTGTCGTTGGCTTTCAACTGTTAAACGCTGTTTTATTTTAATAGGTCATGGGCTCAGTTTATGCTCTTTATTTTTAGTTGAAAGTGAGTCTTTTAGGTAGCTAACATAGATCCAAACAGAAACAGTGCTAAAGGATTGTTATTCCGAGTGATTCCTGCCGTAATGAAAAAATGTCTTCAAATTCGTACTTGACTAGTATACCGAAGTTGAAGGGGCGAGAGAATTATCGAGAATGGGCTTTTGCAGTGGAGAATATGCTTATTTTGGAGGGCACAGAAAATTCTATAAAAATAGAACCCAAAGCCGAACCAGCAGCAGCCGCAGTAGATGCAAAAGCAAAAGCAAAAATAATCCTTACGATCGACCCATCGCTTTATGTTCATATAAAGGACGCGACGTCGGCCAATAATCTTTGGCAGAAGCTAAAAACTATGTTTGATGATTCTGGATTTGCGCGTAGGATTTCGTTGTTGCGAAATTTAATTTCGATTCGACTTGACAGCTGCGAATCAATGACAAATTATGTTACGCAAATCATCGAGACGGCCCAGAAATTATCCGGAACTGGTTTTTCTGTGAATGACGAGTGGATTGGCTGTTTGATGTTAGCTGGACTACCTGAAAAATACATGCCAATGTTAATGGCAATAGAACATTCCGGTATCGCCATTACTGCAGATGTCATAAAAACGAAACTGATTGACTTGGCAGGTGATGATTGTGATGTTGGCAGCGCATTCTATAGCAGAGGGCAGCACGGTCGACAGCAAAATTTCAAAGTTGGCAGCTCTAGCAAGAATGTCAAAACGCAACATTATGGCGGTGAATCTATGTCTATGGGAAGTGTCAACAATGTCAATTCGGAAAAGAAAATAAAATGCTACAAATGTAAACAATTTGGACATTACCGTAACCAATGTCAGTCTAGTAATCAGCAGAAGCAGGAAATAAAGAAGACTCATGCTTTTTCTGCGGTATTTCTGAATGGGAATTTCAGTAAACACGAGTTTTATCTTGACAGCGGTGCAAGTTCACATCTGGTGCTTGATCAAAACATGATGCTGAATGAATGTTTTAAGCCGAACACCAAGGAGATTATAGCAGCTAACCAAAGTGCTATGCCAGTTTTGTGCTCGGGTGATGTGAACATCGTGACAGTAACTCCGACTTGTAAATATGAAGTGACATTGAAAGACGTCTTGTGCGTGCCTAATCTTACTACGAACCTGATATCCATAAGTCAGTTGATTAAAAACGGCAACAAAGTTGAGTTTAAAGAGAAAAGCTGCAATGTTTACAACAAGCACAACGAGTTAGTGGCCGTGGCGGACTTGGTTGACGGTGTATATAAGTTGGTTATGGATTACAAACATTGTTTGTTTACGTCTAATTCTTCAGCAAGCTGTGAAGTGTGGCATAGAAGAATGGGCCATTTGAACGTGAAAGACTTGAGTGCTATGAGAGATGGTGCAGTTACGGGTTTGTCATACAGTGACAAGTCGGTCATCGACAAAAGTACGTGTACCGTGTGTTGCGAAGGAAAGCAATCTCGCTTACCTTTTGGTCATACAGGAACCAGGAGTACCAAGGTCTTGGATATAATACATGGTGATGTCTGTGGACCTATGGAGTCTACATCAATTGGAGGAAACAGGTACTTTCTTATTCTTATTGATGATTATTCCCGCATGGCATTTGTATATTTTCTCAAAGCAAAAAGTGAAGTCTTTAAGTATTTCAAGGAGTTCAAAGCAATGGTTGAGAACCAACAGAATAGTAAAATTAGAATATTCCGCTCGGATGGAGGTATGGAATTTTGTAGCAATGAGTTTGAAAGTTATATGAAGGAGGCAGGCATAATACATCAAAAGACAAACGCTTATACGCCTGAACAAAATGGATCAAGCGAAAGAAATCTTCGTACTGTTGTTGAGCGAGCTCGTTGTTTGTTATTTGATGCAAAATTAGACAAGATGTTTTGGGCAGAAGCAACAAATACTGCCGTATATCTTAGGAATCGGTCTGTTGCATCAGGGCTAAATAACAAAACACCATTTGAGCTCTGGATGAGAACAAAGCCAGACTTAAGTCACATCCGAATATTTGGAAGTCCAGTTATGGTTCATGTGCCAAAGGAGAAACGACTTAAGTGGGATACTAAATCTAAGAAAAATATCCTAGTTGGGTTCTCAGAAAATGTCAAGGGATACAGGGTGTATGATCCCGTAAAGAGATGTATCACTACAAGTAGAGATGTGATTATTCATGAAAATATTGAGAATTGTTCAGATGTCAGAGTATCAGTTTCAGTTGGGGATACTTCTCAGGAAATAGTCTCTGTTTGTGAAGAAAAGCAGGAGAGTGCAGAGAAGAGTGAACCTGAACACTTAGATCTGAACCTTTCTGTAGTATCTGAATATGGCACTGCTGAGTCTGATTTGGATACCACCTTACAGCAATTACAGGGTATAGAAGAGGAGCAACAACCTGCGGAAGTCTTGGAGAAGCGTGTCAGGAGGCCGCCAGAACGTTATGGATTTACTAATCTATGTATGTCATCTAACCCAGAATGCATCGGCGATCCTCTTACTGTTAATGAAGCTCTGAATAGTCCTGATAAAGCTTTGTGGATTGAAGCAATGAAGGATGAGTTGCAAGCGTTTCAGGAAAATCAAGCATGGGTACCGGTGGACAAGTTGCCTTCAGGTAAAACCTTAGTGCAATGTAAGTGGGTGTTTAAAAAAAAGATTGAAAGTGATAAGAGTGTGCGTCACAGAGCGCGTTTAGTAGCTAAAGGTTTCACGCAGAAGCCAGGTATAGACTATGAGGAGACTTTCTCACCTGTAGTTAGACACTCAACTTTAAGGCTGTTATTTGCTTTGTCAGTGCAGTTAAACTTTGATATTACCCACCTGGATGTTAAAACCGCATTTTTAAATGGCTATCTCAAAGAGGATATTTATATGGTTCAACCAGATATTTTTTGTGACAAAAGAGAAAAGGTTATTGTAAAACTTAACAGAGCTATATATGGTTTGAAACAATCTTCCAGGTCGTGGTATGAGAGAATAGAGCAATGCTTGTGTGAATTAGGATTTAAAAAATGCAAGTTAGAACCTTGTGTGTTTACCAAAATGTATAATGAAGTTAAAGTTATCATTGCATTATATGTAGATGATTTCTTTGTTTATTCCAACTGCAAGAGAGAGACTGAGAAATTAGTATCTGCATTGAGTTCTAGTTTCAAAATAAAGAACTTGGGGCAAGTTCAACAATGCCTAGGTATGCGTGTAAAAGTTGACAAAAATGCAAATGTTGTTACTTTAGACCAGGAGGAGTATGTAGAGCAGTTACTAGAGAGATTTAACATGTTAAATTGTAAAGGTGCTACCACTCCAATGGAATGTAAATTAAATCTTGAAAAGTGTGAGACTTGTGATAAAGAGATTCCATATCAACAGTTGATTGGATGTTTATTATATCTCTCTGTTTTAACACGACCTGATATTGCATTTAGTGTTAGCTTCCTCAGCCAGTTTAATAAATGTCATACCAATGAACATTGGAACTATGCCAAACGAATTCTTAGATACTTAATGAAGACAAAAAGTTTTTGTTTAAAATATGTGAAGGAAAAAGCTGAACTTGAAGGCTATGTTGACGCCGATTGGGCGAGTAATATTATAGACCGTAAGTCTTATACTGGCTTTTGTTTCCTAATGTCAGGATCAGCTGTTTCCTGGGAGAGCAGGAAACAGAGGACAGTCGCTCTATCAAGTATGGAATCTGAACTTATGTCTATAGCGGAGGCATGTAAAGAAGCTATGTATTTGAGAGCTTTGCTTTATGAGATAACAGGTGATTTGTGTACTGTACCTTTGTATAATGACAGTCAGAGTGCACAAAAGTTGGTGGCTAATTATTCTTGTCATAGAAAAAGCAAACACATTGATATTAGATATTTTTTTGTAAAGGATGCAGTAAGTGACAAGATTATTAATTTAGGATATATGCCAACCACTTCTATGCCCGCTGACATACTCACAAAGGCTTTATGTGCTATTAAACATTATAAATGTGTAGAAGCTATGGGAGTAGGGCAGTGTTAGTAAAACTGTTAGTCAAACTGTTTCTAATGAATTTTTGGTTTATTTGCTGTAGTTGGGGTGTTGGTTTAAGGAACATCAAACAAACTACTTGGTTGTATGGAGTATTGTCTATGACATGTATACTTCAGTTATATTCAAATAAATTACTCTGTCGTTGGCTTTCAACTGTTAAACGCTGTTTTATTTTAATAGTTTTTAAGTACTCCCGTATATCCAACGAAACATACCTATGCATCCCGATAAATTCATAGTTTTAAATAGTGACCCAGGGGACGTGCAACAAAAAATAGTTGATTGGTATGTACGTAACTTTTCGAACGTACGTTAAAACAGCCGAACTGAGGCAGATGTTTTTAAGGTTTTATAAATAGTGACCCACGGGACGTGCAACAAAAAATAGTTGATTGGTATGTACGTAACTTTTCTAACGTACGTTAGAACAGCCGAACTGAGGCAGATGTTTTTAAGGTTTTATAAATAGTGACCCAGGGGACGTGCAACAAAAAAATACCATAAATTGGGCTCCTTTCATGGTAAGGAGTTGGTGGGCTTGATAAAGTCAGATAAATTCATAGTTTCAAATAGTGACCCTGGGGACGTGCAACAAAAAATAGTTGATTGGTATGTACGTAACTTTTCGAACGTACGTTAGAACAGCCGAACTGAGGCTGATGTTTTTAAGGTACGTTGGGTGAATCAACTTTTTCTTGTTGTTAAATAAATACCATAAATTGAGCCATAAATCATAGTTTCAAAGAGTGACCCAGGGGACGTGATTATGATGTTTTTAAGTACTCCCGTATATCCAACGAAACATACCTATGCATCCCGATAAATTCATAGTTTTAAATAGTGACCCAGGGGACTTGCAACAAAAAATAGTTGATTGGTATGTAAGTAACTTTTCGAACGTACGTTAGAACAGCCGAACTGAGGCAGATGATTTTAAGGTTTTATAAATAGTGACCCAGGGGACGTGCAACAAAAAAATACCATAAATTGGGCTCCTTTCATGGTAAGGAGTTGGTGGGCTTGATAAAGTCCGATAAATTCATAGTTTCAAATAGTGACCCTGGGGACGTGCAACAAAAAATAGTTGATTGGTATGTACGTAACTTTTCGAACGTACGTTAGAACAGCCGAACTGAGGCTGATGTTTTTAAGGTACGTTGGGTGAATCAACTTTTTCTTGTTGTTAAAAAAAATACCATAAATTAGGCCATCCACCTCCTAACTCCATCATCAGACCATCTTCACCAAGCGTAATGCACAGAACTCGTCAAATCAAACCGAATGATACCAAACTCGAGGGGTATACTAGTAGCCATTGAGGAGTTCCACTATCCAGCTCCTGACTCCATCATCAGACCATCATCACTAAGTGTAATGTATAGAACTCTTCAAAACAAACCGAATGATACCAAACTCGGGGGGGTATACTAGTAGCCGTTGAGGAGTTCCACTATCCACCTCCTGACTCCATCATCAGACCATCTTCACCAAGCGTAATGTACAGAACTCGTCAAAACAAACCAAATTAACCCAAACTCGAGGGGTATACTAGTAGCCATTGAGGAGTTCCACTATCCACCTCCTGACTCCTGACTTGAACGAGTACAGTAGTTAAAAAAATAAAAAAACCGGCCAAGTGCGAGTCGAACTCGTGCACGAAGGGTTCCGTAGCATTATCTATAAAAACGGCAAGAAAATCATGTCTGTTGTATGGGAGCCCCAGTCCGACTCGCACTTGGCCGGTTTTTTTAGTATTTGTTGGTATTGCGCCAACAGAAATACATAATCTGTGAAAATTTCAACTCTCTAGCTATCACGGTTCTTGAGATACAGCCTGGTGACAGACAGACGAACGGACGGACGGACGGACGGACGGACAGCGAAGTCTTAGTAATAGGGTCCCGTTTTTACCCGTTGGGTACGGAACCCTAAAAACGCACACGCGCCCTGAATTATGGTATTGGTACGGTACGACTGGCGGTGCCGCACTGCCGCGCAGTCAAATTCGAGTGAAGTAGGTAACTTAGCCGTCCATTTCCAGGAAAGAAGCCTGTTGTATGTGTAAATGAGAAAGAACGACTCATTGTATCTCTGACGACTTTAATCGAACCGGTTAATTTCGTTCAACAGAAACGAAAGCGGCCTAAAACGGTTTTAGGAAAAATACAATTTCAATACCGGTAACGGAAACCAAAAACGCTATTCATTTCGGTTTCGGGCCACAGGCCGAAACCGGTTTACAAATGGTAACGGTTTCCGATCCCTGGTTACAACAGATGCTCTAAGGAAGCCTCCTTTTAAATATTTGCTCCTGTTACAGGGCCCGCCCCGTATGTTAATCCAGGCTATACATTATATGTACCTACATACCGAAAATCGTCTTAATCCGTTCAGCCGTTTTTGCGTGATTGAGTAACAAACTTCCAAATATCTAAACATCCAAACTTACGCATTTATATTATTAGTAGGATTAGAATCGTAATGATTGGAAATATTGCCGTTTCTAAACCTGGACACGACTAAGGGAAAAAGTGAAATATAAAAATAAGAGAAAAAATGATGGAGCGAGCTTGGGAGTAGCTATAAAGGGGAGGGCAAATGCACAAAAGATCCCAATGGGTCGAAGTGTATCCGAAAGGGCCCTCAACTAGATAAGATAAGATAAGGGAAAAAGTAAAAATATAAATAAAACGAGCAACAATTTACTGACGTGATTTAATCACCTTTGAAAACGACGGTACTTCCGGAGCCGACACTATGCATACAAAAGTTACAAAACACTTGATTTGAGAGGTACGCGGCCGGGGCAAACTCGCCCCTACGGCACGGGAATAGAGTCCCCGCGTCATCTGATCTCAAATCACGTGGACACTTGCACTATAATCAGAGTATGGTGGGGTTAACAGATTCCACATAACATTATGTACACAGTACAAAATACAATAAAATGCAACCATAACACATTGTTGCTGCTCTTAGAGCATACATAACTGGAGTATAACTTATGTCGTATTTATTCTTATGTATGCTCTAAGTTGCTGCTAAATCGCAACATCTTTTGCTTCTACAGGATGCTCGTGAGGAATCCGTATACATAATATCATTGTTATGTACATAACAATTGAAAAAAAAAAACGAAAAATAACCTTCTTCGGTAAAATGAACATAATTGAACCTACGGTTCCGGTCTAGACTCGAGCGTAGTGTTACGTTCGAATTTGTTATCGATAAAAACAGATCGCTAAGTAATCCAGTCATTTTATTTTTGCTTTATTCTTGTTGAAAATGGAAGTGATTTTTCCAGTTTGTTTTTGGTTCTTGCAGACATGCATGCATTCCAATAGCTTCATCATTTTTGCCGTGCAAAATGGAGGTTGAGTATTATGGATTAGTTCCGGATTCCTGTTTCGACGGATTCTTGATTTGTCGAAACTTTTCAATTACAGAAAACTGTGTAAATATCGTGGCTTTACTCATCAAAAAACATTAATTAAATTAATTAATATATTATGATAACTGGCATAACCTGTTTAGACAATAAACAAGATTCCGACGAAAGAATCCGGCGAATCGTATTACGGCATGCCAAAATATCCTTTGACACGAGCCGATTTCAATTCGTTTGCGTTGTATTAGCTATGGTAAGGCGATAAACCGAGAAAAGAAGATTTAAATTCAAACAATAATAAACTACTCGTTCTTACATTCGTAGATGTGTTTAAGAAAATTGTGAAATAAATGTAACAAACACAATTTTTGATTATAAAAACTTTTTGTAACATTATCGATATTGTCTGTGATGTTGTTGCCACTAACTATTCTGTCACACCACACGCAACGAATAAGTATAGCATTGGTTTCCTTTTGTCGACATGGTCAATATTTTGAAACTTTATGGTTGTGCAATGTGTCAGGATTGACTTCCCGGCCTGGAACTGTAGGTTCATGATATATTTTTACTCCATACGACCTCGTGAATACGCTATGATACATTACTCATTTAGATCGCACGCACGTATTTGACGCCCGAGCCGAAGGCAACGACAACAATTATATGGCTTTCTTTATTACCTACAGCCCGTGGTGAGTACAAAATTCTATGTTTCCCCTTTTCGAACGCGCGTTAGTACAATGCAATTGTCATTTTTCTATATAAAAATTGACATTTAGATCTACCTAACGTACACTCAGCGTCAAATACTTTGTAGCAACCAAAGTAGCCAAATAGTTTGGTACACCATATATTTAGTATGGTGTAGCGAATTATTTGGCCACTGACTGCTACAGAGTATTTGACGCTGAGTCCGTACAGTCAGCATCAAAAGTAACTACGCCATCGAAGACGTCAAAAGCTCTTATTTCCTTTTAATAAAGACTTGAAGTCTTCGTTTGCGTAGCTACTTTTGATGCTGACTGTACAATGCGTTACGTGATCAATCTGCAGGTAGCGAGATTTTCCGCACGCGTAGCGGGCGGTAATTGTCACTTAACGGCCAGGTGTGACGTGAAAATTATTTGGATTCCTCCCGAGCACCTTGTATTACATCCAAGAATTACATATGGAGGTTGAAGAGTGTAAAATTGGCTTGGTTAATCTTAGAATCAAATTTTCGATCTGTTACGACAAACATGTCAATAACATAGTGAGATTGGTAATTTTACAACGATACTAATCGTTCAACAAGTTTCACTAGTACTTACAATATGCACCACCTACGCAATACAAGTAGCTTAGACCCAATTCTCATGACACCGACAAATCAAAATCATAGGCTCATTGAACTATCCAGAGTCAAATTTAGAAGAATACTATAGTGTATACCACACAACAACTGGGACTCAACACCATCAGAGTATGGCCGTACCATGGACCTATGATACTCAGGACAGCTATGGTAATAATAATACCACGTCCGAGCGAGATGGTAGCATACAAACCTCGATAAGTGTGACAGAAAGGGAAATATCATTCGTTGTTATTTTATTTGCCACAACTGATTTAGTATAAGTTGTGGCAAATAAACCATTACCTGCCCAAATTAAGTAGGTTGTTTATGGTAAGCCATCAGCCATTTTAAGACCACTTCTTAATTTAACTGCATAGCAGCCCTTCCGTCCCTCATTGTGGCATCACGTATAGCTTGTCCTGAGTATTATAGGTCCATGGGTCATGCACTTATATTCTAGCGAGCGGTGAGGCACGGCAGGAGAACTCATACTTAATGCGCGCTCTACGGAGCGAACTAGGGATGGACTTCCGTCTTAAAAACCGATTATTAAATAATCGATTATTTTGCTCTAATTTAAAATCGATTATTTTGGTCTAATTTAAAATCGATTATTTTTCAAATCAGAATCGATATTTATGAAACAAAAAACACATCACTTCTGCCTTAAAATATCGATTATCAAACAAACGTTTATCTTGCTCAAATTTAAAATCAATTAAAAAATTACGTAAAATGGTCCTACTTTGTTCCTGGGGTGGCAACTATGCTCCAATTTAAAAAAAAAAGTTCCTTTCCAGCTAAGTTGCAACAAAGTTCGAGCAAATATAAAGCTAAAGAGCACTTTTCTCCGATAACACTATTACCAGTACCATAACTCCATATTTATAAAAGTTGCGATGCAATTTGTAAAAGTGGAGCCAATTTTGGAGCAAAGTAGGACCATTTTACCGTATCGATTTATTTAATATGAATCGATTATTAAATCGCATAAGGCCTCTCACAGACTGGCGCGGCCTGGCCAATAGTACACTTGTCAGTAGCTGTCAAATTTACTATTGCCCGCCACCGCAGGCCGCTCCAGTGTGGTGCAGGCTTAAGGGTTCGAAACATGTCCGCCCGCAGTGAAAAGTAATACCCAAGTTTAACCATGTAGATTATTAGTATAATCTAAGTCGTTGGCATCGAGAATTGGCTCCTTGGTGCAGAATGGCTATTCATTATGAATGCTACGCTACCATTATAATACAAGTTATATATATGGACATGTGACTATGAACACAACGCGAGACGCTAAATGGAACTAAATATCAACTACTAATCTACCGGTGAGAAGTTTACATGTTATTTCAACGTCTCAGCAGAACCAAAGATAAGGTTAATTTAAAATTGATCAGCCATTAAACTAGCGCCCAATGATGACGAGAAAGGGGATACAGTCAGCAGCAGAAGTAGCTAAGCGGGCCGGGTGTTTAAAATGACCTGCACACGATTCTATTCTTAAGAAATTAAGAGCGTGTGTAGGTTATTTAGAACACCCGGCCCGCTTAGCTACTTCTGCTGCTGACTGTACATACATATCGATATTTCAGTATCTAGTACCTGCAACCAAACTTGATTATTTAGCTGCTAGGACATGTCAGATTAACGTAGGGCACTGTACATAATATCGGAGCGGCCAAAGTGCTCACAAATATCTGAACACGTCTCTATTGTCGAGGCATTAGACATGTTCAGATATTTGTGAGCACTTCAGCCGCTCCGATTAATCTGATGGCGACTGCGCAATAGTCTCGACCTTTTTCTAGATTTTGTTTCCAGGACGGCCCGCGAGTACACGTCTCTTTCCAAGCTATCTAATTAGAAAGAGACGTATACTCTATCTCGCCGCGGCACAACACGCGGGCCGTCCTGTGGTGCAGTTTTGGCTGGAAAACAAAATCTTACTGGTGTAAAATTCACAATAAATTATACCTTTGATACTGAAATCAAAACTATCGATGACTGTTACATTTTCCTCATAGTCGGTGTGACAAATTGTATGTATCACTGAGGAGCAAAATTGTTTTCGTCATGGGCGTTAACGTTTGAATCCTTCGTTACGCTTAGGATTCTAACTCAGAATCCCTCGCTACGCTCTGGATTCAATGTACCGCCCTCGCCGTAAATACATCACAAATAACTATTGCCACTAGCTAGGCGAAATTCAATCTTAGATCAATGTCATAAAGACATTGACAGGGAAAAACATTTCTTACAATCTGCATTTCTCATCTGCTGAAACGTCATTCAATATTATGGATCCCTGTATGGATCAACAAAACCTATTTGAATCAACCTAACTTCGAAATACTTGTACATACATAACGGCTAAGACTTACAATAAATTATATACACTGCGTTCAATATAGCAACGCGCTTAACTATATACAATAAAGTTTTGGATGCTTTGGCTATTTAGGGCTCCCGGCTTCTTTCTAAAAGCTACGTTTACTATCCTAGGTTATGTTAGGAGACTTATCATGGGGGCCTTAATTTATATAAGCCAATTAGGAAATGATATACACCTATAACTAGACGCTTACACATCTTGCAATTTATCACAACAATCGACAAAGACAGCAATATATACCGTTAATTCTAATTACACAATTTACGATATATAAATGTTATGACATATCTATCGCATAAACTGGATAATTAACCAGTTAACGTGGCCAATTAACCTTTTGACAGCGAGGGTGCAAAATAAAACGATGCCCAACTGTGGCCAAAACAAAACAATAGCCAGACAAAATATGAATAAAATGAAACTTCTGATAAATATTGTCATGTCAAAATGACAATATTTATCAATATTATCATGTGGCCGTCCGTGGCTTCAGTGGCACGAGTTTTCGTCCGCCTCCACAGCCGTCTTTAGCTCTCAAAGGGTTAATGTGATAGCCATGTCATAGCAGGACTATATCACTGTTAACCCATTCGCCGTCACTGGAAAAAATGCGAGGTGCAATCTCAGACCAAGAAAAAAGGACAGACGGTGCATTACGAACAACCTAGTGAAGCCGGTTTTCAACCAAGCCAAATAACTTTAGCACACGCTCACGCACACATAAACACTAGTCCAGGCAATGAACTGACAACTTGTATGGGAAAAATGTCAAATAGTTAATAATAGCAATTTTTTTAATGTAACGGATATATTATCAATTAAATAGTTACCTAGAGGCAAAATCCAACAAAAAATCAGACATTAAAAAAAATCTTATTTAATTAGCTCCTAGAAAGTCCGGATTAATATTAATATTTTTTATAGGTTCATTTACATTTGCTTTAAAATATTCAATATAAATAAAGTAAAAAACCGGCCAAGTGCGTGTCGGACCACGCAAAACGAAGGGTTCCGTGCCTATTAAAAAGGTCGTATCGTCACAGAAATTATACGGCACTTACGTCCTTTTCTTTGAGGAAGGCAGTTTTTCAGCAATATCTCGAAAACCTGTGAACCGATCTTGTTCAAAACAATTTTCGGTGAATGAAATTAATAAGCCCTATGTCCATGAATTTTTCCATATTTTTAAAATACACCGTTCAAAATTAGAGGGGGGGGGGGGACAGAATTTTAGTGACTTTCGGGGCGATTATCTCCGACCCTATTCACTGAATCAAAAAAAAATGCTTATATTTATTTTGAAAGGCCTATCGATTGATGTGCCGTGCCACACGGGGGGTCACTATGAAAATAAAAAAAATGACTTTTAGTTTTATGTATGGAGTGCACCCCTAAAAAATTTTTTTTTGTCATTTTAATTACAAAACTATGTAGCGGCTAACAAAATACACCTATCCTCAAAATTTTATTCAAATACACCTTATAGTTTTCGAGTAAAATGCCTGTGACATACGGACAGACGGACAGACGGACATGACGAAACTATAAGGGTTCCGTTTTTGCCATTTTGGCTACGGAACCCTAAAAAGACAATGAATGTTTAATTTAAATGTTTATAATTACTTCCGGGTGGAAAGTTTGTTGGATTCTTGAATAAATCATCTTAGAATAACGTTTTAGAATGAAATAAACAAAAAAAAACGCTGTTATGAAATTCATGTTTTTCGAAACCGTATTTTGCCTGGAGTACACATTGAATTGCACAAAACTCAAAATAGGTGATCTTGACAGCATTGCGGTTATTCTAAATGCTCCGTCTATCATTTTTCTTGGTCTGAGGGTGCAATGCGCAAGTTTTAAGACTTCGTAATACGTCGGCGGCAGGTGGGTTGGTGACGAACTTGATTTCAAGTCAGTAGCGGCGGACGGGTTAAATCTCACGTCGCATTCCGGGCAGGTGCACAGACATTGTGTCCGGGCATAACATACGTACAAGTGGATTGCATCGAGGGTAATGGGTTTGCGAATGTAAAATGTCTCTGACACAGAAAGCTAAGGTGATACTTGTCTACATGGTGTTTTAGTGATACAGATTCATCACTAGTCTACATTCTAGCCCCCATGATAACGTCTAGTCATTAGGATCAGTTTTAGCCTATGAGCTAGGCTACAAACATTGGATAACGCATAGAACCCTACAAAATATTACACCTTACGCTAACACCTGAAACCACGTAGTGACAATGCACATCAGTGACGGAGCGTCCATACAACCCCATCCCCACCGGCTGGTCTAAAATTTATTTTTAGGCAAGTCTATACTTATATAGGTTTCTTTAACTTTTTTGTGCCCGGTAGTCAATGATGTAATATAAAAAAGAGTTAGATATGTTGTCTATACGAAATTCCGTGTTTAAAAATGGCCACCAAATTTGACAGCTCACGTTTCCATTGACGACGCGAAACTGAGGCAAGTTGTGTGAAATGACACAGTTTTAGTGTGCCATTAACCTTTTGACAGCGAGGGTGCAAAACAAAAAAGTGCCCAACTGTGGCCAAAACAAAACAATAGCCAGACAAAATATGAATAAAATGAAACTTCAGATAAATATTGTCATGTCAAAATGACAATATTGATCAATATTATCATGTGGCCGTCGGTGGCTTCAGTGGCACGAGTTTTCGTCCGCGTCCACAGCCGTCTTTAGCTCTCAAAGACGGCTGTGGACGTTGCGCTTATAACCTATCTAGCTCTTTTTTATATGTATTACATCATTGCCGGTAGCTTATCGAACATTTTCACGCGCCGCCACTGCTGCACATAGTATGTCCTTCATTGGAAAAAGGACCTTAGTACATTTATCGATAAGGTTATTTTTCCCACGGCACAAAACTTAAGTAGTGTATTTTTGTACGAACCGATTTTCAGAACGTTTTTTTTTTTATTGACTTTGTGACTGAACTAAATATTTCTGTTTCAAACACAAATGTTAATTAGCGTCACTAGGACTCCTATAGATTCCCATTCAAGTATGTTTTTATTATAACCGGTCGTACAAAACAACCTGGAGTATCCACTTGAGAACTTCATTAGTTACAGTATTTTCTAAAAATATCGAAACTTTCAAGGTAATATGAGATACCTCAGATTTAAATTAAAAGAAATCGTGCCTTCAAAATTGCAGTTGACAAATAACAACCACAAGAATTATTAATTGTTAACCCTTTTCCAGGCACAGGTGTTATATCGACCACATACTGCTTGTCAAAAATATATCTTAATGTCAATGAATAAGACTCGCATCGGATTGTCATTTTCCAACTGCCGGCCTGGAAAAGGGTTAAATCGCCAAGGGATACTTTGGACTCCTTGCAGGTAACTAACTACTAGCAGACGTCCAACACATTTGACACATTACACTGTGCTCGAGCACAGGCAAGAACGTACCAACCAATGCGCTTCCAATATCACAAGGATCGGGGGAATCGAGCAACGTCGTGAAGCGTATCCTCGCAGAAACATTGACACCGTTGACTACGTGTTTCAGGCCTCCCCCACAGAGTACTAGCTGGGGTCCTCGCTCTTGTGGTTCCGGTCGTTGTCCTGCGCGCGCGGCGACACCGGCCGGAACGTGCACTCCAGGGAGTCCGAGTCGGGGGTACCTGGAATGAAATAGTACATTGTTTAACGAGGGGCGTAAGTAGAATATTGCTAACGAGAGTTCAGAAGCCCGACGCCGAAGGCGGAGGGCTTTTGATGACTCGAGTTTGCAATATTCTTACGCCCGTGTTATACACAATGTTTTTCATCACATTTGCGAGGAAATAAATAACTACAAAAGACAGAAAATTCTAAGTTTCATACGGCCGCACCAATCAAAAATTGACAACTACACTTCTAGATCAGTGCTAGTGGAGCGCGCAGCTTTAATATTTCAACCAATCACAGAGCAGTATATTCTTGCGGGGCGGGGCGGCTTGGCCAACTAGATTTTTTTTCAACCAATCACAGAGCAACCAGATTTGCTTAAGGCAATCAGAGGGTTCCATATTTTAAAACTAAACTTAACAGCCCGCGGGAGGTAAAACGGCTATAACTGCTCTGTACGCTCGCATGTAAAAACGCCATTGACGAGCAAGTGTGATGAAATAGTACATTCTATTATAAGTACGGTAAGATATGGATTACGAACGAGAGTATACAATGTTTTTCACGACATTTGCGAGGAAACCAATTTTTAACTAAATTGTTACTACGGCCAAAATTGTTTTTAGTGCCTAAAATAGAGATAAAAACTTATAAACACTTATAAAATTGTAGATGTCTCGAAATATTTTCCTACGTAAACACTAACGTTAGTTATATTTATGACATAGGTAATAGTCTCCCGCCCTCCGCCCGGGCTCCCGCCAGAAACTCGCTCCGTCGGCCCTTCGTTTCTGGGACTCGGTCTCCCGCCTTCCGCCCGGGCTCCCGCCAGAAACTCGCTCCGTCGGCCCTTCGTTTCTGGGACTCGGTCTCCCGCCTTCCGCCCGGGCTCCCGCCAGAAACTCGCTCCGTCGGCCCTTCGTTTCTGGGACTCGGTCTCCCGCCTTCCGCCCGGGCTCCCGCCAGAAACTCGCTCCGTCGGCCCTTCGTTTCTGGGACTCGGTCTCCCGCCTTCCGCCCGGGCTCCCGCCAGAAACTCGCTCCGTCGGCCCTTCGTTTCTGGGACTCGGTCTCCCGCCTTCCGCCCGGGCTCCCGCCAGAAACTCGCTCCGTCGGCCCTTCGTTTCTGGGACTCGGTCTCCCGCCTTCCGCCCGGGCTCCCGCCAGAAACTCGCTCCGTCGGCCCTTCGTTTCTGGGACTCGGTCTCCCGCCTTCCGCCCGGGCTCCCGCCAGAAACTCGCTCCGTCGGCCCTTCGTTTCTGGGACTCGGTCTCCCGCCTTCCGCCCGGGCTCCCGCCAGAAACTCGCTCCGTCGGCCCTTCGTTTCTGGGACTCGGTCTCCCGCCTTCCGCCCGGGCTCCCGCCAGAAACTCGCTCCGTCGGCCCTTCGTTTCTGGGACTCGGTCTCCCGCCTTCCGCCCGGGCTCCCGCCAGAAACTCGCTCCGTCGGCCCTTCGTTTCTGGGACTCGGTCTCCCGCCTTCCGCCCGGGCTCCCGCCAGAAACTCGCTCCGTCGGCCCTTCGTTTCTGGGACTCGGTCTCCCGCCAGAAACTCGCTCCGTCGGCCCTTCGTTTCTGGGACTCGGTCTCCCGCCCTCCGCCCGGGCTCCCGCCAGAAACTCGCTCCGTCGGCCCTTCGTTTCTGGGACTCGGTCTCCCGCCTTCCGCCCGGGCTCCCGCCAGAAACTCGCTCCGTCGGCCCTTCGTTTCTGGGACTCGGTCTCCCGCCTTCCGCCCGGGCTCCCGCCAGAAACTCGCTCCGTCGGCCCTTCGTTTCTGGGACTCGGTCTCCCGCCTTCCGCCCGGGCTCCCGCCAGAAACTCGCTCCGTCGGCCCTTCGTTTCTGGGACTCGGTCTCCCGCCAGAAACTCGCTCCGTCGGCCCTTCGTTTCTGGGACTCGGTCTCCCGCCCTCCGCCCGGGCTCCCGCCAGAAACTCGCTTCGTCGGCCCTTCGTTTCACGTGCGCACTCGACCTACACTCCGCTACGGCCTCGTGAACCCGTTCAACTCAGGACCTCCTTCGCGGGCTTCTGGCTCCGCGGGCTTTTATATACACTCTAGTCTTAGGGGTAGGACAGATAAGACCACGTGGAGACAGGCTGCGCCGCGTCGTGTACTTGCGGGTGGGGGACGGGGACACACTTGGGGGACCCTGCTGATGGGGACATACCTGGGGTGGAAGGCGGGCGCTCGCACACCCGCTTGGGCAGCGGCGAGTCGGGCTCGTCGCCGCGGCGCTTGCGCAGCGCCACCGGGCTGAAGCTGGACGCGCGGATCGCGATGGGGGACAGGCTGCGCCGCGTCGTGTACTTGCGGGTGGGGGACGGGGACACACTTGGGGGACCCTGCTGATGGGAACATACCTGGGGTGGAAGGCGGGCGCTCGCACACCCGCTTGGGCAGCGGCGAGTCGGGCTCGTCGCCGCGGCGCTTGCGCAGCGCCACCGGGCTGAAGCTGGACGCGCGGATCGCGATGGGGGACAGGCTGCGCCGCGTCGTGTACTTGCGGGTGGGGGACGGGGACACCACTTGGGGGACCCTGCTGATGGGGACATACCTGGGGTGGAAGGCGGGCGCTCGCACACCCGCTTGGGCAGCGGCGAGTCGGGCTCGTCGCCGCGGCGCTTGCGCAGCGCCACCGGGCTGAAGCTGGACGCGCGGATCGCGATGGGGGACAGGCTGCGCCGCGTCGTGTACTTGCGGGTGGGGGACGGGGACACACTTGGGGGACCCTGCTGATGGGGACATACCTGGGGTGGAAGGCGGGCGCTCGCACACCCGCTTGGGCAGCGGCGAGTCGGGCTCGTCGCCGCGGCGCTTGCGCAGCGCCACCGGGCTGAAGCTGGACGCGCGGATCGCGATGGGGGACAGGCTGCGCCGCGTCGTGTACTTGCGGGTGGGGGACGGGGACACACTTGGGGGACCCTGCTGATGGGGACATACCTGGGGTGGAAGGCGGGCGCTCGCACACCCGCTTGGGCAGCGGCGAGTCGGGCTCGTCGCCGCGGCGCTTGCGCAGCGCCACCGGGCTGAAGCTGGACGCGCGGATCGCGATGGGGGACAGGCTGCGCCGCGTCGTGTACTTGCGGGTGGGGGACGGGGACACACTTGGGGGACCCTGCTGATGGGGACATACCTGGGGTGGAAGGCGGGCGCTCGCACACCCGCTTGGGCAGCGGCGAGTCGGGCTCGTCGCCGCGGCGCTTGCGCAGCGCCACCGGGCTGAAGCTGGACGCGCGGATCGCGATGGGGGACAGGCTGCGCCGCGTCGTGTACTTGCGGGTGGGGGACGGGGACACACTTGGGGGACCCTGCTGATGGGGACATACCTGGGGTGGAAGGCGGGCGCTCGCACACCCGCTTGGGCAGCGGCGAGTCGGGCTCGTCGCCGCGGCGCTTGCGCAGCGCCACCGGGCTGAAGCTGGACGCGCGGATCGCGATGGGGGACAGGCTGCGCCGCGTCGTGTACTTGCGGGTGGGGGACGGGGACACCACTTGGGGGACCCTGCTGATGGGGACATGATGACTTAGTAACGACATTGTTGCAGATTGAAAACATCTAAGCAAGTTTGTGTACACATTAGGGAAGTCTAGTAGAGTTTTCGCTTAACAGAACTAGACATGTGCGCCGGCAAAAAAAAACGCGGCGTCGGCGCGAAGGCGAAATTTTTTAAATATTTCAGTAGTAAATCCTTAGCTTCACACAGTCTGTTGCGTTTACGATGCGTGAGTGTATTGTACTATTAGTACAGTTTGGTTATCCTGGCTGGGTCGCCATGTAGGTACTAAAAGTACTGATGGGAAGGAATGGCATGTGGCCAATAAGTAGCAGGGTGAAGTGTCTTAGTGAATCCTTTAATGAATGTAGTAACCATCTATTTATACACGTTGGGTTGCGCTGATTCAAGCAATGTGCGTTTATGTTGCAGTAAACTATAAAGTTACTGTTAAACTCTAAATCGGTCAGTCACCATATTACAGTGTTTTGAGCAGTGGCGTGGTCGCTCCCTGAACATTTTTTAAATCAAATCATTTAATGCACTCATGTTAGTATACAGTTCTTCAATTAGAGATTACAGTTCGATATGAACCCTGTAAGGGCACAGCAATGAAATAAATTATAATTTAAATAATAATAATTGTTACATTCTAATTTTATATTTCTTAGCAACAGAATAGTTCTTCAGTAATGTTAAAAATGTAATTGACTAAAATATAAAACTTGTAATATTATTAAAAGATAAAAATTCACATCATTTATAATATTAAAATGAAAACACATTTGTATGACCAGAACGGTTTATAATAAACTTCCAGTGGAATTTAAAAAATTACCACCAAAGCCTTTTAAAAAACAGTTGTTTGATTGGCTGGTGAAACAGTGCTTTTATAGTATAAGAGATTTTTTACAAAGTTAGTATATTTAGAATAATACCTTAATCGTTGACATTTGTGACATCTTATAATGTTAACGTAAAATTTGCATAATAGACCTAAGTCTATATTGTACGCCTCTGTGAGGCAGGATATGGAGAACATAAACCATTTATATGACAGCTCTGTAAACCCATAACCATGCAATAAAATTATTTGAATTTGAATTTGAAAAATGTCACAATAATTAATTAATAATAATTCTTAATATCAATTTGTTACAATTGCGTCCACTCTTCATTCTCATCATCATCATCATCATATCAGCCGAAAGACGTCCACTGCTGGACATAGGCCTCCCCCAGAGAGTTCCAAATTGACCGGTCCTGCGCCACCCGCATCCAGCGGACTCCCGCGACCTTTACCAGGTCATCAGTCCACCTTGTGGGGGGCCTACCCACGCCGCGCCTTCCGGTACGTGGTCTTCATTCTCATCTTTAAAAAAATCATCTAATCCTACTAAAATTATAAATGCGAAAGTTTGGATGTTTAGATGTTTGGAACTCAATCACGCTTAAACGGCTCAACCGATTTGGTTGAAATTTTGCACGAAGATAGTTTATAGCCTGGATTAAAATATAGGATAGTTTTTATCCCGTGTCCACGCAGACCAAGTCGCGGGCGGATGCTAGTGTATAATAGTCTTTGTCAGGTATAATTGTGTCTGAAACGAACCTGGTGACCCTGGTGGGCGAGTTGGACAGCCCCGGCAGCGACAGGTCCTCGCAGGACTGCCCCAGCTGCATGGCGGAGTGCACCTCCCTCTCGTGCGCCACCTCGCGCGTGTTGCTCACGTCGGCGCACTCCTCCTGGCGCAGCTGGTCAACGCGCGGCGCGCGCGGGCCCCAGCAGTTCTGAAATATGCTCGTGTCTTCAATTTTTACACGGTGCCATTCGAACCAGTTTTTGGAGAGGAACAATGTTTGTATGGGAGCGACTACAATTGGGTTGTGTCCTCATGTTAAAATTGATAGCGCAGTGTTGTTAAATTGATAGTAAACCTTCAAATAAATGCAATTAAGTATAAATTACGAAATATAATTAAAATCATAAAAAGATATGGCTCTTGAAAGTTTACAAAAAATATGCATTTTTTTTATTGTCCAAAAGTAAATTTAAAGCTACCAATAGAATCCTTACGCTTTTATAGAAACAACATTGTACGACAACTATGGTCCTAAACGCAGTATTTCGCAACCGAAACAGTAATTTACTTGATTTTCCATATAACGACTAGTACAAATATTACCATGTGACGTCATAATTCACTGTTAATCAATATGGAACGTTTTCGGCTACCGCCAGCGAGGTCCGTCTTTAACTCAATTTTTTGGGTATTTATGTTCTTTAATTGTACTTACTCCCATACAAACATTTGTTCCACACCAAAAACTGGTTCGAATGGCATCGTAAAAAAAAATTAGGACACAAGCCTATTAAAAAACACGACTACAAATAAAAAATTGAGTTAAAGACGGACCTCGCTGCCGGCAGCCGAAAACGTTTCATGACGTCACAGTGTGATATTTGTACTAATCGTTGAATGGAAGAAGTAAATTACTGTGTCGGTCGCAAAATACTGCGTTTAGGACCATAGTTGTCGTACAATTTTGTTTCTATAAAAGCGTAGGGATCCCATTGGTAGCTTTAAATTTACTTCAAGGTCCATATCTTTTTATGATTTTAATTATATTTCGTAATTTATACTTATTTACATTTATGTTACTGGTTGGACGCTGTTTGACCATAGAAAATTGTGACGTCACTAGTTAGTAATTTCCCTACAAACTTCGTATTATCAGAGCGTTTTGTTGTTTCTGTAAATGATCGACTCTCAAACCAAGAAAAGTTATTCTCTCTTTGATCTCTCTCTGAGATCTCTTTGATATATTTTTCTTTGTCAGTCTTTTTGACGTGATAACGTCTTATAAATCGATGAACGCTCGGCTGCACGCATGAAAAAGTGTGACTCATTGTCCCGTTCCGAACGTCGGCTGCGCGCACGAAATATCAACACACAGCCCAAACCGATGGTTCTAGAGGTTCCAAATTTGGCACGTAGGTTCCTTATAAGGTCTAGGGGTGCACTAAGGATTTTTCAAAATTCACACTGTAAGGGGGTGAAATGGGGGTCCAAAGTTTGTATGGGGAAACAAGATTAGATCGACTATTTAATTCGAAACTTCACAAGAGTATTCCTAACGATAAATGAGTAAATACATGTTATGCAATTTTTCTTATGACGTTATCACGTAAAATTATCGTCCGTAAACCGACTTTACAGACAACCATTTTTCGAGGATTGAACAAACTATACTATCCGCAAAACTAAGTGGCGAGTCAGGTCGTAAAATATTAGAATCATGCTTATTAAAATACACTGTGACAATGAATACGGGTCGGTAAATTACCGTCGTATTTCCTAAAGTAGTGCATTGTGGATTTATTAAACATCCTGTAGTGATCTTTATTTAATTTTACATCTAAACTGTAAAAATAAAAGTTAAATAATTAACATTCCCTGGTTTAAATCGGATTCGTCAAGACTTTTGAAGAAAACAACGTTAACGGAGCGAAATATCGCAAAAATAGTAATTTTTGGATATCGATATTTTTATGATACGATCCTGGAAATTGCTATTACATTAGGTATTACGAAGAGTAGTATATTATGTAAATAAAACTGGTGTAAAATATTTAAAAATACCTATTGTGGTTATTTAATTTAGGGTGACCGGAATTTTTTGACCGCGAGTGTATAATGAAAACGGGTCACTCACGTATTATTGTCGAATATCATTCTATGTCTGATTCTCACGGGAGTTTTCTATATGGAATCATGCTATTATTACCCACAAAAAGGTTTCATCGATACTTTTATTGCCCGACTCGCCACTTAGTTTTGCGGACAGTATAGACAGCACTCACGTTGGGGCTGTGGGGCGTGGCTAGCGGGCTGAAAGAGCCGCTGTGCCGCCGCGTGCGCAGGTTGTTGTTCGAGAACATGCTGAAGCTGCTGAAGACCGATGTGCTCCTGAAACACACATACACGTATATGCTAATATTACAAAGATGGAGATTTAAATAAAAATTGAGTTTGTAGCTTTGTTACTTTGCATGTAAAGGGGTGATTACTGTAACCATAAAAAAAAAACAACAGTGTATGTGTAGAATTGACTTTCGGGATGGACATAAGCTACAGTACAGTCGACGCCAAAAATACGTTTACTCTTTTGCACCTTATTCCATTGCAATAAGGCGAATAGTGTAAACGTATTTTTGGCGTCGACCGTACATTAATGCAGAGGCCAGGAAAATCGGGATTATCGGTCAAGTAGATATAGACGGATTCGAGGCAGACAATCTTCTTCCATGCCGAGGTATATTACAAATAAAAAATTAAAATATAAAACATTCACGTATCTAAATAATGTATGTTAGGAAGAATTTATACAACTACCCAACAAACACTGATAGGCCCAAGGTTACCAGAAGCGCAGGGAAGCTCAAAACAACTTTTTACAGGCTAGTAAAAGCGAAAAAGTCGTTCTTGGGAAATTGTATAAAATTCTACAATAACAACTTACCGAACTTACTGACTCTAAATTCAAATCTGTCGTAAAACGGACACTTATTTCAAAAGCATATTATAAGATAAACGACTACATCATGGATAGGGATATTTGGCAGCGATAAAATCCTGCACTAGAAATCTGTCGTAAAATAAATAGGCTTTCTACTGAAGCAATGTAATTTTAAAATTTTATAATACACTGATACTGAAATGATATATTGTATACTGTTTTGAAAAAATGACACCTCGCCGAGTTTTTTACGCCGGTTCTTCTCGAGGCAGAGGTTTACTTTCCGAACCGGTGGTAGTTTATCGACATTCATAGGTGCATGTAATATGCCTAAATTGAAGAATAAATCACTTTGACTTTGACTTAAATAGGAACGAATATTCAAATTATAATAGTTATAGGTAATACGGTTGAGTATATTATTTATTAGTTGCAAATCATTCTTCACTCGTCCCGAGTCTTGCCATATCTCGGTGCTCGTGACGTAATGACATACTTTCCGCACTAGCATCGAAATGTACTATTCCACATAAAACTCAGACCATATTTTAATAAAAATTGCACCCTAGTAGATTTAATTATTCTGATCACATGAAAGCATCACATAGTTTCCTGATACAAGAATAAAAAAAACAAGCAATTATAGCCACTACACCAACGGTACAAGACCTACAAGTATCCGCTGACGATAGTATGTTTTAAATACAAAACATCGCAACGGCCACGTTTTCGCAAGTCAATTTCGTCTTTTGTTTTTCAGTACTTAAAGTGTACAGTGAACGTCAGATATGTTTACAATTTTGAACCTTATGGCACTGTAATACGGCGAAAAATGTTTTTGTATCTTTGCTAACGGGTGTACCATGTTAACTGACTTATAATCGATCTTATTTCAACGGGATAAGGTGCAGTTGTGGTTAATGAAGAGTGGCTGTTTGTATAACGTGCGTGCTGTGGCGTGGTGCCAATTGTTTAAAATTGCACGTTGATAATTACATCTGGGGGACACTTAGTGGAAGATAAAAGGCAGCTAATATCCTGTTTGATATCCTTGTTGAGGCTAGTGATAGAGTGTGACTATGAGCGAATCGATATCCGCCAAGTAAAGCTATGTTAACGAAGAAACTGGTGGCTAATGCCACAGAATAGTACATACAGAACGGACACGTACCGCCTCCCACCGAAGTCGGCTACCTCACCGATGGGCGTCATTTCCCGGGCGCGATGCCGGGCAACCCAGTGCGACGCTCACCGCTCTGCCGTTCGCGATGGGTAAATATTATGCACTGTTTGGTTGCTTAGCCACGTAATAAGACGAGGATATGATCCTCGTTCGATCGTCTATCTCTATCTCTGTCTCACTTGCATATTCAAGCGGCAGAGAGGGAGATATTACAAGTGTCGATTTCCTTGGTAGTGCCGCTGCGGTGCATGCGGCACAGGGCTCACGCACGGACATGTTTCGGTAGATGCGCGTAAATAAATAATTTGCTAATACAGTATACGAAATGATATATGTCAATTTATATTGTTTTAATAATAATCAGTCGTTTGAACACTTGTTTTTAATGACTCCCGTCTAGCGACTTGAACGTGTACAGCGAATGTGCCAACCCTACGCCATCCGCGCACACATTGAGGTGCGCACCGACAAGGCGCGTTTTTTTATACACATATTTACCGGAACTAACGTATTTCTTCCTCGTGTCCACCCTGTGGCTATGCTAAGGAGGAGCGGGGGGCTGAAATGTAATTTTAGCAGGGTCAAGCACCTCCCACCCCCGAAGGGTTGTAACCCCCCTCCCCCGCCCCTCCCACAGCCTCCAAGGGTTGTACCCCCCCGAGGATTGTACCTCCCAGGGTTGTAAAACCCTCCCGCCCCTCCCCCAAGGGTTGAAGCCACGTCCACACCTAGCGAGCACGCTAGGGCGAGCCCGAGCGTACGTCTGGTGTGGTGTGGACTAGGGCATGCAATCCCGGTATTTATTACAACTACTATACCGGGATCCCGGTATTGTAGTAGTAATAAATCCCGGGATCCATTGATGTATTATTTTTGCCACGAGTCTAATATAACCCAATAAAAGAAGGCCTTGGCTCTTAAATATAAGAAAACATTAACTTCCCAATGTTCACACCAAATTTAGAAAACGAAATCATATTTATATGCGAATGACATCACAGCCTTAATCACGCCAGATGATAACAAGAGTGGGTAGTGCAGAAAATACCGCATACATATTTACGTCATCAAAACACAACTGCATGACATCTCTATCACTGTCACAGGTGACTTGATTATTGACTGCAATGCATCGTTATTTGTTTAAACAATACTGCAAAATAGTACATTACATACCTAGGGCGGTGAATTCGTGAATACCCCAGATCGCAGGTGTTTGTGCCATAAATATGCGATCTGGGGCTTTACGAATTAACGCTCGTGGTTTGTCTAAAATTTTACGTTTCGCCTCGGTCAGGAAGTGAGATTTTCTCCTCGCGTAGCGGGCAGAAAATCCCACTTACGGGCCTTAAGGCCTAGGGTGACGTAATAGTACATTGTTTAACGAGGGCCGTAAGTGGAATATTGCTAACGAGAGTGTATCAGAAGCCCGACGCCGAAGGCGGAGGGCTTTTGATGACTCGAGTTTGCAATATTCTTACGCCCGTGTTATACACAATGTTTTTCATCACATTTGCGAGGAAATAAATAACAACAAAAGACAGAAAAATGTAAGTTTCATACAGCAGCACCAATCAAAAATTGACAACTCCACTTCCAGATCAGTGCTAGTAGAGCGCGCAGTTCAATATTTCAACCAATCACAGAGCAGTATTCTTGCGGGGCGGGGCGTCGTGACCAACTAGATTTTTTTATTCAACCAATCACACAGCAACCAGATTTGCTTAAGCCAATCAGAGGGTTCTATTATTAAAAAAAAAAACCATAACGCCCATGGGCGTAATATAGCCCATTACAGCTCAGTACGCTTGCGTATAATAACACCATTTTCGAGCAAGTGTGATGAAAAACAAATTACTGGTACACTTATTCTTATAAAAAACCATTGTGCCACAAGTATGGTAAGATATGATTTACGAACGAGAGCCTATTAGAAGCCCGACGCCGAGGGCGGAGGGTTTTGGTGACTCGAGTTTGTAACAATCTTACCGTGCGTGTCGCATACAATGTTTTTCGTCACATTTGCAACGAAACAAATACATTTTAAACGAAATTGTTACCGCAATAAGTCAATAAAAACTACAAAATGACAGTCGTCCATTTTGTTGAACTCGACGTGAGGCGCGTAAAGCAAAGACCCTTCGAAATACAGCCACGATTTAAAATCACACTTAAAAATATTTTACACGGACACTAAATTGTTACATTTTCATATTTTAATCTTTAAATAATTCTGTTAATCATATTTTATTAGTGTTTTTACGTTTAAGTTTATTTATAGATACGTTTTCAAAGATCGTGCTTGAGTTAAAACCTCCTGGCTTTGAAACTGACCAAGAGTGACAGATACAATTTGATTCTGTGTAATTGGGAGTGACTGGGATTCTGAGTAAGAAAATCCCAAAAAAAACGAATACTGAAAAAAAAAGTTCATGTACAGACAGTCGCCATCAGATATATCGGAGCGGCCAAAGTGCTCACAAATATCTGAACACGTCTCTAATGCCTCGACAATAGAGACGTGTTCAGATATTTGTGAGCACTTTGGCCGCTCTGATATATCTGATGGCGACTGTACACTTTTTTTGAAAAACGTCCCACCGCTGAGCACAGGCTTTTCTATCGCGGATGTAGTCTAGCCCATGCTAGCTCAGGATGGGTTGGGGACTTCAAATATATTTTTGGATATTTTGCAGATGTACAGTGAAGTGTAAAAATATGGGTGCATACAACTTACCCTACTCATACATATGTCCCATCACTCTTATGTCATCACCATCAGGTTTCGGTATGTCCACGTACCACCGTAGAACCCTACCGCAATGGTGACATATCACTCGAGTTTGAGTGACGGCGGCGTGTCAATTGCGACAGGGTTCTACGGTGGTACGTGAATACATTTCCCTTAGGTACTTAGGGTTGCCATACGTCAGCATTTGTCCCAATATGTCGGGACTTGGCAAGTGTCAGGATTTTTAAAAATGATCTTATTAGATAAATAAAAATTTAATGAATGAAATGATACAACTCCGTTACAAAAAAATGTCAATAAGCTACGGTAGCCTAGTAGTTCAGGCATGCGGCTGTCAAGCGGCGGTCGTGGGTTCGAATCCCGGCTCGTACCAATGAGTTTTTCGGAACTTATGTACGAAATATTTACCGTTAGCTTTTCGGTGAAGGAAAACATCGTGTGGAAACCGGTCTAATCCTTTCACGCAAAATAGGCATGTTAGATGTCGATTTGCGGAAAATGCCCAGTAAAACTAACTAACTAACTAACTACAAGAAATGTCAGGAATTGTCGATTTGCGAAAAATGCCCAGTAAAACTAACTAACTAACTAACTACAAGAAATGTCAGGAATTGTCGATTTGCGAAAAATGCCCAGTAAAACTAACTAACTACAAGAAATGTCAGGAATTTTAGGATGATGTCAGGATTTTTATCAGGAAAATTCATTTTTCCATATGGCAACCCTACCCTTACTGTACATTAAATCGATAGGTCCATATTTTTGCACTTGACTATAAGTATGTAGGTTTTCTCATATACAGTTTTATTACATTTCGAAATTTAATATGATCGATTGTAGACATTTCAACAAAGCCTAATAATTTAAGGTTTCTCATTTCTTTGCACAGTTTATCACACAAGGAAACAGATACCATTGCAAATAAGAGATATCAATATTCCGTTGGCAAGGCGATTGTCACTCAAGACAAATGCCACTGTAATCAGTAAGCATTCAGCAGATAACTACAATTGTAATTCAAGTTCATAACAACTTTGCAAGTAAAGATTTACTGTGTGAATTAACCAGGCATATCAAGTTCTAGCAACTCAACTAGTGATGACAGTTCTAGTAGCATCCCAAATAGTTCAACAGTTCTAGATAGTTTTTTTCAATAGTTCAGTCAATTTGAGTAAAAAGAATGATAAGTTCCGTCCTATTTTTACCATTTGGGTACGGAACCCTAAAAAGACAGGCTCGCAAGGTCTGCAGCTCACAACGCCACTAAAGAAAGATACATTTATTCACAAACACACAGGACACACATATTAAACAAGAGAAACGTATTATAAAACATGAAATAAAGTGTGTCTCTGCGGCAGTGAACCGGACACTGGCTCAGCATTATGCATTACTAGTCTAATATTGACTGTAATACATTTATAAATAAAGTAAAAGACTTGACAAAGTGGCCGGCTAACTGATATCTTATCACTTTCATTCAACTGCTTTCTCTTTCATTAAGGTCAAGCCGGCATTTGTTGTCAGGCATTAATACTTATCTCATAGCATTTGGCAGAGCCAGATTTCTGTCTAGGCCCACAAGGAGTCCAGGCAGACTCTAGGGACCCCAGTCCCAATAGCGGGACCTGTATGCAAGCTCCCCGAGGGGCCACCAAATGTCAAGTGCCTAGGGGCCCTGGCCCTCTTAAGTCTGGGCCTGAGCGTTGGATTACTACACAAGACAATATTACTGCATTTTCTAACTCAGTGACTCATGTCTTCAGAAATCATTTGTGTTGATAAATAAGACACCAATTCTAAGATAAGGGAAGGGTGTGTTCTATCAAACTCAGCTTTGACATCAAAATATTAAAAATAATGAGGTTTTGGTATGGGCTATACTTCAACATTTACTCAACTCAAAATGGCACATGATAATGATTAAGTGTCACAGCCTGAAAATAGTTAATTTTCTACTGAATACTATGTGAAACTTACTGTGAAAGATACTAAAGTAATGAACTCACCTCTAAATTTGTCCTGAACTGTCAGCCTCTTAACTACAGTCTGCATGCATGTCTGCAAGATGATACTGCAACCTGATGGCTGGCTGCTAAATTATCAAAACAGCTTTTAGATGCAGTCACCGCCGCGCGGGACGCACGCACGGCGCGGCACCCACGGCCGACCTCAGCAGCTGTCAAAAATAGGCAGTGGCGGGCCTCCTCGCTGACTATACAAGGCGTTCGGACGTTACCTGGGCGCTGTTGTGGTCGTGGGAGACGTCGCCGCCGTTGCAGCCACCTCATTGATCA
This sequence comes from Epinotia nisella, assembly GCA_932294315.1. Lineage (NCBI taxonomy): Eukaryota > Metazoa > Arthropoda > Insecta > Lepidoptera > Tortricidae > Epinotia > Epinotia nisella. The sequence continues at coordinate 2,413,516 of OW028677.1, forward strand.
ACGGCGCGCTGCTGCACCGCTTCAATATGTTGGGGGCATCCACATCCATTATCAGCCACCATTTATTCACTGACGTATTATGTAGTTGTATGCATCGAGACCGCCGATACCACTAGTTTATGTAACACTGTAAGTGCACTTGTAATTCATCTAATAACTCACTCTAACTACCATTGCGTCTATAAACATATAAATTTTAATAATCAAATTAAACGATAACACAAAATAAAACTAACGAGAAGCTAAAAAAAGTGGCTTGAAGCTGACCTGTCAATTCGCCGCAATACCAATAGAGAAGCGTTCATATGTTTTTGTTGTCGGTACATTCAAAAATTCAAGACTTCGCAACGAAAACTACGTCTTCAATCAAGATTTTTCTATTGAATGAACATCCTTGTAACTCTAGTTCAACTCTGAATGGAGAAGGAATACAAATGTATATTCTCGATTTAGATTAATTGCAAATTTTAATATTGTCGACACCTTTTGGTACTCAATTTTTATTTTTGGACGCATTCAAACTATTCAAGTGAAATGTCAGAATTCTCGTTTCGTTTCACAAGCAACAATTTTTGCCTTTTAAAAACTTGTTCTCTAATCGAAGTATCAATGACTAAAGAGACTAAGGTTTTCTTTAGTCATTGGCGAGTATTTAAAAGGCCAGAATTTAAATACAATGGTCAGATGTATTTGAAAAATTAATATACTAGCATGAGTACAAAACGTTTGTAGGCGTACCTGTCATAAGTACCTGTGGATTCTTGAGTTGTCATTTGTCATTCTTAGTTCTACTTCATTCAGTAAAATATACGATGGCTATTATTATTTATTACACACATAATAAATAATTAGTTTTTTAATGAACTTATTACATTTACACCTCAGAAAAAAAAACTCCAGAATAAATGTACATTAGAAGAAAGTAAGACAGTTATTTTTTTAAATACATAATGTTTACCTTAAACATACAGCAACTTTTATACTAATTGTTTTGATTACAGCACAGCAGTTAAATACTGCTTGGCGGTTGTATTGGGGGCAGTTTTATACGCTGAAGTTATTGTGTATTATATCCAAACATTGCGTTGGCAGAATTTACAATGCCAAGTTGGGGACACAAGTTGCACGAAGATACTTTTTATCGCGGATCCGCAGATACAGGGCGAGCGCGCGGTGGCGCCGCCTCTGAGCTACCTGTTCAACTGGGACAGCGATAGGTGAGTTACTAATCAAAGGTATGCACTTAAAATAACTTTCTGTCAGAAATTTCATTTTTGGTACAAGCTTTTATTGCCAACTGTACTTTTCTGTATACCGTCATCAACTACACATTGAGACGATTCCAACGAGCCATAACTCAATGGGTTTACGTCGTTGAGTACTGAATTCCCATAGCCACCTTCTGTCTCTATCATTAAATCAGCTCGATGGCACTATAATATTGAATTGTCATCCAAACTATACCTTTACCCAAAATTTCAGCTCAATCGGTTGAAGATATCTGCTTCAAGATTGAGTTACAAGATTCCATCCGAACAAACATTTTTACATTGCAAGTAAAAAGCTTGTAATATAATAGAAAACCGTATAATGGAACTTAATTTCAAAAAAAAAAACTCAAAATCATTTATTTGTAAACAAAATATTATTATGTATGAATGGTCAGATTTTTTTTTAAATAAATTAAATCTATGTGTGACTTTGTTGGTGGAAAAGTTGTAACATTAAAAAATAGAAAATAGAGGCACTCCCATTTGATTTATAATATTTTTTATTGCATAAACTACCGAACTTTTGTCCAACGAGTGAATTAGCTGCTAAAAGCGCTAGTGTAGCGTGAAGTCTCCTAAATGTCAAATGGTACTGTTTGGGGCTATGCGGGTTTATTTCTAAATTTAGAATAATGTTGTGAATATTTTGCTATTCATCATCATCATCATCATATCAGCCCAAAGACGTCCACTGCTGAACATAGGCCTCCCCCAAAGAGTGCCACAATGACCGGTCCTGCGCCACCCGCATCCAGCGGACTCCAGCGACCCTTACCAGGTCATCAGTCCACCTTGTGGGGGGCCTACCCACGCTGCGCCTTCCGGTACGTGGTCGCCACTCAAGAACCTTTCCGCCCCAACGGCCATCGGTTCTACGTGCAATGTGCAAAATTTTGCTATTCCTGAGAATAATTATGCCAATTTGAATTATGGGTCATTGAATGTACTAAACGAAGCAGATCTAGGAAAAATAGGTGCAAAAGTATTATTAATTTAAATGTAAATTTTGTGGAAGTGGCAGTGGCGCCAACTGGTGAGCGCAAATACGGTAGCCCTCATTAAATTCAATCTACGCCTCACCTTGTTGGTGGAAAAGCTGCTTAACACAAAAAATAGAAAACTGAGACACTCCCATTTCATTTATAATATTTCTGCATAAGTTTTAAGTTAAACTTATATAATTATCATCTAGCCGCCCAAAGGCCTAAAAGGTATCCTCCTTATCAATGGGATTTATACCATTCTAAATAGGTTTCATTTGTTATGTTAGTTTTTGAAACAAAACAAACTAGGTAAATCATTAGTAGCTGACCACTATTTAATAACTGGCCACCTCATACTAAAATTAACTCTATTCACCTATTATAGAATTCATTTTAGTATAAGCTTTCAATTACTGGCTACCCTTCAAGACTCGCGTGTTCGACAGCTCAGGATATATCATCATCATCATCATCATCATAATCATATCAGCCGAAAGACATCCACTGCTGGACATAGGCCATATGGATATTATGTATATTTTTAAATAAATACACTTTCAAATGGTAGTGATAATCATTAACATTGTCAACCTTAAATAACATGTACACAATAATTGATTTATCTTAAACCAAAACTTTTCAGATATGTGCAGACCACCTTTACAAGAGTTGTTCGTCACTTCCAACCGGAAGTCATGGTGTACCTTGGGGACCTGATGGACGAGGGGTCGATAGCTGACACGGAGCAATACTCGCACTATATCAAGAGATTGTCGGACATATTTGACAACATACCTTATCCTGTACATGTAAGAATTAAAAGTTCAACTTCATAATAGGGGTGTAGACACTAAATAAAATAACCAATAACGTTTAGTTTTAAGTTTAGTTTAGTTAGTATTAAATTTTTAATTTTATTAATTGAGTCGCTTAAATTCAAACTCAGGTAAATCCATCTGTCAGATCATGCGATTTTGGTATTATGAAAAGGTAATAGGGTAGATATTTGCAGAGAGGGTTGAATGGATTTATCTGAGTTTGAAGTTAAGCGACACAATTGATGTAAAAGGAATTGTTGTAGTTGCCGTGTGTTTTGTGTATTATCTCAAATAAATAACGTTGTATTTTCTCGAAAAAGGATTAAAAATGTAGTCAAACGGAGTAAAAAGCAATGCAAGAGGTTAAATAATCACAAAGCTATAAGTGTCCAAAGTTTTAAGACGGGGTATGTTCTGTCCCTTTTCCTCAAAACGCATGTTCATATGAAACGATTGTCATTTACTATGACGCTCGAGTGTCGTGACGTCACAATCTACGAGCGTTTTCTCTAACAAGCAATATTAAAATGGTTGTAGCTTCATAATTTTTTGAGATATTTGAATGGGATTTTCGTCATTAGGTATATTTTTGCGCTCTTACTTTTGAAGTTATAATAAATTTAGAGTCTACGCCCCTATTGTGGCACCTTGACGTTCGTAATTTGTTGTTCTTTGATATCCAAAATCATGACATTGTATATATATTTTAATATTATACCTTTAGCACAGATAACTTAAGCCACCCGCGCGGCTTCGCTCGCTATTGCAGAGAACGCAGGCAAACCCGTGGGATAAAACGTAGCCTAGGTCCATCTGGAAAGTGCATTCTATATGCTGGTCAAAGAATTTTTGAAATCAGACGATTATTTCCAGAGATAACTAAACATACAAATAAACAAACTAACAAGGATACAATCTCATAGATTTTTCCTCTTTGTAATATTAGTATAGCTAAATACACACATTACAGTATATTACACATACATAGAGAACATCGCCAAGACTGAGACGAATATTCATGCTCATCACACAATTTGTCCTTACGGGATTCGAATCCAGGACCGTCAGCTTCATACCCAGCGTCACTACCCACATTAGGCTAAACCGGTAGGCAAAATAGGCTCAAAATTCATTTTGCATCAGTAACTTAAAGCGACATAGGTTCAGAAAACGGATTTAAAAAAAGTCGTAGCTCTTGTTTGGCTCATAATACGGCTGCCCTAAATTTAATTAGCAATCTTGAGGCCTTCGAATCCTGAGTTTTGACTTTCGCTCGATAGAAAAAAGTCACGAACATAGGTCTAAAATACACTTAAAACATTCGTAACAAATTATGCACAAAAGCTAAACATATTACCGACCGCTTTAGCCTAGTTGGTAGTGACCCTGCCTACGAAACAAGAGGTCCTGGGTTCGAATCCCGGTACGGGCATTTATTTGTGTGATGAGCACGAATATTTGTTCCCGAGTCATGGATGTTTTCTATGTATTTAAGTATGTATTTATCTATATAAGTATGTTCATCGTCGTCTAGTACCCATAGTATACAAGCTTTGCTTAGTTTGGGACTAGGTCGATTTGTGTAAGATTGTCCGCAAAATATTTATTTATTTATTTATATTAAAATTGGTTTTAAAAATCGGCAATATTATGTTTGAGGGAACTTAGCTATTACTTTTTTATTTATTTAAACGCACAAAAAATTAAAATTAAAAAACTTGATAACCCCGCTTCCGAACACGCACTTCCATCTCGCTCACGCTTATGCTCAGTGAGAGCGAGAGAAGACCATGAGCCTACGTCACCTTAAAAAAAACCTTGTTACAGCAAATCTGGGTACCAGGCGACAATGACATCGGAGGAGAGAACGAACCAATCAGATGGGACAAGGTGAAGCTGTTTAACAAGGTGTTCGCGCAGCCCCCCATCGTCGCCTTGAAGGATATATCCTTCTACAGGTACCACATACATGACATACATAAATACTACACTTAAGGTCAAAAGTACCCTAAACCGACGAGCATGTATGAGAAATGTTATGAAGGTGAGTGAAGCGAAAGTGGTTTGTCAGGATCGTAGCAAATGGAGATCCGTGATCTCTACCTACCCCTCTGGGAAAGAGGCGTGATTATATGTATGTATGTATGTACGAATAAACCATAGAAGGCGAAGTCCTTACAAATTTCTGCCATAACACGTGCCCAAATTCCGGTATGCGCATGTCCGAACTAAACGGCTGCTTGGCATCCTTTTGACACATAATGGCAATGTGCATCCTTTTTGTGGGGCCACTTTTCGGCGCTAGTTAGACTTCTATGGTTTGGCCTACTTTTGACCCCCCACCCCTCCCACCCCCCCTTGTGATATTTGGTGATTTCGTATTTTTTTTGCCTTGAATGAAATGGAGTAAACCTACTAATCGTTGTATGGAAAGTCAAGTAAATTGCTGTTACGGTCGCGAAATACTGCGTTTAGGTCCATAGTTGTCGTACAATTTTGTTTCTATAAAAGCGTAAGGATTCTGTAGCTTTAAATTTACTCTTGGACAATAAAAAAAATGCATATTTTTTCTGACCTTTCAAGGTTCATATCTTTTTATGATTTTAATTTATACTTTGTTACAATAATTTGATGGTTTACTATCACTTTAGCAACACTACGGTATAAATTTTAACATGAGGAATCATGCCGGTGGCGGTTAATGTACGGCCCGATAATCCGGGTCCATCTATTTTTCTGTCTCTCTTTTTGCATGAGTTAAAAAGAGACAGAGAGATATAGTGGACGCCGATTATTGGCCGGCATCCAATGCCTATTGTAAGGGTAAACAAATATTATTTCATTTTTTTTTGACAGGATCAACGCTATCACGCACGCGTACCCGAAACTGGGCCAGAACGAGATAGACGACAATTTCAAGATAGCCGTCTCGCACTATCCTCTGTTGACACGACATGCCTTTATTGCTGAGGTAATTTCATATTTACATTTAAAACATAAATCTGTATTAAGAAAATAGATAATCTATTTTTAGAATATAACTTTATATTTAAATAACGATGTTGCAAACAAGCATACGGCCCGCTTGGTGGTAAGCGGACACCGTAACCAATGGGCGCTTAAAACTCTTGTGGTGTTATATATCGGGTGACTAGCAAAAGTCACTAATTGGGTAGTTTCCACATGTTAAAATTGATAACGCAGTGTTGCTAAATGGATAGTAAACCATCAAATAAATGTAATTAAGTATAAATTATGAAATATAATTAAAATCATAATAAGATATGGACCTTGAAAGTTTAGAAAATAGAATCCTTACGATTTTATAGAAACAAAATTGTATGACAACTATGGTCCTAAACGCAGTATTTCACGACCGAAACAGCAATTTACCTGATTTTCAATACAACGATTAGTACAAATTTTACACTGTGACGTCACGATTCAATGTTAATCAGTATGAAACGTTTTCGGCTGCCGCCAGCGAGGTCCGTCTTTAACTCAATTGTTTGGGTACTTATGTTTTTTAATTGTAGTTGCTCCCATACAAAGTTTTGTTCCTCTCCAAAAACTGGTTCGAATGGCATCGTAAAAAAATTTAGGACACAAGCCTATTACACCTTAGAGGTAAAGGAAAACTGAACCTTATTAATACTTCAACACAGTTGCTATTTCTTAAATTATTTGTCTGCATAATAAAAAGTAACATTTAGATCTAGCTGACGCGCGTACAATGCGTTACGCGATTGACCCCAAGGTCTAACGGACCTGGATAAAACCGGGGGTCAGTAACTATGTATATCTAATTTCTTCCCCCAGATAAACAAACACGTCCGTCCAAACATATACTTCTGCGCGCACGACCACGAGTCCAAATACACGACGCAGACGCAGAGCTTCGACCGGAACCAGATGCGCCCGTTCTACGGGAACGAAGTGCTGGACATCGGGTTCGAAGGGCCCGATGTGTATGAGATATACGTGCCGACCTGCTCCTACAGGATGGGGACGAATAAGATCGGATACGGCGCTGCTGTTTTAGGTAAAGTCACATTAACCCATACCATGCCCGTGACGACACGTATATATGCGTCCCTACGCCGTAATCGCTTTCCGCTACATACGAGAAAAACCATGGGATCGGCTACGAGCGTAGCGCGTAGCGATTCTGGGCACTGAATGTGACGATAAGACCGCCTGTTTGTTACCATTATTTTTTTTCATATTTTTTTATGGCGCTGCAGTTTTAGGTAAAGTCACATTCAAATCCTACTAATATAATATTATAAATGCGAAAGTTCGGATGTTTAGATGTTTGTTACTCAATCACGCTTAATCGGCTCAACCGATTTGGATGAAATTTTGCACGAAGATAGTTTATAGCCTGGATAAATATAGGATAGTTTTTTTATCCCGGGTCCACGCAAGCTAGTATTTACTATAAATTGCACAATTATGATGGGTCGTGGGTCTCAAATACACGACGCAGACGCAGCGCTTTGACCGGAACCGGTAGCGCCCGTTCTACGGGAGCGAAGTGCTGGACATCGGGTTCGAAAGGCCCGATGTGTATGAGATACATTTTTTTTTATAACTAACCTTTTAAGTTACAGTTGCACTGAAAATTAAATTTCATGTGCTCTGCCTGAGTTATGTACTATATGCACTTAAATCACTTAATTATAATATTTGAAGCACTTTTCCCTCACGTGGGACACCTGGGGTAGCAATAATGTTTAAAGTAAAGTAAAGTAAAAAGTTTATTTCACAAGAAGAGTCGAATATAAAGCCATACCCATTTGTTTAAGGTCCCTGGTTTCGGCACCAAAAATAAAGGTGTCCAAATCATGCTTTTTTTAAACATATATTTCCAGACTACAACAACACGCGTCTCCGCTACACTGTGTTCTGGTCGCCCGAGCGCTTCCCTTACCTCTTCGCGTATGCTGCGCTCCTGGTACTCGCGCTGGCGTTCGCGGCCGCCTGCCTCGTCAAACTGTGCTGCCAGTGCTACTGCAACACCAGTTCGCTGCCGATGTACACCAAACTGTCAACTAACTCGTGATCGCAACGCGCGTCACCGCTACACGGTATTCTGATCACCAGAGCGCTTTCCTTACCTCTACGCATACACTGCGCTCCTGGTAACCGCGGCCGCCTGCCTCCTCATACTGTGCTGCCAGTAGTGCCAGTGCTACTTGCAACACCAGTCAGCTGCCAACAGTGTTGGTCGCCCGAGCGCTTTCTCTACCTCCACGCGTATGCTGCGCTCCTGGTACTCGCGTACCGGTAAATGTTTAGCCCTGTGTTTTTTTTAACATTCCTAAACTAATTTTTACATTCCTATATAAATGTACTAATGCGATATCAAAATAATTTGGCAACGTTTTTTGCAATGTGTTTACATAATTTCAACTTTTTTTATTTAAGAAAATGCGTAATAAATGCATACCAAATCGGTTATATAAAAAATATATAGAGTCCTTAGTGTATGCTTTAATTAGTTATTTAGTGTGTGTTGTGATAATTTATTTCAGTTCATGTTAAGTTTATAAACAATACGAATTTTAATGATAAAGAGCTTGCCCCATAGTTATTATTATACTGTAGTGTTTTTAAAGATATTTAATTTATACTGTAGCTAGACGACCAGTTTAGCCTTTTGGCGAGAAACTAGAACAAATATACCTAGTAGTTTTGCGATTGTATGTTTATATGAAAAAATACACAGTTGAAAGTTAGAACCTTACAAAGCTATCCACTATCAAATATTCTGTACACTTTAGGATGGTTAAATATATCGGAATATGCTCTCTAACCCCTTGACATTTAGAGTCATGTTCAGGTATTTGTAATCACTTTTTCGTTTCGATATATCTAATGGTGTACTTTCAGAATTAATCAGCATTTAATTATTGTTAGTAGTATTGCTAGTAGATTATACGCTGAATTATTTCAGTATTGATTTATTAATATTGTTTTTAACTACCTCTTTCAAGTTTTGATTAAACACTGCAATTAATAATTATTATTCTGCCACATTTACTTGTCATAATAATGACTAAATTTAAAAACGGTAATAGACCGAATGAGCCAAAAACAGTATTAGTTTGATTAGTTTTATATATTACTATTGTTCATAAGATTAGGCAACTATGCGTTTACTTTATTGGCATCATAGCATTATTATGAAGTGTAAGTTACATTGACAATTTACAACAAAATATTTTTATACAAAATGTTGTTTATACTATACCTTATTCCATATTATAAGATTAGAAGAATCCTGCTTAATTTCTTAAACATAAAAAAACTAAATAGTTTGAAAAGTAGGACGGATTGACATAGGTACAAAACAACTAGTACAATATTTCTGTTTGATATCTTAGATAAAAGAAGAAATGTAGACAAATGTCTTTGTTAAAATAAAATAATGAATTAATTAAATGTTTTATAGAAAGAGGTACAATTGAGTCATATTTTCTTACAATATGTTTAGTACAACAGATAAATATATCGGTCTATATGTCATTCCTTATTCACAGCATGTACCTTGTCCGTATTAAACAATTATGAGTCTGTTTCTTTCTTGCAAAAGTTGCAGATCAATATGTTTAAGTGAAAAATTATAACAAGAGTACTTCAAAATAAATCTGGTATGTTTTATTCAGTAATATCACAATTTTTCCATTATATACATTTGTGTACCCTGTATATTTTAAATACGCATTTTATAATATTCACTTATATGTTGTCCGTGGATTAATAAAAAAATACCATAATATTGTGTGTATAATTAATGAACACTAAATTAATTCTTCTTTTCCTTAAACAATATTTGGATACACCCAGTAACTGTTAAAGAAAAAGCCATGTACAGTATAAAAATAGCAATAGCACCACTTGTAGACACAAGTAGCGTTCTCATACTTAAGTTAATAATCCCTGTTGCTAAGTTACCTATGAGGAAGTATATCAATCCATTCCAATTCACAATTCGCAAAATTTCTGGTACATTATAGTACAATTTGTTTTCTGAATCTTGAAACAACACTTCAATTACATACATTAAGGTGTTAATGCTCAGGAAAGTGGCATCTAGATAGAGACAATATCCTACATTTGCCAGAGTCCTAGAGGCAGGCCTATATAGACTGACGATTTCTGACACAGTCCAAAGGAAAACAGACCCTAAAAACATCTTGCAAAATAACATTAATCTTGTGATGGTCCTATCGTTAAGCTCAGTCTTTAAATGCGCGGCAAATAAATACATGGAGACGTAGCCGAGACAGGATGATATTCCTTCACGATTAGCTGACAACAATGTGCTTCGGGGCTCATCGCTAAACACCCAATCCTGTAAAGTGTACCACAGTGAAACCTCATGTGCAAGTACAGTCAGAATACTGAACAGTAATGCTTGGTTTGTACAAAATAAAAGTATTGTTGATATCAATTTGCAAACGGCTATTGTGAAAAAGAAATTCCAATGGACTCCATACTCTGTGACATGTTCTTGGTAATCCAATTGTTTCACTGACCAAAACCTAGCAACGCCCAAGAACAATAATGCTGTAATTAACATGGCATTACCATAAACAATACTCTTGAGGTTGTCTTTTTTCAAATCTTTATGGACTACTCCGCTTATCAAGACAAACAGCCCAACACCTGTGTCCATTAAACTGTACCCGAAGCGCTCAGTCTTGGCCAGATACCTCGGAAAACATCTAAAATCGACAGCTAATATACAGAACACAGTTATAAGATATGTCAATGCTCTTATGACACTTACTAAATGTAAATGCCGAGTTTCAAAACTATTTCTTTTTCTAAATGACTTGAGGATGTACACCTTGGAATAGTTTTTGACATATTCAAGCAATAATAAACAGAATACAATTAAATTTAGATGTAGAAGATAATCAGCTAGTACTGTGTGGACAGCTATGAGAGGTATTACTATGATCAGGAACTCCAATAAATACAGCTGCCAGCCCGGTCGCCGCGGTCCAATAGAGCAATATATAGAACACTGGAGAGTGAAGAGTATACTGAAGCTTGTGTGGAGCGCTGTAGAGCCGTGGTTGTTCTGCATGAAGGACTCATGGTATTGTTTATATGCGGAAGTGTTCATCTTTTCTACCACACTTATGTCGAATTGCGCCATTTTGAAGGATTTTTGTACAGTAATCTTTCATAGATATTTCATGTTTGTATCGTATCTTATCATGATATTTATGAGTAGAATTATGGAAATTAAATAGCCACGGACTGAAAACCACAAACCGCAACAGACAATTTGCTTTGTTTACATGACAAGTGTCACTGTCAGTGTGTCACAGTGTGTTGTGTCAGTGTCATACGTTTACGTTCCGTTTCTATTATTTTATGTACTCGTTATCTTTTATCCCAACTTTTTTGTTAGATTATCTTTATTAATATAAACTACTAGCTGCCCGCCCCGGCTTCGCTCGGGTGGTGCAAGATGTAATTATTATTTAATTTACTTAGAGACCTACAATGTCTTAGAGCCAGTTTTGTCTATTTAGGTAATACCTTAATACTTTTTATGCAATAAGTTTTTTCTCGGCGCGTCGAATTTTCGTAGGAGAAAAACTTTATTAAAGGTACGCTTTGCTTTAAAACCAATTTATGCGGCGAAATTCCAGAGGGAGTCAACGAATTTAAAATTTCTGTTGGGTACTGAAAGATTTCATTAGCATCTACTACGGTGTCCACGGAAAGATGTTCCTCACTTGGACTTTGAAACTTGTTTAGTAAAAATCGTTAACTTTATTCCCCTCTTCGTTGCTTGGACGCTATGTAAGTGACACCTGAGTAGACGTTGTTGACCAAAGATTGTAAATTTTATTTATTAGTAATCATCTTCAACATCATCATCATGTCAGCCGAAAGACGGCCCCTGCTGCAAAGGGTGAGCCACAATGACCGGTCCTGCGTCACCCGCTTCCAGCGGACTCCGACAACTTTTACCAGGTCATCAGTCAACCTTGTGGGGTCTACCCACGGTGCGTCTTCCCGTACATAGTCACCACTCGAGAACCTTTCCGCCCCAATAGCCATCAGTCCTATAGGTAAAAAAAATTTAAAGCCCTTCTTGTATGCAGTGGTAACGTATTCGAAAACGAATTCGAATAGACATTACATATTTAAACTGTCTAACACAAACATAACTAATACCTACGTGCAATGTGCCTCACCCACTACCACTTAAGTTTAGCGATTCGGAGAGCAATATCGGTGGTACAATGGTTATGCTGCAGATGTGTTCACGCAGTGAAACTCCCAGAATAGCCTTCTCCATTGCCCTTTGGGTGTGTCATATTAGGCTTAGCAAGCGGGGCTAAAGTAGTACATGTAGCCCCTAGGGAAAATATGTATAAATATTTATGATTTTTAAAACATTTAATTTGACCAAATCAAAACACTTCGCTGTATTAAATCCACCAATCACCACTCTTTAAAAACATTTGTATATTTTGCTATTAACTAACCAGATTACAGCTAATATTAAAAACAACCAATCAGAAACCAGAATTAATTTCAAATATCAGATGTTTGTCCCTAACTCACAATAATTATTAAAACAAAAAACGCCTCTGGCCGTCAACGACGCGCCTGTAGACGGTCAGGCGGCCAATACACGGTGATTAAATACTGATGATCCACCATAGTTCTCTTTCTATAACATGCAATGAGAAAGAGACAGCGCGTGGATCGAGTGATAACTTGACCGTGTATTGGACGCCTCAGAGGCGTTTATTCGTGGTTTCAAAGCAGTTTATTAAAAAAAGTATGCCGCCAAATCGAAAAATTATTATTAAATTCAAAATATTACTGTACTATTAACTTACATTATCATTAAAAATGTCCTGGGACACTGGGTATGTATAATCCTTAGAAAAAATATGTTTCTCACTACAATAAAAAAAAATACAAATACTTACGATTTTTGGCATTGTACCACGACGAAAACGATCCACCAGCACCACTGATAAATTATGACAGACGTGATTGTCAAATTGATTGCCAAACACAAAAATAAAAATATATTCTTATTTGAAAATGGTACTCACAAACTCTGCTACCGGCGTTTATATATTGATCTTGAACAGACTCGACATGCATCAATTCAATTTTATAATGTTGGCCGCATTGGACCATGGCGGGTTATTCAACTCTTAATTTGTAAATTGCAATTGCGGGGTCTTTTTTGTGAATCTTTTCCTTTTTTTAAAGCTTATTATTAAACTTTAGGCCGAGGCGATCACAACGAATTCAAAATTGTCCAAATCGGTTTAGCCGTTCTCGAGTTATAAGCAAAGGAACTAACACAACTTTCTTTTATTAATATAGATATTTAAATTAATTTTGTATTGAGCAGTGACGGTGCTAACGAAATCTATAAATTTCAAATTAAAGGAAAAATTGAATACATAACCGGATTAGTTGCTTTTTTAGTGAAATAAATAAGATATTCAAGTCTCTTGATACATGAGTTACTGCATACTGACACGGATGGTCGGGTAGACAACATGAAGGTGGACCACTACCTACGTTGAATGATAATTACAGCCCGTAGATAGAGGATGTTACAGCCCCAGGGTTCTTTGCCTCAATATCAACTTTTAACCCGTAGCCAGGCAGTGGACTAGGCCCACATGATTTTTGAAATGAAATGAAATGAAATGAAATTTATTGCCAAAAAAAAACGTAACTTAAACAATCCCTTAAAGTTAAAACTTAAATACTAAATTGTGCTTGGCAATGGGTCCTCGTCTCAGCATATGCAAAGCTTGAAGTCTTGCGCTGGTTTTCAGTCGAGTCCCTTCGACAGAGGGTTGGTCGTAACACTATGATCCTAGTAATATTTGATTGCCCTACGAATTTTATAATTACATTATGATATTCTTGTTAAATATTTAGATGTATAAAAATACTACAAAAGAAAATACAAATAGGTAAACGTCTTGAGTCTTGTCCATCTATATTTCCCTACGTATATATTACGATTGTATGTGAGTGATGTGTGTTTGTTGTGTGTTAGTTGTTGTGTGGTGTGTTGCTGTTTTGTGTGTCGTGTTGAGTGGGTTTTAAATTTGCTTTTGCAGTTCGAGGAAGTGAGCTCGCAATATTTTTTTTAAATTTAAGGTAGCACACTACCTATACTTTATCTCTCGATGACAAGGTCCAAAAGCAATGAAAAAATTAGGTACTCATAGCCTGGCTAGTTATTATTAAAGGTGCAAGTGGCGCAGCCCTGAAACGGTGACAAGCTGCTTGTGGGAAACAAAAAGACTTCGTAATAAAACTTGTTTTTATTTTAAACCTTACATAAAGACTAGCTTACAACTAATTTGTAACTTATTACGAGCGAATACTTTATTGTACAGAAACATAAATAAGATCTAACCCTAAACATTGATGTGGCAACTTATGATTTCGCTGTACAGTGTACAAAATAAAACGTGAAGTGAAAGACTGGATACCAAACATAGTATAATAGTCGATGTTGTGAAAGATAAAAAAAAACTTCATTATCATGTGGGAAAGTCGATATTTAAATTCTATAGACACACCGTTCGCGAGCTAGAAGACGAAGCACGAACTACTAAATTAGAGGTAATGGATCAATTTCCTTGCCCATTATAAACTATCAAAATAACACACTCTCACTTTAATAGAATGTGTTAGGTCGCTTCTAAAAACCCAAACAATGATGCGGTATTTTAGGCCTAAGGCTATAATGCCTATAATTCTCTAATTTCTCTGTAGGTAACTCATCCTACTCCTTTACACAGCGAGTTAATCGCAGGCCTTCTGATCCCCTGAGCTCGCGCGCATTGTGCACAAAGCACAGCCTATGGCCAATATTCAGCATTACGAGTATTTTCGATATGAGAGTCTTTATCGGCCGTAAGATGTGCTAGTCTAGCCAACGAAACTAGAAAGTAGCTAAGGATAAGGCTCTTCCAATGAGACAAAGAATAGCAGAGGAGACGAATTATCCAATTGAAGCGAGAGAATCCGTTGCGATTGGTCGACTTATCTCCATTCCGCTCGTCTCTACCTCACTGGAAAAACCAAAACATCCATCTCTCTCCTACTCTGTATTTTCAAGTGAAAGAGATGAGTTTATTGTCAGCTTTGGCTGGACTGAAGGCGGTTTAGAAGTCGAAGTCATAGGGACGCTGGGGGCGTCTCTGGACCAAGGGAATGTTGACTTCTTCGGCGGAGCGGAAGACCTGCGCCGGCTGCGGCCGCGGCGAGGGGCGCGCCTGCAGCTGCTGGAGTTGCGGGGCGTGGCGGCGCGGGGCTTCCTCCTGGAAGGATTGTTTATTAGTATTAGAAACCTCTTGGAGCAGCAGTTCGAACAATAAATCTGGTATTTAGAAAGTTGCTGAGGAGTGAGGACACATTCTTAATTTTAGTTTAGTTAGAGTGACATCACTATGCTAGTGGTGTGTATATCCTCATTTACTTCCTCTCGCTTCTGCGATCACGATTGACTGATCAGACTCTATGTGAATAACGTCAAGTGATTTGAATATGATATTTGACAAATGTAAAGAAGGCTTGTGGTTCCATGCATAAAGTAAACTGTGATTTGATTAGAGTCTGTCTAATGAAAGTTGAACCTAGTAGTTATTTGATTGGCAACACTTTTTCTCTATGTGTGTCTATCTGAGGTGTCATATCGTATGTCAAATTGAAATTTCTCTAAGAAAATTGCGGCTGTGTGAGTGACCCTGTGTTACCCTGTCATGATTTTTTTGACTCTGCCGCTTTTTTTCAGGTTCAGCTTTCATTAGACAGACTCTAGTCACGATCATTGGTTTAAAAAAAAAAAATTCTATTTAAAGTTATATCAGTGATGCGCGACATTAACCTCTATTAGCCACCATCGATCCTAGAAAAATTGGCAATGAAAATAGTTTCCAAATCAAACGAAGCAATCATTTCTGATGAAAACGACCTTACCTGTTCCTCAGACTCGTCTTCGCCGTCATAGCGGTCGTCCCTGTACACCTCAGAGGGGTAGTACCGGTCGGAGTACTTGAGGGACACGTTGGGTTTGCGTTGCACCTCCTCCTCGTTGATCGGCTTGTACAGGTACTCGTTCACGAAGTGGTAGTTGGACGACTTCTGGCA
Organism: Epinotia nisella; assembly: GCA_932294315.1. Lineage (NCBI taxonomy): Eukaryota > Metazoa > Arthropoda > Insecta > Lepidoptera > Tortricidae > Epinotia > Epinotia nisella. The sequence continues at coordinate 2,429,767 of OW028677.1, forward strand.
GATGTTGTCGTGGGTTGGGGGCATACAGATCAGGTGCACCTGGAAAACGGTCGTTTTCAATTAATATTTAATACTTTTGTGGTCATGGAGAGTATTTATTTCAGATTCATGTCGAAGATAATGTCTTGGGATCTTTGAGTAGGTAGTAGTACTTAAATTGAGTGCTAAGAAAAGTTAATTTGGTGTTCTTTCATATTTTGTGGCCCGTTTCTCAAAGCTATAAAACTACCATTTAGCGAGTCTAAATTGACTACATTGAGGCGATTGACCGATGGGCCATTTGACCGCGTGTTGCTTTTTTAGACTTTTAACAGTGTAAGTAACGTGTATAATATGAACCGGCGATGGTTGGCGCACACCGGGTTCCGGCAGATGGTGGGGATGGTGTACTATCAAATGTAACACTACAGGATGTTTGTATAACTTCGTGAAATGGTCTTATAGATCTTTAGACTTAGGTCAGAGCAATATCTTACTTGATGGAAACTGAATCCCTCAGGGCAGATCCAAGAGTGCTTCACGCTATCCTGGCAGTAGTGGAACACCTCACAGTCGAGTTCTTCGTCGGCGTAGTACCCGGACTGCTTGTTCACGCAGTCGAACTTGGACTGCTGCAGCAGGCCCTGGAGACGGTCAGGTACCTCCTTCTCATCTTCGAGTTCTTCTTCAGCTTCTTGCTGCTGCTGCAGTTTCAGGCGCTGGTCTTGTTGCTGGAAGAGATACGTTGTAGTTTAAAATGGGTTTGAATGTCATAACGTGAACATTTCGATGGTTATTAAAGGTTTTCTTTTTTATTTATTGGAAAACCCAACAGCTCACAAAACAGGTTAACATCAGATATAATATAAAACAGGAGGCCAATTATAGGTTCTCACAGGTAGAAATGTAATAGAAATTAAAATCACTATAGATAGTTGTCCATTGAACGTAGATTAAACCATTACATAAAGTATTAAAGACAAGACGACAAGAAGACGAAAAGGTAAGGGCAAGCTCACTCAAAGAGGTAAGGGCAAGCTCACTCAAAGAATTTACGCGATAAAATACGCCTTATATAATGGGTTTTATATTAAACACATCAATATCATATGCTCTCTCGAGAGCCTGTTAAAAGTTCTGCCCGCGCGATTCGCGTGAATAAGGAAGCTGTTACGTCTGTAATTCGAGGATGCAAAGGGAACATAAATAGGGGGATAGTACCTTTTAACTGCTAGGAGTGTTGAACATGATACTATCAAGTAGTTCTGGACAATCAACGCTGCCATTAATAATTTTTAAGAAGTATATAATGTCAGCAATTTCACAACGTGTTCACAACGCTCAGACAAAGGCAGGATATGGTGTCTTTTGCTTACACTAATATAGTTAGAAGAATTAAATGGGCTACGTACCTAATTTAAAACAAATAAATTTAATGATTTTTTTCTAGTATCCGCTCGATCCTATCTATGTAAACGTAATAGCTTGGGTTCCAAATCTGAGAGGCGTACTCTAGTTTACTTCTTAAAAATAAACAGTACAAAGTCTTGAAAAGTTTTTGCCTGTGTAAAAAAAATCTGAAGAACTGCGCATTATGAACCCAAGAGACTTAGTAGCGCTCTTAACAATGCTATCAATGTGAGAATTATCATTATCATCATCATATCAGCCGAAAGACGTCCACTGCTGGACATAGGCCTCCCCCAAAGAGTGCCAAAGTGACAGGTCCTGTGCCACCCGCATCGAAGAATCACAAGATTAACAAGCGCGCTGCCGAGCCCATATTGATTTGAAGATTCGCTGTGTTTACAGCTCGGGACAAATGCAGATCCCTCACTCTCAATACAGCCCATCCTCAGGATCTTCGGTGCTCTGTGATGAAAATTCTATGGAAGTGGCGGTGAATCCGGGCCTGACAGTGTCACCGAAGAGGAGGTGGAACTGTACCGGACGCAGTTCACCGAGGTCAACGGTTTTATGCCTAGATACAATACAATACATGACTAAACTAAACTAGATGATGATGGGGACCGCCGCGGACCCCGCCAGGCTACCCACCTCACAAGTAACTGCTAAATTACCTGCTATTCAGATTCCTCCATTCAAAGGTCGGCCAGCGGAGTGGTTATCCTTTTGGGACTTGTTCGATTCATTGGTTAATGCTCGGGACATTAGGTGAGATATAGGCGGTGAAATTGTAGATCTCCTGCTAGTTCCACCAATGATGGCGTGAGTCTGAAGTGACGGTTACCTTCCGCTGAGGCGCTCTAGCTGGTTGCCTCTCCTCCTGATACTGCTGCTGCCGCTACACGTGATACATGTCCTGTTACTTTGGCTTAGATTGCTGATAGCCACCTAACTCCTCCTAGCTGGGTAATTGCCATTGACGGCGAGGATCTGAACCGATGCTTACCTTCCGCTGAGGCGCTCTAGCGGGTTGTCTCTCCTCCTGATACTGCTGCTGCTGCTGCTGCTGGTTCTGCTGCTGGTGCTGCTGCTGTCTCTGCAAGATGTACGCGTCCTGTTCTTGCGGCTGCTGTCTCTGCTGGTAGCCAGCCAGCTCGGCTAGAGACGGCGTGGGCCTGAAGCCGCTCGGGACTGTGTTGGAGAAGGCGTTGGGAGAGTATGCGCGCGGCCGGAGATTTCGTGTCTCCTGAAATGCAAATGATGTTGGTCAAAACTAGAATATTTGACATGGGGTTGATGTGAAGATTGACTGCAGCTACTTACTGAATATGAGATTTTATACTTCATGTCATGGGATTTAGAATAGAATGCAGAGATAAGAGTTATTACGTAGAGTTTAACTCAAAGGACGTATTTGAGAAATAGTTAGCTTGTGTACTACTTGACCATGTAAAGTGTTTGGTTAAGTAGGTACCGTACCAAGCACGGAATTTAGTTGTTCTGTGACAGGTACCTACGCTATAAATGCCAGTAGAGTAGGTATTTTACATTTTCTTTCCAATAAAAAATTGCAATGTTTCGGCTTAAATATTGCATTGGTTATTGCCGTTATTGGTTCCTATTTCAAAAGCCATGATATAATGTGTAAGTATAATGAATTAACACCACTCGCAATTTGATCTTTCGAAACGTTTAAGAGACATTTTTATAATGTCCAATTCTTGTAATCGTGTGGGCCAATATTTTCTGTAATTGCACAAACCTGCGCTACTTAACTAGTTATGAGGAATTCTCAACGGTAAATGCACATTTTACATTGAATCGACTTTAATAAGTAACTCACTGGTTTATTCGATAGTTCCTCGTTTTTGTTACTTGGATAAATATATGTGGACCTATGGCTACAAAAAAACATCGTAAGTAAAGGCGGATAAATGGCATACCTAAACCATTCTCTATCAGTTAACCTTCGGGCAAAGCAGCCATTTAATTTTAAAACCCATGGCTCCCAGAGGAGTCTTGTAATTATAACTCGTCTATTTGAACAGAAAAAGCGAAGTGACAAATCGAAGCGAATTAAGTAATTAGGTATATTTTTCAACCACTCGCGGAATCAGCTTTTTCCATTAGATATATTTATCCTATTTACGGCGGAGCTTCGCGGGAAAGCTATATAAGGCAATTTCGCCGGTTTACGACCACCTAAATTTATGTGCTGTGTAAAAGGATAAGTATTTTCTCGTTTTATTAGTAGGTACAGGTAAATTACTTTCGAGACGTTTTTCCATTTGTAGTATTATTTGTATATTTACAGGGACACACGTACACGTTGACGTACACAGGCAAACGTATGTGTGTGTGAGGCTGGCTACAGAGGTCACAACATACAAATGCTAAAACGTCTCGAAAGTAATTTACCAGTAGATTCCTATTCCATTACTACAAAAATGCATACGGCTAAGTGATTTAATAGGGTCGGGGCGGCTCTACCTATTATAGTGCAGGGGGTGCGGTGCACCCGGGCGCACGGTCCTAGGGGGCGCCCGAGCGCTACTTGACGGGGCGCCACTCACGGCTAGGGCGCGCTGGTGGAGGGAGGAGGGTTGGTTTCCTAGAGGGCGCTATAGGGTAATGATTGCACCCAGGCGCTACATGGGCTAGCGACGCCTCTAGGGTCTGTAGAATTGTTGTTATATTCAAGTGAAAAACCTTGGCCTTCAGGTGGTAAGGCTACCTACTTACCTGTATAAGTAATATCAGGTCAGGAAGACACCTAGGAAGCGACTGTTGGACGGCATCGTCATAATGTCACATTACATTGCATACGAATGATATAATTGCGTCGTCTCGCACGAGCGAGTATTATACGAATTACATAAGCACGCGATGCGGCGCTGGGCAGCTATTCGGAACGCGCTAATGCGCCTGAGCTCACCCTCACGCCTAACGAAACAAGAGCTCTATTACCTACGCTTGGTTACTATGAAGTGCCGTGTCAAGATTTACCTATTTGTGGGTGAACGGTAAGGCGAGCTTAAAACAAGTTACAGAACAGTGGGGCTGCTAAGGAACTTGGAGAGAGTGGCGAGAAAATTCGATCAAATTACGGTTTCGTATCTCATCCGTATAATTTGAACTTGTGAGATCACTAACGCGTAGAGCGAACGCAGGCGGAGACGGGATAAAATAAAGCCTATGTCTATTCCGAGGGAATATTCTGAGTTTTTACGGCGTTTTTTTGGACATTATTATCTCAGCATATCTTGTCAAAATAAATGGTGATAATAATTAACTTTTGTTACAAACGTATAACAATATCGGCGTTAATACCTATTTGATTAAAATTCTGCCTTTTTATCACACTTTTACGGCGATAATCGAGATGATTTTATCCCATCCTCGTCGCCATTGTGGTGTATAAAAGGCACGCGACTGTTCTGGAAGCGGTTTATTAATAGACTGACTGCCCGCTGGAGCTGTCATTATACATATACATATCAATATTGACTGTAGAACCGAGCGTTACAAACCGCTGGAGATTTACCGTACTACATCAAGGTGTTTTTTAAAATTCGTTTACAGGAAGGCCTCTCACAGACTGGCGCGGCCTGGCCGCGGCGGTCAATAGTAAACTTGTCATTAGCTGTCAAATCTAGTATTGACCGCCACCGCAGGCCGCGCCAGTGTGTTGCAGGCATAAGAGTTCCGGAGATTATTTATACCACTTAATGTTAGAGCCTACCGATAGACACATACATAGGTAGGCCTAGAAGCACTACTTAGCTAGATATCCATAAATTGAAAAACAAGAATGTCGGTTCCTTCCAATAACTAACCTCGGTCTCCCCTTTAATTAAACTTTATTGTGCTTTGTATAGTGCTTTCAATAGGTGCTGTTGTAATTACTTATTACAGATATTATATAACTTCCTCGTGGTCCAAATAACTGCCCTGTTTAACACATCGCCTTGTATAGAGATATGTTTCTTAAGTAATTCTTAATTGTACTCGGAAATTGTTAAAGGCTATCTTAAATACTCATTAGCTTTGCAAAGTTATGTTGACTGGAAAAATTAAAACAAAAACTAATCAACGTTCCACAGGCGCGTAAGGCCTCTCACAAACTGGCGCGGCGTGGCCCCTATTTCACCAACTTAACAATTGTCAGGTGACAACGACAATTCTCCGTACATTGCTAGTTCCACAGGTAATCTAGCGACCATCTTAACTTCTAGAACAAGCAATGTATAGCGAATTGTCAGTGTCAGGTGACAATTGTCAAGTTGGTAAAATAGGGGCCTGGCCCCGGCGGACATTAGTACCTAAACTTGTCATTAGCTGTCAAAGTTACTATGGACCGCCACCACAGGCCCCGCCAGTGTGATGTAGGCCTAGCGGTTTCATTAGGGTCAAATTAATCAATATTGATGAACGATAATGAGAGCATCATCATCATATCAGCCGAAAGACGTCCTCTGCTGGACATAAGCCTCCCCCAAAGAGTGCAACAATGACCGGCCCTGCGCCACCCGCATCCAGCGGACTCCAGCGACCTTTACCAGGTCATCAGTCCACCTTGTGGGGGCCTACCCACGCTGCGCCTTCCGGTACGTGGTCGCCACTCGAGAACCTTTCCGCCCCAATGGCCATCGTTTCTACGTGCAATGAGAGCATAAGACTTTTTAATATGAAAGATGGTGTAGGTAAGTGTCTAAGGTAAATGCCTCAATGTTCGACAGTACTGCCTAATAATTGACGCACCTCTATTGTTTTGACGTATTATTGAAAGTGTCATGACTGTCATGTCATGTCATGTATAAGGCAAGTGAAGGGTACTGGGCTTCTGGTCATATTAGCCGAAAGACGTCTACTGCTGGACATTGGCCTCCCCCAATGAGTGCCACAATGATCGGCCCTGCGCCACCCGCATCCAGCGGACTCCCGCGACCTTTACCAGGTCATCAGTCCACCTTGTGGGCTTTTATATTTTGATGACGCTTTGACCCAAGTTCACAACCGATTGCTATGTGGCGTCTAATAAACACCCAACTTACATCGTAATAATTGCATTACCGTAACTAAACCGTTTCGTCAGTTAAAACAAAGTGTCATTAGTTAAACTGCAGGCTAATTTTGTTACAGACGTAGACGTAAGTAAACAAACGGTGATATTGCGGAATGCAGCAATGTGACGCTTTTCACACGCGTTTGCGCAAACTTATGTAAGAACTGGATCATTCGCCGGCGTAAATCTTTTATCACATATCCTGTATTTGAAGGTACTCTGGCACTATTCATAGGTAAGTAATACGAAATATTTTGCTAAATAAATATTGTAACATTCCGGTCTTGCGTCGAGGACGCGGTCAGCGGTGGACGCCTTGCTTCTTAAGCCCGTGCTAGACGGTCGCCAACACGCCCCTCCGACCGAGCGACCTTGGTCCGCACCGACCGTGTAGACAGTTGTTTCCAACAAAATTTCATACTACAACGGTCGGGGCCGACCAAGGTCGCTCGGTCGGAGGGGCGTGTTGGCGACCGTCTAGCAGACCTTTTAAGCGGAGCATCTGCCGTGCACGGCAGTTTGGTCAGTAAAAATAAGATAAATTACATCCCGTTCACTGGGTCTTGCTCTCTTCTCACCCAACTCTCAGTCTCTCATACCGAACGGATCAAGCTCTGTAATTATTTAAGATGTTTAGTAAAATAATCATTAATTAACAGTTCTTGAAGTGATTTTAATCATCCACCATCATTAGGTAAGTGTGTTTTATTACGATGGAATAAGACGCAAAAGTGTAAATATACACTGCTCACTGTTTGTTTAGTGTTCGTACTTTTACAATATTTAATTGAAGAAACTATGTCCTTCGGCTGTTCGATAACTGACGCTGGTCACGTTACCAACCTTGCTGCATTTTTAAAGTTTCTGCTAAGACGTGGTAGCAGATAGCAGACCTTTAAAAAAACATTGTGGTCACTATGGTCAATTTTGTTTACCGACCCACGACATTACGCTATTTATAGCACGCACAAGTCTGAGTCCGCTTTCCCGCCAAAAACTGTCAACATGGCGGCACTTTCGCGTTCGGAAATCGATTGAAAAAAGGAATGATAAAAAAATAATGAGTTGCTTTCGACTTTCACCGGCCTAGCGGGCGTTGAACTTGAAAAACATAGAGCTGTTTTCGGTCACGATCTACCTATTTACCGGGAAAATGGGTAATTTGTTTAATGCGTGTTCGCATAGAACACGTCCGTGTAAACGATACCGCACGAGTTTCTTGATCTACCACAAGTGCCACAACCTCCTGAGAGCGTCCATACTTACTAATATTATAAATGCGAAAATTACTCTGTCTGTCTGTTATTATTTCAAGTTTTCACGCTTAAGGTGGTTCGATTTCCATAAAAAACGTAATTTGACATTCGCAGGCTAATGTTAGGGTAATGTTTTTTTATGTAACACACTTTCATAAATACGTATTTTTTTAATGTTTATTTTAGTTCTAATATAACGTTTATATCACTTCTGATATCTCTTTTGAATAGAAAGAATTTTGTTACCTACGCTACGTAAGAAAACTTTCGTAAATTGGCTTTTAATTTAAGTGATGATGATGATCTGTCCGACCGTTTTCGACCATGGCGGCCACTTCGACTCCTATCTAGCGTTTTAGCGCTCGTGCGCTCGAAGATGGCTTATGTAGCCTATCCTTGCGGCGAAATTCCGTGCACATTGCGGGCACGTAAGTACGCCGTTCTAGTAGTTGTATGCTATGGCAGCAGGTGGGCGGGCCTTTAACTGGTCGCGTTTATAGTCAAGGTAATTTAAGTACCTACGTCTATAAACTAATCTAATCTAATCGAATCTATTACAATACTTTGATGGTTTTATATCCATTTAGCAACACTACGTTATCAAGTTTAACATGACGCAACTAGCCTATTGACGCTGCGCCTGTGCTGAGAAGTCTCATCTCATAGCATATTTGGTATATATTAGATTTTGTACTGGCGTAGTATGTTACTCCTTTATTCGTATTCGTAAATACATAGCAGTCATAGTCTTGGGTAGAAGCTAGTACCAACAATACCTACATCATATATTTGATTATACGTAACAAACAACCTGTTGATGATTAATTGGTAACTAACTCTTCCTTTTACTCGATAGATGTCTTTGATACAGCAGTCGAAAGTGCTCCTACTGAATTGTCCGTGTATCAAGCAAAATTAGTCCCTTCTCGTACGACATAAGATCAATTTTTCAAAGAACAACTAATACTGCAATATCTGTTCGAATCTGAAAGCTCGAACACACCTGTCTTCAGCCATGGTGCAATTGCTTTTTAAAACAAAAGAGAGGCAGGCCACTACCACGAGTCTAGCAGTTTTGGACTTAATTCCACACGTGTTAAGTTTGAAATTGGAGCAAACCTGCGATTTAAATGAATACGTTTGAAATCTAAAATGCGACCAGTGATGGATACAGTGGCCGATCCTATCTGCCGAGTTATATGTACTGCTAGACGGAGACAGGGCTTCCGGTGTGGGAATTGTGGGATGTGTTTATTTAGCATTTAGTCTAGATTTAATGGAGGAAATCGCATTGACGTGACAATAACCTAAAGGAGCTCAAGGATACGATGCCCGTTTCTTTCTTGTTGTTTTAGAGTAGTCGCCACATTTAGATATCGTTTCGTGTCGAATAAGATAAAGGAAATCGCATTGAAGTGACAATAATTTATAGGAACTCAAGGATACGATGCCCGTTTCTTTCTTGTTGTTTTAGAGTAGTCGCCACATTTACATATCGTGTTGGATAAGATAATGATGAATGTTTCGTGTTGATCGTTTCTAGAGCACTTCTTCTCTTGCATCCTATGGAAATCTTGGATGTTTTCTATATATTTAAGTATTATGTATGTCCATTAAATATATTGTCGTCTAGTTCAGTAACCGTCAAAGAGATTTTTACATTTTTCGCCTTAATTACAATGGAATATCCAAAACACAAGCCTTATTAAGCTTGCTATTGGGGCTAGTTCGCAGCGCCGGCGCCGGCCCTAGCCCTCAGTCCGGGTAGAGTGAAATGGTATGTGGGCGCCCTTTCGTTGACGCTCTCACTTCACTAAACACGACTTTTTTTCTACCCTCGGGCCGGCCCTGCTAGTTTATTTATGTAACATTGTCCCCCACTTGTCCCCGAATACTTAGCAAAGGACGGTACCTCTTGGTCCAGAGCGACTTCCTCGTCCTCCTCGACGCCCATGTCAGGCACGTTGTCCTCCTCCTCGGCGTGCGCGTGCGCCGCCAGCGACAACAGCGCCAACAGGAGACACCACCTTTAGACAACGAAACAATCTGTTAATAAACATTAGGGGGTTAGCTGTTGGAATATGAGAAAATATAAATAAATGCATGGAACTGATAAGGTATATGTGAATATCCCGGCTTCTCCAACATGGTAGCAGAGCGTGGTTTATAACATCATCATAATACATATTCATAATCATCGTATCACCCGAAAGACGTCCACTGCTGGACATAAGCCTCCCCTAAGGAGTGTCACCCTCTAGGACTTAGAGGATACGATTAGCGGAATCTCATCTTTGGTGAAGCCCAAATGGGTACCTCCAGCTCATAAAAGACTCCAGCCATAACACTACTTGCTCTGATGTATGTGATGTTCTGTTCCTGGTGATGAGTAAGGTTCCGAGGACCTACGTTTATCTGTAGCTCAACGGAAGAAATTTAAGGGTCGGAAATGTGCCTGTGACATGGCTGGAGTCATAGTCGTCCATACGATGTCTGCTTACCTTACATATGATTAGATATGGTTATAGAATAACCACATAAAGATATAATTTTCCCTATGATAAAAGGATGGGATGGTAAAATATATTGATTAATTCATGGGGTAGCTGTCCCCCCTAGAAGACGCAGTCCAATTGCTCATGCAGCATTTACCTTAGATATATTCTTGGATTCTTGGTTTGTCTAATACGCCTGCCTCCCCCTTAACAAAATCCTAGTTACGCCCTTGCTCATTCATGAATTAATCATTACAGTGCAGCTTATAAAACGTACAACCAAAACACCCCCATTGTTTGACTTCTTCAAAGGCTTACACGAGTTGATGTCATCTGCCCATATATAGTCCGGGCAACCGTCCGAATGTAAGTAACCATTAATTACGATCTCATAAAAAGCTGTTACTTAACCACAACAAAATAAGCCGAAATGAAATGTCAACGGTACACGTTACGCACTCGGTGTCCATACATGAAGAAATTTGTGGGCCAGTAGGTGACAGACACCAGATAACTTTGTCAGTGAAAAAACCAGAGGATTGGCTTATTCGTAGCTCGTTAAAGGCGTAAATCTTGTATTTATGAATTGCCCAAGACGCTGGGCTACAGCCTGCGGGCAGATTGATATGTAATAAGAAGGTTTTATGCGTGTCTGGCGCACGAATTGTTATGTCGTTTTGGAGTGGAGGTGTGAAGCGTTACCATGTTACGCCAGCGCTCCAGGGCGCGGCGTGCAGGTATTTATTTTACGGAATCATAATTAACTCGAAGAGAGCTGCAAATTGGGTTGTTTATTGAAGACTTGCATAACACTTGTACGTTTTTGCCTGCACTCTTGATAGGTGTTCAGTCATTTCTAAACGTAAAGCATTCTAGTGCTTTCTCCATCAGAACCATTGACTCGTGAAATAGAAACTTGCGTATTCGCGTCCGTTGCGCAGGTCTTTAGCAGTAATATCGTCTGGTATCTGGCCCGTGACCAAAGATTGTAATAATCCGATTGGCACACTTTGAGAGCATTATATAGTTTATTTTTAATCGATGAATGGTATCAGTTTTATAATCGAATCGCGAAATTATTCAAAGCTGGAGCCACGGTTCGGCAAAAAATAATTCCTTTGTTGTACCTACTGGCCAACGCTTCCATCAAATATTACATAATAAACAAATATTCAATCAAGGCATACGAAAATGAAGTTGTGAAAGCTAAAGGTTATTAAAGGGAACAAATGTAAAGAAAAAGAACGCAAAAACAACTAAGATAAGAGCGACTACCGCGAAACGCTAACTTTGTTTGTCCGTGTAGGACTGTAGGTATCTCTTCTCTCTACCCCTCGAATATGTAAGTGCGATAGAGCCGCTCTGTTCGATATACCAAAACCTTCATATTGGCTAACATGGTACACTTTACTACATATGTGCAGGAATTCGTTTTCCTCAATAAAAACTCTTGATCGAATGACAAATCCTAAATAGCCGACATGCTCGAAAAAAAGAAAAAAACAAACCATAGGTTAACCGGAGACATTGCGCTCCGGTGTGTCACAAATGTCACAATCATTTTCGCGGGAACCAAGAAGTTTTTTTCCACAATTTCATCGAAACAAAGCATTTTTAAATGTCAAGTGTTTTAAGAAAACATGTTTATATACTGTTCAAGGGTTCAATGATCTATAGAACGTGTGCAAGTACGAGTAATATCAGCGTATTTAAATTATTCGATTATCTCTATTTATTTGATCATATTTTGTGTGTAAATGTTCTGATGGATAAAAGGTATACACATTGGTTTCAAATGTCATGTCAGTACTGGAGTTTTTATTGATTGTATAAAACACTAAGTAGTTTTTTTTATAAACTATAGTTTCTTGATCCAAAGACCCCGCAAGGAATACGGGCGAACTTTGGTCATCATATCAGCCCAAAGACGTCCACTGCTGGACATAGGCCTCCCCCAAAGAGTGCCACAATGACCGGTCCTGCGCCACCCGCATCCAGCGGACTCCAGCGACCTTTACCAGGTCATTAGTCCACCTTGTGGGGGGCCTACCCACGCTGCGCCTTCCAGTACGTGGTTGACACTAAAGAAACTTGAGAAAAAGGTCAATCGTCGAATCTGGGCAGCATTCGGGAAGCTACGGCACATCTTTTCGTCCAATATTCCGCAGTGTCTCAAGACTAGTCTTTGGCCAGTGTGTGTTGCCAGTGATGACGTATGGCACGAAAACGTGGTCGCTTACTATGGGCCTCATAAGAAGGCTCAAAGTCACCCAAAGGGCAATGGAGAGGGCTATGCTGGGAGTATCTCCGCGTGATTGCATCAGAAATGAGGCTATCCGCAGCAGAACCAAGGTAACCGATATAGCCCTCCGAATCGCTAAACTTAAGTGGCAGTGGGCGGGGCACATTGTACGTAGAACCGATGGCCGTTGGGGCGGAAAGGTTCTTGAGTGGCGACCACGTACCGGAACTTTGGTGCTTTTAACTATTATGACACTATATTATATAACATTGAAATGTATTGAACTATTATGGTTTACGTTACGTGTTGTTACATTTTTAAGGCTGTTTATGATTCTTTTTAGGGTTCCGGACCAAAAAGGTAAAAACGGAACCCTTATGGTGCGACTCCGTCCGTCTGTCTGTCTGTCACAAAGTCAAATATCTCAGGAACTACTAATGCTATCGATTTGAAATTTGGAATAGTTGTAAACAAAGCTAATCCTCGTGTATGGAAAATGAAAAATTTTAATATATTATTTTAATTTGTATAAAAAAGGGCGGATAAGAGGGGGGGCCAAAATTCAAAGGCTAGTTAGTAGGCCAAGTGGGGTATCATATGAAAGGGCTTGAATTTTACATTCTAAAACAGTTTTTCTTTTTTTTCTACAATGTTAAAGTTTTGATTTATAAAGAAAATTGTTGATAAAAATACCATTCCCCCCACCTTATCTCCGAAGTTAACCAAGCGAAAAATCTGAAAATAATATATATGATTAATATTAACGTGAATATTACCGGAAAAGTATAACGAGACCTCTATCTAGCGTATTTTTTTTTATTCTTCAAAAATCATATGTTAATTTTGTTTGTAATTTAATACTTCTGTGTTTAATATTTTTCCTTCAAATTCACATGAAAGTGTTCTGAAAGTAACGTCTAGCAAATAAAAAAAAAATTATTGAAATTAATTTACTTGATAAAGAATTATCGCTGAAAAACCAACATACAGCAAGGGAAATGTATTAACGTACCACCGTAGAACCCTATCGCAATAAGGTGACATACCACTCGAGTTTGAGTGACGGCGGCCTGTCAATTGCGACAGGGTTCTACGGTGGTACGTGAATACATTTCCCTTACTGTACATACCGAGATCCTTGGTCGCGCAAGTTAGTAACAAAATGCACCGATAAATGGCGATGTAGGTACTCATGACTTAACAACACTATGCGTTGTTAAGATGTTTCCAAAATTAATGGGTGGGGCAAGACGGGCGTGTTGTATGATATATCGTACGGAACCCTCGGTGCGCGAGTCAGACTCGCACTTGACCGGTTTTTTTATTTAATTATACTTTTGATGTCGTATGGGTCTATATTTATATTGTTACACAGGATTTTGTGGTCTATTCTACTCAAGTTGAATTTAGGGCACTGTCTAAATAGATGGTCTATTGTTTGTGAAGTAGTGGTGTCACACGGGCTCAAGTTATCCGCAGTGATTTTAAACTTATGCAGGTATGCTTTGTGGTACCCATGTCCGGTGAGCACCTGTGTTAATTGGATGCTGATTGGGATAGCGCCTCTTACACTTCTTATGTCGCTAAGAGCACAACGTTTTAGAGCCAGTTTGGGTATAGACATATATCTAACTAGCTAGCATGATCGCGTTTATATCGAAAGCATTCACCCTCTCGCACGCACGCATCCGCGGCACGTCTGGAAGTTAGCACGTGAAACACATTGAAAGAGGTGAGTCGACGGCCCCGGTGTAAGATTGTCTTGGCTGTCACATTAGGCGTGAGCCGTGAGGTTAGAGGTGATGTGAGAGGTGAGGTGTGAAGTTTTACGACGCGGTCGCGTAAGATATAATTGTTTTAGAGAATTTGACTGCAGCCAGCAGCCAGCAGAGTCCTATTGCGAATTGCGAGTTCAGATATTCATGAAAAGCAGCAGTTACCGGCGCGTGACACGTTGCGCGGGCGCGTCACGCCGTCTCGTTTCATTGTCAAGAGAGTGCGCGGGCAATGTCGCGCGGCTAATTAATCATTGCGACACGCGCTGCGCCGCGCCGGCCGGTTTCAGACATTGTCTCCGTGAAACGTTTGTTCGTCTTTTTACAGCTGTTCAAGGTTAGCTGCCTAATACGTACATTTAGCGATCTATTTGTCAACTCAGCTAGATAGCGCTACATAAGTTTGCGACTCTACAAGTCGTTTCCTGCCCCCCTATTCTGTAACTTGTTTTAAGCTCACCTCAACGCTCACCCACAAATATATTTAGACGCCGCGTTTCGTAGTAACTAAAGCCCGTGCTAGACGGTCGCCAACACGCCCCTCCGACCGAGCGACCTTGGTCCGCACCGACCGTGTAGACAGTTGTTTCCAACAAAATTTCATACTACAACGGTCGGGGCCGACCAAGGTCGCTCGGTCGGAGGGGCGTGTTGGCGACCGTCTAGCAGACCTTTAAGCGTTCGCTACGCGCTCATGCGCCTCACCCCACGCGCCACGCTTAACGAAACTAGACCTCTACCTACGCTTAGTTACTACGAAACGCGGCGTCTAAATATATTTGCGGGTGAGCGTTGAGGTGAGCTTAAAACAAGTTACAGATTAGGGGGCTGTACACCCATAGATCCCATCTGACACGTTAACGCTACTAATTAGCTATCATCATCATCAGAGACGTGTGAGTGAGTCTCTCTATTCTGATTTGTAAGTTTGTATGCCCAGCCGAATAGGACGTTCAATAACCTAGCGTCGCGCGCGTTAATTTAGGACCCTTTTCGCAAAAATATTCTTTGTATTCCTATACAATTTGACATATAAGCAGGTTGACAACCTTAGGTGGGTCCCAAATGTAAGCTCGTGACTGTACCTGCTTATATTATTTCTCCTGAGTGTACTAGCATCTTCAATTTAACACCACTTAATTTTATTAGGCACTAACGTATCGCTTTAACAGCTCTTGTTAATTCAACAATGATACAATAACGATCGTAGGCAGGTTCGTGGGTAAAGCATTGTGCCTCGCCGAAGGATTAAGAAACTATCGGAGCCGATTGTTTGATAATTACATGCTAAATCATGTTGCCGATGCTGAGAGCCGTTTTTGTGGCATTGCTTCATTTGTCTAGTAGTATCATAAGACTAGGTACAAAAGTAAATATAAAGCTACCAATAAAATACTTACGCTTCTATAGAAACAAAATTCTAACCAACTATGGACCTAAACGTAGTATTTCACGACCGAAACAGCAATTTACTTGATTTTCCATACAACGATTAGAAAAGAGGTAACGCGGCCAGCGTGTTGGAGACCTTGCCGCACAGGCGGACCTTTTGGATGGTGTATTCTCTTAATAGTTGGGATTCTTCTTTCTTTGTTATTTTATTTTAATATTATGTTTGTTTTTATTTTATTTTATCATATTTCATTCAAATATTAGGTATAACATTTTCAACGATTAGTACAAATATCAAACTGCGACTTCATATTTCAATGTCAATTAGTATGAAACATTTCGGCTGCCGCCAGCGAGCTCCGTCTTAGGCTCGGATTTTTGGGTACCTATTTATGTTATTGCAGAAATCGCGAAACGTCTGGTCGATGTATCTGGTGACCGAAGAGCTGGCGGCTTTCTCGCGCAACGCATCAGCATTGCAATTCAGCGAGGAAATGCCGCCAGCATCCTCGGTACAATGCCTCGAGGGCCTTTTTTAGATTTAACTTAGTTTTAATTTATCTTAGTTAATGTTAATTATAACCTTGTATTCACTTTTAATAAATTTATGTTATTTAATTGTAGTTGCTCCGATCTGATACAAACATTTGTTCCTCTCCAAAAACTGGTTCGAATGGCATCGTAATAAAATCTTAAGACAGCAGCCTATTACTTAACTATAATTTTTACCCAAATCATACATGATTTAACCAAACTCATGCGAAAAACAAGTTATCCAAGAGATGACTCAGCTTCTGCCAATCATGACGGAAAATGTCAAGACAAGTGACCCGCGTATTACATGATTTGGCAAAAAAGTTACACGCCGTTCTGTTTGTGAACCTTCGTAATTCAGGGTTTCGTAACATTTTACACTTGAATTACGTTTAGTAATGAGTAGAAGATGATACTCAGAATTTGAAGAAGTTTATATTACACTAGCTCGCCACGCAAAACTCAAGCAAATAAGCGGGACAAAAAAATCGTAGGACAATTCACACCAATCGATCTAGTCCCAAACTAGGCAAAGCCTGTACTATGGGTACTAGACAACGGATAAACATACTTATATAGATAAATACATACTTTAATTCGCCGACAAACTGCCCTCAGTTTGGCAAAACAGAAAATGTATGCTTACCGTTAAATTGTTTTATGAAAAAAAATGATATTAAACATCCAAGACTCGAGAACAAACATTCGTATTCATCATACAAATATCTGCCCCGATCGGGGATCGAGCTTCACAGTCAGGTTCTCTAACCACTAGGCTATTCGGTCGTCAAAGAGTAGAGTTTTGAAATCGATTGAGTAGCTTTGTAGGTTTGCATTCAATAGGTAATTTCCGCAACCACCTATCCGACAGCATTAGCCGTAGCTAGTATGACATACAAATACAGACATATACACTCCCGCGGTCGCACGTGTAAACAGAAGCGGCTCGCGTGTGGATGCGACATTATCTCAGATTTCACTTTCGACGGTTGTGTAATCGCAGCCTTATGGAGACAGGTTTGGTTGGACAGCGGCGCAGGCACAGAAGGTGCGGTGACTTAAATCATGGTGCGATTCCGACCTTAATGGTATCAGTACTTTGTACTTTAATAGTTTTTTTATACTCGTCGACTTTAATGTTTGAATTAAGACTTCGTACATTAAACTAAAACCACATACTTTTTTCTATGGAGCTCCCAACTCAACTATAATTATAAGACAACACTTTAGACAACTAAAATAAATTCGACCAATCACGTGGCGCCTTTACTGAACTATAATGAATTTGACCCATATGACGTCGCGTTGATTCCAATACAAAAGACATCAACGACGCGGCGGCGGCGCACCTCTGACTTCTTCGTTTCAGCATGGCTTAGATATTTTTCATTAGATACCAAGTCTGTTTAATTATTTCTGTTGGCTCGTATAAAAAGTATTGTATACAATAGTTACACAATTAGTCTTAAATTCTCCTGTGTGTGGTGAGTGGCCTAAACACGGTACTCGACTTTAAGAGCCCTTATTGTGTATAACTATAATACTATTTTTGCGGCATAAACAGTCGTATCTTTTTTTACGTTAACTTAGAAGTTTGAGTTTTAATTTCAACTCGATACCTCCACGCGTTCCCGAGATAAAGGGTCTTGACAGACAAATAGACGGACAACAAAGTGATCCTATAAGGGTTCCATTTTTTCCTTTTGAGGTACGGAACCCTAAAAATGCAGTCTCGAAACTACAATAAGTATGTTCATATTCTAACTATGTTCATATTCCTATTCCAATACACACATGAATACATCATAGAACAGATCTGCCTAGCCAGCATGATCACATGTCGCGCTTATAGCATCATCTTGTCCCTTACTAGCTAGCAGTTGCTACGTACTTACGTAAGTGCGAGGGATAGATAGACCGATATCTTACCGTAACTGTTGGATACTGTAACAGTCTTCCTTATCTCTGAGATATAAAGCGAGTGTTTATAAATTACCATCATTGAGTTACTTACTGAGTGTAGTTTACATGTCTGAGCGCTGTGAGGTTTAGAAAGCCGGTTTTGGCATGGAATTAGTTGCATCTACTGTATCTTGAATTAATATTCATGAAGGGTGGCTACGTAATATTTGGATCGCGAATTTATTTAACTGTTATGCATATACAAGCCTGGATTTAATAGCATCCTGGTATAATTATGTATAATTTCAGACAGCTCGGGCAAAATTAGTTGGTTTCCTACTATAGGCATGTATGACGACCGAATAGCCTAGTGGTTAGAGAACCTGACTATGAAGCTTGAGGTCCCAGGTTCAAGAAAATAAAATATGCATAAAATGACATGAACTAATATTCAGGTTAATATATTTTGAGCATTTCACCTTTTTTTTTGGGTTTGAACCCTCTCTGGCTACCCCCGTGGTTGAAGCAGGGATCGGAACCGGTTTTTTCAAGTCTAATATTTTGAATTATTTTAGGCTCTTAATGTAGAACTCCATGTATTTAGGTAACATTTTCGTATTATTAGACTGCCTGATCAAAAACGATACTATAAACCAAAGAACGAAATAGAACGATTTAATACCGGTATTTTTGTATGGTGAAAATACCGGTATCCGATCCCTGGGTTGAAGAATTGTCTGTTAGAGTACCTAATCCAATACCAATCCTATACATAAAGAGAGAGAGAAAGATACGTGGACGCGGATTATTGGGCCGTACATTATAGGGTCCCGAGAAGAATATGGCCATAGAAGGTCACGCATTGCACTTATTTCCCATAAAACCTATCGTGTTAGCTGGGCTGAAATGAAATGAAATGTCGTTTAAAAAGATGCTGGTGTAAAAAGAAGTAGGTAGGGTCAGTGGGGCAAGTGCGTCACCGGGGTAAGTACGACTTTCGGTTTAAAGAAACTTTATTATGTCTAAAGAAATTACATATTTCACTTACAAGACAACTAATAAATTGTTACCGTACCTATCTAAAACTATTACAATTTACGCAATAAGCAAGCTTACAGTGTTCAACAAAACAGTAATATTTATATTGAACTTAGGGTTCAGATAGAAAAATTTAACTAGTAATAAACCCTATGGTTTTTAATACAAGGTTTAGATTTAAGTGGTTATTTACAGGAACATACGAGGGTATCTTTGATTTCGCGACTCTTAACTACTTGACTTGTTTACAGGGCCAGTTAAACGAAACTTTAAAGTCTTTCATCAAAACAACATTATGCATCCATGATCCATGCAATAAACTTGTTTATACTTGGTTCCCCATGGACCCAACATCCATATGTAAGAGGTCGTTAGTTGTGTAATATCTGTAGATTTTCGATATTTTTGATGACAGATGCACTTACCCCGGTGGCGCACTTGCCCCTGCTGATCTTATACCTATACATTTATCAGACTTGTGATCTCAACCGGTATACATAAATGTAGATCGTTGTCATATTTGGTAAAGTCGTACATGAATTAGTTATTACATATGTATAGTGTGTGACTATCAAGGTCAGAACTACCAGTAATTGCGCCAAAATGTCGTCCAAATTGATTGCATATCGATGGTATCTGGCACGCTCTGATCCGGTTGGGCTTGTATCTGGCCACACGTGAGGTATGTGACACGGTATGTTACTGCTCCACATGTGTTAATAACCGGGTGTTTACCAACCACACAGTAGCAGCGGATTCAGGATTTTGGTTTAGCCGGAGGCTACACTTTGAAGGCTGGGCTTGAACGTTGAGTTTACTTCAGCTGTATTCTAACGTACAGTCAGGGAAATGTATTCACATACCACCGTAGAACCCTGTGGCAATTGACAGGCCGCCGTCACTCAAACTCGATTGTTATGTCACAATTGTCACCTTATTGCGATAGGGTTCTACGGTGGTACGTGAATACATTTCCCTTACTGTATACATAGATATTTATATGGATTTACTACAATTGATTGAAGTATGGTCATATTCTGAAGGTTATATTTTGGTCTTTGCATCATATGTTGGGTTGGTTTGATTTAAGTGTTCCTTTTTTATCGTTAAATCTTTTAAACAGTAACATAACTACAACTTGTTGAAAACCCCCCGATTTTTTCATTTCAAAGTTCAATATCTCAAAAACGGCTGAACCGATTATGTTGAAACGTAGCTAAGAACCATCTCGATCACGTCAGCTTTCGGCCAAAAAAACACATTAAAATCGGTCCATTTGTTTGGGAGTTATGATGCCACCAAAAAACACACAGACACACAGACACTTCAAACTTATAACACCCCTCTTTTTGCGTCGGGGGTTAAAAATAAGACTTGGCGGGAAAATAGGTCAACCTATCCATATTCATTTTTAAAGAGTTAAAGTTTATGAGCGTGGAGCTATGTGAGGGTGTAGATAAATCAATGCCAAAATTCTTTCACCGTTATATAGAATGGACCTTCGGAGTGGACATAAGCTATATTTTATCCAGCGGCTTTGCTTGCGTCTTATAGTAAGTAACACGTTAATGGCTCATCAGCAATCCTGCGGTGCGCGGGTTTTCACCACGCTATAAAAACGCCATAAGCTCCTGAACACGCTAGGTTTTAAAAAATATATCCTTGGAACTGCGGTCGGTGTGTTCGCTGCGTCGGCGCACCCTGCACGTGGTCAGCGCGCGGTGTCTGCGCAGATGGCTGTCCAAACGCTACGCTCAATAACAACGCAACTATCCAACTATGATATGTAACATTCGGGCTAACGTTTAATGGGCACTTTGCATTAGTACTTTGCATATTTTCCATCGTTTACCCTACGAAACGAAATGAAATTACTCCTAAATATAATTAAATAGTAAAATGCGTGATTATGTAAACGATCGCTATATGAGAAGTAATATAAGATAACTGTACTTATGTGAAATTTGTATAATGAGATTTTTAATGGTGGTCTAAAACGTGTACCTAAATGCTAATAAATGGTCGGTAGCAATTGGAAATCCGTGATCTCTGCCTATCCCTCCACGAAACGAGTATGATTTTCTATGTATGTACAGTAAGGGAAATGTATTCACGTACCACCGTAGAACCCTGTCGCAATTGACAGGCCGCCGTCACTCAAACTCGAGTGATATGTCACCTTATTGCGATAGGGTTCTACGGTGGTACGTGAATACATTTCCCTTACTGTACGTGTTTTTATCGAAGCTACGTGTTTGGTAGAGGTAAAGGTACTTACTTAACAATACAACAGGCTTGTGTCCTAAAATATTTTACGATGCCATTCGAACCAGTTTTAGAGAGGAACAAATGTTTGTATGAGAGCTACTACAATGAAAGAACATAAATACCCAAAAAAAATAGTTAAAGACGGACCTCGCTGGTGGCAGCCGAAACGTTTCGTACTATTGATATTGAAGTATGACGTCACAGTTTGATATTTGTATACTAATCCTTGTATGGAAAATCAAGTAAATTGCTGTTTCGGTCGCGAAATACATTAGGTACATAGTTGTCATACAATATGTTATTATAAAAGCGTAAGGATTCTATTGGTAGCTTTAAATTTACTTTTGGACAATAAAAAGATGCATATTTTTTTCTAAACTTTCAAGGTTCATATCCTTTTATGATTTTAATTATATATTGTAATTTATACTTTATTACAATTATTTGATGGTTTACTATCCATTTCGCAACACTACGTTTTCAATTTTGACATAAGGAAACTACCCAATTGCCAATTTATTGCGTATCTTCAAACTATTGAAGATGCGCAATAAATTGGCAATTGGGCTTAGCACTGGCTAAGAATAAAATATGAAAAGAGGTTTGTTTTATTGTAGCAATTGGACATACATGATTTCTGCCCACTCCTCCGGGAAACAGGGGTGTTTGTATAAAAGTGTCGTATGTTTTTACTGAATCGAGGTTTTTATTCTGGTAATAGGTACAGTAAGGGAAATGTATTCACGTACCTTTTTCGCTCTTCTTACTATGACAATAAGGAAAGAAAGAAAGAAGACATTTATTCACTACACAAAAGACACACAGAGACAAAGGAAGTAAACATACAATAAAATTGACAGTAGACATATATCGTGTGTATCTTCGCGGCAGTGAATCGGTCGCTGTCTCAGCATTATGCCGAGGTGCCAGACAGACACCTACAGCGCTGGTTTTCAGACAGTACCCTACGTGACCCACGGAACGCAACACAACATAGGTACTATAGGTACAAAAGTATAGATAATAAATAAATAATTTAAACGATTTTGTTTATTAATGTAATAAAGTATAAATTACAAATATAATTTAAATCATTACTTACTCTAAGTACCTAAAAATAAAGACATAGGAATTATAAAGAACTATTAAAAAGAACACCGCTTCTAGGAGGTCGGACTGCGGCATGGACTCCATAACGCTGGCGGCATTGCCTCTTTGAATTGCTATGGAAATTCGTTCGAAGAGCTAAGCGCCAGCTCTGGAGCCGTAGCATGGTTGGCCTTATCACGCGACAAGTGACAAGATACGAGTGTCGTCTCGTTCTATCGAACGGTGTCAGCCAGTGACGCACGCTCTATCCTATCACCTATCGCGTGACAAGGCCAACCATGCTACGGCTCCTGGTGTCCACAGTTGTTTGGACCAGCCGCGAAGACAAGGCCTTCATGAAGGATGTCATAGCGGATGATCAGGGACCCAATGTTTAAAATGTATGGCCCCTCAATTAATGTAATTTTGTAGAATACATAGCAGCACAAAATGGGATGAAAAAACACAAAGCATAAAACACGACATATAAAGGTACGTGACTACATTGTCAGTCAATCACCATATTACTGAGCGTCTCGAACAGAAGTATTTTTGTTGTGTAATTTGTTTACTATCTGGAAACACGCGCGACTCGTGTCGCAAGCTTTTGATCGACCATTGTTAAACGATTCGCACTTCGACCACTTTACTATTTCTCACAAAACTGGCAAATTTCAAAATCTTCGTCTTCAAGTATATCACTGTGTGTGTAAAAACTTACGAGCAAGTAAAGCCCTTCTTGTATGTAGATGTGACATGTTCGAATTGTTTGTGTTACGAATTTTTAATGTGTAATGTCTATTCCAACAACACTCACATTCTTGGCGGAAGTTGGGCGCAGTTTGCGACTGAGAGGACATGACTCCCGTTCCGGGTCATTCCTGTTGCAAAGGTTGTCGATCGCGATTCAACGCGGCAATGCGGCGAGTGTGATGGGCACCTTTGCACCCGGAGCGACACGGGGCCGGTTATTTGATTAAGTATAATTTTATTATTGTTTTATGATTGTAATGTATAGTAGGCAATGATCTAATATAAAGAAAGAGGTAGATATGTTGTCTATACGAAATTCCATGTTTAAAAAAGGCCACCAAATTTGACAGCTAACGTTTCCATTGACGACGCGAAACTGAGGCAAGTTGTGTGAAATGACACAATTTTAGTGGGCCATTTTTTGGAGCGCTTATAACCCTATCTACCTCTTATATTACATCATTTATAGTAGGTAACATATTTTATTTGAAAATTGTAATATATTGAGAATTAAAATACAACACTCACAACTACATACAAGAAGGGCTTTGTTTAAGTTTTTTTACATTTGAATTATTGAACTTGGCAACAAATTCGAAGTTGAACGTAAGATAAATCTGCGGTTTAAACCTAATTGGCGATGGACGTGAATAAAAAAGTAAGTAAATATATTTATATTATATGGCACAAATACCGGCCTTAGTGCGAGATCCGCCTACGTTATTGTACAAATCATCAAACTTACATAATGTAATGATACTACATTTATGTTTGTAGCTGTCGGAAGCTAACGTCAAATTAACATCGATAATAGGCATAATAGCTGTCAAATGAGAGCAATCAATACATCATGCCGTGTGGTGTATATTTATAAATAGTACATTTCGATGCTAGTGCGGAAAGTATGTCATTACGTCATGAGTGAGTATCGAAGAAGGAAGAATTAAGAATGCACGCACGTGTATCGAACGACGTTTTTAATACAGTTGCGAAAAAATAAGAAACATAACAAGTAAGGAATTCGAAACTTTTGTATTATTAATTCTGTGATATCACTGTAATTAATACAGTTGAGAAATAATGAAGTTGTTAAAAAAATACGGTTCTATCTTATTAATTTTTATTGACATAATAAATTAATGGTACAATTTGTGACGACCGGTTAGCCTAGTGGGTAGTGACGCTGTCTACGAAGCTGAAGGTCCTGGGTTCGAATCCCGGTATGGGCAAATATTTGTGTGATGAGCATGAATATTTGTTTCTGAGTCATGGATGTTTTCTATGTATTTAAGTATTTATACCTATTATATATATCGTCGTCTAGTACCTATAACACAAGCATAATTGAGCTTACTATAGGCCTAGTTTGATTTGTGTAAGAACGTCCCCTAATATTTATTTTATTATTTATTTATTTGTACAAGGAAAAGTGAAAAGCACCAGTTCGCGAAAACCAACTTTCCGCACGCTAAACAGCTACGTAAAGTAGCACTTTTTGAGCAACTGTATTAAAAAATATCACGTGCTTGATCATTGTATGAGCATGCGCATGAGCACTTGCTCGCGCGTTGATGTCTTTACTACGGCAATGGTTATTAAAAGGTTTGACACGTATGAGAGGTTTGGTAGTATCCTCATGTTATATTTTACAACACAGGGGGTTGCTTTACAGATATTAAACCATGAGAATTACACAAAAAGTGTAAATAACAAAATATAATTAAAAACCACTCAAAACGAGTCTCAGTTGGGTATATTTCACCAAACGTATGAGGTCAAATCAAATTGGTATTTAATGTTCACACTCATGCTGACATAACGCCTGCTGTGATGCACAACAAACACCAATTTAAATTCAATATGGTCAAATGACCAAAATATATAATTATTTTTAGTTACATAACATAAACAAATAAACCTTTTACTGTGCCTACTCTCTGTTCAGCTGTTAAGAGGGCATTGACCCTTATCTCGACCTTTGTCCAACTAAGCAGACATCATGTCTTCGTAAGACTTACCTAAAGTTCCTAGGTTCAACCTTATCACAAGGTTTTACGGTTTAAAATCGTATATCAAACAATGTTAGATGTGCCGTAGATAACACCTTGCGACATTGTATATTTTTATTTGTGTTAATTTATAACTTAAGTCAATTGAGTAAGAGCTGGTTTAGATTGGGATAATATGATCAACCGGATTTAATTTTAATTAAGTATAACAGTTTAAATTAATAGGTGTTTATTGTCATGAGCTCATGAGCTTATAGTGTATTTCAATTTTTGCGCTTAATGTCTGTTATGTCTTTGCTTTTGTATGATTTTTGTTTGTTTGTAGCAAACAAATGGAATTCATCATAGAGAAAGTAAAAAAATCTTTCTTCTTCTAGAGGTATAGTGAGGCGATTAACATACGTAACGTTTTTTTTCTGACGTATATTTAGATTCGTCATCATCACCATATCAGTCGAAAGACGTCCACTGCTGGACATTGGGCTCCCCCAAAGAGTGCCACAATGACGAGCAGACTCCCACGACTTTTACTTATGTTAAAGATGTTTTTATTTTTTCTGTTTTTACATAATATTTAAAAACAGAAAAAACAATAACATAATAAAAATAATAAGGTATTATCTTGCACTCTAAATTGTTCGGTAAACTGTCTTGAAAAAAAAATCTTTATAATTATTGCATCTGCTCACAAAACTTCACGAGAATCGGTTGGATATATGCAACCTGCAATGTAGAGGAGAAAAGCCGGACAGACGCTGGACATACGAAAGGATTTATATCCAAGCTGAAGCAGACTACTTCGTTCGCTTCGCTCTCTCGTTCAATAAGTACCTAAGAAATGAATGGCTTTGCTCGTAAATTGTCTCTTTCATTAAGAAGGCCCATGCTTAATGACCAATTGACACCTACCTTGACACTAAACAGTTTCGCAACGATCTAATTTGATCCACAATAGTATCTCGGCATCTGCACGAGCGTGACACAACGGACACGTGACACAGCGGACCTTGGTCTGTGATGAACAGGTTTGCTTTCATTCATTACGATAAAAGTACCGGGGGCGTGACGTCTAATATACCTAACAGTAGGCAAGCCACAGGTAATTTGGCTTAGTTAGGCAATGATGTAATATAAAAAAGAGGTAGATAGGTTATAACTTATAAGCAGGGAGCGTACATTTCATGCCGGTTTCGTCATAATGACGTATACATATAAACACACAGGATGTTTCAAAAAACGTTGATGTTGCATTCTTTTGGTGGCAAACTTTGTTGACAGCAGGAACAATAAATTTGTTTATTATCTATAACTAAACATGGATTTATTTGGCACAATAATTGTATAGCCTCCATGGCGACTTTGGCCACTAGCAAAGCATTAAGTTTCCTGATCTTATTAAATTTAACTGAAATGTTGTTTCCGCACGTCTCCTATTTGTGACAAAGAGTAAACTTTGATGTGACAATGTCAGATAATGTTCTTTCAATGTCCGTCGTAAGTGTCAATATATTAGATCTACTTAAACGGAAGAGGTTGATTAGATAACAGTGATTAATCATTGATTAATCACATTTTCCATTATTAGGTACGGATAAATAAACGTTGGTTATGCCGTTGCTCTTTTCAAACTTTTTCCATCCTTGACGTCATATGCCTGTCATCGATCGGCATGAAATGTACGCTCCCAGGCCCCGTAGCATGGTTGGCCTTGTCACGCGATAAGTGATAGGATAGAGCGTGCGTCACTGGCTGACACCGTTCGATAGAACGAGACGACGCACTTATCTTGTCACTTGTCGCGTGATAAGGCCAACCATGCTACGGCTCTTATAAGACTTATAAGCGCTCCAAAAGGGGCACACTAAAATTGAGTCAATTGCACCAACTTGTCTCATAAAATTTGCACACCTGCATGCAGGTAGAATATATGTTTTAATACTTTTTTTAGCTTTAAGATCTTATGTTACCATATTCTGGCAAATAAATATTTGATTTGATTTGGGTTGGGTAGTCCGAAACCGGTCAAATCTCACAAATAAAGTAACTACTTAATGAGTAGGTAAGCCAAAGAGTTGGAAGTGTCAGATAAATATGTTTTTTTTATAAAAACGAAAGAGAGACCACAAACTCACCGCACTGACATAGTGAAATGACCCAAGTGTCAAGTTTAGGTTACAAACTATCCCTACTTTCCTTGCGTTACTACTGTGTACTTTGTCCTTATATTCCTTATATGGTTTTCTAATTAAATCGTTTTGTGTCTTCTAAATATTCTGCTTAAATTTAATCTAATCTAAAACCAATCAGTATTCCCTATATCCATATGCTTCTATTTGACTTGCGCATAAGCCTACTCGCGGGAGTCCGCTGGATGCGGGTGGCGCAGGACCGGTCAATTTGGCACTCTCTGGGGAAGGCCTATGTCCAGCAGTGGACGTCTTTCGGCTGATATGATGATGATGATGATAAGCCTACTAATATTATAAATGCGAAAGTTTGGATGTTTAGCTGTTTGGATGTTGGTTACTCAATCACGCTTAAACGGCTCAACCGATTTGAATGAAATAGTTATCCCAGGTCCACGCAGACGAAGTCGCGGGCGAAAGCCAGTATTAAATACATACAAGCTGTCGATTAATGGACTATTTTTTTTACCTACCGTCATAAATTAGGTATGTTTTCAAGTTAAGTACGTTTAATTACCTATCCTTATCGACAAGGATTAGCGGCGGAAACACGTCCGAAAATCGTTTTAAAACATCCGAAATGCTTCCGATGTCTAACAATAGATATCGATTTTCCACATAATCACTAGAGATCCGTGAGCATTGAGGAAACGAGAAAACAGTGCCAATGCCAAATCCCTTCCGATGACGAACATTCCATGAAATTAGCAGAGCAATTTTCTTTTAAATTCCTGGTTAAAACGCTTCTTTTCAGAGTCGATTCAAAAAGGTAAACCGGGAGGAACAACGGACGCAAAATCGGGTTAGGCTCGCAAAACACACTTTCCCGAAATGTGCACTTTCTATAAAAGTGCATTTTTTTAGAATGATAATTTTTCCGTAAAGTACACTGTCTCTAAAAGTGCACTTCCCGATGTGTACACTTTGTCAATAGGTACACTTTCCCAGAATGTGCCCTTTCGCAGATGGTATATTTTCCCGGAAAGTACACTTTAAGGGTAGGGGTGTAAACGCCTAGCATATGTGTGAGTGCCTCGCCTACGTCACACTCACACACGCATACAACAAATCTGCAGCGCCGAAGATCCCGCTTTAACGACTAAATGTGTATCTTTAAATAATAAATGTGTATCTTTTGAGAAAGTGCCCTAAATGGGAAAGTGTACATTTTGGGAAAGCGTGCGTTTTGTAAAAGTGCACTGTTTGAAAAAATGCACATTTCGGGAAAGTTTCCAAATTGGGAAAGTGTATATTTTGGGAGTGTACGTTTTGCGGAAAGTGCACCTTTGCAGAAAGTGCACATTTCGGGAAAGTGTGTTTTACGAGCCTAACCCGCAAAATCCCCCATATCACCTATGTATACAATAAAGATTTCATTCCTTGTGCCCAGGAGGAGGCTTTCATTACTATGTGCACTATCATATTTTTTGTCATAATTATTTGATTAAGGTATTAAAGTATCTATACCTACTATGTCGCACTGTACATCCGCGATCGTAACACAGAAAACTGGAATCTGAACTGCATTACGATTGTTCTAAAAAACGTAGACCTAACTGCAAGGATTATGCAGCTCAACGACAAGACAGCCAATTTCACGAGTTAAATTATGCGTGCGCGTGCATGCACGGCATAATGCCGCATAATTGCTTGTAATGCTCGATTAGCAGCATAATCCCGCATAATCCTTCCGACTGGTGACACGCTGCTTACCGCTCCGAGTGGCCGAAATATGACCTAATGTAAATCGCGTAAGTTCTTACACAGACGAGAAATCAAGTGTGTAATTGTGACCGGTGGCAGTTTACTCAATGTAACCGGATTTATTACGTTGCAATGGAAAAAGTGGTCTTTAAATTTTTTCCAAGTTGTAAGGTAAACTTATCGTAGTTCTTCGAAAGATGGGCTTCTACTGATCTCGACTATATTATACACTGTCCATTTTACCTGTAGCTTAGAGGGCTAATGGATTGAAAGAATCCTAGACGGAATGGAATACACTCGCGAGCATTATTATATGTGGAGTGGTCATCAAGTACTTTAACTAACAATAAAAATGGTACCATCGACCTAAGAAACCTGACCGTTTTTCCAGTTCAACGTCCTCATACGAGTGTATTTTTTTTCTTCAAAAATAAACGTGAATTTATTGAGTCTGAATAAAGGGACATGATTGCAAATACCGATGCAGATAAAGTGCATTTCATTGTACTTGACGGCGAAACCACCAACCAGTCTGTCCAAAACAAAAAAATAAAAGATCATGAAGATTTGCACACACACATTTTTTGAATGGGGGCTCAGAAGTTTATGAACCTTTTTTTACCGACAGACAGATTTAAAATCATGCATGCATGTCGTTTGCATTAAATTTAACATTTCAGATGACATATATATATCTTGGTGTATATCAGAAACTTGAAAGATAAGAACTAAGTGGGTTTATCCATTGCATAAATACAAACATGAGATCTATATAACTCAACATGTTCCCTAAAATATGATATCAATGTGGTGTCGTATTGATATCCAATATATCGAGTCAGATTGACTTCCAAATCGTGCAGAGATTGAAGCACTACTCTATCCAACTGTGAATTTAAAGGTGCGTCTCTGTCAGTTGTTGTGACAAATTGCATCGTGTATAGGTAGTTGGTTTTACTCGTCAGTGTACGTAAACCTTAATAAACCTATTGCTACTATTATTTAACGAATGAGTTTGGGAATAGAATATCCGTCGGAATATACATTTTGGCGTATTTATAATATTTTATATGGCACTGGCACCTCCAATCCCATTTGCATTTTAATCGCGGTTTATTAATGTCCGAACAAAATGGTTGTACCAAACAAATTACGTTGCGCGTGTACATAATATCCCTACACAATGAGAGTTCGTTTTCTTTCAGCGTGTAATTTATTACATAATATCGGAGTGAAGTTTAATTATGTTCGTTCACCGTGTCATAATATAAAGAATACCAAAAATTTGCATTATCATGTACGTACAAATAGGTACATTACATACATTTAACACGATATTGTACTACCTATATTACGTCTTAATTAACGACTCTCTCTTAGTCTTTTTACATAATTATACACACATTAAGATAATAAGTAGTTGTATTCGATTTAGAATGTAAAATAGCTTATGCTATGTGAACCCACGAAAAATATTATTCATTTGTTTAAATAGCAAACTCCCTATTTAGACACATTGACGTGTTTTGATACCAAATGCATGGAATCGTTTGCGTAGCCAAGCGGACTCTGGGCTCCATCGGGATTTAACCGGGACTTCAAGTTAGTTTACTTACGTCACAGCCTGGCCTTGATGTGGCAATTGCCATTACGCGCTACCGTGCTACTACTACAACATAGTAAGTAACTAAGACATACCCAATGCTATTCCCAAACTGTTAAGTAGCCACGCATTAACATGTTAAAAGGAATTATTTCAAGTAAGCACACCTCAATGAAGAAAGCCCCAGACGGGTTGCACAAGTGTACATACCAGGCTAAATTAGCCTTTATTGTAATAGCGGTAAAGTGCGTGTGTAATGAGTAAGTTAGCATAGCTAATGGCTGGTGGGTCGCACGTGTCTATTGTCTGTGCAGTTGGTTAACTCGTGCCGATCTTGTAATAGTTTGTTAATTTAGGTGTGTATGTCCTGGTCTGTTTGAATGTCTCCTATACAGGTGATCAGATCTACAATATTCATATAATTATCAGCCTAAGTGCGACACATGGCACTGAAACATAGTAATATGGACCTCATAAGAAGGCTCAGTCACCCAAAGGGCAATGGAGAGGACTATATTGGGAGTTTCTCTGCGTGATCGCATCAGAAATGAGGCTATCCGCAGCAGAGCCAAGGTAACCGATATAGCCCTCCGAATTGCTAAACTTAAGTGGCAGTGGGCGGGGCATGTTGCACGTAGAACCGATGGCCGTTGGGGCGGAAAGGTTCTCGAGTGGCGACCACGTGCCGGAAGGCGCGGCGTGGGTAGGCCCCTCACAAGGTGGACTGATGACCTGGTAAAGTTTGCGGGAGTCCGCTGGATACGGGTAGCTCAGGACCGGTCACTTTGGCACTCTTTGGGGGAGGCCTATGTCCAGCAGTGGACGTCTTTCGGCTAATATGATGATGATGGCCAGTCTAAGGCCACGACCGGGTCTGGACATCAGCGGGCAGCGGAACGACGAGTGGTTCAGAGATTGAACTCGATGAAATGTGAGCTGCTTAGCACAAGTCTCTTCTCATGGATGAAAGGGAACAGGCAGTAGTTGGTACTACTATATTTATTATCGAACGGCGACCAAATATACAGTAAGGGAAATGTATTCACGTACCTTTTTATGCCTTATTGTCGTAGTAAGAACAACGAAAAAGGTACGTGTTTCAAATTCCTTGACTGACCTACTTGATCTTGCAAGTGTGCTCGCGAGACACGAGTCCAAAGGCCGTCTTGTAAAATATCCAATAGATACTTAGTTGGCTAAGTAATAAAACTGTGTGTCATTCGATACAAACAACATAACTCTAAAAACCCGCCTGCTTCTCTGAAGCCACGGAATTTAGTTCGATATATTAAAAAAACTTCTATACCTGAATTTAGGATTTTATCGTTGATTTCTTTAATGTTTCATGACAACTTAATGTTACAAAGTAACACACTAATAAGTCACGAAAACCACTCACGTAACAACTGTAATAAACTATAACACACTACCAATATGTCGTAAAAACTTTAATTTATTAATGAGTTTCCTATTACCAAGCTAGCGGAAAATGTCCGCATATCGGGGGATAAACGCTGGTTTCCTACAAAAGTGGCCAATGTTGCGTGACACCACGCAACGCAACGCTAGATCCGACGCGTGCGCGGGAACCGATAAAACAATTGCACACATTCCAATTTAATCAAGGTCAATGACAAACGTGGATTAAGTTATGAAAATCGATATCCTTTTACATAATTTTAAATTAGGATAAGTATTCACTATCGGAAATTAGGCAGGAAAACAAGGAATCCTTGATAAGAGGAAACACTGATATACTGATAAGGAAGCTCCGTAAATATTTACATAGTTATTATGTTACCAGAGTGGATGCTTCTAATTACAGACCGGCGTACCTTAATTGCACTGAGTAAGAAATATCATCCAATAACGAAGAAATCCTCAATTACTCAGAACGAAGGAAGCGTTCAAATTGGAAGAGCCGATTACATAACGCTTCCCGAGCTTTTCAATTACTCGAAGCCTGTACTATAGAATATGTGTAGGTAATTTTGGAACGTATAGCGGTGGAATAAGATTGAAATTTGCGTATATATGTACGCGAACTCCCGCGCAGCGGGGAAACTGCGCGGATGCAATCGCCGCTGTAATTACAGCAAACTACAAAGTGACGCGTATCGTACGCAGGTTGGTGATTCTGTTGACGCACCAGATCACTTTCCATTTTCATAGCTAGTTTATGATTAAGACTTAGTAAGAATCATGCTGTACAGTCAGCATCAAAAGTAGCTACGCAAACGAAGACGTCAAAACTCTTTATTAAAAGGGAATAAGAGCTTTTGACGTCTTCGATTGCGTAGCTACTTTTGATGTTGACTGTACCTATATTCCTTAGAGATAACTTTGAGAAAATAATTTACGTGTATTCATATCATGGGAAATATTGTAATGCAGTTTTGCCTATATATGAATTGCATTAATTTCAACGCTCATACGAGTTGTGACTCATTCAATGTCGATTCCGTTTGAGCGGTGCAAAAATTAAAAATCCGGTCTGCATAATCTGTAAAAGATAATCCCACCGATTTTTTCCTGAAGTTTTCTTCCGACATACCTACTCGTAGCTGTATTTATGTGCAACCTAGGTATATGAAAAAGAAGAACTAACGTAACTAGATACTTCTATGCACTTATTTGTTAATGTTTTACCTAATTTTTCTTTAGCAAAAAATGTCTCGAATAAAATTGCTTGTTTATAGGTAGGTACCTACACAATTTGTAGACTTTTTTCTTCAGGATTTTCTCAGAGATCTAGTCGAGCGCAGCCGTTAGATTCGACTGCCCGCGATCGCATAACGTTACATTAGCTCGCTACCGGAGAAAGTGCTTGATATATCGACAGATTGCTTACATTATATTACTTAATATATTAAACGGAATCACAAATTAGACGAGCTTGGCGAACAATCGCTTTCTAGACGAGAGTTTTTATTTGACGCGCTTTTATGAAGATTTAAACTAATGATTCCATCAGTGTTATGTAATTCGGCCCTATTTCACGAAGTTGTAAGTTAAAGTCTACCAGTAACACAGGATGCGACTGACCAAATGACTTGTGTTGCCTGTTTAAAAACTTATAAGATGGTATTGTATTGTATGGTTGACTGGTAGAGCATATATGGCTTACGGCATTAAGTCCGACAATTGTAGTTATTTTTGTATTGTGCAATAAAGTTAAAATACTTAAATAAATAACTTAACTTTGTGTAACAGGCTGTTGGAGAAGCCGGGATATTCATATACTTAAACTCCTTCTCGTTTGCACTTAGTATAAAAAGCTATAAACAGATCAAAGAGTTTAAGATTGGTCCATGAACTTCATATATGTTCCAACACGGGCCCCTGGTAAGCATAACTTTAGATAATTGGTTGGGTTCTAGTCTCATAAATGAACTAAATAATGGTTTCAATAAAATATATAAGTACATAGATTTCCCTTGCAGTATCCGGTAAAAAAAAATCGTCAATAATTCAAGAGATTTCTTATTTAAAGAGGTTAATAGTCAAGCAATTTATACGAGTAACATTCAGTAACGAGTTTTTGTAGTTTTCAGGTTATTATGTTTACTAT
This sequence comes from Epinotia nisella, assembly GCA_932294315.1. Lineage (NCBI taxonomy): Eukaryota > Metazoa > Arthropoda > Insecta > Lepidoptera > Tortricidae > Epinotia > Epinotia nisella. The sequence goes on from OW028677.1 coordinate 2,464,035, forward strand.
TAAACAATGTCGTAGGTAGGTAACCATTTTTTTCAATCCATCTGAAAATCTATTTATCACACTCGAACTCGAACTGGAAAAAGTTTAAAATACGTTTTCTGTAAGAGTTGACTTTATATAAAAAATAGGTACTTCATCATCATTATCATCATATCAGACGAAAGACGTCCACTGCTGGACATAGGCCTCCCCCAAAGAGTGCCACAATGATCAAGTACTTACCTAGATATTATTCTAGTCAGTAGGCTATAAAGTAACTACCCTGGTTTAATTGGTAAGTAGGAAGGTATCTATTTGAAAACATTTTAGTAGGTCAACCAGAAGTGTTCGCTTTGAAGTTAGTAACTAAGTATTTTATTAACATTTAATTATTTTCTGCGTCAAGTTATTTGTGTGACTCGTATTATTACAACTCCATTAATTGTGAAACTTAGATGAAAATTTTCGAATAATAGCGAATCCCATGTTTACAATATGTACAATAACCCTCACAAATAAATGAATTCCATCGATCTCCACCACAAAATAATTAAAGTAAAATATTCACCTCATATCCATTTCAATGTAATTTAAGTATCCGTGCAGTTGCAACACTGATTAAAAAGATTAAATTAAAAAAACTTAAACGTCAAAAGGCGCGGTAACACGGTTCGCGGTACAGCGGTATTGCGGAGACTGCGACCGCGTTGCTTTCTCCAGGCTTTATACTGCATTTGCTCCGTGGGGCGAAGAAACCAGCGGTCGAATCGAACTAATTCGGTAAAACACAAATAAAACCGTTAAAGTCAACAGATGACTTTGATTCGAGTCCGCGGTGTGAATCGATTGACGGTTTGAACTTAGAAAACGAAAGTTTTCGACCGAATTGTATACGGATTTGACGTAATTTGTGGATATGTAACCGTAAACTTGTAAGAAAGAACCGTTGGTTTATAATCTACCTAGTGACATTATAAACTGACGGGCAATCTAACGCATGTTTATAAACTGACGAAATTGACATATACATGGCTTTGGAACTGTTTTTAGGGTTCCGTAGCCAAAATGGCAAAAACGGAACCCTTATAGTTTCGTCATGTCCGTCTGTCCCTCTGTCCGTATGTCACAGGCATTTTACTCGAAAACTATAAGGTGTATTTGAATAAAATTTTGAGGATAGGTGTATTTTGTTAGCCGCTACATAGTTCTGTAATTAAAAAGACAAAAAAAAATTTTTTAGGGGTGCACTCCATACATAAAACTAAAAGTCAATTTTTTTTTTCATGTGACCCCCCGTGTGGCACATCAATCGATAGGCCTTTCAAAATAAATACATATAAGGTTTCTTAGCATTTTTTTTGATTAAGTGAATAGAGTCGGAGATAATCGCCCCGAAAGTCACTAAAATTCTGTCCCCCCCCCTCTAATTTTTGAACGGTGTATTTTAAAAATATGGAAAAAATCATGGACATAGGTAGGGCTTATTAATTTCATTCACCGAAAATTGTTTTGAACAAGATCGGTTCAGAGGTTTTCGAGATATTGCTGAAAAACTGCCTTCCTCAAAGAAAAGGACGTAAGTGCCGTAAACTTTCTGTGACGATACGACCTTTTTAATAGGCACGGAACCCTTCGTTTTGCGTGGTCCGACACGCACTTGGCCGGTTTTTTTAAAATATAATTTACTATCGATGGTGGCCAGATCTCTTGAGGAAGTAATATATTGAGCGTGAGGCTTCTGGGTTTGTCATTGACGGTCCATAGAACGATTCCATTAATCTCAACGTCATAAAAGGAGCGCCAATTCACATGTAAAATAAATAAATATATATTTGCGGACAATCTTGCACAAATCAACCTATGTAGTCTCAAACTATACCCGGACTCATAATTAAATTCCATCAAATCAACCTATGTAGTGTCAAACTATAACTACTAGTTAAATTCTATCAAATCAACCTATGTAGTGTCAAACTATACCCGGAACCATAATTAAATTCCATCAAATCAACCTTTGTAATGTCAAACTATATCCGGAACCATAATTAAATTCCATCAAATCAACCTACGTAGTCTCAAACTATACCCAAAACCATAATTAAGTTCCATCAAATCAACCTATGTAGTCTCTAACTGTACCCAGAACCATAATTAAGTTCCATCAAATCAACCTATATAGTCTCAAACTATACCCAGAACCATAATTAAGTTCCAACAAATCAACCTATGTAGTCTCAAACTAAACCCGGAAACATAATTAAATTCCATCAAATCAACACATGTAGTCGCAAACTATACCCGGAACCATAATTAAATTCCATCAAATCAACTTATGTAGTCTCAAAGTATACCCGGAACCATAATTCTATCAAATCAAATGTACTCTCAAACTATACCCGGAACCATAATTAAATTCCATCATATCAACCTATGTAGTCTCAAACTATACCCGGAACCATAATTAAATTCCATCAAATCTACTAACTGTGTTGCCATTAAAGTGAAACATTCCATCAATAGTAAATTTACTCTTGGCGAAAAAATACACGTAAGTATTTAATTTATAAGTAATTTTAAAGATGCAATTTAAAAACATTGTCTAAATATAATAGAATAGAATAGAAAAATGTTCAACTTAATAAAGCACACATTACAGAATAAAAAAGTTAAGACTTAAATATAAAGTCAAAGTCAAAGTCAAAGTGATTTATTCTTCAATTTAGGCATATTACATGCACCTATGAATGTCGATAAACTACCACCGGTTCGGAAAGTAAACCTCTGCCTCGAGAAGAACCGGCATAATAAACTCGGCGAGGTGTAAACATACATACATACATGTATTATTATAATATAATAAGTACAAATTATGGATTACATGATATTCATATGTTTAACCATACCTACTACTGAAACATTAGATTATTACGATTTCATTTCCATAAATTATGCGTGTAACAGTTCAAATTTCAAACACCCTCATAAACTTGGTCGTCAATAATATTGAACTATATTGATTGATTTACTTAATATTTATTGTAAACGAAGTACCTAAGTACCTACTTATAGTAAGCCGGAATTTAAATATTAGACATATGTATACCGAAATGATAAAACTTTGAGTTTTGAATAAGTTCTAGAGCGAACTTCAAGTCGATACTAAAATCATCATGACGTTCATAGACGACGTTCGTTATTTTAATTGTGTAAACATATGGATGCAAATCTGAAATTAATGAATATTTAATTTAATTTAATTTTAATACATTGGGCCACATGTTTTAGTAAAAACCGGCCAAGTGCAAGTCGGACTCACGCACGAAGGGTTCCGTACCATTATCTATAAAAACGAGCAAAAAATCACGTTTGTTGTTTGGGGGCCCCTTAAATATTTATTTTATTCTGTTTATTCTGTTTTTTAGTATTTGTTGTTATAGCAGCAACAGAAATACATCATCTGTGAAAATTTCAGCTGTCTAACTATCACGGTTCATGAGATACAGCCTGGTGACAGACGGACAGACATACAGACACACAGACAGACATACAGACAGACGGACGGACGGACAGTGAAGTCTTAGTAATAGGGTCCCGTTTTTACCCTTTGGGTACGGAACCATAAAAATTTGGCTTAGCCTAACCGACCTCTTTCGAAATAAATGATTTTTTCAACTAAAAAACAAACTCCTTGTCAACAAATCATAGCAACAAATCACATCACGAGGTAAGTGTTAATTGTCTTTTTTAGGGTTCCGTATCCAAGGACTACGAATGATATTTCCGTTTCTGTCACACTTATAAATCGAGATTTGTATGCTATCATCTCGCGCGGACCTGGTATTATTATTACCATAGCTTGGGAGTATTATAGGTCCATGGAAAGTATTAATACCTAGGTAATAGAATTTAATCTTCGTAACTTTGTACGATTAAGAAAGGAATAGATCCATGTTATCTGTAGACCCCGCTATCGGAGGTGCAAAATGGTAGCTGTCAAGTTCTTAGGGATGGGTAAAAAATATTTATGCTGTCGATATCGATACTTGTTTTTTCTGTACAATTAGTTTTTTTATGTATAAGTACCATTTATTTGACTACAATTTAACATGTTTTTTTGGGTTCCATGATAATCATTGACATTAGAAAAACCGGCCAAGTGCGAGTCGGACTCGCGCACCGAGGGTTCCGTACAAACCTGTAGATATATAATGGGGGACGGACGGACTTATTAAAAATATTTTTATTATATGATGTAACTAAAAATTTACGGTTTTCGCAATTTTTCCTTTATGTGTGCTATAAGACGTTGCTTCGTACCAAATTTCAAGATTCTGAGTTTACGGGATTAGTAACCTGTAGGTTTTGATTCCCTTGCGAGTTTCGAAAATTTGCGGAAATTTGCAGCATAAACGGCTGTATCTTTTGATTGCGTTGGCTTAGAAGTTTGATTTTTTCACAGCTCCAAGGGATTGGAGATAACGATAATTTCTTAGTAATGATGAAAGATTGAATATTTTTAATTATAAAAAGTAAAAATGTTTAATAAATGATCATTTTATATTTATATAGTCCTATTATATAAAATAAACACGTTTAATTAAAGTCTTAGACTATCATTATGGTAAAGAAAAATTATCGACATATAGCTATAATTATCGACATGTAGGTAGCAAGTATTTCAAAATAATTTATTACCCATCCCTAAGAATGAAATTGACAGCTACCATTTTGCACCTCCGATAGCGGGGTCTAGTTATCTGCCTGGTTTTCATACGTCATTGTCTCCGCTTTCTCGCTCGCACGATGTATCTCGCTCTCTCGCTCGCTCGAGATGTAGTGCAGCGAAAGATATTTTTTTACAAGTTATTGACATCGATATTTACTATTCACATATTCGTAATCTGCGCCATTCGTAAATAAATTGTATTTCCATACTATACAACATGTAATTTATGGTATTTACCAAATTAAAAACAAAAACTATTAAGGGGCCAGCTTCCAATGACCTTCGATCTGTAACTGTCCGTTTTTCATGTTTTTTATGGCTTATCGCATTAACAACAACGAGGTTTACCGAAATGGTATCCCATATTTACTTCAAAACTCACAGTTTCCGATATATAATGGCACCAAACCTTGGCAAATTTAGGCCAAAAAACCAGTTTTTTGGACGTAACTTTTGTGAAAATGAATTAAAAATAAAAATCTCTGCTGGGTTGTTAGAGACGTCAATAAGGAACAGTAACATATAGATTTCATATACATGTCAAAGTGCATAAACAACATACTTATATCGAAAACAGAGCTTTTTTGGACCATATTTGAATAAATCATAAAAAAACAATTCATTATTTTCAAAAAAACTGATGCAAATGAAGAACCGACAAGCGTTTGGGCCATTAATATATATACATGGTGAGCAATCCAAATGGGTCAGTATGGCGGTTTTGGAAACCATAACAGATAGCGAAATCTTGGCTTAGGAACCATGACGTTGATTTTAGTAAAAAGAAAAACTGCATTCATATACTTACAAAAATACGTGTACTCGGCCCAGGAATCGAACCTGGACTTTTTGAAAAATTAAATTTCGTTGTTTAAAAACAATGCATTTTATTAGTTTTAGATATCATGTTTCTTAGTAACATTTACTATTTAAGAGCTACATAACCGATATTCAAAGGAAAATAACGAAATTTAATTTTTCAAAAAGTCCAGGTTCGATTCCTGGGCCGAGTAGGTACACGTATTTTTGTAAGTATATGAATGCAGTTTTTCTTTTTACTAAAATCAACGTCATGGTTCCTAAGCCAAGATTTCGCTATCTGTTATGGTTTCCAAAACCGCCATACTGACCCATTTGGATTGCTCACCCTGTATAGTTTTGACGGAGGAGTTTCAACTCAAAACTCGACAAAAAGCACGGGGAGCCCTTAAGTATTCCGCGGGGAGCCCCTTGGCCCTTAACCTAAATACCTACGTCCTGTTTCTGAGACACAAACTATTGCTATTCAGCTACTAGATAGATTAAACAATACAAAAGTTAATGTGGTAGGGTAGGTATACGGAAGTAGTTAAATAAACATCCAGCTCACTCACATCTGTATTTCCAGTCTCTGTCTCTAAAACTTACCAAACGCCTCGCCTACATATAAATAATTCACGACGATAAAATGTTGATGAATATAAAGTTTTATATAGTAACAACACTATAAGTGTCGACTTGACTTTGACGTTTCGGCAAAATTGTTTATTTTTGTAACACTGGTGAACAGTATTCGTTAATAGCCTCAAAATACCGTACCATTCGCCTCATTCTAACTCACCTCAGCTGACCAGAAGTGACAGAGACAACTATATGAATCAAACATCATCTTGCTTAATACTGCGGGTCTCTCTGTATAAGGCCTCTCACAGACTGGCACGGCCTGGCCGCGGCGGTCAGTAGTAAACTTGTCATTAGCTGTCAAATTTACTATGGACCGCCACCGCAGGCCGCGCCAGTGTGATGCAGGCTTTAGACTGTGTAATAGACAAAGCAATTCCATCATTTTGACTATCGGATAAAAACTATCCTAAGCGGAAGCCAGAATAATAATGTACCTATAAAAATGTTTCATGTTCTTCCGTTCATGGGAAGCTGAGATCCTTCGTGACAAAACAATGTCTGAAATGATACGGCTGTTTTTTTTTTTTTAATTCAGAGATTTATTATAAACTAGTTATAAATGTAGATGTAGATTACGAGTATTTTCAATAGGAGGCTTTATCGGCCATAAGTCTAGCCAACGAAACTAGAAAGTAGCAAAGGTTAAGGCTGTTCCAATGAGACAGAGAATAGCAGAACAGACGAATTGTCTAATTGAAGCTAGATAATCCATTGCGATTGGTCGACTCATCTCCATTCCACTCGTCTTTACCTTACTGGAATAGCCCAAACATCCATTTCTCTCCTACTCTAAGTGTTTTCAAATGAAAGAGATGTGTGTATCGTCAGCTTTGCCTGGACTGAAGGCGGTTTAGACGTCGAATTTATAGGGACGCTGGGTGCGCCTTTGGACCAAGGGAATGTTGACTTCCTTGGCGGGGCGGAAGACCTGCGCCGGCTGCGGCTGCGGCTGCGGCGAGGGTCGCGCCTGCAGCTGCTGGGGTTGCGGGGAATGGCGGCGCGGGGCTTCCTGTAATGATTGTTTATTGGTATTAGGAACCCCTATGGAGCGGTAGTTGGAACAATAAATCTGGTATTAGAAAGTTACTGAGGACATATTCTTCTTTTTAGTTTAGTTGGAGTGACAACGCTAGGCTGTGGGTAGTGTGAGGTAAGAGACAGGTGTACATCCTCATATACTTCCTCTTTCTTCTGCTGCCACGATTGACTTATCAGACTATGTGAAATACGCAAAGTGATTGTACCTAAGTAATATGAAATTTGACAAATGTAACGAAGGCTTGTGATTCCATGCACAGAGTACACTGTGATTAATCACGATCTTTGGTTTAAAGAAAAAGACGAAATCGTTATCAGTGATACGCATAACCTCTAGCCGCCCTCGATCCTAGAAAAACTGTAAATGAAAATAGTTTTCAAATCAAACGAAGCAATAATTTCTGATTAAAACAGCCTTACCTGTCCCTCAGACTTGTTTTCGCCCTTATACCGGTCGTCCCTGTACACCTCAGCGGGGTAATACCTCTCGGAGTACTTGAGGGTCACGTTGGGTTTGCGTTGCACCTCCTCCTCGTTGATCGTCTTGTACAGGTACTCGTTCACGAAGTGGTACTTGGCCGACTTCTGGCAGATGTCGTGGGATTCTGTGAGCATGCAGACCATGTACACCTGGAAATCGGTAGTTTTCAATTAATATTAGAAATACTTTTGTGGTCTTGGGAAGGACATGGAGAGTAATTATTTCAGATTCATGTCGAAGATCCTTAAGTTTGTGTTCTTGCAGCCCTTCATATCTTGTGGCCCGTTTCACAAAGCTACAAGCTACAATTGTACGAGTCTAAATTTAACCGGTATTGCCTGTTTAGTTAATCTTACGCTATGTACGATGAGAGCGTGACCAGTAAAACTTAAAGAAAAAAAAGTGAGAATTTCATGTCCAATACTATAATTAAAGAGTTTTATTATTACACATGCATGCTTTATTTTAAATAAGGCGTCCAGTCTCCTGAGTTATCATTATCAATAATCGCTTGGCATCTTTGAGGCATACTTTTGACCAAATTGTCAGCATAACTGCGAGGTAAAGACCTCCACGCGACGAATTCTCGAGTTAAGTCAGAAACACTAACAGTATTTTTTCCCCGTAATTTAAGCTTCATCCATGCCCCAACGTTTTCAATTGGATTGGCGTCGGGTGATTGTGAAGGCCAATCCAAAACGTCGACGCCATTTTGAGTTTTCCACACAGTACAGTACTGACTTCGGTGTTTAGGGTCATTATCCTCTTGCAGAACCCAAGACGCGTTGTGCTTTGGGAACATCTTTTTGCGGAAGGCAACAAGGCCTTTTTATAAATTTTAAGCATTTTATGGGCGTCAAGTGTACCGGTGAACAAGTGCAAATGACCGAAACCCTGGTTCGAGAAGCATCCCCAAACATGTACCTTTACCGGGTGTTTTACGGCTCGCACGAGCACTCTATTATCTGCCGTACACCAAGCCCGAGTCGAGTAACTAGCTGCCCAAAAAAAAAGCTTCATCGGAAAAAAATATTATTCCAATCTCGGTTTTTGTTTTGTCTCGCCCACGATAGTCTTTTTTCCATGTGTTTTTCAGTGAGGAGTGGTTTCTTCACTGTACTGCGATATTTCAAACCATTTTCATTCAAACGCCTCCTGATTGTATCTAAAGATATCTCCAAACCTTTCGTCTTCAAGTTTTCTTGTCCAGAACGCAAAGACAGAAGTGGGTTTTTTGAAAACATCTGCAAAACCCGTTTGTCCTCTGCAGAGGAGGTCTTCTTTGTTTTCCCGCGTTCTGGTAAGTCGTCAACCTTTTTATACTCCGTATATCGCCTCACCCACTTAGTTACAGACGCCTTCGATTTATTCATATACTTAGCAGCTTGATTTCGTGAAATTTTGGGTCCTTTTGGGTGTGTACAAATTAATACTGCCTCATAACGTGAAGCGTAAGCGGCACGGCACTCATTTTTAGGGTTCCGGACCTAAAAGGTAAAAACGGAACCCTTATGGTGCGACTCCGTCCGTCTGTCTGTCTGTCACAAAGTCAAATATCTCAGGAACTACTAATGCTATCGATTTGAAATTTGGAATAGTTGTGAACAAAGTTAATCCTCGTGTATGGAAAATGAAAAATTTTAATATATACTTTTAATTTGTATAAAAAAGGGCGGATAAGAGGGGGGGCAAAAATTCAAAATCTAGTTAGTAGGCCAAGTGGGGTATCATATGAAAGGGCTTGAATTGTACATTCTAAAACAGTTTTTCTTTTTTTTTCTACAATGGTAGAATTTTGATTTATAAAGAAAAATGTTGAAAAAAATACCATTCCCCCCCTTATCTCCGAAGTTAACCAAGCGAAAAATTTGAAAATAATATATATGATTAATATTAACGTGAATATTACCGGAAAAGTATAACGAGACCTCTATCTAGCGTAATTTTTTTTATTCTTCAAAATTCATATGTTAATTTTGTTTGTAATTTAATACTTCAGTGTTTAATTTTTTTCCTTCAAATTCATATAAAAGTGTTCTGAAAGTACCTTCTAGCAAATAATAAAAGAAATATCGAAATTAATTCACTTGATAAAGAATTATCGCTGAAAAACCAACATACAGGGAAATGTATTAACATACCACCGTAGAACCCTATCGCAATAAGGTGACATACCACTCGAGTTTGAGTGACGGCGGCCTGTCAATTGCGACAGGGTTCTACGGTGGTACGTGAATACATTTCCCTTACTGTACATACCGAGTTCCTTGGTCGCGCAAGTTAGTAACAAAATGCACCGATAAATGGCGCTGTAGGTACTGATGACTTAACTACACTATGCGTTGTTAAGATTTTTCCAAAATTAATGGGTGGGGCAAGACGGGTGTGTCGTATGATATTTCGTACGGAACCCTCGGTGCGCGAGCCAGACTCGCACTTGACCGGTTTTTTGAAAATGGACTTTGGGCGGGAAACTGTCAATTGTTTTTTTTATGCAGCATTGTACCTAAGTAAACATTCTATTCAGCCAGTAATTTTTTTTCTATGCCTTATTCTTAAAAGTTATATATGCACAGGTCACGCTCTTTTCAAACACACTTATATGTAGTTACACTTAGGTCAGAGTAATAATATATCTTACTTGATGGAAACTATATCCCTCAGGACAGATCCAAGAGTACTTCAAGTTATCCTGGCAGTAGTGGAACACCTCACAGTTGAGTTCTACGTCCGCGTAGTACCCGGACTGCTTGTTGGTGCAGTCGAACTTGGACTGAAGCAGGAGGCTCTCGCGACTGTCAGGCCCCTCCTGAGACTCTTCGAGTTCTTCTTCAGCTTCTTGCTGCAGTTGCAGGTGCTGGTCTCGATGCTGGAAGAGATACATTGTAGTTTAAAATGGGTTTGAAAGTCGTTACGTTTAGAAAATTTCTATGGTTTTTATACTACGAAGGTTGCAAACAAGGATACAGCCCGCCTATGTACGCTTTTGCGACTCCAGAAGAATCACAAGATTTACAAGCCTGCCTATATTGGATTCCGACCAAAGACAATATTATTGACATTTTATTATCTTTTAATGTTTTTGCTATTTAAAATGATTACTTATTACGATTATTTTGTCTGTTTTTTGCTGACTATATCATAATCTAGGATGCCTAGAGATAAATTATTTTTATTGTTATTCTGTTTTATATTTCTTGCACGTTTGAAATTTATTTTTATTCATTTATTTGACATGAAATTGATATGTATTGACATATTGACATTATACTAGGTGACCACTTTTTATTTTTCTAGTTTCTGATATTTTATTTTGATTATTAAGATCAATATTGTTTTAAATAGCTATTTCCGTCTGTCCTCGTTAATTATTATTGTTACAAATTTATTGAATGTACCTGACGAGCTTTCTGTCAATTAATTTTATTTATATACAAAGAAAATTTGTAAATTATAATGTCAATTTTCAATAAGCAATAAAATAATCTAATCTATTGATTTCAAGGTTCGTTGTCTGGAGACAAATGCAGATCTCTCACTCTTAATGCAGCGCACAATTAAGTGATTCAAGTGATGGATATTGGCGGTGAAATTGTAGATTTTGCTGGATATAATATATCAAGGTGAATTTAACGAGTGTCTCTCTACGAGGTAGAATCCTAATGTTAAGACTTGCCTCTGGGATATCGGATTAATTTAATATATGCTATTTTAATTTTTAACCCACCGATAAGTTTCAACTGGTCAGTCCGATAAGAAGCTTTTTTTCTAGACGCAACGTTATTCTAAGCACAAAATCCTCTTGAATAATTAATACAATTGCTACACAGCGAGGGCTCTTAAAGTCGAGTACCGTGTTTAGACCACGAGGCTTGTCGAGTGGCCTATGTAAGGTACGAGAATTTAAGAGTTAATTGTGTAACTATTGTGTATAATACTTTTTTATACGAGTGAACATAAATACCAGCTCGGCCAGAGACGGTATGATGGGTCTGAAGCCGCTCGGGACCGTGTTGGGAGAGTGTGCGCGCGGCCGGAGATTTTCTGTCTCCTGAAATGCAAACGATGTTGGTGTAAACTGTGGATATTTGACATGGGGTTGGTGTGAAGATTGTCTGTATCTACTTGCTGAATACGGGATTTATAATTGGTTGACGAAGCCGCGTCAACCAGTTATAAAGTCAACAGAAATAATTAAACAAACTTGGTATCTAATGAAAATCTAAGCCCTGATCTAATCTACGTGAATTTAATCTATGTCCTGTCCCTGCGGCTAATGTCTCTGCTGGTAGCCAGCTAGCTCCACTAATGATGGCGTGGGTCTGAAGTGATCCTTACCATCTGCTGAGCTGATCTAGCCGGTTGACTCTCCTCCTGATACGGCTGCTGTCGCTGCACGATGTACGCGTCCTGCTCTTGCGGCTGCTGTATCTGCTGGTAGCCAGTCAGCTCGGCCAGAGACGGTGCGATGGGTCTGAAGCCGCTCCGGACCGTTTTGGGAGAGTATGCGCGCGGCCGGAGATTTCCTGTCTCCTGAAATGCAAACGATGTTGGTGTAAACTATGGATATTTGACATGGGGTTGGTGTGAAGATTGTCTGTATCTACTTGCTGAATATGGGATTTATAATTGGTTGACGAATTCGCAGGGAAAAGCTAGTTATATCATAATCCCAACGTGAATTGTTGTATTACTACGCCCATCCTTACATCAGCGTGCGCGAGCGTCGCCAGCGACAACAGCGCCAACAGACAACACCTGCAGACAACGAAATAATCTGTTAATAAACATTAGGGTTAGCCTGGGCATCCTGTTTAACGTCCTCTTACTTCATTTTTTTCTTTTGCTTGTCTATTTGTTTAATTGTATAATTTGTGACGTTAAATAAATGTATTTTCTTATAATAATTATTATAAGAAAATACATTTATTTAACGTCACATTTATCGATCTCCACAAGAAAATAATTAAAATAAAATATTCACCTCATATCCATTTCAATGAAATTTAAATATCCGTGCAAATAAAACACTGATTAAAAAACGTAAATGTCAAAAGGCGCGGTAATTCGGTTCGCGGTACAGCGGTATTGCGGAGACTGTGACCGCGTTGCTTTCCCCAGGCTTTATTTATACTAGTCCAGAAAACTAGGAGGATTGACTTACTAAGTGCGGAACAACTTACAAGCAGGTACATTCTTAACAAGTACCTAATTAGAGCAATTAGTAGCAGTTAATTAAATCTTTATTTTGTAGCTTACGTAGCTTAACATCGATTTTCATGTTAAAATAGAGAAAAAAATCATGATTGACATTAGATTAAAAATTGATAACGCTGTCATCTTACTCGAAATGTAACTAGTAACTATCTTCAGAAGATAGAAATGTTCTGAGTAAAACGCCCGTGGACGGTACTGACATTTTATAGTGCGTTCGTATTATGGTGGCCATACACCATCCTTCCTATCGTCCAATCGGCATGACGCTGCAGGCTTGATCCAATCTGCAGACAACGAAAGGCAGCACATTTAGTGCCGCCCTCGCCTCATGCCTACCTTTTTTAGGGTTCCGTACTTCAAAAGGAAAAAAACAGAACCCTTATAGGATCACTCGTGCGTCTGTCTGTCCGTCTGTCACAGCCGATTTGCTCCGAAACTAATGAACCGAATCAAAACGTCGGGGTTCGATTCCCGAGCTGAGTACAAGTTTTTTTTTGTATGCAGTTTTTCTTGTTACTAAAATCGATGAAATGAGGCTCACATTTATGGCCACACTTAGTTATAGTGGGGAATTAGTAGCAGCAATGTATGGAGCAGTCTGCACGTTTTGGTTTTCGTTTTCGGGTATTTTGGAACTGGGGTAATCAGACATTAGGCTATTTTAAGTTTACGTAGGTATATATGAAAATAAGTGTTTTTGACATTAGGTTGTATTGGTATTGTGTAATAGAGTAATTTGAGTTTAGGTTCTAATCAACCGGAAGGAATTCGAGATATTGTCCACAGGTTATCTAATTGTCTAGCCTAGTTACCTAATTGCTTGTTATTGCCTGATTGTTATAATTGGCTTTTAATTTCTAATTGTAAAGGCAAGTTGAGTAAAATGTTTGCTAATTTGATTTGAAACTTGTAACTGGTCGTAAATCGGCAAGGTCCCAGGGCTGAGTGATTCACTCATTTTAGAAATTGGAATTTTCTTTCATTCCACAGCACAGAGTTTCTTTATTAGCTTAAAGCTGCATTTCAAATATGCCTACGAGCTAATAAGTACCTGCTTCTTGTACAATGTGCATTGCGCAAGGAGGCCGGTAAGAGACTTCTTACAAACGAGAGTCTATTTATCGAAGGGCGAGGAAGTATTTACGAGCAAGTGTGACGAAAAATTTGAATCTGCTTCCCATGTTCAATTTTATCAGAAGCTACCTGGGTGGATTGCAAAAAAAATGTACATAGTGAAGAGCCTTAATCTAATTAAGTACGATTTAATTATTTACAGTTTCGTAACCGCAATTAACCATACATTTTATATGGGTTTTGCCCGCTTTTGCCCGCGGCTTCGCCCGCGTACTAAGCGTAGTTTTTAACCATCTACAAACAGGAGGTTCTCAGTGTGACCCATATGTTCCGAATGAATTGCAATTTGGCACAAATACTTTCAAGAATTTTCATGTCCACAATATTAAATTTCAAAATCGATGCCATTTTCGTACTGAACGTCCCAAAAACCCTTAAATGCGACACCCATATTGAGATTTAGACATTCCAACATTTTCAACCCCATCGCACCCCAACTGTGGAGATGGTTTTTCACGTCCACCACGTTTGATTTTAAAATCGTTGTTGTTTTCGGAATCAGCGACCCGATCAACCATAGAAACAATACTCATGGTGATTTTCAGACTTTGTCATAACATTTCCCCCTTTTAAGGGTTGAATTCTCAAAAAACTTGAACCACGAGTTTACTCATATATTGTTAGGAATACTCCTGTGAAGTTTCGAGTGATATAGTGTAACTAATCTTGGTTCCCTATACAAACTGTGGACCCCTATTCGACCCCTTAGGGGTGAATTTTGAAAAATCCTTTCTTAGTTCCTTATAAGGTCTAGGGGTGCACTAGCACTCCTAGACCTTATAAGGAACCTACGTGCCAAATTTGGAATCTCTAGAACCAGCGGTTTGAGCAGTCAGTTCCTTCTTCTATATATTTAAGTAGCTTGCCGTTACGAAACTGTAAAAAGTTAAATCGTAGATTAGATTAAGGCTCTTAACAAGATTGTGACTCCGAAGACTCTGACTCTGATGTGTCGCTTTCAAGACCCGGCGGTCAACCTCAATTGAGAATAAATAAAAATTTTAGAACAGCCTGATTTTTCTGGTGATAAGAATAACCTTCCTTAGCACCAGAAAAAAGTTTCAGATTTTTCAGCTGCATCTTTTATTTTTTTTTAAATATGAACAGTTTCCTCACTTACGTTTTGGGTCAAGGACGGCAAACTTTTTTCTGGTGCTAAAGAAGGGTATTCTTATTCCTATCACCAAAAAAAAAATCAGGCACTTCTGATATTTTCATCCATTCCCCATTATAAAACGTTTGGTGGATTTGACTAAAGGACCTTTTTAGGGTTCCGTAGCCAAAATGGCAAAAACGGAACCCTTATAGTTTCGTCATGTCCGTCTGTCCGTCTGTCCGTCTGTCCGTCTGTCCGTCTGTCCGTCTGTCCGTATGTCACAGGCATTTTACTCGAAAACTATAAGGTGTATTTGAATAAAATTTTGAGGATAGGTGTATTTTGTTAGCCGCTACAAAGTTTTGTAATTAAAATAACTAAAAAAAATTTTTTTAGGTGTGTACTCCATACATATAACTAAAACTCAAAAAAAAATTTTCATCGTGAGCCCACGTGTGGCACATGAATCGATAGGCCTTTCAAAATAAATATAAGGTTTCTCGGGAATTTTTTTGATTAAGTGAATACAGTCAGAGATAATCGCCCCGAAAGTCACTAAAATTCTGTCCCCCCCCCTCTAATTTTTGAACGGTGTATTTTAAAAATATGAAAAAAATCATGGACATAGGTAGGGCTTATTAATTTCATTCACCGAAAATTGTTTTGAACAAGATCGGTTCAGAGGTTTTCGAGATATTGCTGAAAAACTACCTTCCTCAAAGAAAAGGACGTAAGTGCCGTAAGATTTCTATGACGATACGACCTTTTTAATAGGCACGGAACCCTTCGTTTTGCGTGGTCCGACACGCACTTGGCCGGTTTTTTTGTATGTATATTCGTCTTCAGAAATTTTTATCACAATATTTTAATAAGAAAAAAATGTATTAATTAGTTAAATCCAACCAAACTAACCGGTGACGCCATGGCTTCAACTGAACGTCGCTGCCGATTGGACAATTTAAACTGATCGTGTGTGGTGGTGTACACATTTAGATCGGTCAGTATGGGAAAGTCTGAAAGACATACGAAGATCTCTTTTTATTTAGGGACCAATGTCATCGATTTTAGTAAAAACTTGTACTCAGCTTGGGAATCGAACCCGGACGTTTTTCGTTATTCTTATAGTTTTAGACTTTCCCATACTGACCAATCTAAATATGCCACCCTGTATAGACAAATTCTGCAGATTGGATCAAGCCTGCAGCGTCATGCCGATTGGACGATAGCAAGGATGGTGTATGGCCACCATAATACGAACGCACTATAAAATGTCAGTACCGGCCACGGGCGTTTTACTCAGATCATTTCTATCTTCTGAAAAATGCTCTTGAAGATAGTTACTAGGTACATTTCTAGTAAGATGGAAGCGTTATCAATTTTTAATCTAATGCCAATCATGAATTTGTGCTCTATTAAAGCTACGTAACTACAAAATAAAGATTTAATTAACTGCTACTAATTACTCTAATAAGGTACTTGTTAAAAATGTACCTACCTACTCGTAAGTTGTTCCGCACTTGACTAGTCCTCCTAGTTTTCTTAGTATAAATAAAGCCTGGGGAAAACATCGCGGTCACAGTCTCCGCAATACCACTGTACCGCGAACCAAATTACCGCGCCTTTTGACGTTTACGTTTTTTAATCAGTGTTGCAACTGCACGGATATTTAAATAACATTGAAATGGATATGAGGTGAATATTTTATTTTAATTATTTTGTGGTGGAGATCGATGGGATTCATTTATTTGTGAGGGTTATTATTCTATAATTAAGTTTTGGGTTGGGCAAATAATAGTACCTACATTGTTTAACGAGGGGCGTAAGTGGAATATTGCAACATTCTTACGCCCGTGTTAACACAATGTTTTTCATCACATTTGCGAGGAAATAAATAACTACCAAAGGCTTGAACGCAAATTGACGAAATTGACAACTTCACTTCCAGATCAGTGCTAGTGGAGCGCGCAGCTTCAATATTTCAACCAATCACAGAGCATTCTTCTTGCGGCGCGTGGCGAACTAGATTTGTTTAAGCCAATCAGATCACACACAAGCTCATTACTCCCTGGGGACTACAAACTCGCCATAACTCCCACGGGAACAATTTAGGCCATTGTCTATCTGTATAGTTACAGGCATGGAATAACACCATTTACGAGCAAGTGTGATGAAAATAGTGTGGCCCAATTTGAACTCTACTAACCTACTTAATAAGCCGTTACCATGCCGTTACTAACAAGCTATATATTTATGATAATTAAATATTTATAAACTTTTTTGAAATACTAAAAAACATGGTTAATAATATTGACATCGCTGTCAATAAATAAAAAAATCCACAGTTGGCACAATACCTACGTCTGTCAGTTATTGTAAACATTGTAAAATTTCATTTATTTTCTATTTTCTTAATGTTCTTAGTGTTGTATTTGTATCCATATTTGGCCGACTCAACATTTATAATTTCTTATGCTGTAGAAGGTTGGAGTTCCATTCTTGTATATTTATTACAAGCTTTTATTTACTTTCACCTGACCGTTGTCTGTAATCAAATCTTGCAAGTTAAATTTGATCTACTTCCGGTTTCCGATTAAGCTGAAATTTTGCATACATGTGTAAAACGCGTTAAACGCGTGACAATGCAATATTATGATGACATGGTGCTGATCTGATGATGGAGCTGGAAGGTGGCCATAGGAACTTCGCAATGAAACGACACAACCTCATCGAGTTTGGGCTCGTTAGAATCGTCTCAATGAGTAGTTGATGACGGTATACAGAAAAGTACAGTCGGCAATAATACCAAATGTGAAATTTTTGACAGAAACTTGTCTTACATTGTCATCTCAAGTCACCGTGACGTCACGCAGCCAGTCACGTAGTCAGCGCAGTAGTTTTTTTTAATTAAAATTTACGTACTTTTTCGATCAAAAATGAAAAACGAAGAGCTTACTGCAAATCTCCAGCATGAAACGAATCGAATGACATATCATTTATCGAAATCAGACCATAACTCTGTAGAACCAATTTGATTTCTGGACCACTTCGTACCTTGTCACAGTTACAATGATATGAGAGGGCTTTCATATAAAAAGTTATGAGATATTACGTAGAGCCAACGAGCCAAGTCAGGCATTCTTATTAATCTTTATTTTCTTGCTAAATAAAATATATAATTTAATACGTAATATTTTTTTACGGTGGAAGAGTTTCGAGACTTGCCTATTTTTTGGCCCTGCCTTTTTTGTCTCGATCTTACTGTGGTTATTCTATAACCAACCGTACATAATCATATAGAAGAAAGAAAGAAAGAAAATACATGTATTCAACGTCAAATTACACAATGAAATAAACAAAAAATGCAAAAGAAAAGAACTGAGTAACAGAATCCCACTCAGCATAAAGCCACAGCAAGACACAACAAGCTGAGGCGGTGATTTTTGCCTACCCCTTATTCATTTGGAGATTTGTAGCGTTGAGCTACAGATAAACGTAGGTCCTCGGGACCTTACTCATCACCAGGAACACAACATCACATACCATACATCAGCATGGCTATCACAAGACGGCGCGCGAACGCTGTCGATTTTTCTCGCGGTTTCACGGATAGAACGAGAAAAATCGAGAGAGCTCGCGCGCCGTCTTGTGATAGCCGTGCAGAGCGAGTAGTGTTATGGCTGGAGTCTTTTCTGAGCTTGAACAGATTGTTTCGTTGTCTGCAGGTGGTGTCTTCTGTTGGGGCTATTGTCGCTGGCGGCGCACGCGCACGCCAATGTAAGGATGGGTGTAGTAATACAACAATTCACGTTGGGATTATGATATAACTAGCTTTTCCCCGCGGCTTCGTCAACCAATTATAAATCCCGTATTCAGCAAGTGGATACAGACAATCTTCACATCAACCCCATGTCAAATATCCATAGTTTACACCAACATCGTTTGCATTTCAGGAGACAGGAAATCTCCGGCCGCGCGCACACTCTCCCAACACGGTCCCGAGCGGCTTCAGACCCATCATACCGTCTCTGGCCGAGCTGGTATTTATGTTGACTCGTATAAAAAAGTATTATACACAATAGTTACACAGTTAAATTTCTCTTACCTTACATAGGCCACTCGACAAGCCTCGTGGCCTAAACACGGTACTCGACTTTAAGAGCCCTCGCTGTGTAACGATTGTGAAATGAAATGAAAAGTTTATTGAGGACGTAAACACATTACAAAAATAGCATTGAGGACGTAAACACATTACAAAAATAGCATCCCGAAGATCTTGAAAATACATTGAGAGTGAGGGATCTGCTTTTGTCTCGAGATACAGAATCTTCAAATCAATATAGGCTCGGCAGCGCGCTTTTGAATCTTGTGATTCTTCTGGAGTCGCAAAAACGTACATAGGCGGGCTGTATCCTTGTTTGCAACCTTTGTAGTATAAAACCTTTAATAACTATAGAAATTTTCTAAACGTAACGACTTTCAAACCCATTTTAAACTAGGTACAACGTATCTCTTCCAGCAACGAGACCAGCACCTGCAACTGCAGCAAGAAGCTGAAGAAGAACTCGAAGAGTCTCAGGAGGGGCCTGACAGTCGCGAGCGCCTCCTGCTGCAGTCCAAGTTCGACTGCACCAACAAGCAGTCCGGGTACTACGCCGAAGTAGAACTCAACTGTGAGGTGTTCCACTACTGCGAGAATAACTTGAAGCACTCTTGGATCTGTCCTGAGGGATATAGTTTCCATCAAGTAAGATATATTATCACTCTGACCTAAGCCTAACTACATATAAGTGTGTTTGAAAAGAGCGTGACCTGTGCATATATAACTTTTAAGAATATGGAATAGGAAAAAAAACCGGCCAAGTGCGTGTCGGACCGCGCAAAATGAAGGGTTCCGTGCCTATTAAAAACGTCGTATCGTCACAGAGATTTTACGGCACTTACGTCCTTTTCTTTGAGGAAGGCAGTTTTTCAGCAATATCTCGAAAACCTCTGAACCGATCTTGTTCAAAACAATTTTCGGTGACTGAAATTAATAAGCCCTATGTCCATGAATTTTTCCATATTTTTTAAATACACCGTTCAAAAATTAGAGGGGGGGGGACAGAATTTTAGTGACTTTCAGGGCGATTATCTCCGACCCTATTCACTTAATCAAAAAAAATGCTAGGAAACCTTATATTTATTTTGAAAGGCCTATCGATTGATGTGCCACACGGGGGGTCACAATGAAAAAAACTTTTTTGACTTTTAGTTTTATGTATGGAGTGCACCCCTAAAAAAATTTTTTTTTGTCATTTTAATTACAAAACTATGTAGCGGCTAACAAAATACACCTATCCTCAAAATTTTATTCAAATACACCTTATAGTTTTCGAGTAAAATGCCTGTGACATACGGACAGACGGACAGACGGACAGACGGACAGACGGACAGACGGACAGACGGACAGACGGACAGACGGACATGACGAAACTATAAGGGTTCCGTTTTTGCCATTTTGGCTACGGAACCCTAAAAAATACTGGTTACTAGTCTAATCAATCAGGCAACACGGTCACGGGCGAAATTCCCGCAAGAACACAAAATTCACTTTTCTTAGCACTTAGTATACTACTACTTAAAGATCCCAAGATATTTATCTTCGACATGTATCTGAAATAAATACTCTCCATGTCCATCCGAAGACCACAAAAATATTTCTAATATTAATTGAAAACTACTGATTTCCAGGTGTACATGGTCTGCATGCCCCCAACCCACGACATCTGCCAGAAGTCGGCCAAGTACCACTTCGTGAACGAGTACCTGTACAAGCCGATCAACGAGGAGGAGGTGCAACGCAAACCCAACATGGCCCTCAAGTACGCCGACCGGTATTTTCCCGCTGAGGTGTTCACGGACGAACGGTTTGAGGGCAAAGATGTGTCTGAGGGACAGGTAAGGGCTGTTTTAATCAGAAATTACTTATTGCTTCGTTTGATTTGTAAACTATTTTCATTGCCAATTTTTCTAGGATCGAGGGCGGCTAAAGGTTATGCGTATCACTGATAACGTCTTCGTATTTTCCTTTGAACCGAAGCTCGTGACTAATCACAGTGTACATTATGCATGGAACCATCGTTAAATTTGTCAAATTTCATATTACAATCACTTTGCGTGTTTCAAATAGTCTGACCAGTCAATCGTGACAGCAGATGAGAGAGGAAGTAAATAAGGATGTACACCCGTCTCTTACCCCACACCACCCACAGCGCAACTAAACTAAAATGAAGAATATGTCCCAATACCAATAAACAATCCTTACAGATCGAAGGCGCGCGCCGCCACGCCCCGCAACCCCAGCAGCTGCAGGCGCGACCCTCGCCGCGGCCGCAGCCGGCGCAGGTCTTCCGCCCCGCCGAGGAAGTCAACACTCCCTTGATCCAGAGGCTCGCCCAGCGTCCCTATGACTTCGACGTCTAAACAACCTTCAGTCCCGCCTAAACTGACGATAAACCCATCATTTGAACACACTTAGAGTAGAAGAGAAATGAAAGTTTGAGCTTTTCTAGAGAGACAGAGACGAGAGGAATGGATATGGGTCGACCAATCGCAATGGATTCTGTCGCTGCAATTAGATGACTCGTCTGCTCTGCTATTCTCTGTCTCATTGGAACAGCCTTATCCTTAGCTACTTTCTAGTTTTGTTGCCTAGACTGGCACATCTTATGGCCGATAAATGTTTGTAAAACAATAGCTATTAAACATCAATTAATTTTAAATGATACTTTTATTAAAAATGAAACTTTAAAGACGATCTCTTATGGTAAAAAGGCAAATATGACAAAGGCGCAAATTGAAAATATAAGGCTAAACTTTCAGTCTCTAGGTATAATCGATAATAATTGTTGGTACTCATTATCATGGGTAAAACTACATGGTGTCCGATTTGAGCTGTCGTCAATTGTCATTCTGGGTATTTCAGAATCTTCAGGCTTACCAAAGTTTGGTGAAATAAAAAATATTTATTTACTGGACAATAATGAAGTTACATTTGAGTGTGTTTCATTAGAGTGTATAGATTTTAATCAGCATTACTATGCGTATCAAGTGCAGAGAACCAACGATTACCTATTACATAATTATAATACCCTTGTTTCGCCTGTACCGGCCACAATTACCATAATGTCAAATTTAAAACTTTATGTGACTGTTTGATGGACTTTAGAATAACCCTTACTTGGTCAGGAATCCTAGGTTGCTCTTACTTACCCGCCTCCGGCACGTGCAACAAGTACCTGAGATCTTCCCACAAGTGTATTCGTTTATGTGACACGAATTTGACATTTGATTTAATTTCGGTTTTCGGTAGACCTTCAATAAACGCATACCAAATCATAAAGCATTCCGATTCTGTTATGAGAATACAAATACCTACCTATGTTTATATATTAAGGCGTAATTTCAATAAATGTATCAACGTAATAACGTACCTATTTTATACATATACAGTATTTTCCTCAAAAACAGTTGACGGACAGAGAGGACGTTAGCAACTTTGTATAGTTGTTTGGTGCTGAAACCTGATGGTTTGCGGTAGATAACCTTGAGAAGGGATCTTTGCGCTCTTTCCAACCTAATAAGCCGTCTTTGCTGCCCCTCCCCAAACCGAATTGCAATAGCCTAGCACGGATTCACACAGTGTGGTGTACTATTTTCAAAAGTTCGGGGTACGCAAAATTTCTTAGAGTGCGAAAGACAAACATCAGCTTTCGAAGGTTTACGCTGATAATGTACAATACGCAAAATGCTAACTGCACGCAAAATGTACAAACAGTCAAAATGCACATACGCAAAATCCACATCATGATAAACGTACAGAACGAGAAATGTACAGTACGCAAAATGTATTTACGCTGAAAGCACTTAACGCATAATGTGTAAAAAGAAAAATCTACATTTCGCGAATTATTCAATGCAAAACGCATAATCCGCAAAATGTTACAAAAGCTAAATGCTCAATCGCCCAACGTACAAAACGTAAAAAGTACACAAAGCAAAATAGATAGTAATGCTCAGTCAGAAAAAGAGGGTAAGTATTGTAAGTTTGACATGTGTATTTATGTGTCTATCTGTGGAACGTAGCTGCCAAACTGATAGACTAATTGAGATGCGGTTCGTTTTCTTTTAAAAGCTAGTTTATCGAAGGTGTTCTTAGCTAAGTTTCATCAAAATAGGTTAGACATTCAAGAGATAGGTAGGTAGGTTAAGATATGTTATAATTTATCAGTACATCTTGCGTATTGTTATTTTTCCGTAATGAACAATTTGCGTGTTGATCATTCTAACTTTGCACATTTTGCCACTACCGGGTGGAGTACATTTTGCATATTGTACAATCATCATATGTACATTTTATTGCTTGTACTATCTGCGTATTGTACATTTCTCGTTCTGTACATTTATCATGATGTGGATTTTGCGTATGTGCAGTTTGACTGTTTGTACATTATGCGTGCAGTTAGCATTTTGCGTATTGTACATTATCAGCGTAAACCCTTTCGAACGCGAAATTTGAGAGATTCGATATGTTGCTGCCAGGTAAGGTGGGAGTCAAGCTGTACACCAATGTATTATAGTGTCAGAGTGTTCGATAAAGCTATCGCTGCTGGAGCTGCTGCTGGACACCAGCACCAGTGCGAGTTTTCGCACTACTACGTACCTAAAGTTTTTTTTCGCTTTTACGTTCTGAATCGTTCATTTTATATATAGATATCACTTCTACTGCTTAACTGAGTTATTAATTACAAACTGAATTACTTTTGAGAAACCATTTACTGCTGTAAAAGATTTGAATTGAATTTAAAACGCGGAGTAGAAGTTTACGTGGCGGTGGCGCTGCCTATATGTCTGAAACGGTCACAAGCTCCTAGTAGGGAAAAAAAACCAACAAGATTTCGTAATGAAACTTGTTTTTATTTTAAACCTTACATAAAGACTAGCTTACAACTAACTTGTAACTTATTATGAGCTAATACTTTATTGTACAGAAACGTAAATAAGATCTAACCCTAACATTGATGTCACAACTTATGATTTCGCTGTACAGTGTACAAAATAAAACTTGAAGTGAAAGACTGTATACCAAACATAGTACCTATCATAGTCGATGTTGTAAAAGGTAACGAAATACTTCATTATCATGTGGATAAGTCAATACTTAAAATTAATAGACAGATAGATAGATTCGCAAGCTAAGAGGACGCAGAAGTGACTACTAAATTAGAGGCCTGTAATGGGTCAATTTCCTTGCCCAATTATAAACTATCAAAGTAACACACTCTCACTTTAATAGAATTTGTTTAGTCGCTCTAAAAGCTCAAAAAATTATGCGGTATTATTTTAGGACTGTAGGTATAGAGATTGATTGACGTGTGTACTCAGCAAGAAACGGAGACACACAGATTGACATCAGAAAAACAGCTGTTCTGATAAGAACAGCTGATTGCTCTGAGAAGAGCAGTTTCTGGTTGTAACGAAAAGGACAGTTTATTTTTATAATCGTGAAGACGCCGGCAATACAGCATCCATTCACATCTTCAAGTCAGGATCTTCATGCAGTTACGTCGAGCTTCAACGTCGATCTTCGAACGCGGAGCGACAGCGATGTGTTCGTCTCGACAGCCGGAGCAGAAAAGGATCAAGTTTTTTTTTTGTTGTTTTGGAGTGCCTCTCCATTGACTACGGGTGATTGCCGGTGGGTCCCGCAGGGACACCCTGAGGTACAAGTTAAATACAGGGGTAAAAAGAACATGGATGCCTACCTCCTTAAGGGGGGTAAGTCTTTTCCTCCTTGGAGGCGTCTGTCGTTGGAGTGTGAGTCTGTAAGTAGTGGTCTTTCAGAAGTGGTATTTTGGTCAGTGGTTATGTCATTTGTCATTTCTAACTGTTGGTGCCGAGAGGGGGAGCCAGATTGTGTTCCCCTTTGGTGTGCCGAAGATGATCAGGGAGGCTCGTCTCTGAGCCTCACCCTGCGTCTGATCCTCCTTGGTCTGAAAATTGCATTAGGTCGGGGAGCACCCGAATCGCGAAGTCTGTCAGTCATCTGTGTCAAGATAAGTAGGTCGGAGATTTGTGTGACGTCTATTGAGGGGCCAGAGGTCTGGAGGGAATGTGGAGCAAGTTTCGTTGATTTTAATTGTAAAGGGGTCTAGGGGATTGGTCAAGACATGCCTTGGCCTCCTCCTGATGGTACTGAGGTTTGAACTGAGGTTTGGGGTGTAGTTAGCAGCAGCGCGAATGAGTGGGTTTGGGTTACGGGGCGCCTTGTCAAAGAAGCGCCTCGAGGACTCCGTAAAGTGACTGATAATGGTAGTAAGGCCCAGGTTCACATGCAGGTCGGCGTTCCTGATATACCAGGGGGCGCCCACCATTTTGCGTAGGAACCTGTTTTGGAGTACTTGGAGCCTGTAGAGGCGCCTCTTTGACATGTGCGCGAAAACCACGTCGCTGGCATAGTTATTTGTAAATAAATTCATTCCAGTTCCAGTATTCAACGAATAATAACAGAGTTTTACTTAAGTACCTACGAGCCTCCAGCCAAGTCTCCCGGCAACCATCCTCTGCTAAAGTGGTGACCTGCCGACTCAAGAACACAGAAGCAAAGCAACCATCAAGACTGGAAAATGGCCCCAGGAAACGAACCCAACGCGGAAGCTCTGCCCGACGACGTTCAACAATCACCAGCAAGCCACGACGTGTCCGCGATATCTCTCTCACTCCGAGTACCACCATTTTGGCGCGACGAACAGAGTTTTACTTAAGTACCTACGAGCCTCCAGCCAAGTCTCCTGGCAACCATCCTCTGTTAAAGGCCTAAGGCTATATTGTCTGATTTATCTGTAGGTAACTCATCCTACTCCTTTACACAGCGACAAAATATATTAGATACGTTTTTTTTGTTGTCAAATAAATAAAAAAATATGAAGATATAACCCGTTAAAGTTCTGCGTGACGTCACATTATGTTACACTGTTAATCACAGGCCTTCAGAGTTCAGATCCTCTAAGCTGGCGCGCACTGTGCATAAAGCACAGTTTATGGACGATATTAAAAAAAATGTTAAAATTTTAACTGTTTATTTCATTAAAAACTACATACATTTCTAGCGACAAGGCTTAATCTTATCATTTTAAGATTTTTGAATGCCTAAGTAATCGAAATTTATAATTATTAGTATATTATGACACAATGAGAATAAAGATAACTTGTAAGTAGGTAATCCATTAAAATTTTCTTATATATTTTTACTATATGTTTATCAGACTTTTTGGATATCAAGTCTATTTAAAGCGCGTGGCAATCGTTTGTCCAAACTCTTATGCCATATTCATTGTTAGTACCTATACACCAAATTACGAATGGTTATTGGTAATCAGTAATCAGGTATCTTTATTGCTTTCATAGGTAAATACAGGATGGTAATAGGTGGTGGTGGGTGGTGGTAGACGGTGGTGGGTATGTTAGCTTCCATGTGGACAAGCGCCATAAGCGGAGCGGAGCGGGTAGCGATTTGCCGCTACAATACTACTGTATATATAATATAACCATAAGGTTGTTGTCAAAAAAGTGCAGGCCGCTTTTCAAGACATGCGACACTTAATGACATAATCCGCCGGTCTCTTGCCAGCATCAATGTGCCTGCTCTTCTTGAGCCGCCTGGCATTGTCAGAGATGATGGCAAAAGACCTGATGGTGTGTCTCTGGTTCCATGGAGGTTGGGACGGATGCTTGTGTGGGACGCTACATGTGTAGACACACTGGCACCGTCTCACCTCCAACGGACTACTTCTAAAGCGGGTGCAGCGGCGGAAAACGCCGAAAATCTGAAATGTAATAAATATAGAGGCCTCGGCAGAGAGTACGACTTTGTACCCTTTGGCGTCGAGACCCTCTGTCCGTGGGGTCCCAGTGCGCATAAGTTATTTGCAGAAATCGCGAAACGTCTGGTCGATGTAACTGGTGACCGAAGAGCTGGCGGCTTTCTCGCGCAACGCATCAGCATTGCAATTCAGCGAGGAAATGCCGCCAGCATCCTCGGTACAATGCCTCGAGGGCCTTTTTTAGATTTAACTTAGTTTTAATTTATCTTAGTTAATGTTAATTATAATCTTGTATTTTTATTTCAATAATTTTTTTTTACCATAAGGTTTATTATTATTATACTCTTTGCTTTTCTTTTCCTGTATCTATTCCTTCACTCATGTATATAAATGACGCATTTTTTTTAAATTATATTTCCAAATGTTTGATCTATCCGTATTTTATTTTAGTCCCGTTCCTCGTACTTTGGCTAAACGAGGAAAGAGCGCGATTCCATTAAAAAAAATACAAATTCGTGTTACCTTAACTACATTGTTCGAATTCGTTGATACATTTATTGAAATTACGCCTTCTATTCTATTCTTAATACGAAATTTTCAGACCGAAATTAAATCAAGTGTCAAATTGGTGTCACATATTATATTAGAATTTATTGATATATTTTCAATATGAGAGGCTTTATCGGCCATAAGATGTCCATAACCCTTTACAACCGACTCGATACGATCGTGCAGGATTGGCAGGATGGTTACACTGAATTGTCAATTTTTTGGCAATTGTCATTAAAGTTCATTTTTGACTTGGCAAATCACGATTTCTCGGTTGTATAGGGATAAAATGGCCAACGAAACTAGAAAGTAGCTAAGGATAAGGGTGTTCCAATGAAACAGAGAATAGCAGAGCAGACAAATCGTTTAATTGAAGCGACAGAATCCATTGCGATTGGTCGACTCATCTCCATTTCTCTCGTCTCTACCTTACTAGAAAAACCCAAACATTCATTTCTCTTCCTATACTCTAAGTGTGTTCAAATGAAAGAGATGGGTTTATCGTCAGCTTGGGCTGGACTGAAGGCGGTTTAGACTTCGAAGTCATAGGGATGCTGGGCGCGTCTCTGGACCAAGGGAGTGTTGACTTCCTCGGCGGAGCGGAACACCTGCGCCGGCTGCGGCCGCGGCGAGGGGCGCGGGGTGCGGCGGCGCGGGGCTTCGTTCTGTAAGGATTTTTTATTGGTATTAGAAACCCCTATGGAGCGGTGGTTCGAACAATAAATCTGGTATAAGTTGCTGAGGACATATTCTTCATTTTAGTTTAGTTTCGCTGTGGGTGGTGTGGGGTAAGAGACGGGTTTACATCCTTATTTACTTCCTCTCTCTTCTGCTGTCACGATTGACTGGTCAGACTATTTGAAATACGCAAAGTGATTGTAGTAATATGAAATTTGACAAATTTAACGAGGGTTCCATGCATAGAGTACCCTGTGATTAGTCACGATCTTCGGTTTAAAGGAAAATACGAAGACGTTATCAGTGATACGCATAACCTCTAGCCGTCCTCGATCCTAGAAAAATTGGCAATGAAAATAGGTAACAAATCAAATGAAGCAATAAGTAATTTCTGATTAAAACAGTCTTACCTGTCCCTCAGACACATCTTTGCCCTCAAACCGTTCGTCCTTGAACACCTCAGCGGGAAAATACCGGTCGGCGTACTTGAGGGCCATGTGGGGTTTGCGTTGCACCTCCTCCTCGTTGATCGGCTTGTACAGGTACTCGTTCACGAACTGGTACTTGGCCGACTTCTGGCAGACGTCGTGGGTTGGGAGCATGCAGATCATGTACACCTGGAAATCGGTAGTTTTCAATTAATATTAGAAATACTTTTGTGGTCTTGGGATGGACATGGAGAGTATTTATTTCAGATTTATGTCGAAGATAAATTTTAATATCTTGGAATCATTAAGTAGTAGTATAGGTACCAAGTGCTAAGAAAAGTTAATTTTGTGTTCTTGCGGAAATTGCAAATCTTGTGGTTTCACAAAGCTACAATTTTACGAGTCTAAATTAATTAATTAATTTTATTTTATTTATTCATTCTTTAAATTAACACAATTAATTAATTGACTACACTGAGCCGCTTGACCAACACCGACGGGTCAATTGACCGGTGTTGCCTGTTTAGACTAGTAACATGTAACTTCGTCAAACCGTCTTATAGTTAGACTTAGGTCGGAGCAATAATATATCTTACTTGATGGAAACTATATCCCTCAGGACAGATCCAAGAGTGCTTCACGTTATTTTCGCAGTAGTGAAACACCTCACAGCTGAGTTCTACGTCGGCGTAGTACCCGGACTGCTTGTTGGCGCAGTCGAACTTGGACTGCTGCAGGAGGATCTCGAGACGGTCAGGCTTCTCCTCGGAGTCTTCAAGTTCTTCAGATTCTTCCTGCTGCTGCAGTTTCCGTTGCTGGTCTTGTTGCTGGAAGAGATAAGTTGTAGTTTAAAATGGGTTTGAAAGTCGTTAAGTTTTGAACTTCTATAGGTAGTTATTAAAGGTTTTAGTTTTTATACTGCGACCGTGGCAAACAAGGATACAGTCCGCCTATGTACTGTACGCTTTTACGACTCCAGAAGAATCACAAGATTCACAAGCGCAATTCGTTGTTTCGATCGAGAAAAATGCAGATCTCTCACTCTCAATGCAGCGCATTGTCAAGATCTTCGGGGTGCGCTGTGATAAAAAAATAGATAATTCTATCGAAGTGATTCAAGTGATGGATATTGGCGGTGAAATTTTAGATCTGGCTGGATATATCAAGGTGAATTTAATAAGTGCCTCTCTATGAGGTTACCTTTACTAGTAGCCAGCCAGTTCGACTAAAACTTTATAGATCAAAAGGCTACAGGCATTGGATTTACTTGGATTCTCTTTTTGCTGACACTTCTACTTCTGCAGTCTCTATGAGATATTATGTCCTGTACCAATGATGGCGTGGGTCTGAAGTGATGCTTACTATCTGCTGAGCTGATCTAGCCGGTTGACTCTCCTCCTCTTGCGGCTGCTTTTTCTGCTGGTAGCCAGCCGGCTCGGCCAAAGACGGTGTGATGGCTCTGAAGCCGCTCGGGACCATTTTGGGATAGTTCGCGGCCGGCCGGAGATTCCTTGTCGCCTGAAATGCAAATGATGTTGGCGAAAACTAGGTATGGATATTTGACATGGGGTTGGTGTGAAGATTGTCTGTATCTACTTGCTGCATATAGGATTTATAATTGGTTTCTTGGGATTTAGAATAGAATGCCGAGATTAGAGTTACGTAAAGTTGAACTCCAGTGACGTATTTTAGAAATAGCTTGTAGAAAAGGTCATATTACACGGTCTTAAAAAAAAACTGTTCACGTGCGTGAAAATCTTCGATGGGCAACCCGGAGCGAAAAAAAGTTATGAAAGAGTATATAACTATAAATAAATAAATATTTTGTCTTATTCTTTGGCACGCCCTACAGCCTAAACCGGTTGACGGATTTCGACATATGAGGTGTCGTTGGCTTCCTCTTAGTCGTGGGAGTGACATAGGCTATAATATTTTTCTCGTCAGTACACGATTGCGACTTTACGTTGCGATTTAGACGTTATGTACTGAGTCGGGTGGTCGGGAGATAAGTAGTTAGGAGGTTTATAGCTAAG
This sequence comes from Epinotia nisella, assembly GCA_932294315.1. Classification (NCBI taxonomy): domain Eukaryota; kingdom Metazoa; phylum Arthropoda; class Insecta; order Lepidoptera; family Tortricidae; genus Epinotia; species Epinotia nisella. The sequence continues at coordinate 2,494,698 of OW028677.1, forward strand.
GATGTGAGTAAAGCTATTAAATGTGTGTCACGAGGAAAATCTCCTGGCCATGCTGGCCTCAGTATTGAGCACCTTCATCATGCATGTGCAATGATTAATTAACCTGGCATCCTGTGAATTTGAATTTGATTATTTAATATATAGGTACCTTTAATGTACTTAAATTTCAGACTGGCCTAAATTGTATTATTATTATTATTTCTTTAAATAGGTCCATATATCAACTTCATAATTAGTAATATTAAGCTAAGTATTTACTAACAATAATGATCCATGTTGGTCTCAGAATTAATGAATTGATTGATTGATATAATATTTGTAATAATCTACTTTAAAAACAAAGTTTTAACCGACTTCAATTTAGTACTCCGCCAAGCCAAATGAACATTTCCACATTTCCTTTCCACTTTACCACATGGACTGCTTTCCGAGCGTAAATACTTTTGATTATTACAGACGAAAACCTTATCACTGTATGTGGGCCGATAATATTTGAGGAGTTCCGTCGATTTGGCACACTTGACATTTAGAGAATCATATCAGAATCAGTAACGTAGGTACTTTTACAGTTTTAAGTACGAGTTCTACAAGTCATCTGTGGTCTTCATCATCAGTTCCACTTCACCAAATTTGTGATTTCCGGGTGTAAATACACTAGTTATAATAGAAACTACCGAAATTACTACATGCTTTCAATATTTGAGGAGTTCCCTCAATTCCTCATGGTTCCCATCATCCAACATAAGTTTTGATTGGACTTTCAAATAAAAAAGAATTGTACGAATCGGTTCATAAATGACGGAGTTCTGATGTACGATGTAATAAACATTTTTTTTAAATACAACCGTATTGAGGACCTCCCCATTTTTTTTGAACTTGGTTAAAAAAACAGGTTTTTCGAAAATTCTTTTGATTCTTGTAAAGACGGTGTCGAAGGATCACTCTTGGCTTTCAACCGCGTAGGTACGGCCCGGCGGAGCAAGATTGTCCCCTAATATAGCAAAGGACGGTACCTCTTGGTTCAGAATGACTGCCTCGTCCTTCTTGACGCCCATGACGGGCACGCTGTGGTCCTCCTCGGCGTGCGCGTGCGCCGCCAGCGACAACAGCGCCAACAGGAGACACCACCTGTAGACAACGAAACAATCTGTTAATAAACATTAGGTGTTGCCGAAAGCGAGTCCCATGTTTACAATAAGTACAATAATAATAATAATACAATTATTTAATTCGGACATAAATCCATAGCTTGTTAGTAAAGGCTTATTAAGCAGGTTAGTAGAGTTCAAATTGGGCCACGCTTTTTATTTGCCCTACCCAAAATTTAATTATAGAACAATAACCCTCTCAAATAAATGAATTCCATCGATCACGCTTTTTATTTGCCCTACCCAAAATTTAATTATAGAACAATAACCCTCTCAAATAAATGAATTCCATCGATCTCTACCACAAAAGAATTAAAATAAAATATTCACCTCATATCCATTTCAATGTAATTTAAGTATCCGTGCAGTTGCAACACTGATTAAAAAGTTTAAATTAAAAAAACTTAAACGTCAAAAGTGGTACAGCGGTATTGCGGAGACTGTGACTGCATTGCTTTCCCCAGGCTTATTTATACTAGTCCAAAAAACTAGGAGTACTAATCAAGTGCGGAACAACAAACGAGTACAATTAGTAACAGTTAATTAAATCTTTATTTTGTGGCTCATCATCGATTTCATAAGTAAATCATTAGGAATTTATACAGTAATATAATTCGTGCCCTTGGTTCCGCTGCAGTTTTTTGTAGTACTTACTTAGATAAGGATTTATAACCTTACATGTTTCTTTTAAACCCTAGCCACGTTGCGGATTTTTAATGGAACTAATTTATTTTACTGGCAAAGAAAGAGTACTCTTTGACAACAGATGTTATTATTACAGTGAAAATGCCCTTGATACATCCAATATTTTTAACAGTTGTCATCCCAGTACAATTTATGTCATCAATTCATTATAATGTATACGCATTTTATTTAGCAGAGGCATTTTAAGTTTTCTGAATAAGGGGGTAAGTATACAAGTACAAGACTTTCGAAGTACATAGCTTCGTAGCCCCGAGGCCAGGAGCATAGACGTCTACAGATTTTCTCCTTGTATAGTTTTATGTAGGTAATATATACGTATCACCTGGCGTTTACCGATCGCGAGTATCGCGACGCGTGCGGTAAATCCTACTTCCTGGCCAGGAAGAGACACATAATTTCGCACACACCACGGTCGGTAATAAAGAAAGCCTGATCCCCAGATTGTGTATTTATCGGCAACAGGTCACCATGGACGGCAATAAAGAAAAATTGTCACCCTTGCGACAGAATCTTAATTTTAATTTAACGCCTTAGAATGAGCCAGTAATGAAGTGAAAGAGCCATCAACCAAATCGGGAAGTTATTTTTCAACCGACGAAAAAAAACGGAGGTGGTTCTCAAGTCGACACGTAGGTATATATATCTTTTTATGTATGACCACGCATAACTTTTAATAGGTACCTACCTACCTACTTGAAATTGTATGTTTCAGTAGGTAGCTTCTGATAAAATTGAACATGGGGAGCAAATTCAAATTTTTCATCACACTTGCTCGTAAATTACTTCCTCGCCCTTCGACAAATAGACTCTCGTTCGTAAAAAATCTCTTACCGGGCTCATAGCAAAATGCACATTGTACGAGCAGGCATTTAATCAAGCTCATAGGCGAATTAGATGAGTGATTATGCAAATTAGAAAAAAAATACAGCTACAAGTTTCAAATCAAATTAGTACCTAAACATTTTACTGAACTAGTCTTTACAATTGAGACAGTTAAAAGCCAATTATTTCACTACAATTAGGCATAACAAGCCATTAGCTAATTAGGCTAGACAATTAGATAACCTGTGGACAATATCTCGAATTCCTTCAGGTTCATTAGAACCTAAACTCAAATTATTCGATTACACAATGCAACCCAACCCAATGTCAAAAACACTCATTTTCATATATACCTAAATTTAAAATAGCTTATTAATGGCTGATTACCCCAGTCCCAAAATACCCTAAAACCAAAACGATTCATAATTCATTTATTGCTTTTCCATGTAGTTTTACAATAGGTCTTATATTACAATTATGCACTAAACATGACCCTGGTAGGGCACAGCAATGACTTAAAACTAAAAAAAATAATTATATAATACTTAACACAGCGGTAATATTATGAATTACTATAAGATAAAAACAGGATTTTAATGTTAGCTATAATGTCGTAATCAATTTTATGTCAAAACTAAATGCTAAATAATTAACAACTAAATGCTAAATGAAATTATAATGTCAAAAGCTTAATTTTCACATAGAAATGTCAGATCTTATCTTGATTATGCACTAGGTACTACCAAGATTACCTTATCTCATAGAGGCTTTGGCGGGAGGCTGTGGCGGGCGGCTGTGGCGGGCGGCGGAAGCGGGTGGCTGTGGCGGGCGGCTGTGGCGGGCGGCTGTGGCGGGTGGCTGTGGCGGGCGGCTGTGGCGAGCGGCTGTGGCGGGCGGCTGTGGCGAGCGGCTGTGGCGAGCGGCTGTGGCGAACGGCTGTGGCCAGCGGCTGTGACGGGTGGTTGTGGCGTAGTAGGTGTGGGACGTGGATGTAGTAGCGGGTGTTTGATAAACTTAGAAATTATATGTTGTTAAGAAACATTTTATTTTAGGATTATCTACTGAACTTTGCTTGCACCCATTTAGATCTCAAATTCTTTAGACGGCGAAGTTGACAACCACGCATATTCTTAATATTGAACTTGGCTCCCATTTTCACATTTGTTTTGGTGGGATAGGTATCATTATTTTTGTAAAGATTTTTTTATTGTTCATTGCGTTTCTCAAGAGATAATGCACGAGGACTATAAAAATTACCCAAAGCCCTACAATATTTGAAGCCTAGCCGATGTTGTGACTATATTATTTGAGAAGAGTTCCCTCGATTCCTTCAGGACTCCATCATCAGATCCAGACCAGATGACAATTCTACTTCACTAAATGGCGCTTTTCAAGAGCAAATGCACGAGTTACTATACAAAATAAAGTATCTAGGGGTTCTTCTGGATGAGCACTTAAATTGGTATGCACACCTCGACTTAGTTAGTGCTAGAATTAGGAAATTACTGTGGATATTTGGGGCGCTGAGACATATTGTACGGATTGTACCAAAAGATAATAATGCATTAGAAACGAAAGCAAAACCACGTAACACACTAAATGAAATATATATATCTTTGGTACAATCTGTCTTAACGTACTGCATAGTCTGCATTACAGTATGGGGATGTGCAGCAAAAACCCGTTTTATAGACCTAGAGCGAAGTCAACGTGCAATTATAAAGGTCATGTACTTCAAAAAAACTAGGTTTCCAACAGAGGAGTTATACCGTATTGCTGATCTATTAACTGTTCGTAAATTATACATTCTGCATTGTGTCCTAAATAAACACAAAATCCTACCTTTTAATCCAGAGTATAACAACAGAAGGAAGATAGGCAGCGTAGCTTTCTCAGACAGAACCAGAACCAAGTTCGCCCAAAGGCAGTCGAATGCGATGTCAGTACACCTCTACAACAAAACCAATAGAGAACTTAACTTCTACCCTAAAACTTACCACGAATGCAAAAAGCTTCTCAAGAACTGGTTAAAAGCTAGAACGTATGATGAGACTGAGTTTTTACTATAAAGTAATAAAAACAAAACTGGATATGACGATACGCACACTCACTCACTCGTACATACACACACACACACACACACACACACACACACAACGTATTATTGTAATTTATGGTACCTACTTACCTGACACTTAGCTTTTAAATCTAAATGTGTATACAAGTTTAATAGTTAATCTCTTCTTTATTTACTTATTTAAATACCTACTGTATAACTGTGTACCTTCTAATATTACTTTTTACCACAACGAAGAGCGGCGCCTTCCGACACAGGCATTATCATGCCTAATGGGAGGCACCATCCCTTGTATAATGTAATAGAAGTGTTTTTTACCAATAAAGAATTTTGTATTTTGTATTTGTAAAATACCCAAATCTCTGTAGGTGTCTCTATAATATTTTAAGATTTCCCTCGATTTCTCCAGGACCCCATCATCCTGATTCTGATCCTGATCCGGACCCTGACCTGATGGATGACAGCTTAACAGTAGTCCCATCACTTTGGAAGCCCTTTCAAGAAAAAAAAGATTTTTTCAAATTGGTTTATAAATGATGGAGTTCTGAGGTAACAAACATAAATAATACCTAATTTCAAATCGATTGATAGGTACCTCATTCATCAAAATCGGCTCAGTAACTTAAGGCTTAAGGCTACGGTGGAGCACACGTAAATACAAACATAGGCTGCTAAAGTTATAACCCTCCCTTTCGGCGCTGCCGTAGAACCTTGGGAAATGAGTTAACTTTGCAAGTTAAATCCAGGGCAGCAATAGTTTGGGGACTTGTTTGTACCTACCACCCATCTCCCTCTCTTTGTCAATGGGGAGAACCAGACGACGAATTTAGGATGAGTATAGGTGCCTACCAGGGATGGGAGTTTTTGCGGATGTAAATGTAGTACAGTTCGCGAAATGAAAGGGGCCAACGCGGTGCATAGGAAAAAGCGGGGCACTTAGATACAAGGGGTACATTCGTACACCTACATTATTTCCTTACCCAGAAACTTTAATTTACCAGCGGCAACACTGAAACATGGCTTTGTATGTGTGAGTAACACTCCTGCGACGGTGAAGCTCTCTAGTCAGCCATTGCCAGTCGGCGAGGCACAACGTGTTTTCGCTTTTTCAACTACTTTTTGTCAGATTTGTATTGAGAATTTTTACAGTCTGGATGTACGATATGATTAATATTGAGTACTTCTATTCAGTTTAAAGGATATATCGTCATTTATAAGTACCTAATACTTAACGGTTTTTTTTAAATTAATGTTTTTGGTTTAACTGGCTACTAGGGCACTTTGTTACAAAAGGAAGTAGGGTTTTTCACGTATCAAAGTGCCCCTAAAGTGTACCAAACTGCCCCTGCAAGATTTTCCAACCGTCAATATTGAAAACCTTTTCTCTCTAGATAATGGTAAAGACGTATACACGGCCGACTGAACGCAATAATATAAATCAAGTAAAACGTTTTTTGTTCAATTTTGGTTTTCTATTAAGTACACGCATTTCAGTTGTGGGGCAGTTTAAGACATGTATCAAAGTGCCCCTAAACGGCATACCAAAGTGCCCCATGCGATGTATAAAAGTACCCTGCCGATGGGGCAGAATTGAACAAATCCCATTTTTTGTTTAAAAGCAGGCAGGTTATACTCCTCAGTGAGTATAATTTTATTTAAAAAAAATGATCAATTTGTATACCTTCGAAGTTATGTTATTAAGTCCAAAAAATACTTGTTTTTAGTTAATTAGGCGGGCAAAAATCAAAGTTAAAAAAGTGTACCAAACTGCCCCGCTTTTCCATATATGCCGCGCGCGTGTTAATGGTGGCACCACACTTGGGGTTGCGTGTTCGCGTTGCATCGTTGCCTCTCTTTCATTTGCCGTAGGAAGGAAAAATGCAACATGAATACCTATATTAGGTGTTTTCGTCATTAGCCAATAAGAATGACGATCTGCCGTATTCGCTCAGGTGATGCGTTGCGTTAGGTTAGCAACGATTGTAAATCAGTCGCAACGTGTTTCAGTACTGCGTGACCATAATAGACGTTATGCTTACCTACCTATTTATGTTTTTGAGTGTTTGGCCCCAAAATCCTCATTCGCATCCGCATCCGCGACATCCCTGGTAAGTAGGTATCTATCTATACAAAGACTTTGTTATTAACAAATGTACGTTTAGGTATATATCGGACACGTTACACGTAAGTTTCACAATTTCGAAGGCAATACAAATACAAAATTAACTTCAAAACAAATTATACGTAATTGTAAAAAATAATTTAGATACGAATGGTAGGTAGGTAGGCTAACGTTGACTAGAGAACAAGACCACGTAATCATTTCCTTTCTTTCTTCAGACCTCGGACGACGCAGCGTGTCGCATTCTTTCGATTTCGTAAAGGCAGGAGCAACATGGGCAAAAGTAAAGGCGGAGAAATCTAGCTATTTTGCATTTTTTCGGTCTGTTCGCTAAAAAACAACTGTCCCTTGAGCTTAAAGCCTCAGAGGAAAGATATTTCTTCTTGATAAAAGACAGGGCTTCTTCCGTGGCGCTGCGAAAAACTGTGACATTGTCATTATGTTCTTTGTCAAAGGAGACTTTTGCATCAGCGCCCTTCTCCCAAGAAGTGAGGGGCACCAGGTATTCTTCCAAGACGCTATGCTTCGAGGGTGACTGGGACTGCAGTATCAGCGTGGCCAGGTTCACCATCGACGAGCTGTCTGGCTGGTGGAGACCATCGCCCGTTACAATATTAGCAACATTTTCCTTCAAGTCGGCCCGCTTCATGAGCTTCATTCTCAGTACAGTGATATCGGAATCGCTAGGCCATGCCACCACATCAGGCACTAATACACTCGCGCTCTTATGATACGTGCCCTGAAGCTTTTTTAATCTTTTCTTTGTGACGTTTTTAGATTTTGAATTCGATAGACCAATTTCTAAACTCTTGGCTACATTTGCAGATACCGTGCTTTCAGAGTCCGACGGCAAAGCAAAGGCCACTTGTCGAGTGTTATAACTATAACTTCCTTTTGCTTTCTGTATGTCTATCACATCTTCAATCTTT